>CANTUV010000024.1:25000000-27500000 GCA_947685225.1 Garcia nutans
TCATTCTCAATATCATAGCCAACCACAATGGCTTTATACATCATCACCTCTCAATTTACATTTCATATTCCATCACAATATCACATTTCATAGTTCACCACAATATCACATTATCACATTTCATAGTTCATCACAATATCACATTATCACATTTCATAGTTCACCACAATATCACATTATCACATTTCATAGTTCATCACAATATCACATTATCACATTTCATAGTTCATCACAATATCACATTATCACATTTCATAGTTCATCTTTGATATTTATATACATAATCATTCATTACTCAAGTATGCACAATCAATTGCATTACCATATAAATTGGAATACACATCATACAAATCATATCCTCACATCTTTCACATTTCATAACATATATATATTGAATGCCTTCACATCTTATATGTATTAATGTATTATCATATCTCTTATCTTTTCATTGCATATACAATATTAATATTTATTTTAACAATATACTTATATGCAATCCAATAGGGTTTTGTACTTACCTCTAAAGAACTCACTCCCATATAACTTCTCTTCCATAGATCTTTCAATACTTGGATTAGGGGCAATTCCATCTCTTAAAACCTAATCCAAAAGTAATCATACACACTCACTTAGAAATACACATGAGATAATACAAATAAGAATCAATTAGGGCAAACTCAACACATGACACGCTCATCAACACGGGCGTGTTCCTGATCGTGCCCTAACTCCACAACACAGAAACATTGACACGCTCATAACCACGGGCGTGTCACTGGGCGTGTAATACATTCTGTATCTCAAAAACATCAACACGTCCAATCAACAAGAGCGTGCTCATGGCCGTGTCAATTCTCCAAACTCACAGTAGCTATGACACGCTCAATAACACGGGCGTGTTACTGGTCGTGTCAATTCTACTGCCACACAGAACTTATGACACGCTCAATAACATGGGCGTGTCACTGCTCGTGCTACCAACTCCAGAAAACAGAACCAACGACACGCCTAACAAACTGGCCGTGTCTCTGGGCGTGTCCGACTAAAAACCCAGATTCCGGTCAACACACAACAACATCCAACAATACCCATCTTTTTATCATTACTCACTTCAAACAATCTTCATCAAACACACCCAAAAACCATAACAAACTTACCAAAACGTCAACAACACTCAAAACACACACCAATCATCATTATAAACATCATTCATATACCAATTTATCAAATCCCCAAATTTCATTAAACTCAACCCTTATTCAACAATTCATCATCATCTTCACAAATAATCATATTATCATCATCCAATTACCAAATCAACACATATATATACTTAAATCTTTCAATATCATCATCATCACACATCAACCATACCAAACCCAACTCAAACAATGAAAATCAATTTAAAGAAATAAATACTTACTTGAATCCTTTATCAAATCTTCATCTCTATCATCAAATCTCTTGAATTCCTTAAGAAATTTGGTAAGAAAATCACATCTTTCTCTCTTTCTCTCTCTCTCTCTCTCTCTCTCTCTCGGCCAAGAAGAACGAAGAAGACGAAGAAGGAGTAGAAGGAAGAAGAAGTTTCTACTTCTTTCCTTTGTCCTTATCCATATATATAATAATAATAATAATAATAATAATAATAATAATAATAATAACAATAACAATAACAATAGTAATAATAATAATAATACTTTAAATCTCCACCACATATTCTTTCTTTGATTTTCTTCTTCTCTTTTCTTTTTGTCTTTATTATTATTATTATTATTATTTAGTTATACAAATATATATACAACTCACTTATCCTTCACCATTATATATATCCCATGTATATGTGATGTATATGTATATGTCTTACATATATTATCCTTATATTTCACATATACACATATACATTAAATCCAAATACAACAACAATAACTCCAAAACTCTTAGGGTCTATTCCGGGATATTACAGGGATGATCATTGGTTGCATATTGTTCTCCCCAACTAAAACAAATTCCAAAATTTTTGGGGTCTTTTTAAGTTCAACCAAGTTTGTTTGAATCTCTTTCTCGCCCTCTTTAGCAATTTGAAGTTCCCTCTCAACATCCTCATCATTTGATATTAATTTGCTCTCCTCAATTTCTAAATTGGAAATATTAGGCTCTACTTCTATAGTCATGGCTACCTCAAGCTTATCTACATTATCTTCACTATGGGGTATGTCATAGAGTTCAGGAATATGCATATCTTGTTTCTCTTCCTCCAGCCTAAATGGGAATGAAATTGTGGGCATAAAAGGATTTGGGGGTTCATGCAATTCTATCCAAGTTGATACTTCTAAATTCTCCTCCTCCTTTGATTGACTCATCTCCTCCATGTTGGGTTGGATCTCCTCGCCATTTTCTTCTTGATTGGTCCCTGCATCAATGAAATCACAAAAATTGTTATATATTACATGTTCACTCCTCAAATTAATGATTACCTGGGTTTGCTCCAATTAGCTAGGAGATTCCTCCTTTTGGTGTGCTTGGGGTTGATGTGCCAGTTGTCCAACCAGAGCATCCAACCTCTTCTGTGTTTCTCGCAAAGATTCAGATCTCAACTCATCTTCCACTATGTATTGCTCGTATTGAGCTTGCTGTCTCTCGGTATCTCGACTGAAGGCATTCAGTCTCTCCTCCAAAGTGGGTTCCTTAAGGTGGTCTTGGTTTGAAAATTGTTCTTGAAAATAAGAACTTCCTTGGTAAGGCTGAAAAAATTGTTGAGGTGGAATGTACTGCTGGTTTTCCCTAGAAAAATTTGGGTGGCTTTCCCAACTTGGATTGTAAGAATTGGAATATGGGTCATTACCACCCATTTGCTGGAAACTTTGGTAGTCATATTCTTTCTCTTGCCAATCTTGGTATCGTTCGAAACCAAATAAACATGTATTGGCACTATGTCCTACATTGCCACATGATGCACATTCCATGTTAGAATTATAGTCCCTATCATAAACTCCCCCATACTATGAAAACTGCATCTTTACAACAAAAAGAATACTTAACAATTTAAAGAAAAACACACAAACAATTAAAGAAACAAATTCAAACACAATAAACAAACAAATTTACAGAAAACAAACAAACAATTCAAAGAAAAACACACAAACAATTCATAGAAAATAAACAAACATTCTTGATAAAAATAAAACTAAATCAACAGTCTTAATTATATTACTAGTATTGAAACCGTTGTCCCCGGCAGCGGTGCCAAAAACTTGGTGCGCACAAGCTATGCTGTTGCAATACCGCAAGAGTACGGGTCGTCCAAGTAATAAAGTAGTGAGTGAGTTATCGTTCCACTGAGGACAAGGCCAAGTACTAGTGCAAATCTTAACTGTTGTTTAGCAAATCAATATTTTTGTGATGAGTTTTGTAATTGAAAACAATTAACTTAAACAAATGAAAGTAAAGATAAATTGTGTGTTGTGTAAAAAGGTTTGATAATAATGATACTATCCAGATATTGAATCCCCCTAGCCACAATTACATCACATAATAGAGTTGAATTGGCATTCCTCTAACTTAGACTAAAACCTCTCTCGAGTGAATTAATCCTAATCACTAAGTAGAGTGCCGGAATCTCTTCTCAAACACAATTAAATACATCTTGCATTAAGAACAAGGAACTATATACCAAAGGATCTTGTAAGTCTATCTCTAGCACCCCAATAAATCCTCAACCCTTATGAGTAATCAATTCATATCAAGCTTTCTCAAGTCAATAATATGAAAATGGCAACCAATCAATAAGCATGCTATTATCAATTGGAAATAAATCATTAAGCATCATAAGAATAAAACAACTCCATCAACTAAAATTATCTAGTTATACAAATAAGCTAGGGTTCTTCAATATCTAGATAGAGAATGATTTAGTTCATGTTTAATACACTTAATACAATCAACAACAACAATAACATTAAAATGAATTAAAAGGAGAAAATAGAAAAACCCCTTTCAATGTAGCTTCTTCAATCTCCAAGAGCTGCCAATGGAAGATGGAGATGGTGGAGAGGATAGAAACGGAGGATGAAGATGAAGAGTCAAGGAAAGTGTCACTCCCTCCTTGCCCAAACCATGTATATCCAATGCTCCTCCTCTCCAAGTCTGTGTTCTCTCCCAAAAACTCTCTTTCTGCTCTCCAAAAAAAGTTCCCCCTTTCTTCCTCTTCTTCTCTTTTTCAATCATTCAAAGCTCTAACCCATGCTTCCAACTCACAACCCATACCTTCCAACTCACACCACTCTCCCTTGTTCTCCACATTCTCTTTGTTTAATATTACTTTTGGCAAAAATAATACCCTTGTTCCCCACTTTGTCCACACCTCGTGCAAGAGAATTCAACATTTAATAGGTGACATGGCCAAGCCATGAGTGGCTTGGCCATGTCTCTCATCTTTCTTTGGGACACGGACAAGCTAGTTGGCCGTGTCTCTTGCTGCTCCTTTTCCTTCTTTTTCCTAAGACGAGCAGACATGGCCAAGCTTCAAGCGACATGGCCATGTCATGTGACATGGCCAGTGGCTTGGCCATATCTCTTGCTAGTGTTGCATTTTGCCTTCTTTCTTTTCTTTGTTCTTTGGATTTTGCTCTTTAGGTGAGACACGGCCAATGGCTTGGCCGTGTCTCTTGCCAGTGTCAGTCACTGCTTCACTTTCTTTGAGAGACATGACCAAGATAAGGGTGACTTGGCCATGTCAACCAATTTTTCCTTGGACACGGCCAAGCTTCAAGCGACATGGCCATGTCATGTGAGTGTGTCAATATTGCTTCTATTTTAGGATGGAACATGGCCAAGACAATGAGACATGGCCAAGCTTCAAGTGACATGGCCAAGATGATTAGACATGGACAAAGACATGGCCAAGCTTCAAGCAACATGGCCATGTCACGTGAGTGTGTCAAGTACTACCTATTTTCTTTTCTTTCATGGTTCTGTTCCTTGGGTGAGACACGGCCAGTGACTTGACCGTGTCTCTTGGGTGTGTCAGCTACTGTCTTGGAATTCTTTTGAGGGACATGGCCAAGCTTGCTTTGGCTTGGCCATGTCTTCCTTGATTCATGCTCTTTCTTCATTGTTTTGACCCTCCAAGGGAGTTTTTCCACTTTAACCTAAAACATACACTTAAAACAAACTTTAAAGAAAAATCAAATGAAACATTAACTAAAAACACATTAAAATCATACTAAAAATAAGTATAAAAATGCTCTTATCAAGGGCTCCTACATAATTACCTTTGTCTAGGTCCTAGTCAGTCTTAGAACATGCTTTGACAAACTTTCGAGGCGAAATTTAACTCTGCTTATTAAAGAGAGAAATGATATAGGCATTGTTTGGATAGCCAACAACTAGTTTCCACCTAATTAAATATCAATCCCTAGTTGTCCCTTTGAGCCTTCATAAAATTTTAGCTTTCTTTTCATTGGCTTACAAGCCCCAACAACCTACCCTGAGCTATTGTGATACTTTTGACAAGTCTTATGATCACTAAGAAGAAGAGGCAAGAAGATCAAAGAATGGAATGCATAGCGAAAACTGTAAGTGTAATTGATGTTCTCAAGACCATAAGAGTAGTTGAAGTTCACATAATTTCTCCAATTTGTCAAGATGACATCAGAGTAACAAATGATTTATCCCTGTTAAAGAAGATTTATGTCACTCCACTCATCCATTATTAGAAACCCAAGTTAGTACAAACAAGACAACTCTTTTATAGCTAGAACCATAAAAAAAAAAGAAAATAAAAGAAAAAGAAAGAAAAGAAGAAAAAGAAAGAAAAAAGAGAAAAAAGAGAAAAAAATGACAAAAGAAAAGAAAAAAAAAAAGAAAAAAAGAAAACCCAAAATGGTTTAGAAATCCAACTGAGTTCTCTTTTACCTAAGACAGCAAGAGGCTTCCATTTGGTTTATAAGGATAGTTTGACTTGAATTGGTCCAACCCAACCAAAGATTCGATCAAAATCAAAGAAAAGGAGAAAGGTCGCCAAGTTTTTGAAAGTTTTGTACATGACAGTCCTACAAGGAAGAAGGACAAAATGATAAAATGCTCAAAGAAAGGGAAGAGTAAGAAAAATAAAAAGAAATAAAAGGGAGAAGAAGAAAAAAAAATGAATTTGGGTAAATAAAATTTTTGCAAGGGCAAAGACTATCCTAATGATCCAGATCAATGTCAAGAAGATAGAAAGAATTTAGAGTCTAGCAAGATTGCTCCCAGCTGCCTAAAGTTCAAACAAGAAATTTGTAGTGTGAAGGTTTGTCCATTGTGTCACAGCGGCTCCAACTTACAAATGGCCTTCATTTAACCCATGTCCCTTATAGACCCCATTTCAAGCCTATCAAAGACCTGTTGATCTATCTTGATAGGTAGAGTCTATTAGTGGAGATAGTTTGAATAAGTATGCATATGAGATAGACAATATTTAAACTCAATGAGACCTTTGGCCAAGTAATGTGTATGTGCCTATCTGAAGTGCAACAATTCTCACTTAAATAGGAATAATTCCTAAGTTTATTATGGTAACTAGGGTTGTCATTTTATAGATATGTTAATTTGAAAAATCAAGTCCTGAGGTACATTGACATTGATTTGGCAAAGCCAACATTTTATTTCAAAATCAAAATTCAAAAAATAAAAATATTTTTATCATACAAAGCCTTCAAGTTAAGAGAAGTTTCTTGAATAGTCAAACCTCAAAAGACACATTGGGCAAAGGAAATGTTACTACTTGGGTTCTCCACCACTCATATTTTTAACATCTCAAAGATAAAAAGGCATAAATGTGAAGTATTCTATCATTCCAAAGCAAGACCTGAATGGGCATCTCAAAGGAGTCAATGAGAGCACTTCTATTGATCACCTCGATCTGTGCATCAATGGAACTATTGTAAGTATTATTCATGCATATCATGCATACATGAGCATATCACATTGCACTTTCTTGTCTTGTATTGTCAAAGTGAATAGCAAACACCTCATGAAGTAAAGAATCAAAAGAAGATATCAAATCAGGGGGGCATGGAAAGCCCATTGCTTGAGAAGGCTCCAGTAATTTTGCAAAGAGAAGAAGTGTGTGCTTGTGCGAAGAACTAGACAACAAAACCTTCAATCAAAGATTGCATAAAAAAAATCTTTGGTTTGAGCCTACACAGGGGGCAAAGTTTCTCCTTTTCAATTTTTTTGAGTTTATTATACACAAAACATTTTCAAACTCAGTTGCAAATATTTCGCCACGCAAGGGGCAGGAGAAGATATGAGGGCCAACTAAAAATAGCGGAATTTTTGCAAAAAGGAAGAATAAAAAAATAGAACATTAGAACTATCAAAAGAATGAAGACGCAAATGACAAAAGATCAGTCCAGCTAGAAGAGCTGAAGCCAATATAAGATCTAATCTCTAATGGATGAAGATCCAGCTTAAAGGATGAAGATCCACTTTAAAGGGTGAAGACCCAATTCCAAGGATGAAGATCCAGTTTAAAGGATAAAAATCCACTGTAAAGGGTGAAGACCAAATTCCAGGGATGAAATCCAGCTTAAAGGATGAAGATCCACTTTCAACGGTGAAGACCTGATTCCAAGGATGAAGATCCAATTTTAAAGGGTGAAGACCTAATTTCCAAGAATGAAGTTACAACTAAAAGGATGAAGATCCACTTTCAAGGGTGAAGACCCAATTTCCAAGGATGAAGATCTAGTTTAAAGGATGAAGATCCACTTTCAAGGGTGAAGACCGAATTTCCAAGAATGAAGATCCATTTTCAAAGGTGAAGACCTGATTTCAAGGATGAAGATCCAATTTCAAAGGATGAAGACCTGAAGTCCAAAGGATAAAGATTCATTTTCAACGGTGAAGACCCGATGCCAAGGATGAAGATCCAGTTTAAAGGATGAAGATCCAATTTCAAGGGTAAAGACCTGACGTCCAAAGGATGAAGATCCATTTTCAAGGGTGAAGACCCGATCTCAAAGGATGAAGATCCATTTTCAAGGGTGAATACCCGATTTTCAAGGATGAAGATCCATTTTCAAAGGTGAAGACCTGACTCAATGGATGAAGATCCATTTTTAGAGGGTGAAGACCCGATGTCCAAAGGATGAAGATCCATTTTCAAGGGTGAAGACTCAATTTCAAAGGATGAAGATCCATTTTCAAGGGTAAAGACCCGATTTCCAATGGATAAAGATCCATGTTTCAAGGGTAAAGACCTGATCTCTAATGGATAAAAGATACATGTTTCAAGGGTAAAGACTCGATTTCCAATAGATAAAGATCCATATTTCAAGTGTAAAGACCTGATCTCAAATGGATAAAGATCCATGTTTTAAGGGTAAAGACTCGATTTCCAATGGATAAAGATCCATATTTCAAAGGGTAAAGACCCAAAGTCTAAAGGATAAAGATCCATGTTTCAAGGGTAAAGACCCGATTTCCAATGGATAAAGATCCATATTTCAAAGGGCAAAGACTCGATTTCCAAAGGATAAAGATCCATATTTCAAGGGTAAAGACCTGATTCCCAATGGATAAAGATCCATGTTTCAAGGGTAAAGACCCGATTTCCAATGGATAAAGATCCATGTTTCAAGGGTAAAGACCCAATCTCCAATGGATAAAGATCCATGTTCCTAGGTTAAACACCCAATTTCCAATAGATTAAGATATATTTTTGGTGGGTAAAGACCTACAATCCATAAAAATGGAACAACCAGTTATGTGAGAATTCTCAACTGATAAAAGGTTAGTCAAATCAAATTGAATCTCGGGTCT
The DNA here is from genome assembly GCA_947685225.1 of Garcia nutans. NCBI lineage: Eukaryota > Viridiplantae > Streptophyta > Magnoliopsida > Malpighiales > Euphorbiaceae > Garcia > Garcia nutans. Next base: position 25,008,806 of record CANTUV010000024.1, read on the forward strand.
AAGTACCCAAATCAAATCCAAGAACCCAAAACCTCAACATTCTCAAAAATTAAGTCTTATTGCTTTTCACTCTCTTTTACTAAAGTCTCAGATCGTTCAAGTAGGGGGCAAACTGTAAACCCTTAATTTTAGACCCAGTCCGGTCCAATATATTTTATTTAGTCCAAAATAATTTTTGTGTTAGCTTAATTAAATAATATTTATTTTAGTATTTATTTTTTATAATTATAGTAATAAAAAAGAATAAAAATAAATAAAAATAAAAATAAAAATCGACGACGAAAAAATTGGTGTTGGACGAAATGGCCTGGCGCGCCCAACACTCGCATCTCGCTAGCAAAATCGAAATTTCTTAGCAGCCAGCCATCACAAATTTCACTAACAAAATTTTTCCAACACAATTTTTTTCGAAACCAAATTATTTTAGGTTTCGATTTCTTTTCCTAAAGAATTTTAGTTTTCTTAAATAATTAGGATTAATCATATAAATTTTCTTATAAATAACACTAAAAAGACTGAAAAAAAGGGAGGAGAACAATCGGACTTTGGACTGGGGGATCGGACTGGATTTGGAGAAAAAAACTTTGGATTTACACTTGAACTGTGGAACTTCAGATTTGAGAGGGATAAGCAAGCAAGCAATCAAGCCATCAAAGGCAGCAATCTTGCCTTTGTCGTTGTTCATCCAAGAAGCAACTTTTTGGTGTAACCAACAAACGAAGGTTTGAATCTCTAATTTCTTTTTATTTTCTTACAATAGCTTTGATTTATAAGATTATACACAAAACCTTGATCTATAAATATGTATTAATGTTGAACTTCATTTCAATGACATAAATGATCTTTTCTATTTCTTCAAAACCTTAGAACCCTAAATCATTCCGTTTATTTTCAAAAACCCTAAAAATTACTTTTCTGTTTCTTCTAAAACTAAGAACCGTAAACTATTTCTTCAAAACCTTAGAACCCTAAATTTATTTCTTCTATGTCCAAAATACCTTAATTTGTTACTTTTCTATTTCCAAAAACCCTAAACCGTTTTGCTTATTTCAAAAAACTTTATAAAACGCTAAACTGTTTTCACAAATCTTAAAACCAAACATATTTTCCAAGACACCAAAAACCCTAAATCGTTTTATTAATTCCTAAAATCCTAATCTCTATTCCAAAAGTGAGTAGCCTTATTTTTTTTTAAGCATCAAAAGCTTTAACCCTAATTAATCCTTCTTTCCAAAATCACACAGTAAGTATATTCTTTTAAAAATAACATTAGTTTCTACCAATTTGAAAACCCTATTTTTTAAAATTCTAACCGCCATATGGGCTCGTCGAAGGGGTCAATATTCATTTGTGTATTATGAGTCTGCGTAATTAACTTTCATTTTTCCAAATCCCTAATTTAGCAATTAAAATTCTAAAATCCTATTTTAAGATGCGAACCCTAAATTATATATTTATTATTTTATTTTTAGATTTGATTATGTAGTTTATTATATGCTTTGATTTATTTAACTTCAATGCTTGATTTATTTAATTTATCATGGATGAATGTTTATTTTATATTTTGATTGATATCTTTGATGAATGATTTATTTACGATGAATGGTTATTTACTTTTATTGATTTACCTAGATTTTCAAATGTTGTAAGAGGTATGTTTCCACTTTGTGGGTACCTCATTGGTTAAATATCATGTAATTTAAATTGCTTTTATATTTTAGACCAATGTAAAGGACATGTTTCTACCTTTCGGTGGGTGTCCTATTAGTTTAGACATGGATGATGTAAGGACATGTTTCCATCCTTGGATGGGTGTCCAATTATTTGCTTTGTTTGGACATTGCTTTGATTTTAATATAATGATGCTTTATTTCAATTGTTGCGTGTAATATGTCTAATATTGTTATATTTAATAATTTATAATATTAAGACCTGTAAAGGAGGCCGGTTCCAATGAACTGGGCATCCTGGGGATGCTGGGCCATTTCTCACCTTCCCCAAATGTACCCTACTTTTTGAACCCATTAGGGGGTTGGGGATTCCTTAGTAATCGAGTCATCCACCCCTTTCATTTTCCCAGCCCGTCCGAGTGGTGACTCCATTTTCTCTGAACTTAGGTCAGTGTTCTCTAAGACCCCGAGCCTAAACAGTGCTAAAGTCGCAAGAACCATTCCACTGGAAGTGGGGGCAAATCTCACCTTTCCCACTCGTACCCCACTTTCCAAACCCAATAGGGGTTGAGGTTTCCTCAGGAATCGAGTCATGCACCCCTTTTTATTTTTTTGACCCATCTAGGTGGTGACTCCACTTTCTCTGGATTTAGGCCAGTGTTCTCTAAGGCCCTAAGCTTAAAATTGCCAAAGTCTCAAGAACCATTCCACATGGGAGTGGGGGCGAAAATCTCTGCTCATAGTGGCAACTCCAATGGGATAAGAGAAGTTGATTTTGTTGGTCTTTATATTATTTTATTCTTTCTTATTATGATATTGTCTATTGCATCATTTAGATTGTATTATGTGTGTGAGTTAGGATGCCCGTGTAACCTGTGTTGTGTTATGTAAGGGATACCATACTTTCACTCAAGGAATAGAGATCAAGCGTGGCATAACCAATAATCATTTTGCTTAGTTATTTGGCCTAGTTATTTTTCTTAGTTTTTACCCCAAATGCTTGTTGTTTGACTATAGTTAATTTACATTCATTTAAAGCATGGCTTATTTGGTTTTTCTTTTTCTAATATGGCCTAAGCTCAAAAATAAATTTTCCTTTAAAAGACCAAAATCTCAAATTTTTAAATCTTTCAAAATGGGTCAAAAATCTTTTTCTACCTTATGGCCCAATGGTTTTGCAACAAAATTATTTTTTATCAAAGATTACAAAGAGAGCTTACAAACTATATAGGTCAATTATGAAATGTCAAAAATCAATTGTGAGTCTAGCTTATGCTAAGAACTATTAATCATGGGCTAGTTTTTGGCATGAATCACTAGTTACTTTTTCAAATGAGAAATCTATTAATGAAAAACCTCTTAATTTAGTTTTAATCCAATATAGCATAAAAGCTATTTGAATTGATTGGATGGATTAAAATGTAATTAATGGGAATTATCATGAACTTATTTCCTTTTTTTTAAAATATAACTATTGTTTAAAATTGTCAGAGGGAATTTTTCAAGAAACAAAATATCCCATGTTGGTATTTTGTTGACCATATACCTAGGAAAAGTAATAAGCTTAGAAGGGATGTTCTAATTATCTTTGTTTGTTTATTGTTTATGCATACATGCATACACATATTGCATAACATACCATTGATCCTTCCTGGCTCACAGACCTAGAGTACAACAGCTTAAATGCATACGACAACCCAACCTACGCCAGTGATGTAGAATCCAGGAATGACTCAATTAGCTTCTCAATAAGAGCAATGGATTCTGAACAGACTCAAAGCATGGTGGATGACGCCCTCAATGACAAGATGGAAGAACTGAAGGAGGCCCTGGCTGAAAGAATGAGGAGCCAATTGGCTGTTTTTTTTGAGAAACATTGTCAATGCATCTGTCAAAACTAAGAAACCGAACGACAAGAGAATGGTGAAGGTTGGTGAAGTAGCCTTTGATGATGATAAAGTAATGACTGATGATGATGACTGGGCTCAATACTTTCAGGATACTCAAGACAAGAAGAAGGAGCCAAAGGTTGTTGAAAGATCAATCATCAAAAATCTAAAACTTCAGATGCTGAGAAGCTGATTGTTGATTTGGAAAAGAAATTTGTAAAGAAGCTGAAAGCTAATGAGATATCAGAAATAGACAAGCTGTTTGAACAAGATAAGGAGGTCCCTTATAAGTTCAAGATGCCTTCCTTCACTAGGTACAATGGTACAGGAAATCCTCACTTACATGTTAAGCAATACATCACTACCATGTAGTCTCCCTGAGATTCTGAGGCTCAAACTCTAAGTTACTTTATGCTCTCATTAGATCCTATTGTCAAGAATTGGTTCAATACCTTGGAAGAAAGTACTCAAAGATATTGGGATATACTGTACAAAGCATTCATTCAGCAATATGGGTAAAATGCTGAGCTAGAGGTTACTTTGATGGAAGTTGAGTCCATTAGGCAAAGTCCAAATGAGAACTTTGTTGATTACATGAAAAAGGTGGAGAAACAAAGCTGCATTGCTCAAGAGGAGGCCTGATGAGTCAGACCAAATTAGAATGATAGTTAGAGGCATCCTGCCCAATCTCTATGAAAGGCTATCTCACACCCTTATAAGGGATTTCAAAGATCTTCTCCAAGTTGGATTGCAAATAGAAGAGTGGGAAAGAGAGAAGAACCATTTTGCTGCAAAATGAAATTATCAGTCTGGCATTCAAAGTACACATAAGGAAGTCAATGTTAATGCAACTGGTCAAGCAAATAAAAGACAGTTTTCAAATCTGGGGAAACCTTTGTCTTGGGTTTTCAATAAGCTACAAAAGAAAGGAGTATTATAGCCATTGGCCCCTTGACCTTTGCCGAATCATTTACCTCAAAAATTTTATACTTAAGCCTTTTGTCAATTTCATCAGACATAAGGACATGAGATGGACAAATACTTATGACTAAAACATGAGATCGAAAATTTGATTGATAGTGGAAAGTTGCCTGAACCTAGCAAGCCCAACACCAAAAGCAATCCTTTGCCTGAATTTGGAAGAATGCCATCACCAACAACCTTCATGGTAGGAGGAAGAGTGGAGGAAGATTCTATCTTTCAAGACTAAAATATTGAAGATGTGGAATAAGGAGAAATTTTATTCAACAAACCTCTCATAGATTGAAGTGTTGCTCATTTTATTTTTCTTTCTTTAGTACTTTTTTGGAACAATTTTGTCTTTAAAATTATGTTTGTTCGTATAAATTATTAAATTTTTCATGGCCTTTGTTCATTTTGGTGCTCAACCAATGAGGAGTCTAGCTTGATAATCACAAATTAATATATCTTTGCATCGTGACTTGAATAACTTTACTAGGTGAGGGAATTATTCTATAACATTGAGTTGTGTATGCTTAGAGTGGGCTCCTACAAAATTACCATTGTCTAGTTCCTAGTCAGTCTTAGAACATTCTTTGATGGACTTTCGAGGTGAAATTGAACTCTGCTTATTTAAGGGAGAGATAATCTAGGCATTGTTTAGTATGCCAACAACTAGTATCTACCCAATTAAATATCAATCCCTAGTTGTCCCTTTCAGCCTTCAAAAATTTAGCTTACTCTTTATTGGCTAGTAAACCTAATAAACTACCCTAAGCTATTGTTACACTTTTGGTAAGTCTTATGATCACTAAGGAATAAAAGGTAAAGAAGAAAAAGAAAGAAAGAAAGAAAGAAAGAAAAATAAAAAGGAAAAAGAGAAAAAAGAGAAGAAAAAGGAAGAATGAAAAAAGAAGAAGAAGAGAAGAAGAAGAAAATAAAAGAAAAGGAAAAGAAAATAAAACACAAAAGGTAGTTCAGATAGCCAATCGAGTTTTCCTTTACCTAAAGTAGTAGAAGGCAAAGATAGTTTGACTTAAATTGGTCCAACCCAAATAGAAATTCAACAAAAATTAGAGAGATAGAAGAAAGATCATCTAGTTCTTGAAAGTCCTGCACTTGATAGTCCTACAAGAAAGAAGGACCAAATGATAAAATGCTAAAAAAAAGAGAAAGAGAAAGGAAAAAGAAGAAAAGGAAAGAAATATGGGTACCAAACTTTTTGCAAAGGCAAAGACTGTCCTAATTAAGATCCAAATTCATGTTGAGAAGAAAGAAGAATGTTCAAAGCTCTATATTTTCATGTTTCCAAATTTGTAGTGTGAGGGTTTGCTCATAGTGTCACAATAGCTCCAACTTACAAATGGCCTTCATTTAACCCATATCCCTTATAGACCCCATTTCAAGCTTATCAAAGACCTGTTGATCTCTCTTGGTAGGTAGAGTCTATTAGTGGAGATAGTTTAAATAAGCATGCATATGAGATAGACAATATTCAAACTCAATGAGACCTTTGGCCAAGTGATGTGTATGTGCCTATCTGAAGTGCGACAGTTCTTGTTCAAATGGAAATGATTCCTGAGTTTAGTACAGTAACTAGGATTGCCATGTTATAAATGTACTAATTTGGGAAAATCAGGTCTTGAGGTTCAATGACACTTATTTGACAAATCAAAAATATGTTTTTAAGATTTTTTAAAAAAATGTTTTTATCATACAAAGCCTTCAAGTTAAGGGAAGTATATTGCATTGTCAGACCTCGAAGGAAACAATGGGAAAAAGAGGGATAATGAAAGAATCACTTACAAGGTTATGTCATGAAGCAATTATCAACCAAACGAATATCTCCCATAACTTTGGCTACCATGCTTGGAGCCTCCACTACTCATGTTTTCAACATCTTGAAGATAAAAGTCATAAATGCAAAGCCTTCTGTCATTCAAATGCAAGACCTAAACAAGCATTTGGAAGAAACCAATGAGAACACTTCAGTTGATCACCTCAGCATGTGAGTCAATGGAACCATTGTAAGTATTATTCATGCATATCATGCATACATAAGCATATCACACTGCATTTTTTATCTTCTGTTCCTATTCTTTGTTAAAGTGAACAACAGATACTCTATGAAGCATATATGGAATCAAAGGGCATGGAAGGCCCATTACTTGAGAAAGATCTACTCATTTTACAAAAGAAGGAAGAAATGCATGCTTGTGCGAAGAACTAGGCAATACAAACATCAATATGAGACTGCATGGTAAAAATCATTGCTTTGAGCCTATACAGCGAAGCAAAGTTTCTCCTTTCAATTTTTTGAGTTTATGCGTGTATAATACATTTTCTGACTCACTTTGAATATTTTAACACAGATAGCAAAGAGAGAATATAAAAGCCAGCAAAAAATAGCTGAATTTTTTGCAAAAGGAAGAACAAAAAGAACAATAAAAAAATAATAATTTCAAAAGAATGAAGATGTAAAATACAAAAGACCAATCCAGCTAGAAGAGTTCAAAGCCAATATAGGACAAATCTCCAAGGATGAAGATCCATTTTCAAGGGTAAAGACCTGATCTCCAATTGATAATGATCCATGTTTTAAAGGGTGAAGACCCGACTTCCACTGGATAATGATCCATTTTTGAAGGGTAAAGATCTGATTTTCTATGGATAAAGATCCATTTTTAAAGAGTAAAGACCCAATTTCCAATGGATAAAGATCCATTTTGAAGGGTAAAAGACTCAATTTCCAATGGATAAAGAATCCAGTTTAGGGTGGAGAAACCAAATCTATTTTAGGGTTGAGCACCAAAAATCCAGTTTTGGGTCGAGCACCTAGAATCCAGTATTATGTCAAGCACCCAAATCCAGTTTAAGGTTGAGAACCCCAAATCAAGTTTAGGGTCGAGAACCCTAATCCAATTTAGGATCGAGAACCCCAATCCAGTCTTACGTCGAGAACCCAAAATCCGAATTTGGGTCAAGAACCCTAATCCAGTCTTGGGTTGAGAACCCAAAATACACTTTAAGGTCAAGAACCCAAATCCTGTCTCAGGTCCATGTACCCAAATCAAATCATTTTTTAGTCCAAAACTCACCCGCATCCAGGAAACCAAGTCTTTTGTTGAGTGCAGAACCCAAATCATTTTTTAGTCCAGAATTCATTTTGGGTCTAAAAACCCAAATCAAAACAACTTCAACCTCGGCTAGAGAACCCATCCTCTTCCAAAATTTGCTTGAAATCATGTTGCTTTTCACTCTCTTCTACTAAAGTCTCAGATCATTCAAGCAGGGGGACAAACTGTAGACCCTTGATTTTTGTCCTGACTTGTCTGTTGCTCGAGTTATAAACCTTTGATTATATGGCACAATGGCTGGAACTTTAAAACCCTAAGGAGGTTTGTTTTAAAGATTCAATTGGGTCTAATTTGATGTTAGATCATTCAGGGGTGTGTTTGAGTCAAACTAGGCCTTTCAATTCAATATGGGATAACCCATATCGAATTGGGATGCCCCAATTCGATATGGGATAGTCCCATATCAAATTAGGACTTTCCCAAATTGATATGGGACCTTAAGTTAAGGTCCCATATTAAATTGGATGTCCCAATTTGATATGGGATAAGTCCCATATTGAATTGGACTTCCAATTTGATATGGAATCTTAAGATTAAGTTCCCATATAGAACTGGAAGGCCAATTCGATATGGGTTAAGCTCCACATCGAATTGAGGTCTTCCCGATTTGATATGGACCTATATTCTAGCAAATTAAATTTTTTTTATCTTGGTTTTGCTTGGTTTAAGTCTGACATGGTCTCAGTTTATTATAAATTTAAGTTATTTTTAATTCGATATGCATCAGAGTCCAATTTTTGAAAATGGAAAGCTTCCATTGTGCTTTCCACCATTTGACCTAATAGAACCTTATAAATACATGTTTTTAAAGAATGCGAAGGGATTTTTTTCCTACTTGGAACAGGAGCAGACTTATAAAACTTGAGAAAACCTTCAGCAAAAGGAAATAGCTATTAGGAACTTGGATTAAGAAATTGGTAGAGTGCAAGAGAGGACAGACTTTTAACTTCAGTAGCTATTAGTAACCTTGATCAAGAGAAAGCAACAAACCTTTCTTTTTGAGGTTGTAACTTCAACAGACTGGGAACTTGAGGAACTTCATCGGATTTTGAAACTTTAGCAACCTTCAACAAAGAGTAAGAGAGGAGCAACTCAATATCAAATAGAGAGCGTATTAACAAGGCATCAACTTACTGTCTTATTCTTAGTTCAACCAATAAGCAAAAGGCTGGTACTAACAAAAGTTTAGATCAAAGTTTGATTATTGGTGGAGCCAACAAATAAAGGTACATCCCTCAAATTAAATCCCTTTAAATTCATCATATTAAGCTTCCATGATATGGTTTATACATCATGCAGAGTGATCTCAGTAATCTTTTAATTCCAGTAATCTGAACATGCTTAACTAATATTTTTTTAGCGCATGATTATTTAGTTATAAATACTACTATAGCTTGTTAATTCCAACATCAAAACTTTAATCTTAGTTTCATAAACTCCAAACCCTAATTTACTCGAACCCTAAACCCTAATATTAATTTCATAAAAATCCCAAAACCCTAATTCTGCAAGCATAAGGCTGGTTGTCATATCTGTGATTTTGGAGAAATTAAATAAGTATTTGGAGATATAAAAGTTGTATATACCTAATATATATACCTAGTGTAGATATAACATATATATGGTATATTAATTGTATATGTTGGATATATACATCGCATACTTAATATATTTAATACACATATAAGGTAAATTTGTTGTGTATATAAGATACACATTATCTGTGCACATGTGTAAAATCCCAAATTTTTTTTTAAATTTTTAATTTTTAGAAATTTGATAAAATATATTATAATTAAATTGAGTAAATTAAATTAATGGTTTTAAATAAAAATTGAAGGGATTTTAAATGAAAAAGTGGAATATATATTTGATATATACGTAAAATATACATAACATATAAAGTCAACACTTTTTAAAAGAAAAGTCAAAAGTCTACGGGCAAAATGGTAATTATATCTTATAAACTTAGAATTATCTAAATAAATTAAAAATAAATTAATTTTGGTTGGAAGAGGTAATTTGGGGTTTAAAAATAATTAAATAATTATTTATTTATTAAAAATAAAATAGTATATGTGTGGTGATATTTTTAAGTGGAAAGAAAGAGAAAGTCAAATAAATTCATCTTTTTCCTTCTTCTTCTTCTTCAAAATCGTGCCACCGTTAGAGAGAAAGAGAGATCTTCTTTTCTTCCAAGCTACCTAAGATTGAAGAGATTTTAAGGAACAAAGTGGAGTTTCGGTGATTTTCTAACAAGCAAGTAAGCTTTCTTCCTTAATTTTTGAATTTCTAGGAAAACTATGAATATGTGGATTTTGGGATTTTCTATTATCATGATTTAATTGTTTAATTGGGTATGAATGAAGCTATTTTGATTAATTATTAATGATTTTTAAGTTAAATGGAAGAGAGGAGTAAGTTTGGGATGAGTTGGAAAATTTGGTTTCTTGGAATAATGGTTTTTAATTGTGAAAATTGGTTCTAAATGAGTTGTTTTGGTGCTTAAATAAGTATTTTAAAGTCAAATATTGGATTTGGTTGTGTTCGGTTGGAGTCTGAGAATGGAAGTGTGATTTCGGGTTTTAGAAAGTGATTTTTTTCAAAGTTCTAGAATTATATAATTTTATTTGTTTAATCTTGTTGTTTGGTGATATAAGTGATGAAAATAAGCTTAAAATGATTAATGGATTGTGTTGGAATGGAAAACCTTCAATTGGGGAAGGTTATGCCATTTTAGGATTTTGTGTATAAGAGTGTATTTTTGTAATGTAAATGATTTAAATGTATTAAAATATGTTTCTAATAATATAAATAAACATAATATATTAAAATGAATGGCCTAGTATGAGAATCCAAAGCTAAAATGAGATTAGCCTTAAATTTTGAATTTTTGCTTGGATTGGGTTTAATTATGGTTTAATATTAGAAATGTCATTAAATGTGATACTAAATGATTATTTGCTATCACATTTTGTTTAGGCATTGAGAGAGGTTGATTTGCTTCATCCAAGTAGTGAAGGGCAAGTTGGAAGGATAGGATTGGAGGTTGTTTTAAGCTTGTTTTGGTTGCTATATGAGGTAAGTACAAACTTTGAATACATTGGCTATGTTTGCATGACATTTGGGCTTTACACATTTTGGTTGGAAAATGTGTTAAGCTACTTGATACATTGGTTATGTATGAATAATGTGCTATGACATTTTGAAATGTCATATATGTGTTAAAAGGCATTATGAAAAGCCATTGATAATGGCTAAATTGTGTAAAATGTGAAATATGTGTATTATGTGAAAATGACCCAAAGTGTTTGGGTAATGCCATTTGTTGTGTATGCATTAACTGCATTGTTAAAAAGCCATTGGTATTGGCTAGATTACATTAAATGTGATTAATATATGAATTATGTGGAAATACCCAAAGTAATTGTGTAATGTGTTGTAAATGCAAAAATGTGGTATAATGTAATGAGATATGTGGAAACATAATGAAATGAATTGATATCGATATAAATGAGAAAAATGAAAAAGATGAGAAAATAATGCAATGCGCCTAGCTTGATTATGTGACAATGAGAAAGAGATTGATAATAATAAATATGAATAAATTGTATGCCTCGTATGTTATTCAATTTTCAGAGTTCTATGTTTGGCGGCATGCCTATGATTTGCCTATGGGCTAGACGTTGGGCATCACTGTGAAAATGCTTTTGAGGTGAAATGACCGGGTCACAAGCCTCAAAAATATGTCTTTGAAGCTGGGCTGGGTGAAATGACCGGGTCATAAGCTCAGACCTAGTTAGACTATTACATTGATATTTTGCCTACGGGGCTAGACACATGCTGTCATTATAGACCAAAACAATAACACTGGAATTTGAATAGCATATTAGTTATATTTGGGCCCATTTTTGTGTTTTTTATGTGAATTGTGGATTGTGAAATATTTGAAAAGTATGAGAACATGGAATGATGTGATATCCATAAGCATTTTGCATTAGCATTACTTTATAATTTTATTATTATCAAAATTTGTACCGCTAAGCTTTTAGCTTAGCACGATTGTAATTCATCATGTAGGTGGCATGGACGATTTGGTAGAGCCAGAGAGTTCTATTAGGCCTAGTCATGTCTAGGCTTGCATTTATTGATCTTGAAGTGTTTTTGGGTACATCAAGATCAGAACCATTTGCTAGCATATACATATTTGATATTATCTATATTATGTTTTCTTTTTGAAGTATATATATTGTAAATTGTAAAGAATGTTTTGGATAATTTGTTTTAAATGAGATTCTATATGTGTTGTTGATATATATATATATCTATATATAAATATTTTGAGAAAATATGGAGAAATTGAGATTCATTGATGAAATGGAGATTTGATTTTATTGGGAGTGTTAGTTTTATGCAGGTTGAGTTTATTAAATTTTGGAATGTCCAAATTACAGACAAAACTCTGGCGAATTTTTTCAAAGATTTTCGTATAAAATGTTTATTTTGGGTTCCTATAACAAGTAAATTCTATTTATATACTATTTAATTTTATACATTTATTATTTGAAATTTTAAATCAGAAATGTGAAAATTTTTATTAAGCCGGTCTGTGACATTTTTGTATCATAAATGCATATTTTACATATGATGGGAATATGTATTGTACATATATAGGGCATAAGGGTGTTACACTAGTAAAAATGAAAGTTTGGATCAAAATTTTATTATTGGTGGAGCCAACAAATGAATGTACGTCTCTCAAATTAAATCCATTTAAATTCAGCATATTATGCTTCCATTATGTGGTTTATACTTCATGCAAAGTGATCTTAGTAATCTTTTAATTCCAGTAATCTAAATGTGTTTAACCGATATCTTTTGAATGCATGATTATTTAGTTATAAATACTACAATAGCTTGTTTCTTCCAACATCAAAACATTAATCTTATTTTAATAAACTCCAAACCCTAATTTACTCAAACCCTAAACCCTAATTTTATTTTCATAAAAATCCCAAAACCCTATTTTCTAAATCTAAAACCCTAAAATCTTATTTTTAAACTTAAATTCTCTAAACCCTAATTCCATTCAAGAAACCCAAATTCGAGATGCAAACATAAATTTTTATGTCTATCATTTTATTTAAGTTTAGATGCATGATTTATTATGTCTTAATAAATAGTTTTTTTATTTGATTTATGATGAATGCTTTGATTTATTTCTAGTTTTAAGAAATTGTAACAGGTATGTTTCCATGATTGGGTACCTCAATTGATTAAGTTTCATGTAACTTGTAAAACCTCTATATCCTATATGCATACCATACATATACCCTGTACACATATAATACGAATATAAAATACAAGGATGTCACTTTATAGTATTGTTTAAACCCTTACTTTAGTCTACATAAATTATATTTTTAATTATAAAATATTTCCCATTATCAAATCTCATTCTTTTTAAAAGTAACATTTACAAAATCATTATACTTTTCATTAGATTACATATATATATAATTACATTTGTCTTTTCCAAAATTCACTTATGTACATATACATTTTTGTCAAAATTACAATATAATAAAATGTACATGCATGCACCACATTCTAGTTGGTCTCGAAACACTCATACTTTTCTCATGGCACAATCGCCTGACTCCTAGATCAACAATCTATTCACCTATGCGATTTACACAGCCGTGCTAAGCTCGAAATCTTAGTGGTACATATAAACATCATATACATACATTACAGAAAATCACAATCATAACACAAACATCATTTATCATCATATTCTTTGTATTTTCTTTATTATTATTATCTTTATATTTATACTTAAGTATATATATCATCCACAATTCATAATATCATTATTGTCTGCCACAAACACATACATTGGGCCCAATTATCCTTATATAATAAACTAGTTCCAGAACCATTATTTTGGTCTATCTCATCACAACGACACCAAATGTGTCTCACTAATGGACATAGTAATATCTGTGACACCAGTGTCTCATCCATAGCATATTTCAACAGTCGCTGGTGGATGTAGCAATATCTATGATACCCAGTATCTCATCCACAAAATATACCAATAGTAATTACACCAATGTGTCTAACTCAGGGGCATAGTAACATCTCTATGGCATCTAGTGCCTCACCCCATCATGTATGGCATGCCAACTATCAAACACAATCTTCTAACAACTAGATATTGTATAAGGTACACAAAATACACATTTATTTTTAAACTTATTTTCACTTTTCAATTCATTTCATGGTCTTCACCAATCATCATCATAAATAATACAAATGTCGCTCACATCCACATTTTATTGAACAACTTACACTTCTCATAACTTTTTCAACTATCACATCATTTTATATCATCACACTATGTGATGTATATTCATCATTTAATATTCATTTCACAAACTCTTTCAGAATTCACATACATTACATATATGGCTCTATACCACACATTAATGCACATTTTACATTTAACACACTTTGCAGTATTTTTACAATTAGCCATACTCAAATGGCTAAATCATGCCATAATTAATTCATTTCCAATTCATATTTAAATCACATAATTCATGAATATACATTTCACCATCATCATAGCATGTTTTATCCATTCAATCGATAAAAATATAACAAACACAACATGTACATTTATGTACTTACCTCTAATAACCTAAACTCAAGCCCAACTCCTTAAATCTTCACTTCCTCTAACTCTTCATAACTTGATATTCTAATCAAGATATGAAGAATCAAGTTGTTAATAACATCAATCTATATATCTCAATTATACAACTCAAATCCTCTCTCTCCTTCTCAATCCAAAACACTTAATTCAATACTCTATACATTGGAGTTTCTCATTAACTAAGACTATATGAAGTTTTCAAACTAATAATAATAATATCTTATTCATCTCATCTTTTTCATATTTATTATTCATTTATAATTCACTCTTGGCATCTAACCACATTTCCCATTTCATATTTTCATCCTGCAAGCATGAGCCACACTCACCATATGACTTACCAATATGCCAACATTTTGCATAATCAACATATTTTATAATTTTTCTTCACTTTATAATCATATATACATTCTTAATACAACATATATAAAAACATCACCATTCAAGCCATTTACTACACCCACATAGTACAAAATATGACAATAAACATCAACATACCAACCCCACGGCCGTGGCATCCAATAGCCATACTCGTGGGATGTGAAATAAAGCTATAAAAATTATTTAAGACCCCACGGTCATGGCATCCAAAGGCCATACCCGTGTCATTCATTTTGCTTCTCTTTCTTCACCATTTTCATATGAAATAACCCCTCGTCTGATCCCACGACCGTGGCCCTGCATGGCCACACCCATGGCATCCCAGAATCACTCTTTTACACCATTTTCAACAACAAAACACATATCTATCAACTTAGAATGATGCAAACCAAAAATAAGAGTATGATCCAAGTATATACTTATTTAAGATCATATGTACAAATCAAGGAGATTATATGTACAAACTAAATAAATTATACGTACAAACCTTAGTTAATCCAATCTTACTCTTCTTCTTTTTATCCCCTTAGCCTAAACACAAAATCATAGCAATAATCATTATATAATTCATTCATACAATCATCCATGTATTGATTTACTTAATTTCGAACTCATTTATGCAAAACCCTTACTCTTTTCCTTATCACCTTTTCCCCAATTTTACTATCCATCACCATCTCTCACAAATAATCATATTTTACTTCATCTATGTATCAGTTCAACATATATATACTTCAACATATCATTCTTATCATTTTTATTCAATTAATCATCACTTTATCTCACTAACCATATCACATATATACTCAAAATCTATAAAAATCAACTCAAGGAAAATAGCACTTACTTGAATTCTTTGTCAAGTCTTCAATATCCACCTTCAAATATCTTAAAACTCTTATGAATTTGGTGTGTATATGAATAAAATCAAACTTTTTTTTTCTCTCTCTCTCTCTCTCAATCCTCACTTTCAAAGAGGAAGAAGAAGAAGGAAGAAGAAATATGCCTCTTCTTTTCCCAACTTTATCTCTTATATATATATATAATATGACAAATTTTCCACCAATCACTTTCTCCCTATCATATATTTAAATATATATACATATAATTAATCACTTAATTAATTTAAGCAGCCATTCACCAAAAATATATAGACTTTTCCATAATCATCTCCTTCTTTTTTTAACTTCCATCTTTTTACCTAATTTCATCATTTAGTGTCTTTATACTTTATATATATCTTATGTATATTGTATGCATATGTATATGTCTTATATATTCTATTTATATTTCTCATATATTTCAAATACATGGTATATATGTATAGCATCCATCATACACATCCATCTCTTATTATATTTTATCTACCTTTATCACCAATAAACTCTCTCATAATTATTATTCCAAAGTACATCAAAAATCGGGGTATTACATAACTTGGTTTATTTTAAGTTTTTGATCAATGTAAAGGATATATTTCCACCAATTGGTGGACATCCTATTTTATTTGTTTTCCTTTAGACATTGGACAATTATGAAGGCATGTAACACCCCCATACTCTATATAAGTACTATACATATACCTTGTATACATACAGTACATATATAAAGTATAAGAATGTCACTTTTCATTTCAGATTAAAAACCTTTACTCTAGTTCCAAACAATAATACATTTTATTTAAAGAACATTTACAAAATCATTATACTTTCGATGATCTTACATATATATAATGATCCTGTCTTTACCAAAATTCATTTATACATATAATGATCCTGTCTTTACCAAAATTCTGGACCCGAGCTAAGTTCTGGACTTAAGGGTAATTTGGGTTATGGACCCGAGCTAAGTTCTGGACTTAAGGGTAATTTGGGTTCTGGACCCGAGCTAAGTTCTGGACTTAAGGGTAATTTGGGTTCTAGACGCGAGCTAAGTTTTGAACTTAAGGATAATTTGGGTTTTGGACCCGAGCTAAGTTCTGGACTTAAGGGTAATTTAAGTTCTGGATCTGAGCTAAGTTCTGGACCTAAGGGTAATTTGGGTTCTGGACCCGAGCTAAGTTCCGGACTTAAGAGGGAATTTAGTTTCTGGACCTAAGCTAAGAGAGATTTAATTGTCTGCAAAAAATAATTGTAGTCAGTAGGATACTAAAGGAATTTGCAAAAAAATAGCTAATTTTTACTATGCCCATATCTTCTCCTTGCCCCCCTGCGTGGTATAATATTGGAAGTGAGTTTCACAATGTTTTGTACATAAACTAAAAAAATATTGAAAGGAGAAACTTTGCCCCCTGTGTAGGCTTAAACCCATGATTTTTTCTATGCGGCTTTGGTTAATGTTTGTATATTGTCTAGCTCATCAAACAAGCATGCATTTCTTCTTTTGTTTGCAAAATGGTTAGAGTTTCCTCAAGCAATGGGCCTTCTATGCCTCCTGATTCTATACTCGCTTCATAGAGTGTCTATTGAATAGACAATACAATACAAGAAAATGCCATGTGAAATGCTCATGTATGCATGATATGCATGAATAACACTTACAGTGATTCCATCGACTCACAGACCAAGGTGATCAGCAGAAGTGTTGTCATTGACTCCTTCCGGATGGCCATTCAAGTCTTTCTTTGGAATGCAAGATGCTTCACATTTATGGCTTTTATCTTCGAGATATTGAAAACATGAATAATGGAGGCCCCAGGCAGCGAAGATACATCCATTTCAAATTATGATTTAGTAGCTTCTTCATAACCTTGCCATTAATCATTTCCTTTGCCTAAAGTGTCCTTCAAGGTTTGATAGTTCAACATACTCCCCTTAACTTGATTTTTTTTTTAATTTTGAATTTTTATTTTGAAATCAAATATTGGCTTTGCCAAGTTAATGTCAATTTACCTCAGGACTTGATTTTTCAAATTAACATATCTATAACTTGACAACCCTAGTTACCGACTAAACTCAGGAATCATTTCTATTTAAGCAAGAAATGTTGCACTTCAGATAGGCACATACACATTACTTGGCCAAAGGTCTCATTGAGTTTAAATATTGTCCATCTCATATGCATGCTTATTCAAACTATCTCTACTAATAGACTCTGCCAACCAAAAGAGATCAACAAGTCTTTGATAGGCTTGAAATGGGGTCTATAAGGGACGCGGGTTAAAAGAAAGCCATTTTGAGATTAGAGTCGTTGTGACACTATGGACAATTCTTCACACTACAAATTTCTTATTAGAACTTTAGACAGTTGGGAGCAATCTTGCTTGTCACGACCCAATTTGTACATATGTACAGTATATCCATGTACAGTATATCCGCGTACAGTAAGAGGAGCCATCCCGATTAACCACCAAAGAACACGAAGTGAAAGGAAGCTCTATAGGACAAAAAGGACCTAACTGAAAAGATTGTAAAAGTTTTGGGGAGGTGACTGTAATTTCAAAAAGTTTTGGGGAGGTAACTGTAATTTCCAAAAGTTATTCCGGAGGTCTTTAATAGTGCCCATAACAGACTCTAAGAATGAAAAGTAGAGAAAAATTGGGTCGAAACGGAACACCACGGTTTTTCCCGAAAACGCATAGTTTGAGAGATACAATGGATTCTCGACCAAGGGTATTTTCATCATTCTTGTGATAATAATTTATACACTGGAAAATAAGACACGTAAAGGTATCCGAAGTAAACGGAAGGACACCGCAGTGATCGATGTCGAAGAACGAACCTAAGTGGAGACCCGAATCACGTAAGGACCTAAAGGGAATTTTTACAAAAGTCAATGGCATGAGCGTAATTTTTATAAATTAGTTCAAAATCAAGAATGAATGTCGGAAATGGAAACTAGAGGTTGAAAGGAGGAGAACGGTATGTCTTACGCGTCGTAAAACCACCCGGTTAGGAAGAAAAGGCAAAACCTTCAATTGAAGGGTATTTTGGTCTTTTCACTTTCACCCAAGCATCAAGTGGGACATGTATGATAATTTAAGGACCATTTTGGTAATTTTCCAAGGAAGGACACATGTTGCAATCTTATCCATTTAACCTTTTGTTTTGGCAAAATCCCATCCACATGCTAAAAAGGCAAAGAAGGACACATGTTGCAATCTTATTCATTTAGTCTTTTGTTTTGGAAAAATCCCATCCATTAAAAGAAAAAGAAAAAAAAAGAAATAAATAAATTTATATGTACAAACGTGT
Organism: Garcia nutans; assembly: GCA_947685225.1. Classification (NCBI taxonomy): domain Eukaryota; kingdom Viridiplantae; phylum Streptophyta; class Magnoliopsida; order Malpighiales; family Euphorbiaceae; genus Garcia; species Garcia nutans. Next base: position 25,027,757 of record CANTUV010000024.1, read on the forward strand.
ACATATAAGATCCATGCTCTTGAAATCTCTAGAGTACAAAAGCCAAAACACCTTCTCCTTCTCCAAACAAAGGCCGTGGCCTCCAACAAAAACATTCAAGGAATTTCCAAGTTTCTAGGTGAAAGTTTAGAAGAAAGTTACCAATTCTAAGGTAAGGATTCCAATTCTAGCTTTAGTTTATTCATTTGATTGATAGTTTTCAAGTTATCAATGAAAGAAAAGTTGGGAAGATTATGGGAAAGTTAAGAAAGTGAAGAGGAATTAGATTAAATGATCCATACATGTAGAAGTGATGAATAAATGGTAATTAGTAGCTTTAGATAGCAAGAATCAAGGCTTGAACATATGGTTTTTATCATGTTCTTATTATGGAAGTTATGAAAATTATAGGAAATCAAAGGGATAAAGAAGAAGAAGGGAAGAAAGAATAGGACAAGCAAGGAACAAAGCAAATAAACAAGGTTTGGTACTTAAATCATTGCCCTTTTCAATTAATTCACATATTTTGCATTATGGGACTTTTGAAATGGTTTTGAAATAATGTTATTATGTGTGGAAAATATGAGGGAAAGTACTCTTGAACCATTTGTAATCAATTGATTGTGAAAAGAATGAAAACAAAACAAACTAGCTAAACTTTGCTCAATTATCCATAAACTTTGATGAACTTTTAATCACCCCTTTGGTTTGATTTTTGAAAGAGGGACCCTTAGTCCTTCAATGGTATCACAAAAGGAGTCTAAAAATCAATTTTGCAAGAAAAAAATGAATTTCCCTCAAGTTTTGAAAATTTGGGCCGAATGGTCCCTTTTGGGCACCATTCTGCAGCTTTCATTTTGGGCAGTTTGTTGAAGGGGCAAACGAAAGAATTTTTTGATGAAATTTTACATGCAATTAGTTAACTTATGCAAGTGTTTTCCTGCAAAAATTCATCCAAAAATAAGGTTGTTTACTTGGTCAAAACGGTTTCCAAAGTTGACTGATTTTCAGCAGTAAAAACAGATTTTATTATTTAGTTGTCGCGCGCCATTGCGTTGCCGATTTTACGCACCGTGCTACTATTCATTTGGTCATTTTTCAAAATGTGTTAAAACTTGAATATTATGATATAGAGTGATGTTATATCATTTTAAATGACACAAAAGGGGTTGGAATAATCAGAAAGGCATCATGAGAAGTTATCCTAGTAATATATGCATTATGGAAAAATCATGACCTATTGAATATCATGACCAAAGTAATTTAATAAATTATTTATGCTCTACTTGGTATATCAGAACCCTTGAGATAAGGGTATGATGCATCATACTATTACTGCAGTACTGCTTATGACATGATATGATATTCCGGCTGAAGGCCGATGATTACAATGACATGATCAATGATGCAATGATAATGGCCATTGGCAAATGTGCAAGAATTATGATGAAAGATAATGAAATATGATCATGACAAGATATGTTATCATGACCCTTCCTTATCCGTTGATGTTCTATTAAACCAGTAGAGCAACCAAAATGATAAAAGCAAGAAAAATGATTTAAATTCAAATTATTCAGTCAAGCCTTTTTACCTTCTGTGTTTTGTATTTATTCCTTTCAATTGTTTAAAGTATATAAATGTATGTTCAAATCATTCTTTCATTTTAATTATTTATTGCAATGATTTAAGTACCCACTAAGCAATTGCTTAGCGAGTTTAGTTTCCCTCTAAACTCGTAGGTTAAACGAGGAGACGAGATTGCAGCATATCCTGCGCAGCTGGCCTTGACTACTACTTTGGGTAGGAGTTTGGATATGATTGATTGTAGCAATATGGCATGTACATAAGCTTGTATGATCTAGCAAATAAATGTATTATACTGAAAAGCTAGAACATGTACACTGCTAGTAATCTAATAAATCTTATTTGGGTTTAGCACTTATGTATGCAAGTATAGAAGTGTGAATTCTTCTTGCAGGAATGTAGTTGAGGTTATAAGGGTGGATTATTGGGAGTGTGCTTGAGTTGAATTGTGAAATAAAATATTTTTCAAAAATAAGAAAAATCAGTTTTGGCGACACTTGGGACCTCCATTTTTAGGGGAGGTTATGGCAAATTTTTTTTAAAATCTGCATTTAAAATTGGCTAAGTAAAATATTAAGACACAACCACCATGAGTTAACAGTCCATCTTGGTCTATAAACATAGGCTAAGATGGGGTGTTACATTGCTAGACTCCAAATTCCTTCTATTCATCTGGATCTTAATTAGGACAATATTTGGCTTTAAAAAGTTTTGGTACCCATCATCATTTTTCTTTTCCCTTTTTCTTTTTCTTTATTTTTCTTACTCTTCCCTTTCTTTGAGCATTTTATCATTTTGTCCTTCTTCCTTGTAGGACTGCAAGTATAGAACTTTCAAGAACTTGATGGTCTTTTTCCTTTTTCTCTGATTTTGATCGAATCTTTTGTTGGGTTAGACCAATTCAAGTCAAACTGTCCATATAAACCAAATGGAAGCATTTTGCTGCTTTAGGTAAAAGAGAACTTAGTTGGCTTTCTGAACAGCCTTTTTCTTTTTATTCTTTTCTTTTTTTTCCTTTTGTCCCTTTTTTCTTTTCTTTGTTTTTCTTTTTTTTTCTTTTTCTCTCTTTTTTTTTGTTTTTTTTTGTTCTAGCTCTAAAAGTGTTGTCTTGTTTGTACCAACTTGTTTTTCTAATAATGGATGAGTGCAGTGGTATCAATCTACTTCAGTCTTAACTTTATCTGTAATATTTGGTCTAATTCAGGTGAACTTCAACTAACCTTATGGTCCTGAGAACTTCAACTACCCATATGGTCTTAAGAACTTCAACTATCTTCATGGTCTTGACTATTCATTCCTTTCTTTGATCTTCTTGCCTCTTCATCTTAGTGATCATAAGACTTGTTAAAAGTGTAACAACAGCTCAGGGTAGGTTGTTGGGGCTTGTAAGCCAATGAAAAGAAAGCTAAAATTTTATGAAGGCTCAAAGGGACAACTTGGGATTGATATTTAATTGGGTGGATACTAGTTGTTAGCTCGTCAAATAATGCCCAAATCATCTCTCCCTTAAATAAGTAGAGTTTAATTTTGCCTTGAAAATTTGTCAAAGCATGTTCTAAGACTTACTGTGACCTAAACAAAGGTAATTATGCAGGAACCCTCTCTAAATAAGCATACACAACTCCATGCTATAGAGTAATCCCCTCACCTAGTAAAGTCATTCAAGTCATGATGCCTAGATACATTAATTTATGAACATCAAGCTAGATTCCTTGTTGGTTTAGCACCAAAATGAACGAAAACTGACAATATTTTTTATGAAAGTAATTTATTCAAATAAATTTAAATTTGAAAAACACAATTGTTCCAATTAAAGAAAGTAAAATTGAAAAGCACATTCAAGCTATGGAAAGTTTGTTGAGTTAAGGTTCTTTTCCTTTCACATCTTCAATAATTCCATCTTGAAAGGATGATAAAACAAAATCTTCTTCGAATCCTTTTCCTACCATGAAGGTTGCTGGCGGTGGCACTCTTCCATATTTAAGCAAAGGATTGCTCTTGGTATTGGGCTTGTCTGGCTCAGGTAGCTTACCACTGTCAATCCAATTTTGGATCTCATGCCTTAACCTCACACATCTATCCATGTCGTGCTCTTGCATTTGATGAAATTGACAAAATGCCTTAATGTCAAAATTAGGTGGGAGAGGGTTAGGCACAGGACGAGGATTTAAGGGTTATAACAATCCCTTCTTTTCTAACTTATTGAGAACCCAAGACAACGGTTTCCCTAATTCTGAAAATTGCCTTCTTGTTCCTTGGGTAGTAGCATTAACGCCAACTGCCTTTTGCATTCCTTGGTTACCAGACTTATAGTTTTCTTTCTCGTTCCTTCTTGTTGAAAAATGGTTCTTCTCTCTTTCCCATTCTTCAATTTGTAGAACAGCTTGGAGGAGATCTTTGAAATAATAGATGAGTGTATGAGACATCCTTTCATGAAGACTAGGCAACACCCCTCTCATAATCATTCTTATTTAATCAGATTCATCGGGCCTCTTCTTGAGCAAAGCAGCCTTATTTCTCCATCTTTTCTCATAGTCCATAAAAATTTCATTTGGCCTTTGTCTAATGGACTCAACTTCCATTAAGGTAACTTCCATCTCGACATTATATCCATATTGTTGGATGATGGCCTTATATAGTAGATCCCAACTCTTTTGCATGCCGTCGTCTAAGGTATTGAACAAGTTTTGGATAATAGGATCAAATGAGAGCATAAAGTACCTTAAAGTTTCATATTTTGTAGCTCCGGCAGACTGCATAGCAGTGATATACTGCTTCATATGGAGGTGAGGATTTTTGGTTCCATTAAACTTTGCAAAAGATGGAATCTTGAATTTGTACGGAACTTCTTCGTCTAGCTCAAAAAATTTGTCAACTTTGGACATTTCTTCGATTTTCAGCCTCTTTTCAAATTTCTTTTCCAAATCCGCAATCATCTTTTTAACATCAGACGTTTTGGTTTTCTCCATAACTGATCTTTTAACAATCTTTGGTTCTTTCTTCTTGTCTTGAGGATCTTGGAAGTACTGAGCCCAATCATCATCATCATCAATTATCACCTTATCATCATCAAAAAACACTTCACAAACTTTAGCCTTCCCCTTGCCCTTTGGCTTCTTAGTGCTAGCAGATGCTTCGGCATTATTTCCTAAAATTGCAGCCAATTGGTTCTTCATGATCTCAGTCAGGGCCTTTTTTATTTCTTCCATCTTGGCATTGAGGGCATCGTCCACCATTCTTTGAATTTGTTCGGGCTCCATTGCTTTTGGTGAGCAAGTGATTGAGTTGCTACTAGATTCTTCATCTCCGGCATAGGTTGGATTATCGTAAGCTTTTGAACTGTTGTAATCCAGGGCTGTGAGCCAAAGAGGATCAATGATATGAGATGCAAATGTATGCATGTATGCATGTATGCACAAACAATCAATAAAGAAAAATAATTAGGACGTTCCTTCTAACCTTATAACTTCCACACATGGATGACAGGTCTCTTTTCCTAGGTATATGGTTAAAAAAAATACCAACATGGGGTATCTTATTTTCGAATAATTCCCTTGGACGGTTCAACCAATTGTTATATTTTCAAAAATGGAAATCAGTTCATTATAATTCCTATTAATTAGGTTTTAATCCATTTAACCAACTAAAGTAGCTTTTATGCTATATTGGATTAAAACAAAATTAAGAGGTTTATTATAAATAGATTTCTCACTTGAAAAGTAACTAATAATTCATGCCAAAAACAAGCCCATGTTTAATTATTCTTAGTATAAACTAGGCTCACAATTGATTTTGGTATTTCATAATTGACCTAAATATTTGTAAGCTCTTTTAAAGGTTGGATGGAAATAATTTTGTTTCTAAGCCCATTGTAAAATGATTTTAGAAAAAATGGATTTTGGGCTTTGTATTTGAGTATTGAGAAAAGAATTTTTTGATTTGTTTTTAGAAAAGTTTTATGTCCAAAGATCATTTTAAAAAGTTTTAAAAATAGCTTTGGTCTTTTGGACTTTAAAGAAAAATTTATTTTGAGCTTACAATATATGTAGGTCATATTAGAAAAAGAACAAACCAAATAAGCCATGATTTAAGCTAAGATAAATTAACCATAGTCAAACAACAAGCATTTGGGGTAAAATCCTAAGGAAAGTAACTAGGCCAATTACATCAGCTTCAGTCTTTGGGTTAAAAGGCTTAGGTTCCCATAGCAAGTATATACCAAAAGGGACAAGGCTATGAGTAGTTATGCAATGCTCGATCTCCATACCTTGACTGAAAGTATGGTATCCCTTACATAACACAACATGGGTAACACGGGCATCCTAACTCACGCACACGATGCAAACTAATATGATGCAATTGATAATATCATGATAAGAAAGAATAAAATAATATAAAGACCAATGGAATCAACTTCTCTTATCCGCAGTGGAGTCACCACTATGAGCGGGGATTTTTGCCCCTACTCCCGGTGGAATGGTTCTTGCGACTTTGGTACTATTTAGGCTCGTGACCTTAGAGAACACGGGCCTAAGCCAGGAGAAAATGGAGTCACCACCCGGATGGGCTGGGCAAAAGAAAGGGGTGGATGACTCGATTCCTAAAGAATCCCTAACCCCCTAATGGGTTCAAAAAATTGGGTATGTGTGGGGATGGTGAGAAACGGCCCAGCACCCCTACAACGCCCGGTTCATTGGTACCGGCCTCCTTTGCAGGTCTTAATATTATAAAATTCTTAATCATAACAATATTGTCCATATTACATGCAATAATTAAAATAAAGTATCATTATATTAAAATCAATACAATGTCCAAACAAAGCAAATAAATGGACACCCATCCGATGATGGAAACATGTCCTTACATTGTCCATGTCTAAACTAAATAGGACACCCACCGAAAGGTGGAAACATATCCTTTACATTGGTCCAAAATATAAAAGCAATTTTAATTACATGAAAATTAATTAATGAGGTACCCACAAAGTGGAAACATACCTCTTACAATTTTAATACCAAAACAAATAAAAAATAATCATAAATAAAATATCCATCCATGATAAATTAAATAAATCAAGCATTTAAATTAAATAAAGCAACCATCAAAACATATAATAAACTACATAATCAAATCTAAAATTAAATAAAGCAAATAAAGATACAAATTTAAGTTTATGTCTAAATTTAGGGTTCTTTAATTAATATTTAGGGTTTTGGAATTTTGGAATTATTATATTTATTATTTAGGCTACTGTGAAGATTTTTGGAAAAAATAAAGTGGATTAGGGTTTTATAAATTTAAGAAAGTAGTGAGGTTTTTGGTTAAACAAATTAGGGTTTAGGGCTAACATCATGAAATTAGGGTTCTGGAACCTTAAGGCAATAGGGTTTATAATTTTAAAAGATTGGGTTGTAGGTTCATTGGATTATGGTTACTAAGTTAAGAATTAGGATTTAGATTTACTTAATTGGGTTTTAAGTTAACTGGATTAGGGCTTTAGGTGTTGATGAACTTGTCATAAAGTTTTGATGTTTTAAGAATTAGGGTTCAGGAAAACTAGGGCTTACTGGATTGGGTTTTGAGAATTAATAAGATAGTTTAGGATTTTTGATATTTTGGAAAACATAAGGATTTAAGAAAACAGTTTAGAGTTTTATAGAAACAATTATGATTAAAGTTTTTAGAAACTGTAAAGAAGATTAGGGTTTGGAAAATTAAGATGACCTTTTGATGTTTCGGACAAAAAAGTTAGGGTTTAGATGATTAAGAAAATAGTTCGGGGAAAAATAATTTAAGGTTTTAAAGTTTTGGAAACAGAAGAATAATTTAGAGTTTTAAAGTTTCGAAAACAAAAGAATAATTTAGGATTTTTGAAGTTTTGGAAACAGAAGAATAGTTTAGGGTTTTTGATAATTTAATCAATGATTTAGGCAACTGGACAGTTTTTAGTTTTTAGTTTTTATAAAACATGCAAGTGCAGTTTCGAAAACTAACTGATTAATGTATGAACTAAAGTAAACAATTAAGGCTATTAAAACAAAGATCAAGTTACTGCATATTCTTATTAATCAAAGAAAAAAAAGCTACTGTCAACATATAATTTATGATTAAAGATCAAACCTGCGTAGTTGGTTCCACCAAAATGAGTTGATTTCTGGATGAACAATAACAAAGGCAATGTTGCTGCCTTTGATGGATTGATGATTGATGAATGCTGCTAATTACATTTTGTCGTCTCTTCTCCTAGGGTTTTCTATCTCCTTTTTCCTCCAAGTCAGAAGTCCCATGTGCACACCCAACGCTTCATGTTGAGCCGCTTGACCTGGAACCAGGTAAAATAGCATTAGTACACTTTAAAATTTATGTCAAAGTTTACTTACATTGTGTTATTTTGCAGGTGAATTTGGCCTGGTGGAACCCAGAAGAACGGACAAACTGGTCTTCCTTTAAGAATGCTGCACTATCTTTCCAACATACTCGCCGAGTCATCGCTGGCCCAGTGTCTAGTGGCTGGTTTCTCGGAGAGAGAGTTTATGACTGGTTTCTTGGTCCAGAGCAGCGAAGGGTCCCGATGCATTGCCCAAAATATACACAATCTCAAATATCAATGCCGGAGGATGCATGGTGGTTGGCCCGGCACGGTCATGATGTTGAGACATTTCTCCATCCACCGGGTGCCTTTTATGCCCATTTTATTCAAACGAGGCTCTTGAACTTTGATGTATCTCCTATTGGTGTATGGAAAATTCCCAAATAAAATGACGGTAGAGATGAAGAGGAACATCATGGAGATGTAGGAGAGTTCATTCTGCATCTCGGGGCTAGCACTTCTCAGGTAAAACTTTTACCACATTTTCTTTGCAATCACTTCTTTCTTATCTTATTTTTTTGATGATTGTTGTAGGTTGTTGGCTCATTTGAACATGAGGCTGGACCTTCTTCTACTGCTCCTTCATTTGCTCATTCTAGCCTGCCAGATATGCCATCTCATCCGCATGGCATTGATATGAATTACCTGCCATGTTTTCTTATTTCATGGTAATTTATGTTACATGTATGCTTGATTATGTATGCCCTTACCTTTTTCCTTTCTGGCTCACAGCGAATGCTTGAAGGTCAAAATAAGAAACTTTAAGAAGAATTGGCTGTAAGTCGTCAGCAAGCTTCTCATTTTGAAAATTTATATTATCAATCAGAACAAAATTTTCGAGACTTCCGATTTCAGGGGATGAGGGATCCTGGCGCTTCTTCATCAAGAGGCCCCCAAACTGATGACCATGAGATCCTTTCATCCACTTCCAAGGAGGACCATGATAGATCGGAACTCCAAGATAATAGGGATTTTGTTGCTCTTGCTTCGGGAGGACTTGGGACGAGTAATTTGCCTCCTTGTTTTATTAGTTTTTGTTATAGATTTGTGTCTTGTTTATTATAATAATTATTATTTTATTTAGGTATTTTGTTAGTTTTAATTGGTTTGTTTAGTGTTTTCATTAATTTTGGTAGTTTTAGTTTATTTCAGTGTTTATGTTGTTTTTGATCTAGTTTTTAGTATGGTGTTTATGTTTTCTTGGTTATTGTTTATTTACTTCTTGTTTACAGTTTGTTTGAGTTTTGTTTTAGGTTTAAAAAGGAAAGGAAGCAAATTGAAGGGAAAAAGGGACAGTAGCTGACACAGGTAGAGGACACGGCCAAGTCACTGGCCGTGTCCCATACCAAGTTAAAAAGGAAGTTCAAGACACAGAGAGGGACACATGCAAGGGACACGGCCAAGTCAGTGGCCGTGTCCCTCCAAAAATGCTCCAACACGGCCAAGTTGCTCTAACTTGGCAGTGTCTCACCAAAATCCAAAGCAAAGAAGAGCAATTTTCACAGAAACAAACACAGGCAAGGGACACAGCCAAGTCACTGGCTGTGTCCCTCCAAAGACCACTAACACGGCCAATTCTCATCCAATTTGGCCGTGTCTCTCATGAACCAAAGACGTAGCGGATTTTTAAAAGCGGAGATTCGTATAAATATGAGATTTTAGGGTTTTCTTGAAGAGGTGTTGAGATTTTGGGAGCTGAGATTGAGCCGTAAAAGAGAAGAACTTAGGGTTTTACATTTGTTTTCTCTAATTTTGATTACACTGTGGATTAAACTAGCTAGATTAGATTGTTCATGCCATTGATACATCCTTCTTGCAAGATTTGAACAAGAGATTCTTCAGAAGCTTCAAGGAGTTTGTAATTTGGTTTTGTTCTTGAACTTATTCTCTTTATTTTCATTGGATTTGTATTTATGGATATTATGATGTCTAAATTGATTTCTTTGAATATTAATGAGATGAGTATGATTGATAGCAATATGAACTAATTTGATCTAGTCTAGGGTTTGTATGGATTTGCTATGATTGTATGAATTGGTTAATACTCTTAACTCAATTATTTCTTTAAGCCTTTATTGAATGAAATATTGTTAATATATAATTGATTGGCCAACAATTATGTGTTTTGGGTATTAGATGATGGATTGAGAGATGAAGTCTAATGCTGGAACAATTCAATTAAGGACTTAGGTGAATTAGAGATATAACCTAGGAAAAGATTATTTCAATTGGAACAAGATTATTTGAGGGAGGTTTGAATGTGAGAGCTTATTTCCTTTATTCAATTAATTAAGTTGCTTGAGATTTAATCTTTGAAATTAAATTGGTTAAGAGGAATAACCGTTCATACTTATAAGTAGCAGAGAAGTGCAAACCCTAGACCTTTCTATCAAGCGAATCAAAACATCAGCTTAATTTACTTTTATTCGTTTTAGACTTCAGTCAATCTTCTTCATTAGTTAACAATTTAAATTTTCATTACTTATTATTCATAATATGATAATCAATTAGCTACTTTAGCTTCCTTGAGAGACGACCTTGGGGCGATCACCTTTGCTACAGCTACCTCGTATACTTGTGAGTGACGCTTTGTGGTAGAGTTAATTCGAGCGCAACACTCTTCCTCCAACGGGCGATGATTTTTTCAAGGCTTTATTTGATGACCTACCACCATCTTCTTGGTGATGTATAAAGATTGTATAAACATTGTACAATAAGCATAAAAATAATGATACATAGTTTCTGCCTTTACTGTAATTTTTTTTTATTATTGTGCCACAATTATTATACTTTTTTTATATCACATCATAAACATTGCATCACAATTTCCTTTTCACAATTCACAGCCCCATCACTTTGCTAAAACCAAATGCAACACGGTAAAGGATTTTGTACTTAATTCTTTTCCTCATGTAACAAGGTCTCACCCTTTTCCATCACCTTTTCCTTATAAACATTGGAAAAGCTTGTTTCCTCCATAAAAATTACCTTTTTTATGCCATAATTTCATACAGAAGCCAAAAGACTTTCCATTTCAACGTAAAAAAACTCCCTTTAATAAGTTTGATTTTCCTTCATTCATCAACCATGACCAAACTTTATTTAAAGAAGATAAAAATTCTATTTAAAAATATGGATGCCATTCACTGGAAGCAATTTTTGTGGTCAAAACTTGATATTTTAAAGTGTTTATAAAATGTTAAATTGGACCACTCCTTTTTACATGCCATGGCTTCCTTTTGAATGTGGATTCTAGGACATTTAAAATTGATGGCTTTGAAATATGTCCCTTGATTGAAGAATTTGAGGCCATCCTTGGATATCCAAATAATTAACAAATGGCATTACCCATACTGATTTCCAAGACTCAACAGAAGATGCAAATGTTATTTCAAATTCCAAAATCCGAAGTTCTTTAGTTGATGAGAGGTGAGAAAATTCTACTTGCTCCCTTGATTGATTTTTGTCTCTCTCATTTGGCTCCTACTATGGCATGGGGGTGCATGCTCTGTCTTTGCTTGCTTGGCCAATTCTTGTTTGTTTCTCCCGACAGCGATATTGATCCATGAGTATTGGATATTATAGACCAAATGGAAGGAGGCTTGTCGCCGGTACTTGTGATCTTAGCCGAGACTTTAGTTGGATTAGACCAACTTAAGTCAGGATTGTCAAAGACACTAACTGGGAGTTCGTTGCTGCTTCAGTTAATTACCTAAACTGCCCTTTTGGGTTTTTAATTTAGGTTTCCTCTTTCTTCTTCTTTATTGCTCTAATTTTTGCTTAGTCCGCCCATGTGGGTTTTTGGAACTATTGAGTTGTCCTAATTTTTGCCTAAGCTGCCCTTACAGGTTTTCAACTTAGCGGACCTCTTTTACATATATTTTTTATATTGATCTAATTTTTGCCTAGTCTGCCCATGTGGGTTTTCAGAGCTAGCGAGCTGTTCTAATTTTTGCCTAAGCTGCCCTTGCGGGTTTTGAACTTAGCGGACTCTTTTTTTTAATTTAATTTAATTCTTTCCTCATAGATTTGGCTTCAGGAGCGTCTTTGCTTGCTTGATACCACATCTATGGATTTTGCCAGATATCTACCATGACACCATTCTGCTAGGAAACTACTCCATCCTGCTTTTTCATTTGCTGACTGGATCCACTCACTGGCTGACGTCAACATCCGTTGGTTGGTACCTTGGTGGAAGATTTCTCATATCACCATGCAGACATACTTGATGTATGTTCCCCTTGCTGCTCTTCGTCAAGGTACATGCTATGAACCTCGTCGAGTTGGCCGTTAGTAAGGAGCTGAGCCTCATGATTCTGACTTTACTCTCGATTTAGACATGCCTTACTTGACTGAAGCCTACTTGGATTGGATGAGGCAAAGCTGGCCTGCACGTTACACTTATCGTCTGCCATAGATTTTACATTTGTCAATTCATTAAGTATATTGTTAGGATGAAAATTAATTAAAGTAATAAAAGATGCTTCTTTTCCATTTATAATTTGTCATCACCTTTTGCTATTTTGTTTATTTATTTCATCCATATCTGGTCAAATACTTATAATAGTGCATATAGAACAACTTTAACATTATTTCTATTTTATTAAATTGGGGAACAACCAAACATAAAGCCAGCATACAGAAGATCACTCCTGTTGTCAACTAGCCCTTTTGGGTTTTCTAATTGACGATTTTCCCTCATTTAGCCCTAATTGTTGCCTAGCCCGCCCTTTCGGGCTTTCAGAACTAGCGGACTGCTCTAACTTTTGCCTAGGCCGCCCTTTTTAGGTTTTCAACCTAGCAATCTCCTTTTTTTTTATACATAAAACCTCTTCAACCTGTCAATGTTCATTGGCTCACTAAACTCGTTCCCATCCATGTCTGATAGCTTCACTGCTCCCTTGTTCATGACTTTTTTCATGACATATGGCCCTTCCCAACTAGGCCTAAACTTCCCTCTAGGATCAGATACATTGGGCTTAAATTGCTTCAACACCAAATCGCCAACTCTGAGTTTTTTGATCTTAACCCTTCTATTGTAGGCCTGATCTATCTTCTTTGATATAGTTGGTGATGATACAGTGCCTTTAACCTTCTCTCTTCTAGTAAAGCTAACTGTGTTATCTGCTCGCTACCCATTCTATTTCAAGCAGTTCAGCTTCCAAGATCACTCTCAACGACTTGATCTCAATTTCAATTGGCAACACTACTTCCACCCCATAAACCAGAGAGAACGGTGTCATTCCAGTAGGTGTTTGCACACTTGTTCTATATCCCCATAAAGCAAAGGGAAGCATTTCTGACCAATCGCTGTAAGTATTGTTCATCTTGGACAAAATTTACTTTATTGTCTTATTTGTTGCTTCTACTGCACCATTAGCCTTTGGTCTATAAGGAGAGGACTGGTGATGATGGATTCGGTACTCTGAGAATAAATCCTTAACTGCTCCTTGAAACTGTACCCCATTGTCTGATATTACACTGTGCGGGACCCCGTATCTGCAGATGAGGTTATTTTTAATAAATCTAGCAATTTGACTTGCGCCCAGTTTGCTGAAAGATTCAGCTTTGACCCATATTGAAAGATAATTTACCACTACTACAATGAAACGGTGACCGTTTGAGGCTGTTGAATGTATCTCCCTTATAATATCAATACCCCAAGTGGCAAAGGGCCAGGGTGAAGACATAGAATGCAATTCCTCGGGAGGCATGTGATTTAAGTTACCATACATCTGACATTGTTAGCACTTCTTTACAAACTCAATACAATCTATCTCCATGGTCAACCAGTAATAACCTTGTCGAATAATCTTCTTAACTAGGGCCAAACCACTCATGTGCGGACCGCAACTTCCCGCATGTATCTCTGACATGATACACTCCAATTCAGGTTTCCTTAAACATCTTAAATGCACCCCATCAGGCCATCTTCGATATAACTCTCCATGGAATGTGATGTATTGCAATGACCACCGCCTTATGGCTCTTCTTTCTTTCTTTGTTGCCCCTGGCGGGTATTCTCTTTCCTCCAAAAATCGCCTTATAGTATCATACCACACATCATGATCTGTATTAAATTCCATGATTGTCTCATATTCATAGCAAGGAGTTGATGAACTGGTCAAAATCAGAGGCTTAAGGAATAAGCTAATAGGATTTTCCCATACCGAAGCCAATGTAGCTAGGGCATCAGCCATCTGATTTTCTTCTCTTGATAGGTGTATAAACCTACACTCCTTAAAGTTCTTCTTCATCATTGTCAGGTAATGGTGGTATGGTTTTAATTTTTCCTCTTTCAACTCCCACTCTCCATTTACTTGGGATACTACTAGCAATGAATTGCCAAAAACTTCTACCTTGTCTACCTTCATAATCATTATGGTTTCCAAACAAAAAAAATACAAGCTTCGTATTCCACCATATTATTGGTTGCCATAAATTTTAATTTTTTGGCTATAGGAACAAGTTCCCCTTCGGGCGATTCTAGTATGACTCCCAAACCTACTCCTTTCCTGTTTACTGCTCCATCAAAATACATTTTCCATCCCTGTACTTCAATTGCCTCTAAATGTTCATCCGGAAATTCCAAGATTACCTCTTCGCTATCTGGTAATGGTTGTTGGGCCAGGAATTCTGCCACCGCTCTACCTTTGATTGTTTTCTTAGTTACATATTCAATCTCAAATTCTTCTAATATTATCAACCATCGACCATATTTCCCAATCAAAGAGGGTGTCTCCCTTAAGTACTTCATTGGATCCAACTTAGAAATTGCTTGCACACTATAAGATTGAAAGTAATGCCGCAACTTCTTAGAAGACCAAACCATGACTATACAGGTCTTTTCAATGATACTATACTTAATTTCATAAGGTAGGAGCTTTCTACTCAAATAGTAAACTGCATGCTCAATCCCTGACTCATTTGCTTGGGCTAGCATGGCTCCTATTGACTCTTCTTCTACTGCTAAGTATAGTAATAGAGGTTTGCCGGGTTTAGGTGGTTTTAAAATAGGTGGATTTAGCAAATACTCTTTTTTTTGGTCAAAGGCCTTTTGACACTTTTCATTCCATATGACCGGCTGATTCTTTCTAAGCAATTTGAATATAGGTTCACAGATTGTTGTGAGCTTTGCTATGAATCTGCTAATGTATTGCAATTTACCAATGAATCCCCAAACTTCTCTCTCCATCTTTGGGGCTGGCATATCCCTGATCGCTTTAACTTTGTCAGGATCGATCTCAATGCCATTCGGACCAATCACATGTCTTAATAATTTACTTGAGGTAACCCCGAACACACACTTCTTCGGGTTTAATCTTAGCTTATATTTCAAAGCTCTATCAAAGAATAATTCTAAGTTTTGGAAGTGTTGTTCCCTTGTATCCAATTTTACCATCATATCATCAACATATACTTCAACTTCTTTATGCATCATGTCATGAAATAGTGTGGTGGCCATCCTTTGGTAGGTTGCCCCAGCATTCTTTAAGTCAAATGGCATCACCCTATAACAAAATATACCCCATGTAGTAATGAAAGCAATTTTGGCTTTATCCTCTTGGGCCATTAACACTTGGTTGTATCCGGAAAATCCATCTACAAACAAGTGTAGCATGCTAGAGGCTGTATTATCAATGAGAACATCTATATAAGGTAAAGGAAAATCATCTTTAGGGGAAGCCTTGTTCAAATCTCTATAGTCCACACAGACCCTTATTCTTCCATCTTTCTTTGGCATGGGTACTATGTTGGCTAGCCAATCTGGATATTCTATTACTTCAAGGAACTTCACTTGTATTTGTTTAGTTACCTCTTCTTTAACCAATTCAGCCCACTCAGGTCTTAATCACCTAAGCTTTTGTTTGACAGGTTTCATGTGAGTGTAAGTAGGAATATGATGTTTGACTATGTCTCAATCTATTCCAGGCATATCCTCATAAGACCAAGCAAACACTTCTTCATATTTTTTGAATATTTATTCAAATCTCTCTCTCTCATTAGAAGTAAGGTCGGATGCTATGCTAATGTTCTTAGGATTTTCGGTTGTTTCCAAATTTAATAATTGTGTGTTAACAGAATTAATATTAAAGATGCTCATGTAACTGCTATTTGAATGTATGCAACCTTCAGGAGAAACATCACACAAGTAAGCAAAATCAGACTTTATTGCATTCATTTTGGAAAAGAAAACATCATCATCCTCATACAAAGCAGACAAATTAAAATCAAAATCAAGATCATTGTTCTCAGAATCATAAGGAAGAATGTCTTCAAACTTTTCTTCAACCAGGGCAGCAATCTCCTCCAGAGTCTTCTCGTTTTTTAGGACAGCTTCGTTCTTCTCTTTCGGATTGGATTCTTTGTTGGCTGATAGGGTAAGCTCTTTCTTAGCTTGCTCCACTAGCTCGGCAACATCTGCAAAAATTTCAAAACCCGGGATCAACTTTCCCATGAGCATGATAGGCTCGGGCTTTCTCCGGAGTGGTCCCATATCTGAAGCTTTAAAAAAGATTTCTTCAAGTGGTGGGAAATTCATCTTCTCATTCTTCTTTGGCTGGGCATTGTTGGCTTCATCATATCCCAACCCCTTCTTGGAAGTTTGACTTTTAAAATCTGGCAACTTTGTCAAGCCGGCCTTACCCTTTCCAAGAACAGCTCCGGGAAGGTAGTTCATGCTCTTCATCATATTCAAGACTTTAGAGTCCACCACTTCATCATAAGAAATCGCAGCTACTTGGAAACCATTGAGAGGTCTCTCAATCGTTAGTGCGTTAACAATCTCATTATCTTCGGCCTCGATGACCATTTATAGCGGACCAAACATCGACCATTGCACATGGCGGCCTCTTCCCTTTGACTTCTATTTTGATAAAGAGAGGGCGGATGTGATCTCTCCCCTCCTCCGGTAAGTCCGCATATAAAAAAGAAACTGCTCCCATATTAACTTCACTCTTTTCTTGAACATCTTCATATTTCATTACTCCTCCAATTTTTATGAAGTTGATCAGCTCATCCAGTGTTGTAGAGGTAGAAATTAGCATGCTAGCTAAAGCCTTGGCCATAGTTTCTCGGTGCTTTTTAGAAGTAGCTAATAAGTCCCATATGCTAACACTTGCTTAGGTTCTTTTCAATTGCCTGATCACATCATCATCTTCCTCTTCATTATTTCCAACTTCAACTTCCTTACCGTTATTAGTTTCTACCTCCTTAGGTGGTGGCCTTGCATAAGGCTTACCGGATCTAGTGTTCATTACTTCATCTTCTTCGGGCTCGGACCAAGTCCATTCCTCCTTCTTGGATACAAGATCATCATCACTATTGCTTGAATCCCAAAACTCATTGACAACACAAATTGTTACTTGTTTACCCACCATAGCTTGTTTAATTCCACCAAATTCCTCTTCTTCTTTGGTTGCTTCTCCACCCACAGCTTGAAAAGAAGACATGACAAAATTTTCATGCAAACCTCCTCCTATCATGAAGGTTGTCGGTGGTGGTACTCTATTGACTTCGGTAATAGGTTGTCTTTGGTGTTTGGCTTATTGGGCTCGAGCAGCTTCCCACTATCAATTAGATTTTGGATTTCATGCCTCAATCTCACACATCTATCCGTGTCATGCCCTTGCATTTGATGAAACTGACAAAATACTTTAGTGTCGAAATTAGGTGGGAGAGGGTTAGGAAAAGGATGAGGATTTAAGGGTTGTAGCAATCCCTTTCTTTGAAGCTTATTGAGAACCCAAGACATCGGTTTCCCCAATTTTGAAAATTGCCTCCTTATTCCTTGGCTAGTAGCGTTAACACCTACCGCCTTCTGCATGCTTTGGCTACCAGACTGATAGTTCCCTTTCTCGTTCCTTCTTGTTGAAAAATGGTTCTTCTCTCTTTCCCATTCTTCAATTTGTAGACCAGCTTGGAGGAGATCTTTGAAATCATGGATGAGTGTATGAGATATCCTCTCATGAAGACTAGGCAACACCCCTCTCACAATCATCCTTATTTGATCAGATTTATCGGGCCTTTTCTTGAGCAAAGAAGCCTTTTTTCTCCATCTCTTCACATAATCCATAAAATTCTCATTCAACCTTTGCCTAATGGACTCCACTTCCATTAAGGTAACTTCCATCTCGACATTATACCCATATTGTTGGATGAAGGCTTTATAAAGCAGATCCTAACTCTTTTGTGTTAAATCATCTAAGGTATTGAACCAATTTTGGACAACAGGGTCCAATGAGAACATAAAGTACCTTAGAGTTTGAGCCTTAGTAGCTCGGGTAGACTGCATAGCAGTGATATACTGCTTCACATGGAGATGAGGATTTCCAGTTCCATCAAACTTCGCAAAAGATGGCATCTTAAACTTGTATAGAACTTCTTCATCTAGCTCAAATAATTTGTCAACTTCAGACATTTCTTCGGTCTTTAGTTTCTTCTCAATTTTCTTTTCTCAATCAACAATCATCTTTTCAACATCTGAAGTTTCAGTCTTCTCCATAGTTGATCTTTCAACAATCTTCGGTTCTTTCTTCTTGTCTTGATGATCTTCGTAGTATTGAGCCCAATCATCATCATCATCAATGATAACTTTCTCATCATCAAAAACCACTTCACCAACTTTAGTTTTCCCTTTGCCCTTTGGTTTCTTAGTGCTAGTAGATGCCTTGTCATGATTTTCTAAAATTGCAGTCAATTAGTTCTTCATGGTCTCAGCTAGGGCCTCTTTTATTTCTTCCATTTTGGCATTGAGGGCTTCATCCAGCATTCTTTGAATTTGTTTGGGATCCATTGTTTTTGGTGAGCAAGTGATTGAGTCGTTGCTAGATTCTTCACTTCCGACTAAGAGCCAGATAGGATCAATGATATGAGATGCAAATGTATGCATATATGCATGAACAATTAACAAACAAGGACAAATAGGACATTCCTTCCAACCTTATAACATCCACACACGAATGGCGAGTCTCTTTTTCTAGGTATATGGTTAACAAAATACCAACATGTGGTACCTTATTTTCGAATATTTCCCTCGGACGTTTCAACCAATAGTTATATTTTTGAAAATGGAAATCAATTCATAATAATTCCTATTAATTAGGTTTTAATCCATTTATCCAACTATAGTAGCTTTTATGCTATATTGGATTAAAACTAAATTAAGAGGTTTATTATAAATAGATTTCTCACTTGAAAAAGTAACTAATGATTCATGCCAAAAACAAGCCCATGATTAATTATTCTTAGTATAAACTAGGCTCACAATTGATTTTTAATATTTCATAATTGACCTAAATAATTTGCAAGCTCTTTGTAAGAAAAGGTTGGATGAAAATAATTTTGTTTCTAAGCCCATTGTAAAAATATTTTAGAAAAAAATGAATTTTGGGCTTTGCATTTGGGCCATAAGAAAAAGAATTTTTTATTTGTTTTTAGAAAAGTTTTATGTCCAAAGGCCATATTGAAAAGTTTTGAAAATAGCTTTGATCTTTTGGACTTTAAAGAAAATATTTATTTTGAGCTCACAATGTACTTAGGTCATATTAGAAAAATATCAAACCAAATAAGCCATGATTTAAGCCAAGATAAATTAACCATAGTCAAACAACATGCATTTGGGGTAAAACCCTAAGAAAAGTAACTAGGCCAATTACATGAGTTTTAGTCTTTGGGTTAAAAGTCTTAGGTTCCCATAGCAAGTATATACCAAATGGTACTAGGCTATGAGTGGCTATGCCATGCTCGATCTCCATACCTTGAGTGAAAGCATGGTATCCCTTACATAACACAACATGGGTAACACAGGCATCCTAACTCACGTACACGATGCAATATAATATGATGCAATGGATAATATCATTATAAGAAAGAATAAAATAATATAATGACCAATGGAATCAACTTCTCTTATCCCCAGTGGAGTCGCCATTGTGAGCGGGGATTTTTGCCCCCACTCCCAGTGGAATGGTTCTTGCGACTTCGGCACTGTTTAGGCTCGGGAAAAAAGAAAGGGGTGGATGACTCAATTCCTAAGAAATCCCTAACCCCCTAGTGGGTTCAGAAAGTTGGGTACATGTGGGGAAGGTGAGAAATGGCCCAGCACCCCCACAACGCCCGGTTCATTTGAACCGGCCTCCTTTACAGGTCTCAATATTATAAAATTCTTAAATATAACAATATTATCCATATTACACACAATTGAAATAAAGCATCAATATATTAAAATCAAAGAAATGTCCAAGCAAAACAAATAAATGGACACCCATCCAACGATGGAAACATGCCATTACATCATCCATATCTAAACTAATAGGACATCCACCAAAAGGTAGAAACATGTCCTTTATATTGGTCCAAAATATAAAAGCTATTTAAATTACGTGATATTTAACTAATGAGGCATCCACAAAGTGGAAACATACCTCTTATAACATTTGGAAATCAAAATAAATCGATAAAAGTAAATAACCATTCATCATAAATAAATCATTCATCAAAGATATTAAACATCAATCAAAATAGAAAGTAAACATCCATCCATGATAAACTAAATAAATTAAGCATTGAAATTAAATAAATCAACAAAGCATTGAAAATAAAATAAAGCATATAATAGACTACATAATCAAATATAAAATTAAATAAAACATGTAAAGATTCAAATTAGGGCTACTATTTCTATTTAAGATTCTTTATTTAATATTTAGGGTTTTGGAATTATGGGTTTAGGATACTGTATGTTTTAAGAGAATTGAAATGAATTAAGGTTTAATAATTTAAGGGATTGATAAGGTTCTTTGATTAACCAAATTAGGATTTCAGGGGTAAAATCATGAAATTAGGGTTCAGATACCTTAAAACATTTGGTTTATGATTATTAGCTACTGGATTGTTGTTTTTAGGTTTACTGTGTTGAATTTTAATATTTAGGTTTATAAGATATTAAGGTTTTAAGGTTTAGGAAAACTAGGGTTTAAGGTTTTAAGGGAATTAGGATTTAAGAAAACTAGGGTTTAAGGTTAGCTAGTTTAGGGTTACTATCTTGGTTTTGAAGTTGAATTAGGGTTTTTAGTGTTTCGGAGAATGTATTTGATTTTTATAATTTGGAAAAACAATTTATAGTTTTATGAAGCTTTATGTGATTTTTAGAAACTATAAAGTGAGTTTGAGTTTGGATATTTAACAAAACATTTGGAATTTTGGAAAAGAATTAAAAGAAAACTAGTTTAGAGTTTTATGGTGTTTTTTGAAAATAAACAAAATGATTTAAGGTTTATAGAAACAAAAAAGATATTTTTTAGGGTTTTTGGAAAGAAAAGGATTCAATTTAGGGTTTTGGAAAATTGGAAAGCATATTAGGGTTTTGGTAAATTAATGAAACGATTTAAGGTTTTGAAAAGTTGGAAAGTAGATTAGGGTTTTAAGATTTTGAAGAAATAGAAACAATAATTTTAAGATTTTTGGAAAAAAAAGAAATGAATTAAGGTTTTTAAAATCAAAAGAAACAATTGAATGATTGAAGCTACTATAAGGAAAAAAGAGATTAGATATTCATACCTTCATTTGTTGGTTCCACCAAAAAATGCTTCTTGGATGAACAAGAACAAAGGCAAGATGGTTGCCTTTGATGGATTGAATTGCTTGTTTGCTTCTTCTTCTCTAAAAAGTTCGATCGTTTTCCCTGCCAAAAAGTTTTAAAGTCCGACCTCTTTTTCTAAGTTTTTCCTTCACTCGATTGTCCTCCCCCATTCTATGTTGTTTTTAGTCCTATTTTTAGGAAATTTTAATGATTAATCTTAAATATTTATGGAATTTATCATTAATTACGAAAAAAACTGAAAACAAATAGAATTTGGTTTCGAAAAAATTTTCGTCGGAAAAATTTCGCTAGAAAAAAAAAACTACTGCGGAAAAATTTTGCTTGCAAAAAAACTGCAGTGGCTGGCTACGAGGACTGGCGAGAGAAAAACTGTGAGGGCAGGCTGCAGGCCATCGCCTGCAGGAAATTCAATCACCAATTTTTATTTTTATTTTCATTTTTGTTTATTTATTTATTTATTTATTTATTATTTGTTATTAATTATAAAAACTAAATACTAAAACAAATATTATTTAATTAAGATAAAACAAGGACTATTTTGGACTAATTAAAATATATTGGACAGGACTGGGTCAAAAATTAAGGGTCTACACAAATCCATGCCCAGAATCAGATCATACTTCCTAAAATGCATCACAATTAAGTCACTGAGAAACTAGTCATACTAAATAACAACTAGACTATCTCAATGTACCCTGCTAACCATAACACTGTACCCTAAAGTATTTATAACCAAAACATCAAATCCTAAGGACTTCAAATGCAAAACACTCACAAGCAGTATGGATGCACTAATGTATGAATAAGTCAGCCCAGAGTCTAATAATGCAAGAACTAAAGTACCAAATAAAGTAAAAATACTAGCTATCATAGTTGAAGCATCTGGCTACCTCTGCATCATATAAACCTGCTGTGATGGTCCTATATCCTCTAGTCTACTTCTTGCTATAGAACCTCCTTTTTGACCAGACCCTGATCTACCACCTCTACCAAAACCTCTACCACCATGACCCCCTTTGACAATAGGTCTAGAAACTACTATATCTGTCTGTCTATCATCTGGTGGCTCTGGAAAATCATGGAGAAAATGGTCTGGTGATCCACATCTGTAACACACTACCGGTGCACTTGCCCTCAAGCAGACATCTCCATGTGCCCTGCCGTAATGAACATAGGTAGGTGGAGCAGGTCTCCGAGTCACTAAGGTCAGAGCACTAGCCATTGAGGCTATAGGTCTCTGCCTCTGCTGCTATGCTAACCTACCAGACTATCCCTAGCTCCTACTGAACCTCTGAGGATTTCCCTCCTCAACCTCTCTTCGATGATAAAGACCCTGCATCACCCTTGGGTCTCCTAACTCTGCTCTCCTCTACTCTAGCTACTACCATAAGTCCCTATGTCCTCTTTATACTTCTGGCAACTGCAACCGAGAGAAATCCTGATACCAGGAACCTCCCACTAGACACATGATAGAGGGTCTCAACCCCTTCTTAAACCTTTTGCTTCTATCAAACTCATCTTATATAATCCTCAGTCTAATGTAATAAAATTAATATAATAGAAATCCTGATACCAGCAACCTCCCACTAGACACAGTCATATGCTTGTAGACTATCTCTATATGATAAACTCAATCTAATACTCAGTCATTGTCCTAGTGTCCTGCCTCAAAATAGGAACTCCATCTTCTTAGTATCCTTATATTCCCTCGAAGTATACTTCTTTTTGAATTCCCGCAAGAAATCGACATAACTCAAAACTGGTGGATCAGCTATACCATAGGGAATGGTCTTCCACCACTTATAGGCATCCCCTTGCAAAAGTGATCTAGCATAATCAAACTTCTCCTCTAGACTAGCCTACAACTGAATAAATACTCTTTGGACCCTGTACAGCCACTACTCTACTGCAGTAGGGTCTATATTGCCAACAAAATCTGTAGCTCAAAATTTTCTCAACTTGTCATACTTTTGCGACGATAATTGCTGCTGCAGATGTAGCTGTAGTGGCGGTTGCGGCTACTGAATTGGAGCCTGCCTCAACATCTCCACCATATGTCGTACCAAGTTTGGCAAAATCTCTTTAGCTACTGGTCTAACAGGCATAGAAGCATACTCCTCGCTAGCAGACTCAACACCAACTCCAACTCTATCCTTATCATGAGCTACACTCTCTGCACTACCCCCTGTATATGGATGCATTCGAGATGTCATAACCACTTATTTTTGCAGATACAGTAAAAATTACGACATCAGAAATCAGAAAGTTCCAATGCCAATGCATGTATCACAGTTGAAAACCAAATTTAAATTACCCATTTTCCCTTTCTAACAACCCACCTAGGTCGAAAACCTCAAACCTAGGCTCTGATACCAAAATAAATGAAACACCTTTACTGTGAGAGGGGATTTTTGCTCCCACTCCCGGTGGAATGTTTTTTGCGACTTCGGCACTATTAGGCTCGGGGCCTTGGAGAACACGGACCTAGGTCCGAAGAAAATGGAGTCGCCACTCGGACGGGCAGAGAAAAAAGAAAGGGGTGGATGACTTGATTCCTAAGGAATCCCCAACCCCCTAATGGGTTCAGAAAGTTGGGTACGTGTGGTGAAGGTGATAAATAGCCTAGCACCCCCACAACGCCCGGTTTATTAGAACCGGCGTCCTTTACAAGTCTTAATATTATAAAATTCTTAAGTATAATAACATTATCCATATTACACGCAATAACTAAAAGAAAGCATCATTATATTAAAAACAAAGCAATGTCCAAGGAAAACAAATAAATGGACACCCACTCGAAGATGGAAACATGTCCTTACATCCCATGCCTAAATAAGACACCCACCGGAAGGTAGAAACATGTCCTTTACATTGGTTCTAAAACATAAAAGCAATTCAAATTACATGATATTTAACTAATGAGGTACCCACCAAGTGGAAACATACCTCTTACAACATTTGGAAATCTAAATAAATTGATAAAAGTAAATAACCATTCATCACAAATAAATCATTCATCAAAGGTATTAAATCTCAATAGAAAGTAAACATCCATCCATGATAAATTAAATAAACCAAGCATTGAACTTAAATAAATTAAAGCATATAAAATAAATCAAAGCATAATCAAATATAGAATTGAATAAGGTAAATAAAAATCTAAATTATGGCTACTGTTTCCATTTTGGGTTCTTTATTTCATGTGTTTGGAATTTTAGAATTTATGGAATTTGGCTACTGTGAGTTTTTTTTAAGGAATTAAAATAGATTAAGGTTTTATGTTTTTAAAGGTTGATAAAGTTCTTTGATTAACCAAATAAATGTTTGAATGGTGAAATCATGAAACTAGGGTTTTGATACTTTGAAATATTTAAATTTTTGATTTACAGTCATTGAGTTAGGGTATTTAAGCTTACTATGTATAAATATGGCTTTAATGTTTTAAAGAATTAGGGCTTAGAAAAATTAGGATTTAGGTTTTAAAGGAGTTAGGGTTCACTTGTTTTGATTCTAAAGTTGAATTAGGGTTTAGTGTTTTAGAATTAAGGTTTCGGTGAATGTTTAGGTTTTTTTAGAATTTGGAAAAAAGAAATTGATAATAAAAGTAAACAAATGATTTAAGGTTTATATGCATAGAAAAGATGCTTTTAGGATTTGTTGAAAGAAACAGAATCAAATTTTAGTTTTGAAGAAAAACATGTTCAATTAGGGTTTTGAAGAAACAAAAATTAATAACTTTAAACTTTTGGAAAATAAAGCAATGAAATAAAATTTTCAAAGTATTTAGAAACAAAGGAAACTATTTAAGGTATTTAGAAACAAAGATTATATTATAATATCTTCAAAGATTGAAGATTTTTGTGTGTAATCTTATAGATCAAATCAATAATGAAGCTCCTATAAGAAATAAAAAGAAATTGAAAGATTCACACCTTCTGTGTTGGTTCCTCCAAAAAAAAATTATTTTCTGGATGAGCAAAGACAAAAGCAATTGTTGCCTTTGATGAATTGTTAATAGCTTTCCTTGTTGCTCCCAAATCCGAAGTCTCAAATTCTGATTTCCTTTAATTCCGATCCAATTTCTGATTTATTTCTCCTCCCCTTTTTTGTGTTGTTTAGTCCATATTTATATAGGAATTTAAGATATAATTCTAGTTATTCATGGTATTTAATCCTAATTAGGAAAAGGAAACCGAAACCTAATTGTATTAGGTTTCGGAAAAAATTGCGTCAGAAAATTTCGCCCGCGAAAATAAAACTACTGTGAAAAAATTGCGCTGGCAAAAAAACTGCCTCAGGAAAAATTAAGCTGGCAAAAAAACTGCTGTAGCTGCGGGCGAAACGGGCTAATTGGACCGGATTGGGTCCAAAATTAAGGGTCTACAGTTTGCCCCCTGCTTGAACGATCTGAGACTTTAGTAAAAGAGAGTGAAAAGCAATAAGACTTAATTTTTGAGACGGTTGAGGTTTTGGGTTCTGGACCTGAGAAATTTGGATACTCGATTCTAAACTAGACCTGGATACTCGATCCTAACTGGATTTGGATACTCGATCCTATCTGAATTTGGATTGGGATACTCGATCCTAAATTGGGTTCGGATACTTGATCCTAAACTTGAATGGGATACTCGATCCTAACTGGATTGGGATACTCGATCCTAACTGGATTTCGATACTCGATCCTAAATTGGATTGGGATACTCGATCCTAAATTGGGTTCGGATACTGGATCCTAAACTTAATTTGGTTACTTGATCCTAACTGAATTTGGATACTCGATCCTAAATTGGATTGGGATACTCGATCCTAAATTGGCTTTGGATACTCGATCCTAACTGGATTTGGATACTCGATTCTAAAATGGATTTGGATACTAGATCCTAAATTGGATTGGGATATTCGATCCTAAATAGGCTTCGAATACTCAATCCTAAACTTGATTTGGATACTTGATCCTAAGTTGGATTCGGATACTCGATCCTAAACTGGGTACTTTGACTTGAGATTTAAATTGATTTTGAATTAATTTGGGTACTTGGACTCGAGATTGATTTGATTTAGGTACTTGGATCCGAGATTGGATTGAATTTCAGTACTTGGACCCGAGAATGGTTGCTTGGACCTGAGAATGGGTACTTGGACCCGAGCTTGAATTGATTTGGGCACTTGGACCCGAGATTGGGTACTTGGACCCGAGCTTGGGTACTTGGACCCGAGCTTGAGTTTGACTAACCTTTTATCAGTTGAGAAGTCTGACTGCTTCGGCCATTCTATGCATTGTGGTTCTTCACCCTTAAAATGGATCTTCATCGTTGGACCTTCCTTCTTTGAGATCGGGTCTTCACCTTTGAAATTGGACCTTCATCCTTTAAATTGGGTCTTCTCCCTGACTTTAACTCTTTTAGTTGGAATGATCTTTTGTCTTTTGTATCTTCATTCTTTTGAGAGTTCTAATGTTCCATTTTTTTGTTCTTCCTTTTTGTAAAAATTCAGCTATTTTTAGTTGGCTCTCATATCTTCTCCTGCCCCCCTGAGTGGCGAAATATTTGCAAGTGAGTTTTAAAATATTTGGTATATAAACTCAAAAAATTGAAAAGGAGAAACTTTGCCCCCTGTGTAGGCCCAAACCCATGATTTTTCTATGCGGGCTCTGATTTGATGATTTTGTTGTCTAGTTCTTTGCACAAGCACACATTTCTTCTCTTTGCAAAATTACTGGAGCTTTCTCAAGCAATGGGCCTTCTATGTCCCCCTGATTTGATATCTTCTTTTTATTGTTTACTTCACAGGGTGTTTATTATTCACCTTAATAAAGAATAGACAAGACAAGACAAGAAAGTACGATGTGATATGCTCATGTATGAATGATATGTATGATAGTACTCACAGCGGTTTCATTGACTCACAGACCGAGGTGATCAGCAGAAGTATTCTCATTGACTCCTTTTCCACGCTCATTCAAGTCTTGCATTGGAATGATAGAAAGCTTTACATTTATGGCTTTTATCTTCAAGATGTTGAAAATATGAATAATGGAGACCCCAAGCAGCAGAGTCAGGGATTCATCTATTTCAAACTATGTCTCAGCATGTCAGTTGATAGCTTCTTCATGACCTTGCCAATCATCATTTCCTTTGCCCAATGTGTCCTTTGGAGGTTCAACATACTTCCCTTAACTTAAAGGCTTTGTATGACAAAACACTTTTTTTCTTTTCCTTCTTTTTTTTAATTTTTCAATTTTAGTTTTGAAATCAAATGTTAGCTTTGCCAAATTAATGTCAATGTACCTCAGGACTTGATTTTTCAAATTAACATATCTATAACATGACAACCCTAGTTACCGTAATAAACTCAGGAATTATTTCTATTTAAGCAAGAACTGTTGCACTTCAGATAGGCACATACACATTACTTGGTCAAAGTTCTCATTTGAGTTTAAATATTGTCTATCTCATATGCATGCTTATCCAAACTATCTCCACTAATAGACTCTACCAACCAAGAGAGATCAACAGGTCTTTGATAGGCTTGAAATGGGGCCTATGAGGGACATGGGTTTAAATGAAGGCCATTTTGAAATAGGAGCTGATGTAACACAGTGGACAAACCCTCACACTACAAATTTCTTATTGGAACTTTAGGCAATTGGGAGCAATCTTTCTAGACTCCAAGTTCCTTCTATCTTCTTGGCATTAATCTGGATCTTGATTAGGACACTCTTTGCCATTGCAAAAAGTTTAAGACCTAAATTCGCTTCTTTTCTTCTTTTCCCTTTTCTTTCCTCTTTATTTTTCTTACTCTTCCCTTTTCTTTCTCTTTCCTTACTCTTCCCTTTTCTTTAAGCATTTTATCATTTTGTCCTTCTTTCTTGTAGGACTATTAAGTACAAAACTTTCACGAACTGAATAGTCTTTCTACTTTTTCTTTGATTTTGATTGAATCTTTGGTTGGGTTAGACCAATTCAAGTCAAACCATCCTTATAAACCAAATGGAAGCCTTTTGTTGTCTTAGGTAAAAGAGAACTTAGTTGGCTTTTTGAACCATTTTGGGTTTTCTTTTCTTTTTTTCTCTTCTTTTTTTTTCTTTTTTTTTCTCTTCTCTTCTCTCATTTTTTGTTTTTGGTTAGGTTCTAGCTCTAAGAGAGTTGTCTTGTTTATACTGACTTGGGCTTCCAATAATGGATGAGTGTAGTAACATAAATCTTCTTTAATAGGGATAAATCATTTGTTACTCTGATGTTGATGTTGATATATTGGAGATATTAGGAAGACTTCAACTACCCTTATGGTATTGAGAACTTCAACCACCCTTATGGTTTTGAGAACTTCAACTATTTTCGTGGTCTTGAGAACTTCACCTATACTCATGATCTGGACTAATCATTGTTTTCTTTAATCTTCTTGCCTCTTCATCTTAGTGATCATAAGACTTGCCAAAAGTATCACAACAGCTCAGGGCA
Organism: Garcia nutans; assembly: GCA_947685225.1. Taxonomy (NCBI): domain Eukaryota; kingdom Viridiplantae; phylum Streptophyta; class Magnoliopsida; order Malpighiales; family Euphorbiaceae; genus Garcia; species Garcia nutans. Next base: position 25,056,756 of record CANTUV010000024.1, read on the forward strand.
GGTTGTTGGGGTTATATGCCAATGAAAAGAAAGCTAAAATTTTATGATGGCTCAAAGGGACAACTAGAGATTGATATTTAATAGGGTGGATACTAGTTGTTGGCTAACCAAACAATGACTAGATCATCTCTCCCTTAAATAAGCAGAGTTCAATTTTGCCTTGAAAGTTTGTCAAAGCATGTTCTAAGACTGACTAGGACCTAGATAAAGGTAATTATGCAGGAGCCCTCTCTAAGTAAGCATACACAACTCAATGCTATAGAGCAATTCCCTCACCTAGTAAAGTCATTCAAGTCATGATTCCTAGACACATTAATTTATGAACATCAAGCTAGATTCCTCATTGGTTGAGCACCAAAATGAACAAAGACCAACAAGATTTTGACAAAAGTAATTTAAACTTTAGATTTGTAAAACAAGATTGTTCCAATTTAAATATTAAAGAAAGTAAAATTGAAAAGCAACATTTAAGCTAAGGAAAGTTCGTTGAGTTTAAGCTTCTTTTCCCTTCACATCTTCAGTATTTCCATCTTGAAAGGATGATAAAACAAAATCCTCTTCCAATCCTTTTCCCACCATGAAGGTTGCCGATGGAGGTACTCTTCCAAACTTAGGCAAAGGATTGTTCTTGGTATTGGGCTTATCTGGCTCTGGTAGCTTACCACTATCGATTAAATCTTGGATCTCATGCCTTAGATGAGCACATTTATCTGTTTCATGCCCTCGCATTTGATGAAATTGATAGAAGGCCTCGGTATTGAAGTTTGGTGGCAGTGGATTATGTAATGGTCGAGGAGCTAACAATTGTAACAACCCTTTCTTTTGCAGCTTGCTAAAAACCCAAGATAGAGGTTTCCCCAATTCTGAGAATTGCCTTATATTTCCTTGACCGGTTACATTAATATCAACTTCTTTTTGTGTGCTTTAATTGCTCGACTGGTAGTTCCCTTTCTAATTCCTTTTTATTAAAAAATTATTCTTCTCTCTTTCCCACTCTTCAATTTGCAGACCAGCTTGGAGCAGATCTTTGAAATCCCTTATAAGGGTGTGAGACATCCTTTCACGGAGATTGGGCAGGATGCCTCTCATGATAATCCTTATTTGATCAGATTCGTCGGGCCTTTTCTTGAGTAAAGCGGCCTTATTCCTCCATATTTTCACATAGTCCGCAAAATTCTCATTTGGCCTTTACCTAATGGACTCAACTTCCATTAAGGTAACTTCCAACTAGACATTATACCCATATTGCTGGATGAAGGCCTTGTATAGCAAATCCCAACTCTTTTGTGTTCCTTCATCTAAGGTATTGAACTAATTTTGGACAACAGGGTCTAATGAGAGCATAAAGTACCTTAGAGTTTGAGCCTTGGTAGCTCAGACAGACTGCATAGCAGTGATATACTGCTTCACATGGAGATGAGGATTTCTGGTGCCATCAAACTTCGCAAAAGATGGCATCTTGAACTTGTACGGAACTTCTTCATCTAGCTCAAATAATTTGTCAATCTCGGACATCTCTTCGATCTTTAGTTTCTTCTCAAATTTCTTTTCTAAATCAGCAATCATCTTTTCAACATCAGATGTCTCGATCTTTTCAATAGTTGCCTTCTCAACAACCTTTGGCTCCTTTTTGTCATCAATGATCACTTTATCATCATCAAAAGCTACTTCAGCCTTCCCCTTGTCCTTTGGCTTCTTAGTGCTCGCAGATGCTTCGGCATTGTTTCCTAAAATTGCAGCTAGTTGATTCTTTATGGTCTTGGCCATGGCCTCTTTTATTTCTTCCATCTTGGCTTTGAGGGCTTCATCCACCATTCTTTGAATTTGTTTGGGCTCCATTATTTTTGGTGAGCAAGTGATTGAGTCATTGCTAGATACTTCGTCTCCGGCGTAGGTCGGATTGTTGTAAGCTTTAGAACTATCGTAATCCAGGCCTATGAGCCAGAAAGGATCAATGATATGAGATGCAAATGTATGCATGTAGGCACGAACAATCAACGAAGAAAGATAATTAGGACATTCCTTCCAACCTTATAACATCCACACATGAATGGCGAGTCTCTTTTCCTAGGCATATGGTTAACAAAATACCAACATGGGGTATCTTGTTTTCGAATAATTCCCTCGGACATTTCAACCAATAATTATATTTTTGAAAATGGAAATCCATCCATGATAATTCCCATTAATTAGGTTTTAATCCATTCATCCAACTAAAGTAGCTTTTATGCTATATTGGATCAAAACTAAATTAAGAGGTTTATTATAGATAGACTTCTTATTTGAAAAGAGTAACTAATGGTTCATGCAAAAAATAAGCCCATGGTTAATTTATTCTTAGTATAAACTAGGCTCAAAATTGATTTTCGGTATTTCATAATTGACCTAAATAATTTGCAAGCTCTTTGTAAGAAAAGGTTGGATGAAAATAATTTTGTTTCTAAGCCCATTGTAAAGAGATTTGAGAAAAAATGGATTTTGGGCTTAATATTTGGACCATGAGCAAAAGAATTTTTGATTTGTTTTTAGAAAATTTTTATGTCCACATACCATCTTAAAAAATTTTGAAAATAGCTTTGGTCTTTTGGATCTAGAGAAAAGTTTATTTGAGCTTACAAATGTACTTGGGTCAAATTAGAAAAGAGCAAACCAAATAAGCCATGATTTAAGCCAAGATAAATTAACCATAGTCAAACAACATGCATTTGGGGTAAAATCTAAGGAAAGTAACTAGGCCAATTATATGAGCTTTAGTCTTTGGGTAAAAAGGCTTAGGTTCCAATAGCAAGAATATACCAAAAGGTACGAGGCTATGAGTGGTTATGCCATGCTCGATCTCCATACCTTGAGTGATAGTATGGTATCCTTACATAACACAACACGGGTAATACGGGCGTCCTAACTCACGCACACGATGCAATCTAAGATGATGCAATGGATAATATCATTATAAGAAAGAATAGTATAATATAAAGACCAACGGAATCAACTTCTCTTATGCCCAGTGAAGTCGCCACTGTGAGCGGGGATTTTTGCCCCCACTCCCGATGGAATGGTTCTTGCAACTTCGGCACTATTTGGCTCGGGGCCTTAGAGAACATGGACCTAGTTCCAGATAAAATAGAGTCGCCACCCGAACGGGCCGAAAAAAAAAGAAAGGGATGGATGACTCGATTCCTAAGGAATCCCCAACCCCTAATGGGTTCAGAAAGTTGGGTACGTGTGGGGAAGGTGAGAAATGGCACAGCACCCCCACAACGCTCGGTTCATTGGAACCGGCCTCCTTTACAAGTATTAATATTATAAAATTCTTAAGTATAATAACATTATCCATATTACAAACAATAATTAAAAGAAAGCATCATTATATTAAAAACAAAGCAATGTCCAAGGAAAACAAATAAATGGACACCCACCCGAAGATGGAAACATGTCCTTACATCCCATGCCTAAATAGGACACCCACCGGAAGGTAGAAACATGTCCTTTACATTGGTTCTAAAGCATAAAAGCAATTTAAATTACTTGATATTTAACTAATGAGGTACCAACCAAGTGGAAACATACCTCTTACAACATTTGGCAATCTAAATAAATTGATGAAAGTAAATAACCATTCATCACAAATAGATCATTCATCAAAGGTATTAAATATCAATAGAAAGTAAACATCCATCCATGATAAATTAAATAAACCAAGCATTGAACTTAAATAAATTAAAGCATATAAAATAAATCAAAGCATAATCAAATATATAATTGAATAAGGTAAATAAAAATCTAAATTATGGCTATTGTTTCCATTTTGGGTTCTTTATTTCATGCGTTTAGAGTTTTAGAATTTATGGAATTTGGCTACTGTGAGTTTTTTTTAAGGAATTAAAATAGATTAAGGTTTTATGTTTTAAAAGGTTGATAAAGTTCTTTGATTAACCAAATTAATGTTTGAATGGTGAAATCATGAAACTAGGGTTTGGATACTTTGAAATATTTAAATTTGTGATTTATGGTCATTGAGTTAGGGTATTTAAGCTTACTGTGTCTAAATATGGTTTTAAAGTTTTTAAGAATTACGGCTTAGAAAATTTAGGATTTAGGTTTTAAAGGAGTTAGGGTTCACTTGTTTTGATTCTAAAGTTGAATTAGGGTTTAGTGTTTTAGAATTAAGGTTTCGGTGAATGTTTAAGTTTTTTTAGAATTTTGAAAAAAGCAATTGATAATGAATGTAAACAAATGATTTAAGGTTTATATGAATAGAAAATATGCTTTTAGGATCTGTTGAAAGAAACAGAATCAAATTTTAGTTTTGAAGAAAAACATGTTCAATTAGGGTGTTGAAGTTTTGAAGAAACAAAAATTAATAACTTTAAACTTTTGGAAAATAAAGCAACGAAATAAAATTTTCAAAGTATTTAGAAACAAAGGAAACTATTTAAGGTATTTAGAAACAAAGATTAGATTATAATATCTTCAAAGATTGAAGATTTGCGTGTGTAATCTTATGGATCAAATCAATAATGAAGCTACTGTAAGAAATAAAAAGAAATTGAAAGATTCACATCTTCTGCATTGGTTCCTCCAAAAAAAATTATTTTTTGGATGAGCAAAGACAAAAGCAATTGCTGCCTTTGATGAATTGTTAATAGCTTTCCTTGTTGCTTCCAAATCCGAAGTCTCAATTTCTGATTTCCTTCAATTCCGATCCAGTTTCTGATTTATTTCTCCCCCCTTTTTTGTGTTGTTTAGTCCATATTTATATAAGAATATATGATATAATTCTAGTTATTCACGGTATTTAATCCTAATTAGGAAAAATGAAAATTGAAACCTAATTGTATTAGGTTTCAGAAAAATTTGAGTCAGAAAATTTTGCTGGCGAAAAAAACTGCCGCGGAAAAATTGCGCTGGCAAAAAAACTGCCGCAGGAAAAATTGCGCTGGCAAAAAAGCTGCCGCAACTACAGGCGAAATGCATTTGAGGGTGAAACGGGCCTGCGGGCCATTTTGCTCTTAGAAAAGCCATTTCGCCCGCATGAAACTCTTGCGGGCGAAATGCCCACGGGCCCGCGCTGACTTTAGCCGACGATTTTTTCGTCGCTGATTTTTCCGTCACCGATTTTTTTTTTTTGATTTTTTATTCACTTCTCCATTTTTTACTAAAATAAATATTAAAATTAATTAAGATACCATAAAAAGTTATTTTGGACTAATTAAAATATATTGGATAACACAAAAATTATTTTGGACTTATTGGACTAGATTGGGTCAAAAATTAAGGGTCTACACTTACACCCCATATGCATATAATACATACACACCTAGTATATGTAAAATACGTGTATACGGTATAAGAATGTCACAATCTAATTTTAAAAAATATTTATTATTCTTCATTCCTCAAAACATTTATACATATATATATATTTATATATATATCAAAAAGTAGCCAAAGTCATGAACAAAATTGACACAGTTTATCTTGTGACAAGCTGGGATTTTGGCTTCATCTTCCTCTAATCTGCGATTCAGAACAAATATCTCCAATGCTCAAGAATTGTTTGATAAAATGCCCCATAAAGACAGTTTCTCCTGGAATGCGATGCTTCTTTGTATGCAAAAGAAGGAACTGTAGTATAACGCCTTCTCAAATCTCTCTTGCTTGAATCTCTGTTCTAATCAAAACTGGGGGGGAGGTTATTGGCTACTGGCTAGACGAGCTGCTTGTGCTGGGCGACTGGTAAGAGGACGAGCTGCGGAGTGGACAATCTGTTGCTGGCTAGATTTTATTGTTGCTATATATATATATATGCTCAGTGCAGATTTTGGTTGGATCTTGTTTAAGGAGAGAATAGGGGTCTTGGTGTGCAGCAAGGGAGGATAAAAATCATAGGCAAGAGGGTTTTTCTCTCTCCTCATCTCCCTCTCCATCTCTCAATTTACAGCTCAGGGTTTGACTCATCTACATCACAGACTTGGCTTCTTCACCGGCGGCCTCCCTAGGAGGGCAGGCTGGTCGGACCTTTACTAAGGTTCTGCGTTCTGGGAATCCTTCATCGTCTTCTGATCCGGCTCCTGTGCTAACCTCTCCTCCATACACTAATTCGGATGTTTGCTTTTTGCCCAAGCAACCATTTAGATTCAAAGGAGTTCCGGAAATTACTTTCTCTAAGGATGAATTATCTCATTATGCACAGCCATTCAAATTCGCTTTGGTTGGATTTTTTGCTACCGGTCGACCGAGTATCAAGGGATTGAAAAAGGCTTTAGATTCTGTGGGTTTTGAAGGTGATTTTCTCTTGGGTCTTCTTGATGAACAAAATGTGTTGATCAAATTTTCTATTGAAGAGGACTTTCTGAGATTTTTGCTTCGCCAGGTTCGGTATTTTCATGGTTTTGCAATGAGGGTATTCCGTTGGACTACTGATTTCAAATTTGGAATTGACAGTCCTTTGTATTCTGTTTGGATTACTTTGGACAACTTACCAATTCATTTATTTCACAAGAAACCTTTGTTTCAAATTGCACAACTAATTGGTAGACCTTTAAAGATGGATTCAGCTACTTCTTCTCCGATTCGTCCATCTGCAACGCACCTCTGTGTTGAGATTGATTTATCTCGTGAATTGGAAGATCGAGTGTGGATTCAAATGGGGAAAACTGGTTTTTTCCAGTCCATAACATATGAGAACCTTCTGAAATACTGTCCCTCTTGTTGTAAATTGGGTCACTCGATTAATCCCTGCCCTCATCGGGCAATTAATGGTAACGATGATCAGATAATCAATGCTGAAATTGCCAAACCAGTTGAAAAAATTTGGGTAGCCAAAAAGGATAAAGCTGTGATTAATAATGAGACTTTGCATGCTACTGTTCCTTTGGCCAATGAAATTTCTTCTGTTATTAATGAGTCTCCTATTGCTAATTCTGTCAAGGCTCCAATTGCTATTTCGGTCGAGAATTTACCAGAACAGAGCATTCATATTGCTTCATCTCCGAGGTTGAATCCTTACCCTGCATTAATTCTGGCAACGGGTATTGACAATAAGGAGAAGGATGATCATTTGGATGTTTCAATTACTTCATATAAGGAGAGCAGTCCGATGCATGATAACCATGAGCTTGATAAGCTTGTCCATAGTGACATAGAAAAAAATGCAGAAGAGTCTGATTTTAAAGCAGTTCTCTCCGAGGATAATCTGACATTTGATCACGGTGATGGTGTGGAGCCCCCTACTACTGTGATAGAAATGGTTTTAGAGGAGGAATCCAAGAAAGGGAAACGCGAACGAGGTCGACGTCATAAAGGTCAGCAGGTATTTAAAACTGAGGTTGTCAATAAATCATTGGATGATCATCATATTTCTCAATGAATGTCCTTTTCTGGAATGTTCGAGGAGTCTCTTCCTCTATGAATCGCTTACATAAACTCCTTTCTGTTCATCATATTGGTTTGTTTATTTGTATTGAGCCTATGGTTAGTGTTGCTAAGCTGAATTTTATTGCTGCTAAGCTGGGTTTTCATAGTGCCTTTTCTTCTATGGATAATAAGTTGTGGATTATGTGGCATGATCATATGTATGACTTGTAAAATTTCTGTGATGTTACTCAAGTTCTCTCGTGTGATGTTTTATTTCGTCCATCTCATTTCCGTTTTCGTATATCAGCTATTTATGGGTATCATACTCGGCCTGCTCGTTCGTGTCTTTGGAACTATCTTAGTCATTATGCTACTAGCTGTTCTTCCCCTTGGCTAGAGGGGGAGATTTTAATGTTGTCAAGTGCCCTTCTGAATATTATGGAAATAGCTCTCTAGATTTACAAAGTATACAGGACTTTGTGGATTGTGTTAATGAATGTAGTCTTGTTGATATTCCATTTCAAGGAACCGAATTTACTTGGATGGGGGTTCGTTCTAATGGTCGTGTTTGGGAGAGAATTGATCGGATTATGGCTAATATTTCATTTTTTTGATGCTTTTGATACTATTACTAATAGACACTTGGGTAAAACGTCCTCTGATCATTCTCCAATGCAATGGGCCTTCTATGTCCCCTGACTCCATATCTGCTTCATGTTTGCTTTATAGAGTATATGTTGTTCACTCTAACAAAGAATAGACAATGCAAGATAAAAAATGCAATGTGATATGCTCATGTATGCTTGAAATGCATGAATAATACTTATAGTGGTTCAATTAACTCAGACTGAGGTGCTCAGCTGAAGTGTTCCCATTGGTTCCATCCAGATGCTCGTTCACATCTTACATTGGAACAACAAAAGTCTTCATATTTATGGCTTTAATTTAAGAACATTGGAAACATGAGTAGTGGAGGCCCAAGCATGGTAGCCAAAGACGTAGGAGATATCTGTTTGGTTGATAACTTCTTCATGACATGTCCTTGCAAGTGATTCTTTCATTAGCCCTCTTTTGCCCATTGTTTTCTTTGAGGTTTGATAATGTAACATACTTCCCTTAACTTGAAGGCTTTGTATGGCAAAAACACATTTTTTTAAAAATCTTAAAATCATATTTTATCTTTGTCAAATCTATGTCATTGTAACATAGGACTCAATTTTCCAAATTAATATATCTATAATATGACAACCCTAGTTACCATACAAACTCAGGAATCATTTTCATTTAAGCAAGAACTACTGCACTTTAGATAGGCATATACACATTACTTGGCAAAAGGTCTCATTGAGTTTGAATATTGTCGATCTCATATGTATGCTTATTTAACTTATCTCCACTAATAGACTCTACCTACCAAGATAGATCAACAGGTCTTTGATTGGCTTGAAATGGGGTCTATAAGAGACATGGACTAAGTGAAAACCATTTTTAGATTGGAGTTGATGTTACACTATTGACAAACCTTCACATGACAATCTTTTGATTGGAACTGTATACTATTAGAGGTTCCATTTTCACCTTCTCAACATCATGTATTTTGCTTTATGAAAAGACAAGTAGTAAAATCTTTGCTTAATAAAAACATAGAGATTGAAATCATGCTTCATGACAAAGACAGAGATTTAAATTATGCTTCATAAAAAGTTAGGACTTTAGATTTTTATCCCCTTTGCAGAATCTAGATGAATTTTAAAACCCTATTGTTCTTCCCTTTTCTTCTTTTTCTTTTCTCCTTTTCTGTTTTTCTCTTTCTTTTTCTCTTTTTTTTTTGTTTTCTTTTATTTATTTTTACTGTTGGGTCCTAGTTCTAATAGAGTTATACACTTTTATGCTTTTAACTATAGATGAATGGAGTAGGACCAGTTTGCTTCAATGAGAATGAACCCTTTGTCTCCCTAATGTTATAGATTTGAGATATTAGGTCTAGTTCAGATAAACTTCAACTATCGTTATGGTCATAACTATATATCCTTCTCTTTGATCTTCTATCCCTTTTGTTCCTTAGTGATCATTAGACTTGTCAATAGTGTAACAATAGCTCAGGCTAATTTATTGGGTTTGCAAGCCAATGAAAAGTAAGCTAAAATTTGATGAAGGCCCAAAGGGACAAACTAGAGATTGATGTTAATAGGGCAAATACTAGTTCTTGGCTTACCGAAGAATGCCTAGATCATCTCTCCCTTAAATAAGAAAAGTTAAATTTCACCTCGAAGGTTCGTCAAAGCATGTTCTAAGACCAACTAGGACCTAAACAATTGTCATTATGTAGGAGCCCTCTCTAAGCAAGCATACACAGCTCAATGTAACATAATGGCTCCCTCATTTAGTAAATTCAATCGAATTATAATCCATAGACACACTAATTCATGAATATCAAGCTAGACTCGTCATTGGTTGAGCACCAAAATGAACAAATACCAACTTAAACAAAAATGTTGATGAAAGTAATTTATTCATACAATCTTAATTTGAAAGGCATAGTTATTCCAAATAAGTACTAAAGAAAGCAAAATAAAAAGAGTCATACTTTAAGCTAAGGGAGGTTTGCTGAATGAAATATCTCCTTACTTCACATCTTTAATACTCCCATCTTGAAAGGAGGATAAGATAGAATTTTCCTCAATCCTCCTTATACCATGAAGGTTTCTGGTGGTGGCACTCTTTCAAATTTAGGCAAAGGATGCTCTTGGTATTGGGCTTATCTGGCTTAGGTAGCTTACCACTATTAATAAGATCTTGAATTTCATGCCTTAATGGAGCATGTTTATCTATCTCATGCCCTTGCATTTGATGGAATTAACATAAGGCCTTGGCATCAAAGTTTGATGGCAGATGATCATGTAGCGGTCGAGGAGCCCACGACTACAATAACTCCTTTTTTTGCAACTTGATGAAAATGCAAGACAAAGGTTTTCCCAAATTTGAAAACTGTCTTCTATTTCCTTGGCCAGTAGTTGCATTGACATCCATTTCTTTTTGTGCACTGTGACTGCCATATTGGTAGTTCCCTCTTTCATTCCTCCTTCCAAAAAAGCGATTCTTCTCACATTCCCAGTTTCACTCCTCCTACCAGATTGGAGAAGATCTTTGAAATCACTGATAAGGTGTGAGATAGTGTCTCACAAAGGTTGGGTAGCATCCCTCTCACAATCATTCTGATCTGGTCCGATTCATCGGGCCTCTTCTTAAGTAGTGCAGCCTTATTCCACCATTTCTTCACATAATCAACAAAATTTTCATTTTGATTTTGCCTTATTGATTCTACCTCTTATAAGAGTCACTTCAAATTTAGCATTGTACCCATACTGATGGATGAAGGCTTTATATAGCATATTCCAATCTTTTTGGCTACTTTCCTCTAAGGTGTTGAACCAATTATGCATGACAGGATCTAACGAAAGTATGAAGTATCTTAGAGTTTGAGCCTTGGTAGCTCTAGCAGACTGCATAGAAGTGATGTATTGCTTCACATGGAGATGAGGATTCCCAATTCTATCAAACTTGGCAAAGGAAGGCATCTTGAATTTGTATGCAACTTTCTCATCTTGTTCCAACAACTTGTCTACTTCTGACACCACATAAACTTTTAGCTTCTTTTCAAATTTCTTCTCTAAATCAACAATCATCTTCTTCACATCAGATGTTTCAATCTTTTCCAAGGCTAATCTTTCCATAACCTTCAGCTCTTTCTTTTTATCTCAAGGATCTTAAAAATATTGATCCCAAACATCATCATTAGAGAGATGGAAGAAAGGTCATCCAATTCTCAAAAAGTCCTGTACTTAACATTCCTACAGAGAAGGACAAAATGATAAAATGCTCAAAGAAAGGGAAGAGTAAGAAAAATAAAGAGAAAGAAAAGGGAAGAGTAAGAAAAATAAAGAAAAAGAAAAGGGAAAAGAAAAAAAAGAAATGAAGGCTATCCCAATCAAGATCTAGATTAATGCCAAGAAGATGGGAGGATACTCAAAGCTCTATTATTTCATGCTCCCAATTGTCTAAAGTTCCAACAAGTAGTTTGTAGTGTGAGGGTTTATCCATAGTGTCACAACAGCTCCGACTTACAAATGGCCTTCATTTAACTCATGTCCCATATAGACCCCGTTTCAAGCCTATCAAAGACCCGTTGATCTCTCTTGGTAGGCAGAGTCTATTAGTGGAGATAGTTTGAATAAGCATGCATATGAGATAGACAATATTTAAACTTAATGAGACCTTTGGCCAAGTAATGTGTATGTACCTATCTAAAGTGCAACATTTCTTGCTTAAATAGAAATAATTCTCGTGTTTAGTATGGTAACTAGGGTTGTCATGTTATAGATATGTTAATTTTGAAAAATCAAGTCCTGAGGTATATTGGCATTGATTTGGCAAAGACAGCATTTGATTTCAAATCAAAATTCAAAAAAATAATAAAAAAAAATATTTTTGTCATACAAAGCCTTCAAGTTAAGGGGAGTATGTTGAACTATCGAATCTCAAAGGACATATTGGACAAAAAAAATGATTAATGGCAAGGTTATGAAGAAGCTAATAAATCATAATTTGAAATGGATGCATCTCTGCTGCTTGGGGCCTCCATTATTCATGTTTTCAACATCTTGAAGATAAAAGCCATAAATGTGAAGCATCCTGTCATTCTAAAGCAAGAATTGAACAAGCATCTGGAAGGAGTCAATGAAAACACTTCAGCTGATCACCTCGGTCTGTGAGTCGATGAAGCCACTATATTGAATCAGGGGGCATAGAAGACCCATTACTTGAGGAAACTCCAGTCATTTTGCAAAAAAAAAAGAGGAAGAAATGCATGCTTGTTGGATGGGTTAGACAATATACAAACATCAACCAAAGCCGCATAGAAAAAATCATGGGTTTGAGTCTACACAGGGGGCGAGGAGATGTTATGAAAAGAAGAAGAAAAAAATTAAAAAATAAAAGAGTTGTAGTGAAAATGCAAATTACACATCATTATTTTTATCATTTTACTTATTATACAATATTTCCTCAATTGATACAATACTCATAGATCACTAAGAAGGAGGTGGTAGATCGTCAAATAAAGCTCTGAAAAAATCATCACCTGTCGGAGGAGGAGGCATATCACCCGTCTTGAGTCCGCCTGAAGTAGGAGCACCTGAATCTCTATTACCTTGGAATTCAGATCTGTAACGGTTCTCATCCGAAGTAGATGAAAGGATCTCATGGTCATTAGCTTTGGGCCCTCTAGATGAAGAAGCACCAGGATCTCTCATCCCCTAAATCCGAAAGTCTCAATAATTTTGCTCTGACTAATGGTACAATCTTTCAAAATGAGAAACCTATTGATAACTAGCGGCCAGCTCTTCTTGAAGTTTCTTACTTTGTTCTTCAAGCATCTGCTGTGAGCCAGAAAGGAAAAGAGTAAGAGCATACATAATCATGCATACATATAGCATAAATTATCATGAAACAAGAAAACCTAACAGGTAATTCATATCAATGCCCAATAAGATGGCATCTCCGGTTGATTAGATTGAGCAAATGGAGGAGCAGTAAAAGAAGATCCCGCCTCATGACCAAATGAGCCAGCAGCCTGCAACAATCATTAAAAAAGTCAAAATAAGTTAAGAAAGAAGCAATTGCAATGAAAAAAAATGGTAAAAGTTTACCTGAGAAGTGCTAGCCCCGAGATGTGAGACAAACTCTCCTCCCTCTCCATGATACTCCTCTTCATCTCTATCCTCATTTTCCTCAGGAATCTCCCGTACACCAACAGGGGATACATCAAATTTCAAGAGCCCTATTTGAATCAACTGGATATAAGATGGACCCAGTGGATAGAGAAATTTTTCAACATCATAACCGTGCCGAGCCAACCACCATGCATTCTTCGACATTGATTTGATATTTAAAGTATATTTCGGCAATGCGTCAAGATTCTCCACTACTTAGGACTAAGAAACCACTCATATACTCTCTCTCCAAGAAATCAGCCAATAGACACGGGGCTAGCAATGACTCTGCGAGTATGTTGAAATGGCAGTGCGGTATTCATGGAGGAAGTCCAGTTCGTCCACTCTTCTATGTTCCACCAGGCCAAATTGACCTACAAAAAGACATAAGGTAAGTGAACTTTTATATAAATTTTAAAGTATACTAATGCTATTTTACCTGGCCCAGGTTAAGCAACTCAAGACAAAGCATTGGGTATGCACATGGTGAGAGCCGGGAACTTCTACACAATCTGACAACCAAAAATTTAATTTCGGATACCCGACTCTCTCTTGGGAAATACCAGGCACACTCACAAGATTGTGCTCATATGCCCATGCCTACAAAAATAAAAAATAAAAAATCAAATGCATGCAAGAATAAGAATGGAATTTACATTGGTGGAAGAAGAGTAACTCGACAACCACCATAAAGCCAACAAAAGACTTTTTATTTTTGCAAATTTTGTCAAGTCCATGGTAAAGACAGGCAAGGCTAGCTTCACCCCAGCCGTAAAGCGGTACCATACTTATATCAGTAAGGGCCCTCAACACTGACAAATGGATGGCAAATTCAGTGCTGCCTAAAATGGTCGACTTGAGCAAATACAGTAAAAATCCTCGAGCATATTGTTTGGCTGTTTCTCTATGAACTCATCCTTCGTAGTTCATCCAATAACTCTGAATTGGCTCAATTTTTATCTTGAAAAGCCCTTTAAATGATGGTTCCATACTGATTAAATGTTGAATTTCTTCGAATGTCAAAATATCATTGGTAAGAGGTACCGGAAGGCCATGATATCGAACAACAGTTATGGCTGTATAATCGACTGGGCCAATGGTTATTTCTCCTATAGGTAGATGAAAAGTATGGGTCATGTCCATCCACCATTCTGACAATGCTTGAACTATACTCCTATCCATTGGATACTCCTCATATGGTAATTGCAAGATGAAGCTTTCAAAACTGCAGTCTCAAATATTCCGCCTTACCTGAGAAGGCGCTACATCACACCATTGTCGGCCTTTATAGACACATCCTCTGCCCTGGATAATGCAACGATCACGCTAACACAGAGTCAGGTAAGTTAACACAAGGTAAGTATATCATCATATCAATACTGCTGATTTTTTTGCTAAATTTATTTATGTTCTATTTTTAGTCTATCTATTTATTTGTTAAATTCTTAAATTTACTCATCTAATTAATTTATTTTTCCTAAAATTCAAAATAATAAGAAACAGAAAAAATTAAAAGAAAAAAAAAAGAAACAGAAAACGAAAACGAAAAAACAAACACACAAAAAATAAAAAAATAATAAAAACACAATAAAGGGCAAAAAACGAAAAAATGAAAAATAATTTGCTGTTAAAATAAATAATTGAATTATTACCTTGTTCTTTTGATTTGAACCATGATGAAGCGGCATCCTGGCTAGTAGACTTATATTTTCATTTTCTTACCGCCGAATAAACTCCAATAACTCAGCATTAGATTGAGTTCCTGATCTTGAAGCATGCATTTTCTCCTCAACTCTATATAAACTCTCTAAACTCTCTGAGATAAAATGGATAAGAATGAATGAAATGACAAAATGAGCCGAACTTTATATAGAAAACTTGTAAGAAAAAAAGGACAAAAATCAAAAAGGAAAACAGTATTCTCATGAAAAAAAAGTAAATATTACTGTTGATAAATAGTAAATTACTATTTACAAATAGTAAATGAATAGTTGGTGAATAGTATACAAATAGTAACAAGACAATAAACAAATAGGAAACTCAATTATTCAATTCAATCATTCAAATACTTGCGTGTTTATAAATATTTTTGCACTTTTAAATATTTTTACATGCAGGGGGCAAGGGGAAGATATGTGCATGGTAAAAATTAGCTAAATTGAATCATCCATTCATCTAGTAGCCTATGACCTTGATCAAAACTTCAAAAACCCTAAATCATCCTTCTGTTTCCAAAACTTTAAAACCCTAAACTGTTCTTTTATTTCCAAAACTTTTAATCCCTAAATTATTCTGTTAAAGTCTCACAAATCTAATTGTTTTCTAAAATCTCAATTTATCTCCAAAGTCAATGTTTCTTCTAAAAAGATAAATCAAAATCTTAATTTACTTTAAAGCTTGTCACTCGTAACCCTTTCCCCAAACTATTCTACCTAAAGCCACCAAAACCCTAAATGCAAAAACCTAGCTTCCTCAAACCCTAATTCCCAAACCTTAATTCTAGAAACCACAAGCCTTAGTTTGTTAATAGTTTAATTATTAAAATTGATCCAGTAAGCTGAATTTCTAAACTCTAACTCTAGTAAACTCTAAGAACCAAACCCTAATTTGCCTTATATTTCCTAAAACCCCAAAATAGATATTCAATTATCAAAACCCTAAATTATTTTCATAAATTCTAAAATTCGAAGTTGCTTTATTGAATCCTAATTTGTTTTTCCAAATATCCAGTAATCCTAAAAATTAACTTTTAAACTTTAGATCTCAAATTCTTAAGTTCTTCTTCTAGAACCATAAATTATTCTTCAAACAAACCGTAAAGTGCTTTATTTTTCAAAAAACCTAAAATCCTTATTTCCTCAAACCGTGAGTCCTAAACCCTAAAACCTTAATAGCCTTAAAACATGTTTTTCAAATCTAAACCCCTAATTACATCTTTCTAAATATCAAAACAACAATATGTTTGCTTTAAACCCAAATTAAACCTATTTTTTAAATCACAGTGTCATTATTTTCATAAAAACATTCAAAACCTTAAATCTTTTAAACATCCAATAGCTACGTTATTATGTTAAAATATTTCTCAACTAATTAAACTAGTTTATACAAAACCCTAGTTATTGAACATAAAACCCTAAAAACCCTAATTAATGCATGAACCCTAAATTTATGTATTTATTGCTTTATTTAATTTTAGATTTGATTATATTTTTTTATTATATGTTTTGATGGTTGATTTATTTAATTTCAATGCTTGATTTATTTAATTTATTACGGATGGATATTTTCTTTATTATTATGATTATTATTTATTTATTTTGGTATTAAAATTGTAAGAGGTATGTTTCCACTTTGTGGGTACCTCATTAATTAATTTTCATGTAATTTAAATTGCTTTTAGATTTTGGACCAATGTAAAGGATATGTTTCCACCTTTCGGTGGGTGTCCTATTTAGTTTAGACATGGATGATATAAGGACATGTTTCCATCCTCAGATGGGTGTCTATTTATTTGCTTTGTTTGGACATTGCATTGATTTTAATATAATGATGCTTTATTTTAATTGTTACATGTAATATGGATAATATTGTTGTATTTAAGAATTTTATAATATTAAGACCTGCAAAGGAGGCCAGTTCCAATGAGTCAGGCATTGTGGGGGTGCTGGGCTATTTCTCACCTTCCCTACACGTACCCAACTTTTCGAACCCATTAGGGGGTTGGGAATTCCTTAGAAATTGAGTCATCTACCGCTTTCTTTTTCCCTACCCGTCCGGGTGGCGACTCAATTTTCTCTGGGCTTAGGCCCGTGTTCTCTAAGGCCCCGAGCCTAAACAGTGTCGAAGTTGCAAGAACCATTCCACCGGGAGTGGAGGTAAAAATCTCCGCTCATAGGGTGCTCAACCCAAATTTGAATTTTGGGTGCTTAACCAAATACTAGATTTGGGTTCTCGACCTAAGCTCGACCCAATACTTGATTTGACTAACCTTTTATTAGTTGGAAATTCTAGCTGTTCCATTCTTTAATGGATTGTGTGTCTTTACCCACTAAAAATGGATCTTTATCCATTAGAGGTAGGTCTTTACCCTTAAAACATGGATCGTTATCCATTAGAGATTGGGCCTTCACCCTTCAAAGTGGATCTTCATCCTTGGCATCGGGTCTTCACCCTTTAAAGTGGATCTTCATCCCTTAGACATCGAGACTTCACCCTTTGAAATGGATCTTCATCCTTTTGACTTCGATTCTTCACCCTCTAAACTGGATCATCATCCTTTAGACCTCGGGGTCTTCACCCTTTAAATTGGATCTTCATCCTTTATACTTTGGATCATCACCCTTTAAATTGGATCTTCATCCTTTTGACTTCTGGTCTTCACCCTTTAAACTAGATCTTCATCCTCTGAACTTTCGGTCTTCACCCTTTAAATTATATCTTCATCCTTTGGTCATCTATCCTATATTGACTTTAGCACTTCTAACTGGACTGATCTTTTGTCTTTTACATCTTCATTCTTTTTGTTCTTTATTTGGCAAAAAATTCAGCTATTTTTTAGCTGATCCTTATATCTTCCCCTTGCCCCCTGTGTGGCAAAATATTGGAAGTGAGTCTAAAAATATTTTGTACATGCATAAACTCAAGAATTGAAAAGAGGAAGTTTTGCCTCCCGTGTAGGCCCAAACCAATTATTTCTTTTTCCCATGAAGGCTCTGATTAATGTTTGTATGTTGTCCGGTTCCTTGCATATGCATGCATCTTTTCTTTCTTTTGTAAAGTGACTAGATCTTTCTCAAACAATGGGCCTTCCATGCCCCTGACTCCATATATGCTTCATCTATGTTTCATAGAGTATCTATTGTTCACTTGGAAAAAGAATAGGAACACTAGACAAAAATGCAATGTCATATGCTTATGTATGCATGAAGGGTACTTGCAGTTGTTCCATTGACTCACAGACCGAAGTGATTAGCTGAAGTGTACTCATTGGTTTCTTCCAGATGCTCATTCAGATCCTGTATTGGAATGATAGAAAAATTCACATTTATGGCTTTTATCTTCAAGATATTAAAAACACGAGTAGTGGAGGCCCTAACTGCAGAGATACATCCATTTCAAATTTAGATTCAGCATGCCAGTTGGTACTTCTTCATAATCTTGCAAATAATCCTTAATTTTTCCCAATGTGTCTTTTTGAATTTAATTTTTTGAATTTCAAATTTTGATTTTGAAATCGAATGTTGGCTTTTCCAAATCAATGTCAATTTACCTCATTACTCAACTTTTCCAAATTAACACATCCATTACATCATAATCCTAGTTACCTTACTAAACTTGGGAATTATTTTTGTTTGAACAAGAGCTATTACACTTTAGATAGGCACATACACATTACTTAGCCAAAGGTTTTATTGAGTTTGAATATGATCTATCTCATATACATGCATATACAAACTATCATCACTAATAGACTCTACATAACAAGAGAGATCAGCATGTCTTTGATAGGCTTAAAAAGGGGTCTATAAGGGACATGGTTTAAGTGAAGGCTATTTTGAGATTGGAGCCACTGTGACACTATGGGCAAACCTTCACACTACAAACTTATTATTGGCGCCATAGGCAGCTGGGAGCAATCTTGCTAGACTCCAATTTTCTTTTATCTCCTTGAAAGAAACATAGAACTGATTAAAATGATCTTCATCTTTTCTTATTGCTTTTGCAAAAACTTAGGACCCTTTTTTTCTTTTTTTTTTTCATATTTTTCTTTTTTTTTATTTTTTTTATTTCTCTCTTTTTTGTATCTTTTATTTTTTGTTTTTCTTTTCTTTTGGATCCAACTTTAAGAAAATCATTTTGTCTGCACCATTCTATACTTTTATTTATGGATGAGTGGAGTGGCATAAATCTGCTTCAGTCCTGACTTTATCTCAATAAGTCTGTGATATTATGTCTAATTCAGGTGTCCTTCAACTATCATTATAGTCTTGAGAACTTCAACTATCCTCATTGTGAGCGGAGATTTTCGCCCCCACTCCCGGTGGAATGGTTCTTGTGACTTCGGTACTATTTAGGTTCGAGGCCTTAGAGAACACGGACCTAAGTCCGGAGAAAATGGAGTCGCCACCCGGACGGGCCAGGAAAAAAGAAAGGGGTTGATGACTCGATTCCTAAGGAATCCCCAACCCCCTAATGGGTTTGGAAAGTTGGGTATATGTGGGGAGGGTGAGAAATGGCCCAGCACCCCCACAATACCTGGTTCATTGGAACCGGCCTCCTTTACAGGGCTTAATATTATAAAATTCTTAAGTATAACAATATCATCCATATTATATGCAACAATTGAAATAAAGCATCATTATATTAAAATCAAAGCAATATCCAAACAAAGCAAGCAAATAAATGGACACCCATCCAAGGATGGAAACAAGTCCTTACATCATCCATGTCTAAACTAAATAGGACACCCACCATGAGATAGAAACATGTCCTTTACATTGGTCAAGAATATAAAGCAAATTAAATTACATAGAACTTAATTAGCGAGGCACCCACAAAGTGGAAACATACCTCTTACAACATTTAAAAATCTAATTAAATTGATAAAGTAAATAACCATGCATCATAAATAAACAATTCATTAAAGATATCACCAAAATATAAAATAAACTTCCATCCACGATAAATAAAGGATTGCAAATAAATCAAAGCATATAATAAACTACATAATCAAATAAAGCAAGTAAAGATACAAATTGACGTTTACTATTTCCATTTAAAGTTCTTTAATTAATATTTAAGATTTTGGGATTTTAATATATGTTCATGCTACTGTAAGTTTTAAAGGAATTGAAATGGATTAAAGTTTTATAATTTAAGAGATTGATAAAGTTCTTTGATTAATAAAATTAGTGTTTGAGGAGTAAAATCATGAAATTAGGGTTTGGATACTTTAAAACATTAGGTTTATGATTATTAGCTACTAGATTGTTGTTTTTAGGCTTACTGTGTTTGAATTTTAATATTTAGGTTTATAAGGTTTTAGAGTTTTAAGGATTAGGGTTTAGGAATATTAGGGTTTATGGTTTTTGGGGGAGTTTAGGGTTTAAGAAAACTTGGGTTTAAGGTTAACTAGTTTGGGGTTACTGTCTTGGTTTTGAAGTTAAATTAGGATTTTTAGTGTTTCGAAGAATGTATTTGATATTAGAATTTGGAAAAACAATTTATAGTTTTATAAAGCTTTATGTGATTTTTAGAAGGTATAAAGTAAATTTAGGGTTTTAAGGTTTTTGAAAAATTGGAAAACAGATTAGGGTTTTGGAGAAAATTATTAAGGTGTTGGAAAGTAGATTAGGGTTTTAATATTTTGAAGAAATAGAAAAATATTTTAGGGTTTTTGAAAATAGAGGAGACGATTTAAGGTTTTAAGCTTTAGAAGAAGTAAATTAGGGCTCTAAGGTTTTTAGAATCAAAAGAAAAAATTTAATGATTTAAGCTACTGTAAAGAAAAAAAGAGATTATATTTTCATACCTTTGTTTGTTGGTTCCACCAAAAATTAATTCTTGGATGAACAAGAACAAAGGCAAGATGGCTGCCTTTGATGGATTTGATTGCTTGCTTGCTTCCTCTTCTAAAATGTTCGATCAATTTGTAAAGTTCCAATTCAAAATTCCAGTCTAAAGTCTGATTCCTCTCTTATTCTCCCCTATTCTGTTTTGTTTTTAGGCCTATTTATAGGAAATTTCAATGCTTAATCTTAATTGTTTACGAAATTTATCATTAATTGAGAAAAGGAAACCGAAACCAAATAGAATTTGGTTTCAAAAAAAATTGCGTTGGAAAAATTTCGCTGGCAAAAGAAAAACTGCTGCGGAAAAATTTTGCTGGAAAAAAAAAACTGCCGTGGCTGGCTACGAGGATTGGAGAGCGAAAAACTGTGAGGGTGGCCTACGGGCCATTTTGCTCATAGGAAATTCCCAAAAGGCATCACCAAGAACTCATAATGCCCATACCTTGTATGAAAAACTATCTTAGATACATCTTCAGCTCTAACTCTCAACTGATGGTACCTTGATCTCAGATCAATTTTAGAGAAAACTGTTGCTTCCTTCAATTGATCAAAGAGATCATCAATCCTAGGCAAAGGATATTTGTTCTTGATGGTCACCTTATTCAACTGCCTATAATCAATGCACAGTCTTAAAGTACCATCCTTCTTTTCACAAACAAAACAGGCGCTCCCCACGGGGAAACACTAGGGCGAACAAACCTTTTATCCAACAACTCCTGCAATTGCACCTTCAACTCTCTCAACTTAGCAGGTGCCATTAGATAGGGAGTAATAGAGATGGAAGTGGTACCAGGTAATAAATCGATACCAAACTCAACCTCTCTCTCAGGGGGTATCCTTGGCAACTCCTCAAGAAAAACATCTGGAAATTCAGCAACTGTGGGTATACTATCAAGTGGAGAACCCACAACACAGGTATCTACCACATGAGTAAGATAAGCCTCACATCCCTTCCGAATCAACCTCCTGGCTGCAATAGCTGAAACAAACATGGATGCAAGTTGTCTCTGCTCACTAGATACCATCACACTTCTACCATCACCGGTTCTCAAGGTAACACACTTATTTTGATAGTCTACCACAGCTCTGTGCTTAGACAACCAATCCATGCCCAAAATCAAATCATACTCTGTCACTATCCAGTTATCCTGTCTCAAATTCAAGAACTCCATCTTCTTTGCATCCTTATACTCCCTTAGAGTATACTTCTGCTCAAACTCCTGCAGAAAATCACCATAAGACAAGGTCGGTGGATCATCCATCGCATGTGAAACTATCTTCCACCAATCATAAGTATCTCTCTGCATAAGGGATCTAGCATGACCAAATTTTTCTTCATAAGTAGCCAGCAGCTGGATGAATACCCTCTGAACTTTATCAATCCATTGCTCAACTACTGCAGGATCTGTAGTTCCAATGAAATCCTCAGCCCCATACTTCCTCAATTTATCATAATGCCTCACCGGTACTTGCAGTTGTGGTTACGGCGGTAGCTGCTGCACTAGAGCTTGCCTCAATAATTCTACCGTATGCCATAACCAAACCGGTGGAATCTCATCAGCAGTTGGTCCCTCTGGCATAGTAGCAGGTGCCTCACTAGCTCTCTCAACCCTA
Source organism: Garcia nutans (assembly GCA_947685225.1). Lineage (NCBI taxonomy): Eukaryota > Viridiplantae > Streptophyta > Magnoliopsida > Malpighiales > Euphorbiaceae > Garcia > Garcia nutans. The sequence goes on from CANTUV010000024.1 coordinate 25,079,068, forward strand.
GCTGTAACACCCCTATATCCCGTATACGTACCAAGCATGTTTATACGATCGTAAAATATGTATACTGAATATAGAAAATGCCACAGTTCAAAAATACACAAATCATATCTTTAAAAATAAGTGAAACAAATCTCAACATTTAAAAGAAATACAAAAGACACTATATATAAAAACGTTTAGTAATCTGCAGCGGAAGTTATTACAAACTTTTACAAGTTCAAATACATAAAAATCAAAATATACAAAACATAGAATATATACATGATTGGCAGCTTGACTCTCTGATCTTTAAGCTCTAGCCCAACTCTTCAAGCATAAACTCAACTAGGTCTAGAAGAATCCTCCGTCTCAAACCTATCAACCCTATCACCTGCGCCATGAACCACAATCGCGCTGAGCCAACAACTCAGTGGTACAAACCATGATGGAATTGTGCAATATATATATATCAATGATATGCATTCAACCAATGAAGATCATACTTATAAATGTTGTATCTAATTAATTCAATAATCATATCATCATCCATTATACTCATTCAAAATAGATACCTATGGGCCCAAACTAGTATTTAATATGATATTCAAAGTTCAGAGTTGCTGCTTTGGTCCATAATCACAATAATCAAGCCCGTAGGCAATATACATATCTCTCTATCCATGGATAGGGTAACAGACCCAGTCTCTTGGACCATCAACTCAACAAGCTTGAGGAGATCCTCAACCCGGCTAGACTGTTACCTGTAACAGACCCAGTCTCTTGGACCATCAACCCGACTAAATCGAGGAGATCCTCAACCCGGCTAGACTGTTACTATTCATATATTTCATATTCACAATTTTCATAGTGTAACAGACCCAGTCTCTTGGACCATCATCCCGACTAAATCGAGGAGATCCTCAACCCGGCTAGACTGTTACTTTTTCACATTTATTAGGCATGCCGCCAAATCCAGAACTCTAAAATTGAATCAACATATTAAACATACAATTATTTCATTTGCCTCTTTATCAATCTCTTTCTCAAATCATATCTCATACTCAAATAGGCAATCATGCCTTATCAATTTCGTTTGCATAACCATAGCCAACAACAATGGTTTTATTACATCTCCATTCACATCAAGACAATTCATTATCATACATATAGCACATTACATTCCACAAGATTCACAATGTACAAAATGTCAAATTATTCATATATATATCAACAATGCCACATCAAATGGATGTATGAAACAATGCAATGTTTGTACTTACATTAAATGCAACCCTCACAATATTAAACACTTCTTCCTCCAATAATCTTTCACTTCTTGAATTAGGGTAATTCACCTTCTTCACAACCTATTCCAAAAAGGAAGATGAAACCCACATAAGATCATAAGGCTAAGAATCAACTAGGGCAAACTCTAAACTTGACACGCTCAACAACACGGGCGTGTGCCTGACCGTGCCCTAACTCCACAACACAGAAGCTTTTACACCCTTAACAACACGGGCGTGTTCCTGGGTGTGTAATACATTCTGCCTCTCAACAACATTGACACGTCCAACATCATGAGCGTGCTCATGGCCGTGTTAATTCCCAAAAAAAAAACACAGTGGCTATGACACGCTCAATAACACGCGCGTGTTACTGGCCGTGTCAATCCTACTGCCACACAGACGCTATGACACGCTCAGTATCCTGGGCTTGTCACTGCTCGTGTCACTCATCCAAAAATACATAACCATCGACACGCCCAAAATCCTGGACGTGCCCTTGGGCGTGTCAGACCAAAAACCTAGATTCCGGCCAAAACAACAACACAATCAACAAAGCACTTCCTTTCACCAAAATCCACTTCAATCAAAGTCATCTCAACATACCCAAAAATCACAACAAACTTACAAATACACCAAAACAACTAAAAACATACTTCTAACACAACTCAAAATCATCACCAAAAACCTAAAACACAACCACAAAATAATCACTTCCAACAACTTACTCTTTCCTTCAATCCATCCCCAAAATAAGAAATCAATTACCCAAACACTCTTAAACCCATCTTAAACAAACATAAATACATACCATCCACAAACTCAACTCAAAAACTCAAAGAAAGCAAAGAGTCAAGTGAAGAACTCACCAAGGATGAAGAAACTCTTAACTTTTCAACTTGATCGCTTGAAATCTTCCTTAGATCTTGAGTTTAGAGGTTCAAATCTCTCCCTTGTTCTCTTGTCTCTCTGTTAGCCGGCCAAAACAAAAGCAAAGGAAGGAGAAGAAGATGAGCCACGGCAAGGAAGAAAGAAAGAAGAAAGAGAAACACAAAGTCAATCTCATTTTCCTTAAAACCCTCTCAACCAAGCAATTATAATATTAAACTAATCCAATTTAATCTCTTCCACTCAATTAATTTCCTTATTATTTAATCATTAAATTCAAAAACACAAAATATCTTCTTCCACTATCATCCTTTTGACTTTCCAATGACTTGTGTATATGTTGTATATATTCTAATATACACAACATATACACTCTCTTTAAAAACCATTTTCTCTTCCAAATAAACATATACATTGAATCCAATTTAAACAACAATAAAGCCAAAACATCTAGGGTATATTTTGGGATATTACACTAGCTCCATCTCTACCCTCATCAGGAGCTACACTCTCAGCATTACCCTCTATGGACTGACGTGACTGAGATGCCAACACTACCTATATCTGCAAACACAGCAGAATAATACCCCATCAAAGATCAGAAACTACCAGTGCCAAAGCATGTATCTTATTCAAAAACCATATTTTAAAATCAAAATTTTCTTTTTCTTACAATTCGCCTAGGTTGAGAATCTCAAACCTAGGCTCTGATACCAAAAACAATTGTAACACCCCTATACCCCATATATGTACACCACATATACTCTCAACATGTAATATACGTATACCGGATACAAGGATGTCACAGTTTATTTGAAGCAAGCAATCTTTCAAATAAACAATATGAGAAAACTTAAAACATTTAAGTTATATTATAGAACATACTAGATAAAACATTTGCTTATTAAGCAGCGGAAAATGTAGCAGCATTTACATATATATATATACATAAAAATCCATCAATCCATAAATATAGAGTTTATACATGCTTGGTAGTTTGTCTCTGATCTCGAAGTCCAATAACCAACACTTCACAAAACTAGACTCCACTCGGTCTAGCAGAACTCTCCAGTTCTACCCTGTCACCTACGCTATGAACCACAATCGCACTAAGCCATAGGCTTAGTGGTACAAACTATGATGACAATATGCTTTAAATGTAATGCAAATGTCACAATTTCAAGCACTAGAAAAAATATTCAAGAATCCCATTTTTCATAACATTAGATATCATCATGTTATTCATTTGTTTCATCATTCATAGTTCACATTAAAGTAAAGACAAACATGGGCCCAAAAGAAACTAATATGTCATTCAATTTCCAGAGTTACTATTTTGGTCCAATATCACATTTATCAAGCCCGTAGGCGTATCATTATCACAATGAGAAACATCTCATATGTAACATCCCAACTAGGCTTCAAGAACTAGGCCCAACCAAGCTTCAAGGGGAGCTCAGCATCAACCCAACTTGGCTTCAAGGACCAAGCCCAACCCAGCTTCAAGGGATTTTTACTTTTAGGCATGTCACCAATAACAAAACTCTAAAAATTGAATAACACATTAGGAACACAATTCTTTTATTATTTCATTATCAATTCCATTCTCATTTTCTCATAATCATCTAGGCACAATGCCTCAATATTTCATTTACATCATTATAGCCAACATCAATGGCTTCGCATTTCATTACTTGAGTGCACATCACAACTTACATTGTTCATATATTTTGAATCATCAACATATAATTCACATTATGCAAAATATAGCATTATTCATATGCATCAACAATGTAGTGGGTTACTTCACACATTTCCATCCAAATGTGTTAAGTTCCAAAGTCATGTGAATGTATGCAATCATGTAAGGGTTGTACTTACCTCAAGAGCAACTCACACCAATCTAACAACCTCCTCTTCCAAGAATCCTCAACACTTGGATTATAGCAACTCAAATCTCTTCAAAACCTAATCCAATGGTAATTATACACACTCACTTAGTGATACACATAAGAAAATAAGAATAAGAACTAACTAGGGCAAACTCTACACATGACATGCTCAACCACATGGGCGTGTCCCTGATCATGCCCTAAACCCACAACACAGAAGCTTTGACACGCTCAGTGTCATAGGCGTGTCACTGGCCATGTCAATCCACCAACAACACAGTAGCTATGACACACTCAGTGACATGAGCATGTCATTGGATGTGTGAATCCTCCAACAACACAGAAGCTGTGACACGCTCAGTGACATGGGTGCGTCACTGCTTGTGTCACCCATCCAGAAAATAGAACCATTGACACGCCCAAAGACTTAGCCATGATCATGGGAGTGTCAAGCCAAAAACCTAAATTCGACTCCACCAACACCACATCCAACAAACAACTTACTTAACCCTTTTCCACTCCAAACAAGTTTACACAAAACCATTAATAAACCATACTAAACTTGTAAAAACACCAAAACAACTCAATACATACATCAAACACCAATCACAACCATAATCACAACTCAACCCACACAATCCACAACATTTATTTTCCATCACCAAACTTAATCTTTCCTTCAAGCCAACCCCAAAATCAAAGCCAAAAAGACCAAATACTCTCAAACACATCAAAATAAATCATACACACATCAACAACAACCATCACCAAACTCAATTCACAAACTCAAAAGAAAACCAAGGAAACAAGATGGAAACTTACTAAAAGTGATGAAAATCCTTCAAACTCCAACTTGATCACTTGAAACACCCTTCAATCTTGAGTTAGGATGAACAAAATTTCTCTTTCCCTCTTACTATGGAGATAGCCGGCTAAAACAAAGAAAGAAGAAGAAGATGATGATGATAGAAAAAAAAAATCAACCTCTCTTAATCACACAACCTCTCTTTAGATATCCACCAAGCAATTATAATAATAAAATAATCATAAATATCATCATCCACTTAATTTAATTTCCCATTATAAATAACCAAAATATCTCATTTGACCATTCAATAGTTGACTTGTATATGTTGTATATATCTCTATATATATAACATATACACACTCTTCTTTCCTTTCTTATCTTTCTACTTAAACATATATACACTTATAACATTTAATCCAATTTCAATAATAAACATTTCCAAAATTTTAGGGTATAGTTTTGGATATTACACTATATCAGCTTCATGTTTGCTTCATGGAGTATTGTTGTTTACTTTTGACAAAGAATAGATAACACAAGAAAAAAATGCAGTATGATATGCTTATGTATGCATGATATGCATGGATGATACTTATAGTGGTTCTATTGACTAACATAATAAAGTGATTAGTTGAAGTGCTCTCACAGATTCCTTTTAGATGCTCATTTAGATCTTCCATTAGAATGACAGAAAAATTCAAATTTATTGCTTTTATTTTCAAGATGTTGAAAACATGAGTGGTGGGGCCCAAACAACATAGTAAGAGATACATCAATTTCAAACTATAATTCAGCACGTCAATTGGTAGCTTCTTCATAACCTTGCCAATAATCATTTATTTTCCCAACATACCCTTCGAGGTTCGATGGTGCAACGTACTTCTATTAAATTGAAGGTTTATGTGAGAGGAAAAAATATATTTTTTAAATCTTGAATTTTTAATTTTGAAATCAAATGTTGGGTTTTCCAAATCAGTGTCAATTTACATTAGGACTCAACATTTCCAAATTAACACATCCATTACATCATAACCATAGTTTCCATACTAAACTTAGGAATCATTTTCATTTGAGTAAGAAATGTTTCACTTTAGATAGGCACATATATATTACTTGGTCAAAGGTCTCATCGAATTTAAATATTGTCTATCTCATATGCATGCTTATCCGAACTATCTCCACTAATAGACTCTACCTACCAAGAGAGATCAATAGGTCTTTAATAGGCTTGAAATGGGGTCAATAAGGGATATGGATTAAATGAAAGCCATCTTTGAGATGAGCTGATGTTACGCTGCTAACAAACCTTCACACTACAAACTTCTTTTTGGACCTGTATACTATTAGAGGTTTCATTTTCACCTTTTGGGCATCATTTCCTTCTGACTTCATGAAAATACAAAGCTATAATGTCATTTCATTTTCTTAGGAGAAATCTAGATCCAATCAGTACTATCTTGATCTTAGGACCACCTTTTTCTTTCTTTCCATCCTTTTTCCCTTTTGGAATATCAAGTATAAGACTTTCAATATTGTGGACTTGGAGCTATATTGGATAAAATGAAAGATGGTCTTTCCTTTATGTATTTATGTCTTTAGTTGGGTTGTACCAATTAATGTCAATCCATCCTTGTAAACTAAGTGGAAGTCTTCTGATTCTTTAGGTAAGAAGAACTCTATTTGCTTTCTAAACCGACCTTTTGCATTAATCGCCCCCTTTTTGGCTTTTTTTCTTTCTTTTATTTCTTCTCCTTTTTTTTGTTTTTTTGCCATAGCTCCTAGAAAGTTATCTTGTCTACACCATTCTATGCTTTTGACTATGGATGAGTAGAGGAGAGTGAGTTTGCTTCAACAAAGATAAATCATTGGTTGCCCTGATGTCATCTTAATAGATCGGAGATATTAGGTCTAGTATCAGGTGAACTTCCACTATCCTTATGTTTTTTACTATGCATTCCTTTCTTTGATATTCTTACCCTTTCACCTTAGTGATCATCATACTTGTCATAAGAGTCACAATAGCATAGGGTAGGTTATCGAGCTTATATGCCAATAAGGAGCAAGCTAAAATCTCATGAAGGCTTAAAAAGACAACTAGGGATTGATATTAAATTGAGTGGATTCTAGTTGTTGGCTTATCAAATAATGCCTATATCATTTCTCCTTTAAATAAATAGTTTTAATTGAAAGTTTGTTAAAGCATATTCCAAGACTAACTATAATCTAGACACGGGTAATTATGTAGGAGCCCTCTCTAAGTAAGAATTCATAGTTCCATTCTATAGAACAATTCCCTCACCTAGTAAAGTCATTCAAATTATGATGCATAGATATACTAATTTATGAATATTAAGATAGACTAATCATTAGTTGAACACTATAATGCCAAAAGCCAATAAAGTTATTGTAGACCCTTAATTTTTGACACAGTCCGGTCCAAAATAATTTTTGTGTTGTTTAATATATTTTAATTGGTCCAAAATAATTTTTTTATCTTAATTAAATAATTTTTGCTTTAGTATCTAATTTTTAATAATAAAAAATAAAATAAGCAAACAAAAATCAAAAAATGAAAATAAAAATAAAAATCAATGACGGAAAAATCGGCGACGATTTTTTGGTCGCCGAAAGTCAGCGGCGCAGCTACGGCAGCTTTTTCGCTAGGGCAATTTTTCCTGCGGCAATTTTTTTTAGCCAGCGTAATTTTTCCGCAGCAGTTTTTTCGAAACCTAATGCAATAAGGTTTCGGTTTCATTTTCTTAATAAATAATGTATGCCATGAGCAATTAGGAGAAAACCACAAAAAAACTTCTATAAATAAGTATAATTACAACACAAAAAATGAGGCAGAAAGGGGGAAAGAAATCTGAGAGAAAAGAGGAATAAATTTTGATTCAAAGCTGAGTAGGAAAGGCAGTAATTCAATTCAATTTTTGAGGGAGCCAAAAAACAATTCAAGGCAATTCAAAGGCAATAAAGCTTGCCTCTGTTTTTATTCATCCAAGAAAAATGATTTTTGGAGGAACCATCAAAAGGAGGTATGTATTAAATTCTTTTTTGCTTTTCACAGTAGCTTAGATTATACAATTGGGTCCTTCAAAATAAAAAATCCCAGAACCTTAATTCCCTTTGTTCAAAATTTAAAAACCTTATTTCATTGCTTTGTTTTCCAAAAAACTTACAATTGTTATTTTTGTTTCATCAAAATCTTAAAACCCTAATTAAACATGTTTTTCAACAAAACCAAAATTTGATTCTGTTTCTTACAACAAACCCTAAAAACACTTTTTCCATTTACATAAACCTTAAAGCGTTGGCCTACTTTCATAAAATTATCAAATTTCTTTTTCCAAATTATAAAAACCTAAGTATCCACCGAAACCCTAAATCTAAAATACTAAACCCAAATGCAACTTCCAAACCTAAAATAGTGAACCCTAACCCCTTTAAAATCTTAAACCTTAATTTTTTCTAAACTCTAATCCTTTAAAATTTTAAAAAATCATAAAAACACAAACATTTTAATTTCACACAGTAAACTTGAAACCATAAATTAAAAGTGTTTTAAAGAGTCCAAATTCTAGTTTCACGATTTTCACCATTCAAACCTTAATTTGGTTAATCAAAGTGTATTACCAACCTTTTAAAACATAAAATCCTTAATCTATTTTAATTCTTTAAAAAGTCACAGTAGCTTAAACCCATGAAAATCCAAAACCCTAAACACATAAAATAAAGGATCTTAAATGGAAATAGTAGCTATAATTGGGATTTTTATTTGCCTTATTCAATTCCATATTTAATTATGCTTTGATTTATTTTATATGCTTTAATTTATTTAAGTTCAATACTTGGTTTATTTAATTTATCATGGATGGATGTTTATTTTCCATTGATATTTAATACTTTTAATGAATGATTTATTTATGATGAATGATTATTTACTTTTATCAATTTATTTAGCTTTCTAAATGTTGTAAGAGGTATGTTTCCACTAGGTGGGTACCTCATTTGTTAAATATCATGTAATTTAATTTGCTTTTCTATTTTAGAACCTATGTAAAAGGCATATTTTTACTTTTTGGTGGGTGTCCTATTTAGGCATGTGATGTAAGGACATGTTTCCATCTTCGGATGGGTGTCCATTTATTTGTTTTGCTTGGACCTTGCTTTGATTTTAATATATTGATGCTTTCTTTTAATTATTATGTGTAATATGGATAATGTTGTTATATTTAAGAATTTTATAATATTAAGACCTGTAAAGGTGGCCGGTTCCAATGAACCGGGCGTTGTGGGGGGTGCTGGGCCATTTCTCACCTTCCCCACACGTACCCAACTTTTTGAACTCATTAGGGGGTTGGGGATTCCTTAGGAATTGAGTCATCCACCCCTTTCTTTTTCCTGGCCCGTCTGGGTGGCGACTCCATTTTCTCCGGACTTAGGTCCGTGTTCTCTAAAGCCCCGAGCCTAAACAGTGCCGAAGTCACAAGAACCATTCTATCGGGAGTGAGGGCAAAAATCCCCTCTCATAGTTATAAATTCAATAAAAGAAATTTATTCAAATAATTTTAATTTGAAAAAACATAATTGTTCTAGTAAAATACCAAAGAAAACAAAATAAATGAGCAACATTCAAGCAAAAAAAATGGGTTTGTGGAATGAAATTTCTCCTTACATTACATCTTCAGTACTCCCACCTTGAAAGGAGGATAAGATAGAGTCTTCCTCCAATTCTCCTCCTACCATGAAGGTTGCTGGTGGTGGCACTCTATTGAACCTAGGCAAAGGATTATCTTTTGTGCTGGGCTTATCAGGTTCAGGTAACTTTTCACTATCAATTAAATTCTGGATCTCATGCCTTAACCTCAAACATTTGTCCATCTCATGCCTTGCATTTGATGGAATTGGCAGAATGCCTTGGCATCAAAGTTAGGTGGAAGAGGATAAGGCAAAGGGTGAGGAGACAAGGGTTGTAACAATTGCATTAACATCCTTCCCAAGATAGTGGCTTTCCTAATTCTGAAAATTGCCTCCTTCCTCCTTGACTAGTTGCGTTAACATCAACTGCCTTTTGTATGCTTTGATAACCAGACCAGTAGTTCCCTTTCTCATTCCTCCTTACAGAAAAGTGCTTCTTCTCCCTTTTCCACTCTTCAATTTGCAAACTAGCTTGCAAAAGATCTTTCAAATTTTGGATGAGTGTATGAGACATCCTTTCATGAAGACTAGGCAATACACTAGGTCAGATTCTAATATGATCTATTTCATCAGGTCTCTTCTTGAGTAATGCAGCCTTTTTCTCCACCTCATCACATAGTCAACAAAGTTTTCATTTGATTTCTATCCTATCGACTCAACTTTGATCAAAGTGACCACCAACTCTGCCATATTGTTGGATGAAAGCCTTGTATAACAAGTTCCAACTCTTTTGTGTACTATCCTCAAAGGTGTTGAACCAATTCTGCATATTCGGATTCAATAAAAGCATAAAATACCTTAGAGTTTGAGCCTTGGTAGCTCTAGCAAACTGCAGAGCAGTATGTATTATTTCACATGGAGACGAGGATTCCCAGTTCCATCAAACATGGCAAAGGAAGGAATCTTGAAATTGCATGGGATCTCATCATCTTGTTCAAACAACTTGTCAACTGACGATGGATCTATGCTATTTCCGTGTTACCGCAAGTGCACGGGTCGCTCAAGTAATAAAACAGTGAGTAAGATATAATTCCACTAGGAACAAGGTCAAATATTAGTGCAAATTTCAACTGTTATTTAGTGAATCAATAGTTTGTGTGATGATTAAAATAAAAACCAAATTGCTAAATAAACTAGAGTGAAGAAAAATTGAATATTGTGCAATAAAAGTTGGTGATGAAAATACTATCCAGATATTGAATCCCCCTAGCCATGAAAAGTATTTATGAATATCAATTAAATTAAATCAAATAATAGAGCTGAATTGGCATTCCCCTAAATTAGATTAAAACCTCTCTCAAGTGAATTAATCCATAATCACAAAGTAGAATGCTAGAAATCTCTTCTTAAGCATAATTAAATAGATCTTGGAATAAGAACAAGGAACATGAAACCAAAAGGCCTTGTAAGTCTATCTCTAGCACTCCAATTAACCCTTAATCCTAATGAATATTCTATTCATATCAAGCTTTCTCAAGTCAATAATATGAAAATTGCAACCAATCAATAAGCATGCTATTATCAATTGGAAATAAGAAATCAAGAATCAAAAGGATAAAACAACTCAATCAAATGATTTAATTTAATATGAACTATTCAATCCATACAATAAAGCTAGGGTTCATCAATATCTAGATAGATAAAATGTTTAGCTCATGTTCATAAATAGAAAACCAAAATAGAGGAAATAAGTAAAAGAATTCAAACAATCCATTATGAATGATTTGTGTTTCTTCACTTCAATCCTCAAATCTTCGATTAAATCTCGCAGGAATCGGGTCTCCACCTTCAATCTTGGCTGCCAAAGACTCTCTTTTTCATGGTAGGTCAACTCTGAATAATAAACTCTTTATTCTTTATCCCTAATTCGCTCTTTAGCTCATATTTCATAGACCAATTATTTTTGCCTGACATGCCCATGGACATGCCCTTGTCTGTGGGCGTGTCAATGGTGTTGTTTTGAAATTTAATGACATGGGCAGTGGCACAACCATGTCCTTGGGAGTGTTGTTGCTACTGCAATGTTGAGTTAGGGACACGGTCAGGGACACACCCGTGTCATATGGCATGTCACAGCTTCGGTAAGTCGGGAGTAATGGCATGTTCAGTTACAAGCCCATGTCTCTAGGAGTGTTGAAGCTTCTATAAAGTAGTTGAATGACACGGCCATGGACACAGCCATGTCACCGGGCATGTCACTGGAAGAATCTGCCCAAAATAGCTTCTTCCCTTGTCTTTCATTTGTGATTCCGGCCTTAATAACCATAAGGTCTCAACGTGTCAAAAGTTCCTAGAATCAACCCTAATAAACACTTGAATAAACAAAGTAAACCTAATTGGACAATAAATATATTAAGAAATAGGGATAAAAATATCATCAATTATACACTTATCATCAACCTCTGACATTTCTTTAGTATTCAGCATCTTTTCAAACTTCCTTTCCAAATCGGAAATTAGCTTCTCAACATCTGAAGTTTTAGTCATTTCCACAGCTGATTTTTGATCAACCTTCGGCTCCTTCTTCTTATCTTGAGGATCTTGAAAATATTGAGTCCAGTCATCATCATCATCAATGACTACTTTATCATCTTCAAAGGCTACTTCACCAACCTTAGTCTTCTCTTTGTCCTTCAGTTTCTTAGTGCTAATAGATGCCTCATCAGCATTCCTTGAAAGTGCAGCCAATTGAGTCTTCATAATCTCAGCCAAGGCCTCTTTCAATTATTCCATCTTGGCATTGAGGGCATCGACCACCATCCTTCGAATCTGTTTGGTCTCCATGGCTTTTGGTGAGAAGCTAACTAAGTTGCTACTGGATTCTATGTCACTAACGTAGGTTGGGTTGTCATATTTCTTGAACTGTCGTACTCCAGGTCTGTGAGCCAGAAAGGATCAATGCCATGTAATGCAAAGCGTGCATGTTTATATGCATGTATGCACAAATACAAAGCAAACAAAGATAATAAGGACGTTTCTTCCAACCTTATATCTTCCACAAACAAATGACGAGTCTCTTTTCCAAGGTATATGGTCAATGAAATATCAACGTGGGATATCTCATTTTCAAAAGAAATCCCTTCAGACTCTTTAACTAATAGTCTTATTTTCAAACATTGAAGTCAGCCCATGATAATTTACATTAATTAGGCTTTAATCCATTGAATCAACCAAAAAATAGCTTTTATGCTATATTGGATTGAAAAAAAAATTAATAGGTTTATCATAAATAGATTTCCCATTTGGAAAAATAACTAATGATCCATGCTAAAAACAAGCCCATGATTAATGATTCTTGGTATAAACTAAGCCCACAATTGATTTGGTATTTCATAATTGACCCAAATAATTTGTAAGCTCTTTTTAAGAAAAGGTTGTAGTTTTAGATGAAGTGAAATGTAATATCCCAAATTTTTTATAATTTTTAATTTTTAGAAATTTTATAAAATAAATTATAATTTAATAGGATAAATTAAATTAATGATTTTAAATGAAAAATTAAGAGATTTTAAATGAAAAAGTGGAATATATATGTGATATATATGTAAAATATACAGAACATATAAAGTCAACACTTTTTAAAAGAAAAGTCAAAGTCCAATAACATTTTTGTGAATAAATTTTAAAAAATTTAAAATTAATAAAATAATTCAAAAATAAATTTTTGTTGAATGGATGATGGATTTTTAGTCTTTTAATTTCTTTAATAAATAATTAAATAATTAAATATTAAATTATTATAATATATATGGTTATAATTAAAAGATAAAAGGAAAGAGAAAAAAAATAGTCTTCTTCTTCTTCTTCTTCTTCTTCTTGGCCGAACCACCATGGGAGAAAGCTCAAGGATTTTTCTTCTTCTTAGCTCCAAGAATTGAAGGATTTCAAAGGTTCAAAGAGGATTTTTAGTGATTTCCACTTGAAAAAATAAGTTCTTTAGTTTTTTCTTTGGATTTCCAAGAAATGTTTGAATATGTGAGATGTTGGATTTTAAGTAGTATGTTATAATTGTTGAAATTGGTTTGTATGAAGTTATTTTGGGTAGTTATTAATGATTTTAAGGTTGGATTGAAGAAATGATTGAATTTCGATAAAGAATGGTGAAGAGAGAGAATTTAGGGTTATGGACTTTTAGGGTTTGAGAAATCATGGTTTTTAATTGTGCACATTGGTTCTAAATGAGTTGTTTTGGTGCTTAAACAAGTATTTTAAAGTCAAATATTGGATTTGGTTCTGTTTGGCTTGAGTTTGAGAATGGAAGTGTGATTTAGGGTTTTGGAAAATGATTTTTTCAAAGTTGTTGAATTGTATAATTTTATTGGTTTAATCTTGTTGTTTAGTGATATAAGTGATGAATATAAGCTTAAAATGATTAATGGATTGTGTTGGAATAGAAAACCTTCAATGGGGGAAGGTTATGCCATTTTAGGATTTTGTGTATAAGAGTGTGTTTTTGTAATGTAAATGATTTAAATGTATTAAAATATGTTAAAGTGAGGTTAGCCTTAACTTTTGGATTTTTGCTTGGATGGGGTTTATTTATGGTTTAATATTGGAAATGTCATTAAATGTGATACTAGATGATTATTTGTTATCACATTTGGTTTAGGCATTGAGGAAGGTTGATTTGATTCATCCAAGTGGTGAAGGGCAAGTTGGAAGGATAGGATCGGAGGTTGTTTTAAGATTGTTTTGGTTGCTATTTAAGGTAAGTACAAACTTTGAATACATTGGTTATGTTTGCATGATATTTGGGCTTAACACATTTTTGTTGGAAAATGTGTTAAGCTACTTGATACATTGGTTATGTATGAATAATGTGCTATGACATTTGTAATGTCATATATGTGTTATATGCATTGTGAAAAGCCATTGATAATGGCTAAATTCTGTAAAATGTGAAATATGTGTATTATATGAAATCACCCAAAGTGTTTGGGTAATGCCATTTATTGTGTATGCATTAAGTGCATTGTTAAAAAGCCACTGGTGTTGGCTAGATTACATTAAATGTGATTAATATGTGAATTATGTGGAAATACCCAAAGTAATTGGGTAATGTGTTGTAAATGCAAAAATGTGGTATAATGTAACGAGATATGAGAAAACATAATGAAATGAATTGATATCGATATAAATGAGAAAAATGAGAAAAATGAGAAAAGTGAGAAAAAGATGAAAAAATAAGGCAATGTGCCTAGCTTGATTATGTGAGAATGACAAAGAGATTGATAATGAGAAATGTGAAAAAATTATGTGCCTAGTATGTTATTCAATTTTCAGAGTTCTGTGTTTGGCGGCATGTTTATGATTTGCCTTTGGGCTAGACGTTGGACGTCACTTGCATTCGGGCTAGACGCTCGGTGTCACTATGAAAATCTTTTTGAGATGAAAAGACTGGGTCGTAAGCCTCAGAAACAAGTCCTTGAAACTGGGCTGGATGAAAAGATCGGGTCATAAGCTCAGACGTAGTTGGACTATTACATTGATATTTTGCCTTCGGAACTAGACACATAGTGTCATTATAGACCAAAATAGTAACTTTTAAATTTGAATAACATTTTAGTTATCTTTGGGCCATGCTTGTGTTTGTTTTTATGTGAATTGTGGATTGTGAAATATTTGAAAAGTATGAGAAAATGGAATGATGTGATATCCATATGCATTGTGCATTTGCATTGCATTTGAGTTTTATTGTTATCAAGTTTGCATCGCTAGGCTTTTGGATTAGATGATTGTTTACATCGTGTAGGTGATAGGGTAGATTCAGCTGAGCCGGAGAGTTCTTCTAGACCAGGTCGGGTCTAGACTTGTGGTTGTGCTTGTAGAGTTAATATCAAAATTAGAAACATTGTCAGCAACATGTATATATTTTATGTTATTGTATATTTTGGGCATTACGCAAATGATATCATGTTTTTGGATTTTATGTATTATAAACTATAAAGAATGTTTGGGTTAAGTTATTTAAAATGGGGGTTTAAATGTGTTCTAAATTATATATATATAAATGTTTGAGGAACTTGGTGAAATTGAGGAGTATGGGTGAAATGGTGATTTAAAATTATTTGGGAGTGTTTTCTGATGCATGTTGTGTTTTGCTAAATATTGGGAATGTTTAAATTGCAGATAAAATTCTGGCAAAATTTTCCAACAGATTTTGATAAATGTTTATTTTGATTCCTATAACAAGTAAATAATACTATTTAATTTTATATATTTAGTATGAGAAAATTTAAATTAGAAATGTGAAAAATTTTATTAAATCGCTCTGTGACATTTTTGTACCGTATATGTGTATTTTACATATGCTGGGAATATATATTGTACGTATATAGGGTATAAGGGTGTTATATTTATTTTGGTATCAGAGCCTAAGTTTGAGGTTCTCGACCTAGATGGATGAATAGAGAGAGGAAATGGTGGCTTTGAAAATGATTTTCAATTGTAATACATGCATTGGCATTGGTAATTTCTAATCTCTGATATAGTAATTTATGTTGTGTTTGCAGATATAGGTAGTTATGGTATCTCAGATGTAGCAGTCTATAGAGGGTAGTGCAGAGAGTGTGGCTCCTAATGAGGGTAGAGATGGAGCTAGAGTTGTGTTTGCTATTGAGATATCTATTTTTGTGCCTATGAGACCAGCAGCTGATGAGATCCCGTATGGCTGGGTACGGCATATGGTAGAGCTGTTGAGGCAGGCTCCAGTTCAGCAGCCACCGATGCCACCATAGCTGCAGCCGCAGCCGTGGTTTTCGGCAAGGAAGTATGATAAGTTGAGAAAATTTAGAGCTGAGGACTTTATTGGTACTATAGACCCTGCTGTAGTAGAGCAGTGGCTAGATAGGATCCAGAGAGTGTTTATCTAGCTATAGGCCAGTCTAGAGGAGAAGTTTGATTATGCTAGATCTCTGTTGTAGAGGGATGCCTATAAGTGGTGGAAGACGATCCCACATGCTTTAGCTGATCCACCAGTTATGACTTATGATGATTTCCTACATGAATTTGAGGAGAAGTATACTCCGAGAGAGTATAAGGATGCAAAGAAGATGGAGTTTCTGAGTATGAGACAGCATACCAGGAAAGTGATAGATTATGAGATCGAGTTTATCCGGTTGAGTCATTATACTGGTGGGATCATTACTGATGGTATTGACAAGGGTAGAAGGTTTGAGGAGAGACTAAGACCCTCTATCATGTGTATCATAATAGGCTCTCGGTATTAGGACTTTTCTTAGTTGGTTGTAGCTGCCAGGAGTGTAGAAAGAGTGCAGGGTCTTGCAGCAGCTGTAATATCCTCATGTATGCCTTAGAAGTTTTGATTATGTTGTTGTTGTAAGTTGAATTGAATGTATATGTTATGTGAAGAGAAAAGAAATGGGAAGAGAAGGGTTATGTATATGTGTTTTGGGAAAGAAAAGAGGGTTTAGAGAGAGGTGTATATGTTGATTATATGGTAATATATATAACATATAAGTTGGTCAAAAGGGAGAGTCAATGCAAGAAGATATTTTCATTTATGATTTGTGAAATTACTATAAAGGACATGTGAGTTAAAAGAGAGCTAAAGTAAATGGTTAAGGGCATTGAGGTAATTCTCTTTTGGAAATCTCTTGGTGGAGATTAAAAGAAGGAAAGAAAGGTTGACTTGTTAATTTCTTTTCTTTGCTTGAAGTGGTGGCTGGCTATCTAAAGAGAAGAGAGAGCAATTGAAGTGTTTTGGTTTCTAACATCAAGATTGAAGGGAGAATCAAGGAATTTAGTTGAAGATTTGTGGAATTCAACAACTTTGGTAAGTTCTTTTCCTTGATTTCTTCTATTCTTGTGAAGTGGTGTTTTAAGTGAATTAGGGTTTGTTGATTTGATGATTAAATGTGTTTGTGATGTGTTTATAAGTTTTAAAATGGATTGTAAGTTATAAGATTGAATTGGTATTGGTTTGGTTTTGAATATGGTAAGTTAAGTGGAAGATCAAGAGTGGAATTTGGTTTTAGGGTTTTGAGATGGTTTGTGTTTAAAATGTAATGTTAATGTGTTGTTTAGGTGATTAATGTAATGAATATTTAAGATATGTGTTAACAACATTGATTAGAACCAATTGAATGAGATTATTGTTGTGCAAAAAGTGTGAAAATGCAAGTGAAAGAGCTTTGGCCAAATTAGGGTTTGTGTTCTTGAGTGACACGGCCAGAAGCAAGATGAGACACAGCCAAGACTTATTATTTTTGAGAAACACGGCCAAGTCTAGAGAATTTTGGCCGTGTTGCATAGGTTTTGGGGTGACACGGCCACTGGCTTGGGCGTGTCCCTTGAATGTGTTTGCTACTGCCTGAGTTATGTTGAGAGACACGGCCGTGTCCTTGCCCGTGTCTGCCTCGGGAAGTTTTGGTCTTGAGAGACACGGCCACAAGCTTGGCCGTGTCCCTTGGGTGTGTTTGCTACTGTGATGGTTTTTGGTTCTTCATGTATTGTTTGATTCTTCAAAAGTCTTTTATTCCTAAACATTTTATATACATTCTAAATACTTTGTAATCAAAGAATGATCTAAACAAATGTATGTGGATGATTCTAAACCTATGAATAATGATCTTTGAATTAGGTTTTGAAGAGATTGTGTTGCATTAACCTAAATGTTGAGAATTCTTGGAAGAGAAAATGTATAGATGGATGGAAATAGTTCTTGAGGTAAGTACAAACTTACATAGATTTAATCTTTTATATGATTTTGAGACTTAACACCCTTGGTATAAATGTGTTAAGTAGATTATTATATTGTTAATTCAATGTTACTAATATTGTCATTTGTATAGTGTGAAAGCTATAATGATCATCCAAAAGAAAGGTATGTGCAATGCAATTTGTTAGGATAAATGTTTTAATAATGAATAGTGTTAATGTGTCTTGAGAAATGATGAAATGTGATGTTATCATGATTGATAATGATGATCAAAATGAAATAAATGGACATATGGATTATATGACAATGAATTTAAGATACATGTGCCAAGAAATGAATTATGTATGCTTGAATGATATGATTAAAGCATGCCTATATGGTATGATTGATTAATGATATGTTTGTTTAGTAATGTAATTGATGTTGCATATATCAATGATGAAACATGAAATGTGATTTGAGATATAATGTGATATGAAGCCATTGTTCTTGGCAATGATAACTCAAATGTGATATGAAGCCATTGTGATTGGCTATGATAATTCAATTGAGATATGTAAGGCATGTTAGCCTAGATGATGATGAGAATTGAAAATGATATTGATGAGAAAATAAACAATGAATTGTGTATCTAATGTGTTATTCATTTTCAGAGTTTTGTTGTTGGTGGCATGCCTAATGGTAACAATCTCTTGAAGGTAGGTTGGGCTTGATCCTTGAAGCCAAGTTGGGTTGAAGTTTAACATGTTTTACTCCCCTTGAAGCTTGGTTGGGTCTAGTCCTTGAAGCCTAATTGAGATGTTACAACCCTTGAAGCTAGGTTGGATTAGTTCTTAAAGCCAAGTTGGGTTGATACTTAGCATGCTTTGTTCCCCTTGAAGCTTGGTTGAACTTAATCCTTGAAGCCTAGTTGGGATATTTATGAATGTGATAATTAAACCAAAGCATTAACTCTGAAAGTCGAATAGCATATTAGTGTTTTTGGGCCCGAGTCTGTCATTTGTTGTAAATATGATATATATATACAAATGTTGGAATACATGAGTAATGAGATATATAAATTGTGGATTTTAGTGATGGATGATGGTTGGTGATAATAATTGCCTTTGTGAGAAATGTGATGTATGATTAATGAATTGTGAACAAACTAATGTTATGAAATATGATATGTGATGTGTGTATTGATTATGGGTATTAATGATGAATTGTGTTTGGTGATAAGGATTGCCTTCCTTGGAAAATGTGACTTTTGATTGGTATGATTTATAATGTGTGTATTGATAAATTGATTGTGAGTATTAGTGACAGTTTGGAATTGGTAATAATGGTATGTATATATTTACATAATATATGAAATTAGTCGAGATATATGAAAGGTGCAAATTAAAAAGAGAAAAACATGATAAGAACTAATGGTATATGGAATGAATATAGAATTATTATATGTTAGAATTTCTAGAATGTATGTATACATTTTATATTGTACTACTAAGCTCTCGGGCTTAGCGCGGTTGTGTAATCGCGCAGGTGGATATGCGGTTGATCTGGAAGTCCAGCTGTTATGCCACAAGAAGAGTAAGAGTTTGTCGAGACCAACTATAGGGTAATGCACACATGTATAACTTTTAATTATGATGTATTTCTGATGAGAGAGTATTTATATGTATAAATGGAGTTTTGATAAAGATAATGATTTTGTAAATGTTATTTAAATTAACGTATTATGGTTTGAACTCTGTTACAGGTTTTTAAAAGATAACGAAAAGTGACATCCTTATACTTTATATACTTACTGTATGTATACTAAGTATATGTATAGTACTTATATAGGGTATCGGGGTGTTACAATTGTTTTGGTATCAGAGCTTAGGTTCGAGATTCTCGGCCTAAGTGAAATTAAAAAATTTTTTTTGAAAAGTTTAAATAGACGTAAAAAGGAAAAGTTTTGAAATGAAATTTTTAATACATACGTATGCATTGACACCTAGGTTGGTCTCGGATGTGGCATAATATGACTTGTAGAATATTTGTGTTATATGAGATGTTCAATATAGTTGATGATATATGTGTATACTATGTAGATGTGATGAGAAACCATGATTGTTGGCAATGATGTTGGAAATGAATTATAATTGAGGCATAGTACCTAATTAATTATGAGAAACGAATTGTGAAATGTAATGTGATATATGCATATTGATGATGCATATGAAAAATGTTATGTCGTGTGCAATATGGAATGTAATGTTGATGTTTATGAGCAATATTATGTAGGACATAATATAAATTGAAACATAAAGAAATGAAAAGGAGAATAAAGTTGAAAATGAGTTGAAAATCAAATCAAGATAAGAATATGTACTTTTCTTCTATACTTTGAACCTCTTTATAATAAAGTTTATGTTGGGTTTGCTAATGTTGAGTTTGCTAGACAGAGGAAATAATATTGAATTGTTAATATTGAAAGTCATGTTATTTAAATGAGGAGAGTATGGTGGAATATTGAATGAGTTGATTAGTAGAGACAAAGTGTGATTATGTAAAGTTGGGATGTATATACAGTCAAGGTTTTGTTTAAAGGAAAAAGAGATGATATTGGTTAAGTAAGAATATAAATTGGTATTGTTATTTTAATGCAAACATTGTGAATTTAATGTTAGAAATGTGAGATGCTTGAATATGGTGAAAGCTCATGGTAATGGTGGTAATATACGATATTTGAGATTCTGAAATGAGCTTGGTAATTGTGAGAATTTTATGTTTTGATATTGCTTTGTGATATATATATACGTAAGATGCTTTTAAAGTGATATTAAGAAAAGATGAGTTTCGCAAATTGAAGTTTATGCAAAGTAGTAAGTTGAAAAGTTAAAGTTCTAGCGGAATTTGATAAAGATTATTTGGATATTGATAGTTTAATGTATATTCAATACATGAGCTAGGCGAAATGACTTATATTGCACATGAAAGTATTATGAATTGAGTAATGTGATTGATAGTATGAGAATTTGTTTTGATGTAAAAAGGGTAGTGGAGGAGCAAATGAAAATGAGCTATTTTAAGCCACACTACTGGAAAGGGTAAAATGGATATGGAAGTGTATTAAATGCTTTTAAAGACGAAAGGGAAAGAGATGTCACATTTGGAAGGTGACCAAGATGGATGTGAAGTGTTATTGTAGTTGGAATACATAAATATATATATTTTTGTAGTGTGAATAAGTACTTTATATTATATTGGAAGAATGAGAATGATAGTGTTTAAAAGAAAGTGATGAACATTAAATTTGTAGTGAATGTATGAAAAAGGAAAATAAAATAAGAGCATATAATTAAGTGTGTACATGTATATGACATGTGAATGAAATTATACATATATACATAAAGGTGTGAATCATGTTTTGTAGATGACCTATGAATATGTATATGGTATAATTATAGAATTAATGATATGGAAATGATGTTGTATGTATAAGTGGACCTAAGAGAGAGTAGGTCTGGAACTGGGTAAAGCTAATTGAATTATGTGACAAAAGTAAGTATGAAATAGACTTGAGTAATAGTGGACAGTGGAAATTGTTGGTGAGCTTTAAATTTGATGATTATATGATATTTAGAGTCCCAAAGTAATCATATATAAAAAAAAAGTTCTATGTAATTATATTATAAGAGATTGTAAATGGATTAGAAATGAAGTGATGAATAGAAATTGTATAAGAACTGCATATGATTGAATATGTATATAATAATATTGTTGAAACGTGACTTAAGTTGATAAAGATCATATAATCGAATGCAAATTTGGTTGAAACAGAGTTGGAATGTGTTAACTTCTGATATAGTAAAAATGTAAAGAAGGAATATGTAATTCTTGAGATACACCTTAGTCTTGTATTTGTATAGATTGAGAATAAAATTATGAAAAGAACAGTATCGATTTGAAAGTCTCAAGCTTGAATATTAATCTCTTAAAGCCATGTGTTTTGTTCAGCGTATTTGATCGATTAATTTTGTTATCCATGGATTTGGATCTTAGACAAAAGGATTGTAATACAGATTTGGTGAGATTGAAATTATGTTGGAGGAGTATAGTTAAAAGTTATGATGGATAAAGTTGTACTTTATCATTTTATGTTAAAAACTTGGTTATAATTGTGAAAATAAAGAGAGAAAGAGGAAATTATGGAAATGTGTTGAGTTGTGGATAATATAAAATATATATATATATATAACAATGATATGAAATGTGAAAAAGGGAGAAATTATAGAATATGTTTAAGGTATGAAACTCGAGGTTTGAGTGAATGAATTGTAGATAGTAAATATGGTATAAAATTTTTATGAGAATTGGTGGGTATTATAGTAAGATAATAGAGAATAAATTATGTGTATATTAAAAGATAATTTGAAGTGATTTGTTATCATGATGATTTGACTGAAAATGGATCGGAAGAGATCAGGAATTGAATATAAGTTTGCCCTAATGGAATGAAGTTATATATATACATATATGAATATTATGAAATTTTATGATAAGTTAAGTAAATTAATCGTTGGTTGGAATTGAACAAGATTGGAATGTGGGTATATAGTGACAAATAGATCAATTGATCTAGATTTGACTAAGATTATGAATCATTATTGAGATTTAATGTGTGTAGTTGTACTAATAGTGTAATTATTTACATGATAATGTATATGATGTAAAATGTTAAAGTGTGAATGAACATGAACGAATGGAATTATAGTAGTTATAAATCATGATAAAAAGGGTATAGATGGGTTATTTATAAAATAAATAAAAAGGTAATGTATTAATATGTAAGTTAAGAGAAATGCATGTTAAAGAAGTAACTTTATTTGTGGAAATAAGGATCTTGTTATCCATTGAGGGTTGATAAATATCTATTTAGACAGTGATTGTAATGAAGGGATAATTAATGCTCAGATATAAATCAATGGTTTTTAAGGTTAAAGTTAAGAGAGTAATCACAAAGAAGTGAAAGAACAAAATATATTAAATATAAAGATTAGATGGAGTATAAGTGTACTATAAAATGATCTGATTCTTATATAAACACATTAACAAGAAATGTAATGAGATCTTTTGAATGTTTGATTAAGGAAGTAACAAGATGTATAAACATATAGAATGATGAGTTATGGAATTTAAAGAAGGTGGTTGATTCTAAAGAGGAGAGTTGAAGCTATATGATTTGATGATATAATGACTTAAACGTATAATTAACTTCATATGGAAGTTAAGATGGTATGGTATTATGAATGGATTACAATTATACTAGATAATTTCGAGGACGAAATTATTTAAGGGGGAGAGAATTGTAATATCCTCATGTATGCCTTAGAAGTTTTGATTATGTTGTTGTTGTAAGTTGAATTGAATGTATATGTTATGTGAAGAGAAAAGAAATGGGAAGAGAAGGGTTATGTATATGTGTTTTGGGAAAGAAAAGAGGGTTTAGAGAGAGGTGTATATGTTGATTATATGGTAATATATATAACATATAAGTTGGTCAAAAGGGAGAGTCAATGCAAGAAGATATTTTCATTTATGATTTGTGAAATTACTATAAAGGACATGTGAGTTAAAAGAGAGCTAAAGTAAATGGTTAAGGGCATTGAGGTAATTCTCTTTTGGAAATCTCTTGGTGGAGATTAAAAGAAGGAAAGAAAGGTTGACTTGTTAATTTCTTTTCTTTGCTTGAAGTGGTGGCCGGCTATCCAAAGAGAAGAGAGAGCAATTGAAGTGTTTTGGTTTCTAACATCAAGATTGAAGGGAGAATCAAGGAATTTAGTTGAAGATTTGTGGAATTCAACAACTTTGGTAAGTTCTTTTCCTTGATTTCTTCTATTCTTGTGAAGTGGTGTTTTAAGTGAATTAGGGTTTGTTGATTTGATGATTAAATGTGTTTGTGATGTGTTTATAAGTTTTAAAATGGATTGTAAGTTATAAGATTGAATTGGTATTGGTTTGGTTTTGAATATGGTAAGTTAAGTGGAAGATCAAGAGTGGAATTTGGTTTTAGGGTTTTGAGTTTGAGAATGGAAGTGTGATTTAGGGTTTTGGAAAATGAATTTTCCAAAGTTGTTGAATTGTATAATTTTATTGGTATTATCTTGTTGTTTGGTGATATAAGTGATGAATATAAGCTTAAAATGATTAATGGATTGTGTTGGAATAGAAAACCTCCAATGGGGGAAGGTTATGCTATTTTAGGTTTTTGTGTATAAGAATGTGTATTTGTAATGTAAATGATTTAAATGTATTAAAATATGTTTCTAATAATATAAATAAACTTAATACATTAAAATGAATAGCCTAGTATGAGAATCCAAAGTTAAAGTGAGGTTAGCCTTAACTTTTGGATTTTTGCTTGGATGGGGTTTATTTATGGTTTAATATTGAAAATGCCATTAAATGTGATACTAAATGATTATTTGTTTTCAGATGTGGTTTAGGCATTGAGGAAGGTTGATTTGCTTCATCCAAGTGGTGAAGGGCAAGTTGGAAAGATAGGATTGGAGGTTGTGTTAAGCTTGTTTTGGTTGCTATTTGAGGCAAGTACAAACTTTGAAAACATTGGTTATGTTTGCATGACATTTGGACTTAACACATTTTGGTAGAAAAATGTATTAAGCTACTTGATGCATTGGTTATGTATGAATAATGTGCTATGACATTTGTAATGTCATATATGTGTTAAATGCATTGTGAAAAGCCATTGATAATGGCTAAATTGTGTAAAATGTGAAATATGTGTATTATGTGAAAATGACCCAAAGTGTTTGGGTAATGCCATTTGTTGTTTTTTGCATTAAGTGCATTGTTAAAAAGCCATTGGTATTGGCTAGATTACATTAAATGTGATTAATATGTGAATTATGTAAAAATACCCAAAGTAATTGGGTAATGTGTTATAAATGCAAAAATGTGATATAATGTAATGAGATATGTGGAAACATAATGAAATGAATTGATATCGATATAAATGAGAAAAATGAAAAAATGAGAAAAGAGAGAAAAAGATGAAAAAATAAGACAATGTGCATAGCTTGATTATGTGACAATGAGAAAGAGATTGATAATGAAAAATGTGAATAAATTGTGTGCCTAGTATGTTATTCAATTTTTAGAGTTTTGTGTTTGGCAGCATGCCTATGATTTACCTTCGGGCTAGATGTTGGACGTCACTTGCATTCGGGCTAGATGCTGGGCGCCAATATGAAAATGTTTTTGAGGTGAAAAGACCGGGTCGTAAGTCATAGAAATAAGTCTTTGAAAATGGGCTGGTGAAAAGACCAGGTCTTAAGCTTAGATCTAGTTGGACTATTACATTGATATTTTGCCTTCAGCGCTAGACACATGGTGTCCTTATAGACCAAAACAGTAACTCTGAAATTTGAATAACATATTAGTTATCTTTAGGCCCATGCTCGTGTTTGTTTTTATGTGAATTATGGATTGTGAAATATTTGAGAAGTATGAGAAAATGGAATGATGTGTGTGAGAGGGGATTTTTTCCCTCACTCCCGGTGGAATGGTGTATACCCTTAATTTTTGACCCATTCAAATCCGATAGTCTAAAATAATTTTTTTGTGGTATTTTATTTATTTTAATAATTTTTTAATTACTAATATTATTTCATAGTTATTTTTAATAAAAATAAAAAATATAAAAAAATGAAAAAAATAAAAATCGGACGGATCGGCGAGCGTCACGCGGCAGCCCAATTCGCAGCACGATGCCAATGGCTGCGAATTGGGACACCAATTTCGCAGCCAGTGGCATTGGCTTGCTGCGCCCATTTTTGCCAGCGCAATTGCTGCCAGCACAGCCCACGAGCTCGACAGTTAGTGCGCTGCCGATTTTTTTTGTGTTATCCTGGGGCCATTTCACCTGTAGGAAAAACCTGCGAGAGAAATGGCCCACAGGCCTGTTTCGCCCATAGCTGTCGAGTTAGCTGTGGCAGCTTTTTTGCCAGCGCAATTTTTCCTGCGGCAATTTTTTTCGCCAGCGCAATTTTTCCGCAGCAGTTTTTTTTTGCCAGCAAAATTTTCTGACACAAATTTTCCGAAACTTAATACAATTAGGTTTTGGTTTCCTTTTCTTATTCTATATTGTATGCGGTGACTAATTAGGATTAGGAATGGAATTCTTCTATAAATAAGGGAGGCAGAATTAGAAAAAGAGGAAGAAAATTGGACAGAAATTTGGGAGAGTTTGAATCCGAATCTATGAAGGAAAGCAGTGGAACCAAGCTGATTTTTTTGATAGAGCCGAAAAAAAATTCAAGCAATTCAAAGGTAAAAAGCTTGTCTTTGACCTTGTTCATCCAAGAAGCAAATTTTGGTGAAACTTACAAAATAAGGTTTGAATTCTTAATTTCTTTTAGTTTGTCACAGTAGCTTAATTCATTTAATTGTTTCTTTCAATTCAAAAATCCTAGAACCTCAATTCACTTTTTCTAAAGTTCAAAAATCTTAATTTGTTGCTTTATTTTCTAAAAAGTTTAAAGTTGTTAGTTTTGTTTCTTCAAAACCCCAAAACCAAAATTTTGCTTTCCATGTTTTCAAAAGCTAAAATTGAGTTCTGTTTATTTCCAAAAACTCCAAAAACTTCTTTTTTGCTTTATAAACTTTAAATCGTTTGTTTATTTTCATAAAACTTCATAAAATTATCAAATTGATTTTCAAACCCTAAAAGCTTCATTCATTACCCAAAACTCTAAATTCAAAAATCCTAAAACCTTAATTTAATTCCAAAACTCAAAATAGTAAACCCTAACCCCTTAAAACCTTAAACCTTAATTTTTTTCTACACCCTAATCATTTAAAACCTTAAAAATCATATAAACACAAATGTTTGATTTTACACAGTAAGCTTAATACATAATTCAATGAGTAACCATAAACCATAAATCTAAGTATTTTAAAGTGTTCAAACCTTTCATGATTTTACCATTCAAATATTAATTTGGTTAATCAAAGAACTTCATCATCCTTTTAAAACATAAAACCTTAATCTATTTTAATTCCTTAAAAAAACTCACTGTAGCCTAAATTCCACAAATTCCAAAACCCTAAATACTTGGAATAAAGAACCTTAAATGAAACAGTAACTATAATTTAGATTTTTATTTGCCTTATTCAATTCTATATTTGATTATGCTTTGATTTTCTTATATGCTTTAATTTATTTAAGTTCAATGCTTGGTTTATTTAATTTATCATGGATGGATGTTTACTTTCTATTGATGTTTAATACCTTTGATGAATGATTTATTTATTATGAATGGTTATTTACTTTTATCAATTTATTTAGATTTCCAAATGTTGTAAGAGTTAAGTTTCCACTTGTTGGATACCTCATTAGTTAAATATCATGTAATTTAATTCGCTTTTTTATTTTAGAACCTATGTAAAGGACATGTTTCTACCTTTTGGCGGGTGTCCTATTAAGGCATGTGATGTAAGGACATGCTTCCATCTTCGGATGGGTGTCCATTTATTTGTTTTGCTTGGACATTGCTTTGATTTTCAATATATCAATGTTTTATTTTAATTATTGTGTGTAATATGGATAATGTTGTTATACTTAAGAATTTTATAATATTAAGACCTAAAAAAGGAGGCCGGTTCCAATGAACCGGGCGTTGTGGGGGTGCTGGGCCATTTCTCACCTTCCCCACACGTACCCAACTTTTTGAACCCATTAGGGGGTTGGGGATTCCTTAGGAATCGAGTCATCCACCCCTTTCTTTTTTCCCTGCCTGTCTGGGTGGCGACTCCATTTTCTCCGGACTTAGGTTCGTGTTCTCTAAGGCCCCGAGCCTAAACAGTGCCAAAGTCGCAAGAACCATTCCACCGGGAGAGGGGGCGAAAATCCCCGCTCACAATGGCGACTCCACTGGGGATAACAGAAGTTGATTCCGTTGGTCTTTATATTATTCTATTCTTTCTTATAATGGTATTATCCATTGCATCATATTAGATTGCATCGTGTGCGTGAGTTAGGACGCCCGTGTTACCCGTGTTATGTTATGTAAAGGATACCATACTTTCACTCAAGCTATGGAGATCGAGCATGGCATAACCACTCATAGCCTAGTATCATTTGGTATATACTTGCTATGGGAAACTAAGCCTTTCTACCCAAAGACTAAAGCTCATGTAATTGGCCTAGTTACTTGTTAGTGTATATGCCCTAGGCCATTGATTTGGACCTTAATGTTATTCATTTTGTTATTAATAAAGAAGTTTTTATTATCATTGTTATGTTTGTATGTTATATATAATAATGATTATATCCCTGGTTTATTATTGTTATGGAGATAATAATAAATATAACTAGTATAATATTGATTTGATAATCATAAGATGATTATAGGTATGAAGATACAAATCAATATTATGGATACATGTTAGAGAACAGTGTATTGGATAGACCCACATAGATATCACTTCATGGTTTAAATGTCATAAGTGTATCTCATAATAGTTTTCATTAATCCTTTGACTTGAGATTGTCATAGTTTCCAACATAAGGAATATTATGTTTTGACATGATCAAACGTTATCTGTAACTAGATAATTATAAAGGTTATGCTTGAACATGATATAAATTATGTAGAGGAAAATGAACAATCAAGATGGAATTTGTCCCTCTCTATGAGAGAGATATCTTCTGGGCCCCTCGATAAGTGTAACTGAGAAATGCATGGCCGTGCTCAAATAAGTTGATATAAGATCAATCTTATTTGTTTATTAGTTAACTTGGAGATCGAGTAATCATAAGTTTGGACAATATAAGTATGACATTTACTATGACTTATGTTCAAACTAGATATCGTGTGACAAAGGGATTAATGCATGTACCATTTCAGGTTTTCATTTATAATGATTCTCATGATTAATTGGGTAGTCATAATGTCTTGCTAGAGGCCAATTATGATTTGTGCATTTCAATAGAGATTGAAATACACTACCAATTAATATGAGCCTATCGGGTCGCACACATAGAACGTAGGCTGTACTTAAAATAATAATAAATAAATTTTTATTATTGTTGTTGGTATTATTATTATTATTAGATATTAATAATAATAATATTATAATAATTATTATTAGATAATAATAATTAAAGACGTGGGTCCATATAGGATATGGACAGTTAGGGTTTTATAAAAAACAAAAAAAAAGGTCTTTTAAAATGGTTTTAAAAGGACTAGAGGCCTTGATGATATTGATTATCATTTTCGTTTTGAAAGAAAACGGAAGAAGAGGAAAAACCGAAAACCCTAGTTTCGTTTTTGCAAAAGAAGTTCAGCCACTGCCGTTGGTGAGCTAGCACTCAGAACGGCGTACGTTTGTGTGGACTTCGTTAGAGGGTGTTCGTCTTCAGAAGGCAGCATCTGTTAATCGTTTTGAAGCTATGCAAAAAGGTTAGTTTCGAATCTCTTTTATCGAACTGAATGGATCACATGGATCCTGTGAGTAAATCGAAAGAAATTTTTTTTTGTTTTCCGCTGCGGCAAGGGTTGCAGATTCTTCTCGATTTTCTAACAGTGGTATCAGAGCCCCTTGTTGATTCCATTTAATTCGAAATATGCCATGTTGATGTGTTGATGTGATCTATTGTTTTTCGAATGGCATGATTGGATTCGTTTTATCATTTGATGATGATTCGAATCTGTTATATGAGATATAACCTAAATCGTTGTTGATGTTGATTCCATTTAATTCGAAATATGCCATGTTGATGTGTTGATGTGATCTATTATTTTTCGAATGGCATGATTGGATTCGTTTTATCATTTGATGATGATTTAAATCTGTTATATGAGATATAACCTAAATCGTTGTTGATATATGATGTCAAAGATGACCAATTGTATAAGATACAATTCTGTGAAGTCGAATTAGGGTTGGTATACAATCTGTTATGGTTTCGAATTTGGGTTAATATGATTAATTCAATTCGTTTATTCATATTGAATGTATACATAGATTTCGATTTTGATTAATATGATTATTGAGTAAATCGTTTTCTAAGGTTTCTTGTAATAGTTCTCTGTTAATATGATTAATAGATTGCTATTATATTCTGTTTAATATGATTGACAGAATAAGGGTTTTGACAGAAAATAATTAATTGGATTAATGATTCTGTTTAGCTTCGAGGGGCGCTGCCCCTCGACCCCGGCCAGGGGCGCTGCCTCTTCGGAACCCTCCCCGCTGACCGGCCAGCGGGAGCCCCGCCCGCTAACCGGCTAGTGGGACCGCCGTATGTTCGCGCCCTATAGTTCGTTACCGCGACATTAAGAATGTCAATATATTTGTCTCTATTTAACATGTTGGTGATGAATATGTTATGTTTGTTTGATGTCTTGGCATGGTGCATAGCATGGCCTTATGACCTATGTGAATGGTTTATTCATATCTTAATTTTGGGTAAATACGGCCTGCGTGTCGTTTATTTTGTTGTAATTCATTTTACTAGTAGTTAGATTTTCTTTTATTGTAATAAATGAAGATTCAAGCTACAATGATTGCGATGGAGATTTATACCAAGGAGAAGATGGTTCCATGGTGATGGAAGCACAAGCTCAAGTTTTGAAGATATGTACTATTGCAAATGTTGTAATAGATAGGTTTTCTTTTCACCTAGGGTTGCCTATATGATCTTCATTTGGTCTCATGAAGATCATATCTAGTTTGGCCATACTATGTCACGTTTTATTTTTATCGAATATGTATGAGATGTCATGTTTGATAGTTTATATATGCATATAGGATGTGATATATAAATGTTAATTTTAACATGTTTTCAAAATTAAATGGAATGAACCCTCACTATTAATCTAAGTTTTAATGCCATCCATATCTTAAACACTTATCAAGGCTAAGATCACCTAAATGTAGATTTTGCCAAAGCAAAGTACTTTAGGTTATCCTAGTAAGATATGATGAGTAATGGTGCTGCTCATGCGTTTAAAATTGGTTAGACTTAATTAGGCTATCAAAATGGTTTTGGGCCTAAGGCATTAGATGGGGTATAACATGCTATGACATATGATGTCATGATCCCATATTATCTAAGAGTTACATGTGATGTAATTGGTAAGGGGTTACCTACCATAATAACTTGATTTTAAGTGTCATGCCAAAGCTGACTTAATATTAAGTAAAAATTGGATCTTAGCCCACTAAAATGTCATTGTGATGATTGAGGGTTATATTTTAGTGGGATTTTAATTACTTATCACTTTTTATTAATTAAAATTTGCATATTTTGTAGATTGAAATGGCTACCAACAATAACTCCACTTTATCACTGCGATCCATCCTTGAGAAGGAAAAACTGAAAGAGAATGGGACTAATTTTGTTGATTGGTTTAGGAACCTGAGAATTGTTCTCAAACAAGAAAAGAAGTCCTATGTGCTTGATGAAGCTGTCCCTGAGCCACCTCCTGCTAATGCTTCTAATGCTGATAAGAACAAACATAAGAAGCATATGGATGATTCCAATGACATTGGATGTCTTATGCTTGCTACTATGTGTCCAGAACTTCAGAAGGATCTGGAACACTTGGAGGCTTATGAGATGAGTGTCCATCTCAAACAAGCTTTCCAACAGCAAGCTAGGCAGGATAGATTCAACACTGCTGTTGCATTATTTGACTGCAAGATGTCAGAGGGCGAATCGGTTAGCGCTCATGTTTTGAAAATGAAGGGCTACATTGATCACCTTGCCCGACTTGGATATCCCTTGAGTTTAGAACTCTCCACGGATTTGATCCTTCATTCTTTGCCCAACAGTTTTTCACATTTTGTTATGAACTATAATATGAACAACATGGAAAAGTCCATTCCTGAGCTACATGGTATGCTCAAAACTGCTGAAGGGAATATCAAAAAGCCCACTAAGGCTACCCATGTATTGAATGTCAATAAGGGTAAGCCTATGAAGAAAAAAGGCAAGGCAAAGGGTAAAGCAACAGTTGCTACAAAGCCTAAGGGACAGCCCAAGCCAAAAGAACGCAAGGCACCTGTTCCTAAGGAAGGAACTTGTCACCATTGCAAGGAGCCTGGGCATTGGAAAAGAAATTACCCACTTTATTTGGCTGAATTGAAGAAATCGAAGGGTAGTGCGACTACGTCTTCAGGTATATATGTTATAGAAATTAACTTATCTGCTTCTACTTCATGGGTATTGGATACTGCATGTGGTTCTCACATTTGTACAAATGTGCAGGGACTCAAAAGGAGTAGATCACTGAAAAGGGGCGAAGTTGACCTACGAGTTGGGAATAAAGCAAGAGTTGCTGCACTAGCTGTAGGATCTTATGAACTTCATATGCCTAATGGCTTTTTGTTAAATTTGAACAATTGCTATTATGTTCCTACTCTGAGTAGGAATCTTATTTCAGTTTCAGTTTTGGATGATGAAGGTTTTTCATTTTTAATTAAAAATAAGACCTGTTCTATTTTTGATAAAGATGATTTGCTTTATGGTATTGCAAGATCTTTTAATGGCCTTTATATCCTTGACTTAGATGATTCTAGGGAGAATCATATTTATAACATAAACTCTAAGAGAATTAATCCAAATGACCTAAACCCTACATTTTTATGGCATTGTCGTCTTAGCCATATAAATGAGAAACGCATTTCTAAACTCCATCAAGATGGATTATTAGATTCATTTGATTTTGAATCATTTGATAAATGTGAATCTTGTTTTCTTGGCAAAATGACAAAGAATCCTTTCATCGGACAAGGTGAAAGGGCTAATGACTTGCTAGGACTAGTACATATAGATGTATGTGGCCCGTTAAGCATTAGTGCCAGAGGAGGATATAATTACTTCATTACTTTTACTGATGATTTCAGTAGGTATGGCTATGTCTACCTAATGAAACATAAGCATGAGGCTTTTGAAATGTTCAAAACTTTTCAAAATGAAGTACAAAATCAACTTGGTAAAACTATTAAGGCACTTCAATCTGATCGAGGTGGTGAATTTTTGAGCCAAGAATTTGACGAACATCTAAGAAATTATGGAATTGTTTCACAATTAACTCCTCCAGGAACTCCAC
Organism: Garcia nutans; assembly: GCA_947685225.1. Classification (NCBI taxonomy): domain Eukaryota; kingdom Viridiplantae; phylum Streptophyta; class Magnoliopsida; order Malpighiales; family Euphorbiaceae; genus Garcia; species Garcia nutans. The sequence goes on from CANTUV010000024.1 coordinate 25,112,421, forward strand.
AATGGAATGGTGTTTCTGAAAGAAGAAATCGAACTTTATTAGATATGGTTCGATCTATGATGAGTCAAGCAGATCTTCCATTATCGTTTTGGGGTTATGCCTTGGAGACAGCTGCTTTTGTTTTAAACCGTGTACCATCTAAAGCGGTTGAAAAGACACCATATGAGATATGGACTAGCAAAACGCCTAGTTTGTCTTTTCTTAAGATTTGGGGTTGTGAGGCTTATGTGAAAAGACCAGTTTCAGATAAGTTAGCTCCAAAATCTGCTAAATGTATTTTTGTGGGATATCCTAAGGAAACTAAAGGATATTATTTCTATATTCCAACTGAGAACAAAGTGTTTGTTGCTCGAAATGGAACCTTCTTGGAAAAGGAATTCATTTCTAAAAGAACTAGTGGGAGTACAATTCAATTAGATGAATTTATAGAACCACAAGAAGATATTGCACCGCCTAAAGAAACAGTTTTAGAACCACAAGTCATTGTGGAAACTGAAAATGTTACACAAGTTCTGCGCAGATCTGATAGACCACGTCATCAGCCTGAGAGATATGGATTTCTCATGACTGAAAGTCGTGAAGTTTTGCTCATAGATCAAGATGAGCCAACTACCTATCTTGAAGCTGTGTCAGGTCCAGATTCAGAGAAATGGCTTGGAGCCATGAACTCTGAGATGCAGTCCATGTTTGACAACCAAGTTTGGGCCTTAATTGATCCTCCCGAAGGTATTAAGACTATTGGTTGCAAATGGGTTTTCAAGAAGAAAATTGACATGGATGGAAATGTGCAGACCTATAAAGCAAGGTTGGTTGCTAAAGGTTTCAAACAAACTCATGGTATAGACTATGATGAAACCTTTTCTCCAGTTGCTATGATTAAATCTATTAGGATTCTCCTTGCCATTGCTGCATACTATGATTATGTGATATGGCAAATGGATGTCAAAACTGCTTTCCTTAATAGAAATTTACTCGAGGATGTGTACATGACACAACCTGAGGGTTTTGTAAATCCTGAGAATTCTGGGAAGGTTTGCAAGCTTCAAAGGTCCATTTATGGATTGAAGCAAGCATCTCGAAGCTGGAATCTTTGTTTTGATGAAACAGTTAAGAACTTTGGTTTCATTCAAAATGAAGATGAACCATGTGTTTACAAGATGGTTAGTGGGAGTGCTATCGTGTTCTTAGTCCTATATGTAGATGACATATTGATCATTGGAAATGATGTCCCCACTTTACAAAAGGTTAAAGATTGGTTAGGGAATTCTTTTTCAATGAAGGACTTGGGTGAGGCTGCATATATCCTTGGTATAAGGATCTATAGAGATAGATCTAGAAGGATAATTGGCTTAAGTCAAAGTACATACATTGACAAAGTGTTGAAGAGATTCAGCATGCAAGATTCCAAGAAGGGATTTTTTCCTATGTCACATGGTATTCATCTTAGCAAGAATCAATGTCCTAAGACATCTGATGAGCGAGATAGAATGAATAAGATCCCTTATGCTTCTGCTATTGGATCTATTATGTATGCCATGCTATGTACTAGACCTGATGTCTCATATTCTTTGAGCACAACAAGTAGATATCAAGCTGATCCTGGTGAGGGTCTCTGGACAGCTGTTAAGAACATTCTTAAGTATCTAAGAAGAACTAAGGATGTTTTCTTAGTTTATGGAGGTTTGGAAGATGAGCTAGTTGTAAATGGTTACACAGATGCTAGTTTCCAAACTGATATAGATGATTACAAATCGCAGTCAGGTTTTGTATTCACATTGAATGGTGGAGCCATTACTTGGAAAAGTTCCAAGCAGAGCACAGTAGCAGATTCTACAACAGAAGCTGAGTATATAGCAGCATCAGATGCAGCTAAGGAAGCAGTTTGGCTGAAGAAATTCATCACTGAGCTTGGAGTGGTGCCTAGCATTGCTAATCCTATGGCTATCTATTGTGACAACAATGGTGCCATAGCGCAAGCAAAAGAGCCAAGGTCCCATCAAAAATCTAAGCACATACTCAGGCGATTTCACCTCATTCGAGACATCATTGATAGAGGTGATATCAAGATATGCAAAGTTGACACAAATGACAACATAGCAGATCCATTGACAAAGCCTCTCTCGCGGGTCAAGCATGATCAGCACACTAGGTCTATGGGTATGAGATATTTGTTAGACTAGGCCTAGTGCAAGTGGGAGACTGTTAGTGTATATGCCCTAGGCCATTGATTTGGACCTTAATGTTATTCATTTTGTTATTAATAAAGAAGTTTTTATTATCATTGTTATGTTTGTATGTTATATATAATAATGATTATATCCCTGGTTTATTATTGTTATGGAGATAATAATAAATATAACTAGTATAATATTGATTTGATAATCATAAGATGATTATAGGTATGAAGATACAAATCAATATTATGGATACATGTTAGAGAACAGTGTATTGGATAGACCCACATAGATATCACTTCATGGTTTAAATGTCATAAGTGTATCTCATAATAGTTTTCATTAATCCTTTGACTTGAGATTGTCATAGTTTCCAACATAAGGAATATTATGTTTTGACATGATCAAACGTTATCTGTAACTAGATAATTATAAAGGTTATGCTTGAACATGATATAAATTATGTAGAGGAAAATGAACAATCAAGATGGAATTTGTCCCTCTCTATGAGAGAGATATCTTCTGGGCCCCTCGATAAGTGTAACTGAGAAATGCATGGCCGTGCTCAAATAAGTTGATATAAGATCAATCTTATTTGTTTATTAGTTAACTTGGAGATCGAGTAATCATAAGTTTGGACAATATAAGTATGACATTTACTATGACTTATGTTCAAACTAGATATCGTGTGACAAAGGGATTAATGCATGTACCATTTCAGGTTTTCATTTATAATGATTCTCATGATTAATTGGGTAGTCATAATGTCTTGCTAGAGGCCAATTATGATTTGTGCATTTCAATAGAGATTGAAATACACTACCAATTAATATGAGCCTATCGGGTCGCACACATAGAACGTAGGCTGTACTTAAAATAATAATAAATAAATTTTTATTATTGTTGTTGGTATTATTATTATTATTAGATATTAATAATAATAATATTATAATAATTATTATTAGATAATAATAATTAAAGACGTGGGTCCATATAGGATATGGACAGTTAGGGTTTTATAAAAAACAAAAAAAAGGTCTTTTAAAATGGTTTTAAAAGGACTAGAGGCCTTGATGATATTGATTATCATTTTCGTTTTGAAAGAAAACGGAAGAAGAGGAAAAACCGAAAACCCTAGTTTCATTTTTGAAAAAGAAGTTCAGCCACTGCCGTTGGTGAGCTAGCACTCAGAACGACGTACGTTTATGTGGACTTCGTTAGAGGGTGTTCGTCTTCAGAAGGCATCATCTGTTAATCGTTCTGAAGCTACGCAAAAAGGTTAGTTTCGAATCTCTTTTATCGAACTGAATGGATCACATGGATCCTGTGAGTAAATCGAAAGAAATTTTTTTTTTGTTTTCCGCTGCGGCAAGGGTTGCAGATTCTTCTCGATTTTCTAACATTACTTTCCTTAGGTTTTACCCCAAACACATGTTGTTTGACTATGGTTCATTTATCTTGGCTTAAATCATGGCTTATTTGGTTTGTTCTCTTTATAATATGACCTAAGTATATTGTAAGCTCAAAATAAATTTTTCTTTAAAGTCCAAAAGATCAAAGCTATTTTCAAAATTTTTCAAGATTGTCTTTGGACATAAGACTTTTCTAAAAACAAATAAAAAATTCATTGGCCCATGGCCCAAATACTAAGCCCAAAATCCATTTTTCTAAAATCTTTTACAATGGGCTTAGAAACAAAACTATTTTCACCCAACCTTTTCTTACAAAGAGCTTACAAATTATTTGGGTCAGTTGCGAAATACCAAAAATCAATTGTGAGCCTAGTTTATACTAAGAATAATTTAACCATGGGCTTGTTTTTGGGATGAATCATTAGTTACCTTTTTCAAGTGAGAAATCTATTTATAATAAACCTCTTAATTTAGTTTTAATCCAATATAGCATAAAAGCTACTATAGTTGGTTGAATGGATTAAAGCCTAATTAATGGGAATTACTATGAATGGACTTCCATTTTCGAAAGTATAACTATTGGTTGAAATGTCTGAGGGAATTATTCGAAAGCAAGGTACCCCATGTTGGTATTTTGTCAACCATATACCTAGAGAAAGAGACTCGCCATTCGTGTGTGGATGTTATAAGGTTAGAAGGAACGTCATGTTTGTCCTTGTTTGTTAATTGTTCGTGCATGCATACATGCATTTACATCTCATGTCATTGATCCTTTCTGGCTCACAGCCCTGGATTATGATAGTTCTAAAGCTTACAACAATCCGACTTACGCCGGAGATGAAGTATCTAGCAATGACTCAATCACTTGCTCACCTAAAACAATGGAGCCAGAACAAATTTAAAGAATGGTGGATGAAGCCCTCAATGCCAAAATGGAAGAAATAAAAGAGGCTCTAGCTGAGACCATGAAGAACCAATTGACTGCAATCTTAGAGAATCATGCTGAGGCATCTGCTAGCACTAAGCAGCCAAGGGACAAAGGGAAGACTAAAGTTGGTGAAGTGGTTTTTGATGATGAAAAGGTGATCATTGATGATGATGATTGGGCTCAATACTACCAAGATGTTCAAGAGAAGAAGAAAGAACCGAAGGTTGTTGAGAAAGCAACTATTGAAAAGACCGAGACATCCGATGTTGAAAAGGTGATTGCTGATTTAGAAAAGAAATTTGAGAAGAAGCTGAAAACCGAAGAGATGTCCGAGATCAATAAACTATTTGAACAAGATGAAGAAGTCTCGTACAAGTTCAAGATGCCATCCTTTGCAAAGTACATTGGCACCAAAAATCCTCATCTCCATATGAAGCAGTATATCACTACCATGCAGTCTGCCCGAGCTACTAAGGCTCAAACCCTAAGGTACTTTATGCTCTCATTAGACTCTATTGTCCAAAATTGGTTCAATACCTTAGATGAAGGAACACAAAAGAGTTGGGATCTTACAAAGCCTTCATCCAACAATATGGATATAATGTTGAGTTGGAAGTTACCTTAATGGAAGTGGAGTCCATTAGGCAAAGGCCGAATGAGAATTTTGTAGATTATGTCAAGAGATGGAGAAAAAAGGCTGCTTTGCTCAAGAAGAGGCCCGATGAATATGATCAAATAAGGATGATCATGAGAGGTGTCCTACCCAATCTCCATGAAAGGATGCCTCACACCCTTATATGGGATTTCAAAGATCTTCTCCAAGATGGTCTGCAAATTGAAGAATGGGAAAGAGAGAAGAATCGCTTTTCGGCAAGAAGGAATGAGAAAGGGAATTACCAGCCTAGCAATCAAAGCACGCAAAAAGAAGTTGATGTTAATGCGACTGGTCAAGGAAATAAAAGACAATTCTAAGAATTAGGGAAACCTCTATCTAGGGTTTTTAGCAAGATGCAAAAGAAAGGGCTGTTGCAACCATTAGCTCCTCGACCACTACATAATCCACTGCCACCAAACTTCAATGCCGAGGCCTTTTGTCAATTTCATCAAATGTGAGGGCATGAAACAGATAAATGTGCTCGTCTAAGGCATGAGATCCAAGACCTAATCGATACTGGCAAGTTACCCGAGCCAGATAAGCCTAATACCAAGAACAATCCTTTGCCTAAATTTGGAAGAGTGCCACCCCCAGCAACCTTTATGGTGGGAAAAGGATTAGAAGAAGATTTTGTTTTATCCTCTTTTCAAGATGAGAATGTTGAAGATGTGAAAGGAAAAGAAGCTTAAACTCAACGAACTTTCCTTAGCTTGAATATTGCTTTTCAATTTTACTTTTTTTAATATTTAAATTGGAACAATCTTAAAATTGCTTGAATAAATTACTATTCATCAAAATTTTTGTTGGTCTTTGTTCATTTTGGTGTTCAACCAATGAGGAATCTAGCTTGATAATTCATGAATTAATATATCTATGCATCATGACTTGAATGACTTTACTAGATGAGGAAATTGCTCTATAGCATTGAGTTGTGTATGCTTACTTAGAGGAGGCTCCTGCATAATTATCTTTATCTAGGTCCTAGTCAATCTTAGAACATGTTTTGACAAACTTTCGAGGCGAAATTGAACTCTACTTATTTAAGAGAGAAATGATCTAGGCATTATTTGGTTAGCCAACAACTAGTATCCACCTAATTAAATATCAATCCCTAGTTGTCCCTTTGAGCCTTCATAAACTTTTAGCTTTCTTTTCATTGGCTTACAAACCCCAATAACCTACCTTGAGTTGTTGTGATACTTTTGATGAGCCTTATGATCACTAAGGTGAAGAAGAAAGAAGATAAAAAAGGAATGCAAAGCCAAGACCATAAGGGTAGTTGAAATTCTTAAGACCATGAAGATAGTTGAAGTTCTCAAGACCATAAGAGTGGTTGAAGTTCTCAAGACCATAAGGGTAGTTGAAGTTTTCCTAATATTTCCAATATATCAAGACAACATCAGAGTAACAAATGATTCATCCCTGTTAAAGGAGATTTATGTTGCTCCACTCATCCATTATTGGAAGCCCAAGTCAGTACAAACAAGATAACTCTTTTAGAGCTAGAACCAAATGAGAAAAAGAAAAGAAAAAAAGAAAAAAAGGAAGAAAAGAAGAAAAGGAAAAAAGAAAAGAAAAAGAAGAAAAAAAAGAGAAAAAGAAAAGAAAAGAAAAAGAAGTAGAAAAAGAAAGAAAATAAAGTAAGAAAAAAGGAAAAAGGAAAAAAAGAAAAATAAAACCTAAAAAGGCAGTTCAAAAAGCCAACTGAGTTCTCTTTTACCTAAAGCAGCGAAAGGCTTCCATTTGGGTTCATAAGGACGATTTGGTTTGAATTGGTCCAACCCAACTAAAGATTCAATCAAAATTTGGGAAAGACCATATAGTTCTTGAAAGTTCTATACTTGACAGTCCTACAAGAAAGAAGGACAAAATGATAAAAGAAAGGGAAGAGTAAGAGAAATAAAGAAAATGGAGAAGAAGAAAAGAAACGAATTTGGGAACCAAACTTTTTGCAAGGGCATAAATTGTCCTAATCAAGATCCAGATTAATGCCAAGAATTTGGAGTCTAGCAAGATTGCCTCCAAGCTGCCTAAAATTCAAACAAGAAAATTATAGTGTGAGGGTTTGTCCATTGTGTCACACCAGCTCCAATCTCACTATGGCCTTCACTTTAACCCATGTCCCTCATAGACCCCATTTCAAGCCTATCAAAGACCTGTTGATCTCTCTTGGTAGGTAGAGTCTATTAGTGGAGATAGTTTGGATAAGCATGCATATGAGATAGACAATATTTAAACTCAAATGAGACCTTTGGCCAAGTAATGTGTATGTGCCTATCTGAAGTGCAACGATTCTTGCTTAAATAGAAATGATTCCCGAGTTTAGTATGATAACTAGGGTTTTCATGTTATAGATATGTTAATTTAGAAAAATCAAGTCCTGAGGTATATTGACATTGATTTGGCAAAGCCAACATTTGATTTCAAAATCAAAATTCAAAAAAAAAAAAAGTTTTACAAAGCCTTCAAGTTAAGGGAAGTATGTTGAACCTCTAAAGGACATATTGGGTAAAGGAAATGATTATTGGGAAGGTCATGAACAAGCTCTCAATCGACATGCTAAAAAATAGTTTGAAATGGATGTATCCCTGACTCTACAACTTGGGGTCTCCACCACTCATGTTTTCAACGTCTTAAAGATAAAAGCCACAAATGCAATGCTTTTGATCATTCCAATGCAAGACTTTAACAAGCATCAAAAAGGAACCAATGAGAACACTTCTACTGATCACCCCGATCTGTGAATCAATGGAATGACTATAAGTATCATTCATGCATATCATTCACACATGAGCATATCACATCGCACTTTCTTGTCTTGTGTTGTCTATTCCTTGGCAAAATGAATAGCAAACACCCTGCGAAGTAAAGAATCGAAAGAAGATATCAAATCAAGGGGGGCATAGAAAGCCCATTGTTTGAGAAAGCTCCAGTCATCTTTCAAAAAGAAGAAATACGTGCTTATGCAAAGAACTAGACAACAAAAACATCAATCAGAGCTCGCATAGAAAAATCATGGGTTTGAGCCTACACAGGGGGCAAAGTTTCTCCTTTTCAATTTTTTGAGTTTATATATAAAACATTTTCAAACTCATTTGCAAATATTTCACCACGCAGGGGGCAAGGAGAGGATACAAGGTCTAATTAAAAATAGCTAAATTTTTGCAAAAAAGAAGAATAAAAGAATGGAACATTAGAACTCTCAAAAGAATGAAGATGCAAAAGACAAAAGATCATTCCAGCTAAAAGAGCTGAAATCAGGGAGAAGACCTGTAATATCCCAATGTATGCTCTAGAAGTTTTAATACAATTGTTGTTTGATTTGAATTTAATGTATATATGTTTTTGCAAAGGAAAGTTATGTGAAGAAAGAAAATGTATATGTTGTATATATGTTAATATAAATAACATATACATAAGTCAAATGGAGAGTCAATGGAAGAAGATATTTTTATTTGGGATGTGTGAAATTACTAAATAGGGCATGTGGATGAAGGATTGTTAGAACATGTGAGAAGAGGGTATGTTGGTAATTGTCTTTTCAGAATTGCTTGGTGGAGATTTAAAGAGATGATAATTTGACTTTTCTTTATCATCTTTTCTTCTTTTTCCTTATGGTGGCCGGCTCATCCAAAGACAAAAGGGAGCAAGAGAGCAAGAGATGATCTTGAAGTTCTAAGCTCAAATTGAAGGAGGAATCAAACGAGTTGGTTGGAGATTTGTGAAATTTCTTCATTTAAGGTAAGTACTCTCTTGTTTATCTTTGTTATTTTTGAAGTTATGTTTGAGGTGGGTTGTGATGTGTTGAGATTATGAATAGGTGTGTTTGAAATGAGTTATAAGTGTTGAGATTGATTATAAGTAAAAAGGTTGGATTGATATTGGTTTTGGTTGGAAGATTATAAGTTAAGAGTGATGTTTGGTTTAGGGTTTTGAAATGGTAGATGATTAAATGGATTGTTGATGTATGGTTAATTGAATATTGTGTTAAACATGCAAGATAAGTGGTAATGACTTTGATTACATCCATTTGAATGAGTTTATGTTGTGTATATTGTGTTTTTATTCAATCAAAAGAGAGTTGGCCAAAGTTAGGGTTTGTATACATGAGAGACACGGCCAAACCAAGGAAGAGACACGGCCAAGTCCATTGAAATTTGGCCGTGTTTGGTGATTTTTAGAGAGGACACGGCTGTGTCCCTTGCCCATGTTGGCTTATGTTGCTTTTGGTTGAGAGGCTTTTGGTTGAGAGACACGGCCACAAGCTTGGCCGTGTCCCTTGAGTGTGTTGGTTACTGTGTTTGGTTTTTGTTCTTCTTACATGATTGAGTTTGAACTTCCATTTGCTAATGCATATGATATTATATGAACAAGGTGATGTAATATGCATTGTGAAACTTGTGAATGGCAATGTGTTATATGAATAATGTATCTTGAAATGTTATGCCAATGATGCTATGTGAGTAATATGAATTGAGATATAATATGATGATGCTAGGTGAATAATATGAATTGAGATACAACATGATATGAGGCCATTGTGATTGGCTATGATAAATCAAATGTGATGTGAAGCCATTGTGTTTGGCTATGATGATTCAATTGAAAGAAAATAAGGCATGTTTGCCTAATTGATGATGAGAATTGAGAATGAAACAATAAATGAATTGTGTGTCTAATGTGTTATTCATTTTCAGAGTTTTGTTGTTGGTGGCATGCCTATTGGTAACATTCTCTTGAAGTTAGGTTGGATTTGATCCTTGAAGCCTAATTGAGATGTTACAACCCTTGAAGCTAGGTTGGATTGGTTCTTGAAGCCAAGTTGGGTTGATACTTAGCATGCTTTGTTCCCCTTGAAGCTTGGTTGAACCTAAATCCTTGAAGCCTAGTTGGGTTTATGATAATGATAAATGTGATAACAAAACCAAAGCATTAACTCTGAAAGTTGAATGGCATATTAGTGTGTCTTGGGCCCATGCTTGTCTTTGTTTAATGTGATTCATGTATGGTAAAATGATTAACTAATGTGATTTATGGAAAGAATATTGAAATGTGATATGTTTATATATGTGGTTAATGAAATATAAAGGTATGTTGTTAACTTTTCATCTATGATACTGATTTGAGTAATCAAATATGTGACATTGCATTGCATTATAGTATAGTGTTGGTATATTTTGTACTACTAAGCCGTTGGCTTAGCGCGATATTGTTTAATCGCGCAGGTAACAGAGTTGAACCTAAGAGCTCCTCAAGACCGAGTGAGAGTAGACATTGAAGTATTATTTTGGGACTTAAAGATCAGAGAAGAGCTGCCAATCATGTATATATTCTATGTTTTGTAAACTTTGATTTATATCATATTTGTAATAACTTCCGCTGTGAATTAATAAATGTTTTTATATATGGTGTCTTTTGGATTTCTTTTAAATGTTTGCGATGGATTTCACTTATTTATAAAGATAATAATTGTGTTTCTTTTAAACTGTGGCATTTTCTATATTCAGTATACATATTTTACTATCGTTTAATGCTTGGTACGTATACAGGGTATAGAGGTGTTACAAGACCCAATTTAAATGATGAAGATCCAATTTCAAGGGTGAAGACTCGATCCCAAAGAAGGAAGATCCAACGATGAAGATCCATTTTGATGGTGAAAAAACCACAATGCATAGAACAGCCAGAGCAGTCAGACTTCTCAATTGATAAAAGGTTAGTCAAACTCAGTCTTGGGTCCAAGTACCCAAATTCAATTCAAGCTCGAGTCCAAGTACCCGAATCAAATTCAGCCTAGGGTCCAAGCACCCAATCTCAGATCCAAGTACCCAAATCAAATCAATCTCGGGTCCAAGTACCCAATCCCGGGTCCAGGTACCGAAATTCAATCTAGTCTCGGGTCCAAGCACCTAAAATCAAATCAATCTCGAGTCCAAGTACCCAATCTCGAGTACAAGTACCCAAATCCAATTCAATCTCGGGACCAAGTACCCAAACCAAATCCAGTTAGGATCGAGTATCCCAATCCAATTAAGGATCGAGTATCCAAATCAAGTTTAAGATCGAGTATCCAAACACAATTTAGGATCGAGTATCCAAATCCAGTTTAGGATCAAGTATCCAAGTCCAATTAGGATCGAGTATCCAAATCCAGTTTAGGATCAAGTATCCCAATCCAAATTAGGATCGAGTATCCAAATCCAGTTAGGATCAAGTATCCAAATCAAGTTTAGGATCGACTATCCGGACCCAATTTAGGATCAAGTATCCCAATCCAAATCCAGTTACGATTGAGTATCCCAATCCAGTTTAGGATCGAGTATCCAAAGCCAATTTAGGATCGAGTAACCCAATCCAATTTATGATGAAGTATCCAAATCCAGTTAGGATCGAGTATCCAAATCAAGTTTAGGATTGAGTATCCGAACCCAATTCAGGATCAAGTATCCCAATCCAATTTAGGATCGAGTATCCAAATCCAGTTAGGATCGAGTATCCAAATCAAGTTTAGGGTCGAGTATCCGAACCCAATTTAGGATCGAGTATCCCAATCCCAATCAAATTTAGGATCAAGTATCCAAATCCAGTTATGACCGAGTATCCAAATCCAGTTTAGGATCAAGTATCCAGGTCTAGTTTAGGATCGAGTATCCAAATCTCTCAGGTCCAGAACAAAAATTTTCCTTAGATCTAGAATCTAGAATTTATTTCTAAGTCCAGAACTTAGCTCGGGTCCAGAACCCAAATTTTCCTTATGTCTAGAACCTAGAATTTATTTCTAAGTCCAGAACTTAGCTTGGGTCAAGAACACAAATTACCCTTAGGTCTAGAACCTAAAATCTCTCGTGAGTCCAGAACCCAAATTTTCCTTAGGTCCAGAACCTAGAATCTTCCTTGAGTCCAGAACTCTAACCGAGTCTAGAACCCAAATTTTCCTTAGGTCCAGAACCTAGAATTATCCTTGAGTCCAAAACTTGAACCGGGTCTAGAACCCAAATTTTTCTTAGGTCCAGAACCTAGAATTTGTTTCTAAGTCTAGAACTTAGCTCAGGTCCAGAACCTAAAATCTCTTTTAAGTCCAAAACTTAGCTAGGGTCCAGAACCCAAATTATCCTTAGGTCCATAACCTAGAATTTATTTCTAAGTCCAAGAACTTAGATCGGGTCCAGAACCCAAATTTTCTTTATGTCCAGAACCTAGAATTATCCTTGGGTCCAGAACCCAAAATCTCCACCATCTCAAAAATTAAGTCTTGTTGCTTTTCACTCTCTTTCACTAAAGTTTTAGATCATTCAAGTAGGGAGCAAACTGTAGACCCTTAAATTTTGACCCATTCAAATCTGATAGTCTAAAATAAATTTTTTGTGGTATTTTATTTATTTTAATAATATTTTAATTACTAATATTATTTCATAGTTATTTTTAATAAAAATAAGAAATATAAAAATAAAAAAATAAAAAAAATAAAAAAAATTGAAAAGATCGGCGAGCGTCGCGCGGCAGCCCAATTCGCAGCCAGATGCCACTGGCTATGAATTAGGACACCAATTTTGCAGCCAAAATCAACTGGCTGCGAATTTGGACACCAATTTTGCAGCCAGATGCCACTGGCTGCGAATTGGCCCACTGCACCCATTTTTGCCAGCGCAATTGCTGCCAGAACATCCTACGGGCCCAACAGCTCGTGCGCTGCCGATTTTTTTTGTTATCTTAATTAAATAATTTTTAATTTAGTATTTAATTTTTATTAATAAAAAATAAAAATAATAACAATAAATAAATAAAGAAAAAAAAAAGAAGTCGGCTGCTCGAAATGGCAGGGCCATTTCTCCCGCAGGTGTTTCCTACAGGCGAAATGGCCCGCAGGCCTGTTTCCCCCGCCACTGCGGCAGCTTTTTTGGCAGCGCAATTTTTCCTGCGGCAATTTTTTTTTGCCAGTGCAATTTTTTTGAAACCTGATACAATTAGGTTTTGGTTTCCTTTTCTTATTCTATATTGTATGCCGTGACTAATTAGGATTAGGAATAGAATTCTTCTATAAATAAGGGAGGCAAAATCAGAAAAAGAGGAAGAAAATTGGACAGAAATTTGGGAGAGTTTGAATCCGAATTTGTGAAGGAAAACAGTGGAACCAAGCTAATTTTTTTGAGAGAGCCGAAAAACAATTCAAGCAATTCAAAGGCAAAAAGCTTGTCTTTGACCTTGTTCATCCAAGAAGCAATTTTTGGTGAAACTTAAAAAATAAGGTTTGAATTCTTAATTTCTTTTAGTTTGTCACAGTAGCTTAATTCATTTAATTGTTTCTTTCAATTCAAAAATCCTAGAACCTCAATTCACTTTTTCTAAAGTTCAAAAAACTTAATTCGTTGCTTTGTTTTCTAAAAAGTTTAAAGTTGTTAGTTTTGTTTCTTCAAAACCCCAAAACCAAAATTTGCTTTCCAAGATTTCAAAAGCTAAAATTGAGTTCTGTTTATTTCCAAAAACTCCAAAAACTTCTTTTTTGCTTTATAAACTTTAAATTGTTTGTTTATTTTCTTAAAACTTTATAAAATTATCAAATTGATTTTCAAACCCTAAAAGTTTCATTCATTACCCGAAACTCTAAATTCAAAAATCCTAAAACCTTAATTTAATTCCAAAACTCTAAATAGTAAACCCTAACCCCTTAAAACCTTAAACCTTAATTTTTTTCTAAACCCTAATCCTTAAAATCCTTAAAAATCTATAAACACAAATGTTTAATTTTCCACAGTAAGCTTAAAACATAATTCAATGAGTAACCATAAACCATAAATCTAAGTATTTTAAAGTGTTCAAACCCTAGTTTCATGATTTTACCATTCAAACACTAATTTGGTTAATCAAAGAACTTCATCAACCTTTTAAAATATAAAACCTTAATCTATTTTAATTCCTTAAAAAAACTCACAATAGCCTAAATTCCACAAATTCCAAAACCCTAAATACTTGGAATAAAGAACCTTAAATGGAAATAGTAGCTATAATTTAGATTTTTATTTGCCTTATTCAATTCTATATTTGATTATGCTTTGATTTATTTTATATGCTTTAATTTATTTAAGTTCAATGCTTGGTTTATTTAATTTATCATGGATGGATGTTTACTTTCAATTGATGTTTAATACCTTTGATGAATCATTTATTTATTATGAATGGTTATTTACTTTTATCAATTTATTTAGATTTCCAAATGTTGTAAGAGGTATGTTTCCACTTGTTGGATACCTCATTAGTTAAATATCATGTAATTTAATTCACTTTTCTATTTTAGAACCTATGTAAAGGACATGTTTCTACCTTTCGGTGGGTGTCCTATTCAAGCATGTGATGTAAGGACATGCTTCCATCTTCGGATGGGTGTCCATTTATTTATTTTGCTTGGATATTGCTTTGATTTTCAATATATCGATGTTTTATTTTAATTATTGTGTGCAATATGGATAATGTTGTTATACTTAAGAATTTTATAATATTAAGACATGTAAAGAAGGCTGGTTTCAATGAACCGGGCGTTGTGGGGGTGCTGGGTCATTTCTCACCTTCTCCACAGGTACCCAACTTTCCGAACCCATTAGGGGGTTGGGGATTCCTTAGGAATCGAGTCATCCACCCCTTTCTTTTTTCTCGGCCCGTCCGGGTGGTGACTCCATTTTCTCCGGACTTAGGTCCGTGTTCCCTAAGACCCCGAGCCTAAATAGTACCAAAGTCACAAGAACTATTCCACCGGGAGTGGGAGCGAAAATCCCCTATCACAAATGGTTCTTGCGACTTCGGAACTATTTAGGTTTTGTGCCTTAGAGAACATGGGCCTAAGCCCGAAAAAATGGAGTCGCCACTCGGACGGTATGGGAAAAAGAAGGGGGTGGATGACTCGATCCCAAAGGAATCCAAAACCCCCTAATGGGTTCGAAAAGTTAGGTACGTGTGGGGAAGGTGAGCAACGACCCAGTACCCCCACAATGCCTGTTTCATTGGAACTAGCCTCCTTTACAGGTCTTAATATTATAAAATTCTTAAGTATAACAATATTATCCATATTACATCTGACAATTAAAATAAGGCATCGTTATATTAAAATTAAAGCAATGTCCAAACAAAAAAAATAAATGGACACCCATCCGAGGATTTAAACTAGGATTTTGAATATACTAGTTTAATTACTTGAGAAATATTTTAAAGAAATAACATAGCTACTGGATGTTTTAAAGAGTTAGGGTTTTGGATGTTTTTATGAAAATAATGCTACTGTGATTTAAAAAATAGGTTTGGTTAGGGTTTTAAGCAAACAGATTATTGTTTTAATTTTTAGAAAGGTATAAATAGGAATTTAGATTTGAAAAACATGTTTTAAAGCTATTAAAGTTTTAGTGTTTTATGGTTAGGATATTAGGGTTTTGTGGTTTGAAATCTTGATTCTGTAGATTATGATCTTGAATTTAGAATTTGATGCTTTTTCGTGATCAAAGTTGAGTGTGCTTTTAATATTGACTATATCAACTACTTATGTATTTTTAGCTGAAATAAATCTAGAAAGCCAAATTTATTGTTGAAAGATTAAAATAACTCACTGAATAAAATTATAACAAAATAGCTACTGTAAAGGTTAGGAAACCAAATTAATTAAGAAATAGGTTTGAATAACTTAGGGTTTATGAAATTAGATTTGCATTTTCAATGATTATATTATTTAGTTTAATTAAGACCTTAAGTATTGTATGAATCAATTTATGCTATTGCCTAAACTAAATTGAATGAAGGATTAAAAAACTAAGGCAGTGTGACAATGGCTTAAAAGATGAAGATGACTAATGATTTAATAAACTGAAGTTAGAGCAATTTACCCATGTTTGAAGGCTCCTGTTGTGCTCGAATTAACTCTACCACAAAGCGTCACTCCCAAGTATACGAGGTAGCTGTAGCAAAGGTGATAGCCCCAAGGTCGTCTCACAAGGAAGCTAAAGTGGCTAATTGATTATCAGATTATGAATAACAAGTAATTAAGAAAATTTAAATTTTTAACTAATGAAACAGATTGATTGAAGTTTAAAAACGAATAAAAGTAAATTAAGCTGATGTTTTGATTCACTTGATAGAAAGGTCTAGGGTTTGCACTTCTCTGCTACTTATATGTATGAACGGTTATTCCTCTTAACTAATTTAATTTCAAAGATTAAATCTCAAACAACTCAATTAATCAAGTCAAGGAAATAAGCTCTCACATTCAAACCTCATTCAACTAATCTTGTTACAATTGAAATACTCTTTTTAATAGGTTATATCTCTAATTCACCTAAGTCCTTAATTGAATTGTTCGAGCATTAGACTTCATCTCTCAATCCATCATCTAATACCTAAAACACATAATTGGTGGCCAATCAATTATATATTAACAATATTCCATTCAATCAAGGCTAAAGAAATTATTAACTAAGAGAATAACCAATTCATACAATCATAGCAGATCCATACAAACCCTAGACTAGATCAAATTAGTTCATCATGCTATCAAACATACTCATCTCATTAATGTTCAAAGAAATCAAATTAGACATGATAATATCCATTAATACAATTTCAATGAAAATAAAGAGAATAAGTTTGAGAACAAAACCAAGTTACAAACTCCTTGAAGCTTCTGAAGAATCTGTTGTTCAAATCTTGCAAGAAGGATGAATCAATGGCTACAACAATCTAATCTAAGTTAGATTAATCCAAAAGTGTAATCAAAATCAAGAAAACAAAGTTAAAACCCTAACTTCACTCTCTAATGGCTCAATTCAATCTCCAAATCACCACATCTCCCCAAAACCCTAGCTCCTTTTTCCTTTTATATGAAACATCCGCTTTAAAATCCGCTATGGCTTTGGTTCATGAGAGACACGGCCAAGTTGGATGTGACTTGGCCGTGTGGGTGCTCTTTGGAGGAACACGGCCAGTGACTTGGCCGTGTCCCTTACATGTGTTCACTTCTGCTTGCTTTCCTTCTTTTCTTCTTTGGTTGAGTGACACGGCCATGTTAGAGGTGACTTGGCCGTGTTGGACCCTTTTGGAGGGACACGGCCACTGACTTGGCCGTGTCCCTTGCCTGTGTTTGCTTCTGTGAGATTTTAGTCTTCTTTGCTTTGGATGTAGGTGAGACACGGCCAAGTCAACCAATCCTGGTCGTGTCTGAGCTTCTTTGGATGGACACGGCCACTGACTTGGCCGTGTCCCTTGCCTGTGTCCTCTTCTGTGCTTTGAACTTCCTTTTAACTTGGTATGGGACACGCCCAGTGACTTGGCCGTGTCCTCTACCCATGTCAGCTACTGTCCATCTTTCCTTCAGTCTTGGTTCCTTGGCTTTTTAACCTAAAACAAAACTTCAAACAAACCTTAAACAAAAAGTAAATAAACAATAACAAACAAAACATAAACAGCACACTAAAAACTAGATCAAAAACGACATAAACACTGAAATAAACTAAAACTACCAAAATTAACAAAAACACTAAATAAACCGATTTAAACTAACAAAATACCTAAATAAAACAATAAGTATCATAATAAACAGGACACAAATCTATAACAAAAACTAATAAAACAACTACCCCACACTTACATCTTTGCTTGTCCTCAAGCAAATTCATATGGCATAAACTAAAAACTAAACAACCTTAACTATAATTCCAGCATATAAGATGAAATCCTTCAAGACTCAGCCATAAATATTTGCATCTTACTTCAATCAAGGATTTTCTTAACTCATTCATTAATCCAGACATACAAATCTTATCTCTCATCTAAGTGTTTCACTCGATTTCAAAGGTTAATCACTCAAACCACTCATGACTGCATACTACCATAAACTTGCTTAATTATCCAATCTCCGTCACTGATTTTCTCAAGAAATAATCCGAAGGTCTTTCATTTTGATGTAATGGGGCTAAGGTAAAGGTGTGAGAAAAGACATTTAGGCTGGAGCATCAAGAAATGGAGTATCTAAATTAGACAATACTCTTGCTTAAGAAATTCATAACTCCCTCAAATGGCATACTCACAATCCATTAATACTTCACATACTTGCATACTTCAAGGAAAACAACGAGTCAACATTCCTCCTTTGATAACCAATGCTATAACATATATGAATTTTGTATACATATATATACTCTTTTATTTTTTTCTTCTTCTTTTTTTTATCATATATAATAATTTTTTTTAAACACATATATACACAAAATATAACATTGCATATAACATCTAGCTTAAAATGTAGAGGAAAAGAATAATCAACTCTTAATCCAATACAATGTGCAAAGTATGCATTTCAACCCCAAATAGCAATACCATATATATATATTATTATTTTTACTTGCTTACCCCACACTTTGAAATAAACCACCCTATTGTCATATCATAAAACTCCATTCCTTAATGCATGTATGATGATAATAAGAGAAAGTTGAGTTGTAAATTGTGTTGATCAAACAAGAAAAGGTCAAAGGCTCAACTTGGCTCACTAAGGAATTCAATATTAAGGGAGGTATTTTTAAGCTAAAGGGCTAGCCTAATTTTCCTTCATCATTTTAAAACTTGAGATTAAATCATAATGTGAGTTCAATCAGTATGCAAAAGCAAACTCTAGAGATGCAAAATCATGAAGGTGCACACTTAAGAAAAGAAAATCAACTGATAATAATATCAAATTATGAGGCTCAAAACTCACATAGGTGGGTTCTCAAAGATTTATATGTCATAAATTGTAGAATGTGAAAATTGATCCTGAATGAATTCAAATGCTCATTTCTATGCTGATACTAAAGTCTCAACTATAATGCTAAAATCACAGAAAGGATCAATAAGATTTTCAACAATTATGCCATGCACAACAAACACAATAAACAAAACAAGACAAACAAAACAAGAATTAAAGAAAAGCTTAAAAATTACCCCACACTTTAGAATTTACATTGTCCTTAATGGAAAACAAGAATAATAAAGAAACAGAGTTAAAGGACAACCTGTCTTCCATCGTACCCTGGTGAGGCAAAACCCTAACTTTTCATCACAAACGCAAAAGTTCAAAAACAAACAAAATAAAATATCCAAATATAAAATGTTAACATTAAAACAAAAATGAAAAATAATAACAAAATACACTAAACAAAATAAAGCAAGGAACTCAAAATCTATGGAAAAGGTGGGAGTGAAGATGATGCAGCCGAGGGATGGAGACTCAAGATCTTCGCAAGGTTACTGTTAATCTGTTCCAACTGCTGCAAGACCTCAGCATGGTTATGGTCCACCTTGCCCTCTAGTCTATCTACCTTGCCCTCCAGGGCCTCAATCCTAAGAAGTACCTCTTGACTTTCTGAGACCGGAGCATCCTCATCTAGATCTAGAGAATCCGAGTCGGACTCCTCTTCGACCCATGCTCTCTTCTGCCTGTCCCCCGGTGCTTCAGGCTCATCCAAAGGCATCACATAAGTCCCTCTCCTATGTACCACCATGTGCATCTTCTCAAGTGTAGCTAAATCCAAAGAGTCATTACCCGAAATTCTAGTCATGCGACTAGTACTCAGGTCAAAATCCTCAACGAGGGCTACTGCTAATGTGGTAATCAACCCTCCAACACAAATTGCCCCCTTTCTTTTATTAGCCACAGTATCAAAAATATCGGCTAACCAATAGCCAGCACTAACATGCATTGAATTACAAGCACAATCAAGGAAAAATAGCTCACTTAATTCAACCACACCCGGGCTCTCCTTCCGAGCAAAGAAACCGCAAGACATGAAACGATGTAAATACCTCAAAGCGGAATTTCTTAATTTAGATGCCTTGGCCGATTTGGCCACGTAGGTCCCCGAGCCTAATGCTCCCCAAGCAAATTGCTGTTTAAATTCCTTAGGTACTGACCTTTCCCCATACTGATGGAAACCATATATAGCATTTAACTGTTCAATATTCAGCACAAATGATTTACCCAGCAATTTAAAACTCATTCTAGTGTAGATTTTCTTATCATCTCTTTCAACCTTAAGAGATGTCAGAAATTCCAAAGTCACCTCCTCAAACTGCAAAGGTCTCAAAGAGACTAGAGTCTCCCATCCAAGAAATTGCACATATCTATAAAAATTAGTCCTAATTTGCAGAGCATCAAGTGATTCGTCATTAACATACCTTGTCGGGAAAAAACCCCGAGCCAAAAGACTTGCTCTCTTGAAAGATAAAGTTGATGAAGAGGAAGAAGCTCCCTCGGTTGTAGGCCTCTTCTTCTTGCGAAGCGAAACAATTTTGTTCTTGGCATCTTTAGAAATTTGAAAAATTCAAACAAAAACTTGATAAAATTAAAATTTTATGAGAAAAGAAGAAGTTTTTTAGGATTATTTTTAGTTTTGGTGAAGAAATTTGAGGTTTAATGGAAGATTTGGAACTTGGAATAAAAAAGAATGGAGTTTACGATACAGAAAGCGAGAGAGCGAGAGAGATGAAGAAACAGGAATTTAGGGATTTAATGGAACATCTGTGCAAAAATTGTGGCTTTTTAAAGTGAAAAAGTGGGAGACACGGCCAAGTTGTGGGCAACATGGCCGTGTCATGTGTTTTTTTGAGGGACACGGCCAGTGACTTGGCCGTGTCCCATGCCTGTGTCTGCTACTGGAAGTAGAGGTGCAAAATAAAAAAAATCAAAGAGCAAATTGGTGAGGCTTGGCCTTGTCATTTACTGTGACAATTTTCAAAAACAAAACAAAAGAAGAGAGTTTTCATGAGACTTGGCCGTGTCCCATGTGACACGGCCAAGGGACACGGCCAGGCTCCTTGGCCGTGTCACTCTCTGCCAATTTTTAACTTTTTTTTATTTTTTTATTTTATATCACCAATTATCAAAGAAATTGCAAACCTCTTTTCCGATCAACCTGAAACACATGAGAAAGATTAAAAAAAAAACAATCAAAGCACCATTCCATTTATTTAGACTAAACATAAAATCAAAACTTGCTAAATTTAAAATTACAACTATGAAAAATAAATGCAAACCGATGGGTTGCCTCCCATTTAGCGCTTCTTTAATGTCATATAGCTGGACATCATGCAAGGCTTTATACCCATCTTGAATCTGCCCCAAGCCTCATGAAATGGCTCTCCAAATTGAGAGAATGTAGCAATCTTCCCTCTCAACTCAGCTATCTTTTGATGTGAATAGAACTTGCCCATGAACTTGTTATAAACTTGCTCCCAAGTTGTCAGTGAGTTTTCGGGCAACATCATAAGCCAGCTCTTTGCCCTATCCTTCAAAGTATAAGGGAAATATTTCATCCTCAACTGATCCTCTGTTAATCCTCCCAATGGAAAAGTGTTGAGGGTAGAATAAAAATCCTGAATAAAGTTCAAAGGATCTTCATTTGGAACTCCATAGAATGATGGCAGCATGTTGTAGTGAATGTTCTTGCTGCATCTGTCAGTCTTATGCAAGAGGTGGAAGTTCCAATGACAAGTCTAGCAAAGTCTCTCATCGTTCTTTGCCTTTCTTCAGCCATTTTAACAGATTGTGCAGATTCGAACTCAAAATCAGAAGTGTCCTCCTCTGTAGTATCAAATCCTATGTACAGTTCAAACTCTTCCCTGCTCCTTTTCACTCTCTGAATTTCTGGAATGAATGGATATAACTCTCTTTCAAGTGATCTCCTGCCTTGTATAAACAAAAATTTCTAGGAAAAAGATATTATTAAAAGCAAAAGACAAAATAAAATAAAAAATAAACAATGAAAAATAATCTAAAATATTTTTGCCTAATAAACAATTTCGCCAATTAGCTTCCCCGGCAGCGGCGCCAAAAACTTGTTGCGCTCGAATTAACTCTACCACAAAGCGTCACTCGCAAGTATACGAGGTAGCTGTAGCAAAGGTGATCACCCCAAGGTCATCTCACAAGGAAGCTAAAGTGGCTAATTGATTATCAGATTATGAATAACAAGAAATGAAGAAAATTTAAATTTTTAACTAATGAAACAGATTGATTGAAGTTTAAAAACGAATAAAAGTAAATTAAGCTGATGTTTTGATTCACTTGATAGAAAGGTCTAGGGTTTGCACTTCTCTGCTACTTATATGTATGAACGGTTATTCCTCTTAACTAATTTAATTTCAAAGATTAAATCTCAAACAACTCAATTAATCAAGTCAAGGAAATAAGCTCTCACATTCAAACCTCATTCAACTAATCTTGTTACAATTGAAATACTCTTTTTAATAGGTTATATCTCTAATTCACCTAAGTCCTTAATTGAATTGTTCGAGCATTAGACTTCATCTCTCAATCCATCATCTAATACCTAAAACACATAATTGGTGGCCAATCAATTATATATTAACAATATTCCATTCAATCAAGGCTAAAGAAATTATTAACTAAGAGAATAACCAATTCATACAATCATAGCAGATCCATACAAACCCTAGACTAGATCAAATTAGTTCATCATGCTATCAAACATACTCATCTCATTAATGTTCAAAGAAATCAAATTAGACATGATAATATCCATTAATACAATTTCAATGAAAATAAAGAGAATAAGTTTGAGAACAAAACCAAGTTACAAACTCCTTGAAGCTTCTGAAGAATCTGTTGTTCAAATCTTGCAAGAAGGATGAATCAATGGCTACAACAATCTAATCTAAGTTAGATTAATCCAAAAGTGTAATCAAAATCAAGAAAACAAAGTTAAAACCCTAACTTCACTCTCTAATGGCTCAATTCAATCTCCAAATCACCACATCTCCCCAAAACCCTAGCTCCTTTTTCCTTTTATATGAAACATCCGCTTTAAAATCCGCTATGGCTTTGGTTCATGAGAGACACGGCCAAGTTGGATGTGACTTGGCCGTGTGGGTGCTCTTTGGAGGAACACGGCCAGTGACTTGGCCGTGTCCCTTACATGTGTTCACTTCTGCTTGCTTTCCTTCTTTTCTTCTTTGGTTGAGTGACACGGCCATGTTAGAGGTGACTTGGCCGTGTTGGACCCTTTTGGAGGGACACGGCCACTGACTTGGCCGTGTCCCTTGCCTGTGTTTGCTTCTGTGAGATTTTAGTCTTCTTTGCTTTGGATGTAGGTGAGACACGGCCAAGTCAACCAATCCTGGTCGTGTCTGAGCTTCTTTGGATGGACACGGCCACTGACTTGGCCGTGTCCCTTGCCTGTGTCCTCTTCTGTGCTTTGAACTTCCTTTTAACTTGGTATGGGACACGCCCAGTGACTTGGCCGTGTCCTCTACCCATGTCAGCTACTGTCCATCTTTCCTTCAGTCTTGGTTCCTTGGCTTTTTAACCTAAAACAAAACTTCAAACAAACCTTAAACAAAAAGTAAATAAACAATAACAAACAAAACATAAACAGCACACTAAAAACTAGATCAAAAACGACATAAACACTGAAATAAACTAAAACTACCAAAATTAACAAAAACACTAAATAAACTGATTTAAACTAACAAAATACCTAAATAAAACAATAAGTATCATAATAAACAGGACACAAATCTATAACAAAAACTAATAAAACAACTACCCCACACTTACATCTTTGCTTGTCCTCAAGCAAATTCATATGGCATAAACTAAAAACTAAACAACCTTAACTATAATTCCAGCATATAAGATGAAATCCTTCAAGACTCAGCCATAAATATTTGCATCTTACTTCAATCAAGGATTTTCTTAACTCATTCATTAATCCAGACATACAAATCTTATCTCTCATCTAAGTGTTTCACTCGATTTCAAAGGTTAATCACTCAAACCACTCATGACTGCATACTACCATAAACTTGCTTAATTATCCAATCTCCATCACTGATTTTCTCAAGAAATAATCCGAAGGTCTTTCATTTTGATGTAATGGGGCTAAAGTAAAGGTGTGAGAAAAGACATTTAGGCTGGAGCATCAAGAAATGGAGTATCTAAATTAGACAATACTCTTGCTTAAGAAATTCATAACTCCCTCAAATGGCATACTCACAATCCATTAATACTTCACATACTTGCATACTTCAAGGAAAACAACGAGTCAACATTCCTCCTTTGATAACCAATGCTATAACATATATGAATTTTGTATACATATATATACTCTTTTATTTTTTTCTTCTTCTTTTTTTTATCATATATAATAATTTTTTTTAAACACATATATACACAAAATATAACATTGCATATAACATCTAGCTTAAAATGTAGAGGAAAAGAATAATCAACTCTTAATCCAATACAATGTGCAAAGTATGCATTTCAACCCCAAATAGCAATACCATATATATATATTATTATTTTTACTTGCTTACCCCACACTTTGAAATAAACCACCCTATTGTCATATCATAAAACTCCATTCCTTAATGCATGTATGATGATAATAAGAGAAAGTTGAGTTGTAAATTGTGTTGATCAAACAAGAAAAGGTCAAAGGCTCAACTTGGCTCACTAAGGAATTCAATATTAAGGGAGGTATTTTTAAGCTAAAGGGCTAGCCTAATTTTCCTTCATCATTTTAAAACTTGAGATTAAATCATAATGTGAGTTCAATCAGTATGCAAAAGCAAACTCTAGAGATGCAAAATCATGAAGGTGCACACTTAAGAAAAGAAAATCAACTGATAATAATATCAAATTATGAGGCTCAAAACTCACATAGGTGGGTTCTCAAAGATTTATATGTCATAAATTGTAGAATGTGAAAATTGATCCTGAATGAATTCAAATGCTCATTTCTATGCTGATACTAAAGTCTCAACTATAATGCTAAAATCACAGAAAGGATCAATAAGATTTTCAACAATTATGCCATGCACAACAAACACAATAAACAAAACAAGACAAACAAAACAAGAATTAAAGAAAAGCTTAAAAATTACCCCACACTTTAGAATTTACATTGTCCTTAATGGAAAACAAGAATAATAAAGAAACAGAGTTAAAGGACAACCTGTCTTCCATCGTACCCTGGTGAGGCAAAACCCTAACTTTTCATCACAAACGCAAAAGTTCAAAAACAAACAAAATAAAATATCCAAATATAAAATGTTAACATTAAAACAAAAATGAAAAATAATAACAAAATACACTAAACAAAATAAAGCAAGGAACTCAAAATCTATGGAAAAGGTGGGAGTGAAGATGATGCAGCCGAGGGATGGAGACTCAAGATCTTCGCAAGGTTACTGTTAATCTGTTCCAACTGCTGCAAGACCTCAGCATGGTTATGGTCCACCTTGCCCTCTAGTCTATCTACCTTGCCCTCCAGGGCCTCAATCCTAAGAAGTACCTCTTGACTTTCTGAGACCGGAGCATCCTCATCTAGATCTAGAGAATCCGAGTCGGACTCCTCTTCGACCCATGCTCTCTTCTGCCTGTCCCCCGGTGCTTCAGGCTCATCCAAAGGCATCACATAAGTCCCTCTCCTATGTACCACCATGTGCATCTTCTCAAGTGTAGCTAAATCCAAAGAGTCATTACCCGAAATTCTAGTCATGCGACTAGTACTCAGGTCAAAATCCTCAACGAGGGCTACTGCTAATGTGGTAATCAACCCTCCAACACAAATTGCCCCCTTTCTTTTATTAGCCACAGTATCAAAAATATCGGCTAACCAATAGCCAGCACTAACATGCATTGAATTACAAGCACAATCAAGGAAAAATAGCTCACTTAATTCAACCACACCCGGGCTCTCCTTCCGAGCAAAGAAACCGCAAGACATGAAACGATGTAAATACCTCAAAGCGGAATTTCTTAATTTAGATGCCTTGGCCGATTTGGCCACGTAGGTCCCCGAGCCTAATGCTCCCCAAGCAAATTGCTGTTTAAATTCCTTAGGTACTGACCTTTCCCCATACTGATGGAAACCATATATAGCATTTAACTGTTCAATATTCAGCACAAATGATTTACCCAGCAATTTAAAACTCATTCTAGTGTAGATTTTCTTATCATCTCTTTCAACCTTAAGAGATGTCAGAAATTCCAAAGTCACCTCCTCAAACTGCAAAGGTCTCAAAGAGACTAGAGTCTCCCATCCAAGAAATTGCACATATCTATAAAAATTAGTCCTAATTTGCAGAGCATCAAGTGATTCGTCATTAACATACCTTGTCGGGAAAAAACCCCGAGCCAAAAGACTTGCTCTCTTGAAAGATAAAGTTGATGAAGAGGAAGAAGCTCCCTCGGTTGTAGGCCTCTTCTTCTTGCGAAGCGAAACAATTTTGTTCTTGGCATCTTTAGAAATTTGAAAAATTCAAACAAAAACTTGATAAAATTAAAATTTTATGAGAAAAGAAGAAGTTTTTTAGGATTATTTTTAGTTTTGGTGAAGAAATTTGAGGTTTAATGGAAGATTTGGAACTTGGAATAAAAAAGAATGGAGTTTGCGATACAGAAAGCGAGAGAGCGAGAGAGATGAAGAAACAGGAATTTAGGGATTTAATGGAACATCTGTGCAAAAATTGTGGCTTTTTAAAGTGAAAAAGTGGGAGACACGGCCAAGTTGTGGGCAACATGGCCGTGTCATGTGTTTTTTTGAGGGACACGGCCAGTGACTTGGCCGTGTCCCATGCCTGTGTCTGCTACTGGAAGTAGAGGTGCAAAATAAAAAAAATCAAAGAGCAAATTGGTGAGGCTTGGCCTTGTCATTTACTGTGACAATTTTCAAAAACAAAACAAAAGAAGAGAGTTTTCATGAGACTTGGCCGTGTCCCATGTGACACGGCCAAGGGACACGGCCAGGCTCCTTGGCCGTGTCACTCTCTGCCAATTTTTAACTTTTTTTTATTTTTTTATTTTATATCACCAATTATCAAAGAAATTGCAAACCTCTTTTCCGATCAACCTGAAACACATGAGAAAGATTAAAAAAAAAACAATCAAAGCACCATTCCATTTATTTAGACTAAACATAAAATCAAAACTTGCTAAATTTAAAATTACAACTATGAAAAATAAATGCAAACCGATGGGTTGCCTCCCATTTAGCGCTTCTTTAATGTCATATAGCTGGACATCATGCAAGGCTTTATACCCATCTTGAATCTGCCCCAAGCCTCATGAAATGGCTCTCCAAATTGAGAGAATGTAGCAATCTTCCCTCTCAACTCAGCTATCTTTTGATGTGAATAGAACTTGCCCATGAACTTGTTATAAACTTGCTCCCAAGTTGTCAGTGAGTTTTCGGGCAACATCATAAGCCAGCTCTTTGCCCTATCCTTCAAAGTATAAGGGAAATATTTCATCCTCAACTGATCCTCTGTTAATCCTCCCAATGGAAAAGTGTTGAGGGTAGAATAAAAATCCTGAATAAAGTTCAAAGGATCTTCATTTGGAACTCCATAGAATGATGGCAGCATGTTGTAGTGAATGTTCTTGCTGCATCTGTCAGTCTTATGCAAGAGGTGGAAGTTCCAATGACAAGTCTAGCAAAGTCTCTCATCGTTCTTTGCCTTTCTTCAGCCATTTTAACAGATTGTGCAGATTCGAACTCAAAATCAGAAGTGTCCTCCTCTGTAGTATCAAATCCTATGTACAGTTCAAACTCTTCCCTGCTCCTTTTCACTCTCTGAATTTCTGGAATGAATGGATATAACTCTCTTTCAAGTGATCTCCTGCCTTGTATAAACAAAAATTTCTAGGAAAAAGATATTATTAAAAGCAAAAGACAAAATAAAATAAAAAATAAACAATGAAAAATAATCTAAAATATTTTTGCCTAATAAACAATTTCGCCAATTAGCTTCCCCGGCAGCGGCGCCAAAAACTTGTTGCGCTCGAATTAACTCTACCACAAAGCGTCACTCGCAAGTATACGAGGTAGCTGTAGCAAAGGTGATCACCCCAAGGTCATCTCACAAGGAAGCTAAAGTGGCTAATTGATTATCAGATTATGAATAACAAGAAATGAAGAAAATTTAAATTGTTAACTAATGAAAAAGATTGATTGAAGTTTAAAAATGAATAAAAGTAAATTAAGCTGATGTTTTGATTCACTTGATAGAAAGGCCTAGGGTTTGCACTTCTCTGCTACTTATATGTATGAACGGTTATTCCTCTTAACTAATTTAATTTTAAAGATTAAATCTCAAACAACTCAATTAATCAAGTCAAGGAAATAAGCTCTCGCATTCAAACCTCATTCAACTAATCTCGTTACAATTGAAATAATCTTTTTAATAGGTTATATCTCTAATTCACCTAAGTACTTAATTGAATTGTTCCAGCATTAGACTTCATCTCTCAATCCATCATCTAATACCTAAAACACATAATTGGTGACCAATCAATTATATATTAACAATATTCCATTCAATCAAGGCTAAAGAAATTATTAACTAAGAGAATAACCAATTCATACAATCATAGCAGATCCATACAAACCCTAGACTAGATCAAATTAGTTCATCATGCTATCAAACAAACTCATCTCATTAATGTTCAAAGAAATCAAATTAGACATGATAATATCCATTAATACAATTTCAATGAAAATAAAGAGAATAAGTTCGAGAACAAAACTAAGTTACAAACTCCTTAAAGCTTCTGAAGAATCTCTTATTCAAATCTTTCAAGAAGGATGTATCAATGGCTAGAACAATCTAATCTAAGCTAGATTAATCCAAAAGTGTCATCAAAATCAAGAAAACAAAGTTAAAACCCTAACTTCACTCTCTAACAGCTCAATTCAATCTCCAAATCACCACATCTCCCCAAAACCCTAGCTCCTTTTTCCTTTTATATGAAACGTCAGCTTTAAAATCCGCTACGGCTTTGGTTCATGAGAGACATGGCCAAGTTGGATGTGACTTGGCCGTGTGGGTGCTCTTTGGAGGGACACGGCCAGTGACTTGGCCGTGTCCCTTGCATGTGTTCACTTCTGCTTGCTTTCCTTCTTTTCTTCTTTGGTTGAGTGACACGGCCATGTTAGAGGTGACTTGGCCGTGTTGGACCCTTTTGGAGGGACATGGCCACTGACTTGGTGTAACACCCCGATACCCTATATAAGTACTATACATATACCTAGTATACATTCAGTAAGTATATAAAGTATGAGGATGTCACTTTTCAAATCTTTTTAAAAACCTGTAACAGAGTTCAAACCATAATACGTTACTTTAAATAACATTTACAAAATCATTATCATTATCAAAACTTCATTTATACATATAACTACTTTCACGTCAGAAATACATCATAATTAAAAGTTATACATGTATGCATCACCCTCTAGTTGGTCTCGATAAACTCTTACTCTTCTCGTGGCATAACAGCTGGACTTCCAGATCAACCGCATATCCACCTGCACGATTACACAACCGCGCTAAGCCCGAGAGCTTAGTAATACAATTATGAAATATAAACATACATTATAGAAATTCTAACATATAATGATATATCAATTCAATGTACCATTAGTTATTATCATGTTTTTCCTTTTTAATTGCACCTTTCATATATCTCGGCTAATTTCATATTTTATGTACATATATATACATAAACATTATCACCGACCACAATCCATCACTAGTATTCATAATCAATATATCATTACACATATTACATATCATACCCATCATGAATCACATTTCCAATGAAATCAACCATAGATCTCATTACTCATTTCTTTCAACACTTGTATATCACATTGACAACAAAGACAGACTCGGGCCCAAAAGACACTAATATGCTATTCAATTTTCAGAGTTAATGCTTTGGTTTTGTTATCACATTTATCATTATCATAGACCCAACTAGGCTTCAAGGATTTAGATTCAACCAAGCTTCAAGGGGAACAAAGCATGCTAAGTCTCAACCCAACTTGGCTTCAAGAATCAATCCAACCTAGCTTCAAGGGTTGTAACATCTCAATTAGGCTTCAAGGACTAGACCCAACCAAGCTTCAAGGGGAGTAAAACATGTTAAACTTCTACCCAACTTGGCTTTAAGGATCAAGCCCAACCTAACTTCAAGAGATTGTTACTATCATTAGGCATGCCACCAACAACAAACTCTGAAAATGGAATAACACATTAGTCACACAATTCATTTATTATTTCATTATCCATTTCATTCTCAATTGAATCATTATCTAGGCAAACATGCCTTATTTATCACAATTGAATCATCATAGCCAATCACAATGGCTTCACATCACATTTGAGTTATCATAGCCAATCACAATGGCTTCACATCACATTATATCTCAAATTACCTTTCATATTTCATCATTGATATATGCAACATCAATTACATTAACTAAACACACATATCATTATTCAATCATACCATCTAAGCATGCTTCAATCATATCATTCACATCATTATAACTCAGAACATTAATTTCACACCTCTTTATGTCTCAATTCACATTATACACTTCATCATTCAAGCATACATAATCCATTTCTCAAGACACATTAACATCATTCATTATTAAAACATATTGCACATACCTTTTTGGATGATCCTCGTCTCTTTTACACTCAAGAACTACTCCCATCAAGCTATACATAATCAATTACCTCATCATATCCTTCACATTTTACATATTGCATCATTGATGTAACACTACAAAGTACATTATTCATATAACACATTACCATTCACAAGATTCACAATGCATAAAACATAGCATTGTTCATATAGTATCATATGCATCATCATTGTCATCAAATGAATGTTCAATCTCAATAATGCAAGAAGAACAAAGGAACAATCACAGTAGCTAACACCCTCAAGGGACACGGCCAAGCTTGTGGCCGTGTCTCTCAACACCAATTCAAGCCGAGGCAGACATGGGCAAAGGACACAGCCGTGTCTCTCAACAAAAATCAGGCAGTGGCAAACACAGTCAAGGGACACGGCCAAGCCAGTGGCCGTGTCTCTCCAAAATTCATCCAACACAGCCAAGTTTCATTAAGCTTGGCCGTGTCTCTCCAAAATCTTAAGTCTTGGCCGTGTCTCTCATGAACAAAAACCCTAAATATGGCCAAAACTCTTTTAATTGCATTTAAACACATTGTACACACCATAACCTCATTCAAATGGATCTAAACTATGTCATTAACACTTATTTTACATATTCATCACAATATTCTCATTAACAATACATTTAAACACATACTACTTCAAAACCCTAAAACCAACATCATTCTTATTCTTTCAATACCAACATCCACTTAACTTACCATCCTCAAACCAAAACCAACACCAATTTAACTTACAATCAAACTCAACACTTATAAACACATCTCAACCATACCAAATCATAATCCCAACAAATCAAAACTCACTGCAAACACAACTTCAAAAATAACAAGGGAAAACAAGAGAGTACTTACCTCAAT
This sequence comes from Garcia nutans, assembly GCA_947685225.1. Taxonomy (NCBI): domain Eukaryota; kingdom Viridiplantae; phylum Streptophyta; class Magnoliopsida; order Malpighiales; family Euphorbiaceae; genus Garcia; species Garcia nutans. The sequence continues at coordinate 25,143,978 of CANTUV010000024.1, forward strand.
TGAAGAAATTTCACAAATCTCCAACTTAATCCTTTGATTCTTCCTTCAATTTGATGTTAGAAATCAAAACACCTCACTTGCTCTCTCTTTCCCTTTGGTAGTCGGCCACACCAAGCAAAAAAGAGAAAATGAAGACAAGTCAAACTTCTCTTCTTCTTTAAATCTCCACCAAGCAATCCTAACAAAGCAATTACCAAATTGCCCTCATCCATTTAACTTAACTCTTGTCACTTATATGCCCATTTAAGTAATTTCACATATCACAAATAAATATCCTCTTCCATTGACCATCCCTTTGACCAACATATATGTTATATATATTACCATATACCCAACATATACATTATCTCAAAATACATTTTTCCTTTCCAATAACACATAAACATTTAATTCAAATCAAACAACAATTACATCAATACTTCTAGGGCACATTTTGGGATATTACACTTGGCCGTGTCCCTTGTCTGTGTTTGCTTCTGTGAGATTTTAGTCTTCTTTGCTTTGGATGTAGGTGACACACGGCCAAGTCAACCAATCCTGGCCATGTCTGAGCTTCTTTGGATGGACACGGTCATTGACTTGGCCGTGTCCCTTGCCTGTGTCCTCTTCTGTGCCTTGAACTTCCTTTTAACTTGGTATGGGACATGGCTAGTGACTTGGCCGTGTCCTCTGCCAGTGTCAGCTACTGTCCATTTTTCCTTCAGTCTTGGTTCTTTGGCTTTTTAACCTAAAACAAAACTTCAAACAAACTTTAAATAAAAAGTAAATAAACAATAACCAACAAAACATAAACACCACACTAAAAACTAGATCAAAAAACGACATAAATACTGAAATAAACTAAAACTACCAAAATTAACAAAAACACTAAATAAATTGATTTAAACTAACAAAATACCTAAATAAAACAATAAGTATCATAATAAACAGGACACAAATCTATAACAAAAACTAATAAAACAGCTCCACCAAATTTGAAGAAATTGAACCAAGCTATTGCCTGCTTCAGATTTGATTTTGGTTGAGAAGAGCAATATGGAGACAATTGCTTGTTGTCTCCTTTGGTTGCTGTGTCTTGGAATTCTCCTTGCTTGATAGGGTTTTCTTTTGGCCGAAAGAATTGAAGGCTCCCAAGTTTGGTCCCTCCAAAAAAGTCATTTTCTATGTATTTTAATGTGGCATTTATAGGAAAAAAAATCAAAACCTATTTCTAATTGTCTAAGGAAATAAAAACCATTTAGGAAAAGTAATCAAAACCAAATAGAATTTGGTTTTGGAAAAAACTACGCTGGCAAAAATTACTGCGGGCTACGAACGGGAAAGCACAAAAATTACGAGAGCTGGGGCGTGGGCTAGAAAATTCATTGCATGAATTTCCTGTGGCGAATTGGCCCAAGCCAATTTGCTTTTGGCGATGATAATTTTTCGTCGTCGATTCTTCCATCATCGATTTTTATTTATTTATTTTTTATCTTTACTAATATTACCTTTTTTATTTTTATTAAAAATTATAAGTAATAAATATTAAAATAAATATTATTTAATTAATATACCACTAAAATTATTTTGGACTATAAAAAATATTGGATCAGACTGGGTCAAAAATTAAGGGTCTATAGTTTGCCCCCTGCTTGAGCGATCTGAGACTACGGCAAAAGAGAGTGAAAAGCAATGTGATTTTTCCTGGGTTTGGAGCCATATTGGACTCCCAAGGTTGGTTTGAGCTCTAAACTAAAAAATAATTTGGGTTCTGGACTCGAGCTAGATTTAGGATTTGGGTTATAGAGCCGGGGTAAGTTCTGGACTTAAGGGTAATTTGGGTTCTAGACCTGAGTTAAGTTCTGGACTTAAAAATAAATTGAGTTCTGGACCCGAGGTAAGTTCTAGACTTAAGAGAGAGCCGAGCTATGTTCTGGACTTAAGAGAGAATTTAGGTTCTGGACCTAGGCTAAGTTCTAGACTTAAAAATAATTTGGGTTCTGGACCCGAGCTAAGTTATGGACTTACAAATAATTTGTGTTCTCGACTTGAGGTAAGTTCTAGACTTAAGAGAGAATTTAGGTTTTGGACCTAAGCTAAGTTCTTGACTTAAAAATATTTTGGGTTCTGGACTCGAGCTAAGTTCTAGACTTAAGAGAGAATTTAGGTTCTGGACCTGAGCTAAGTTCTGGACTTAAAAATAATTTGGGTTCTAGATCCGAGCTAAGTTCTGGACTTAAGAGAAAATTTGGATTCTAGGCCCGAGCTAAGTTCTGGACTTAAGAGAGAATTAGGTTTTGGACCCGAGCTAAGTTCTGCACTTAAGAGAGATTTGGATTCTGGACCCAAGCTAAGTTCTAGACTTAAAAATAAAATGGGTTTTGGACCCGAGCTAAGTTTTGGACTTAAGAGAGAATTTAGGTTCTGGACCTAAGCTAAGAGAGATTTGATTATCTGTAAAAAAATAATTATAGTCAGTAGGATACTAAATGAATTTGTAAAAAAATTTAGCTAATTTTTACCATGCCCATATCTTCTTGCCCCCTGCATGTAAAAATATTTTAAAAGTACAAAAATATTTATATACACGCAAATATCTGAATGATTAAATTTCACTGTGTAGTTATTATTCGCCAACTATTCATTTACTATTTATTAATAGTAACATTTACCTTTTATTTTTTTTAATTTTTCTATGAGAATACTGTTTATCTTTTTTTTATTTTGTCTTTTTCCTTTGCAATTTATCTATATAAACCTCGGCTATCTCTTCTTTTCGTCCACACTTATACAAATTTTGATATCAGAGAGTTTAGCATAGAGTTGAGGAGAAAATGGATTCTTCAAGATCAGGAACTCAATCTAATGCTGAGTTATTGTAGTTTATTCGGCGGCATGAAAATGGAAATATAAGTCTACTAACCGGGATGCAGTTTCATCGTAGTTTAAATAAAAAAAACCAGGGTAATAAATTATTTTTTCATTTTTCTGTTTTTGTATTTTTGTGTTTTTGTGTTTTTGTTGTTTTTTCTTTAAGATTTAGGAAAAATAAATCAATTAGATGAATATATTTAAGAATTTAACAAACAAGTAAATAGATAGGCTAAAAATAGAACATAAATAAATTTAGCCTAAAAATTAATAGTATTAACATGATGATATACCTACCTTGTGTTAACTTACCTGGCTCTGTGTTAGCGTGACGTTGCATTATCCGGGGTGGAGGGTGTGTTTATAAAGCCTGACAATGATGTGATGTAGCACCTTCTCAGGTAAAATGAATTATCCGAGATTGCGGTTTTGAAAGCTTTATCTTGCAATTACCATCCGAGGAGTGTTCGATAGACAGGAGTGTAGTTCAACCATTATCATAGTGGTGGATGGGCATGACCCATACTTTTCACCTACCTATAGGAGAAATGACCATTGGCCCAGTCGATTATACAGCCATAATTGGTATTCGGTACTATTACCTTCCGGTCTTTCTTACTAATGATATTCTAACATTCGAAGAAGTCCAATAGTTAATCGATATGGAACCATCATTTAAAGGGCCTTTCAAGATAAAAATTGAGCTGATTCAAAGTTATTGGATGAACTATGAAGGATGGGTTTGTAGGGAAACAACCAAGCAATATGCTCGAGGATTTTTACTATATTTGCTAGGGTCGACAATTTTATGCAGCACCGAATCTGCCATCTATTTGTCTGTGTTGAGGGCCAATACTGATATGAGTATGGTACCACTTTACGGCTGGAGTGAAGCTGGCCTTACCTGTCTTTATCATGGACTTGATAAGACTTGCAGAAATAAGAAGTCTTTTGTTGGCTTTATGGTGGTTGTCGAGGTACTCTTCTTCCACCAATGTAAATTCCATTCTTATTCTTGCATGAGTTTGATTTTTATTATTGTTGAAGGTATGGGGATATGAGCATAATCTTATGAGGGTGCCTGGTATTTCTTGAGAGAGAATTGGGTATCCGAGATTAAATTTTTTATTGTCCGATCGTGTAGCAGTTCCCGGCTCTCATCATGTGCACACCCAACGCTATCTCTTAAGTTGCTTAACCTGGGGCCAGGTAAAATTGCATTAATATACTTTATAATTTATATAAAAGTTCACTTACCTTATGTCATTTTATAGGTCAATTTCGCTTGGTGGAACACAAAAGAGTAGACAAACTGGACTTCTTCCATGAATGTCGCATTGCCTTTTCAGCACACTCGCTGAGTCATTGTCGGCCCCATGTCTAGTGGCTCATTTCTTAGGGAGAGAGTGTATGAGTGGTTTCTTATTCCAAGCAGTGAAGGATCCCGATGAGTTGACAGAGTATACTTTAAATATCACACAATGGCAGAGAATGCACGGCAGTTGGCTCGGCACGGTTATGATGTTGAAACCTTTCCCTATCCACCGGGTGCATCTTATATCCAGTTTATTCTAGTAGGACTCTTGAACATTGATGTATCTCCTGTTGGTGTATGAGAGATTCCCGAGAAAAATGAGGATAGAGATGAGGAGGAGTATTCTTTGGCACATGAAGAGAGTCTATCTCGTATCTCGGGGCAAGCACTTCTCAGGTAAACTTTTACCATTTTTTCATTGCAATCGCTTCTTTCTTAACTTGTTTTGACTTTTTTAATGATTGTTGCAGGTTGCTGGCTCATTTGGTCATGAGGCTGGACCTTCATTTACTGCTCCTCCATTTGCTCATTCTAATCAACCGAAGACCCAATCTCATCCATAGGGCGTTGATATCAATTACCTGGTAGGTTTTCTTGTTCCATGATAATTTATGCTATATGTATGCATGATTATGTATGCTCATACTATTTTTCTTTATGGCTCACAGTGGATGCTTGAGGAACAAAACAAGAAACTTCAAGGAGAGTTAGCTGCTAGTCATCAATAAGTTTCCCATTTTGAAAATTTATATCATTAGTCAGAGCAAGATTTTTGTGACTTCCGGTTTTAGGGGATTAGAGATCCTGGTGCTTCTTCATCTAGAGGACCCCAAGCTGATGACCATGAGATCCTTTTGTCTACTTCGGATGAGGACCGTTACAGATATGAATTCTAAGATAATAAAGATTAAGGTGCTCCTACTTCGGGTGGACTCAGGATGGGTGATATGCCTTCTTCTTCAATAGGCAATAACTTTTTTAAGGTTTTGTTTAATCATGATCCACCACTCCATTCTTAGTGATGTATTAGTATTTTATCAATTGAGGAAATATTGTATGATAAGTATAATGATAAAAATAATAATGATGATATATAATTTGCATTTTTACTGCAACCTTTTTTCTCTTTTTGTTTTTCTTTTTGTTTTTTTGCCATCATTATTATTGATACACTACAATTATTTATCTTTCCTTTTCACATTCAATATTTTCACAGTAGCACCAAATTGCAAAACCAAAGGCAACGCGGTAACTCAAAACCTTTTCATCGCAAATTTCCTATCCTCACGCATCTCGGTCTCACACTTTTCCTTGTCAATTTTGGAATATCCAATTATCCCATATAAATCTCTTTTCACGCCATGATTTCATACAGAAGCCAGGAGATTTTCTACTTCAACGTAAAAATTTCTTTTAACAATTCCAAATTTCCTTCAATTGTTAACAATGACAGAAATCAATTTGAAGAAAATAAAAGTTCTATTTTAAAATATGAATGTCATTCATTGGAAACAAATATCTTGGTCAAAAATTGATACTTTGAAGTGTTTTCAAAATATTAAGTTGGACCATTCTTTTTTACACGCCATAGCTTCTTTTTGGAATGTGAATTCTAGGATATTTAAGATTAATGGCTTTGAAATATGTCCCTTGATTGAAGAATTTGAGGCCATCCTTGGATATCCAAGCAATCAATAAATGGTAATACCTATATTGATTTCAAGGACTCAACAAAAGATGCAGATGTTATTTCAGCTTTCAAAACCTAATGTTCTAGAGTTGATGAGAGGTGAGAAAATTCTGCTCGGTCCCTTAATTGACTTTTGCCTTTCTCATTTGGCTCCTACTAAGGCATGGGGATGTATGCCTTGTCTATGCTTGCTTGGCCAATTCTTGCTTGTTTCTTCTAATGGCGATATTGATCCATGAGTATTGGATATCATGGACCAAATGGAAGGAGGCTTGTCACATCCGCCTACTGCATTTATGCAGTGTAGACACGTGCATAGCAAGAGTAGGGAAAAGGAGAAGATAATTCTTGATAACAGCCCTAGATAAGGTTGTATGACAAAAGGGACATAATTGTAATTTTTAATAAAGTTGGGGACGTAGATGTAATTTCAAAGAAAGTTGCACTGGATGTTCTTAATAGTGCATATAACAGATTCCAAAAATGGAATGTAGAGAAAAACCGGATCGCAACGACGTGTAACGATTTTTCCAGGAAATGTCCCGTTAAAGAAAAATGAAGAAATGTTGCCTAAGGGCATTTTGGTCATTATCAATTAAAGTTATACATGAATTTAGGGTAGGAAATAAAGACGTGAGTACGTAGAGAATGGCGAGAGGTTAAATATGAAATGATCGTCAGTAGAAACGAAGCCGGAGAAAACCCGAGCAAAAATAGGACCTAAAGGGAATTTTGTAAAAAGTTGAGGGCTTATCGGTAATTTTTCAAAATGACTTGGAAACCTAAAATAGACCTTATAAATAGAAAGTAGAGGTCGAGAGGATCAAAACTATATATAGTTTGACTCATGAAACTATACGGTTTAAAAGATATGATCGATTAATCGCCGGAACGTAATGTGGCTCGGTTTCGTGTCGGGACCGGATGAGTAACCCGGGATAACTTTATGAGATCCAATGGGAAGAGAGACAAGTGGAAAGAAGTAAAGGAAAAAGGAAATTATAAAAATCAAAGGTTGGCCAATCAAAAGAAAACATTTAGCATGTGTAATAAATGTGTAATAAATGAAGAAAGAGAAAAAGTGGACAAGTGGGCAAGGTGATCATCACTTCCTTTGTATATAAATATAGGTGATATGAAGAGCAAATTTCTCTCTTTTCCACTTGCAAATTTCGGCCACAATAGGAAATTACCAAAGGACTTCCAAGTTTCTCCAAATTTGATTTTTAAGGTAAGTTTTTAAGGTTTTCTAGTAAGTAGACTTTAATTTTAGTATTAGTTTTAGGTAGTTATATATTTATTGGAAGATTGGGAATTAGAGTCTTATATGGAATTGAAAAACATAATAATAATATTAAGTAAGTGATGAGATTAATTGATTAAATGGAAGAATCAAGATGTAGAAAGATTAATAAGGTTGGATTAGGGGTTTCGGTTGGAAAAGAAATAGAGGATAATTTATTATTTTGAAATTCTAAGGTTTATGTTGTATCTTGAATTGATTGAAGGAGAAATAAAGAATTAAAGAAGGAGAAGAAGGAAAAGCCAAGACGAGTTAAAGAAATAAGGTTTGGTACTTTACTTTTGAATAATAAATTTTGGTTTGATGCTTTACAAACTTTGGTTTATGAAAGTTTTGTTGTTGATGCTTAAATATATTGATTTGAGTTAAACATGCAAAAGTTGTCAAAGAGAAGTGTTTGAATTTTCACTTTACCATTAAAGAAGCCTTAATATTGATTTGCAAAAGAAAAATAAACTATTCTATGCATTTTATGTGTTTGGGCCGAAATGGTCCCAAAAAGACAGATTTCTGGACCTTTTTGTGGAAATCGTTTGAGGCAGCAAATGAATGAATTTTTCAACGAAATTTTACATGCAATTAGTCAACATATGAAATAAGTTTTCTGTAAAATTTTAGCTAAAAATAAGATCATTTACTTGGTCAAATGCATGATTGAAGTGGACTGAAATTTTGACGAAAATCCAGATTTTACTATTCATTTGGTCATGCCATTTTGCGTTGCCGATTTTTCTCGCCGCAACACTATTCATTTGGTCAATTTGGGATATTTTGAGGAATGCTTTGAAATGTTTGATGTGTTTATTGTGGATGTTAAATATGTGAAAAAGAGTAATGGTTTGACTGAAGAATGTGTTGCGCGGCATAAATGGCAAAGTGCGATGGGAATTAAATTGATTTCTTGAATCATTCTAAAATGAAGTTGAGACTTAAATTGAATCATTTAAATCTTTTTGCTCTACTGGATAGTGGGAGTGGTAGATAAGGGTATGGTGCACTATACTAACTTATGCAGTACTGCTTGATATTGTGATTGAATTGATATGATCTGAACTCAATGGTGAGGGCCATTGGGGGCCAATGGTGAGGGCCATTGGTTATAACCAGGATGGTGAGGGCCATTCCTGTGATTTGATATCGGTGGTGAGGGCCACCTATGTTACAGTGGTGAGGGCCACTGCCTTATCACTATGGTTCCCTATATCCCAGTAGAGCCTGAATCAAAGACATATTATTTTTCGTTAAACTATATAATGCCAATGAGTTTGAATTATGATTTTACATTATTGAAAGCATATTACCCTGAATGTACAATAATTTCTATTGGTTAAAGGTTGGTTAAATTATGATTTCATTATTTCCTTTGATTTTGAATACTTTCATATACTACTTTTATTTTTATTGGTAAAGTACCCACTGAGCGACAACGCTCAGCGAGTTAAGTTTTCCTTGACTCGTAGGTTCGGAGCAGTAGATAAATCTTAGGGAAGCAACGACCAGACCACAGCAAATCTCAGGGGTAGATCTTTTAGTTCCATTATGAGTCGATAGTTGTGGCATGTATATGTATAAATATAAAAGAGATTTTCTATGTTATAATTGTATGTTAGTAGTATGTAATAATCATAAATCTTTACTTTATGTTATATTAGAAGTGTGAACTCTTCGTGCAGGTTTGTAGTTGAGGGTATAAGGTGGATTCATTGGGAGTGCATTAAATTTGATGGTATTCTTATTCACATTGGTATGTGTAAAATGTTTTCAAAAATCAGAAAAACAAGTTTTGACGACACTTGGGATTCAAATTTCTAGGCGGAACTATGGCAAAATTTCTGTAAAAATCAGAACTAAAATCTGACTAAGTAAATTGGTAGCAACAATTAGGATAGTGTGGCACCTCTACTCAGCTTACACATGTAGGTTGGGAAGGGGTGTTACAATTAGTGGTATCAGAGCTAAGGTTTAGCCGCTTCTGGGTAATCCAACATAGGAGGATGTACGTTTTATGTCGGGAGTGGCCATTACCGACGTAAAACGAGATATCCTGTAGTAAATAAGAGATTGCACGATTTCATGGAGTCCTAAATTTTGCAATGTATATAAGGGCTTCTTAATATTGTAAAACTTTGTGTTTGAAAATAAATAAAAGTTGTGTTGTATATGTGTTATTTAAGAATTTTTATATTTATATACATGCCACCTAGGGTAAGATAATGCTGTTGGTCTGGGTCGTTAATAATGATGGGATGGTATATGTTTACTCTTTAGATGTCGCAAGCAGCGCAGCGTGATATAGAGGAGGAGGTCGAGTCTCAGGCCTCCCGAGTTGTAGAAATGCGTGTATCTGAGACATCAGCGTCGGAGCAACCACCCGCTGATGCTCCTATTCCCAATGATATGTTGCAACAAATGGCTGCCGTATTTCGGCAGATAGCCGGCGTTGCCCCAGCCCCACCCCCAGCGCCAGCACCCGTACCAGTACCTGCTGTAGGAGGGGAAAGGAAACCCCCAATAGAAAAGATAAGAAAGTATGGTGCGAAGGAGTTTAAGGCTCGAAGGGACGATGATTCTTCAACAGCCGAGTATTGGCTGGAAGGAACAATACGAGCCTTAGATCAGTTGTCTATGTTTGGGGTTCCGCTTTACGTTTTAATAGATCCAGGTTCTTCACACTCATATATATGCACGAAAAATGAAAAATTTGAGGACCTAAAGGTAGAACTAGAGAAAGAGGGAATATTAGTTACTAACCCATTAGGAAATGAGGTGATTACTAGGAAGGTAGTGAAAGATTGCCCCGTAGAGATACACGGACATATCTTTTGGGGAAATTTATTTGAACTACCATTTCAAGAATTCGATGCTATTCTTGGGATGGATTGGTTGGCCAAGCACGATGCACTAGTTGACTGTAAACGGAAGAGAGTTACCTTGTATACTGCAGACGGTGATGAAGTGACCCTAGTAGGAAAAAGGAAGGACTATCTAACTAACATTATTTCTGCCATGACGGCTAAGAGGTTAGTGCAAAAAGGTTGCGAGGCATACCTGGTATGTGCATTAGTAGCGAAAGAAGAGGCACCAAAGTTACAAGATATACCTACTGTATGCGATTTTCCCGACGTATTTCCTGATGATTTACCCGGATTACCACCTAAACGAGAGGTGGAATTCATCATAGACGTGTACCCGGGAGCTGCACCAGTATCCATCGCACCATACCGAATGGCGCCAGCGGAGCTAAAAGAATTAAAGGTACAGCTACAAGAACTTTTAGACAAGGGGTTCATAAGGCCAAGTGTGTCACCATGGGGAGCACCAGTATTGTTCGTGAAAAAGAAAGACGGATCCTTAAGGTTGTGTGTAGATTACCGTCAACTTAATAAGCTGACCATCAAAAACAAGTATCCATTACCTCGCATAGATGATCTGTTTGATTAACTCAAAGGTGCTGGAGTCTTTTCAAAAATTGATCTACGATCGGGTTATCATCAATTGAGAATTAAAGATGAAGACATATCAAAAACCGCATTCAGAACTCGCTATGGACATTATGAATTCATTGTTATGCCTTTCGGATTAACGAACGCACCTGCAGTATTCATGGATCTGATGAATAGAATCGTCCACCCGTATTTGGATCAGTTCGTGGTGGTATTTATTGACGACATATTGGTGTATTCAAAGAATCGAGAGGATCATGATCGTCACCTTAGAATTGTTTTGCAAACCCTGCGTGAGAAGCAGTTATACGCTAAGTTCAGCAAATGCGAATTTTGGTTGGAAGAAGTAGCTTTCTTGGGACATATTGTATCGGCAGAAGGAATAAGGGTCGATCCCAAGAAAATAGAAGCAGTATTGGAATGGAAGTCACCTAAGACAGTAACGGAAGTCCGTAGTTTCTTGGGATTAGCAGGATATTATCGGAGATTCGTTAAAGGGTTTTCCATGATCGCCGTACCTATGACCAAGCTACTTCAGAAGAATGCCAAATTCCAGTGGATCGACGCTTGTCAAAGGAGCTTTGAAAAGCTGAAACAAAAACTTACTGAAGCACCTATTCTTACACAACCAGAATCAGGAAAAGATTTTGTGATTTATAGCGATGCATCCCATATCGGGTTAGGTTGTGTATTGATGCAGGAAGGCAAAGTCATTGCGTATGTCTCTCGACAGCTCAAGCCACATGAAAAGAATTATCCTACGCATAACTTAGAGCTAGCAGCGATTATTTTGGCTTTCAAGACGTGGAGGCATTACTTATACGGGGAAAAATGTTACATCTTTACGGATCATCAAAGCCTGAAATATTTGCCCACGCAGAAAGATTTAAACCTGCGACAGCGAAAATGGATGCAATGGTTAGCCAACTACGACTATACGATTAATTATCACCCGGGCAAAGCGAATGTCGTAGCAGATGCACTTAGTAGGAAGTCAATGCAAGCGCTAAGTGCTATGAGGATAACGTTAAAACCTACAGAAGATGGAGCTATCTTTGCAGAAATGCACGTGCGACCTAATTTACATCAACAAATACGTGAGGCTCAGAAGGAAGATGAACAAGTGAAGAAGTGGAGTCAACAGGCGCAGGAGAACTGTTCAGGAGACTATCAAATTCGTCCTGATGGTATTCTCTACTACAAGAAGAGAATGGTGGTACCTAAGTCCAAGGAGCTGAAGAAACAGATTTTGCAAGAAGCTCATAACAGTTCTTATACAATGCATCCAGGAGTAACGAAAATGTATCGGGACTTGAAGGAGTATTATTGGTGGCCAGAAATGAAAAGGGATATCGTTGATCATGTAACGAAGTGTCTAACCTGTCAGCAAGTGAAGGCGGAACATCAACTACCCTCAGGGCTACTACAACCTATTACGATTCCAACCTGGAAATGGGATCGTATTACTATGGATTTTGTCACAGGATTGCCTATAACAAGAGACAAACATGACGCGATTTGGGTAATCGTAGACCGGCTTACTAAGTCCGCTCATTTCATATCAGTACGTGTGGATTACTCGCTAGACAAGTTGGCAGACTTGTATATCAAAGAGATTATACGTCTCCATGGAGTTCCAACTTCGATCATATCCGATCGAGACCCACGTTTTACATCAAATTTTTGGCAGAAGTTACAAACAGCCCTTGGAACTCGAACTTACCACAGCACAACATTTCATCCCCAGACAGACGGACAGTCGGAAAGAGTGATTCAAATTTTAGAAGATATGCTGAGGGCGTGCGTTTTAGAATTTAAAGGTAGTTGGGACAAACACCTAAGCTTAATGGAATTCTCGTACAACAACAATTATCAATCCAACATACAAATGGCACCTTACGAAGCACTGTATGGTCGAAAATGCAGAACTCCAGTTTGCTGGACAGAATTGAGTGAGGAAAAGATGTTGGGGCCAGACATAGTTAAGGAAACTGAAGAGAAGGTAGAAATCATTCGAGACTGATTAAAAGCAGCAGCGGACAGGCAAAAATCATACGCGGATCTAAAAAGGAAAGACATACAGTTTGAGGTAGGTGACAGAGTGTTCCTCAAAGTCTCTCCTTGGAAGAAAGTGTTACGATTTAAACAAAAAGGCAAGCTAAGCCCTAGATTCATCGAACCATATGAAATTATTAAACGGGTAGGTCCGGTAGCTTACCAGTTGGCGTTACCACCTGAATTAAATAAAATACATGATGTTTTCCATGTTTCGATGCTAAGGAGGTATCGTTCAGATCCAACCCACGTCATACAAGTTCAAGATATTGAGATTCAGCCAGAAATGACATATGAGGAAGAGCCGGTAGAGATCCTAGCACGTGAAATCAAAGAGTTGCGAAATAAGAAGATTCCATTGGTCAAAGTGCTTTGGAGGAATAACAAAGTAGAAGAAGCTACATGGGAACGCGAAAAAACTATGAAGAAGCAATACCCATATTTGTTTTCACTTGATGAGCTTCGGGACGAAGCTTAAATTAACGAGGAAGGAATTGTCACATCCGCCTACTGCATTTATGCAGTGTAGACACGTGCATAGCAAGAGTAGGGAAAAGGAGAAGATAATTCTTGATAACAGCCCTAGATAAGGTTGTATGACAAAAGGGACATAATTGTAATTTTTAATAAAGTTGGGGACGTAGAAGTAATTTCAAAGAAAGTTGCACTGGATGTTCTTAATAGTGCATATAACAGATTCCAAAAATGGAATGTAGAGAAAAACCGGATCGCAACGACGTGTAACGGTTTTTCCAGGAAATGTCCCGTTAAAGAAAAATGAAGAAATGTTGCCTAAGGGCATTTTGGTCATTATCAATTAAAGTTATACATGAATTTAGGGTAGGAAATAAAGACGTGAGTACGTAGAGAATGGCGAGAGGTTAAATATGAAATGATCGTCAGTAGAAACGAAGCCGGAGAAAATCCGAGCAAAAATAGGACCTAAAGGGAATTTTGTAAAAAGTTGAGGGCTTATCGGTAATTTTTCAAAATGACTTGGAAACCTAAAATAGACCTTATAAATAGAAAGTAGAGGTCGAGAGGATCAAAACTATATATAGTTTGACTCATGAAACTATACGGTTTAAAAGATATGATCGATTAATCGCCGGAACGTAATGTGGCTCGGTTTCGTGTCGGGACCGGATGAGTAACCCGGGATAACTTTATGAGATCCAATGGGAAGAGAGACAAGTGGAAAGAAGTAAAGGAAAAAGGAAATTATAAAAATCAAAGGTTGGCCAATCAAAAGAAAACATTTAGCATGTGTAATAAATGTGTAATAAATGAAGAAAGAGAAAAAGTGGACAAGTGGGCAAGGTGATCATCACTTCCTTTGTATATAAATATAGGTGATATGAAGAGCAAATTTCTCTCTTTTCCACTTGCAAATTTCGGCCACAATAGGAAATTACCAAAGGACTTCCAAGTTTCTCCAAATTTGATTTTTAAGGTAAGTTTTTAAGGTTTTCTAGTAAGTAGACTTTAATTTTAGTATTAGTTTTAGGTAGTTATATATTTATTGGAAGATTGGGAATTAGAGTCTTATATGGAATTGAAAAACATAATAATAATATTAAGTAAGTGATGAGATTAATTGATTAAATGGAAGAATCAAGATGTAGAAAGATTAATAAGGTTGGATTAGGGGTTTCGGTTGGAAAAGAAATAGATGATAATTTATTATTTTGAAATTCTAAGGTTTATGTTGTATCTTGAATTGATTGAAGGAGAAATAAAGAATTAAAGAAGGAGAAGAAGGAAAAGCCAAGACGAGTTAAAGAAATAAGGTTTGGTACTTTACTTTTGAATAATAAATTTTGGTTTGATGCTTTACAAACTTTGGTTTATGAAAGTTTTGTTGTTGATGCTTAAATATATTGATTTGAGTTAAACATGCAAAAGTTGTCAAAGAGAAGTGTTTGAATTTTCACTTTACCATTAAAGAAGCCTTAATATTGATTTGCAAAAGAAAAATAAACTATTCTATGCATTTTATGTGTTTGGGCCGAAATGGTCCCAAAAAGACAGATTTCTGGACCTTTTTGTGGAAATCGTTTGAGGCAGCAAATGAATGAATTTTTCAACGAAATTTTACATGCAATTAGTCAACATATGAAATAAGTTTTCTGTAAAATTTTAGCTAAAAATAAGATCATTTACTTGGTCAAATGCATGATTGAAGTGGACTGAAATTTTGACGAAAATCCAGATTTTACTATTCATTTGGTCATGCCATTTTGCGTTGCCGATTTTTCTCGCCGCAACACTATTCATTTGGTCAATTTGGGATATTTTGAGGAATGCTTTGAAATGTTTGATGTGTTTATTGTGGATGTTAAATATGTGAAAAAGAGTAATGGTTTGACTGAAGAATGTGTTGCGCGGCATAAATGGCAAAGTGCGATGGGAATTAAATTGATTTCTTGAATCATTCTAAAATGAAGTTGAGACTTAAATTGAATCATTTAAATCTTTTTGCTCTACTGGATAGTGGGAGTGGTAGATAAGGGTATGGTGCACTATACTAACTTATGCAGTACTGCTTGATATTGTGATTGAATTGATATGATCTGAACTCAATGGTGAGGGCCATTGGGGGCCAATGGTGAGGGCCATTGGTTATAACCAGGATGGTGAGGGCCATTCCTGTGATTTGATATCGGTGGTGAGGGCCACCTATGTTACAGTGGTGAGGGCCACTGCCTTATCACTATGGTTCCCTATATCCCAGTAGAGCCTGAATCAAAGACATATTATTTTTCGTTAAACTATATAATGCCAATGAGTTTGAATTATGATTTTACATTATTGAAAGCATATTACCCTGAATGTACAATAATTTCTATTGGTTAAAGGTTGGTTAAATTATGATTTCATTATTTCCTTTGATTTTGAATACTTTCATATACTACTTTTATTTTTATTGGTAAAGTACCCACTGAGCGACAACGCTCAGCGAGTTAAGTTTTCCTTGACTCGTAGGTTCGGAGCAGTAGATAAATCTTAGGGAAGCAACGACCAGACCACAGCAAATCTCAGGGGTAGATCTTTTAGTTCCATTATGAGTCGATAGTTGTGGCATGTATATGTATAAATATAAAAGAGATTTTCTATGTTATAATTGTATGTTAGTAGTATGTAATAATCATAAATCTTTACTTTATGTTATATTAGAAGTGTGAACTCTTCGTGCAGGTTTGTAGTTGAGGGTATAAGGTGGATTCATTGGGAGTGCATTAAATTTGATGGTATTCTTATTCACATTGGTATGTGTAAAATGTTTTCAAAAATCAGAAAAACAAGTTTTGACGACACTTGGGATCCAAATTTCTAGGCGGAACTATGGCAAAATTTCTGTAAAAATCAGAACTAAAATTTGACTAAGTAAATTGGTAGCAACAATTAGGATAGTGTGGCACCTCTACTCAGCTTACAGATGTAGGTTGGGAAGGGGTGTTACAAGGCTTGTCGCCGATACCCGTGATCTTATATGAGACTTTAGTTGGATTAGACCAACTTAAATCAGGATTATCAAAGAAATTGACCGAAAATCCATTGTTGCTTTAGGTAATTACCTAAACTGCCCTTTCGGGTTTTCAATTTAGATTTTTCTCTTTCTTCTTTTTTTTTATATTGCTCTAATTTTTGCCTAGTCCACCCATGCGGGTTTTCTGAACTAGCGAGCTGTCATAATTTTTGCCTAAGCTGCCCTTGCGGATTTTCAACTTAGTGGACCCTCCTTTTTTAATTTTTTATTGCTCTAATTTTTTCCTAGTTTGCCCATGTGGATTTTCGAAACTAGCGAGTTATCCTAATTTTTGGCTAACCCGCCCTTGTGGGTTTTCAGATTAGCGGACCTTCCTTTTTTAATTAATTTTTTTCTTACATATTTGACTTTAGGAGCGTCTCTGCTTGCTCGATACTCTATCTATGAATTTTGCCAGATATCTACCATGACATCATTCTGCTAGGAAACTACTCCATCCTGCTTCTTCGTATGTACACTGGGTTGACTGGATCCACTCACGCGCTGAAGTCAACATCAGTTGGTTAGTACCTTGGTGGAAGATTTCTCATATCACCATGTGGACATACTTGATTTATGTACCTCTTGCTGCTCTTCGTCGAGGTATTTGCTATGATCCTCGCCGGCCTGACCGTTAGTATGGAGCTGAGCCTCGAGGTTCTGAATTCACTCCCAATTTAAGCATGCCTTTTTTTACTGAAGCATACATGGATAGGCTGAAGCAAAGATGGCCTACACGTTACACTTATCGTCTGCCATAGATTTTTCATTTGTCAATTTCTTTAGAAAGTGTATTGTTAGGACTAAAAAATAATAAAAGTAATAAGAGATGCTTCTTTTTCTTTTATAATTTGTCATCACCTTTTGCTATTGTGTTTATTTATTTCATCCATATCTGGTCAAATACTTATAACAGTGCACATAGAATAATTTTAATATTAATTCTTTTTTATTAAATTGGGGAACAACCAAACAGAAAGCCAGCATACACAAGATCACTCCTGTTGCCAACTAGCCCTTTCGGATTTTCTAATTGATGATTTTCTTTCATTTAGCCCTAATTGTTGCCTAGCCCGCCCTTTCGGGTTTTCAAAACTAGCGGACTACTCTAACTTTTGCCTAGGCTGCCCTTTTTGGGTTTTCAACCTAGCGAGCTTTTTTCTTTTTCTCTTTTTCTTTTATTCATAAAACCTCTTCAACATGTCAATGATCACTGGCTCACTAAACTCGTTCCTGTCCATGTCTGATAACTTCACTGCACCCTTGTTCATGACTTGTTTCACAACATATGGTCCTTCCTAGCTAGGTCTAAGTTTCCCACTTGGATCAGATACATTAGGCTTACATTGCTTCAGCACCAAATCCCTGACTCTGAGTTTTCTGATCTTGACCCTTCTATTGTAAGCCCGAGCTATCCTCTTTTGATACAGTTGATGATGATACAGTGCTTTTAACCTGCTCTCCTCCAATAAAGCTAATTGTGTGTATCTGCTCACTACCATTCAGTTTCAGGCAGTTTAGCTTCCAAGGCCACTCTGTGATCTCAATTTCAATTGACAACACTACTTCCATCCTGTAAACAAAAGAGAATGGTCATTCCAGTCGGTGTCTGCGCACTTGTTCTATATCCCCATAAAGCAAAAGGAAGCATCTATGACCAATCCCTGTATGCCTTGGTCATCTTGGACAAAATTTGCTTAATTGTCTTATTTGTTGCTTCTACCGCACCATTAGCCTTTGGTCTATAAGGAGAGGATCGGTGATGATGGATTTGGTGATGATGGATTCTTCTTAAGCAACTTGAAGATAGGCTCACAGATTGTTGTGAGCTTTGCTATAAACATACTAATGTATTGTAATTTACTAATGAATCCCCAAACTTCTCTCTTCGTCTTAGGGGCTAGCATATCCCTAATTGCTTTAACTTTGTCAGGGTCAATCTCAATGCCATTTGGACCAATCACATGTCCTAACAATTTGCCTGAGGTAACCTCGAACACACACTTCTTCGGGTTTAATCTTAGCTTATATTTCAATGCTCTATTGAAGAATAATTCTAAGTTTTGGAAGTGTTGTTCCCTTGTATTTGATTTCACCATCATATCATCAACATATACTTTGACTTCTTTATGCATCATGTCATGAAATAATGTGGTGGGCATCCTTTGGTAGGTTGCTCCAGCATTTTTTAATTCGAATGGCATCACCCTATAACAAAATATACCCCATGTAATAATGAAAGCAGTTTTGGCTTTATCCTCTTGGGCCATTAACACTTGGTTGTATCAAAAAAATCTATCTACAAATGAATGTAGCACACTAGATTTTGCACTGTTAATGAGGACATCTATATGGGGTAAAGGAAAATCATCTTTAAGGGAAGCCTTGTTTAAATCTCTACAGTCCACACAGACCCTAATTCTTCTATCTTTCTTTGGCACGGGTACTATGTTGGCTAGCCAATCTGGATATTCTATCACTTCAAGGAACTTTACTTGTATTTGTTTACTGACCTCTTCTTTAACCAATTCAGCCCATTCTGGCCTCAAACGCCTATGCTTTTGTTTGACAGGCTTCATATGTGTTAGACAAATGATCTCAATTTTGATCCTTGACAACTCAAATGGATGATCTATTTAACTTGTATTTGAGAAATCTTGTTGCAGGATTAGGTTGCTTCAATTAAACGTAAACAGAACAAGTATAGCGGTCGCACCTCACCTAAATACGACCGCTCCATGCAATTACAGAATGAAACCTTGTCACAGTAGGTTTCACGGTCAGAAGTTCGACCATAGTCGCGACCGCGCCTACAGAATGGCGACCGTCCAAAATACTTGCCCGACCGCTACTCAAGGAACTTAAATCATTACAATCACAGTAAGGTTCGCGGTGACAAGAACGGTGAATGATTCGACCTCGCTTACCACTTTAGCGACCGCCCCATTCAGAGTCGCGACCGCCCAACAATTCAAGAAGAAATTGCTCAAAGAGACAGTAGTGTTCGCGTCCTCAGGTGCGTCCAGAAGTTCGACGTGAGAATGTGAGTTCGACCGCGAAAACCTACCAAGGGCGACCGCGAAGATTCAAATTATGGCGGACATCTCTTTTGCTCTGTCAGAAAGTGACACGTGACATGACCGTTGTAAACCCACTTCAATATTCAAAAAGGGCGACCGCACCTCTGCTTGGCGCGACCGTCCCGACAAACACAGCATGGGCAAGAAACGGTCCGACAAACACATCATGGGCAAGATTCCAGCTGCAGAGCACTAAAATTTGACCGTTGAAGTTTTTCAAAAGTAGCGACCGTCCCTTGTTAAAAGGATGACCGCGTGAAGCATGAGCGCGACCATCCTTGTGTGAAGGGTGACCGCGAAGTGCTTCGGATAGTTTAAGTAAAGAAGGTCTAATCTGCCAAGACTTTATTCTCAACATCAATAACGGCTAGTAAGACCACATTGGCTATAAATACAAAGTTTCTATGAGAAAACAAAAAAGAGACAACATTGAGAAAAGATTTTCATAGCCAAGCAACAAATTTTCTTTTACTTAAACTTGTATTTGAATTGTTATGAATGTTAGGTGTTAGCATTGAAAACACCATTGTATAAGTTTGAGTGTAAGCTTGGGAAACACTTGGGTTGTGAGAGTAAGCCTTGTAAAACTCTTGTTAGGTTGTGAGAGTGAGCCTTGTAAAACTTTTGTTTGGGTTGTAAGTGTGAGCCTAAGAAAAACACTTGTAAAGTTGGAAGTGAGCTTGTGAAAACTTCAAAGACTAGTGGAACCTTACCAAGTTGTTAAGGAAGTGGATGTAGGATTGAAGTAAATCCGAACCACTATAAATCTTGTGTGTTCTTTCTTTCTTCCATTACTCAACCAACTCTCTATTCCGCATTTCTTGTTTGTTGAGTTTTTTTAAAATTGTCATTATTTCTTGAGGAAACCAATTCACCCCCCCTCTTGGTTGCCATCTTGGGACAACAATTGGTATCAGAGCCCTGAGATTTCTTGAACTTAATTGTGAAATCTGATCCACAATGGCAACTTCTTCTTCATCAAGCTCTCATGGAAATCTTAACTCTATTCTTAGACCCTACTTTGATGGAATGGATTACTCATACTGGAAACACAAAATGTATTTGTTTCTAGATAGTGAAGGGATTGAACTATGGGATTTCGTGGAAAATGAGTGGAAATCTCCCACTCATGAAGTTGACGGTATTCAAGTTCCACTTCCCAAAGCTCAATGGTCAACTAGCAATATCAGAGATCGATTCAAGAACAATAGAGCTGCTTCCATCTTGATGAACTCCATTTCAAGAGAAGAAGGTGGAAGAGTTCAACATTTAACTTGTGCACATTGCATTTGGAAAACACTTGAAACCTACCATGAAGGTACAACTCAGGTAAGATTTACCAAGAAACAAATGCATGTTCATGAGTATGAGCTATTCAAGATGAAACCAAATGAAAATGTCACCGACATGACCAATCGCTTACTTGCAATTGTCAATGAACTAAAGAAGTATGGCAAGGTATATGATCAAGGTGATGTAAATAGTAAAATCTTGAGAGCCCTAAGAGCTAGAAAGAACTTTGAATCCAAAGTATCATCCATAGAAGAAGCTCATGATCTCAGCACATTGAGAACCGACGAGCTAGTTGGTAAATTACTCACTTTTGAGCTGCACAGTGAAAAAGAAGAAGATCAAGGTGAGAAAGAAAAGAGAAAACCAATTGCACTCAAAGCAATCAAAGAAGCTGAGAACTCAAGCAATGAAGATACTGATGATGAAGATGAAATGGCTATGTTCTCAAAAAGAATGATTGAATGGAAAAGGAAGAAAAGATTACAAGCAAACAAAGGTACACCTCCTAAATTCTCCTTCAAAGATAAAGAAAAGAAAAATGAGGTGAAGTGCTATGAATGTGGAAAAATTGGTCACTTCAAATCGGATTGCTACAAATTGAAGAACAAAAGGAAATGGGATAAAGAAAAGAAAAAGTCTCTCAAAGCCACATGGGATGACTCTTCCTCAAGTGAAGAAGAAGAAGAGGAAGGAATTGCAAATCTTTGTCTCATGGCTATTGAAGATGACTCCAATGAGGTAAGTACTCAATCCTTTGATCTTGTAGCACATGATGACATAAATGATATAGATGATAGTGACTTGATTGAGCACATGAATTCTAAAATAGAAAAATATTTCTCTAAAATGATGCTCTATAAAGAGAAAAACTCTAAGTTAGAAAAGGATTTTATATGCTTAAAGAACTCTACCTTAGAATTGAAAACCTCAAATGAACACTTAATGAATACAATAGGAGAATTAAATAAAAGCTCACATGACTTACAAAAGGTGATTAAAGAGAATGAGGCATTGAAGCATGAACTAAAAGAACTAAAAGAATCAATTTCCAGATTTCATAAAGGAAAGGAAGCATTGAACACATTAATTAATAATCAAAGATCACCTTCCTTGAAATATGGATTAGGATTCAATGGCTCAACCAACATTGCACCTAGCAAACCAACATTTGTGAAAGCATCTACAACTAAAATTTCTAATGTTCATATCAAAGATGCTTGCACCAAGTCTAAAAGAACTTCTTATGGTTCACTAGGAGATAAAGCCAAAAATAATTATGCATTGTTGTTCACTAAACCTGTACAAAAGAAATCACATACTTGTAGTTGTATGTATAATGCAAAAAGAAAAATGCAGAAGCATAGGATACCATGGCAATGCACATATTGCATGAAATTTGGTCACAAAAATTTCTATTGTTATATAAGAAAAGCTCATCTCAATTTAGAAGGCACTCTTTCTACTAACCATCAAGGACCCAACTATATGTGGGTACCTAAAAGAAGATGATCACAATTGTCTTGCAGGTATGCCTAAAATCTACTACCAATGAAAGCACATGGCTTGTGGATAGTGGATGCTCAAGGCATATGACTGGAAATGCAAAGCTCTTTACAAGTGTTACCTATAAACATGGAGGTAACGTAACTTTTGGAAACAATGCTAAAGGTAAAATTCTTGGTGTTGGCTCCATTGGTTCTATTGGTAAGGATTTAATTGAAGATGTATGGCTTGTTGATGGTTTGAAACATAACTTGCTAAGTGTTAGTCAACTTTGTGATAAAGAATACTTTGTCAAGTTTGATTCCAAGGAATGCAAAATCATAAATTCAAATGATGTTATCATATTTAAGGGCACTAGAACAAACAACACTTACAATGTCAGCATACATTCAAATCATACATGTTTAATGTCCACTAATAATGATGCATGGTTATGGCATAGAAGACTAGGACATGCTGGTATGGATCAATTGAAATATATTTGTAATGAGAACTTAGTTGATGGCTTACCTAAGATAAAATATGATAAAGATAGGATTTGTGAACCTTGTCAACATGGTAAGCAACATAAAAGCTCATTTAAATCAAAGAGTGTTATAAGTACCTCTAGACCTTTAGAGCTCATTCATTTAGACTTGTTTGGACCAAATAGAGTTACAAGCTTAGGAGGCAAATCATATGCATTTGTTCTTGTTGATGACTACTCTAGATTCACATGGGTTAATTTCTTAGCTCAAAAGAATGAAGCCTTTAATTACTTCAAAACCTTTGCAAAAAGAGTTCAAAATGAAAAAGGATATGTGATCACATCTATTAGAAGTGATCATGGCAAAGAATTTGAAAATGAAAACTTTGAAAACTTTTGCAATGAACTTGGCATTTCACACAATTTTTCTGCTCCTAGAACTCCACAGCAAAATGGTGTAGTTGAAAGGAAAAATAGAACTTTAATCGAAATGGCTAGAACAATGCTCAATGAATATGATTTACCATCTTATTTTTGGGCAGAAGCCGTTAATACAGCTTGTTACATTGCAAATCGTGTTTATAAAAGGCATTTAACTAATAAAACTTCTTATGAGCTATGGAATGGAAGAATACCCAGAATTGGATATTTTAGAGTATTTGGATGCAAATGCTTCATATTGAATACCAAGGATAATCTTGGAAAATTCTCATCCAAATCAGATGAAGGCATATTCTTAGGATATTCATCATATAGCAAAGCATATAGAGTATTTAACATGAAAACTCTAGTTATAGAAGAATCAATGCATGTTGTATTTGATGAATCATCTAAACTTGATCAAAAGAAAGGTATTACTTTCAATGACCCTGCAGGTACTCTTGAACCTCTTGAATCTATTGATGCTCCAAAGATCAATCAACTTGAAGATAAGACTCAAGATCTACCTAAGGATTGGCAATACAAGAAAGATCATCCAAAGGAACTCATCATTGGAGAAACATCAAAGGGAGTAACTACTAGATCTAAAATTAATCATGTTGATGTTAATGTTGCTTTTGTTTCTCAAATTGAACCAAAAACTATTGAGGAAGCTTTAAATGATGAAAATTGGATAACTGCAATGTAAGATGAACTTAATCAATTTGAAAGAAATAATGTTTGGCAACTTACTCCTAGACCTATAGATCATTCTATAATAGGATGCAAATGGGTTTATAGGAATAAGCTTGATGAAAATGGTCACATTATTAGAAATAAAGCAAGATTGGTAGCCAAAGGTTATAATCAAGAAGAAGGTATTGACTATGATGAAACCTTTGCCCCCGTAGCCAGATTAGAAGCTATTAGAATATTACTTGCTTTTGCATGTCATATGAATTTTAAGCTTTATCAAATGGATGTTAAAAGTGCATTTCTAAATGGACTCATAAATGAAGAAGTTTATGTTGAACAACCTCCTGGTTTTGAAAACTACAAATTTCCTGATCATGTTTTCAAACTTACCAAAGCTTTATATGGATTGAAACAAGCACCTAGAGCCTGGTATGATAAACTTAGTGCATATTTGCTTGAAAATGGTTTTTCAAAAGGAAAAGTAGACACAACTCTTTTTGTTAAAAAGGATAAGCACAACATTTTGATTGTACAAATTTATGTGGATGACATAATATTTGGAGCTACTAATGAAGCCTTGTGCAAAGAATTTGCTTCTTGTATGACTAGGGAATTTGAAATGAGCATGATGGGTGAACTCAAGTTTTTTCTTGGACTGCAAGTCAAGCAATGTAAAGATGGGATCTTCATCAACCAATCCAAATATACAAAAGAACTCATCAAGAAATTTGGAATGGATGGCTGCAAAACTAGCAAAACTCCTATGAGCACATCATTGAAATTAGGTAAAGATGATAATGGTAAAGCAGTAGATGAGAAGAAATATCGAGGTATCATCGGATCACTACTTTACTTAACTGCTTCTAGGCCTGATATAATGTATAGTGTATGCCTTTGTGCTAGATTTCAAACTAGTCCTAAAGAATCACACTTGAATGCCACTAAGAGAATCTTGAAATATTTGAGTGGTACAATACATTTAGGACTTTGGTATCCTAAAAACACATCATTTCATATTATAGGATTTTCAGATGCAGATTATGCTGGTAGTATATTAGATAGGAAGAGCACAACAGGAGCATGTCACTTTCTTGGTAATTGTCTAGTTTCTTGGCATAGTAAGAAACAAGCATCGGTTGCTTTATCCACAACGGAAGCTGAATATGTTGCAGCATGTTTTTGTTGCACACAAGTATTATGGATGAAACAACAATTGCTTGACTATGGTAAAGTGTTTAACAATATCTCCATTAAATGTGACAACACTAGTGCTATCAATTTGTCTAAAAATCCTATCCAACATTCTAGATCCAAGCATATAGATATTAGACATCATTTCTTGAGGGAAAATGTACAAAATCAGAATATAATCTTAGAATTTATAGATACAGAAAATCAACTTGCTGATGTCTTTACAAAACCCTTGAATGAAGATAGACTTAACTTCATCAAACTCAATTTAGGAATGATTGATGGAATCACATTGAGCTAATTAAAATTTTTTGCCTTACAATAAAGTTTCTATGTGCATGAAATTAATTTTTCTTAACATACTTGGAATATCTTTCATCTTTCCTTGAATCTTTCATTTTTAAATCTGTTGCGGTCGCTCCAGTATCCCTTCGCGATCGCTACTTCGTCTGCTAGTTTCATTCAATAAAAATCTCTGTGCGCGGTCGAGAAAATTTGTGTGCGACCGCACCAATTTGAATAGTTTCGACCGTTACAGACAGTTTCTTCCCTCGCGAGCGTACCTATCTTACTAATGGTCGCTAAACCCCATTTCGCGATCGCAACTTATTAAATCTGCGACCGCACCCTGTACACTCTGCTCGAAAATTTATAACCGTTGGCTGTGTGACAGGTCGCAACTCTTCATTTTCAACAGTCATAAATGGCTATTTTCTTAATTCCATCTATTTAAGAGTGTGTTACAACAGTTTATCTGATATTTTGACTATCAAAGCACACAAACCTCCCTCTGAAACCCTAAAAACCTCTCAATCTCATATGTTTCTCAATCACTCTCTGTTTTTCAGATTACTCCTACTCCTTCTGTTTTCAATGGCTCCCAAAAGAAAAACCACCTCCAAAATTAAAGGTCAAGCCAAGAGAGTTCCAGGAATCACCATTAGAGAACCTATTGTTGAACCTCCATCTCCTCCACAGTCAAAAAGGGGTGAGAAAATTCACAAACCTCATCACCAAACCTCTGAAGAAGACATTAGGTATGCCATGCTTAAGAAAAAGAAAGTTGAAGGCACCAAATCTCCTTTTGGTGGGATGCTTTCTGCACTGGGCATCAAGGACGAAATTGAGAGATTGTTGGATGTCCTTGGATGGGAAAAATTTGTCTTTCCAGAAGAGGTAGGCTACTCCAGTCTTAGCAAAGAATTTCTGATGTCTCTTCAAATAGAAAAAAGTGCAAACTCTGCTCTAGGTTGGTACGGGGTAAGGTTTAAGCTTTTTGATCATTATCAATCCTTAACCCTAGAAGATTTTGGCAGCATTTGGAACTTCCCTTCTGAAGGTATAACCTCTTACAATGACCAAATCTTCTCAAACCAAACCCTTTCTGATTTTTGGCGAGAAATTTCCATTGAAACTTCTTTTGAAAAGGAATCTAAAGCCAGACATATCAAATCTCTCACCCACTGGATGCTCCATAGGATCATTACCTACACCATCCACCAAAGAGCTGATGGGAATGAGAAAGTCACCAAAAGAGACCTCATCTTTCTGTATGCTTTCACCCACAACATCAAAATAAACACCACCAAGTTCTTGATTGATACCTTTTATCATCATGCTGTTACAAGAACTGGTACCTTCTTCCTATCCTCTCAAGTTACTCAAATAGCTAGGCACCTAAACCTTCTGAATGATTTAAACTTAGCTACTTTGAGAAACCCTTTCACTCTAGCCTCTAGTGCTATAACAATAGATTACTTAGAGCATGCTGGATGTGTAAGGAAGATTGAAGGATCTTATGTATACTCCTTTGGCAAGAAAGGTGTTATGGACAAACAAAAGAAAAGGCCAAGGTATACAATTGAGGGAGAGGGAGATTCTGTAGAAGTTGCTGTGGAATTACCCCCAAAAGCAACTTCATCAAAAGCTGCTCAAGAAACTGCTTCATCCTCCACACAACTCATCCTCCAAGCTATCAAGACTCTCTCCAGGAACCTTTCTAAGTTCAAGAAAAGAGTCTCCAAGAGATTCCAGCACTTGAACAAGAGAATAGACCTTATATCCCACATGCACCATGATCTTTATGACATGCAAGGCAAATTGGACTTGCCTCAATGCAACCTTGAAGATTGGGATATAAGTAATTACACCCAAAGCATTGCTGAAGAAGAAGAGTCCATTAGCACTAGCTCTGCCTCTGTTGCACCTCAAGATAAAGGGAAAGCTCCTTTAGTTGAAGAAGAGTTAGATGTAGATGATGACTCAGAATAGCTTAGCTTTAGTTTGTTTTTTGCATTTTCATATGTTTGCTGCTTTGCTTTCTGTCTTGTACTTTCCTCCACTTTAATATATATAATGTTTATATTCCCTTTCATTGTTTTGTTACATGATTTTGCTTAACATTTGTTTCATTTTGCCTATGACAATGGGGGAGAAAATACCAAAATGGAATGAAAATACAATAATGGGAAAACAAGAACAATTTGTTGAACATTTGTTAAGAACAATAATGAAAATTTGTTGAACATTTGCAAATAAGGGAAAAATGTTTATGGGGGAGAAATGTTTGCATCAAACAATAACATTTGCACCAAGATAAACTACTAAATCACAAATGCTCTTAACCATGATTGTTGCATATGTTAAGGGGGAGCATTTTAGACTTAGTAATGGGGCTAAAGGGAAAGGTATGGCATTTTGGCAATATGAGCTTAATTATTAAGTTCAAGAGCACTTCAAGAATGAAGTAACCAATCATAAGTATAACCCAACAATCCCAAAACACCTTCCTCTCAACTACCCCTTGACATTGAAGAGCTTTTCAAGGGAACTCACTTATTACATCTTGCAATGATTATTCCCAAACATATTCCAACCCTTTCAACAAGAACAACAATTATTCTTATTATTATATACTTTCTTCTTCTTCTTCTTCTTATGGTTTTGCAACTAAAGAAGATAATAGTTTGCAATCTTAAACCTACTAAATTTAACCCCACACTTAATTCAACACAACCCTCCGTCATAAATGCTCTTGACCTAATGAAAGGGAAAGAGACAAAATAGCATGTTTCAAAGTTAGTAGTGTTGCGAAAAAGAAAGAAAAGGAGAAACGAAATAGGCTTAAAATTGGCTAACTAAGGTTAAAAATAGGGTTAGTCTTTTTAAGCTAAAGTGGGTTCACCTAATTGCCTTAATCATCTTGATGCCTAATTGAAATTTTTATCTAGTCTCAAAATGCATTTCAAAGCAAGTTCTAGCAACTCATCAATCAAAGATGTTCACCCACAACAAGAATGATAAGTTGATGGCTCAATTCCTCAGTAAGTTAAAGGCAATGCAAGGAAAAACCAACAAAATTGACAATAAACACCAATTCTACTCAATTCTCAAATTCATGCTTCAAAAATTCAAAGGTCATCAATCAAAAATTTATAACAATTGAACTTTCCAAAATTAATTTATTCAAAGAAAAACACAAATAACTTAAACAAAAATAACTTAAAAGTAAAAACATAAAACACAAAATGCACCCCACACTTAAAGATTCATATTGTCCTCAATGTGAGCATGCTTAAACTAAAGAGAGTTTAGATGAAACCTGATTTCCACCATTCCCATATACTATGTGTAGGGCTCCTTCCACCCATTATGCAATTGTAGCCCATGACTGAGAGGATGAACAACATGCAACTTTGAAATGTACTCGATGTACGGCAAACCCTAAATAATATTTCTTGAAGAGAAAATGTCTCAAAGGGACATGTGAAGGTTGCCTCGGTGTGATCCTCCAGCACTGTAGGAACGTGGTAATAATCTTTGTCTTTGTGCAACATGGGCATATCAGATTTCTGCTCTTCCTTACCACCAAGAGTAGAAGAGATTATTTTTTTTGGACTCATTAAGTTCAACCAAGTTTGGTTGAATCACTTCTTCATCCACTTTAACAATGTCAAGTCCCCTCTCAACAACCTCGGCATCTAAAATTAGCTTACACTCCTCAAGTTCTAAATTGGGCATTTCATGTTCTTCTTCTAAGGGCATACCCATCTCAATCTTATTTCCACTTTCTCCTTGGGAGTGCATATTATAGATGTTAGAAAGTTGATTACCTTTCTCCTTATCCTTCAAGCTACCTAGAAATGGATTTGGTGGCCTATAATGATTGGAAGATTCATACAACTTTGGTGAGGTTGATGCTTCCAAATTCTCCTCCTCCGTTGATTGGCATGGCTCCTCTATGTTGGGTTGTATCTCCTCACCATTTTCTTCTTGATTAGTCCCTGCATCAAAGGAATCACAAAAATTGTTATATATTACCTGTTCACTCCTCAAATTGATTACCTTGACTTGCTCCAATTGGTTAGGAAATTCCTCCTTTGGTTGTGCTTGGAGTTGATGTGCCAGTTGCCCAACTTGAGTTTCTACCCTCTTCAATGATTTTGCCAAGGAATCAAACCTCTCATTGCTCCCTTCCTGATTTTGTGTGCTATTTTGAATGAAGGCATTCAACCTATCCTCCAATGTGGATTTCTTAAGGTGATCTTGATTTAGTGTGGTAGTTTGATTAAAGGCATTCAACCTATCCTCCAATGTGGGTTCCTTAAGGTGGTCTTGATGTAGTGTACTATTTTGAATAAAGGCATTCAACCTATCTTCCAATGTGGGTTCCTTAAGGTGATATTAGTTTGAAAATTGTCCTTGAAAGTAAGGACCTCTGTGGTATGGTTGAAAAAAAATTTTGAGGTGAAATTTGCTGCTGATTTTCCCAAAAAAATTTGGGTGGCTTTCCCAGTTTGTATTATAAGGATTGGAATATGGGTCATTTCTACCCATTTGCTGGAAACTTTGGTAGTCATATTCTTCCTCTTTCCATTCTTGGTATCATTCGAAACCAAATGAACATGTATTGGCACTATGTCCTGCATTGCTACATGCAGCACATATCTCTTGGCGTGACATAGGTACTCTTCCTCTTGCATTTAGCATCTTAAGTTGATTCGTTAATTCTGCTAATTGCCATGCCATGTCAGAATTATCGTCCCTATCATAAACTCCCTCGTGCCTTGAAAACTGCATCTTTTTTAAAAGGCACTTAGCAACTTAAAGAAAACAAACAAACAATTAATTAAAAAAAAACAAATTCAAACACAGCAAACAAACAATTCAAAGAAAACAAACAAACAAATAAACTATCACAACAAGCAAGAACCAATGTTAAAAATAAATGAAAATAAAACTAAATCAACAGTCTTGATTATATTACTAATATTGAAACCATTGTCCCTAGCAGCGGCGCAAAAAACTTGATGTTGCCAACCTATGCTAGTACAATACCGTAAGTGCATGGGTTGTTCAAGTAATTCAGTAGTGAGTGAGTTATCGTTCTACTGGGGACAAGGCCAACTATTAGTGCAAATTTTAACTATTGTTTAGCAAATCAATAGTTTTGTGATGTTTTGTAATTAAAGACAATTAACTTAATAACTTAAGGTAAAGAGAGATTAAATGTTGTGCAGAAAGGATTGATGAAGAAAATACTATCCAGACATTGAATTCCCCCTATCAACAATTATATTTATGAACATCAATTCAATTAAATCAAATAATAGAGTTGAATTGGCATTCCTCTAAATTAGACTTAAACCTTTCTCATCTGAATTAATCCCTAATCACTGAGTAGAATGTTGGAATCTCTTCTCAAACATAATTAAGTAGATCTTGCATTAAGAACAAGGAATCATAAACCAAAGGATCTTGTAAGTCTATCTCTAGCACTCCAATCAATCCTCAATCCTTATGAGTATTCTATTCACATCAAGCTTTCTCAAGTCAATAATATGAAAATTGCAACCAATCAATAAGCATGCTATTATTAATTGGAAATAAATCATTAAGCATCATAAGAATAAAACAACTCAATTAAATGATTTAACTAAATAAAATTATTCAATCCATACAAGAAAACTAGGGTTCATCAATATCTAGATAGAGAATGAGTTAGTGTCACATCCGCCTACCGCAATTATGCAGTGTAGTCACGTGCATAGCGAGAAAAGGGGAAAGGAGAAGATAATTTTTTATAACAGCCCTAGATAAGGTTGTATGACCAAAGGGACCTAGTTGTAATTTTTAAAAGTTTTGGGGACGTAGATGTAATTTAAAAAAAAAGTTGCACCGGATGTTCTTAATAGTGCATATAACAGATTCCAAAAATGGAGTGTAGAGAAAAATCAGATCGCAACGACGTGTAACGGTTTTTCAAGGAAATGTCCCGTTAAAGAAAAACGAAGATATGTTGATTAGGGGCATTTTGGTCATTTTCAATTAAAGTTATACATGAATTTAAAGTAGGAAATAAAAACATGAGTACGTAGAGGATGACGAGGGGTTAAATATGAAACGATCGTCAGTAGAAACGGAGCCGGAGAAAAACCCGAGCAAAGAAATAACCTAAAGGGAATTTTGTAAAAAGGTTGAGGGCTTATTGGTAATTTTTCAAAATGACTTGGAAACCTAAAATAGACTTTATAAATAGAAAGTAGAGGTCGAGAGGATCAAAACTATATGTAGTTTGATTCGTGGAACTGTACGGTTTAAAAGATATGATCGATTAATCGCCGGAACGTAAGGTGGGCCCGGTTTCGTGTCTGGACCGTATGGGTAACCCGGGACAACTTTAGGATATCCTATGGGAAGAGGGACAAGTGGAAAGAAGTAAAGGAAAAGAAAACTATAAAAATCTAATGTTCGCTAATCAAAAGTAACCATTTAGCATGTGTAATAAATGAAGAAAGATAAAGGTGGACAAATGGTCTTAAAGTGTAATATCCCAAAGTGAGCCTAGAAGTTTGATACAATTGTTGTTTTGATTTGAATTAAATGTATATATGTTTTTGCAAAGGGAATAAGTGTGTTAAGAGAATGTATATGTTGTGTATATTGTAATATATATAACATATAAAGTGGTCAAATGGAGAGTCAAGGTAAGAAGATATTATTGTTTGTGATTTGTGCAATTACCAAAATGGGCATATATAAGACAAGAGTTAAGTTAAATGGATGAGGGCATTTAGGTAATTGTTGTGTAAGAAATGCATGGTGGAGATTTAAAGAGATAATCCTTTGTCTTTTCTTCATTTCTTCTTCTTTTCTTCTCCATGGTTGGCCGGCTATCTAAAACAAAGAGAGAGCAAGAGTGAGTTATTATTTTAAACATCAAATTGAAGGGTGAATCAAAGGTTTGAGTTGGAGATTTGTGAAATCTCTTCAATCCAAGTAAGTACTTTCTTGTTTTCCTTTGTTATTTTTGAAGTTGTGTATGAAATGAGTTTTGATTTATTGAGATTATGATTTGGTGTGTTTAAGATGTGTTTATGATTGTTGAAATTGATTGTAAGTTAAAAGGTTGAATTGGTGTTGGTGATGGAAGAGTAAGAGTGTGTTAAGTGAATTCTTTTTCTGTTTTACAATTAGTAAAGGCTGTAACTTGTATGATTTTTAATTAATTATAGAAAAATGTTCTTGAAGTGAATTTTTGATATGTTGTGCCTCTATGAGTCTAGAATGACTGAAAAATATGTTGATTCGATTTTGGAATGGTTATGAGTTTAGAAAGATTATTGTTATTAGAACTGTTCCAGCAGGTACCTTAACTGAGACAGCTATATTTCGGGATTTTTAATAAAATGTAGAAAAATCATATTCAATTGAATTTTGGATATGTTGTTGCTTAGTGAGTCTAGTATTTGAGAAAAATAATTTGGAACCACGTTGATTGAATTTGATTTATGGAATTCACAAAGTTCAGAACCGCTGCCAGGATGCAGGGCAATTGGGGCAGTCTGGTTAGGTGAACTATTTGACCAAGATTTTGTGTTCAGTTTGATCTGAAATTTTAAAGGAATGATTTTAAGATACAAAACTAAATTCTGTAAAAATTTTAGAATTTTTAGTCAAGTAGATTATTTTATACAATTTTTCAAAATAAGGATAAAATGGAGTCTAAAACCAGAATGTACTATTCATATGGTCATTTTGCTAATATTCCTTTTGGATTAGGGTTTGAAGAAGGTGATTTGCCCTAGTTTGAGAAGTGAGAAATCTTATGAAGAAAGGATTGCTTAGAGTTGTGTGAGTGTTCATAAGGTAAGTGCCAATACATATGATTGTATTTAATTACATAATTTGAGGCTTAACACATTTGTTTGCAAATGTGTTAAGTGATCTATTATATTGTTAACATAATTGGACTAAGGTGATGATTGAATGATGTGAAGGATGTGAAGATCCTTAACAAGGTAAGCATAAACCCTATTTGATTGTATATCCTTATATGTCTTTGAACATTAACACATCGGGATGAAAGTGTTAAATAAGCTATTATATTGTGAATGTAAATGAAGAATATATATAAAGGATGAAATATGAAATGGGAAAGGTAGGAAGAAATGAGGATCATTCTTAAGGTATGTGCAATTTGTTATGATAAATGCTCTAGTAATGAATGATGTTAATGTGTTTTGAGAAGTGAGAAAATGTTATGTTATATGCATTGTGAATCTTGTGTATGGCAATGTATTATATGAATAATATATTTTGAAATGTGATATCAATGACGCTATATGTATCATATGGATTGAGATATGATATGATATGAAGCCATTGTGATTGGCTATGACAATTCAATTGAGATATGTGAGGCATGTTTGCCTATTTGATAATGATGGAAATGAATTGAGAAAGTAATGTTAAAGGATATAAATGAGCGAACCTATCTGCCTCCTGCGGAACCATGCGGACCCAGAGAGCTGGGCAACTGAGCTTGGACTACCGACCTGGTTGGGGAAAGGTTCGATACAGTGAATATTATATGAACCTATCTGCCTCCTGCGGAACCATGCGGACCCATTGGATGGGCAACCGAACTTGGACAACCGACCTGGATGGGGAAAGGTATGTTACTGATAATGTTATACGTGCCTTTTTGCCTCCTGCGGACCCTTGGGATTGGAGGGCAACCGACCTGGTTGGGAAAGGGTACGTATATAAAGTCATGGTTGTTGGCTATAGCGATGAACTTGAAGGAGTATAATGAATGATGATATAATTATTGAAAGTCGAATGCCATATTAGTGTTTTGGGCCCGAGTCTGTCTTTATTGTCAATGTGAAATGCAAGTATTGAAATATTGATTGTGAGTATTAATAATGAATTATGCTTGGTGAATTGTGAATAATATAATGTTATTAAGTGTAATATGTAAATGAATTGTGGTTGATGATAAAGGTTGTCTTTATTGGAAATATGATTTATGATTTATATGATATGTAATGTGTGTATTGCAATAATGAGTGTATGATATGTAATGTGTGTATTGCAATAATAATTGGTATGATATGTAAAGTGTGTATTGCAATAATGGTTGGTGTGGTATATATATAATGTAGGGGTATTAATATATTGGTTTTGAGTATTGGTGATGCATTGGGGTTGGTGATAATATTATGTATATATATACATCATATATGAAATTAGCTAGGATATATTAAAGATAAAATTAAAAAGAAAAGAAGATATGATAAGAACTAATTATATATTGAATCAATGTATCATTATATATCAATACTTCTATACTATATGTTTATATTTTATATTTGGACTACTAAGCTCTCGGGCTTAGCGCGGGTGTTTATTCGCGCAGCTATATAGATGGAAGATATGAAGTCTTTTGTTATGCCACAAGAAGAGTAAAGTTTGTCGAGACCAACTAGAGGGTTATGCATACATGTATAATTTTTTTTATTATGATGTATTTCTGACAAGAGTATATTTATATGTATAAATGAAATTTTGATAAAGATAATATCATTAAAGGTATGATGATTTTGTAAATGTTCCTTAAATTTATGTATTATGGTTTGAACCCTATTAAAGGATTTTGAAAATGTAACGAAAAGTGACATCCTTATACTTTATATACTTACTGTATGTATACCAGGTGTATGTATAGTACTTATATGGAATATCGGGGTGTTACAATTGTTTTGGTATCAGAGCTTAGGTTCGAGATTCTCGGCCTAAGTGAAATTAAGAAGAAAAAAAAATTTGAAATGCTTAAAATGAATTAAAAAAGAAGAGTTTTGAAATGCAATTGGTAATACATGCATATGCATTAACACCTAGGTTGGTCTCGGATGTGGCATTATATGATGTGGGATAAATTTGAATTATATGAGATGGATGTTAGTGTGTGAATGATGTTTTACATGGAAGTAAAGCTAGAAAAAGAAATGATATGGATGTATATAAATTTAATTGATAAATTAAAAATGAAAATTTATACAAGTAAGGTGAAGTGTTAAATGTGTTGAAGTATAAAAATGAAAGAGATAAAAAGGAAAATAAAGTGGAAAATGAGTGAGAAACAAAATTTAGATTTGAGTATGTACTCTTCCTTTTACACTTTGAATCTCTTCATATTAAAGTTTATGTTGGGTTTGTTAGATAGAGGAAATAATGTTGGATTGCAAATATTGAAAGATATGTTATTGAAATGAGAAAAGTATGGTTGGATATTGAATGAGTTGAGTAGTATAGATAAAATGTGACTATTTAAAGTTTGGGGTATATATATATATATATACAAGGTTCTATTTAAATGAAAAAGAGATGATATTGATTATGTAAGAATATAAATTGGTATTATTATTTTAATGTAAACATTGTGAATTCAATGTTAGAAATGTGAGATGCTTAGATGTTGTGAAAGTTCATGGTAATGGTGATAATATGTGATATTTGAGATTTTTCAATATGAGCTTGATAGTTGTGAAAATTATATGTTTTGATATTGCTTTATGATATATATATACATAAGATGTTTTTTTAAAGTTGGTATTAAGAAAAGATGAGTTTGGAAAATTAAAGCTTAAGCGAAATAGTAAGTTGTTAAAAGTAAGTGTTTGAATCTTCACTTTACTATTAAAGAAGCCTTAATATTGATTTGCAAAAGAAAAATAAACTATCCTAAGCATTTCAAATGTTTGGGCCGAAATGGTCCCAAAGTGACAGCTTCTTGACTATTTTTGTGGCAATTGTTTGGGGTAGCAAACGAATGAATTTTTCAACGAAATTTTACATGCAATTAGTCAACATATAAAATAAGTTTTCTGTAAAATTTCAGCCAAAAATAAGATCATTTACTTGGTCAAATGCATATCTGAAGTGGTCTGAAATTTTGACGAAAATCCAGAGTTACTATTCATTTGGTCAATTTGTGATCCTTTGATGAATGCTTTGAAATATTTGATAAAGATTAGTTAAATATCGATAGTTTAATGTAGGTTAAATCTATGAGCTTGGTGGAATGGGTATTATTGAATATGAGATTACTATGAATATGATAATGTGATTGATAATATGAGAATGATTATGATTGCATTGACAAACTTGTGCAAAGCTAGGTCATGTGATAAAATTGATAGTGAGAATTGGATTGAGCAATGTTGGTTCAAGAAATTGAGATTTGTGATAACTAGACTTGGAAAATGTATAGATGTTAATGGGCTCAATATGTATATGATTGGATGTAATGTACATATGTATAAATATGTGAGTGATATATATAAGTTGAAGGGTAAACAAATGGGTATAAAGGTGGTATACTAAATGCATTTAAAAATAAATGTGAGAGAGATGTCACCTTAGTAATGTGACTAAGATTTTGTGAGGTATTATTATAGTAAGAATGCATATATATGTTGAGTTGATAAATAATTTAAGTCATGTCAAAAGGAATAAGAATGATATTGTTCAATGAATAGTAACCAATGCTAAATTGTGTTGATGGTATGTAAAAGAGGAATTAAATATAATTGTATGATTGTGGGTATGCATGTATAAGAAATGTGGGAAGTAAGTTACATTGTGAATGTGACCTATGAATGTGAATGTGATATAACTACTTGACTAATGGTATGGAAAAATGATATGACATGTATTAGTGGACCTATGGGAGATTAGGTCTTGACCTATGTAAAGTTAGATAATGGGATGAAATGAAGAGTGATAAAGGATTCAAGTAATAATGGACGATGAAATTGTTATGATAATAACTGAGCTAGACTATCATAAAATGTTTTCCGGTTCAAAGATTATGCACGTGAAAATATTCTATGTATATGTGTACAATATCAAGAAGAGTATAATGTATGAAAAGTTCTACAAGAAATAGATTAGAAATGGAGTAATGAATGAAATTTGTATATGAGTAAATGTTGTGCATAAAAGTGTTATAAAGAATATTGTTGACGTGAGTTAGGTTAATGATGATCTCGTAATTAAGAGCAAATTGTTTTGAAACAAAGTTGAGATATGTTGACTTTTGGAGATAGAAAAAGTATAGAAAAGGAATATGTAAATTTAGTATTGTAATTGGAAATGTTTGAAGAAGAATAATAGAGGAGCAATATTGAATTATAACTACAAACGTGACCATTAAATATACTCTGGTCGTATGATTTGTTAGTGTAATCGGCTGGTTAATTTTGTATCAGCAGATTTGGGCCTGAGATGATATGATTGTAATATTATTGAGGGTGAGGTTGATAATTGTGTTTCAAGAAACATGATTAGGAGTTATGAATGGTAGAATTGTATCTTATCAGTTTTATGTTATAAATTTGTTTATAATTATGAAAGTATAGAAAGAGAAGAAAACTATGTAAATGTATTGAATTTAGAAGAATGGTTAGAAAAGTGATTATGTAAAGATAACAATGATATGAAATATGAGGAAATATTAAAAAGGAAGAAATATAAAATGTAATTGAGAGTTATACTGACTATGTTTATGGTATATAATAAATAAATGATTGGACTGGAGGTTTAAATGAATGAATTATAAATAGTAAATATGGTATAAAATGTTTATGAGAATTTGTGGGAATTATATTAAGATAATTTGAAGTGATTTGTTATCATAATGATTCGATTGAATATGGATCTAGAGAGATTAAAACTTGAAAATAAGTTGATTGTTGGTTTGGATCAAGTAAGATGGAGATATTTGTATATTGTGGCAGATAGATCAATTGATCGGGATTTTGTTAAAGATATGAATTATGATTGAGATTTAATGTGTATAACGGTACAAGGAATATAAGATATACATGATAATATATATGATATAAAATTTTAAAGTGTAATTGGGCATGAATGAATGGAGTTATAGTAGTGTATTAATATATGAGTTAATTGAAAAGCATGCTAGAGAAGTAAATCAGTTGTGAAAAATAAGAGTTTTGTTACCCATTGAGGTTTGATAAATGTCTTTTCTGAAAGTGATGGTAAGGAGGGGATGATTAATATAAAGATTTATGGTTTTTGACAGGATGAGATGTCTGTAACTGAGTTCTTTTTATAAAAAAAAATATATATATATTTCTTTGGGATGAATATATTAATTTTGAGACCGATTGTTAGTTGTGTTTGTAATCCTGATTGTTCTTGTAATGCTGTTAACAAGATTAAGGATTGTCAATCTTCTGAGCATGTTCCGCATTTGTTTTTAAGAGGATTGAATAAAAGTTATAAACAGTTAGGTCTCAGATTCTTTTAACGGAGCCAATGCCTTAGTTGATTAACATGAACATCAATTTGTGCATTCTGAGAATCTTTTTCCTGGTGATCTAAATTCTGTTGCTCAATCTTTGCTTATAGTGAATGCGACTAATGCTAGGAATTCTCAGTCTGGTGAATATAGGCAGAATATCAATGCTTCTAAACAGCCTGTTTATAAACATTGTAATCTTCTTGGGCATAATGTTCAACAATGTTATAAGATTATGGGTTATCCATCTGGATTGAAGTTGAGGGCTAAGCAAAGGTCTTATGTCTCGAAGGTTAATCAAGTTTTTTTTTATTTTTTATGAAGATCAAGATGATGTTTTGTTAAGAATGAATCGTTATTGTACTGAATAATTTCGAGGACGAAATTTCTTTTTAGAGGGGGAGAATTGTAATATCCCAAAGTGAGCCTAGAAGTTTGATACAATTGTTGTTTTGATTTGAATTAAATGTATATATGTTTTTGCAAAGGGAATAAGTGTGTTAAGAGAATGTATATGTTGTGTATATTGTAATATATATAACATATAAAGTGGTCAAATGGAGAGTCAAGGTAAGAAGATATTATTGTTTGTGATTTGTGCAATTACCAAAATGGGCATATATAAGACAAGAGTTAAGTTAAATGGATGAGGGCATTTAGGTAATTGTTGTGTAAGAAATGCATGGTGGAGATTTAAAGAGATAATCCTTTGTCTTTTCTTCATTTCTTCTTCTTTTCTTCTCCATGGTTGGCCGGCTATCTAAAACAAAGAGAGAGCAAGAGTGAGTTATTATTTTAAACATCAAATTGAAGGGTGAATCAAAGGTTTGAGTTGGAGATTTGTGAAATCTCTTCAATTCAAGTAAGTACTTTCTTGTTTTCCTTTGTTATTTTTGAAGTTGTGTATGAAATGAGTTTTGATTTATTGAGATTATGATTTGGTGTGTTTAAGATGTGTTTATGATTGTTGAAATTGATTGTAAGTTAAAAGGTTGAATTGGTGTTGGTGATGGAAGAGTAAGAGTGTGTTAAGTGAATTCTTTTTCTGTTTTACAATTAGTAAAGGCTGTAACTTGTATGATTTTTAATTAATTATAGAAAAATGTTCTTGAAGTGAATTTTTGATATGTTGTGCCTCTATGAGTCTAGAATGACTGAAAAATATGTTGATTCGATTTTGGAATGGTTATGAGTTTAGAAAGATTATTGTTATTAGAACTGTTCCAGCAGGTACCTTAACTGAGACAGCTATATTTCGGGATTTTTAATAAAATGTAGAAAAATCATATTCAATTGAATTTTGGATATGTTGTTGCTTAGTGAGTCTAGTATTTGAGAAAAATAATTTGGAACCACGTTGATTGAATTTGATTTATGGAATTCACAAAGTTCAGAACTGCTGCCAGGATGCAGGGCAATTGGGGCAGTCTGGTTAGGTGAACTATTTGACCAAGATTTTGTGTTCAGTTTGATCTGAAATTTTAAAGGAATGATTTTAAGATACAAAACTAAATTCTGTAAAAATTTTAGAATTTTTAGTCAAGTAGATTATTTTATACAATTTTTCAAAATAAGGATAAAATGGAGTCTAAAACCAGAATGTACTATTCATATGGTCATTTTGCTAATATTCCTTTTGGATTAGGGTTTGAAGAAGGTGATTTGCCCTAGTTTGAGAAGTGAGAAATCTTATGAAGAAAGGATTGCTTAGAGTTGTGTGAGTGTTCATAAGGTAAGTACCAATACATATGATTGTATTTAATTACATAATTTGAGGCTTAACACATTTGTTTGCAAATGTGTTAAGTGATCTATTATATTGTTAACATAATTGGACTAAGGTGATGATTGAATGATGTGAAGGATGTGAAGATCCTTAACAAGGTAAGCATAAACCCTATTTGATTGTATATCCTTATATGTCTTTGAACATTAACACATCGGGATGAAAGTGTTAAATAAGCTATTATATTGTGAATGTAAATGAAGAATATATATAAAGGATGAAATATGAAATGGGAAAGGTAGGAAGAAATGAGGATCATTCTTAAGGTATGTGCAATTTGTTATGATAAATGCTCTAGTAATGAATGATGTTAATGTGTTTTGAGAAGTGAGAAAATGTTATGTTATATGCATTGTGAATCTTGTGTATGGCAATGTATTATATGAATAATATATTTTGAAATGTGATATCAATGACGCTATATGTATCATATGGATTGAGATATGATATGATATGAAGCCATTGTGATTGGCTATGACAATTCAATTGAGATATGTGAGGCATGTTTGCCTATTTGATAATGATGGAAATGAATTGAGAAAGTAATGTTAAAGGATATAAATGAGCGAACCTATCTGCCTCCTGCGGAACCATACGGACCCAGAGAGCTGGGCAACTGAGCTTGGACTACCGACCTGGTTGGGGAAAGGTTCGATACAGTGAATATTATATGAACCTATCTGCCTCCTGCGGAACCATGCGGACCCATTGGATGGGCAACCGAACTTGGACAACCGACCTGGATGGGGAAAGGTATGTTACTGATAATGTTATACGTGCCTTTTTGCCTCCTGCGGACCCTTGGGATTGGAGGGCAACCGACCTGGTTGGGAAAGGGTACGTATATAAAGTCATGGTTGTTGGCTATAGCGATGAACTTGAAGGAGTATAATGAATGATGATATAATTATTGAAAGTCGAATGCCATATTAGTGTTTTGGGCCCGAGTCTGTCTTTATTGTCAATGTGAAATGCAAGTATTGAAATATTGATTGTGAGTATTAATAATGAATTATGCTTGGTGAATTGTGAATAATATAATGTTATTAAGTGTAATATGTAAATGAATTGTGGTTGATGATAAAGGTTGTCTTTATTGGAAATATGATTTATGATTTATATGATATGTAATGTGTGTATTGCAATAATGAGTGTATGATATGTAATGTGTGTATTGCAATAATAATTGGTATGATATGTAAAGTGTGTATTGCAATAATGGTTGGTGTGGTATATATATAATGTAGGGGTATTAATATATTGGTTTTGAGTATTGGTGATGCATTGGGGTTGGTGAT
This sequence comes from Garcia nutans, assembly GCA_947685225.1. NCBI lineage: Eukaryota > Viridiplantae > Streptophyta > Magnoliopsida > Malpighiales > Euphorbiaceae > Garcia > Garcia nutans. Next base: position 25,185,508 of record CANTUV010000024.1, read on the forward strand.
AATATTATGTATATATATACATCATATATGAAATTAGCTAGGATATATTAAAGATAAAATTAAAAAGAAAAGAAGATATGATAAGAACTAATTATATATTGAATCGATGTATCATTATATATCAATACTTCTATACTATATGTTTATATTTTATATTTGGACTACTAAGCTCTCGGGCTTAGCGCGGGTGTTTATTCGCGCAGGTATATAGATGGAAGATATGAAGTCTTTTGTTATGCCACAAGAAGAGTAAAGTTTGTCGAGACCAACTAGAGGGTTATGCATACATGTATAATTTTTTTTATTATGATGTATTTCTGACAAGAGTATATTTATATGTATAAATGAAATTTTGATAAAGATAATATCATTAAAGGTATGATGATTTTGTAAATGTTCCTTAAATTTATGTATTATGGTTTGAACCCTATTAAAGGATTTTGAAAATGTAACGAAAAGTGACATCCTTATACTTTATATACTTACTGTACGTATACCAGGTGTATGTATAGTACTTATATGGAATATCGGGGTGTTACATAAAGGGTTCAACCAACACATAAGGTGATCATCATTTCCTTTGTATATAAATATATATGAAATGAAGAACCAATTTCTCTCTTTTCCACTTACAAATTTTGGCCAACAAAGGGAAACACCAAAGGACTTCCAAGTTTCTCCAAATTTGATTTTCAAGGTAAGTGTTTAAGGTTTTCAAGTATGTAGACTTTAATTTTAGTATTAATTTTAGTTATTTATATATTTATTGGGAGATTGGATATTAGAGTCTTTATGTGGAATTGGAAAAATTTTAAGTAAGTGATGAGATTAATTGATTAAATGGAAGAATCAAGATGTATAAAGATTAATAAGGTTGGATTAGGGTTTCGGTTGGAAAAGAAATGGAGGATAACTTATTATTTTGAATTTCTAAGGTTTATGTTGTATCTTGAATTTATTGAAGGAGAAATAAAGAATTAAAGAAGGAGAAGAAGGAAAAGCTAAGGGGAAGTACAAGAATAAGGTTTGGTACTTTACCTTTCAATAATTAATTTTGGGTTGTTTAAATTTAATTGAAACCACATGTTTTGAGAAAATTTGGCAAGTTGATTTGGTAAGTTGTTTTGGACTTTAATTAGTTTGATTTGAGTTAAACATGAAAAGGTTATCAAAGGGAAGTGTTTGAATCTTCACTCTACTATTAAAGAAGGCTTCATATTGATTTGCAAAAGAAAAATAAACTATCCTATGTATTTCATATGTTTGGGCCGAAATGGTCCCAAAAAGACAGCTTTCTGGATCTTTTTGTGGCAATTATTTGAGGTAGCTAATGAATGAATATTTCAACGAAATTTTACGTGCAATTAGTTAACATACGAAATAAGTTTTATGTAAAATTTCAGACAAAAATAAGATCATTTACTTGGTCAAATACATGACTGAAGTGGACTAAAATTTTGACGAAAACCCAGATTTTACTATTCATTTGGTCATGCCATTTTGCGTTGCCAATTTTTCATGCCGCGACACTATTCATTTGGTCAATTTGTGATCTTTTGAGGAATGATTTGAAATGTTTAATATGTTTATTGTGGATATTAAATATGCGAAAAAAAAGGGGAATGGTTTGACTAAAGAATGTGTTGCGCGGCATAAATGGCAAAGTGCGATGGGAATTTAAAATGATTTTGCGAGTCATTCTAAAATGAGTTTTGAGACTTAAATTGAATCATTTTAACCTTTTTGCTCTACTGGATAGTTGGGAGTGGTAGATAAGGGTATGGTACACTATACTAACTTATGCCGTACTGCCACTTATTGTGTTTGATACGCCCCGGCGGTTACCTTCGAGTATAGGCCGTGGAGCGTAGATGTTATGAAATTGTGATTGAAATGCTCCGGCGGTTACCTACAGGTATAGGCCGTAGAGCAAAATTGGTTACAACCAGGATGGGGAGGCCCATTCCTGTGATCTGATATCGGTGGTGAGGGCCACCTATGTTACAGTGGGGAGGTCCACTGCCTTATCACTATGGTTCCCTATATACCAGTAGAGCCTGAATCAAAGACTTATTATTTTTCGTAAACTATATAATGCCAATGTGTTTGAATTATGATTTTTCATTATTGAAAGCATATCACACTGAATGTATCGCGATTTCTATTGGTATAAAGTTGGTTGATTGTGGATTTAATTATTTCCTTTGATTTTGAATACTTTCATATACTACTTTTATTTTTATCGGTAAAGTACCCACTGAGCGACAACGCTCAGCGAGTTGAGTTTTCTTGACTCGTAGGTTTGGAGCAGTAGATTTTGGTGATTAGCGTCGAGCAGCACAACACAGCGCAGCACCTCAGAGTAGCCTTTAGTTTCCATTATGAGTTAGCTAGTTGTGGCATGTATATGTATATATAAGATTGAGAGTCAGTATGTGATACTGTACGTTGTTGGTATGTAATAATAATAAATCTCTACTTTATTCTGGATTAGAAGTGTGAACTCTTCATGCAGGTTTGTAGTTGAGGGTATAAGGTGGATTCATTGGGAGTGCATTAAATTTGATCGTCTTCACATTGGTCTGTGTAAAATGTTTTTTAAAAAATTAGAAAAACAAGTTTTGTCGACACTTGGGATTCAAATTTCTAGGCTAACCTCTGGCAAAATTTTTGTAAAATCGGAATAAAAATTTGACTAAGTAAAATTGGTAGCAACATTTGGATAGTGTGGCGCCTCTACTCGGCTTACACATGTAGGTCGGGAAGGAGTGTTACAGTTAGTTCATGTGCAAAATCAGAAAACTATAACAAGAGAAATAAGTAAAAGAATCCAAATAATCCATGGCGAATAATTTGTGTTTCTTCACTTGAATCCTCAGCTCTGTCTTTCTTCAACCTTCAAGAGCTTTTTAATCCAATTTATCCCAAAGATCCAAATTGAAGCTTGTCAATGGAAGATGGAGAAGATGGAGAGGAGATTGAAGATGAAGAGCTAAGGAGAGTGTCACTCTCTCCTTGCCCAAACTGTGTCTCAAGAACTCCCCCTTCTTCAATTTTCCTTCTCTTTTGATTCCATTCAAAGCTCAACCCATGCCTTCCAACTCACACCATTCTCTCTTGTCTCCCACTATTCTCTTTGTTAATTATTTCTTTCCATCAATTAGGCAAGCTTTTCTTTTCTTTAATATTTCTTTTGGCAAAATCAAGTTGTTTGTCCCCCACTTGTTTCTCAATTCGTGCAAAAGAATTCAAAGTTTCATAGGTGACACGGCCAAGCTTGTTGGCCGTGTCTCTCACTTTGCTTGGGACACGGCCAAGCTTGCTGGCCGTGTCTCCTTCTGCCATTTCTTTCCTTCTTTTCTTCAAGGTGACATGGCCATGCTCCTGGCCGTGTCATGTGACACGGCCAGTGGCTTGGCCATGTCATGTGGGTGTGTCACCTTATGCTTCTCTAGCTTCGCTCCTTCCTTGTTTGTCTTTTGTTCTTTGGCATGAGATGGGACATGGCCAGTGGCTTGGCCATGTCACTTGCCAGTGTCAGCTTCTACCCTCTTTTCTTTGCTTTCTTGATTTTGTTCCTTGGGTGAGACATGGTCAATGGCTTGGCCGGGTGTCTCTTGGCCTTGAAGTTCTTTTGAGGGACACGGCCAAACTTGCTTTCGCTTAGCCATGTCTTGCTATTCATGCTCTTCCTTCACTGTTTTGATCATCCAAGGGAATTTTTGCACTTTAACCTAAAGCAAACACTTAAAACAAAATTTAAACAAAAATCAAATGAAACATTAACTAAAAACACATAAAAATCATTCTAAAAACAAGTACAAAATTGATCTCATCACCTACTATTATAAATAGTAACCTACTATTTGTAAATTGTAATTTACTATTCATCAATAGTAAAATTTACTTTTTGAATTTTGTTTTTTTCCTTTGCCTTTCCTCTATATAAACAAACAATTTCTTCATTTCATTCACAACAAACTTGTTAATTTCATTCATTCATTGCTATAATTCTTTCAAATTTAGCATATAGTTTTGAAAAAATGCATGCTTCAGGATCAAGAACTCATTCTAATACTGAGTTATTGGAGTTTATTTAGCATCATGAAGATGAAAATATAGGTCTACTAGCCGGGATGCCGCTTCATCAAAGTTCAAATCAAAAGAGCAAGGTAATTATTTATTTTAACTGCAAATAATTATTTTTCTCGTGTTTTTTTTCCTCATTTTTATCTTTCTTTTTATTTTTATTTGTTTTCTTTTCTTTTATTTTTATTTTTTAGAAAAGTTGGAAAAAATATATTAATTTAAGAATTTAAGTAGATAGAATAATGATATACTTACCTGGTGTTAACTTACCTTGTAACATCCTAAAACTTTTGAAAATTTATAATTTTTAGAAAATTGGATAAAATAAATTATAATTTAAAAGGATAAATTAAATTAATGGTTTTAAATGAAAAAAGAAGGGATTTTAAATGAAAAATTGGAATATATATATGTGATATATATGCAAAATATACATAACATATATAAAAGTAAACACTTTTTAAAAGAAAATGGTATTTTGGCAATTAAATCTTATAAATTCAAAATTAATAAAATAATTCAAAAATAAATTATTTTTCAATGGAAGAGGGAAATTAGGACTTTTAATTTATTAAAAAAATAATTAAATAATTAAATATTAAATTATTTTAATATATATATGTGTGTGTGTGGTTTAAAAAAAAGATGAAAAGGAAAACAATATAAAAGTCTTCATCATCTTCTTCTTCTTCTTCAAGGACGTGTTTTCTATGGGAGTTTTAAGACCAAGGATTTTGCTTCTACCATACTAAATAAATTGAAGGAATTAACAAGTTTCAAGTGGATTTTTTGTGATTTTCACCAAAATTAGTAAGTTTCCATCTCTTTTCTTTGAATTCCTTGGAAATTTGGATTATGTGATTTTTGAGATTTTGATGTAGTATGTTATAATTGTTGGAATTGGTGTGTATGATGTTATTTTGGGTAGTTAACAATGATTCTAAGGTTATATTGAAGAGATGATAGAGTTTGGTTAAATAATAGTGAAGAGAGAGAATTTAGGGTTATGGATTTTTGGGGTTTTGAAAACATGAACTTTAATTGTGCAAATTGGTTCTAAATGAGTTTTTTTTTATTCATAAATAAATATTTTAAAGTCAAATATTGGATTTGGTGGTGTTGGGTTGGATTTTGAGAATGGAAGTGGAGATTTAGGGTTTTGGAAAAGTGATTTTCCAAAGTGGTTGAATTGTGTGATTTTATTTGTTTAAGGATGTTGTTTAGTGTTAAAAGTGATGAATATAAGCTTGGAATGAGTAATGGATTGTGTTTGAATGGAAAACCTTCAATAGGGGAAAGTTATGTCATTCTTGAGATTTTATGTATAACAGTGTATTTTTATAATGTAAATGATTTAAATGTATTAAAATATATTTTTAATAATATAAATAAACTTAAAATACTAATTTAATTGTAGTAGAATGGAACTCCAATGTTGAAGTAAGGAAAGGCTACATTTTTGGAAATTTGTAGGAGTGATGTGTATTTATGGTTTAACGTTGGAAATGCCATTAAATATGATACTAAATGATTATTTGTTATCACATTTGGTTTAGGCATTGAGGGAGGTAGATTTGCTTCATCCAAGTGGTGAAGGGCAAGTTGGAAAGATTGGATTGAAGGTTGTTTTTAGCTTGCTTTGGGTTGCTAGTGGAGGTATGTACAAACTTTGAATATAATGTCTATTAACATTTGGACTTAACACATTTTGGTTGAAAAATGTGCTAAGCTATGTGGTTCATTGATTGTGTATGAATAATATGCTATGACATTTGTAATGTCGTATATGGGTTAAATGCATTGTGAAAAGCCATTGATAATGACTAATTGGTATAACATGTGAAATATGCATATTATGTGAAATACCCAAGTAATTGGGTAATGTGTTGTGAATGCAAAAATGAAATAGACGTAATAATGAAATGAATTGATATTGATAAAAATGAGAAAAGTGAGAAAAATGAGAAAGATGTGAAAAATGAGAAAAGTGAGAAAAAAAATGTGAAAATAAGGCAATGTGCCTAGATTGAATATTTGAAAATGAGAAAGAGATTAATAATGAGAAATATGAATAAATTGTGTGCCTAGTATGTTATTCAATTTTCTGCGTTTTGGGTTTGGCTGCATGCCTATGACTGCATACGAGCTACACGCTGGAATGGTGAAAAGACTGGGTCGTAAGCAAGGCCAACTGATAAATATGATGTTTTAGGGTGAAAAGACTGTGTCGTAAGCCTAAAAAACTGTAGCTGTCACATCAGTGATTTTGGAGATATAAAATTTTATATATACTCAACATTTACATTTAGAGTATATGTAACAGATGCATATGATATATTAATTATATATGTTGGATTAATACATTACATACTTAATATATTTAATACACATATAAGGTACATTTGATGTGTATATAAGATACACATTACTTGTGCATATGTGTAATATCCCAAATTTTTTAAAAAGTTCTAATTTTTAGAAATTTAATAAAATAAATTATAATTTAAAAGGATAAATTAAATTAATGGTTTTAAATGAAAAATGAAGGGATTTTAAATGAAAAAGTAGAATATATATGTGATATATATGTAAAAATATATACAACATATAAAAGTCAATGAAAAGTCAAAGTAAAAGGGTATTTTGGTAATTAAATCTTAGAAATTTAAAATTAATAAAATAATTTAAAAATAAATAATTTTGGATGGAAGATAATATCTTTGGGGTTTTAATTAATTAATTAATTAAAAATATATTAAAATAATAATATATATAAGGTTGAAAATGTGAGTGGGAGGAAAGAGAAAATCACTTTTTTTTTCATCTTCTTCTTCTTTCCTTCAAGGCCAATTTTTATGGCTTTAAGAGAGGGATTTTGCTTCTTCCATACTCCAAATTGAAGGATTTCAAGTATTCAAAGTGGATATTTGGTGATTTCCACCAAAATTAGTAAGTTTTTTTTAACTCTTTTCTTTGAATTCTATAGAAAATTGGACTATGTTGAGTTTGGAGTTTTGATGTAGCATGTTATAATTATTGGCATGGGTGTGTATGATATTATTTTGGGCAGTTAAAAATGATTTTAAGGTTAGATTTAAGAAATGGTTGAATTTAAGTTGAGTTTGGTGAAGAGAGAGAATTTAGGGTTATTGAACATTTGAGTTTTTGAAATTATGAGTTTTAATTGTGTAAATTGGTTTCAAATGTGTTTTTTTGATGCATAAACAAGGATTTTAAAATCAAATGATGGATTTAGTTATGTTTGGATAGAGTTTGAAGATGATAGTATTGATTTAAGATTTTGGAAAAGTGAATTTTCAAAGAATGATTAATTGTTTGATTTTAATCCTTAAATCATGTTATTTAATGATATATGTGGTGGAAATAAGATTGAAATGATAATTGGATTGAGTTGGAATGGAGATCCTTCAATGGTGAAGGTTATGCCATTTTAGGGTTTTGAATATAAGCATGTGGTTAATTAATGTAATTGGATTAAACATGCTAAAACATGTTTCTAATGATATTAATAAATTTAAAACACTAATTTAAATGGCTTGATATAGTTTTTCAAAGTTAAAGTGAGGTGAAGCTTAGTTTTGGAATTTGGTTTAGAGTGATGTTTAATTATGGTTTGATGTTGAGAATGCCTTAGAATGTGATATTAAATGATTATGTATGATCACATTTGGTATAGGCATCGAAGGAGGTTGATTTGCTTCATCCAAGTGGTGAAGAGCAAGTTGGAAGGATAGGATTGGAGGTTGTGTTAAGCTTGCTTTGGGTTGCTAGTGGAGGTATGTAAAAACTTTGAATATATTGTTTATATTTGCATTACATTTGGGCTTAACACATTTTGGTTGGAATATGTGTTAAACACATTGTGAAAAGCCATTGATAATGGCTAAATTGTGTAGAATGTGAAATATGTATATTATGTGAAAATGCCCAAAGTAATTGGGTAATGTCTTGTGAATGAAAAAAATGAGAGTGTAATAATGAAATGAATTGATATTGATAAAAATGAGAAAAGTGAGAAAATTGAGAAAGATGTGAAAAATAAGAAAAGTGAGAAAAAAATGTGAAAATAAGGCAATGGGCCTAGATTGAATATATAAAAATGAGAAAGAGATTAATAATGAGAAATATGAATAAATTGTGTGCCTAGTATGTTATTCAGTTTTTAGAGTTCTGGGTTTGGCGGCATGCCTATGATTGCCTACGGGCTATACGCTGGAATGGTGAAAAGACTGGGTCGTAAGCCTAAAAAACTGTAGCTGTCACATCAGTGATTTTAGAGATATAAAATTTTATATATACTCAACATTTACATTTTGAGTATATATAACAGATGCATATGATATATTAATTATATATGTTGGATTAATACATTACATACTTAATATATTTAATACACATATAAGGTACATTTGATGTGTATATAAGATACACATTACTTGTGCATATGTGTAATATCCCAAATTTTTTAAAAAGTTCTAATTTTTAGAAATTTAATAAAATAAATTATAATTTAAAAGGATAAATTAAATTAATGGTTTTAAATGAAAAATGAAGGGATTTTAAATGAAAAAGTAGAATATATATGTGATATATATGTAAAATATATACAACATATAAAAGTCAATGAAAAGTCAAAGTAAAAGGGTATTTTGGTAATTAAATCTTAGAAATTTAAAATTAATAAAATAATTTAAAAATAAATAATTTTGGATGGAAGATAATATCTTTGGGGTTTTAATTAATTAATTAAAAATATATTAAAATAATAATATATATAAGGTTGAAAATGTGAGTGGGAGGAAAGAGAAAATCACTTTTTTTTTCATCTTCTTCTTCTTTCCTTCAAGGCCGATTTTTATGGCTTTAAGAGAGGGATTTTGCTTCTTCCATACTCCAAATTGAAGGATTTCAAGTATTCAAAGTGGATATTTGGTGATTTCCACCAAAATTAGTAAGTTTTTTTTAACTCTTTTCTTTGAATTCTATAGAAAATTGGATTATGTTGAGTTTGGAGTTTTGATGTAGCATGTTATAATTATTGGCATGGGTGTGTATGATGTTATTTTGGGCAGTTAACAATGATTTTAAGGTTAGATTTAAGAAATGGTTGAATTTAAGTTGAGTTTGGTGAAGAGAGAGAAGTTAGGGTTATTGAACATTTGAGTTTTTGAAATTATGAGTTTTAATTGTGTAAATTGGTTTCAAATGTGTTTTTTTGATGCATAAACAAGGATTTTAAAATCAAATGATGGATTTAGTTAAGTTTGGATAGAGTTTGAAGATGATAGTATTGATTTAAGATTTTGGAAAAATGAATTTTCAAAGAATGATTAATTGTTTGATTTTAATGCTTAAATCATGTTATTTAATGATATATGTGGTGGAAATAAGATTGAAATTATAATTGGATTGAGTTGGAATGGAGATCCTTCAATGGTGAAGGTTATGCCATTTTAGGGTTTTTAATATAAGCATGTGGTTAATTAATGTAATTGGATTAAACATGCTAAAACATGTTTCTAATGATATTAATAAACTTAAAACACTAATTTAAATGGCTTGATATGGTTTTTCAAAGTTAAAGTGAGGTGAAGCTTAGTTTTGGAATTTTGTTTAGAGTGATGTTTAATTATGGTTTGATGTTGAGAATGCCTTAGAATGTGATATTAAATGATTATGTATGATCACATTTGGTATAGGCATCGAAGGAGGTTGATTTGCTTCATCCAAGTGGTGAAGAGCAAGTTGGAAGGATAGGATTGGAGGTTGTGTTAAGCTTGCTTTGGGTTGCTAGTGGAGGTATGTAAAAACTTTGAATATATTGTTTATATTTGCATTACATTTGGGCTTAACACATTTTGGTTGGAATATGTGTTAAACACATTGTGAAAAGCCATTGATAATGGCTAAATTGTGTAGAATGTGAAATATGTATATTATGTGAAAATGCCCAAAGTAATTGGGTAATGTCTTGTGAATGAAAAAAATGAGAGTGTAATAATGAAATGAATTGATATTGATAAAAATGAGAAAAGTGAGAAAAATGAGAAAGATGTGAAAAATGAGAAAAGTGAGAAAAAAAATGTGAAAATAAGGCAATGTGCCTAGATTGAATATATAAAAATGAGAAAGAGATTAATAATGAGAAATATGAATAAATTGTGTGCCTAGTATGTTATTCAGTTTTTAGAGTTTTGGGTTTGGCGGCATGCCTATGATTGCCTACGGGCTATACGCTGGAATGGTGAAAAGACTGGGTCGTAAGCCAGGCCAGCTGATAAATATGATGTTTTTGGGGTGAAAAGACTGGGTCGTAAGCCTCAAAACTGTAGCAGTCTATCCGGGTTAAGGACCAAGATACTGGGGCCTAAGGGTCTAGCCGGGTTGAGGTCCAAGAGACTGGGGTTGTTACATTATCCATGGATATATTGCCTACGGGGCTAGACACATGGTGTCATTATGGACCAAAGCAGTAACTCTGAAATTTGAATAGCATATTAGATTCTTTTTGGGCCCATGCTTGTCTTTGCTTTAATGTGAATTATAAATTGTGATACAATTAAGCAATATAATGCTATGAGTTGTTATTATGAAATATTTGAAAAATATAAGAAAGTAGAATGATGTGACATCTATATACATTGTGCATTGGCATTGCATTGAGTTTTATTGTTATTATCAATGTTTGTACCACTAGGCTTCAGCTTAGCGCGATAGTAATTCGTCGCGCAGGTGTCATGGATGATTTGGTAGAGCTGGAGAGTTCTACTAGACTTAGTCGGGTCTAGGTTTGTATTTATTGAGCTTGAAGAGTTGTTTTTGGGTACATCAATATCAGAGCTAGTTGCCAGCATGTAGATATTTAATATTACAATGTATTTTGATATTATATATGTTATGATATGTTTTTGAAAGTATATAATGTAAATTGTAAAGAATATTTTGAATAATTTGTTCAAATGGAATTTTATATGTGTTGTTAATTTATATATTTATATATAAGTATTTTATGGAGAAATTGAGAAGTATTGGTGAAATGGTGAATTGATTTTTATTAGGAGTGTTTGCTTTATGCAGGTTGTGTTTTGTTGAATTTTAAAAATGTTAAAATTACAAACAAAACTCTGGCGAATTTTTTTCGGAGATTTTCATATAAAATATTTATTTTGGATTCCTTATATACTATTTATTTTATGTATATTAGTATTTGAAATCTTAAAACATAAATGTGAAATTTTTTATTAAATCGGTCTATGACATTTTTATACCGTATATGCGTATTTTACATTTGCTGAAAATATGTATTGTATGTATATAGAGTATAAGGGTGTTACAGTAGCAGTCTAGCTAGGTTGAGGACCAACATACTGGGGCCTAAGGGTCTAGCCGGGTTGAGGTCCAAGATACTGGGGCTGTTACATTATCCATGGATATATATATATTGCCTATGGGGCTAGACAAAACTCTAGCAAATTTTTCCTAGAGATTTTTAAATATATTATTTATTTTGGGTTCTTATAACAAGTAAAGAATATTTATATTCTATTTAATTTTATATATTTAGAATTTTAAATTTTAAATTGGAAATGTGAAAATTTTTTATTAAACCGGTCTGTAACATTTTTGTACCATATATGCATATTTTACATATGCTAAAAATATATGTTGTACGTATATAGGGTATAAGGGTGTTACATTTATTTTAGTATCAGAGCCCAAGTTTGAGGTTCTCGACCTAGGTGGGATGATAGAGAGAGAATGGGGGATTTGAAAATAGTTTTTAATTATAATACATGCATTGTCACTGGCAGTTTCTGATCTCTGATATAGTATTTTCTGCTTTATTTGCATATACAGGTAGTTATGGCGTCGAGGCTGCATCAGGCTGCTGAGGGTAGTGCAGAGAGTGTGGCTCCATATGAGGGTAGAGTTGGAGCTAGAGTTGTATCTACTAATGAGGCATCTGTTTCTGTACCTGTGAGACCAGTAGCTGATGAGATTCCGCCTGGCTAGGTATGACATATGGTAGAGTTGTTGAGGTAGGCTCCAGTTCCGCAGCCACCACAACTGTAGCCGAAGTTGCCGGTGAGGCAGTATGATAAATTGAGAAAGTATGGAGCTGAGGACTTTGTTGGAACTACAGACCCTGCTGTAGCAGAGCAGTGGCTAGACCAGGTTCAGAGAATATTTATTCAGTTACAGGTTAGCCAGAAGAGAAGTTTGATTATGCCAGAAGAGAAGTTTGATTATGCCAGATCTCTTCTGTAGAGAGATGCATATGATTGGTGGAACACAGTTCCACATGCTCTAGATGATCCACCAGTCCTGACCTATGATGATTTCCTACGAAAATTTGAGTAGAAGTATACTCCGAGAGAGTACAAAGATGAAAAGAAGATGGAGTTCCTGAGTCTGAGATAGGATACCAGGACAGTGACCGAGTATGAGATCGAGTTTATCTGGTTGAGTCACTATGCTGGTGGGATCATTTCTGAAGAGTTTGACAGGTGCAGGAGGTTTGATGAGGGACTAAGACCCTCTATCATGTGCATCATTGCAGGCTCTCGGTATCAGGATTTTTCCCAGTTAGTTGCAGCTGCCAGGAATATTGAGAGGGCACAGAGTCTTGCAGCAGCTGCCAGGGTTGAGGGGACCAGATTTAGGAGACCCCAGAGTGAGGCAGGGTCTTCATCTGTGAAGAGAGGCCGAGGGGGACATTTTCAGAGGTTTAGTAGGAGTCAGGGGCAGTTTGTCAGGTCAGTATAGCAGCAGAGATAGAGGCAGAGACTTGCAGTTTCAGTGGCTCGTGCTCCGACTCCAGTGGCTCAGAGACCTACTCCACCTACTTGCGTTCATTGTGGTAGAGTACACGGAGGTGTCTGCTGGTGGAGAGGTGCTTTGGGAGTGTGTTTTAGACGTGGTTCATCAGATCATTTTATCAAAGATTATCTCGAGCCATCAGAGGTTAGGCAGGCAGTTACTGCATCTTCTCAACCTAGTGTTAGAGGGGGTCATGGTGGCAGATGTTTTAGTAGAGGTGGTCAACCTGGGTTTAGTCAGAGAGGAGGCTCTACATGCGGAGGTAGTAGGCCAGATGTGGCTGGCCAATCTCAGCGGGTTTATGTGATGCAGAGGCAGCCAAATGCTTCAGCCGTCATTACGGGTATATTTTCTTTATTTGGTATTTCAGTCCTTTCTCTATTAGATCCTGGATCTACGCATTCATACATAAGTGCATCCATCTTGCCTGTGAATGAATTGCATTCTGAGTCCCTAGGATTTGATGTCTTGGTGACAAATCCTTTAGGGCATAGTGTTGTGGTGAGCAAGGTGCACCGAGATAGTCCAGTTGTTGTTCAGGATGAGGAGTTTCTCGGTGACCTGATTGAGATGCCTTTCAGGGAATATGATCTAATTTTGGGCATGGATTGGTTATCCAAGCATGGGGCTGTGGTAGACTGTTAGAAGAAATGCGTTACTTTGAGAACACGGTAGGGATGTTATAGTATCTAGTGAGCAGAGTTATCTTTCATCCATGTTTATTTCAGCTATTTCAGCTGAGAGGATGATTCAGAAGGGATGTGAGGCTTATCTTGATCATATTGTAGATACTAGAGTAGTGGGACCCCTGCTTGAATGTATACCCATAGCTGCCGAGTTTTTAGATGTTTTCTTTGATGAGTTGCCAGGGGTACCTCCTGAGAGAGAAGTGGAGTTTGGTATCAATTTGTTGCCTGCTACCACTCCTATCTCTATCACCCCTTATCGGATGGCACCTACTGAGTTGAGAGAGTTGAAGGTGCAGTTGCAGGAGTTATTGGATAAAGGGTTCGTCCGCCCTAGTGTGTCCCCATGGGGAGCGCCTGTGTTGTTTGTGAAGAAGAATGATGGCACCATGAGATTGTGTATTGATTATAAGGAGTTGAATAAGGTGACCATCAAGAACAAGTATCCTTTGCCTCAGATAGATGATCTCTTTGATCACTTGAAGGGAGCAACAATATTCTCTAAGATTGATCTGAGATCAAGGTACCATCAGTTGAGAGTCAGAGATGTGGATGTACCCAAGATAGCTTTTCGTACGAGGTATGGGCATTATGAGTTTCTAGTGATGCCCTTTAGATTGATGAATGCGCCAGCAGCTTTTATGGATTTGATGAGCAGGGTATTCAGACCATTTTTGGATCAGTTTATGGTAGTCTTCATTGAAGACATCTTGGTGTATTCGTGTAATAAGGAGGATCATGATAGGCATTTGCGGATCGTATTGCAGACTCTAAGAGAAGCAGTTGTATGTTAAGCTGTCTAAGTATGAGTTCTGGCTCGATCAGATAGCTTTTCTTTCTCATGTGGTTTCAGCAGAGGGTTTTAGAGTTGATATGAGTAAAGTTTAGGCTATCTTGAATTGGAGTTCACCAAAGACTGTGATAGAGGTTAGAAGTTTTTTGGGATTGGTAGGCTATTATCGTTGATTTGTGAAGGGTTTTTCTATAATAGCTACACCACTCACCAGATTACTTCAGAAAGGAGTTAAATTTATGTGGACAGATCGATGTCAAGCGAGTTTTGAGTAGCTGAGGGAGATGTTGACTTAAGCTCCTGTCCTTGCCCTGCATGTAGAAGGTAAACCATATGTGATATACAGTGATGCTTCACACAATGGATTTGGTGACTGGACTGCCTTTGACCCAGAAGAAGCATGATGCAATCTGGGTGATAGTTGATTAGATGATGAAGATAGCTCATTTTCTTCCAGTTTGGATGGGTTTTTATCTTGAGAGGTTGGCTGAGCTATATATCAACGAGATAGTCAGGTTGCATGGAGTCCCAGTTTCTTTGGTGTCGGATCGAGATCCCCGGTTTACTTTGAGGTTTTGAAAGAGTTTACATAATGCTTTGGGTTCTAGATTGCATTTTAGTACTGCTTTCCATCCTTAGACAGATGGATAGTTAGAGAGAGTGATACAAATTATGGAGGATATGTTGAGGAGCTGTATCATTGATTTTACCGAGAATTGTGGCAGATTTTTGCCATTAATTGAGTTTGCTTATAACAATAGTCATCAGTCGAGTATTGGGATGACTCCTTATGAGGATTTGTATGGTAGGAGATGCAAGACACCTTTGTGGTTGGATGAAGTTGGGAAAGGTAAACTGGTTGGTCCCGATTTGATTAAGGAAACAGAGGAGAAAGTGAAGGTGATTCGGGGTCATTTGAAAGCAGCTTCAGACAGACAGAAATCCTATTCAAATTTAAAGAGAAGAGTCAAAGAGTTCAGTGTGGGAGATAAAGTGTTTCTGAAGGTTTCTCCATGGAAGAAGATTTTGAGATTTGGCCACAAAGGAAAGTTGAGTCCTCATTTCATAGGACCATATGAGGTGTTGGAGAGAGTTGGTCCAGTGGCTTATAGACTAGCTTTGCCACCTGAGTTGGATTAAATACATGATGTTTTTCATGTCTCGATGATTCGGAGATACAGGTCCTACCCATCTCATATCTTGTAAGTGGAGTCCATTGAGGTGAGTCTAAATCTCACTTACGAGGAAGAACCAGTGGCGATTTTGGCACGAGAGGCTAAAGAATTAAGGAATAAGAGGGTGCCACTTGTGAAAGTCCTTTGGAGGAATCATGCCACTGAGGAGGCGACCTGGGAAAGTGAGCAAGCGATGCAGAGTCAGTTTCCCATTTGTTCCAGACATGAAGACATGTAATTTCGAGGACAAAATTTGTTTTAGGGGGAGATAATTGTAACATCCTAAAATTTTTGAAAATTTATAATTTTTGGAAAATTGGATAAAATAAATTATAATTTAAAAGGATAAATTAAATTAATGCTTTAAAATGAAAAATGAAGGGATTTTAAATGAAAAAGTGGAATATATATGTGATATATATGCAAAATATACATAACATATATAAAAGCCAACACTTTTTAAAAGAAAAGGGTATTTTGATAATTAAATCTTATAAATTCAAAATTAATAAAATAATTCAAAAATAAATTATTTTTGAATGGAAGAGGAAAATTAGGACTTTTAATTTATTAAAAAATAATTAAAATTAAAATTAAATTATTTTAATATATATATGTGGTTTAAAAAAAGATGAAAAGGAAAAGAATATAAAAGTCCTCATCTTCTTCTTCTTCTTCTTCAAGGATGTGTTTTCCATGGGAGTTTGAAGACCAAGGATTTTTCTTCTTCTATACTCCATAAATTGAAGGAATTAACAAGTTTCAAGTGAATTTTTGGTGATTTCCACAAAAATTAGTAAGTTTCCATCTCTTTTCTTTGAATTCCTTGGAAATTTGGATTATGAGATTTTTGAGATTTTGATGTAGTATGTTATAATTGTTGAAATTGGTGTGTATAATGTTATTTTGGGTATTTAACAATGATTCTAAGGTTAGATTGAAGAGATAATGGAGTTTGGTTAAATAATGGTGAAGAGAGAGAATTTAGGGTTATGGATTTTTGGGGTTTTGAAAACATGAACTTTAATTGTACAAATTGGTTCTAAATGAGTTGTTTTGATTCATAAATAAGTATTTTAAAGTCAAATATTGGATTTGGTGGTGCTGGGTTGGAGTTTGAGAATGGAAGTGGAGATTTAGGGTTTTGGAAAAGTGATTTTCTAAAGTGGTTGAATTGTGTGATTTTATTTGTTTAAGCATGTTGTTTAGTGTTAAAAGTGATGAATTTAAGCTTGGAATGAGTAATGGATTGTGTTGGAATTGAAAACCTTCAATGGGGAAGGTTATGCTATTTTTGAGATTTTATGTATAACAGTGTATTTTTATAATATAAATGATTTAAATGTATTAAAATATGTTTTTAATAATATAAATAAACTTAAAACACTAATTTAATTGTAGTAGAATGGAACTCCATTGTTGAAGTAAGGAAAGGCTACATTTTTGAAAATTTGTAGGAGTGATGTGTATTTATGGTTTAATGTTGGAAATGCCATTAAATGTGATACTAAATAATTATTTGTTATCACATTTAGTTTAGGCATTGAGGGAGGTAGATTTGCTTCATCCAAGTGGTGAAGGGCAAGTTCGAAAGATTGGATTGAAGGTTGTTTTTATCATGCTTTGGGTTGCTAGTAGAGATATGTACAAACTTTGAATATAATGTCTATATTTGCATAACATTTGGACTTAACACATTTTGTCTGAAAAATGTGTTAAGCTACTTGGTTCATTGATTGTGTATGAATAATATGCAATGACATTTGTAATGTCATATATGTGTTAAATGCATTGTGAAAAGCCATTGATAATGGCTAATTTGTGTAACATGTGAAATATGCATATTATGTGAAAATACCCAATGTAATTGGGTAATGTGTTGTGAATGCAAAAATGAGATAGGTGTAATAATGAAATGAATTGATATTGATAAAAATGAGAAAAGTGAGAAAAATGAGAAAGATGTGAAAAATGAGAAAAGTGAGAAAAAAATGTGAAAATAAGGCAATGTGCCTAGATTGAATATGTGAAAATGAGAAAGAGATTAATAATGAGAAATATGAATAAATTGTGTGCCTAGTATGTTATTCAATTTTCAGAGTTCTGGGTTTGGCGGCATGCATATGATTGCTTACGGGCTACACGCTAGAATGGTGAAAAGACCGGGTCGTAAGCCAGGCCAGCTGATAAATATGATGTTTTTGGGGTGAAAAGACTGGGTCGTAAGCCTCAAAAACTATAGCAGTCTAGCCGGGTTGAGGACCAAGATACTGAGGCCTAAGGGTCTAGCCGGGTTGAGGTCCAAGAGACTGGGGCTGTTACATTATCCATGGATATATATATTGCCTATGGGGCTAGACACATAGTGTCATTATGGACCAAAGCAGTAACTCTGAAATTTGAATAACATATTAGATCCTTTTTGGGCCCATGCTTGTCTTTGTTTTAATGTGAATTATGAAATATTTAAAAAATATAAGAAAGTGGATTGATGTGACATCTATATACATTGTGCATTTAGTATTGCATTGCGTTATATTGTTATTATCAAAGTTTATACCACTAGGCTTCGGCTTAGCACGATTGTTTCCATCGCGCAGGTGACAGGGTAGACCCAGCTGAGCTAGAGAGTTCCTCAAGACCAAGTCTGGTCTAGACTTTCAGTTAAGCTTGTTGAGTTGCTATCGATATCAGAAACACTGCCAGCAGCATGTATATATTTTTATGTTATTGTAAATTTTTTACTTTTATGCATAATATATTATGTTCTGAATTTTACATATTGTATATTATAAAGAATTCAATCAAATATACTACAAACCCTAAGCATGGAAATATCAAATTAAAGCATTCAATCAATGGAAATATCAAATTAAAGCATAATATATTATGTTCTGAATTAATTTGATATTTCCATTGATGTACCTTGTTGTTGGTACATCAATGGAAATATCAAATTAAAGCATTCAATCAAATATACTACAAACCCTAAGCATGGGTTTTTAGCTTAACATCATCAATTTAAAACATTCATTTAACTCAATATAAATCAAATACAAATTGTTCATTGCAATATCAATTCTCTTAATACAACAAAAACAATATTGGAATGAATTAAAAGAGAGAATAGAAAAACCCCTTGTGAAGATGCCAAGAGTAGGATTACTAGTCTTCCTCCTAGCTCCACTTTGATGTACAATGAAGAACTCAAGCCTTCTTTAGTGGTGATTCTCCTTTGCAATATGGAATGGAGCTTTCTCAAGTCACTAATCCTTCATTTGATTATGCCTTTGAGAGATGGATTTGAGCTTTCTCAAGTTACCAATCCTTCAATGAAGCTTCTTCAGCCTTTAAGAGCTTGTTAACCCAATTTATCCCAAAGAACCTCAAAGATCTTGTCAATGGAAGATGGAGAAGATGGAGAGGATAGAAATGGAGCATGAAGATGAAGGGACAAGGAGAGTGTCACTCTCTCCTCTCCCTAAATGGTGTATCCTCCCTCTTTCTCTTTTCTTTTCTCTCTTTCCAAACCCTAGCCGTCTCCCCCCCTCTCTTTCTCTTTCGTGCGAAATAACTTAAATAGATATTAAGGGTGACACGACCAAGCTTGATTTGGCTTGGCCGTGTCCCTCATTTTTCTTTGGAATACGGCCAAGCTTGCCGGCTGTGTCCTTCATTGCCTTCTTCTTTCTTTCTTTCTTTTCATTGTTCTCAAGAGGTGGCACGGCCAAGCTTGTGGCCGTGTCATATGGGTGTGTCACCTACTGCTTCTTCATTTTGCTTCTTCCTTGCTCATCTTTTGTTCTTGGGCATGAGATGGGACACGGCCAAGCTCATGGCCATGTCATGTGACAGTGTCAGCTTCTGCCCTTCTTTTCTTTTCTTTCTTTGGTTTCTTTGGTTTTGGTCTTTAAGTGAGACACGGCCAGTGGCTTGGCCGTGTCTCATGGCCGTGTCAAGCTCTGCTATCATCATTCTTTGAGGGACACGGCCAAGCATGATTTGGCTTGGCCACGTCTTGCTTGATTCATGCTCTTCCTTCATTATTTTGATCTTCCAAGGGAGTTTTTACACTTTAACCTAAAACAAACACTTAAAAAAAACTTTAAGCAAAAATCAAATGAAACATTAACTAAAATCACATAAAATTACACTAAAAAGAAGTGAAAAAATGATCTAAACAACTACCCCACACTTAATTCCTTGCTTGTCCCCAAGCAAGACTAAAATCAAAACACACTAACAAGATAATTTTGTTAAGTTCAAGAGTTATAAAGATGCATCAAGACTTCCTTATCCCTAAGTCCGCAATCAGAATCGAATAAAACAAAATCGATACCCATGCAATTAAGTGACTTTCCATGCATAACCTATGTTGCCGCTTCCTCACCAACTATTACTAGTGTTTGATCATGGTGGTGTTTACACTCTTAACATTTATTCAAAGAAAAACAAGAAAAACATTAACTAAAACTTAAACAAAAACAAGTTAAAAGTAAAAACACAAAAACACATAATGCACCCCACACTTAAAGATTCACATTGTCCTCAATGTGAGCATGCATCAACTAAAAGAGAGGTTTAGATGAAACCTAATTTCCATTGTTCCCATATGCGATGTACAATGCTCCTTCCACCCATAATGCAATTGTCGCTCATGTTTGCAGGGATGGATAGCATACAACTCTGAAGGATACCTGATGTATTGCTATGCCTAAGTAGCGTTATTTGAAAACATGTGAAGGTCATATTAGGGTAATCCTCCAGTGAATAGGAACTTTGTAAAACCCTTTTTCATTGTGCAACATGGTTCTATCCGTTGTATGCTCTTCTTCACCACAAGAGTAGAAGAGATGATTTTTGGGGACTCTTTAAGTTCAACCAAATTTGGTTGAATCACTTCTTCATCCACTCTAACAATGTCAAGTCCCATCTCAACAATCTCAGCATCTAAAATTAACTTACACTCCTCAATTTCTAAATTGGGAATTTCATGCTCTTCTTCTAAGGTCATAGTCATCCCAATCTTATTTTCACTATCTCCTTGGGAGTGCCTATTATAGATGTCAGAAAGTTGCTTACCTTGCTCCTCATCCTTCAAGCTACATGGAAATGGATTTGGTGGCCTATTAGGATTGGAAAATGCCTCCAAATTCTCCTCCTCCGTTGATTGGCTTAGCTCCTCTATGTTGGGTTGTATCTCCTCGCCATTATCTTCTTGATTAGTGCTTGCATCCAAAGAATCACAAAATTTGTTATATATCACCTGTTCACTCCTCAAATTTGTGATTACCTTGACTTGCTCCAATTGGCTAGGAAATTCCTCCTTTTGGCGTGCTTGGAGTTGATGTGCCAGTTGCGCAACTTGAATTTCCAACTTCTTCAATGATTCCTCCAAAGAATCAAATCTCTCATTGATCGCTTCCTGATTTTGTGTGCTAATTTGAAGGTAAGCATTCAAATCATCTTCCAATGTGGATTTCTTGCATTGATTCTGATTTTATGCACTATTTTGAATGAAGGCATTCAAACTATCTTCCAAAGTGGGTTCCTTAAGTCGATCTCAATTTTGTGCGCTAGTTTGAACAAAGGCATTCAAACTATCCTCCAATAAGGGTTTCTTAAGATGATCTTGATTTGAATATTGTTCTTGAGAGTAAGAACTTCTTTGGTGAGGTTGAAAACAATTTTGAGGTGAAATGTGTTGCTGATTTTCCCAAGAAAAATTTGGGTGGCTTCCCAAGCCTGAATTATAAGAATTGGAATATTGGTCGTTTCTACCCATTCGCTGGAAACCTTGGTAGTCATATTCTTCCTTTTGCCATTCTTGGTATCGTTCAAATCCAAATGAGCATGTATTTGCACTATGTCCTGCATTGCCACATGCTGCACATATCTCTTGGCGTGGCATAGGTGCTCTTCCTCTTGCATTTACCACCTTAAGTTGATTCGTCAATTCTGCTAATTGCCATGCCATTTCAGAATCATTGTTCCTATCATAAACTCCCCCGTGCCTTGAAAACTGCATCTTTACAAAAGGCACTTAGCAACTTAAAGAAAACAAACAAATAATTAAATTGAAAGAAAATTAAACAAAATAAACAAACAATTCAAAGAAAATAAACAAACAATTAAATAAAAAAAATCAAACTATCACTACTTAAACAGCCTTCCTCGGCAGCGGTGCCAAAAATTTGTTGCGCTCGAATTAAGTACTACTACAAGTGTTACTCGCAAGTATACGAGGTAGTTGCAGCAAAGGTGATCGCCCCAAGGTCATCTCACAAGGAAGGTGTAGTTCGTAATAGCTTGATTAAAGCAATTAAATTAAAAATGAGTTCGTTGTTTTGAAATGGTACGAGAACAATTTAAACCTAAAATTAACATGCGTAGGGTTGGTGTGTGAAGGTTGTACAAGATCAAATCGATTCTTGGGAATGTGCCTAGGGTTATAGGTCCATTCAATCAAAGCTCAATTCTCAATTATCCATTAACATAACCTTGTAAATTAATTTGTTCCTTAAGGTTAATTAGTCAATTACCAATTCATTAGTTCTCACATTCATGAAATAGCAATAACCAATTATTTCACATTTGCAAATTAATGAAACCCTACAACTTATATTTCTAATTCATTCATAGGGCAGTCGATTGCATAATTCTGATATCAAATTTCACCTCTCGATCCTTCATTCAATATCTAGAGATCATTAGGTAGCTAATCTATCAACCTAGCATACAATCCAATGCAATCAACCAACAACAAGGAACATCAATGGAAATATCAAATCAAAGCATTTAAACAAATATACTACAAACCTAAGCATAGGGTTTTAGCTTAACATCATCAATTTAAAACATTCATTCAACTCAATATAAATCAAATACAAATTGTTCATTGCAATATCAATTCTCTTAATACAACAAAAACAATATTGGAATGAATTAAAAGAGAGAATAGAAAAACCCCTTGTGAAGATGCCAAGAGTAGGATTACTAGTCTTCCTCCTAGCTCCACTTTGATGTATGATGAAGAACTCAAGCCTTCTTCAATGGTGATTATCCTTTGCAATATGGAATGGAGCTTTCTCAAGTCACCAATCCTTCATTTGATTATGCCTTTGAGAGATGGAATGGAGCTTTCTCAAGTCACCAATCCTTCAATGAAGCTTCTTCAACCTTTAAGAGCTTGTTAACCCAATTTATCCCAAAGAACCTCAAAAATCTTGTCAATGGAAGATGGAGAAGATGGAGAGGATAGAAATGGAGGATGAAGATGAAGGGACAAGGAGAGTGTCACTCTTTCCTCTCCCAAATCAGGTATCCTCCCTCTTTCTCTTTTCTTTTCTCTCTTTCCAAACCCTAGCTGTCTCCCCCCCTCTCTTTCTCTTTCATGTGAAAGAACTTAAATAGATATTAAGGGTGACACGGCCAAGCTTGATTTGTCTTGGCTGTGTCACTCATTTTTCTTTGGGACACGGCCAAGCTTGCTGGCCGTGTCCTTCACTTCCTTCTTCTTTCTTTCTTTCTTTTCTTTGTTCTCAAGAGGTGACATGGCCAAGCTTGTGGCCATGTCATGTGACACGGCCAATGGCTTGGCCATGTCATGTGGGTGTATCACCTACTGCTTCTTCATTTTGCTTCTTCCTTGCTTGTCTTTTGTTCTTAGGCATGAGATGGGACACGTCCAAGCTCCTGGCTGTGTCATGTGACAATGTCAGCTTCTGCCTTTCTTTTCTTTTCTTTCTTTAGTTTCTTTGGTTTTGGTCTTTAAGTGAGACACGGCCAGTGGCTTGGCTGTGTCTCATGGCCGTGTCAAGATTTACCATCATCATTCTTTGAGGGACACGGTCAAGCTTGATTTGACTTGGCCATGTCTTGCTTGATTCATGCTCTTCCTTCATTATTTTGATCTTCCAAGGGAGTTTTTACACTTTAACCTAAAATAAACTTTAAACAAAAATCAAATGAAACATCAACTAAAAACACATAAAATCACACTAAAAACAAGTACAAAAATGATCTAAACAGTTCTTATAACAAGTAAAGAATATATATATTCTATTTAATTTTATATTTTTAGAATTTGAAAATTTAAATTGGAAATGTGAAAAATTTTTATTAAACCGGTTTGTGACATTTTTATACCTTTTATGCGTATTTTACATATGCTGAAAATATGTATTGTATGTATATAGGGTATAACGGTGTTATATACCTGGCTCCGGGTTAGTGTGATCGTTGTGTAATTTGGGCCGGAGGGTGTATCAACAAAGCCCGACAATGGTATGATGTAGCGCCTTCTCGGGTAAAGTAGATTATCCCAGATTGCTGCTTTGAGAACTTCATCTTTCAATTACCGTCCGAGGAGTATCCAATAGACCGGAGCATAGTCCAGGCGCTTGCAGAATGATGGTTGGACACAACTCATACTTTTCACTTGCCCATTGGAGAACTGACAACTGGTCCGGTCGACTTTGCTGCTATAACTGGCATTCAGTATGATGGTCTTCTGGTTCCTCTTACCAACGATATTCTGACATTTGAATAAATTCAACAATTAATTGGTATGGAACCATCATATAAAAGGCCTTTTAAGATAAAAATTGAGCCAATTCGTAGTTATTGGTTGAACTATGAAGGACGGGTTCACAGAGACACAACCCAACAATATGCTCGAGGATTTTTGTTGTATTTGCTTGGGTCAACCATCTTAGGCAGCACTGAATCCTCAATCCATTTGTCAGTGTTGAGGGCCCTTACTTATTTTAGGACGGTACCACTTTATGGCTGGGGTAAAGCTAGCCTTGCCTGTCTTTACCATGGTCTTAACAAAATTTGCCGCAATAAGAAGTCTTTTGTTGGCTTTATGGTAGTTGTTGAGGTATTCTTCTTCCACCAATTTCAATTCCATTCTTATTCTTGCATGAATTTGATTTTTATTATTATAGTAGGCATGGGCATATGAACACAACCTTGTGAAGGTGCCTTGTATTTCCCGAGAGAGAGTCGGGTATCTGAGATTAGATTTCTGGTTGTCTAAGCGTGTATAAGTTCCCGACTCTCACCATGTGCATACCCAATGTTTTGTCTTGAGCTGCTTGACTTAGGACTAGGTAAAATAGCATTAGTATACTTTAAAATTTATGTATGAAAGTTTACTTGCCTTATGTCATTTTGCAGGTGAATTTGGCCTGTGGAACCCAACAGAGTGGACAAATTGGACTTCCTCCATAAATGCTGCACTGCCTTTTCAACATACTCGCCGAGTCATCGCCGGCCCTGTGTCTAGTGGCTGGTTTCTTGGAGAGAGAGTATATGAGTGGTTTCTTGGTCCCAAGCAGCGGAGGATTTTGATGTGTTTTCCAGAGTATACCTTGAATATAACATCAATGGTTATGATGTTGAAACATTTCTCTATCCACTGGGTGCATCTTATACCCAGTTTATTCAAATTGGGCTCTCAAACTTTGATGTATCTCCTGTTGGTTTATGGGAGATTTCTGAGGAAAATGAGGGTAGAGATGAAGAGGAACATCATGAAGAGGGAGTAGAGTTTGTTCCACATCTCGGGGCTAGCACTTCTCAGGTAAACTTTTACCATTTTTCCATTGCAATCACTTCTTTCTTAACTTTTTTTTTATTTTTTAATGATTGTTGTAGGCTGCTGGCCCATTTGATCATGAGGCTGGACCTTCTTTTACTGTTTCTTCATTTGCTCATTCTAGTCTACCAGATATGCCATCTCATCCGCAGGGTATTGATATGGATTACCCGGTAAGTTTTCTTGTTCCATGATAACTTATGCTATATGTATGCGTGATTTATGTATGTTCTTACTCTTTTCCTTTCTGGCTTACAGCGGATGCTTGAAGAACAAAATAAGAAACTTCAAGAAGAGTTGGCTGCGAGTCGTCAGTAGGTTTCTTACTTTGAAAATTTGTATCATCAATCAGAGCAAAATTTTCGAGACTTCCAATTTCAGGGGATGAGAGATCCTGGTGTTTCTTCATTTAGAGGCCCTCAAACTGATGACCATGAGATCCTTTTGTTTACTTCTGATGAAGACCGTGCCAGATCAAAACTCCAAGGTAATAGGGATTCTGGTGCTCCTGCTTCAGGTAGACTCGGGATGAGTGATTTGCCTCCTCCTTTGACAAGCGATGATTTTTTTAGAGCTTTATTTGATGACCTACTCCCACCTTCTTAGTGATGTATGAATATTGTATCAATTGAGTAAACAATGTATAATAAGTATGATAATATATAATGTCCATTTTACTGCAACTTTTTTTTCTTTTCTCTATCATTTTTTTCTTTATTTCTCTTACTTACTTTTAAATATATATATATATATATATCAAAATATTATGCCACAATTTCCCTTTTCACATTCACAGCCGTACCACTTAGCTAAAACCAAATGCAACACGGCAATTAAGAAATTTCGTCGCTAATTCCTTTTCCAAATGCATCACAGTCTCGCTCTTTTTCCTTATCAAATTTGGAATAGCATGGGCTCTTCTATATAAATTACTCTTCATGCCATAATTTCATATAGAAACCAAGAGATTTTCCACCTCAACATAAAAACTCCTTTTATCAATTCTAATCTTCCTACATCCTTCCACGATGACCTAACTCCATTTGATGAAAATAAAAATTCTATTTAAGAATATGGATGCCATTCACTAGAAGCAAATGTCTTGGTCAAAGATTGATATTTTAAAGTGTTTTCAAAATGTTAAATTGGACCATTCCTTTTTACATGCCATGGCCTCTTTTTGGAATGTAGATTCTAGGACATTTAAAATTAATTGCTTTGAAATGTGTCCCTTGATTAAAGAATTTGAGGCTATCCTTGGATATCCAAATAATCAACAAATGGCATTACCCATATTGATTTCCAAGCCTCAACAGAAGATGCAAATATTATTTCAAATTTCAAAGCTCGAAGTTCTACAGTTGATGAAAGGTGAGAAAATTCTACTTGCTCCCTTGATTGATTTTTGTCTTTCTCATTTGGCTCCTACTAAGGCATGGGGACGTATGCTTTTTCTTTACTTGCTTGGCCAATTCTTGCTTGTTTCTTCTGATGGCGATATTAATCCATGAGTATTGGATATCATGGACCAAATGGAAGGAGGCTAATCATCGATACTTGTGATCTTGGCCGAGACTTTAGTTGGATTAGACCAACTTAAATCAGGATTGTCAATGAGACTGACTAAGAGTCCATTGCTACTTTAGGTAATTACCTAAACTGCCCTTTTGGGTTTTCAATTTAGGTTTTCCCTTCTTTTTTTTTTATTTTAATGCTCTAATTTTTTCCTAGTCCGCCCATGCGGGTTTTCGGAACTAGCGTGCTATCCTACTTTTTTCCTAAGTTGCCCTTGCGTGTTTTCAACTTAGCAGACCTCTTTTATTATGTTTTTTTATATTGTTCTAATTTTTGCCTAGTCCGCAGATGTGAGTTTTCAGAACTAGGGAGCTGGCCTAATTTTTGCCTAAGCTGCCATTTTGGGTTTTCAACTTAGTGGACCTCTTTTTTTTAATTTAATTTTCCTCACAGATTTTGCTTCAGGAGCGTCTTTGCTTGCTTGATACCCCATCCATGGGTTTTGCTAGATATCTGCCACGGCATCATTCTGCTAGAAAACTACTCCATCCTGCTTCTTCATATACTGATTGGGTTGACTAGATCCACTCACGTGCTGAAGTCAACATCCTTTGGTTGGTACCTTGGTGGAAGATTTCTCGTATCACCATGCGGACATACTTGATGTATGTTCCTCTTGCTGCTCTTCATCAAGGTACTTGCTATGATCCCCACAGACTTGGCCGTCAGTATGGAGCTGAGCCTCATGGTTCTAAATTTACTCACGATTTAGACATGCCTTGCTTGACTGAAGCCTACTTGGATTGGCTGAGGCAAAGCTGGCCTGCACGTTACACTTATCATCTACCATAGATTTTATATTTGTCAATTGAGAAAGTGTATTGTTAGGATGAAAAAGTAATAAAAGTAATAAAAGATGCTTCTTTTCCATTTATAATTTGTCATCACCTTTTGTTATTGTGTTTATTATTTCTTCCATATCTGGTCAAATACTTATAACAGTGCACATAGAACAATTTTAAGATTAATTCTATTTTATTAAATTGGGGAACAACCAAACATAAAGCTAGCATACATAAGATCACTCCTACTGCCAACTAGCCCTTTTGGGTTTTCAAATTGATGATTTTCTCTCATTTAGCCCTAATTGTTGCCTAGCCCGCCCTTTCGAGTTTTCGGGACTAGCGGACTGCTCTAACTTTTGCCTAGGCCGCCCTTTTTGGGTTTTCAACCTAGCGAGCTTTTTTCTTTTTCTTTTTTTTTATACATAAAACCTCTTCAACCTGTCAATGTTCTATGGCTCACTAAACTCTTTCCCATCCATGTCTGATAACTTCACTGCACCTTTATTCATGACTTGTTTCACAACATATGCCCCTTCCCAGCTAGGCCTAAACTTTCCTCTTGGATCAGATACATTAGGCTTACATTGTTTCAACACTAAATCTCCAACTTTGAGTTTTCTGATCTTAACTCTTCTATTATAAGCCTGAGCTATCTTCCTTTGATACAGTTGATGATGATATAATGCTTTTAACCTTCTCTCTTCTAGCAAAGCTAATTGTGTGTATCTGCTCACTACCCATTATGTTTCAGGCAGTTGAGCTTCCAAGACCACTCTTAATGACTTGATCTCAATTTCAATTGGCAACACTGCTTCCATCCCGTAAACCAAAGAGAATGGTGTCATTCCAGTAGGTGTTCGCACACTTGTTCTATATCCCCATAAAGCAAAAGGAAGCATCTCTGACCAATCCCTGTACATCTTGGTCATCTTGGAAAGAATTTGCTTGATTGTCTTGTTTGTTACTTCTACGCACCATTAGCCTTTAGTCTATAAGGAGAGGATCTATGATGTTGGATTCGGTACTTTGAGAATAAGTCCTTAACTGCTCCTTCAAACTATACCCCATTATCTGATATCAGACTGTGCAGGACCCCGTATCTACAAATGAGGTTCTTTTCAATAAATCTAGACATTTGACTTGAGCCTAGTTTGTTGAAGGATTCAGCTTGACCCATTTTGAAAAATAATCTGCTGCTACTACAATGAAACGGTGACCATTTAAGGCTGTCGGATGTATCTCTCCTATAATATCGATACCCCAAGTGGCAAAGGGCCAGGGTGAAGACATAGAATGCAATTCTTCAGGAGGCATGTGATCCAAGTTATCATACATCTAACATTGTTGGCATTTCTTTATGAACTCAATACAATCTCTCTCCATGGTCAACCAGTAGTAACCTTGTAGAATTATCTTCTTAACTAGGGCCAAACCACTCATGTGCGAACTGCAACTTCCCACATGTATTTTTGACATGATATGCTTCACTTTAGGCTTCTTCAAGCATCTCAAACGCACCCCCATCAGGCCATCTTTGATATAACTCTTCATGAAAGGTGATGTATTGCAAAGGCCACCGTCTTATGTCTCTTCTTTCTTTCTTCGTTGCCCTCGATGGGTATTTATTTTCCTCTAAAAATCATCTTACAGTATCATACCACGTATCATGGTCTGTATCAGTTTCCATGATAGTTTCATATTCGTATCAAGGAGTTGATGAACTGGTCAAAATCAGAGGCTTAAAGAATAGACAGATAGGATTTTCCCATACCGAAGCCAATGTGGCTAGGGCATCAGCCATCTGATTTTCTTCTCTTGATAGGTGTATAAACCTACACTCCTTAAAGTTCTTCTTCATCATGGTCAAGTAATGGTGGTATGGTTTTAATTTTTCTTCTTTTAACTCCCACTCTCCATTTACTTGGGATACTACTAGCAACGAATCGCCAAAAACTTCCACCTTATCCACCTTCATAATCATTAGGGTTTCCAAACCAAAGATACATGCTTCATATTCCACCATATTATTGGTTGCCCTGAATTTCAACTTTTTGGCTAAAGGGATAAGTTTCCCTTTAGGCGATTCTAATATGACTCCCAAACCTGCTCCTTTCCTATTTGCTGCTCCATTGAAATACATTTTCCATCCTTGTACTTCAATTGCCTCTAAATGTTCATCGGAAAATTCCAAGATTACCTCTTCGCTATCTGGTAATGGTTGTTAGGCCAGGAATTCTGCCACTGCTTTACCTTTGATTGTTTTCCTGGTTACATACTCAATCTCAAATTCTTCTAATATTATTAACCATCGACCATATTTCCCAATCAAAGAGGGTTTCAACCTTAAGTATTTCATTGGATCCAACCTGGAAATTGCTTGCACACTATACGGTTGAAAGTAATGCCACAACCTCTTAGAAGACCAAACCATGGCTATACAGGTCTTTTCAATAATACTATACTTAATTTCATAAGGTAGGAGCTTTCTACTCAAATAGAAAACTGCATGCTCAATCCCTGACTCATCTGCTTGGGCTAGCATGGCTCCTATTGACTCTTTTTCTATTGCTAAGTATAATAATAGAGGTTTGCCGGGTTTAGGTGGTTTTAAAACAAGTGGATTCAGCAAATACTCTTTTATTCATTCAAAGGCCCTTTGACATTCTTCATTCCACAGGACTGGCTGATTCATTTTAAGCAATTTGAAGAAAGGCTCACAGATTGTTGTGAGCTTCTATGAATCTGCTAATGTATTGTAATTTGCCAATGAATCCCCGAACATCTCTCTCCATCTTAGGGGCTGGCATATTCCTGAGTGCTTTAACTTTGTCAAGATCAATCTTAATGCCATTCAGACCAATCACATGTCCCAATAATTTGCCTGAAGTAACCCCGAGCACACACTTCTTCGGGTTTAATCTTAGCTTATATTTCAATGCTTTATCGAAGAATAATTCTAAGTTTTGATAGTGTTGTTCCCTTGTGTCCGATTTCACCATCATATCATCAACATATACTTCAACTTCATTTTGCATAATCTCATGAAATAGTGTGGTGGCCATCCTTTGGTAGGTTGCTCCAGCATTCTTTAAACGAACGGCATCACCCTATAACAAAATATACCCCACGTAGTAATGAAAGTAGTTTGGGCTTTATCCTCTTGGGCCATTAAGACTTGGTTGTATCTAGAAAATCCATCTACAAAAGAGTGTAGCATGCTAGAGGTTGCACTGTCAATGAGAACATCTATATGGGTAAAGGAAAATCATCTTTAGGGGAAGCCTTGTTTAAATCCCTACAGTCCACACAGACCCTTTTTCTTCCATCTTTCTTTGGTATGAGTACAATGTTGGCTAGCCAATATGGATATTCTATCATTTCAAGGAACTTTACTTGTATTTGTTTAGTTAGCTCTTCTTTAACCAATTCAGCCCACTCAGGTCTTAATCGCCTAAGCTTTTGTTTAACAGGTTTCATGTGAGTGTAAGTAGGAATAAGTTGTTCGGCTATGTCTCGATCTATACCAAACATATCCTTATAAGACCAAGCAAATACTTCTTCATATTTTTTGAATATTTTTTCAAATCTATCTCTCTCATCAGGAGTAAGGTCGGATGCTATGCTAATGTTTTTAGGATTTTCGATTGTTCCCAAATTTAATGATTGTGTGTTAACAGAATTAATATTAAAGATGCTCATGTAACAACTATTTGAATGTATGCAACCATCAGGAGAAACATCACACAAATAAGCAATATCAGACTTTATTGCATTCATTTTGGAAAAGAAAACATCATCATCCTCATACAAAGCAGACAAATTAAAATCAAAATAAAAATCATTGTTCTCAAAATCATAAGGCAGAATGTCTTCAAACTTCTCTTCAACCAGGGAAGCAATCTCTTCCGGAGTCTTCTCGGCTTTTAGGATAGCTTCGTTCTTCTCTTCCGGATTGGATTCTTTGTTGGCTGGTAGGGAGAGCTCTTTCTTCATTTGCTCCACTAGCTCGGCAACATCTGCAAAAATTTCAAAGCCCGGGATAAACTTTCCCATGAACATGATTGGCTCGGGCTTTCCTTGGAGTGGTCCCATGTTTGGAGCCTTGACAAAGATCTCTTCAAGTGGTGGGAGCTCATCTTCTCATTCTTCTTTAGCTGGGCATTATTGGCTTCATCATATCCCAACCCCTTTTTGGATGTTTGAGTTATAAAATCTGGTAGCTTTGTCAAACCGACCTTACCCTTTCTAAGACCAGCTCCAGGAAGGTAGTTCATGCTCTTCATCATGTTTAAGACTTTGGAGTCCACTACTTCATTATCAAAAATTGCAGCTACTTGGAAACCATTGAGAGGCCTCTCAATCAGTAGAGCATTAACAATCTCATTATCTTCGGCCTCGATGACCAATGTCTCATCTCCGTTAGGGAACTTGATCTTTTGAGAAAGGGTGGAAGGAACTCCACCAAGAGGATGAAACCATGGTCATCCCAAGAGTAGGGCAAAGGTAACAGGTATGTCCAAAACAACAAATTCAATAATAGATTCAATTGGACCAACCTTGACAGCAGCATTGAAAGTTCCTTCTACATATCTCTTGGTGTTGTCATAAGCCCGAATGGTTACCTCGGTTAGGTTTAGATCCCTTATTGACATGGCTAGCTTTGGGAATATTTTAAGTGGTGAAACATTTATGGCGGACCCATCATCAACCATTACATATGGAGTCCTTTTCCCTTTGAATTCTATTTTGATAAAGAGAGGGCGGATGTGATATCTCCCCTCTTCCGATAAATTCGCATATGAGAAAGATACTGCTCCCATATTAACTTTGCTCTTCTCTTGAATATCTTCACATTTCATTACTCCCTCAATTTTTATGAAGTTGATCAGCTCCTCCGGTGTTGTGGAAGTGGAAATTGGCATGCTAGCTAAGGCCTTAGCCATAGTTTCTCGGTGTTTTTTAGAAGTAGCTAATAAATCCCAATTGCTAACACTTGCTTGGGTTCTTTTCAATTGCTTGAGCACAATACCATCTTCCTCTTCTTTATTCCCCACTTCAACTTCCTTTCCCTTATTAACTTTTACCTCTTTAGGCGGTGGCCTTGCATAAGGCTTACCGGATCTAGTGTTCATTAATTCATCTTCTTTGGGCTTGGACCAGGTCCATTCTTCCTTCTTGGATACCAGATCATCATCACTATCGCTTGAATCCCAAAACCCATTGACAACACAAATTGCTACTTCTTTACCCACCATAGCTTGTTTAATTTTGCCAAATTCCTCTTCTTCTTTGGTTGCTTCTCCACCCACATCTTGAAAAGAAGACATGACAAAATCTTCATGCAAACCTCCTCCAATCATGAAGGCTGCCGGTGGTGGTACTCTTTTGAACTTGGGTAATGGATTGTCATTGGTGTTCGGCTTGTTGGGCTCGGGCAGCTTTCCACTATAAATTAAATTTTGGATTTCATGTCTCAGCCTCACATATCTATCTGTGTCATGCCCTTGCATTTGATGAAACTGACAAAATGCTTTAGTGTCGAAACTAGGAGGGAAAGGGTTAGGCAAAGGACGAGAATTTAAGGGTTGTAATAACCCCTTTCTTTGAAGCTTA
The DNA here is from genome assembly GCA_947685225.1 of Garcia nutans. Taxonomy (NCBI): domain Eukaryota; kingdom Viridiplantae; phylum Streptophyta; class Magnoliopsida; order Malpighiales; family Euphorbiaceae; genus Garcia; species Garcia nutans. Next base: position 25,218,669 of record CANTUV010000024.1, read on the forward strand.
TTGAGAACCCAAGACATCAGTTTTCCCAATTTCGAAAACTGTCTTCTTGTTCATTGGTTAGTAGCATTAACACCGACTGCCTTTTGCATGGTTTGACTACCAGATTGATAGTTTCCTTTCTCATTCCTTCTTGTTGAAAAATGGTTTTTCTCTCTTTCTCATTCCTCGATTTGCAGACCAGCTTGGAGGAGATTTTTAAAATTACGGATGAGTGTATGAGACATCCTTTCACGAAGACTAGGTAACACCCCCCTTACAATCATCCTTATTTGATCGGATTCATTGGGCCTCTTCTTGAGCAAAGCAGCCTTATTTCTCCATCTTTTCACATAATCCATAAAATTCTCATTTAGCCTTTGTCTAATGGACTCAACTTCCATTAATGTAACTTCCATTTCAATATTATATCCATATTGTTGGATGAAGGCCTTGTATAGCAGATCCCAACTCTTTTGTGTTCCATCATCTAAGGTATTGAACCAATTTTGGACAACAGGGTCCAATGAGAGCATAATGTGCCTTAAAGTTTGAGCCTTAGCAGCTCGGGCAAATTGCATAGCAATGATATACTGCTTCACATGGAGGTGAGGATTTCTGGTTCCATCAAACTTTTCAAAAGATGGCATCTTGAACTTGTACGGAACTTCTTCATCTAGCTCAAATAATTTGTCAACTTCGGACATTTCTTTGATTTTCAGTTTCTTCTCAAATTTCATTTCTAAGTCCGCAATCATCTTTTCAACATCAGAAGTTTTGGTTTTCTCCATAGCTGATCTTTCAACAATCTTTGGTTCTTTCTTCATATCTTGAGGATCTTGGTAGTATTGAGCCCAATCATCATCATCATTAATGATCACCTTTTAATCATCAAAAACCACTTCACCAACTTTAGTCTTCCCTTTGTCCTTTGGCTTCTTAGTGCTAGCAGATGCTTCGACATGATTTCCTAAAATCGCAGCCAAATTGTTCTTCATGGTCTCAGCTAGGGCCTCTTTTATTTCTTCCATCCTAGCATTGAGGGCTTCATCCACCATTCTTTGAATTTGTTCGGGCTCCATTGCTTTTGGTGAGAAAGTGATTGCGTCATTGCTAGATTCTTCGCTTTCGGCACAGGTTGGATTGTCGTAACCTTTTAAACTGTCGTAATCCAGGGCTGTGAGCCAGAAAGGATCAATGATATGAGATGCAAATGTATGTATGCATGTATGCACAAATAATAAACAAACAAGGATAAATAGGACATTCCTTCCAACCTTATAACATCCACACACGAATGGCGAGTCTCTTTTCCTAGGTATATGGTTAACAAAATACCAACATGGGCTATCATGTTTTTGAATAATTCCCTCGGACGTTTCAACCAATAGTTATATTTTCAAAAATGGAAATCAATTTATGATAATTCTCATTAATTATGTTTTAATCCATTTATCCAACTAAAGTAGCTTTTATGCTATATTCGATTAAAACTAAATTAACAGGTTTATTATGGATAGATTTCTCACTTGAAAAAATAACTAATTATTCATGCCAAAAACTAGCCCATGATTAATTATTCTTAGTATAAACTAGGCTCACAATTGATTTTTGGTATTTTGTAATTGACCTAAATATTTGTAAGCTCTTTGTAAGAAAATGTTGGATGAAAATAATTTTGTTTCTAAGCCCATTGTAAAAAGATTTAAAAAAAATGGATTTTGGGCTTTGTATTTGAGTCTTGAGAAAAAAAAATTTTGATTTGGAAAAGTTTAAGGACCATCTTAAAAAGTTTTGAAAATAGCTTTGGTCTTTTAGATTTTAAAGAGAAATTTATTTTGAGCTCACAATGTATTTTAGGTCATATTAGAAAAGGAACAAACCAAATAAGCCATGATTTAAGCCAAGATAAATTAACCATGGTCAAACAACATGCATTTTGGGGTAAAAAACCTAAGGAAAGTAACTAGGACAATTACATGAGCTTTAGTCTTTGGGTAAAAAGGCTTAGGTTCCCATAGCAAGTATATACCAAATGGTACGAGGCTATGAGTGGTTATTTCATGCTCGATCTCCATACCTTGAGTGAAAGAAAGGTATCCCTTACATAACACAACACGGGTAACACGGGTGTCCTAACTCACGCTCACGATGCAATCTAATATGATGCAATGGATAATATCAATATAAGAAAGAATAGAATAATATAAAGGCCAACAGAATCAACTTCTCTTATCCGCAGTGGAGTCGCCACTGTGAGCAGGGATTTTTGTCCCCACTCCCGGTGGAATGGTTCTTGTGACTTCGACACTGTTTAGGCTTGGGGCCTTAGAGAACATGGACCTAAGTCTGGAGAAAATGGAGTCGCCACCTGGATTGGCCGGGAAAAAAAAAGGGGTGGTTGACTCAATTCCAAAGGAATCCCCAACCCCCTAATGGGTTCGGAAAGTTGGGTACGTGTGGAGAAGGTGAGAAATGGCCCAGCACCCCCACAACGCCCGGTTCATTGGAACCTACCTCCTTTGCAAGTCTTAACATTATAAAATTCATAAATATAACAATATTATCCATATTACATGCAACAATTGAAATAAAGCATCATTATATTAAAATCAAAGCAATGTCCAAACAAAGCAAATAAATGGAAACCCATCCGAAGATGGAAACATGTCCTTACATCATCCATGTCTAAACAGAATAGGGCACCCACTAAAAGGTAGAAACATGTCCTTTACATTGGTCCAAAATATAAAAGCAATTTAAATTACATGATATTTATCTAATGAGGTACCCATAAAGTGGAAACATACCTCTTAAAATTTTAATACTAAAGCAAATAAATAATGACAATAAAGAAAATATCCATCAATGATAAATTAAATAAATCAAGCATTGAAATTAAATAAATCAACCATCAAAGCATTTAATGAACTACATAATCAAATCTAAAATTAAATAAAGCAAGTAAAGATACAAATTAGGGTTTACCGTTTCTATTTAAAGTTCTTTAATTAACATTTAGGGTTTTGGGATTTTAGTATTATTATTGTCATTTGTTTAAGCTACTGTAAGGGTTTAGGGAAATTGGAATGGATTAGGGCTTTATGAATTAAATTAAGGTTTAGGGGTAACATTATGAATTTAGAGTTTTAGAATCTTAAGACATTAGGTTTATAATTCATATTTATTGGATTGTGATTTTAAGCTTGCTGTATTGAGTTTTAAGGTTAGGATTTATAAGATTTTAAGGTTTTAAGAATTAGGGTTTAGGAAAATTAGGGTTTACCGTATTAGTTTTGATAGAATTAGGGTTTTTGACATTTTGGAAAACATATTTGATTTTAGGATTTAAGAAAGTGGTTTAGAGTTTTATAAAAGTAATTATGATTTTCAAAAACTGTAAAATAAGTTAGAGTTTGGAGATTTAGCAAAACATTTGGAAATTTTGGAACAAAGTTAGAGGAAAACCGTTTAGGGTTTTTAAAAGTTTTTTTGAAATAAGAGAAATGATTTAAGGTTTTTGGAAACAAAAGAAATGAATTAGTGTTTTTTAGAGACAAAATAAGGTTTTTGGAAAAAGAAAAGTACTTTTGAGGGTTTTTAAGAAATAGAAGGAATAATTTAGGGTTTTAAGGTTTAGACGAAATGTTTTAGGGTTTTAAGTTTTAGAAGAAATAGAAGAAATAATTTATTCAATTTTAGTGATGAACCTATTGTAAAGAAATAAATAAAGAAAATAGAGATTCAAACCTTCGTTCGTTGGTTCCACCAAAAATTGCTTTCTGGATGAACAAGGACAATGACAAGGTTGCTGACTTTGATGAATTGTTGATTGCTTGCTTATTGCTAGGGTTTTCAATAATCCAAGTTTCGATCACCTAATCAAAGTCTCACTATCCGATCTCCAAGTTCCAATCCCAGTCCAAAGTACCTTCAAAGTTTTTTAAAGTCTAAAAGTCCCTTTTTTCTATCTTTTAAAGTGTTATTTATAGGAGAATTTATATGATTAAGTCTTATTGTTTAAGGAAACTAAAATTAATTAGGAAAAGAAACCGAAACCAAATAGAGTTTGGTTTTGAAAAAAATTGCGTTGGAAAAATTTCGGTGGCGAAAACTGCGAGTGCTAGCCAGAAACTGCGAGCTTCGGGGCGTTGGCTGCGAGGATTGGTGCGGCCAACCAATTTCGCCCACAGGAATTTTTTATTTTTATTATTATTTTTTATTATTATATTTTTATTAACTTCACCATTTTTTATTTTTATTAAAAATTATAAATAATAAATACTAAAATAAATTTAATTAAAATACCACAAAAATTATTTTGTACTGTATAAAAAATAACGGACCGGACTGGGTCAAAAATTAAGGGTCTACAGGGCTCCAGCATAATTTCCTTTGTCTAGGCATAGTCAGTCTTAGAACATGATTTGACAAATTTTTGAGGTGAATTGAACTCTGCTTATTTAAGCTAGAGATGATCTACGCATTATTTGGTTAGCCAACAACTAGTATCCACCCAATTAAATATCAATCCCTAGTTGTCCCTTTGAGCCTTCATAAAATTTTAGCTTTCTTTTCATTAGCTTACCAACCTCAACAACCTACCCTAAGCTGTTGTGATACTTTTGACAAGTCTTATGATCACTATGATGAAGAGGCAAGAAGATCAAAGAATGGATTGCATAGCCAAAACCATAAGGATAGTTGATGTTCTCAAGACCATAAGGGTAGTTGAAGTTCTCCTAATATCTCCAATCTATCATGATGACATCAGAGTAACAAATGATTTATCCCAGTTAAAGAAGATTTATGTCACTCCACTCATCCATTATTAGAAACCCAAGTTGGTATAAATAGGACAACTCTTTTAGAGCTAGAACCAAAAAAAAAGAAGAAGAAAAAAGAAGAAAAAGAAAAGAAGAAAAGAAAAAAAAGAGAAAGAAAAGAAAAAGAAAAAAAGAAGAAAAGAAAAAAGAAAAGAAAAGAAAAGAAAACCCAAAACGGTTCAAAAAGCCAACTGAGTTCTCTTTTACCTAAAGCAGCAAAAGGCTTCCATTTGGTTTATAAGGATAGTTTGACTTGGATTGGTCCAACCCAACCAAAGATTCAATCAAAATCAGAGAAAAGGGAGAAAGGCCATCCAGTTCTTGAAAGTTTTGTACTTGACAGTCCTACAAGGAAGAAGGACAAAATGATAAAATGCTCAATGAAAGCGAAGAGTAAGAAAAATAAAAAGAAAGAAAAGGGAGAAGAAAAGAAACGAATTTGGGTACCAAACTTCTTGCAAGAGCAAAGACTATCCTAATCAATATCTAGATTAATGCCAAGAAGATAGAAGGAATTTGGAGTCTAGCAAGATTGCTCCCAGCTACCTAAAGTTCAAACAATAAATTTATAGTGTGAGGGTTTATCCATTGTGTCACAACGGCTCCAATCTCAAAATGGCTTTCATTTAACCTGTGTCCCTTATAGACCCCATTTCAAGCTTATCAAAGACCTATTGATCTCTCTTGGTAGGTAGAGTCTATTAGTGGAGATAGTTTGAACAAGCATGCATATGAGATAGATAATATTTAAACTCAATGAGACCTTTGGCCAAGTAATGTGTATGTGCCTATCTGAAGTGCAACAATTCTTGCTTAAATAGACATGATTCCCAAGTTTAGCACGGTAACTAGGGTTGTCATGTTATAGATATGTTAATTTGGAAAATCAAGTCCTGAGGTAAATTGACATTAATTTGGTAAAGCCAACATTTGATTTCAAAATCAAAATTCAAAAGTGAAAATTCAAAAAAAACAAAGAGAAAGAAATTACAAAACCTTCGAGTTAAGGGGAGTATGTTGAACCATCCAAACTCGGAGTGTAATATCCCAAAATGTACCCTAGAAGTATTGGAGTAATTATTGTTATTATTGGATTAAGTGTATTTATTTTATTGGAAAGAGAGTTGAGATTAGAGTAATGTGTATATGTTGTATATATTGTGATATACTTAACATATACAAATATTTGTTTGAAGGGTATAAAGGTAATTATTTTGAAATTGAGTTAGTGGATTAAGATGGGTGGATGGTGATGTTTGAGATTATTTTATTTTTATTTGTGTGGAGGAGAATGTTTTGAGGAGAGAGAGGGTTAATGTTTGACTTTTCTTTCTTTTCCTTTTCTTCCTTCTTCCTCTCTTCTCATGTCTCTCATTTTCCTTTTCTTCTCCTTTCTTTGCTTTGGACGGCAGCAGCAAGAGAACAAGAGAGAGGGAGAGATTTGACCTTCCAAGCTCAAGATTGAAGAAGTTTTCAAGAGATCAAGGAGGAATTTAAGAGTATGCTTATAGAATGGCACCTGTTGAATTGAGAGAGTTGAAGGTGCAGTTGCAGGAGTTGCTGGATAAAGGATTCATTCGCCCTAGTGTTTCGCCATGGGGAGCTCCTGTTTTGTTTGTAAAGAAGAAGGATGGTACTATGAGATTGTGTATCGATTTTAGGCAATTGAATAAAGTGACTATCAAGAATAAATATCCTTTGCCTAGAATTGATGATCTCTTTGATCAATTGAAGGGAGCAGTAGTATTTTCCAAGATTGATTTGAGATCAGGGTACCATCAGTTGCGGGTCAGAGCTGAGGATGTGCCCAAGACAGCTTTTCGAACCAGGTATGGGCATTATGAGTTTCTAGTGATGCCTTTTGGGTTGACGAATGCACCTGCAGCTTTCATGGATTTGATGAATAGGGTGTTTAGGCCCTATCTGGATCAGTTTGTGGTAGTCTTCATTGATGATATTTTGGTGTATTCTCGTAATGAAGAAGAGCATGACAAGCATCTACGGATTGTATTGCAAATCTTGAGAGAGAAGCAATTGTATGCTAAGCTGTCAAAATGTGAGTTCTGGCTAGATCAAGTAACTTTCCTCGGTCATATAGTTTCAGCAGATGGCATTAGAGTTGATCTGAGTAAAGTTGAAGCTATTATGAATTGGAGTCCACCAAAGTCTGTGACTGAAGTTAGAAGTTTTCTGGGTTTGGCAGGCTATTATCGACGCTTTGTGAAAGGATTTTCTTTGATAGCTACTCCACTTACCAGATTACTTCGAAAAGGAGTTAGATTTGTGTGGACTGATCCGTGTCAAGCTAGTTTTGAGCAGTTGAAAGAGATGTTAACTCAAGCACCTGTTCTCACTTTACCTGTGGAAGATAAACCATATGTGATCTACAGTGATGCTTCACATAGTGGTTTGGGTTGTGTTTTGATGCAAGAGGGTAAAGTGATAGCTTATGCTTCTCGATAGTTGAAGCCACATGAGCTAAACTATCCAACCCATGACTTGGAGTTAGCAGCCATTGTGTTTGCATTGAAGATTTGGCGACATTACTTGTATGGAGAGAAATGTTTTATTTACACTGATCACAAAAGTTTGAAATATTTGGGGGTTCAGAAAGAGCTTAATCTTCGACAGAGACGGTGGTTGGAATTGATTAAAGACTACGATTGTTTGATTGATTATCATCCAGGTAAAGCAAATGTTGTTGCTGATGCCTTGAGTCGGAAGTCTTTAGCAGGTTTGACTGCTTATTCGCTCTCGTTGCTTGTTGAGTTGAGAGCGTTGCATGCTAGCTTTATATCTTGTGATGATGGTGCATTGTTGGCACAATTGCAGCTGAGACCAGTGTTGTTAGATCAGATTAAAGAGGCTCAATTGATTGATGAGAAAATTCAGAAGATTGTTTCAGATTGCCAAAAAGGGGAGAGCCGAGATTTTCTTGTGAAAAGTGATGGGAGCTTATGGTTTAAGAATAGACGGTGTGTGCCGGATGATATTAGTTTGAGAAGGATTATTTTAGAAGAAGCACATCAATCAGTTTTTGCTATGCATCCGGGCAGTACGAAGATGTATCATGATTTGAGACAGCATTACTGGTGGTCTGGTATGAAGAGAGACATTGCAGAGTTTGTATCCAAATGTCTCACATGTCAGAGGGTTAAAGCAGAGCATCAGGTCCCAACAGGGTTGCTTCAACCTTTATCAGTGCCTGAGTGGAAATGCGAAAGAGTGACTATGGACTTTGTGTCTGGTTTACCATTGACACAGAGAAAACATGATGCCATTTGGGTGATTGTTGATAGGTTGACTAAGACAGCTCATTTTCTTCCGGTTCGGATGGATTATTCTCTTGAGAGATTGGCTGAGCTGTATATTAGTGAGATTGTGAAATTGCATGGAGTCCCAATTTCTTTAGTGTCTGATCGAGATCCGAGCTTCACATCGAGGTTTTGGAAGAGTTTGCATGATGCTTTGGGTTCTCGATTACACTTTAGCACTGCTTTCCATCCGCAGACAGATGGGCAGTCAGAGAGAGTGATACAAATCATTGAGGATATGTTGAGAAGCTGTGTCATTGATTTCTCTGGAAGTTGGGACAGATTTTTGCCACTTGTAGAATTTGCCTACAACAACAGTCATCAATCCAGTATTGGTATGGCACCATTTGAGGCATTGTATGGAAGAAGGTGTAGAACACCTTTATGTTGGAATGAGACTGGTGAAGGTAAGTTAATTGGTCCTGATTTGGTTAAAGAGACAGAAGATAAAGTGAAAATAATTCGAGATAGGTTGAAAACAACTTCAGATCGGCAGAAATCTTATTCGGATTTGAAGAGGAGAGACATTGAGTATAATGTGGGAGATAAAGTATTTTTGAAAGTGTCTCCTTGGAAAAAGATTTTGAGATTTGGTCGAAGAGGGAAGCTGAGTCCTCGTTTCATTGGACCATATGAAGTATTGGAAAGATTGGGACCGGTTGCTTATCGGCTTGCTTTGCCACCAGAGTTAGACAGAATCCATAATGTCTTCCATGTTTCTATGTTGAGGAGGTACAGGTCAGACCCATCTCATGTGTTAACAGTGGAATCTATTGAGGTGAGTCCGGATCTGACTTTTGAAGAAGAACCGGTTGCTATCTTAGCATATGGGATGAAAGAGTTGAGACATAAGAAAGTGCCAATTGTGAAGGTTCTTTGGAAGAGTCATGGTAGAGAAGAATCAACTTGGGAGAATGAGCAAACGATGCTAGAACAATATCCTCAGTTGTTTCAGACTTGATTTCAGGTAATTTCGAGGACGAAATTTCTTTTAGAGGGGGAGAATTGTAATATCCCAAAATGTACCCTAGAAGTATTGGAGTAATTATTGTTATTATTGGATTAAGTGTATCTATTTTATTGGAAAGAGAGTTGAGATTAGAGTAATGTGTATATGTTGTATATATTGTGATATACTTAACATATACAAATATTTGTTTGAAGGGTATAAAGGTAATTATTTTGAAATTGAGTTAGTGGATTAAGATGGGTGGATGGTGATGTTTGAGATTATTTTATTTTTATTTGTGTGGAGGAGAATGTTTTGAGGAGAGAGAGGGTTAATGTTTGACTTTTCTTTCTTTTCCTTTTCTTCCTTCTTCCTCTCTTCTCGTGTCTCTCATTTTCCTTTTCTTCTCCTTTCTTTGCTTTGGACGGCAGCAGCAAGAGAACAAGAGAGAGGGAGAGATTTGACCTTCCAAGCTCAAGATTGAAGAAGTTTTCAAGAGATCAAGGAGGAATTTAAGAGTTTTCTTCATTCTTGGTAAGTTTCCTCTTGATTCCCTTGTTTTCTTTGAGTTTGTGTTGTGGGTTTGGTGATTTATGGTTGTTGATATGGATATGTTTGAGTGTGTTGTGTTTAAGAGTGTTGGGTTTACTTGATCTTTGATTCTTGGGTTGGATTGAAGAAAAGAGTAAGATTGAAAGGAAGAATAAGTTTGTTGGTTAAGATTGGGTTGTGGTTGTGTTTAGAGTTTTTGATGATGTTGTGATTTGGTGTTGGATGTGTATTTTGAGTTGTGTTGGTGTTTTTGCAAGGTTGTTATGGTTTTGGGTGTGTCTAGTTGAGTTTTGTTGAAGTGGAAGATGGTGGAAGATTGTTGTTTGTTGGTTGGATTGTTGTTTTGGCCGGAATCTGGGTTTTTGGCCTGACACGCCCAGGAGCACGTCCAAGTCTTTAGGCGTGTCAATTGTGTTGGATGGCAGTAGGTGTGACACGGCCATTAACACACCCGTGTTAGTGAGCGTGTCATAGCTACTGTGACTTTGGGGAATTGACACGGCCAGGAACACGTTCATGATGTTGGACGTGTCGATACTTCTGAGAGACAGTAGGTATTACACACCCAGTGACACGCCCGTGGTCCTGAACGTGTAAATGCTTCTGTGTTGTGGAGTTAGGGCACGGTCAGGGACACGCCCGTGTGGGTGAGCGTGTCCAGTTTAGAGTTTGCCCTAATTGATTCTTAGCCTTATGATCTTATGTGAGTTTCCTCATTGTTTTGAATTAGGTTGTGAAGAAGGTGAATTGCCTTAATTATTTGGTGAAGGACTTGTTAAGAGGAAGTGTTTAGAATTGTGTGGATTTCTTTTGAGGTAAGTACAAACCTTGCATTATAACATACATTCATGTGATTTTGGAACTTATACATTTGAGTGTGAATGTACTAAGTAATTTCATTGTATTGTTGATATGTTTGAATAATGTTATGTTTTATACAATATGAACCTCATGAAATGTAATATGGTATATGTATGTGTTATGAAAATGAAAGATGTGATGATAAGATGATGTGTAAAGCCATTGTGATTGGCTATATTGATTCAAATGAGGCATGTTTGCCTAGTTGATTGTGGAATGAGAAATGAATTGAGAAAAAGATTTATAAAGAGATATATGAAATGGTTGTGTGCCTAATATGTTTATTCAAATTTCAGAGTACTGGTTTTGGTGGCATGCCTATATAAAGGTAACAGTCTAGCCGGGTTGAGGATCTCTTCAATTGAATTGAATTGATGATCCAAGAGACTGGGTCTGTTACACTAAATGAAATGTGAAAATGAAATTTATGAAAAGTAACAGTCTAGCCGGGTTGAGGATCTCCTCATGTTAATGGGTTGATGGTCCAAGAGACTGGGTCTGTTACACTATCCATGGATAGAGATATGATATATATTGCCTACGGGCTTGATCATTGTGATTATAAACCAAAGCAGTAACTCTGAACTTTGAATATCATATTAAATGCTTGTTGGGCCCATGTGTGTCTATGTTAAATGTGTGAGTAATGGATGATGATACAATTATTGAAATAATGAAATGTAACATCCATAAAATAAAGTGTATTGAGTATGATCTATATTGTTTGAATGTATGACATAGCATAATATCATTATAGTTTGTTCTACTGAGCTGTTGGCTCAGCGCGATTGTGGTTCATCGCGCAGGTGACAGGATTGAACCCGAGAGTTCCTCTAGACCTAGTGAGTCTAGGCGTTGAAGAGTTGATTTTTGGACTTAAAGATCAGAGAAGAGCTGCCACTCATGTATATATTTTATATTTGTAACTTTTGATTTTGATGCAAATGTATTGGGAAACATTTGTTATAGTTTCCGCTGCGTTTTAAATAAACTTTCTATCTATTTCGTTTTATAAACTCATTTAAAGGTTTTGAATTTGTTCATAGTATATAAGAGTCCTGTCATGTGTGTTTTGTAACCGTGACATTTCTATATTCAGTATACGTATATTACGATCGTATTAGCATGCTGTGTACGTATACGGGGTATAGGGGTGTTACAATTGTTTACAACATATACACATTACTCTAATCTCAACTCTCTTTCCAATAAAATAAATACACTTAATCCAATAATAACAATAATTACTCCAATACTTCTAGGGTACATTTTTGGGATATTACACGGAGAACACATTGGGCAAATGAAATGATTACTGGCAAGGTTATGAAGCTACCAACTGACATGCTGAAACATAATTTGAAATGGATATATTTCTGCCACTTGGGGTCTCCGTTATTCATGTTTTCGACATCTTTAAGATAAAAGCCATAAATGTGAAGCATCCTGTCATTCTAGTGCAAGACCTGAACGGGCATCTAAAAGAAATCCGTGAGAACATTTTAGCTAATAACCTCAGTCTGTGAGATGATGAAACCATTGTAAGTATTATTCATGCATATCATGCATACATGAACATATCACATTGCACTTTCTTATCTTGTATTGTCTATTCTTTGTCAAAGTGAATAGCAAACACATTGTGAAGTAAAAAATCAAAAGAAGATATTGAATCAAGGGGGGCATGGAAAGCCTATTGCTTGAGGAAGCTCCAGTCATTTTACAAAAGAAGAAATACATGCTTGTCCAAAGAACTAGACAATCTATAAACATCAACCAAAGTCCGCATAAAAAAAATTATGGGTTTTAGCCTACACAGGGGGCAAAGTTTCTCCTTTTCAAAATTTTGAGTTTATGCATGTACAAAACATTTTGAGACTTACTTCCAATATTAGACCACACAGGGGGAAAGGAGAAGATATGAAGGCTAGCTAATAACGGCTAAATTTTTTGCAAAAGTGCAAAGGAAGAACTAAAACGAATGGAAAAGGAAGAAAATTAGAATTCTCAAAAGAATGAAGATGTAAAAGACAAAAGATCATTCCAGCTAAAAGAGTTGAAGCCAGGGTAAAGACCTGATCTCCAATGGATAAAGATTCATGTTTCAAGGGTAAAGACCCATGTTTCAAGGGTAAAGACCCGACCTCCAATGGATAAAGATCCATGTTTCAAGGTTAAAGATCTAATCTCCAATGGAAAAAGATCCATGTTTTAAGGGTAAAGACCTGATCCCCAATGGATAAAGATCTATGTTTCAAGTGTAAAGACCCAATTTTCAATAGATAAAGGTCCATTTTTCGTGGGTAAAGACCCACAATCCATAAAAAATGGAACAACCAATTAAGTCAGAATTCTCAACAGATAAAAGGTCAGTCAGATCAAATTCAATCTCGGGTCCAATACCCAGTCTCGGGTCTAAGTACCCAAATCAAATTCAAGTATCCATCCTCATCCAAAATCTACTCAAAGTCATGTTGCTTTTCACTCTCTTCTACTGAAAGTCTCAGATCGCTCAAGCAGGGGGCAAATTGTAGACCCTTAATTTTGACCCCAATTTGATACGGTCCTAATTAAAGGATGCCAAAAAAATTTTGATCCGACTTTAAAATATTTAAACCTAGTTTATAATTTTTAAAGAAGTCAGTTTGGATTAAAGAGGCATAAATTCAATTGTAAAACCCTAAAATCAAGTTGAATCGGCCTAAATTTAAACTTTTAGGTCCATAAGTTAAAAAAGGCAAGAATAATTCGTGTCAGGCCGACTGGGGAGATGAGCAATTGCTCATGTCGACCTAGAGGGACCAGGTCAACATGAGCATGCCTCATGTTGATCTGGCAGCCCAGATCAACATGAGGTTGGACTCATGTCGACCTGGGCATACCAGGTCGACATGAGCATACCTCATGTCGATCTAACAGCCCAGATCGACATGAGGTTGGATTCATGTTAACCTAGGGCAACCAGGTCAACATGGCCTTAACTCATGTCGATCTAGCTGCCCCAGATCGACATGGTTTCAATTGCTTTTTGGAAATTAGTTTCTGAATTGAATTAAAATTTGTTTTAAGGACGGATTAATATTAGGGTTAGGGATTCTGTGTGAGGTTTTTGCCTATAAAAAATAACATTTTAGACTTTAACAAGGTGGCAATTTTTATCAATAGGTTGGCAATTAACATTAAGAGGATTAGGAACAACAAACAAAAAAGAACAACAGCAATTTTTTGAGAATGAAAGAAACAGCAAACAGAAATATCAAGACTACCAAGGAAGAAGGCAGAGACCATACTGTCTTCACATTGTTCATCCAGAAATCAATTTTTTTAGTGGAACCAACGACGGAGGTTTGATCTTTAATCATAAATTATTCATGCTCACAGTAGCTTCGTTTTCTTTGATTATTAAAAACATGCAGTAACTTGATCTTTAAACATGCAATAAATTGATCTTTGTTTTAATAACTTTAATTGTTTGCTTTAATTAATACATTGATCAATTGGTGTTCGTAACTCCACTTGCATGTTTTATAAAAAAAAACTTAAAACTATTCAGTAACTGTTGAAGATTTAAATTAATTGTCAGAATCTATTTTGTTTACTAAAACCTCAAAAACTGTAAGTTATTTTATTGAAACTCAAAACCTTCAACTATTTTTATCCAAAAGCTTAAACCATTTCATTATTAAACTCCAAAATATTGATTATTTTTCCAAAACCTTAATTTATCTCTCTAAATAAAAAATTATTTTTCAAAAGCAGTAAAAAACCCTAATCCCATAAATCTTTCTCTCTTAAACCCTAAATTCCTTAAACCCTAAAACCCTAATTCCAAAACCCTAAAAACCAAACAACAATCTATTTGCTTAAAATCCTAACCAAACCTATTTTTTAAATCACAATAGCATTATTTTCATAAAAACATCTGAAATCCTAATCTTTAAAACATCCAGTAGTATTAATCTTTTAAAAAATAATATTAGTTACTTAAAATCCCAAAACCCAAATTTCTAAATCCTAAACCCTAAAATCTTAATTTTCAACACCAAAGCTTACAACCCTAGAAGCCAATTTCTAAAATTTTCTAGGGTGCTGCCCCCTTGACCTCCATCTGCTAACCGGCTACCGGGACCGCCGTATGGGCTCGTTGAAGGGGTATTCATTTATGTATTATGAGTTCGTGTATTTAACTTTCGTTTTTCCAAAGCCTTAATTTAGTAATAAAAATTCTAAAACCCTATTTTATGATGTGAACCCTAAACTTATATATTTATTGCTTTATTTAATTTTAGATTTGATTATATTGTTTATTATATGTTTTGATGGTTGATTTATTCAATTTCATGGATGGATATTTTCTTTATTATTATGATTATTATTTATTTATTTGGTATTAAAATTGTAAGAGGTATGTTTCCATCATTGGGTACCTCATTAATTAATTTTCATGTAATTTAATTGTTCTTATATTTTGGGACCAATGTAAAGGACACGTTTCTACCTTTCAGCGGGTGTCTTATATAGTTTTAGACATGGACGATGTAAGGATATGTTTCCATCCTTGGATGGGTGTCCATTTATTTGCTTTGTTTGGACATTACATTAATTTTAATATAATGATGCTTTATTTTAATTGTTGCATGCAGTATGGATAATATTGTTGCACTTAAGAATTTTATAATATTAAGACCTATAAAGGAGGCCGGTTCCAATGAACCGGGCATTGTGGGGTTGCTGAGCCATTTCTCACCTTCCCCACACTTACCCAACTTTCCAAACCCATTAAGGGGTTGGGGATTCCTTAGGAATTGAGTCATCCACCCCTTTCTTTTTCCTGGCTTGTCCGGGTGGCGACTCCATTTTCTCCAGGTTGAGGCCTGTGTTCTCTAAGGCCGAGAGCCTAAACAGTGCCGAAGTAGCAAGAACCATTCCACCGGGAGTTGGGGCGACAATCCCCACTCACACAACTATTTTACTTCTCCTGCCAAAATCGGTTCTGGTTCTTCCTCATAAGTCAGATCTGAACTCTCCTCAATAGATTCCACCGACAAGATATAAGATGGATATGACCTGTACCTCCGAAGCATAGAGATGTGGAAAACATTATGTATCTGATCCAACTCAGGCGATAAAGCTAGCCTATAAGCCACTGGACCAATTCTCTGTAGAATCTCATATGGTCTTATGAAACAAGGACTCAACTTCTCTTTGTGTCTGAATCTCAAATTCTTCTTTCATGGAGACACTTTCAGAAATACTTTATCTCCCATACTGAACTCTATATCCTTCCTTTTTAAATTTGTATAGGATTTCTATGAATCTGAAGAAACTTTAAAATGACTCCGTATCAATTTTACTTTCTCTTTTGTTTCCTTAATCAAATCAGGACCAACCAATTTACCTTCTCCAATCTCATCCCAACACAAAGTTGTTCTGCATCTCCTACCATACAATACCTCATAAGGTGCCATCCCAATACTTGATTGATAACTGTTATTATATGCAAACTCAATTAGTGGCAAGAATCTATTCCAACTTCCATTGAAATCAATCATACATCTCCTCAACATATCCTCTAAAATTTGTATCACTCTCCGTAATTGCCCATCTATCTAAGGATGAAAAGCTATACTAAAATGCAATCAAGAATCCAATGTATTATGCAAACTTCTCCAAAATCTTGATGTAAATTGGGGATCTCGGTTTGATACTAAAGAAACTGGGACTCCATGCAACCTCACTATTTCACTTGTATACAGCTTAGCTAACCTCTCAAGTGAGTATTCCATCCAAACTGAAAGAAAATGAGCTGTCTTCATCATCCGATCAACTATCACCCATATCGCAACATGCTCCTTTTAGGTCAAAGGTAGTTCATCATAAAATCCATCATTACTCACTCCCATTTCCACTTTGGTACTAACAAAGGCTGAAGCAACCCTGAAGGAACTTGGTACTCAGCTTTCACTCTTTGATAAGTGAGACATTTGGATATAAATTCTTCTATGTTCCTCTTCATACTTGACCACCAATAATGCTGCTTCAAATACTAATACATCTTGGTACTCCCAGGATGCATAGCATAGACTGACTGATGTGCTTCCTCAAAAATCACCCTCTTTAATCTTGCATCGTTAGGAATACATAACCTATCTCTAAATAACAAACTGCCATCATTTCTCACATGAAAGTCTTAACTCTCCCCATTTTGGCAATCTAATCCAATCTTCTAGATCTTCTCATCTGCCAACTGGGTTTCCCTAACCTGATCCAATAACACTGGCCTTAATTGCAACTAAGCCATTAAAACACCATCATCACAAGACTCAAATCTGGCATGCATCACCCTCAACTCAACAAGCAACAAGAGCAAATAAGTAGTCAAACCTGCCAAAGACTTTCGACTCAAGGCATCAACAACAACATTTGCCTTGTCAAGATGATAATCAATCAAACATTCATAAACTTTAATCAATTCTAACCACTGTCTCTACTGAAGATTTAGCTCTTTCTGAACACCCAAATACTTCAAACTCTTATGGCCAGTATAAATGAAACACTTCTCCCCATACAAGTGTTGCGCTCGAATTAAGTACTACTATAAAGCGACACTCATAAGTATACGAGGTAATTGTAGCAACGGTGATCGCCCCAAGGTCATCTCACAAGGAAGGTGTTGTTCATAATAATTTGATTAAGCAATTAAATTTAAAGAATGGGAATGTGGTGTTTGTAATATTGGTGAAATTGTAACAAAATTAAAATAGCAAGTGAATGATTAACGGTGTGCTTAGAATTGGTTTAGTTCTTGGAATGGTTCCTAGGGTTGTAGATCAACTCAATCAAAGCTTAATTCTTAAATATTCCATTAACAAAACCTTGTAATATAATTTGTTCCTTGAGTTTAATTACTCAATTACCAATTCATTAGTTTTCACATTCATGAATTAAACAATAACCAATTATTTTACATTTTTAAATTAACAAACCTTAGAACTTATATTTCTAATTCATTAATAGGGTGGTTGATTATATAGTTTCGATATTGAATTTCACCTCTCGGCCCGTCATCCAATATTAAAAGATTAATAGCTAACTACTCTATCAACCTAACATTTAATCTAATGCAATCAACCATCAACAAGGTATATTAATGGAAATATCAAATCAAGTCATTCAATCAAATCTACTACAAACCCTAGGCATGAGTAAATTAGCTCATCATCATCATTTTAAAACAAACACTCATCTCAATATAAATCAAATCACAATTGTCCATTGAAATATTAATTCTCTTAATAAACAACAACAATCTAGAAATGAATTAAAAGAGAGAATAGAAAAACCCCTTGTAGATGCCAAGAGATGGACTACTTATCTTCCTCCGAGCTCCACTTTGATGTTGATGAATAACTCAAGCACTCTTCAATTGATGGTTCTACCTTTGAAAGATGGAATGGAGCTTTCTTAAGTCACCAAACCTTCAATGAAGCTTTCTTCAAACCCTAATCTTTAAGAGCTTGTTAACCCAATTTATCCCAAAGAACCAAGTTCAAGTGTTGTCTATGGAAGATGGAGAAGATGGAAATGGAGGATGAGGAAGAGAATGGTGTCTTCCTCTCCAAGAAGGAGAAGAATGGAATGGAATTGAAGAGGGTCACCCTCTCCCAACGTGTCCCTCTCTTTCTCCCTTCCTCTCCTTTTTAATTCTTTCAGAACACCAAGAGTGCTTGCCAACTCACCACACTCACCTTTGTCTCCCCCTTATTTCTTTATTTAATATTTCTTCCATGAAATTAGGCAACCTTTTCTTCTTTTAATATTTCTTTTAGCAAAAGTAAGGTCTTTGTCCCCCACTTTGTCCCCCAATTCAAGCAAATAATTCAAGGATTCCATAGGTGACACGGCCAAGCCATGAGTGGCTTGGCCGTGTTTCTCACTTTTCTTGGGACACGGCCAAGCTTGCTGGCTATTTCCATGGCTTCCCTTCTTCTTAAGAGGTGACATGGCCAAGCTCTTGGCCGTGTCATGTGACAATACCAGTGGCTTGGCCATGTCTTGTAAGGGTGTCTCTTTCTGATTCTTTCTTTTTATTCTTTACTTTTGTTCGTTAGGTGAGACACGGCCAGTGGCTTGGCCGTGTCTCCTACATGTGTCAGTCTCTGCCTAAATTTCTTTGAGGGATATGGCTAAGAAAACTTAACTTGGCTGTGTCTCTTGTTTGCTCCTTACCTTAGTGAGTGACACGGCTGTGAGCGAGAATTTTTGCCCCCACTCTCGGTGGAATGGTTCTTGCTACTTCGACATTGTTTAGGCTCAAGGTCTTAGAGAACACGGACCTAAGTTCAGAGAAAATGGAGTCACCACCTAGACGGGCAGGGAAAAAGAAAGGGGTGGATGACTCGATTCCTCAGGAATCCCCAACCCCCTAATGGGTTCATAAAGTTTGGTACATGTGGGGTAGGTGAGAAATGGCCCAGCACCCCCACAACTCAAGGTTTATTGGAACTGGCCTCCTTTACAGGTCTTAATATTATAAAATTCTTAAATATAATAATATTATCCACATTATATGTAACAATTAAAAAAACATCATTATATTAAAATCAAAGCAATGTCCAAACAAAGCAAATAAATGGACACCCATCCGAAGATGGAGACATGTCCTCACATCATCCATGTCTAAACTAAATAGGACACCCACCGAAAGGTGGAAACATGTCCTTTACATTGGTCCAAAATATAAAAGCAATTTAAATTACATGATATCTAACTAATGAGGTACCCACAAAGTGGAAACATGCCTCTTACAATTTTAATACTAAAACAAATAAATAATAACAATAAAGAAAACATCCATCCATGATAAATTAAATAAATCAAGCATTGAAATTAAATAAATCAACCACCAAAGTATATAATAGACTACATAAACAAATCTAAAAATAAAGAAAGTAAAGATACAAATTAGGGTTTACTGTTTCTATTTAAAGTTCTTTAATTAATATTTAAGGTTTTGGGATTTTAGTACTAGTATTGTTATTTGTTTAGGCTACTGTAAAGGTTTAAGAAAATTGGAATAGATTAGGGTTTTATGAATTTAAGAAAGTAGTAAGGTTTTTTAGTTAATCAAATTAGGGTTTAAGGGTGACATCATAAAGTTAGGGTTTTGGAATCTTAAGACATTAGGATTATAATTCATGTTTACTGGATTGTGATTTTTTATTGAATGGATTGTGGCTTTACTGTTTAAATTTCTTAGATTGAATTCACTGAATTAGAGTTTAGGAAAACTTAGGGTTTACTATTTTGGTTTTTTGAAAAACTTAGGGTTTTTGGTATTTGAGAAAACATTTTTAGTTTTAGGATTTAAGAAAATAGTTTAGAGTTTTATAAAAAAAATTATGATTTTTAGAAAACGTAAAGAGAACTAGGGTTTGGAGATTTAAGAAAACATTTGGAGATTTTGGACAAAAAGTTATGGTCTAGATGAAAATAGTTCAAGGAAAACAATTTATGGTTTTAAAGCTTTTGGAAACAGAAAAGAAATAATTTTAGGGTTTTAAGGTTTAGAAGAAACGTTTTAGGGTTTTTAAGGTTTTGATCAATTTGTATGATGAAACAATTAATTTAATTTGAATGATGAAGCTACTGTAAAGAAATAAATAAACAAAATAGAGATTCAAACTTTCGTTCGTTGGTTCCACCAAAAATTGCTTTTTGGATGAACAATAACAAAGGCAGTATGACTACCTTTGATGAATTGTTGATTGCTTGCTTGTTGCTAATGTCTCTTGCTAGGGTTTTCTGTCTTTTTTCCTCAGTCAGAAGTCCAATTTATGATTGATCAAAGTACCAAAGTTTGGCTCAGTAAAACCAATATTCGATCCCCTAATCAAAGTCCCTTAATTATGAGTTTTAAAGTGTTATTTATGGGAAAAATCATAAACCTAATTCTAATTGTTTAAGGAAACTAAAATTAATTAGGAAAATAAACCAAAACCAAATAGAATTTGGTTTCGAAAAAACTGTGTTGGAAAATTTTGCTGGCGAAAACTGCGAGCATTGGAAACTGCGAGAGCTGGTGAAGATATTTGCGAAATTGGCTAGGTGGCCAGCCAATTCGCTGCAGGAAATTCCTGCGGGCTAATTGGCCTGGCCAATTGGACATTCGGTGACGATTTTTATTTTTATTATTATTTTTTATTAACTTCACCATTTCTATTTTTATTAAAAATTATAAATAATAAATACTAAAATAAATATTAATTAATTAAAATACCATAAAAATTATTTTGAACTATATAAAAATATCGGACCAGACTGGGTAAAAAATTAAGGGTATACATTTTGCCCCTTGCTTGAACGATTTGAGACTATAACAAAAGAGAGTGAAAAACAATAAGAATTTATTTTTGAGATGGTTGAGGTTTTGGGTTCTGGACCCGGCTCGAGTTCTGGACTCAAGGATAATTTTAGGTTCTGGACCTAAGGATAATTTGGGTTCTAGACTCGAGCTAAGTTTTGGACATAAAAGAGATTTTAGGTTCTGTGTAATATCCCTATTTGTGCCCTAGAAGTTTGGTTGTTGTTGATGTTATTGTTGTTGTTGTTGTTGTTCATTTGGATTAATTGTATATGTTAAGTTGTTAAGGAATTAGGGTTTAGAGAGAAGTGTATATGTTGTGTATATGGTAATATATATGACATATAAGTTGGTCAAAGGGAGAGTCAAGGTGTTGGATTTAGTGGAAGAAGATATTTCTTTTGTTATTGTTGAATTACATAAATGGGAATATAAGAGACAAGAGCTTAGTTATATAGTTAAGGGTGTTTTAGTAATTTTTTCCTTGTAGAAATGCATGGTGGAGATTAAAAGAAGAAAAGTAAGGTTGACTTATCATTTTCTTCTCTTTTCTATCATGTGTGGCCGGCTCATCAAAGGGGACAAGAGAGCAAGAGAATAATTGAAGGTTTTGATGATTTCAAGCTCAAATTGAAAGGAGTTTTCAAATTTACAAGTTGGATTTTCAAGGAATTTCATTATTTGGTAAGTTTTCTCTTGTTTACTCTTGTTATTTTTGAAGTCTTGCTTAAGTTGAGTTGTGATTTGATGATGGTTTGATTATGGATGTTTATGATGTGAAGTTAAGTGTTGAGATTGCTTGTTAGAGGAGAAGTTAAGTTGGTGATGATGTTGGGTGTGGTTATGTTGAGTTTGTGTTAGGGTTTGAGTTGGTAAGTGTTGTTTATGTTTTGTTTGATTGGTTATTTTTGTTAATCTTTGAGTTGTTGGTGTTTGTTGGTTTTGAAAGTGAAGAAAACATGATTTTGGAAAGGGGCAGTAGCGTTTGGGATCCCACGCCCGTGGCCTTTTGGTAGCCATGGCCGTGGGGGAGGTGATCACTTTTGGGCAGAATGCTTCCTTAAGCCACGACCGTGGGGGTTGGAGGTGGCCACGGCCGTGGGCTTTGCTTAGGGTTGTTAAGTTTTATTTAATGTTCTAAAGATCTAAGCTAAGGTTAATAAGTGAGAAATGTTATAGAAATTGATGTGTTGCATCATTGTTTTGGATTAGGTGTTGGAAGAGGTGGTTTGCCCTAATTGTGAAGTGAAGGATCTTTGGAAGGAAGGATTGCTTAGTTGTGTGAGTGTTCATAAGGTAAGTACAACTACATCATTGCATTCATTTATAAGATGTTGGTACTTAACACATATGAGTGTTAAGGTGTTAAGAGCATTAATGCATTGTGGATGCATATTGTTAATGTTATGTGAATATTGTGTTATGCATGGGGAATGTATGTTAAGATCATTGTGTATGTATACTTGAGTAGTAAAGTGTGGAACCGTATGATTTATTGCTTATGATGTAAGTAAAAAAAAATGGTTAATGCATAGTTGCCTATATGATAATGCAATGTGATACTATATATGAAGGATGTGATGAATTATTCTAATGTGATTGTTTTTGGATGATTTAAATGATATGTGAGGCCATTGTGATTAGGTCAAAATGATGCAAATGGAATAGTTGAGGCATGATTGCCTAATGAATTGTGAATTGTGAAATAATTTGAGAAAGAAATAAATGAAATGTTTGTGTGCCTAATATGTTGATTCAATTTTCAGAGTCCTGTTTTTGATGGCATGCCTATGAACCATTGGATAGGTGAAATGGGATGGCCCGTAAACCGATTCCAATTGGAAATTATGATATGAATCACTGGATAGGCGAAATGGGATGGCCCGTAAGCCGATTTCAGTTGAAAAATGTGAATATGGAATGATGGTGAAATGGGATGGCCCGTAAACCACTTCCATTGAAAAATTAGTAACAGTCTTGCGGGGTTGAGGATCTCCTCATGTTAATGGGTTGATGGTCCAAGAGACTGGGTCTGTTACGCTATCCATGGATAGAGATGTGATATATATATTGCCTACGGGCTTGATGATTGTGATATTGAATCAAAACAGGGACTCTGAACTTTGAATAATATATTAGATTTGTTATGGGCCCAATGCTTGTGTTTGATTAAACGTGACTAGTGTTTGATGAAACTTATGAGTAAAGTTAAGATATGATGTTATGAAACATGATTGTGGTTTGATAAACTAGGATGACTATGGTATGAATTGAAGTGAATTACTTACTTGAGTTATGCATAGAACTTGATTGTGTGACATGAGTATTGCATCATAGCATATTGTTATTATAGTTGTTTTACTAAGCCGTTGGCTTAGCGCGATTTGATTTATCGCGCAGGTGTTAGAGAAGAACCCGAGAGTTCCTCTAGACAGAGTGAGTCTAGACGTTGAAGTTTGGCTTTAGGACTTAAAGATCAGAGCAGTGCTGCCAACCATGTATAGTTTCTTTATATTTTGTAAAGGAATGATTTTAATATGTATATATATATATGTAATTGTAAACTTGAACTTGGATGTTTTAATATATGTAAATATTTTATAATTTCCGCTGCGTATCAAATAAATGTTGATATCCATTTCAATTTCTATTACAAATTTAAATACTATAATACATTTCTTATAATGTACAAAAATAACAAAATGGTTTAGGGTTTTATAAAAGAGTTAAATGGTTTAAAGAAGTCGTAGCATTTCTATGTTCTATGTACGTATATTACATTTTGGTGATATGTAGTGTGCGTATATGGGATCTAGGAGTGTTACATTCTGGACCTAAGGGTAATTTGGGTTCTGGACCCGAGCTAAGTTCTGGACTTAAAGAAGATTTTAGGTTCTAGACCTAAGGGTAATTTGGGTTCTGGACTCGAGCTAAATTTTGGACTTAAGAGTAATTTGGATTCTTGACATGAAACTAGATTTGGATACTCGGTCCTAAACTGGATTTGGATACTTGATCCAAAATTGGATTTGGATACTCGATCCTAAACTGGACTTGGATACTCGACCCTAAACTGGATTTGGATACTCAATCCTAACTGGATTTGGATACTCGATCCTAAACTAGATTTGGATACTCGATCCTAAACTGGATTTGGATACTCGACCCTAAATTGGATTTGGATACTCGATCCTAACTGGATTTGGATACTCGATACTACACTGGATTTGGATACTCAAACCTAACTGGATTTGGATAATCGATTCTAACTGGATTTGGATACTTTATCCTGAACTTGATTTGGATACTGGATCCTAACTGGATTTGGATACTCGAACCTGACTGGATTTGGATACTCGAACCTGATAGGATTTGGATACTCGATCTCTAACTGGATTTGGATACTCGATCCTAAATTGGATTTGGATACTCGATCCTAATTGGATTTGGATACTCAATCCTAAACTGGATTTGGATACTCGATCCCTAACGAGATTTGGATACTCGATCCCTAACTGGATTTGGATACTCGATCGTAAATTGGATTTTGATACTCGATCCTAACCGGATTTGGATACTCGTCGACCTTAACCGGATTTGGATACTCGATCCTAACTGGATTTGGATACTCAATCCTGAACTAGATTTGGGTACTCGATCCTAACTGGATTTGGATACTCGACCCTGAACTGGATTTGGATACTCGATCCTAACTGGATTTGGATACTTGATCCTAACTGGAATTGGATACTCGATCCTAAACTGGATTTGGATACTCGATCCTAATAGGATTTGGATACTCAATATTTGGATACTCGATCCTAAATTGGATTTGGTACTCGATCCTAATTGGATTTGGATACTCAAACCTAAACTGGATTTGGATACTCAATCCTAACCGAATTTGGATACTCGATCCCCAACTAGATTTGTATACTCGATCTCTAACTGGATTTGGATACTCGATCCGAACTGGATTTGGATACTCGATCCTAACTGCATTTGGATACTCGATCCTAAACTTGATTTGGATACTCAATCCTAACTGGATTTAATTTGGGTACTTGGACCCGTGACTGAGTACTTGGACCCGAGATTGAATTGGATTTGACTAAACTTTTATCAGTTGAGGATTTTGGCTTAACTTGTTGTTCCATTCTTTTGTTCTTCCTTTTGCAGAAATTTAGCAATTTTTAGTTGGCCCTCATATCTTCTCCTTGCCCCCTGCGTGGCGAAATATTTGCAAGTGAGTTTGAAAATGTTTGGTATATAAACTCAAAAATTGGAAAGGAGAAACTTTGCCCCCTGTGTAGGCTCAAACCAAAGATTTTTTCCAAGCAAGCTGTGATTGATATTTTTGTTGTCTAGTTCTTCGCACAAGCATGTATTTCTTCTCTTTGAATGATTACTAAAACTTTCTCAAGCAATGGGCTTTCCCCCCTGATTTGATATCTTCTTTTGATTATTTACTTCATAGGGTGTTTGCTATTCACTTTGATAAAGAATAGACAATACAATACAAGAAAATGCAATGTGATATGCTCATGTATGCATGATATGCATGAATAACACTTACAGTGGTTCCATCGAGTCATAGACCGAGGTGATCAGTAGAAGTATTCTCATTGACTTCTTTTTGACGCTCGTTCAAGTCTTGCATTGGAATGACAGAAAGCTTTGCATTTATGGCTTTTATCTTCAAGATGTTGAGAACATGAGTGGTGGAGACCCCAAGTAGCAGAGTTAGGGATGCATCCATTTCAAACTATGTTTCAGCATGTCAGTTGGTAGCTTCTTCATGACCTGGCCAATAATCATTTCCTTTGCCCAATGTTTCCTTTGGAGGTTCAATGATTCGACATACTTTCCTTAACTTGAAGTCTTTGTAATTTTTTTTTCCTAAATTTTTTTTTATTTTTTAATTTTGAATTTTGATTTTGAAATCAAATGTTGGCTTTGCCAAATTAATATCAATATACCTCAGGACTTCATTTTTTTAAATTAACATATCTGTAACATGATAACCCTAGTTACCATACTAAACTCGGGAATCATTTCTATTTAAACAAGAATTGTTGCACTTTAGATAGGCACATACACATTGCTTAGCCAAAGGTCTCATTGAGTTTGAATATGGTCTATCTCATATACATGCTTATTCAAACTATCTCCACTAATAGACTCTACCTACCAAGAGAGATCAACAGGTCTTTGATAGGCTTGAAATCGGGTCTATAAGGGACACAGGTTTAAATGAAGGCCATTTTGAGATAGGAGGTGATGTGACACAATGGACAAACCTTTACATTACAAACTGCTTGTTTGAACTTTAGGCAGCTGGGAGCAATCTTGCAGACTCTAAATTCTTTCTATCTTCTTGGCATTAATCTGGATCTTGATTAGGATAGTCTTTTCCCTTATAAAAAGTTTGTTACCCAAATTTGTTTCTTTTCTTCTTCCACCTTTTATTTCAATTTATTTTTCTTACTCTTCCCTTTCTTTGAGCATTTTATCATTTTGTCCTTTCATTGTAGGACTGTCATGTACACAACTTTCAACAACTGGATGGTCTTTCTCCTTAATCAAAACTTTAGTTTGGTTGGACCAATTCAAGTCAAGCTATCCTTATAAACCAAATGGAAGCCTTTTGCTACTTTAGGTAAAAGAGAACTTAGTTGGCTTTCTGAACCGTTTTGAGTTTTATTTTTTCTCTTTTTTTTCTTCTTTTTTTTCTCTTTTTTTTCTCTTTTCCTTTTTTTCTTCTTCTTTTTTTTTGTATTTTTGTCTTTTCTCTCTTTTTTCTTTTCCTGTAGACCATTAATTTTTGACACAATCTGGTTCAATATGTTTTATTTAGTCCATAATGATTTTTGTAGTCCAATTAGTCCAAAATAATTTTAATTAAATAATTTTTGCTTTATTATCTAATTTTTATTAAAAAAAATAAAAATAAACAAATAAAAATAAAAAAATAAGAATAAAAATAAAAATAAGAGTCGGAAAATTCGGCGACGAAAAAACAGTCGCACGGGCCCGTGGTTCTTGCGGGCGAAATCACTGTGCTATTTCGCTCGCAGGATTTTCCTACGAGAGAAATAGAATTTCTATTTTGCCCGCAGGAAAATCCTGTTTCCTGTGGGTGACGCCCCAGCCCGCCCACTGCGGTAGTTTTTTTTCGCAAGCGTATTTTTTCCTACAGCAATTTTTTTGGCAGCGCAATTTTTTTCGACGCAAAATTTCTGAAACCTAATTTAATTAGGTTTTGATTTCCTTTTCTTATTTAGATTATTTTCCGTGATTAATTAGGGTTATACATAGAGAGACCTATATAAATAAGGATCAAAGGCAACCGAATTAGGGGAGGAAAAATTTCACAGTGAGCTCTAAAATTGGAAAACCAAATCAGTGAAGGAAAAGTAATAAATTGAATTCAATTGATTTTTAAAAGAGCAGCATCACGATTTAAGCAATTCAAAGGCAAAAAAGGCTTGTCTTTGGAGCTAGTTCATCCAAGAAGAATTGTTTTTGGAGGAATCATCAAAAGAAGGTATGTGTTAATTGATTTTGTTTAATTGTTTTTACATAGTAGCTAAAAACTAAGATTTTTGTGTTTTTCAAAAGTTAAAATCTTAGAACTTTAATTTAGTTTTTCTAAAGCCAAAAAACCTTCTTTCGTTAGTTTATCTTCCAAAAGGCTTAAAATTGTTATTTTTACTTCAGCAAAACTAAGATTTAAATTCTGTTTCATTTAAAATTTTAAAGTAGGTTCTATTTCATTCAAAAAGCCTTAAAAACATCTTTTCTACTTATAAAAACTTTAATTTGTTTGTTTAAATTCATAAAACTTCAAGAAATTATCAAATTGATTTCCAAATTCCTAAAAATTAATTCACCACCCGTGACCCTAAATTCTAAAAATACTAAACCCAAATTCAACTTCCAAAATTCAAAATAATGAACCCTAATCCTTTTAAAACTTTAAACCCTATTTTTTTTGAACCCTAATCCTTTTAAAACATTAAAAACCATAAAACCATAAATAGATTAAATTTACACAGTAGCTTAGAAACCCAATAACCGAAAATCATAAATCAAAGTATTTTAAAGTGTCTAAAACCCTAGTTTCATGATTTCACCATTCAAACCTTAATTTAGTTAATCAAAGAGTCTTACCAACCTTTTAAAACATAAAGCCCTAATCTATTTTAATTCCATAAAAAGTCACAGTAGCTATAATTGGACTTTTATTTGCTTTATTTAATTCTATTTTTGATTATGCTTTGATTTATCTCTTGTGCTTTAATTTATTTAATTTCAATACTTGATTTATTTAATTTATCATGGATGGATATTTATTTTTATTGATATTTAAATACCTTTGATGAATGATTTATTTATTATGAATGGTTATTTACTTTTATCAATTTATTTAGACTTCCAAATGTTGTAAGAGGTGTGTTTCCACTTGGTGGGTACCTCATTAGTTAAATATCATGTAATTTAATTTGTTTTTCTATTTTAGAACTAATGTAAAGGGCATGTTTTTACCTTTTGGTGGGTGTCCTATTTAGGTGTGTGATGTAAGAACATGTTTCCATCTTCGGATGGGTGTCCATTTATTTGCTTTGTTTGGACATTGCTTTGATTTTAATATAATGATGCTTTCTTTTAATTATTGTGTGTAATATGGAAAATATTGTTATATTTAAGAATTTTATAATATTAAGACCTGTAAAGGAGGCCGGTTCCAATGAACCAGGCGTTGTGGGGGTGCTGGGCCATTTCTCACCTTCCCCACACGTACCCAACTTTCCGAACCCATTAGGGGGTTGGGGATTCCTTAGGAATCGAGTCATCCACCCCTTTCTTTTTCCTGGCCCGTCCGGGTGGTGACTCCATTTTCTCCAGACTTAGGTCCGTGTTCTCTAAGGCCCCGAGCCTAAACAGTGCCGAAGTTGCAAGAACCATTCCACTGGGAGTGGGGGCAAAAATCGCCGCTTACAGTGGCGACTCAACTGGGAAAAAGAGAAGTTGATTCCGTTGGTCTTTATATTATTCTATTCTTTCTTATAATGATATTATCCATTGCATCATATTAGATTGCATTGTGGGCGTGAGTTAGGACGCCCATATTACCCGTGTTGTGTTAAGTAAGGGATACCTTACTTTCACTCAAGGTATGGAGATCGAGCATGGGATAACCACTCATAGCCTCGTACCATTTGGTATATACTTGCTATGGGAACCTAAGCCTTTTTACCCAAAGACTAAAGCTCATGTAATTGGCCTAGTTACTTTCCTTAGGTATTTACCCCAAATGCATGTTGTTTGACTATGGTTAATTTATCTTGGCTTAAATCATGGCTTATTTGGTTTGTTCTCTTTCTAATATGACCTAAGTATTGTAAGCTCAAAATAAATTTTTCTTAAAGCCCAAAAGACCAAAACTATTTTCAAAATTTTCCAAGATGGTCTTTGGACATAAAACTTTTCTAAAAACAAATAAAAAATTCTTTGGCCCATGGTCCAAATACTAAGCCCAAAATCCATTTTTCTAAAATCTCTTTACAATGGGCTTAGAAACAAAATTATTTTCACCCAACCTTTTCTTACAAAGAGCTTACAAATTATTTAGGTCAATTATGAAATACCAAAAATGAATTGCGGGCCCAGTTTACACTAAGAATAAATTAACCATGGGCTTGTTTTTGGCATGAACCATTGGTTGCTCTTTTCAAGTGAGAAATCTATTTATAATAAACCTCTTATTTTCATTTTAATCCAATATAGCATAAAAGCTACTATAGTTGGTTGAATGGATTAAAACCTAATTAATAGGAATTATCATGGATTGATTTCCATTTTCAAAAATATAACTATTGGTTGAAACGTCCGAGGGAATTATTCAAAATTAAGATACCCCATATTGGTATTTTGTTAACCATATACCTAGGAAAAGAGACTCGCCATTCGTGTGTGGATGTTATAAGGTTGGAAGGAATGTCCTATTTATCCTTATTTGTTGATCGTTTGTGCATACATGCATACACGCATACATTTGCATCTCATATCATTGATCCTCTCTGGCTCACAGCCCTGGATTATGATAGTTCTAAGGCTTACAACAATCCGACCTACGCCGGAGATGAAGTATCTAGCAACGACTCAATCACTTGCTCACAAAAAATAATGGAGCCCGAACAAATTCAAAGGATGGTGGATGAGGCCCTCAATGCCAAGATGGAAGAAATGAAAGAGGCCCTAACTGAGACCATGAAGAACCAATTGACTGCAATCTTAGAGAATCATACCGAGGCATCTGCTAGCACTAAGAAACCAAAGGACAAAGGGAAGACTAAAGTTAGTGAAGTGGTTTTTGATGATGAAAGGGTGATCATTGATGATGATGATGATTGGGCTCAATACTACCAAGAGGTTCAAGAAAAGAAGAAAGAATCGAAGGCTGTTGAGAAGGCAACTATTGAAAAGACTGAGACATCTGATGTTGAAAAGATGATTGCTGATTTAGAAAAGAAATTTGAAAAGAAGTTGAAAACAGAAGAGATTTCTGAGATCGACAAACTATTTGAACAAGATGAAGAGGCCCCTTATAAGTTCAAGATGCCTTCCTTTGCTAAGTACAATGGCACCGGAAATCCCCATCTTCATGTGAAGCAATACATCACTGCCATGCAGTCTGCCCGAGCTACTAAGGCTCAAACCTTAAGGTACTTTATGCTCTCATTGGACCCTGTTGTCCAAAATTGGTTCAATACCTTAGATGATGGAACACAAAAAAGTTGGGATCTACTTTACAAAGCCTTCATCCAACAATATGGATATAATGTTGAGTTGGAAGTTACCTTTAAGGAAGTGGAGTCCATTAGGCAAAGGCCAAATGAGAATTTTATGGACTGTGAAAAGGTGGAGAAACAAGGCCGCTTTACTCAATAAGAGGCCCGATGAATCTGATCAAATAAGGATGATTGTGAGAGGGGTGTTGCTTAATCTTCATGAGAGGATGTCTCATACACTCATCCATGATTTCAAAGACCTTCTCCAAGTTGGTTTGCAAATTGAAGAATGGGAAAAGGAGAAGAGCCACTTTGCAACAAAAAGGAACGAGAAAGGGAGCTATCAACCTGGTAGCCAAAGCATGCAAAAGGCCGTCGGTGTTAATGCTACTAACCAAGGGACAAGGAGACAATTTTCAGAATTGGGAAAACTGATGTCTTGGATTCTCAACAAGCTTCAAAGAAAAGGATTGCTACAACCCTTAAATCCTCGTCCTTTGCCCAACCCTCTCCCACCTAATTTTGACACCAAAGCATTTTGTCAATTCCACCAAATGCAAGGGCATGACACGGATAGATGTGTAAGGTTGAGACATGAGATTCAATGTAACACCCCAATACTCCATATAAATACTATACATATACCTAGTATACATACAGTAAGTATTTAAAGTATAAGGATGCCACTTTTCTTTTTACCTTTCAATACCTGTAATAAAATTCAAACCATAATAGGTCAATTTAAAGAACACTTACAAATTATTGTCTTTATCAAAACTTCATTTATACATATAATATAACATACTTAAAGTGGATACATGTATGCATTACCCTCTAGTTGGTCTCGACAAAATCTTACTCTTCTCGTGGCATACCAAAAGACTTCGTGTCTTCCACCAAGCTACCTGCGCGATAATACATCCGCGCTAAGCTCGAAAGCTTAGTAGTACAAATATAAAATACAAACATATATCATGGAAACACTAACATATAAAGATATCTCAATTCCATATACTTTTAGTTCTTATTAAGTTTATCCCTATTCATTTGCACCTTTCATATCTTTCAACTAATCTCATATCTTATACACATATAAACATAACATTTCTACCAAGTCCAACCCATCACTAATATTCACAATCAACATCTCAATACACACATTATACATCATACTAATCATAAGTCACATTTCCAATTAAGACAATCATTGTCATCAACCACAATTCATCAATTGAATTCACAATCAATGCTAATACACACATTATACATCATACCAATCATAACATTTCTTTATTCACAATTCAACATTAATGATTCATCACTAGTGCTCATAATCAATATTTCAACGCACATATTACATATCATCAATCACATGTCCAATGAAGTATACCAAAGATTTCATTATCCATTTCTTTCAACATTTGTATATCACATTGACAACAAAGACAGACTCGGGCCCAACAGACACCACTATGTTATTCAGAGTTCAGAGTTACTGCTTTGGTCTATAATCATAATCATCAAGCCCGTAGGCATCATATATCAATATTTCTATCCATGGATAGTGTAACAGACCCAGTCTCTTGGATCATCAACTCATCATGAGGAGATCCTCAACTCGGCAAGACTGTTACCAATCATATATTTCATATTCACAATTCTCATAGTGTAACAGACCCAGTCTCTTGGACCTCAATTCAACTCAATTTGAAGAGATCCTCAACCCGGCAAGACTGTTACCTTTTTCATTTTATAGGCATGCCTCCAAACCCAGAACTCTGAAAACTGAATAACACATTAAACACATATTTCACTTATTGTTTCATTATCAATTTCAATCTCAATGTTCATTATCATCTAGGCAAACATGCCTTATTTCTTTCAATTAGATCATCATAGCCAATCACAATGGCTTCACAACATATCATATCTCAATCCATATGATACATATAACATCATTGCTATAACATTACAAAGTACCTTATTCATATAGCACAATACAATTCACAAGATTCATAATACACAAATCATAGTATTGTTCATATAGTATCATGTGCATCATCATTATAATACTCAACATCAATTACATTAACCAAATGAACATATCATTATTCAATCACATGATTCACATTATACGTATAGCATCATTGCTATAACATTACAAAGTACATTAAAGTAATTCTTCATAAAAGTGTTTGTCATAATAAATTTGCATAGCTCATACCTTGTTGAATGATCCTCTTCTCTTTCACACTATACAAGTCACATTAGATTAACAATGTAATAATTTACCTAACATTATTTAATTATACTCAATCAATTGTATTCTCATACATTAATATTCATCAAATCATTCACATCTTACATTTTCCCATAACACAATTATATATATACATATCATTAATGATATAAACACATCAAAATACATTAGTGATATGCATTAACAATGCAATCATGCAACATTGGTACTTACCTTAATAACATTTCACACCACTCTAAACTCTTCTCCACTCAATAGTTCTTCACTTCACAAATTAGGGCAATTCAACCTCTTCACAACCTAATCCAAAAGGAATATTAGCAAAATGACCATATGAATAGTACATTCTGGTTTTAGACTCCATTTTATCCTTATTTTGAAAAATTGTATAAAATAATCTACTTGACTAAAAATTCTAAAATTTTTACATAATTTAGTTTTGTATCTTAAAATCATTCCTTTAAAATTTCAGATCAAACTAAACACAAAATCTTGGTCAAATAGTTCACCTAACCAGACTGCCCCAATTGCCCTGCATCCTGGCAGCAGTTCTGAACTTTGTGAATTCCATAAATCAAATTCAATCAACGTGGTTCCAAATTATTTTTCTCAAATACTAGACTCACTAAGCAACAACATATCCAAAATTCAATTGGATATGATTTTTCTAAAGTTTATTAAAAATCCCGAAATATAGCTGTCTCAGTTAAGGTACCTGCTGGAACAGGTCTAATAAAAATAATCTTTCTAAACTCATAACCATTCCAAAATCGAATCAACATATTTTTCAGTCATTCTAGACTCATAGAGGCACAACATATCAAAAATTCACTTCAATAAAATTTTTCTATAATTAATTAAAAATCATACAAGTCACAGCCTTTACTAATTGTAAAACAGAAAAATATTCACTAAACACAACTCTTACTCTTCCATCACCAACACCAATTTACTTCTTATTTAAAATCAATTTCAACTCTAATCAACGAATCATCAACACACTTAATCATACTATCAATAACCCTAACTCAACTCACACACATCTTCAAAAATAACAAAGGCAAACAAGAGAAAACTTACTAAAATCATGAAATTCTTGAAATTCCAACTTGTATACTTGAGATCTTCCTTCACTTTTGAGCTTAAAATTCCAAAATCATCACTTGCTCTCTTGCTTTCCTTTGTCTTTGAGTGAGCCGGCCATCAACAAGAAGAAGAAGAAGAAATGATGAAGAAAACACAAAGTCAATAGGCATTAAATACCCTTCCAAAAGAAAATTACTAAACTACCCTCAACCATATAACTAAACCTTTGTCTTTTACAAGCCCATGTTGGTAATTTCACAATCACAAATAAAATATCCTCTTCCCTTGACCAAGCCCTTTGACCAACTTATATTATATATATATGACCATATACACAACATATACACTTCACTCTACACAATGCTTTTCTTCAAACAACATAATTACCACTTATCAATCACACACTCAATTCAATAATAACAACATTATCATAACTTCTAAGCACACTTAGGGATATTAAATTCAAAATCTAATTGATAATGGGAAGCTACCCGAGCCCAATAAGCCAAACACCAAAGACAACCCATTACCAAAATTCAATAGGGTACCACCACCGGCAACCTTCATGATTGGAGGAGGTTTGCATGAGGACTTTGTCATGTCTTCTTTTCAATATGTGGATGAAAAAGCAATCAAAGAAGAAGAGGCATTTGTCAAAATTGAACAAGCTATGATGGGTGGAGAAGTAGCAATTTGTGTTGTCAATGGGTTTTGGGATTCAAGTGATAGTGATGATGATATCATACCCAAGAAAGAGGAGTGGACTTGGTCCGAGCCCGAAGAAGATGAGGTGATGAATACTAGATCCGGTAAGCCTTACGCAAGGCCACCACCTAAGGAGATAGAAACTAATAAGGGGAAAGAAGTTGAAGTAGAAGAAGATGATGCTGTGCTCAAGCAATTGAAAAGAACCCAAGCAAGTATTAGTATTTGGGACCTATTAGCTACTTCTAAAAAGCACCGAGAAACTATGGCCAAAGCCTTAGCTAGCATGCCAATTTCTACCTCCACAACATCAGAGGATTTGATCAACTTCATAAAAATTGGGGAAGTAATGAAATGTGAAGAGGTTTAAGAAAAGGGTGAAGTTAGCATGGGAGCAGTTTCTTTTTCAAATGCGGACTTACCAGAGGAGGGGAGAGACCACATCCGCCCTCTCTTTATCAAAATAGAAGTCAAGGGGAAGTGAACTCCATGTGTAATGGTCGATGATGGGTCCGCCATAAATGTTTGTCCACTTAAGATACTGTCAAAGCTAGCTATGTCAACAAGAGATCCAAACCCAACTGAGGTGACGATTCGTGCTTATGACAACACTAAGAGGCATGCCGAAGGGACTTTCAAAGCGGCTGTCAAGGTTGGTCCAATTGAATCTATTGTTGAGTTTGCTATTTTAGACACACCAGTTACATTTGCCTTGCTCTTAGGGCGACCATGGTTTCACCCTCTTGGTGGAGTTCCTTCCACCCTTCATTAGAAGATCAAATTCCCCAACGGAAATGAGACAGTGGTCATTGAAGCTGAAGATAATAAGATTGTTAACGCTCTAATGGTTGAGATGTCTCTCAATGGTTTTCAAGTGGCTGCAATTTATGATGATGAAGTAGTGGACTCCAAAGTCTTGAATATGATGAAGAACATGAACTACCTTCCCGGAGCTGGTCTTGGAAAGGGTAAGGCCGGTTTGACAAAGTTGCCAGATTTTAGAACTCAAACATCCAAGAAGGGGTTAGGATATGATGAAAACAAAAATGGCCAGCCAAAGAAGAGTGAGAAGATGAGCTTCCCACCACTTGAAGTGATCTTTGTCAAAGCCCCAGATATGGGACCACTCCAAGGAAAGCCCGAGCCCATCATGTTCATGGGTAAGTTAATTCCAGGTTTTGAAATTTTTGCAGATGTTGCTGAGCTAGTGGAGCAAGTGAAGAAAGAGCTCACCTTGTCAGCCGACAAAGAATCCAATCCAAAAGAGAAGAATGAAGTTGCCTTGAAAGCCAAGAAGACTCCGGAAGAGATTGCTGCCCTAGTTGAAGAAACGTTTGAAGACATCCTGCTTTATGATTCTGAGAACAATGATTTTGATTTTGATTTTAATTTGTCTGCTTTGTATGAGGATGATGATGTTTTCTTTTTCAAAATGAATGCAATAATGTCTGATTTTGCTTACTTGTGTGATGTTTCTCCTGATGGTTGCATGCATTCAAATAGCAGTTACATGAGCATCTTTAATATTAATTCTGTTAACACACAATCATTAAATTTGGGAACAACTGAAAATCCTAAAAACATTAGCATAGCATCCGACCTTACTCGTGATGAGAGAGAGAGATTTGAAAAAATATTCAAAAAATATGAAGAAGTGTTTGCTTGGTCTTATGAAGATATGCCAGGGATAGATGGAGACATAGCCGAGCATCATATTCCTACTTACACTCACATAAAACCTGTCAAACAAAAGCTTAGGCGATTAAGACCTGAGTGGGCTGAGTTGGTTAAAGAAGAGGTCACTAAGCAAATACAAGTGAAGTTCCTTGAAGTGATAGAATACCCAGATTGGCTAGCCAACATAGTACCAGTGCCAAAGAAAGATGGGAGGATAAGGGTCTGCGTGGACTATAGATATTTAAATAAGGCTTCCCCTAAGGATGATTTTCCTTTACCTCATATAGATGTTCTCATTGATAGTGCAACCTCTAGTGTGCTACACTCGTTTGTAGATGGATTTTCCAGATACAATCAAGTGTTAATGGCCCAAGAGGATAAAGTCAAAACTGTCTTCATTACTACATAGAGTATATTTTGTTATAGGGTGATGCCTTTCGGCTAAAAGAATGCCAAAGCAACCTACCAAAGGATGGCCACCGCACTGTTTCTTGACATGATGCACAAAGAAGTTGAAGTATATGTTGATGATATGATGGTGAAGTCGGATACAAGGGAGCAACACTTCCAGAATTTAGAATTATTCTTCGATAGAGCTTTGAAATATAAGCTAAGATTAAACCCAAAGAAGTGTGTATTCGGTGTTACTTCAGGTAAATTGTTGGGACATGTGATTGGTTCGAATGGTATTGAGATAGATCTTGACAAAGTTAAAGCAATCAGGGATATGCCAACCCCAAAGACGGAGAGAGAAGTTCGGGGATTTATTGGTAAACTGCAGTACATTAGCAGATTTATAGCAAAGCTCACAACAATCTGTGAGCCTATCTTCAAGTTGCTTAGAAAGAATCAGCCGGTCGTATGGAATGAAGAATGTCAAAAGGCCTTTGACCAAATAAAAGAGTATTTGTTGAATCCACCTGTTTTGAAACCACCTAAACCCGGCAAACCTTTATTACTATACTTAGCAGTAGAAGAAGAGACGATAGGAGCCATGCTAGCCCAAGCAGATGAATCAGGGATTGAGCATGCAGTTTACTATTTGAGTAGAAAGCTCTTACCTTATGAAATTAAGTATAGTATCATCGAAAAGATCTGTATAGCCGTGGTTTGGTCTTCTAAGAAGTTGCGGCATTACTTTTAGTCATATAGTATGCAAGCAATTTCCAGGCTGGATCCAATGAAGTACATAAGGGAGACACCCTCTTTAATTGGGAAATATGGTCGATGGTTGATAATATTAGAGGAATTTGAGATTGAGTATGTAACCAGGAAAACAATCAAAGGTAGAGTGGTGGCAGAATTCCTGGCTCAACAACCATTACCAGAAAGTGAAGAGGTAATCTTGGAATTTCCAGATGAAAATTTAGAAGCAATTGAAGTATAAGGGTGGAAAATGTATTTTGATGGAGCAGTAAACAGGAAAGGAGCAGGTTTGGGAGTTATACTAGAATCGCCTGAAGGGGAACTTATCCCTTTACCCAAAAAGTTGAAATTTAGGGCAACCAATAATATGGTGGAGTACGAAGCTTGTATTTTCGGTTTGGAAACCCTAATGATTATGAAGGTGGATAAGGTGGAAGTTTATGGTGATTCGCTGCTAGTAGTATCCCAAGTAAATGGAGAGTGGGAGTTGAAAGAAGAAACATTGAAACCATACCACCACTACTTGAACATGATGAAGAAGAATTTTAAGGAGTGTAGATTTATACACCTGTCAAGAGAAGAAAATCAGATGGTTGATGCTCTAGCCACATTGGCTTCGGTATGGGAAAATCCTGCCAGCCTATTCCTTAAACCTCTAATCTTGACCAGTTCATCAACTCCTTGCTATGAATATGAGACAATCATGGAAATTGATACAGAGCATGATGCGTGGTATGATACTATAAGACGATTTTTGGAGGAAACAGAATACCCGACGGGGGCAATAAAGAAAGAGAGAAGAGCCATAAGGCGGTGGTCCTTGCAATACATCACCTTCCATGGGGAGTTATATCTAAGATGGCCTGATGGGGGTGCATTTGAGATGTTTAAGAAAGCCTGAAGTGGAGAGCATCATGTCAGAAATACATGCAGGGAGTTGCGGTTCGCACATGAGTGGTTTGGCCCTAGTTAAGAAGATTATTCGACAAGGTTACTATTGGTTGACCATGGAGAGAGACTGTATTGAGTTTGTCAAGAAGTGCAAACAATGTCAGATGTATAGTAACTTGAATCACATGCCTCCTGAAGAACTGCATTCAATGTCTTCACCCTGGCCATTTACCACCTGGGGTATCGACATTATAGGAGAGATACATCCGACAGTCTCAAACGGTCACCATTTCATTGTAGTAGCAGTTGATTATTTTTCAAAATGGGTTGAAGCCGAATCCTTCAACAAGCAGGGTGCAAGTCAAATGGCTAGGTTTATCGAAAAGAACCTCATCTACAGATATGGGGTCCCACACAGTGTGATATCAGACAACGAGGTACAGTTTCAAAGAGCAGTTAAGGATTTATTCTCAAAGTACCAAATCCATCATCATCAATCCTCTCCTTATAGACCAAAGGCTAATGGTGCAGTAGAAGCAACGAATAAGACAATTAAGCAAATTCTGTCCAAGATGACTAAGACTTACAGGGACTGGTCGAAAATGCTTCCCTTTGCTTTATGGGGATATAGGACAAGTGTGCGAACACCTACTGGGATGACACCGTTCTCTTTGGTTTATGGGATGGAAGCGGTATTGCCAATTGAAATTGAGATCAAGTCACTGAGATTAGTCTTGGAAGCTGAACTGCCTGAAATGGAATGGGTAGCAAGCATATACACTCAGTTAGCTCTACTAGAAGAAAGAAGGTTAAAGCCATTGTATCATCATGAACTATATCAAAAGAAGATAGCTCGGGCCTACAATAGAAGGGTCAAGGTCAGAAAATTCAGAGTTGGGGATTTGGTGTTGAAGCAATGTAAGCCTAATATGTCTGATCCAAGAGGAAAGTTCAGACCTAGCTAGGAAGGGCCATATGTCGTGAAACAAGTCATGAACAAAGGTGCAGTGAAATTGTCAGACATGGATGGGAACGAATTTAGCGAGCCAGTAAACATTGACAGGTTGAAGAGGTTTTATGTATGATAGAAAAAAAAAGAAAAAAAAAGAGCTCGCTAGGTTGAAAATCCAAAAAGGGCAGCCTAGGCAAAAGTTAGAGTAGTCCGCTAGTTTCGAAAACCCGAAAGGGCGGGCTAGGCAACAATTAGGGCTAAATGAGAGAAAATCGTCAATTAGAAAACCCAAAAGGGCTAATTGGCAACAGGAGTGATCTTGTGTATGCTGGCTTTATGTTTGGTTGTTCCCCAATTTAATAAAATAGAATTAATGATTAATTAGTTCTCTGTGAACTGTTATAAGTATTTGACCAGATATGGATGAAATAAATAATCATAATTGCAAAAGGTGATGACAAATTATAAATGGAAAAGAAGCATCTTTTATTACTTTAGTTATTTTTCATCCTAACAAAACACTTTCTGAATTGACAAATGTAAAAGCTATGGCAGTGGATAAGTGTAATGTGTAGGCTAGATTTTCCTCAGCCGATCCAAGTAGGCTTCAGTCAAGCAAGGCATGTCTAGGTCAGGAGCAAAGTCAGAATCACGAGGCTCAGCTCCATATTGACGCCCAAGTCGGTGAGGATCATAGCATGTACCTTAACGAAGAGCAGCAAGGGGAACGTACATCAAGTATGTCCGCATGGTGATACGAGAAATCTTCCACCAAGGTAACAACCAACGGACATTGACTTCAGAGCGTGAGTGGATCCAGTCGACCCAATCAGCATATGAAGAAGCAGGATGGAGTAGCTTCCTAGCATAATGATGACGTGGTAGGTATCTAGCAAAATCCATGGAGGGAGTATCAAGTAAACAAAGACACTCCTGAAGCCAAATCTGTGAAGAAAGAATTAAATTAAAAAATAAAAAAAATAAAAAAAAGGTCCGCTAAGTTGAAAACCCGCAAGGGCAGCTTAGGCAAAAATTAGGACAGCTCGTTAGTTCTGTAAACCCGCATGGGTAGACTAGGCAAAAGTTAGAGCAATAAAAAAACCTAAATTAAAAACCTGAAAGGGCAGTTTAAGTAATTACCTGAAGCAGCAACGGACTCCCAGTCAGTCTCTTTGACAATCCCGATTTAAATTGGTCTAATCCAACTAAGGTCTCGGCTAAAATCACAGGTATTGACTACAAGCCTCCTTCCATTTGATCCATGATATCCAATACTTGTGGGTCAATATCGCCGTCAGAAGAAACAAGAAAGAATTGGCCGACCAAGCAAAGATAAAGCATGCATCCCCATGCCTTAGTAGGAGCCAAATGAGAGGAACAAAAGTCAATCAAAGGAGCAAGTATAATTTTTTCACCTCTCATCAACTGAAGAATTTTGGGTTTTGGAATTTGAAATAACATCTGCATCTTCTATTGAGTCTTGAAAATCAATGTGGGTAATGCCATTTGTCAATTATTTGGATGTCCAAGGATGGCCTCAAATTCTTCAATCAAGGGACATATTTCAAAGTCATTAATTCTAAATACCCTAGAATTCGTATCCCACAAGGAAGCCACGACATGTAAGAAGGAGTGGTCCAATTTGACATTTTGAAAACATTTTAAAACATCAAGCTTTGACCATGAAATTTGATTCCAATGGATGGCATCCATATTCTTAAATAGAATTTTTATTTTCTTTAAATGGTGCTCTGTCATGATTGATGAATAAAGGAGAACCAAAAATGCTAAAGGAAGTCTTCATGTTGAAAGAGAGAGATTTTTTGGTTTATGAATTAAAATATGGCATGCAAGGTGATTTATATAGAAGAAAATAAACCTTTTCCAAAAGTGAAATGGAAAAGATTATGGGAAAGGATAAGACCATATGGTCTAAGGAAAGGAAGTGGTCACAATTTCTTTTTCCACTTTGGATTTGGTTTAACAAAAGAAGTGGATATTAATTATGATGTACTATATATATAAAAAAAATTGTCAGTAACGGAAAAAAAATTGCAGTAACGAAAAATAATGAAAAATAATAATAAAAAAAAGAAAGAAAAGAAAAAAGGGGAAGAGAAGGATTACAGTAAAGAGGAAAATTATATATTTTTCATTATTGTACAATGTTTTACAATTGCTACAATATTTACATATCACTAAGAGGGTGGTGGTAGGTCACCAAATAAAGACTTGAAAAAGTCGTCGCCTGTTAGAGGAGGGGGCAAATTACTCATCCGGGGATCATCCAAAGCAGAAGCACTAAAATCCCTATTGCCTTGGAGTTCCGATTTGTCATGGTCCTCATCAGAAGCAGATGAAAGGATCTCATGGTCATCAG
The DNA here is from genome assembly GCA_947685225.1 of Garcia nutans. NCBI lineage: Eukaryota > Viridiplantae > Streptophyta > Magnoliopsida > Malpighiales > Euphorbiaceae > Garcia > Garcia nutans. Next base: position 25,260,401 of record CANTUV010000024.1, read on the forward strand.
TCTGGGGGCCTCTCGATGAAGAAGCATCGGGATCCCTCATTCCTTAAAATCAGAAGTCACAAAAATTTTGTTCAGATTGATGATATAAACTTTCAAAATGAGAAGCTTGCTGACGACTTGCAGCTAATTCTTCTTGAAGTTTCTTATTTTGTTCTTCGAGCATCCGCTGTGAGCCAAGAAGGAAAAAGGTGACAGCATACATAATCATGCATACATATAGCATAAACTATTATGGAATGAGGAACGTACCAGGTAGTTCATATCAATACCCTGCGGATGAGATGGCGTATCCGACGGGCTAGAATGAGCAAATGATGGGGCAGTGAAAGAAGGTCCAGCTTCATGATCAAATGAGCTAACAACCTGCAATAATCATTAAAGAATCAAAGAAAGAAAAAGCAGTTGCAATGGAAAAGTGGTAAAAGTTTTACCTGAGAAGTACTGGCCCTGAGATGTGGAACAGACTCTCCTTCATCTCCGTGATGCTCCTCCTCATCTCTACCCTCATCTCCATCAAAAATCTCCTGCACACCGACAGGAGATACATCAAAGTGTAAGAGTCTCATTTGAATAAAATGAGTATAAAATGGACCCGGTAAATGGAGAAATGACTCGATATCATAACCATACCGGGCCAACCACCATGCATCCTTCGGCATCAACATAATATTTAATGTATATTTTGGGATTTGCATCAGAAACCTCCGCTGCTCTGGACCGAGAAACCATTCATAAACTCTCTCCCCGAGAAACCAGCCACTGGACACGGGGCCAGCAATAATTCGGCGAGAATGTTGGAAAGATAGTGCAACCCTCATCAAAGGAGACCAATTTGCTCGCTCCTCTGGATTCCACCAGGCCAAATGTACCTGCGAAATGACATAAGGTAAGTAAAACTTTCACATAAAATTTAAAACATACTAATGTTATTTTACCTGATCCCAGGTTAAGAGGCTCAACATAAAGCGATGAGTATGCACATGATGAGAGCCAGGAACATCCACACGATCGGACAACAAGTAATTTAACCTCGGATACCCGATTCTGTCTCGAATAATACCGGCTACCCTCATGAGGTTGTGTTCATATGCCCATATCTACAATAACAATAAAGATCACATTCATGCAAGAGAAAAGAATACCTCGACAACCGCCATCAAGCCGACAAAAGAATTCTTGTTTCGGCAAAGCTTATCAAGGTCATGGTAAAGACATGCAAGACCAGCTTCACCCCAGCCAGAAGATGGTACCATTCTAAGATAAGAAAGGGCACTCAACACTGACAAGTGAATGGACGATTCAGTGCTGCCAAAGATGGTCAATCCGAGTAGATATAACAAAAATCCTCGAGCATACTGTTCGGCCCTGTTTCTGCCAATCCGACCTTCGTAGTTAATCCAATAACTGCGAATCGGCTTAATTTTTATCTTAAAAGGCCCTTTATATGACTGTTCCATACCAATTAATTCTTGAATTTCTTCAAATGTTAAAATTTCATTGGTCAGAGGAACCGGAGCACCATCATATCGAAGGCCGGTTATGGCAGTAAAATTGACCGGACCAATTGTCATCTCCCTAATGGGCAAGTGAAAAGTGTGAGTTGTATCCAGCCATCGCTCTGCCAGTGCCTGAACTACACTTCAGTCTATTTGATATTCTTCGGACGGCAATTGTAAGACAAACTACTCAAAGCCACAATCTCGGATATTCTGCCTTACCCGAGAAGGCACTACATCATACCATTGTCGGGCTTTATAAATATACCCTCCGGCCCGAACGACACAACGATCATGCTAACATAGACCCAGGTAAGTTAATACCAGGTAAGTACGTGTTATTCTATCTATTTAAATTAATATATTTTTCATAATAACAAAAAAATAAAAATAATAAATAATAATAAAAAGATAAAAAATGAAATATATATATATAAGAGAGAAAGGGAAAAATAATTACCTCGCCCTTTTGGTTGGAACTGCGATGGAGCGGCATCCCGACCAGTATATCAAGATTTCCATCTTCATGATGCCGAATAAACTCCAATAACTCGGCATTAGAAAGAGTCCACGACCTCGAAGCATGCATTGTTTTTGAAAAATATATGCTGAAATTGAAAAGAAATTTGAGAGAATTACAAAATTGAAATTGAAATTGTGAAATGAAGTGAAGAATTGATGGCCTTTTATAGAGGAACAACAAGCAAAAGAAAACAAACTCAAACTGTTCATGAATAGTAAATATTTTATAAATGTTACTATTTATAAATAGTATTACTATTGGTGAATAGTAAAATTACTTTTTCCAATAGTAAATACTATTTGATACTGTTTACGAATAGTAAATTTACTATTTATGAATAGTATTTAGTGCATGTACAGTGACTACACAGTAAATAAACATTAAATTCAATTATTCACTTTAAACATTCAAATAATGGCAGGTATATAAATATTTTTTCACCCAGGGGGCAATAAGAAGACACATTAGCCAAACTTTTTTATTAGCTCGGGTCGAGAACCCAAATTTTCCTTAGGTCCAGAACCTAGAATTATCCTTGAGTCCAGAACTCAAACCGGGTCCAGAACCCAAATTTCCCTTAGGTCCAGAACCTAGAGTTATCCTTGAGTCCAGAACTCGAACCGGGTCCAGAACCCAAATTTTCCTTAGGTCCAGAACCTAGAATTATCCTTGAGTCCAGAACTCGAACTGGGTCTAGAACCTAAATTTTTCTTTAGGTCCAGAACCTAGAATCATCCTTGAGTCCAGAACTCGAACCGGGTCCAAAACCCAAATTTTCCTTAGGTTCAGAACCTAGAATTATCCTTGAGTCCAGAACTCGGACCGGGTCTAGAACCCAAATTTTCCTTAGATCCAGAACCTAGAATCATCCTTGAGTCCAGAACTCAAACCAGGTCCATAACCCAAAACCTCAACCATCTCAAAAATTAAGTCTTATTGCTTTTCACTCTCTTTCACTAAAGTTTTAGATTTTTCAAGCAGGGGGCAAACTGTAGACCCTTAATTTTTGACCCAATCTGGTTCAATATGTTTTATTTAGTCCATAATGATTTTTATTGTCCAATTGGTCCAAAATAATTTTAATTAAATAATTTTTGCATTATTATCTAATTTTTATTAATAAAAAATAAAAATAAACAAATAAAAATCAAAAAATAAAAATTGGAGTCGAAAAAATCGGCGACGAAAAAACAGTCGCACGGGTTCGTAGGCTATTTCGCCCGCAGGAAATTCCTGTGGACGAAATCACTGTGCTATTTCGCCCGCAGAAAAATCCTGTGGGCAAAATAGCTAGCCCGCAGGAATTTCCTGTGGGCGACGCCCCAGCCCGCCCACTGCCGCAGTTTTCTGCGGCAGTTTTTTTTTGCCAGCGCATTTTTTCCTGCAGCAATTTTTTCGGCAGCGCAATTTTTTCCTACGCAAAATTTTCGAAACCTAATTTAATTAGGTTTTGATTTCCTTTTCTTATTTAGATTATTTTCCGTGATTAATTAGGATTATACATAGAAAGACCTCTATAAATAAGGATCAGAGGCAACCAAATTAGGGGAGGAAAAATTTCACAGTGAGCTTGGAAATTGGAAAACCAAATTAGTGAAGGAAAAGTAATAAATTGAATTCAATTGATTTTTAAAGGAGCAGCATCACGATTTAAGCAATTCAAAGGCAAAAAAGGCTTGTCTTTGGAGCTAGTTCATCCAAGAAGAGTTGTTTTTGGAGGAATCATTAAAAGAAGGTATGTGTTAATTGATTTTCTTTAATTGTTTTTACACAGTAGCTAAAAACTAGGATTTTTGTGTTTTTCAAAAGTTAAAATCTTAGAACTTTAATTTAGTTTTTCTAAAGCCAAAAAACCTTATTTCATTAGTTTATCTTCCAAAAGGCTTAAAATTGTTATTTTTACTTCTTAAAAATCTTAAAACTCTAATTGAACATATCTTTCAACAAAACTAAGATTTAAATTCTGTTTCTTTTAAAATTTTAAAGTAGGTTCTATTTCATTCAAAAATCCTTAAAAAACATCTTTTCTACTTATAAAAACTTTAATTTTTTTGTTTAAATTCATAAAACTTCATGAAATTATCAAATTGATTTCCAAATTCCTAAAAATTAATTCACCACCCGTGACCCTAAATTCTAAAAATACTAAATCCAAATTCAACTTCCAAAATTCAAAATAATGAACCCTAATCCTTTTAAAACTTTAAACCCTAATTTTTATGAACCCTAATCCTTTTAAAACATTAAAAACCATAAAACCATAAATAGATTAAATTTACACAGTAGCTTAGAAACCCAATAACCGAAAATCATAAATCAAAGTATTTTAAAGTGTCTAAAACCCTAGTTTCATGATTTCACCATTCAAACCTTAATTTAGTTAATCAAAGAGTCTTACCAACCGTTTAAAACATAAAACCATAATCTATTTTAATTCCATAAAAAGTCACAGAAGCTATAATTGGACTTTTATTTACTTTATTTAATTCTATATTTGATTATGCTTTGATTTATCTCTTGTCCTTTAATTTATTTAATTTCAATACTTGATTTATTTAATTTATCATGGATGGATATTTATTTTTTATTGATATTTAAATACCTTTGATGAATGATTTATTTATTATGAATGGTTATTTACTTTTATCAATTTATTTAAACTTCCAAATGTTGTAAGTGGTATGTTTCCACTTGGTGGGTACCTCATTAGTTAAATATCATGTAATTTAATTTTCTTTTCTATTTTAGAACTAATGTAAAGGGCATGCTTCTACCTTTTGGTGGGCGTCCTATTTAGGTGTGTGATGTAAGAACATCTTTCCATCTTCGGATGGGTATCCATTTATTTGCTTTGTTTGGACATTGCTTTGATTATAATATAATGATGCTTTCTTTTAATTATTGTGTGTAATATGAATAAGATTGTTATATTTAAGAATTTTATAATATTAAGACCTGTAAAGGAGGCCGGTTCCAATGATCCGGGCGTTGTGGGGGTGCTGGGCCATTTCTCACCTTCCCCACACGTACTCAACTTTTTGAACCCATTAGGGGGTTGGGGATTCCTTAGGAATAGAGTCATCCACCCCTTTCTTTTTCCCAGCCCGTCCGGGTGGCGACTCCATTTTCTCCGGACTTAGGTCCGTGTTCTCCAAGGCCCCAGCCTAAACAGTGCCAAAGTCGCAAGAACCATTCCACCGGGAGTAGGGGCGAAAATTGCCGCTCACATTTCCTTCTTTTTTTTTTGTCTCTCTTTTTTTCTTTTCTCTCTTTTTTCTTTTCCTTTTTTTGTCTCTCTTTTCTTCTTTTCTCTTTTTTTTCTTTTCTTTTTCTTCTTCCCTTTTTTTTTTGTTCTACTCTAAAAGAGTTGTCTTATTTGTACCAACTTGGGTTTCTAATAATGGATGAGTGAAGTGACATAAATCTTCTTTAATAGGGATAAATCATTTGTTACTCTGATGTTGTCTTGATAGATTGGAGATATCAGGTGAACTTCAACTACCCTTATGGTCTTGAGAACATCAACTATCCTTACAGTCTTTGCTATGCATTCCTTTCTTTGAACTTCTTGCCTCTTCACCTTAGTGATCATAAGACTTGTCAAAAGTATCAGAGGTCTTAATCTTTTCAACAGTTGTCTTCTCAACAACCTTCGACTCCTTTTTGTCTTGAGGATCTTGGAAGAATTGAGCTCAATCATCATCATCAATGATCATCTTATCATCATCAAAATCTGCTTCACCAACTTTAGCTTCCCCTTGTCTTTCTTGGTGCTAGCAGATGCTTCAGCATTGTTTTCTAAAATTGCAGCTAATTGGTTCTTCACAGTCTCAGCTAGGGCCTCTTTTATTTCTTCCATCTTGGCATTGAGGGCGTCGCCCACCATTCTTTGAATTTGTTTGGGCTCCATTGCTTTTGGTGAGCAAGTGATCAAGTTGCTACTAGATTCTTCATCTTCAGCGTAGGTCAGATTATTGTAAGCTTTTGAACTATCGTAATCCAGGGCTATGAGCTAGAGAGCATTAATGATATGAAATGCAAATGTATGTATGCTTGTATGCACAAACAATAAACAAACAAGGATAAATAGGACGTCCCTTCGAACCTTATAACTTCCACACACGAATGGCGAGTCTCTTTTCCTAAGCATATGCTTAACAAAATACCAACATGGGGTATCTTGTTTTTGAATATTTCCCTCAGACGTTTCAACCAATAGTTATATTTTTGAAAATGGAAATCAGTTCATGATAATTCCCATTAATTAGGTTTTAATCCATTCAACCAACTAAAGTAGCTTTTATGCTATATTGAATTAAAACTAAATTAAGAGGTTTATTATAAATAGATTTCTCACTTGAAAAAGTAACTAATGTGTGAGTGAGGATTTTTACCCCCACTCCCGGTGGAATGGTTCTTGTGACTTCGGCACAATTTAGGCTCGGGGCCTTGGAGAACACGAACCTAAGTTCGGAGAAAATGGAGTCGCCACCCGAACAGGCCTGGAAAAAGAAAGGGGTGGATGACTTGATTCCTAAGGAATCCCCAACCCCCTAATGTGTTCAGAAATTTGGGTACATGTGGGGAAGGTGAGAAATGGCCCAGCACACCCACAACCCCCGATTCATTGGAACCGACCTCCTTTGCAGGACTTAATATTATAAAATTCTTAAGTATTACAATATTATCCATATTACATGCAACAATAGAAATAAAGCATCGTTATATTAAGAATCAAAGCAATGTCCAAACAAAGCAAATAAATGGACACCTATCCGAGGATGGAAACATGTCCTTACATCATCCATGTCTAAACTAAATAGGACACCCATCAAAAGGTAGAAACATGTCCTTTACATTGGTCCAAAATATAAAAGCAATTTAAATTACATAGAACTTAATTAATGAGGTCCCCACAAAGTGGAAACATACCTCTTACAACATTTGGAAATCCAAAATAAATTGATATAAGTAAATAACCATTCATCATAAATAAGACATTCATTAAAGATATTAAACATCAATCAAAATAATAGACATTCATCCATAATAAATTAAATAAAACAAGCATTGAAATTAAATCTAAGCATATAATGAACTACATAATCAAATCTAAAAATAAAGCAAGTAAAGATACAAATTAGGATTTATTGTTTCTATTTAAAGTTCTTTAATTAACATTTAGGGTTTTGGGATTTTAGTATTATTATTGTTATTTGTTTAGTCAACTGTAAATGTTTTAGAAAATTGGAATGGATTAGGGTTTCATGCATCAAATTAGGGTTTAGGGTTAACATTATGAAATTAGGGTTTTAGAATATTCAAACATTTAGGTTTATAGTTCTTGGTTACTGGATTATTGTTTTGGATTTACTGTATTGAGTTTTAAGGTTTAGGTTTATAGGGTTTTAAGGTTTTAAGGATCAGGGTTTAGGAAAACTAGGGTTTACATATTAGTTTTAAGGGAATTAGGATTTAGGAATACTTAGGGTTTAGATTAATTGGTTTGGGGCTTACTGTTTTGGTTTTGGAGTTGAAGAAAATAGTTTAGAGTTTTATAAAGCAATTATGATTTCAGAAACCGTAAAGTAGGTTAGGGTTTGGAGATTTAAGAAAATATTTGAGAATTTTGGAAAAAAGTTAGACAAAAACAGTTTAGGTTTTTAAAAGTTTTTGGAAATAGGAAAAATGATTTAAGGTTTTTGGAAACAAAATAAATGAATTATGGTATTTTGGACATAGAAGAAATAAATTTAGGGTTCTTAAGGTTTAGAAGAAATAGAAAAGTATTTTTAGGGTTCTTAAGGTTCTTGGAAACAGAAGAATACCTTTTAGGGTTCTTACGGTTTTTGGAAACATAAGAATACTTTTTAGGTTTTTTGAAATGAAGATCAAGTTATTACATGTTTAAAGATCAAAGTTTTGTGTGTATATTATTATGAATCAAAGAGACAAAGCTACTGTGATCATGAGTAATTTATGATTAAGGATCAAACCTGCGTAGTTGGTTCCACCAAAATTAACTTCTGGATGAACGGAGACAAAGGCAGTGTGGCTACCTTTGATGAATTATTGATTGCTTGCTTGTTGCTCCTCTCCAATCTGAAGTCCCAAGTTGCAGTCCAAATCCAAAGTTTTAATGTTTTAAAGTCTCTCGAAGTTCCCCACTTTTTTCTATCTTTTAATGTGTTATTTATAGGAAAATTTATAAGATTCATTCTAGTTGTTTAAGGAAACTATAATTAATTAGGAAAAGAAAATCAAAACCAAATAGAATTTGCGAGCGCTGGCCAAAACTGCGAGGAAATTGCAAGTGCTAGGCGCATTGGATGGGAAACTGCTAGGAAATTGTCGTCAATTTTTATTTTTATTTTTTTAATTTTTATTTTTCTTATTATTTTTTATTATTATATTTTTTATTAAAGTAAACATTTTTTATTTTTATTAAAAATAATAAATAATTAAAATAAATATTATTTAATTAAAATACCATAAAAATTATTTTGGACTATATAAAAAAATATATGACCGGACTAGGTAAAAAATTAAGGGTCTACATAATGATTTAAGCCAAAAACAAACCCATGATTAATTATTCTTAGTATAAACTTGGCTGACAATTGATTTTTGAAATTTCATAATTGACCTAAATAATTTGTAAGCTCTTTGTAAGAACAGGTTGGATAAAAATAATTTTTTTTCTAAGCCCATTGTAAGAAGATTTTAGAAAAAATAGATTTTGGGCTTAGTATTTGGGTTATGAGCAAAAGAATTTTTGATTTGTTTTTAGAAAAGTTTTATGTCCAAAGACTATCTTGAAAAGTTTTGAAAATAGCTTTGGTCTTTTAGATTTTAAAGAAAAAATTTATTTTGAGCTTACAATGTACTGTGGTCATATTAGAAAAAGAACAAACCAAATAAGCCATGATTTAAGCCAAGATAAATTAACCATAGTCAAACAACAAACATTTGGGGTAAAACCTAAGGAAAGTAAGTAGGCCAATTACATGAGCTTTAGTCTTTGGGTTAAAAGATTTAGGTTCCCACAGCTAGTATATACCAAATGGTACGAGGCTATGAGTGGTTATGCCATGCTCGATCTCCATACCTTGAGTGAAAGCATAGTATCCCTTACATAACACAACACAAGTAACACGGGCATCCTAACTCACTCACACGATGCAAACTAATATGATGCAATGGATAATATCATTATAAGAAGGAATAGTATAATAAAAAGACCAACGAAATCAACTTCTCTTATCCCCAGTGGAATTGCCACTGTGAGCGCGGATTTTTGCCCCACTCTCAGTGGAATGGTTCTTGCGACTTCGGCACTGTTTAGGCTCCAGGCCTTAGAGAACACGCACCTAAGTCTGGACAAAATAGAGTCTCCACCCTGACAGGCCAGGAAAAAGAAAGGGGTGGATGACTCGATTCGTAAGGAATCCCCAACCCCCTAATGGGTTCGGAAAGTTGGGTACGTGTGGGGAAGGTGAGAAAAGGCCCAGCATCCCTACAACGCCCGGTTCATTGGAACCAGCCTCCTTTGCATGTTTTAATATTATAAAATTCTTAAGTATAACAATATTATCCATATTACACGCAACAATTGAAATAAAGCATTGTTATATTAAAAATCAAAGCAATGTCCAAACAAAGCAAATAAATGGACACCCATCCGATGATGGAAACATGTCCTTACATCATCCGTGTCTAATTTAAATAGGACACCCACCAAAAGGTAGAAACATGTCCTTTACAATGGTCCAAAATATAAAAGCAATTTAAATTACATAGAACTTAATTAATGAGGTGCCCACAAAGTGGAAATATACCTCTTACAACATTTGGAAATCCAAAATAAATCGATAAAAGTAAATAACCATTCATCATAAATAAGTCATTCATCAAAGATATTAAACATCAATCAAAATAATAAACATTCATCCATGATAAATTTAATAAATCAAGCACTGAAATTAAATCTAAGCATATAATGAACTACATAATCAAATCTAAAAATAAAGCAAGTAAAGATACAAATTAGGGTTTACTGTTTCTATTTAAAGTTCTTTAATTAGTATTTAGGGTTTTAGGGTTTTAGTATTATTATTGTTATTTGTTTAGTCTACTATAAAGGTTTTGAAAAATTCGAATTGATTAGGGTTTCAGGAATCAAATTAGGGTTTAGGAGTAACATTATGAAATTATGGTTTTAGAATATTAAAACATTTAGTTTTATAATTCTTGGTTACTGGATTATTGTTTTGGATTTACTGTATTGAGTTTTAAGGTTTAGGTTTATAGGGTTTTAAGGTTTTAAGAATTAGGGTTTAATAAAACTAGGGTTTACGTATTAGTTTTGAGGGAATTAGAGTTTAGGAATACTTAGGGTTTAGATTAACTAGTTTGGGACTTACTGTTTTGGTTTTGGAGTTGAAGAAAATAGTTTAGAGTTTTATAAAGCAATTATGATTTTAGAAAACGTAAAGTAGGTTAGGTTTAGGAGATTTAAGAAAAAATTTGGGAATTTTGGAAAAAAGTTAGACGAAAACAGTTTAGGGTTTTTAAAAGTTTTTGGAAATAGGAAAAAAACGATTTAAGGTTTTTGGAAACAAAAGAAACAAATTAAGGTTTTTTGGACATAGAAGAAATAAATTTGGGGTTCTTAAGGTTTAGAAGAAACATAAAAGTATTTTTAGGATTTTTAAGGTTCTTGGAAATAGAAGAATACCTTTTAGGGTTCTTAAGATTTTTGGAAACATAAGAATACTTTGTAGGGTTTTTGAAACGAAGATCAAGTTATTACATATTTAAAGATCAAAGTTTTGTGTGTATATTATTATGAATCAAAGAGACAAAGCTACAGTGATCATGAGTAATTTATGATTAAGGATCAAACCTGCGTAGTTGGTTCCACCAAAATTAACTTCTGGATGAACGGAGACAAATGCAGTGTGGCTACCTTTGATGAATTATTGATTGCTTGCTTGTTGCTCCTCTCCAATATGAAGTCCCAAGTTCCAGTCCAAATCCAAAGTTTTAAAGTTTTAATGTCTCTCGAAGTTCCCCCCTTTTTCTGTCTTTCAAAGCGCTATTTGTAAGAAAATTTATAAGATTCATTCTAGTTGTTTAAGGAAACTATAATTAATTAGGAAAAGAAAACCGAAACCAAATAGAATTTGGTTTCGGAAAAAATTGCGTTGGAAAAATTTCGCTGGCAAAATTGCGAGCGCTGGCCAAAACTGCGAGAAAATTGTGAAAACTGGGTGCGCTGGCTGGGTGGCCAGCCAATTTCGCCGTAGGAATTTCCTGTGGTGAAATTTGTTGCTAATTTCGCGGCAGGAAATTCCAGCCGGTGAATTGGCCTTGGCCATCCTTCGACGACAAAATTTTTTCGTCGTCGATTTTTTCGTCGCCGATTTTTATTTTTATTTCTTTTTCTTTTTCTTTTTATTATTATTTTTTATTAACGTCAAAATTTTTTATTTTTATTAAAAATAATAAATAATTAAAATAAATATTATTTAATTAAAATACCACAAAAATTATTCTGGACTATATAAAAATATATATGACCGGACTGGGTCAAAACTTAAGGGTCTACATAATGATTCATGCCAAAAACAAGCCCATGATTAATTGTTCTTAGTATAAACTTGGCTGACAATTGATTTTTGAAATTTCGTAATTGTCCTAAATAATTTGCAAGCTCTTTGTAAGAAAAGGTTGGATAAAAACAATTTTGTTTCTAAGCCCATGGTAAAAAGATTTTAGAAAAAATGGATTTTGGGCTTAGTATTTGGGTTATGAGCAAAAGAATTTTTGATTTGTTTTAGAAAAGTTTTATGTTCAAAGACCATCTTGAAAAGTTTTGAAAATAGCTTTGTTCTTTTAGATTTTAAAGAAAAAATTTATTTCGAGCTTACAATGTACAGGTCATATTAGAAAAAGAACAAACCAAATAAGCCATGATTTAAGACAAGATAAGTTAACCATAGTCAAACAACAAACATTTGGGATAAAACCTAAGGAAAGTAATTAGGCCAATTACATGAGCTTTAGTCTTTGGGTTAAAAGATTTAGATTCCCATAGCAAGTATATACCAAATGGTACGAGGCTATGAGTGGTTATGCCATGCTCGATCTCATACCTTGAGTGAAAGTATGGAATCTCTTACATAACACAACACGGGTAACATGGGCGTCCTAACTCACGCACACGATGCAATCTAATATGATGCAATGGATAATATCATGATAAGAAAGAATAGAATAATAAAAAGCCCAATGGAATCAACTTCTCTTATCCCCAGTGCAGTCGCCACTGTGAACGGGGATTTTTGCCCGCACTACCGGTGGAATGGTTCTTGCAACTTCGGCACTGTTTAGGCTCAGGATCTTAGAGAACACGGACCTAAGTCTGGAGAAAATGGAGTCGCCACCCGGACGGGCCAGGAGAAAGAAAGGTAGATGTATCAATTCCTAAGGAATCCCCAAGCCCCTAATGGGTTCAAAAAGTTGGGTATGTGTGGGGAAGGTGAGAAATGGCCCAGCACTCCCACAACGCCCGATTTATTGGAACCGACCTCCTTTGCAGGACTTAATATTATAAAATTCTTAAGCATAGCAATATTATCCATATTACACGTAACAATTGAAATAAAGCATCGTTATATTAAAAATCAAAGCAACGTCCAAATAAAGCAAATAAATGGATATCCATCCGAGGATGGAAACATGTCCTTACATCATTCGTGTCTAAACTAAATAGGTCACCCACCAAAAGGTAGAAGAACGTCCTTTACATTGGTCCAAAATATACAAGCAATTTAAATTACATAGAACTTAAATAATGAGGTACCCACAAAGTGGAAACATACCTCTTACAACTTTTGGAAATCCAAATTAATCGATAAAAGTAAATAACCATTCATCATAAATAAGTCATTCATCAAAGATATTAAGCATCAATCAAAATAATAAACATTCATCCATGATAAATTAAATAAATCAAGCATTTAAATTAAATCTAAGCATATAATAAACTACATAATCAAATCTAAAAATAAAGCAAGTAAGGATACAAATTAGGATTTACTATTTCTATTTAAAGTTCTTTAATTAACATTTAGGGTTTTGGGATTTTAGTATTATTATTGTTATTTGTTTAGTCTACTATAAAGGTTTTGGAAAATTGGAATATATTAGGGGTTCATGAATCAAATTAGAGTTTAGGGGTAACACTATGAAATTAGGGTTTTAGAATATTAAAACATTTAGGTTTATAATTCTTGGTTACTGGATTATTGTTTTGGATTTACTGTATTGAGTTTTAAGGTTTAGGTTTATACAGTTTTAAGGTTTTAAAGATTAGGGTTTAGGAAAACTAGGGTTTACGTATTAGTTTTGAGGGAATTAGGGTTTAGGAATATTTAGGGTTTAGATTAACTGGTTTGGGGCTTACTGTTTTGGTTTTGGAGTTGAAGAAAATATTTTGAAGTTCTATAAAGCAATTATGATTTTAGAAACCGTAAAGTAGGTTAGGGTTTGGAGATTTAAGAAAATATTTGGATATTTTGGAAAAAAAGTTAGAGGAAAACAGTTTAGGGTTTTTAAAAGTTTTTGGAAATAAGAAAAATGATTTAAGGATTTTGGAAACAAAAGAAATGAATTAAGGTTTTTTGAACATACAAGAAATAAATTTTTGGTTCTTAAGGTTTAGAAGAAACAGAAAAGTATTTTTAGGGTTCTTAAGGTTCTTGGAAACAGAAGAATGCCTTTTAGGGTTCTTAAGGTTTTTGGAAACATAAGAATACTTTTTAGGGTTTTTGAAACGAAAATCAAGTTATGACATATTTAAAGATCAAAGTTTTGTGTGAATATTATTATGAATCAAAGAGACGAAGCTACTATGATCATGAGTAATTTATGATTAAGGATCAAACCTGCGTAGTTGGTTCCTCCAAAATTAACTTCTGGGTGAATTGAGGCAAATGCAGTGTGGCTACCTTTGATGAATTGTTGATTGCTTGCTTGTTGCTCCTCTCCAATCTGAAGTCCCAAGTTCCAGTCCAAATCCAAAGTTTTAAAGTTTTAAAGTCCCTCGAAGTTTCCCCCTTTTTCTGTCTTTCAAAATGTTATTTATAGGAAAATTTATAAGATTCATTCTAGTTGTTTAAGGAAACTATAATTAATTAGGAAAAGAAAACTGAAACCGAATAGAATTTGGTTTTGGAAAAAATTACGTTGGAAAATTTTCACTAGCGAAATTGCGAGCGCTGGCCAAAACTGCGAGAAAATTGCGAGAGCTGGGCGCGCTGGCTGGAAGACCAGTCAATTTCATCTCAGGAATTTCCTGCAGGCGAATTGGGCTCGGCAAACCTTCGGCAACGGAATTTTTTTGTCGCCGATTTTCCCTTCGCCGATTTTTATTTTTATTTTTATTTTTATTTTTATTATTATATTTTATTATTATATTTTTTATTAACTTCACCATTTTTTTATTTTTATTAAAAACTGTAAATAATAAATTATTAAAATAAATATTATTTAATTAAAATACAACAAAAATTATTTTGGACTATATAAAAAAAATCTGACCGGACTGGGTCAAAAATTAAGTAATGATTCATGCAAAAAACAAGCCCATGATTAATTGTTCTTAGTATAAACTAGGCTCACAATTGATTTTTGGCATTTCGTAATTGACCTAAATAATTTGCAAGCACTTTGTAAGAAAAGGGTGGATAAAAACAATTTTGTTTCTAAGCCCATTGTAGAAAATTTTTTGAAAAAATAGATTTTGGGCTTAGTATTTTGGTTATGAGCAAAAGAATTTTTAATTTGTTTTTAGAAAAGTTTTATGTCCAAAGACCATCTTGAAAAGTTTTGAAAATAGCTTTGGTCTTTAGATTTTAAAGAAAAAATTTATTTTGAGCTTACAATGGACTTAGGTCATATTATAAAAAGAACAAACCAAATATGCCATGATTTAAGCCAAGATAAATTAACCATAGTCAAACAACAAACACTTGGGGTAAAACCTAAGGAAAGTAACTAAGCCAATTACATGAGTTTTAGTCTTTAGGTTAAAAGATTTAGGTACCTATAGCAAGTGTATACCAAATGGTACGAGGCTATGAGTGGTTATGCCATGCCCGATCTACATACCTTGAGTGAAAGTTTGTATCCCTTATATAACACAACACGGGTAACACGGGCGCCCTAACTCACGCACATGATGCAAACTAATATGATGCAATGGATAATATCATTATAAGAAAGAATAGTATAATCAAAAGACCAATGGAATCAACTTCTCTTATCCCCAGTGGAGTCGCAATTGTGAGCGGGAATTTTTGCCCCCACTCTCGGTGTAATGGTTCTTGCGACTTCAGCACTATTTAGGCTCGGGGCCTTAGAGAACACGGACCTAAGTCTGAAAAAATGGAGTCTCCACCCGAACAGGCCAGAAAAAGAAACGGGTGGATGACTCGATTCATAAGGAATTCCCAACCCCCTAATGGGTTCGGAAAGTTGGGTACGTGTAGGGAAGGTGAGAAATGGCCTAGCATCCCCACAACGCCCGGTTCATTGGAACCAGCCTCCTTTGCAGGTCTTAATATTATAAAATTCTTAAGTATAACAATAGTATCCATATTACACGCAACAATATAAATATAGTATTATTATATTAAAAATCAAAGCAATGTCCAAACAAAGCAAATAAATGGACACCCATCCGAGGATGGAGACATGTCCTTACATCATTAGTGTCTAAACTAAATAGGACGCCCACCAAAAGGTAGAAACATGTCCTTTACAATGGTCCAAAATATAAAAGCAATTTAAATTACATAGAACTTAATTAATGAGGTACCCACAAAGTGGAAACATACCTCTTACAACATTTAGAAATCCAAAAAAAATCGATAAAAGTAAATAACCTTTCATCATAAATAAGTCATTCATCAAAGATATTAAACATCATTCAAAATAATAAACATTCATCCATGAAAAATTAAATATATCAAGCATTGAAATTAAATCTAAGCATATAATGAACTACATAATCAAATCTAAAAATAAAGCAAGTAAAGATACAAATTAGTGTTTACTGTTTCTATTTAAAGTTCTTTAATTAACAATTAGGGTTTTGGGATTTTAGTATTATTATTGTTATTTGTTTAGTCTACTGTAAAGGTTTTGGAAAATTGGAATGGATTAGGGTTTCATGAATCAAATTAGGGTTTAGGGGTAACATTATGAAATTAGGATTTTAGAATATTAAAACATTTAGTTTTATAATTCTTGGTTACTGGATTATTGTTTTGGATTTACTGTATTGAGTTTTAAGGTTTAGGTTTATAGGGTTTTAAGGTTTTAAGGATTAGGGTTTAGGAAAACTAGGGTTTACGTATTAGTTTTGAGTGAATCAGGGTTTAGGAATACTTAGGGTTTAGATTAACTGGTTTGGGACTTATTGTTTTGCTTTTGGTGTTGAAGAAAATGGTTTAGAGTTTTATAAAGCAATTATGATATTAGAAACCATAAAGTAGGTTAGGGTTTGGAGATTTAAGAAATTATTTGGGAATTTTGGAGAAAAGTTAGACGAAAACAGTTTAGGGTTTTTAAAAGTTTTTGGAAATAGGAAAAACGATTTAAGGTTTTTGGAAACAAAAGGAACGATTTAAGGTTTTTTAGACTTAGAAGAAATAAATTTAGAGTTCTTATGGTTTAAAAGAAACAGAAAATTATTTTTAGGGTTCTTAAGGTTCTTGGAAACAGAAGAATACCTTTTAGGGTTCTTAAGGTTTTTGGAAACATAAGAATACTTTTTAGGGTTTTTGAAACGAAGATCAAGTTATTACATATTTTAAGATAAAAGTTTTATGTGTATATTATTATGAATCAAAGAGACAAAGCTACTGTGATCATGAGTAATTTATGATTAAGGATCAAACCTGTGTAGTTGGTTCCACCAAAATTAACTTCTGGATGAACAGAGACAAAGGCATTGGCTACCTTTGATGAATTATTGATTGCTTGCTTGTTGCTCCTCTCCAATCTGAAGTCCCATGTTCCAAGCCAAATCCAAAGTTTAAAAGCTTTAAAGTCTCTCGAAGTTCTCCCCTTTTTCTGTCTTTCAAAGTGTTATTTATAGGAAAATTTATAAGATTCATTCTAGTTATTTAAGGAAACTATAATTAATTAGGAAAAGAAAACCAAAACCAAATAGAATTTGGTTTTGGAAAAAATTGCGTTGGAAAAAGTTTGCTGGTAAAATTGCGATCGCTGGCCAAAACTACGAGGAAATTGGCCTTGGCCAACCTTCGGCGACGAAAAAATTTCATCGCCGATTTTTCCGTCGCCGATTTTTTTTTATTTTTTATTTTTTTTCTTTTCATTTTTTATTATTTTTTTATTATATTTTTTATTAACTTCACCATTTTTTATTTTTATTAAAATTTATAAATAATAAATAATTAAAATAAATATTATACACATTACATGCAACAATTAAAATAAACATCATTATATTAAAATCAAAGCAATGTCCAAACAAAGCAAATAAATGGACAACCTTCCGAAGATGGAAACATGTCCTTACATCATCCATGCCTAAACTAAATAGGACACCCACCGAAAGGTTGAAACATGTCCTTTACATTGGTCCAAAATATAAAAGCAATTTAAATTACATTATATCTAACTAATGAGGTACCCACAAAGTGGAAACATACCTCTTACAATTTTAATATTAAAACAAATAAATAATAACAATAAAGAAAACATCCATCCATGATAAATTAAATAAATCAAGCATTGAAATTAAAAAAATCAACCACCAAAGTATATAATAGACTACATAAACAAATCTAAAAATAAATAAGGTAAAGATACAAATTAGGATTTACTGTTTCTATTTAAAGTTCTTTAATTAATATTTAGGGTTTTGGGATTTTAGTATTATTATTGTTATTTGTTTAGGCTACTATAAATGTTTAAGAAAATTGGAATAGATTAGGGTTTTATGAATTTAAAAAAGTAGTAAGGTTTTTTAGTTAATTAAATTAGGGTTTAAAGGTGACATCATAAAATTAGGGGCTTTGGAATCTTAAGACATTAGGTTTATAATTCATGTTTACTCAATTGTGATTTTAGATTTTTTGGATCGTGGCTTTAGGGTTTAAATTTATTAGATTGGATTCACTGAATTAGGGTTTAGGAAAACTTAGGGTTTACTATTTTGGTTTTTCAAAAAAGTTAGGGTTTTTGGTATTTTAGAAAACATATTTGGTTTTAGGATTTAAGAAAAACGTTTAGAGTTTTATAAAATAATTATGATTTTTAGAAAATGTAAAGAGAACTAGAGTTTGGAGATTCAAGAAAACATTTGGAGATTTTGGACAAAAAGTTATGGTCTAGATGAAAATAGTTCAAGGAAAATAATTTATCATTTTAAAGATTTTGGAAACAAAAGAGAAACAATTTTAGGGTTTAAAGTTTTAGAAGAAATGTTTTAGGGTTTTTAAGGTTTGATCAATTTGTATGATGAAACAATTAATTCAATTTGAATGATGAAGCTACTGTAAAGAAATAAATAAACAAAATAGAGATTCAAACCTCTGTTTGTTGGTTCCACCAAAAATTGCTTTCTAGATGAATAATAACAAAGGCAGTATGACTACCTTTGATGAATTGTTGATTGCTTGCTTGTTGCTAATGTCTCTTGCTAGGGTTTTCTATCTTTTTTCCTCAGTCAAAAGTCCAATTTTTGATCGATTAAAGTACCAAAGTTTGGCTCAGTAAAACCAATTTTTGATCCCCTAATCAAAGTCCCTTAATTCTATGTTTTAAAATGTTATTTATAGGAAAAATCATAAACCTAATTCTAATTGTTTAAGGAAACTAAAATTAATTAGGAAAAGAAACCAAAACCAAATAGAATTTGGTTTTAAAAAAACTACGTTGAAAAATTTCACTGGCGAAATCTGTGAGAGCTGGAGAAATTTTTTTGCAAAATTGGCTGGGCAGCCAGCCAATTCGCCGCAGGAAATTCCTGCGGTCAACTGGCCCAAGGCCATTTTGCCATAGGAATTTCCTACGGCGAAATGCCCTTGCAGGAAATTCCTGCGGGCAAATTGGCCTGGCCAACTGCACATTCTACGATGAATTTTTTTCGTCGCCGATTTTTTCATCTCCAATTTTTATTTTTATTTTTTATTTTTATTATTATTATTTATTAACTTCACCATTTCAATTTTTATTAAAAATTATAAATAATAAATACTAAAATAAATATTATTTAATTAAAATACCACAAAATCTTCTTCCATGGAGAAACCTTCAGAAACTGAACTCTATGTTTCATCTCTTTAAATTCGAATAGGATTTCTGTCGGTCTGAAGCTACTTTCAAATGACCCCGAATCACCTTCACTTTCTCCTCTATTTCTTTAATCAAATCGGGACCAACCAGTTTACCATCTCCAACTTCATCCCAACACAAAGGTGTCCTGCATCTCTTGCCATATAAAGCCTTATAAGGAGTCATCCCAATACTCGACTAATGACTATTGTTATAAGCAAACTCAATTAATGGCAAAAATCTGTCCCAATTCCCGGTAAAATCAATGATACAGCACCTCAACATATCCTCCAAAATCTGTATCACTCTCTCTGACTGTCAATCTATCTGAGGATGGAAAGCAGTACTAAAATGCAATCGAGAACCCAGAGCATCCTGCAAACTCTTCCAAAACCTTAAAGTAAACTGGGGATCTCGATCCGACACCAATGACACTGGGACTCCATGCAACCTAACTATCTCGTTGATATACAGCTCAACCAATCTCTCAAGACAAAAAATCCATCTGAACTGGAAGAAAATGAGCTGTCTTCATCATCCAATCAACTATCACCCAGATTGCATCATGCTTCTTCTGAGTCAAAGGTAGTTCAGTCACAAAATCCATTTTCACTCGCTCCCATTTCCACTCTGGAACTGATAAAGGTTGGAGCAATCCTAAAGGAACTTGGTGCTTAGCCTTCACTTTCTAGCAAGTAAGACATATGGATACAAACTCTACTATGTCCCTCTTCATTCCTAACCACCAGTAATGTCGCTTCAAGTCCTGATACATCTTGGTACTCCCAGGGTGCATAGTAAAAAGTGACTGATGTGCTTCCTCTAATATCATTCTTTTCAATTCTGCATCATCAGGAATACACAATCTATCTCTGTACCATAAACTACCATCATCCCTCACATAAAAGTCTCGACTCTCCCCCTTCTGACAAACCAACACAATTTTCTGAATTACCTCATCTGCCAACTGAGCCTTCCTAATATGATGCAACAAGACTGGCCTCAACTGCAACTGAGCCATCAAAGCACCATCATCAGAAGATTCAAATTTAGCATGCAACGCTCTCAACTCAACAAGCAACGAGAGCGAATAAGCAGTCAAACATGCCAAAGACTTTCGACTCAAGGCATCAGCAACAACATTTGCCTTACCAGGATGATAATCAATCAAACAGTCATAGTCTTTAATCAACTCTAACCACCGTCTTTGCCGAAGATTCAACTCTCTCTGAACACCCAGGTATTTCAAACTCTTGTGATCCATATAAATGATACACATTTCCCCATACAAATAATGCCGCCAAATCTTCAAAGCAAAAACTATTACTGCTAATTCCAAATCATGCGTCGGATAATTCAGCTCATGCGGTTTCAACTGTCGAGAGGCATAAGCAATGACTCTACCCTCTTGCATCAGAACACAACCTAAACCACTGTGTGAAGTATCACTGTATATCACATGTGGTTTACCTTCCACAGGCAGGGTAAGGACAAGAGCCTGAGTCAACATCTTCCTCAGCTGCTCAAAACTTGCCTGACACCGATCAGTCCACACAAATTTAACTCCTTTCTAAAGTAATCTGTTGAGTGGTGTAGCTATTATAGAAAAACCCTTCATAAATCGATGATAATAGCCTGCCAATCCTAGAAAACTTCTAACCTCTGTCACAGTCTTCGGTGGACTCCAATTCAAGATAGCCTCAACTTTACTCGGATCCACTCTAATACCCTTTGCTGAAACCACATGACCAAGAAAAGCTACCTGATCGAGCCAAAACTCACACTTAGACAGCTTAGCATACAACTGCTTCTCTCTCAGAGTCTGCAATACGATTTGCAAATGTCTATCATGATCCTCCTCATTACGCAAATACATTAAGATGTCATCAATGAAGACTACCACAAACAGATCCAAAAATGGTCTGAATACCCTGTTCATCAAATCCGTAAAAGCTGCTAGTGCATTTGTTAATTCAAAGGGCATCACCAGAAACTCATAATGCCCATACCTCTTATGAAAAGCTGTCTTGGGTACATCCACATCTCTGACTCTCAACTGATGGTATCCTAATCTCAGATCAATCTTAGAGAATACTGCTGCTCCCTTCAACTAATCAAAGAGATCATCTATCTGAGGCAAGGATACTTGTTCTTGATGGTCATCTTATTCAACTGGCTATAATCAATACACAATCTCATGGTGCCATCATTCTTCTTCACAAGCAACACAGGCGCTCCCCATGGGGACATACTAGGGCAGATAAACCCTTTATCCAATAACTTCTGCAACTGCACCTTCAACTCTCTCAACTTAGCAAGTACCATCCGATAAGGGGTAATAGAGATAAGAGTGGTACTAGGCAACAAATCAATACCAAACTCCACTTCTCCCTCAGTCGGTACCCCTGGCAACTCATCAGGGAAAACATCTAGAAATTGGGCAACAGTGGGTATACTTTCAAGCAGGGATCCCACTACTAAGCAGAAATTGTACCTAAACCTCAAAATAAGCACTTTTAAAACAAAGAATGACCTAAACGAATATGTGTGGAACATACATTCATATAATGTTGAGATTTTAAAACACATTTGATGATAATGATGATGCACATGATACTATATGAACAATGTTATGTTATATGCATTGTGAATGGTAACGTGTTATATGAATTATGTATTTTGGGAATGTTATATCAATGATGCTATATGTACAATATGAAGTGAGATATGATATGATATGAGGCCATTGTGATTGGCTATGATAACTCAAATATGATGTGAAGCCATTGTGATTGGCTATGATGATTCAATTGAAGACATAAGGCATGTTTGCCTAATTGATGATGAGATTTGAGAATGAAATAATAAATGAATTGTGTGTCTAATGTGTTATTCATTTTCAGAGTTTTGTTGTTGGTGGCATGCCTAATGGTAACAATCTCTTGAAGTTAGGTTGGATTGAATCCTTGAAGCCTAATTGAGATGTTACAACCCTTGAAGCTAGGTTGGGTTGGTTCTTGAAGCCAAGTTGGCATGCTTTGTTCCCCTTGAAGCTTGGTTGAACCTAATCCTTGAAGCCTAGTTGGGTCTATGATAATGATAAATGTGATATCAAAACCAAAGCATTAACTCTGAAAATTGAATGGCATATTAGTGTGTTTTGGGCCCATGCTTGTCTTTGTATTTAATGTGATTCTTGAATAGTGAAATTAATGGAACTATGGAGATGTAATATGAATGTTGTTATGACATTTAACAAAGTATGATGTGAAATTATGATATGCTTATATGAGTATGGTTTATGAAATATAAAGGTGTGATGTTAGTTTTGCACTTATGATATTATCTTTATGATTTAGTTGTGTGACATTGCATTGCCTTAAAGTATAATGTTAGTATACTATGTACTACTAAGCCGTTGGCTTAGCATGATAGTGTTTGATCGCGCAGGTGATAGAGTTGAACCTGAAAGCTCCTTGAGACCAAGTGAGACTAGACATTGAGGATTTCCTTTTGGGACTTAAAGATCAGAGAAGAGCTGCCAATCATATATATTTATTCTATGTTTTGTAAACTTTGATTTATAACATATTTGTAATAACTTCCGCTGTGATTTAGTAAATGTTTTTATATATATGGTGTCTTTTGGATTTCTTTTAAAATGTTTGAGATTGGTTTCACTTATTTACAAAGATATTGTTGTGTCTTTTTAAACTGTGGCATTTTCTATATTCAGTATACGTATATTACGATCGTTTAAGCATGCTTGGTAAGTATACAGGGTATAGGGGTGTTACATGTTTGATGTGTGGGGAATAGACTTCATGGGTCCTTTCCCCAAGTCCTTTGGTTATGAATACATTTTAGTTGCTGTTGATTATGTTTCCAAATGGGTGGAGGCAATCCCCACCCGTACTAATGATGCTAATGTGGTTGTTAAATTTGTGAAGGAAAACATTCTTAGCAGGTTTGGCACACCAAGGGTGATAGTCAGTGATGGGGGGAGCCATTTTTGCAACAGGCTTTTTGAGAAGTTAATGCACAAATCTGGTGTGAAGCACAAGGTGGCAACCCCATACCATCCACAGACTTCTGGACAAGTGGAAACATCAAACATGCAGCTAAAAGGAATTCTAGAGAAGACAGTCAACACATCCAGGAAGGATTGGGCAAGCAGATTGCATGATGCACTATGGGCATATCAGACTGCTTTCAAAACTCCTCTAGGTATGAGTCCATATCGATTGGTGTTTGGAAAAGCTTGTCACTTACCAGTGGAGTTGGAGCACAGAGCATATTGGGCAATCAAGACTCTGAATTTGGACTTGGACATGGACAAAGCGAAGAGAGAAAGATTTCTGCAAATATCAGAGTTAGATGAGCTGAGGAATGAGGCTTATGAGAGCTCGAGAATTTACAAGGATCGCACTAAAGCACTTCATGATAGAATTATAGTGCGAAAGACATTGAGTCCAGGTATGAAGGTTTTACTTTTTAACTCACGACTCCGTCTTTTTCCAGGTAAACTCAAGTCTCGATGGAGTGGGCCTTTCGAGATAAATCGGGTGTATCCTTCTGGTGCTATTGAATTACTCAACTCTCGAACAAGTGAGACTTTTAAGGTAAATGAACAAAGAGTTAAGCCATACAATGAAGGATTTCAAGATGTGAGGATCATTGATAGCACTTTGATCCGTGATCCCTAAGCCTTGCATGATGTCAAGCTTCATGACATTAAAGAAGCGCTAAATGGGAGGCAACCCATTGGTTTGCATTTATTTTTCGTAGTTGTAATTTTAAATTTAGCGAGTATTGATTTATGTTCGGTTTCAATAAATGGACTGTGCTTTGATCGATTTTTCTTTACTTTGTGTTTCAGGGTGTTTAAAGAAGAAGGTTTGCAAAATCGTTAAAAAAAATGTTAAAAGTGAATAAAAAGGCAGTAGGTGACACGGCCAAAGGACTTGGCCGTGTCCCTTGGCCGTGTCACACACTGGATATGGCCAAGTTTCCTCAAAAATTTTGTTTCGATTTTGCATTTTGTACAGATTAGGACACACCCAGGGGACACGGCCTTGTCAGTGGCCGTGTCCCTCCAAAACCATTAGACACGGCCGTGTCCCCTTGACTTGGTCGTGTCCCTTCACTTACACACACCAACACGGCCAAGTCAACACACACACGGCCGTGTCACTCCAATTTTACACTTTTAAAAACCCGATCTAGCCCAATTTCTTTTCATAAATCCCTAATTTCCTATTCTTCGTCTCTTTCATTCTCTCGCTCTCTGTAACACCAAAACCATAGCTTTTGATTTCAAAACTCCACCTCTTCCATTAAAACTTCAAATTACTTCAACAAAACTTGAGATAATCACTTAAAACTTCCTCTTTACTCGTATTATTTTGTTTTAATTCAGTTTTGGGTGTTAATTTTTCAGATCTCACGATGCCAAGAACCAAAACTGTCTCACACCGCAAGAAGAAGAAATCTACCGAAGGAGCTTCTTCCTCTTCCTCAACTTTATCATTTAAGAGGGCAACTCTTTTGGCTCGAGGTTTTTTCCCGACAAGGTATGTGAATGATGAATCTCTAGATGCTTTGCAAATTAGAACTGCCTTTTATAGATATGTACAATATCTTGGGTGGGAGACTCTAGTATCATTGAGACCTTTGCAGTTTGAGGAACTTACTCTAGAATTTTTGACATCTCTTAAGGTGGAAAGAGATGATAAGAAAATCTGCAGGAGACTGATGTTTAAATTAATGGGTAAATCATTTGTGCTTACTATTGATCAGTTGAATGATATCTATGGTTTTCATCAGCATGGGGAAAGGTCTTTGGCCAAAGCATCTAAATTACGGAACCCTACTTTGAGGTATTTGCACAGGTTTATGTCATGTGGGTTCTTTGCTCAGAAGGAGAGCCTGGGTGTGGTTGAGTCGAGCGAGCTATTTTTCTTGGATTGTGTTTTGAATGAAATGACTATTAGTGTCGGCTATTGGTTAGCCGATATTTTTGATACTATAGCTAACAAAAGGAGGGGGGCAATTTCTGTTGGAGGATTGATCACTACATTAGCAGTAGCCCTTGTTGAGGATTTTGACCCGAGTACTACTCGGATGACTCGAATTTTGGGTAATGATTCCTTGGATCTAGCTACCCTTGAGAAGATGCACATGGTGGTGCATAGGAGAGGGACTTTTGTGATGCCTTCAGCTGAGCCTGAAGCACCGGGGAACATGCAGAAGAGAGCCCGGGTTGAAGAGGAGACAGACTCGAATTCTTTAAGTCTAGATGAGGATGCTCAAGTCTCGGAACATCAAGAGGTTTTTCTGAGGATTGAGGCCCTGGAGGGCAAAGTGGATCGATTGGATAGCAAGGTGGACCGTAACCATGCTGAGATCTTACAGCAGATGGAACAGATTAACAGTAACCTTACGACGATCTTGAGTCTCCATCCCTCAGCTGCATCATCTTCCCGCCCACATTTTCCATAGATTTTGAGATCCTTGCTTTATTTTGTTTAATGTATTTTTGTTCTTACTTTTCGTTTATTGTTTTCATGTTAACCTTTATATTTGGATATTTTATTTTTATATATTGTACTTTTGTTTTTAAACTTTTGTGTTTGTGATGGAAAGCTAGGATTTTGCCTCACCAATACGATGGAAGACATGTTGTCCTTTAACTCTTTTTATTTACTATTCTTATTTTACATTGAGGACAATGAAAATTTTAAGTGTGGGGTACTCTTTAAGTTTTCCTTTAATGTTTGTCTTGTTTTGCTTATTGTGTTTGTTGTGCATGGCATAATTGTTGAAAATTTATTGATCTTTTCTTTGATTCTAGCATTATAGTTGAGACTTTAGTATCAGCATAGAAATGAGCTTTTGAATTCATTCGGGATCAATTTTTGCATTCTGCAATTCATGACATATAATCTTTGTGAACCCACCTGTGTGAGTTTTGAGCCTCATAAATTTGATATTTTTATCAATTGATTTTCTTTTCTTA
The DNA here is from genome assembly GCA_947685225.1 of Garcia nutans. Lineage (NCBI taxonomy): Eukaryota > Viridiplantae > Streptophyta > Magnoliopsida > Malpighiales > Euphorbiaceae > Garcia > Garcia nutans. Next base: position 25,286,814 of record CANTUV010000024.1, read on the forward strand.
AGTGTGCACCTTCATGATGTTGCATCTCTAGAGTTTGCTTTTGCATACTAATTGAACTCACATTATGATTTAATTTCAAGTTTTAAAATGATGAAGGCAAATTAGGTTAGCCCCTTTAGCTTAAAAAGACTTCCCTTAATATTGATTTCCTTAGTGAGCCAAGTTGAGCCATTGACCGTTTCTTGTTTGATCAACACAATTCTCAACTTAACATGTTCTTATTATCATCATACCTATGCATTAAGGAATGGAGTTTTATGATTTGACAATAGGGTAGTTTATTTCAAGTGTGGGGTAAGTGAAAAAAAAAATATATATAAAAAATAAAAAAAAATGGTATTGCTATTTGGGGTGAAATGCATACTTTGCATATTGTGTTGGAGTAAGAGTTGATTATTCTTTTCCACTAGATGTTCCATCAATTCTTAATTTTGTATATATATATATATTTAAAAAAAATAGTAAAAGTAAAAAAAAAAAGAAGAGAGAAAATAAAAGAAAAGTTACATATATATATACATAATTCATATATGTTCTAGCATTGGTTATCAAAAGAGGAATGTTGACTCATGTATTTTTATGCAAGTATGTAAGATTATCAAGGGTTGGTGAGTATGCCATTTGAGGAGTTATGAGTTCCTTAGCAAGAGAAGTGTCTAATTTAGATACTCCATTTCTTGATGCTCTAGCCTAAATGTCTTTTCTCACACCTTTACCTTAGCCCCATTACATCCAAATGAAAGACCTTCAGATTATTTCTTGAGAAAATCAGTGAGGGAGATTGGATAATTAAGCAAGTTTATGGTAGTATGCAGTCATGAGTGGTATGAGTGAATTAACCTTTAAAATCGAGTGAAACACTTAGAAGAGAGATGAGATTTGTATGTCTGAATTAATGAATGAGTTAAGAAAATCTTGATTGAAGGAAATTGCAATTATTTATGTCTGATGTCTTTAAGTTTTTCATCTATATGCTGGAATTATAGTTAAGGTTGTTTGAGTTTTTAATTTATGTCATGTGAATTTGCTTGAGGACAAGCAAAGTTTTAAGTGTGGGATAGTTGTTTTATTAGTTTTTGTTATAGTTTTGTGTCTTGTTCATTATGATAATTATTGTTTTATTTAGGTATTTTGTTAGTTTTAATCGGTTTGTTTAGTGTTTTCTTTAATTGTGGTAGTTGTTGTTTCTTTCAGTGTTTATGTTGTTTTTGATCTAGTTTTTAGTATTCGTTTATGTTTTGATTGTTAATGTTTATTTATTGCTTGTTTAAGTTTTGTTTGCAAGTTTTGTGATAGGTTAAAACAGGCAAGGAAACAAATTGAAGAAGAAAGGGGCAGTGGCTGACATAGGCAGAGGACACGGCCAAGTCACTGGCCGTGTCCCATATCAAAGAAAAAGAAAGCCAATCTTCACAGTAGCAGACACATGCAAGGGACATGGCCAAGTCCTGTGGCTGTGTCCCTCCAAAGAAGCCAACACGGCCAAGTCACCTTGACTTGGCCGTGTCTCACCAATTCCAAAGGGCAAAGAGAAGCAAATTCCACAGAGGCGGACACAGGCAAGGGACACGGCCAAGTCACCTGGCCGTGTCCCTCCAACAAGGTGCAACACGGCCAAGTCAAGCTCCACTTGGCCGTGTCACTCAACAAAGAAGAAAAGAAGATCAAAAGCATTCAGTGGTGGACACATGCAAGGGACACGGCCAAGTCTTGTGGCCGTGTCCCTCCAAAAGTCACTCACACGGCCAAGTCACATCTGACTTGGCCGTGTCCCTCATGAACCAAACGCGCACCAATTTTTAAAGACGTTTCGTATAAAAGAAAAGAGGGAAGCTAGGTTAAGGGGGTGTTGACGATTGGGAGAATTTTTTCAGCCGTCAGAGAGCAAAGTTAGGGTTTTAACATTTGTTTTCTTTGATTTTGATTTCACTTTGGATTAAACTAGCTTAGATTAGATTGTTCATGCCAGTTATTCATTCTTCTTGTAAGATTTGAACAAGAGATTATTCAGAAGCTTCAAGGAGTTGTAACTTGGTTTTGTTCTCGAACTTATTCTCTTTATTTTATTTGAATGGATATTATCATGTCTATTTTGATTTCTTTGAACATTAATGAGATGAATAAGTTTGATTGCATTATGAACTAATTTGATCTAGTCTAGGGTTTGAATGGATCTGCTATGATTGTATGAATTGGTTTCTCTTAGCTAATAATTTCTTTAGCCTTGATTGAATGAAATATTGTTAACATATAATTGATTGGCCACCAATTGTGTGTTTTAGGTATTAGATGAGGGATTGAGAGATGAAGTCTAATGCTGGAACAATTCAATTAAGGAATTAGGTGAATTAGAGATATAACCTATTAAAAAAATTGTTTCAATTATAACAAGATTAGTTGTAAGAGGTTTGAATGCGAGAGCTTAATTCCTTGACTCAATTAATTAAGTTGTTTGAGAATGAATCTTTGAAATTAAATTAGTTAAGTGGAATAACCATTCATACATATCAGTAGTAGAGAAGTGCAAACCCTAGACCCTTTTATCAAGTGAATCTAAACATTAGCTTTTGTTTATTTTTATTCTTTTCAACTTCAATCAATCTTCTTAATTACTTTGCAATTTAAATTCTTTACTACTTGTTACTTTTATTCTATAAACAATTAGCCACTTTAGCTTCCTTGAGAGAACGACCTTGGGGTGATCACCTTTGTTACAGCTACCTCGCATACTTGCGAGTGACGCTTTGTAGTAGAGTTAATTCGAGCGCAACATTAATCTTCTAAATTTCCTATAAATAAGACTAAAAAGACACAGAAGAAGGGGATTAACGATCAGACTGGATTTTACGGGGAGAAACTCTAGGAGACCTAGAACTTTGAATTTGGGACTTCGGATTTGAGAGTAACAAGCAAAGCTATTAACAATTCATCAAAGGCAGCAATCTTGCCTTTGTCCTTGTTAATCCAAGAAGCAATTTTTGGTGGAACCAATGAATGAAGGTTTGAATCTCTAATTTCTTTTTATTTTCTTACAGTAGCTTTATTTCTTTAATTCATAAGATTATACACACAAAAACTTGATCTATAAATATGTAGTAACATTGATCTTCATTTCAAAAACCCTAAAAAGTATTCTTATGTTTGCAAAAACCTTAAGAACCCTAAAAACACTTTTCTATTTCTTCTAAACCTTAAAACCCTAATTTGTTTCTTTTGTTTCCAAAAACCTTAAATCATTTTTCCTATTTTCAAAAATTTTTAAAAACCTTAAACTTTTTTCCTCTATTTCTTTTCCAAAATTTCTAAATGTTTTGTTAAATCACCAAACTCTAACTTACTTTACAGTTTCTAAAAATCACATTTACTTTATAAAACTTTAAAATATTTTCTTCAACTTCAAAACCAAAATAGCAAACCCCCAAACCAATTATTATAAACCCTAATTTTCCTAAACCTTAATTCCCTCAAAGCCAAAATCGTAAACCCTAGTTTTCCTAAACCCTAACCCTAATCCTTAAAACCTTATAAACCTAAACATTCAAACTTAATACAATAAATCCAAAACAATAATCCAGTAGCCATGAGTCCTAAGCCCAAAATGTTTTAAAGTATCCAAACCATAATTTTATGATTTTACCTCTCAAACCCTAATTTGATTAATCAAAGAACCTTATCAATCTCTTAAATTATAAAACCCTAATCCATTTCAATTCCCTTAAAACTTACAGTAGCCTAAACTAATAAATTCCAAAGCCCTAAATATTAATTAAAGAACTTTAAATGAGAAACAATAAACTTCAATTTGTATCTTTACTTGCCTTATTTGATTATGTAGTTCATTATATGCTTTGATTTATTTAATTTCAATGCTTGATTTTATTTATTATGGATGAATGATTTATTTATGGTGAATGGTTATTTACTTTATTGATTTTTTTTTATTTCCCAAATGTTGTAAGAGGTATGTTTCCACTTTGTGGGTACCTCATTAGTTAAATATCATGTAATTTAAATTGATTTTATATTTTGGACTAATGTAAAGGACATGTTTCTACCTTTCGGTGGGTGTCCTATTTAGTTTAGACATGAATGATGTAAGGACATGTTTCCATCCTCGGATGGGTGTCCATTTATTTGCTTTGTTTGGACATTGCTTTGATTTTTAATATAATGATGCTTTATTTCAATTGTTGCGTGTAATATGGATAATATTATTATATTTAAGAATTTTATAATATTAAGACATATAAAGGAAGTCGGTTCCAATGAACTGGGCGTTGTGGGGGTGCTGGGCCATTTCTCATCTTCACCACGCATACTCAACTTTCCGAACCCATTAGGGGGTTGGGGATTCTTTAGGAATCGAGTCATCCACCCCTTTCTTTTTTCCAACCCGTCCCATTGGTGACTCCATTTTCTCTGGACTTAGGTCCATGTTCTCTAAGGTCCCGAGTCTAAACAGTCCCAAAGTCGCAAGAACCATTGCACCGGGAGTGGGGGCAAAAATTCCCGCTCACGGCCTCAAAATTGAATTCTAGTGTGTGAAGTCTTTGATGTATGGGGGATCAATTTTATGGAACCAGTTCCAAATTCCTTTGGTAACAAATATATTCTTGTAGCTATAGACTATGTCTCTAAATGGCCTGAAGCCCAAGCCTTGGCAACCAATGATGTCAGGGTAGTGATGAAGTTTTTAAAAAAGTTATTCTCTCTATTTGGTACATCGAAAGCAATCATAAGTGATAGGGGGTACTCACTTTTGTAACATTAAGCTCGAGAAAGTTTTCAAAAGATTAGGTGTTACACATAGGTTTGCTACTCCTTACCCTCTCCATACTTGTGGCCAAGTTGAGAACACGAACAGTGAGATAAAAAGAATTCTAGAAAAAACTATAGAGCGATCCCGAAAGGATTTGTTCGAGAAATTGGACAATGCTCTATGGGCTTTTAGGACTGCATTCAAAACTCCTTTGGGCACTATGCCATTTAGGCTGGTATATGGAAAAGCTTGTCATTTGCCTGTAGAAATTGAACATAATGCTTATTAGGATATAAAACAAATTAACCTTGATCTAGCTAGTGCAGGTGAAAAGAGAAAATTGCAGGTAAATGAGCTGGATGAGTGGAGATTGCAAGCCTATGACAATGCAAGAATGTATAAGGAGAATACTAAGAGATGGCATGACGCTTGCATTAAAGAGCAGAAAGAGTTTCAAGCAGGAGATCAGGTATTATTGTACAATTCGAGGCTTCGACTCTTTCCAGGTAAGTTAAAATCTTGATGGTCTGGTCCTTTTACAGTTAAGGAAGTTTTCCCCTATGGAGTGGTTGAAATAACTCATCCGAAAAAAAAGAGATTTTAAGGTGAATGGGCACATGCTCAAATACTTGGGGAAGAAATACATGACTTGAAGGAGGTTTTACACCTCTAAGACTAGGCAAAATTACCCCTGAACGTCCAACTAATACGACATTAAAGAAGTGCTGGGTGGGAGACAACCCACCGTTTTATTCATTCTTTAATTTTTATGTCCTTAATTTCTATGTTTTTAGTTTGTCTTTAATTTTTATTTTTATTCTTCTATCATTGGTTGGTGGTGTGTTTTCCTTGAATTCATTTGAATTCATAGATGAAATTTTCTTTTGAGGGGGTAACTTGAGCATATTTTGGGACACACCCGTATGAGTGGGCGTGTCATTATTTTTAAGAGGCAGTAGCTACAACACGCCCACTGACATGCCAGTGTCATTGAGCGTGTCATTTTAAATAAGACATAGTAGCTATGGCATGTCCAAGGACAACCTCGTGTCACTGGTAGTGCCTCAAAAAAAAAAAAGAGGGCCAGCACGCCCAAAGGACATGCCCAAATCATTGGGTGTGTCATTTCATTGGTGTCACAGTACCTGTGGCACGCCCAATGACATGTGCGTGTCCTTGGGCGTGTCGTTTACTTATTCATCCAACACCTGTGACACACCCATTGAAACAAGTGTGTCCATGGGCATGTCGTATACACTGTCTCCCAGTAACATCGACACGCCCAGGAACACGGGCGTGCCACTAGGGGTGCCAACGTGTTTAAATATGGCCCAAAGTCGATTTAAAAGCCAAAAACACTCTCCTTTCTCCCTCATCTCTCATTTTTCTCTCAAATTTCTTGCACTCCCACCGCTGTACTCACACACCCGATCATTCTAGAAGGGATTTTAACTCACATTTTGTATTTTTTGCGCGAATCCACTCATTTTACGTTTGATTCCATACATTTTTTGCATTTTTCATGTATGAACTCTCACTTTTGCAATTTTTGTTGGATTTCTTTTGCTATTTCTTATGGATTCCTTGTATTATCTTTTGTTTTCCTTAGCATTTTGAGATTTATTTTGACTTTTGAGATATCTACTTTGGTTTATTTGGCATTTGCTTTATTTTGATTAATTCGGAAGTTGATTTATTTTGCTTTTATTTTTATTTTTATTCCATTTTATATTTATTTTGATTCGTCATTTGATTTATCTTGATTTAGTTTGCATTTGAATTATCAATTGTTTGCTTTGTTTTGTTGGGCTATGGATACAAGGTTTCATTTGTGAATCTAAATAATTGCCTTTACTCGAATTGATTCATCACTCTTATTGGCTTAGATAAATTTTTTTTGTTGGTCTATGTTGGTAAGTTTTTGTTGATATATGTTGGTTAAACTTATATTCAATTGGCCATTGGCATTCATTTTATTTGAATTTTCGTTGTGCTTTATCGATATAATGTCGGTAATTCGGTAACCTTATGTCGGTCTTTTGTCAGTGTTTGTATCGTGCTATCTTTGATGTTATTGATGAATTCTTGTTTGTTTTGCAGACAATGGGCCCTCTCAAACAATCATCCTCCAAGCTCCCTGCCAAACGTCCACGAGGGGAAGGCAGTTCAAGCCAACCCGCTACACGACCAACCTCTAAGTTCATGGCAAACCACAAATGCCTTAGATTCTCAAATTTCGAGGAAAGAAAGTGGTTTAAGCTTTTTGGAAACAAGAATTTGTCCCCACCTTGTGTTTTGGATTGGGATGCTATGGAATTAGCCAACATTGCAGGAACTGATCAACCAACCAGGATGGGAACAACTGTTCTCCATCAATGAGCCTACTTACAGAGAGATGAAACTGAAATTCTACAGCACCTTTTAGTTCAACAAAACCAAGATTTCAATTATTGAGCCAACCATACAATTCAAATTGGGGGGGGGGGGGTAGAGGTTCCATATGAGCATTAATGACCTTGGTGTGCATCTAGGGTTATACACTGCAGAGGAGGTATAGACTTTGGACTATCTTAATTATGAGGTGGATTTCATCGAGTACGAAGTTGTTCCCCCTCGGGTTTGGAGGACCTTTGCTCCCACTGCAGATAAATACCAGCCTAAGGTATCTAAAGCATCCAACTTTGAGTCCTTCCCTTGCCGAGCGGTGCACAATTTGTTAGTTCACACTATTACAGCTCGGCTAAGTAGCACAGTGGTGGTGAGCCTGAGTGATCTATTTTTCTTAAACTGCATGGTGTAGAAGACCTCGTGCAATGTCGCACACGCCATCACACAATTCTTTTACGAGCAGTCCAAAAAGGGAGCGCCAGGTACTTTGCATGGTGGCATGTATGTTACATGACTGGCTCATCGCTTGGGTGTGTTAGATGGATGCCTACCTATGATGGTGGATGGTTTGCCCAAACTATTGGGTATGGACACATTGAAGAGACTAAATCGGGAGAAGGTAGTCGGGCTGCAAGCACCTCCTATGGATAATGAGCCAGCCCCTTCTGCTCTTCATTCAGACATACCACCACCCCCACTGATAGATTTTCCTAGGCCTTCATACACTACTGCTAGGCCTTCACCCACCGCTGTTGGGCCTTCCTCCACTGCTGCACCTTCTTCTTCTGTTGGATCGTCTTTTGCCCAAACCCCTACATTTCAAGACTAGCGCCAATTAGTTAATGTTAAGTGGGATGATGACAGGAAGCCCACTGATTTTGAGAGACAGATTTGTAGGATCGAAGGTAAGTTAGGGAATATTGAGCTGAATCAGAATAAAATCTTAACTCAGTAGAACCACATGCAGCAGTTCATGATTCAATAGATTACTTCTTTCCAAGCCCAACTAGATCTCGAGATCTTGAGAAGGCAATGGCTGGAACAATACATGTTAGAGTTCTGAAGGTATCAAGGGTTTAACCCACCTTTCATTTCATTTAATGACTTACTTATTGTTCTTGTTATTTTTGTTATTCCTTTTGGACGATTGCATTTTTTTAAGAACTATTTCTTTTGTTTAGTTATTTCATTTACTTATGTTTTAACTATGTTTATGCATCTTAGTCTCTGATTTTGTAGCTAATTCACCTTCACCATAATCTTGGAATCGTACTCATATTTGTCCAATCATGGACATGGTAGGGTAGTTTTTCTCTCTCTTCGTTATTTCTTATTTTGCACACATATTGGGGACAATGTGCATCTTAAGTGTGGGGGAGAGGTATGCTTTCTTGATCGAGCTACTATTATTTCATTCTTGCTATTTGATTCATTTGTCTCAATTAAATTCTGCAACTTGTTTTTGGATTCGAGTAAGTTAGATTACTATAATAGTGTGAATTGAAATGGTTCCTCTTTATATATTAAATTAGTTTTTGATTTTTTAAATGACAATTTTTTGCTGAGGTTGACTTAGCTATCTTGATTAATTACTAAGGATCGACTGTAATAGCTATAATTAAGTAGTTGATTGATGGGCTACATTTTTTAGTATGTTGTAATTCCTTAGATTCTTGAGTCGGACATAGTATGACATCTTTAATATCTTAAGTTCCTGACCCTTGAACAATTGAAAAAGAAATAAAAAATAATAATACTAATAAAAGGAGCTTTGAAAATTTATCCCTGTTCCACTGATTTTTGCTCTTGAATTGAAACAAATGAGTTAGAATCATGAACAGTGCTAGTAGCCATTTGAACGGTGATTCTGGCTGAGTAACCGGAGGTCGGCATCACAAATGTTTATCTTCGCATCAAAAGGTTAGTATTGGTTCAAACAAGTCGGGCTCCTTAAATAATAAAAATGCATATTTATATATATAGAAGAGGGTTAAAGAACTTAAGAGAAAATTTACATTTTTGTATTTCATTCTTGACTTTTTAGTTTCTAGAATTTTATGCTCAATCTTTTAACTTTGGATCTTTAAGTTTTAGGTCTGTGAAATTTTTGTTTTGAAACTTCTTGATTCTGTTGTCATGATTGTGAATTAGTTTTTGGTTAGGAATGTCGGGTTTTCTGATTCGAGTATTGTCCAACTTTTCTTCTCTTTTTGGATATAGTGGGGTCCGTCATTTCTGCTTATTGTAGTGATTAGTTTGCTTAAGGACAAACAAAACTCAAGTGTGGGGGAATTTGATAAGTGCATAATTGATGATATTTTGCCCCTATTCCTTAAAATGATTATTATCCAATTGAGTTTAATTTGTTTGTTCAAGTGCTTTTTAGGATTAATTGTAGGAATTCTTTGTATTTTGAGGCTTATGGTCATTTCAGAGAGAATTATGGATGAAAGTTGAGGAAAAGAGCAAAATTCTTCAAGTGACACGCCCAGGGACATGGGCGTGTCAATTGACGTGCCTTTGATACTGCCATATAGAAGTAATGACATGCCTAGTGACATGGGCGTGTCACCGAGCGTGCCTATTAAAATGCCTCACTAAAGCTGTGACATGCCCAGTGACATGGGTGTGTCACTGGACATGCCGTTTATCCAGAATCCCAGTAGCAATGACACACCCAGTGACATGGGCGTGTCGCTGGGAGTGTCAGGCTAAAATATCTGTACTATAAAAGCTGAGCTGAAGCACAAATTAGGGATTCAATTTTCATATTTTACAACCTAAAGCTGACCTTTGGAGAGAAAAAGAGTGTTTTGTAACTGAGATTGAAGGTGAAGATCCATTCTACACAAGATCTAAACCAAGATTCCAGAATTCAAGTGAAGAAACACAAATCATTCGCCATGGATTGTTTAGATTTTTTTACTTATTTTTCTTGTTCTGGTTTTCTGGTTTTGAACATGAACTAATTCATTTTCTATCTAGATATTGATGAACCCTAGATTTATTGTATGGATTGAATAGTTTTATTTAATTAAATAAGTTGATTGAGTTGTTTTATTATTCTGATACTTAATGATTTATTTCCAATTGATAATAGCATGCTTATTGATTGGTTGCAATTTTCATATTATTGACTCGAGAAAGCTTGATATAAATAGAATACTCATAAGGATTGAGGATTGATTGGAGTGCTTGAGATAGACTTACAAGATCCTTTGGTTTATGATTCCTTGTTCTTAATGCAAGATCTAATTAATTATGTTTGAGAAGAGATTCCATTATTCTACTTAGTGACTAGGGATTAATTTACTTGAGAAAGGTTTTAGTCTAATCTAGAGGAATGCCAATTCAGCTCTATTATTTTATTTAATTGAATTTATTTTCATAAATATTTGTATAGTTAGGGGGATTCAATATCTGGATAGTATTTTCATCATCAATCCTTTTGCACAACACTTAATCTCTCTTTACTTTAAGTTATTAAGTTAATTGTCTTTAATTACAAACTTCACAAAACTATTATTTTGCTAAAAAACAGTTAAGATTTACACTAGTACTTGGCCTTGTCCCTACTCACTCACTACTTTATTACTTGAGTGACCCGTGTAGTTGCGGTATTGCAATAGCTTAACTATGCAACCATCAGTTTTAGTAAACAAAATAGATTCTGATAATTAATTTAAATCCTCAATAGCTACTGGGTAGTTTTAAGTTTTTTATAAAACATGCAAATGGAGTTACGAACACTAACTGATTAATGTATTTAACTAAAGCATAAAATTAAAGTTATTAAAATAAAGATCAATTTACTGCATGTTCAAAGATCAAGTTACTACACGTTCAAAGATTAAGTTACTGCATGTTCAAAGATCAAGTTATTGCATGTTCTTATTAATCAAAGAAAATGAAACTACTATGAGCATGAATAATTTATGATTAAAGATCAAACCTCCATCGTTGTTTCCACCAAAAAAATTGATTTCTGAATGAACAATGTGAAGACAGTATGGACTCTGCCTTCTTCTTTGGTTGTCTTGATATTTCTGTTTGTTGTTTCTTTCATTCTCAAAAAAACTGTTTTGTTCCTAATCCTCTTAATGTTAATTGCCGACCCTTGTTAAAGTCTAAATCGTTATTATTTATAGGCCAAAAACCTCACTCATAATCCCTAACCCTAATATTAATCCATCCTTAAAATAAATTTTAATTCAATTTGGAAACTAATTTCAAAAAATAATTGAAACCATGTCGATCTGGGCAACAAGATCGACATAGACCGAAGTCATGTCAACCTAGGGCATCCAAGTCGACATGAGCCAAGGCTCATATCACTTGGGGCCTCCTAACTTGAACAAGTTTTGCATTTTTAATTTTTTTGGACCAAACTATCTAAAAAACTTGGTTTAGGGTTTTGTAGTTGAGTTTGTGACTTTTAAAATCGAACCGACTTATTAGAAGTTGTAAATCAGATCGAATTTATTTTGGCATTCTTTAATTAAGACTGTATCAACTTAGGGCAAAAATTAAGGGTCTATAGTTTGCCCCTTGCTTGAAAGATCTGAGACTTCACAGAATGAAAAGCAAATAGACTTAATTTTCCTATGATAGTTTGGGCTTTTGGGTTCTAGACTCGGAAAAGACTTGGGTTCTGGACCCTAGATGGTTTAGTTTCTGGACCCGTTTCAAGTTCTAGACTCAAAAAAGACTTAGGTTCTGGACCCAAGTGTGAGCGGGGATTTTTGTCCCACTCCCGGTGGAATGGTTCTTGCGACTTTGGCACTATTTAGGCTCGGGGCCTTAGAGAACACGGACCTAAGTCCGGAGAAAATAGAGTCACCACCCGGATGGGCCGGGTAAAAGAAAGGGGTGGATGACTCAATTCCTAAGGAATCCCCAACCCCCTAATGGGTTCGGAAAGTTGGGTAAGTGTGGGGAATGTGAGAAATGGCCCAGCACCCCCACAACGCCCGGTTCATTGGAACCGGCCTCCTTTACAGGTCTTAATATTATAAAATTCTTAAATATAACAACATTATCCATATTACACACAATAATTAAAAGAAAGCATCAATATATTACAATCAAAGTAAGGTCCAAGGAAAACAAATAAATGGACACCCATCCAAAGATGGAAACATGTCCTTACATCACATGCCTAAATAGGACACCCACCGAAAGGTAGAAACATGTCCTTTACATAGGTTCTAAAATAGAAAAGCAAATTAAATTACATGATATTTAACTAATGAGGTACCCACCAAGTGGAAACATACCCCTTACAACATTTGGAAATAAAAACAAATAACCATTCATCATAAATAAATCATTCATCAAAGGTATTAAGCATCAATAGAAAGTAAACATCCATCCATGATAAATTAAATGAACCAAGCATTGAACTTAAATAAATTAAAGCATATAAAATAAATCAAAGCATAATCAAATATAGAATTAAATAAGGCAAGTAAAAATCTAAATTATGGCTACTGTTTCCATTTAGGGTTCTTTATTTCATGTGTTTAGGATTTTGGAATTTAGGCTACTGTGATTTTAAGGGAATTAAAATGGATTAAAGATTTTATGTTTTAAAAGGTTGATAAAGTTCTTTGATTAACCAAATTAGTATTTGAATGGTGAAATCATGAAACTAGGGTTTGGACACTTTAAAATACTTAGATTTATGGTTTGGTTATTCATTGAATTATGGTTTCATGCTTACTGTGTAAAATTAAACATTTGGGGTTTATATGGTTTTTAAAGTTCTAAAGGATTAGGGTTTAGAAAAAAATTAGAATTTAAGCTTTCAAAGGAGTTTAAGGTTTATTGTTTTAGGTTTTGGAATTAAATTAGGGTTTTAGGATTTTTTAATTTAGGGTTTCAGGTAATGAATTTTATTTTAGGATTTGGAAAGACAATTGACAATTTCATGAAGTTTTATGAATTTAAAGAAAGCGATTTAAAGTTTATAAGAGCAAGAAAGATATTTTTAAGGCTTTTGGAAGGAAGCAGAACACGAATTAAAATTTTGATAATTTGGAAAGCAAATCTTAGTTTTGGGGTTTTGAAGAAATAAAACTAATAGCTTTAAACTTTTGGAAAACAAAGAAATGATTTAAAATTTTCATACTTCAGAAAAGATGAATTGAGGTTATGAGGTTTTTAATTTTAAAGAAACAATTGTATGATCTAACTACTGTGACAAAATAAAAGAAATTAAGAATTCAAACCTTATTTTGTAAGTTTCACCAAAAATTGCTTCTTGGATGAACAAGGTCAAAGACAAGCCTTTTTGTCTTTGAATTGCTTAAATTATTTTTCTGCTCTCTCAAAAAATCAGCTTGGTTCAAGGTTTTCCTTCACAGTTTCGGTCTCCACTTTTGCTCCAAGTTTCTGTCCAATTTGTTCCTTATTTCTCTTTGATTTTTTGTGTTCTTTTTGATCTTATTTATAGAAGAATTTATATGACTAATTCTAGTTATTCACGGCATTTATTATTTATTAAGAAAAGGAAACTGAAACCTAATTGTATTAGGTTTCAAAAAATTTGCGTCGGAAAATTTTCGCTGGCAAAAAAAAATTGCTGCGGAAAAATCGAGCTGGCAAAAAAAACTGGTGCGGAAAAATTGCGCTGGAAAAAAAGCTGCCGCAACTGTCAACGGCAGCCGGGTGAAACGGGCCAGCGGGCCATTTCGCTAGCAGGAAATTCCTGCGGGGCGAAATGGCCTGAAAAATTGTGCGGACGAAATGCCCACGGGCCCGCGCCAACTTTCGGCGATGATTTTTTCGTCGCCGATTTTTTCCTGGCCGATTTTTTTAGTTATTTTTTATTTTTTATTATTTTTGAATTTTTATTCATTTCACCATTTTTTCCTAAAATAAATATTAAAATTAATCAAGATACCATAAAAATTATTTTGGACTAACTAAAATATGTTGGACAACACAAATTATTGTGGACTAATTATTGTATATTGGACCGGACTAGGTCAAAAATTAAGGGTCTACAATTTGCCCCCTACTTGAACGATCTGAGACTTTAAAGAGTGAAAAGCAACAAGACTTAATTTTTGATGAGATGGTTATTTGAATTTGTTTTTGGGTTCTGGACCCAATCGAGTTCTAGACTTGATTTAGGTACTTGTACCAGAGATTGGGTACTTGGACCAGAGATTGAATTTGATTTGGGTACTTGGACCCAAGATTGGATTGAATTTGGGTACTTGGACCTAGGATTGGGTACATGGACTCGAGATCGATTTGATTTGGGTACTTGGACCTGAGATTGGGTACATGGACCCAATATTGGATTGAATTTAATTTAGGTACGTGGACCCAAAAATGGGTGCTTGGACCCTAGATTGGGTACTTGGACCCGAGCTTGAATTGATTTTGGTACTTGGACCCGAGAATGGGTGCCTGGAGCCGAGATTGAATTGCTTTGGGTACTTAGACTTGAGAATGGGTGCTTGGACCCGAGATTGGATTGATTTGGGTACTTGGACCCGAGATTGGGTGCTTGGACCCGAGATTGATTTGATTTAGGTACTTGGACTCGAGATTAGATTTGATTTGAGTACTTGGACCCAAAATTGATTTGATTTGGGTACTTGGACCCGAGAATGGGTGCTTGGACCCGAGATTGATTTGATTTGGGTACCTGGACCTAAAATTTATTTGATTTAGGTACTTGGACCCGAGACTGAATTGAATTTGCGTGCTTGGACCTGATATTGATTTGGAATTGGGTACTTGGACCCGAGATTGAATTGAATTTGGGTGCTTGGACCCGAGATTGAATTGAATTTGGGTTCTTGGACCCGAGATTGAGTTTGACTGACCTTTTATCATTTGAGAAATATGACTGCTTCGATTATTCTATGCATTGTGGTTTTTCACCCTTAAAATGGATCTTCATCCTTTGAGATCGGGTCTTCATCCTTTAAAATGAATCTTCATCTTTTGACATCGGGTCTTTACCCTTGAAAAATGGATCTTCATCCTTTGAGATTGGGTCTTCACCCTTGCAAATGGATCTTCATCCTTTGAAATCGTCCTTTGAGATTGGGTCTTCACCCTTACAAATGGATCTTCATCCTTGGAGATTGGGTCTTCACCCTTGAAATGGATCTTCATCCTTTGAGATCGGATCTTCACCCTTGTAAGTGGATCTTCATCCTTTGAGATTGGGTCTCCACCCTTGTAAATGGATCTTCATCCTTTGAGATCAGGTCTTTACCCTTGAAAATGGATCTTCATCCTTTAGAGATTGGGTCTTTACCCTTGAAACATGGATCTTTATCCACTGGAGGTCGAGTCTTTACCCTGGCTTCAGCTCTTTTAGCTGGATTAATCTTTTGTCTTTTGCATCTTCATTTTTTTGAGAATTCAAATTTTCTTTTTTTTATTCCATTCTTTTTTGTTCTTCCTTTGTACTTTTGCAAAAAATTCAACCCTTTTTAGCTAGCCTTCATATACTCTCCTTTTCCCCCTGTGTGGCAAGATATTTGCAAGTGAGTTTGAAAATGTTTTATATATAAACTAAAAAAATTAAAAAGGAGAAACTTTGCCCCCTGGGTAGGCTCAAACCCATGATTTTTCTATGTGGACTCTGATTGATGTTGTTGTTGTCTAGTTCTTCACACAAGCACATATTTCTTCTCTTTGTAAGATTACTGGAGCTTTCTCAAGCAATGGGCTTTCTATGCCCCCCTGATTTGATATCTTCTTTTGATTCTTTACTTCGCAGGGTGTTTGTTGTTCATTTTGCCAAAGAATAGACAACACAAGACAAGAAAGTGCGATGTGATATGCTCATGTATGCATGATATGCATGAATAATACTTACAGTTGTTCCATCGACTCACAGACCGAGGTGATCAATAGAAGTGTTCTCATTTGCTCTATTTTGACGTTTATTCAAGTCTTGCATTGGAATGATCGAAAGCTTTTGCATTTGTGGCTTTTATCTTCAAGATATTGAAAACATGAGTGGCGGAGACCCTAAGCAGCAGAGTCAGGGATACATCCTTTTTAAACTATGTTTCAGCATGTCAGTTGATAACTTCTTCATGACCTTGCCAATAATCATTTCCTTTGCCCAATGTGTCCTTTGGAGGTTCAACATACTTCCCTTAACTTGAAGGCTTTGTATGACAAAACTCTTTTTTTTTCTTCTTTTTTTTAATTTTAATTTTTGAATTTTAATTTTGAAATTGAATGTTGGCTTTGCCAAATTAATGTCAATGTGCCTCAAGACTTGATTTTTCCAAATTAACATATCTATAACATGACAACCCTAGTTACCATACTAAACTCAGGAATTATTTCTATTTAAGCAAGAATAGTTGCACTTTAGATAGGCACATACACATTACTTGGCCAAAGGTCTCATTGAGTTTAAATATTGTTTATATCATATACATGCTTATCCAAACTATCTCCACTAATAGACTCTACCTACCAAAAGAGATCAACAGGTCTTTGATAGGCTTGAAACGGGGTCTATAAGGGATTCGGGTTTAAGTGAAGGCCATTTGGAGATTGGAGCTGATATGACACAATGGACAAACCTTCACACTACAAATTTCTTGTTTGAACTTTAGATAGTTGGGAGCATTAATCTGGATCTTGATTAGGACAATCTTTGCCCTTGCAAAAAGTTTAAGACCCAAATTCGTTTCTTTTCTTCTTTTCCCTTTTCTTTCCCTTTCCTTACTCTCCTTTTCTTTTATCATTTTGTCCTTCTTTCTTGTAGGACTATCAAGTACAAAACTTTCAAGAACTGAATGGTCTTTCTCCTTTTTTCTCCAATTTTGATTGAATCTTTGGTCGGGTTGGACCAATTCAAGTCAAACTGTCCAAATGAAAGCCTTTTGTTGTCTTAGGTAAAAGAGAACTCAGTTGGCTTTCTGAACTGCCTTTTTAGGTTTTATTTTTCTTTTCTTTCTCTTTTCCTTCTTTTCTTTTTTTTCCTTCTTCTTTTTTCTTTTCTTTTTTCTTCTTCCTTTTTTTTTGTTTGGTTCTAGCTCTAAAAGAGTTGTCTTGTTTGTACCAACTTGGGTTTCTAATAATGGATGAGTGGAGTGACATCAATCTCCTTTAGCAGGGATAAATCATTTGTTATTCTATTGTTATCTTCATAGATTGGAGATATTAGGTGAACTTCAACTACCCTTATGGTATTGAGAACTTCAACCACCCTTGTTGTTTTGAGAACTTCAACTATCTTCATGGTCTTGAGAACTTTACCTATCCTCATGATCTGGACTAATCATTATTTTCTTTGATCTTCTTGCCTCTTCATCTTAGTGATCATAAGACTTGTCAAAAGTATCATAACAGCTCAAGATAGGTTGTTGGAATTTGTAAGCCAATGAAAAGAAAGCTAAAATTTTATGAAGGCTCAAAGGGACAACTAGGGATTGATATTTAATTGGGTTGATACTAGTTGTTGGCTAACCAAACAATGCCTAGATCATTTCTCTCTTAAATAAGCAGAGTTCAATTTTGCCTTGAAAGTTTGTCAAAGCATGTTCTCAGACTGACTAGGACTTAGACAAAGGTGATTATGCAGCAGTCCTCTCTAAGTAAGCATACACAACTCAATGCTATAGAGCCATTCCCTCACCTAGTAAAGTCATTCAAGTACGATGCCTAGACACATTAATTTATAAACATCAAGCTAAATTCATCATTGGTTGAGCACCAAAATGAACAAAGACCAACAAAAATTTTGATGAAAGTAATTTATTCAAACCAATTTAAATTTGAAAAACACGATTGTTCCAATTAAATATTAAAGAAAGTAAAGTTGAAAAACAACATTCAAGCTAAGGAAAGTTCATTGAGTTTAAGCTTCCTTTCCCTTCACATCTTCAATATTTCCATCTTGAAAGGATGATAAAACAAAATCTTCTTCCAATCCTTTTCCCACCATGAAGGTTGCCGGTGGAGGTACTCTATTGAACCTTGGTAATGGATTGTCTTTGGTGTTGGACTTATCTGGCTCGGGTAGCTTGCCACTATCAATCAAATCTTGGATCTCATGCCTTAATCGGGTACATCTATCAGTCTCATGTCCTTGAGTCTGATGAAATTGACAAAAAGCCTTAGTATCAAATTTTGGGGGTAATGGACTAGGCAAAGGTCGAGGACCCAATGGTTGTAACAACCCTTTCTTTTGTAGCTTGTCGAAGACCCAAGACAAAGGCTTCCCCAGATCTGAAAACAACCTTCTATTTGCTTGACTGGTTGTATTAACCCCAACTTCTTTTTGTGTGCTTTGATTACTAGGCTGAAAATTTCCTTTCTCATTCCTTTTTTATTGAAAAACAGTTCTTCTCTCTTTCCCACTCTTCAATTTTCTTGAGCAAAGCAGCCTTATTTCTCCATCTCTTCACATAGTCCACAAAATTCTCATTTGGCCTTTGTCTAATGGACTCAACTTCCATTAAGGTAACTTCCAACTCGACATTATACCCATATTGCTGGATGAAGGCCTTGTATAGCAAATCCCAATTCTTTTGTGTTCTATCATCTAAGGTATTGAACCAATTTTGGACAACAGGGTCCAATGAGAGCATGAAATACCTTAGAGTTTGAGCCTTAGTAGCTCGAGCAGACTGCATAGCAGTGATATACTGCTTCACATGGAGATGGCATCTTGAACTTATAAGGGATCTCCTCATCTTGTGCAAATAGTTTATCGAGCTTAGACATCTCTTCGGTTTTCAGCTTCTTCTCAAATTTCTTTTCTAAATCAGCAATCATCTTTTCAACATCGGATGTCTTAGTCTTTTCAATAGTTGATCTTTCAACAATCTTTGGTTCCTTTTTGTCTTAAGGATCTCGGTAGTATTGAGCTCAATCATCATCATCAATGATTACCTTATCATCACCAAAAGCTACGTCAATAACTTTAGTCTTCCCATTGTCCTTTGGCTTCTTGGTGCTAGCAGATGCTTCGACATTGTTTACTAAAATTGCAGCTAGTTGATTCTTTATGGTCTCGGCCATGGCCTCTTTGATCTCTTCCATTTTGGCACTGAGGGCTTCATCCACCATCCTTTGAATTTGTTCGGGCTCCATTATTTTTGGTGAGCAAGTGATTGAGTCGTTGCTAGATACTTCATCTCCGGCGTAGGTCGGATTGTTGTAGGCTTTTGAACTTACATAATCCAGGGCTGTGAGCCAGAGAGGATCAATGATATGAGATGCAAATGTATGCATGTATGCACGAACAATCAATAAACAAGGACAAATAGGACGTTCCTTCCAACCTTATATAATAGGTATATCTTCATATATATATCATATACACATTTCCTTTTTCACTTAATTATATATATATACTTTTAAATCATTTATTTAATTTTCAAAAATTAATATTCTCAAAATTTTGGGATATTACAATTCTCCCCCTCTATAAATAAATTTCGTCATAGAAATTATGTGCTCTCAAGTCTGGAGCAACTGAGGATGCTGATTCCGCATCATCTGCTCACTCTTCCATGTTGCCTCTTTCGTAGCATGATTCCTCCAAAGAACTTTCACAAGTGGCACTTTCTTATTTCTCGAATTTTTCACTTCACGTGCCAAAATAGCCATTGGTTCTTCCTCATAAGTCAGTCTGACCTATACCTCCAAAGCATAGAGACATGGAAGACATTGTGAATTTGATCTAATTCAGGCGGTAAAGCTACTCTATAGGCTACTAGTCCAACTCTCTCCAGTACCTCATAAGGTCCTATGAAATGAGGACTCAACTTCCCTTTGCGGCCAAATCTCAAAATTTTCTTCCAAGCAGACACTTTCGAAAATACTTTATCTCCAGCACCGAACTTTATTTCTATTCTTTTTAAATATGAATATGATTTCTGTCGGTCTGAGGCTACTTTCAGATAATTCCTAATTGTAGACCCTTAATTTTTTACCCAGTATGGTCCAATATTTTTATAGTCAAAAATAAATTTTATGGTATTTTAATTAAATAATATTTATTATTTATAATTTTTAATAAAAATAAAAAGGTAATATTAGTAAAGTTAAAATAAATAAATAAATAAAAATCGACAATGAAAGAATCGGCGACAAAAAAATTTTGCCGCCAAAAGTGAATTGGTTAGCCCGCGCCCCAGTTCACTAGCAATTTTCATGCTGGCCTGCTCGTAGCCCGCAATAATTTTTTGCCAGTGCAATTTTTTCCAGTGCAGTTTTTTCTGAAACTGAATTCTATTTGGTTTTGATTTCTTTTCCTAAATGGTTTTAATTTCCTTAGACAATTAGAATTAGGTTTTGATTTTTTTTCCTATAAATACCGCATTAAAATACTTCATAAAGGGATCTGGACTTTGGAGATGAAACTTAGATCATTCAAAAAAAAGAAATTAGGAACCAAACTTGGGGACTCTCAAAATTTCTTTCGGCCAAAAGAAAATCCTAGGAAGCAAGGAGAAATTCAAGAGACAGCAACCAAAGGAGGCAATCAGTCATCTCCAGATTGCTTTGCTCAGACAAAATCAAATCTGAAGTAGGCAACAGCTTGGTTCAATTTCTTCAAATTTGGTGGAGCCTTCAAATGTAGGTAAATTGCTCTAACTTTAATTTATTGAACCATTAATCATCTTCATCTTTTAAGCCATTATCACACTAGGAATTTATTGAACCATAATTTATAGTTATGACAATCTTGTACCTAAGCAGGAGGAATGGACCTGGTCCGAGCCCAAAGAAGATGAAGTAATGAACACTAGATCTAGTAAGCCTTATGCAAGGCCACACTGCCTAAGGAGGTTGAAGTTAATAAATTAAAAGAAGCCTAACTAGGAAACAAAAAAGAGGAAGATGATACCGTGCTCAAGCAATTGAAAAGAACCTAAGCAAGTATTAGCATTTGGGAATTATTGGTTACTTCTAGAAAGCACAGAGAAACTATGGCCAAGGCCTTGGCCAACATGCCAATTTCCACCTCCATAACACCGGAGGAGCTTATAAACTTCATAAAAATTGAAGGAGTAATGAAATGCGAAGATATTCAAGAGAAGAGAGAAGTTAATATGAGAGCAGTATCTTTCTCAAATGTGGATTTACAGCAAAAAGGGAGAGATCACATCTGTCCTCTCTTTATCAAAATAGAAATCAAAGGGAAAAGGACTCCATGTATAATGGTTGATGATGGGTCTGCCATAAATGTTTGTCCACATAAAATACTGTCAAAACTATCCATGTCAATGAGAGATCTAAACTTAGTGTTTGCAGATTTACGAAGAAATTTAGAAATTTTGGACAAAATGTTAGAGTTTAGATGATCAAGAAAATAGTTCGGGGAAAAATAATTTAGGGTTTTAAAGTTTTTTGAAACAGAAAAAACAAGTTTTGATTTTTAAAGTTTTGGAAATAGAAGAACAGTTTTAGGGTTTTTGAAGTTTTTGGAAGCAGAAGAGAAACTTAGGGTTTTTAAAGTTTTAGAAATAGAAAGATGATTTAGGGTTACTGGATGAATGGACAATTTGATCTGTAAAATAAACTACTATGTTTAATAATTTAGGTTACTGACTCAATATCAAAACAAATGATTATGCTTAAATAATTCATGAATATAAACGTAAGAATATAATAAAATCAAAGATTTTTAATGAAACCTCCGTTCGTTGGTTCCGCCAAAAATTGATTTCTGGATGAACAATAACAAAGGCAATGTTGCTGCCTTTGATGGGTTGATGATTGCTTCTTGTTGCTAATGTCTCTTGCTCCTAGGGTCTTCTGTCTCTTTTTTCCTCCCCAAGTGAGAAGTCCAAAGTTTTGTCCCTTCAGTAAAACCAATTTTTTCGATCCCCTAATTCTGTGTTTTAATGTGGTATTTATAGGAAAAATCATAAACCTACTTCTAATTGTCTAAGGAAATTA
Organism: Garcia nutans; assembly: GCA_947685225.1. Classification (NCBI taxonomy): domain Eukaryota; kingdom Viridiplantae; phylum Streptophyta; class Magnoliopsida; order Malpighiales; family Euphorbiaceae; genus Garcia; species Garcia nutans. The sequence goes on from CANTUV010000024.1 coordinate 25,308,868, forward strand.
AAACCAAATAGGAAAAGAAACTAAAACCAAATAGAATTTGGTTTTGGAAAAAACCGCGCTGGAAAATTACTCCGGCGAAAAAACTACTACTGGCTGGAATTGCAAGGGCTGAAAAAATTACGGCCGAAAATTGGGCGGCTAGCAAATTCGCCCGCAGGAAATTCCTGCGGCGATTTGGCCCAGTCGATTCATTTTCGGCGACGAAATTTTTAGTCGCCGATTTTTTCGTCGTTAATTTTTATTTATTTATTTATATTTTTTATTAACTTTACTTTTTTATTTTTATTAGAAATTATAAATAAATACTAAATACTAAAATAGATATTATTTAATTAAAATACCACAAAAATTATTTTGGACTACATAAAAAATATCGAACCAGACTGGGTCAAAAATTAAGGGTCTAGAGTTTGCCCCTTGCTTAAGCGATCTGAGACTATGGCAAAAGAGTGTGAAAATCAATAAAACTTAATTTTTTTGAGATGGTTTAGGTTTTGGGTTTTGGACCCGGTTCTAGTTCTGGACTCAGAAAAGACTTGGGTTTTAGACCTAGGATGGTTTGGGTTCTGGACTCGGTTCGAGTTCTGAACTCAAAAGATACTTGGGTTCTGGACCCGGGATGGTTTGAGTTCTGGACTGGGTTCGAGTTTTGGACTCAAAAAAGACTTGGGTTCTGGACCTGGTTAGAGTTTTGGACTAAAAAAAGACTTGGGTTCTGGATCCAGTTCGAATTCTGGACTAAAAAAAGACTTGGGTTTTAGACCCGGGATGGTTTGGGTTCTGGACCTGGTTTGAGTTCTAGACTCGAAAAAGACTTGGGTTCTAGACCCGGGATTATTTAGGCTTTGGACCCGGTGTGAGCGAGGATTTTTGCCCCCACTTCCAGTGAAATAGTTCTTGCTACTTCTACACTATTTAGGCTCGGAGCCTTAGAGAACACGGGCCTAAGCCATGAGAAAATGGAGTTGCCACCCTGACGGGCAGGGAAAAAGAAAGGGGTGGATGACTCGATTCGTAAGGAATCCCCAACCCCCTAATAAGTTCAGCAAGTTGGGTACGTGTGGGGAAGGTAAGAAATGGCCCAACACCCTACAATGCCCGGTTCATTAGAACCGGCCTCCTGTACAGGTCTTGATATTATAAAATTATTAAATATAACAATATTATCCATATTACATGCAACAATTAAAATAGAGCATCATTATATTAAGATCAAAGCAATGTCCAAACAAAGCAAATAAATGGACACCCATTCGAGGATGGTAACATGTCCTTGCATCATTCATGTCTAAACTAAATAGGACACCCACCAAAAGGTGGAAACATGTTCTTTACAATGGTCCAAAATATAAAAGCAATTTAAATTACATAGAAATTAATTAATGAGGTACCCACAAAATGGAAACATACCTCTTGCAATATTTGGAAATCAAAATAAATCAATAAAAGTAAATAACCATTCATAATAAATATATCAATCATCAAAGATATAAAACATCAATCAAAATATATAAAAGCATTCATCCAATTTAAATGAAACAGTAAATATATTAACTTTAGGGGTTCATGCATCAATTAGTGGATCTAGGGTTTTATGTTCAATAACTAGGGTTTTGCATACACTAGTTTAATTTGTGGAGAAATATTTTTAAAGTAATAACATAGCTATTGGATGTTAAAAAGGTTTTTGGTTTTGGATGTTTTTATGAAGATAATGTTACTGTGATTTTAAAAAATAGGTTTAGTTAAGGTTTTAAGCAAACATCATTGAATTAGGGGTTTGGAACCTTAAGACATTAGGGTTTTTAATTTTAAAATATTAGGTTTTAGGTTCACTTGATTATGGTTTTAGGTGTGGATGAACTTGTCATAAAGTTTTGATGTTTTAAGAATTAGGGTTTAGGAAAGCTAGGGTTTACTGGATTAAGGTTTTGAGAAAATTAGGATTTTTAGTATTTTGGAAAACATATTTGTTATTAGTATTTAAGATAATAGTTTAGAGTTTTATAGAAACAATTATGATTAAAGCTTCTAGAAACTGCAAAGAAGATTAGGGTTTGGAGATTTAAGAAGACATTTGGAAATTTTGGACAAAAACTTATAGTTTAGATGATTAAGAAAATAGTTTAGGGAAAAACAATTTAGGGTTTTAAAGTTTTGGAAACAGGAGAAAAACAACTTAGGGTTTTTGAAGTTTTGAAAATAGAAGAACAATTTTGCGGTTTTTGAAGTTTTGGAAATAGAAGGATGATTTAGAGTTTTTGAAGTTTTGATCAAAGGCATAGGCTACTGGATGAATGGATGATTTAATCTATAAAACATATTACTAAGTTTAATAATTTAGATTTTTGACTCAATATCAAAACAAATGATAGAATTATTTAAAAGAAAATATGAGAATAATATTGTAAATATAATCAAATCAAAGACTTGTAATCAAACCTCTATTCGTTTGTTCCACCAAAAACTGATTTCTGGATGAACAATGACAAAGGCAGTGTTACTGCCTTTGATGGGTTGATGATTGCTTCTTGTTGCTAATGTCTCTTGCTCCTAGGGTTTTCTGTCTCTTTTTCCTCCCCAAGTCAGAAGTCCAAAGTTTCATCCCCCAGTAAAATAATTTTTTTCGATCCCATCCAAAGTCCCCTAATTCTGTGTTTTAATGTGGTATTTATAGGAAAAATAAAAAATCTACTATTAATTGTTTAAGGAAAATAAAATCAATTAGGAAAAGAAACCAAAACCAAATAGAATTTGATTTCGGAAAAAACTGGGTTGGAAAATTGCGCTGGCAAAAAAATTGTTGCGGGCTAGAATTGCAATAGCTACAACCGTTGCTGCAGGCGGGTGCCAGGCCAATTCTCCTTTGGCCACCATAATTTTTTGTTGCCGATTTTTTCGTCATCAATTTTTATTTATTTATTTATTTTTATTTATTTATTTTTAAATTTACTCATATTACCATTTTTATTTTTATTAAAAATTATAAATAATAAATACTAAAATAAATATTATTTAATTAAAATACCACAAAAATGATTTTGGACTATAAAAATATCGGACTAGACTGGGTCAAAAATTAAGGGTCTACAATTTGCCCCCTGCTTAAACGATCTGAGACTACAGCAAAAGAGAGTGAAAAGTAATAAGACTTAATTTTTCTGAGATGGTTTAGGTTTTGGGTTCTGGACCCGGTTCGAGTTTTGGACTCAAAAAAGACTTGGGTTCTGGACTCGGTTTGATTTTTGGACTCGGAAAGGACTTGGTTCTGGACCCGGGATAGTTTGGGTTCTGGACCTGAGCTAAGTTCTGGACTTAAGAGTAATTAGGGTTCTAGACCCGAGCTAAGCTCTGGACTTGAGAGTAATTAGGGTTCTAGACCTGAGCTAAGTTCTGGACTTAAGAGAGATTTTAGGTTCTGGACCTAAGCTAAGTTCTGGACTTAAGGGTAGTTTGGGTTCTGGACACAATCTAAGTTTCAGACTTGAGAGTAATTAGGGTTCTGGACCCGAGCTAAGTTCTGGACTTAAGAAAGATGTTAGGTTCTGAACCTAAGCTAAGTTCTGGACTTAAGGGTAATTTAGGTTCTAGACCCGAGCTATGTTTTGGACTTAAGAGTAATTAGGGTTCTAGACCCGAGCTAAATTATGGACTTAAGAAGAAATTTAGGTTCTGGACCTAAGCTAAGAGAGATTTAATTGTCTATAAAAAATAATTGTAGTCAGTATTTTACTAAAGGAATTTGCAAAAAATTTAGCTAATTTTTACCATAAACATATTTTCTTGCCCCCTACGTGTAAAAATATTTTAAAAGTGCAAAAGTATTTATATACACGCAAGTATTTGAATGATTGAATTGAACAATTGAGTGTCCTATTTATTTACTGTGTAGTCACTGTTTATGCACTTTTCACTACTATTCATTTACTATTTGTAAATAGTAACTTACTATTTATCAATAGTAAAATTACTTTTTTTTTCATGAGAATACTGTTTTTTTATTTTTGTCTTTTTCCTTTGCCATTTCTCTATATAAACGCAGCATATTTCTTCATTTTATTCACAACAGATTTCTTCATTTCATTCATTCATAGCTATACATCTTTTATTTTAGAGAGTTTAGCATAGATTTTTGGAAAAAATGCATGCTTCAAGGTCAGGAACTCGATCTAATACTGAGTTATTGGAATTTATTCGGCAGCATGAAGATGGAAATATAAGTCTACTAGCCGGGATGCCGCTTCATCACAGTTCAAATCAAAAGAGCAAGGTAATTATTTATTTTAACAGCAGATTATTTTTTTATTTTTTCCTTTTTTCCTTTTTTTATTTTTTTTATGTTTTATAAATTCATTTTCCTTTTCTGTTTCTTTTTCCTTTTCTTTTTATATATTCTTGTTTTCTTTTTCTTTATATATTTTTGTTTTCTTTTTCTTTTTTTATTTTTGTTTTCTTTTTCTTTAAAGATTTAGGAAAAATAAATTAATTAGATGAATATATTTAAGAATTTAAGTAAATAGATAGACTAAAAATAGAATATAAATAAATTTAGCCTAAAATTCGGTGGTATTAATGTAATGATATACTTACCTCGTATTAACTTACTTGGCTCTGTGTTAGCGTGATCGTTGCGTTTTCTAGGGTGGAGGGTGTGTCTACAAAGCCCAACAATGGTATGATGTAGCACCTTCTCGGGTAAGGCTGATTATCCGAGATTGCAGTTTTAAAAGCTTCATCTTACAATTACCATCCGAGGAGTAACTGATAGAGAGGAGTGTGGTTCAAGCATTGTCAGAACGGTGCATGGAAACGACCCATACTTTTCACCTACCTATAGGAGAAATGACCATTAGCCCGGTCGATTGTACAGCCATAACTGGTATCCGATACTATAGCCTTCCGGTCCCTCTTACCAATGATATTCTGACATTCGAAGAAATCCAACAATTAATTGGTATGGAACCATCATTTAAAGGGCCTTTTAAAGATAAAAATTAAGTCAATTCGGAGTTATTGGATGAACTACGAAGGACGGGTTCACAGAGATACAACTAAATAATATGCTCGAGGATTTTTGTTCTATTTGCTCAGGTTGACCATTTTAGGCAACACCGAATCCACCATCCATTTGTCGGTATTGAGGGCTCTTACCGATATGAGAATGGTACCGCTTTACGGCTGGGGTGAAGCTGGTCTTGCCTGTCTTTACCATGGACTTGACAAAATTTGCAGAAATAAGAAGTCTTTTGTTGGCTTTATGGCGGTTGTAGAGGTACTCTTCTTCCACCAATGTCAATTCATGAATTTGATTTTTATTATTATTGCAGGCATGGGCATATGAGCACAATCTTGTGAGGGTGCCTGGTATTTTCCAAGAGAGAGTCAGGTATTTGAGATTAAACTTTTAGTTGCCAGATCGTGTAGAAGTTCCCGGCTCTCACCATGTGCATACCCAACACTTTTGTCTTGAGCTGCTTAACTTGGGACCAAGTAAAATAGCATTAGTATACTTTAAAATTTATATAAAATTACACTTACCTTATGTCATTTTGTAGTTCAATTTGGCCTGGTGGAACACAAAAGAGCGGACGAACTGGACTTCCTCCATGAATGCCGCACTGCCTTTTCAACATACGTGCCGAGTCATTGCTGGCCCTATGTCTAGTGGCTAGTTTCTTAGAGAGAGAGTATATGAATGGTTTCTTGGTCCCGAGCAGCGGAGGATCCCAATGTGTTGCCCAAAATATACTTTAAATATCACATTAATGCTGACGAATGCATGGTGATTGGCTCGGCACGTTTATGATGTTAAAACATTTCTCTATCCACCGGGTGCATCTTATACCCAGATTATTCGAATAGGGCTCTTGAACTTTGATGTATCCCCTTTTGGTGTATGGGAGATTCCCGAGAAAATGAGGATAGAGATGAAGAGGAATATCATGGAGAGGGAGGAGAGTTTGTCTCACATCTCTGGGCTAGCACTTCTCAGGTAAACGTTTACCCTTTTTCCATTGCAATCACTTCTTTCTTATTTTGACTTTTTTAATGATTATTGCAGGCTACTGGCTCTTTGAAGTCTTGAGGCTAGACCTTCTTTTACCGCTCCTCCATTTGTTCAATCTAATCAACCGGAGATGCCATCTCATCCACAGGGCATTGATATGAATTACTTGTTAGGTTTTCTGGTTGAGCACCGAAATTCATGCTATATGTATGCATGATTATGTATGCTCTTACTCTTTTCCTTTATGGCTCACAGTGGATGCTTGAAGAACAAAATAGGAAACTTCAAGAAGAGTTGGCTACTAGTCATCAATAGGTTTCCCATTTTGAAAGTTGTATCATTAGTCAGAGTAAGATTTTTGAGACTTCCGGTTTCAGGGGATGAGAGATCCTGGTGCTTCTTCATCTAGAGGGCCCCAAGCTGATGACCATTAGATCCTTTTGTCTGCTTTGGATGAGGACCGTTACAGATCTGAATTCCAAGGTAATAGAGATTATGGTGCTCCTACTTCGGGCGGACTCGGGACAGGTGATATGCCTCCTCCTCCAACAGGCGATGATTTTTTCAAAGCTTTATTTGATAATCTACCACCTCCTTCTTAGTGATGTATGAGTATTGTATCAATTGAGGAGATATTGTATAATAATGATAAAAATAATAGTGATGATATTTTTATTTTTACTGCAACTCTTTTTTATCTAGCCTTCATATCTTCTCCTTGCCCCCTGCGTGGCGAAATATTTACATGTGAGTTTAAAAATGTTTGGTATATAAACTCAAAAAATTAAAAAGGAGAAACTTTGCCCCCTGTGTAGGTTCAAACCAAAGATATTTTCCATGCAAGCTTTGATTGATGTTTTTGTTGTTTAGTTCTTAGCACAAACACGCATTTCTTCTCTTTGCAAAATTACTGGAGCTTTCTTAAGCAATGGGCTTTCCATGCCCCCCTGATTTTATATCTTATTTTGATTCTTTACTTTACAGAGTGTTTGCTATTCACATTGACAAAGAATAGACAATACAGGACAAGAAAGTATGATGTGATATGCTCATGTATGCATGATATGCATGAATAATACTTACAATGGTTCCATTGACTCACAGACCGAGATGATCAACTGAAGTATTCTCATTGGTTCCTTTCAGATGCTCATTCAGGTCTTGCATTGGAATGACACAATGCTTCACATTTATGGCTTATATCTTCAAGATGTTGAAAATATGAATAATGGACGCCCCAAATAGCATATATACATCCATTTTAATTTATGATTTAGCATGTCAATTGGTAGCTTCGTAACCTTGCCAGTAATCATTTCCTTTGCCTAATGTGTCCTTTGGAGGTTCAATGATTCAACATACTCCCCTTAACTTAATTTTTTTCTTTTTTTTTTAATTTTCAATTTTGATTTTGAAATCAAATGTTGGCTTTGCCAAAACAATGTCAATGTACCTCAGGACTTGATTTTTCAAATTAACATATCTATAACATGACAACCCTAGTTACCGTACTAAACTTGGGAATCATTTCTATTTAAGTAAGAATTCTTGCACTTCGGATAGGCACATACACATTGTAGACCCTTAATTTTTGATCCGGTCTGGTCCAATATATTTTAATAAGTCCGAAATAATTTTTGTGTTGTCCAATACATTTTAATTAGTCCAAAATAATTTTTGTTATCTTAATTAAATAATATTTGGTTTAGTGTCTAATTTTTATTAATAAAAATGAAAAATAATAATAATAAGCAAAAAATGAATAATAAAAAATAAAAAAATAAAAAAAAAGTGTTTTGTCATTCAAAGCCTTCAAGTTAAGGGAAGTATGTTGAAAATGATATTTAAATTAACATAATATGGTTTGAACTCTGTTGCAGGTTTTTAAAAAGGCAACAACAAGTGGCATCCTTATACTTTATATACTTACTGTATGTATATTAGGTATATGTACAGTACTTAGATAGGGTATCGGGGTGTTACACTTATTTTGGTATCAGAGCTTAGGTTCGAGATTCTCGGCCTAAGTGAAATTAAAAAGAGAAAGTTTTGAAAAACTTAAAGGGAATTAAAAAGAAAAGTTTTGAAATGAAATTGGTAATACATGCTTATGCATTAACACCTAGGTTGGTCTCGGATGTGGCATTATATGATGTGGGATAAATTTGAATTATATGAGAGGGATGATAATGTCTGAATGAGGTTTTTACTTGAAAGTAAAAACTAGAGAAAGAAATGATATGAAAACTAAAAATAAAAATAAAAATATATAAAAATAAATAAAATATTGGTTAATGTAAGGAATATAATGGTGTTGTTTGCATTGTTGTTTTAATGCAAACATTGTGAATTTAATGTGATATGTAATAATGTGATGTAATATGTTAGTGATTAAAGATTGAGTTGATCACTTGAAAATGTAATGTACGCATAGTATTGCATGTTTGTAACCTATATAATTACTTGTCTATTAATGTTGAGAATGATTACGCTTGCATTGATAAACTTGTGCAAAGCTAGGTCATGTGATAAGATTGATAGTGAGAATTGGATTGAGCAACGTTGGTTTAAGAAACTGAGATTTGTGATAACTAGATTTGGAAAGGGCATAGAGGTTATTGGGCTCAATGTGTATATGATTGGATGTAATGTACATATGTATATATATGTGAGTGATATATATATATATGTTGAATGGTAAATAAATGGATATGTAAAGTTAAGGTTTTGTTAAAAGGAAAAAGAGATGATATGGGTTAAGTAAGAATATAAATTGGTATTGTTATTTTAATGCAAACATGGTGAATTCAATGTTAGAAACGTGAGATGTTTGGATATTGTGAAAGCTCAATGTAATGGTGGTAATAGGTGATATTTGAATTGTTGAAGTGAGCTTGATAATTGTGAAAAGTATATATTTTGATATTGCTTTGTGATATATAAATATATAAGATGTTTTAAAATGGATATTAAGAAAAGATGAGTTTGGCAAATTGAAGTTAAGTGAGGTAGTAAGTTGAGAAGTTAAAGTTTTAGTGACATTTGATGAAGATTATTTGGATATTGATGGTTTAATGTGTATGCAATACATGAGCTAAATGAAATGATTAATATTGCACATGAAAGTATTATGAATTGAGTAATGTGATTGATAGTATGAGAATTCGTCTTGAAGTAAAAAAAAAAAAGAAAGTGGATAAGCAAATGAAGATGAGCTATTTTAAGTCACTATATTGAAAAGGGTAAAAGTGGATATGGAAATATATTAAATGATTTTAAAGATGAAAGTGAAAGAGATGTTACATTGGGAATGTGGCTAAGATGGATGTAAAGTACTATTATAGTCAGTATATATATGTGTATTGTGTGAATAAATACTTTGCATCATATTGGAAGAAATGGTACTGGATGATTTTCGCTGACTCTCTTAAGGGGGAGGTCAGGTGTTCGATCCAGAGAGGCGACTTGCACTCACGAGTCTTGGATGTAAGTCAAATAAGTGAATTCTGTTGGAAGGCCGTGAGGGCAGTTTAGTACTGTAGCAACCCAGCCCAGAGGCCTGAGGCTTTCTCCGGATAGGAATGGCTCAGCGGGTGGACTGGAACGGTTGTTACAGTTATAAGGAAAAATTTGTATTGAATGTATGATAAATAAGAGCATATAATATAGTGTATACATGTATATGATATGTGAACTGAGTTTTCAATATGAATGAAATTATGATATATATATATATATACAAATGTGTGAATCACATTATGAGGGTGACCCATGAAAATGTATGTGGTATTATTATGGAATTAGTGATATGAAAATGATGTTGTATGTATTAGTAGACCTAAGAGAGATTAAGTCTTGAACTGTGTAAAGCTAAATGAATTATGTTATGGAAGTGAGTATAAAATGGACTTGAATAATATTGGATAGTGGAAATTATTATAGTGAACATTGAACTTGACAATCATGTGGTATTTAGAATTTCAAAGTATTCACATATGAAAAGTTCTATGTAAATATATATTAAGAGATTGTAAATGGATTAGAAATGAAGTGACGAATAGAAATTGTATGGGAACTACACGTAATTGAATATGTATATAGTAATATTGTTGAAACCTGAATTAAGTTGATAAAGATTATATAATCGAGTGCAAATTAGTTTGAAACGAAGTTGGAATGTGTTAATTTCTGATCTAGCAAGAATGTAAAGAAAGGAATATGTCATTCTTGAGATACACCTTAGCTTGTGTTTGTAAAGACTAAGAATAAAGTTACATAAGAACAATATTGATTTGAAAGTTTCAGGCTTGAATATTAATCTTTTAAAGCCATGTGTTTTTGTTCAGTATATTTGATTGGTTAATTTGTTATCCATGGATTTGGATTTTAGATAAAATGATTGTAATACAAATTTGGTGAGATTGAAAATTTTGTTGGAAAAGTTTAGTTAAAAGTTATGATGGATAAAGTTGTACCTTATCATTTTATATTAAGAATTTGGTTATAATTATGAAGGTAAAAAGAGAAAAAGGAAATTATGGAAATATGTTGAGTTAGGGGTAATATGATTGAAAGTTATATTGAATATGTATATGGTATAAACCATGTTTATATTAAAAGATAACTTGAAGTGATTTGTTATCATGATAATTTGATTGAATATGGATCGAAAGAGATCAGGAATTGTATATAAGTTTGCCCTAATGGAATTAGGTTATATATATACATATATGAATATTGTGAATTTTCATGATGAATTTGAAAAAAAAAATTAATTGTTGATTGGAATTGAATAAGATTGGAATGTGAGTATATTGTGATAGATAGATCAATTGATCTAGATTTGGCTAAGATTATGAATCATTATTAAGATTTAATGTGTATAGTTGCACCAAGAGTGTAATTATTTACATGATAATGTATATGATGTAAATTTTAAAGTGTGATTGGACATGAATAAATGGGGTTATAGTAATTGTAATCATGATGAAAAGGGAAAAGATTGATTATTTATAAAATAAGTTGAAAGGTAATGTATTAATATGTAAGTTAAATAAAAAAGTATGCTAAAGAAGTGACTCGATTTGTGAGAAATAAGAATCTTGTTATCCATTGAGGTTTGATAAATGTCTAATTAGACAGTGATTGTAATGATGGGATAATTAATGCTCAGGTATAAATCAGTGATTTTTAAGGTTAAAGATGAGAGAGTAATATTAAAGAGATGAAGAAACAATATATATGTTAAACATAAGGATTGGACGACGTATAAGTGTGCTATAAAATGATCTGATTCTGGTATAAAGATATTGATAAGAAATGTAATGAGTTCTTTTGAATGTTTGATCAAGGAAATGATAAGATATATAAATATATATATAGAATAATGAGCTGTGAATTTAAAGAAGTTGATTATCTAAGGGGGAGAGTATAAATTATATGATTTGATGATATAACAACTTAAGAATTTAATTAACTTCATATGGAAGTTAAGATAGTATTTTGTTAAGAATGAATTGTTACGGTATTGATAATTTCGAGGACAAAATTATTTAAGGGGGAGAGAATTGTAATATCCCAATGTGTGCCCTAGAAGTTGGATACAATTGTTGTTTTGATTTGAATTAAATGTATATATGTATTTGCAAAGGAAATGAGTGTGTTAAGAGAATGTATATGTTGTGTATATTGTAATATATATAACATATACATTAGTCAAAGGGATGGTCAATGCTAGAAGATATTTTAATTGTGATAAGAGAAATTACCTAAATGGGCATATAAGAGACAAAGGTTAAGTTAAATGATTGAGGGCAATTAGGTAATTGTCTTGTTAAAATTGCTTGGTGGATATTTAAAGAAGAAGAGAAGTTGAATTTGTTCATTGTTTTCTCTTCTTTGTTGGTGTGGCCGGCTACCATAAGGAAAGGGAGAGCAAGAGAAGTGTTTTCAATCCTAACATCAAATTGAAGGAGGAAACAAAGGATTAAGTTAGAAATTTGTGAAATTTCTTCAATTGAGGTAAGTACTTTCTTGTTTTCCTTGATTATTTTGAAGTTTTGGTTGAGGTGATTATGAATTGTTGATATCATGATTTGGTATGTTTGAATTGTGTTTATAAGTATTGAAATTGATTGTGAGTTAAAAAGGTTAAATTGGTGTTGGTTTTGTTTGAATATGATAAGTTAAGTGGAGGTTGTTATTGAAAGAAGAAAATTGATGTTGGTTTTAGGGTTTGATGTGGTAAGTGATTGAATGTATGGTTGAAATAGTGTTAATGTGAATATTGTGATGAATATGTGTTAATAACATGAATTACACTCATTTGAATGAGATTGTGTTGTGTATAAGTTGTTCTTAATGCAATCAAAGGAGTGTTGATTATGTTTAGGGTTTTATAAATGAGAGACACGGCCAAAATAAGAAAGGAACACGGCCAAGACTTAATGTTTTTGAGAGACACGGCCAAGTGGAGGGAAGTTTGGCCGTGTTGGATGTATTTTGGAGAGACACGGCCACAAGCTTGGCCGTGTCCCTTGAATGTGTTTGCTACTGCCTGAGTTGTGTTGAGAGACACGGCCGTGTCCTTGCCCGTGTCTGCCTCGGGAAGTTTTGGTCTTGAGAGACACGACCACAAGCTTGGCCGTGTCCCTTGGATGTGTTGGCTACTGTGATGTCTTTTGCTCCTCTTGTTTTGGTGAAGAATGAATATACATTTGTTGATGCATATGATTATGTATGAACAATGTTATGTTATGCATTGTGAATCATGTGAATGGTAGTATGTTATATGAATAATGTGACTAATATTATGACTTGTATAGTGTGGAAGAAATGAGGATCATCCAAAGAGGTATGTGCAATACAATTTATTATGATAAATGCTTTAATAACAAATGATGTCAATGTGTTTTGAGAAAGGATGAAATGTGATATTATCATGGTTGATAATAATGATTGAAATGTTATAAAGGAATATGTTGTTTATATGATGATGAATTTAAGATACATATGAAATGAAATTGATTATGTATGCTCAAATAATGAAGTGTATAATGTTAATTGAGACATAAAGAGATGTAGAACTAATGTTTTGAGTTACAATGATGTGAATGATATAATTTGAATAATGGTATGTTATTTAGTTAATGTAATTGATGTTGTCTATTATAATGAGGATTCAAATGGATTATGAAGCCATTGTGATTGGCTATAATGCTTCAAATGTGAGGTGAAGCCATTGTGATTGGCTATGATGATTCAATTGTAATAAATGAGGCATGTTTGCCTAAATGATGATTCAATTGTGAATGAAATGGATAATGAGATAATAAATGAATTGTGTGGCTAATGTGTTATTCCATTTTCAGAGTTTGTTGTTGGTGGCATGCCTAATAAGTGTAACAATCTCTTGAAGTTAGGTTGGATTAAATCCTTGAAGCCTAATTGAGATGTTACAGCCCTTGAAGCTAGGTTGGGTTAGTTCTTGAAGCCAAGTTGGGTTGAAGCTTAGCATGCTTTGCTCCCCTTGAAGCTTGGTTGAACCTAATCCTTGAAGCCTAGTTGGGTCTATGATAATGATAAATGTGATGATTGAAACAAAGCATTACTCTGAAAATTGAATGGCATATTAGTGTTGTTTGGGCCCGAGTCTGTCGTCGTTGTCAAAGTGATATATAAATATTGTAATAAACGAGTAATGAGATCTATGATTGTAATGGTTGGACATGGGGTTCATGATTGATAAATTGTGAATAAAATAATGACATGAAATGATATGTAATATGTATATTGAAATATTGATTGTGAGTACTAATGTTGGATCGATGATTGGCGATAATGATATGAGATGTAATGTGGGTATTACTATGTTGATGGTGATTATTAGTGATGAATTGTGGTTGGTAAAAATGATATGTATATAATATATGAAATTGGTTAAGATATATGAAAGATCCAATTTAAAAGGAAAACATGATAAGAAACTAATGGCACTTGGAATTAATACATCATAATATGCTAGTATTTTTATAATGTATGTTTATATGTTATATTTGTACTACTAAGCTCTCGGGCTTAGCGCGGATGTGTAATCGCGCAGGTAGCTTGATGGAGGATAGGAAGTCTTTCATTATGCCACGAGAAGAGTAAGAGTTTGTCGAGACCAACTAGAGGGTAATGCATACATGTTTAATTTTAATTATGATGTATTTCTGATGAGCGAGTATTTATATGTATAAATGAAGTTTTAATTAAGACAATGATTTTGTAAATGATATTTAAATTAACATAATATGGTTTGAACTCTGTTGCAGGTTTTTAAAAAGGTAACAACAAGTGGCATCCTTATACTTTATATACTTACTGTATGTATATTAGGTATATGTACAGTACTTATATAGGGTATCGGGGTTTTACACGGTCTGAGTCAATGGAATGACTATAGATATCATTCATACATATCATGCATACATGAGCATATCACATCACACTTTCTTATCTTGTATTGTCTATTCCTTGGCAAAATGAATAGCAAACACCCTATGAAGTAAAGAATCAAAAGAAGATATCAAATCAGGGGGGCATAGAAAGCCCATTGCTTGAGAAAGCTCCAGTAATCTTGCAAAGAGAAGAAATACGTTCTTGTGCAAAGAACTAGACAACAACAACATCAATTAGAGTTCGCATAGAAAAATCATGGGTTTGAGCCTATACAGGGGGCAAAGTTTCTCCTTTTCAAATTTTTGAGTTTATATGTATAACATTTTCAAACTCACTTACAAATATCTCGCTATGCAGGGGGAAAAGGAGAGGATATAAAGGCAAGCTAAAAAGGGCTAAATTTTTTGCAAAAGTGCAAAGGAGGAACAAAAAAGAATGGAATAAAAAAAGAGAAAATTAGAATTCTCAAAAGAATGAAGATGCAAAAGACAAAAGATCAATCTAGCTAAAAGCGCTGAAGCCAGGGTGAAGACCCGATCTCCTAGGATGAAGATCCTTTTGCAAGGGTGAAGACCCGATCTCAAAGGATGAAGATCCATTTTCAAGGGTGAAGACCCAATCTCCAAGGATGAAGATCCATTTGCAAGGGTGAAGACCCGATCTCAAAGGATGAAGATCCATTTTCAAGGATGAAGACCCAATCTCCAAGGATGAAGATCCATTTGCAAGGGTGAAGACCCGATCTCCAAGGATGAAGATCCATTTTCAAGGGTGAAGGCCCGATCTCAAAGAATGAAGATCCATTTGCAAGGGTGAAGACCCGATCTCCAAGGATGAAGATTCATTTTCAAGGGTGAAGGCCCGATCTCAAAGGATGAAGATCCATTTTCAAGGGTGAAGACCTGATTCTAAGGATGAAGATCCAATTTCAAAGAGTGAAGACCCAATACAAGGATGAAGATCCAGCTCAAAGGATGAAAATCCATTTTCAAGGGTGAAGACCCAATCTCAAAGGATGAAGATCCATTTTCAAGGGTGAAGACCCGATCTCAAAGGATGAAGATCCGTTATCAAAGGTGAAGACCCAATCTCCAAGAATGAAGATCCATTTACAAGGGTGAAGACTCGATCTTAAAGGATGAAGATCCATTCTGAGGGTGAATAACCACCATGCATTGAACAGCTAGAGCAGTCAGACTTCTCAACTAAAAGGTTAGTCAAATTCATTCTCTGGTCCAAGTACCCAATCTCGGGTCCAAGTACCCAAATTAATTCAATCTCGGGTTCAAGTACCTGAATCAAACCCAATCCCGGGTCCAAGTACCCAAATCAAATCAATCTCGGGTCCAAGTAACCAAATTAAACCAAAATCAAATTCAAATCTCAAGTCAAAGTACCCAGTTTAGGATCGAGTATCCGAATCCAACTTAGGATCGAGTATCCAAATCCAGTTAGGATCGAGTATCCCAATCCAATTTAGGATTGAGTATCCGAATCCAGCTTAGGATTGAGTATCCAAATCCAGTTAGGATCGAGTATCCCAATAGAGTTTAGGATCGAGTATCCGAATCCAAGTTAGGATCGAGTATCCAAATTTAGTTTAGGATCTAGTATCAAAATCAAGTTAGGATCGAGTATCCCAATCCAATTTAGGATCGAGTATCCAAATCCAGTTTAGGATCGAGTATCCAAATCCAATTTAGGATCAAGTATCAAAGTCCAGTTAGGATCGAGTATCCAAATCCAATTTAGGATCGAGTATCCAAATCCAGTTAGGATCGAGTATCTAAGTCCAGTTAGGATCGAGTATCCCAATCCAATTTAGGATTGAGTATCCCAATCCAATTTAGGATCAAGTATCCAAATCCAGTTTAGGATCGAGTATCCAAGTCAAGTTAGGATTGAGTATTCCAATCCAATTTAGGATCGAGTATCCAAATCCAGTTTAGGATCGAGTATCCAAATCCAGTTTAGGATCGAGTATCCAAGTCCAGTTAGAATCGAGTATCCCAATTCAATTTAGGATCGAGTATCCAAATCCAATTTAGGATCGAGTATCCAAATCCAGTTAGGATTGAGTATCTGAATCCAGTTTAGGATCGAGTATCCAAATCCAATTTAGGATCGAGTATCCAAATCCAGTTAGGATCGAGTATCTGAATCCAGTTTAGGATCGAGTATCCAAATCTAGATAGGATCGAGTATCCAAGTCTAGTTTAGGATCGAGTGTCCAAATCTCTCGGGTCCAGAACCCAAAACCTCAACCTACTCAAAAATTAAGTCTTATTGCTTTTCATTCTCTTTTACCAAAGTCTCAGATCGTTCAAGTAGGGGGCAAACTGTAGACTCTTAATTTTTTACCCGGTCCGGTCCAATATATTTTAATTAGTCCAAAATAATTTTTGTGTTGTCCAATACATTTTAATTAGTCCAAAATAATTTTTGTTATCTTAATTAAATAATATTTGGTTTAGTGTCTAATTTTTATTAATAAAAAATGAAAAATAATAATAATAAGCAAAAATGAATAATAAAAAATAAAAAAATGAGAAATGTGATTGGAAATTGAAGGGAACTTTGAATTTGAGACTTCGGATTTGAGAGCAACAAGGAAAGCTATTAACAATTCATCAAAGGCAGCAACTGCTTTTGTCTTTGCTCATCCAGAAAACAATTTTTTTTGGAGAAACCAACGCAGAAGGTGTGAACCTTTAATTTCTTTTTATTTCTTACAGTAGCTTCATTATTGATTTGATCAATAAGATTACACACGCAAATCTTCAATCTTTGAAGATATTATAATCTGATCTTTGTTTCTAAATAGCTTAAATAGTTTCCTTTGTTTCTAAATACCTTGAAAATTTTATTTCGTTGCTTTATTTTCCAAAAAGTTTAAAGTTATTAATTTTTTTTCTTCAAAACTTCAAAACCCTAATTTAACATGTTTTTCTTCAAAACCAAAATTTGATTCTGTTTCTTTCAACAAATCCTAAAAACATCTTTTATATTCATATAAACCTTAAATCATTTGTTTACTTTCATAAAATTATCAATTGCTTTTTCCAAATTCTAAAAAACTTAAACATTCACCGAAACCTTAATTCTAAAACTCTAAACCCTAATTTAATTCCAAAACTCAAAATAGTAAACCCTAACCCCCTAAAACCTTAAACCCTAATTTTTTCTAAACCCTAATCCTTTAAAACTTTAAAAACCATAAAAACACAAATATTTTAATTTCACACAATAAGCTTGAAACCATAAATCAAAAGTATCTTAAAGTGTTCAAACCCTAGTTTTATGATTTCACCATCCAAACATTAAATTGGTTAATCAAAGAGTTTTACCAACCTTTTAAAACATTGTTGTGCTCTAATTAACACTACTAGAACTACACTCACAAGTATACGAGACTGCTGTAGTATTTTGGTGAACACCTCAAGGTCGTCTCACAAGGAAGCTAGATAAGCTAATTGATTATCAAATTGCAATTAACAAATTATTAATAAATTTAAATTGCTAACAACTAATGAAGACAGATCGAGTGGAATTTAAAACAATGGAAGTAAACTGAGCTGATATATTGATTCATTTAATAGAAAGGTCTAGGGTTTGTACTTCTCTACTAACTTATATGTATGAATGGCTATTCCTCTTAACCAATTTAATTTCAAAGATTAGATTTCAAGCAACTTAATTGATCGAATCAAGAAAATAAGCTCTCGCATTCAAACCTCTTTCAAATAATCTTATTACTATTGAAATGATCTTTTTCTTAGGTTTATATTTCTAATTCACCTAAGTCCCTAATTGAATTGTTCCAGCATTAGACTTCATTTCTCAATTCCTCATCTAATACCTCAAATACATAATTGGTGGCCAATCAATTATATATTAACATTAATCCATTCAATTAAGGCTAAAGAAAAAATTCAGTTAAGAGCAATAACCAATTCATACAATCATAGTAGATCCCTAGACTAGATCAAATTAGTTCATAATAATGTTATCAAACAAATTCATCTCATTAAAATTCAAAGAAATTAATTTAGATATAATAGAATTCATGAATACAATTCCAATGAAACTTAAGAGATAAAGTTTGAGAACAAAACCAAATTACAAACTTTCTTTAGCTTATGAAGAATCTCTTGTTCAGATCTTTGCTAGAAGAATATTGCATTGGCTAAAACAAATTTAATCTATATTGTTTGCATGAAAATGTAATCAAAATTCCATAAGAAAATGAATGATAGCTCAAAGGTTATTGTTTGACAGCTGATTAAATGTGTAACCCCTTTCAAAAACCCTAATCCTCTTATTTATACGAAACCTCGCTCAAAATCCGCATTTTCTTTCTTCCCTTAGTCCATGGAGTGGCACAGCCAAGCTGGTGGCCTCGTCATTTGACTCGACCAGTGGCTTGGCCGTGTCACCTGGATGTGTCTGCTTCTGTGTAATCCTTCATCTTTACTTCTGTGGAATTGAGTGTGACACAACCAAGCTCCTGGCCGTGTCATGTGACATGGCCAGTGGCTTGGTCGTGTCACCTGAGTGTGTCACCTACTGATTCCTTCGTTCTTTGCTCTTCTTTCTTTGGTCTTCTTCCTTGGCTAAGTATGGGACACGGCCAAGCTTGAGCCCTGTCATGTGACACGTCCAGTGGCTTGGCCGTGTCACCTGAGTGTGTCAGTTTCTGCCAAATTTTTCTTCCTCTCTTGGTTCCTTGGTTTTGCCCTTAAGGTGAGACACGGCCAGTGGCTTGGCTGTGTCTTGCTGCTTCATGCTACTCTTTCTTCCAAGGAAATATTTTGCATATTAACCTAAAACAAACAATTGAAACAAACTTTAAACAAGAATCAAATGAAACATTAACCAAAAACACATAAACACACACTAAAAACTAGGACAAAAATGACATAAACACTGGAATAAATTAAAACTACCAAAATTGATGAAATCACTAAATAGACAGATTAAAACTTCCAAAATACCTGAAGAAAACAATAATCATCATAATAAATAAGATACAATTCTATGACAAAAACTAATAAAACAAACATAAAATCTTTAATCCATTTTAATTCCCTTAAAATCACAGTAGTCTAAATTCCATAAATTCCAAAATCCCAAACACATGAAATAAAGAACCCTAAATGGAAATAGTAGCTATAATTTAGATTTTTATTTGCCTTATTTAATTCTATATTTGATTATGCTTTGATTTATTTTATATGCTTTAATTTATTTAAGTTCAATGCTTGGTTTATTTAATTTGTCATGGATGGATGTTTACTTTCTATTTAATATCTTTGATGAATGATTTATTTATTATGAATGGTTATTCACTTTTATCGATTTATTTAGATTTCCATTCAACCAACTAAAGTAGCTTTTATGCTATATTAGATTAAAACTAAATTAAGAGGTTTATTATAAATAGATTTCTCACTTGAAAAAGTAACTAATGATTCATGCCAAAAATAAGCCCATGGTTAATTATTCTTGGTATAAACTAGGCTCACAATTGATTTTTTGGTATTTCCATAATTGGCCTAAATAGCTTGTAAGCTCTTTCAAGAGGTTATAAAAATAATTTTGTTTCTATCTCCATTGTGAAAAGATTTTATAAAAAACATATTTTGGCCCTTGTATTTGGATCATGAGAAAAGTATTTTTGATTTGTTTTTTAGAAAAGACCATTTTAAAAAAGTTTTGAAAATAGTTGTGGTCTTTTGGACTTTAAAGAAAATTTTATTTTGAGCTTACAATGTACTTAGGTCATATTAGAAAAAGAACAAACCAAGTAAGCCATGATTTAAACCAAGATAAACTAACCATAGTCAAACAACAAGCATTTGGGGGTAAAAACCTAAGGAAAGTAACTAGGCCAATTACATGAGTTTTAGTCTTTGGGTAAAAAGGTTTAGGTTCCCATAGCAAGTATATACCAAATGGTACAAGGCTATGAGTGATCATGCCATGCTCGATCTCCACACCTTGAGTGAAAGTATGGTATCCCTTACATAACACAACACGGGTAACACAGATGTCCTAACTCATGCACACGATACAATCTAATATGATGCAATGGATAATATCATTATAAGAAAGAATAAAAAAATATAAAGACCAATATAATCAACTTCTCTTGTCCCTGTGGAGTCGTCACTGTGAGTAGAGATTTTTGCCCCCACTCCCGGTGGAATGGTTCTCATGACTTCAGCGCTGTTTAGGCTCGAGGCCTTAGAGAACACGAGTATAAGCCTGGAGAAAATGGAGTCGCCACCCGGACAGGCATGGAAAAAGAAAAGGGTGGATGACTCGATTCCTAAGGAATCCCCAACCCCCTAATGGGTTCAAAAAGTTGGGTACATGTGGGGAAGGTGAGAAATGGCCTAGCACCCCCACAACACCCAGTTCATTGAAACCGGCCTCCTTTACAGGTCTTGATATTTTAAAATTATTAAATATTACAATATTATCCATATTACATTCAACAATTAAAATAAAGAGTCATTATATTAAAATTAAAGCAATGTTCAAACAAAGCAAATAAATGGACACCCATCCAATGAGGGAAACAAGTCCTTACATCGTTCATGTCTAAGCTAAATAGGACACCCACCAAAAGGTGGAAACATGTCCTTTACATTGGTCCAAAATATAAAAGCAATTTAAATTACATAGAAATTAATTAATGGGGTACCCACAAAGTGGAAACATACCTCTTACAATATTTGGAAATCAAAATAAATCAATAAAAGTAAATAACCATTCATAATAAATAAATCATTCGTCAAAGATATCAAGCATCAATCAAAATATATAATAAGCATTCATCCAATTTAAATGAAACAGTAAATATATTAACTTTAGGGGTTCATGCATCAATTAGGGTTTCTAGAGTTTTATGTTCAATAACTAGGGCTTTGCATATAATAGTTTAATTTGTGGAGAAATATTTTTAAAAATAACATAGCTACTGGTTGTTAAAAAGGTTTTAGGTTTTGGATGTTTTTATAAAGATAATGTTACTGTGATTTTAAAAAGTAGCTTTAGTTAGGGTTTTAAGCAAACATCATAGAATTAGGGATTTTGAACCTTAAGACATTAGGGTTTATAATTTTAAAAGATTGGGTTTTAGGGTCACTGGATTATGGTTTTAGGTGTTGATGAACATGTCATAAAGTTTTGATGTTTTAAGAATTAGGGTTTAGAAAAGCTAGGGCTTACTGGATTAGGGTTTTGAGAAAATTAGGTTTTTTTTTGTATTTTGGAAAACATATTTGTTATTAGAATTTAAGAAAATAGTTTAGAGTTTTATAGAAACAATTATGATTAAAGTTTTTAGAAACTGTAAAGAAGATTAGGGTTTGGAGATTTAAGAAGACATTTGAAAATTTTGGATAAAAGTTATAGTTTAGATGATTAAGAAAATAGTTCGGGGAAATACAATTTAGGGTTTTAAAGTTTTGGAAATAGTAGAAAAATAATTTAGGGTTTTTGAAGTTTTGGAAATAGAAGAATAATTTTATGGTTTTTGAAGTTTTTGAAATAGAAGGATGATTTACGGTTTTTGAAGTTTTGATCAAAGACTTAGGCTACTAGATGAATGGACGATTTAATATGTAAAAGATATTACTATGTTTAATAATTTAGGTTATTGGCTCAATATCAAAACAAATGATAGAAGTATTTAAAAGAAAATATGACAATAACATTGTAAATATAATCAAATCAAAAACTTGTAATCAAACCTCCATTCATTGGTTCCACCAAAAACTGATTTCTGGATGAACAATGACAAAGGTAGTGTTACTACCTTTGATGGGTTGATGATTGCTTCTTATTACTAATGTCTCTTGCTCCTAGGGTTTTCTGTCTCTTTTTCCTCCCCAAGTCAGAAGACAAAGTTTCATCCCCCAGTAAAATAAATTTTTTCTATCCCATCCAAAGTCCCCTAATTCTGTGTTTTAATGTGGTATTTATAGGAAAAATAAAAAATCTACTTCTAATTGTTTATGGAAATTAAAACCAATTATGAAAAGAAACCAAAACGAAATAGAATTTGGTTTCGAAAAAAACTGCGTTGGAAAATTGCACTTGCGAAAAAATTACTATGGGCTGGAATTGCGAGAGCTGAGAGCGTTGCTTTGGGCAGGTGCCAATTCGTAGCAGGAATTTCCTACGGAGAATTGGCCCAGGCTGATTCTCCTTCGGATATGAAATTTTTTGTAGTCGATTTTATTTATTTATTTATTTTTACTTTACTCATATTACCATTTTTATTTTTTTTAAATTATAAATAATAAAAACTAAAATAAATATTATTTAATTAAAATACCGCAAAAATAATTTTGAACTATAAAAAATATCGGACTAGACTGAGTCAAAAATTAAGGGTCTACACTCGGTTCGAGTTATGGACTTGGAAAAGACTTGGGTTCTGGACCCGAGCTAAGTTCTGGACTTAAGGGTAATTTTGGGTTCTAGACTCGAGCTAAATTCTGGACTTAAGAGTAATTAGGATTCTGGACCCAATCTAAGTTCTAGACTTTAGAGTAATTAGGGTTTTGGACCCAAGCTAAGTTCTAGACTTAAGAGTGAATTTAGGTTCAGGACATAAGCTAAGAGAGATTTAATTGTCTGTAAAAAATAGTTGTAGTTAGTAGGATACTAAGTGAATTTGCAAAACATTTATCTAATTTTTACCATGCACATATCTTCTCCTTGCCCCTTGTGTGTAAAAATATTTAAAAATCGGCGACGACAAAATAGATATTATTTAATTAAAATACTAAAAAAATTATTTGAACTATATAAAAAATATCAAACCTGACTTGGTAAAAAATTAAGGGTTTATAGTTTGCCCCTTGCTTGAATGATCTAAGACTATGGCAAAAGAGAGTGAAAAGCAATAAGACTTAATTTTTCTAAGATGGTTTAGGTTTTGGATTCTGGACCTGGTTCGAGTTCTGGACTCGAAAAAACATGGGTTCTGGATCGGGATGGTTTGGGTTCTGAACCCGATTTGAGTTTTGGACTTGAAAAAGACTTGGGTTCTGGACCAGAGCTAAGTCATTGACTGAAGGGTAATTTTGGGTTTAGGTTTGGGTTCTGGACCCGAGCTAAATTTTGGACTTAAGAGTAATTAGAGTTCTGGACCCTAGCTAAGTTCTGGACTTAAGAGTAATTAGAGTTCTGGACCCTAGCTAAGTTCTGGACTTAAGAGTAATTAGGGTTCTAGACCCGAGCTAAGTTCTAGAGCTAAGAGGGAATTTAGGTTCTGGACCTAAGCTAAGAGGGATTTAATTGTCTATAAAAAATAGTTATAGTCAGTAGAATACTAATGGAATTTATAAAAAATTTAGCCAATTTTACCATGCACATATCTTCTTCTTGCCCCAGCGTGTAAAAATATTTAAAAATCGGCGATGAAAAAAAATATATTATTTAATTAAAATCCACAAAAATTATTTTTTACTATATATAAAATATCAGACCAGACTGGGTCAAAAATTAAGAGTCTACAGTTTGCCCCCTGCTTGAACGATATGAGACTATGGTAAAAGAGAGTGAAAAGAAATAAGACTTAATTTTTCTGAGATGGTTTATTTTTTGTGTTCTTGACCTGGTTCGAGTTCTGGACTAGAAAAAGACTTGAGTTCTGGACCCGGGATGGTTTGGATTCTGGACCCGGATCGAGTTTTGGACTAAAAAAAGACTTGGATTCTGGACCCGAGATGGTCTGGGCTCTGGACCCGATTCCAGTTCTGGACTCAAAAATGATTTGGGTTCTGGATCAGGGATGGTTTGGGATCTAGGCCCGGGATGGTTTGGGCTCTGGACCTGGTTCGAGTTCTTAACTCAAAAAAGACTTATATTTTGGACCCGAGATGGTTTGGGTTTTGGACCCAGTTCGAGTTCTGGACTAGAAATGCACTTGGGTTTTGGACCCAGGATGGTTTGGGTTCTGGACTCGAAAAAGACTTGGATTCTAGACCGGGGATGGTTTGGGTTCTGGACCCGATTTGAGTTCTAGACTAAAAAAAGACTTGGGTTCTGGACCTGGGATGGTTTGGATTCTGGACCTGGTTCGAGTTTATGACTCAAAAAAGACTTGGGTTCTAGACCCGGGATAGTTTGGGTTCTTGACTTGGTTCGAGTTCTGCACTCGGAAAAAGACTTGGGTTTTGTACCAAAGCTATGTTCTTAGCTTAAGGGTAATTTTGGATTTTGAACATGAGCTAAATTCTGGTCTTAAGAGTAATTAAGGTTCTGGACCCGACCTAATATCTGGAGTTAAGTGTAATTAGGGTTATGGACCCGAGCTATGTTCTGGACTTAAGTGGGAATTTAGGTTCTTGACCTAAGCTAAGTGAGATTTAATTGTCTGTAAAAAATAGTTGTAGTCAGTAGGATACTAAAGGAATTTGCAAAAAATGCAGCTAATTTTTACCATGCACATATCTTCTCCTTGCCCCCTGCGTGTAAAAATATTTAAAAATCGGCTACGGAAAAATAGATATTATTTAATTAAAATATCACAAAAATTATTTTGGACTATATAAAAAATATTGGACCAGACTGGGTAAAAAATTAAAGGTCTACCGTTTGCCCCCTACTTGAACGATCTGAGACTATGGCAAAAGAGAGTGAAAAGTAATAAGACTTAATTTTTCTAAGATGGTTTAGGTTTTGGGAGTTCTGGACTCGAAAAATACTTGAGTTCTGGACCCGGTATGGTTTGGGTTATGGACCCGGATCGAGTTTTAGACTCAAAAAAGACTAGGATTCCGGACCTGAGATGGTCTGGGTTCTGGACCCGATTTGAGTTCTGGGCACGAAAAAGACTTGGGTTCCAGATCAGGGATGGTTTGGATTCTGGACCCGGCTTGAGTTTTGGACTAAAAAAAGACTTGGGTTCTGGACCCAGGATGGTTTGAGTTCTGGGCCGGGTTTGAGTTCTAGACTCGAAAAAGAATTGGGTTCTGGACCCGAGATGGTTTAGGTTCTAGACCTGGTTTTAGTTTTGGACTTGGAAAAGACTTGGGTTCTGGACCTAGGATGGTTTGGGTTTTGGACCCAGTTCAAGATCTATACTAAAAAAATATGTAGGTTCTATGCCCAGATGGTTTAGGTTCTTAACCCAGTTCGAGTTCTGGACTCAAAAAGACTTGGGTTCTAGACTCAAGCTAAGTTTTGGACTTAAGAGTAATTAGGGTTTTGGACCCAAGCTAAGTTCTTGACTTAAGAGGGAATTTAGGTTCTGGACCTAAGCTAAGAGATATTTAATTGTGTATAAAAAATAGTTGTAGTCAGTAGGATACTAAAGGAATTTGCAAAAAATGTAGCTAATTTTTACCATGCACATATCTTCTCCTTGCCCCCTGTGTGTAAAAATATTTAAAAATCGGCGATGGAAAAATAGATATTATTTAATTAAAATACCATAAAAAATATTTTGGACTATATAAAAAATATCGGACTAGACTGGGTCAAAAATTGAGGGTCTACCATTTGCCCCTCTGTTTGAACGATCTGATACTATGGCAAAAGAGAGTGAAAAGCAATAAGACTTAATTTTTCTGAGATGGTTTAGGTTTTGGGTTTTAGACTCGGTTTGAGCTCTGGACTCAAAAAAGACTTGGGTTCTGGACCCAGGATGGTTTGGTTTCTAGTCCTGGTTTGAGTTCTGAACTTGAAAAAGACTTGAATTTTGGGCCTGAGATGGTTTGGATTTTGGACCCGATTCGAGTTCTGGACTAGGAAAAGACTTAGGTTTTAGACCCAGGATGGTTTGGGTTCTAAACTCGGTTTGAGTTCTGGGCTCGAAAAAGACTTGGATTCTGGATGGGGATGGTTTTGTTTCTGGACCCGATTTGAGTTCTAGACTCAAAAAAGACTTGGGTTCAGGACCCGGGATGGTTTGGGTTCTAGACCCGGTTCTAGTTCAGGACTTAAAAAAGACTTGGGTTCTAGACCCGGGATGGTTTGGATTCTAGACCAGGGATGGTTTGGGTTCTGGACCGGGTTCAAGTTCTAGACTCAAAAAAGAATTGGGTTCTGGACCCGAGATGGTTTAGGTTCTAGGCCTAGTTTGAGTATTGACTCGGAAAAGACTTGGGTTCTAGACCTAGGATGGTTTGGGTTTTAGACCCGGTTCGAGCTCTGGACTAAAAAAAGAATTGGGTTTTAGACCCGGGATTATTTGGATATTGGACCCGATTCGAGTTCTGGACTCAGAAAAGACTTGGGTTCTGGACCCGAGCTAAGTTTTGGACTTAAGTGTAATTAGGGTTTTGGACCCAAGCTAAGTTCTGGACTTAAGAGGAAATTTAGGTTTTGGACCTAAGCTAAGAGATATTTAATTGTCTATAAAAAAATAGTTGTAGTAAGTAGGATACTAAAGGAATTTGCAAAAAATGTAGCTAATTTTTACTATGCACATATCTTCTCCTTGCCCCCTGCGTGTAAAAATATTTAAAAATCGGCAATGGGAAAATAGATATTATTTAATTAAAATACTAGAAAAAATATTTTTGACTATATAAAAAATATCGGACTAGACTGGGTCAAAAATTGAGGGTCTACCGTTTGCCCCCTGCTTGAACGATCTAATACTATGGCAAAAGAGAGTGAAAAGCAATAAGACTTAATTTTTCTGAGATGGTTTAGGTTTTGGGTTTTAGACCCGGTTCGAGCTCTGGACTCAAAAAAGACTTGGGTTTTAGACCCGGGATTATTTGGATTGTGGACCCGATTCGAGTTCTGGACTCAGAAAAGACTTGGGTTCTGGACCCTAGCTAAGTTTTGGACTTAAGAGTAATTAGGGTTCTAGACCCAAGCTAAGTTCTGGACTTAAGAGGGAATTTAGGTTCTAGACCTAAGCTAAGAGATTTTTAATTGTCTGTAAAAAATAGTTGTAGTTAGTAGGATACTAAAGGAATTTGCAAAAAGAGTAGCCAATTTTTACCATGCACATATCTTCTCCTTGCCCCCTGCGTGTAAAAATATTTAAAAATCGGCGACGGAAAAATAGATATTATTTAATTAAAATACCACAAAAAATATTTTTGACTATATAAAAAATATCGGACTAGACTGGGTCAAAAATTGAGGGTCTACCGTTTGCCCTCTGCTTGAACGATCTAATACTATGGCAAAAGAGAGTGAAAAACAATAAGACTTAATTTTTTGAGATGGTTTAGGTTTTAGGTTTTTGACCCGGTTCGAGTTATGGACTCGAAAAAGAATTGGGTTCTGGACCCGAGATGGTTTGGGTTCTTGATCCGGTTCGATTTTTGGACTAGAAAAATACTTGGATTCTAGACCCGAGATGGTCTAGGTTTTGGAACTGGTTCGAGTTTTGGACTTAGAAAAGACTTGGGTTCTGGATCAGGGATGGTTTGGGTTCTAGATCTGGTTCGAGTTTTGGACTCGAAAAAGACTTGTGTTCTGGACCCGGGATGGTTTGTGTTCTTGGCAGAGTTTGAGTTCTAAACTAAAAAAAGAATTGGGTTCTGGACCCAGGAAGGTTAAGGATCTGGGCCCGGTTTGTGTTTTGGACTCTTAAAAGACTTGGGTTCTGGACCTGGGATGGTTTGGGTTTTGGATCCAATTTGAGTTTTGGACTCAAAAAAGACTTAGGTTTTAGGCCCGGGATGGTTTGGGTTCTGGACTCAGTTAGACTTATGGACTCAGAAGATGCTTGGGTTCTGGACCCGAGCTATGTTCTGGACTTAATAGTAATTAGAGTTCTGGACCCAAGCTAAGTTCTAGACTCAAGAAGAATTTAGGTTCTGGACCTAAGCTAAGAGATATTTAATTATCTGTAAAAAATAGTTGTAGTCAGTAGGATACTAAAGTAATTCTCAAAAAATTTAGCTAATTTTTACCATGCACATATTTTCTCCTTGTCCCCTGTGTAGGCTCAAACCCATGATTTTTTTTGTGCGGCTTTGGTTGATGTTTGTATATTGTCTAGCTCATTGAACAAGTGTAACACCCCTTCCCGACCTACGTGTGTAAGCTGAGTAGAGGTGCCACACTATCCTAATATTGCTACCAATTTTACTTAGTCAAATTTTAGTTCCGATTTTTATAGAAATTTTACCATAGTTTCGCCTAGAAATTGAGTCCCAAGTGTCGACAAAACTAGATTTTTTTTTCTGATTTTTGAAAACATTTTTACACAAACCAATGCAAACAAAATCATTCTCAGTACACTCCCAATAAATCCCCCTTATAACCTCAACTACAACCTGCAAAAAGGATTTATACTTCTAGTACAAAATAAAGTAAAGGTTTATTATAAAACACAGTAGATAAAATATTTGTTCACTATGCAGCGGAAAGTAACAATATTTACAAATTCATATACATCAAAACTCAAGTTTTACAAAACATAAAGTTTATACATGTTTGGCAGTCAGTCTTTGATCTTTAAGCCCACTATTCACACTTCAGAATCTAAACTCTACTCGGCCTAGAGGAACTCTCCGGTTCCACCCTGTCACCTGCGCGATAAACCACAATCGCGCTAAGCCAACGGCTTAGTGGTACAAACAACCATAATATTATGCCTCAATGCAATGCTAATGTCACACAATCAAGTTTCATAAACAATTCAAAAGAAAATTATATTACATAATCTTACATTATTTAGTAATTAATCAAAACATTCATGATTCACATTGAAAACAAAGACAAGCATGGGCCCAAAATACACTAATATGTTATTCAAAGTTCAGAGTTACTGCTTTGGTCCATAATCACAATCATCAAGCCCGTAGGCAATATATATATCTCTATCCATGGATAGCGTAACAGACCCAGTCTCTTGGACCTCAACCCGGTTAGAACCGAGGAAATCCTCAACCCGGCTAGACTGTTACTATTTTTGAAGCTTACGACCCAGTCTTTTCACCCCAAAAACATCATATTTCACATTTATCATTTCACATTTTTCAACTGGAATCGGCTTACGACTTGGTCTTTTCACCTATCCAGTGATTCATAGGCATGCCGTCAAATCTTGAACTCTGAAAATTGAATTAACATATTAGGCACACAATCATCATATCTTTCACATTTCATATTCCATATTTCTTTTCATCATCATATAGGCAAATATGCTTCAACCATCTTATTTACATCATTATAACCAAACACATTGGTTTTACATCTCATTATATCTCAAATCACATTAATCAATTCATCACTCAAGTGTATATAACCAATGGCATTAACACACATTTTACATGCTCATCACAACATTCACATTATACCAAACATACATTATTAATATGCATTAACAATGCATTAGATTTCTTAACACATTTACAATCAAATGTATGTTAAGTCTCAACATCATATGAATGTATGCAATAATATAGTTTGTACTTACCTTAAAACCAACTCACACCGATCTATACACTTACTCTTCCAAGAATCCTCAACACTTAGGTTAGGGCAATTCAACCTCTTCACAACCTAATCCAAAAGGAATATTAGCAAAATGACCATATGAATAGTAAATTCTGGTTTTGGACTCAACTTAATCCTTACTTTGAAAAATTGTATAAAATAATCTACTTGACTAAAAACTCTAAATTTTTACCGAATTTACTTTTACATCTTATAATCATTCCTTTAAAATTTCATATCAAACTGAACACAAAATCATGGTCAAATAGTTCACCCAACCAGACTGCTCCAATTGCCCTGCATCCTGGCAGCAGTTCTGAAATTTGTGAATTCCATAAATTAAATTCAATCAACGTGGTTCCAAATTATTTTTCTCAAATACTAGACTCACTAAGAAACAACATATCCAAAATTCAATTGGATATTATGTTTCTACATTTTATTAAAAATCCCGAAAGATAGCTGTCTCAGTCAAGGAACCTGCTGGAACAGGTCTAATAAAAATAATCTTTCCAAAATCATAACCATTCCAAAATCAAATCAACATATTTTTCAGTCATTCTAGACTCATAGAGGCACAACATATCAAAAATTCATTTCAAGAACGTTTTTCTATATTTAATTAAAAATCATACAAGTCACAGCATTTACTAATTGTAAAATAGAAAAAAAATTTCAAAAGGAGTTCAATGGTTAAAGTACCAAACTCATGTATTCTATGCTTTCAACTTCACTAAACACAACACTTACTCTTCCATCACCAACACCAACCTAACTTCTTATCTTTAATTCAATTTCAACACTTTCAAACATAATCACAACTCAAATAAAACAAGGGAAATCAAGAGAGAACTTACCAAAGTTGATGAAACTTCAAAATTTTCCAACTCAATCACTTGATTCTTCCTTCAATTAGCTCTTAAAATTCAAAAACCCTCACTTGCTCTCTTGCTTCCTTTATGTCCGGCCAACACAAAGAGAAAAGAAAAGAAAATGACAAAGTGTAAGAGACAAAGTCAAATTTCTCATCTCTTTAAACCTCCACCAAGTATTCCAAATAAGAAATTACTTAAATACCCTCTTCTATTTATTTTAGCTCCCTTTCCCTTACTTTCCTTTTTAGTAATTTCACAAATAACAAATTAAATATCTTCTTCCTTTGACCATCCATTTTGACTTGTATATATGTTATATATATTTCCATATATACAACAGATAAACTCTCTCTTAATTCTTTTTCTTTTCAATTACACATATACATTTAATTCAAATAAAACAACAATTATATCAAAACTTCTAGGGCACACTTTGGGATATTACAATTCTCCCCCTCTAAAAAGAAATTTCGTCCTCGAAATTACCTGATATCAAGTCTGAAACAGTTGAGGATACTGATCTCTCATCGCTTGCTCACTCTCCCAAGTTGCCTCTTCTCTACCATGATTCTTCCAAAGAACCTTTACAAGTGGCACTTTCTTATTTCTCAACTCTTTCACTTCATGTGCCAAAATAGCAATTGGTTCTTCTTCAAAAGTTAGATCCGGACTCACCTCAATAGATTCAACTGGTAAAACATGAGATAGGTCAGATCTATACCTTCGCAACATAGAAACATGGAAGACATTATGGATTCTATCCAACTCAGGCGGCAAAGCAAGACGATAAGAAACTGGTCCAACTCTTTCTAATATCTCATACGGTCCAATGAATCGAGGACTCAACTTCCCTTTTAGACCAAATCTCAATATCTTTTTCCAAGGAGACACTTTCAAAAATACTTTATCTCCAACATCAAACTCTATGTCTCTCCTCTTCAAATCTGAATAAAACTTCTGTCGGTCTGAAGCTGCTTTCAACCTATCCCGAATCATCTTCACTTTTTCTTCAGTCTCTTTAATCAGATCAGGACCAATTAACTTGCCCTCTCCAATTTCATTCCAACATAAAGGCGTTCGACATCTTCTTCCATACAATGCTTCAAATGGTGCCATTCCAATACTGGATTGATGACTCTTGTTGTAAGCAAATTCTACAAGTGGCAAAAATCTGTCCCAACTTCCAGAGAAATCAATGACACAACTTCTCAACATATCCTCGATAATTTGTATTACTCTCTCTGACTACCCATCTGTCTGCGGAAGAAAAGTAGTGCTAAAATGCAATCGAGAACCCAAAGCACCATGTAAACTCTTCCAAAATCTTGAAGTAAATCTAGGATCTCGATCAGACACTAAAGAAATTGGGACTCCATGCAACTTTACTATCTCATTGATGTACAACTCAGCTAACTTCTCAAGTGAAAAGTCCATTCAAACCGGAATAAAATGAGCTGTCTTTGTCAACCTATCAACAATCACCCAAATGGCATCATGCTTCCTCTGTGTCATAGGCAAACCAGACACAAAATCCATTGTGATTCTCTCCCATTCCCATTCAGGCACTGATAAAGGTTGAAGCAACCCAGTTGGAACTTGATGCTCAGCTTTAACCCTCTGACAAGTGAGACATTTGGATACAAATTTCGCTATGTCTCTCTTCATACCTAACCACCAGTAATGTTGTTTCAAATCATGGTATATCTTTGTACTTCCCAGATGCATAGTAAAAATCGATTGGTGTGCTTCCTCCAAAATAACCTTTTTCAAACTATCATTATCAAGAACACACAATCTATCCTACCATCACTTCTCACAAAGAAATCTCGGCTCTCCCCATTTTGGCAATCTGAAACAATCTTATGAATTTTCTCATCTGTCAATTGAGCCTCCTTAATCTAATCCAACAATACTGGTCTCAATTGCAACTGAGCCAACAATGCACCATCATCACATGCTTCAAAACTAGCATGTAACGCTCTCAACTCAACAAGCAATGAGAGCGAAAAAAAACAGCCAAACCTGCCAGAGACTTCCGACTCAAGGCATCAGCAACTACATTTGCCTTACTAGGATGATAATCAATTAAACAGTCGTAGTCTTTGATAAACTCTAACCATCGCCTTTGCTGAAGATTCAGCTCCCTCTGGACACCCAAATATTTCAAACTTTTATGATCCGTATAGATAAAACATTTCTCCCCATACAAGTAGTGTCGCCAAATCTTCAAAGCAAATATTATAGCTGCCAATTCCAGATCATGTGTTGGATAATTGAGCTCATGCGACTTCAACTGTCGAGAAGCATAAGCTACAACTTTACCCTCTTGCATCAAGACACATCCTAAACCATTATGTGAAGCATCACTGTAAATTACATAAGGTTTATCTTCCACGGGTAAAGTAAGAACAGGTGCTTGAGTCAACATTTCTTTCAACTGATCAAAACTAGCTTGACACTGATCTGTCCACACAAATCTAACTCCCTTTCAAAGCAATCTGGTGACTGAAGTAGCTATCAAAGAAAAACCTTTCACAAACCTTCAATAATAGCCTGCCAAACCCAGAAAACTTCTAACTTCAGTCACTGACTTTGGTGGACTCCAATTCAAAATAGCTTCAACTTTACTTGGATCGACTCTTATACCATCTGCTGAAACTATATGACCGAGAAAAGTTACTTGGTCAAGCCAAAACTCACACTTTGACAGCTTAGCATACAACTGCTTCTCTCTCTCACAATCTGTAACACAATTTGCAGATGCTTGTCATGTTCTTCTTTATTACGTGAATACACCAAAATATCATCGATGAAAACCACCACAAACTGATCCAGATAGGGCCTAAACACCCTATTCATAAAATCCATGAAAGCTGAAGGTGCATTCGTCAATCCAAAAGGCATTACCAAGAATCATAATGCCCATATCTTGTGCGGAAAGCTGTCTTAGAAACATCTTCAGCTCTAACCCTCAATTGATGGTACCCTGATCTCAAATCAATTTTGGAAAACACCGCTGCTCCCTTCAACTGATCAAAGAGATCATCAATTCGGGGCAAAGGATACTTATTCTTGATAGTTACTTTGTTCAATTGCCTATAATCGATGCACAATCTCAAAGTACCATCCTTTTTCTTCACAAACAACACAGGAGCTCCCCACGGAGAAACACTAGGGCAAATAAACACTTTATCCAACAACTCCTGCAACTGCACCTTCAACTCTCTCAATTCAGCAGGTGCCATTCGATAAGGAGTGATAGAGATGGGAGTGGTACCAGGCAACAAATCGATACCAAACTCAACCTCTCTCTCAGGGGTAACCCTGGCAACTCCTCTGGAAATACATCTGAAAACTCAGCAACTGTGGGTATACTATCAAGTTGAGAACCCATTACTCTGGTATCCAAAACATGAGCAAGATAAGCATCACACCCTTTTCTAATCAACTTTCTGGCTGAAACAGCTGAAACCAACAAGGATGCAAGTTGTCTCTGCTCACTAGATACTAATATACTTCTACCATCACCAGTTCTCAAAGTAACACATTTCTTTTGACAATCCACCACAGCTCCATGCTTAGACAACCAATCCATGCCTAAGATCAAATCATATTCTTTAAAAGGCATTTCAATTAAATCACCAAGAAACTCCTCACTTTGCACCACAACAGCACTATCACGATGCACCTTACTCACCACAACACTATGTCCTAAAGGATTGGTCACTAAGACATCAAATCCTAAGGACTCTGAATGCAATTCAGACACATGAAAGATAGATGCACTTATGTATGAATGAGTAGATCCTGGATCAATAAAAGCAAGTACTGAAATGCCAAATAAAGAAAATGTACCCGCTATAACTGCTGAAGCATCCGGCTGCCTCTGCATCACATATACTCTCTGAGAAGATCCGGCCTCATCTGGCCTGCTGCCCCTGGATGAAGATCCTCCTCTCTAACCAAACCCAGGTCTACCACCTCTATTGAAACCTCTGCCCCCTCGACCACCTCTGCTGACACTAGGTTGAGAAGCTGCAGTATCAGCCTGCCTATACTCCTGCATCTCAGGACAATCTCTAACAAAATGAGCTGGTGACCCACATCTAAAACACCCAGCTGATCCACCAATCTTCCAACAAACACCCCCATGGGTCTTACCACAATGCTCACATACAGGTGGAGTAGACCTCTGAATCACTGGAGTCGGGGCACTAGCTACAGAAACTGTCAGTCTCGGCCTCTACCTCTGATACTGAACTGATCTGCCCGACTGTCTCTGGCTTCTACTGGTTCTCGAAACAAAACCTCCTCTACCCCTCTTCATAGATAAAGACCCTGCCTCAAACTGGGGTCTCCTTACCCTGGTCTCTTCCTCAGTAGCAGATGCTGCAATGCCCTGTGCTCTCTCAACACTTCTAGCTGCTACAACAAGCTGAGAAAAATCATGGTACCGGGAACCAGCCACAATGCACATGATAGAGGGCCTCAATCCCTCCTCAAATTTTCGGCACCGGTTTATTTCATCAGAAATAATTCCCCCGGCATATCGACTCAACCGGATATACTCAATCTCATACTCTATTACCGTCATGTTATCTTGCCTCAAATTCAGGAATTCCATCTTCTTAATATCTTTATACTCCCTCGGAGTATATTTCTGCTCGAACTCCCTCAGAAAATCACCATAAGATAATGTAGGTGGATCATCCATGGCATGAGGAACCGTCTTCCACCAGTCATATGCATCTTTCTGTAGGAGGGACCTGGCATAGTCAAATTTTTCATCTGAAGTAGCTTGCAACTGGACGAATATTCTCTGCAATTTATCCAACCACTGCTCAGCCACTGTAGGATCGGTAGTGCCCAAGAAATCTTCAGGCCCATATTTTCTCAACTTATCATAATGTCTTACCGGCACCTGAGGCTGTGGTGGTGGGGGCTGCACTGGAGCTGGCCTCAATAGTTCTATCACATGCCTTAGCCAACCCGGCGGAACCTCCTCTGTAGCTGATCTCTCTGGCATAGAAACAGGTGCCTCACTAACCCTCTCAACTCTAGCTCCATCTCTACTCTCTCCTGGATCTACACTCTCAGCACTTCCTTCTACAGTCTGACGTGAATGGGACTCCATTACTACCTATATCTGCAAACATAGTAGAATATTCCTCATTAAAGATCAAAGACTGCCATACCAAGACATGTATTTTATTCAAAAACCAACTTTTAAAATCAAAATATTCTTTTTCTTACAATTCACCTAGGTTTAGAATCTCAAACCTTGGCTCTGATACCAAAAATTGTAACACCCCTTCCCGACCTACGTGTGTAAGCTGAGTAGAGGCGCCACACTATCCTAATGTTGCTACCAATTTTACTTAGTCAAATTTTAGTTCCGATTTTTACAGAAATTTTACCATAGTTTCGCCTAGAAATTGAGTCCTAAGTGTCGACAAAACTGGTTTTTTTTCTGATTTTTGAAAACATTTTTACACAAACCAATGCAAACAAAATCATTCTCAGTACACTCCCAATAAATCCCCCTTATAACCTCAACTACAACCTGCAAAAAGGATTTACACTTCTAGTACAAAATAAAGTAAAGGTTTATTATGAAACACAGTAGATAAAATATTTGTTCACTATGCAGCGGAAAGTAACAATATTTACAAATTCATATACATCAAAACTCAAGTTTTACAAAACTTAAAGTTTATATATGTTTGGCAGTCAGTCTTTGATCTTTAAGCCCACTATTCACACTTCAAAATCTAAACTCTACTCGGCCTAGAGGAACTCTCCGGTTCCACCCTGTCACATGCGCGATAAACCACAATCGCGCTAAGCCAACGACTTAGTGGTACAAACAACCATAATATTATGCCTCAATGTAATGCTAATGTCACACAATCAAGTTTCATAAACAATTCAAAAGAAAATTATATTACACAATCTTACATTATTTAGTAATTAATCAAAACATTCATGATTCACATTGAAAACAAAGACAAGCATGGGCCCAAAATACACTATATGTTATTCAAAGTTTAGAGTTACTGCTTTGGTCCATAATCACAATCATCAAGCCTGTAGGCAATATATATATATCTCTATCCATGGATAGCGTAACAGACCTAGTCTCTTGGACCTCAACCCGGTTAAAACCGAGAAAATCCTCAACCCGGCTAGACTGTTACTATTTTTGAGGCTTACGACCTAGTCTTTTCACCCCAAAAACATCATATTTCACATTTATCATTTCACATTTTTCAACTGGAATCGGCTTACGACTTGGTCTTTTCACCTATCCAGTGATTCATAGGCACGCCGCCAAATCCAGAACTCTGAAAATTGAATTAACATATTAGGCACACAATCATCATATCTTTTACAATTCAT
Organism: Garcia nutans; assembly: GCA_947685225.1. Classification (NCBI taxonomy): domain Eukaryota; kingdom Viridiplantae; phylum Streptophyta; class Magnoliopsida; order Malpighiales; family Euphorbiaceae; genus Garcia; species Garcia nutans. The sequence goes on from CANTUV010000024.1 coordinate 25,346,023, forward strand.
ATTCCATATTTCATTTCATCATCATATAGGCAAATATGCTTCAACCATCTTATTTACATCATTGTAGCCAAACACATTGGTTTTACATCTCATTATATCTCAAATCACATTAATCAATTCATCACTCAAGTGTATATAACCAATGGCATTAACACACATTTTACATGCTCATCACAACATTCACATTATACCAAACATACATTATTAATATGCATTAACAATGCATTAGATTTCTTAACACATTTACAATCAAATGTATGTTAAGTCTCAACATCATATGAATGTATACAATAATGTATTTTGTACTTACCTTAAAACCAACTCACACCAATCTACACACTTACTCTTCCAAGAATCCTCAACACTTAGGTTAGGGCAATTCAACCTCTTCACAACCTAATCCAAAAGGAATATTAGCAAAATGACCATATGAATAGTAAATTCTGGTTTTGGACTCAACTTAATCCTTATTTTGAAAAATTGTATAAAATAATCTACTAGACTAAAAACTCTAAAATTTTTACGGAATTTATTTTTACATCTTAAAATAATTCCTTTAAAATTTCAGATCAAACAGAATACAAAATCTTGGTGAAATAGTTCACCCAACCAAACTGCTCCAATTTCCCTGCATCCTGGCAGCAGTTCTGAACTTTGTGAATTCCGTAAATTAAATTCAATCAGCGTGGTTCCAAATTATTTTTATCAAATACTAGACTCACTAAGAAACAACATATTCAAAATTCAATTGGATATTATTTTTCTAAATGTTATTAAAAATCCTGAAAGATAGCTGTCTCAGTCAAGGTACCTGCTGGAACAGGTCTAATAAAAATAATCTTTCCAAAATCATAACCATTCCAAAATCAAATCAACATATTTTCAGTCATTCTAGACTCATAGAGGCACAACATATCAAAAATTCACTTCAAGAACATTTTTCTATATTTATTTAAAAAATATACAAGTCACAGCATTTACTAATTGTAAAACAGAAAAAAAATTTCAAAAGGAGTTCAATGGTTAAAGTACCAAACTCATGTATTCTATGCTTTCAACTTCACTAAACACAACTCTTACTCTTCCATCACCAACACCAACCTAACTTCTTATCTTTAATTCAATTTCAACACTTTCAAACATAATCACAACTCAAATAAAATAAGGGAAATCAAGAGAGAACTTACCAAAGTTGATGAAACTTCAAAATTTTCCAGCTCAATCACTTGATTCTTCCTTCAATTAGCTCTTAAAATTCAAAAACCCTCACTTGCTCTCTTGCTTCCTTGATGTCCGGCCAACACAAAGAGAAAAGAAAAGAAAATGACAAAGTGTAAGAGACAAAGTCAAATTTCTCATCTCTTTAAACCTCCACCAAGTATTCCAAATAAGAAATTACTTAAATACCCTCTTCTATTTATTTTAGCTCCCTTTCCCTTACTTTCCTTTTTAGTAATTTCACAAATAACAAATTAAATATCTTCTTCCTTTGACCATCCATTTTGACTTGTATATATGTTATATATATTTCCATATATACAACATATAAACTCTCTCTTAATTCTTTTTCTTTCCAATTACACAAACACATTTAATTCAAATAAAACAATAATTATATCAAAACTTCTAGGGCACACTTTGGGATATTACAACAAGCATGCATTTCTTCCTTTCTTTTGCAAAATGATTGGAGTTTCCTCAAGAAATGGTTCTTCTATGCCCCCCTGATTCAATATCTTCTTCATGATTGCTTCATAGAGTGGCTGTTGTTCACTTTGACAATGAATAGACAACACAATATAAGAAAATGCCATGTAATATGCTCATGTATGCATGATATGCATGAATAACACTTACAATGGTTCCATCGACTCACAAACCAAGGTGATCAACAAAAGTATTCTTATTGACTTCTTCCAGATGCCCATTCAGGTTTTGCATTGGAATGATAGAAAGCTTTGCACTTATGACTTTTATCTTCAAGATGTTGAAAGCATGAATAGTGGAGGCCCCAAACAACGGAGATACATCCATTTTAAATTATGATTCAGTATGTCAATTAGTAGCTTCATAACCTTGCCAGTAATCATTTCCTTTGCCGAATGTGTCCTTCGAGTTCGACTGTTCAAGAAACTTCTCTTAACTTGAAGGCTTTGTATGATAAAAATATTTTTTTATTTTTTGACATTTGATTTTAAAATCAAATGTTGGCTTTGCCAAATCAATGTCAATGTACCTCAGGACTTGATTTTTGCAAATTAACATTCTATAACATGACAACCCTAGTTACCATACTAAACTCGGGAATCATTTCTATTTAAGGAAGAATTGTTGCACTTCATATAGGCACATTCACATTACTTGGCCAAAGGTCTCATTGAGTTTGAATATTATCAATCTCATATGCATTCTTATCCAAACTATCTCCACTAATAGACTCTACCTACCAAGAGAGATCAACAGGTCTTTGATAGGCTTGAAATGGGGTCTATAAGGGACATGGGTTTAAATGAAGGCCATTTGTAAGTTGGAGCTATTGTGATACAATGGACAAATCCTCACACTACAAATTTCTTATTTGAACTTTATGCAGCTGGGTGCAATTTTGCTAGACTCGAAATTCCTTCTATCTTCTTAGCATTAATCTGGATCTTGATTAGGACAGTCTTTGCCCTTGCAAAAAGTTTGGTACCTAAATTTGTTTCTTTTCTTCTTCTCCCTTTTCTTTCTTTTTATTTTTCTTACTCTTTCCTTTCTTTGAGCATTTTATCATTTTGTCCTTCTTCTTTGTAGGACTTTCAAGAACTGGATGGCCTTTCTTCTTTTTCTCTAATTTTGATCGAATCTTTGGTTGGGTTGGACCAAAACCAAATGGAAGCCTTTTGCTGCTTTAGGTAAAAGAAAACTCAGTTGGCTTTCTGAACCTCCTTTTTAGGTTTTATCTTTCTTTTTCTTTTGTTTTGTTTTTTTTCCCTTTTTTTCTTTCCTTTTGTCTTTTTTCTCTTTCCTTTTTTTCTTTTTTTTTTTGTTCTCTTTTTTTTTTGTTCTAGCTCAAAAAGAGTTGTCTTGTTTGTACCAACTTAGGTTTCCAATAATGGATGAGTGAAGTAACATAAATCTTCTTTAACAGGCATAAATCATTTGTTACTCTGATGTTGTCTTGATAGATTAGAGATACTAGGTGAACTTCAACTACCCTTATGGTCTTGATAACATCAACTATCCTTATGATCTTGACTATTCATTCCTTTCTTTGATCTTCTTGCCTCTTCACCTTAGTGATCATAAGTGTAACAGCCCCAGTCTCTTGGACCTCAACCCGGTTAGACCCTTAGGCCCCAGTATCTTGGTTCTCAACCCGACTAGACTACTACTATTTTTGAGGCTTACGATCCAGTCTTTTCACCCCAAAAGCATCATATTTATCATTTATCAGCTGGGCTCGACTTACGACCTGGTCTTTTCACCTACCCAGCAATTCATAGGCATGCCGCCAAACCCAGAACTCTGAAAATTGAATAACATACTAGGCACACAATTAATTAATTTATCTCATTATCAAATACTTTCACAATTCATTTCTCATTTCATTTCACTTAATCAAACTAGGCTCATTGCCTTATTTTCACTTTTTTTTCTCATTTTTCTCATTTTTCACATCTTTCTCATTTTTCTCACTTTTCTCATTTTTTTCCATTTTTATCAATATCAATTCATTTCATTATTCCACATATCTCATTTTTGCATTCACAACACTTAACCAATTACTTTTGGTATTTTCACATAATATACATATTTCACATTCTACACGATTTAGCCATTATCAATGGCTTTTCACAATGCATTTAACACATATATGACATTACAAATGTCATAGCACATTATTCATACTCAATCAATGAACCAAGTAACTTAACACATTTTTCAACCAAAATGTGCTAAGCCCAAATGTCATGCAAATATTAAAAATATATTTAAAGTTTGTACATACCTCCACTAGCAACCCAAAGTAAGCTTAAAACAACCTCCAATCCTATCTTTCCAACTAGCCCTTCACCACTTGGATGAAGCAAATCAACCTCCCTCAATGCCTAAGCCAAATGTGATAGCAAATAATCATTTAGTATCACATTTAATGGCATTTTCATTATTTAACCATAATTAAACATCACTCCTATAAATTTTAAAAAATTTAGCCTTTCCTTACTTTAACATTAGAATTCCATTCTACTATAATTAAATTAGTGTTTTAAATTTATTTATACTAGTAAAAACATATTTTAATACATTTTAATCATTTATATTATAAAAATACACTCTTATGCACAAAATCTCAAAAAATGGCATAACCTTCCCCATTGAAGGTTTTCCATTCCAACACAATCCATTACTCATTTCAAGCTTATATTCATCATTTTTAACACTAAAAAACATGCTTAAACAAATAAAATCACACAATTCAACCACTTTGGAAAATCACTTTTCCAAAACCCTAAATCTCCACTTCCATTCTCAAACTCCAACCAAACACAACCAAATCCAATATTTGACTTTAAAATACTTGTTTATGCATCAAAACAACTCATTTGGAATCAATTTGAAAAATTAAAAATTATGATTTCAGAAACTCAAATGTTCCATAACCCTGAATTCTCTCTCTTCACCAATCTTACTCAAACTCAACCATTTCTTGAATCTAACCTTAAAATCATTATTTACTCATGAAAAGAACATCTTCCATACCCATTCCAACAATTATAACATGCTCTTTCAAAAACTCAATTCATACATATTCATAAGCTTTAAAGAACTTCATAATTTTGGAAATAAAGCTTACTTACTTGTTGGAAAATCACCAAAACTACTCTTATTCCCTTGAAAGCTTGAAGAATTTGATGATGGAAGAAGCTAAAAATCTCCCTCTTTGGCCATGAAAGTCGTCCTTGAAGGAAAGAAGAAGAAGAAGACTTTATTTTTTTTTATTTCTCTTTCCTTTCACCCTTTAATTTTAAACCATATATGTATATATTAAAATAATTTAATAATTAATTATTTAATAATTTATTTAATAAATTAAAAGTCCTAAATTCTCTCTTCCATTCAAAAATAATTTATTTTTGAATTATTTTATTAATTTTAAATTTCTAAGATTTAATTACCAAAATACCCTTTTACTTTGACTTTTCTTTTAAAAAGTGTTGACTTTTATATGTTATGTATCTTTTACATATGTATTGCATATATGTTCCACTTTTTCATTTAAAACCCCTTCATTTTCATTTAAAACCATTAATTTAATTTTTCCATTTAAATTATAATTTATTTTATCAAATTTCCAAAAATTAGAACTTTTCAAAATTTTAGAATATTACACATATGCACAAGTAATGTGTATCTTATACACACATCAAATTTACGTTATATGTGTATCTTAAATATTTCATGGATATATATATATATATATTGCCTACGGGCTAGACACATGGTGTTATTATGGACCAAAGCAGTAACTCTGAAATTTGAATAGCATATTAGATCCTTTTTAGGCCCATGCTTGTCTTTGCTTTAATGTGAATTATGAATTGTGATAAAATTGAGCAATATAATGCTATGAGTTGTGATTATGAAATATTTGAAAAATATAAGAAAGTAGAATGATGTGACATATATATGCATTGTGCATTGGCATTGGCATTGCATTGAGTTTTATTGTTATTATTAAAGTTTGTATCACTAGGCTTCGGCTTAGCCCGATTGTAATTCGTCGCGCAGGTGATGGATGTTTTGGTAGAGCCGAAGAGTTTTACTAGACCTAGTCAGGTCTAGGTTGTATTTACTGAGCTTGAAGAGTTGTTTTGGGTTCATCAAGGTCAGAGCCAGTTGCCAGCATGTACATTTTTTATATTTTGTATGTTATGATATGTTTTTGAAGCATATATTGTAAATTGCAAAGAATGATTTGAATAATTTTGTTTAAGATGGGATTTTATATGTAATGTTGATATATATATACCTATATATAAGTATTTTGAGAAAATATGGAGAAATTGAGAAGTATTGGTGAATTGGTGAATTGATTTTATTCGGAGTGTTTGTTTTATGCAGGTTGTGTTTGTTGAATTTTGGAAACGTTCAAATTACAAACAAAACTTTGGCAAATTTTTCCAAGAGATTTTCATATAAAATATTTATTTTGGATTCCTATAACAAGCAAAGAATATTTATATACTATTTATTTTATATATTAGTATTTGAAATCTTAAAACAGAAATGTGAAAATTTTTATTAAATCGGTCTGTGACATTTTTATACTGTATATGCGTATTCTACATATGCTGAAAATACGTATTGTATGTATATAGGGTATAAGGGTGTTACAATAAGACTTGTCAAAAGTATCACAACAGCTCAGGGTAGGTTGTTGGGGTTTGTAAGACAATGAAAAGAAAGCTAAAATTTTATGAAGGCTCAAAGGGACAAATAGGGATTGATATTTAATTGGGTGCATACTAGTTGTTGGCTAACCAAACAATGCCTATATCATTTCTCTCTTAAATAAGTATAGTTCAATTTTGCCTCAAAAGTTTGTCAAAGCATGCTCTAAGACTGACTAGGACCTAAGCAAAAGTAATTATGCAGGAGCCCTCTCTAAAAAAGCATACACAACTCAATGCTATACAACGATTCCCTCATCTAGTAAAGTCATTCGAATTATGATGCCTAGATATACTAATTTATGAACATCAAGCTAGATTCCTCATAGGTTGAGCACCAAAATGAACAAAGACCAACAAAATTTTTATGAAAGAAATTTATTCTAACAACTCTAAATTTAAAAAAAAAACACAATTGTTCCAATTAAATATTAAAGAAAGCAAAATAAATAGAGCAATATTCAAGCTAAGGAAAGTTTGTTGAGTTGGAGGCAAGGATTTTTTCCATCATCAAGGATCATTGCTTCATCATCCACATTTAATCCAAACTTGTTTAGTAGTACATCCTCTTTAGCAGCTTCTCTATCATGATAAGATAACAAGATAAAACTCTTCATGAAGGTTGCAAGCGGTGGTGCCCTTCCAATTTTACGTAGAGGCTTATTCTTAGTGTTGGGCTTATCAGGCTCAAGCAGCTTTCCACTATCAATTAAATTTTAGATCTCATGTCTCAACTTCATACAGTTGTCCATTTCGTGTCCAGCCTTTGATGGAACTGGCAAAATGCTTTAGTGTCAAAGTTAGGCGAAAAAGGATTAGGGAAAGGATGAGGAGTCAAGGGTTGTAACAATCCCTTCTTCATTAGATTCTCCAATATCTTCGACAAAGGTTCCCCCAAGTCTAAAAATTTATGCTTCTTTGCTGGTTCAGTTGCTGTATTTTTTTCAACACCTCTTCTTTTCCTTTGATTTTGCTCATTGGGGTGGTAGCCGCTCTTATTGCTCTAGTTAGACAGCATATGGTTCAGCTGATCTTGTAGAATAGGGATTGATCCCTCATTTTTTATTTGATCTCTATTAGTGAACATGTTCTCCATTGATGCCGCCCTTCCCCCCTTTCTTATGTCAATGGGAGATGCCTCATTAGCATTGTTGATGATCTCTAAAATTTGAATCAACTGGGTCCTCATAATTTCAACCAATTGATGTCACAGCTCAGCCATCCTAGCTTTGACAAATTCATCAACTATGTCCCTTAGTTGGTTTGCATCCATCCTTCCAATGAAGCACTTGAATCAAAATCAATGTTGTAGGTGGTATCGTTGTATGTTCTTGATTTGTCGTACTTCAGGTCTATGAGCTAGAAAGGATTAATGATATTTCATGTGATGTATGTATGTATGCACAAACAATAAACAAAGAAAGATAATTAGGACGTTCCTTCTAACCTTATAACATCCACACACGAATGGCGAGTCTCTTTTCCTAGGTAATATGGTTAACAAAATACCAACATGGGATATCTTATTTTTTGAATAATTCCCTCAGACGTTTCAACCAATAGTTATATTTTCAAAAATGGATATTAGTTCATGATAATTCCCATTAATTAGGTTTTAATCCATTTGACCAACTAAAGTAGCTTTTATGCTACATTGGATTAAAACTAAATTAAGAGGTTTATTATAAATAGATTTCTCACTTGAAAAAGTAACCAATGATTCATGCCAAAAACAAGCCCATGATTAATAACTCTTAGTATAAACTAGGCTCACAATTAATTTTTCGTATTTCATAATTGACCTAAATAATTTGCAAGCTCATTGTAAGAAAAGGTTGGATAAAAACAAATTTGTTTCTAAGCCCATTGTGAAATGATTTTAGAAAAAACATATTTTGGGCTTTGTATTTGGATCATGAGAAAAGTATTTTTGATTTGTTTTTTAGAAATGTTTTATGTCCAAAGACCATCTTGAAAAGTTTTGAAAATAGCTTTGGTCTTTTGGATTTTAAAGAAAAATTTATTTGAGCTTACAATGTAATTAGGTCATATTAGAAAAAGAACAAACCAAATAAGCCATGATTTAAGCCAAGATAAATTAACCATAGTCAAACAACAAGCAGTTGGGGTAAAATCCTAAGGAAAGTAACAAGGCCAATTACATGAGCTTTAGTCTTTGGGTTAAAAGGCTTAGGTTCCCATAGCAAGTATATACCAAATGGCACAAGGCTATGAGTGGTTATCCATGCTCTATCTCCATACCTTGAGTGAATGTATGGTATCCTTTACATAACACAACACGGGTAACACGGGCGTCCTAACTCACGCACACAATGTAATCTAATATGATGCAATGGATAATATCATTATAAGAAAGAATAGAATAATATAAAGACCAATGGAATCAACTTCTCTTATCCCCAGTGGAGTCGCCACTGTGAGCTGGGATTTTCGCCCCCACTCCCGGTGGAATGGTTCTTGCGACTTCGGCACTGTTTAGGCTTGGGAATTTCCTGCAGGGCTAATTCACCGCAGGAAATTCCTGATGCCAATTGGCTAGCCACCCAGCCAATTTTGCCAGCGCTCGCAAATCCTCGCAATTTTCGGCCAATGCTCGTAGCTTTTGCCAGCGAAATTTTTCAACGCAATTTTTTCCGAAACCAAATTATATTTGGTTTTGGTTTCTTTTCCTAATTAATTTTAGTTTCCTCAAACAATTAGAAGTAGGCTTATAATTTTTCCTATAAATAACACTTTAAAACTTAGAATTAAGGATCGAAAAAAATTTGAGTGATCAAAAATTGGACTTTTGAACTTGGATTGGTTCGAAGAAAAGAAAAGGCAGAAAACCCTAGCAAGAACATTACCAACAAGCAAGCAATCAACAATTCATCAAAGGCAGCAACCTTGACTTTGTTATTGTTCATCCAGAAAGCAATTTTTTTGTGGAACCAATGAACGGAGGTTTGAATCTCTATTTTCTTTATTTATTTTTTTACAGTAGCTTCATCATCAAAATTGAATTAATTGTTTCATCATACAAATTGATCAAAACCTTAAAAACACTAAAATGTTTCTTCTAAACCTTAAGAGCCCTAAAAGTGTTTCTTCTATTTCTAAAAACTCTAAATTATTCTTCTGCTTCTAAAACTTTAAAACCCTAACCTAATCTCTATTTCAAAAATCCAGTAGCCTTATTTTTTCAAGTATCAAAAGCTTTAATCCTAATTAATTCTTCTTTCCAAAATCACACGGTAAGCATTATTCTTTTAAAAATAATATTAGTTTCTTCCAATCTCGAAACCCTATTTTCTAAATCTTAAACCCAAAAATCTTAATTTTCAACACCGACCCCGCAAGGGGCGCTGCCCCTTGACCCCCGCCCGCTAACCGGCTAGCAGAACCGCCGTATGGGCTTGGGTCAATATTAATTTGTGTATTATAAGTCTTTATGTCTAGCTTCCTTTGTTATGATTATTCAAAATACAGTAGCTTTATTCAAAATACAAACTTAAACCCTAATTTATTCAAACCATAAATCCTAATTCTATTTTCAAATCTTCATAGTAGCTTTTTATAATTTTATTCACTGGGATATTTTAATCTTTCAAATAACTCCATTAAAGACTTTCTATATTTGTTTCATCTAAAAATATTTAAGTAGTTATTATAGTCAATATTAAAACCATACTTAACTTTGATCACTGTAAAACAACAATTCCCTTCCCAAATCATAATCTGCAAAATCAAGGTTTCAAACTATAAAACCCTAATTCATGAAGTTTGCTTAAAACCCTAACTAAACCTACTTTTTTTAAGTCGCAGTAACATTATTTCCATAAAACATCCAAAACCTTAAATCTTTTAAACATCCAGTAGCTATGCTATTGCTTTAAAATATTTCTCAAAACCCTAGTTATTGAGCATAAAACTCTAGAAACCCTAATTAATGTATGGATCCCTAAAGTTAATATATTTACTATTTTATTTACATTGGATGAATGTTTATGATATATTTTGATTGAGGTTTAATATCTTTGATCAATGATTTATTTATCATGAATGGTTATTTACTTTTATCAATTTATTTTGATTTCCAAATATTGTAAGAGGTATGTTTCCACTTTGTGGGTAACTCATTAATTAATTTCTATGTAATTTAAATTGCTTTTATATTTTGGACCAATGTAAAGGACATGTTTCTACCTTTCGGTGGGTGTCCTATTTAGTTTAGACATGGATGATATAAGAACATATTTCCATCTTCGGATGGGTGTCCATTTATTTGCTTTGTTTGGACATTGCTTTGATTTTAATATAATGATCCTTTATTTCAATTGTTGCGTGTAATATGGATAATATTGATATACTTAAGAATTTTATAATAAGACCTGTAAAGGAGGCCGGTTCCAATGAACCGGGCGTTGTTAGGGGTTCTAACCATTTCTCACCTTTCCCACGTGTACCTAATTTTTTGAACCCATTAGGGGGTTGGGGATTCCTTAGTAATCGAGTCATCAACCCTTATTTTTTCCTGGCCCGTCCGGGTGGCAACTCCATTTTCTCTAGACTTAGGTACGTGTTCTCCAAGGCCTCGAGCCTAAACAGTGCCGAAGTCTCAAGAACCATTCCACCGGGAGTGGGGCAAAAATCCCCGCTCACAGTTGCGACTCCACTGGGGATAAGAGAAGTTGATTCCGTTGGTCTTTATATTATTCTATTCTTTCTTATAATGATATTATCCATTGCATTATATTAGATTGCATTATGTGCGTGAGATAGGACGCCCGTGTTATCCGTGTTATGTTATGTAAGGGATACCATACTTTCACTCAAGGTATGGAGATCGAGCATGGAATAACCACTCGTAACCTCATACCATTTGGTATATACTTGTTATGGGAACCTAAGCCTTTTAACCCAAAGACTAAAGCTCATGTAATTGGCCTAGTTACTTTCCTTAGGTTTTACCCCAAATGCTTGTTGTTTGACTATGGTTAATTTATCTTGGCTTAAATCATGGCTTATTTGGTTTGTTCTTTTTCTAAGTACATTTGTAAGCTAAAAATAAATTTTTCTCTAAATCCAAAAGAACAAAGTTATTTTCGAAAAGTTTTCAAAATGATCTTTGGACATAAAATTTTTCTAAAAACAAATCAAAATTCTTTTGCTCATAACCCAAATACTAAGCCTAAATTTTATTTTTACTAAAATCTTTTTTACAATGAACTTAGAAACAAAATTATTTTCATCCAAAAGAGCTTACAAATATTTAGGTCAATTACAAAATACCAAAAATCAATTATGAGCGTAGTTTTTACTAAAAATAATTAATCATGAGCTTGTTTTTTGGCATGAACTACTAGTTACTTTTTCAAGTGAGAAATCTATTTATAATAAACCTCTTAATTTAGTTTTTATCCAATATAGCATAAAAGCTACTATAGTTGGTTGAATGGATTAGAACATAATTAATGGGAATTATCATGAAATGAATTCCATTTTGAAAATATAACTATTGGTTGAAACGTCCGAGGGAAACATTTGAAAACAAGTTACCCCATTTTGGTCTTTTTTTAACCATATTGTGAGCGGGGATTTTAGCTCCCACTCTCGGTGGAATGGTTCTTGCGACTTCGGTACTATTTAGGCTCGGGGCCTTAGAGAACACGGACCTAAGTCCGGAGAAAATGAAGTCGCCACCCGGACGGGCCAGGAAAAAGAAAGGGGTGGATGACTCGATTCCTAAGGAATCCCCAATCCCTTAATGGGTTCGGAAAGTTGGGTACGTGTGGGGAAGGTGAGAAATGGCCCAGCACCCCCACAACACCCGGTTCATTGGAACCGGCCTCCTTTACAGGTCTTAATATTATAAAATTCTTAAATATAACAATATTATCCATACTACACACAATAAAAAGAAAGCATCATTATATTAAAATCAAAGCAATGTCCAAACAAAACAAAACAAATAAATGGACACCCATCCAAGGATGGAAACATGTCCTTACATCACATGCCTAGATAGGACACCCACCAAAAGGTAGAAACATGCCCTTTACATAAGTTCTAAAATAGAAAAGCAAATTAAATTACATGATGTTTAAATAATGAGGTACCCATCAAGTGGAAATATATCTCTTACAACTTTTGGAAATCTAAATTGATTGATAAAAGTAAATAATCATCCATAATAAATAAATCATTCATCAAAAGTATTAAAATATCAATAAAATAAATATTCATCCATGATAAATTAAATAAATCAAGTATTGAAATTAAATAGATTAAAGCATAAGAGATAAATCAAGGTATAAGTAAATATGGAATTGAATAAAGCAAATAAAAGTTCAATTATAGCTACTGTGACTTTTTATGGAATTAAAATAGATGAGGGTTTTATGTTTTAAAAGGTTGGTAAGACACTTTGATTAACCAAATTAATATTTGAATGGTGAAATCATGAAACTAGGGTTTTAGACACTTTTGAAATACTTTGATTTGTAGTTTTAAATAATGATTTTAAGCTACTGTGTAATTTTAGCATATTTGTGTTTTTATGTTTTTTTATTTTTAAAGGATTAAAGTTTAGAAAAAGTTAGGGTTTAATGTTTTAAAAGGTTTAGGGTTTACTATTTTAGGTTTAGAAATTAATTTAGGGTTTTAGGCTTTAAAATTAGGGTTCTCGGGTGATTTGTTGAATTAGGGTTTAAAAAGACAATTTGATGATTTCATGAAGTTTTATGAATTTAAACACACAGATTGAAGTTTTTATAAGTAGAAAAGATGTTTTTTTGAAGGCTTTTTTGAATGAAATAGAATTTATTTTAAAGTTTTGAAAGAAACAGAATCAAGTTTTGGTTTTGTTAAAGAATTTGTTCAATTAGGGTTTTAAGATTTTGAAGAAGAAAAAAATAATAAGTTTAATTCTTTTTGGAAAATAAAGTAATGTATTAGTGTTTTAATCTTGGAAAAATTAAATTACAGCTCTAAGATTTTTTATTTAAAAAACTTAAATTTTATAGATTTGCTACTGTGTAACATAAATCAAAAAGAATTTAACATACCTTCTTTTGTTGATTCCTCCAAAAACAATTCTTCTTGGATGAACTAGCTCCAAAGACAAGCCTTTGTTGCCTTATCTTTGCTTAATTCATGCTGCTGCTACTTTTAAAAATCACTTGAATTGAGTTTCCCTTTTCCTTCACTGATTTGGTTTCAAAAAATCAAGCTACTGCCTCTCTTTTTTCCCCCTCAATTTGGTTCTATTGGTCCTTATTTATAATGGTTTTAGGTTGTTTATTCCTAATTATACATGAAAAGTAATATTAATAAAAAAAATAAATTAAAACCTAATTGGATTAGGTTTCAAAAAATTTGCGTCGAAAAATTTTGCACTGACAAAAACTGTGGCAGCCGGGCCCGTGGCTGGGGCCAGTGGGCGTGCCAACCGCAGGAAATTCATGCGGGAAGTTATTTTGCCTGCAGGAAATTCTTGTGGGTGAAATAACTCTCCCACAGGCCTGCGGGTGAAGTGCTGGGCCTACGGGTGTGCCGCCTGCAGGAAATTCTTGCGGGCAAAACCCCCCCACGAGCCAGCACGACTGCTTTTCGCTGCCGATTTTTTTTTCTGACTCCGATTTTATTTTTATTTTTATTTTTTAATTTTTATTTGTTTATTTCATTTTTTAATAATAAAAATTAGATACTAAGGTAAAAATTACTTAATTAAAATTACTTTGGACCAATTAGACAACAAAAATCATTTTGGGCTAAATAAAACATATTAGATCGGATTGGGTAAAAAATTAAGGGTCTACACATATACCTAGGAAAAGAGACTCACAATTCGTGTATGGATGTTATAAGGTTGGAAGGGATGTTCTACTTATCTTTGTTGATTGTTTGTGCATACATGCATGCATACATACATTTGCATCTCATATCATTAATCCCTTTTGGCTCACAGTCCTGAAGTAAGACAATTCAAGAGCATACAATGATACCACCTACAACATTGATTTTGATTCAAGTACTTAATTGGAAGGATGGATGCAAACTAGCTAAGGGACATAGTCGATGAAGTTGTCAAAGCTAGGATGGCCGAGCTACAAGATCAATCGGTTGAAATTATGAGGACCCAGTTGATTCAAATTCTAAAGATCATCAACAATGCTAATGAGGCATATCCCATTGACATAAGAAAGAAGGAACAAGCAACATTAACAAGGAACATGTCTACTGATAGAGATCTAATGAAAAATGAGAGATCAATCCCTATTCTACAAGACCAACCGAACCATGTGCTATCTAAGTGGAGCAATAAGAGCGGCTATCACCCTAGTGGGCAAAGGGAAAGAGGAGGTGTTGAGAAAAATGCAACAACTGAGCCAGCAAAGAAGCATAAATTTTTAGACTTAAGGGAGCCTTTGTCAAAGATGTTAGAAAATCTAATGAAAATGGATTTTCTACAACCATTGGCACCTCGGCCTCTACATAAGCCTCTACCACTAAATTTTGATGCCAAGGTTTTCTGTCAATTTCATCAAATGCAAGGGCATGAGACAGATGAATGTGTTCGATTAAGGGATGAAATCCCAGATTTGATTGACAGTGGAAAGCTGCTTTAGCCTAATAAGCCCAACACTAAGAATAATCCTCTGCCTAAATTTGCAAGGGCACCATCGCTTACAACCTTAATGAAGAGTTTTATCTTGTCCTCTTGCCATGATATGGATAGAGAAGCTGCTAAAGATGATAGACTACTAAGTAAGCTTGGGCTAACTGTGGATGATGAAGCAATGACCTTTGATGATGGAAAAAATCCTTACCGTTGAGATGTCTAAATAAATGAAGTATCATCGACTCCAACTCAATGAACTTCCCTTAGCTTAGAGTATTGCTCTATTTATTTTACTTTCTTTAATATTTAATTGGAACAATCTTGTTTTTCAAATTTAAATTTGTTTGAATAAATTACTTTCATAAAAAATTTTATTGGTCTTTGTTCATTTTGGTGCTCAACCAATAAGGAATCTAGCTTGATAATTCATGAATTAATATATTTATGCATCATGACTCGAATGACTTTACTAGGTGAAGGAATTGCTCTGTAGCATTGAGTTGTGTATGCTTACATAGAGAGGGCTCCTACATAATTACCTTTGTCTAGGTCCTAGTCAGTCTTAGAACATGCTTTCACAAATTTTTGAGGCGAAATTGAACTCTGCTTATTTAAGGGAGAGATGATCTAGGCATTGTTTGACGAGCCAACAACTAGTATCCACCAAATTAAATATCAATCCCTAGCTGTCCCTTTGAGTCTTCATAAAATTTTAGTTTCTTTTCATTGGCATATAACCCCAACAGCCTACCCCGAGCTGTTGTGATACTTTTGACAAGTCTTATGATCACTAAGGTGAAGAGGCAAGAAGATCAAAGAAAGGAATGAATAGTCAAAATCATAGGGATAGTTGATGTTCTCAAGACCATAAGGGTAGTTGAAGTTCACCTAATATCTCTAATCTATCAAAATAACATTAGAGTAACAAATGATTTATCCCTATCAAAGGAGATTTATGTCACTCCACTCATCCATTATTAGAAACCAAGTTGGTACAAACAAGACAACTCTTTTAGAGCTAGAACCAAAAAAATAAAAAGAAAAAAGAAAAAAGAAGAGGAAAAAAAGAAAAGAAAAAGAAAAGGAAAAAAAGGATAAAAGAAAAGAAAAAGGAAAAAAAAGATAAAACCTAAAAAGGGGTTCAGAAAGCCAATTGAGTTTTCTTTTACGTAAAGCAGCAAAAGGCTTCTATTTGGTTTATAAGGAAAGTTTGACTTGAATTGGTCCAACCCAACCAAAGATTCAATCAAAATCAGATAAAAAGGAGAAAGACCATCCAATTCTTGAAAGTTCTGTACTTGACAGTCCTACAAGGAAGAAGGACAAAATGATAAAATGCAAAAAGAAAGGGAAGAGTAAGAAAAATAAAAAGAAAGAAAAGGGAGAAGAAGAAAAGAGATGAATTTGGGTACCAAACCTTAAGCAAAGAAATAAAGATTGTTCGAATCAAGATCCAGATTAATGCCAAGAAGATAGAAGGAATTTGGAGTCTAGCAATATTGCTCCCAATTGTCTAAAGTTCCAATAAGAAATTTGTACTGTGAAGGTTTTTCCTTTGTGTCACACCAGCTTCAATCTCAAAATGGCTTTCATTTAACTCATATCCCTTATAGACCCCATTTCAAGCCTATCAAAGACATGTTGATCTCTCTTGGTAGGTAGAGTCTATTAGTGGAGATAGTTTGAATAAGCATGCATATGAGATAGACAATATTTAAGCTCAATGAGACCTTTGACCAAGTAATGTTTATGTGCCTATCTGAAGGGCAACAGTTCTTGCTTAAATAGAAATAATTCCCGAGTTTAGTATGGTAACTAGGGTTGTCATGTTATAGATATGTTAATTTTGAAAAATCAAGTCCTGAGGTACATTGACGTTGATTTGGCAAAGCCAACATTTGATTTCAAAATCAAAATTCAAAAAATAAAAAAATATTTTTGTCATACAAAGCCTTCAAGTTAAGAGAAGTTTTTTGAACAGCCG
Organism: Garcia nutans; assembly: GCA_947685225.1. Lineage (NCBI taxonomy): Eukaryota > Viridiplantae > Streptophyta > Magnoliopsida > Malpighiales > Euphorbiaceae > Garcia > Garcia nutans. The sequence continues at coordinate 25,363,064 of CANTUV010000024.1, forward strand.
AACCTTGAAGGACACATTGGGCAAAGGAAATGATTACTGGCAAGGTCATGAAGAAGCTACCAACTGACATACTGAATCATATTTTAATATGGATGTATCTCTACTGTTTGGGGCCTCCATTATTCATATTTTGAACATCTTAAAGATAAAAGCCATAAATATGGAGCATTGTGTCATGCCAATGCAAGACCTGAACGAGCATCTGAAAGGAACCAATGAGAACACTTCTGCTGATCACCTCGGTCTATGAGTCAATGGAATGACTATAAGTACTATTCATGCATATCATGCATACATGAACATAACACATTGAACTTTCTTGTCTTGTATTATCAAAGTGAATAGCAAATACCTTGTGAAGTAAAGAATCAAAAGAAGATATCAAATTAGGGGGGAATGAAAGCCCATTGCTTGAGAAGGTTTTAGTAATTTTGCAAAGAAAAGAAATGCGTGCTTTTGCGAAGAACTAGACAACAAAAACATCAATCAGAGCCCGCATAGAAAAATCACGGGTTTGAGCCTACACAGGGAGCAAAGTTTCTCCTTTTCAATTTTTGAGTTTATGCACGAACAAAACATTTTGAGACTCACTTCTAATATTTCACCACGCAGGGGGCAAGGAGAGGATATGAAGGCTAGCTAAAAAGGGCTGAATTTTGTTTGCAAAAGTGCAAAGGAAGAACAAAAAAGAATGAAAAAAGAAGAAAATTAGAATTCTCAAAAGAATGAAGATGCAAAAGACAAAAGATTAGTTTAGCTAAAAGAGCTGAAGCCAGAGTAAAGAACTGACCTCCAATGGATAAAGATCCATGTTTTAAGGGTAAAGACTCGATTTCCAATGGATAAAGATCCATGTTTCAAGGGTAAAGACTCGACCTCCAGTGGATAAAGATCCATGTTTCAATGGTAAAGACCCAACCTCCAATGGATAAATAACCATGTTTCAAGTTTAAAGACCCGGCCTCCAATGGATAACGATCCATGTTTTAAGGGTAAAGACCCAATTTTCAATGGATGAAGATCCATGTTTCAAGGGTAAAGATCCAATTTCCAATGGATAAGGATCCATATTTCAAAGGGTGAAGACCCGAAGTCCAAAAGATGAAGATCCATTTTCAAGGGTGAAGACCCAATTTTCAAGGATGAAGATCCATTTTCAAAGGTGAAGACCTGATTCCAAGGATGAAGATCCAATTTAAAGGATGAAGATCCAATTTCAAGGGTAAAGGTCCAACATCCAAAGGATGAAGATCCATTTTCAAGGGTGAAGACCCGATCTCAAAGGATGAAGATCCATTTTCAAGAATAAAGACCCGATCTCAAAGGATGAAGATCCATTTTCAAGGGTGAAGACCTTATCTCCAAGGATGAAGATCCATTTACAAGGGTAAAGACCCAATCTCCAAGGATGAAGATCCATTTTACAAGGGTGAAGACCCGATCTCCAAGGATAAAGATCCATTTTCAAAGGTGAAGATCCAATGCTAAGGATGAGGGTCCAAAGTCCAACGATGAAGATCTATTTTGAGGGTGAAGAACCATAATGCATAGAACAGCTGGAGCAGTCAAACTTCTGAACTGATAAAAGGTCAATCAAACTCAGTCTCGGATCCAAGCACCCAAATTCAATTCAGTCTCGGGTCCAAGTACCCAAATCAAATCAATCTCGGGTCTAAGTACCCAATCTCGGGTCAAAGCACCTAAATTAAATTCAATCTCGGGTCTAGGTATCCAATCTTGGGTCCAAGTACTCAAATCAAATTCAATCTTATGTCCAAGAACCCAAATCAAATTTAATCTCGGGGCTGAGTACCCAATCTCGGGTCCAAGTACCCAAATCAATTCAATCTCGGGTCCAAGTACCAAATCAAATTTAGTCTCGGGTCCAAGTACCCAATCTCGTGTCTAAGTACCCAAATCAAATTCAGTCTCGGCTCCAAGTATCCAAATCAAGTTCAATCTCTGGTCCAAGTACCAAAATAAAATTCAATTTCGGGTCAAAGTACCCAATCTCGAGTCCAAGTACTCAAATCAAATTCAGTCTCGGGTCTAAGTACCCATTCTCGAGTCCAAGTACCCAAATCAAGTTCAATCTCGGGTCCAAGTACCCAAATCAATTTCAATTTTGGGTCCAAGTACCCAAATCAAATTCAGTCTCGGGTCCAAGTACCAAATCTCAGGTCCAAGTACCCAATCTCGGGTCCAAGTACCCAAATTCAATCCAGTCTCGGGTCCAAGTATCCAAATTAAGTTTAGCTTCGGGTCCAAGTACCCAAATCTAATTCAAGTAACCATCTCATCAAAATTAAGTCTTATTGCTTTTCACTCTCTTTTGTCATAGTCTCAGATCGTTCAAGTAGGGGGCAAACTGTAGACCCTTAATTTTTTACCCAGTCCGATCCGTTATTTTTTATATATATAGTCCAAAATAATTTTTGTGTATTTTAATTAAATAATATTTATTTTAGTAAAAATAAAAATAAAAATGGTGAAGTTAAAAAAATAAAAAAATAAATAAAAAATAAATAAAAATAAAAATCGGCGACGGAAAAATCGGTGATAAAAAATTCGTCGCCGAAAAGTACATTAGATGAATGTTTATTATATATTTTGATTGAGGTTTAATATCTTTGATGAATGATTTATTTATCATGAATGGTTATTTACTTTTATCGATTTATTTTGATTTCCAAATATTGTAAGAGGTATGTTTCCACTTTGTGGGTACCTCATTAATTAATTTCTATGTAATTTAAATTGCTTTTATATTTTGGACCAATGTAAAGGACATGTTTCTACCTTTCGGTGGGTGTCCTATTTTGTTTAGACATGGATGATGTAAGGACATGTTTTCATCTTCGGATGGGTGTCCATTTATTTGCTTTGTTTGGACATTGCTTTGATTTTAATATAATGATGCTTTATTTCAATTGTTGTGTGTAATATGGATAATATTGTTATACTTAAGGATTTTTATAATATTAAGACCTGCAAAGGAGGCCGGTTCCAATAAACGGGGCATTGTGGGGGTGCTGGGCCATTTCTCACATTCCCCACACGTACCCAACTTTTTGAACCCATTAGGGGATTGCGAATTCCTTAGGAATCGAGTCATCCACCCCTTTCTTTTTCCCCGCCCATCCGGGTGGCAATTCCATTTTCTCCAGACTTAGGTCCGTGTTCTCTAAGGCTACAAGCCTAAACTGTGTCGAAGTCGCAAGAACCATTCCACCGAGAGTGGGGGCTAAAATCCCCGCTCATAGTATCTGGCTTTATGTTTGGTTGTTCACCAATTTAATAAAATAGAATTAATGTTAAAATTATTCTATGTGAACTGTTATAAGTATTTAACCAGATATGGATGAAATAAATAAACACAATAACAAAAGGTGATGACACATTATAAAAGGAAAAGAAGCATCTTTTATTACTTTTATTATTATTTTTTCATCCTAACAATACACTTTCTAAATTGACAAATGTAAAATCTATGGCAGACTATAAGTGTAACGTGCAGGCCAGCTTTGCTTCACCTGATCCAAGTAGGTTTCAGTCAAGTAAGGCATGTCAAAATTGGGAGTGAATTCAGAATCACGAGGCTCAGCTCCATACTGACGGCTAAGCTGGCGAGGATCATAGCAAGTACCTCGATGAAGAGCAACAAGAGGAACATACATCAAGTATGTCCGCATGGTGATATGAGAAATCTTCCACTAAGGTACCAACCAATGAATGTTGACTTCAGCGCATGATTAGATCCAGTCAACCCAATCAGCATAGGAAGAAGCAGGATGGAGTAGTTTCCTAGCAGAATGATGTCGTGGCAGATATCTAGTAAAATCCATGGATGGAGTATCAAGCAAGCAGAGATGCTCCTACAGCAAAATTTGTGAGGGAAAATTAAATTAAAAAAATATAATAAAAAAAGAAGAAGAAAAAAGAGTCAGCTAAGTTGAAAACCCGCAAGGGCAGCTTAGGCAAAAATTAGGACAGCTCGCTAGTTTCGAAAATCTACATGGGCAGACTAGGCAAAAATTAGAGTAATATAAAATATAATAAAAAAGAGAGGTCCGCTAAGTTGAAAACCCGTAAGGGCGGCTTAGGCAAAAATTAGGACAGCTCGCTAGTTCCGAAAACCCTCATGGGCGGACTAGGTAAAAATTAGAGCAATATAAAAAAAAAGAAGAAGAAGAAAGAGAAAACCTAAATTGAAAACCTGAAAGGGAAGTTTAGGTAATTAGCTGAAGCAATAATGGACTCCCTGTTAGTCTCTTTGACGATCCTGATTTTAGTTGGTCTAATCTAACTAAAGTCTCAGCTAAGATCATGGGTGTCGGCGACAAGCCTCCTTCCATTTGGTCCATGATATCCAATACTCATGGATCAATATCGCTATCAGAAGAAACAAGCAAGAATTAGCCAAGCAAGCATAGACAAAGCATACATCCCCATGCCTTAGTAGGAGCCAAATGAGAAAGGTAAAAGTCAATTAAGGGACCAAGCAGAATTCTCTCACTTCCCATCAACTGTAGGACTTTGGGTTTTGAGATTTGAAGTAACAGTTGCATCTTCTGTTGAGTCTTGGAAATCAATATAGGTAACGCCATTTGTAGATTATTTGGATATCCAAGGATGGCCTCAAATTTTTCAATCAAGAGACATATTTCAAAGCCATTAATTTTAAATGTCCTAGAATTTCAATCAAGGGACATATTTCAAAGAAGCCATGGCATGTAAAAAAGAATGGTCCAATTTAACATTTTGAAAACACTTCAAAGTATCAGTTTTGACCAAGATATTTGTTTCCAATGAATTGCATTCATATTTTTAAATAGAACTTTTATTTTCTTCAAATGGAGTTCGTTCATTGTTGATGAATGAAGGAAAATCTGAATTGTTAAAAGGAGTTTTTACATTGATGTAGAAAATCTCTTGGTTTCTCTATGAAATTATGGTGAGAAAAGTGATTTATATAGGAGGATTGTGCTATTCCAAAATTGATAAGGAAAGAGTGAGGCCGAGATGCATGAGGAAAAGGAATTGGCAACGAAGTGATCTTAAATTGCCACATTGCATTTGGTTTTGTAGTGATGCTGTGTAAATATTAAATATGAAGAGGAAAGTATAATAATTATATCGTAGTAATAAACATGATAAAAAAAGAAAAAAAAAAGAGTTGCAATAAAGGTAAAAATTATATATTGTAATTATTATTCTTATACTTCTTATATATTGATGCAATATTTATACATCACTAAGAAGCAGGTGGTAGATCATCAAATAAAGCTCTGAAAAAATCATCGCCTATTGGAGGAGGAGGCATATCACCCGTCCCAAGTCTGCCCGAAGTAGGAGCACCAGAATCTCTATTACCTTGGAGTTTTGATCTGTAACAGTCCTCATCAGAAGTAGATGAAAGGATCTCATGGTCATCAGTTTGGGGGCCTCTAGATGAAGAAGCACCAAGATCTCTCATCCCCTGAAACCGGAAGTCTCAAAAATTTTGCTCTGATTGATGGTACAAATGTTCAAAATGGGAAACCTGTTGACGAATAGCGGCCAGCTCTTCTTGAAGTTTCTTATTTTGTTCTTCAAGCATTCGCTGTGAGCCAGAAAGGAAAAGAGTAAGAGCATACATAATCATGCATACATATAGCATAAATTACCATGAAACAAGAAAACTTACCAGGTAATTGATAACAATACCCTCTGGATGAGATGAAATATCTGGTGGACTAGAATGAGCAAATGAAGGAGCAGTAAAAGAAGGTCTAGCTTCATGATCAAATGGGCCAGCAGCCTACAACAATCATTAAAAAAGTAAAAACAAATTAAGAAAGAAGCGATTATAATGAAAAAAATGGTAAAAGTTTACCTGAGAAGTACTAGCCCCTAGATGTGGAACAAACTCTCCTCCCTCTCCATGATGTTCCTCTTCATCTCTATCCTCATTTTCTTCAGAAATTTCTCATACACTAACAGGAGATACGTCAAAGTTCAAAAGCCCAATTTGAATAAACTGGGTATAAGATGCACCAGTGGATAGAGAAAGGTTTCAACATCATAACCGTGCCGAGCCAACCACCATGCATTCTTCGGCATTGATGTGATATTTAAGGTATACTCCGGGCAACGCATTGGGATCCTCCTCTACTCGAGACCAAGAAACCACTCATACACTCTCTCTCCAAGAAACCAGCCACTAGACACAGGGTCTGCAATGACTCGGCGGGTATGATGAAAAGTGTAGACCCTTAATTTTTGACCCAGTCCGATCCAATATGTTTTAATTAGTCTAAAATAATTTTGTGTTATCCAATATATTTTAATTAGTCTAAAAATATTTTTGTTATCTTAATTAAATAATATTTGCTTTAGTATCTAATTTTTATTAATAAATAAAAAATAAAAATCGACAACGAAAAATCGGCGACGAAAAAATCATGGCCGAAAACCATTGCTGCGAAATGGCCCGCAGGCCAATTCGCCCGCTGCTGCAGCAGCCAGCTACGTTAGCTTTTTTGCCAGCGCATTTTTTCCACAGCAGTTTTTTCGCCGGCGTAATTTTATTGATGCAAATTTTTTCGAAACCTAATACAATTAGGTTTCGGTTTCCTTTTCTTAACCAATATTAAATGTCGTGAATAACTAGAATTAGTCATATAAAACTTCTATAAATAAGATAAAAAAAACAACACGAAAAGGGGGAGGAAAAAAAGAGAAATTTAGGCAGGAATTGGATGAAAACATGGAGAAAAATTGCGACCGAAATGAGGTAGGAAAGGAAATGAATCAATATGATTTCTATTTTGAGAGTAGACAACAATTCAATCCATCAAAGGCATCAAAGCTTATCTTTATTTTTGTTCATCCAAGAAGGAATTTTTGGTAGAACCAACAAACGGAGGTATGCATCAATTGTCTAATTTCTTCACAGTAGCTTAAAATCATCCTATTGAAATAAAAATTATTATTGGCTCGGGTCCAAAACCCAAATTTCCCTTAGGTCCAGAACCTTGAATCTTTTCTAAGTCCAGAACTTAGCTCGGGTCCAGAACCCAAATTACCCTTAGAATCTTTTGTAAGTCCAGAACTTTGCTCGGGTCCAGAACCCAAATTTTTCTTAGGTCCAGAACCTATAATCTTTTCTAAGTCCAGAACTCAGTTCGGGTCCAGAACCCAAAATTTCACTTAGGTCCAGAACCTAAAATTATCCTAGAGTCCAGAACTCGAACCGAGTCCAAAATCCCAATTTTCCTTAGGTCCAGAACCTAGAATCTTTCCTAAGTCCAAAACTTAGTTTGGGTCCAGAACCCAAAATTTTCCTTAGGTCCAGAACCTAAAATTATCCTTGAGTCCAGAACTCGAACCGGGTCCAGAACCTAAATTTTCCTTAGGTCCAGAACCTAGAATCATTTCTAATTCCAGAACTTAGCTCGGGTCCAGAACCCAAATTACCCTTAGGTCCAGAACCTTGAATTACACTTAGGTCCAAAACTTAAAATTTATCCTTGAGTCCATAACTCGAACCGGGTCCAGAACCCAAAAACTCAACCATCTCAACAATTAAGTCTTGTTGCTTTTCACTCTCTTTCACTAAAGTCTCAAATCATTAAAGCAGTGGGCAAACTGTAGACCCTTAATTTTTTACCCAGTCCGATCCAATATATTTTAATTAGTCTAAAATAATTTTGTGTTGTCCAATATATTTTAATTAGTCTAAAAATATTTTTGTTATCTTAATTAAATAATATTTGCTTCAGTATCTAATTTTTATTAATAAAAAATAAATAATAAAAATAAATAAATAATAAAAATAAAAATAAAAATCGACAATGAAAAAATCAGAGATGAAAAATTTGTCGCTGAAAACCATTATGGCGAAATGGCCCGCAGGTCAATTCGCCCGCCACGGCAGCTTTTTCGCCAGCTCATTTTTTCAGCAGCAGTTTTTTTTTCACCAGCGTAATTTTTTTGATGCAAATTTTTTCAAACCTAATACAATTAGGTTTCGGTTTCCATTTCTTAATCAATATTAAATGCCGTGAATAACTAGAATTAGTCATAAAAAACTTCTATAAATAAGATAAAAAAAACACGAAAAGGGGGAGGAAAAAAAGGGAAATTTGGAAAAAAATTGGACGAAAAATTGGAGAAAAATTGAGACCAAAACTGGGTAGGAAAGGCAGTGAATCAATCTAATTTCTTTTTTGAGAGTAGACAACAATTCAATCCATCAAAGGCAGCAAATCTTGTCTTTATTTTTGTTCATCCAAGAAGGAATTTTTGGTGGAACCAACAAACGGAGGTATGCATCAATTGTCTAATTTCTTCATAGTAGCTTAAAATCATCCTATTGAAATAAAAATTATTATTAGCTCAGGTCCATAAAGCTTAAAATTGTTATTTTTTTTCTTCAAAACATCAAAAACTCTAATTTACTTTCCAAATTTTCAAAACCCTAAATTGAGTTATGTTTCTTTCCAAAAGCCCTAAAAACATCTTTTCTGTTTCTATAAACTTTAAATAATTTTATTATTTTCATAAAGTTTCATAAAATTATCAATTGTTTTTCCAAATTCTAAAAACTAATTCATTCTCTGAAACCCTAATTCAAAAATCCTAAAACCCTATTTCAACTCCAAAACCCAAAACAGTGAATCCTAACTCCCTTAAAACCTAAACTCTAAAGTTTTCTAAACACTAATCCTTTAAACCTTAGAACCCTATAAACATATTCAAACATAGTAAGCTTTTAAACACAATCCAGTGACCGAAAATAATGAATCCAATGCTTTAAAATGTCCAAACCCTAGTTTCATGATTTCACTACTCAAACACTAATTTGGTTAATCAAAAAATCTTATCAACCTTTTAAATTCTAAAATTTTGTTTCATGTCAATTCTTTTAAAACTCACAGTAGCTTACATTCATGAATTCCAAGACCCTAAACACATGAAATAAAGAAACTTAAATAGAAACAGTAGCCATAATTTGAATCTTTATTTCCCTTATTTAATTTTATGTTTGATTATGCTTTGATTTATTTTATATGCTTTAATTTATTTAAGTTCAATGTTTGGTTTATCTAATTTATCATGGATGGATGTTTTCTTTCTATTTAGTACCTTTGATGAATGATTTATTTATGATGTACGGTTATTTACTTTTATCAATTTATTTAGATTTCCAAATGTTGTAAGAGGTATGTTTCCACTTGGTGGGTACCTCATTATAAATATCATGCAATTTAAATTGCTTTTCTATTTTAGAACCAATGTAAAGGATATGTTTCTACCTTTCGGTGGGTGTCCTATATAGGCATGGGATGTAAGGACATGTTTTCATCTTCGGATGGGTGTCCATTTATTTGTTTTACTTGGACATTGTATTGATTTTTAATATATCGATGCTTTATTTCAATTGTTGCATGTAATATGGATAATATTATTATATTTAAGAATTTTATAATATTAAGACCTATAAAGGAGGCCGGTTCCAATGAACCGGGCGTTGTGGTGGTGTTGGGCCATTTCTAACCTTCCTCGCACGTACCCACTTTTCGAACTCATTAGAGGGTTGGGGATTCCTTAGGAATCGAGTCATCCACCCCTTTCTTTTTCCCAGCCCGTCTTGGTGGCGACTCCATTTTCTCCAGACCTAGGTCCGTGTTCTCTAAGGCCCCGAGCCTAAACAGTGCCAAAGTCGCAAGAACCATTCCACCGGGAGTGGGGGTGAAAATCACCGCTCACAGTGGCGACTCCACTGGGGATAAGAGAAGTTGATTTCATTGGTCTTTATATTATTCTATTCTTTCTTATAATGATATTATCCATTGCATCATATTATATTGCATCGTGTACGTGAGTTAGGACGCAAGTGTTACCCGCGTTGTGTTTAGTAAGGGATACCATACTTTCACTCAAGGTATGGAGATTGAGCATGGCATAACCACTCATAGCCTCATACCATTTGGTATATACTTGCTATGGGAACCTAAGCCTTTTAACCCAAAGACTAAAGCTCATGTATTTGGCCTAGTTACTTTCCTTAGGTTTTACCCCAAGTGCATGTTGTTTGACTATGGTTAATTTATCTTGGCTTAAATCATGGCTTATTTGGTTTGTTCTTTTTCTAATATGACCTAAGTGTATTGTAAGCTCAAAATAAATTTCTCTTTAACGTTCAAAAGACCAAAGCTATTTTCAAAACTTTTCAAGATGGTCATTAGACCTAAGACTTTTCTAAAAATAAATGAAAAATTCTTTTGCTCATGGCCTAAATACTAAGCCCAAAATCCATTTTTTCTAAGATCTTTTTACAATGGGCTTAGAAACAAAATATATCTTCATCTAACCTTTTCTTACAAAGAGCTTGCAAATTATTTAGGTCAATTACGAAATGCCAAAAATCAATTGTGAGCCTAGTTTATACTAAGAATAATTAATCATGGGCTTATTTTTGGCATGAATCATTAGTTATTTTTTCAAGTGAGAAATCTATTTATAATAAACTTCTTAATTTAGTTTTAATCTAATATAGCATAAAAACTATTTTAGTTGGTTAAATGGATTAAAATGTAATTAATGGGAATTACTATGAATGGATTTCCATTTTTGAAAATATAACTATTGGTTGAAACGCCCAAGGGAATTATTCAAAAGCAAGATGCCCCATTTTGTTAACCTTATACCTAGGAAAAGAGACTCGCTATTCGTGTGTGGATGTTATAAGGTTGAAAGGAACGTCCTATTTGTTCTTGTTTGTCTATTATTTGTGCATACATGCATGCATACATTTGCATCTCATATCATTAATCCTTTCTGGCTCATAGGCCTGAAGTACGGAAATTCAAGAGCATATAACGATATCACCTACAACATCAATTTTTTTTATTCAAGTGCTTCATTGGGAGGATGGATGCAAACCAGCTAAGGGATATAATCGATGAGGTTTTTGAAGCTAGGATGGTCGAACTGCAAGACCAATTGGTTGAAATTATGAAGACCTGGTTGAATGAAATTATAGAGATCATCAACAATGCTGATAAGGCATCTCCCATTGACATAAGAAAGAGGGGAAAGGTAGCATCAATGAAGAATATGTTCACTAATAGAGATCAAATGAAAAATGGAGGATCAGTCCCTATTTTACAAGATCAGCCGATCAATATGCAGTCTGAATGGAACAATAGGAGCGGCTACCACCTCAAAGAGCAAAATCAAAAGAAAAGAAGAGGTGTTGAGAAAGGTTCAGCAACTGAACCAGTAAAGAGGAGTAAATTTTTAGATTTGGGGGAACCTTTGTCAAAAATGTTGGAGAATCTAATGAAGAAGGGATTATTACAACCTTTGACTCCTCATCCTTTGCCTAATCCTTTTTCACCTAACTTTGATATTAAAGCATTTTGCCAATTCCATCAAAGGCTTGGACACGAAACGGACAACTATATGAAGTTGAGGCATGAGATCCACAATTTAATTGACAGTGGAAGGCTGCCTGAGCCTGATAAGCCCAACACTAAGAAAAAGCCTTTGCCTAAAATTGGAAGGACACCACCTCTTGCAACCTTCATGAAGAGTTTTATCTTTTCATCTCATCATGATATGGATAGAGAAGCTGCTAAAGAGGATGTACCACTAAACAAGTTTGGATTAACTATGGATGATGAAGCCATGATCCTTAATGGTGGAAAAAATCCTTGCCCTTGATATGTCTAAATGAAGGGAGCATCTTTGACTCCAATTCAACAAACTTTCCTTAGCTTGAATGTTGCTTTTCAATTTTACTTTCTTTAATATTTTGGAACTATTGTGTTTTTCAAATTTAAAGTTGCTTGAAATAAATTACTTTCATCAAAATTTTGTTGGTCTTTGTTCATTTTGGTGCTCAACCGATGAGGAATCTAGCTTGATAATTCATGAATTAATATATCTATGCATCATGATTCGAATGACTTTACTAGATAAGGGAATTGCTCTATAGCATTTGAGTTGTGTATGCTTACTTAGAGAGGGCTCCTGCATAATTATCTTTTTCTAGGTCCTAGTCAATCTTAGAACATGCTTTGACAAACTTTCGAGGTGAAATTGAACTCTGCTTATTTAAGGGAGAGATGATCTAGGCATTGTTTGATGTGCTAACAACTAGTATCCACACAATTAGATATCAATCCCCAGTTGTCCCTTTAAGCCTTCATAAAATTTTAGCTTTCTTTTCATTGGCTTACAAACCCCAAAAACTTACCCTGAGCTGCTATGATACATTTGACAAATCTTATGATCACTAAGATGAAGGGGCAAGAAGATCAAAGAAAGAAATGAATACCATGAAGATAGTTGAAGTTCTCAAGACCATGAAGACAGTTGAAGTTCTCAAGACCATAAGGGTAGTTGAAGTTCTCAAGACCATAAGGGTAGTTGAAGTTTTCCTAATATCTCCAATATATCAAGACAACATCAGAGTAACAAATGATTTATCCCTGTTAAAGAAGATTTATGTTACTCCACTCATCCATTATTGGAAGCCCAAGTTGGTACAAACAAGACAACTCTTTTAGAGCTAGAACCAGAAAAAAAAAACAAACAAAACAAAACAAAAAAAAACAAACAAAAAAGAAGAAAAAGAAAAGAACAAAAGAAGAAAAAAGGAAAAGAAAAAAAGAGAAAGAAAATAAAACCTAAAAAGGCGGTTCAGAAAGCCAACTGAGTTCTCTTTTACCTAAAGCAGCAAAAGGCTTCCATTTGGTTCATAAAGACATTTTTACTTGAATTGGTCCAACCCAACCAAAGATTCAATCAAAATTGGAAAAAAAGGAGGAAGACCATCAAGTTCTTGAAAGTTCTGTACTTGATAGTCCTACAAGAAAGAAGGACAAAATGATAAAAGAAAGGGAAGAGTAAGGAAAGAGAAAGAAGATGGAAGAGTAAGAAAAATAAAGAGGAAAGAAAAGGGAAAAGAAGAAAAGAAATGAATTTGGGTCTTAAACTTTTTGCAAGGGCAAAGACTGTCCTAATCAAGATCCAGATTAATGCCAAGAAGACAGAAAGAATTTAGAGTCTAGCAAGATTGCTCCCAACTGCCTACAATTCAAACAAGAAATTTGTAGTGTGAAGGTTTGTCCATTGTGTCACATCAGCCCCAACTTACAAATAGCTTTCATTTAACTAGTGTCCCTTATAGACCCCATTTCAAGCCTATCAAAGACTTATTGATCTCTCTTGGTAGGTAGAGTTTATTAGTGGAGATAGTTTGGATAAGCATGCATATGAGATAGACAGCATTTAAACTAAATGAGACCTTTGGGCAAGTAATGTGTATGTGCCTATCTGAAGTGCAACAATTCTTGCTTAAATAGAAATAATTCCTGAGTTTAGTACGGTAACTAGGGTTGTCATGTTATAGATATGTTAATTTGGAAAAATCAAGTTCTGAGGTACATTGACATTGATTTTGGCAAAGCCCACATTTGATTTCAAAATCAAAAATCAAAATAAAAAATAAAAATGCTTTTGTCATAAAAAGCCTTCAAGTTAAGGGAAGTATGTTTAAACTCGAAAGACACATTGGGCAAGGAAATGATGATAAAAAAAAGTGAAAAAAGTTACAGTAAAGGTGGAAATTGTATTTCTTCATTATTGTACAATGTTTATACAATTGATACAATATTTATACATCACTGAGAGGGTGGTGGTAGGTCATCAAATAAAGCCCTGAAAAAGTCGTCGCCTGTTGGAGGAGGGGAAAAATGACTCGTCCCGAGTTTGCCCAAAGCGGGAGCACAAAAATCCGGCAAATTACTCATCTCGGGATCACTTGAAGCAGGAGCACCAAAATCTCTATTACCTTGAAGTTCCAATCTATCACGATTCTCATCAGAAGCAGATGAAAGGATCTCATGGTCATCAGTCTGGGGGCCTCTTGATGAAGAAGCGCCAGGATCCCTCATCCCCTGAAATCGGAAGCCTCAGAAATTTTGTTCTGATTGATGATATAAATTTTCAAAATGAGAAGCCTACCGACAACTTGTGGCCAACTCTTCATGAAGTTTCCTATTTTGTACTTCGAGCATCCGCTGTAAGCCAAAAAGGAAAAAGGTAAGAGCATACATAATCATGCATACATATAGCATAAATTACCATGAAATAAGGAATTTACCAGGTAGTTCATATCAATGCCCTGCGGATGAGATGGCATATCTGGCAGGCTAGAATGAGCAAACAAAGGGGCAGTAAAAGAAGGTCCAGCCTCATGATCAAACGAACCAACAGCCTGCAACAATCAATAAGGAATCAAAGAAAGAAAAAGCAGTTGCAAGGGAAAATGGTAAATGTTTTACCTGAGAGGTACTAGCCCCGAGATGTGAAACAAACTCTCCTACATCTCCATGATGTTCCTCCTCATCTCTATCCTCATTTTCTTCTGGAATCTCTCGCACACCAACAGGAGATACATCAAAGTTCAAGAGCCTTCTTTGAATAAAATGGGCATAAGATGAACTCGGTGGATAGAGAAATCCTTCAATACTATAACCGTACCGAGCCAGCCACCAGGCATCCTCCGGCACCGACATAATATTTAAAGTGTATTCCGGGCAAGGTATTAGAATCCTCCGCCGCTCTGGACCGAGAAACCACTCATAAACTCTCTCTCCGAGAAACCAACTACTAGACACTGGGCCAGTGATGACTCGGCGAGAATGTTGGAAAGACAGCGCAGCCCTCATCAAAGGAGACCAGTTTGTCTGCTCTTCTGGGCTCTACCAGACCAAATTCACCTGCAAAATAACATAAGGTAAGTATAATTTTCGCATAAAATTTAAAGCATACTAATGTTATTTTACCTAATCCCAAGTTAAGCGGCTCAACACAAAGCGATGAATATGCACATAGCGAGAGCCGGGAACGTCCACAAATTTAATCTCGGATACCTGACCCTATCTCGGATACCTGACCCTATCTCAGGAAATACCAGGTACCCTAACGACATTGTGTTCATAAGCCCATGCCTACAATAACAATAATGATCACATTCATGGAAGAAAAGAGCGAAAATGACATTGGTAGAAGAAGAATACCTCGACAACCGCCATCAAGCCGACAAAAGACTTCTTATTTTGATAAAGTTTATCAAGACCATGGTAAAGACATGCGAGACCAACTTCACCCCAGCCAGAAGATGGTACCATTCTGAAGTAAGAAAGGGCATTCAACACTCACAAGTGGATGGAGAATTCAGTGCTGCCTAAGATGTTCGACCCAAGCAAATATAATAAAAATCCTCAAGCATACTGTTGGGCTGTGTCTCTGCCAACCCGTCCTTCATAGTTCATCCAGTAGCTACAAATTGGTTCAATTTTTTATCTTAAAAGGCCCTTTATATGATAGGTACATACCAATTAATTCCTGAATTTCTTCAAATGTCAAAATATCGTTGGTCAGAGAAACCGGAACACCATCATATCGAAGGCCGGTTATAGCGGTAAAATTGACCGGACCAATTGTCATCTCTCCGATGGGCAAGTGAAAAGTGTGGGTGGTGTCCAACCATCATTCCGCAAGAGCCTGAACTACACTCCGGTCTATCTGATATTCCTCGGATGGCAATTGTAAAATGAACTGCTCAAAGCCGCAATATCGGATAATCTGCCTTACCCAAGAAGGAACTACATCGTACCATTGTCGAGCTTTGTAAATACACCCTCCAGCCCGAACAACGTAACGATCGCACTAACATGGAGCCAGGTAAGTTAATACCAAGTAAGTACATACTATTCTATTTGCTTAAATTAATTTATTTATCCTAAATTTTCTAAAGAAGAATAATATAAAACATAAATAAAAAATAAATGCAAACACAATAATAATAAAAAAGCATAAAAATATAATATAAAAAAATAAAAAAAAAACAAACAACAATAAAAAGAATAATAATAATGACAAAAAAAAGGGGGCAGAAAGATCAAAAATTAAAATTACCGCACTCTTTTCATTGGAACTGCGATGGAGCGGCATCCCAACCAGTATATCTATATTTCCATCTTCATGATGCCGAATAAACTCCAATAACTCGGCATTAGAATAAGTCCCTAACCTCGAAGCATGCATTATTTTTGAAAAATATGTGCTAAAATTGAAAGAATTTAAGAGAATTATAGAATTGAGGAGTTATGCTATGAATTGAATGAAAGAATTAGCTCCTTTATATAGAGAAACGGCAAGCAAAAAAAATTCAAAAGTAAGTTTTACTGTTCATGTATAGTAAACTTTACTATTTACGACTATTACGAATAGTAAATATTATTTACTACTATTTACGAATAGTAAGTTACTATTTATAAATAGTGAATAGTGCATGAACAATTATTACACAGTAAAATAAACAGTAAATTCAATTATTCACTTTAATCATTCAAATGCCAGCGTGTTTTTAAATATTTTTACACGCAGGGGGCAAAAAGAATACATGTGCATAAAAATTAGCCAAACTTTTTAAAATAAAAATTATTATTAGCTCGGGTCCAAAGCCCAAATTTCCCTTAGGTCCAGAACCTAGAATATTTTCTAAGTCCAGAACTTAGCTCGGGTCCAGAACCCAAATTACCCTTTGAATCTTTTCCAAGTCCATAACTTAGCTCGGGTCCAGAACCCAAATTTTCCTTAGGTCCAGAACCTAGAATCTTTCCTAAGTCCAGAACTTAGTTCGGGTCCAGAACCCAAAATTTCCGTTAGGTCCATAACCTAAAATTATCCTTGAGTCCAGAACTCGAACCGGGTCCAGAACCCCAATTTTTCTTAGGTCCAGAACCTAGAATCTTTCCTAAGTCCAAAACTTAGTTTGGGTCCAGAACCCAAAATTTTCCTTAGGTCCAGAACCTAAAATTATCCTTGAGTCTAGAACTCGAACCGGGTCTAGAACCCAAATTTTCCTTAGGTCCAGAACCTAGAATCATTTCTAAGTCCAGAACTTAGCTTGGGTACAGAACCCAAATTACCCTTAGGTCCAGAACCTAGAATTACACTTAGGTCCAGAACTTAAAATTTATCCTTGAGTCCAAAACTCAAACCGGGTCCAGAACCCAAAATCTCAACCATCTCAACAATTAAGTCTTGTTGCTTTTCACTCTCTTTCACTAAAGTCTCAGATCATTCAAGCAGGGGGCAAACTGTGGACCCTTAATTTTTTACCCAGTCAGATCCAATATATTTTAATTAGTCTAAAATAAATTTGTGTTCTCCAATATATTTTAATTAGTTTAAAAATATTTTTGTTAACTTAATTAAATAATATTTGCTTTAGTATCTAATTTTTATTAATAAAAAATAGAAAATAATAATAATAAATAGAAAATAAAAATAAAAATAGGCGACGAAAAAATTGTTGCCGAAAACCATTATGGCGAAATGGTCCGCAGGCCAATTCACCCGCCGTGGCAGCTTTTTCACTAGAGCATTTTTTCCGCAATAGTTTTTTTTCGCCAGCGTAATTTTTTCGACAAAAATTTTTTCGAAACCTAATACAATTAGGTTTCGGTTTCCATTTCTTAATCAATATTAAATGTTGTGAATAGCTAGAATTAGTCATATAATACTTCTATAATAAGATAAAAAACAACACGAAAAGGGAGAGGAAAAAAAAAGAGAAATTTGGACAGAAATTGGACGAAAATTTGGAGAAAAATTGAGACCGAAACTGGGTAGGAAAGGCAGTGAATCAATCTGATTTCTTTTTTGAGAGTAGACAACAATTCAATCCATCAAAGGCAGCAAATCTTGTCTTTATTTTTGTTCATCCAAGAAGGAATTTTTGGTGGAACCAACAAACGGAGGCATGCATCAATTGTCTAATTTCTTCACAGTAGCTTAAAATCATCCTATTGTTTCTTTTAATTCAAAAACCCTAGAACTTTAATTCCCCTTTTCTAAAGTTTAAAAACCTTAATTCGTTACTTTGTTTGCCAAAAAGCTTAAAATTGTTATTTTTGTTTCTTCAAAACCTCAAAACCCTAATTTGCTTTCCAAATTTTCAAAACCCTAAATTGAGTTATGTTTCTTTCCAAAAGCCCTAAAAATATCTTTTTCGTTTCTATAAACATTAAATCATTTTATTTATTTTCATAAAGTTTCACAAAATTATCAATTGTTTTTCCAAATTCAAAAAACTAATTCATTCATCGAAACACTAATTCAAAAATCCTAAAACCCTAATTCAACTCCAAAACCCAAAACAGTGAATCCTAACTCCCTTAAAACCTAAACTCTAAAGTTTTCTAAACCCTAATCCTTTAAACCTTAGAACCCTATAAACATATTCAAACACAGTAACCAATGCTTTAAAATGTCCAAACCCTAGTTTCATGATTTCACTACTCAAACACTAATTTGATTAATCAAAGAATCTTATCAACCTTTTAAATTCTAAAATTTGGTTTCATGTCAATTTTTTTAAAACTCACAGTAGCTTAAACTCATGAATTCCAAGACCCTAAACACATGAAATAAAGAAACTTAAATAGAAATAGTAGCCCTAATTTGAATCTTTATTTGTCTTATTCAATTTTATGTTTGATTATGCTTTGATTTATTTTATATGCTTTAATTTATTTAAGTTCAATGTTTGGTTTATCTAATTTATCATGGATGGATGTTTACTTTCTATTTAGTACCTTTGATGAATGATTTATTTATGATGTATGGTTATTTACTTTATCGATTTATTTAGATTTCCAAATGTTGTAAGAGGTATGTTTCCACTTGGTGGGTACCTCATTATAAATATCATGTAATTTAAATTGCTTTTCTATTTTAGAACCAATGTAAAGGACATTTTCTACCTTTTGATGGGTGTCCTATTTAGGCATGGGATGTAAGGACATGTTTCCATCTTCGGATGGGTTTTCATTTATTTGTTTTGCTTGGACATTGTTTTGTTTTTAATATATCAATGCTTTATTTCAATTGTTGCATGTAATATGGATAATATTGTTATATTTAAGAATTTTATAATATTAAGACCTGTAAAAGAGGCCGGTTCCAATGAACTGGGCGTTGTGGGGGGTGCTGGGCCATTTCTCACCTTCCCAACACGTACCCAACTTTCCGAACCCATTAGGGGGTTGGGGATTCCTTAGGAATCGAGTCATCCACCCCTTTTTTTTTCCCGACCCATTCGGGCGGCGACTCCATTTTCTCCAAACCTAGGTTCGTGTTCTCTAAGGCCCCGAGCCTAAACAGTGCCGATGTCTCAAGAACTATTCCATCGAGAGTGTGGGCGAAAATCCCCGCTCACAAAAAGGTAGTACGGCATTCATGGAGGAAGTCCAGTTTGTCCGCTCTTCTTTGTTAAACCAGGCCAAATTCACCTACAAAATGACATAAGGTAAGTAAACTTTTATATAAATTTTAAAGTATACTAATGCTATTTTACATAGTCCCAGGTTAAGCAGCTCAAGACAAAGCGTTGGGTATGCACATGATGAGAGCCGGGAACTTCTATGTGATCTAACAACCAGAAATTTAATCTCGGATACCCGACTCTCTCTTGGGAAATACAAGGCACCCTGACAAGATTGTGCTCATATGCCCATGCCTATAACAATAATAAAAATCAAATTCATTCAATAAGATAATGAAATTGACATTGGTGGAAGAAAAGTACCTCGACAACCACCATAAAGCCAACAAAAGACCTTTTATTTTTGCAAATTTTGTCAAGACCATGGAAAAGACAGGCAAGACTAGCTTCACCCCAATCGTAAAATGGTACCATTCTCATATTAGTAAGGGCCCTCAACACCGACAAATGTATGGCAGATTCGGTGCTGCCTAAAATGGTCAGCCCGAGCAAGTACAGCAAAAATCCTCTAGCATACTATTTGGTTGTGTCTCTGTGAACCCATCCTTCATATTTCATCCAATAACTACGGATTGGCTTAATTTTTATCTTAAAAGGCCCCTTAAATGATGGTTCCATACCAATTAACTGTTGAATTTCTTCAAATGTCAGAATATCATTGGTAAGAGGTACCGGAAGGCCGCAATACCGAATACCGGTTATAGTAGCAATGTCAACCGGACCAATTGTCATCTCTCCAATGGGCAAATGAAAAGTATGAGTTGTGTCCATCCACCGTTTTGACAATGCTCGGATACTCCTCGGATGGTAATTGCAAGATGAAGCTTTCAAAATTGCAATCTCGGATAATCTGTCTTACTGAAGAAGGTGCTACATCGTACCATTATCAGGCTTTATAGAGACACCCTCTGCCCCGAATAACGCAAAGATCACTCTAACACGGAGCCAGGTAAGTCAACAAGAGGTAAGTATATCATTATATCAATACCACCGATTTTTAGGCTAAATTAATTTATGTTCTATTTTTAGTCTATTTATTTACTTAAATTCTTAAATATATTCATCTATTAATTTATTTTTCCTAAAAAATAAAAAGAAAACAAAAAATAAAAAATAGAAAATATATAAAGAAAAAGAAAACAAACAAAATATATAGAAAAAAAGAAACAGAAAAAGAAAATAAAAAAAACAAACACACAAAAAATAATAAAAATACAAGAAAAGAAAAAGAAAAAAATAAGAAAACAAAAATAAAAATAATTTGCTGTTAAAATAAATAATTACCTTGCTCTTTTGATTTGAATTGCGATAGAGCGGCATCCCGGCTAGTAGATTTATATTTTCATTTTCATACCGCCGAATAAACACCAATAACTCAGCATTAGATCGAGTTCCTGATCTTGAAGCATGCATTTTTTTTTCAAAACTCTATGCTCTCTAAAATAAAAGTATAGTTATTAACGAGGGAAATGAAGAAATGAGCTTCTGTCAATGAATTGAAGAAATGAGTTGTTTATATAGAGGAATGGCAAAGGAAAAGATGAAAAAGAACAGTATTCTCGTGAAAAAAAAAAAGAAAAAGTGAATTTTACTGTTGATGAATAGTAGGATACTATTTACAAATAGTATGTTACTATTTATAAATAGTAAATGAATAGTAATAAATAGGTCATGAACAGTAACTACATATTAAATAAATAGAAAACTCAATTATTCAATTTAATCATTCAAATACTTGCATGTATATAAATATTTTTGTACTTTTAAAATATTTTTACACGCAGGGGGCAAGGAGAAAATATGTTTATGGTAAAAATTAGCTAAATTTTTTATCAAATTCCTTTAGTATACTACTGACTACAATTATTTCTTTGCAGACAATTAAATCTCTTTTAACTCGAGTCCAGAACCCAACTTACCCTTAAGACCAGAACTTGCCTCGAGTCCAGAATCCAAATTACTCTTAAGCCCAGAACTTACCTCAGGTCCAGAACCCAAATTACCCTTAAGTCCAGAACTTAGCTCGAGTCTAGAACCCAAATTACCCTTAAGACTAGAACTTAGCTCAGGTCCATAACCCAAATTACCCTTAGGTCCAAAACCTAAAATCTCTCTTAAGTCTAGAACTTAGCTCGGGTCCAGAACCCAAATTGCCATTAGGTCCAGAACCTAAAATCTCTCTTAAGTCCAAATCCAGAACCCAAATTATCCTTAAGTCCAGAACATAGCTTGGGTCAAGAACCCAAATTATCCTTAAGTCTAGAACTTAGCTCGGGTCCAGAACCCAAATTACCCTTAGGTCCAGAACCTAAAATTACCCTTGAGTCCAGAACTCGAACAGGATCCAAAACCCAAAACCTAAACCATCTCAGAAAAAATTAAGTCTTATTGCTTTTCACTCTCTTTTACTATAGTCTTAGATCGTTCAAGTAGGGGGCAAACTGTAGACCCTGAATTTTTTATCCAGTCTGGTCCGATATTTTTTATATTGTCCAAATAATTTTTGTGGTATTTTAATTAAATAATATTTATTTTAATATTTAATATTTATAATTTTTAATAAAAATAAAAATGGTAAAGTTAAATAAATAAAATAAAAAATAAAAATGGGTGACGAAAAAATTCATTGCCAAAGGTGAATTGGCCAAGCCAATTCACCCGCAGGAATTTCCTGTTGGGGTCTCTATTACTGGAATGGAAAAATGGTAAAAGTTTACCTGAGAAGTTCTAGCCCCGAGATGCAAGATAGACTCTCTTCCCTCTCCCTGATACTCCTCTTCATCTCTATCCTCATTTTCCTCGGGAATCTCCCATTCACCAACAGGAGATACATCAAAGTTCAGGAGTCCTACTCGAATAAACTGGATATAAGATGCATCCGGTGGAACCTAGGCTACTGTAAAGATTTTGGAAAATTGGAATGAATTAGGGTTTTATAAATTTAAGAAAGTAGTAAGGCTTTTTGGTTAATCAAATTAGGGTTTAGGGGTAACATCATGAAATTAGGGTTTTGGAATCTTAAGATATTAGAGTTTATAATTCATGGTTATTGGATTGTGATTTTAGGTTTGCTGAATCATTAGCTTTTGGGTTTAGATTTACTAGATTGGATTTTTAAGTCTACTAGATTAGGGTTTTGATGATTTAAGAATTTAGGGTTTAGGAAAATAGTTTAGAGTTTTATAAAAATAATTATGATTTTTAGAAAACATAAAGAAGATTAGGGTTTGAAGATTTAAGAAAACATTTTGAAATTTTGTCCAAAAAGTTATGGTTTAGATGAAAATAGTTTGGCAAAAAACAATTTAGTGTTTTAAAGTTTTGGAAATAGGAGAATAGTCTCAAGGTCTTTAGGGTTTCTAAAAGAAAGAAAAATAGTTTAGGGTTTTAAGGTTTTTGGAAACAGAAGAAACAATTTAGGGTTTTTAATGTTTTTGGAAATGGGAGAGAAATACTTTAGGGTTTTAAGGTTTCTGAAAAGAGAAGAATAGTTTTAGGGTTTTGAAGTTTTGATCATTGATTAAGGTTGCTAGATGAACATATTACCATGTTTAATGATTTAATTTACTAAAATGAAAATCAATGATAAATGAACTTTAAAAGAAAATATGGCCATAACATTGTAAATATAATCAAAGCAAAGATTTATAATCAAACCTCCATTCGTTGGTTCCACCAAAATTTATTTCTGGATGAACAATGACAAAGGCAGTGTTGCTGCCTTTGAATGGATTGTTGATTGCTTATTGTTGCTTAATGTCTCTTGTGCTAGGGTTTTTCTCTCTTTTTTACTCCAATAAAAACTAATATTTTCGATCCAATCCAAGTCCAAGTCCCTAATTCTGAGTTTTAATGTGTTATTTATAGGAAAAATCATAAACCTACTTCTAATTGTTTAAGGAAATTAAAATTAATTAGGAAAAGAAACTAAACCAAATAGAATTTGGTTTCGGTAAACACTGCATTGGAAAATTGCGCTGGCAAAAAAATTGCTGGCGAAAACTGCGAGCAATCGAGTTGCTGCAGGCGGGCACTGGGCGACCAACCAATTTAGCATAGGAATTTCCTACGGCGAAATGGCCCGCAGGAAATTCCTGCGGGCGAATTGACTTGGCCAATCCAACCTTTGGCGACGAATTTTTTCATCACCGATTTTTATTTTTTATTTTTATTATTATTTATTATTTATTTAACTTTACCATTTTTATTTTTATTAAAAAATATAAAATAATAAATACTAAAATAAATATTATTTAATAAAAACACCAAAAAAATTATTTTGGACTATAAAAAATATTGGACCAGACTGGGTAAAAAATTAAGGGTCTACAATAAGGTAAGTGAACTTTTATATAAATTTTAAAGTACGCTAATGATATTTTACCTAGCCCCAGGTTAAGCAACTTAAGAGATAGCGTTGGGTGTGCACATGGTGAGAGCCGGGAACTTCTACACAATCTAACAACCAAAAATTCAATCTCGGATACTCGAGTCTCTCTCAAGAAATTCCGAGCACTCTCACAAAAGTTATGCTCATATGCCCATGCCTAAAATAATAATAAAAATCAAATTCATGCAAGAATAAGAATGGAATTGGCATTGGTAGAAGAATAATACCTCGACAACCACCATAAAGCCAACAAAAGACTTCATATTCCTGTAAATCTTATCAAGTCCATGGTAAAGATAGGTAAGACCAGCTTCACCCCAGCCATAAAGTGGTACCATACTCATATCAGTAAGGGCCCTCAACACTGACAAATGGATGGCAGATTCGGTGCTGCATAAAATGGTCGACCCAAGCAAATATAGTAAAAATCTTCAAGCATATTGCTTGGCTATTTTCCTATGAACTTGTCCTTCATAGTTCATCCAATAACTCTGAGTCGGCTCAATTTTTATCTTGAAAGGTCCTTTAAATGATGGTTCCATACCGATTTACTGTTGGACTTCTTCGAATGTTAGAATATCATTGGTAAGAGGGGTCGGAAGGCCATAGTACCAGATACCAATTATCGTTGTATAATCGACTGGGCCAATGGTCATTTCTCCTATAGGTAGGTGAAAAGTATGGGTCGTGTCCATTCACCGCTCTGACAATGCTTGAGCTACACTCCTGTCTATCGGACACTCCTCGAATGGTAATTGCAAGATAAAGCTTTCAAAACCGCAATCTCGGATAATCAGTTTTACCCTTGAAGGTGCTATATCATACCATTTTCGAGCTTTATAGACACACCCTCCGCTCTGGATAACGCAACGATCACGCTAACACGGAGCTAGGTAAGTTAACACAAGTTAAGTATATCATCATATCAATACTACTGATTTTTAGGCTAAATTTATTTATGTTCTATTTTTAGTCTATCTATTTACTTGTTTCATCTAATTAATTTATTTTTCCTAAATCTAAAAAAAACAACAAAACAAACAAAAAAAGAAAAGAAAAAGAGAAAAAAAAACAAAAACAAAAAATAATTTGCTGTTAAAATAAATAATTGAATTATTACCTTGGTTTTTTTATTTGAACTGCGATGAAGCTGCATCTCGGCTAGTAGACTTATAGTTCCATTTTCATGCTGCCGAATAAACTCCATTAACTCCACGTTAGATCGAGTTCCTAATCTTGAAGCATGCATTTTCTCCTCAACTCTATGCTAAACTCTCTAAACTCTCTAATATCAAAATTTGTATAAGTATGGATGAAATGAAGAAATGAGCCGAGGTTTATATAGATAAATTGCAAAGGAAAAAGACAAAAACAAAGAGAAAAATAGTATTCTCGTGAAAAAAAAAAAGTAAATGTTACTATTTATAAATAGTAAATGAATAGTTGGTGAATAGTGCATAAATAGTAACTACATAGTGAATAAATAGAAAACTCAATTATTCAATTCAATCATTCAGATATTTGAATGTATATAAATATTTTTGCACTTTTAAAATATTTTTACACGCAAGGGGCGAGAAGATATGGACATGGTAAAAATTAGCTAATTTTTTTGCAAATATCTTTAGTATCCTACTGGCTATAATTATTTTTAGTATCCTACTGACTACAATTATTTTTTATAGATAATCAAATCTCTCTTAGCTTAG
This sequence comes from Garcia nutans, assembly GCA_947685225.1. NCBI lineage: Eukaryota > Viridiplantae > Streptophyta > Magnoliopsida > Malpighiales > Euphorbiaceae > Garcia > Garcia nutans. The sequence goes on from CANTUV010000024.1 coordinate 25,388,517, forward strand.
GTCCAGAACCTAAATTCTCTTTCAAGTCCAGAACTTAGCTCGGGTCTAGAACCCAAATTATTTTTAAGTCTAGAACTTAGCTTAGGTTCAGAACCTAAATTATTTTTAAGTCTAAAACTTAGCTCGGGTCCGGAACCCAAATCTCTCTTAAGTCCAGAACTTAGCTCGGGTCCATAACCCAAATTACCCTTAAGTCTAGAACTTAACTCGAGTCTAGAACCCAAATTACCCTGGTCCAGAACCCAAATCCTAAATTTAGCTCAGGTCCAGAACCTAAATTTTTTTTTTAGTCCAGAGCTCAAACCAACCTTGGAGTCCAGTATGGCTCCAAACCCAGTCAAAAATCACATTGCTTTTCACTCTCTTTTGCCGTAGTCTCAGATCGCTCAAGCAGGGAGAAAACTATAGACCCTTAATTTTTTACCCAGTCTAGTCCCATATTTTTTATTGTCCAAATTATTGCCCATGCGCTGCCGATTTTTTTACCAAACCTTATTTTACACTGTTTTCTAATTTTTCCTAAACAATTGGTATTCCCTTATTAAAATAGGATTAGGACTCTTTATTTTCCTATAAATACTAGCAGTAAACACACGGCTGAGGGGAGAAGAAAAAAGCAAAGGATGACATTCAAAAAAAATGAAGAGAGATTAGACTAGAAAGGCAAAAGACTGCAAAAAAAAAAATTAACAATCACCAATCCATCAAAGGTAGTAACACTTCCTTTGTTCATTGTTCATCCAGAAGTCAATTGTGGAGGAACCAACAAACGATGATTTGATTATAAATCTTTGATTTTATTATATTTACAACATTCTCACGTTTAGATTCATGAATTGTTTAAGCATACGATGTTATTGCCATACTTTCTTTTTAAATATTTCTATCATTTGTTTTGATATTGAGTCAGTAACTTAAATTATTAAACTTAATAGTGTGTTTTATAGATCAATTTGTCCATTCATCCAGTAGCCACTAAAAACCCTAACTATTGAAAACCCTAAATTGTTCTTTTATTTCCAAAGATTTAAAACCATAAACCTTTCTCTCTTAAACTCTAAATTTCTTAATCATCTAAACCCTATCTTATTTTTTTCACAACTTCAAAATGTCTTCTTAATTCTCCAAACCCTAATCTTCTTTACAGTTTCAAAAAGCTTTAATATTAATTTTTTCTATAAAACTCTAAACTATTTTCTTAAATCCTAAGATCGACTATGTTCTCCAAAATATCAAAACCCTAACCCAGTGTCTTAATTCCTTAGTTTTCCTAAAACCCCAAAATAGTTTTTCAATTATCAAAACACTAAATTATTTTCTTAAATTCTAAAATTCAAAGTTGCTTTATTGAATCCTAATTTCTTTTCCAAACATCCAGTAACCCTAAAAATTAACTTTCAAACCTTAGATCCCAAATTCTTAAGTTCTTCTTCCAGAACCATAAATTATTCTTCAAACAAACCCTAAAGTGCTTTATTTTTCAAAAACCCTAAAACTTTATTTCCTCAAACCGTGAGTCCTAAACCCTAATGTCATAAGATTCCAAAATTCTAAATTCATGATGTTAGCCCTAAACCCTAATTTGATTAACCAAAAACCTTACTACTTTCTTAAAATTATAAAACCCTAATCAATTCCATTTTTCCAAAAACTTTCACAGTAGCCTAAATAATAATAATAACTCAAAAATCCAAAAACCCTAAATGTTAATTAAAGAGTCCTAAATTGTGACATAAACCTAAACTTATACTTTTTATTACTTTATTTAATTTTAGATTTGATTATTTAGTTTATTATGTGTTTTGATGGTTGATTTATTTAATTTCAATGCTTGATTTATTTAATTTATCTTGGATAGATATTCTCTTTATTATTATGATTATTATTTTTTTGTTTTGGTATTAAAATTGTAAGAGGTATGTTTCCACATTGCGGGTACCTCATTAGTTAAATTTTATGTAATTTAAATTGCTTTTATATTTTGGACCAATGTAAAGGACATGTTTCCAACTTTCGGTGGCTGTCCTATTTAGTTTAGACATGGATGATGTAAGGACATGTTTCCATTCTCGGATGGGTGTCCATTTATTTGCTTTGTTTGGACATTGCTTTGATTTTAATATAATGATGCTTTATTTTAATTGTTGCACATAATATGGATAATATTGTTATACTTAAGAATTTTATAATATTAAGACCTGCAAAAGAGGCCGATTCCATTGAACCGGGCGTTGTAGGGGTGCTGGGCCATTTCTCACCTTCCCCGCACGTACTCAACTTTTCAAACCCATTAGGGGGTTGGAGATTCCTTAGGAATCGAGTCATCCACCTTTCTTTTTCCTGGCCTGCCCGGGTGTCTACTCCATTTTTCCCGGGCTTAGGCCTGTGTTCTTTAAGGCCCCGAGCCTAAACAGTGTCGACGTCGCAAGAACCATTCCATCGGGAGTAAGGGCAAAAATCCCTGCTCACAGTGGCGACTCCACTGGGAATAAGAGAAGTTGATTCCGTTGGTCTTTTTATTATTCTATTCTTTCTTATCATGATATTATCCATTGCATCGTGTGAGTGAGTTAGGATGCCCGTGTTACCCGTGTTGTGTTATGTAAGGGATACAATACTTTCACTCAAGGTTTGGAGATCGAGCATGGCATAACCACTCATAGCCTTGTCCCATTTGGTATATACTTGCTATGGGAACCTAAGCCTTTTAACCCAAAGACTCAAGCTCATGTAATTGGCCTAGTTACTTTCCTTAGGATTTTACCCCAAATGCATGTTGTTTGACTATGGTTAATTTATCTTGGTTTAAATCATGGCTTATTTGGTTTGTTCTTTTTCTAATATGATCTAATTACATTGTGAGCTCAAATAAATTTTTCTTTAAATTCCAAAAGACCAAAGGTTTTTTCAAAACTTTTCAAGATGGTCTTTGGACAAAAGACTTTTCTAAAAAACAAATCAAAAATACTTTTCTCATGATCCAAATACAAAACCCAAAATATATTTTTTCTAAAATCTTTTCACAATGGGCTTAGAAACAAAATTATTTTTATAACCTCTTGAAAGAGCATACAAGCTATTTAGGTCAATTATGAAATACCAAAAATCAATTGTGAGCCTAGTATATACTAAGAATAATTAATCATGGGCTTATTTTTGGCATGAGTCATTAGTTACTTTTTCAAGTGAGAAATCTATTTATAATAAACCTCTTAATTTAGTTTTAATCCAATATAGCATAAAAGCTACTTTAGTTGGTTAAATGGATTAAAACATAATTAATGGGAATTATCATGAACTAATTTCCATTTTTGAAAATATAACTATTCATTGAAACGTCCAAGGGAATTATTCAAAAAACAAGATATCCCATATTGGTATTTTGTTAACCATATTACCTAGAAAAAGAGACTCGCCATTCGTGTGTGGAAGCTATAAGGTTGGAAGGAACGTCTTATTTATCCTTGTTTGTTTATTGTTTGTACATACATACATGCATACATTTGCATCTCATATCATTAATCCTCTCTGGCTCACAACCCTGGATTATGACAGTTCAAAAGCTTACTGTGAGCGGGGATTTTTGTCCCCACTCTCGGTGGAGTGGTTCTTGCGACTTCAGCACTGTTTAGGCTCGGGGCCTTAGCGAACACGGACCTAAGTCCAGAGAAAATGGAATTGCCACCCGAACGGGCTGGGAAAAAGAAAGGGGTGGATGACTCGATTCCTAAGGAATCCCCAACCCCCTAATGGGTTTGAAAAGTTGGGTACGTGTGGGGAAGGTGAGAAATAGCCCAGCACCCCCACAACGCCCGGTTCATTGGAACCAGCCTCCTTTACAGGTCATAATATTATAAATTTCTTAAATATAACAATATTATCCATATTACACAAAATTGAAATAAAGCATCGTTATATTAGAATCAAAGCAATGTCCAAGCAAAACAAATAAATGGACACCTATCCGAAGATGGAAACATGCCCTTACATCATTCATGTCTAAACTAATAGGACACCCACCAAAAGGTAGAAACATATCCTTTACATTGGTCTAAAATATAAAAGCAATTTAAATTACATGATATTTAACTAATGAGGTACCCACAAACTGGAAACATACCTCTTACAACATTTGAAAATCAAAATAAATCGATAAAAGTAAATAACCATTCATAATAAATGAATCATTATCAAAGATATTAAATATCAATCAAAATATATAATAAGCATTCATCCATGATAAATTAAATAAATCAAGCATAGAACTTAAATAAATCAAAGCATATAATAAAACTACATAATTAAATAAGGTAAGGAAAGATACAAATTGAAGTTCACCATTTCTCATTTAAAGTTCTTTAATTAATATTTAGGGTTTTGGAATTTATTGGTTTAGGTTACTTTAAGTTTTAAGGGAATTGAAATGGATTAAGGTTTTATAATTTAAGAGATTGATAAAGTTCTTTGACTAACCAAATTAGGGTTTGAGGGGTAAAATCATGAAATTAGGGTTTGGATACTTTAAAACATTTGAGTTTAGGACTTACGGTTACTGGATCATTATTTTGGATTTACTATATTGGGTCTGAGTGTTTAGGTTTATAAGGTTTTAAGGTTTTAACGATTAGGGTTTAGGAAAACTAGGGTTTAAGGTTTTAAAGGAATTAGTGTTTAAGAAAACTTAGGGTTTAGGTTAGCTAGTTTGGGGTTACTGTCTTGGTTTTGGAATTGAGGAAAATAGTTTAGAGTTTATAAAGTTTTTGAAAATAGTCAAGACGATTTAAGGTTTTTGGAAACAGAAAGTATTTTTTGAAGAAACAGAAAAGTGCTCTTAAATTTTATAAGAAACAAAAAAATAATCTTTAGGATATTTGAAAATAGAAAAGACGATTTAGGGTTTTGGGAATTAATAAAATGATTTAATGTTTTGGAAAGTTGGAAAGTAGATTAGGGTTTTAAGATTTTGAGGTTTAGAAGAAATAGAAAAGATCATTTATGTCATTGAAACAAAGATCAATGTTACTACATGTTTATAGATCAAGGTTTTGCGTGTATATTCTTAGGAATCAAAGAAACAAAGCTACTGTAAGAAAATAAAACAAAAAGAGATTAGAAATTCAAACCTCCATTCATTGGTTCCACCAAAAATTACTTCTTGGATGAACAAGGACAAAGACAAGCTTGTTGCCTTTGATGAATCATTGATTTGCTTGCTTATTGCTTATTCTTCTCTAAAAAGTTCGATTGCTTTACTGTCAAGTCTAATCAATTTTTTTAAAGTTTGATCCCCAGTCCAAAATCCAAAAGTTTTTCCTCCCTTTTTCTGTATTTTTTAGTCTTATTTATAGGAAATTTAAATGATTAATTTTAATTGCTTAAGGAAACTGTATTTAATTAGGAAAAGAAACCGAAACCAAATTCTATTTGGTTTCGAAAAAAATTGCGTCGAAAAAATTTCACTGGCAAAAATTGTATCGGGCTGCGAGAGGCTACGAGCACTGGTGGGCTGTGGGCCAGAATTTCCATGGAAACTTACGAGCTGGGCATCTAGAAGCCACTTCTCCCGCAGGATTTTCCTGCGGGCTAAATGGCCCAAGGCCATTTCGTCTAACGCTTTCGGCGATGAATTTTTTCGTCGCGATTTTTATTTTTATTTATTTATTTTTATTTTTATTTTATTAAAAGTTAAAAAAATAACTACTAAAATAAATATTATTTAATTAAATTACCACAAAAATTATTTTGGACTATAAAAAAATAACGGACCGGACTGGGTAAAAAATTAAGGGTCTACAGTTTGTCCCCTACTTGAACGATATGAGATTACGGCAAAAGAGAGTGAAAAGAAATAAAACTTAATTTTAATGAGATGGTTACTTGAATTTGATTTGGATACTTGAACCCGAGGCTGAACTTGATTTGGGTACTTGGACCCGAGAATTGATTTGATTTGGGCACTTGGACCCGGGATTGGATACTTGGACTAGAGATTGGTTTGATTTGGGTAGTTGGACCCGAGATTGGGTACTTGGACCCAAGACTGAATTTGATTTGGGTACTTGAACTCGAGATTGGGTACTTGGACCCGAGACTAAATTTGATTTGGGTACTTAGACCCGAGATTGGGTACTTGGATCCGAGACTGGTTTAATTTGGGTACTTGGACCCGAGAATGGGTACTTAGACCCGAGACTGAATTGAATTTGTGTACTTGGACCTGAGAATGGGTATTTGGACCCGAGATTGATTTGATTTGGGTACTTGGACCCGAGACTGAATTTGAATTTGGGTGCTTGGACCCGAGACTGAATTGAATTTGGGTACTTAGACTCGAGAATGGGTACTTGGACCCGAGATTGATTTGATTTAGGTACTTGGACCCGAGATTGGGTAATTAGACCCGAGATTGAATTTGAATTTGGGTGCTTGGACCCGAGACTAGATTGAATTTGGATACTTGGACCTGAGATTAGATTGAATTTGGGTACTTGGACCCAGGATTGAGTACTTGGACCCAAGATTGATTTGATTTGGATACTTGGACCTGAGATTGAGTACTTGGACCTGAGACTGATTTGATTTTGGTACTTAGACCCGAGATTGATTTGATTTTGGTACTTAGACCCGAGATTGGATACTTGGACCCGAGATTGGGTACTTGGACCCGAGATTGGGTACTTGGCCCAAGATTGGGTACTTGGACCCGAGATTGAATTTGATTTGGGTACTTGGACCCGAGATTGGGTACTTGGCCCTGAGATTGAATTTGATTTGGGTACTTGGACCCGAGATTGGGTACTTGGACCAGAGATTGAATTTGATTTAGGTACTTGGACCCGAGAATGGGTACTTGGACCCAAAAATGAATTGACTTTGGGTGCTTGGACCTAAGACTGAGTTCGACTGACCTTTTATTAGTTGAGAAGTCTGACTGCTCCGGCTGTTCTATGCATTGTGGTTCTTCAACCACAAAATGGATCTTCATTGTTGGACCTTGGATCTTCATCCTTAGCATCAGATCTACGCCTTTGAAAATGGATCTTCATCCTTAGAGATCAGGTCTTCACCCTTGAAAATGAATCTTCATCCTTTGAGATTGGGTCTTCACCCTTGAAAATGGATCTTCATCCTTTGGACTTCAGGTCTTCACCCTTGAAATTGGATCTTCATCCCTTGAGATTAGGTCTTCACCCTTGAAAGTGGATCTTCATCCATTAGAGGTCGAGTCTTTACCCTTGAAACATGGATCTTTATCCATTAGAAATCGGGTCTTTACCCTTGAAACATGGATCTTTATCCATTGAAGGCCGGGTCTTTACCCTGGCTTCAGCTCTTTTAACTGGACTGATCTTTTGTCTTTTGCATCTTCATTCTTTTGAGAGTTCTAATGTTCCATTCCTTTATTCTTCCTTTTTGCAAAAATTCAGCTATTTTTAGTTGGACCTTATATCTTCTCCTTGTCCCCCTGCGTGGCGAAATATTTACAAGTCAGTTAAAAAATGTTTGGTATATAAACTCAAAAAATTGAAAAGGAGAAACTTTGCCCCCTGTATAGGCTCAAACCCATGATTTTTCCATGCGGGCTCTGATTGATGTTCTTATTGTCTAGTTCTTCACAAAAGCACGCATTTCTTCTATTTGCAAAATTACTGGAACTTTCTCAAGCAATGGGCTTTCCTTGCCCCCCTGATTTGATATCTTCTTTTGATTATTTACTTCACAGGGTGTTTGCTGTTCACTTTGATAAAGAATAGACAATGCAATACAAGAAAATGCAATGTGATATGCTCATGTATGCATGATATGCATGAATTACACTTACAGTAGTTCCATCGACTCACAGACCGAGGTGATTAGCAGAAGAGTTCTTATTGGTTCCTTTGAGATGCCCATTCAGTTCTTGCACTAGAATGATAGGATGATTCACATTTATGGCTTTTATCTTTGATATGTTGAAAATATGAAGAAATGGAGGCCCCAAATAGCCGAGATACATCCATTTCAAATTATGATTCAGTATGTCAGTTGGTAGCTTCTTCATGACCTTGCTAATTGCCCATTATGTCCTTCGAGGTTTGACTGTTCAACATATTTCCCTAAACTTGAAGGCTTTGTATGACAAAACATTTTTTTTTGAATTTTTATTTTGAAATCAATTGTTGGCTTTGCCAAATCAATGTCAATACACCTCAGGACTTGATCTTCCAAATTAATATATCTATAACATGATAACCCTAGTTACCGTACTAAACTTGGGAATCATTTCTATTTAAGCAAGAATTGTTGCACTTCAGATTGGCACATACACATTACTTGGTCAAAGATCTCATTTGAGTTTAAATATTGTCTATCTCATATGCATGCTTATCCAAACTATCTCCACTAATAAACTCTACCTACCATGGGTTAAATGAATGCCATTTTCAAGTCGAAGCCATTGTGACACTATAGTGCAAACCCTCACACTACAAATTTCTTGTTTGAACTTTAGGCAGCTGGGAGCAATCTTGCTAGACTCCAAATTCCTTCTATATCTTCTTGGCATTAATCTGGATCTTGATTAGGACAGTTTTTGCCCTTGCAAAACATTTGGTACCCGAATTCATTTCTTTTCTCCTTAACCCTTTTATTTCTTTTTATTTTTCTAGTCTTCCCTTTCTTTGAGCATTTTATCATTTCGTCTCTCTTCCTTGTAGGACTGTCAAGTATAGAACTTTCAAGAACTGGATGGTCTTTCTCCTTTTTCTCTGATTCTAATTGAATCTTTGGTTGGGTTGGACCAGTTCAAGTCAAATTGTCCTTATAAACCAAATGGAAGCCTTTTGCTGCTTTAGGTAAAAGAGAACTCAGTTGGCTTTTTGAACCACCTTTTTGGGTTTTATTTTTCTTCTTTTATTTTTCTTATTGTTTGTTTTTTTTTGTTGTTTTTGTTGTTTTTTTTCTTTTTTTTTCTTTTTTCTCTTCTTTCTTTTTTTTTTGAGTCTAGCTCTAAAAGAGTTGTCTTGTTTGTACCAACTTGGGTTTCCAATAATGGATGAGTGGAGTGGTATTAATTTGCTTCAATCTTAACTAGGGATAAATCATTTGTTACTCTGATGTTGTCTTGGAGATATTAAGAAAACTTCAATTATCCTTATGTTCTTGAGAACTTTAACTACCCTTATGGTCTTGAGAATTTCAACTATCCTTATGGCTTTGGCTCTGCATTCCATTATTTGATCTTCTTGCCTCTTCACCTTAGTGATCATAAGACTTGTCAAAAGTATCATAACAGCTCAGGGTAGGTTGTTGAGGTTATATGCCAATGAAAAGAATGCTAAAATTTTATGAAGGCTCAAAGGGACAACTAGGGATTGATATTTAATAGGGTGGATACAAGTTTTTGGCTAACCAAAAAAAAATGCCTAGATCATTTCTCTCTTAAATAAACAGAGTTCAATTTTGCCTTGAAAGTTTTTCAAAGCATGCTCTAAGACTAACTAGAACCTAGACAAAGGTCATTATGCAAGAGTCCTCTTTAAGTAAGCATACACAACTCAATGCTATAGAGCAATTCCCTCACCTAGTAAAGTCATTCGAGTCATGATGCCTATATATATTAATTCATGAATCATCAAGCTAGATTCCTCATTGGTTGAGCACCAAAATGAACAAAGACCAACAAAAACATTGATGAAAGTAATTTATTCAAACAAATATAAATTTGAAAAATAAGATTGTTCCAATTAAATATTAAAGAAAGTAAAATTGAAAAGCAACATTCAAACTAAGGAAGTTTGTTGAGTTTAAACTTCTTTTCCTTTCACATCTTCAATTTTCCCATCTTGAAAGGACGATAAAACAAAATCTTCTTCCAATCCTTTTCCTACCATGAAGGTTGCTGGTGGTGGCACCCTGTTGAACCTTGGAAATGGATTACCTTTGTTATTGGGCTTATCCGGCTCAGGCAACTTGTCATTATCAATTAAATTCTGGATCTCATGCCTCCACTTCATACAATTGTCCATTTCGTGTCCAGGCCTTTGATGGAATTGGCAAAATGCATTAGTATCAAAGTTAGGTGGAAGAGGATTAGGCAAAGGATGAGGACTCAAGGGTTGTAACAATCCCTTCTTTTGTAGCTTATTAAGAACCCTAGATAGTGGCTTCCCTAATTCTGAAAACTGCCTCATTCCTCCTTGACTAGTGGAGTTAAAATCAGCTTCCTTTTGTGTACTTTGATTGCTAAGCTGATAATTTCCTTTCTCATTCCTTCTTGCCTAAAAGTGATTCTTCTCCCTTTCCCATTCTTCAATTTGCAGACCAGCTTAGAGGAGATCTTTGAAATCATGGATGAGTGTATGAGACATATTTTCACAAAGACTAGACAACACCCCTCTCATAATCATCCTCATTTGATTAGATTCATCGGGCCTCTTCTTGAGCAAATTAGCCTTATTTCTCCATCTTTTCACATAGTCCACAAAATTTTCATTTGGTCATTGCCTAATGGACTCAACTTCCATTAAGGTAACTTCCATTTCAACATTATATCCATATTGTTGGATGAAGGCCTTGTATAGCATGTCCCAATCTTTTTGAGTACTTTCCTCTAAGGTGTTGACCCAATTTTGGACAATAGGGTCCAATGAGAGTATGAAGTACCTTGGAGTTTGAGCCTTAGTAGCTCGGGCAGACTGCATAGCAGTGATATACTGCTTCACATGGAGATGGGGGTTTCCAGTACCATTTTACCTAGTGAAGGAAGGCATCTTGAACTTATATGGGGCCTCCTCATCTTGTTTAAATAGTTTATCGATCTAGGACATCTCTTCGGTTTTCAGTTTCTTTTTTCTAAATTAGCAATCATCTTCTTAACCTCAGACATCTCAGTCTTTTCAATAGTTGCCTTCTCAACAACCTTCGGCTCCTTTTTATCTTGAGGATCTTGGAAGTATTGAGCCCAATCATCATCATCATCAATGATCACCTTATCATCATCAAAACCCAATAAACCCTTATTCCTATACTTAGCAGTAGAAGAAGAGTCAATAGGAGCTATGCTAGCCCAAGCAGATGAGTCAGGAATTGAGCATGCAGTTTACTATTTGTCATTAATTATTTTTTCCACGCAGGAGGCAACAGTATATAGGTACCCACTTATAGTAAAAAATAATTGAATGTTTTTCAATGTACTAACTACAATTAATTTTTTGCATTTATTTTGGGACCAAAACTCAACCAATCAACCTCGGGTTTAGAACCCAACCAATCCAGTTTTGGGTCCAGAACCGAACCAATCAACCTCGGGTCAAGAATCCAACAAATCTGATTTTGGGTTCAGAACCCAACCAATCAAATTCGGGTATAGAACTCAACAAATAACTTCGTATCCAGAACCCAACCAATCCAGTTTCAGGTTTAGAACCCAACCAATCCAATTCTGGGTGCGAAACCCAACCAACCTCGTATCCAAAACCCAACCAATCCATTTTTGGGTCAAGAACTCAACCAATCAACCTCATGTCGAGAACCCAACCAGTCTAGTTTCGGGTCCAGAACCCAACAAATCTAGTTTCGAGTTCAGAACTCAACCAATGAAGTTTTGATCTTGAACCTAACCTATCCATTTTTAGGTCCAGAACCCAACCAATCAACTTCGGGCCCAGAACCCAAGCAATCTAGTATCGGGTGTAGAACCCAACCAACCTCGAATCTAGAACCCAACAAATCTAGGGCACAACAATTCTAGTTTCAGGTCTATAACCCAACAAATCTAGGGCCAGAACCAAACCAAACTAAACCTCGAGTCCAGAATCCAATCAATCCAGTCTCAAGTCTAGAACCAATAAAACATAGAATTTAGAATCCAACCAATCTAGTTTCAGGTCTAGAACCCAATAAAAGCTTGAGTCCTTGTAATATCCCGAAATATACCCTAAGAATTTTAGGGCTATTGTTGTATTTGGAATTAATGTATATGTATATATGGGAAATATAAATACAATATATATAAGACATAAACATATACATCATATATATATATGGGATATAAAATGGTGTAGGAAAAGTGAGTTGTATATATATATTTGTATAATTAGTTAATAATAATAATAATGATAATAAGGACAAAAAGAAAAGAGAAGAAGAAAGTCAATGGTGGACAAATGTATGGTGGAGGTTATTTGAGAAATATTAATTATATTATTATTATTATTATTATTATATATATGGGATAAGAACGGAAGAAAGAAGAACTTTCTTTCTTCTTTTGTTGCTTCTTCTTCTTCGTGGACGAGAGAGAGAGAGAGAGAGAGAGAGAGAGAGAGAGATGATTTCACTTATATACATAACAAATCCATGGTGATCTTGAGAGAATTGAAGATTGTTATTGAAGATTTGGTAAATTATTCAAGTAAGTATTCACTCCTTTGCATTGATTCTTATTGTTTGAGGTTGGGGTTGATATGGTTAGTGTGGGATGATGATGTTAATGAAGGATTGAAGTTTATATATGTGTGAAACTAGTATTTTGATGATTATAACATGGTTATTTGTGAGAATGATGATGAATTGTTGAGATTGTTGAGTAAGAGTTTAGTATTAATGAATTGGGGATTTGAGCAATTGATATATGATTGATGTATGATTGTGTTTAAGGAAGTTGAAAACATAAAATACTTGTATTGAAATTCATGTATCTTATCATCGGATTTGAATTAGGTTGTGAAGGAAGTGGATTGCTAAGTGATGAAGAATTCTTGGAAGGTAAAGTGTATAGATTTGTGAGTGGTTCTTAAGGTAAGTACAAATTACCTTAATTTATGCTTTAATATGATGGTTAAACTTAACACATATTTATTTGAAATTATGTTAATGATGTTGATTATGTCCATTGAAATAATGCTATATGATATATATATGTGATTGAGTGTAACCAAAGGAGATTTGGACATGTTTAGAGTTCAATTCATGAGAGACACGGCCAAGTCAAGGAAATTTTGAATGTGTTGGATTGATTTTTGGGAGACACAGTCACTGGCTCAGCCGTGTCCCTTGCCCGTGCTTGTTACTGTCTGATTTTTGTTGAGAGACACGGCCATGTTCCATGCCCATGTTTGCTACTGCCAAATTGTGGTTGAGAGACACGGCCACAAGCTTGGCCGTGTCCCTCAAATGTGTTGGCCGTGTCCCTCAAATATGTTAGTTAATGTTCTTATTCTTGATTATTCTTGCATTGTTAGATCTTCTAAAGGTTTTATGGTATTTATACTTCAAATATATGTAAAACAAATGTATGTTGAGGATTCCAAATATAAGAGGAAGGTAAATTATATATGTGTATATCAATGATAATCATTCTTGATGGATGTATAATGTGCTTGATTATGAATATTTAAATAATGAGATGTTGTGTACAATGTGGAATGAAATGTTGATATTTATGAATGATGCTATGTGGGATATAATGTGATCATTGATGATGAGGTACTTTAATGTTATGATTGAGGCTTGTTTGCCTAATTGATGATATAAATGCACACTTGAATAATGAAGTGTTATATTGTGAAATGAAATGTGAAGCCATTGTGATTGGCTATGATGATTCAAATGAGATATGAAGCCATTGTGATTGGCTATGATGGTTCAATTGAGATAAATGGGGCATGTTTGCCTATATTATGATGAGAATTGGAAATGGAATTGAGAATGAAATAATAAATGAATTGTGTGTGTCTAATATGTTATTCATTTTCAGAGTTTTGTTATTGGTGGCATGCCTAATGATAGTAACAATCTCTTGAAGTTAGGTTGGATTTGATCCTTGAAGCCAAGTTGGGTTGAAGTTTAACATGTTTTACTCCCCTTGAAGCTTGGTTGGGTCTAATCCTTGAAGCCTAATTGAGATGTTACAACCCTTGAAGCTAGGTTGGATTGGTTCTTGAAGCCAAGTTTGGTTGATGCTTAGCATGCTTTACTCCCCTTGAAGCTTGGTTGAACCTTAATCCTTGAAGCCTAGTTGGGATAATGATAAATGTGAAAAATTGAACCAAAACATTAACTCTGAAAGTGGAATGGCATATTAGTGTTTTGGGCCCATGCTTGTGTTTGTATATATATGGATTGTTGAATAATGGAATAAATGAATAATGTTAAATAATGGAGTAAATAAATAATGAGATATATGTTTTTGTTTTAATGTGAACTATGGAATGAAATATAATGTTATGTGATATATGGTGATAACTATGGATTGAAATATATGATGATAATCATGGAATGAGATGTATACAATATATAAATAAATTATTGAAAGTGAATATAGCTTAAGAAGCTATGTTGAATGATGAGCTTATAAAAATATAACATGATGTGTAAAATGTATATGGATGTGGAAATGATGAATATTGCTTCATGAAGGTTTTAGGTAGTCATTAAATTGTGAATTATTGAAATGAAGTGTATGTGTATATGATTATGAATAAAACATTAGTAAAAGTATATATGAAAAGTGTATTCACAATGGGAAAACATGATAAGAAAATAATGATATATAAAGTTAATATATAAATATGATTTTATGAAATGTATGTTTATATGAATGATTTGTATTACTAAGCTCTCGGGCTTAGCGCGGTTGTGTGATCGCGCAGGTGATTATGTGGTTGATTCGGAAGTCAAGCTGTTATGCCACGAGAAGGGTAAGAGTGTTTCGAGACCAACTAGAAGGTGATGCATACATGTATGATTTAATTATGATGTATTATTCATAATATTACATTCATATGTAATAATGAAGTTTTGGTAAATAAGATTAAGATCATTGAAAGTATAATGATTTTGTTAATGTTATTTAAATTAATGTAATATTGTTTGAACTTGATTAAAGATTTTGAAATTTAAAACTAAAAGTGACATTCTTATATTCTATATACGTATTGTATGTATACTAGGTATATGTATAGTACTTATATAGAGCATGGGGGTGTTATAGTCCTGAGCCCAACCAATCCAGTTTTGGGTTCAAAACGCAACAACCTCGGGTTAAGAACCTAACTAAACCAACCTAGGGTCCAGAACCAAACCAGTCCAGTTTTGGGTCTAGAACCCAACCAATCTAGTTTCTAGTCCAGAACCCAACCAACCTCTGGTCTGAAACTCAACCAATCAAGTTTTGGGTCCAGAACCCAATCAACCTCGTGCCCAAAACCCAACAAATCCCACCTCGATTCCAGAACCTAACTAATCCATTTTTGGGTTCAGAACCCAACCAATCAACCTCGACTATAGAGCCTAGCCAATCCAGTTTTGAATCTAGAAACCAACCAATCAACCTCGGGTCCAGAACCCAACTCATCCAGTTTTGGGTTAAGAACCCAACCGATCAACTTCGGGTCCAGAACCCAACCAATCTTGTTTTGGGTCCAGAACTTAACCAATCAACTTTGTGTCCAGAACCCAACCAATCTAGTTTCGGGTCTAGAACCCAACCAATCAACCGTGGGCCCAGAACTCAACCAATACAGTTATAGGTGCAGAACCCAGCCAATCAAACTTGGATCCAGAACCCAAACAATCCAGTTTTTGGTCCATAACCCAGCCAACCTAGGGTCCAAAACCTAACCAAACCAACCTCAGGTCCAGAACCAACCCAATCCAATTTTAGAACCAATCTAGTTTTTGGTCCAGAACCCAACCGACCTCTGGTCCGAAACTCAACCAATTAAGTTTTGGGGCCAGAACCCAATCAACCTCATGACCAAAACCAAAAAAATCCCACCTCATTTCCAAAACCCAACTAATTGAGTTTCGGGTCCAGAAACCAACCAATCAACTTGGGGTCCAGAGCCCAACCAATCCAGTTTTGGATTCAAAATCCAATCAATCAACCTTTGGTCAAGAACCCAACCCATCTAGTTTTGGGTTCATAACCCAACCAATCTACTTCGAGTCTAGAACCCAACCAATCCGGTTTTGGGTCCAGAACCCAACCAACCAACCTTGGGTCCAGAACCCAACCAATCCAATTTCAGGTGCAGAACCTAACAAATCAACCTCGGATTTAGAACCCAAACAATCCAGTTTTGAGTCCAAAACTAAACAAACCTCATGCCTAAAACCCAACCAATCCAGCCTCGGGTCCAGAACCTAACTAATCCATTTTCGAGTCTAGAGCCCAACCAATCCAGCCTCAAGTCCTGAACCCAACTAATCCATTTTAAGGTCTAAAACCCAACCAATCAACCTCTAGTCCAGATCCGAACTAATTCAATTTTGGGTCCAGAATAAAACCAATCAACCTCTGGTCCAGAATCCAACCAATCATGTTTTGGGTTCAGAACCCAACCAATTAACTTCGGCTCTAGAACTGAACCAATCCATTCAGGTCTAGAACCCAACAAATCATTCTCAATTCAAGAACCCAACCAATCCTGTTTTGGGTGCAGAACCTAACCAATAAACTTCGGGTCTAGAACCCAACCAATCTAGTTTTGGGTCCAGAACCCAACCAATCAACTTCATGTCTAGAACCCAACCAATCCAGTTTTGGATCCAAAACCTAACCAATCAACCTTGGGTCCAGAACCCAACCAATCTAGTTTCAGGTGCATAACCTAACCAATCATCCTCAAATCCAGAACCCACCCAATCTAGTTTTGGGTCCAAAACCAAAGAAACCTCATGCCCAAAACACAAATAATCCAGCCTCGGGTCCAGAACCCAACTAATCCTTTTTTGGATCCAAAACCTAACCAATCCAGTATTGGGTCTAGAACTAAACAAACCTCGTGCAAAAAAAAAAAACCAATTCAGCCTGAACCTAACTAATCCATTTTAGGGTCCAGAACCCAACCTATCATCCTCGGTTATAGAATCCAGCCAATCCAGTTTCGGGTGAAAAACCCAACCATCCTCGGATCCAAAACCCAAAAAAAACTAGGTTTGGGTCCAGAACCCAACAAACCTTGAGCCCAAAGCCTAACAATTCCAATTTTAGTTCCAGAACCCAACAAACCTCGGGTTCAGAACCCAACCAATCTATTCTCGGGTCCAGAACCTAATAAACCTAGAATTCAAAACCCAACCAATCTAGTTTCAGGTTCATAACCCAACCAATCCAGTTTTAGTTACATAGCACATGAGCACATAGTACACAGATATTTATTGTGGGTATATAATTTTTGCATGTCTGCACAATATTTTTTATACTGATTAAATATTTTTTCCATGTAAGGGGCAAGAGTATATAGGTACCCACATATAATATAAAATAGCTGATTTTTTTTTGCAATTTACTAACTACAATTAATTTTTTGCATGTGTTTCTAGTCCAGAACCCAACTAATCAACCTCGGGTCTAGAACCCAACCAATCCAGTTTTGGGTCCAAAACCCAACCAATCAACCTCGGGTCCAAAACCCAACCAATCCAGTTTCGAGTTAAGAACCCAACTAATCAAATTCGGGTCCAAAACCCAGTTTTAGGTCCAAAACCCAACAAATCAACTTTGAGTCTAGAACCCAACCAATCCAGTTTCGGGTCCAAAAGCCAACCAATCAACCTCAGGTCTAGAACCCAACCAATCCAATTCCGGGTGCGAAACCAACCAACATCGTATCTAAAACCCAACCAATCCATTTTTGGGTCAAGAACTCAACCAATCAACCTCATGTTGAGAACCTAAGCAGTCGAGTTTCGGGTCCAGAACCGAACAAGTCCAGTTTCGGGTTCAGAACTCAACCAATGAAGTTTGGATCTTGAACCTAACCTATCCATTTTTTGGTCCAGAACCCAACCAATCAACTTCGGGTCCAGAACCCAACCAATCCAATTTTAGGTTCAGAACCCAACCAATCAACATTGGGTCAAGAACCCAACAAATCCAATATCGGGTGTAGAACCCAACCAACCTCGGATCTAGAACCCAACAATTCTAGTTTTGGGTCTAGAATCTAGCAAATCTAGGGCTAGAACCAAACCAAACCAGTTTCGAATTTAGAACCCAACAAACCTTGAGTCCAGAACCCAATTAACCCAGTCTCGAGTCTAGAACCAATAAAACATAGAATTTAGAATCCAACGAATCCAGTTTGAGGGCCAGAACCCAATAAAAGCTTGAGTCTTGAGCCCAACCAATCCTGTTTTTAGTCCAGAACCCAACAACGTCGGGTCAAGAACCTAATTAATCCAACCTAGGGTCCAGAACCCAACCAGTCCAGTTTTGGGTACAGAACCCAACCAATCTAGTTTCTAGTCCAGAACCTAACCAACCTCTGGTCCGGAACCCAACCAATCAAGTTTTGGGTCCAGAACCCAATCAACCTCGTGCCCAAAACCCAACAAATCCCACCTCGAATCCATAACCCAACTAATCAATTTTTGGGTTCTGAATTCAACTAGTCAACCTCGGGTCCAAAGCATAGCCAATCAAGTTTTTGAATCCAGAAAACCAACCAATCAACCTTGGGTCCAGAACCCAACCCATCCAGTTTTGGGTTAAGAACCCAACCGATCAACTTCGGGTCTAGAACCCAACCAATCCAGTTTTGGGTCTAGAACTTAACCTGTAATATCCCAAAGTATACCCTAAAAGTTTTGGAATACTTATTGTTATATTTGAATTAATTGTTATAAATGTATATGTTTAAATGGAAAGAGAAAAGAGGTAAGGGAAGAGTGTATATGTTGTATATATAGTGATATATACAACATATACAAGTCAAAGAAATGGAAGTCAAAAGAAGATAAATTAATTATTTTAAATTAATTAAATTAATTAATAGGAAATTGGATTAATGAGTGGAAGAGGATATTTTAGATTATTGTAATATTAATTTGCTTGGTGGATTTTAAAATGAGGTTTAAGTGGTTAGTAAGTGTTTGACTTTGCTATTCTTCTTCTTCTTCTTTTCTTTTCCTTCATGGCTGACGCCCTCTAAAGCAAGAGGGAAAGAGAGTTTTTGATTTTCCAAGCTCAAGATTGAAGGATGTTTCAAGTGATCAAGTTGGAAATCTAAGAAGTTTCATCAACTTTGGTAAGTTTTCCACTTGATTCCCTTGTTTTCTTTTAAGTTGTATTTGAGTTTGATGGTTGATTATTGATAGTAT
The DNA here is from genome assembly GCA_947685225.1 of Garcia nutans. Classification (NCBI taxonomy): domain Eukaryota; kingdom Viridiplantae; phylum Streptophyta; class Magnoliopsida; order Malpighiales; family Euphorbiaceae; genus Garcia; species Garcia nutans. The sequence continues at coordinate 25,407,606 of CANTUV010000024.1, forward strand.
GAGTATGTTAGTTTGTGGTGTGTTTGAGAGTGTTGGGTTTAATTGATTGTGATTTTGGCATTGAATTGAAGAGAAGGAGTTAGGTTTGGTGTTGGAAAAGTAAGAGTTGTGTTTATGTTATGGTTGTGAATTGGTAATTGATGTAAATATTGAGTTTGATCAATTATTATCTTAGATTTTCTATATGTTTGTGTTTAATGAAGTTAAAAGCACAGAATACATGAGTTTAATCCGAAGCAGAGGCAAAGTGAATGCCACAGTAGTGGCAAGTGTGTGCCACGGTCGTGGCATATGAGTGCCACAGTCGTGGCAAGTGAGGGACACGACCGTGGGATTGAAAGTGTGACTGTGTCTTCAAAAATTTTGATATAACAGAGCAAGTTCCAATGCCACGCCCGTGGCCTTTGAAGGCCACGACCATGGGGGTTTTAAAGCAAAGTGGACAGACTCGTTTGCTATCCCATGGTCGTGGGGTTGTGAGGCCACGACCGTGGGGACCTATATAGTGGTTTTGGCTTGTAATTTGTGATCTACGGGCCTAGTATGAGACTAATAGATGAATAACTGTATTGAAATTCATGTGTATCTATAAGTAAGTGTGTATTATTCCTTTTGGATTAGGTTGTGAAGAGGTTGAGTTTCCCTAATCCAAGTAGTGAAGAATTCTTGGAAGAGGAAGTGTATAGATTGGTGTGAGTTGTTCTTACAAACTTACATGGTTACATACATTTACATGATTTTGAGGCTTAACACATTTGGTTGTAAATGTGTTAAGTAATTTATTACATTGTTAATACTTTGGATTAATGTTATGATTTGCATAATGTGAATGATATGATGATCATTCAAAATATATGTTCAATGCAATTGGTTATATATACTTTAATGATGAGATGTGAAGCCGTTGTTGTTGGCTATGATAATGCAAATGAAATAATTGGGGCATGGTTGCCTATTTGATTATGGAATATGAAATGAGAAATGAATTGAGAAAGAGATTGATAAAGAGATAAATGAAATAATTGTGTGCCTAATATGTTATTAAATTTTCAGAGTTCTGGGTTTGGCGGCATGCCTATGAATTGCTTGACAGGTGAAAAGACTGGGTCGTAAGCCGAGTCCAGCTGATAAATGTGAAATATGATGTTTTTGGGGTGAAAAGACTGGGTCGTAAGCCTCAAAAATGGTAACAGTCTAGTTGGGTTGAGGACCAAGATACTGGGGCCATAGGGTCTAGCCGGGTTGAGGTCCAAGAGACTGGGTCTGTTACACTATCCATGGATAGATATATATGTATCGCATACGGGCTTGATGAATGTGATTATGGACCAAAGCAGTAACTCTGAATTTTGAATAACATATTAGATCCTTTTTGGGCCCATGCTTGTCTTTGTTTCAATGTGAATAATAAATGGTAAAACAATTAAATAAGATAATGACATGTATTGTTATGAAATATAGCATTTTTGAATATAATCTCTATTGCTTGAATGTATGACATTGACATTGCATTATAGCATATTGTTATTGTGTTTGTACCACTAAGTCATTGGCTTAGCGCGATTGTGGTTCATCGCGCAAGTGACAGGGTAGAACCGGAGAGTTCAGCTAGACCGAGTCGAGTCTAGACTCTGAAGTGTTGATTTTGGGCTTAAAGATCAGAGACGAACTGCCAAACATGTATAAACTTTATGTTTTGTAAATATTTATTTTGATATATATGTATATGTAAATACTGCTACATTTTCGGCTGCTTAATAAATAAATAAATGTTTTACTTGTTATGTTCCATAATATACATATATATATGAAATGTTTTCAATTTTCCTCATATTATTGTAGAAGAAAAAAATTGGGTTGTCTTATATAAATCATGGCACTCCTATATCCAGTATACGTATAGTACCGATGTAGTAGTATGTAGTGTGCATATGCGGGGTATAGGGGTGTTACAACTGTTTTGGTATCAGAGCCTAGGTTTGAGATTCTCAACCTAGGTAAATTGTAAGAAAAAGAAAATTCTGATTTTAAAATGTAATTTTTGAATAAGATACATGCTTTGGTATTGGCAGTCTCTGATCTTTGATGAGGTATATTCTGATGTGTTTGCAGATATAGGTAGTGATGGCGTCTCAGTCATGTCAATCCATAGAAGGTAGTGCTGAGAGTGTAGCTCCTGAAGAGGGTAGAGATGGGGCTAGGGTTGAGAGAGCTGGAGTGTAACACCCCTACATCCCGTACACGCACACTACATAGCACCACAGTGTAGTATACGCACACCGAACATAGAGATGCTACGGTTTCCTTTAACACTTGAATCATTTTAAAACATAAGGCATTCTTTCTCATTTTACAATATAGAAAATAAAGTAGTTTACTTGTAATATTAAACAAAGTAGATATAAACTTTTACTCAATACACAGCGGAAATTTTAAATATATTTACATATGTGAATACATTCAAGTCCATGTTTACAGTTTTACTTAAATTTACATTAAAGTCAATACTTTACAAAACATGAAGAAATTATACATGATTGGCAGCTTTTCTCTGATCTTTAAGTCCCAAAATAAATCCTTCAGTGCCTAGACTCAATTGGTCTCGAGGAACTCTCGGGTTCAACTCTGTTACCTGCGTGATGAACCATAATCGCGCTGAGCCAACGACTCAGTAGTACAAACGATACTAACAATATGCTTTAATGCAATGCAATGCCACACATTTCAATGACTTTCCATAGATTTCATTATTCAATCATTATTGAATCACAATTACACAAAGACAAGCATGGGCCCAAAAGACACTAATATGCCATTCAATTTTCAGAGTTAATGCTTTGGTTCAATTATCACATTTATCAATATCATTATCCCAACTAGGCTTCAAGGATTAGGTTCAACCAAGCTTCGAGGGGAACAAAGCATGCTAAGTATCAACCCAACTTGGCTTCAAGAACAAAACCCAACCTAGCTTCAAGGGTTGTAACATCTCAATTAGGCTTCAAGGATTAGACCCAACCAAGCTTCAAGGGGAGTAAAACATGTTTAACTTCAACCCAACTTGGCTTCAAGGATCAAATCCAACCTAACTTCAAGAGATTGTTACTAATAGGCATGCCACCAACAACAAAACTCTGAAAATGGAATAACACATTAGACACACAATTCATTTATTATTTCATTATCAATTACATTCTCAATTCTCATCATCAATTTGGTAAACATGCCTCATTAAAGTCATTATAGAGAACCACAATGGCTTTACATTCCATCACATCTCAATACCCATCTTAGCAATTCATCTTTCAAATGTACAATCATTTGCATCATCATATCATTCATATAACACATATATATATCATCATTGATATAAGCATAGCAAAGTACATTCTTCACAAGAATCAATAATGCAATAATGCAAGACATGTACTTACCTCAAAAGCAATTCACACAACTCAAAACACTCCCTTTCCCAAGGTTCTTATGCTTCTTAAATCAATGACAAATCACCTTCTTCAAGACCTAATCCAAGAATAATAACATACACTTGCTTAGGGATACATAAGAGGTAATCAAGTTAAGAGTTAACTAGGGCAAACTATACACATGACATGCTCAACCACACGGGCGTGTTCCTGACCGTGCCCTAACTCCACAACACAGAAGCTATTACACGCTCATGACCACGGGCGTGTCACTGGGCGTGTAATACATACTGCCTCACACAAAAACATCAACACGTCCAACAACCTGAACGTGCTCCTGGCCGTGTCAATTCTCCATTCTCACAGTAGCTATGACACGCTCAATAACACGGGCGTGTTACTGGCCGTGTCAAACCTACTGCCACACAGAACAATTGACACACCTAAGGACCCTGGACGTGCTCATGGGCGTGTCAGGCCAAAAACCCAGATTCCGGCCAAAACAACACCACAACTAACAAATCACTTCTATCCACCAACATCCACTTCCACCAAACTACAAAACATACCCAAAAACTACCTCAAACTTGCAACAACACCAAAACAAGCCAAAACACATATCAAGCACAATTCACAAACATCATCAAAAACCCTAAACACAACCACAAATTAATCAATACCAACCAACTTACTCTTTTCTTCAATCCAACCCCAAAATCCAAAACCACTTAAACCAAATACTCTTAAACACCACACAATCAAACCAAACACATTCTCAAACACAACTTCAACTCACAAATCCACATAACTTCAAAAACAACACAAGAAATCAACAGAGAATTTACCAAAGATGGAGAACTCTTAAACCTCCAACTTGATCTCTTGAAAACTCTCTTCAATCTTGAACTTGGAAGAACGAATCTCTATCTTGCTCTCTTTCTTCTTGATGGCCGGACAACACAGAAAAGCAAAGAGAAGAGAAGGAAAGAAAATGGTCCACGGCAAGGGAAGAAAGAAAGAAGAAAAGAGAGAAAGCAAAAGTCAAATCATCTCCTCAAAACCCTCTCCTCTAAGCAAAATAATATAAAATAATACAAATATCTTCTTCCACTCCACTAACTCTAATCCCACTTATGATTAAATAATCCCTTAAACACAATTAATCAATAATTAATCTCTTCCTTTGACTTACCCATTGACTTGTGTATATGTATGTTATATATATTTACATATATACAACATATAAACTCTCTCTTCACTTATTTTTCCTCTTTTCCAATTAAACACAAATACACTTACTTCAATTACAACAATTATTCCACCAAACTTCTAGGGTATATTTTGGGATATTACATGGAGAGGCACCTGCTCTTATGCTAGAGAGATTAGCTACTGATGAGGTTCCACCGGTTTGGTAAAGGCATGTGGTAGAATTATTGAGGCAAGCTCCAGTGCAGCCACCGCCACCACAGCCACAAGTGCTGGTGAGACATTATGATAAATTGAGAAAGTATGGGGCTGAAGATTTCTTTGGTACTACAGATCCTGCAGTAGCTGAGCAGTGGTTGGATAGAGTTCATAGGGTATTTATCCAGTTGCAAGCCACTCCTGAAGTGAAGTTTGATTATGCTAGATCCCTTCTGCAGAAAGATGGTTATGATTGATGGTAGACAGTTCCTCATGCTATGGATGATCCACCGACTTTGTTTTATAGTGATTTTCTGCGGGAGTTTGAGTAGAAATATACTTCGAGGGAGTATAAGGATGTCAAGAAGATGGAATTTCTGAATCTGAGACAAGATAACCAGACTGTGATAGAGTATGAGGTAGAGTTCATCCGGTTGAGTCACTATGCCGGTGGGATTATTTCTGATGAGATTGACCGGTGTAGGAGATTTGAAGAGGGATTGAGGCCCTCTATTATGTGTATTGTTGCTGGTTCCCAGTATCAGGATCTTTCCCAGCTTGTTGCAGCAGCCAGAAGTATTGAGAGAGCACAGGCTATTGCAGCAGCTGCTACTGAAGAGGAGACCAGAGTTATGAGATCCCAGTTTGAGGTAGGGTCTTCGTCTATGAAGAGAGGCAGAGGAAGTTTTGTTCCGAGAGTCAGTAGGAGCCAGAGGCAGTCGGGTAGGTCATTTCACTATCAGAGGCAGAGACTGAGACCTACAATTTCTGTAGCTAGTGCTCCGACTCCAGTGGTTCAGAGGTCTACTCCACCTACATGTGTCCATTGTGGTAGGATACATGGGGGTGTTTGTTGGAAGATTGGTGGATCAGCTGTGTGTTTCAGATGTGGATCGCCTGACCATTTCATTAGAGATTGTCCTGAGATGTAGGAGCATAGGCAGGCAGATTCTGCAATTTCTTGACCTAGTGTGAGAGGAGGTCGAAGTGGCAGAGGTGTTAGTAGAGGTGGTCGACCTGGGATCAGTCAGAGAGGAGGCTCTACATCCAGAGGCAATAGGCCAGATGAGGCTGGGTCTTCTCAGAGAGTGTATATGATGCCGAGACAGCCGGATGCTTCAGCAGTTATTGCGGGTATATTTTCTTTATTTGGCATTTCAGTTCTTGCTTTGATTGATCCAGGATCTACTCATTCATACATAAGTGCATCTATCTTGCCTGTGTCTGAATTGCATTTAGAGTCCTTAGGATTTGATGTGTTGGTGACAAATCCTTTAGGGCATAGTGTGGTTGTTAGCAAGGTGCATCGTGATAGTGTAGTTGTGGTGCAAGGTGAGGAGTTTCGTGGTGATTTGATTGAAATGCCTTTTAAGGAGTATGATTTGATTTTAGGTATGGATTGGTTGTCTAAGCATGGAGCTGTGGTAGACTGTCAAAAGAAGTGTGTTACCTTGAGAACCGGTGATGGTAGAAGTGCGTTGGTATCTAGTGAGCAAAGACAACTTGCATCCTTGTTTGTTTCAGCTGTTACAGCTAGGAAGTTGATTAGAAAAGGGTGTGATGCTTATCTTGCTCTTGTTGTAGATACCAGAACAGTGGGTTCTCAACTTGATAGTATACCCACAGTTACAGAATTTCCAGATGTTTTTTCGAAAGAGTTGCCAGGGTTACCTCCTGAGAGAGAGGCTAAGTTTGGTATCGATTTGTTGTCTGGTACCACTCCCATCTCTATTACTCCTCATCGAATGGCACTTGCTGAGTTGAGAGAGTTAAAGGTGCAGTTACAGGAGTTATTGGATAAAGGGTTTGTTTGCCCTAGCGTTTCTCCGTGGGGAGCTCCTGTTTTGTTTGTGAAGAAGAAGGATGCTACTTTGAGGTTGTGCATCGATTATAGGCAATTGAACAAGGTGACTATCAAGAATAAGTATCCTTTGCCTAGGATAGATTATCTCTTTGATCAGTTGAAGGGAGCAGCAGTGTTTTCCAAGATTGATTTGAGATCAGGGTACCATCAGTTGAGAGTCAGAGCTGAAGATGTTCCTAAAATAGCTTTTCGCACAAGGTTGGGCATTATGAGTTTTTAGTGATGCCTTTTGGATTGACGAATGCACCTGCAGCTTTCATGGATTTGATGAATAAGGTGTTTAGGCCCTATCTAGATCAGTTTGTGGTGGTCTTCATTGATGATATTTTGGTGTATTCGTGTAATGAAGAGGATCATGACAAGCATCTGCGGATTGTGTTGCAGACCCTGAGAGAGAAGCAATTGTATGCTAAGCTGTCGAAGTGTGAGTTTTGGCTGGATCAAGTGACTTTCCTGGGTCATATAGTTTCAGCAGATGGTATAAGAGTTGATCCGAATAAAGTTGAGGCCATTTTGAATTGGAGTCCACCGAAGTCTGTAACTGAAGTTAGAAGTTTTCTGGGTTTAGCAGGCTATTATCGACGCTTTGTGAAAGGTTTTTCTTTGATAGCTACTCCACTCACCAGATTACTTCGAAAAGGAGTTAGATTTATATGGACAGATCATTCTCAAGCTAGTTTTAAACAGTTGAAGGAAATGTTGACTCAAGCTCCTGTTCTTACTTTGCCTATGGAAGATAAACCATATGTGATTTACAGTGATGCTTCACATAATGGTTTAGGTTGTGTTTTGATGCAAGAGGGTAAAGTTATAGCTTATGCTTCTCGGCAGTTGAAGCCGCATGAGCTTAATTATCTGACGCATGATTTGGAATTGGCAGCCATAGTTTTTGCTTTGAAGATTTGGCGACATTACTTGTATGGGGAGAAGTGTTTCATTTACACGGATCATAAGTGTTTGAAATATTTGGAGGTTCAGAGAGAGCTTAATCTTCGGCAAAGACGATGGTTGGAGCTGATCAAAGACTATGACTGTTTGATTGATTATCATCCTGGTAAGGCAAATGTTATTGCGGATGCCTTGAGTCGGAAGTCTTTGGCAGGTTTGACTATTTATTTGCTCTCATTGCTTGTTGAGTTGAGAGCGTTGCATGCTAGTTTTAAATCATGTGATGATGGTGCATTGTTAGCTCAATTGCGTTTGAGACCAGAAATGTTGGATTAGATTAAAGAGGCTCAATTGGCTGATGAGAAAATTCAGAAGATTGTTTCAGATTGCCAAAATGGGGAGAGCCAAGAATTCCATGTGAGAGATAATGGTAGCCTTTGGTTCAAGGATAGATTGTGTGTTCCTGATGATGCAAGATTGAGAAAGAGTATTTTAGAGGAAGCACACCAGTCAGTTTTTGCTATGCACCCTGGGAGTACAAAGATGTATCAGGATTTGAAGTAACATTATTTGTGGTCAGGTATGAAGAGGGACATTGCGGAATTTGTATCCAAGTGTCTCACTTGTCAGAGGGTGAAAGCTAAGCATCAAGTTCCAACCGGGTTGCTTCATCCTTTATCAGTGCCTGAATGGAAATGGGAACATGTAACAATGGATTTTGTGACTGGTTTGCCATTGACTCAGAAGAAGCATGATGCTATCTGGGTGATTGTTGATCGGTTGACAAAGACAGCTCATTTTCTTCCAGTTCGGATGGACTATTCTCTTGAGAAGTTGGCTGAGCTGTATATCAGTGGGATAGTGAAGTTGCATGGAGTCCAAATTTCTTTAGTGTCTGATCGAGATCCACGGTTTACTTCAAGATTTTGGAAAAGTTTACATGGTGCTTTGGGTTCTCGATTGCACTTTAGCACTGTTTTTCATCCGCAGATAGATGGGAAGTCAGAGAGAGTGATTCAGATTTTAGAAGACATGTTGAGAAGCTGTGTCATTAAATTCTCTGGAAGTTGGGACAGATTTTTGCCATTAATGGAATTTGCTTATAACAACAATCATTAGTCTAGTATTAAAATGGCACCATATGAGGCATTGTATGGTAGAAGATGTAGAACGCCTCTATGTTGGAATGAAGTTGGAGAAGGCAAATTGGTTGGTCCTGATTTGATTAAAGAAACGGAAGAGAAAGTGAAAATAATTCGGGATCGGTTGAAAGTAGCTTTAGATCGGCAGAAATCTTATTCAGATTTGAAGAGGAGGGACATAGAGTTCAATGTTGGAGATAAAGTATTTCTGAAAGTGTCTCCTTGGAAAAAGATTTTGAGATTTGGCAGAAAAGGGAAGCTATGTCCTCATTTTATTGGACCTTATGAGGTATTGGAAAGAGTTGGAACAGTTGCTTATCGACTCGCTTTGCCACCTGAGTTGGATAGAATTCATAATGTCTTCCATGTTTCTATGCTACGAAGGTACAAGTCAGACCCATCTCATGTTCTGTCCGTTGAGTCTATTGAGGTGAATCCGGATTTAACTTTTGAAGAAGAACCAGTGGTTATTTTGGCACATAGAGTGAAAGAGTTGAGAAATAAGAAAGTGCCACTTGTAAAGGTTCTTTGGAAGAATCATACAAAGGAAGAGGCAACTTAGGAGAGTGAGCAAGCGATGCGAGATCAGTATCCCTAGCTGTTTCAGACTTGAGATCAGGTAATTTCGAGGACAAAATTTTTTTTTTAGAGGGGGAGAATTGTAATATCCCAAAATATACCCTAAAAGTTTTGGAATACTTATTGTTATATTTTAATTAAATGTTATAAATGTATATGTTTAAATGGAAAGAGAAAAGAGGTAAGGGAAGAGTGTATATGTTATATATTTAGTGATATATACAACATATACAAGTCAAAGAAATGGAAGTCAAAAGAAGATAAATTAATTATTTTAAATGAATTAAATTAATTAATAGGAAATTGGATTAATGAGTTGAAGAGGATATTTTAGATTATTTTAATATTAATTTGCTTGGTGGATTTTAAAAGGAGGTTTATGTGTTAGTAAGTGTTTGACTTTGCTATTCTTCTTCTTCTTCTTCTTCTTTGCTTTTCCTTCATGGCCGGCGCCCTCCAAAGCAAGAGAGAAAGAGAGTTTTTGATTTTCCAAGCTCAAGATTGAAGGATGTTTCATGTGATCAAGTTGGAAATCTAAGAAGTTTCATCAACTTTGGTAAGTTTTCCACTTGATTCCCTTGTTTTCTTTTAAGTTGTATTTGAGTTTGATGGTTGATTATTGATAGTATGAGTATGTTGGTTTGTGGTGTGTTTGAGAGTGTTGGGTTTAATTGATTGTGATTTTGGCGTTGAATTGAAGAGGAGTTAGGTTTGGTGTTGGAAGAGTAAGAGTTGTGTTTATGTTACAGTTGTGAATTGGTAATTGATGTAAAAATTGAGTTTGATCAATTATTATCTTAGATTTTCTATATGTTTGTGTTTAATGAAGTTAAAAGCACAGAATACATGAGTTTAATCCGAAGCAGAGGCAAAGTGAATACCACGGTCGTGGCAAGTGTGTGCCACAGTCATGGCAAATGAGTGCCACGGTCGTGGCAAGTGAGGGAAACGACCTTGGGATTGAAAGTGTGACTGTGTCTTCAAAAATTTTGATATAACAGAGCAAGTTCCAATGCCACGCCCGTGGCCTTTGAAGGCCACGACCGTGGGGGTTTTAAAGCAAAGTGGACAGATTCGTTTGCTATCCCACGGTCGTGGGGTTGTGAGGCCACGACCGTGGGGACCTATATAGTAGTTTTGGCTTGTAATTTGTGATCTACGGGCCTAGTATGAGACAAATAGGTGAATAATTGTATTGAAATTCATGTGTATCTATAAGTAAGTGTGTATTATTCCTTTTGGATTAGGTTGTGAAGAGGTTGAGTTGCCCTAATCCAAGTAGTGAAGAATTCTTGGAAGAGGAAGTGTATAGATTAGTGTGAGTTGTTCTTGAGGTAAGTACAAACTTACATGGTTACATACATTTACATGATTTTGAGGCTTAACACATTTGGTTGTAAATGTGTTAAGTAATTTATTACATTGTTAATACTTTGGATTAATGTTATGATTTGCATAATGTGAAAGATATGATGATCATTCAAAATGTATGTTCAATGCAATTGGTTATATATACTTTAATGATGAGATGTGAAGCCATTGTTGTTGGCTATGATAATGCAAATGAAATAATTGGGGCATGGTTGCCTATTTGATTATGGAATATGAAATGAGAAATGAATTGAGAAAGAGATTGATAAAGAGATAAATGAAATAATTGTGTGCCTAGTATGTTATTCAATTTTCAGAGTTCTGGGTTTGGCGACATGCCTATGAATTGCTGGACAGGTGAAAAGACCGGGTCGTAAGCCGAGTCCAGCTGATAAATGTGAAATATGATGTTTTTGGGGGTGAAAAGACTGGGTCGTAAGCCTCAAAAATAGTAACAGTCTAGCTGGGTTGAGGACCAAGATACTGGGGCCCTAGGGTCTAGCCGGGTTGAGGTCCAAGAGACTGGATCTGTTACACTATCCATGGATAGATATATATGTATCGCCTACAGACTTGATGAATGTGATTATGGACCAAAGCAGTAACTCTGAATTTTGAATAACATATTATGTAATATCCCAAAGTAGGCCCTAAAAGTTTTGGACTAATTATTATTGTATTTGGATTTAAGGTAAATGTTGAATTGGAAAGAGAAAAGAATCTAAGAAAGAGTGTATATGTTGTATATATTGTAATATATACAACATATGCAAGTCAATATGGGAAAGTCAAAAGAAGAAGATATTTATTTATTTTAAAGTAATTAATTAATTAAATGGGAAATTAAGTAGTGGAAGAAGATATTTTAGAATATTTGAATACTATTTTTGCTTGGTGGAGGTTTAAAGAGAAGAGTTGACTTTGTTTTTGCCATTCATTTTGTTCTTCTTTTCTTTTCCTTGGGTTGGCCAGCCATCAAAGAAACAAGAGAGCAAGAGAGAGACTTTATCTTCCAAACTCAAGATTGAAGGAAGTTTTCAAGTAATCAAGTTGGAAATTTAAGAGTTTCTTCATCCTTGGTAAGTTTTCCACTTGATTCTTTAATTTTCTTTGAGTTTGTGAGTTGAGGTTGTGGTTGATATGTGTTTGTTTGATTGTGGTGTATTTAAGAGTGTTTGGTTCAATTGATTTTGGATTTTGGGGTTGGATTGAAGGAAAGAGTAAGTTTGTTGGAAGAGAAAGTGTTGTGGTTGTGTTTTGGGTTTGTCGTAAAGATTATGATTTGTATTTGTTGTATGTTTTGTATTGTTTTGGTGTTTTTGCAAGTTATTATGGTTTTTGGGTGTGTTTAGTTAAGTTTGTTTGAAGTGGAAAATGGTGGAAGTAAGAGGTTTGTTGGAGGTGTTGTTGTTGTTGCCGGAATTTGCATTTTTGGCCTGACACGCCCTTGAGCATGGCCAGGTCTTTAGGCGTGTCAATGGTTCTGTTTTCTGGATGGGTGACACAAGCAGTGACACGCCCATGTCACTGAGCGTGTCATAGCTACTGTGATGTTGATGGATTGACACGGCCATGAACACGCCCGTGTTGTTTGACGTGTCAATGTTTCTGTGAGACAGAATGTTTTACACGTTCAGTGACACGCCCATGGTTCTGAGCATGTCAAAGCTTCTGCGTTGTGAGTTTAGGGCACGGTCAGGGACACGCCCGTGTTGTTGAGCGTGTCATGTGTACGGTTTGCCCTAGTTGGTTCTTAGTCTTATTATCTCATGTGTTTTTCTAAGTGAGTGTGTATTATTTCTTTTTGAATTAGGTTGTGAAGAGGTTGAGTTGACCTAATCTAAGTGTGAAGGATTCTTGGAAGAGGAAGTGTATAGATTGGTGTGAGTTGGTTTTGAGGTAAGTACAAACTACATGGTTGCATACACTTACATGATTTTGATACTTAATACATATTTAGTTGTAAATGTGTTAAGTGATTTATTGTATTGTTGATATACTTGATAAATGTTATGATTTTTATAATGTGAATGATATGATGAGCCTTCAAAATGCATGTTAATGTAATTGGTTATGTACACTTGAATAATGAATTGAGTTAATGTGATATGAGACATGATGATAAATGAAACCCTTATTGTTGGCTATGATAGTGCAAATGAAATAATTGGGGCATGGTTGCCTATTTGATTATGGAATATGAAATGAGAAATGAATTAAGAAAGAGATTGATAAAGAGATAAATGAAATAATTGTGTGATTAATATGTTATTCAATTTTCAAAGTTCTGAGTTTGGCGGCATGCCTATGAATCACTGGATAGGTGAAAAGACCGGGTCGTAAGCCGATTCCAGTTGAAAAATGTGAAATATGTGAAATGTGATGTTTTTAGGGTGAAAAGACTAGGTCGTAAGCCTCAAAAATAGTAACAGTCTAGCCGGATTGAGGATCTCCTCGAGTTTAGCCGGGTTGAGGTCTAAGAGACTGGGTCTGTTACACTATCCATGGATAGAGATATATATATATATATATATATATCGCCTACGGGCTTGATGATTGTGATTATGGACCAAAGCAGTAACTCTGAACTTTGAATAACATATTAGTGTAATTTTGGGCCCATGCTTGTCTTTGCTTTAATATGAAACTATGAAGATACAACATGATGTGTAATATGTTTATGGATGTGGAAATTGTGAGTATTACCTCATGAATGTTTTGGTAAGTTATTGAATAATGTAAGGTTTTGAAATATAATATGCTTTTAAATTGTTTATGAAACTTGATTGTGTGACATTGGCATTGCATTGAAGCATAATATTATTGTAGTTTGTACCACTAAGCCGTTGGCTTAGCGCGATTGTGGTTCATCGCGCAGGTGACAAGCTGGAACCGGAGAGTTCCTCTAGGCCGAGTAGAGTTTAGATCTTGAAGTGTGGATAGTGGACTTAAAGATCAAAGATTGACTGCCAAACATGTATAAACTTTATGTTTTGTAAAACTTGAGTTTTGATGTATATGTATTTGTAAATATTGCTACATTTCCGCTGTGTATTAAATAAATGTTTTATCTATGGTACTTTATAGTATAATTTAAATGTTTTAAATTTGCTCATATTATTGTAAAGGAATGATTTGTGTATTTAGTAAACCATAGCATTTCTATATTCAGTATACGTATATTACGATTGTGATGGTATGTAGTGTGCGTATACGGGGTATAGGGGTGTTACAATTGTTTTAGTATCAGAGCCTAGGTTTGAGATTCTCAACCTAGGTAAATTGTAAGAAAATGAAAAATTTTGATTTTTAAAATGTGATTTTTGAATAAGATACATGTTTTGGTATTGGCAGTCTCTGATCTTTAATGAAGTATATTCTGCTGTGTTTGCAGATATAGGTAGTGATGGCGTCTCAGTCACGTCAGTTCGTAGAAGGTAGTGCTGAGAGTGTAGCTCCTGAAGAGGGTAGAGATGGAGCTAGGGTTGAGAGAGCTAGTGAGGCACCTGCTCTTGTGCTAGAGAGATCTGGTGCTGATGAGGTTCCGCAAGTGTGGCTAAGACATATGGTAGAATTGATGAGGCAAGCTCCAGTGCAGCCGCCACCGCCACCACAGCCTCAAGTGCCGGTGAGGCATTATGATAAATTGAGGAAGTATGGGGCTGAGGATTTCTTGGGCACTACAAATCCTGCAGTAGCTGAGCAGTGATTGGATAGAGTACAGAGGGTATTTATTCAGTTGCAAGCTACTCCTAAAGAGAAATTTGATTATGCTAGATCCTTATTGCAGAAAGATGCTTATGATTGGTGGAAGATAGTTCCTCATGCCATGGATGATCCACCGACTCTGCTTTATAGTGATTTTGCGGGAGTTTGAGCAGAAATATACTCCGAGGGAGTATAAGGATGTTAAGAAGATGGAATTTCTGAATTTGAGACAAGATAACCTGTAATATCCCAATGTGTGCCCTAGAAGTTTGGATACAATTGTTGTTTGTTTGAATTATGTGTATATGTTATGTTGATAGGAAAAGAAATTGAAAAGAGAATGTTTATGTATTGTTTAAAAAGGAAAGTAATGTGTAGAGAGAAAGTGTATATGTTGGGTATATTGTTATATATATAACATATACATTAGTCAAAAGGGATGGTCAATGGAAGAGGATATTTATGTGTGATATGTAAAATTACTTTAATGGGCATATAAGTGACAAAGGTTAAGTTAAATGGATGAGGGCATTTAAGTAATTGCTTTGTTAGAATTACTTGGTGGAGATTTAAAGAAGAAGAGAAGTTGACTTATGTTGATTTTTCTTTTCTTCTCCTTTGTGTGCCGTCTATTCAAGAGAGGAGAGAGCAAGAGAGGTGTTCTTGATGCTAGAATCAAATTGAAGGAAGAATCAAAGGTTTTGGTTGAAGATTTGTGAAATTTCTTCATTTAAGGTAAGTACTCTCTTGTTTATCTTTGTTATTTTTGAAGTTATGTTTGAGGTGGGTTGTGATGTGTTGAGATTATGAATAGGTGTGTTTGAAATGAGTTTATAAGTGTTGAGATTGATTATAAGTTAAAAAGGTTGGATTGATATTGGTTTTGGTTGGAAGATGATAAGTTAAAAGTGATGTTTGGTTTAGGGTTTTGAAATGGTAAATGATTAAATGGATTGTTGATGTATGGTTAATTGAATATTGTGTTAAACATGCAAAATAAGTGTTAATGACTTTGCTTACATCCATTTGAATGAGTTTATGTTGTGTATATTGTGTTTTTATTCAATCAAAAGAGAGTTGGCCATAGTAAAGGTTTGTATAAATGAGAGACACGGCCAAACCAGGGAAGAGACACGGCCAACCTAAAATATTTTTGAGAGACATGGCCAAGTCCATGGAAATTTGGCCGTGTTTGGTGATTTTTAGAGAGGACACGGCCGTGTCCCTTGCCCATGTTGGCTTCTGTTGCTTTTGGTTGAGAGGCTTTTTGTTGAGAGACACGGCCACAAGCTTGGCCGTGTCCCTTGAGTGTGTTGGCTACTGTGATTTTTCCTTTCTCTTCTTACATGGTTGAGATTGAACTTACACTTGATAATGCATATGATATTATATGAACAAGGTTATGTATTATATACATTGTGAATCTTGTGAATGGTAATGTGTTATATGAATAATGTACTTTGTAATGTTATATCCATGATGCTATATGTAAAATGTGAAGGATATGATGAGGTAATTGATTATGTATAGCTTGATGGGAGTAGTTCTTGAAGGTGAAAGCTATAATGATCATCCAAAAAGGTATGTGCAATGCAATTTATTATGATAAATGTTTTAATAATTATTGAAATGAAATAGAGGGACATGTTGTTTAGATGACGATGAATTTAAGATACATGTGCAATGAAATTGATTATGTATGCTTGAATGATGAAGTGTATAATATGAATTGAGATAAAATGTGATGTGAAGCCATTGTGTTTGGCTATGATGATATATGTATTATGTGAAGCCATTGTGATTGGCTATGATAACTCAAATGTGATGTGAAGCCATTGTGTTTGGCTATGATGATATATGTATTATGTGAAGCCATTGTGATTGGCTATGATAACTCAAATGTGATGTGAAGCCATTGTTATTGGCTATGATGATTCAATTGAAAGACATAAGGCATGTTTGCCTAATTGATGATGAGAATTGAGAATGAAATTGATAAATGAATTGTGTAGCTAATGTGTTATTCCATTTTCAGAGTTTGTTGTTGGTGGCATGCCTAATAATAGTAACAATCTCTTGAAGTTAGGTTGGCTAAGGCCTTGAAGCCTAATTGAGATGTTACAACCCTTGAAGCTAGGTTGGATTGGTTCTTGAAGCCAAGATGGGTTGATACTTAGCATGCTTTGTTCCCCTTGAAGCTTGGTTGAACCTAAATCCTTGAAGCCTAGTTGGGATAATGTTAATGATAATGTGATAATAAAACCAAAGCATTAACTCTGAAAGTCGAATAGCATATTAGTGTCTTTTGGGCCCGAGTCTGTCTTTGTTGTCAATGTGATATACAAGTGTTGAAAGAAATGAGTAATGAGATCTATGGTTGATTTCATTGGAAATGTGATTCATGATTGGTATGATATGTAATGTGCGTATTGAAATATTGATTGTGAGTATTAGTGATGAATCATGATTGGTGAATCATGAATAACTTAATGTTAAGATGTATAATATGTAATGTATGTGTAATGATATATTGATTATGAATAATAGTGATGGATTGTGGTCGGTCATAATGTTTATGTATATATATGTACATAAGATATGAAATTAGCCGAGATATATGAAAGGTGAAATTAAAAAGGAAAAACATGATAATAACTAATGGTACATTGAATTGATATATCATTATATGTTAGAATTTCTATAATATATGTTTATATTTCATAATTGTATTACTAAGCTCTCGAGCTTAGCGCGGTTGTGTAATCGCGCAGGTGGATATGCGGTTGATCTGGAAGTCCAGTTGTTATGCCACGAGAAGAGTAAGAGTTTATCGAGACCAACTAGAGGGTGATGCATACATTTATAACTTTTAATTATGATGTTATTCATACGAGAAAGTATTTATATGTATAAATGAAGTTTTGATAATGATAATGATTTTGTAAATGTTATTTAAAGTAACGTATTATTGTTTGAACTCTGTTACAGGTTTTTAAAAGGTAATGAAAAGTGACATCCTCATACTTTATATACTTACTGAATGTATACTAGGTATATGTGTAGTACTTATATAGGGTATCGGGGTGTTACATAACCGGACTATAACAGAGTATGAGGTAGAGTTCATCCGGTTGAGTCACTATGCCGGTGGGATTATTTCTGATGAGATTGACCGGTGCAGGAGATTTGAAGAGGGGTTGAGGCCCTCTATTATGTGTATTGTGGCTGGTTCTCGGTACCAAGATTTTTCTCAGTTGGTTGCAGCAGCTAGAAGTGTTGAGAGAGCACAGGGTATTGCAGCAGCTGCTACTGAGGAGGAGACCAGAGTTAGGAGATCCCAGTTTGAGGCAGGGTCTTCGTCTATGAAGAGAGGCAGAGGAAGTTTTATTCCGAGGATCAGTAGGAGCCAGAGGCAGTCGAGTAGGTCAGTTCAGAATCAGAGGCCGAGACACAGACCTACAGTTTCTATAGCTAGTGCTCTAAGTCTAGTGGTTCAGAGGTCTACTCCACCTGTATGTGTTCATTGTGGTAGGATACATGGGGGTGTTTGTTGGAAGATTGGTGGATCAGCTGTGTGTTTCAGATGTGGATCGCCTAACCATTTCATTAGAGAATGTCCTGAGATGCAGGAGCATAGGCAGGCAGATTCTGCAATTTCTCGACCTAGTGTGAGAGGAGGTCAAAGTGGCAGAGGTGTTAGTAGAGGTGGTCGACCTGGGATCAGTCAGAGAGGAGGCTCTACATCCAGAGGCAGTAGGCCAGATGAGGCTGGGTCTTCTCAGAGAGTATATGTGATGCAGAGGCAGCCGGATGATTCAGCAGTTATAGCAGGTACATTTTCTTTATTTGATATTCCAGTTCTTGCTTTGATTGATCCAAGATCTACTCATTCATACATAAGTGCATCCATATTGCCTGTGTCTGAATTGCATTCAGAGTCCTAAGGATTTGATGTCTTGGTGACAAATCCTTTAGGACATAGTGTTGTGGTGAGTAAGGTGCATTGTGATAGTGCAGTTGTGGTGCAAGGTGAGGAATTTTTGGGTGATTTGATTGAAATGCCTTTTAAGGAATATGATTTGATCTTAGGCATGGATTGGTTGTCTAAGCATGGAGCTGTGGTAGACTGTCAAAAGAAGTGTGTTACCCTGAGAACCAGTGATGGTAGAATTGTGATGGTGTCTAGTGAGCAGAGACAACTTGCATCCTTGTTTGTATCAGCTGTAGCAGCTAGAAAGTTGATTAGAAAAGGGTGTGATGCTTATCTTGCTCATGTTGTGGATACCAGAGTAGTGGGTTCTCAACTTGATAGTATACCCTCAGTTGTGGAATTTCTAGATGTTTTTCCTAAGGAGTTGCCAGGGTTACAACCTGAGAGAGAGGTTGAGTTTGGTATTGACTTGTTGCCTGGTACCACTCCTATCTCTATCACTCCTTATCGAATAGCACCTGCTGAGTTGAGAGAGTTGAAGGTGCAGTTGCAAGAGTTGTTGGATAAAGGGTTTGTTCGCCCTAGTGTTTCTCCATGGGGAGCTCCTGTTTTGTTTGTGAAGAAGAAGGATGGTACTTTGAGGTTGTGCATCGATTATAGGCAATTGAACAAAGTGACTATCAAGAATAAGTATCCTTTGCCTAGGATTGATGATCTCTTTGATCAGTTGAAGGGAGCAGCAGTGTTTTCCAAGATTGATTTGAGATCAGGGTACCATCAGTTGAGAGTCAGAGCTGAAGATATTTCTAAGACAACTTTTCACACAAGGTATGGGCATTATGAGTTCTTAGTGATGTCTTTTGGATTGATGAATGCACCTGCAGCTTTCATGGATTTGATGAATAGGGTGTTTAGGCCCTACCTATATCAGTTTTTGGTTGTTTTCATTGATGATATTTTGGTGTATTCGCGTAATGAAGAGGAACATGACAAGCATCTGTAGATTGTGTTACAAACTTTGAGAGAGAAGCAATTGTATGCTAAGCTGTCGAAGTGTGAATTTTGGCTTGATCAAGTGACTTTTCTGGGCCATATAGTTTCAGCATATGGTATAAGAGTTGATCCAAGTAAAGTTGAGGCCATTTTGAATTGGAGTCCACAGAAGTCTGTAACTGAAGTTAGAAGTTTTCTGGGTTTGGCAGGCTATTATCGACGCTTTGTGAAAGGTTTTTCTTTGATAGCTACTCCACTCACCAGATTACTTTGAAAGGGAGTTAGATTTGTGTGGACATATTAATGTCAAGCAAGTTTTGAGCAGTTGAAAGAAATGTTAACTCAAGCTCCTGTTCTTACTTTGCCTGTGGAAGATAAACCATATGTGATTTACAATGATGCTTCACATAATGGTTTAGGTTGTGTTTTGATGAAAGAGGGTAAAGTTGTAGCTTATGCTTCTCGGCAGTTGAAGCCACATGAGTTTAATTATCCGACGCATGATTTGGAGTTGGCAGCTATAATGTTTGCTTTGAAGATTTGGCGACACTACTTGTATGGGGAGAAGTGTTTTATCTACATAGATCATAAGAGTTTGAAATATTTGGGTGTTCAGAAGGAGCTGAATCTTTGACAGAGATGATGGTTGGAGCTGATTAAAGACTATGACTGTTTGATTGATTATCATCCTGGTAAGGCGAATGTTGTTGCTGATGCCTTGAGTAGGAAGTCTTTGGCAGGTTTGGCTATCTATTCACTCTCGTTGCTTGTTGAGTTGAGAGCGTTGCATGTTAGTTTTGAGTCATGTGATGATGGTGCATTGTTAGCTCAATTGCGGTTGAAACTGGTGTTGTTGGATCAGATTAAAGAGGCTCAATTGGTACATGAGAAAATTCAGAATATTATTTCAGATTGCCATAATGGGGAGAACCGAGATTTTCTTGTGAGGAATGATGGTAGCCTTTGGTTTAAAGATAGGTTGTGTATTCCTGATGCTAGTTTGAGAAAGATTATTTTGGAGGAAGCACATCAGTCAGTTTTTGCTATGCACCCTAGGAGTACAAAGATGTATTAGGATTTGAAGCAACATTATTGGTGGTCAGGTATGAAAAGGGACATCGCAGAGTTTGTATCCAAGTGTCTCACTTGTCAAAGGGTGAAAGCTGAGCATCAAGTTCCAAAAGGGTTGCTTCAGCCTTTAACAGTGCCCGAATGGAAATGGGAGAGAGTGACAATGGATTTTGTAACTGGTTTGCCATTGACTCAGAAGAAGCATGATGCTATTTGGGTGATTATTGATCAGTTAACAAAGACAGCTCATTTTCTTCCAGTTAGAATGGACTATTCTCTTGAGAAGTTGGTTGTGTTGTATATCAGTGAGATAGTGAAGTTGCATGGAGTCCCAATTTCTTTAGTGTCTGATCGAGATCCTAGGTTCACTTCGAGGTTTTGGAAGAGTTTACATGGTGCATTGGGTTCTCGATTGCACTTTAGCACTGCTTTCATCCGCAGACAAATGGGCAGTCAGAGAGAGTTATACAGATTATAGAGGATATGTTGAGAAGCTGTGTCATTGATTTCTCTGGAAGTTGGGATAGATTTTTGCCACTTGTGGAATTTGCTTACAATAACAGTCATCAATCTAGTATTAGAATGGCACCATTTGAGGCATTGTATGGTAGAAGATGTAGAACGCCTCTGTGTTGGAATGAAGTTGGAGAGGGCAAGTTGGTTGGTCCTGATTTGATTAAAGAAACAGAAGAGAAAGTGAAAATAATTCGGGATCGGTTGAAGCAGCTTCAGATCGGCAGAAATCTTATTCAGATTTGAAGAGGAGAGACATAGAGTTTGATGTTGGAGATAAAGTATTTATAAAAGTGTCTCCTTGGAAGAAGATTTTGAGATTTGGTCAAAGACTGAAGTTAAGTCCTCGTTTTATTGGACCTTATGAAGTATTAGAAAGAGTTGGACCAGTTGCTAATTGACTCGCTTCGCCGCCTAAATTGGATAGAATTCACAATGTCTTCCATGTTTCTATGCTAAGGAGGTACAGATCAGATCCATCTCATGTTCTGCCAGTTGAATCTATTGAAGTGAGTCCGGATCTGACTTTTGAAGAAGAACCAGTTGCTATTTTAGCACATGAAGTGAAAGAGTTGAGACATAAGAAAGTGCCACTTGTAAAAGTTCTTTGGAAGAATCATGCAAAGGAAGAAGCAACTTGGGAAAGTGAGCAAGCGATGCGAGAACAATATCCTCATGTAATATCCTAATGCATGCCCTAAAAGTTTTGATTATGTTGTTGTTGTATTTTGGATTGAATGTATATGTATGTGATAAGAAAAGAATTTGGAAAAGAATGTTTATGTATATGTGTTTTGGAAAAAAAAAAGAGGGTTTAGAGAGAAGTGTATATGTTGTTTATATGGTGATATATATAACATATAAGTTGGTCAAATATGTGGTCAAGGGAAGAAGATATTTTTAGTTGAGATTGGTGAAATGTCTAAAAAGGGCAAGTGTTTTAAAAAGAAACAAAACAATTTGTAGAAGGGTGTTTTGGTAATTGCTTGAATTGAAACACTTGGTGGAGATTAAAAGAAGAGTTGACTTTGTTTCTTGTGGTTCATTTTCTTCTTTCTTCTTTGTGCGGCCGGCTTCTCCATAGACAAAGGAAAGCAAGAAACAAAGAGAAGATCTTGATGTGTTAAGTTCAAAGTGAAGGAAGATTCAAGTGATCAAGTTGTTGATTCAAGAAGTTTTGTTACTTTGGTAAGTTATCTTGTGATCTTTGTGCTTATTTGAAATGATATTTGAGTTTGATAGATTTTTAAGAGTGTGTTGGTTGATTTTGAGATGTGAGAAGTGTTTGAGTGATTTGATGATGGATTTTGAGTATGGATTGAAGAAAAGAGTAAGTGGTTGGAAGAGATGATGTTGTATATGTGGTAAGGGTTTTGAGATGATTTTGTATTTTGTGTTTGATATGTGTTTTGGTTTGTTTTGGTGTTGTTACAAGTTTGAGATAGGTTTTTGGGTATGTTTTGTGAAGATTGGTTGAAGTGAATGTTAGTGGATAGAAATGTGTTGTTGAGTGTTTGGTTGTTTTGATCGGAGTCTTGATTTGTGGCCGGACAAGCCCATGAGCACGTCCAGGGTTTTTAGGCGTGTCAATTGTGTTGGAGGCAGTAGATTTGACACGACCAGTAACATGCCCGTGTTATTGAGCGTGTCATAGCTACTGTGAGTTTGGAGAATTTACACGGCCAGGAGCACGTTCATGATGTTGGACGTGTTGTTATGGTTGAGAGGCAGTAGGTATTACACGCCCGTGAACACGCCCGTGTGGGTGAGCGTGTCAGGGTTAGGGTTTGCCCTAATTAATTCCTAATTGGATTATCTCTTGTGTATCCCTAAGCAAGTATATGCTATTACTTTTGATTTAGGTCTTGAAGATAGTGATTGATCATTGATTTAAGAGGTAGAAGGATCTTGAACAAGGAAGTGTTAAGAGTGGTGTGATTTGCTTTTGAGGTAAGTACAAAACCTATATGATTGTATGTAAGTACAAAACCTATATGATTGTATGTAAGTACAAAACCTATATGATTGTATGTAAGTACAAATGTGGCATTACTACATTGTCAATTTATATGAGTAATGTGTGTTGTTATGTTTATATCAATGATGATATATATATATATATGAATAATGTGAATGACATGATGATGCAAATGATTGTGTATATAAAAGATTGAAATGCTATGATGTGAATTGAGATGAAATGGAATATAAAGCAATTGTGATTGGCTATATTGATTCATTTGAGAATGAAATTGATAACAAATTAATAAATGAGTTGTGTGGCTAATGTGTTATTCCATTTTCAAAGTTTGTTATTGGTGGCATGCCTAATGATAGTAACAATCTCTTGAAGTTAGGTTGGGCTTGATCCTTGAAGCCAAGTTGGGTTGAAGTTTAACATGTTTTACTCCCCTTGAAGCTTGGTTGGGTCTAGTCCTTGAAGCCTAATTGAGATGTTACAACCCTTGAAGCTAGGTTGGGTTTGGTTTTTGAAGCCAAGTTGGGTTGAGACTTAGCATGCTTTGTTCCCCTTGAAGCTTGGTTGAACCTAATCCTTGAAGCCTAGTTGGGTATATGTGATAATGATAAATGTGATAAAACCAAAGCATTAACTCTGAAAATTGAATGGCATATTAGTGTGTTTTGGGCCCATGCTTGTCTTTGTTTATATGTGATTCATTGATGGTAAAATAATTAAATAATGAAATTCATGAAAGGACTTTGAGATGTGATATGCTTATATGATTATGATTTGTGAAAGGCAAAGGTTTGATGTTAGCATGTTTTGTACTACTAAGCCCTTGGCTTAGCGCGATAGTGCTGATCGCGCAGGTGATAGAGTTGATAGAGTTGAACCCGAGAGCTCATCGAGACCGAGTGAGAGTAGACATTGAAGAGTTGAATTTGGGACTTAAAGATCAGAGAAGATTTGCCAATCATGTATAACTCTTTTAATATTTTGTAAAGTATTGTTTATAATGTGAATATATGTACATTTGTAAATATAAATATTTAAATGTTTTCCTATATGTAAATAGTTGTTAAATTCCGCTGCGTAATAAGTATATATATATATCTACTTTATTTTATATTACAGATTAATCACTTATTTTTCTATAATGTGTAATGAGAAAGATTATAGTATCATTGGAAATGTTTTGAATGTTAAGAAAATCCGTAGCATTCCTATATTCGATGCATGTATACTGCATTGTGGTGTATGTAGTGTGCATGTATTGGATGTGGGGGTGTTACACCTCAGTTGTTTCAGAATTAATATCAGGTAATTTCGAGGACGAAATTTCTTTTTAAATGGGGAGAATTGTAATATCCCAAAGTAGGCCCTAAAAGTTTTGGAGTAATTATTGTTGTATTTGGATTTAAGGTAAATGTTGAATTGGAAAGAGAAAAGAATCTAAGAAAGAGTGTATATGTTTTATATATGGTAATACATACAACATATGCAAGTCAATATGGCAAAGTCAAAAGAAGAAGATATTTATTTATTTTAAAGTAATTAATTAATTAAATGGGAAATTAAGTAGTGGAAGAAGATATTTTAGAATATTTTAATACTATTTTTTTCTTGGTGGAGGTTTAAAGAGAAGAGTTGACTTTGTTTTTGCCATTCATTTTGTTCTTCTTTTCTTTTCCTTGGGTTGGCCGGCCATCAAAGAAATAAGAGAGCAAGAGAGAGACTTGATCTTCCAAACTCAAGATTGAAGGAAGTTTTCAAGTGATCAAGTTGGAAATTTAAGAGTTTCTTCATCCTTGGTAAGTTTTCCACTTGATCTTTGATTTTCTTTGACTTTGTTAGTTGAGGTTGTGGTTGATATGTGTTTTTTTTATTGTGGTGTATTTAAGAGTGTTTGTTTCAATTGATTTTGGATTTTGGGGTTGGATTAAAGGAAAGAGTAAGTTTGTTGGAAGAGAAAGTGTTGTGGTTGTGTTTTGGGTTTGTGGTGAAGATTATGATTTGTGTTTGTTGTATGTTTTGTATTGTTTTGGTGTTTTTGCAAGTTATTATGGTTTTTGGGTGTGTTTAGTTAAGTTTGTTTGAAGTGGAAAATGGTGGAAGTAAGAGGTTTGTTGAAGGTGTTGTTGTTGTTGCCGGAATTTGCATTTTTGGCCTGACACGCCCGTGAGCACGGCCAGGTCTTTGGGCGTGTCAATGGTTCTATTTTCTGGATGGGTGACACGAGCAGCGACACGCCCATGTCACTGAGCATGTCATAGCTACTGTGATGTTGGTGGATTGACACGACCATGAACACGCCCGTGTTGTTTGACGTGTCAATGTTTCTGTGAGACTGAATGTATTACACGATCAGTGACACGCCCATGGTTCTGAGCATGTCAAAGCTTCTGTGTTGTGAGTTTAGGGCACGGTCAGGGACACGCCCATGTTGGTGAGCGTGTCATGTGTACAGTTTGCCCTAGTTGGTTCTTAGTCTTATTATCTCATGTGTATTTTCTAAGTGAGTGTGTATTATTTCTTTTTGAATTAGGTTGTGAAGAGGTTGAGTTGACCTAATCTAAGTGTGAAGGATTCTTGGAAGAGGAAGTGTATAGATTGGTGTGAGTTGGTTTTGAGGTAAGTACAAACTACATGGTTGCATACACTTACATGATTTTGATACTTAATACATATTTAGTTGTAAAAGTGTTAAGTGATTTATTGTATTGTTGATATACTTGATAAATGTTATGATTTGTATAATGTGAATGATATGATGAGCCTTCAAAATGCATGTTAATGTAATTGGTTATGTGCACTTGAATGATGAATTGAGTTAATGTGATATGAGACATGATGATAAATGAAACCCTTGTTGTTGGCTATGATAGTGCAAATGAAATAATTGGGGCATGGTTGCCTATTTGATTATGGAATATGAAATGAGAAATGAATTGAGAAAGAGATTGATAAGGAGATAAATGAAATAATTGTGTGATTAATATGTTATTCAATTTTCAGAGTTCTGAGTTTGGCGGCATGCCTATGAAACACTGGATAGGTGAAAAGACCGGGTCGTAAGCCGATTCCAGTTAAAAAATGTGAAATATGTGAAATGTGATGTTTTTGGGGTGAAAAGACTGGGTCGTAAGCCTCAAAAACAGTAATAGTCTAGCCGGGTTGAGGATCTCCTCGAGTTTAGCTGGGTTGAGGTCCATGAGACTGGGTCTGTTACACTATCCATGGATAGAGATATATATATATCGCCTACGGGCTTGATGATTGTGATTATGGACCAAAGCAGTAACTCTGAACTTTGAATAACATATTAGTGTAATTTTGGGCCCATGTTTGTCTTTGCTTTAATATGAAACTATGAAGATACAACATGATGTGTAATATGTTTATGGATGTGGAAATTGTGAGTATTACCTCATGAATGTTTTGGTAAGTTAATGAATAATGTAAGGTTTTGAAATATAATATGCTTTTAAATTGTTTATGAAACTTGATTGTGTGACATTGGCATTGCATTGAAGCTTAATATTATTGTAGTTTGTACCACTAAGCCGTTGGCTTAGCGCGATTGTGGTTCATCGCGCAGGTGACAGGGTGGAACCGGAGAGTTCCTCCAGGCCGAGTAGAGTTTAGATCCCGAAGTGTGGATAGTGGACTTAAAGATCAAAGATTGACTGCCAAACATGTATAAACTTTATGTTTTGTAAAACTTGAGTTTTGATGTATATGTATTTGTAAATACCACTACATTTCCGCTGTGTATTAAATAAACGTTTTATCTATGGTACTTTATATTATAATTTAAATGTTTTAAATTTGCTCATATTATTGTAAAGGAATGATTTGTGTATTTAGTAAACCGTAGCATTTCTATATTCAGTATACGTATATTATGATTGTGATGGTATGTAGTGTGCGTATACGGGGTATAGGGGTGTTACATATTAGATCCTTTTTGGGCCCATGCTTGTCTTTGTTTCAATGTGAATAATAAATGGTAAAACAATTAAATAAGATAATGAAATGTATTGTTATGAAATATAGCATTTTTGAATATAATCTCTATTGCTTGAATGTATGACATTGACATTGCATTATAGCATATTGTTATTGTAGTTTGTACCACTAAGCCGTTGGCTTAGCGCGATTGTGGTTCATCGCGCAGGTGACAGGGTAGAATCGGAGAGTTCAGCTAGACTGAGTCGAGTCTAGACTCTGAAGTGTTGATTTTGGGATTAAAGATCAGAGATGAACTTCCAAACATGTATAAACTTTATGTTTTGTAAATATTTATTTTGATATATATGTATATGTAAATACCGCTACATTTTCCGCTGCTTAATAAATAAATGTTTTACTTGTTATGTTCCATAATATATATATATATATGAAATGTTTTCAATTTTCCTCATATTATTATAGAAGAAAAAAATTGGGTTGTCTTATATAAATCATGGCACTCCTGTATCCGGTATATGTATAGTACAGATGTAGTAGTATATAGTGTGCGTATGCGGGGTATAGGGGTGTTACATAACCAATCAACTTCGTGTCCAGAACCCAACCAATCTAGTTTCGTGTCTAGAACCCAACCAATCAACCTTGGGTTTAGAACTCAACCAATCCAGTTATAGGTGCAGAACCCAGCCAATCAACCTCGGATCCAGAACCCAAACAATCCAATTTTTTGTCCATAACCCAACCAAACTCGGGTCTAGAACCTAACCAAACCAACCTCGTGTCCAGAACCCAACCAATCAAATTTCAGAACCAATAGTTTTTGGTCCAGAACCCAACCGACCTCTGGTCCGAAACCGAACAAATTAAGTTTTGGGCCCAGAACCCAATCAACCTCGTGACCAAAACCCAACAAATCCCACCTCAGTTTCAAAACCCAACTAATCAATTTTTAGGTCCAAAACCCAACCAATCAACTTGGTGTCCAGAGCCCAACCAATCCAATTTTGGATTCAAAATCCAATCAATCAACCTCTGGTCTAGAACCTAACCAATCCAGTTTTGGGTCTAGAACCCAACCAATCCAATATTAGGTGCAGAACCTAACCAATCAACCTCGGATCTAGAACCCAACCAATCAAGTTTTGTGTCCAAAACTAAACAAACCTCGTGCCTAAAACCCAACCAATCTAGCCTCGGGTCCAGAACCTAACTAATCCATTTTTGGGTCCAGAGCCCTACCAATCTAGCCTCGAGTCCTGAACCCAACTAATCCATTTTAAGGTCCAGAACCCAACCAATCAACCTCTGGTCCAGAGCCAAACCAATCCAATTTTTTATCCAGAACCAAACCAATCAACCTCTGGTCCAGAACCCAACCAATAATGTTTTGGGTTCAAAACCCAACCAATCAACTTTGGCTCTAGAACTGAACCAATCCGTTCAGGTATAGAACCTAACCAATCATTCTCGGTTCCAGAACCCAACCAATCTTATTTTGGGTGCAGAACCTAACCAATCAACTTCAGGTCCAGAAACCAACCAATCCAGTTTTGGGTCCAGAACCCAACCAATCAACTTCATGTCCAGAACCCAACCAATCCAGTTTTGGATCTAGAACCCAACCAATCAACCTTGGTGTAGACCCTTAATTTTTGACCCAATCCGATCCAATTAGTCCAAAATAATTTTTGTGTTGTCCAATATTTTTTAATTAGTCCAAAATAATTTTTATGGTATCTTGATTAATTTTAATATTTATTTAAGTAAAAAATGGAGAAGTGAATAAAAAATAAAAAATAAATCGGCGACGAAAAAATCGTCGCTGAAAGTTAGCGCGGGCCTGTGGGCATTTCGCCCGCAGGAGTTTCCTGTGGGCAAAATGGCCCTTAGGCCCATTTCACCCACAGATGCTGTAGCTTTTTTGCCAGCACAATTTTTCCTGTTGTATTTTTTTTCGCCAGCTCAATTTTTTGCAGCAGTTTTTTTTTTCCAGCAAAATTTTCTGGCAAAATTTTTTTCGAAACCTAATACAATTAGGTTTCAGTTTCCTTTTTCTAATTAGGATTAAATACCGTGAATAACTAGAATTATATCATAAATTATTATATAAATATGAACTAAACAACACAAAAAAAGGAGGAGGGAAATCGAGAGAGAAAATTGATGAGAAATTGAATTTGAACACTTCGGATTTGAGAGCGACAAGGAAAGCTATTAACAATTCATCAAAGGCAGCAACTGCCTTTGTCTTTGTTCATCCAGAAAATATTTTTTTGGTGGAACCAACACACAGGTTTGAATCTTTAATTTCTTTTTATTTCTCACAGTAGCTTCATTCTTGATTTAATCCATAAGATTACACACGCAAACCTTCAATCTTTGAAGATGTAATGATTTGATCTTTGTTTCTAAATACCTTAAATAGTTTCCTTTGTTTCTAAATACTTTAAAAAACCTTAATTCATTGCTTTGTTTTCCAAAAAGCTTAAAATTGCTATTTTTGTTTCTTCAAAACTTCAAAACCCCTAATTTGCTTTCCCAATTTTCAAAACCCAAAAATAGAGTTCTATTTCTTTCCAAAAGCCATAAAAACATCTTTTTTGCTTTTATAAACTTTAAATCATTTTGTTTAATTTCATAAAACTTCATAAAATTATCAATTATTTTTCCAAATTCTAAAAATAAATTCATTACCCGAAACCCTAATTCAAAAGTCTTAAAACCCTAATTCAATTCCAAAACTCAAAATAGCAAACCCTAACCCCTTTAAAACCTTAAACCCTAATTTTTTCTAAACCCTAATCCTTTAAAACTTTAAAAACCATAAAAACACAAATATTTTAATTTCACACAGTAGGCTTGAAACCATAAATCAAAATTATTTTAAAGTGTCCAAATCCTAATTTCATGATTTTACATCACAAACCCTAGTTTGGTTAATAAAAGAGTTTTACCAACCTTTTAAAACATAAAATTTTTAATCCATTTTAATTCTCCTAAAATCACAGTAGCCTAAATTCCATAAATTCCAAAACCCTAAAGACATGAAATAAAGAACCCTAAATGGAAACAATAGCTATAATTTAGATTTTTATTTGCCTTATTTAATTCTATATTTGATTATGCTTTGATTTATTTTATATGCTTTAATTTACTTAAGCTCAATGCTTGGTTTATTTAATTTATCATGGATGGATGTTTACTTTCTATTTATGTTTAATACCTTTGATGAATGATTTATTTATTATGAATGGTTGTTTACTTTTATCAATTTATTTAGATTTCTAAATGTTGTAAGAGGTATGTTTCCACTTGGTGGGTACCTCATTAGTTAAATATCATGTAATTTAAATTGCTTTTCTATTTTAGAACCAATGTAAAGGACATGTTTCTACCTTTCGGTGGGTGTCCTATTTAGGCATGGGATGTAAGGACATGTTTCCATCCTTAGATGGGTGTCCATTTAATTGTTTTGTTTGGACATTGTTTTGATTTTCAATATAATGATGCTTTCTTTTAATTATTGTGTGTAATATGGATAGTATTTTTATATTTAAGAATTTTATAATATTTAAACTTGTAAAGGAGGCTGGTTCAAATGAACCGGGCGTTGTGGGGCTGCTGGGCCATTTCTCACCTTCCCCACACGTACCCAACTTTTCGAAACCATTAGGGGGTTGGGGATTCCTTAGGAATCGAGTCATCCACCCCTTTCTTTTTCCCAGTCCATCCGGGTGGCGACTCCATTTTTTTCGGACTTAGGTTCATGTTCTCTAAGGCCCCGAACCTAAACAGTGCCGAAGTCGCAAGAACCATTCCACTAGGTGTGGGGGCAAAAATCCCCGCTCACAGTGGGGACTCCACTGGGTATAAGAGAAGTTGATTCCATTGGTCTTTATATTATTATATTCTTTCTTATAATGATATTATCCATTGCATCATATTAGATTGCATCATGTGCGTGAGTTAGGATGCCCGTGTTATCCGTGTTATGTTATGTAAGAGATACCATACTTTCACTCAAGGTATGGAGATCGAGTATGGCATAACTACTCATAGCCTCGTACCATTTGGTATATACTTGCTATGGGAACCTAAGCCTTTTTAACCCAAAGACTAAAGCTCATGTAATTGGCCTAGTTACTTTCCTAAGGTTTTACCCCAAATGCATGTTGTTTGAATATGGTTAATTTATCTTGGCTTAAATCATGGCTTATTTGGTTTGTTCTTTTCCTAATATGACCTAAGTATATTGTAAGCTCAAAATAAATCTTTCTTTAAAATCCAAAAGACCAAAGCTATTTTCAAAAATTTTTTCAAGATGGTCTTTGGACATAAGATTTTCTAAAAATAAATCAAAAATTCTTTTGCTCATGGCCCAAATACTAATTCCAAAATCCATTTTTTCTAAAATCTTCTTACAATGGGCATAGAAATAAAATTATTTTTATCCAACCTTTTCTTACAAAGAGCTTGCAAAAATATTTAGGTCAATTACGAAATACTAAAAACCAATTGTGAGCCTAGTTTATACTAAGAGTAATTAATCATGGGCTTGTTTTTGGCATGAACCATTAGTTACTTTTTTCAAGTGAGAAATCTATTTATAGTAAACCTCTTAATTTCGTTTTAATCCAATATAGCATAAAAGCTACTTTAGTTGGTTGAATGGATTAAAACCTAATTAATGGAAATTATCATGATTAGATTTCTATTTTTTAAAAATATAACTATTGGTTGAAACGTTCGAGGGAAATATTTGAAAACAAAATATCCCATGTTGGTATTTTGTTAACCATATACCTAGGAAAAGAGACTCGCCATTCGTGTGTGGATGTTATAAGGTTGGAAGGAATGTCCTATTTGTCTTTGTTTGTCTATTGTTTGTGCATACATGCATACATTTGCATCTCATATCATTAATCCTTTCTGGCTCATAGCCCTGGATTATGATAGTTCAAAAGCTTACAACAATCCGACCTACGTCGGAGACGAAGCATCTAGCAACGACTCAATCTCTTTTTCACCAAAAGCAATGGAGCCCGAACAAATTCAAAGAATGGTGGATGAAGCCCTTAATGCCAAGATGGAAGAAATAAAAGAGGCCCTATGTAGACCCTTAATTTTTTACCCAATCCGATCCAATATGCTTTATTTAGTTCAAAATGATTTTTTGTTGTTTAATTGGTCCAAAATAATTTTAATTAAATAATTTTTACCTTAGTATCTAATTTTTATTAATAAAAAATGAAAATGAACAAATAAAAATCAAAAAATAAAAATAAAAATAAAAATTAGAGTCGAAAAAAAAATCTGCAGCGAAAAGTGGTCGCGCGGGCCCGTCGGGCCTGCGGGCGAAATAATTTCCCGCAGGAATTTCCTGCTGGCAAAATAACTTCCCACAGGAATTTCCTGTGGGCGGCGGCGAAATAACTTCCAGTAGGAAATTCCTGCGGGCTGGCACGCCACGAGCCCGCTGCCACAATTTTTGCCAGCGCAAAATTTTTCAACGCAATTTTTTGAAACCTAATTCAATTAGGTTTTAATTTCTTTTTTTATTAATATTAATTGCCGTGGGGAATTAGGAATAAACAACCTAAAAACCACTATAAATAATGACTAATTAAACCAAATCAAATGAGGGGAAAAAGTTTACACAGTGAGTTTGGAAAGTTGAATCCGAAGGTGAAGTGGAAAAGCAAAAACTCAATTCAATTGATTCTTAAAGGAGGAGCACCATGAATTAAGCAATTCAAAGCCAACAAAGGCTTGTCTTTGGAGCTAGTTCATCCAAGAAGAATTATTTTTGGAAGAATCAACAAAAGAAGGTATGTTAAATTCTTTTTTATTTATGTTTTACAGTAGCCAAATTATGGAATTAGGTTCTTTTTAAATCAAAAACTTTAGAATTTTAATTTAACTTTTCCAAGATTAGAACATTAAATCATGACTCTCTTATCTAAAAAGATTTAAATTTGTTATTTTTTCTTCTTAAAAACCCTAAAACTCTAATTGAACATATTTTTCAACAAAACCAAAATCAAATTCTGTTCCTTTTAAGATTTTAAAGTAGGTTTTATTTCATTCAAAAAGCCTTAAAAAAACATCTTTTCTACTTATAAAAACTTCAATCCATTTGTTTAAATTCATAAAACTTCATAAATCATCAAATTGCTTTTTAAAACTCTAATTCAAATTCATTACCCGAGAACCCTAATTTCAATGTCTAAAATCCAAAATTCAACTTTTAAACCTAAAATAATGAACCCTAATCCTTTTAAAATCTTAAACCCTAATTTTTATGAACCCTAATCCCTTTAAAACATAAAAAAACATAAAAACATGAAAACCCAAAAAATTGCATAGTAGCTTGAAATTCAATAATCAAAAATCACAAATTTAAGTACTTTAAGGTATTCAAAACCCTAGTTTCATGATTTCATCATTCAAACCTTAATTTGGTTAATCAAAGAGTCTTACTAACCTTTTAAAACATAAAACCCTAATCTATTTATATCCCATAAAAAGTCACAGTAGCTATAATTGAACTTTTATTTGCTTTATTCAATTCCATATTTACTTACATCTTGATTTATCTCTTATGCTTTAATCTATTTAATTTCAATACTTGATTTATTTAATTTATCATGGATGGATGTTTATTTTATTGATATTTAAATACTTTTGATGAATGATTTATTTATGATGAATGATTATTTACTTTTATCAATCAATTTAGATTTTCAAAAGTTGTAAGAGGTATGTTTCCACTTGGTGGGTACCTCATTAGTTAAACATCATGTAATTTAAATTGCTTTTCTATTTTATAACCTTTGTAAAGGGCATTTTTCTAGCTTTTGGTGGGTGTCCTATCTAGGCATGTGATGTAAGGACATGTTTCCACCCTTGGATGGGTGTCCATTTATTTGTTTTGTTTTGTTTGGACATTGCTTTGATTTTAATATAATGATGCTTTCTTTTTATTGTGTGTAGTATGGATAATATTGTTATATTTAAGAATTTTATAATATTAAGACCTGTAAAGGAGGCCGGTTCCAATGAACCGGGCGTTGTGGGGGTGCTGGGCCATTTCTCACCTTCCCCACACGTACCCAACTTTCCGAACCCATTAAGGGGTTGGGGATTCCTTAGGAATCGAGTCATCCACCCCTTTTTTTTTC
Organism: Garcia nutans; assembly: GCA_947685225.1. Classification (NCBI taxonomy): domain Eukaryota; kingdom Viridiplantae; phylum Streptophyta; class Magnoliopsida; order Malpighiales; family Euphorbiaceae; genus Garcia; species Garcia nutans. The sequence goes on from CANTUV010000024.1 coordinate 25,441,614, forward strand.
CCGGCCGTCCGAGTGGTGACTCCATTTTCTCCGGACTTAGGTCCGTGTTCTCTAAGGCCCTGAGCCTAAACAGTGCGGAAGTCGCAAGAACCATTCCACCGGGAGCGGGGGCGAAAATCCCCGCTCACACCCTAGCTGAGACCATGAAGAACCAGTTGACTGCAATCTTAGAGAATCATGCCGAGGCATCTGCTAGCTCTAAGAAACCAAAGGATAAAGGGAAGACTAAAGTTGGTTAAGTGGTTTTTGATGATGAAAAAGTGATCATTGAAGATGATGATGATTGGGCTCAATACTACCACGATGCTTAAGAGAAGAAAAAGGAACCTAAGGTTGTTGAGAAGGCAACTATTGAAACAACCGAGACATCCGATGTTGAAAAGATGATTGCTGACTTACAAAAGAAATTTGAGAAGAAGCTGAAAATTGAAGAAATGTCCAAAGTTGACAAATTATTTGAGCTAGATGAAGAAGTCCCGTACAAGTTCAAGATGCCATCCTTTGCAAAGTACAATGGCACTGGAAATCCTCATCTCCATGTGAAGCAGTACATCACTGCTATACAGTTTGCCCTAGCCACTAAGGCTCAAACTCTAAGATATTTCATGCTCTCATTGGACCCTATTGTCCAAAATTGGTTCAATACCTTAGATGATGGAACACAAAAGAGTTGGGATCTACTTTACAAAGCCTTTATCCAACAATATGGATATAATGTCGAGTTGGAAGTTACCTTAATGGAAGTTGAGTCCATTAGGCGCAGGCCAAATGAGAATTTTGTGGACTATGTGAAAAGGTGGAGAAATAAGGTTGTTTTGCTCAAGAAGAGGCCCAATGAATCTAATCAAATAAGGATGATCGTGAGAGGTGTCCTGCCCAATCTCCGTGAAAGGATGTCTCACACCCTTATAAGGGATTTCAAATATCTTCTCCAAGCTGGTCTACAAATTGAAGAGTGGGAAAGGGAGAAGAATTGCTTTTCAATGAGAAGGAATGAGAAAGGGAATTACCATCCTAGTAATCAAAGCACGCAAAAAGAAGTTGATATTAATGTAACCGGTCATGGAAATAAAAGACAATTTTCAGAATTGGGGAAACCTCTATCTTGGGTTTTTAGCAAGCTGCAAAAGAAAGGGTTGTTACAACCGTTAACTCCTCAACCATTACATAATCCACTGCCACCAAACTTCAATGCCGAGGCCTTCTGTCAATTTCATCAAATGTGAGGGCATGAAACACATAAATGTGCTCGTCTAAGGCATGAGATCCAAGATTTAATTGACAGTGGTAAGCTACCCGAGCCAGATAAGCCCAATACCAAGAACAACCTTTGCCTAAGTTTGAAAGAGTACCTCCACTGGCAACCTTCATGGTGGGAAAAGGATTGGAAGAAGATTTTGTTTTATCATCCTTTCAAGATGGAAATACTGAAGATGTGAAGGGAAAAGAAGCTTAAACTCAACAAACTTTCTTTAGCTTGAATGTTGCTTTTAAATTTTACTTTCTTTAATATTCAATTGGAACTTTTTTTGTTTTTCAAATTTAAATTTGTTTGAATAAATTACTTTCATCAAAATTTTTTAATTAATATATTTATGCATCATGACTCGAATGACTTTACTAGATAAGGGAATTGCTCAATAGCATTGAGTTGTGTATGCTTACTTAGAGAGGGCTCCTGCATAATTACCTTTGTCTAGGTCCTAGTCAGTCTTAGAACATACTTAGACAAACTTTCGAGGCGAAATTGAACTCTGCTTATTTAAGGGAGAAATGATATAGGCATTGTTTGGTTAGCCAACAACTAGTATCCACCTATTAAATATCAATCCCTAGTTATCCCTTTGAGCCTTCATAAAATTTTAGCTTTTATTTCATTGGATTACAAACCCCAATAACCTACCCTGAGCTGTTGTGATACTTTTGACAAGTCTTATGATCACTAAGATGAAGAGGCATGAAGATAGTTGAAGTTCTCAAGACCATAAAAATAGTTGAAGTTCTCAAGACCATAAGGGTAGTTAATGTTTTTAAGACCATAAGGATAGTTGAAGTTTTTCTAATATCTCCAATATATCAAGACAACATCAGAGTAATAAATGATTTATCCCTGTTAAAGAAGATTTATGTTACTCCACTCATCCATTATTGGAAGCCCAAGTTGGTACAAACAAGACAACTCTTTTAGAGCTAGAACCAAACAAGAAAAAAAACAAAAAAAAATAAGAAGAAGAAAAGAAAAAGGACAAAAGAAAAGACAAAAAAAAAAGAGAAAGGAAAAAAAAGGAAGAGGAATAAAAGAAAAGAGAAGAGAAGAAAAAAAGAGAAAACCCAAAATGGCTCAAATAGCCAACTGATTTCTCTTTTACCTAAGACAACAAAAGGCTTCCATTTGGTTTATAAGGATCGTTTGACTTGAATTGATCCAACCCAATTAAAGATTCGATCAAAATCAGAGGAAAAGGGGAAAGACCATCTAGTGCTTAAAAGTTCTGTACTTGACAGTCCTACAAGGAAGAAGGACAAAATGATAAAATGCTCAAAGAAAGGGAAGAGTAAGGAAAATAAAGAGAAAGAAAAGGGAAGAGTAAGAGAAATAAAGAAAAGGGAGAAGAAGAAAAGAAACGAATTTGGGAACCAAACTTTTTGTAAGGGCATAAACTGCCCTAATCAAGATCCAGATTAATGCCAAGAATTTGGAGTCTAGCAAGATTGCCTCCAAGCTGCCTAAAATTCAAACAAGAAATTTATAGTGTGAGGGTTTGTCCGTTGTGTCACATCAGCTCCTATCTCAAAATGGCCTTCATTTAACCCATGTCCCTCATAGACCCCATTTCAAGCCTATTAAAGACCTGTTGATCTCTCTTGGTAGGTAGAGTCTATTAGTGGAGATAGTTTGGATGAGCATGCATATGAGATAGACAATATTTAAACTCAAATGAGACCTTTGGCCAAGTAATGTGTATGTGCCTATCTGAAGTGCAACAATTATTGCTTAAATAGAAATGATTCCCGAGTTTAGTATGGCAACTAGGGTTGTTATGTTATAGATATGTTAATTTGGAAAAATCAAGTCCTGAGGTACATTGACAGTAATTCAGCAAAGCCAACATTTGATTTCAAAATTAAAATTCAAAAATTCAAAAAAAAAATGTTTTGTCATACAAAGCCTTCAAGTTAAGGGAAATATGTTGAACCTCCAAAGGACACATGGGAAAAGGAAATGATTATTGGCAAGGTCGTGAAGAAGCTATCAACTGACATGCTGAAACATAGTTCAAAATAGATGAACCCTTGACTCTACTGCTGAGGGTCTCCACCACTCATGTTTTCAACATTTTGAAGATAAAAGCCACAAATGCAAAAGCTTTCGATCATTTCAATGCAAGACTTGAACAAGCATCAAAATGGAACCAATGAAAACACTTCTGCTAATCACCTCGGTCTGTGAGTCGATGGGACGACTGTAAGTATTATTCATGCATATCATGCATACATGAGCATATCACATCTCACTTTCTTATCTTGTATTGTCTATTCCTTTTCAAAGTGAACAACCAATACCTTGCGAAGTAAAGAATCAAAAGAAGATATTGAACCAAGGGGGCATGGAAAGCCTACTTGCTTGTGGAAGCTCGGCCGTTTTACAAAGAGAAGAATTACGTGCTTATTCGAAGAACTACACGGCAAAAACATCATCAAAGCATGCATGGAAAAAATCTTTAAGGGTAAGGAGAGGATACAAGGTCCAATTAAAACTTCATAAAATTATCAATTGTTTTTCCAAATTCTAAAAATAAATTCATTACCCGAAACCCTAATTCAATTCCAAAACTCAAAATAGCAAACCCTAACCCCTTTAAAACCTTAAACTCTAATTTTTTCTAAACCCTAATCCTTTAAAACTTTAAAAACCATAAAAACACAAATATTTTAATTTCACACAGTAGGCTTGAAACCATAAATCAAAAGTATTTTAAAGTGTTCAAATCCTAATTTCATGATTTTACATTACAAACCCTAGTTTTGTTAATGAAAGAGTTTTACCAACCTTTTAAAACATAAAATCTTTAATCCATTTTAATTCTCCTAAAATCACAGTAGCCTAAATTCCATAAATTCCAAAACCCTAAGTACATGAAATAAAGAACCCTAAATGTAAACAGTAGCTATAATTTATATTTTTATTTGCCTTATTTAAGTCTATATTTAATTATGCTTTGATTTATTTTATCTGCTTTAATTTATTTAAGTTCAATGCTTGGTTTATTTAATTTATCATGGATGGATGTTTACTTTCTATTGATGTTTAATACATTTGATGAATGATTTATTTATTATGAATGGTTATTTACTTTTATCAATTTATTTAGATTTTCAAATGTTGTAAGAGGTATGTTTCCACTTGGTGGGTACCTCATTAGTTAAATATCGTGTAATTTAAATTGCTTTTCTATTTTAGAACCAATGTAAAGGACATGTTTCTACCTTTCGGTGGGTGTCGTATTTAGGCATGATATGTAAGGACATGTTTCCATCCTTGGATGGGTGTCCATTTAATTGTTTTGTTTGGACATTGTTTTGATTTTCAATATAATGATGCTTTCTTTTAATTATTGTGTGTAATATGGATAGTATTTTTATATTTAAGAATTTTATAATATTTAAACTTGTAAAGGAGGCTGGTTCAAATGAACCGGGCGTTGTGGGGGTGCTGGGTCATTTCTCACCTTCCCCACACGTACCCAACTTTCCAAACCCATTAGGGGGTTAGGGATTCCTTAGGAATTGAGTCATCCACCCCTTTCATTTTCTCAGCCCATCCAGGTGGCAACTCCATTTTCTCCGAACTTAGGTCCGTGTTCTCTAAGGTCCCGAGCCTAAACAGTGCCGAAGTTTCAAGAACCATTCCACCGGGAGTGGGGGCAAAAATCCCCGCTCACACTTGGGTCCAGAACCCAACCAATCCAGTTTTAGGTGCAAAACCTAACAAATCAACCTTGGATCCAGAACCCACCCAATCTAGTTTTGTGTCCAAAACCAAACAAACCTCGTGCCCAAAACCCAACCAATCCAACCTCGGGTCCAGAACCTAACTAATTCATTTTCGGATCTAGAACCCACCCAATCTAGTTTTGGGTCCAAAACCAAACAAACCTTGTGCCCAAAACCCAACCAATCCAGCCTCGGGTCCAGAACCCAACTAATCCATTTTTGGGTCCAGAACTCAACCGATCCAGTTTTGGGTCTAGAACTAAACAAAACTCATGCCCAAAAAAAAAACTAATCTAGCTTGAACCTAACTAATCCATTTTAGGGTCCAGAACCCAACCAATCATCCTCGGGTCCAGAATCCAACCAATCCAATTTTGGGTGCAGAACCCAACCAACCTCAGATCCAGAACACAAAAAAAAAACTAGGTTCGGGTCCAGAACCCAACAAACCTCGAGCCTAAAACCTATCAATTCCAGTTTTGGGTCCAAAACCCAACAAACCTTGGGTTCAGAACCCAACCAATCTATTCTCGAGTCGAGAACCTAATAAACCTAGAATTCAGAACCCAACCAATCTAGTTCCAGGTTCATAACCCAACCAATCCAATTTTAGTTACATAGCACACATGCACATAGTTCATAGATATTTATTGCGGGTATATAATTTTTCCATGTCTAAAAAATATTTTTTATACTGATTAAATATTTTTTCCATGCAGGGGGCAAGAGTATATAGGTACCCACATATAATATAAAATAGCTGATTTTTTTTGCAATTTACTAACTACAATTAATTTTTTACATGTGTTTCTGGTCTAGAACCCAACCAATCAACCTTGGATCCAAAACCCAACAAATCCAGTTTTGGGTCCAGAACCCAACCAATCAACCTTGGGTTCAGAACCCAACCAATACAGTTTCGAGTTAAGAACCCAACTAATCAAATTTGGGTCCAGAACCCAGTTTTAGGTCCAAAACCCAACCAATCTAGTTTTGGGTGCAGAACCCAACCAATCCAGCTTTAGGTCCAGAACCCAGCCAATCCAGTTTCAGGTCCAGAACCCAACCAATCTAGTTTTGGGTGCAGAACCCAACTAATATCGGATCCAAAACCCAACCAATCCTTTTTTTGGTCAAGAACCCAACCAATCAACCTCAGGTCGAGAATCCAACTAGTCCAGTTTCGGGTCCAGAACCCAACCAATTCAGTTTCAAGTTCAAAACCCAACAAATGAACTTTTGGTCTAGAACCTATCCGATCCACTTTCAGATCCAAAACCCAACCAATCAACTTTGGCTCCAGAACCCAACCAATTCAGTTTCGGGTTTAGAATCCAACCAATTAACATTATGTTTAGAACCAATCTAGTTTCGGGTGCAGAACCCAACCAACCTCGAATCTAGAACCCAATAATTCTAGTTCGGGTCCAGAACCAAACAAACCTCGGGTCCAGAACCCAACCAATCCATTCTCGAGTCTAGAACACAATAAACCTAGAATTTAGAACCCAACCAATCCAGTTTCGGGTCCATAACCCAACCAATCTACTTGGGGTCCAGAGCCCAACCAATCGAGTTTCAGATCCAAAAACCTACCAATCAACCTCTGGTCTAGAACCCAACCCTTCTAGTTTTGGGTTCATAACCCAACCAATCAACTTCGAGTCTAGAACCCAACCGATCCAATTTTCGGTCTAAAACCCAACCAACCAACCTTGGGTCAAGAACCTAACCAATCCAATTTCAGGTGCAGAATCTAACTAATCAACCTCAGATCTAGAACCCAACCAATCCAGTTTTGGGTCCAAAACTAAACAAACCTCTTGCCCGAAACCCAACCAATCCAGCCCCGGGTCTAAAACCTAACTAATCCATTATCGAGTCCAGAACCCAACCAATCCAGCCTCAAGTCCTGAGCCCAACTAATCCATTTTATGGTCCAGAACCCAACCAATCAACCTCTGGTCCAGAACTTAACCAATCTAGTTTTGGGTCCAGAACCAAACCAATCAACCTCTGGTCTAGAACCCAACCAATCAAGTTTTGGGTTCAGAACCCAACCAATCAACTTCGGCTCTAGAACTGAACCAATCCATTCGGGTCTAGAACTCAACCAATCCAATTCAGGTCATCAACCCAACCAATCATTCTTAGTTCCAAAACCCAACCAATCTTATTTTGGGTGCATAACCCAACCAATCAACTTCGGGTCTAGAACCCACCCATTCCAGTTTTGGGTCCAGAACCCAACCAATCAACTTTGTGTCTAGAACCCACCCAATCCAGGTTTGGATCCAGAACCCAACCAATCCAGTTTCAGGTGCAGAACCTAACAAATCAACCTCGAATCCAGAACCCACACAAATCCAGTTTTGGGTCCAAAACCAAACAAACCTCATGCCCAAAGCCCAACCAATCCAGCCTCGGGTCCTGAACCCAACTAATCCATTTTTTGGGTCCAAAACCCAACCAATCCAGTTTTGGGTCTAGAACTAAACAAACCTCGTGCCCAAAATAAACCAATCCAGCCTTGAGTCTTGAACCCAACTAATCCTTTTTAGGGTCCAGAACCCAACCAATCAACCACGGGTCCAGAATTCAACCAATCCAGTTTCAGGTGCAGAACCCAACCAACCTTGGATCCATAACCCAACATTTCTAGTTTTAGGTCTAGAACCCAACAAATCTCAACCCCAAAACCTAACAATTCCAGTTTTGGGTCCAAAACCCAACAAACCTCGGGTTCATAACCCATCCAATCTATTCTCGGGTCAAAAACACAATAAACCTAGAATTTAGAACCCAACAAATCTAGTTTCAGGTCCATAACCCAACCAATCCAGTTTCAGTTACATAGCACATGAGCACACAGTACATAGATATTTATTGTGGCTATATAATTTTTGCGTGTCTAAAAAATAATTTTTTCACTGATTAAATATTTTTTCCATGCAGAGGACAAGAGTATATAGGTACCCACATATAATATAAAATAGTTATTTTTTTTTTGCAATTTACTAACTACAATTAATTTTTTGCATGAACCCAACCAATCAACCTCGGGTCCAGAACCCAACCAATCCAGTTTCGAGTTATGAACCCAACTAATCAAATTCGGGTCCAAAACCCAACAAATCCAGTTGTGGGTCTAGAACCTAACCAATCAACTTCAAGTCTAGAACCCAACCAATCCAGTTTCGAGTCCAAAAGCCAACCAATCAACCTTAGGTCCAGAACCCAACCATTCTAGTTTTGGGTGCAGAACCCAACTAATCCAGCTTCAGGTCCAAAACCCAGCCAAAGCAGGTGTTTCAAGTTCCAGAACCCAACCAATCCAGTTTTGGGTGCAAAACCCAACCAATATCGGATAAAAAACCCAACCAATCCATTTTTGGGTCAAGAACCCAACCAATCAACCTTTGGTCGAGAACCCAACTAGTCCAGTTTCGGGTCCAGAACCCAACCAATTTAGTTTCAAGTTCAGAACCCAACAAATGAACTTTGGGTCCAAAACCTTACCAATCCACTTTTAGATCCAAAACCCAACCAATCAACTTTGGGCCCAGAACCCAACCAATCCTGTTTCGGGTTTAGAATCCAACCAATTTGTAACACCCCTATATACCGTATACGTACCAAGCATGCTTAGACGATCGTAACATACGTATACTGAATATAGAAAATGCCACAGTTTAAAAAGAAACACAACAAATATCTTTGTAAATAAGTCAAACCAATCTCAAACATTTAAAACAAATCCAAAAGACACCATATAAAAATATTTATTAATTCACAGCGGAAGTTATTACAAGTATATTATAAATCAAAGTTTACAAAACATAGAATATATATATATACATGATTGGCAGCTCTTCTCTGATCTTTAAATCCCAAAATAACACTTCAATGTCTACTCTCACTCGGTCTTGAGGAGCTCTCAGGTTCAACTCTGTTACCTGCGCGATTAAAAAATATCGCGCTAAGCCAACGACTTAGTAGTACAAAATATACAAACACTATACTATAATGCAATGCAATGTCACACATTTGATTACTCAAATCAGTATCATAGATGAAAGGTTAACAACATACCTTTATATTTCATTAACCACATATATAAACATATCACATTTCAATATTCTTTCCATATATCTCATTAGTTAATCATTTTACCATACATGAATCACATTAAACAAAGACAAGCATGGGCCCAAGACACACTAATATGCCATTCAACTTTCAGAGTTAATGCTTTGGTTTTGTTATCACTTTTATCATTATCATAAACCCAACTAGGCTTCAAGGATTTAGGTTCAATCAAGCTTCAAGGGGAACAAAGCATGCTAAGTATCAACCTAACTTGGCTTCAAGAACCAATCCAACCTAGCTTCAAGGGTTGTAACATCTCAATTAGGCTTCAAGGATCAAATCCAACCTAACTTCAAGAGAATGTTATCAATAGGCATGCCACCAACAACAAAACTCTGAAAATGAATAACACATTAGACACACAATTCATTTATTGTTTCATTCTCAATTCTCATCATCAATTAGGCAAACATGCCTTATGTTCTTTCAATTGAATCATCATAGCCAAACACAATGGCTTCACATCACATTTGAGTTATCATAGCCAATCACAATGGCCTCATATCATGTTGTATCTTAATTCATATTATTCACCTAGCATCATCATATTATATCTCAATTCATATTATTCACATAGCATCATTGGTATAACATTTCAAGATACATTATTCATATAACACATTGCCATTCACAAGTTTCACAATGCATATTACATCACCTTGTTCATATAATATTATATGCATTAGCAAATGGAAGTTCAAACTCAATCATGTAAGAAGAACAAAAACCAAACACAGTAACCAACACACTCAAGGGACACGGCCAAGCTTGTGGCCGTGTCTCTCAACCAAAAGCCTCTCAACCAAAAGCAACAGAAACCAACATGGGCAAGGGACACGGCCGTGTCTCCTCCAAAAATACCCAACACGGCCAAATTTCCATGGACTTGGCCGTGTCTCTCATGAATTGGCCGTGTCTCTCCTTGCTTTTGGCCGTGTCTCTCATGAATTGGAACCCTAACATGTCCAAGTCCCCTTTGGTTGCACTCAATTACATTATACACAATATAGCATAATTCAAATGAATGTAATCCATGCTCTAAACACATATTTCACATGTTTACCACAATATTCACCTTAACAACCCATCATCAACACATTTAATCACCTTCCACTTCAAAACCCTAAAAAAAACAACATCCCTTTTAACCTACCATCTTCAACCAAAACCAAACCAATCACTAAATTAACTCACAATCAATTTCAACATTTAGAAACTCATCTCAAACATACCAAATCATAATATTATCAAATCACAACAAACTTCAAACATATCTTCAAAATACCAAAGGAAAACAAGAGAGAGTACTTACCTTAGATGAAGAAATTTCACAAATCTCCAACCAAAACCTTTGATTTCTCCTTCAATTTGAAACTTGAATAAGCAAATCTCACTTTTGCTCTCTTCCTTTGAAATGGCCGGCTATACCAAGAAAAGAAAAGAAATGAAGACAATTCAACCTTCTTTTCTTCTTTAAATATCCACCAAGCAATTCCATCAACACAATTACTTAAATGCCCTTTTCTATTTGTTCACACTTCCTTTAAAACTCTTGCCCTCTTAAGTAATTTCACTCATCCCAAATAAAAAATATCTTCTTCCCTTGACTTTACACTTGACCAACATATATGTTATATATATTAACATATATACAACATATACATTCCATTAACACAATCATTTCCTTTGCTAAAACATATGTACATTTAATTCAAATCAAACAACAATAATATTCAAAACTTCTAGGGCATACATTGGGATATTACAATTCTCCCCCTCTAAAAAGAAATTTCGTCCTCGAAATTACCTGATATCAAATTTGAAATAGTTGAGGATATTGATCTCGCATGGTTTGTTCACTCTCCCAAGTTGCTTCTTCTCTTCCATGATTTTTCCACAAAATCTTTACCAAAGGCACTTTCTTATTTCTCAACTCTTTCACATCACGTGCCAAGATAGCAACTAGTTCTTCTTCGAATGTCAAATCTGGACTCACTTCAATAGATTCAATTGGCAACACATGAGATGGATCCGACCTGTATCTCCTCAACATAGAAACATGAAATACATTATGAATCCTTTCTAACTCAGGTGGCAAAGCAAGCCGATAAGCAACTGGCCCAACTCTTTCTAAAACTTCATACGGTCCAATGAAACGAGGACTCAATTTCCCTTTCCGACCAAACCTCAAGATCTTTTTCCAAGGAGACACCTTCAAAAATACTTTATCTCCCATATTATATTCAATGTCTCTCCTCTTTAAATCTGAATAAGATTTTTGTCGATCTGAAGCTGTTTTCAACCTCTCTCGAATCACTTTCGCTTTCTCTTCAGTTTCTTTGACCAAATCAGGACCAATTAACTTACCTTCTCCAAGCTCATTCCAACATAATGGTGTCCTACATCGTCTACCATATAATGCCTCGAATGGTGCCATAACAATGCTTGATTGATGACTGTTGTTGTAAGCAAATTCAACAAGTGATAAGAATCCATCCCAACTTCCAGAGAAATCAATAACACAGCTTCTCAACATGTCCTCGATAATCTGTATCACCCTCTCGGACTGCCCATCTGTCTGCGGATGGAAAGCAGTACTGAAATGCAATCGAGAACCCAATGCACCATGTAAGCTCTTCCAAAACCTTGAAGTAAACCTAGGATCTCGGTCAGACACTATAGAAGTTGGAACACCATGCAGCTTCACAATCTCATGGATATACAGCTCAGCTAACCTTTCCAAAGAGTAATCCATCCGAACCGGAAGAAAATGAGCTGTCTTAGTCAACCTGTCAACAATCACCCAAATAGCATCATGCTTTCTTTGTGTCAATGGCAGACCAGATACGAAATCCATGGTTACTCTGTCCCATTTCCATTCAGGCACTGCTAAAGGTTGAAGTAACCTTGTTGGAACTTGATGCTCAGCTTTTACCCTCTGACATGTGAGACATTTAGACACAAAATCTGCAATGTTTCTCTTCATACCAGACCACCAATAATGCTGTCTCAAATCATGATACATCTTTGTACTGCCCGGATGCATAACAAATATTGACTGATGTGCTTCTTCTAAAATGACCCTTCTCAAATTAGTATCATCAGGTACACACATTCTGTTCTTAAACCAAAGACTCCCATCACCTCTCACAATAAAATCTCGACTCTTTCCATTATGGAAATCTGAAATAATCTTCTGAATCTTCTCATCAGCCAATTGAGCTTATTTAATCTGATCCAACAATACTGGTTTCAATTGCAACTGTGCCAACAATGCACCATCATCACAAGATACAAAACTGGCATGCAACGCTCTCAACTCAACAAGCAACGAGAGCGAATAAGCAGTCAAACCTGCTAAAGACTTCCGACTTAAGGCATCAGCCACAACATTTGCTTTACCAGGATGATAATCAATCAAACAGTCGTAGTCTTTAATCAACTCTAACCATCTCCTCTGTCGAAGATTTAGCTCTCTTTGGACACCCAAATATTTTAAACTTTTATGATCAGTATAGATAAAACACTTTTCCCCATACAGATAATGTCGCCAAATCTTCAATGCAAACACAATGACTGCCAACTCTAAATCATGGGTCGGATAATTGAGCTCATGCGGTTTCAACTGTCGAGAAGCATAAGCCCAAACCACTATGTGAAGCTTCACTGTAAATCACATATGGTTTATCTTCCACAGGTAAAGTAAGAACAGGCGCTTGAGTCAACATTTCTCTCAACTGTTCGAAACTAGCCTGACACTGATCTGTCCACGCAAATCTAACTCCCTTCCGAAGTAATCTGGTAAGTGGAGTAGCTATCAAAGAAAATCCTTTCACAAACCACCGGTAATAGCCTGCCAAACCCAAAAAACTTCTAACTTCAGTCACAGACTTTGGTGGACTCCAATTCAGAATAGCTTCAACCTTACTCGGATAAACTCTAATACCTTCGGCTGAAACTATGTGACCGAGAAAAGTAACTTGGTCAAGCGAAAACTCACACTTCGACAGTTTAGCAAACAGTTGCTTCTCTCTCAAAATCTGCAGCACAATCCGCAGATGCTTATCATGTTCCTCCTCATTATGCGAATACACCAAAATATCATCAATAAAGACCACTACAAATTGATCAAGATAGGGCCTAAACACCCTATTCATCAAATCCATAAAAACAGCAGGTGCATTCGTCAAACCAAAAGGCATAACTAGAAACTCAAAATGCCCATACCTCGTACGAAAGGCTGTCTTAGGAATATCCTTAGCTCTGACCCTTAACTGATGGTACCCTGATCTCAAATCAATTTTAGAAAACACTGCTGCACCCTTCAATTGATCAAAGAGATCATCAATTCTAGGCAAAGGATATTTATTTTTAATAGTCACTCTGTTCAATTGCCTATAATCGATACATAATCTCATAGTACCATCCTTCTTCTTCACAAACAAAACAGGAGCTCCCCACGGTGAAACACTAGGGCGAACAAACCCTTTATCCAACAACTCCTGCAACTGCACTTTCAGTTCTCTCAGCTCAGCAGGTGCCATTCTATAAGGAGTAATGGAGATAGGAGTGGTACCAGGCAATAATTCAATACCGAACTCCACCTCTCTCTCAGGAGGCAACCCTGGCAACTCCTCTGGAAACACATCTGGAAACTCTGCAACTGTGGGTATATCATCAAGTTGAGAACTTTTTACTCTAGTATCCACAACATAAGCAAGGTAAGCATCACACCCTTTTCTAATCAATCGCCTAGCTGCAACAGCTAAAACAAACAATGATGCTAGCTGTCCCTGCTCACTAGCTACTAACACCTCTCTACCATCACTGGTTCTCAAGGTAACAACTTTCTTTTTACAATCTACCACAGCTCCATGTCTAGATAACCAGTCCATGCCTAGAATCACATCATATTCCTTAAAAGGCATCTCAATTAAATCTCCAAGGAACTCCTCACCTTGCACCATTACTGCACTATCTCGGTGCACCTTACTAACAATCACACTATGCCCTAAAGGATTTGTCACCAAAACATCAAATCCTAGGGATTCAGCATGCACATTAGACACAGGCAAAACAGATGCACTAATATATGAATGTGTGGAACCCGGATCAATCAAAGCAAGTACTGGAATACCAAATAAAGAAAAAGTACCAGCTATGACTGCCGAAGCATCTGGTTGCCTCTACATCACATAAATCCTCTGAGAAGATCCAGCCTCCTCTGGTCTACTCTCCCTGGATGTAGAATCTCCTCTAGAACTGAACCCAGATCTACCTCCTCTGATGAAACCTCTGCCTCCACGACCTCCCCTCACACTAGGTCGGGAAGCTGCAGTATCCACTGACATCCGCTCCTGTCTCTCAGGACAATCTCTAACAAAGTGATCAGGCGACCCACATCTGAAACATACCCCTATCACACCAGTCCTCCAACAAGGACCACCATGGGGTCTACCACAATGAATGCATATGGGTAAGGTGGATCTCTGCATCACTGGGGTCGGAGCACTCGCCACTGAAACTGTAGGTCTAGATCTATGCCTCTGAAACTGTACTGACCTACCCACTGGCCTCTGACTCCTACTAACCCGAGAAACAAAACTTCCTTTACCTCTTTTCACAGATGAAGACCCTGCCTCAAACTGGGGCCTTCTAACCCTGATCTCTTCCTCTGAAGCAGCTGCAATAACCTGAGCTCTTTCCACGCTCCTAGCTGCTGCCACAAGCTAGGAAAAATCATGATATCTAGATCCAGCCACATGACACATGATAGAGGGCCTCAATCCCTCCTCAAATCTCCTACATCTATCAATCTCATCAGATATAATACCCCCAGCATAATGGCTCAACCAGATAAACTCAACCTCATATTCTGTTACTGACCGATTGTCTTGTTTCAAGCTTAGAAACTCCATTTTCTTCACATCTTTGTACTCCCTAGGAGTATACTTCAATTCAAACTCTTTTAGAAAATCAGCATAGGACAGTGTTGGTGGATCATCCATAGCATGGGGCACTGTCCTCCACCAGTCATATGCGTCCTTCTGCAACAAGGATCTTGCATAATCAAATTTTTCCTCTGGAGTGGCTTGTAACTGAACAAATATTCTCTGTACTTTATCTAGCCACTGCTCAGCTACAGCTGGATCAATAGTACCCAAGAAGTCTTCTGCTCCATACTTCCTTAGCTTATCATACTGTCTCACTGATACCAAAGGCTGTGGGGGTGGTGGCGGTGGTTGCACTGGTGCTTGCCTCAAAGCCTCTACCACATGCCTAACCCAAACTGGCGGAACATCCTCACTAGCTGGTCTCCCCGACACAGAAACAGGTACCTCTCCAACACTATCCACTCTAACTCCCTATCCACTCTCATCCAGAGCTACACTCTCCGCACTACCCTCAACTGACTGACGTGAGTGAGAATCCATCACAACCTATATCTGCAAACACAGCAGAATACCTCTCATTAAAGGTTAGAGACTGCCAATGCCAAACATGTATGTTATTCAAAAATCCACTTTTTAAAATCAAAATACTCTTTTTCTTACACTTGACCTAGGTTGAGAATCTCAAACCTAGGCTCTGATACCAAAACAATTGTAACACCCCTATATACCGTATACGTACCAAGCATGCTTAGACAATCGTAATATACGTATACTGAATATAGAAAATGCCACAGTTTAAAAAGAAACACAACAAATATCTTTGTAAATAAGTCAAACCAATCTCAAACATTTAAAAGAAATCCAAAAGACACCATATAAAAATATTTATTAATTCATAGCGGAAGTTATTACAAGTATATTATAAATCAAAGTTTACAAAACATAGAATATATATATACATGATTGGCAGCTCTTCTCTGATCTTTAAGTCCCAAAATAACACTTCAATGTCTACTCTCACTTGGTCTTGAGGAGCTCTCATGTAATATCCCAAAATGTGCCTAGAAGTTTTAGTATAATGGTTGTTTTATTTGAATTAAAATGTATATGTTAATTTGGGAGAGAAAAGAAATTTAAAGGAAAGTGTATATGTTGTGTATATGGAAATATATACAACATATATACAAGTCAAATATGTTGGTCAAGGGATGAGGATATTTATTTTGTTCTTTGTGAAATTACTAAAGGGCAAGTAAATGAAAGGGAGTTAATATATATAGTAGAGGGTATTTAAGTAATTTTCTTTTTAAATTGCTTGGTGGAGAATGTTTGAAGACCATATATTTGACTTTGTCTCTAAATTCCTCTTCATTTTCTTCTTTTTCTTTCCTTGGTCGTGTACTCCAAAGACAAAAGAGCAAAGAAGAGTTTTGATTTTATAAGATCAAATTGAAGGAAGATTTCAAATAAACAAGTTGGAAAATCAAGAAATTTCATTATTTTGGTAAGTTCTTTCTTGATTGCTCTTGTTGTTTTTGAAGTTATTTTTGAGTTTGATGAAGTGGTGTTGATAATATGGTTAGGAATGCTTGTGGTGTGTTTGTATGTGTTGAAATGGAATTAAAGATAAGAAGTTAGGTTGGTGTTGGTGATGGAAGAGTAAGAGTTGTGGTTAGTGAAAATTTTTCTGTTTTACAATTAGTAAAGGCTGTGACTTTTATGATTTTTAATTAAATATAGGAAAATGTTTTTGAAGTGAATTTTTGATATGTTGTGCCTCTATGAGTCTAGAATGACTGAAAAATATTTTGATTCGATTTTGGAATGGTTATGATTTTGGAAAGATTATTTTTCTTAGACCTGTTCCAGCAGGTACCTTAACTAAGACAGCTATATTTCGGGATTTTTAATAAAATGTAGAAAAATGATATTCAATTGAATTTTGGATATGTTGTTTCTTAGGGAGTATAGTATTTGAGAAAAATAATTTGGAACCAAGTTGATTGAATTTAATTTATGGAATTCACAAAGTTCAGAACTGCTGCCAGGATGCAGGGCAATTGGGGCAGTCTGGTTGGGTGAACTATTTGACCAAGATTTTGTGTTCAGTTTGATTTGAAATTTTAAAGGAATGATTTTAAGATGTAAAATTAAGTTCTGTAAAAATTTTAGAGTTTTTAGTCAAGTAGATTATTTTATACAATTTTTCAAAATAAGGATAAAGTTGAGTCTAAAACCAGAATTTACTATTCATATGGTCATTTTGCTAATATTCCTTTTGGATTAGGCTGTGAAGAGGTTGAATTGCCCTAACCTAAGTGTTGAGGATTCTTGGAAGAGTAGGTGTATAGAGTGGTGTAAGTTGGTTTTAAGGTAAGTACAAACTACATTATTGCATACATTCATATGATATTGAGACTTGAGACATATTTGGTTATAATGTGAATGTTGTGATGAGCATGTAAAATATGTGTTAATGCCATTGATTATATCCATTTGAATAATGAATTGATTAATGTGATTTGAAATATAATGAAAATTGAAATGTGCAAGATGTGATGATGAAATGTAATGTGAAAGATATGATGTTATGAAGAGTTGTTTCATTATGATGATGCAAATGAGATGATTGAGACATGGTTGCCTAATTTGCTTATGAAATATAAAATGAAATGAGAAAGAGGTTATGAAGCGATGAATGAAATGTTTGTGTGTTTAATATGTTATTCAGATTTCAGAGTTCTGGATTTGGCGGCGTGCCTATGAAATATATGAATAATAGTAACAGTCTTGCCGGGTTGAGGTTCAAGAGACTGGGTCTGTTACACTTGTTTTGGTAACAGTCTTGCCGGGTTGAGGATCTCCTTGAGTCTAGCCAAGTAGAGGTCCAAGAGACTGGGTCTGTTACCCTATCCATGGATAGATATATATATGTGTATATCGCCTACGGGCTTGATGATTATGATTATGGACCAAAGCAGTAAATCTGAACTTTGAATAACATATTAGTGTATTTTGGGCCCATGCTTGTCTTTGTTTTCAATGTGAATCATGAATGTTTTGATTAATTATTAAATAATGTAAAATTGTGAAATACACTATTCTCTTGAATTGATCTTGAATCTTGATTGTGTGACATTAGCATGGCATTAAAGCATCATAGCATTATAGTTTGTACCACTAAGCCGTTGGCTTAGCGCAAATGTGATTCTTCGCACAGGTGACAGGGAAGAACCAGAGAGTTCCTCTAGGCCGAGTCGAGCCTAGATTTTGAAGAGTGAATAGTGGGCTTTAAGATCGAAGACTGACTGCCAAACATGTATAAATTTTATGTGTTGTAAAATTCGAGTTTGGATGTATATGAAATTGTAAATATTGTTACTTTCCGCTGCATAGTGAACAAATATTTTATCTACTGTATTTCATAATAAAACTTTACTTTATTTTGTACTAGAAGTGTAAATCCTTTTTGCAGGTTGTAGTTGAGGTTATAAGGGGGATTTATTAGAAGTGTACTGAGAATGATTTTGTTTGCATTGGTTTGTGTATAAATATTTTCAAAAATCAGAAAAAAACCAGTTTTGTCGACACTTGGGACTCAATTTTTAAGTGAAACTATGGCAAAATTTCTATAAAAATTGGAACTAAAATTTGACTAAGTAAAATTGGTAGCAACATTAGGTTAGTGTGGCGCCTCTACTCAGCTTACACACGTAGGTCGGGAAGGGGTGTTACAATTTTTGGTATCAGAGCCTAGGTTTAAGATTCTCAACCTAGGTGAATTGTAAGAAAAAGAATATTTTGATTTTACAAGTTGGTTTTTGAATAAAATACATGTTTTGGTATGGCAGTCTTTGATCTTTAATGAGGAATATTCTACTGTGTTTGCAGATATAGGTAGTAATGGAGTCCCATTCACGTCAGACTGTAGAAGGAAGTGCTGAGAGTGTAGCTCCAGGAGAGAGTAGTGATGGAGCTAGGATTGAGAGGGTTAGTGAGGCACCTGTTTCTGTGCCAGAGAGATCAGCTGCTGAGGAGGCTCCGCCTGGTTGGTTAAGGCATATGGTAGAACTATTGAGGGGAGCTCCAGTGCAGCCACCACCACCACCACCACCACCACAGCCTCAGATGCCGGTAAGATATTATGACAAGTTGAGGAAATATGGGGCTGAAGATTTCTTAGGCACTACCGACCCTGCAGTGGCTGAGCAGTGGTTGGATAGGGTACAGAGGATATTCATTCAGTTGCAAGCCACTCCAGAAGAAAATTTTGATTATGCTCGATCACTGTTGCAGAAGGATGCATATGATTGATGGAAGACAGTTCCTCATGCTATGGACGATCCACCTACATTGTCCTACAGTGATTTTCTACGGGAGTTTGAGCTGAAATATACTCCGAGGGAGTATAAAGATGGGAAGAAGATGGAATTTCTGACTTTGAGGCAAGATCACCGGACTGTGACAGAATATGAGTTAGAGTTCATCCGGTTGAGTCACTATGCTGGGGGGATTATCTCTGATGAGATTGACCGGTGCAGAAGGTTTGAGGAGGGATTGAGACCCTCAATTATGTGTCTTGTGGCTGGTTCTAGATACCAGGATTTTTCCCAGCTTGTTGCAGCAGCTAGGAGTGTGGAGAGAGCCCAGGGTATTGCAGCAGCTGCTGCCGAGGAGGAGACCGGGGTTAGGAGACCTCAGTTTGAGGCAGGGTCTTCATCTGTGAAGAGAGGTAGAGGAAGTTTTGTTCCCAGGCTCAGTAGGAGTCAGAGGCAGGCTGGTAGGTCAGTCCAGTTTCAGAGACAGAGATCGAGACCTAAAGTTTCAGTAGCGAGTGCTCCGGCTCCAGTGGTTCAGAGATCCATTCCCCCTATATGTGTTCAGTGTGGTGGAAGACATGGGGGTGTTTGTTGGAAATATAGTGGACCAGCTGTGTGCTTCAGATGTGGATCGCCTGATCATTTTATTAGAGAGTGTCCTGAGATGCAGGAGCACAGACAGGCTGAGTCTGCAGCCTCTCGACCCAGTGTCAGCAGAGGTGGTCGAGGAGGCAGAGGTTTCAGTAGGGGTGGTCGATCCTGGTATAGTCAGAGAGGAGGATCATCAACCGGAGGCAGTAGGCCAGATGAAGCCGGATCTTCTCAGAGGGTGTATGTGATGCAGAGGCAGCCAGATGCTTCAGCAGTTATAGCTGGTACATTTTCTTTATTTGGCATTTCAGTACTTGCTTTGATTGATCCAGGATCTACTCATTCATATATAAGTGCATCTATCTTGCCTGTGTCTGAATTGCATTCAGAGTCCTTAGGATTTGATGTCTTAGTGACCAATCCTTTAGGACATAGTGTTGTGGTGAGTAGGGTGCATCGTGAGAGTGCTGTTGTGGTTCAAGGTGAGGAGTTTTTTGGTGATTTAATTGAAATGCCTTTTAAAGAATATGATTTGATCTTAGGCATGGACTGGTTGTCTAGGCATGGAGCTGTGGTAGATTGTCAACAGAAGTGTGTCACTTTGAGAACTAGTGATGGTAGGAGTGTGATGGTGTCTAGTGAGCAGAGACAGCTTGCATCCTTGTTTGTATCAGCTGTAACAGCTAGAAGGTTGATTAGAAAAGGGTGTGATGCTTATCTTGCTCATGTTGTGGATACTAGAGTAGGGGGTTCTCAACTTGATAATATAACCACAGTTGCAGAGTTTCCAGATGTGTTTCCAGAGGAGTTGCCAGGGTTGCCTCCTGAGAGAGAGGTTAAGTTTGGTATCGATTTGTTGCCTGGTACCACTCCCATTTCTATTACTCCTTATCGAATGGCACCTGCTGAATTGAGAGAGTTGAAGGTGCAGTTGCAGGAGTTGTTGGATAAAGGGTTTATTCGCCCTAGTGTTTCTCCGTGGGGAGCTCCTGTGTTGTTTGTGAAGAAAAAGGATGGTACTTTAAGATTGTGCATCGATTATAGGCAATTGAACAAAGTAACTATCAAGAATAAGTATCCTTTGCCTCGAATTGATGATCTCTTTGATCAGTTGAAGGGAGCAGCGGTGTTTTCCAAAATTGATTTGAGATCAGGGTACCATCAATTGAGGGTTAGAGCTGAAGATGTTTCTAAGACAGCTTTCCGCACAAGATATGGGCATTATGAGTTCTTGGTAATGCCTTTTGGATTGACGAATGCACCTGCAGCTTTCATGGATTTGATGAATAGGGTGTTTAGGCCCTATCTGGATCAGTTTGTGGTGGTTTTCATCGATGATATTTTGGTGTATTCACGTAATGAGGAAGAACATGACAAGCATTTGCGAATTGTGTTACAGATCTTGAGAGAGAAGCAGTTGTATGCTAAGCTGTCAAAGTGTGAGTTTTGGCTTGACCAAGTAACTTTTCTCGGTCATATAGTTTCAGCAGATGGTATAAGAGTTGATCCGAGTAAAGTTGAGGCCATTTTGAATTGGAGTCCACCAAAGTCAGTGACTGAAGTTAGAAGTTTTCTGGGTTTGGCAGGCTATTATCGAAGGTTTGTGAAAGGTTTTTCTTTGATAGCTACTCCACTCACCGATTGCTTCGAAAGGGAGTTAGATTTGTGTGGACAGATCAGTGTCAAGCTAGTTTTGATCAGTTAAAAGAAATGTTGACTCAAGCTCCTGTTCTTACTTTACCCGTGGAAGATAAACCATACGTGATTTACAGTGATGCTTCACATAATGGTTTAGGATGTGTCTTGATGCAAGAGGGTAAAGTTGTAGCTTATGCTTCTCGGCAGCTAAAGCCGCATGAGCTCAATTATCCGCCTCATGATTTGGAGTTAGCAGCTATAGTTTTTGCTTTGAAGATTTGGCGACACTACTTGTATGGAGAAAAATGTTTTATTTATACGGATCACAAAAGTTTGAAATATTTGGGTGTTCAAAAGGAGTTGAATCTTCAACAAAGGCGATGGTTAGAACTGATTAAAGACTATGATTGTTTGATTGATTATCATCCTAGTAAGGCAAATGTAGTTGCTGATGCCTTGAGTCGGAAGTCTCTGGCAGGTTTGGCTGTTTATTCGCTCTTGTTGCTTGTTGAGTTGAGAGCATTACATGCTAGTTTTGAAGCATGTGATGATGGTGCATTGTTGGCTCAGTTGCAATTGAGACCAGTATTGTTGGATCAGATTAAGGAGGCTCAATTGACAGATGAGAAAATTCAGAAGATTGTTTCAAATTGCCAAAACGGGGAGAGCCGAGATTTCTTTGTGAGAAGTGATGGTAGCCTTTGGTTTAAGGATAGATTGTGTGTCCCTGATGATGATAGTTTGAGAAGGATCATTTTGGAAGAAGCACACCAATCGATTTTTGCTATGCATCCGGGAAGTACAAAGATGTACCATGAATTGAGACAGCATTATTGGTGGTCTGGTATGAAGAGAGACATAGCGGAGTTTGTATCCAAGTGTCTCACTTGTCAGAGGGTGAAAGCTGAACATCAAGTTCCAACGGGGTTGCTTCAACCTTTATCAGTGCCTGAATGGAAATGGGAGAGAGTGACAATGGATTTTGTGTCTGGTTTACCTTTGACACAGAGGAAGCATGATGCTATTTGGGTGATTGTTGATAGATTGACAAAGACAGCTCATTTTCTTCCGGTTCGGATAGACTATTCACTTGAGAAGTTGGTTGAGCTGTATATTAGTGAGATAGTGAAGTTGCATGGAGTCCCAATTTCTTTAGTGTCTGATCGAGATCCTAGATTTACTTCTAGATTTTGGAAGAGTTTACATGGTGCTTTGGGTTCTCGATTGCATTTTAGCACTGCTTTTCATCCGCAAACAGATGGGCAGTCAGAGAGAGTGATACAGATTATTGAGGATATGTTGAGAAGCTGTGTCATTGATTTCTCTGGAAGTTGGGACAGATTTTTGCCACTTGTAGAATTTGCTTACAACAACAGTCATCAAACCAGTATTGGCATGGCACCATTTGAGGCATTATATGGAAGAAAATGTAGAACGCCTCTATGTTGGAATGAAATTGGGGAAGGCAAATTGGTTGGTCCTGATCTGATTAAAGAGACTGAAGAAAAAGTGAAGATGATTCGGGATAGATTGAAAGCAGCTTCAGACCGACAAAAGTCTTATTCAGATTTGAAGAGGAGAGACATAGAGTTTGATGTTGGAGATAAAGTATTTTTGAAAGTGTCTCCTTGGAAAAAAATATTGAGATTTGGTCAAAAAGGGAAACTAAGTCCTCGTTTCATTGGACCGTATGAGATATTAGAAAGAGTTGGACCAGTTGCTTATCGTCTTGCTTTGCCGCCTGAGTTGGATAGAATCCATAATGTCTTCCATGTTTCTATGTTGCGAAGGTATAGATCTGACCCATCTCATGTTTTACCAGTTGAATCTATTGAGGTGAGTTCGGATCTAACTTTTGAAGAAGAACCAATTGCTATTTTGGCACATGAAGTGAAAGAGTTGAGAAATAAGAAAGTGCCACTTGTAAAGGTTCTTTGGAAGAATCATGGTAGAGAAGAGGTAACTTGGGAGAGTGAGGAAGCGATGCGAGATCAATATCCTCAACTGTTTCAGACTTGATATCAGGTAATTTCGAGGACGAAATTTCTTTTTAGAGGGGGAGAATTGTAATATCCCAAAATGTGCCTAGAAGTTTTAGTATAATGGTTGTTTTATTTGAATTAAAATGTATATGTTAATTTGGGAGAGAAAAGAAATTTAAAGGAAAGTGTATATGTTGTGTATATGGAAATATATACAACATATATACAAGTCAAATATGTTGGTCAAGGGATGAGGATATTTATTTTGTTCTTTGTGAAATTACTAAAGGGCAAGTAAATGAAAGGGAGTTAATATATATAGTAGAGGGTATTTAAGTAATTTTCTTTTTAAATTGCTTGGTGGAGAATGTTTGAAGACCATATATTTGACTTTGTCTCTAAATTCCTCTTCATTTTCTTCTTTTTCTTTCCTTGGTCGTGTACTCCAAAGACAAAAGAGCAAAGAAGAGTTTTGATTTTATAAGATCAAATTGAAGGAAGATTTCAAATAAACAAGTTGGAAAATCAAGAAATTTCATTATTTTGGTAAGTTCTTTCTTGATTGCTCTTGTTGTTTTTGAAGTTATTTTTGAGTTTGATGAAGTGGTGTTGATAATATGGTTAGGAATGCTTGTGGTGTGTTTGTATGTGTTGAAATGGAATTAAAGATAAGAAGTTAGGTTGGTGTTGGTGATGGAAGAGTAAGAGTTGTGGTTAGTGAAAATTTTTCTGTTTTACAATTAGTAAAGGCTGTGACTTTTATGATTTTTAATTAAATATAGGAAAATGTTTTTGAAGTGAATTTTTGATATGTTGTGCCTCTATGAGTCTAGAATGACTGAAAAATATTTTGATTCGATTTTGGAATGGTTATGATTTTGGAAAGATTATTTTTCTTAGACCTGTTCCAGCAGGTACCTTAACTAAGACAGCTATATTTCGGGATTTTTAATAAAATGTAGAAAAATGATATTCAATTGAATTTTGGATATGTTGTTTCTTAGGGATTCTAGTATTTGAGAAAAATAATTTGGAACCAAGTTGATTGAATTTAATCTATGGAATTCACAAAGTTCAGAACTGCTGCCAGGATGCAGGGCAATTGGGGCAGTCTGGTTGGGTGAACTATTTGACCAAGATTTTGTGTTCAGTTTGATTTGAAATTTTAAAGGAATGATTTTAAGATGTAAAATTAAGTTCTGTAAAAATTTTAGAGTTTTTAGTCAAGTAGATTATTTTATACAATTTTTCAAAATAAGGATAAAGTTGAGTCTAAAACCAGAATTTACTATTCATATGGTCATTTTGCTAATATTCCTTTTGGATTAGGTTGTGAAGAGGTTGAATTGCCCTAACCTAAGTGTTGAGGATTCTTGGAAGAGTAGGTGTATAGAGTGGTGTAAGTTGGTTTTAAGGTAAGTACAAACTACATTATTGCATACATTCATATGATATTGAGACTTGAGACATATTTGGTTATAATGTGAATGTTGTGATGAGCATGTAAAATATGTGTTAATGCCATTGATTATATCCATTTGAATAATGAATTGATTAATGTGATTTGAAATATAATGAAAAGTGAAATGTGCAAGATGTGATGATGAAATGTAATGTGAAAGATATGATGTTATGAAGAGTTGTTTCATTATGATGATGCAAATGAGATGATTGAGACATGGTTGCCTAATTTGCTTAAGAAATATAAAATGAAATGAGAAAGAGGTTATGAAGAGATGAATGAAATGTTTGTGTGTTTAATATGTTATTCAGATTTCAGAGTTCTGGATTTGGCGGCATGCCTATGAAATATATGAATAATAGTAACAGTCTTGCCGGGTTGAGGATCTCCTCGAGATTAGTCGGGTTGAGGTCCAAGAGACTGGGTCTGTTACACTTGTTTTGGTAACAGTCTTGCCGGGTTGAGGATCTCCTTGAGTCTAGCCAAGTAGAGGTCCAAGAGACTGGGTCTGTTACCCTATCCATGGATAGATATATATATGTGTATATCGCCTACGGGCTTGATGATTATGATTATGGACCAAAGCAGTAAATCTGAACTTTGAATAACATATTAGTGTATTTTGGGCCCATGCTTGTCTTTGTTTTCAATGTGAATCATGAATGTTTTGATTAATTATTAAATAATGTAAAATTGTGAAATACACTATTCTCTTGAATTGATCTTGAATCTTGATTGTGTGACATTAGCATGGCATTAAAGCATCATAGCATTGTAGTTTGTACCACTAAGCCGTTGGCTTAGCGCGAATGTGATTCTTCGCGCAGGTGACAGGGAAGAACCAGAGAGTTCCTCTAGGCCGAGTCGAGCCTAGATTTTGAAGAGTGAATAGTGGGCTTTAAGATCGAAGACTGACTGCCAAACATGTATAAATTTTATGTGTTGTAAAATTCGAGTTTGGATGTATATGAAATTGTAAATATTGTTACTTTCCGCTGCATAGTGAACAAATATTTTATCTACTGTATTTCATAATAAAACTTTACTTTATTTTGTACTAGAAGTGTAAATCCTTTTTGCAGGTTGTAGTTGAGGTTATAAGGGGGATTTATTGGAAGTGTACTGAGAATGATTTTGTTTGCATTGGTTTGTGTATAAATATTTTCAAAAATCAGAAAAAAACCAGTTTTGTCGACACTTGGGACTCAATTTTTAAGTGAAACTATGGCAAAATTTCTATAAAAATTGGAACTAAAATTTGACTAAGTAAAATTGGTAGCAACATTAGGTTAGTGTGGCGCCTCTACTCAGCTTACACACGTAGGTCGGGAAGGGGTGTTACATCTCAGGTTCAACTCTGTTACCTGCGCGATTAAACAATATCGCGCTAAGCCAACGGCTTAGTAGTACAAAATATACCAACACTATACTATAATGCAATGCAATGTCACACATTTGATTACTCAAATCAGTATCATAGATGAAAGGTTAACAACATACCTTTATATTTCATTAACCACATATATAAAATATCACATTTCAATATTCTTTCCATATATCTCATTAGTTAATCATTTTACCATACATGAATCACATTAAACAAAGACAAGCATGGGCCCAAGACACACTAATATGCCATTCAACTTTCAGAGTTAATGCTTTGGTTTTGTTATCACATTTATCATTATCATAAACCCAACTAGGCTTCAAGGATTTAGGTTCAACCAAGCTTCAAGGGGAACAAAGCATGCTAAGTATCAACCCAACTTGGCTTCAAGAACCAATCCAACCTAGCTTCAAGGGTTGTAACATCTCAATTAGGCTTCAAGGATCAAATCCAACCTAACTTCAAGAGAATGTTATCAATAGGCATGCCATCAACAACAAAACTTTGAAAATGAATAACACATTAGACACACAATTCATTTATTGTTTCATTCTCAATTCTCATCATCAATTAGGCAAACATGCCTTATGTTCTTTCAATTGAATCATCATAGCCAAACACAATGGCTTCACATCACATTTGAGTTATCATAGCCAATCACAATGGCCTCATATCATGTTGTATCTTAATTCATATTATTCACCTAGCATCATCATATTATATCTCAATTCATATTATTCACATAGCATCATTGGTATAACATTTCAAGATACATTATTCATATAACACATTGCCATTCACAAGTTTCACAATGCATATTACATCACCTTGTTCATATAATATTATATGCATTAGCAAATGGAAGTTTAAACTCAATCATGTAAGAAGAACAAAAACCAAACACAGTAACCAACACACTTAAGGGACACGGCCAAGCTTGTGGCCGTGTCTCTCAACCAAAAGCCTCTCAACCAAAAGCAACAGAAACCAACATGGGCAAGGGACACGGCCGTGTCTCCTCCAAAAATCACCCAACACGGCCAAATTTCCATGGATTTGGCCGTGTCTCTCATGAATTGGCCGTGTCTCTCCTTGCTTTTGGCCGTGTCTCTCATGAATTGGAACCCTAACATGTCCAAGTCCCCTTTGGTTGCACTCAATTACATTATACACAATATAGCATAATTCAAATGAATGTAATCCATGTTCTAAACACATATTTCACATGTTTACCACAATATTCAACTTAACAACCCATCATCAACACATTTAATCACCTTCCACTTCAAAACCCTAAAAAAAACAACATCCCTTTTAACCTACCATCTTCAACCAAAACCAAACCAATCACTAAATTAACTCACAATCAATTTCAACATTTAGAAACTCATCTCAAACATACCAAATCATAATATTATCAAATCACAACACACTTCAAACATATCTTCAAAATACCAAAGGAAAACAAGAGAGAGTACTTACCTTAGATGAAGAAATTTCACAAATCTCCAACCAAAACCTTTGATTTCTCCTTCAATTTGAAACTTTAATAAGCAAATCTCACTTTTGCTCTCTTCCTTTGAAATGGCCGGCTATACCAAGAAAAGAAAAGAAATGAAGACAATTCAACCTTCTTTTCTTCTTTAAATATCCACCAAGCAATTCCATCAACACAATTACTTAAATGCCCTTTTCTATTTGTTCACACTTCCTTTAAAACTCTTGCCCTCTTAAGTAATTTCACTCATCCTAAATAAAAAATATCTTCTTCCCTTGACTTCACACTTGACCAACATATATGTTATATATATTAACATATATACAACATATACATTCCATTAACACAATCATTTCCTTTGCTAAAACATATGTACATTTAATTCAAATCAAACAACAATAATATTCAAAACTTCTAGGGCATACATTGGGATATTACACAATTAACATTATTTCTAAAACCAATCCAGTTTCGGGTGTAGAACCCAACCAACCTTGGATTTAGAACCCAACAATTCTAGTTTGGAGTTCAGAACCTAGCAAATCTATTGCCAAAACCAAACCAATCCAGTCTCGAGTCCAGAACCCAATCAACCTTGGGTCCAAAACCCAACCAATGCAGTCTTGAGTCCAAAACCCAATAAACCTAGAATTTAGAACCCATCCATTCCAGTTTCGGGTCCAGAACCCAATAAAATCTTTAGTCCAGAACCCAACCAATCCATTTTCGAGTCCAGAACCCAACAACCTTGGGTCCAAAACCTACCTAAACCAACCTCGGGTCTAGAATCCAACCAGTCCAGTTTCGGGTCTAAAATCCAACCAATCTAGTTTTTAGTCCAGAACCCAACTAATCCATTTTCTAGTCCAAAACCTAACCAATCAACCTCGAGTCTAGAGCCCAACCAATCCAGTTTTGCATCCGGAAACCAACTAATCAACCTCAGGTGCAGAACCCAACCCATCTAATTTTGGGTTCAGAACCCAACAAATCAACTTTTAGAATCCAACCAATGTAGTTTTGGGTCTAGAACCCAACCAATCAACCTTGGGTCCAGAACCCAACCAATATAATTTCAGGTACAGAACCCAGCCAATCAGCCTTAGATCTAACAACCCAGTTTTGGGTCCAGAACCCAGCCAACCTCGGGTCCAAAACTCAACCAAACCAGCCTCAGGTTCCAAAACACAATCGACCTCTGGTTCAAAACCCAACCAATTAAGTTTTGGGTCTAGAACCCAATCAACCTTGTGACCAAACCCAACAAATCCCACCTCGTTTCCAAAACAAATCCCACCTCGTTTCCAAAACCCAACTAATCCATTTTTTGGTCCAGAACCAAACCAATCAACCTGGGTCCATACCCTAACCAATCTAGTTTTAGATCCAAAAACCAACAAATCAAACTCGGGTTCAGAACCCAACCCATCCAGTTTTGGGTTCATAACCCAACCAATCAACTTTGGGTCCAAAACCAAACAATTCAAGTTTTGGATCTAGAACATAACCAATCAAGTTTGTGTCCATAACCCAACCAATCCAGTTTTGGGTCCAGAACCCAATCAACCAACCTTGGGTCCATAACCCAACCAATCCAGTTTCAGGTGCAATACCTAACCAATCAACCTCGGATCCAGAACCCAACAAATCTAGTTTTGGATTCAAAACAAAACAAACCTCATGCCCAAAGCCCAACCAATCCAGCCTCGAGTCCAGAACCCAACTAATCCATTTTGGGTCCAGAACCCAACCAATCCAGTTTTAGGTCTGGAACTAAACAAACCTCGTGTTCAAAACCTAACCAATCTAGCCTCGTGTCTTGAACCCAACCAATCAACATTGGGTTTAGAACCCAACCAATCCAGTTTTGGGTCTAGAACCAAACCAATCAACCTCTGGTCCAGAACCCAACCAATCATGTTTCGGGTTCAGAACCCAACCAATCAACTTTGGCTCCAGAAATGAACCAATCCATTCGAGTCTAGAACCTAACTAATCCAGTGTTGGGTCATTAACCCAACCAATCATTCTCGGGTCCAGAACCCAACCAATCCTATTTTGGGTGTAGAACCCAACCAACCTTTGATCCAAAAAATAACAATTCTGATTTTGGCTCCAAAACCAAACAAACCTCGAGTCCAAAACCCAACAATTCCATTTTTGGGTCCAGAACCCAACAAACCTCAGGTCCAGAACCCAACCAATCTATTCTCGTGTCCAAAACCTAATAAACCTAGAATTTAGAACCCAACCAATCTAGTTTCAGGTCCATAACCCAACCAATCTTGTTTCAGTTACACAGCACATGAGCACACAGTAAATAGCTATTTATTGAGGGTATATAATTTTTGCGTGTCCAAAATTTTTTTTTATACTCATTAAATATTTTTTTAACGCAGGGGGAAACTATATATAAGTACCCACATATAGTAAAAAATAGCTTTTTTTTTTTGCAATTTACTAACTATAATTAATTTTTTGCAGGTGTTTCAAGTTCCAGAACCCAACCAATCCAGTTTTGGGTGCAAAACCAAACCAACCTCGGATCAAAAACCCAACCAATTCATTTTTGGGTCAAGAACCCAACCAATCAACCTCGGGTTGATAACCCAACCAGTCCAGTTTCGGGTCTAAAACCTAACCAATCAATTTTCGAGTTCAGAACACAATCAATGAACTTTGGGTTTAGAACCTAACCAATCCATTTTTAGGTACAGAACCCAACCAATCAACTTCGAGTCCATAACCCAACCAATCCAGTTTTGGGCTCAGAACCCAACCAATCAACATTGGGTCCAGAACCCAACCAATCCAATTTCGAGTGCAGAACCCAACCAACCTCGGATATAGAACCCAAAAATTCTAGTTTCAGGTCTGGAACCCAGCAAATCTAGGGCTAGAACCAATCTAATCTAGTCTTGGGTCCAAAACCCAACCAATCCAGTCTTGGGTTCAGAACTCAATAAACCTAGAATTTAGAACCCAACAAACCTCGGGTCCATAACATAATAAAATCTTGAGTCCAGAACCCAACCAATCCAGTTTCGGGTCTAGAACCCAACAACCTCAGGTCCAGAACTTAACTAAACCAACCTTAGGTCCAGAACTCAACCAGTCCAGTTTCGATTCATGAACCAATCTAGTTTCTAGTCCAAAGCCCAATCAACCTCTAGTCTAGAACCTAACCAATCAAGTTTCGGGTCTAGAACCCAATCAACCTCATTCCTAAATCCCAATAAATCCCACCTTAGTTCCAGAACCCAACTAATCAATTTTTGGATCCAAAACCCAACCAATCAACCTCGGGTCCAGAGCCCAACCAATCCAGTTTTAGATCCAAAAGCCAACCAATCAACCTCGGGTCAAAACCCAACCCATCCAATTTTGGGTTTAGAACCCAACCAATCAACTTCGGGTCCTAAACCCAACCGATCCAGTATTGGGTCCAGAACTCAACCAATCAAATTCATGTCAAGAAACCAGCCAATCAACCTTGGGTCCAGAACCCAACAAATCCAGTTTCAGGTGTAGAACCCAACCAATCAACCTCAGATCCAGAGCCCAAACAATCCAGTTTTGGATCCAAAACCCAACCAACCTCAAGTCTAGAACCTAACCAAACCAACCTCGGGTCCAAAACTCAACCACTCTAGTTTCAAGTCTAGAACCCAACCAATCTAGTTTTTGGTCCAGACCCACCTAAGTTCTAGAACCCAACTAATCCATTTTTGGGTCCAGAACCCAATCAACCTCATGACCAAAACCTGACAAATCCCACCTAAGTTCCAGAACCCAACTAATCCATTTTTGGGTCCAGACCCAACAAATCAACTTAAACCCAACAAGTCCAATTTTGGATCTAAAAAACAACCAATCAACCTCTGGTCCAGAACCCAACCCATCCAGTTTTGGGTTCAGAACCCAACCAATGAACTTTGGGTGTAATATTCCAAAATTTTTGAAAAATTCTAATTTTTGGAAATTTTGATAAAAATAAATTATAATTTAAAAGGATAAATTAAATAAATGGTTTTAAATGAATAATGAAGGGATTTTAAATGAAAAAGTGGAATATTTGTGTGATATATATGTAAAATATACATAACATATAAAAGTCAACACTTTTTAAAAGAAAAGTCAAAGTCCAATTGCATTTTTGTAAATAAATTTTAGAAATTTAAAAAAATAATTCAAAAATAAAGTATTTTTGAATGGAATAGGGAATTTAGGACTTTCAATTTATTAAATAAATAAATAAATAATTATTAAATTATTTTAATATATATATATGGTTTAAAATAAAGATGAAAGGAAAAAAGAAAATTAAAAAAAGTCTTCATCCTTTTCTTCTTCTTCATCTAGGCCGAAACTCCATAGCCAACAAGGGGAGATTTTTTATTCTTCCATACACCAAGGATTGAAATAATTTTAAGGATTCAAGTGGAGTTTTAGAAGTTTCTTCATCAATTGGTAAGTTTCCAACTCTTTTCTTTAAATTCCAAGGAAAATTGAATTATGTGAGTTTTGAATTTTTGAAGTAGTATGCTATAATTGTTGGAATTGGTGTGTATGATGTTATTTTGGGTAGTTAACAATGATTTTAAGGTTAGATTGAAGAGATGATTGAGTTTGGATAAAGAATGGTGAAGAGAGAGAATTTTGGGTTATGGAACTTTTGGGTTTGTGAAAATATGAGCTTTAATTGTGCAAATTGATTCCAAATGAGTTTTTCTGATGCATAAACAAGTATTTTAAAGTCAAATATTGGATTTGGTTATGTTTGGTTGGAGTTTGAGAATGGAAGTGGAGATTTAGGGTTTTGGAAAAGTAATTTTCCAAAGTTGTTGAATTGTGTGATTTTATTTGTTTAAGCAAGTTGTTTAGTGTTTAAAGTGATGAAAATAAGCTTGAAATGATTAATGGATTTTTTTGGAATGGAAAACCTTCAATGGGGGGAGGTTATGCCATTTTAGGGTTTTGTGTATAAGAATGTGTTTTTGTAATGTAAATGATTTAAATATATTAAAATATGTTTTTAATAATATAAATAAACTTAAAACACTAATTTAAATGGAATAGAGTGGAATTCTAATGTGAAAGTAAGGAAAGGCTAAATTTTTGGAAATTTGTAGGAGTGATATTTAATTATGGTTTAATATTGGAAATACCATTAAATGTGATATTAAAAGATTATTTGTTATCACATTTGGTTTAGGCATTGAGGGAGGTTGATTTGCTTCATCCAAGAGGTGAAAGGCAAGTTGGAAAGATAGGGTTGGAGGTTGTTTAAGCTTACTTTGGGTTGCTATTTGAGGTATGTACAAACTTTGAATACATTAGTTATGTTTGCATGACATTTTTTATTAACTCATTTTGGTTGAAAAATGTGTTAAGCTACTTGGCACATTGGTTGTGCATGAATAATGTGCTATGACATTTGTAATGTCATATATGTGTTAAATGCATTGTGAAAAGCCATTGATAATGGTTAAATTGTGCAAATGTGATTAAAACGTGTATTATGTGGAAATACCCAAAGTGATTAGGTATTGTGTTGTGAATGAAAAAAAAGGTGATATAATGTAATGAGATATGTGGAAATATAATGAAATGAATTGATATTGAGATAAATGAGAAAAGTGAGAAAAGTGAGAAAAAAAAATAAGAAAATAAGGTAATGTGCATATATTGAATATGTGACAATGAGAAAGAGATTAATAATGAGAAATGTGAATAAATTGTGTGTCTAGTATGTTATTCAATTTTCAGAGTTCTGTGTTTGGCGGCATGCCTTTGATTGCCTACGGACTAGACACTGGGAGTCATTGTGAAAATGTTTTTAAGGTGAAATGACCGGGTCATAAGCCTCAAAAAGAAATATTTAAAGCTAGGCTAGGTGAAATGACCGAGTCGTAAGTTCAGGCCTAGTTGGATTATTACATTGATATATTGCCTACGGGGCTAGACACGTGGTGTCATTATAGGCCAAAATAGTAACTCTGAAATTTGAATAACATATTAGTTATCTTTGGGCCCATGTTTGTGTTTGTTTTTATTTTAAATATTTGAAATGTATAAGAAAATGAAATGATGTGATATTCATAAGCATTGTGCATTGGCATTGCATTTGATTTTTGTTATTATCAAAGTTTGTATCACTAGGCTTCGGCTTAGCGTGATTGTTTACATTGCGCAGGTGATAGGGTATATTCAACTGAGCCAGAGAGTTCTTCTAGACCAGGTCGGGTCTAGACTTGTGGTTGAGCATGTAGAGTTGATATCAAGATCAGAAACACTGTCAGTAGCATGTATATATTCATATGTTATTGTATATTTTGAGTATTATACATAATATATTATGTTTTGGATTTTATGTATTGTAAGCTATAAATAAA
Organism: Garcia nutans; assembly: GCA_947685225.1. Taxonomy (NCBI): domain Eukaryota; kingdom Viridiplantae; phylum Streptophyta; class Magnoliopsida; order Malpighiales; family Euphorbiaceae; genus Garcia; species Garcia nutans. Next base: position 25,475,924 of record CANTUV010000024.1, read on the forward strand.
ATTTGGGTTAAGTTATGGTTGATATTGAGGAGTATGGTTGAAATGGTGAATTGAAATTATTTGGGAGTGTGTTCTTTTTGCAGGTTGTGTTTTGCTAAATTTTGGGAACGTCCAAATTATGGACAAAACACTGGCAAATTTTTTCTAGAGATTTTCATATAAAATATTTATTTTGGGTTCTTATAACGAGCAGAGAATATTTATATACTATTTAATTTTATATATTTAGTATTTGAAATTTTAAATTTGAAATGTGAAAATTTTTTATTAAACCGGTCGGTGACATTTTTGTACCATATATGCATATTTTACATATGCTAGAAATATGTATTGTACGTATATAGGGTATGAGGGTGTTACATTTATTTTGGTATTAAAGCCTAGGTTTGAGGTTCTTAACCTAGGTGGGTTGATAGAGAGAGAAAATGAGGGATTTGAAAATGGTTTTTAATTGTAATGCATTTATTGGCACTAGCAGTTTCTGATCTATGATATAGTAATTTCTGTTGTATTTGCAGATATAGGTAGTTATGGCGTCTCGAATGCATCAGGCTGCAGAGGGTAATGCAGAGAGTGTGGCTCCAGATGAGGGTAGAGATGGAGCTAGAGTTGTGTCTGCTTGTGAGGTGTCTATTTCTGCGCCTGTGAGACCGGCAGCTGATGAGATTTTGCCTGGCTAGGTACAACATATGGCAAAGTTGTTGAGGCAGGCTCCAGTTCAGCAGCCACCACAGCCACAGCTGCAGCCACAGTTGCCAATAAGGCAATATGATAAACTGAGAAAGTTTGGAGCTGAGGACTTCGTTGGTGCTACAGACCCTATTGTAGCAAAGCAGTGGCTAGACAGGGTTTAGAAAGTATTCATTCAGTTGCAGGCTAGTCCAGAAGAGAAGTTTGATTATGCTAGATCTCTTCTACTGAGGGATGCATATGATTAGTGGAAGACGGTTCCACATGCTCTGGATGATCCACTAGTCCTGACCTATGATGATTTCCTGTAGCAATTTGAGCAGAAGTATACTCCGAGGGAGTATAAGGATGCAAAGAAGATGGAGTTCCTGATTCTGAGATAGGATACTAGGACAGTGACAGAGTATGAGATCGAGTTTATGCGATTAAGTTACTATGCCGGTGGGATCATTTCTGACAAGTTTGACAGGTGTAGGAGGTTTGAGGAGGGACTGAGATCCTCTATCATGTGTATCATAGCAGGCTCTTGGTATCAAGATTTTCCTCAGTTGGTTGCAGCTTCCAAGAGTGTTGAGAGTGCACCTTGCAGAGCTGCTAGGGTTGAGGAGACCAGAGTTAGGAGACCCCAGAGTGAGACAGGGTCTTCATCAGTGAAGAGAGGCTGAGGGGGATATGTTCAGAGGTTCAGTAGGAGCCAGGGGCAGTTTGATAGGTTAGTACAGCAGCAGAGACAGAGACAGAGATCTGCAGTTTCAGTGGCTAGTGCTCCGACCCCAGTGGCTCAGAGGCCTGCTCCACCTACTTGTGTTCATTGTGGTAAAGCACACGGAGGTGTCTACTGGTGGAGAGGTACTTTGGGAGTGTGTTTTAGATGTGGGTTGTCAAACCATTTTATCAGAGATTGTCCCGAGCACCAGAGGATAGACAGGCAGATACTATAGCTTCTTGACTCAATGTCAGAGGGGGGTCTTGGTGCAGAGGTTTTGGTAGTGGTGGTCAATCTGAGTCTAGTCTGAGAGGAAGTTCTATAGCTAGTTTATGTAATGCAGAGGCAGCCAGATGCTTTAGCTGTTATTGCTGGTACTTTCACTTTATTTGGTACTTTAGTTCTTGCATTAGTAGACCATGGGTATACTCATTCTTACATCAGTGCATCCATCTTTCCTGTGAGTGATTTGCATGTTGAGTCCTTAGGATTTGATGTTTTGGTCATAAATCCTTTAGGGCATAGTCTTGTGGTGAGCAGGGTGCACCTAGATAGTCCAGTTATTGTTCAGGATGAGGAGTTTCTCGGTGACCTTATTGAGATGCCTTTCAAGGAGTATGATTTGATTTTGGGCATGGATTGGTTATCCAAGCATGGGGCTATGGTAGACTATTAGAAAAAATGTGTTACTTTAAGAACACGTGATAGTAGGGATGTGATGGTATCTAGTGAGCAGAGGTATCTTTCATCCATGTTTGTTTCAACTGTTTCAGCTGGGAGGAAGATTCGGAAGGGATGTGAGGCTTATCTTTCTCATGTTGTAGATACTAGAGTAGTGGGGTCCCATCTTGACAGTATACCCACATTTATAGAGTTTTCAAATGTTTTCCCTGATGAGTTGCCAAGGGTACCTCCTGAGAGAGATGTGGAGTTTGGTATTGATTTGTTACCTGGTACCACTCCTATCTCTATTGCCCTTATCAGATGGCACCTGCTGAGTTGAGAGAGTTGAAGTTGCAGTTGCAGGAGTTGTTGGAAAAAGGGTTTGTCCGCCCTAGTGTGTCCCCATGGGGAGCACCTGTGTTGTTTGTGAAGAAGAAGGATAGCACCATGAGATTGTGTATTGATTATAGGCAGTTGAATAAGGTGACCATAAAGAACAAGTATCCTTTGCCTCGGATAGATGATCTCTTTGATCAATTGAAGGGAGCAGTAATATTCTCTAAGATTGATCTTAGATCAGGGTACCTTCAGTTGAGAGTCAGAGATGTGGATGTACCTAAGATAGCTTTTTGTACGAGGTATTGGCATTATGGGTTTCTGGTGATGCCCTTTGGATTGACGAATGCACCAACAACTTTTATGGATTTGATGAACAGGGTGTTCAGACCATATTTAGATCAATTTGTGATGGTCTTCATTGATAACATTTTGGTGTATTCGCATAATGAGGAGGATCATGATAGGCATTTGAGGATTGTATTACAGACTCTGAGAGAAGAAGTTGTATACTAAGCTGTCCAAGTGTGAGTTCTGGCTCAATCGGGTAGCTTTTCTTGGTCATGTGGTTTCAGCAGAGGGTATTAGAGTTGATTCGAGTAAAGTTGAGGCTATCTTGAATTGGAGTCCACCGAAGACTGTGATAGAGGTTAGAAGTTTTCTGGAATTGGTAGGCTATTATCATCGATTTGTGAAGGGTTTTATAAGATAGCTACACCACTCACCAGATTGCTTTGGAAAGGAGTTAGATTTGTGCGGACAGATCAGTGATAGGCGAGTTATGAGTAGCTGAGGGAGATGTTGACTCAGGCTGCTATCCTTACGCAGCCTGTGGAAGGTGAACCATATGTGATATACAGTGATGCTTTACATAGTGGTTTAGGTTGTGTTCTGATGCATGAGGGTAGAGTCATTGCTTATGCCTCTCGACAGTTGAAGCCACATGAGTTGAATTACCCAATGCATGATTTGGAATTAGCAACAATAGTTTTTGCCTTGAAGATTTGGCAGCATTACTTGTATGGGGAAAAGTGTTTCATTTATACGGATCACAAGAGTTTGAAATACCTGGCTTTTCAGAGAGGGATGAATCTTCGGCAGAGACAATGGTTAGAGTTGATTAAAGACTAGGACTGTTTGATTCATTATCATCCTAGCAAGGCTAATGTTGTTGCTAATGCCTTGAGTCAAAAGTCTTTGGCAGGTTTGGCTGCTTATTCGCTCTCTTGCTTGTTGAGTTGAGAGCATTGTATGCTAGATTTGAATCTTCTGATGATGGTGCTTTGATGGCTCAGTTGCAGTTAAGGCCAATCTTGTTGGATCATATTAGGGAGGCTCTATTGGTAGATGAGAAATTCAAAAAATTGTGTTGGTTTGTCAAAAGGGGGAGAGTCGAGACTTTTATGTGAGGGATGATGGCAGTCTATGGTATAGGGATAGGTTGTGCATTCCTAATAATGTAGAATTGAAAAGAATGATATTAGAGGAAGCAAATCTGTCACTTTTTGCTATGCACCTTGGGAGTACCAAAATGTATCAGGACTTGAAGCGACATTATTGGTGGTCAGGTATGAAGAGGGACATAGCATAGTTTATATCTAGATGTCTCACTTGCCAGAAAGTGAAGGCTAAGCACTAAGTTCCTTTAGGGTTGCTCCAACCTTTATTAGTGCCTGAGTGGAAATGGGAGCGAGTGAGAATGAATTTTGTAACTGGACAGCCTTTGACCCAGAAGAAGCATGATGCAATCTGGGTGATAGTTGATCGAATGATGAAGACAGCTCATTTCTTCCATTTCAAATGGATTATTCTCTTAAGAGGTTGGCTGAGCTGTATATCAATGAAATAGTGAGGTTGCATGGAGTCCCAGTTTCTTTGGTGTCGGATCAAGATCCCTGGTTTACTTTGAGGTTTTGGAAGAGTTTGCATGATGCTTTGGGTTATTGATTGCATTTTATTACTGCTTTCCATCCTCAGATAGATGGGCAATCAGAGAGAGTGATACAGATACAGGAGGATATGTTGAGGAGTTGTATCATTGATTTTACCGAGAATTGGGAAAGATTTTTTGCCACTAATTGAGTTTACTTATAACAATAGTCATCAATCCAGTATTGGGATGGCTCCTTATGAGGCCTTATATGGTAGGAGATGCAGGACACCTTTGTGTTGGGATGAGGTCGGACAAGGTAACTAGTCGGTCCCGATTTGATTAAGGAAACAGAAGAGAAAGTGAAGGTGATTTGGGATCATTTGAAAGCAGCTTCAGACTAACAAAAATCCTATTCAGATTTGAAGAGAAGAGACATAGAGTTCAGTGTGGGAGATAAAGTGTTTCTGAAGGTGTCTCCTTGGAAGAAGATTCTGAGGTTTGGTCGAAAAGGGAAGTTGAGTCCTCGTTTCATAGGACCATACAAGGTGTTGGAGAGAGTTGGTCCAGTGGCTTATAGACTAGCGTTGCCACCTGAATTGGATCAAATTCATAATATCTTTCATGTATCTATTCTTCGGAGATATAGGTTTGACCCATCTCATATCATATTAGTGGAGTCTATTGAGGTGAGTCCAGATCTGATTTACGAGGAAGAACTAGTGGTAATTTTGGCACGAGAGGTTAAAGAATTGAGGAATAAGAGGGTGCCACTTGTGAAAGTCCTTTGGAGGAATCATGCCACTGAGGAGGTGACATGGGAAAGATAGCAGGCAATGCAGAGTCAGTTTTCCCAATTATTCCATACTTGAGAACATGTAATTTCGAGGACGAAATTTGCTTTAGGGGGAGAGAATTGTAATATCCCAAAATTTCTGAAAATTTTTAATTTTTAGAAAATTTGATAAAATAAACTATAATTTAAAAGGATAAATTAAATTAATGGTTTTAAATAAAAAATGAAGGGATTTAAAATGAAAAAGTGGAATATATATGTGATATATATATAAAATATACATAGCATATAAAAGTCAACACTTTTTAAAAGAAAAGTCAAAGTCCAATGACATTTTTGTAAATAAATTTTAAAATTTTAAAATTAATAAAATAATTCAAAAATAAATTATTTTTGAATGGAAGAGGGAATTTAGGACTTTCAATTTATTAAATAAATAATTAAATAATTAATTATTAAATTATTTTAATATATATATGGTTTAAAATAAAGATGAAAGAAAAAAAAGAAAATTAAAAAGTTTTTCCATCTTCTTCTTCTCCATCAAGGGCCAAACCTCCATGGGAGCTAGACCAAGGAATTTGATTCTTCCATACTCCACAAGTTGAAGGATTTAACAAGTTTAAAGTGGATTTTTGGTGATTTCCATCAAATTTGGTAAGTTTCCAACTCTTTTCTTTAAATTCCATGGAAAATTGAATTATGTGAGTTTTGGATTTTTGAGTAGTATGTTATAATTGATGGAATTGGTGTGTATGATGTTATTTTGGGTAGTTAACAATGATTTTAAGGTTAGATTGAAGAGATGATGGAGTTTAGATAAAGAATGGTGAAGAGAGAGAATTTAGGGTTATGGAACTTTTAGGTTTGTGAAAACATGAGCTTTAATTGTGAAAATTGATTCCAAATGAGTTGTTTTGATGCATAAACAAATATTTTAAAGTCAAATATTGGATTTGGTTGTGTTTGGTTGGAGTTTGAGAATGGAAGTGGAGATTTAGGATTTTGGAAAAGTAATTTTCCAAAGTTGTTGAATTGTGTGATTTTATTTGTTTAAGCATGTTGTTTAAAAGCGATGAAAATAAGCTTGAAATGATTAATGGATTGTGTTGGAATGGAAAACCTTCAATGGGGGAAGGTTATACCATTTTAGGGTTTTGTTTATAAGAATGTGTTTTTGTAATGTAAATAGTTTAAATGTATTAAAATATGTTTTTAATAATATAAATAAACTTCAAACATTAATTTAAATGGAATAGAATGGAATTCTAATGTTAAAGTAAGGAAAGCCTAAATTTTTAGAAATTTGTAGGAGTGATGTTTAATTATGGATTAATATTGGAAATGCCATTAAATGTGATACTAAATGATTATTTGTTATCACATTTGGTTTAGGCATTGAGGGAGGTTGATTTGCTTCATCCAAGTATTGAAGGACAAGTTGGAAAGATAGGGTTGGAGGTTGTTTAATCTTACTTTGGGTTGCTATTTGAGGTATGTACAAACTTTGAATACATTGTTTATGTTTGCATGACATTTGGGCTTAACTCATTTTGGTTGAAAAATGTGTTAAGCTACTGGGTACATTGGTTGTGCATGAATAATGTGCTATGACATTTGTAATGTCATATATGTGTTAAATGCATTGTGAAAAGCCATTGATAATGGCTAAATTGTGTAAATGTGATTAAAATGTGTATTATGTGGAAATACCCAAAGTGATTAGGTAATGTTGTGAAATGAAAAAAAAAGTGATATAATGTAATGAGATATGTGGAAATATAATGAAATGAATTGATATTGAGATAAATGAGAAAAATGGGAAAAGTGAGAAAAGTGAAAAAAATAAGAAAATAAGGCAATGTGCCTATATTGAATATGTGACAATGAGAAAGAGATTAATAATGAGGAATATGAATAAATTGTGTGCCTAGTATGTTATTCAATTTTCAGAGTTCTGTATTTAGCGGCATACCTATGATTGCCTACGGGCTAGACGCTGGGCATCATTGTGAAAATATTTTTGAGGTGAAATGACCGGGTCGTAAGCCTCAAAAACAAATATTTAGAGCTAGGCTGGGTGAAATGACCGGGTCATAAGCTAAGGCCTAGTTGGATTATTACACTGATATTTTGCCTACGGGGCTAGACACATGGTGTCATTATAGACCAAAACAGTAACTCTAAAATTTGAATAGCATATTAGTTATCTTTTGGCCCATGTTTGTGTTTGTTTTTATTTGAAATATTTGAAAAGTATAAGAAAATGGAATGATGAGTTATTCATAAGCATTGTGCATTGGCATTGCATTTGATTTTTGTTATTATCAAAGTTTGTATCACTAGACTTCGGCTTAGCGCGATTGTTTACATTGCGCAGGTGACAGGGTAGATTCAGCTGAGCTATAGAGTTCTTCTAGACCAGATAGGGTCTAGACTTGTGGTTGAGCGTGTAGAGTTGATATCGATTTCAGAAACACTATCAGCAGCATGTATATATTTTATGTTATTGTATATTTTGAGGATTATATGTAACACCCCTTCCCGACCTACATGTGTAAGCTGAGTAGTAACCTAATGTTGCTACCAATTTTACTTAGTCAAATTTTAGTTCCAATTTTAATAGAAATTTTGCCATAGTTTCGCCTAAAAATTGAGTCCCAAGTGTCGACAAAACTAGTTTTTTTTTAAAACATTTTACACAAACCAATGCAAACAAAATCATTCTCAATACACTTCCAATAAATCCCCCCTTATACCCTCAACTACAACCTGCAAAAAGGATTTGTAACACTCCCATATCCAATGCCACACACTACAACCACAACAATGTAGCATAAGTGCATCAAACATAGGGATGCTACGGTTTTCTTAACATTCAAAACACTTTAAACTTGATACAATACCCTTATCATTATACATTATAGAAAAGTAGGTCATTTACTTATAAAACAAAACATATTAGTTATATATATATATACATTTAAATATTACACAGCGGAAGTTATAAAATATGTACATATTTATAAACACTTGAGTACATATTTAAAAATATCCATATTTTTACATTATAATCATTACTTTACAAAATATAAAGAAGTATACATGATTGGCAATTCTCTTCTTATCTTTAAGTTCCCAAAATCAACTCTTCAAGGTCTACTCTCACTTGGTCTTGATGAACTCTCGGGTTCGACTCTATCAGCTCTATTACCTGCGCGATTAAACACTATCGCGCTAAGCCAAGGGCTTAGTAAGATAATTCATGCTAAAATGCAATGTCACAAATTAATTACATATATCAATCAAAAGCATATTATTTATTCAATATGTTGCTTTGTTCAATGTCACATCAATATTCATATAATAGCACCATTCATTATACTCATTTAAATTTATCATTATAGCCAACAACTATGACTTTATATACGTACCCTTTCCCAACCAGGTCGGTTGCCCTCCAATCCCAAGGGTCCGCAGGAGGCAAATAGGCATGTATAACATTATCAGTAACATACCTTTCCCCATCCAGGTCGGTTGTCCAAGTTCGGTTGCCCATTCCAATGGGTCCGCATGGTTCCGCAGGAGGCAAATAGGTACGTATAATACTGACTATATCGAACCTTCCTCCTACCAGATCGGTAGTCCAAGATCGGTTGCCCAACCCACTGGGTCCGCATGGTTCCGCAGGAGACGGATAGGTCCGTTCATTAAACTTATCAATACTTTTTCAATTCATTTCTTTTTCACAAGCAAGTTAAGCAATCATGCCTCAACATCTCACATTACAACAAAACCATTTTCTCATAACATCATATCATTCCCACTTCATTTCATCATTATATACAATATTCATTACATTATCTAAACACTCACATTATTATTCAATCCTATCATCAATGCATGCTTCAATCATATTTCATTTGAATCACTATAACATCTTTGGTATAACATTTCAATGTGCATTACTCATGAAACACATTACCATTCACAATGCATAACATAACATTATTCAATCTCAACAATGCAATTAGGACAATTCAACCTCTTCACAACCTAATCCAAAAGGAATATTAGCAAAATGACCATATGAATAGTACATTCTGGTTTTAGACTCCATTTTATCCTTATTTTGAAAAATTGTATAAAATAATATACTTGACTAAAAATTCTAAAATTTTTACAGAATTTAGTTTTGTATCTTAAAATCATTCCTTTAAAATTTCAGATCAAACTGAACACAAAATCTTGGTCAAATAGTTCACCTAACCAGACTGCCCCAATTGCCCTGCATCCTGGCAGCAGTTCTGAACTTTGTGAATTTCATAAATCAAATTCAATCAACGTGGTTCCAAATTATTTTTCTCAAATACTAGACTCACTAAGAAACAACATATCCAAAATTCAATTGAATATGATTTTTCTACATTTTATTAAAAATCCCGAAATAGAGCTGTCTCAGTTAAGGTACCTGCTGGAACAGGTCTAATAAAAATAATCTTTCTAAACTCATAACCTATCCAAAATCGAATCAACATATTTTTCAGTCATTCTAGACTCATAGAGGCACAACATATCAAAAATTCACTTCAATAACATTTTTCTATAATTAATTAAAAATCATACAATTCACAGCCTTTACTAATTGTAAAATAGAAACAATTTCACTAAACACAACTCTTACTCTTCCATCACCAACACCAACCCAACTTCTCATCTATCAAGCAAAATCAATACTTAAAATCACACCATAAGCAACTTAATCATACCATCATCAAATCACAACTCAACTCAAGCATAACTTCAAAAATAACAAGAGTAAACAAGAGCAAACTTACCAAATAATGAAATTCCTTGAAACTCCAACTTGTAACTTTGAAAACTTCCTTCACTTTGAACTTGAAATCATCAAAACCATCACTTGTTCTCTTGCTCTCTTCTCTCGTTGATGAGCCGGCCACACAACAACAAGAAGAAGAAGAAATGATGAAGAAACACAAAGTCAATAGGCATTAAATACCCATCCAAAAGAAAATTACTATAATACCCTCATCCATTTAACTAAGCTTTTGTCATATCTATACCCATTTAAGTAATTCACAACCAACACAAAAATATCCTCTTTCCTTGACTTTCCATTTTGACCACTTTATATGTTATATATATCACCATATAAGAAACATATACAATTATCTCTAAACCCTCTTTTCTTTCCCAACCACCATACAAAAACATTCTCTTCCCATTTCTCAATTCAAACCAACAACAACAACAACAAAACTTCTAGGGCATGCATAGGGATATTACAATTCTCCCCCTCTAAAAAGAAAATTTCGTCCTCGAAATTACCTGATATCAAAGCTGAAACAACTGCGGATATTGCTCTCGCATGGATTGTTCACTCTCCCAAGTCGCTTCTTCTTTTGCATGATTCTTCCAAAGAATCTTCACCAATGGCACTTGCTTGTTTCTCAATTCTTTCACATCATGTGCCAAGATAGCAACTGGTTCCTCTTCAAATGTCAAATCTGGGCTCACTTCGATAGACTCAAATGGCAACACATGAGATGGATCCGATCTATATCTCCTCAACATAGAAACATGGAATACATTATGAATATGATCCAACTCAGGTGGCAAAGCAAGTTGATACGCCACTGGCCCAACTCTTTCTAACACTTCATACGGCCCAATGAAACGAGGACTCAATTTTCCTTTCCGACCGAACCTCAAAATCTTCTTCCAAGCAGACACTTTCAGAAATACCTTATCTCCAACATTAAACTCTATATCTCTCCTTTTCAGATCTGCATAAGATTTCTGTCGGTCTGAAGCTGCTTTTAACCTGCCTCGAATCAACTTTACTTTTTCTTCAGTTTCTTGAATCAAATCAGGACCAATCAACTTATTATCTCCAAGCTCATTCCAACAAAGAGGTGTCCTACACCGTCTGCCATACAATGCTTCAAACGGTGCCATACCAATGCTGGATTGGTGACTGTTGTTGTATGCAAACTCCACAAGAGGTAAAAATCTATCCCAACTTCCAGTGAAATCAATGACACAGCTTCTCAACATATCTTCAAGAATCTGTATCACCCTCTCTGACTGTCCATCCATCTGTGGATGAAAAGCAGTGCTGAAGTGCAGTCGAGAACCTAAAGCACTATGCAAACTCTTCCAAAATCTGGAAGTAAACCTGGGATCTCGATCTGACACTAAAGAAGTTGGAACACCATGCAGTTTCACAATCTCATGGATATACAGCTCAGCCAATCTCTCCAAAGAGTAATCCATTCGAACCGGAAGGAAATGAGCTGTCTTAGTTAATCTATCCACAATCACCCATATAGCATCATGCTTCTTTTGTGTCAATGGCAAACCAGACACAAAATCCATTGTCACTCCTTCCCACTTCCATTCTGGCACTGACAATGGTTGAAGCAACCCGGTTGGAACTTGATGCTCTGCTTTAACCTTCTGACAAGTGAGACATTTCGACACAAAATCTGCAATGTCTCTCTTCAAACCAATCCACCAATAATGCTGTCTCAAATCATGATACATCTTCATATTACCCGGATGCATAGCAAACACTGACTGATGTGCTTCTTCTAAAATGACTCTTTTCAATTCAGCATCATCGGGTACACACAATCGGTTTTTAAACCAGAGACTCCCATCGTCTTTCACAACAAAATCTCTTGTCTTCCCATTCTTACAATCTGAAATAATCTTCTGAATCTTCTTATAGGCCAACTGAGCTTCTTTGATCTGATCTAACAAAATCGGCTTCAATTGCAACTGTGCCAATAATGCACCATCAACACAAGGTACAAAACTGGCATGCAATGCTCTCAACTCAACAAGCAACGAGAGCGAGTAAACTGTTAAACCAGCTAAAGACTTCCGACTCAAGGCATCAGCAACAACATTTGCTTTACCTGGATGATAGTCAATCAAGCAGTCGTAGTCTTTAATCAATTCTAACCATCTCCTCTGACGAAGATTGAGTTCTTTCTGGACACCCAAATACTTCAAACTCTTGTGATCAGTGTAGATGAAACATTTCTCCCCAAATAGATAGTGGCGCCAAATCTTCAATGCAAACACAATGGCAGCCAATTCCAAATCATGGGTCGGATAGTTAAGCTCATGCGGTTTCAAATGTCTAGATGCATAAGCTATACCTTTCCCTTCCTGCATCAATACACACCCCAAACCTCTATGTGAAGCATCACTGTAGATCACATATGGTTTGCCTTCAACAGGTAAAGTAAGAACAGGCGCTTGAGTCAACAACTCTCTCAACTGCTCAAAACTAGCCTGACACTGATCTGTCCACACAAATCTCACTCCCTTTCGAAGTAATCTGGTGAGTGGAGTAGCTATCAAAGAAAACCCTTTCACAAACCGTCGGTAATAGCCTGCCAAACCCAGAAAACTTCTAATCTCTGTCACAGACTTGGGTGGACTCCAATTCAGAATAGCTTCAACTTTACTTGGATCAACTCTAATGCCTTCCGCTGAAACAATATGTTCGAGAAAAGCAACTTGATCCAACCAGAACTCACACTTCGACAATTTGGCAAATAACTGCTTCTCTCTCAAAATCTGCAACACAATCCGCAGATGCATATCATGTTCCTCTTCATTCCGCGAATACACTAGTATATCATCAATGAAGACCACTACAAACTGATCCAAATAGGGCCTAAACACCCTATTCATCAAATCCATAAAAGCTGCAGGTGCATTCGTTAGACCAAAAGGCATAACTAGAAATTCATAATGCCCATACCTGGTCCGAAAGGCGGTCTTCGGAACATCCTCAGCTCTGACTCTCAGCTGATGGTACCCAGATCTCAAATCAATTTTAGAAAACACAGCTGCACCTTTCAATTGATCAAAGAGATCATTGATTCTAGGCAAAGGATATTTATTTTTAATAGTCACCTTGTTCAATTGCCTATAATCGATACACAACCTCATAGTACCATCTTTCTTCTTCACAAATAGCACAGGAGCTCCCCAAGGAGAAACACTGGGGCGAATAAATCCTTTGTCCAACAACTCCTGTAATTGCACTTTCAACTCCCTCAATTCTGCTGGTGCCATTCTGTAAGGAGTAATAGAGATAGGAGTGGTACCAGGCAACAATTCAATACCAAACTCCACCTCTCTCTCAGGAGGCAATCCTGGCAACTCCTCTGGAAAAACATCAGGGAACTCTGCAACTGTGGCAATACTATCAATGGAAGAACCCTTCACTCTAGTATCTACCACATGAGCAAGATAGGCTTCACACCCCTTTCTAATCAACCTCCTGGCTGTAACAACTGAAACAAATGAGGCTAGCTGTTCCTGCTCATTAGATACTATCACCTCTCCACCATCACCCGTTCTCAAAGAAACAATTTTCTTTTTACAATCCACCACAGCTCCATGTCGAGATAGCCAATCCATACCTAAGATCACGTCATATTCCTTAAATGGCATCTCAATCAAATCCCCAAGGAACTCCTCACCCTGCACCACTACTGCACTATCTCTATGCACCTTACTCACAACCACACTATGCCCTAACGGATTTGTCACCAACACATCAAATCCTAGGGACTCAGCATGCACATCAAATACAGGCAAAACAGATGCACTAATATATGAATGCGTGGAACCCGGATCAATCAAAGCAAGTACTGGAGTATTAAATAAAGAAAAAGTACCAGCTATGACTGCCGATGTATCTGGCTGCCTCTGCATAACATACATCCTCTGGGAAGATCCAACCTCCTCTGGTCTACCCTCCCTGGATGTAGCACCTCCTCTAGCACTGAATCCTGGTCTACCTCCCCGGCTGGCACCTCTGCCTCCTCTGCCTCCCCTCACACTAGCTCGAGAAGCAGCAGAATCAACTGGCATCTGCTCCTGCCTCTCAGGACAGTCTCTCACAAAATGGTCAAGTGATCCACACCTGAAGCATACAGCTGGTCCACCACTCTTCCAACAAACACCTCTATGATAACCCCCACACTGAGCACATCTAGGTGGAGCGGATCTCTGAGTCATAGGGATCGGAGCACTTGCCACTGAAGCTGCAGGTCTAAATCTCTGTCTCTGGAACTGCACAGACCTACCAGCTGGTCTCTGGCTTCTACTACTCCTAGGAACAAAACTTCCTCTACCCCTCTTCGCAGAGGAAGACCCTGCCTCAAACTGGGGCCTTCTAACCCTAACCTCTTCTTCTGAAGCAGCTGCAATAACTTGAGCTCGCTCTACACTTCGAGCTGCTGTCACAAGCTATGAGAAATCCTGATATCTGGATCCAGCCACTAAGCACATGATCGAGGGCCTCAATCCCTCCTTAAACCTCCTGCATCTATCAATCTCATCAGCAATGATACCCCCAGCATACTGACTCAGTCGAATAAACTCAACTTCATACTCAGTTACGGTCCGATGATCTTGTTTCAAATCTAGAAACTCTCTTTTCTTCCCATCTTTATACTCCCTAGGAGTATACTTCAACTCAAATTCCCTCAGAAAATCAGTGTAAGACAGTGTTGGAGGATCATCCATAGAATGGGGCACCGTCTTCCACCAATCGTAGGCGTCCTTCTGTAGCAAAGATCTTGCATAGTCAAATTTTTCCTCAGGGGCGGCTTGTAACTGAATAAAGATCCTCTGTACTTTGTCAAGCCACTGTTCTGCTACAGCTGGATCAGTAGTACCAAGGAAATCTGTAATATCCTCATTTATGCCCTAGAAGTTTTGAGTATGTTGTTGTTATTGTGGTTGTTGATATATATATTGGGAAGTGAATGTTTGTGCATATATGTGTTAAATTGTAAGAGAAAAGAAATGGGAAGAGAATGTATATGTATATGTGTTTTGGAGAAGAAATTTAGGGTTTAGAGACAAATGTATATGTTGTTTATATGATGATATAATTAACATATACATTGGTCAAATGAAGAGTCAAGGTGATGGTTAAGTGGAAGAAGATATTTTTGGTTGTTAATGAAATTACTATAAAGGGCTTATATGAGACAAAGAGTTAGTTATATGGTTAAGGGTGTTTTGGTAATTTTCCTTGTAAGATGCATGGTGGAGATTAAAAGAAGAAAAGGTGTTTGACTTGTGCATTTTCTTCTTTCTTTCTTGAAGTGGCCGGATTCTCCATAGACAAAGAGAGAAAGAGAGGTGATCTACACTGATCATCTACACTGATCACAAGAGTTTGAAGTATTTGGGTGTCCAGAAAGAACTCAATCTTCGTCAGAGGAGATGGTTAGAATTGATTAAAGACTACGACTGCTTGATTGACTATCATCCAGGTAAAGCAAATGTTGTTGCTGATGCCTTGAGTCGGAAGTCTTTAGCTGGTTTAACTGTTTACTCGCTCTCGTTGCTTGTTGAGTTGAGAGCATTGCATGCCAGTTTTGTACCTTGTGTTGATGGTGCATTATTGGCACAGTTGCAATTAAAGCCGATTTTGTTAGATCAGATCAAAGAAGCTCAGTTGGCCGATAAGAAGATTCAGAAGATTTTTTCAGATTGCAAGAATGGGAAGACTAGAGATTTTGTTGTGAAAGATGATGGGAGTCTCTGGTTTAAGAACCGATTGTGTGTACCCGATGATGCTGATTTGAAAAGAGTCATTTTAGAAGAAGCTCATCAGTCAATGTTTGCTATGCATCCGGGTAATACGAAGATGTATCATGATTTGAGACAGCATTATTGGTGGATTGGTTTGAAGAGAGACATTGCTGAGTTTGTATCGAAATGTCTCACTTGTCAGAAGGTTAAAGCAGAGCATCAAGTTCCAACCGGGTTGCTTCAACCATTGTCAGTGCCAGAATGGAAGTGGGAAAGAGTGACAATGGATTTTGTGTCTGGTTTGCCATTGACACAAAAGAAGCATGATGCTATATGGGTGATTGTGGATAGATTGACTAAAATAGCTCATTTCCTTCCGGTTCGAATGGATTACTCTTTGGAGAGATTGGCTGAGCTGTATATCCATGAGATTGTGAAACTGCATGGTGTTCCAACTTCTTTAGTGTCTGATCGAGATCCCAGGTTTACTTCCAGATTTTGGAAGAGTTTGCATAGTGCTTTAGGTTCTCGACTGCACTTCAGCACTGCTTTTCATCCACAGACGGATGGACAGTCAGAGAGGGTGATACAGATTATTGAGGACATGTTGAGAAGCTGTGTCATCGATTTCTCTGGAAGTTGGGATAGGTTTTTACCTCTTGTGGAGTTTGCTTACAACAACAGTCACCAATCCAGCATTGGTATGGCACCGTTTGAAGCATTGTATGGCAGACGGTGTAGGACACCTCTTTGTTGGAATGAGCTTGGAGATAATAAGTTGGTTGGTCCTGATTTGATTCAAGAAACTGAAGATAAAGTAAAGTTGATTCGAGGCAGGTTAAAAGCAGCTTCAGACCGACAGAAGTCTTATGCAGATCTAAAAAGGAGAGATATAGAGTTTGATGTTGGAGATAAGGTATTTCTGAAAGTGTCTCCTTGGAAGAAAATTTTGAGGTTCGGTCGGAAAGGAAAATTGAGTCCTCGTTTCATTGGGCCGTATGAAGTGTTAGAAAGAGTTGGGCCAGTGGCGTATCGACTTGCTTTGCCACCTGAGTTGGATCGTATTCATAATGTATTCCATGTTTCTATGTTGAGGAGATATAGGTCGGATCCATCTCATGTGTTGCCATTTGAGTCTATTGAAGTGAGCCCAGATTTGACATTTGAAGAGGAACCAGTTGCTATCTTGGCACGAGAAGTGAAAGAGTTAAGGAACAAGAGAGTGCCATTGGTGAAGATTCTTTGGAAGAATCATGCAAAAGAAGAAGCGACTTGGGAAAGTGAGCATACCATGCGAGAGCAGTATCCGCAATTGTTTCAGCTTTGATATCAGGTAATTTCGAGGACGAAATTTTCTTTTTAGAGGGGGAGAATTGTAATATCCTCATTTATGCCCTAGAAGTTTTGAGTATGTTGTTGTTATTGTGGTTGTTGATATATATATTGGGAAGTGAATGTTTGTGCATATATGTGTTAAATTGTAAGAGAAAAGAAATGGGAAGAGAATGTATATGTATATGTGTTTTGGAGAAGAAATTTAGGGTTTAGAGACAAATGTATATGTTGTTTATATGATGATATAATTAACATATACATTGGTCAAATGAAGAGTCAAGGTGATGGTTAAGTGGAAGAAGATATTTTTGGTTGTTAATGAAATTACTATAAAGGGCTTATATGAGACAAAGAGTTAGTTATATGGTTAAGGGTGTTTTGGTAATTTTCCTTGTAAGATGCATGGTGGAGATTAAAAGAAGAAAAGGTGTTTGACTTGTGCATTTTCTTCTTTCTTTCTTGAAGTGGCCGGATTCTCCATAGACAAAGAGAGAAAGAGAGGTGATCTTGAGGTTTGAAGCATTTTGAAGAAAGAAACAAGGGTTTTGGTTAAAGATTTGTGGATTTCTTCATTTGAGGTAAGATCTTTTCTTTAATTTCTTCAATTCTTTTGAAGTGGTGTGAGAAAGGAATTAGGGTTTGTTGGTTTGATGATGAGAAGTTGAGTTGGTGAAGGTGTTGGAAGTGATTGTGTTGAGTAAGAGTTGTGTTTAGTGAAATTGTTTCTGTTTTACAATTAGTAAAGGCTGTGATTTGTATGATTTTTAATTAATTATAGAAAAATGTTCTTGAAGTAAATTTTTGATATGTTGTGCCTCTATGAGTCTAGAATGACTGAAAAATATGTTGATTCGATTTTGGAATGGTTATGAGTTTAGAAAAATTATTTTCATTAGACCTGTTCCAGCAGGTACCTTAACTGGGACAGCTATATTTCGTGATTTTTAATAAAATGTAGAAAAATCATATTCAATTGAATTTTGGATATGTTTTTTCTTAGTGAGTCTAGTATTTGAGAAAAATAATTTGGAATCACATTGATTGAATTTGATTTATGGAATTCACAAAGTTCAGAACTGCTGCCAGGATGCAGGGCAATTGGGGCAGTCTGGTTAG
This sequence comes from Garcia nutans, assembly GCA_947685225.1. Lineage (NCBI taxonomy): Eukaryota > Viridiplantae > Streptophyta > Magnoliopsida > Malpighiales > Euphorbiaceae > Garcia > Garcia nutans. Next base: position 25,494,035 of record CANTUV010000024.1, read on the forward strand.
GTGAACTATTTGACCAAGATTTTGTGTTCAGTTTGATCTGAAATTTTAAAGGGATGATTTTAAGATACAAAACTAAATTCTGTAAAAATTTTAGAATTTTTAGTCAAGTAGATTATTTTATACAATTTTTCAAAATAAGGATAAAATGGAGTTTAAAACCAGAATGTACTATTTATGGTTAGGGTTTTAATTCTTTGTTCTTCTTGCATTGCTTTGGTTCTCCAAAGGTAGGTTGGTCCTTAAACCTAACCCTAAACACTTTAAACACACTTGAATCAATGAATGTTATAATCAATTGTTCTTTGCCCTAATTGCATTGTTGAGATTGAACAATGTTATGTTGTGCATTGTGAATGGTAATGTGTTTCATGAGTAATGTGGAGTGAAATGTTAATATTTATGAATGATGCTATGTGAGATATAATGTGATCATGGATGAGATATATATATATATATATACTTGAATAATGAGATGTTATATTGTGAAATGAAATGTGAAGCCATTGTTATTGGCTAAGATGATGTAATTGAAAGAAAGAAGGCATGTTTGCCTAAATGTGATGAGAATTGAGAATGGAAATGAATTGTTTGTTTAATATGTTATTCAGTTTCAGAGTTCTGGATTTGGGTGGCATGCCTAAGAAATGATAAAAGGTAACAGTCTTGCCGGGTTGAGGATCTCCTCATATGTGTTGAGTTGATGATCCAAGAGACTGGGTCTGTTACACTATGAGATATATGATTTGTAACAGTCTTGCCGGGTTGAGGATCTCCTCATATGTGTTGAGTTGATGATCCAAGAGACTGGGTCTGTTACACTATCCATGGATAGAGATACATGTATATACATTGCCTACGGGCGTGATTATTGTGACTATGAACCAAAGCAGTAACTCTGAACTCTGAATATCATATTAAATACTTGTTGGGCCCATAGGTGTCAGGGTTATATGAATGTCCTAAATAATGTTATGAGTTAATGAAATGAGATGTTGGTTATTGAGTATGATTGATTAATGTTGAATGTGGCATTGCATTACATTAAAGCATACCATTAGCATGTTTTATCTTACTAAGCCGTTGGCTTAGCGCGAATGTGATTCTTCGCGCAGGTGACAAGGAAGAACCAGAGAGTTCCTCTAGGCCGAGTCGAGCCTAGATTTTGAAGATTGAATAGTGGGCTTTAAGATCGAAGACTGACTGCCAAACATGTATAAATTTTATGTGTTGTAAAACTTGAGTTTTGATGTATATGAATTTGTAAATATTGTTACTTTCCGTTACATAGTGAACAAAGATTTTATCTGCTGTATTTCATAATAAACCTTTACTTTATTTTGTACTAGAAGTGTAAATCCTTTTTGCAGGTTGTAGTTGAGGTTATAAGGGGGATTTATTGGAAGTGTACTGAGAATGATTTTGTTTGCATTGGTTTGTGTAAAAATGTTTTCAAAAATTAGAAAAAAACCAGTTTTGTCGACACTTGGGATTGAATTTTTAGGCAAAACTATGGCAAAATTTCTATAAAAATCGGAACAAAAATTTGACTAAGTAAAAGTGGTAGCAACATTAGGATAGGGTGGCGCCGCTACTCAGCTTACACACGTAGGTCGGGAAGGGGTGTTACAATTTTTGGTATCAGAGCCTAGGTTTGAGATTCTCAACCTAGATCAATTGTAAGAAAAAGAATATTTTGATTTTTAAAGTGGGTTTTTGAGTAAAATACATGTTTTGGTATGGCAGTCTTTGATCTTTAATGAGGAATATTCTGCTGTGTTTGCAGATATAGGTAGAGATGGCATCTCATTCGCGACAATCTGTTGAGGGTAGTGCCGAGAGTATTGCTCCTGCTGAGGGAGCTAGGGTTGATAGTGTTGAGGAGGCACCTGCTTCGGTGTCGGGTAGACCAGCTGGGGAGGAGGTTCCGCCAGCCTGGTTTAGGCCTATGTTGGAAGCTATGAGACAAGCACCTGTGCAACCACAGCCACCGCCACCACCCCCTCAGCCTTCAGTACCAGTAAGGCACTATGATAAGCTAAGGAAATATGGAGCAGAGGATTTCTTTGGTACAGTTGATCCGGCTGTAGCAGAACAGTGGCTTGATAGAGTTCAGAGGGTATTTGTGCAGTTGCAAGCCACTTCAGAGGAGAAGTTTGACTATGCAAGATCTTTGCTACAGAAGGATGCCTACGACTGGTGGAAGACAGTGCCCCATTCTATGGATGATCCACCAACCTTGTCTTATGCGGATTTTCTGAGAGAATTTGAGTTGAAGTATACTCCTAGGGAGTATAAAGATGGGAAGAAAAGAGAGTTTCTAGATTTGAAGCAAGATCATCGGACCGTAACTGAGTATGAAGTTGAGTTTATTCGACTGAGTCAGTATGCTGGGGGTATCATTACTGATGAGATTGATAGATGTCGGCGATTTGAGGAGGGATTGAGGCCCTCGATCATGTGCTTAGTGGCTGGATCCAGATATCAGGATTTCTCACAGCTTGTGGCAGCAGCTCGAAGTGTAGAGCGAGCTCAAGTTATTGCAGCTGCTTCAGAGGAAGAGGTTAGGGTTAGAAGGCCCCAGTTCGAGGCAGGGTCTTCTTCTGCGAAGAGGGGTAGAGGAAGTTTTGTTCCTCGGAGTAGTAGGAGCCAGAGACCAGTGGGTAGGTCAGTGCAGTTCCAGAGGCAGAGATTTAGACCTGCAGCTTCAGTAGCGAGTGCTCCTACTCCTGGAGTTCAGAGATCCACCTTACCTGTGTGTAACCAGTGTGGTGGAAGACATGGGGGCGTTTGTTGGAGGCATAGTAGATCAGGGGTATGCTTCAGGTGTGGATCACCTGACCACTTTGTGAGAGACTGTCCTGAGAGGCAGGATCAGATGCCAGTTGATTCTGCTGCTTCTCGAGCTAGTGTGAGGGGAGGCAGAGGAGGCAGAGGTGCCAGCCGGGGAGGTAGACCAGGATTCAGTTCTAGAAGAGGTGCTACATCCAGGGAGGGTAGACCAGAGGAGGTTGGATCTTCCCAGAGGATGTATGTTATGCAGAGACAGCCAGATACATCAGCAGTCATAGCTGGTACTTTTTCTTTATTTAATACTCCAGTACTTGCTTTGATTGATCCGGGTTCCACACATTCATATATTAGTGCATCTGTTTTGCCTGTATCTGATTTGCATGCTGAGTCCCTAGGATTTGATGTGTTGGTAACAAATCCGTTAGGGCATAGTGTGGTTGTGAGTAAGGTGCATAGAGATAGTGCAGTAGTGGTGCAGGGTGAGGAGTTCCTTGGGGATTTGATTGAGATGCCATTTAAGGAATATGACGTGATCTTAGGTATGGATTGGCTATCTCGACATGAAGCTGTGGTGGATTGTAAAAAGAAAATTGTTTCTTTGAGAACGGGTGATGGTAGAGAGGTGATAGTATCTAATGAGCAGGAACAGCTAGCCTCCTTATTTGTTTCAGCTGTTGCAGCCAGGAGGTTGATTAGAAAGGGGTGTGAAGCCTATCTTGCTCATGTGGTGGATACTAGAGTGAAGGGTTCCCCTATTGATAGCATTGCCACAGTTGCTGAGTTCCCGGATGTGTTTCCAGAGGAGTTGCCAGGGTTGCCTCCTGAGAGAGAGGTGGAGTTCGGTATTGAATTGTTGCCTGGTACCACTCCTATCTCTATTACTCCTTATAGAATGGCACCAGCAGAATTGAGGGAGTTGAAAGTGCAATTACAGGAGTTGTTGGACAAAGGATTCATTCGCCCCAGTGTTTCTCCTTGGGGAGCTCCTGTGCTATTTGTGAAGAAGAAAGATGGTACTATGAGGTTGTGTATCGATTATAGGCAATTGAACAAGGTGACTATTAAAAATAAATATCCTTTGCCTAGAATCGATGATCTCTTTGATCAGTTGAAGGGAGCGTCAGTGTTCTCCAAAATTGATTTGAGATCTGGGTACCATCAGCTGAGGGTAAGAAGTGAAGATGTTCCTAAGACTGCTTTTCGGACCAGGTATGGGCATTATGAGTTTTTAGTTATGCCTTTTGGTCTAACGAATGCACCTGCAGCTTTTATGGATTTGATGAATAGGGTGTTTAGGCCCTATTTGGATCAGTTTGTAGTGGTCTTCATTGATGATATACTGGTGTATTCGCGGAATGAAGAGGAGCATGATATGCATCTGCGGATTGTGTTGCAGATTTTGAGAGAGAATCAGTTATTTGCCAAATTGTCAAAGTGTGAGTTCTGGTTGGATCAAGTTGCTTTTCTCGGACATATTGTTTCTGCAGAAGGCATCAGAGTTGATCCGAGCAAAGTTGAAGCCATTTTAAATTGGAGTCCACCCAAGTCTGTGACAGAGATTAGAAGTTTTCTGGGTTTGGCAGGCTATTACCGACGGTTTGTGAAAGGGTTTTCTTTGATAGCTACTCCACTCACCAGATTACTTCGAAAGGGAGTGAGATTTGTGTGGACAGATCAGTGTCAGGCTAGTTTTGAGCAGTTGAGAGAGTTGTTGACTCAAGCGCCTGTTCTTACTTTACCTGTTGAAGGCAAACCATATGTGATCTACAGTGATGCTTCACATAGAGGTTTGGGGTGTGTATTGATGCAGGAAGGGAAAGTTATAGCTTATGCATCTCGACAGTTGAAACCGCATGAGCTTAACTATCCGACCCATGATTTAGAATTGGCTGCCATTGTGTTTGCATTAAAGATTTGGCGCCACTATCTGTTTGGGGAGAAATGTTTCATCTACACTGATCACAAGAGTTTGAAGTATTTGGGTGTCCAGAAAGAACTCAATCTTCGTCAGAGGAGATGGTTAGAATTGATTAAAGACTACGACTGCTTGATTGACTATCATCCAGGTAAAGCAAATGTTGTTGCTGATGCCTTGAGTCGGAAGTCTTTAGCTGGTTTAACTGTTTACTCGCTCTCGTTGCTTGTTGAGTTGAGAGCATTGCATGCCAGTTTTGTACCTTGTGTTGATGGTGCATTATTGGCACAGTTGCAATTAAAGCCGATTTTGTTAGATCAGATCAAAGAAGCTCAGTTGGCCGATAAGAAGATTCAGAAGATTTTTTCAGATTGCAAGAATGGGAAGACTAGAGATTTTGTTGTGAAAGATGATGGGAGTCTCTGGTTTAAGAACCGATTGTGTGTACCCGATGATGCTGATTTGAAAAGAGTCATTTTAGAAGAAGCTCATCAGTCAATGTTTGCTATGCATCCGGGTAATACGAAGATGTATCATGATTTGAGACAGCATTATTGGTGGATTGGTTTGAAGAGAGACATTGCTGAGTTTGTATCGAAATGTCTCACTTGTCAGAAGGTTAAAGCAGAGCATCAAGTTCCAACCGGGTTGCTTCAACCATTGTCAGTGCCAGAATGGAAGTGGGAAAGAGTGACAATGGATTTTGTGTCTGGTTTGCCATTGACACAAAAGAAGCATGATGCTATATGGGTGATTGTGGATAGATTGACTAAAACAGCTCATTTCCTTCCGGTTCGAATGGATTACTCTTTGGAGAGATTGGCTGAGCTGTATATCCATGAGATTGTGAAACTGCATGGTGTTCCAACTTCTTTAGTGTCTGATCGAGATCCCAGGTTTACTTCCAGATTTTGGAAGAGTTTGCATAGTGCTTTAGGTTCTCGACTGCACTTCAGCACTGCTTTTCATCCACAGACGGATGGACAGTCAGAGAGGGTGATACAGATTATTGAGGACATGTTGAGAAGCTGTGTCATCGATTTCTCTGGAAGTTGGGATAGGTTTTTACCTCTTGTGGAGTTTGCTTACAACAACAGTCACCAATCCAGCATTGGTATGGCACCGTTTGAAGCATTGTATGGCAGACGGTGTAGGACACCTCTTTGTTGGAATGAGCTTGGAGATAATAAGTTGGTTGGTCCTGATTTGATTCAAGAAACTGAAGATAAAGTAAAGTTGATTCGAGGCAGGTTAAAAGCAGCTTCAGACCGACAGAAGTCTTATGCAGATCTAAAAAGGAGAGATATAGAGTTTGATGTTGGAGATAAGGTATTTCTGAAAGTGTCTCCTTGGAAGAAAATTTTGAGGTTCGGTCGGAAAGGAAAATTGAGTCCTCGTTTCATTGGGCCGTATGAAGTGTTAGAAAGAGTTGGGCCAGTGGCGTATCGACTTGCTTTGCCACCTGAGTTGGATCGTATTCATAATGTATTCCATGTTTCTATGTTGAGGAGATATAGGTCGGATCCATCTCATGTGTTGCCATTTGAGTCTATTGAAGTGAGCCCAGATTTGACATTTGAAGAGGAACCAGTTGCTATCTTGGCACGAGAAGTGAAAGAGTTAAGGAACAAGAGAGTGCCATTGGTGAAGATTCTTTGGAAGAATCATGCAAAAGAAGAAGCGACTTGGGAAAGTGAGCATACCATGCGAGAGCAGTATCCGCAATTGTTTCAGCTTTGATATCAGGTAATTTCGAGGACGAAATTTTCTTTTTAGAGGGGGAGAATTGTAATATCCTCATTTATGCCCTAGAAGTTTTGAGTATGTTGTTGTTATTGTGGTTGTTGATATATATATTGGGAAGTGAATGTTTGTGCATATATGTGTTAAATTGTAAGAGAAAAGAAATGGGAAGAGAATGTATATGTATATGTGTTTTGGAGAAGAAATTTAGGGTTTAGAGACAAATGTATATGTTGTTTATATGATGATATAATTAACATATACATTGGTCAAATGAAGAGTCAAGGTGATGGTTAAGTGGAAGAAGATATTTTTGGTTGTTAATGAAATTACTATAAAGGGCTTATATGAGACAAAGAGTTAGTTATATGGTTAAGGGTGTTTTGGTAATTTTCCTTGTAAGATGCATGGTGGAGATTAAAAGAAGAAAAGGTGTTTGACTTGTGCATTTTCTTCTTTCTTTCTTGAAGTGGCCGGATTCTCCATAGACAAAGAGAGAAAGAGAGGTGATCTTGAGGTTTGAAGCATTTTGAAGAAAGAAACAAGGGTTTTGGTTAAAGATTTGTGGATTTCTTCATTTGAGGTAAGATCTTTTCTTTAATTTCTTCAATTCTTTTGAAGTGGTGTGAGAAAGGAATTAGGGTTTGTTGGTTTGATGATGAGAAGTTGAGTTGGTGAAGGTGTTGGAAGTGATTGTGTTGAGTAAGAGTTGTGTTTAGTGAAATTGTTTCTGTTTTACAATTAGTAAAGGCTGTGATTTGTATGATTTTTAATTAATTATAGAAAAATGTTCTTGAAGTAAATTTTTGATATGTTGTGCCTCTATGAGTCTAGAATGACTGAAAAATATGTTGATTCGATTTTGGAATGGTTATGAGTTTAGAAAAATTATTTTCATTAGACCTGTTCCAGCAGGTACCTTAACTGGGACAGCTATATTTCGTGATTTTTAATAAAATGTAGAAAAATCATATTCAATTGAATTTTGGATATGTTTTTGCTTAGTGAGTCTAGTATTTGAGAAAAATAATTTGGAATCACATTGATTGAATTTGATTTATGGAATTCACAAAGTTCAGAACTGCTGCCAGGATGCAGGGCAATTGGGGCAGTCTGGTTAGGTGAACTATTTGACCAAGATTTTGTGTTCAGTTTGATCTGAAATTTTAAAGGGATGATTTTAAGATACAAAACTAAATTCTGTAAAAATTTTAGAATTTTTAGTCAAGTAGATTATTTTATACAATTTTTCAAAATAAGGATAAAATGGAGTTTAAAACCAGAATGTACTATTTATGGTTAGGGTTTTAATTCTTTGTTCTTCTTGCATTGCTTTGGTTCTCCAAAGGTAGGTTGGTCCTTAAACCTAACCCTAAACACTTTAAACACACTTGAATCAATGAATGTTATAATCAATTGTTCTTTGCCCTAATTGCATTGTTGAGATTGAACAATGTTATGTTGTGCATTGTGAATGGTAATGTGTTTCATGAGTAATGTGGAGTGAAATGTTAATATTTATGAATGATGCTATGTGAGATATAATGTGATCATGGATGAGATATATATATATATATATACTTGAATAATGAGATGTTATATTGTGAAATGAAATGTGAAGCCATTGTTATTGGCTAAGATGATGTAATTGAAAGAAAGAAGGCATGTTTGCCTAAATGTGATGAGAATTGAGAATGGAAATGAATTGTTTGTTTAATATGTTATTCAGTTTCAGAGTTCTGGATTTGGGTGGCATGCCTAAGAAATGATAAAAGGTAACAGTCTTGCCGGGTTGAGGATCTCCTCATATGTGTTGAGTTGATGATCCAAGAGACTGGGTCTGTTACACTATGAGATATATGATTTGTAACAGTCTTGCCGGGTTGAGGATCTCCTCATATGTGTTGAGTTGATGATCCAAGAGACTGGGTCTGTTACACTATCCATGGATAGAGATACATGTATATACATTGCCTACGGGCGTGATTATTGTGACTATGAACCAAAGCAGTAACTCTGAACTCTGAATATCATATTAAATACTTGTTGGGCCCATAGGTGTCAGGGTTATATGAATGTCCTAAATAATGTTATGAGTTAATGAAATGAGATGTTGGTTATTGAGTATGATTGATTAATGTTGAATGTGGCATTGCATTACATTAAAGCATACCATTAGCATGTTTTATCTTACTAAGCCGTTGGCTTAGCGCGAATGTGATTCTTCGCGCAGGTGACAAGGAAGAACCAGAGAGTTCCTCTAGGCCGAGTCGAGCCTAGATTTTGAAGATTGAATAGTGGGCTTTAAGATCGAAGACTGACTGCCAAACATGTATAAATTTTATGTGTTGTAAAACTTGAGTTTTGATGTATATGAATTTGTAAATATTGTTACTTTCCGTTACATAGTGAACAAAGATTTTATCTGCTGTATTTCATAATAAACCTTTACTTTATTTTGTACTAGAAGTGTAAATCCTTTTTGCAGGTTGTAGTTGAGGTTATAAGGGGGATTTATTGGAAGTGTACTGAGAATGATTTTGTTTGCATTGGTTTGTGTAAAAATGTTTTCAAAAATTAGAAAAAAACCAGTTTTGTCGACACTTGGGATTGAATTTTTAGGCAAAACTATGGCAAAATTTCTATAAAAATCGGAACAAAAATTTGACTAAGTAAAAGTGGTAGCAACATTAGGATAGGGTGGCGCCTCTACTCAGCTTACACACGTAGGTCGGGAAGGGGTGTTACAAAATCCTCCGCTCCATACTTCCTTAGTTTATCATAGTGCCTCACAGATACCAAAGGCTGAGGGGGTGGTCGCACTGGTTGCACTGGTGCTTGCCTCATAACTTCCATCATATGTCTAAACTAGGCTGGCGGAACCTCCTCTCCAGCTGGTCTACCCGACACCGAAGCAGGTGCCTCCTCAACACTATCAACTCTAGCTCCCTCAGCAGGAGCGATACTCTCGGCACTACCCTCAATCGACTGACGTGAGTGAGAATCCATCATAACCTAAGTCTGCAAACACAACATACTACATCTTATTAAAGATCAGAGGTTGCCAATCCCAAACATGTATATTATTTCAAAACCAACTTTTTAAGTAAAATATTCTTTTTATTACATTTTACCTAGGCTGAGAATCTCAAACCTAGGCTCTGATACCAAAACAATTGTAACACCCCTTCCCGACCTACATGTGTAAGCTGAGTAGTAACCTAATGTTGCTACCAATTTTACTTAGTCAAATTTTAGTTCCAATTTTAATAGAAATTTTGCCATAGTTTCGCCTAAAAATTGAGTCCCAAGTGTCGACAAAACTAGTTTTTTTTTTAAAACATTTTACACAAACCAATGCAAACAAAATCATTCTCAATACACTTCCAATAAATCCCCCCTTATACCCTCAACTACAACCTGCAAAAAGGATTTGTAACACTCCCATATCCAATGCCCACACACTACAACCACAACAATGTAGCATAAGTGCATCAAACATAGGGATGCTACGGTTTTCTTAACATTCAAAACACTTTAAACTTGATACAATACCCTTATCATTATACATTATAGAAAAGTAGGTCATTTACTTATAAAACAAAACATATTAGTTATATATATATACATTTAAATATTACACAGCGGAAGTTATAAAATATGTACATATTTACAAACACTTGAGTACATATTTAAAAATATCCATATTTTTACATTATAATCATTACTTTACAAAATATAAAGAAGTATACATGATTGGCAATTCTCTTCTGATCTTTAAGTTCCCAAAATCAACTCTTCAAGGTCTACTCTCACTTGGTCTTGATGAACTCTCGGGTTCGACTCTATCAGCTCTATTACCTGCGCGATTAAACACTATCGCGCTAAGCCAAGGGCTTAGTAAGATAATTCATGCTAAAATGCAATGTCACAAATTAATTACATATATCAATCAAAAGCATATTATTTATTCAATATGTTTCTTTGTTCAATGTCACATCAATATTCATATAATAGCACCATTCATTATACTCATTTAAATTTATCATTATAGCCAACAACTATGACTTTATATACGTACCCTTTCCCAACCAGGTCGGTTGCCCTCCAATCCCAAGGGTCCGCAGGAGGCAAATAGGCACGTATAACATTATCAGTAACATACCTTTCCCCATCCAGGTCGGTTGTCCAAGTTCGGTTGCCCATTCCAATGGGTCCGCATGGTTCCGCAGGAGGCAAATAGGTACGTATAATACTGACTATATCGAACCTTCCTCCTACCAGATCGGTAGTCCAAGATCGGTTGCCCAACCCACTGGGTCCGCATGGTTCCGCAGGAGACGGATAGGTCCGTTCATTAAACTTATCAATACTTTTTCAATTCATTTCTTTTTCACAAGCAAGTTAAGCAATCATGCCTCAACATCTCACATTACAACAAAACCATTTTCTCATAACATCATATCATTCCCACTTCATTTCATCATTATATACAATATTCATTACATTATCTAAACACTCACATTATTATTCAATCCTATCATCAATGCATGCTTCAATCATATTTCATTTGAATCACTATAACATCTTTGGTATAACATTTCAATGTGCATTACTCATGAAACACATTACCATTCACAATGCATAACATAACATTATTCAATCTCAACAATGCAATTAGGACAATTCAACCTCTTCACAACCTAATCCAAAAGGAATATTAGCAAAATGACCATATGAATAGTACATTCTGGTTTTAGACTCCATTTTATCCTTATTTCCATTTTGACCACTTTATATGTTATATATATCACCATATAAGCAACATATACAATTATCTCTAAACCCTCTTTTCTTTCCCAACCACCATACAAAAACATTCTCTTCCCATTTCTCAATTCAAACCAACAACAACAACAACAAAACTTCTAGGGCATGCATAGGGATATTACATTATACATAAAATAATATGTTTTAAATTTTATGTATTGTAAACTATAAAGAAAATTTGGGTTAAGTTATTTGAAATGGGAGTGTAAATGTGTTCTAAATTATATATAAATGTTTGAGAAACATGGTGAAATTGAGGAGTATGGTTGAGATGGTGAATTGAAATTATTTGGGAGTGTGTTCTTTTTGCAGGTTGTGTTTTGCTAAATTTTGGGAACATCCAAATTACAGACAAAACTTTGGAAAAAAAATTTCCCAGAGATTTTGTAATATCCCAAATGTACCCTAAAATTTTAGAAATGCTAATTGTTGAAATTGAATTAAATGATTTTAATTGTATATATGATTAAGTGGAGAGAATGGAGAAAGGGAAGTGTGTATATGTTGTATATATGAAGATATATACAAAATATACAAGTCAACATCTTAATAATAAGGTCAAAAGATATATTAATTATTTAAAATAGAAATTAAATGTTAGTGGAATATGATATTTGATATTTAAAATATTATAATAATTTAATTGCTTGGTGGAGATTTAGTGAGGATTTATGTGGTTAGTGAAGTGAAGTGGTTTTGACTATTTTCATCATCTTCTTCTTTCTTCTCCAAGAGGTTGGCCATCACCATTAGCAAGGGAAAGAGAGAAATCGTTGCTTGCCAACTCAAGAAATTGAAGGATTTCAAGAGATTAAGTTGGAGTTTTAAGGATTTGTCTTCATATTTGGTAAGTTTCCAACTTGTTTCTTTGGTTTCTTTTGAGTTTGTGTTTATGAGTTTGGTGAATGGTTGGTGTAGTTGTGTGTATGGTTGACTTTGGTGTGTTTGAGGTTGTTTTGTCTAGTTAACTTTGATTTGGGGTTGGATGGAAGAAAAGGTTAAGTTTGGTGAAGAAAATAAGAGTTGTGGATTTTGTAAGTTTTGAGTTGTGATATATGGTTGTGATTGTGTTTTGATGCTTGTAATTGAGTTGTTTTGATGTTTATGCAAGTTTATTATGGTATATTGATGGATTTGGTTGAGTTTGTGTTGTGTTGATAAGGTTATTGAAAGATATTTATTGGATGTAGCATTTTGGTGTCAATATCAGGTTTTTGGCCTCACACGCCCAGTAGCGAGACCATGTCTTTGGGCATGTCGTTGGTTCTGTTTTCAGGGTTGGTGACACAAGCGGTGACATGCCCATGTCACTGAGCGTGTCACATTTTCTATGTTGTTGGAGGATTGACACGTCCAGTGACATGCCCATGTCACTGTGCGTGTCACAACTTTTATGTTGGAGGAGAATTGACACGTGCAGTGACACTCCCATGTCATTGAGTGTGTAAAAACTTCTGTGTTGTGGGTTTAGGGCACGGTCAGGAACACGCCCGTGTTGTTGAGCGTGTCATGTGTAGAGTTTGCCCTAGATAGTTCTCTTTCTTATTTTCTTATGTGTATCACTAAGTGAGTATTTATAATCACATTTGGATTAGGTATTGAAGAGATTTAAGTTACCCTAATCCAAGTGTTGAAGGATATCTTCGAAGAGGGGATTGGAATTGGTGTGGTTGCTCTTAGAGGTAAGTACAAACCTTAAATGATTGCATACATTTACATGACTTTGGAACTTAACGCATTTGGTTGGAAAATGTGTTAAGTTACCTATTATATTATTGGTATATGAGAATGGTGCTATGATTTGCATAATGTGAACTATGTGAAATATATAATGATGATTCAAAATGTATGGATAATGCAATTTGTTATTTATACACTAATGATAGTATGTGAAGCCATTGGTGATGGCTATATTGATATAAATGGGATATTTGAGGCATTGTGCTTATAATGATCATGAGAAAATGAAAAAGGATTTGATAATGAAATTATAAAAGAATTGTGTGCCTAGTATGTTTGTAGACCCTTAATTTTTGACCCAGTCCGGTCCAATATATTTTAATTAGTCCAAAATAATTTTTGTGTTGTCTAATATATTTTAATTAGTCCAAATAATTTTTGAGTTATCTTAATTGAATAATATTTGTCTTAGTATTTAGTTTTTATAATTAATAAAAAAGGAAAATAATAATAATAAACAAATAAATAAAAATAAAAATCTGCAATGGAAAAATCGGCGACAAAAAAATTCGTCACCGAAAAGTTGGGACGAAATGGCCTTGGGCCATTTCGCCATCAGGAAAATCCTGCGGGCGAAATGTCCTGACAGGCCACAGCTCGTAAGTTTCCACGGGAATCCCCGCAACAGTTTTTTCTCCAGCAAAATTTTTCAACAACAATTTTTTTTACCAGCGAAATTTTTCTGACGTAATTTTTTCCGAAACCAAATTCTATTTGGTTTCGGTTTCCTTTTCCTAATTAATGATAAATTCCTTAAACAGCTAAGATTAATGATAAAAATCTCCTAAAAATAGGACTAAAAAACAACACAAAATAAAGGAGGAGAATCGAGTGAAGAAAAAAACTTGAAAAAGAGATCGGACTTTAAAACTTTTTGGCAGGGAAAACGATCAAATGTTTTAGAGAAGAAGAAGCAAACAAGCAATTCAATCCATCAAAGGCAACCATCTTGGCTTTGTCCTTGTTCATCCAAGAAGAAATTTTTGGTGGAACCAACAAATGAAGGTTTGAATATCTAATCTTTTTTTTCTTTACAGTAGCTTCAATTATTAAATTATTTCTTTTGATTCTAAAAACCTTAGAGCCCTAATTTACTTCTTCAAAACCTTCAAACCTTAATTTGTCTCCTCTATTTTCAAAAAAACCCTAAAATTACTTTTCTATTCCTTCTAAAACCTAAGAACCCTAATCTACTTTCCAACTTTCCAAAACCTTAAATCATTTTATTAATTTACCAAAACCCTAAATCTGCTTTCCAATTTTCCAAAACCATAAAACCCTAAATTGAATCCTTTTATTTCCAAAAACCCTAAAAAAATATATTTTCTGTTTCTATAAACCTTAAATCATTTTGTTTGTTTCCAAAAGCTTTTAAAAACTCTAAACTGGTTTTCTTCTAATTCTTTTCCAAAATTCCAAATGTTTTTTTAAATATCTAAACTCAAAACTCACTTTACAGTTTCTAAAAATCACATAAAGCTTTATAAAACTATAAACTGTTTTATCAAATCCTAAAACCAAAACATGTTTTTCAAAACACCAAAAACCCTAAATCTCTCAAAACCAAAACCGTAAACCCTAATTTTCCTAGACACTAATCCTTAAAACATTAAAACCTTATAAACCTAAACATTCAAACCCAATATAGTAAATCCAAAATAATAATCCAGTAGCTAAGAATTATAAAGCTAAATGTTTCTAAATGTTTTAAAGTGTCCAAACCCTAATTTTATAATTTTACCCTTCAAACCCTAATTTGATCAATCGAAGAACCTTACTAATTTCTTAAATTATAAAACCCTAACCCATTTCGATTCTCTTAAAACGTCTAGTAGCATTATTCATTTAAAAAATAATATTTGTTACTCAAAATTCCAAAACCCTATTTTATAAATTCTAAATCCTAAAATCTTAATTTTCAACACTAAAACCTATAATCCTAGAAGCCAGTTTCTAAAATTTTCTGGGGCGCTGCCCCTTTGACCCCCCCTGGCGCTAATCGGCTAGCGGGGTGGGCTCGTAGAAGGGGTCAATATTCATTTGTATATTATGAGTCCACGTATTTAACTTTCCTTTTTCCAAAGCCCTAATTTAGTAATTAAAATTCCAAAATCCTATTTTAAGATGCGAACCCTAAATTATATATTTATTGCTTTATTTAATTTTAGATTTGATTATGTAGTTTATTATATGCTTTGATTTATTTAATTTCAATGCTTGATTTATTTAATTTATCATGGATGGATGCTTACTGTATATTTTTTGATTAATGTTTAATATCTTTGATGAATGATTTATAACGAATGGTTATTTACTTTTATTGATTTACCTAGATTTCCAAATGTTGTAAGAGGTATGTTTCCACTTTGTGGGTACCTCATTAATTAAGTTCTATGTAATTTAAATTGCTTTTTTATTTTGGACCAATGTAAAGGACATGTTTCTACCTCATGGTGGTGTCCTATTTAGTTTAGACATGGATGATGTAAGGACATATTTCCATCCTCGGATGGTTGTCCATTTATTTGCTTTGTTTGGACATTGCTTTGATTAGAATATAACAATGCTTTATTTCAGTTGTTGCATGTAATATGGATAATATTGTTATACTTAAGAACTCTATAATATTAAGACCTATAAAGGAGGCTGGTTCCAATGAACCGGGCGTTGTGGGGGTGCTGGGCCATTTCTCACCTTCCCCACACGTACCCAACTTTCCGAACCCATTAGGGGGTTGGGGATTCCTTAGGAATAGAGTCATACACCCATTTCTTTTTTCCCAGCCTGTCAGGGTGGCGACTCCATTTTCTCCGGGCTTAGGTCCGTGTTCTCTAAGACCCCGAGCCTAAACAGTGCTGAAGTCGCAAGAACCATTCCACCGGGAGTGGGGGCGAAAATCCCCACTCATAGTGGCGACTCCACTGGGGATAAGAGAAGTTGATTCTGTTGGTCTTTATATTATTCTATTCTTTCTTATAATGATATTATCCATTGCATCATATTAGATTGCATCGTGTGCATGAGTTAGGACGCCCGTGTTACCCACGTTATGTTATGTAAGGGATACCATACTTTCACTCAAGGTATGGAGATTGAGCATGGCATAACCACTCATTGCCTCATACCATTTGGTATATACTTGCTATGGGAACCTAAGCCTTTTTACCCAAAGACTAAAGCTCATGTAATTGGCCTAGTTACTTTCCTTAGGTTTTTACCCCAAATGCATGTTTTTTTTACTATGGTTAATTTATCTTAGCTTAAATCATGGCTTATTTGGTTTGTTCTTTTTCTAATATGACCTAAGTACGTTGTAAGCTCAAAATAAATTTTTCTTTAAACTCCAAAAGACCAAAGCTATTTTCAAAACTTTTTTAAAATGGTCTTCGGACATAAAACTTTTCTAAAACCAAATCAAAAGTTCTTTTGCTTATGGCCCAAATACTAAGCCCAAAATCCATTTTTTCTAAAATCTTTTTACAATGGGCTTAGAAATAAAATTATTTTTATCCAGCCTTTTTTTTACAAAGAGCTTGGGAATTATTTAGGTCAATTATGAAAATACCAAAAATCAATTGTGAGCCTAGTTTATACTAAGTTTAATTAATCATGGGCTTGTTTTTGGCATGAATCATTAGTTACTTTTTCAAGTGAGAAATCTATTTATAATCAACCTCTTAATTTAGTTTTAATCCAATATAGCATAAAGGCTACTTTAGTTGGATGGATTAAAGCCTAATTAATGGGAATTATTATGAATTGATTTCCATTTTTGAAAATATAACTATTGGTTGAAACGTTCGAGGGAATTATTCAAAACAAGGTACCCCATGTTGGTATTTTAATGATACTACCTAGGAAAAGAGACTCATCATTTGTGTGTGGATGTTATAAGGTTGGAAGAAATGTACTATTTATCCTTGTTTGTTTGTGCATACATGCATACATTTACATCTCATATCATTGATCCTTTCTGGCTCATAGCCCTGAATTATGATAGTTCAAAAGCTTACGACAATCTAACCTACGCCGAAGACAAAGAATCTAGCAACGACTCAATCTCTTGCTCACCAAAAATAATGGAGCCCGAACAAATTCAAAGAATGGTGGATGATGTCCTCAATGCCAAGATGGAAGAAATAAAAGAGGCTATGGCCGAGACCATGAAGAATCAACTAGCTGCAATTTTAGGAAGCAATGCCGAAGTATCTGCTAGCACTAAAATGCCAAAGGACAAAGGGAAGACTAAAATCGGTGAAGTAGCTTTTGATGATGATAAGGTGATCATTGATGATGATGATTGGGCTCAATACTACCAAGATCCTCAAGAAAAAAATGAGCTAAAGGTTGTTGAGAAGGCAACTATTGAAAAGACCGAGACGTCTAATGTTGAGAAGATGATTGCTGATTTAGAAAAGAAATTCGAGAAGAAGCTAAAAACTGAAGAAATATCCGAAGTTGACAAATTATTTGAACAAGATGAGGAGGTCCCTTATAAATTCAAGATGTCATCTTTTGTGAAGTTCGATGGAACCGGAAATCCTCACCTCCATGTGAAACAGTATATCACTGCAATGCAGTCTGCCCGAGCTACTAAGGCTCAAACTCTTAGGTGCTTTATGCTCTCATTTGGACGAAGATTAGGACATGTTATACAAGGCTTTCATTCAGCAATATGGGTATAATGTTGAGTTGGAAGTTACCTTAATGGAAGTTGAGTCCATTAGGCAACGGCCAAATGAGAATTTTGTGGACTATGTGAAAAGATGGAGAAATAAGGCTACTTTGCTCAAGAAGAGGCCCGATGAATCTGATCAAATAAGGATGATCGTGAGAGGCGTCCTACCTAATCTTCGCGAAAGGATGTCTCACACCCTTATAAGAGATTTCAAAGATCTTCTCCAAGCTGGTCTACAAATTGAAGAGTGGGATAGGGAGAAAAATCGCTTTTCAATAAGAAGGAATGAGAAAGGGAATTATCAGCCTAGCAATCAAAGCACGCAAAAAGAAGTGGATGTTAATGTGACTGGTCAAGGAAATAAAAGACAATTCTCATAATTGGGGAACCCTTTATCTTGGGTTTTTAGCAAGCTGCAAAAGAAAGGGTTGTTACAACCGTTAACTCCTCAACCGCTACATAATCGACTACTACCAAACTTCAATGCCGAGGCCTTCTGTCAATTTCATCAAATGTGAGGGCATGAAAAAGATAAATGTGCTCGTCTATGGCATGAGATCCAAGATTTGATTGATAGTGGTAAGCTACTCGAGCCAGATAAGCCCAATACCAAGAACAACCCTTTGCCTAAATTTGGAAGAGTGCCGCCACCAGCAACCTTCATGGTGGGAAAAGGATTAGAAGAAGATTTTGTTTTATCATCTTTTAAAGATGGGAATGTTGAAGATGTGAAAGAAAAGAAGCTTAAACTCAACAAACTTTCCTTAGCTTGAATATTGCTTTTCAATTTTACTTAATAATTAATTGGAACAATCTTGTTTTTCAAGTTTAAATTTGTTTGAATAAATTACTTTCATCAAAATTTTTGATGTTCTTTGTTCATTCTGGTGCTCAACCAATGAGGAATCTGGCTTGATGTTCATAAATTAACATGTCTATGCATCATGACTTGAATGACTTTACTAGATAAGGGAATTGCTCTATAGAAAATGGACATGTCTATTCTTATGACTTCGGCACTGTTTAGGCTCGGGGCCTTAGAGAACACGGACCTAAGTCTGGAGAAAATGGAGTCGCCACCTGGATGGGCAGGGAAAAAAAAAGGGGTGGATGACTCGATTCCTAAGGAATCCCCAATCTCCTAATGGGTTCGGAAAGTTGGGTACGTGTGGGGAAGGTGAGAAATGGCCCAGCACCCCCACAACGCCCGGTTCATTGGAACCGGCCTCCTTTACAGGTCTTAATATTATAAAATTCTTAAATATAACAACATTATCCATATTACAGATAATAATTAAAATAAAGCATCGATATGTTAAAAATCAGAACAATGTCCAAATAAAGCAAATAAATGGACACCCATCTAAAGATGGAAACATGTCCTTACATCCCATGCCTAAGTAGGACACCCACCGCCCTTTACATTGGTTCTAAAATAGAAAAGCAATTTAAATTACATGATATTTAACTAATGAGGTATCCACTAAGTGGAAGCATACCTCTTACAACATTTGGAAATCTAAATAAATGGATAAAAGTAAATAACCATTCATCATAAATAAATCATTCATCCAAGGTATTAAACATCAATAGAAAGTAAACATCCATCCATGATAAATTAAATAAACCAAGCATTGAACTTAAATAAATTAAAGCATAAAAAATAAATCAAAGCATAATCAAATATAGAATTGAATAAGGCAAATAAAAATCTAAATTGTAGTTAATGTTTCCATCTAGGGTCTTTATTTCATGTGTTTAGGGTTTTGGAATTTATGGAATTAGGCTACTGTGAGTTTTTTTAAGGAATTAAAATAAATTAAGATTTTATGTTTTGAAAGGTTGATAAAATTCTTTGATTAACCAAATTAGGGTTTGAAATGTAAAATCATGAATTTAGAGTTTGGGCTCTTCAAAATACTTTTGATTTGTGGTTTACTGTTAATCATCAAATTATGGTTTCAAGCTTACTGTGTAAAATTAAATATTTGTGTTTATATGGTTTTTTAAAGTTTTAAAGGATTAGGGTTTAGAAAAAATTAAGGTTTAAGGTTTTAAGGAGGTTAGGGTTCACTATTTTAGGTTTTAGAGTTGAATTAGGGTTTTAGGATTTTTGAATTAGGGTTTTGGGTAATGAATTTTATTTTTAGAATTTGAAAAAAACAATTGATAACTTCATGAAGTTTTATGAAAAGGATTTAAAGTTTATTAAAGCAAAAAAGAAGTTTTTAGGGCTTTTGGAAGGAAACATAACACAATTTAAAGTTTTGATAATTTGGAAAACAAATTAGGGTTTTGGGGTTTTGAAGAAATAAAACTAATAACTTTAACCTTTTTAGGAAAACAAAACAACGATTTAAGGTTTTCAAACTTCATGAAAGGTGAATTGACGTTCTAAAGGTTTTGAATTAAAAGAATGAATTGGGTGATTTAGCTACTGTGAAAAAATAAAAAAAAAATTAAGAATTCAAACCTTCTTTTGTTAGTTACACTAAAAATTGCTTCCTGGATGAACAAGGTCAAAGACAAGCTTTTTGCCTTTGAATTGCTTGAATTGTTTTCCTGCTCTCTAAAAAAAAATCAGCTTGATTGAAGGTTTTCCTTCACAGTTTCGGATCCAAGGTTTTCCCAAGTTTCTATCCAATTTTCTTCCTTATTTCTCATCCCCTTTTTTGTGCTGTTTTTTGGTCTTATTAATAGAAGTTTTATATGAATAATTCTAGTTATTCACGACATCCATTATTCATTAAGAAAAGGAAACCGAAACCTAATTGTATTAGGTTTCGAAAATTTTGCGTCGGAAAAATTTTGCTGGCGAAAAAAAACTGCTGCAGAAAAATTGCGCTGGCAAAAAAAAATTGCCGCAGTTGACTGCAGCAGGGGGCAAGGACCATGTAATATCCCAAAATACACTCTAAAAGTTTTGGAATCATTATTGTTGTATTTAGATTTAATGTGCCTGTATGATGGAAAGTGGAAAGAAGTAAAGAGAAAGTGTATATGTTGGATATATATATATAGATATATATATAACATATACATAGTGTATAAATGGGTGTAAGAAAATAAGTGTATATAATTATTCATAATAATAATAAAAGAAAAAGAAGAAAAGAAAGTCAAAGGGAAAGATATGTGGAGAAGGATTTTTGGTATATTTATTTTATTATTATATATATATATATATATGTTAAGTTGGGAAAGAGAAGAGAAAATCTTCTTCCCTTCTTCTTCTTCTTTTTCTGCTGCGAGAGAGAGAGAGAGTGAGAGAGAGAGAGAGAGAGAGATGGTGATTTCATCTCTATTTACATCAAATCCAAAGGGATTTTGAGAGGATTGAAGATGGTTATTGAAGATTTGACATATTATCCAAGTAAGTATTCATTTGCTTGTCTTGATTCCTATTGTTTGAGTTGGATTTGATGTGGTTATTTGATGATGATGATGATGATGTTAATGAAAGATTGAAGTATATATATGTGTGGAATTGGTATTTAGTTGATGATAACATGATTAATTGTGATATAACATGGTTAGATGTGAGGATGATGATGAATTGTTGAGATTGTTGAGTAAGGGTTTAGTATAGATGATTTGAGGATTTGAGTAATTGATTCATGGTGAGGTATATTATGCTTATGCTTATGATATATTGAAGTTATTTAAGTGTTAAATAGATGGGTAATTGATGAATATAACCAAGATGTTGATTAAAGGTGATGAAATATGAGTTTTGAAGTGTTGGTGTTTTCATGGATGAAAGTTCGAATTCATGATTTCTGGTCTGACACGACCAGTGACACGCCCGTGTGGTTGGGCGTGTAGTCGGTACTGAGTTTAACGTTTGAGGCACGACCATTAGCACTGCCATGTTACTGAGCGTGTTATTGCTACTGTGAGAAAAAGTAATTGACACGGCCATGAACACGCCCGTGTTGTTGGGCGTGTTAATGTTTCTGTGAGGCAGAATGAGTGACACGTCCAGTGACACGCCCGTGTTACTGAGCGTGTCAAAGCTTCTGTATTGTTGGTTTAGGGCACGATCAGGGACATGCCCGTGTTAATGAGCGTGTCAAGTGTTGAGTTTTCCCTAATTAGTTATTATTCTTATTTTCTTATGGGTATAATTATCTTTGGATTAGGTTTTGAGGAGATTGTGTTGCATTAACTTTAATGTTGAGAATTCTTGGAAGAGGAAAGGTATAGATTGTTGGGAATAGCTCTTGAGGTAAGTACAACTTACAAAGATGCATTTTTATATGGTTTTGAGACCTAAAACAATGTTAAGTAATTTATTATATGGTTAATATAATGTGACTAATGTTATTAATTGTATAGTGTGAAAGCTATGGTGATCATTCAAAAAGGTATGTGCAATGCAATTTGTTGTGATAAATATTATAATGAGGAATTATATTAATGTGTCTTGAGAAGTGATGAAATGTGATATCATTATAGTTGGTAATAATGATTGAAATGAAATAAGTGGACATGTTGTCTATGTGTTTAATGAAATTGATTATGTATACTTGAATGATGAAGTGTTGTATTGTGAATTGAGATATGAGTTAAATGACATGTGAAGCCATTGTGATTGGCTATGATGATTTAAATGAGATATAAAGCCATGGGTGTTGGCTATAATGATGATAATGAAATGAGAAATGAATTGAGAAAGAAATGTAAAATGATTTTGTGTCTAATATGTTGATTCAAGTTTTAGAGTTCTGAATTTGGCAGGCATGCCTATGAATGTAACAGTCTAGCCGGGTTGAGGATCTCTTCAAATTGAGTTGAATTGAGGTCCAAGAGACTAGGTCTGTTACACTATGAGAAATGTGAAATGATAAATGTGAATTAAAGTAACAGTCCAACCGGGTTGAGGATCTCCTCGATTAGTCGGGTTAATGGTCCAAGAGACTGGGTCTGTTACAGGTAACAGTCTAGCCGGGTTGAGGATCTCCTCAAGCATGTTGAGTTGATGGTCCAAGAGACTGGGTCTGTTACCCTATCCATGGATAGATATATATATACATATGTGTATCGCCTACGGGCTTGATGATTATGATTATAGACCAAAGCAGTAACTCTGAACTTTGAATAACATATTAGTGTCTGTTGGGCCCGAGTCTGTCTTTGTTTTCTATGTGATATATATAAGTGATGAAATAAATGAATAATGAAGTCTATGGTTGTCTTGTTGTAAATGTGATTCATGAATGGTGAATATTAATGATGGAATTGTGGTTGATGTTATGAATTATGATATGTGATATGTGTATTGATATATTCGTTGTGATTATAAATGATGGAATTGTGGTTGGTGTTTGTTATATATATAATATATGAGAATAGTAGAGATATATGAAAGGTGTAATTAAAAAGGGGAAACATGATATGAAACTAATGGTATATGGAATTGATATATCATTATATGTTATTAATTCTATAATGTATGTTTATATCATATATAGTTGTACTACTAAGCTCTCGGGCTTAGCGCGGATGTTTAATCGCGCAGGTGAGTAGATGGTAGATCTGAAGTCTTTCTCTATGCCACGAGTAAAGTAAGAGTTTGTTGAGACCAACTAGAGGGTGATGCATACATGTAAAATTTTAATTATGCTGTATTTCTGACAAAAATGTATTCATATGTGTAAATGAATTTTGATAAAGATAAGATTACTATATACTTTGAAGATCATTAAAAGCTATGATGATTTTGTAAATGCTCTTTTTATTAATGCAATATGGTTTGGACTCAAGATAAGGATTTAATTTGTAATGATAAGTGACATCCTTATACTTTGTATACATACTGTATGTATACCTGGTATATCTATAGTATTTATATAGAGTATCAGGGTGTTACAGACCGGCCTACAGCCCATCGTCCCGCGCGCTGGTTTTCGACGACGATTTTTTCTTCGCCGATTTTTTCGTCGCCAATTTTTTATTTTTATTTTTTTCTTTTATTTGTTTATTTTTATTTTTTATTAATAAAAAATTAGATACTAAAGCAAAAATTATTTAATTAATATAAAAAAATTATTTTGGACTAATTAAAATATATTGGACAGGACTAGGTAAAAAATTAAGGGTCTACAATAGCATTGGGTTGTGTATGTTTACTAAGAGAGGGCTCCTGCATAATTACCTTTGTTTAGGTCCTAGTCAGTCTTAGAACATGCTTTGACAAAATTTCAAGGCGAAATTGAACTCTGCTTATTTAAGAGAGAAATAATCTAGGCATTATTTGGTTAGCCAACAACTAGTATCCACCCAATTAAATATCAATCCATAGTTATCCCTTTGAGCCTTCATAAAATTTTAGCTTTCTTTTCATTGGCATATAATCCCAACAACCTACCCTAAGCTATTGTGATACTTTTGACAAGCCTTATGATCACTAAGATGAAGAGGCAAGAAGATCAAAGAATGAATGAATAGCCAAGACTATAAGGATAGTGGATGTTCTCAAGACTATAAGGGTAGTTAAAGTTCTCAAGAACATAAGGATGGTTGAAGTTTTCTTAATATCTCCAAGACAACATCAGAGTAACAAATGATTTATCCCTGGTCAAGACTGAAGCAGATTAATACCACTCTACTCATCCATTATTCGAAACCCAAGTTGGTTCAAACAAGACAACTCTTTTAGAGCTAGACCCAAAAAAAAAAAGAAAGAAGAAAAGAAAAGAAAAGTAAAAAAGAAAGAAAAAAGACAAAAGAAAAAAGAAGAAAAAGAAAAGAAAAAAGGACAAAAGAAAAGAAAAGAAGAAAGAAGAAATAAAAGAAAAAAAAAACAAAAAACAAGAAAAAGAAAAGAAGAAAACTAAAACCCAAAAAGGCGGTTCAAAAAGCCAACTGAGTTCTCTTTTACCTAAAAACAGCAAAAGGCATCCATTTGGTTTATAAGGATGGATTGACTTGAATTGGTCCAACACAAGATTCAATCAAAATCAAAGAAAAAGGGAGAAAAACTATTCAGTTCTTGAAAATTCTATACTTGAAAGTCCTACAAGGAAGAGGGACAAAATGATAAAATGCTCAAAGAAAGGGAAGAATAAGAAAAATAAAAAAGAAAGAAAAGGGAGAAGAAGAAAAGAAATGAATTTGGGTGCCAAACTTTATGCAAGGGCAAAGACTGTTCCAATTGAGATCTAGATTAATGCCAAGAAGATAGAAAAAATTTAGGGTCTAGCAAGATTGCTCCCTGCTGCCTAAATTTCAAACAAGAAATTTGTAGTGTGAAGGTTTGTCCATTGTGTCACATCGGCTCCAACTTACAAATGGCCTTCACTTTAACCCATGTCCCCTATAGACCCCATTTCAAGCCTATTAAAGACCTGTTGATCTCTCTTGGTAGGTAGAGTCTATTAATGGAGATAGTTTGAATAAGCATGCATATGAGATAGACAATATTTAAACTCAAAGAGACCTTTGGCAAAGTAATGTGTATGTGCCTATCTGAAGTGCAACAATTCTTGCTTAAATGGAAATGATTCCCGAGTTTAGTACGGTAACTGGGGTTATCATGTTATAGATATGTTAATTTGGAAAATCAAGTCTTGAGGTACATTGACATTAATTTGGCAAAGCCAACATTTGATTCCAAAATAAAAATTCAAAAAAAATAAATAAATGTTTTGTCATACAAAGCCTTCAAGCTAAGGGAAGTATATTGAACCTCCAAAGGACACATTGGGCAAAGAAAATGATTATTGGTAAGATCATGAAGAAGCTATCAACTGACATTTTAAATCATAGTTTGAAATAGATGAATCTCTGGCTCTGCTATTTGGGGCCTCCATTTTTCATGTTTTCAACATCTTGAAGATAAAAGCCACAAATGCAAAGCTTTCAATCATTCCAATGCAAGACTTGAACAAGCGTCAAAAAGGAGTCAATGAGAATACTTTTGTTGAAAAATTTTGTGGGCAAAATGGCTTTTGCCATTTCCCCCGCAGGAAACTCCTGTAGGTGAAATGGCCCACGGCCATCGTCCCGCGCGCTAATTTTCGGCGATGATTTTTTCGTCGCTGATTTTTTCATTTTATTTTTATTTTCATTTGTTTATTTTTATTTTTTATTAATAAAAATTAGATACTAAAGTAAAAATTATTTAATTAATATAACAAAAATTATTTTGGACTAATTAAAATATATTGGACCGGACTAGGTAAAAAATTAAGGGTCTATAGTTTGCCCCCTACTTGAACGATCTGAGACTTTAGAGAGTGAAAAGCAACAAGACTTAATTTTTTATGAGATGTTTATTTGAATTTGTTTTGGGTACTTGGACCCGAGACTGAACTTGATTTGGGTACTTGGACTCGAGATTGATATGATTTGGGTACTTGGACCCAAGATTGATTTGATTTGGGTACTTGGACCCATGAATGGGTACTTGGATCCGAGATTGAACTTGATTTTGGGTACTTGGACCCGAGCTTCAATTTGATTTGGGTGCTTGGACCCGAGATTGGATTTGATTTGGGTACTTGGACCCGATATTGGATACTTAGACCTGGATTGATTTGATTTG
Organism: Garcia nutans; assembly: GCA_947685225.1. Lineage (NCBI taxonomy): Eukaryota > Viridiplantae > Streptophyta > Magnoliopsida > Malpighiales > Euphorbiaceae > Garcia > Garcia nutans. Next base: position 25,520,279 of record CANTUV010000024.1, read on the forward strand.
GGTACTTGGACCTGAGATTGATTTGATTTGGATACTTGGACCTAATATTGATTTGATTTGGGTACTTGGACCCGAGATTGTGTTGAATTTGTGTACTTGGACTCGAGATTGGGTACTTGGACCCGAGCTTGAATTGATTTGGGTACTTAGACCCGAGTATGATTTGATTTGGGTACTTGGACCAGAGAATGATTTGATTTGGGTACTTGGACCCAAGAATGGGTGCTTGGACCCGAGAATGGGTACTTGGACCCGTGACTGAGTTTGACTGACCTTTTATTAGGTGAGAAGTCTAACTGCTTCAGTTGTTCTATACATTGTTGTTCTTCACCCTCGTAAATGAATCTTCATCCTTGGAGATCGTGTCTTCATCCTTGAAAATGGATCTTCATCCTTTAAACTGGATCTTTATCCATTAGAGATTAGGTCTTATATTGGCTTCAACTCTTTTAGCTGGACTGATCTTTTGTCTTTTGCATCTTCATTCTTTTGAGAGTTCTAATGTTCCATTCTTTTGTTCTTCCTTTTTGTAAAAATTCAGCTATTTTTAATTGGACCTTATATCCTCTCGTTGCCCCCTCCGTGGCGTAATATTTGTAAGTGAGTTTATATATTTGGTATATAAACTCAAAAAAAATTGAAAAGGAGAAACTTTGCCCCTTGTGTAGGCCCAAACCCACAATTTTTGTCTGCAAGTTTTGATTGATGTTTTTACCATCCAGTTCTTCACACAAGCACGTATTTCTTCTTTTTGCAAAATGACTGGAGTTTCCACAAGCGAATAGGCTTTCCATGCCCCCTTGATTCAATATCTTCTTTTTATTCTTTACTTCGTAGAGTGTTTGCTGTTCATTTTGACAAGGAATAGACAATACAAGACAAGAAAGTGCAATGTGATATGCTCATGTATGCATGATATGCATGAATAATACTTATAGTCGTTCCATCAACTCACAGACCGAGGTGATCAGCAGAAGTATTCTCATTGACTCCTTTTTGATGATCCTTCAAATCTTGCATTGGAATGATCGAAAGCTTTGCATTTATGGCTTTTATCTTCAAGATGTTGAAGACATGAGTGGTGGAGACCCTAAGTAGTAGAGTCAGGGATGCATCCATTTAAAACTATATTTCAGCTTGTCAGTTGATAGCTTCTTCATGACCTTGCCAATAATCATTTCCTTTGCCAATGTGTCCTTTGGAGGTTTAACATATTTCCCCTAACTTGAAGGCTTTGTATGACAAAACATTTTTTGAATTTTAATTTTGAAATCAAATGTTGGCATTGCCAAATTACTGTCAATGTACCTCAGGACTTAATTTTTCCAAATTAACATATCTATAACATAACAACCCTAGTTACCATACTAAACTTGGGAATCATTTCTATTTAAGCAAGAATTGTTGCACTTCAGATAGGCACATACACATTACTTGGCCAAAGGTCTCATTTGAGTTTAAATATTGTCTATCTCATATGCATGCTTATTCAAACTATCTCCACTAATAGACTCTACCTACCAAGAGAGATCAATAGGTCTTTGATAGGCTTGAAATGGGGTCTATGAGGGACATGGGTTAAATGAAGGCCATTTTGATATAGGAGCTGATGTGACACAATGGACAAACCCTCACACTATAAATTTCTTGTTTGAATTTTAGGCAGCTTGGGAGGCAATCTTGTTAGACTCCAAATTCCTTCTATCTTCTTGGCATTAATCTGGATCTTGATTAGGACAGTCTTTGCCCTTGCAAAAAGTTTAAGACCCAAATTTGTTTCTTTTCTTCTTTTCCCTTTTCTTTCATCTTTATTTTTCTTACTCTTCCCTCTTCTTTCTCTTTCCTTACTCTTCCCTTTCTTTTATCATTTCGTCCCTCTTTCTTGTAGGACTATCAAGTATAGAATTTTCAAGAACTGGATGGTCTTCCTCTTTTTTTTTCTCCAATTTTGATTGAATCTTTGGTTGGGTTAGACCAATTCAAGTAAAAATGTCTTTATGATCCAAATGGAAGCCTTTTGCTACTTTAGGTAAAAGAAAACTCAGTTGGCTTTCTGAACTGCCTTTTTAGGTTTTATATTTTTTCTTTTTATTTTTTTCTTTTTTCTTTTCTTTTCTTTTCTTTCTTTTTTCTTTCTTTTCTCTTTTTTCTTTCTTTCTTTCCTTTTTTAGTTCTATCTCAAATAGAGTTGTCTTGTTTGTACTAACTTGGGCTTCCAATAATGGATGAGTGGAGTAACATAAATCTTCTCTAATAGGGATAAATCATTTGTTACTCTGATGTTGATGTTGTCTTGATATATTGGAGATATTAAGGGAACTTCAACTACCCTTATGGTCTTGAAATCATCAACTATCCTTATGGTCTTGAAAACATCAACTACCCTTATGGTCTTGAGAACTTCAACTATCTTCATGATCTTGACTAATCATTGCTTTCTTTGATCTTCTTGCCTCATTATCTTAGTGGTCATAAGACTTGTCAAAAGTATCACAATAGCTCAGTGTAGGTTGTTGGGGTTATATGCCAATTAAAAGAAAGCTAAAATTTTATGAAGGCTCAAAGGGACAACTAGGGATTAATATTTAATAGGTGGATACTAGTTATTGGCTAACCAAACAATGCCTAGATCATCTCTCCCTTAAATAAGCAGAGTTCAATTTCACCTCGAAAGTTTGTCAAAGCATGTTCTAAGACTGACTAGGACCTAGACAAAGATAATTATGCAGGAGCCCTCTGTAAGTAAGCATACACAACCCAATGCTATAGAGCAATTCCCTTACCTAGTAAAGTCATTCAAGTCATGATGCATAGATATATTAATTCATGAATTATCAAGCTAGATTCCTCATCGGTTGAGCACCAAAATGAACAAAGACCAACAAAATTTTTGATAAAAGTAATTTATTCAAACAAATTTAAATTTGAAAAAAAAAACGATAGTTCCAATTAAATATTAAAGAAAGTAAAATTGAAAAGCAACATTCAAGCTAAGGAAAGTTTGTTGAGTTGGAATCGAAGATACTTCATTTATTTTTGACATCTCAAGGGCAAGGATCATTGCTTCATCATCATCTTTAGCAGCTTCTCTATCCATATCATGACAAGGTGACAAGATAAAACTCTTCATGAAGGTTGTAAGCGATGGTGCCCTTTCAAATTTAGGCAGAGGATTATTTTAGTATTGGGCTTATCAAGCTCAGGCAACTTGCCATTATCAATTAAATTCTGGATGTCATGCCTCAACTTTATACAATTGTCCATTTCGTGTCCATGCCTTTGATGGAATTGGCAAAATGCATTAGTATCAAAGTTAGGTGGAAGAGGATTAGGCAAAGGATGAGGAGTCAAGGGTTGTAATAATTCCCTCTTTTGTAGCTTATTGAGAACCGAAGATAGTGGCTTCTCTAATTCTGAAAACTGACCCATTCCTCCTTGACTAGTGGCATTAACTTATTTTTGTGTGCTTTGATTGCTAGGCTGATAATTCCCTTTCTCATTTCTTTTTATTGAAAAGCGATTCTTCTCCCTTTCCTACTCTTCAATTTGTAGACCAGCTTGGAGAAGATCCTTGAAATCACGGATGAGTGTATGAGACATCTTTTCATGAATACTAGGTAACACCCCTCTCATAATCATTCTTATTTGATCGAATTCATCGGGCCTCTTTTTGAGCAAAGCGGCCTTGTTTCTCCATCTCTTCACATAATCCACAAAATTTTCATTTGGTTATTGCCAAATGGACTCAACTTCCATTAAGGTAACTTCCATTTCGACATTATATCCATATTGTTGGTTGAAGGCCTTATATAGCAAATCCCAATCTTTTTTAGTACTTTCCTCTAAGGTGTTGAAACAATTTTGGATAACAGGATCCAATGAGAGCATAAAGTACCTTAGAGTTTGAGCCTTAGTAGCTCGGGCAGACTGCATAGCAGTGATATACTGCTTCACATGGAGGTGAGGATTTTTCGGTTCCATCAAGCTTTGCAAAAGATGGCATCTTGAACTTGTACGGAACTTCTTCATCTAGCTCAAATAGTTTGTTGACTTTGGACATTTCTTCGATTTTCAGTTTCTTCTCAAATTTCTTTTCTAAATCAGCAATCATCTTCTCAACATCAGATGTCTCGATCTTTTCAATAGTTGCCTTCTCAACAACCTTCGACTCCTTTTTGTCTTGAGGATTTTGGTAGTATTGAGGCCAATCATCATCATCAATGATCACCTTATCATCATCAAAAACTACTTCACCAACTTTAGTCTTCCCTTTGTCCATTGTCTTTTTAGTGCTAGCAGATGCCTCGACATGATTTTCTAAGATTGCAGTCAATTGGTTCTTCATGGTCTAAGCTAGGGCCTCTTTTATTTCTTCCATTTTGTCATTGAGGGCTTCATCTACCATTCTTTGAATTTGTCCGGGCTCCAATATTTTTGGTGAGCAAGTGATTAAGTCGTTGCTAGATTCTTCATCTCCGGTGTAGGTCGGATTGTCGTAAGCTTTTAAACTTTTGTAATCCAGGGCTGTGAGCCAGAGAGAATCAATGATATGAGATGCAAATGTATGCATGTATGTATGTATGCACAAACAATCAACAAAGTTTATTGTAAGCTTTTCAAGATGGGAATGTTGAAGATGTGAAAGGAAAAGAAGCTTAAACTCAATAAACTTTCCTTAGCTTGAATATTGCTATTCAATTTTACTTAATATTTAATTGGAACAATCTTGTTTTCAAGTTTAAATTTGTTTGAATAAATTACTTTCATCAAAATTTTTGTTGGTCTTTGTTCATTTTGGTGCTTAACCAATGAGGAATCTGGCTTGATGTACATAAATTAACATATCTATGCATCATGACTTGAATGACTTTACTAGATAAGGGAATTGCTCTATAGCTGTGAGCGGGGATTTTTGTCCCCACTCCCGGTGGAATGGTTCTTGCGACTTCGGCACTGTTTAGGCTCGGGGCATTAGAGAACATGGACCTAAGTCTGGAGAAAATAGAGTCGCCACCTGGAAAAAAAAGAAAGGGATGGATGACTCGATTCCTAAGGAATCCCCAATCCCCTAATGGGTTCAGAAAGTTGAGTACGTGTGGGGAAGGTGAGAAATGGCCCAGCACCCCCACAACGCCCGGTTCATTGGAACCGGCCTCCTTTACAGGTCTTAATATTATAAAATTTTTAAATATAACAACATTATCCATATTACAGATAATAATTAAAATAAAGCATCGATATGTTAAAAATCAGAACATTGTCCAAACAAATCAAATAAATGGACACCCATCTAAAGATGGAAACATGTCCTTACATCCCATGCCTAAGTAGGACACCCACCGAAAGGTAGAAACATGCCCTTTACATTGGTTCTAAAATAGAAAAGAAATTTAAATTACATGATATTTAACTAATGAGGTATCCACCAAGTGGAAGCATACCTCTTATAACATTTGGAAATCTAAATAAATGGATAAAAGTAAATAACCATTCATCATAAATAAATCATTCATCCAAGGTATTAAACATCAATAGAAAGTAAACATCCATCCATGATAAATTAAATAAACAAAGCATTGAACTTAAATAAATTAAAGCATATAAAATAAATCAAAGCATAATCAAATATAGAATTGAATAAGGCAAATAAAAATCTAAATTGTAGCTAATGTTTCCATCTAGGGTTCTTTATTTCATGTGTTTAGGGTTTTGGAATTTATGGAATTAGGCTACTGTGAGTTTTTTTAAGGAATTAAAATAGATTAAGATTTTATGTTTTAAAAGGTTGATAAAATTCTTTGATTAACCAAATTAGGGTTTGAAATGTAAAATCATGAATTTAGAGTTTGGGCTCTTCAAAATACTTTTGATTTGTGGTTTACTGTTAATCATCAAATTATGGTTTCAAGCTTACTGTGTAAAATTAAATATTTGTGTTTATATGGTTTTTTAAAGTTTTAAAGGATTAGGGTTTAGAAAAAATTAAGGTTTAAGGTTTTAAGGAGGTTAGGGTTCACTATTTTAGCTTTTAGAGTTGAATTAGGGTTTTAGGACTTTTGAATTAGGGTTTCGGGTAATGAATTTTATTTTTAGAATTTGAAAAAAACAATTGATAACTTCATGAAGTTTTATGAAAAGGATTTAAAGTTTATTAATGCAAAAAAGAAGTTTTTAGGGCTTTTGGAATGAAAGAGAACACAATTTAAAGTTTTGATCATTTGGAAAACAAATTAGGGTTTTGGGGTTTTGAAAAATAAAACTAATAACTTTAAACTTTTTAGGAAAACAAAACAACGATTTAAGGTTTTCAAACTTCATGAAAGGTGAATTGAGGTTCTAAAGTTTTTGAATTAAAAGAATGTATTGGGTGATTTAGCTACTGTGAAAAAACAAAAAAAATAAGAATTCAAACCTTCTTTCGTAAGTTACACTAAAAATTGCTTCTTGGATGAACAAGGTCAAATACAAGCTTTTTGCCTTTGAATTGCTTGAATTGTTTTTCCGCTCTCTAAAAAAAAATCAGCTTGATTCAAGGTTTTCCTTCACAGTTTCGGATCCAAGTTTTTCCCAAGTTTCTGTCATATTTTCTTCCTTATTTCTCATCTCCTTTTTTGTGTTGTTTTTTGGTCTTATTTATAGAAGTTTTATATGACTAATTCTAGTTATTCACGGCATCCATTATTCATTAAGAAAAGGAAACCGAAACCATATTGCATTAGGTTTCGAAAAATTTGCGTCGAAAAAATTTCGCTAGCAAAAAAAAACTAATGCGGAAAAATTGCACTGGCAAAAACAAATTGCCGCAGTTGGTTGTGGCAGGGGGCGAGGACCGGCTTGCGGGCCATTTTGCCTGCAAGAAATTCCTGCGGGAAAAATGGTGTGGGCCATTTCACCCGCAGGAATCTCCTACAGGCGAAATGGCTCATGCCATCGTCCCGAGCGCTAGTTTTCGACGATGATTTTTTCGACGCCGACTTTTCCATTGCCGATTTTTTATTTTTTGATTTTTATTTGTTTATTTTTATTTTTTATTAATAAAAAATTAGATATTAAAGCAAAAATTATTTAATTAATATAACAAAAATTATTTTGGACTAATTAAAATATATTGGACTGGACTAGGTCAAAAATTAAGGGTCTACAATAGCATTTAGTTGTGTATGCTTACTTAGAGAGGGCTCCTGCATAATTACCTTTATCTAGGACCTAGTCAGTCTTAGAACATGCTTTATCAAAATTTTGAGGTGAAATTGAACTCTGCTTATTTAAGAGAGAAATGATCTAGGCATTGTTTGGTTAGCCAACAACTAGTATCCACCCAATTAAATATCAATCCCTAGTTGTCCCTTTGAGCCTTCATAAAATTTTAGCTTTCTTTTCATTGGCATATAATCCGAACAACCTATCCTGAGCTGTTGTGATACTTTTGACTAGCCTTATGATCACTAAGATGAAGAGGCAAGAAGATCAAAGAATGGAATGAATAGCAAAGACTGTAAGGATAGTGAATGTTCTCAAGACCATAAGGGTAGTTAAAGTTCTCAAGAACATAAGGATGGTTGAAGTTTTCTTAATATCTCCAAGACAACATCAGAGTAACAAATGATTTATCCCTGGTTAAGATTGAAGCAGATTAATACCACTCCACTCATCCATTATTGGAAACCCAAGTTGGTACAAACAAGACAACTCTTTTAGAGCTAGACCCAAAAAGAAAAGAAAGAAAAAAAGAAAAGAAAAGAAAAAAAGAAAGAAAGAAAAAAGACAAAAGAAAAAAGAAGAAAGAGAAAAGAAAAAAGGACAAAAGAAAAGAAAAGAAGAAAGAAGAAATAAAAGAAAAAAAAACAAACAGCAAGAAAAAGAAAAGAAGAAAAATAAAACCCAAAAAGGCTGTTCAAAAAGCCAATTGAGTCCTCTTTTACCTAAAAGCAGCAAAAGGCTTCCATTTAGTTTATAAGGACAGATTGACTTGAATTGGTCCAACCCAAGATTCAATCAAAATCAAAGAAAAAGGGAGAAAGACTATTCAGTTCTTGAAAATTCTGTACTTGACAGTCCTACAAGGAAGAGGGACAAAATGATAAAATGCTCAAAGAAAAGGAAGAATAAGAAAAATAAAAAGAAAGAAAAGGGAGAAGAAGAAAAGAAATGAATTTGGGTGCCAAACTTTATGCAAGGGCAAAGACTGTAACAATCGAGATCTAGATTAATGCCAAGAAGATAGAAAGAATTTAGGGTCTAGCATGATTGCTCCCTGCTGCCTAAAGTTCAAACAAGAAATTTGTAGTGTGAAGGTTTGTCCATTGTGTCACATCGACTCCAACTTACAAATGGCCTTCACTTTAACCCATGTCCCTTATAGACCCCATTTCAAGCCTATTAAAGACCTGTTGATCTCTCTTGGTAGTTAGAGTCTATTAGTGGAGATAGTTTGAATAAGCATGCATATGAGATAGACAATATTTAAACTCAATGAGACCTTTGGCTAAGTAATGTGTATGTGCCTATCTGAAGTGCAACAATTCTTGCTTAAATGGAAATGATTCTCGAGTTTAAGTACGGTAACTGGGGTTGTCATGTTATAGATATGTTAATTTGGAAAATCAAGTCCTGAGGTACATTGACATTAATTTGGCAAAGCCAACATTTGATTCCAAAATCAAAATTCAAAAAATAAAAAAATGTTTTGTCATACAAAGCCTTCATGTTAAGGGTATTATGTTGAACCTCCAAAGGACACATTGGGCAAAGGAAATGATTTTTGGTAAGATCATGAAGAAGCTATCAACTGACATGTTGAAACATAGTTTGAAATAGATGAATCCCTGGCTCTACTGTTTGGGGCCTCCATTTTTCATGTTTTCAACATCTTGAAGATAAAAGCCACAAATGCAAAGCTTTCGATCATTCCAATGCAAGACTTGAACAAGCGTCAAAAAGGAGTCAATGAGAATACTTCTATTGATCAGCTCGGTCTGTGAGTCAATGAAACCGCTGTAAGTATTACTCATGCATATCATGCATACATGAGCATATCACATCACACTTTCTTGTCTTGTATTGTCTATTCTTTATTAACGTAAACGACAAACACCCAGTGAAGTAAACAATCAAAAGAAGATATCAAATCAGGGGGCATGGAAAGCCCATTGCTTAAGAAAGTCCCAGTAATCTTGCAAAGAGAAGAAATACGTGCTTATGCGAAAAACTAGACAACAAAAATGTCAATCAAAGCTTGCATGGAAAAATCTTTGGTTTGAGCCTACACAGGGGGCAAAGTTTCTCCTTTTCAATTTTTAAGTTTATGCATGAACAAAACATTTTGACTCACTTCTAATATTTTACCACATAGGTGGGCAAGTAAAAGATATGAGGGTCAACTAAAAATAGCTGAATTTGTAATATCCCAATGTATGCCTTAGAAGTTTGGATATAATTGTTGTTTGTTTGAATTAAGTATATATGTTATGTTGATAAGAAAAGAAATTGAAAGAGAATGTATATGTGTTGTTTGAATGGGAAGTATTGTGTAGAGAGAAATGTATATGTTGTTTATATGATTATATATATAACATATAAGTTGGTCAAATATGTGGTCAAGGGAAGAAGATATTTTTAGTTGGGATTTGTGAAATGACTTAAAAGGACAAGTGGTTGTAAGGAAATCAAAACATGTGGTTAAAGGGTGTTTTGGTAATTGCTTTAATTGAAATACTTGGTGGAGATTTAAAGATGAGTTGACTTTGGGCTTCTTGATTGTTCTTTGTGTTTTCTTCTTCTTTCTCCTTCATCTTGGCCGGCTCTTCCATAGACAAAGGAAGGCAAAAGACAAAGTGAAGATCTTGAGGTGTTTAACTCAAATTGAAGGAAGATTGAAGTGATCAAGTGAATGATACAAGAAGTCTTATAATTTTGGTAAGTTCTCTTGTGATCTTTGTGCTTATTTGAAATGATATTTGAGTTTGATAGATTTTTAAGAGTGTTGGTTGATTTTGAGATGTGAGAAGAGTTTGAGTGATTTGATGATGGATTTTGAGTATGGATTGAAGAAAAGAGTAAATGGTTGGAAGAGATGATGTTGTATATGTGGTGAGGGTTTTGAGATGATTTTGTATTTTGCGTTTGATGTGCGTTTTGGCTTGTTTTGGTGTGTTGCAAGTTTGAGATGAGTTTTGATTATGTTTTGTTAAGATTGTTTGAAGAGGATGTTAATGAATAGAAGTGTGTTGTTGAGTGTTTGGTTGTTTTGACCGGAGTCTTGATTTGTAGCCGGACACGCCCATGAGCAAGTCCAGGGTTTTTAGGCGTGTCAATTGTGTTGGAGGCAGTAGGTTTGACACGACCAGTAACACGCCCGTGTTATTGAGCGTGTCATAGCTACTGTAAGATTTGAGAATTTACACGCGCAGGAACACACCCATGTTGTTGAGCGTGTAAATGCTTCTGTGTTGTGGAGTTAGGGCACGGTCATGGACACGCCCGTGTGGGTGAGCGTGTCAAGGTTAGGGTTTGCCCTAATTAATTCCTAATTGGATTATCTCTTGTGTATCCCTAAGCAAGTATATGCTATTACTTTTGATTTAGGTCTTGAAGATAGTGATTGATCATTGATCTAAGAGGTAGAAGGATCTTGAACAAGGAAGTGTTAAGAGTGGTGTGATTTGTTTTTGAGGTAAGTACAAAACCTATATGATTGTATGTAAGTACAAATGTTGCATTACTACATTGTTAATTTATATGAGCAATGTGTGTTGTTATGTTTATATCAATGATGATATATACATGTGAATAATGTGAATGACATGATGATGCAAATGATTGTGTATATGAAAGATTGAAATGCTATGATGTGAATTGAGATGAAATGGAATATAAAGCCATTGTGATTGGCTATGATAATTCAAATAAAATGTAGAGCCATCGTGATTGGCTATGTTGATCCATTTGAGAATGAAATTGATAACAAATTAATAAATGAGTTGTGTGGCTAATGTGTTATTCCATTTTCAGAGTTTGTTGTTGGTGGCATGCCTAATGATAGTAACAATCTCTTGAAGTTAGGTTGGGCTTGATCCTTGAAGCCAAGTTGGGTTGAAGTTTAACATGTTTTACTCCCCTTGAAGCTTGGTTGGGTCTAGTCCTTGAAGTCTAATTGAGATGTTACAACCCTTGAAGCTAGGTTGGGTTTGGTTCTTGAAGCCAAGTTGGGTTGAGACTTAGCATGCTTTGTTCCCCTTGAAGCTTGGTTGAACCTAATCCTTGAAGCCTAGTTGGGTATATGTGATAATGATAAATGTGATAAAACCAAAGCATTAACTCTGAAAATTGAATGGCATATTAGTGTGTTTTGGGCCCATGCTTGTCTTTGTTTCTATGTGATTCATTGATGGTAAAATAATTGAATAATGAAATTTATGAAAGAACTTTGAGATGTGATATGCTTTTATGATTATGATTTGTGAAAGGCAAAGGTTTGATGTTAGCTCTTCACTTATGATGTTGATATTAATGGAATGTGTGACATTGCATAGCATACAAGCATAATGTTAGCATGTTTTGTACTACTAAGTCGTTGGCTTAGCGTGATAGTGTTGATCGCGCAGGTGATCAGGTTGAACCTGAGAGTTCTTCGAGACCGAGTGAGAGTAGACATTGAAAAGATTACTTTGGAACTTAAAGATCATAGAAGAACTGCCAATCATGTATAAGTTATTTATATTTTGTAAATTATTGTTTATAATGTAAATATGAATTTAACTGCTTTTATATATGTAACAAATCTTTAAATTCTACCGTGTATTAAATAAATATGTTTATATCTATTTTGTTTTTATATTACAAGTTAATTACTTATTTTCTATAAATATGTAATGATAAAGATTATGTTGTCTTTATAAATGATTTGAATATTAAAGAAAATCGTAGCGTCCCTATGTTCAGTGCATGGATATTACATTGTGGTAATCGTAATGTGCATGTACCGGATGTGGGGGTGTTACAGTTGTTTTGGTATCAGAGCCTAGGTTTGAAATTCTCAACCTAGGTAAAGTGTAAGAAAAAGAGTGTTTTGATTTTAAAACGTGGATTTTTGAATAACATACATGTTTGGCATTGGCAGTCTCTGATCTTTAATGAGAGGTATTCTGCTCTGTTTGCAGATATAGGTTGTGATGGATTCTCACTCACGTCAGTCAGTAGAGGGTAGTGCTGAGAGTATAGCTCCTGATGAGATTATAGAGGGAGCTAGAGTGGATAGTGCTGGAGAGATACCTGCTTCTGTATCGGGGAGACCAGCTGGTGAGGAGATTCCACCAGTTTGGCTTAGGCATGTGATAGAGGCTTTGAGACAAGCACCAGTGCAACCATCGCCACCACCCCCACAGCCTTTGGTATCAGTGAGACAGTATGATAAGTTAAAGAAGTATGGAGCTGAAGATTTTATAGGTACCATTGATCCAGCTGTAGCAGAGCAGTGGCTAGACAAAGTACAAAGAATCTTTATTCAGTTGCAAGCCACTCCAGAGGAAAAGTTTGATTATGCAAGATCATTGTTGCAGAAGGACGCATACAATTGGTGGAAGACAGTGCCCCATGCTATGGATGATCCACCAACTTTGTCCTATGTTGATTTTCTAAGAGAGTTTGAATTGAAGTATACTCCGAGGGAGTATAAAGATGGGAAGAAAATTGAGTTTCTAAGCTTGAAGCAAGACCACCGAACTGTGATGGAATATGAGTTAGAGTTTGTCCGGTTGAGCCAGTATGCTGGGGGTATTATATCTGATGAGATAGATAGATGCAGAAGATTTGAGGAGGGATTGAGGCCCTCTATCATGTGTCATGTGGCTGGATCTAGATATCATGATTTTTCCCAGCTTGTGGCAGCAGCTAGGAGTGTGGAGAGAGCCCAGGCTATTGCAGCTGCTTCAGAGGAAGAGATTAGGGTTAGAAGGCCCCAGTTTGAGGCAGGGTCTTCGTCTGTGAAAAGAGGTAAAGGAAGTTTTATTCCTCGGATTAGTAGGAGTCAGAGGTCAGCGGGTAGGTCAGTACAGTTTCAGAGGCAAAGATCTAGACCTACAGCTTCAGTGGCGAGTGCTCCGACCCCAGTGACTCAGAGATCCACCTTACCCATATGCATTCATTGTGGTAGGCCACATGGTGGTACTTGTTGGAAGACTGGTGTAGCAGGGGTATGTTTCAGATGTGGATCTCCTGATCATTATGTTAGAGATTGTCCTGAGAGACAGGAGCGGATGTCAGTGGATACTGCAGCTTCTCGACCTAGTGTGAGGGGAGGTCGAGGAGGCAGAGGGTTCGGCAGAGGAGGCAGATCTGGGTTCAATTCTAGAGGAGGTTCTACATCTAGGGAGAATAGACCAGAGGAGGCTGGATCTTCTCAGAGGATTTATGTGATGCAGAAGCAACCAGATGCTTCGGCAGTCATAGCTGGTACTTTTTCTTTATTTGGTATTTCAGTACTTGCTTTGATTGATCCCGGATCCACACATTCATATATTAGTGCATCTGTTTTGCCTGTGTCTGATGTGCATGCTGAATCCTTAGGATTTGATGTATTGGTGACAAATCTGTTAGGGCATAGTGTGATTGTTAGTAAGGTGCACCGAGATAGTACAGTAGTGGTTCAAGGTGAGGAGTTCCTTGGAGATTTGATTCAGATGCCTTTTAAGGAATATGATGTGATTCTAGGCATGGACTGGTTATCTAGACATGGAGCTATGGTTGATTGCAAAAAGAAAGTTGTTACCTTGAGAACCAGTGATGGTAGAGAGGTGTTAATATCTAATGAGCAGGAACAGCTAGCATCCTTGTTTGTTTCAGCGGTTGCAGCTAGGAGATTGATTAGAAAAGGGTGTGATGCTTACCTTGCTCATGTGGTGGATACTAGAGTGAAGGGTTCTCAACTTGATAGTATAGCCACAGTTTCAGAGTTTCCAGATGTGTTTCCAAAGGAGTTGCCGGGGTTACCTCCTGAAAGAGAGGTGGAGTTTGGTATTGAACTATTGCCTGGTACCACTCCTATCTCTATTACTCCTTATAGAATGGCACCTGCTGAGCTGAGAGAACTGAAGGTGCAGTTGCAGGAGTTGCTAGATAAAGGGTTTGTTCGCCCTAGTGTTTCACCTTGGGGAGCTCCTGTTTTGTTTGTAAAGAAGAAGGATGGTACTATGAGATTGTGTATCGATTATAGGCAATTGAACAAAGTGACTATTAAAAATAAATATCCATTGCCTAGAATTGATGATCCCTTTGATCAATTAAAGGGTGCAGCAGTGTTTTCTAAGATCGATTTGAGATCAGGGTACCATCAGTTGAGGGTTAGAGCTGAAGATGTTCCTAAGACCACTTTTCGGACCAGGTATGGGCATTATGAGTTTCTAGTTATGCCTTTTGGTCTGACGAATGCACCTGCAGTTTTTATGGATTTGATGAATAGGGTGTTTAGACCCTATTTGGATCAGTTTGTGGTAGTGTTTATTGATGACATTCTGGTGTATTTGCGTAATGAGGAAGAACATGACAAGCATCTGCGGATTGTGTTACAAACTTTGAGAGAGAAGCAATTGTTTGCTAAACTGTCAAAGTGTGAGTTTTGGCTTGATCAAGTTACTTTTCTCGGTCATATAGTTTCAGCAGAGGGTATTAGAGTTGATCCGAGTAAAGTTGAAGCTATTTTGAATTGGAGTCCACCAAAGTCTGTGACTGAAGTTAGAAGTTTTCTGGGTTTGGCAGGCTATTACCGACGGTTTGTGAAAGGATTCTCTTTGATAGCTACTCCACTTACCAGATTACTTCGAAAGGGAGTTAGATTTGTGTGGACAGATCAGTGTCAAACTAGCTTTGAACAGTTGAGAGAGATGTTAACTCAAGCGCCTGTTCTCACTTTACCTGTAGAAGATAAACCATATGTGATTTACAGTGATGCTTCAAATAGTGGTTTGGGTTGTGTTTTGATGCAAGAAGGTAAAGTTATAGCTTATGCTTCTCGACAGTTGAAACCGCATGAGCTAAATTATCCGACCCATGATTTAGAGTTGGCAGCCATTGTGTTTGCATTGAAGATTTGGAGACATTATCTATATGGGGAGAAGTGTTTTATCTACACTGATCATAAAAGTTTAAAATATTTGGGTGTCCAAAAAGAGCTTAATCTTCGACAAAGGAGATGGTTGGAGTTGATTAAAGACTACGACTGTTTGATTGATTATCATCCTGGCAAAGCAAATGTTGTTGCTGATGCCTTGAGTCGGAAGTCTTTGGCAGGTTTAACTGTTTATTCACTCTCATTGCTTGTTGAGTTGAGAGCGTTGCATGCTAGTTTTGTACCTTGTGATGATGGTGCATTGTTGGCACAGTTGCAATTGAAACCAATATTGTTGGATCAGATTAAAGAGGCTCAATTGGTTGATGCAAAGATTCAAAAGATTGTTTCAGATTGTCAGAATGGAAAGAGTCGAGATTTTATTGTGAGAGGTGATGGGAGTCTTTGGTTTAAGAACAGAATGTGTGTACCTGATAATGCTAAATTGAGAAGGATTATATTAAAGGAAGCACATCAATCAGTATTTGCTATGCATCCGGGTAATACAAAGATGTATCATGATTTGAGACAGCATTATTGGTGGTCCGGTATGAAGAGAGACATTGCAGATTTTGTGTCTAAATGTCTCACATGTCAGAGGGTAAAAGCTGAGCATCAAGTTCCAGCAGGGTTACTTCAACCTTTAGCAGTGCCTGAATGGAAATGGGATAGAGTAACCATGGATTTCGTGTCTGGTCTGCCATTGACACAAAGAAATCATGATGCTATTTGGGTGATTGTTGATATATTGACGAAGACAGCTCATTTTCTTCCAGTTCGGATGGATTACTCTTTGGAAAGGTTAGCTGAGCTGTATATCCATGAGATTGTGAAGTTGCATGGTGTTCCAACTTCTATAGTGTCTGATCGAGATCCCCGGTTTACTTCAAGGTTTTGGAAGAGTTTACATGGTGCTTTGGGTTCTTGATTACACTTCAGTACTGCTTTCCATCCGCAGACAGATGGACAGTCAGAGAGAGTGATACAGATTATCGAGGACATGTTGAGAAGTTGTGTCATTGATTTCTCTGGAGGTTGGGATAGATTCTTACCACTTGTGGAATTTGCATACAATAACAGTCATCAATCTAGCATTGGTATGGCACCATTTGAAGCATTGTATGGTAGAAGGTGTAGGACACCTCTATGTTGGAATGAACTTGGTGAAGGTAAGATAATTGGTCCTGATTTGGTTAAAGAGACTGAAGAGAAAGTGAAAGTGATTCGAGATAGATTGAAAGCAGCTTCAGACTGACAGAAGTCTTATTCAGATTTGAAGAGGAGAGACATAGAGTTTAATGTGGGAGATAAAGTATTTTTGAAAGTGTCTCCTTGGAAAAAGATTTTGAGGTTTGGTCGAAAAGGAAAGCTGAGTCCTCGTTTCATTGGACCATATGAAATTTTAGAAAGAGTTGGGCCAGTTGCTTATAGGCTTGCTTTGCCACCTGAGTTGGATAGGATCCATAATGTATTCCATGTTTCTATGTTGAGGAGATACAGATCATATCCATCTCATGTGTTATCAGTTGAATCTATTGAAGTGAGTCCAGATATGACTTTTGAAGAAGAACCAGTTGCTATCTTGGATCGAAATGTGAAAGAGTTGAGGAATAAGAAGGTGCCTTTGGTGAAGGTTCTATGGAAGAATCATGGTAGAGAAGAATCAACTTGGGAGAATGAGCAAGCGATGCTAGACCAATATCCTCAATTGTTTCAGAGATAATATCAGGTAATTTCGAGGACGAAATTTCTTTTTAGAGGGGGAGAATTGTAATATCCCAATGTATGCCTTAGAAGTTTGGATATAATTGTTGTTTGTTTGAATTAAGTATATATGTTATGTTGATAAGAAAAGAAATTGAAAGAGAATGTATATGTGTTGTTTGAATGGGAAGTATTGTGTAGAGAGAAATGTATATGTTGTTTATATGATTATATATATAACATATAAGTTGGTCAAATATGTGGTCAAGGGAAGAAGATATTCTTAGTTGGGATTTGTGAAATGACTTAAAAGGACAAGTGGTTGTAAGGAAATCAAAACATGTGGTTAAAGGGTGTTTTGGTAATTGCTTTAATTGAAATACTTGGTGGAGATTTAAAGATGAGTTGACTTTGGGCTTCTTGATTGTTCTTTGTGTTTTCTTCTTCTTTCTCCTTCATCTTGGCCGGCTCTTCCATAGACAAAGGAAAGCAAAAGACAAAGTGAAGATCTTGAGGTGTTTAACTCAAATTGAAGGAAGATTGAAGTGATCAAGTGAATGATACAAGAAGTCTTATAATTTTGGTAAGTTCTCTTGTGATCTTTGTGCTTATTTGAAATGATATTTGAGTTTGATAGATTTTTAAGAGTGTTGGTTGATTTTGAGATGTGAGAAGTGTTTGAGTGATTTGATGATGGATTTTGAGTATGGATTGAAGAAAAGAGTAAGTGGTTGGAAGAGATGATGTTGTATATGTGGTGAGGGTTTTGAGATGATTTTGTATTTTGTGTTTGATGTGTGTTTTGGCTTGTTTTGGTGTGTTGCAAGTTTGAGATGAGTTTTGATTATGTTTTGTTAAGATTGTTTGAAGAGGATGTTAATGAATAGAAGTGTGTTGTTGAGTGTTTGATTGTTTTGACCGGAGTCTTGATTTGTGGCCGAACACGCCCATGAGCACGTCCAGGGTTTTTAGGCGTGTCAATTGTGTTGGAGGCAGTAGGTTTGACACGACCAGTAACACGCCCGTGTTATTGAGTGTGTCATAGCTACTGTAAGATTTGAGAATTTACACGCCCAGGAACACGCCCATGTTGTTAAGCGTGTAAATGCTTCTGTGTTGTGGAGTTAGGGCACGGTCATGGACACGCCCGTGTTGGTGAGCGTGTCAAGGTTAGGGTTTGCCCTAATTAATTCCTAATTGGATTATCTCTTGTGTATCCCTAAGCAAGTATATGCTATTACTTTTGATTTAGGTCTTGAAGATAGTGATTGATCATTGATCTAAGAGGTAGAAGGATCTTGAACAAGGAAGTGTTAAGAGTGGTGTGATTTGTTTTTGAGGTAAGTACAAAACCTATATGATTGTATGTAAGTACAAATGTGGCATTACTACATTGTTAATTTATATGAGCAATGTGTGTTGTTATGTTTATATCAATGATGATATATACATGTGAATAATGTGAATGACATGATGATGCAAATGATTGTGTATATGAAAGATTGAAATGCTATGATGTGAATTGAGATGAAATGGAATATAAAGCCATTGTGATTGGCTATGATAATTCAAATAAAATGTAGAGCCATTGTGATTGGCTATGTTGATTCATTTGAGAATGAAATTGATAACAAATTAATAAATGAGTTGTGTGGCTAATGTGTTATTCCATTTTCAGAGTTTGTTGTTGGTGGCATGCCTAATGATAGTAACAATCTCTTGAAGTTAGGTTGGGCTTGATCCTTGAAGCCAAGTTGGGTTGAAGTTTAACATGTTTTACTCCCCTTAAAGCTTGGTTAGGTCTAGTCCTTGAAGCCTAATTGAGATGTTACAACCCTTGAAGCTAGGTTGGGTTTGGTTCTTGAAGCCAAGTTGGGTTGAGACTTAGCATGCTTTGTTCCCCTTGAAGCTTGGTTGAACCTAATCCTTGAAGCCTAGTTGGGTATATGTGATAATGATAAATGTGATAAAACCAAAGCATTAACTCTGAAAATTGAATGGCATATTAGTGTGTTTTGGGCCCATGCTTGTCTTTGTTTCTATGTGATTCATTGATGGTAAAAAAATTGAATAATGAAATTTATGAAAGAACATTGAGATGTGATATGCTTATATGATTATGATTTGTGAAAGGCAAAGGTTTGATGTTAGCTCTTCACTTATGATGTTGATATTAATGGAATGTGTGACATTGCATAGCATACAAGCATAATGTTAGCATGTTTTGTACTACTAAGTCGTTGGCTTAGCGCAATAGTGTTGATCGCGCAGGTGATCAGGTTGAACCTGAGAGTTCTTCGAGACCGAGTGAGAGTAGACATTGAAAAGATTACTTTGGAACTTAAAGATCAGAGAAGAACTGCCAATCATGTATAAGTTATTTATATTTTGTAAATTATTGTTTATAATGTAAATATGAATTTAACTGCTTTTATATATGTAACAAATCTTTAAATTCTGCTGCGTATTAAATAAATATGTTTATATCTATTTTGTTTTTATATTACAAGTTAATTACTTATTTTCTATAAATATGTAATGATAAAGATTATGTTGTCTTTATAAATGATTTGAATATTAAAGAAAATCGTAGCGTCCCTATGTTCAGTGCTTGGATATTACATTGTGGTAATCGTAATGTGCATGTACCGGATGTGGGGGTGTTACAGAATTTTTGTGAAAGGAAGAACAAAAGAATGAAACAATAAGTTGAGCCAGAATCCTTAACTCATAAAAGGTCAATCAAATCGAATTCAATCTCGAATAAAAAGTACCCAGTCACGGGTCCGAGTACCCAAATCAAATCAAGTTAGGATCGAGTATCCCAATCCAATTTAGTATCAAGTATCCAAATCTAATTAGGATCGAGTATCCAAATCCTATTTAGGATCGAATATCCAAATCCAGTTAGGATCAAGTATCCAAACCCAATTTAGGATCTAGTATCCAAATCCATTTAGGATCGAGTATCCAAATCCAGTTAGGATTGAGTATCCAAATCAAGTTCAGATTAAGTATCCAAATCCAGTTAGGATCGAGTATCCAAATCCAGTTAGGATCGAGTATCCAAATCCAATTTATGATCAAGTGTCCCAATCCAATTTAGGATCGAGTATCCAAATCCAGTTTAGGATCGAGTATCTAAATCCAGTTAGGATTGAGTATCCAAATCCAGTTTAGGATCGAGTATCCAAATCTAGTTTAGCATCGAGTATCCAAATCTAGTTTAGGATCGAGTATCCAAATCCAGTTAAGATGAGTATCCGATTCCAGTTTAGGATCGAGAATCCAAGTCTAGTTTAGGATCGAGTATCCAAATTTCTCGGGTCTAGAACCTAAATTATCCTTAGGTCCAGATTCTAGAATCTCTTCTAATTCCAAAACTTAGCTCGGGTCCAGAACCCAAATTATCCTTAGGTCTAGAACCTAGAATCTCTTCTAAGTCCAGAACTTAGCTCAGGTCTAGAACCCAAATTATCCTTAGGTCTAGAACCTAGAATTTATTCTAAGTCTAGAACTTAGTTCGGGTCCATAACCCAAATTACACTTAGGTCCAGAAACTAAAATTATCCTTGAGTTCAGAACTCGAACCGGGTCCAAAACCCAAAACCTCAACCATCTCAAAAATTAAGTCTTATTGCTTTTTACTCTCTTTTACTAAAGTCTCAGATCATTCAAGCATAGGGCAAACTGTAGACCCTTAATTTTTGACCCAGTCCGGTCCAATATATTTTAATTAGTCCAAAATAATTTTCGTGTTCTCTAATATATTTTAATTAGTCCAAAATAATTTTTGTGTTATCTTAATTGAATAATATTTGTCTTAGTATATAGTTTTTATAATTAATAAAAAATGAAAAAAAATAATAATAAACAAATAAATAAAAATAAAAATCGGTGATGAAAAAATCGATGATGAAAAAATTCATCGGCAAAAAGTTGGGATGAAATGTCCTTGGGCCATTTTGCCCGCAGCCCGCAAGTTTCAACGGCAATCCCCACAGCAATTTTTTCGTCAGCAAAATTTTTTCGACGCATTTTTTTCCGAAACCAAATTCTATTTGGTTTCGGTTTTCTTTTCCTAATTAATGATAAATTCCTTAAAAAACTAAGATTATTGATAAAAATATCCTATAAATAGGACTAAAAAACAACACAGAATAAAGGAGAAGAATCGAGTGAAGAAAAAAACTTAGAAAAAGAGATCGGACTTTAAAACTTTTTGGCAGGGAAAACGATTGAACTTTTAGAGAAGAAGAAGCAAACAAGAAATTCAATCCATCAAAGGCAACCATCTTGCCTTTGTTCTTGTTCATCTAAGAACCAATATTTGGTGGAACCAACAAGCGAAGGTTTGAATATCTAATCTTTTTTTTCTTTACAGTAGCTTGAATTATTAAATTTTTTCTTTTGATTCTAAAAACCTTAGAGCCCTAATTTACTTCTTCAAAACCTTCAAACCTTAATTCGTCTCCTCTATTTTCAAAAGAACCCTAAAATTACTTTTCTGTTCCTTCTAAAACCTAAGAACCCTAATCTACTTTCCAACTTTCCAAAACCTAAAATTGTTTTATTAATTTACCAAAACCATAAATATGCTTTCCAATTTTCCAAAACCTTAAAACCCTAAATTGAATCCTTTTATCTCCAAAAATCCTTAAAAAATATATTTTCTATTTTTATAAACCTTAAATCATTTTGTTTATTTCCAAAAGCTTTTAAAAATTCTAAACTGGTTTTCTTCTAATTCTTTTCCAAAATTCCAAATATTTTTTTAAATATCTAAACTCAAAACTCACTTTACAGTTTCTAAAAATCACATAAAGCTTTATAAAACTACAAACGGTTTTCTCAAATCCTAAAACTAAAACATGTTTTTCAAAACACCAGAAACCCTAAATCTCTCAAAACCAAAATCGTAAACCCTAATTTTCCTAGACCCTAATCCTTAAAACCTTAAAACCTTATAAACCTAAACATTCAAACCCAACATAGTAAATCCAAAATAATAATCCAGTAGCTAAGAATTATAAAGCTAAATGTTTTAAAGTGTCCAAACCCTAATTTTATAATTTTACCCTTCAAACCCTAATTTGATCAATCAAAGAGCCTTACTAATTTCCTAAATTATAAAACCCTAACCCATTTCAATTATTTTAAAACGTCCAGTAGCATTATTCATTTAAAAAATAATATTAGTTTCTCAAAATTCCAAAACCCTATTTTCTAAATTCTAAACCCTAAAATCTTAATTTTCAACACCAAAACCTACAATCCTAGAAGCCAGTTTCTAAAATTTTCTGGGACATTGTCCCCTTGACCCCCACCCGCTAATTGGCTAGCGAGACCGCCGTATGGGCTCGTCGAAGGGGTCAATATTCTTTTGTATATTATGAGTTCGCGTATTTAACTTTCCTTTTTCCAAAGCCCTAATTTAGTAATTAAAATTCTAAAATCCTATTTTAAGATGTGAACCCTAAATTATATATTTATTGCTTTATTTAATTTTAGATTTGATTACGTTGTTTATTATATTCTTTGATTTATTTAATTTCAATGCTTGATTTATTTAATTTATCATGGATGGATGCTTACTATATATTTTTTGATTGATGCTTAATATCTTTGATGAATGATTTATAACGAATGGTTATTTACGTTTATTGATTTACCTAGATTTCCAAATGCTGTAAGAGGTATGTTTCAACTTTGTGGGTACCTCATTAATTAAGTTCTATGTAATTTAAATTGCTTTTATATTTTGGACCAATGTAAATGACATGTTTCTACCTCATGGTGGGTTTCCTATTTAGTTTAGACATGGATGATGTAAGGACATGTTTCCATCCTCGAATGGGTGTCCATTTATTTGCTTTGTTTGGACATTGCTTTGATTAGAATATAACGATGCTTTATTTCAATTGTTGCATGTAATATGAATAATATTGTTATACTTAAGAACTCTATAATATTAAGACCTGTAAAGGAGGCCGGTTCCAATGAACCGGACGTTGTGGGGGTGCTGGGCCATTTCTCACCTTCCCCACACGTACCCAACTTTTTGAACCCATTAGGGGGTTGGGGATTCCTTAGGAATTGAGTCATCCATCCCTTTCTTTTTCCCTGCCTGTCCGGGTGGCAACTCTATTTTCTCTGGACTTAGGTCCGTTTCTCTAAGGCCCCGAGCCTAAACATTGCTGAAGTCGCAAGAAACATTCCACCGGGAGTGGGGGCGAAAATCCCTGTTCACAATGTTATTCAATTTTCAGAGTTTTGTTGTTGGTGGCATGCCTAAAAGTAACAATCCCTTAAAGCTGGGTTGGGCTTGGTCCTTGAAGCTAGTTGTGTGTTACTTGATGTAGCAAACCCTTGAAGCTGGGTTGGGCCTAGTCCTTGAAGCCTAGTTGGGATGTTACGTATGAGGTAATCCTCATTATGATTATGATTCGCCTTCAGGCTAGATAAATGTGATTATTGGACCAAAACAGTAACTCTAGAATTTGAATTGCATATTAGATCTCTTTGGGCCCATGCTTGTCTTTACTTAAATGTGAAATATGACTTATAAAAAAAATTGAGTAATATAATGTTATAAGTTGTGGTATCCATTTGTGTTGTGCATTAGCATTGCAATTGAATAATATTGTTATCAAGGTTTGTACCACTAGGCTTCTGGCTTAGCACGATTGTGATTTATCGCGCAGGTGACAAGGTAGATCCGGTTAAGCCAGAGAGTTCAGCTAGACCGAGTCGAGTCTAGGTTTGAGATTGTGAGGGCAGTGTTGATTTGGACATCAAGATCAGAGATGAACTGCCAGCAAGTATAAATTTCCTATTTTTGTACTTATTGATTTTGATGTATACATATGTATATTCCGCTGCTTATTAAACAAATATTTTAGATAAACTTTTGGGTAATGAAGATATATATATATGTATTTTAACAATGGATGTTTTATCTATTACTTTCTGTAATATAAGTTAAATGTTTTAAGGTTACTCAGATTGTAGAATTGATGATTTGATGTTAAAGTTAAAGATTGGCTTGTTTAAAATAGATTGTGACATTCTTGTATCTGGTATACGTATATTACATATGTGGGTGTATGTGGTGTACGTATATGGGATACAAGAGTGTTATAGATTTTCATATAAAATGTTTATTTTGTGTTCCTATAACGAGCAAAGAATATTTATATACTAATTAATTTTATATATTTAGTATTTGAAATCTTAAATTTGAAATGTGAAAAAATTTTATTAAGTCGGTCAGTGACATTTTTATACCATATATGCATATTTTACATATGCTAGAAATATGTATTATACGTATATAGGGTATAAGGGTGTTACAAATCCTAAATTTATATATTTATTGCTTTATTTTACATTAAAACTTCGATGTGATTGTTTTATGTCTTGAACGGTTGATTTATTAATGTTTCATTTTTATGAATAATTTGTTTTTATATTTGCTCATGGTGCATGATTGAATTATTTAATTTATTTGATTTATTAATTTATTATTGAATATTTTAGTTTCCAATATGTAAGAGGTATGTTTCCACCATGTGGGTACCTCATTAGTTAGGTTCAATGTAATTTAATTTATTTTGGATTTTAGGATTAATGTAAAGGGCATGTTTCCAATAAATGGTGGGTGTCCTATTTTATTTTGTTTTGGACATTAAATAATTGTTGTAAAGGCATGTTTCCATCCTTGGATGGGTGCCTATTTTGATTGTTTATTTTAAATAAAGGTGATGGATGTTTATTTCTTTTAATTTGCATGTAATATGGATGGTGCTATAATAAGTTAAGAATTTAATAATATTTACACCTAAAAAGGAGGCTGGTTCCAATGAACCGGGCTCTATGGGGGTGCTGGACCTTCCCTACGCGTATCCAACTTTCGAACCCAATAGGGAGTTAGGGATTCCTTAGGAATCGAGTCATCCACCACTTTCTTTTTCTCAGTCTGTTCGGGTGGCGACTCTATTTTCTTCGAGTTTAGGCCCGTGTTCTCTAAGGCCCTGTGCCTAATATTGTCAAAGTCGCAAGAACCATTCCACGTAGGAGTAGGGGTGAAAATCCCCTCTCACAATACCTTTTCTTTTTGGTATTTAATTCCTAGAAAAATTTAGCATAAACTGGCATATTCTTAATTACCCCAAGTAAGGGAATATTTATGCTTACCTTGGAGAGCATATCATAAATTTCAGAAATTTGCTTATCTTGCTTCTCATTTTTCAACACACTTGGAAAAGGAATTGGTGGTCTATAGAAATTGGAAGACTTATGCAACTTTGGTTAAGTTGATGCCTCCACGCCCTCCTCCTCCTTTGATTGACTTGGTTACTCTAAGTTGGCTGGTATCTCCTTTCCATTCTTTTCTTGATTAGTACCTGCATCCAAAGAATCACCAATTTTTTTTATTTATTATCTTTCCACTCCTTAAAACTATGATTGCCTTGGCTTGCTCTGGTTGGCTTGGAAATTTCCCTTTTTGGTGTGCTTGAAGTTGGTTTGCTAGTTCCCTAACTTGAGTTTCCACCTTCTTCAATGATGCCTCCAATGAATCAAACATCTTATTGTTCACTTCTTGATTTCGTGTGCTAATTTGAATAAAAGTGTTCAAATTATCTTCTAGTGTAGGTTTCTTCAATTGACTTGATTTGAAGATTGTCCTTGAATGTGAGGACCTCTTTGGTAAGGCTAAAAGGATTATTGAGGTGGAATTTACTGCTGATTTTTCCAAGAGAATTTTGGATATTTTCTCTAGCCTAGATTATAAGAATTAGAATATGGATCATTTCTTCCCCTTTGTTGGAACCCCCCCTAAGGCATACATTTGATCTTGCCCTTCTTGATGTTGATCAAAGTTTGTAGAACACATATTTGCACTATATCCTATAATGTCACATGTTGTACATACATCTTGGCTTGGCATAGGTAGGTTTCCTCTTACATTTAGTATCTTAACTTGCCTTGTCAATTCTGCTATCTGCCTTGCCATTTTAGAATTTGACTTCACCTCATAAGCTATTTTACGCCTTTCTTCTATGCTTTTCTATTATGAATTTGCCCCTGGCATCTCAAACAACCTTACTATTTTAGCAGCTGTTCTTTCACCCATGGCACCTTCAGCTGCATTATTTACTATATTCTAACTTTGTTATGTGAATCACAAAAGAATTGGTTAAGCAAATGATGTGGATAATTATGATGAGGGCACTACAAGGACTTGAAGGGATACCATGCCCTATAAAATGGTTCACCATCCATTTGAGTGAATGTTGCAATATTTCCCCGAAGCTCCTTTGTCTTCTAATGTGAATAGAACTTGCTCATAAACTTATTATAAACTTCAGTCTATGTAGCCAATGAATTTTCTAGTAAGGTCATAAACCATGCCTTGACCCTATCCTTCAAAGTATACAAGAAACATCACATCTTAAGTTCATCCTCAATCAATATTTGCAAAGGGAATATGTGCGAAGTTGTAACACCCCTATATTCCGTATACGTACAAAGCATGCTTATACGATCGTATTATACGTATACTGAATATAGAAATGACACACTTTAAAAAAAATACACAAATCATATTTAAAATAAAACTAAAAATTTAAGAAATACCAAATAAAGAGAAATGAAAATCATAAGACACAATAGATAAAGACGTTTGTTTATTACGCGACGGAAGTTACATCCAAAACTTACAAATATAATTACATTAAACCTCAAAAATTACAAAATATGAAATATATACATGATTGGCAGCTTGACTCTCTGATCTTTAAGCTTTAATCCAACTCTTCACAATCAAAACAACCTCAATTAGGTCTAGAGGAATTCTCTGTCTCAACTCTATCACCTCTATCACCTGCGCGATGAATCATAATCGCGCTGAGCCAACAACTCAGTAGTACAAACCATAATGCTATTATGCTTAATCAATAACAATGATATATAATCAAACAATAAAGATCATACTCAATATACAATATTTCATGAATATTACATTATTTCATCACATTATCACATCATTCATAACATCAACATGACATAGACACCTATGGGCCCAACAAGTGTTTAATACGATATTCAGAATTCAGAGTTACTGCTTTAGTTCATAATCACAATAATCAAGCCCGTAGGCAACATATATGTATATGTCTCTATCCATGGATAGTGTAACAGACCCAGTCTCTTGGACCATCAACTCAACAAATCGAGGAGATCCTCAACCCGGCAAGACTGTTACCAATCATATATCTCATAATCACAATTCCCAGAATGTAATAGACCCAGTCTCTTGGACCTCAATTCAACTCAAATTGAAGAGATCCTCAACCCGGCAAGACTGTTACTATTCATAATTTCATAGGCATGCCACCCAAATTCAGAACTCTGAAATTGAATAACATATTAAACATGCAATTATATCATTATTCTCTTTCTCGATTTGTATCTCAATATCAAATAGGCAATCATGCCTCAACACTTTCATTTGTATAACCATAGCCACTCACAATGGCTTCTCATCACATTTGAATCATCATGTCTCAATTCACAATATAATACATCATCTTTCACATATTCATAGTCAATTACATTGGACATAATCATATATGCATACATGTCTCAATTATCTCATTTCACATTATACATATAGTACATTTCACAAGATTCACAATGTGCAAAACATTACATTATTCATATATAATAATAATGTCATATCAAGTGAATGTATGCAACAATGCAAGGTTTGTACTTACCTCAATAACAATTCACACAACTCTAAACACTTTCCTTTTCCAAGATTCTTTCACTTCTTAGATCAATGACAAATCACTTTCTTCAAGACCTAATCCAAAAATAATAACATACACTTGCTTAGGGATACACAAGAGATAATCAAATTAAGAGTTAACTAGGGCAAACCCTAAACATGACACGCTTAACCACACGGGCGTGTCCCTAACCATGCCCTAACTCCACAACACAGAAGCTTTTACACGCTCAGAACCACGGGCGTGTCACTGGGCGTGTAATACATTCTGCCTCTCTAAAAAATATCAACACGTCCAACATCATGAGCGTGCTCATGGCCGTGTAAACTCTCCAATCTCACAGTAGCTATGATACGCTCAATAACATGGACGTGTTACTAGTCGTGTCAAACCTACTGCCTCCAACACCATTGACACGCCTAAGACTCTGGACGTGCTCCCGGGCGTGTCAGACCAAAAACTCAGAATCCGGCCAAAACAACCAAACATCCAACAAAGCATTTCTATCCACCAACATCCACTTCAAACAAACTTTACTACACATACCCAAAAACCATTTCAAAACTTGCAACAATACCAAAACAAGCCAAAACACACATCAAACACAAATCACAAACATCATCAAAACCCTAAACACCACTACAACACCATCTCTTTTAACATACTTACTCTTTTCTTCAATCCATCCTCAAAATCCATAATCAATTTACTCAAACACTCTTAAATATATCAAAATCAAACAACACACTCTTAAATCATCTATTAATTTCACAACACAACTTCAAATAAGCAAAGATATCAAAAGAGGACTTACCAAAGTTATAAAACTTCTTGAATCACCAACTTGATCACTTAGATCTTCCTTCAATTTGAGCTTAGAACATCAAAATCCTCTATTGTCCACTTGCTTTCCCTTGTCTATGGAGGAGCCGGCCATAACAAAAAGAAAAGAAGAAAAGAACAATGAAGAAACAAAGTCAACTCCTCTTTAAATCTCCAACAAGTATTCCATCATGAACAATTACCTAAACACCCTTTTGCCATTTGTTTTGATTTCTTTTATAGCACTTGCCCTCTTTAGTAATTTCACAAATCCCAAATTAAAATATCTTCTTCCCTTGACCACTCTTTTGACTTGCATATATGTTATATATATTATCATATAAACAACATATACACTTCTCTCTATACACTCTTTCCTTTCCAATAACACATATACATTTAATTCAAATCAAACAACAATTACCTCAATACTTCTAGAGCACATTTTGGGATATTACAGAAGTTGAATGAAAATCACGAATGAAATTGAGAGGATCCTTATTCGGCATTTAATGAAAAGATGGCGGTATGTTATAATGAGTATTCTCCAGCTCATAGTTTCTTGATGTATTGCTCAACCGTATGCAAGATATGGTTACCCCAATCATTGGTCGTGCAAACTCTTTCATGGGTTATTCTTTTGCTTTCGCTAATTTTTCTTCTGTGTCCTCTTCAAATTACCCTTTAATGTCCTCTCCTTCCTATCCCAGAGGATCTACTCGCCCAATTCTAAGAAGTCTATGAATATTGTATACAAAGGAAAAAAGTTTGTTGCCTTAGGACCTTCATGCTTGCATAAATCACCTGGGCAATTCAAATTATCACCTAAACAACATTCCCCAGCAACAGTGCCAAAAACTTGTTGTGCTCTGCTTATCACTACTAAAAAGTGACTCTTGCAAATATACAAGGTTGTTATAGTAATGGTGAACATCCCAAGGTCGTCTCACAAGGAAGTTGATAAAAGGATTAAAGATTAAGTGTGTAGTGTTGAAATGGTAAAAGAAGTTTAAAATTAAAAGTAAAGTGAAAAATGGTTTTCACAAAATTAATTTAAAATTTTCAGAAGAGTACTTAGGATTTATAGGATGATTTATTCAAAGTTTAATTCTCAATTATCCATCAATATAACCTTGTAACTTAATTTCTTCCTTAATATTAATTAGTAATTATCAATTCATTAGTTTTCACATTTATGAATTAATAAAAATCAATTATTTTAAATTTACAATAAGTGAACCTTATAACTTATATTTCTAATTCATTCTTACGGTAGTTGAATGCATAGTTCCAATATCAATTTCACCTCTCAATTTTTCACTCAATATCTAAAGATTAATAGGTGGTCAATCTATTAATCTAACATATATTCCAATGCAATCAACTCATAACAAGGTTTATAAATGGAAATTATTGAATTAAATCATTTAATCGAATCTACTGCAAATCCTAAGAATAGGCAATTTAGCTCATCATCAAAACAAAATAGAAATCCATCTTAATAGAATTCAAATCACAAATACTTATTGAAATATTAATGTATATAAACAAAAAAAAATCTAGAAAATGAATTAATTGAGATAATAGAAAAATTCCTTATGAAGATGACTATAGTTGGAACTTCTTGTTCTTCATCCACCTCTACTTGAAATTAATGAAGAACCCCCTAAGCCTTCTTTAAGCTTTGCAAATCAATTCTTCTGTCAGTATGAAAAATGAACAATTCCTTGAAAAAAATTCTCTCCCTAAACTTCTTTTTAGAAATGATGTTTGGAGCTCCCAAAGATCAACCAATGGAGATCCATCCCTTCTTACATTTAGTTAGCTCCATTTTATGCATTTCTTAACTTTACTTTTCAAAAGCAACCCCTTTTTTGCTATAGAAATCATTCCATGTTTTTTGCTTCTGTCTCTGTTCCTGTCCCATGAAACTTTTGAAAATCAAAGGGCATTTATCATAGACACAGCCAAGTTTGAATTATCTTGGTCGTGTTTCTTTAATTTATCCTTTGACAAGGCCAAGGTCTAGTGAATGCATTAAATACTGCCTTAATCTTCCTATTGTCTTTTTGGAATGAGACATGGCCAGGTTTGGTTTGTCTTGGTCGTGTCCCCTTAGCTTCACTTTGAACATGGCCAAGATACCAAACAGTGTCCAATACTGCTTATAATTCCACATGTTTTCTTCTCTTGTGATGGAACCCAGCCAAGATGTTCTTGTCATGGCCATGTCTAAT
Source organism: Garcia nutans (assembly GCA_947685225.1). NCBI lineage: Eukaryota > Viridiplantae > Streptophyta > Magnoliopsida > Malpighiales > Euphorbiaceae > Garcia > Garcia nutans. The sequence goes on from CANTUV010000024.1 coordinate 25,550,938, forward strand.
GTGACATGGCCAAGACGTGTGGGTGTGTCCACTTCTGTCTCAATGTCCACTTCTTCTTGTGAGGGACACGTGTGAGCAGGGATTTTTGCCCCCACTCCTATGTGGAATGGTTCTTGCGACTTTAGCACTATTAGGCTCAGGACCTTAGAGAACACGGGCCTAAACTCGGAGAAAATGGAGTCTCCACCCATATAGGGGTGGATGACTCGATTCTTAAGGAACCCCCAATCCCTAATTGGGTTTGAAAAGTTGGATACGTATGGGAAAGGTGAGAATGACCTAGCACCCCCGTAACACCCGGTTCATTAGAATTGGCCTCATTTTCAGGTCTAAATATTATTAAATTCATAAATATTACAATATCATCCATATTACATGCAATTATCAAAATAAATAATCATCCATCATCTTTATTAAAACAAAGCAAACAAAACAAGAACCCATCCATGGATGAAAACATGCATTTACAATGTCCAATGTTCAAAAACAAAATAAAGAAAATAGGACACTCACCATTTGGTGGAAACATGCCCCTTACATTAATCCAAAAGTTTAAGCAAATAAAATTACATTAAACTTAACAAATGGGGTACCCACAAAGTTGAAACATACCTCTTACATTATTAAAACTTAAATAATCAACCAAATTAAATCATTCAATCATTCACCAAGAGCAAAATAAAAATAAATCATTCATAAAAAATATAAATAAATCATTAATCATGTCTAAATTTTAATAAACCAAAAAATATATAAATTTAGGGGTTTACATCTTAAATTAGGAGTTTTAGATAAAATTAGGGTTTTAGGGTTTAGATTTAAAAACTAGGATTTGGATTAGGGCTTTGAATTAGGGTTTGGATTAGGGTTTAGGATGGATTTTTGAAATTAGGGGTTGGATTACGGTTTACTAACTAATTTTGGATTTTAGGGTTTTAGGTTTATTGGCTTTTTAGAAGACTTATTTATGATTTTTAGAAGTTGAGACACATATTATGGTTTTGTAAATTAAAGAAGACAAATGATTTTTGAAGTTGAGACACAAATTATGGTTTTGTAAATGAGAGAAGATAAGTTTTAGGGTTTTTGGCCATTAGGAGCACAAATTAGGGTTTATCAAAATATGATCATCATAAAAACTGTAAAAGCACTTTAACATGAATTTTTGATAAATACTTGTATGTAATATGGTTACTGGACATTTAAAACATTATGTGAATAATTTTAGTGCTATGGTGATTTAATGGAATGGGCTACTAGTTATACAAAAAATAAAAAGCAACAACTATACTTACAGTGTATTTGTGTATAAATTAACAATTAAAATAATGAACTTTAAACAAAGGCAGTTTGATGGATGAAATAGTAATAAATTATCTCTCTATAAATTTAAATGAATTAAGTTAGAAAAACACACCTCCATTTGTAAATTCCACAAAAATTAACTGTTGATCCTTTTGCTTGCACCATCCTTGTTGTTCTTTGTCGGATGAAAACCCTGAGCATGTCGGATTAAAACTCCTGTAATTTAAGGCAAACCAAGACATGTCAAATTAAAACAATCCCAATCCAACATGAAATCAAAGCCCATATCGAATTGGCAGTCCTAATTCAACATGGACAACTCCATATCAAATTACGATTGCTCTAATTCGATATGGAGTCCCCTGGTTGGCCACATATTGAACTGGGGTCCCAATTTGATATGGGGCTACCCCATATCAAATTAGGTATCCCGATTTGACATGGGGACACCCCATATCAAATTGGGGGCCCCAATTTGATCTGGGATAGCCCCATGTCAAATTGGGATACCTAATTTGATATGGGGTAGCCCCATATGGTTGGGATCCCCCAATTTGACATAGGCACACACGTACTGAATTTTGAGTCCAATACAAGGTTGATATCGAATTAAAACTAACCAAACCTTCAAATCTAACCTATTTAGTGTTTTAAAAGTTTAACCATCATATTTTATGCCTTATAGAATTATACCAATCAAATTGAAGGCTTTAAAATAGGTTTAAGCCATTAAAATTGGACTAAACTTGACTAGGCCCTCTTTAATTAGGATCTGATAAGCTATGGCCAAAATCAAAGGTTTACAGTTTTTCCCCTACTTGAATGATCTAGAATTTATTCAGAGAGTGAAAAGCAGCATGACTTTGAGATGATTTTGGATAAGGATTGTATTTTAGACCCAGGGATCTAGTTTGGATTCTGGACTCGAGACTGGTTTTGGTTCTGGACATGAGACTGGTTGGGTTCTTGACTCAAAAGTGATTTGGGTTTTAGACCCAAGTTGGTTTGGGTTCTGGACTCGGATTGAGTTTTGGACTAGAAAAAGATTTAGGTTTTGGACCTGAGACTAGATTTGGTTGGGTACTTGACTCGAGACTGGATGCTTTGAGAAAAAATAGATCAACTTCAGCTCTTCTATCTTGGTTGACCTTTTATCATCTGAGAATTGTGATTTTTCTTCTAACCGGTTGTTCCATTCTTTAATTGATTGTGAGTCTTTACCCTTCAAAAATGGATCTTTATCCTTTGAAGATTGAGTCTTTACACTTTAAAAATGGATCTTTATCCTTTGGAGATTGGGTCTTTACCCTTCAAAAATGGATCTTTATCCTTTAGAGATTTTGTCTTTACCCTTCAATAATGGATCTTTATCCTTTGGAGATTGGGTCTTTACACATCAAAAATGGATCTTTATTCTTTGGAGATTGGGTCTTTAACCTTCAAAAATGGATCTTTATCCTTTGGACATTGGGTCTTTACCCTTCAAAATGGATCTTTATCCTTGGACATCGGCCCTGTATTGACTTCAACTCTTCTAGCTGAATTGATCTTTTATCTTTTTGCATCTTCAATCTTTTGGGATTCTTACTTTCTTCTTGTTTTGTTCTTTTTACAAAAAATTAAGCTATTTTTTAACTAGTCCTCATATCCTCTCTTTGTCCACTGCATGGCAAAATATTAAAAGTGAGTCTAAAAATATTTTGCACACCCATAAACTCAAATATTGAGAAGGAGAAGTTTTGGCCCCTTTGTAGGCTCAAACCACTTATTTCTTTTTCCTTATAGGTTCTAATTAATGTTTCATTTTATTTGGCTCCTTGCACAAGAATGCATCTCCATTTTTGTAATGTGATTGGATCTTCCTCAAGCGATGGGCTTTCCATGCCCCCTGATTCCATATGTGCTTCATGCTTCATAGAGTATATGTTGTTCACTTTGACAAAGAATAGACAACGTAAGATAAAAAATGCAGTGTGATATGCTTATGTATGCATAATATGCATGAATAATACTTATAGTGGTTATATTGACTCATAGATCGAGATGGTAAGCCAAAGCAGTCTCATTGGTTCTTTCCAAATACTCATTCAGGTCTTGTATTGGAATGGCAGAAGACTTCACATTTATGGATTTTATTTTCAAGATGTTGAAAACATGAGTGGTGGAGCCCAAGCAGCATAGTCAGAGATACATCCATTTCAATCTATGATTAGCACGTCTGTAACACCTCTTCCTGACCTACATGTGTAAGCTGACTAGAGGCGCCACACTAACCTAATGTTGCTACCAATTTTACTTAGTCAAATTTTAGTTCCGATTTTTACAGACTTTTTTCCAGAGGTTAGCTTAGAAATTGGGTCCCAAGTGTCGACAAAACTGGTTTTTCTGATTTTTGAAAACATTTTTACACAAACCAATGCGAATACAATCAGTTTCAACACACTCCCAATGAATCCCCCTTATACCCTCGACTAAAACCTGCAAGAATAATTCACACTTCTAATACAAAATAAAGTAGAGGTTTATTATTATTACATACTACTAATGTACAATATAACATAGTACTTCCCAATCTTATATATAAATATATACATATACATGCCACAACTAGCTAACTCATAATATAGGAAATGAAAGACTACTCTGAGGTGCTGCGCTGTGTTGTGCTGCTCGATGCTAATCACCGAAATCTACTGCTCCGAACCTACGAGTCAAGAAAACTCAACTCGCTTAGCAATGACGCTCAGTGGGTACTTTACCAATGGAAATAAAAGTAAAACATGAAAGCATTTGAACTAAAAGGAAATAATTAAGTCATAAATCAACCAGCATTAAACCAATGGAAGTTACTGTACATTCAGTGTAAATATGCTTTCAACAATTGTAAAACCATAATTCAAACTCATATTGCAGTACGTAGTTTTAGAAAAACAGGACTTTGGTTCAGGCTCTACTGGCATATAGGGAACCATAGTGATAAGGCAGTGGCCCTCACCACTGTAACATAGGTGGCCCTCACCACCATGGTTATAACCAATTCCGCTCTACGGCCTATATCCGTAGGTAACCGCCGGAGCATTCCAATCACAATTTCACAACATCTCCGCTCCACAGCCTATACCCGAAGGTAACCGCCGGGGTGTATCAACACAATAAGTGGCAGTACTGCATAAGTTAGTATATTGCACCATACCCTTATCTACCACTCCCAACTATCCAGTAGTGCATAAAGGTTAAAATGATTCAATTTAAGTCTCGAACTTTATTTTAGAATGACTCAAAAAATTATTTTAATTTCCGTCGCACTTCGCCATTTACGCCGCACACCACATTCTTTAGTCAAACCATTACCCTTTTTCACATATTTAACATCAACAATAAACATATCAAACATTTCAAAGCATTCCTCAAAGAGTCACAAATTGACCAAATGAATAGTATCACGGCACGTAAAATCGGCAACGCAAAATGGCATGACCAAATGAATAGTAAAATCTGGATTTTTGTCAAAATTTCAGTCCGTTTCAGTCATGCATTTGACCAGGTAAATAATCTTATTTTTGGCTGAAATTTTACAGGAAAATTATTTCATATGTTGACTAATTACACGGAAAATTTCGTTGAAAAATTCATTCATTTGCTACCTCAAACAATAGCCACAAAAAGAGTCCAGAAAGCTGTCATTTTGGGACCATTTCGGCCCAAACATATGAAATACATGGGATAATGTATTTTTCTTTTACAAATCAATATGAAGGCTTCTTTAATGATAAAGTGAAGATTCAAACACTTCCCTTTGATAACTTTTGCATGTTTAACTTAGATCAAACTAATTAAAGTTCATCAAATCAACTTGCCAAATTTTTCTCAAAACATTTGGTTTAAATTAAATTTAAACAACTCAATTGCTATAAGGAACCAAGAACATAACTCAAACATTTAATTTAAACTCAATCAATACATTTAAGCATCGACATCAAAAATTCCATAAACCAAAGTTTGTAAGAAAAATAAAATTTCTTTTATGGTAAAGTACCAAACCTTGTTCTTTTAATTCCTTTTTGCCTTTCCTTCTTCTCCTTCCTTAATCTTTGTTTCTCCTTCAAGAAATTCAAGAACACAACCTTAAACATAAAACTTAGAAATTTAAAACAATAAACTACCCTTCCATTTCTTTTCAAACTAAACCCTAATATAACCTTATTAAACCTTAGAAACTTTGATTCTTCCATTTAATTAATTAATATCATCACTACTTAAAATTTTCCCCAAATCCACCATAACAACCCTAATTTCCAATCTTCCAATAGATATATAAATACTTAAAATTGATACTAGAATTGAAATCTACATACTCGAAAACCTTAAAACTTACCTTGAAAATCAAACTTGACAAAAATTGGAAATCCTTTGGTGTTCTTCCTATGGTGGCCGAAAATTTGGAATGGGTGAGAGAGAGAGATTTGTTCTTCATGCCATGATATATAAATAAGGGAAATGATGCTCACTTTTGGGTTGGATAAATGCCTTAGGGCCATTTGTCCACATCTTTTTCTTTTCTTCTTTTTATAATGCTAAATGGTCACCTTTAATTGGTCCAAATTTCTCTTTATTTTATTTATTTAAAACCCAAGCCCTTGAACTTTCTTTTAATCATATTTTGGCCCCTCAACCTCCTTGTACTGAAATTTTTATGGCCTAGGGTGTGAAAATACTAAAATACCCTCCGGCGATTAATCGGTCGTAACTTTTAAACCGTACAGTTCCACGAGGCAAACTACATATGGTTTTGATCCTCTCGACCTCTACTTTCTATTTTTAAGGTCTATTTTAGGTTTCCAAGTCATTTTGAAAATTTACCAATAAGCCCTCAACTTTTTACAAAATTCCCCTTAGGTCCTTTCTTTGCTCGGGTTTTGCCCGGGCTCCATTTCTACTGACGATTGTTTCATATTCAACCCCTCGACATCCTTTACACACTCGTGTGTTTATTTCCTACTTTAGATTCATGTATAAATTTTAATTAATAATGACCAACATGTCCCTAGTCAAAATCCCCTATATCTTCCAAACCGTGCGTTTTCTGGAAAAATCGTTACGCGTCGTTGCGACCCGATTTTTCTCTACTCTCCATTTTTGGAATCTGTTATGCGCACTATTAAGAACCTCCAATACAACTTTTGGAACAGTTACCTCCCCAAAACTTTTTGAAATTACAGTCACCTCCCCAAAACTTTGCATTTTTTTCAATTAGGTCCCTTTGGTCCTATAGCTTTATCTAGGCCCGCTGTCAGGAATTATCTTCTCCTTTCCCCTTCTCTCACTATGCACATGATTGCTATGCATAAATGCGATGACGGATGTGACAGTTCCTCTCTCGTTAATTTAGGCATTGCCCCGAAGCCCATCAGGTGGAAACAAATATGGGTATTGCTTCCCCAAAGTTTCTTCGTGTTACCATGTAGCTTCTTCTACATGGGAAGCACTTTGACCAATAGGAAGCCCATCAGGTGGAAGCACTTTGACCAATGGGATCTTCTTATTCCGCAACTCTTTGATTTCCTGTGCTAAGGTTTCTACCGGCTCTTCCTCGTATGTCAGGTCGGGTTGAATCTCGATATCTTGGGCTTGTATAACATGGGTTGGATTTGAACGATACCTCCTTAGCATTGAAACGTGGAAAACATCATGTATTTTACTTAATTCGGGTGGTAACGCCAATTGGTAAGCTACCGGATCTACCCGTTTGATGATCTCATATGGTCCGATGAATCTAGGGCTTAGCTTGCCTTTCTGTTTAAATCATAACACTTTTCCCCGTATAGGTAGTGCCTCCACGTCTTGAAAGCTAAAACAATCGCTTCTAGTTCTAAGTTGGGATAATTCCTTTCATGTGGCTTGAGCTATCGAGAGACATACACAATGACTTTGCTCTCCTGCATTAATACGCAACCTGCCCCGATGTGGGATGCATCGCTATAAATCACAAAATCTTTTCCTGATTAGGGTTGTGTAAGAATGGGCGCTTCAGTAAATTTTTTCTTTAGCCTTTCAAAGCTCCGTTGGCAAGCTTCAGTCCACTGGAATTTGGCATTCTTCTGAAGTAGCTTGGTCATAGGTACGGCGATCATGGAAAACCCTTTGACGAATCTCCGATAATATCCTGCTAACCCCAAGAAAACTACGAACTTTTGTTACGGTCTTGGGTGGCTTCCATTCCAATACTGCTTCTACCTTCTTAGAATCAACTCTTATTCCTTCCGCCAATACAATATGTCCTAAAAAGGCCACTTCTTCTTACCAAAATTCACACTTGCTGAATTTGGCATATAACTGCTTCTCCCTCAATGTTTGTAACACGATTCTCAAGTGCCGGTCATGGTCCTCTGCATTCTTTGAGTAAACCAGTATGTCTTCGATGAATACCACGACAAACTGGTCCAAATAAGGATGGAAAATCCAGTTCATACAATCCATGAATACCGCAGGTGCATTCGTGAGCCCAAAAGGCATTACGATAAACTCATAATGTCCATATCGGGTTCTGAATGTAGTCTTTGGTATATCTTCATCTTTAATCTTCAGTTGATGATAGCTGGATCGCAGATCAATCTTTGAGAAAACTCCCACACCTTTCAATTGATCAAATAAATCGTCTATCCGGGGTAGCGGGTATTTATTCTTAATCGTCAGCTTATTTAATTGCCGATAATCTACACATAGTCTTAGGGATCCGTCTTTTTTTTTTTTCGCAGTCCACTAATGCCTTATGTTTGGTCAGCTCATCCATTCCAAGTATTGCATCAAATTCCTGGAATGGCAACTCAAACAGATCACCTAGGAAAGTGTGTCCGTGCACTTCTACCGGACAATCCTTTATTACCTTCCTGGTAACCATCTCACTACCCAAAGGATTTGTAACTAACACTCCATCTGTTTCAAGTTCTACTTCTAAATCCTTTAATTTTTCATTTTTCATGCATATATATATGAATGTGAAGAACCTGGGTTTATTAAAGCATAAATCGGCATTCCAAACATAATTAGCTGACCTGCTATGACGTCGGGGCTTCCTCTTCTTCACGTGCCCTCATTGCATACATCTTGGTAGGAGCTCTAGTTTCAGGTCTGTCCATCGTTTCAGATTGAACTTGCGAAGAGCTTTGTCCTCTACCTCTGCCCCTTTTTCCTTCCAGCTACGGCTCGAAATCCTTCGGTATTATCTAGTGTGTTTTGCTGTCTTAAGGGGCATTCTCGTTTAAAGTGGTCCTTCGCTCCACAAATAAAACATACCCAGGCCTTGCCCCAATATTTTCCTGAATGCCTACGCCCACATTGAACACAACGTGGATGGGTGTTTTCACTTCCTCTGATAGTTTCGGGCTGAGCAAAGTTACCTCCACCTTGTCCACGCCCTCTTCCTTGTCCTCTCCTAGACCCACCAGTACTGGCTACAAAGGTAGCTTGACTCGGGCCGCCCCGAATCGACCTTTGACTAGATATCCTGCTCTGATTTCCTCCCATGGAACTACCTTCTCTAAACTGTTTCCTTGATGGCTGGAAATTTTCTGAATAACTCTGGGTATCCCTTCTTGGTCTTACCCTCTGTCTCCTATTTTGCTCATCCTTCTGACATTGCTCTACTTCCAGAGCCCTAGTGACCAACTCGGAAAATTCCTTGATATTAGCAGCAATTAACTGCATCCTAATCTCATTATTCAAGCCATCCTGGAATTGCTTACACCTATCATGTTCATCTTCAATTATCTTCTTGGCATACCTACTCAGCCTAGTAAATTCCCTCTCATATTCGGCAACGGTCAGTCGACCTTGCTTTAAGTGTAGAAACTCCTTTTTCTTGGCATCTAGGTATGCCTCCAATATAAACTTCCTCTTGAACTCATTCACAAAGAAATCCCATGTCCTCTGTTCCGGTGGAACTCGTTGTTGAACTGTGTCCCACCATATATATGCTTCTTCCACTAATAAGGAAGTAGCACATACCACTCGCTCCTCTGGAGTACACTGTAACTGATCTAAGGCTCGTACCGTTCCTTCCAGCAAATACTCGGCTGTAGAAGAATCATTGTCCCTTCGGGCCCTAAACTCCTTCGCCCCGTACATTCTTATTTTTTCGATCGGGGGTTTCCTTTCCCCTCCTACAGCAGGTACTAGTATGGGTGCTGGCGCTGGTGGTGGTGCCAGGGCAACGCTCGCTATCTGTCGCAGCGCTGCAGCCATCTGTTGCAACATCTCATTCGGAAGAGGAGCTCCAGCTGGGGGTTGCCCAGCCTCTGGGGTTTCAGATACATGCGTCTCTATAGTATGTGACGTTCGAGATTCAACTTCCTCCTCTACGGCTCTTTGAGAGGACTCTCGCGACATCTATATTCTAACATATAACTCAAAATCAAAAACAGCACAGCTCAGCAGCACTATTAAACCCTATGTGGCATGTATATAAAGACAAAACACTTAATCAAATATATGCAAACATACCCTTATTTAGTTTCCTATATTTCCTTCCTGAATGATGCCTACTTTTTATCTCCTATTTACTATAGGATATCTCATTTTACGTCGGTAATGGCCACTCCTGACATAAAACGTACATCCTCCTATGTTGGATTACCCAGAAGCGGCTAAACTTGAGCTCTGATACCAAAATTGTAACACCCCTTCCCGGCCTACATGTGTAAGCCGAGTAGAGGCGCCACACTAACCTAATGTTGCTACCAATTTTACTTAGTCAAATTTTAGTTCCGATTTTTATAGAAATTTTGCCAGAGGTTAGCCTAGAAATTGGGTCCCAAGTGTCGACAAAACTGGTTTTTCTGATTTTTTAAAACATTTTTACACAAACCAATGCGAATATAATCAGTTTCAATACACTCCCAATGAATCCCCCTTATACCCTCGACTACAACCTGCAAGAAGAATTCACACTTCTAATACAAAATAAAGTAGAGGTTTATTATTATTACATACTACTAATGTACAAGATAACATAGTACTTCCCAATCTTATATATAAATATATACATATACATGCCACAACTAGCTAACTCATAATATAGGAAATGAAAGACTACTCTAAGGTGCTGCGCTGTGTTGTGCTGCTCGATGCTAATCACTGAAATCTACTGCTCCAAACCTACGAGTCAAGAAAACTCAACTCGCTGAGCAATGACGCTCAGTGGGTACTTTACCAATGGAAATAAAAGTAAAACATGAAAGCATTTGAACTAAAAGGAAATAATTAAATCATAAATCAACCAGCATTAAACCAATGGAAGTTACTGTACATTCAGTGTAAATATGCTTTCAACAATTGTAAAAACCATAATTCAAACTCATATTGCAGTACGTAGTTTTAGAAAAACAGGACTTTGGTTCAGGCTCTACTGGCATATAGGGAACCATAGCGATAAGGCAGTGGCCCTCACCGCTGTAACATAGGTGGCCCTCACCACCATGGTTATAACCAATTCTGCTCTACGGCCTATACCCGTAGGTAACCGCCGGAGCATTCCAATCACAATTTCACAACATCTCCGCTCCACAGCCTATACCCGAAGGTAACCGCCGGGGTGTATCAACACAATAAGTGGCAGTACTGCATAAGTTAGTATAGTGCACCATACCCTTATCTACCACTCCCAACTATCCAGTAGAGCATAAAGGTTAAAATGATTCAATTTAAGTCTCGAACTTCATTTTAGAATGACTCGAAAAATGAATAGTAAAATCTGGATTTTCGTCAAAATTTCAGTCCGCTTTAGTCATGCATTTGACCAGGTAAATGATCTTATTTTTGGATGAAATTTTACAGGAAACTTATTTCATATGTTGACTAATTACATGAAAAATTTCGTTGAAAAATTCATTCATTTGCTACCTCAAACAACTGCCACAAAAAGAGTCCAAAAAGCTGTCATTTTGGGACCATTTCGGCCCAAACATATGAAATACATGGGATAATGTATTTTTGTTTTACAAATCAATATGAAGGCTTCTTTAATGATAAAGTGAAGATTCAAACACTTCCCTTTGATAACTTTTGCATGTTTAACTTAGATCAAACTAATTAAAGTTCATCAAATCAACTTGCCAAATTTTTCTCAAAACATTTGGTTTAAATTAAATTTAAACAACTCAATTGCCATAAGGAACCAAGAACATAACTCAAACATTTAATTTAAACTCAATCAATACATTTAAGCATCGACATCAAAAATTCCATAAACCAAAGTTTGTAAGAAAAATAAATTTCTTTTATGGTAAAGTACCAAACCTTGTTCTTTTAATTCCTTTTTGCCTTTCCTTCTTCTCCTTCCTTAATCTTTGTTTCTCCTTCAAGAAATTCAAGAACACAACCTTAAACATAAACCTTAGAAATTTAAAACAATAAACCACCCTTTCATTTCTTTTCAAACTAAACCCTAATTTAACCTTATTAAACCTTAGAAACCTTGATTCTTCCATTTAATTAATCAATATCATCACTACTTAAAATTTTCCCCAAATCCACCATAACAACCCTAATTTCCAATCTTCCAATAGATATATAAATACTTAAAATTGATACTAGAATTGAAATCTACATACTCGAAAACCTTAAAACTTACCTTGAAAATCAAACTTGACAAAAAATTGGAAATCCTTTGGTGTTCCTCCTATGGTGACCGAAAATTTGGAATGGGTGAGAGAGAGAGATTTGTTCTTCATGCCATGATATATATATAAGGGAAATGATGCTCAATTTTGGGTTGGATAAATGCCTTAGGGCCATTTGTCCACATCTTTTTCTTTTCTTCTTTTTATAATGCTAAATGGTCACCTTTAATTGGTCCAAATGTCTCTTTATTTTATTTATTTAAAACCCAAGCCCTTGAACTTTCTTTTAATCATATTTTGGCCCCTCAACCTCCTTGTGCTGAAATTTTTATGGCCTAGGGTGTGAAAAGACTAAAATACCCTCCGACGATTAATCGGTCGTAACTTTTAAACCGTACAGTTCCACGAGGCAAACTACATATGGTTTTGATCCTCTCGACCTCTACTTTCTATTTTTAAGGTCTATTTTAGGTTTCCAAGTCGTTTTGAAAATTTACCAATAAGCCCTCGACTTTTTACAAAATTCCCCTTAGGTCCTTTCTTTGCTCAGGTTTTGCCCGGGCTCCATTTCTACTGACGATTGTTTCATATTCAACCCCTCGACATCCTTTACGCACTGGTATGTTTATTTCCTTCTTTAGATTCATGTATAAATTTTAATTAATAATGACCAACATGTCCCTAGTCAAAATCCCCTATATCTTTCAAACCGTGCTTTTTCTGGAAAAACCGTTACGCGTCGTTGCGACCCAATTTTTCTCTACTCTCCATTTTTGGAATTTGTTATGTGCACTATTAAGAACCTCTAGTACAACTTTTGAAAATTACAGTTACCTCCCCAAAACTTTTTGAAATTACAGTCACCTCCCCAAAACTTTGCATTTTTTTCAATTAGGTCCCTTTGGTCCTATAGCCTTATCTAGGCCTGTTGTCAGGAATTATCTTCTCCTTTCCCCTTCTCTCACTATGCACGTGACTGCTATGCATAAACACGGTGACGGATGTGACAATGTCAATTGGTAGCTTCTTCATAACCTTGCCAATAATCATTTACTTTGCCCAATGTGTCCTTCGAGGTTCAACGGTTCAACATACTTCCCGTAACTTGAAGGTTTATACAATAAGAAAACAATTTTTTTCTTGTTTTTTTTCAGAAACACATTTTTTAATCATATTTTGGCTTTGTCAGATCAGTGTTATTATATCTCAAGATTCAACTTTCCAAATTAACACATATATAATATGACAACCCTAGTTACCATACTAAACTCAGGAATCATTTCCATTTGAGCTAAAACTGTTGCACTTCAGATAGGTGCATGCACATTGCTTGGCCAAAGGTCTCATTAATTTTAAATATTGTCTATCTCATATGCATGCTTATCCAAACTATCTCCACTAATAGACTCTACCTACTAAGAGAGATCAACAGGTCTTTAATAGGCTTGAAATGGGGTCTATAAGGGACAAGGTTTAAGCGAAGGCCATTTTGAGATTGGAGCTAATGTAACATTATAGATAAACCTTCACACTACAAACTTCTTGTTGGAACTATATACTGTTAGAGGTTCTATTTTCACCTTCTGGGCATCATTTCCTTCTAACTTCATAAAAATACAAAACTTGAATGTCCTTTCATTTTCTTGGCAGAAATCTGGATCCAATCAGTACTATCTTGATCTTAAGACCACCTTACTCTTTCTTTCTATCCTTTTCCCTTTTGGAATATCAAGTCTAAGACTTTCAAGATTGTGGACTTGGAGCTATGTTAGATAAAATAAAAAATGGTCTTTTCCTTATGTATTTAAGTATTTGGTTGGGTTGTACCAATTAATGTCAATCCATCCTCATAAAGTAAGTAAAAGTCTTCTGATGCTTCAGGTAAGAAGAACTCTGTTGGCTTTCTAAACTGTCCTTTTAGGTTAATCGCCCTTTTTTGGGGGTTTTTTTCTTTTTTGGGTTTTTTTCTTCTCTTTTTCTTTTTCCTTTCTTTTATTTCTTCTCCTTTTTTTGTTTTCTCTTTTTTTTTTTACCATAGCTCCAAGAAAGTTATCTTATCTGAACCATTTTATGCTTTTGACTATGGATGAGTGGAGGAGAGTGAGTTTGCCTCAACAAAGATAAATCATTTGTTGCCCTAATGTCATCTTAATAGATTGGAGATATTAGGTCTACTATTAGATGAACTTCAATTATCCTTTTCCTCGATCTTCTTTCCCCTTGGTAATTCAATGATCATTAGACTTGTCATAAGTATCATAATAGCTTAGGGTAGGTTATCGAGGTTTATAAGCCAATGAAAAGCAACCTAAAATTTTATGAAAGCTCAAAAGGGACCAACTAGGGATTGATGTTAATAGGGCAGATACTAGTTCTTGGCTTATCAAATAATGCCTAAATCATCTCTCTCTTAAATAAGCAGAGTTCAATTTCACTTCAAAAATTCATCAAAGCATGTTCTAAGATGGACTAGGACCTAGACAAAGGTCATTATGTAGGAGCCCTCTCTAAGTAAGCATACATAGCTCATTGCTATAGAATAATTCCCTCACCTAGTAAAGTCATTCAAACCATGATGCATAGATGCACTAATTTATAAACATCAAGCTAGACTCATCATTGGTTGAACACCAAAATGAACAAAGACTATCAAAAATTGAATGAGAGTGATTTATTCAAACAATCTTAATTTGAAAAATATAATTGTTCCAGAGAATATCAAAGAAAACAAATAACCAAATAAGCTAAGAGAAGTTTGTTGAGTTGGACTCAAAAATACTTCATTTACTTAGACATGTCAAAACTAGCAACCCCTTCCTCAGTAGTTTCTCCATCTATATCTCGAAAAGATGACAAAATAAAACTTTCTATCAATCCTCCCTCTATCATGAAGGTTGCTGGCGGTGGTACTCTTCCAAATTCAGGTAAAGAATTGCTTTTAGTGTTGGGCTTATTAGGTTCAGGCAACTTTCCACTGTCAATCAAATTTTGGATCTCATGTTTTATTCACAAGCATTTGTCCGTGTCATGTCCTTTTGTCTGATGAATTTGATAAAAGGCTTTAGTATCAAATTTTAGAGGTAAAGGATTCGACAAAGGTCGAGGGGCTAATGGCTATAATACTCCCTTCTTTTGTAGCTTGTTGAAAACCTAATAGGAAGGTTTCCTAGATATAAAAACTGTCTTCTATTTGATTGACAAGTTGTATTGACATCAACTACATTCTGTGCACTATGCCCGCCAGACTGATAATTCTCCCTCTCATTCTTTCTTCCAAAAAAAATGGTTCTTCTCTCTTTCCCATTCTTCTATTTGTAAACTAGCTTGGAGAAGATCAATGAAATCCCTTATAAGGGTGTGAGACAGCCTTTCACTGAGGTTGGTTAGGATGCCTCAGACTATCATCCTAATCTGGTTAGACTCATCAGGTCTCCTTTTGAGAATTGCAGCCTTATTTCTCCATCTCTTCACATAATCAACAAAGCTTTCATTTTGTTTTTGCCTGATAGTCTCCATCTCGATTAGGATCTCATATAGTTTGACATTGTACCCATATTGCTGGATGAAGGCCTTGTATAGGAAACCCTAACTCTTTTGAGTATTATCCTCTAAGGTATTGAACCAATTCTACATAACAGGATCCAAAGAAAGCACGAAGTACCTTAGACTTTGAGCCTTAGTAGCTTGAGCAGACTGCATAGCAGTGATGTATTGCTTGACATGAAGATGAGGGTTGCCATGAATTTGTACAAGACTTCCTCATCTTGTTCAAACAATTTGTCCACCACTGACATCTCTTTAGTTTTTGGCTTCTTTTCAAATTTCATCTCTAAATTAGCGATCATTCTCTCTCCATATGAGGTTTTGGTCTTTTCCACAATTAATCTTTCCATAGCCTTTGGCTCTTTGTTTTTATCTTAAGGATCTTGAAAGTATTAAGCCTAGTAATAATCATCATCAATAACCACTTTGCCATCATCAAAGGCTACTTCACCAACCTTAGCCTTTCCTTTGTCCTTCTGCTTCTTAGTGCTGGTAGATGCCTGTAGACCCTTGATTTTTTGTCACAGCCAATCCGATGTTAATTTCAAACCTTTGATTGGATTAATATATTTTAATGAGGCCTAAGATAAGCTAATTAAACTTTTAAAACTCTAATTGGGTTTGATTTAAAAGGTTTGGTTGGTTTTTGTTTGACACAGATGCAATAAACCCTAAAATGGGTTCGATTCAAAGGTTTAATTGATTTTTCATTTGATTCGGGTAGCCTTTAGGTAATAGGGGTGTCCCATGTTGAATTAGGGAACCAAATTCAACATAGGAAGTCCCATAATGAATTGAGAGCCTCCTAATTCAATATGGAGGCCCCCCATATCGAATTGGGAGCCCCAATTCGATATGGGGCAGCCCCATATCAAATTAGGGCTGTCCCATTTCGATTTGGAACAGACCCAAATCAAAATGGAGCTTTCCTATTTTAATATGGGTTGCTCCCCCCATTTCGATATGGGATAGCTCCATATCAAAATGGAGCTCTCCTATTCCGAAATGGGGTAGGTTTTTGGCTTTCTATATCAAATTTTGATGCATATTTTGACATGGACTTGGACACTGTCGAATTAAAATTACCTAAGTTTGACATGAAGTTGGTTTTCGTCGAATAGAAGGTTTACTAGTTCAATATGGACTTGGTTTATGTCAAATAAACAAACTAATTTGATATGTGTCCATTTAAACCTAATATCACTTTATAAATATAGGTTTTACAAGATGTGGGAAGGACTTTCTGATTTCTCTTACGATGAGCAGCAGGCAGTAACCCTAAATTAGCAAATATTAAATAGAGACCAGCAGACACTCAAGCGAGGAAACATGAACAAGCAAACAAACGAGTAGTGATCAACAACTGAAAAAGCAAATAATAAGGTAGTAGCCGAAAATACTAAACAAGGTAGTAAGCATATTGTCTTATCCTCAATTCAACCAACAAATACAAGGCTGATACAGATGTTTCATTTGGATCAAAGTTTGATTATTGGTGGAATCAACAAACGAAGGTACACCTCTAAACTTAAATTTATTTAAATACACCATAGTAAATTTTGGCAATTGTTCATATCTTTCATGCAAAGTAAATACTACAAGTAACTAGATTTTTCAATGTAAATAATTTTAGCCCTACTTTCATAAACCTTAATTTTTTCTTAAACCCTAAACCATAATTTCTAAATCTAAACCCTAAAACTAAGGTTT
The DNA here is from genome assembly GCA_947685225.1 of Garcia nutans. NCBI lineage: Eukaryota > Viridiplantae > Streptophyta > Magnoliopsida > Malpighiales > Euphorbiaceae > Garcia > Garcia nutans. The sequence continues at coordinate 25,568,112 of CANTUV010000024.1, forward strand.
TTTAAAAATAAACCCTATAAACCCTAATTTTATTCAATAAACCCTAATTCAAGATGTAAACCTAAATTTATGTGTTTATTGTTTTATTTAATTTTAGATTTGATTATGTAATTTATTATATGCTTTAATGATTGATTTATTTGATTTCAATACCTGATTTGTCTAATTTATCATGGATGAATATTTTCTTAATTATTATTTGTTTATTAAAATTGTAAGAGGCATGTTTCCATGATTGGGTACCTCATTCATTAATTTTCATGTAATTTAAATTATTTTCATATTTTGGGATTAATGTAAAGAACACGTTTCCACCTTTTGGTGGGTGTCCTATTTAGTTTTAGACATTGGATGATGTAAGGACATGTTTCCATCATTGGATGGGTGTCCATTTATTTGTTTTGTTTGAACATTGCTATGATTTTTAATAAAGTATTTATTTATTCTTATTATTGCATGTAGTATAGATAATATTAAATTAATTAAGAATTTTATAATATTAAGACCTGAAAAGGACGTCGGTTCCAATGAATCGAGCGTTGTGGGGGTGCTGGTCATTCTCACCTTCCCCACACGTACCCAACTTTTCAAACTCATTAGGGGGTTGGAAATTTCTTAGGAATTGAGTCATCCACCCCTTTCCTTTTCCCGGCCCGTCCGGGTGGCGGCTCCATTTTTTTCGAGTTTAGGCCCATGTGCTCTAAGGCCCCGAGCCTAACAGTGCTGAAGTCGTAAGAACCATTCCACATGGGATTGGGAGCAAAAATTCCCGCTTATGGTGGCGACTCCACTGGGGATAAGAGAATTTGATTCCATTAGTCTTTATATTATTTTATTCTTTCTTATTATTATATTATCCATTGCATCATTTAGATTGCATCGTATGCGTGAGTTAGGACACCAGTGTTACCCGTGTTGTGCTATGTAAGGGATACCATACTTTCACTCAAGGTATGGAGATCGAGCATGGCATAGCCACTCATAGCCTTGTACGTTTTGGCATATACTTGCTATGGGAACCTAAGCTTTTCAATCCAAAGACTTAAGCTCATGTAGTTGGCCTAGTTACTTTCCTTAGGTTTTACCTCAAATGCTTGCTGTTTGACTATGGTTAATTTATCTTTGTTCAAATTATGGCTTATTTGATTTGTTCTTTTTCTAAATAACCTAATTACATTGAGCTCAAACAATTTTTCCTCTAAATCCAAAGGACCAAAACTATTTTTAAAATTTTCAAAATGGTCTTTGGACATAAAACTTTTATAAAACAAGTCAAAAATTCTTTACTTATGACCCAAATACAAAGCCTAAAATCCATTTTTTCTAAAATCTTTTTATAATGGGCTTAGAAACAAAATTATTTTCACTTCATTATGACCTTTTGAATGAGTTTACAAATATTTAAGTTAATTATGAAAATACCAAAAATTAATTGTGGGCCAAGTTCATGCTAAGAACTATTAATCATAGGCTTGTTTTTGGCATGAATCATTCGTTACTTTTTCTAGTGAGAAATCTATTTATAATAAACCTCTTAATTTAGGTTTAATCCAATATAGCATAAAGCTACTTTAGTTGATTGGATTGATTAAAGCCTAATTAATGGGAATTATCATGAACTGATTTCCATGTTCGAAAATATAACTATTGGTTAAAATCGCCTAAGGGAATGTTTTGAAAACAAAATATCCCATGTTGATATTTTGTTAACCATATACCTAGAAAAAGAGACTCGACATTTGTGTATAGAAGTTACAAGGTTGGAAGGGACATCCTAATTATCTTTGTTTGTTTGTTGTTTGTACATACATGCATACATGAATACACACATTGTATAACATATCATTGATCCTTTTTGGCTCATAGACCTAGAGTACAGCAGTTCAAAAGCATACGACAACCCTACCTACCCTAGTGACATAGAATCCAGTGGGGACTAAATTAGCTTCTCACCAAAAGTAATGGATCCCGAATAAATTCAAAGGATGGTGGATGACACCCTCAATGCCAAGATGGAAGAACTAAAGGAGGTCCTAGCTGAGATTGTGAAGAGCCTATTTGCTGTACTTTTGGGGAACACTGCTGAGGCATTGGCTAGCACAAAGAAGCCCAAGGACAAGGGGAAGGCTAAGGTCAGTGAAGTAGCCTTTGAAGATGACAAAGTAGTCGTTGATGATGATGATGACTGGGCTCAATACTTTCAAGATCCTCAAGACAAGAAGGAGCCGAAGGTTGTTGAAAGATCAGCCATGGAAAAGACTGAAACTTTAGATGTTGAGAAACTGATTACTGATTTGGAGAGGAAATTTGAGAAGAAGCTGAAAATTGAGGAAATGTCTGAAGTTGACAAGTTATTTGAACTAGATGTAGAGATCCCGTACAAGTTCAAGATGCCTTCCCTTGCAAAGTTTGATGGAACTAGAAATCCTCATCTCCACATGAAGCAATATATCACTGCTATATAGTCTACCCAAGCTAATAAGGCTCAAACCCTAAGGTAACTTCATGCTTTTGTTGGATCCGATTGTACAGAATTGGTTCAACACCGTAGAGGATAGTACTCAAAAGAATTAGGATTTACTATATAAAGCCTTCATTCAATAATATGGGTATAATACTTAATTGGAGGTTAATTTAATGGAAGTTGAATCCATTCGACAAAGATCGAATGAAAGATTTATCGACTATGTGAAGAGATGGAGGAACAAGGCAGCTTTGCTCAAGAAGAGACCCGATGAATCGGATCATATTAGGATGATTGTAAGAGAAGTGATGCCTAGTCTGTGTGAGAGGATGTCCCGCACTCTTATTAGAGATTTCAAGGATCTTCTTCATGCTGGTTTGCAAATTGAAGAACGGGAGAGGGAGAAGAACTAGTTTTCTGCAAGAAGAAATAAAAAAGGAACTACCAGTCGGGTAATCAAAGTACACATAAAGAAGTCGATGTCAATACAACTGGTCAAGCAAATAGAAGAAAATTTTTAGATCTAGGGAAACCTTTGTCTTGGGTTTTAAACAAACTATAAAAGAAGGGACTATTACAACCATTGGCCCCTCGAACTTTGCTAAACCTTTACCCTCGAAATTTAATACTACAGCCTTTTGTCAATTTCATCAAACACAAGGACATGAGATGGACAAATGCTTATGACTAAAACATGAGATCCAAAATTTGATTAATACTGGAAAGTTGCCTGAACCTAGCAAGTCCAACACTAAAAGCAATCCTTTGTGTAACACCCCTATACCCCATATACGTACACAGCATGCTTATACGATCATAATATACGTATACTAAATATAGAAATGACATGGTTTACAAAACACACAAACCATCCCTTTAATATAATATGAACAATTTTAAAACATTTAAAGGAATTTATAAAATACAATAGACAAAATGTTTACTCAAAACACAGCGGAAAACATAACAAATATTTTCAAGTACATATACTTCAAAACTCAAGTTTTACAATATATAAAATAAGAATACATGATTAGCAGTATGTCTTTGATCTTTAAGCTCCACTATCAACACCTCAAAAATCTAGACTCTACTCGGTCTAGAGGAACACTCCGGTTCTTCCCTGTCACCTGCGCGATGAATCACACTAGCGCTAAGCCAACGGCTTAGTGGTACAAACTACAATAATATTATGCTTTGATGCAATGCCAATGTCACTCAATCAAGTTTCATAAGCAATTCATGAAGTACTATTCATAATTTCCACATCCATAAACAAATTAAAGCAAAGACAAATATATATATATATAAAAACAAAGACAAGCATGGGCCTAAAAAGAAATCTAATATATTATTCAAAGTTCAGAGTTACTGCTTTGGTCCATAATTACAATCATCAAGCCCGTAGGCGATATATATATATCTCTATCCATGGATAGTGTAACAGACCCGGTCTCTTGGACCTCAACCCGGTTAGAACCGAGGAAATCCTCAACCCGGCTAGACTGTTACTGTTTTTGAGGCTTACGACCCAGTCTTTTCACCTCAAAAAATCACATTTCACATTTATCATTTCATATTTTTCAACTGGAATCGGCTTACGACCTGGTCATTTCACCTATCCAGTGATTCATAGGCATGCCGCCAAACTCAGAACTCTGAAAATTGAATTAACATATTAGGCACACAATCATTTAATTTATCTCTTTAACAATTTCTTTCTCAATTCATTTCATATTCCACAATCAATTAGGCAACCATGCCTCAATCATCTCAATTGCATCATTATCACCAAACACATTGGTTTTACATCTCATTATATCTCAAATCACATTAATCAATTCATCACTCAAGTGTACATAACCAATGGCATTAACACACATTTTACATGCTCATCACAACATTCACATTATACCAAACGTACATTATTAATATGCATTAACAATGCATTAGATTTCTTAACACATTTATAATCAAATGTATGTTAAGTCTCAACATCATATGAATGTATGCAATAATGTAGTTTGTACTTACCTCAAGGACAACTCTCACCAAACTCCTCTTCCAAGAATCCACAACACTTGGATTAAGACAACTCAACCCTCTTCAAAATCTAAACCAAAGGAATGATACACATAAGACGACTCAGCTTCCCTCTTCGACCAAATCTTAAAATCTTTTTCCAAGGAGACACTTTCAAAAATACTTTATCTCCAGCATCAAATTCTATGTCTCTTCTCTTTAAATCTGAATAAGATTTCTGCCGATTTGAAGCTTTTTTCAACCGATCCCGAATTATCTTCACTTTCTCTTCAGTCTCTTTAACCAAATCAGGACCAATTAACTTGCCCTCTCCAATTTCATTCCAACATAAAGGCATTCTGCATCTTCTACCATACAATGCCTCAAATGGTGCCATACCAACACTGGATTGATGACTGTTGTTGTAAGCGAATTCCACAAGTGGCAAAAATATGTCCCAACTTCCAGAGAAATCAATGACACAGCTTCTCAACATATCCTCAATAATCTGTATCACTCTCTCTGACTGCCCATCTGTCTGCGGATGGAAAGCAGTGCTAAAGTGCAATCGAGAACCCAAAGCACCGTGCAAACTCTTCCAAAATCTCGAAGTAAATCTAGGATCTCGATCAGACACTAAAGAAATTGGGATTCCATGCAACTTCACTATCTCACTTATATACAGCTTAGCCAATTTTTCAAGAGAATAGCCCATCCGAACTGGAAGAAAATGAGCTGTCTTAGTCAATCAATCTACAATCACCCAGATAGCATCATGCTTCTTCTGAGTCAATGGCAAACTAGACACAAAATCCATTGTTACTCTCTCCCATTTCCATTCAGGCACTGTTAAAGGTTGGAGCAACCCAGTTGGAACTTGATGCTCAGCTTTCACCCTTTGACAAGTGAGATATTTGGACACAAATTCCGCTATGTCTCTCTTCATACCAGACCACCAGTAGTGCTGCTTCAAATCATGGTACATTTTTGTGCTACCTGGATGCATAGCAAAAATCGATTGGTGTGCTTCTTCTAAAATAACCTTTCTCAAACTAACATCATCAGGAACACACAACCTATCTTTAAACCAAAGGCTACCATCATTTTTCACATAGAAATCTCGGCTCTCCCCATTATAACAATATGATACAATCTTCTGAATTTTCTCATCAGTCAATTGAGCCTCTTTAATCCGATCTAACAATACTGGTCTTAATTGTAACTGAGCCAACAATGCACCATCATCACATACTTCAAAATTAGCATACAACGCTCTCAACTCAATAAGCAACGAGAGCGAATAAACAGCCAACCCTGCTAAAGACTTCTGACTCAAGGCATCAGCAACAACATTCGCCTTACCAGGATGATAATCAATCAAACAGTCATAGTCTTTGATCAGCTCTAACCATCACCTTTGCCGAAGATTTAGCTCCTTCTGAACACCCAAATATTTCAAACTCTTATGATCTGTATAAATAAAACATTTCTTACCATACAAATAGTGTCGCCAAATCTTCAAAGCAAAAACTATGGCTGCCAATTCCAAATCATGCGGCTTCAACTATCGAGAAGAATAAGCTATAACTTTACCTTCTTGCATCAAGACACATCCTAACCCATTATGTGAAGCATCACTATAAATCACATAAGTTTTATCTTCCACGGGTAATGTAAGAACAGGCGCTTGAGTCAACATTTCTTTCAACTGCTCAAAGTTAGCTTGACACTAATCCGTCCACACAAATCTAACTCCCTTTCGAAGCAATTTGGTAAGTGGAGTAGCTATCAAAGAAAAACCTTTTACAAAATGTCGATAATAGCCTGCCAAACCCAGAAAACTTCTAACTTCAGTCACTGACTTCGGTGGACTCCAATTCAAAATAGCTTCAACTTTACTTGGATCGACCCTTATACCATCTGCTGAAACTATATGACCAAGAAAAGTCACTCGATTAAGCCAAAACTCACACTTCGACAGCTTAGCATACAATTGCTTCTCTCTCAAGATTTGTAATACCATCCGCAAATGCTTGTCATGCTCCTCTTCATTACGCGAATACACCAAAATATCATCAATGAAGACCACTACAAACTGATCCAGATAGGGCCTAAACACCCTATTCATCAATCCATGAAAGCTGCAGGTGCATTCGTCAATCCAAAAGGCATTACTAAAACCTCATAAAGCCCATACCTTGTGCGGAAAGCTGTCTTAGGAACATCTTCAGCTCTAACCCTCAACTGATGGTACCCTGATCTCAAATCAATCTTGGAAAACACTGCTGCTCCCTTCAATTGATCAAAGAGATCATCAATCCTAGGCAAAGGATATTTATTCTTAATAGTCACTTTGTTCAATTGCTTATAATCAATACACAATCTCAAAGTACCATCCTTCTTCTTCACAAACAACATAGGAGCTCCCCATGGTGAAACACTAGGGCGAATAAACCCTTTATCCAACAACTCCTGCAATTGCACCTTCAACTCTCTCAATTCAGCAGGTTCCATTCGATAAGGAGTGATAGAGATGGGAGTGGTACTAGGCAACAATTCGATACCAAACTCAACCTCTCTCTCAGGGGGGTAACCCTGGCAACTCCTTAGGAAATACATCTGGAAAATCTGCAACTATGGGTATATTATCAAGTTGAGAACCCACTACTCTAGTATCCACAACATGAGCAAGATAAGCATCACACCCTTTTTTAATCAACTTCCTAGCTGTAACAGCTGAAACCAACAAGGATGCAAGTTGTCTCTGCTCACTAGATACCATCACACTCCTACCATCACTGGTTCTCAAAGTGACACACTTCTTTTGACAATCTACCACAGCCCCATACTTAGACAACCAATCCATGCCTAAGATCAAATCATATTCTTTATTTGGCATTTTAGTTTTTAAATAAGATACATGTTTTGGTATGGCAGTCTTTGATTTTTAATGGGGTATATTCTACTGTAATTGCAGATATAAGTAGAGATGGCATCTCATTTATGACAGTCTGTAGAGGGTAGTGCAGAGAGTGTAGCTCCTGATGAGAATAGAGATGGAACTAGAGTTGAGAGAGTTAGTGAGGCCCCTACTTCTGTGCCAGGGAGATCAGCTGCAGATGAGGCTCCGCCGGATTGGTTAAGGCATATGGTAGAACTATTTAGACAAGCTCCAGTGCAGCAGCCGCCACCACCACAGCCTCAGCCTCAGCCTCAAGTGCCAGTGAGACATTATGATAAATTGAGAAAATATGGAGCTGAGGATTTCTTGGGCACTACTGATCCTGCAGTGGCTGAGCAGTGGTTGGATAAAGTACAGAGGATATTCATCCAGTTGCAAGCTACTCCAGATGAGAAATTTGACTATGCCAGATCCCTCTTACAGAAAGATGCCTATGACTAGTGGAAAACGGTTCCTCATGCCATGGATGATCCACCTACATTATCTTATGGTGATTTTCAGAGGGAGTTCGAGCAGAAATATACTCTGAGGGAGTATAAAGATATTAAGAAGATGGAATTCCTGAATTTGAGGCAAGAAGATCAGACAATGACAGAATATGAAATTGAGTATATCCGGTTGAGTCATTATGCCGGGGGAATTATCTCTGATGAAATAGACTGGTGCAGAAGATTTGAGGAGGGATTGAGGACCTCTATTATGTGCATTGTGGCTGGTTCTCGGTACCAGGATTTCTCTCAGCTAGTTGCAGCAGCTAGAAGTGTTGAGAGAGCACAAGGTATTGCAGCAGCTGCTACTGAGTAGGAGACCAGAGTTAGAAGATCCCAGTTTGAGGCAGGATCTTCATCTATGAAGAGGGGTCGAGGAAGTTTTGTTCCGAGGATCAGTAGAAGTCAGAGGCAGTCTGGCAGATCAGTGCAGTATCAGAGTGGCGCAGTGGAAGCGTGGTGGGCCCATAACCCACAGGTCCCAGGATCGAAACCTGGCTCTGATACCAAAATAATTGTAACACCCCTATACCCCATATACGTACACAACATGCTTATACGATAGTAATATACGTATACTGAATATAGAAATGACACAGTTTACAAAACACACAAACCATCCCTTCAATATAATATGAAAAATTTTAAAACATTTAAAGGAATTTATAAAACATAATAGACAAAATGTTTACACAAAACGCAGCGGAAAACATAACAAATATTTTCAAGTACATATACTTCAAAACTCAAGTTTTACAATATATAAAATAAGAATACATGATTAGCAGTATGTCTTTGATCTTTAAGCTCCACTATCAACACCTCAAAAATCTAGACTCTACTCGGTCTAGAGGAACACTCCGGCTCTTCCCTGTCACCTGCGCGATGAATCACACTAGCGCTAAGCCAACGGCTTAGTGGTACAAACTACAATAATATTATGCTTTGATGCAATGCCAATGTCACTCAATCAAGTTTCATAAGCAATTCATGAAGTACTATTCATAATTTCCACATCCATAAACAAATTAAAGCAAAGACAAATATATATATATATAAAAACAAAGACAAGCATGGGCCTAAAAAGAAATCTAATATATTATTCAAAGTTCAGAGTTACTGCTTTGGTCCATAATTACAATCATCAAGCCCGTAGGCGATATATATATATCTCTATCCATGGATAGTGTAACAGACCCGGTCTCTTGGACCTCAACCCGGTTAGAACCGAGGAAATCCTCAACCCGGCTAGACTGTTACTGTTTTTTAGGCTTACGACCCAGTCTTTTCACCCCAAAAAATCACATTTCACATTTATCATTTCATATTTTTCAACTGGAATCGGCTTACGACCTGGTCATTTCACCTATCCAGTGATTCATAGGCATGCCGCCAAACTCAGAACTCTGAAAATTGAATTAACATATTAGGCACACAATCATTTAATTTATCTCTTTAACAATTTCTTTCTCAATTCATTTCATATTCCACAATCAATTAGGCAACCATGCCTCAATCATCTCATTTGCATCATTATCACCAAACACATTGGTTTTACATCTCATTATATCTCAAATCACATTAATCAATTCATCACTCAAGTGTACATAACCAATGGCATTAACACACATTTTACATGCTCATCACAACATTCACATTATACCAAACATACATTATTAATATGTATTAACAATGCATTAGATTTCTTAACACATTTACAATCAAATGTATGTTAAGTCTCAACATCATATGAATGTATGCAATAATGTTGTTTGTACTTACCTCAAGGACAAATCTCACCAAAGTCCTCTTCCATGAATCCACAACACTTGGATTAAGACAACTCAACCCTCTTCAAAATCTAAACCAAAGGAATGATACACATAAGATAATAAGACTAAGAACCAACTAGGGCAAACTCTACACATGACACGCTCAACAACACGGGCGTGTCCCTGACCGTGCCCTAACTCCACAACACAGAAGCTTTGACATGCTCAAAACCACGGGTGTGTCACTGGACGTGTAATACCTTCTGTCTCACAGAAACATTGACACGTCCAACAACACGAGCATGTTCATGGCCGTGTCAATTCTCCAACATCACAGTAGCTATGACACGCCCAGTGACATGGGCGTGTCACTGCTTGTGTCACCCATCCAAGAACACAGACCTAATGACACGCCTAAAAACCTGGACGTGTTCATGGGCGTGTCAGGCCAAAAATGCATATTTCGGCCACAACAACACTACCTCTAACAAATCTCTTCTTTCCACCATTTTCCACTTCAAACAACCTTAATTAAACTCACCCAAAAACCATAACAAACTTGCAAAAATACCAAATTAACTCAAAACATACATCAAACACAAATCATAATTATCACCTCAAACCCCAAAACACAACCACAACACCTTCACTTCCAACAAACTTACTCTTTCCTTCAATCCAATCCCAAAATCCAAAATCACTTGAACCAAACACTCTTAAACACACTCACAATCAAACAAACACATATCAACCCCAATCTTAACTCACAAACTCAAAGAAATCAAAGAATCAAGTGGAAAACTTACCAAGGATGAAGAAACTCTTAAATTTCCAACTTGAATACTTGAATACTTCCTTCAATCTTGAGTATGAAAGATCAAATCTCTCTCTTGCTCTCTTGATAGGGAGTGCCGGCCAAAACTAAGAAAAGAAAAGGAAAGAAAAGAAAAGAAAGTGAACCATGGAGGAAGAAAGAAAGAAAGAAGAAAAGAAAGAAATCAAAGTCAAATCCCCATCCACTATCTCCTCAAAACCCTCTCCTCCAAGCATTTAATATTAAAATATTCTAAATATCTCCATCCACTTCCACTCACTTAAATTCCACTTAATTAACTTAATTAATTTAAAATCATTAACTAACCATCTTTTGACTTCACATTTGACTTGTATATGTTGTATATATCACTATATATACAACATATACACTCTCTCTTCACTTCCTTTCTCTTTTCAATTAATCACATATACACTTATCCAATTACAGCAATTATTATACCAAACTTCTAGGGCATACTTTGGGATATTACACTTTGCCCAATCACCAGGAACTTTCATGATAGGAGGAGGAGTCGAGGAAGATTTTGTCTTTCAAGATTGGAATATCGAAGATGTGGAATGAGGAGAAATTTTATTCAACAAACTTCCCTTAGCTTGGAGTGTTGCTCTATTTATTTTGTTTTTTTTAATATTTAATTAGAAAAATTATGTTTTTCAAATTATGTTTATTTGAATAAATTATTTTCATCAAATTTTTCATGGTCTTTGTTCATTTCAGTGTCCAACCGATGACGAACCTACCTTGATATTTATAAATTGGCATTTCTATGCATCATGGTCCAAACGACTTTACTATGTGAGAGAATTTTTTTTATAGCATTGAGTTGTGTATGCTTACTTAGAGAGGGCTCCTACATAATGACCTTTGTCTAGATCCTAGTTAGTCTTAGAACATTCTTTGACGGACTTTCAAGGCGAAATTGAACTTTGCTTATTTTAGGGAGAGATGATCTAGGCATTGTTTGGTAAGCCAACAACTAGTATCCACCTAATTAAATATCAATCCCTAGTTGTCCCTTTGAGCCTTTATCAGATTTTTATTTTCTCTTTATTGAATTATAAGCCCAATGACCTACCCTGAGCTGTTGTTACACTTTTGACAATCTAATGATCACTAAGGTGAAGAGGCAAGAAGATAAAAGAAAGGAATGCATAGTCAAGACCATATGGATAGTTGAAGTTCTCAAGACCATAAGGTTAGTTGAAGTTCACCATATATTAGACCTAATATGTCCAATTTATTATGATGATTTATCCTTACTGAAATAAGACTCACTCTACTCCACTCATCCATAAATAGAAGTATAGAATGGTGCAAGCGAGATAATCCTTTTGGAGCTAAGACCCAACACAAAAAAAATAAAAAAAAACAAATAAAAGAATAAAAGAAAAGGAAAAGATAAAGATAAAGAGAGAAAAAGCAAAAAAAAAAACAAAAAAATAAAGAAAAAGGAAAAAAAGAAAAAACTGGTCCTGAGTTTGTGCAAAATCAAAAGGAAAAAGAAAATATAAATGATAGTCTAGAAAGCCAACCGGGTTTTCATTTACCTAAAGCAGTAGAAGGCAAAGACAGTTTGAATTAAATTGGTCCAACCCAACCAGAAATTCAACCAAAATTAAAGAGATAGAAGAAAGGTCATCTAGTGATTGAAAGTCCTATAGGGAAGAAGGACAAAATGATAAAATGCTAAAAAGGAGAGAAAAAAAAAGGGAAAAGAAAAAAAGGGAAAGGAATATGGGTACCAGACTGTCCGAATCAAGATCCAAATTCATGCTTCCAACTGTCTAAACAAGAAATTTATAGTGTGAGGGTTTGTCCATTGTGTCACAAGGGCTCCAACTTACCAATGGCCTTCATTTAACCCGTGTCCCTTATAGACCCCATTTCAAGCCTATTAAAGACCTGTTGCTCTCTCTTGGTAGGTAGAGTTTATTAGTGGAGATAGTTTGAATAAGCATGCATATGAGGTAGACAATATTTAAACTCAATAAGACCTTTGGCTAAGTAATGTGTATGTGCCTATCTGAAGTGCAACAATTCTTGCTCAAATAGAAATGATTCTCGAGTTTATTACGGTAACTAGGATTATCATATTATAGATATGTTAATTTGAAAAATTGAGTCCTAAGGTAAATTGACACTGATTTGGCAAATCTAAAATTTGATTTCAAAATTAAAAATTCAAGATTTAAAAAAAAAAAGAGAAAAAAAACTGTTGCATAAACCTTCAAGTTAAGGGAAGTATGTTGAACTGTTGAACCTTGAATGACACATTGGGGCAAGGTAAATGATTATTGACAAGGTTATGAAGAAGCTACCAAGTGACATGATGAATCATAGTTTGAAATGAATGTATCTTTGACTCTGCTGCTTAGGGTCTCCACCACTGATGTCCTCAACATCTTAAAGATAAATGTGAAGCCTTTTGCCATTCCAATGCAAGACCTGAATGGGCATCTTGAAGGAGTCGATGAGAACACTTCAGCTGATCACCACAGTCTGTGAGTCAGTGGAATCACTATAAGTATCATCCATGCATATCACACTCCATTTTTCTTTGTCAAAAGTAAACAACAATATTCTATGAAGCAACCATGAAGCAGATATGGAATCAAGGGGGCATGAAAGGCCCATTGCTTGAGGAAGCTCCAGTCATTCTGCAAAAGAAGAAATGCATACTTGTTCGAGGAACTAAATAATATACAAACAACAACTAAAGCCCACATAGAAAAATATTTTCAATTTTTTGGGTTTATGCATACACAAAATATTTTCAGACTCACTTTCAATATTTTGCCACGCAGTGGGCAAGGAGATGGAAGGAGATGATATAATAGCCAGCTAAAAAATAGCTAAATTTTTTGCAAAAGTAAAAAAAAAAGAAGAAGAAAGAAGAAGAAAAGAACAAAAAAGAAGAAAATAAGAATCCCAAAAGAAATAATGATGCAAAAGACAAAAGATCGGTCCAGCTAAAAGATCTGAAGCTAGGGTATAGACCCGATCTCTAATGGATAAAGATCCACGTTTCAAGGGTAAAGACCCCATCTCCAATAGATAAAGATCTATGTTTCAAGGGTAAAGACCCGATTTCCAATGGATAAAGATCCATGTTTCAAGGGTAAAGACCATATTCTAATTGATAAAGATCCATGTTTCAAGGGTGAAGACCCGATCCCCAAGGATGAAGATCCATTTTCAAGGGCAAAGACTCAATCTCCAATGGATAAAGATACATGTTTCAAGGGTAAAGACCCGATCTCCAATGGATAAAGATCCATATTTCAAAGGTAAAGACCCGATTTCCAATGGATAAAGATCCATATTTCAAGGGTAAAGACCTGATCTCTAATGGATAAAGATCCATATTTCTTGGGTAAAGACCCGATCTCTAATGGATAAAGATCCATATTTCAAGGGTAAAGGCCCACAATCCATTAAAGAATGGAACAACCAGTTAAGCCAGAATTCTTAACTGATAAAAGGTCAGTCTCGGGTCGAAGTACCCAAATCTAATCCAGTCTCAAGGTCTAAGTACCCAAATCAAATTTAGTCTCGGGTCTAAGTAACCAAATCAAAATGAATCTCGGGTCTAAGTACCTAGTCTCGGGTCTAAGTACCCAAAACAAATTCAGTCTTAGGTCTAAGTACTCAGTCTTCAGTCTAAGCCCAAATCAAATTTAGTCTCGGGTCTGAATACAAAGTCTCAGGTCCAAGTATCCAAATCCAATCGAGAATTCACCCAAATTAATCCTGGTCCAGAACCTAAACCAACTCCAATCCTGAGTCTAGAATCATCTTAGCCAAAATCAATTCAAAGTCATGTTTCTTTTCACTCTCTGAAAAAATTTAAGATCGTTCAAGCAGGGGACAAACTGTAGACCCTTGATTTTGGTCCTAGCTAATATGATGTTAATTTCAAACTTTGATTGGATTAATATATTTTAATGACGCGTAAAATAAGCTAATTAAACTTTTAAAACTCTAATTGGGTCTGATTTAAAAGGTTTGGTTGGTTTTTGTTTGATACATGTGCACTAAACCCTAAAACAGGTCCAATTCAAAGGTTTGGTTGATTTTTCACTTAATTCAGGTAGCCTTTAGGTAATAGGGGTGTCCCATGTCGAATAAGGGCATCCAAATTCGACATGGGAAGTCCCATATTGAATTAAGAGCCTCCCAATTTGATATTTAACCAAACCCACCCCATATCAAATTGAGAGCCCCAATTCGATACGGGGCTATCTCATATCGAAATGGGGCGAGCCCCAATTCGATATAGGACATCCCCGTATCAAAATGGAGCTTTCCCATTTTGATATGGGCTGCTCCCATATCAAAATGGAGCCCATTTTGATATGGGATAACTCCATATAGAAATGGAGCTCTCCTATTCCGATATGGCGTGGGTTTGGCTTTCTATATCGAATTTGGATGCATATTTTGACATGGACTTGGACTCTATAGAATTAGAATTACTTAAGTTCAACATGAAGTTGGTTTTCATTAAATAAAAGGTTTACTAGTTTGATATGGACTCCGTTTGTGTCCAATATACTAACTAATTTGATATGCGTCCATTTAAACCTAATATCACGTTATAAATACAGGTGTTAAGAGATGTGGGAAGGACTTTTTGATATCTCTTTAGATGAGTAGAAAGTAGTAACCCTAAATTAGCAAATATTAAATAGAGACCAGTAGACACTCAAGCGAGGAACCACGAACAAGCAAACAAGCGAGCAGTGTGCAGCAACTGAAAAAGCAAACAACATGGTAGTAGCCAAAATACTAAACAAGGCAGTAGGCATATTGTCTTGTCCTCAATTCAACAAAAAAATACAAGGCTGATACAAACGTTTGAATTGGATCAAAGTTTGATTATTAGTGGAATCAATAAACGAAGGTACACCTCTAAACTTAAATTTATTTAAATGCACCATAGTAAATTTTGGCGATTGTTCATATCTTTCATGCAAAGCAAATAATACAAGTAACTATATTTTTCAATGTAAATAATTTTAGCCCTATTTTCATGAACCTTAATCTTTTCTTAAACCCTAAACCCTAGTTTCTAAATCTAAACCCTAAAACTCTGGTTTTTTTAAACATAAACCCTCTAAACCCTAATTTATGCAAAAAACCCTAATTGAAGATGTAAACTTAAATCTATGTGTTTATTATTTTATTTAGTTTTAGATTTGATTACATAAATTATTATATGCTTTAATGATTGATTTATTTGATTTTAATACCTGATTTGTCTAATTTATCATGGATGAAAATTTTCTTGATTATTATTTATTTATTAAAATTGTAAGTGGCATGTTTCCATGATTCGGTACCTCATTAATTAATTTTCATATAATTTAAATTATTTTCATATTTTGGGATTAATGTAAAGGACATGTTTTCACCTTTTGGTGGGTGTCCTATTTAGTTTTAGCCATTGGACGATGTAAGGACATATTTCCATCATCGGATGGGTTTCCATTTATTTGTTTTGTTTGAACATTACTATGGTTTTTAATAAAGTATTTATTTATTCTTATGATTGCATGTAGTATGGATAATATTGTATTAATTAAGAATTTTATAATATTAAGACTTGAAAAGGAGGCCGGTTCCAATGAACCAGGCATTGTGGGGGGTGCTGGGTCATTCACACCTTCCTTACATGTACCCAACTTTCCAAACCCATTTAGGGGTTAGGAATTCCTTAGGAATCGAGTCATCCACCCCTTTCCTTTTCCCGACCTATCCGGGTGGCTACTCCATTTTGTCCGGGTTTAGGCCCATGTTCTCTACGGCCCTGAGCCTAACAGTATTGAAGTTGCAAAAACCATTCCACATGGGAGTGGAGGCAAAAATCCCCACTCACAATGTTTCAACAATGTTCCCCAAAAGTGTAGCTAGTTGGTTCTTCATAGTCTCAGCTAGGGCCTCCTTCAATTCTTCTATCTTGGCTTTGAGGGCGTCGTTCACCATCCTTTGAATCTATTTAGGCTCCATTGCTTTCAATGAGAAGCTAATTGAGTTGCTACTAGATTCTATGTCATTGTCATAGGTTAAGTTGTCGTATGCTCTTGAACTGCTGTACTCTAGGTTTGTGAGCCAGAAAGAATCAATGCCATGTAATGCAATGTGTGTATACATGTATGCACAAGTAACAATCAAACACAAATAATTAGGATGTTCCTTCCAACCTTATAACTTTCACACATGAATGGCGAGTCTCTTTTTCTAGGTATATAGTCAACAAAATATCAACATGGGGTATTTTATTTTTGAAAATTTTCCTTGGATGATTTAACCAATAGTTGAATTTTCAAATTTAGAAGTCAGTCTATGATAATTTTCATAAGTAGGCTTTAATATATTGAATCTCAATGAAAATAACTTTTATGCTATATTTGATTAAAACTAAATTAAGAGGTTTATCATAAATAAGTTTCCCATTTTAAAAAAATAACTAATGATTCATGCCGAAAATAAGCCCGTGATTAATAATTGTTGGTATAAACTAAGCCCACAGATGATTTTGGTATTCCATAATTGACCTCAATAATTTGTAAGCTCATTTAAGAAAAGGTTTTAACAGATTTTTAAAAGCCCACTTAAAAGGTTTGTTAAAAATGATTTTTGGGCTTTGAACTTAGGTCACGAGGAAAAGGATTTTTGACCCATCTTAAAAGGTTTTCATGCCCAAAGACCTTGAAAATTTTAAAAATTGAAATTTGGTATTTTATATTTAAAGGAGAAAATTATATTGAGTGTACAATATAATTAGGTCATATTAGAAAAAGAATAAACCAAATAGGCCATGGTTCAAACAAAGATATATTTATCATAGTCAAACAACAAGCATTTGGGGTAAAAACCTAAGGATAGTAACTAGGCCAATTACATGAACTTTAGACTTTGGGTTGAAAATCTTAGATTCCCATAGCAAGTATATACCAAAAGGTATAAGGCTATGAGTAGTTATGCCATGTTCAATCTCCATGCCTTGAGTGAAAGTATGGTATCCTTACATAACACAACATAGGTTATACGGGCATCCTAACTCACGCACACAATGCAATCTAAATGATGCAATGGGCAATATTATAATAAGAAAGAATAAAATAATATAAAGACTAACGAAATCAACTTCTCTTATCCCCAGTGGAGTCGCTATTGTGAGCAAGGATTTTTGCCCCCACTCCTATATGGAATGGTTCTTACGATTTTGGTACTGTTAGGCTTAGGGCCATAGAGAACACGAGCCTAAACCTGGAGAAAATAGAGTCACCACTCGGACGAGCTGGGAAAATAGAAAGATGTGGATGACTTGATTCCTAAGGAATCTCCAATCCCCTATTGGGTTTGGAAAGTTGGGTATGTATGGAGAAGGTGAGAATGATCTAGCACCTCCATAACGCCCAGTTCATTGGAACCGGCCTCCTTTTTAGGTCTAAATATTATTGAATTCTTAAATATTACAATATCATCCACATTACATGCAATTATCAAAATAAATAATCATCCATCATCTTTATTAAAATAAAGAAAACAAAACAGGCTCCCATCCGTGGATGGAAATATGCCTTTACAATGTCCAATGTTCAAAAACAAAATAAATAAAATAGGACACCCACCATTTTGTGGAAGCATGTCCTTTACATTAATCCAAAACTTAAAGCAAATAAAATTACATTAAACTTAACAAATGGGGTACCCACAAAGTTGAAACATGCCTCTTACATTATTAAAACTTAAATAATCAACCAAATCAAATCATTCATTCATTCAACATGAGAAAAATAAAAATAAATCATTCATAAAAAATATTAATAAATCATTAATCATATCTAAATTTTAATAAAGCATCAAATATATAAATTTAGGGGTTTACACCTTAAATTAGAGTTTTTAGATAAAATTAGGGTTTTAAGGTTTAGATTTAAAAACTAGGGTTTGGATTAGGATTTAGGTTGGATTTTTGAAATTAGGGTTTGGATTAGGGTTTACTAACTATTTTTGGATTTTAGGGTTTTAGGTTTACTAACTATTTAGAAGACTTATTTATGATTTTTGAAGTTGAGACATGGATTATGGTTTTGTAAATTAGAGAAGACAAATGATTTTTGGAAGTTGAGACACAAATTATGGTTTTGTAAATTGGAGAAGACAGGCTTTAGGGTTCTTGGTCATTAGGAGCACAGATTAGGGTTTATCAAAATATGACCATCATAAAAACTGTAAAAGCACTTTAACATGGATTTTTTTATAAATACTTATATGTAATCTGGTTTGTGGACATTTAAAACATTATGTGAATAATTCTAATGCTATGGTGATTTAATGGAACGAGTTACTAGTTATACAAAAAATAAAAAGAAACAACTATACTTACTGTGTATTTGTGTATAAATTAAAAATTAAAAGAATGAACTTTAAACAAAGGCAGTTTGATTGATGAAATAGTAATAATTATCTCTCTGAAAATTTAAATGAATTAAATTAGAAAAACACACTTTCGTTTGTAGATTCCACTAAAATTAACCATTGATACTTTTGCATGCACCAACCTTATTCTTTTTTGTCAGATGAAATCAATCCAGTGAGCTACTGCCCTGATAGTGTTTGATCTTTTTCTTGGCTATTTGATAATGTTTTGTAGTTGCTTTGTTGCTCTATCAAAATTACCATGTTTCTCCTCTTTTCCTTATTATTTTTAAATCTATATTTATAGAAGGATGTATTAGGTTAAACCTATATTTAACTTCATATTTAGAAAAGTCTCCTAAGGCATATCGAATTAATTTGAAAGAAATCATGTGCATGTCAGATTAAAACTACTTTAATTTGAGGCAAACCAAGACTATGTTGAATTAAAACAATCCTAATCCAACATGGAATCAAAGTTCATATTGAATTGGCAATCCTAATTTGACATGGACAACTCCATATCTAATTAGGATTGCCCTAATTCGATATGGAGTCCCCTGATTGGCCCAATATCAAATTGAGGTCCCAATTTGATATGGGGTTGCCCATATTGAATAGGGTGTCCCAATTTGACATGGGGACACCCCATATCAAATTGGGCCTCCCAATTTGATAGGGATCCCCCAATTCAACATAGACACACCCACACCAAATTTTGAGTCCAATACAAGGCCGATATTGAATTAAAACGAACCAAACCTTCAAATCTAACTTATTTAGGGTTTTAAAAGTTTAAGTAGCTTATTTTATGCCTCATAGAAATATACCAATCAAATTCAATGTAACATCCCAAATCCCAGATTGGTAAGAAATAGACATAACCTATAACTTGAGCTCGACTTTCATCCAAGTTAATGACAAAATTAGAGAGTCTCAAAGAATAATTAATTGTTTATTTGTGTCTTAGATAGATGTATAACTTGAAATTACTCAATTTAGAGTTGTACAGAATAAGATATGATGGATTTAGTAGACAATGTGCAAGCTGCCTCAGGACAGCATAGTAGGCTTGACTTTGAAGGACCGTCAAAACTCAGATATAACTCGGATCGACCTGAAATTTTGACACAATGTAGCCCCAGATGTCTAGTTTCAGTGGGAATAAGAATTACTTAATTTGAAGTTGTGAGTAAAAATATATTAATAAAGACAGACAGCAAGGTCAGGAAGGGATATCAAAAGGACCTAAGTGAAAATTTCTCAAAAGTTAGGGGTAACTATGTAAACTTAAAAATTAAGAGTCAGAAGTTTTTAATAGTGCCCATATCCGACCCCGGAAGAATATTATAGAGATTAATCGGGTCGCAACGACGTGTAACGGTTTTTCTAGGAAATGTCCCGTTAAAGAAAAATGAAGACATTTTGACTAGGGGCATTTTGGTCATTATCAATTAAAATTATACATGAATTTAAAGTAGGAAATAAAAAAATGAGTACGTAGAGGATGACGAGGGGTGATATATGAAACGATCGTCAGTAGAAACGGAGCTGGAAGAAAACTTGAGCAAGGAAAGGACCTAAAGGGAATTTTGTAAAAAGATGAGGGCTTATCGGTAATTTTTTAAAATGACTTGGAAACCTAAAATAGACCTTATAAATAGAAAGTAGAGGTCAAGAGGATCAAAACTATATGTAGTATGACTCGTGGAACTGTACGGTTTAAAAGATATGATCGATTAATCGCCGGAACGTAAAGTGGGCTCGATTTTGTGTCGGGACCGTATGGGTAACCCGGGACAACTTTAGGATATCCTATGGGAAGAGGGACAAGTGGAAAGAAGTAAAGGAAAAGAAAATTATAAAAATCTAATGTTGGCCAATCAAAAATAACCATTTAGCATGAGTAATAAATGAAGAAAGAGAAAGGTGGACAAGTGGTCTTAAAGGGTTTAACCAACACATAAGGTGATCATCATTTCCTTTGTATATAAATATATGTGATATGAAGAACAAACTCTCTCTTTTTCCACTTACAAATTTCGGCCAACAAAGGGAAACACCAAAGGACTTCCAAGTGTCTCCAAATTTGATTTTTAAGGTAAGCTTTTAAGGTTTTCTAGTAAGTAGACTTTAATTTTAGGTAGTTATATATTTATTGGAAGATTGGAGATTAGAATCTTTATGTGGAATTGGAAAAATATTAAGTAAGTGATGAGATTAATTGATTAAATGGAAGAATAAAGATGTATAAAGATTAATAAGGTTGGATTAGGGGTTTCGGTTGGAAAAGAAATGGAGGATAACTTATTATTTTGAATTTCTAAGGTTTATGTTGTATCTTGAATTTATTGAAGGAGAAATAAAGAATTAAAGAAGGAGAAGAAGGAAAAGCTAAGAGGAATTAAAGAAATAAGGTTTGGTACTTTACCTTTGAATAATTACTTTTGATTTGGTGCTTTACCATAAAAGAAATTCTATTTTCTTACAAACTTTGGTTTATGGAAATTTTGATGTTGATGAACTTTAATTAGTTTGATTTGAGTTAAACATGCAAAAGTTGTTAAAGGGAAGTGTTTGAATTTCACTTTACTATTAAAGAAGCCTTAATATTGACTTGCAAAAGAAAAATAAACTATCCTATGCATTTCAAATGTTTGGGCTGAAATGGTCCCAAATTGACAGCTTCTGGACTATTTTTGTGGCAATTGTTTGGGGCAGCAAACGAATGAATTTTTCAACGAAATTTTATATGAAATTAGTCAACATATGAAATAAGTTTTCTGTAAAATTTCAGCCAAAAATAAGATCATTTACTTGGTCAAATGCATAACTGAAGTGGACTGAAATTTTGACGAAAACCCAGATTTTACTATTCATGTGGTCATGCCATTTTGCGTTGCCGATTTTTCTCGCCGCAACACTATTCATTTGGTCAATTTGTGATCTTTTGAGGAATGCTTTGAAATGTTTGATGTGTTTATTGTAGATGTTAAATATGTGAAAAAGAGTAACGGTTTGACCAAAGAAAGTGGTGCGCGGCATAAATGGCAAAGCGCAATGAGAATTTAAATTGATTTTTTGAATCATTCTAAAATGAAGTTGAGACTTAAATTGAATCATTTTAATCTTTTTGCTCTACTGGATAGTGGGAGTGGTAGATAAGGGTATGGTGCACTATACTAACGCATGCAGTACTGCTCATTATTGTGATATGATATTTTATTAAGTGGTGAGGCCACTGAAGCCAATGGGGAGGCCCATTGGTTATAACCAGGATGGGGAGGCCCATTCCTGTGATCTGATATCGGTGGTGAGGGCCACCTATGTTACAGTGGGGAGGCCCACTTCCTTATCACTATGGTTCCCTATATACCAGTAGAGCTAAAGCCAGAGCCTGAGCCAAAGTCCTGTTTTCTAAAACTACGTACTGCAATATGAGTTTGAATTATGGTTTTTACAATTGTTGAAAGTATATCTACACTGAATGGACAATAACTTTCATTGGTTTAATGTTGGTTGATTTATGATTTAATTAATTCCTTTTATTTCAAATGCTTTCATGTTTTACTATATTTTCATCGGTAAAGTACCCACTGAGCGTCATTGCTCAGCGAGTTAAGTTTTCCTTGACTCGTAGGTTCGGAGCAGTAGCTATTTCTTAAGAAGCGACGACCAGACCCACAACAATCTCAGGGTAGATCTCTTAGTTTCCATTATGAGATAGCTAGTTGTGGCATGTATATGTATATATATAAGATGGAGAATTACTATGTTATATTGTACGTTAGTAGTATGTAATAATAATAAACCTCTACTTTATTTTAGAAGTGTGAACTCTTCTTGCAGGTTGTAGTTGAGGGTATAAGGTGGATTCATTGGGAGTGTATTGAGATTGATTGTATTCGCATTGGTTTGTGTAAAAATTATTTTCAAAAATAAAAAAAAATCAGTTTTGTCGACACTTGGGACCAAATTTCTAGGCGAACCTCTGGCAAAATTTCTGTAAAAACTGGAACAAAAATTTGACTAAGTAAAATTTGTAGCAACTTTAGGCAAGTGTGGCGCCTCTACTCGGCTACACATGTAGGTCGGGAAGGGGTGTTACATTGAATGATTTAAAAAAGGTTTAAGCCATTAAAAGTGGATTGAACTTGACTAGGCCTTCTTTAATTATGATCGGATTAGCTATGGCCAAAATCAAAGGTCTACAACACGGCCAAGCTTCATCCGTCTTGGCCAAGATAATGGGACCTAGCCAATGACATGACCAAACTTGTGAACATGTCTAATTCTATTTTAATTTCAATTCATTCTCATGGGGGACATGACCATGACACTAGAATGTGTCTACTTCTGCCTTGAAATCTTGCCCATTTTAGTCATACAGTTGAAGGACATGACTAGGACTTGTCACAACTTGGCCATGTTGCTTACTTCTCCTAAAATTTTCTTTCAATAATAGACGTAGTACATTTGATTTGATCCATATGGTTTGGTTTAACATTAATTGTTTTGGTGGAGCCAACAACGTCTGTATGGTTCTAGTATTTTAATGAATTATTATTCTTATTTGGTACATAAACTTGTAGATTTATTTTGCTTTGATTTATTATTTTGGCTTTGCTAAATTAATGTCAATGTACCTCAGGACTTGATTTTCCAAATTAACATATCTACAACATGACAACCCTAGTTACCATACTAAACTCGGGAATCATTTCTATTTAAGCAAGAATTGTTGCACTTCAGATAGTCACATACACATTACTTGGCCAAAGATCTCTTTGGAGTTTAAATATTGTCTATCTCATATGCATGCTTATCCAAACTATCTCCACTAATAGACTCTACCTACCAAAAGAGATCAACAGGTCTTTAATAGGCTTGAAATGGGGTCTATAAGGGACATGGGTTAAATGAAGGCCACTTGTAAGTTGGAGCCGTTGTGGCACAATGGACAAACCTTCACACTACAAACTGCTTGTTGGAACCTTAGGCAGTTGAAAACATAAAAAGATAGAGCTTTGAGAGTTCTCCCATCTTTTTGGCATTAATCTAGATCTTGATTGGGATAGTCTTGCCATTTCAAAAAAAGTTTGGTACCCAAATTCATTTCTTTTCTTCTTCTCCCTTTTCTTTCTTTTTATTTTTCTTACTCTTCCCTTTTCTTTGAGCATTTTTTCATTTTGTCCTTCTTCCTTGTAGGACTGTCAAGTATAGGACTTTCAAAAACTAGGTGACCTTTCTCTTTTTCTTCTCCAATTTTGATTGAATCTTTGGTTAGGTTGGACCAATTTAAGTCAAACTGTCCTTATAAACCAAATGGAAGCCTTTTACTGCTTTAGGTAAAAGAGAACTCAGTTGGCTTTTTGAACCGCTTTTTTAGGTTTTACCCTTTTTTCTTTTCTTTTTTCCTCTTTTTTTTTCTTTTGTCCTTTTGTCCTTTTCTTTTTTTCCTTTTTTTCCTTTTCTTCTTCTTTTCTTTTCTTTTTCTTTTATTTATTTTTTTTGTTCTAGCTCTAAAAGAGTTGTCTTTTTGTACCAACTTGGATTTCTTATAATGGATAAGTGGAGTGACATAAATCTCCTTTAATAGGGATAAATCATTTGTTACTCTGATGTTATCTTGATAGATTGGAGATATTAGGAGAACTTCAACTACCCTTATGGTCTTGATAACATCAACTATCTTCATGGTCTTGACTGTTCATTTCTTTCTTTGATCTTCTTGCCTCTTCATCTTAGTGATCATAAGACTTGTCAAAAGTATCACAATAGCTCAGGGTAGGTTGTTGGAGTTATATGCCAATGAAAAGAAAGATAAAATTTTATGAAGGCTCAAAGGGACAACTAGGGATTGATATTTAATTGGGTGGATACTAGTTGTTGGCTAACCAAACAATGCCTAGATCATTTCTCCCTTAAATAAACAGAGTTCAATTTTGCCTCAAAAGTTTTTCAAAGCTTGTTCTAAGACTGACTAGGACCTAGACAAAGATAATTATGCAGGAGCCCACTCTAAGTAAGCATACGCAACTCAATGCTATAGAGCAATTCCCTTACCTAGTAAAGTCATTCAAGTCATGATGCATAAATATATTAATTCATGAATTATCAAGCTAGATTCCTCATTGGTTGAGCACCAAAATAAACAAAGACCAATAACAATTTTAACAAAAATAATTTATTTGAAGCAACTTTAAATTTGAAAAATACAATTGTTCTAATTAGATATTAAAGAAAGCAAAATTGAAAAGCAACATTCAAGCTAAGGAAAGTTCATTGAGTTGGAGTTGAAGATACTTCATTTATTTAGACATATCAAGGGCAAGGATTTTTTCCATCATCAAGAGTCATTGCTTCATCATCCACAGTTAGCCCAAGCTTTCTTAGTGGCACATTATCTTTATCAGCTTCTCTATCCATATTATCACAGTATGACAAGATAAAACTCTTCATGAAGGTTGTAAGGGATGGCGCCCTTCCAAATTTAGGTAGAGGATCATTCTTAGTGTTGGGCTTATCAGGTTCAGGCAACTTTTCACTGTCAATCAAATTTTGGATCTCTTGCCTTAATCAAACACATTTATCTGTCTCATGTCCAGCATTTAATGGAATTGACAGAAGACCTTGGCATCAAAATTTGGCGGTAGAGGCTTATGTAGAGACCAAGGTGCCAATGGTTGTAGCAAATCCATTTTTATTAGATTTTCTAACATCTTTGACAAAGACTCCCATAAGTTTGAAAATTTATGCTTCTTTGTTGGCTCAGTTGTTGCATTTTTCTCAACACCTCCCTTTTCCCTTTGACTTTGCCCACTAGGGTGATAGCCGCTCTTATTGCTTCACTTAGGTAGCACATGGTTCGGTTGGTCTTGTAGAATAGGGATTGATCTCTCATTTTTCATTCAATCTCTATTAGTGAGCATGTTCCCCGTTGATGTTGCCTTTCCCTTCCTTCTTATGTCAATAGGAGATGCCTCATTAGCATTGTTGATGATCTTCAGAATTTGAATCAACTCGGTCCTCATAATTTCAACCAATTGATCTCATAGCTCGGCCATCCTAGCTTTGACAACTTCATCGACTATGTCCCTTAGCTGGTTTGCATCCATCCTTAAAATGTTGCAGGTGGTGTCGTTGTATGCTCTTGAATTGCCGTATTCTAGGTCTGTGAGCCAAAGAGGATCAATGATATGAGATGCAATTGAATGTATGCATGTATGCACAAAGAATAAACAAACAAGGATAATTAGGATGTTCCTTCCAACCTTATAACATCCACACATGAATGGTGAGTCTCTTTTCCTAGGTAATATGGTTAACATAATACCAACATGGGGTATCTTGTTTTTGAATAATTCCCTCGGACATTTCAACCAATAGTTATATTGTCAAAAATGGCATGATAATTCCCATTAATTAGGTTTTAATCCATTCAACCAACTAAAAGTAGCTTTTATGCTATAATGGATTAAAACTAAATTAAGAGGTTTATTATAAATAGATTTCTCACTTGAAAAAGTAACTAATGATTCATGCCAAAAACATGCCCATGATTAATTATTTCTTAGTATAAACTAGGCTCACAGTTGATTTTTGGTATTTCGTAATTGACCTAAATAATTTGCAAGCTCTTTGTAAGAAAAGGTTGGATGAAAATAATTTTGTTTCTAAGCCCATTGTTGTAGACCCTTAATTTTTGACCCCAATTTGATCCAACTTTAAATATTTAAACCTAGTTTATAATTTTTAAAGGAGTCAGCTCGGATTAAAGAGGCATAAATTCAATTGTAAAATCCTAAAATCAAGTGGAATTGGCCCAAATTAAAACTTTTCGGTCCATAAGTTAAATAAAGGATTGAATAATTTGAGTGAGGCCGGCCGGGGAGATATGAGCATGCCTCATGTCGATCTGGCAGCCCAATTTGACATGAGGTTGGACTCATGTCAACCTGGGCAAGCTAGGTCGACATGAGCATGCTTCATGTCGACCATGGCAGCCCAAGGTCGACATGAGGTTGGTCTCATGTTGACCTAGGGCAACCAGGTCGACATGAGGTTAGATAAGTTTCCTAATTCAACTAGAATTCATTTTAAGGACTGATTAATATTAGGTTAAGGATTCTGAGTGAAGTTAGGGCCTATAAATAATAACATTTTAGAATTCAGAGAGGGGGAGGAACATTAACAAGGGTAACAATAAACATTAATATAGAAGAGACGCCAACAAAGAGAAAAGAACAGCAGCAGCTTTTTGGAGAGAGAAAGAAACCACAAACAGAAAAATCAAAACAACCAAAGAAGAAGACAGAGTCCATACTGTCTTCAAATTGTTCATCCAAGAATAAATTTTTTGGTGGAACCAACGACGGAGGTTTGATCTTTAATCATAAATTATTCATGCTCACAGTAGCTTCGTTTCTTTGATTAATAAGAGCATGCATGCAGTAACATGATCCTTGAACATGCAGTAACTTGATCTTTGAACATGCAATAAATTTATCTTTGTTTCAATAACTTTAATCGTTTACTTTATTTAACACATTGATCAATTGATATTCATAACCCCACATGCATGTTTCATAAAAAAAACATAAAACTATCCAGCATCCATCGAGGATTTAAATTAATTGTTAGAATCTATTTTGTTTACTTTACATCAAGAACCGTAAATTATTTTATTGAAACTCAAAACCTTAAACTATTTTTATCCAAAAGCTTAAACCATTTCATTATTAAACTCCAAAATATTGATAATTTTTCCAAAACCGTAATTTATCTTTCCAAACCCAAAATTATGTTTTTAAGGTAGTAAGTTAAACCCAAAAACCCTAATTCCAAACTCTGAATTCCATAACCCTAGTTTCAAAACCCTAATTCAAAACCCTAATTTCAAAACCCCAATTACAAAACCCTAATTTTAAAACCCAAAGTTTCAAAACCCTAAGTTCCAAAAAACCCTAAATTCTTTAAAACCCTAAAACTTATATATTTATTGCTTTATTTAATTTTAGATTTGATCATGTAGTTTATTGTATGTTTTGATGGTTGATTTATTTAATTTCAATGCTTGATTTATTTAATTTATCATGGATGGATATTTTCTTTATTATTATGATTATTATTTGTTTATTTTAGTATTTAAATTGTAAGAGGTATGTTTCCACCTTGCGGGTGCCTCATTAGTTAAGTATTATGTAATTTAAATTGTTTTTATATTTTAGACCAATGTAAAGGGCATGTTTCCATCTTTCAGTGAGTGTCCTATTTAGTTTAGACATGAACGATGTAAGGACATGTTTCCATCCTCGGATAGGTGTCCATTTATTTGCTTTGTTTGGACATTGCTTTGATTTTAATATAATGATTCTTTATTTTAATTGTTGCATGTAATATGGATAATATTGTTATCCTTAAGAATTTTATAATATTAAGACCTGCAAAGGAGGTTGGTTCCAATGAACCGGGCATTGTGGCGGTGCTAGGCCATTTCTCACCTTCCCCACACGTACCCAACTTTTTGAACCCATTAGGGGGTTGGATATTCCTTAGGAATCGAGTCATCCACCCCTTTCTTTTTCTCGGCCCGTTCGGGTGGCAAATCCATTTTCTCCATGCTTAGGTCCGTGTTCTCTAAGGCCCCAAGCCTAAACAGTGTCGAAGTCGCAAGAACCATTCCACCGGGAGTGGGGGCAAAAATCCCCGCTCACAATTGTAAAAAGATTTTAGAAAAAATGGATTTTGGGCTTAGTATTTGGGTTATGAACAAAAGAATTTTTGATTTGTTTTTAAAAAAGTTTTATGTCCAAAGACCATTGAAAAATTTTTAAAATTGCTTTGGTCTTTTGGACTTTAAAGAAAAAATTTATTTTGAGCTTACAATGTACTTAAGTCATATTAGAAAAAGAACAAACCAAATAAGTCATGATTTAAGCCAAGATAAATTAACCATAGTCAAACAATAAGCATTTGGGGTAAAAACCTATGGAAAGTAACTAGGCCAACTACATGAGCTTTAGTCTTTGGGTAAAAAGGCTTAGGTTCCCATAGCATGTATTTACCAATTGATACGAGGCTATGAGTGGTTATGCCATGTTCGATCTCCATAGCTTGAGTGAAAGTATGGTATCCCTTACATAACACAACATGGGTAACACGGGCGCCCTAACTCATGCACACGGTGCAATCTAAATGATTCAATGGATAATTTCATGATAAGAAAGAATAGAATAATATAAAGACCAACGAAATCAACTTCTCTTATCCCCAATGGAGTCGCCACTGTGAGCGGGGATTTTCACCCCCACTCCCGGTGTAATGGTTCTTGCGACTTTGACACTGCTTAGGCTTAGGGCCTTAGAGAACACGGACCTAAGCCCGGAGAAAATGGAGTCGCCGCCCGGAGAAAATGGAGTCGCCACCCGAACGGGCTAGGAAAAAGAAAGGGGTGGATGACTCGATTCCTAAGGAATCCCCAACCCCCTAATGGGTTTGAAAAGTTGGGTACGTGTGGGGAAGGTGAGAAATGGCCCAGCACCCCCACAACGCCCGGTTCATTGGAACCGGCCTCCTTTGCAGGTCTTAATATTATAAAATTCTCAAATATAACAATATTATCCATATTACATGTAACAATTAAAATAAAGCATCATTATATTAAAATCAAAGCAATGTCCAAACAAAGCAAATAAATGGACACCCATCCGAGGATGGAAACATGTCCTTACATCGTCCATTTCTAAACTAAATAGGACACCCACCGAAAGGTGGAAACATGTCCTTTACATTGGTCCAAATATAAAAGCAATTTAAATTACATAAAATTTAACTAATGAGGTACCCACAAAGTGGAAACATACCTCTTACAATTTTAATACCAAAACAAACAAATAATAATCATAATAATAAAGAAAATATCCATCCATGATAAATTAAATAAATCAAGCATTGAAAATAAATCAACCATCAAAACATATAATAAACTACATAATCAAATCTAAAATTAAATAAAGTAATAAATTTATAAATTTAGAATTTGCATCTTAGAATAGGATTTTTGAAACTTAGGGTTTTATAAATTTAAGAAAGTAGTAAGGGTTTTGGTTAATCAAATTAAGGTTTAGAGCTAACATCATGAAATTAGGGTTTTGGAACCTTAAGACATTATGGTTTATAATTTTAAAAGATTGGGATTAGGGTTTTAGATTTTTTAGGTTTACTAAAGAAAAAGATTTGTGAGATTTATTGGATTTGGGCTTAAGGGTTTGTTATGTATACTAGATGGGGGTTTGAAAAATGAGGTTTTGGTATTTTGGGAATAAATTATGGTTTTCTCGGATTGAGTTTTAAGATGATTAAGGTTTAGAAAAATTAAGGGATTAAGACATTGGTTTAGGGTTTTTGAGAATTGATAAGATAGTTTAGGGTTTTATATATTTTGGAAAACATATTCAATCGTAGGATTTAAGAGAGCAGTTTAGATTTTTATAGAAATAATTAAGATTAAAGTTTTTAGAAACTGCAAAGAAGTTTAGGGCTTAGAGAATTAAGAAGATAGTTGGGGGTTTTTGGATTTCTCTAGATTTTTGAACTATTGGATGAAACAATAATGAACAGAATGTATAATTAGGGTTTATCATCTTATACTATTGAATCAAAGTGATAACAAAAATAAACAAATGAAAAACCAGTAAGAACAAAAATGATATAACAATTGAATGTTTAAGCAAATTCTAGATTAAGACACAAAACCTGAGTTGAAGGTTCCTCCAAATTATTTTCTGGATGAACAATAACAAAGGCAGTGTTGTTGCCTTTGATGGATTGATTGTTTGATGATTGAAACTTGTTGCTAATTCCTTTTGCCGTCTTCTGCCTTTTCTGGTTTCAATCTTTCTTAATCTCAATGGCCGCTCTCTGCTTTTTTTTTTTAGGGTTTTCCGTGTTCTGTCTCCCTCCTCCCCTTTGTTCTTGTTTTAATGTGGTATTTATATGAAAATAAAGAGTCCTAATCCTATTTTAATAAGGAAATACCAATTGTTTAGGAAAAATTAAAAAACTGGGTAAAACAAGGTTTTGACAAAAAATCGGCAGCTCTGGGCTGTATGGGCAAAAATTGCACTAGCAAAAATAGGCGCAGCGGGCGAATTCATGCAAGAACAGGCAACAGCGAAATGGGCTGCCGCACGACTCTCTGAGAAAGTCAGCATAAGACAAGGTAGGTGGATCATCCATAGCGTGAGGCACTGTTTTCCACCAGTCATATGCATCCTTCTGCAATAATGACCTAGCATAATCAAATTTTTCCTCTGGAGTGGCTTGCAATTGAATAAAGATCCTCTGTACTTTATCTAGCCACTGCTCAGCCACTGCTGGATCTATAGTACCCAGAAAATCTTCTGCCCCAAACTTCCTCAACTTATCATAATGTCTCACTGGTACTTGAGGCTGAGGTGGTGGTGGCGGTGGTTGCACTGGTGTTTGTCTCATCACTTCTATCATATGCCTGAACCAAGCTGGTGGAACCTCATCACCAACTGGTCTCCCTGACCCAGAAGCAGGTGCCTCACCGGCTCTATCAATTCTAACCTCATCTCTACTCTCTTCCGGAGCTACACTCTCCGCACTTCCCTCAACAAACTGACGTGAATGAGGATCCATTACAACCTATATCTGCAAACATAGCAGAATACACCTTATTAAAGATCAGAGACTGCCAATACTAAATATATATTTTATTCAAAACCAACTTTTAAAATCAAAATATCATTTTTCTTACAGTTTACCTAGGTTGAGAATCTCAAGCCTAGGCTCTGATACCAAAACAATTGTAACACCCCTATACCCCGTATACGTACACAGCATGCTAATACGATCGTAATATACGTATACTGAATATAGAAATGTCACGGTTACAAAACACACATGACATGACTCTTATATACTATGAACAAATTCAAAACTTTTAAATGAGTTTATAAAACGAAATAGATAGAAAGTTTATTTAAAACGCAGCGGAAAATATAACAAATGTTTCCCAATACATTTGCATCAAAATCAAAAGTTACAAATATAAAATATATACATGAGTGGCAGCTCTTCTCTGATCTTTAAGTCCAAAAATCAACTCTTCAACGCCTAGACTCACTAGGTCTAGAGGAACTCTCGGGTTCAATCCTGTCACCTGCGCGATGAACCACAATCGCGCTGAGCCAACAGCTCAGTAGAACAAACTATAATGATATTATGCTATGTCATACATTCAAACAATATAGATCATACTCAATACACTTTATTTTATGGATGTTACATTTCATTATTTCAATAATTGTATCATCATCCATTACTCACACATTTAACATAGACACACATGGGCCCAACAAGCATTTAATATGATATTCAAAGTTCAGAGTTACTGCTTTGGTTTATAATCACAATGATCAAGCCCGTAGGCAATATATATCATATCTCTATCCATGGATAGTGTAACAGACCCAGTCTCTTGGACCATCAACCCATTAACATGAGGAGATCCTCAACCCGGCTAGACTGTTACTAGTAACAGACCCAGTCTCTTGGACCATCAACCCATTAACATGAGGAGATCCTCAACCCGGCTAGACTGTTACTAGTAACAGACCCAGTCTCTTGGACCATCAACCCGACTAATCGAGGAGATCCTCAACCCGGCTAGACTGTTACTTTTCATAAATTTCATTTTCACATTTCATTTAGTGTAACAGACCCAGTCTCTTGGATCATCAATTCAATTCAATTGAAGAGATCCTCAACCCGGCTAGACTGTTACCTTTATATAGGCATGCCACCAAAACCAGTACTCTGAAATTTGAATAAACATATTAGGCACACAACCATTTTATATATCTCTTTATAAATCTTTTTCTCAATTCATTTCTCATTCCACAATCAACTAGGCAAACATGCCTCATTTGAATCAATATAGCCAATCACAATGGCTTTACACATCATCTTATCATCACATCTTTCATTTTCATAACACATACATATACCATATTACATTTCATGAGGTTCATATTGTATAAAACATAACATTATTCAAACATATCAACAATACAATGAAATTACTTAGTACATTCACACTCAAATGTATAAGTTCCAAAATCACATGAATGTATGTTATAATGCAAGGTTTGTACTTACCTCAAAAGAAATCCACACAATTCTAAACACTTCCTCTTAACAAGTCCTTCACCAAATAATTAAGGCAATTCACCTTCTTCACAACCTAATTCAGAACAATGAGGAAACTCACATAAGATCATAAGGCTAAGAATCAATTAAGGCAAACTCTAAACTGGACACGCTCACCCACACGGGCGTGTCCCTGACCGTGCCCTAACTCCACAACACAGAAGCATTTACACGTTCAGGACCACGGGCGTGTAATACCTACTGTCTCTCAGAAGCATCGACACGTCCAACATCACGAACGTGTTCCTGGCCGTGTCAATTCCCCAAAATCACAGTAGCTATGACACGCTCACTAACACGGGCGTGTTAATGGCCGTGTCACACCTACTGCCATCCAACACAATTGACACGCCTAAAGACCTGGACGTGCTCCTGAGCGTGTCAGGCCAAAAACCCAGATTCCGGCCAAAACAACAATCCAACCAACAAACAACAATTTTCCACCATCTTCCACTTCAACAAAACTCAACTAGACACACCCAAAACCATAACAACCTTGCAAAAACACCAACACAACTCAAAATACACATCCAACACCAAATCACAACATCATCAAAAACTCTAAACACAACCACAACTCAATCTTAACCAACAAACTTATTCTTCCTTTCAATCTTACTCTTTTCTTCAATCCAACCCAAGAATCAAAGATCAAGTAAACCCAACACTCTTAAACACAACACACTCAAACATATCCATACCAACAACCATAAATCACCAAACCCACAACACAAACTCAAAGAAAACAAGGGAATCAAGAGGAAACTTACCAAGAATGAAGAAAACTCTTAGATTCCTCCTTGATCTCTTGAAAACTTCTTCAATCTTGAGCTTGGAAGGTCAAATCTCTCCCTCTCTCTTGTTCTCTTGCTGCTGCCGTCCAAAGCAAAGAAAGAAGAAGAAAAGGAAAATGAGAGACACGAGAAGAGAGGAAGAAGGAAGAAAAGGAAAAGAAAGAAAAGTCAAACATTAACCCTCTCTCTCCTCAAAACATTCTCCTCCACACAAATAAAAAATAAAATAATCTCAAACATCACCATCCACCCATCTTAATCCACTAACTCAATTTCAAAATAATTACCTTTATACCCTTCAAACAAATATTTTTATATGTTAAGTATATCACAATATATACAACATATACACATTACTCTAACCTCAACTCTCTTTCCAATAAAATAAATACACTTAATCCAGTAATAACAATAATTACTCCAATACTTCTAGGGTACATTTTGGGATATTACATTACTTTATTTTTCATTATGTAAGGGGTATGTTTCCACATTACGGGTATCTCATTAATTAAACTTCATGTAATTTAAATTATTTTTCATATTTTGGGATTAATGTAAAGGATATGTTTCCACCTTTTGGTGGGTGTCCTAGTTAGTTTTAGACTTTGGACAATGTAAGGGCATGTTTCCATCCTTGGATGGGTGTCCACTTACTTATTTTGTTTGGACATTGCTATGATTTTAATAAAGTAATTATTTATTCTTATGATCGCAGGTAGTTTGGATAATGTCACTATATTTAAAAATTTTATAATATTAAGACCTGAAAAGGAGGTCGATTCCAATGAACTGAGCATTGTGGGTCATTCTCACCTTCTCCACACATACCCAACTTTCTGAACCCAATAAGGGGTTGGGGATTCCTTAGGAATCCAGTCATCCACCCCTTTCTTTTTTCCCAACCCGTCTGGGTGGCAACTCCATTTTCTCCGGGTTTAGGCCTGTGTTCTCTAAGGCCCTGAGCCTAACAATGTCGAAGTCTCAAGAACCATTCCACCGGGTGTGGGGGTGAAAATCCCTTCTCACAATGGAGAACCTAAGCCTTTCAACCCAAAGACTAAAGCTCATGTAATTGCCTAGTTACTTTCCTTAGGTTTTACCCCAAATGCTTGTTGTTTGACTATGGTTAATTTATCTTAGTTTAAATCATGGCTTATTTAGTTTGTTCTTTTTCTAATATGACCTAATTACATTGTGAGCTTAAATAATTTTTTTCTCTAAATCCAAAAGACCAAAGCTATTTTCAAAATTTTCAAAATAGCCTTGGGACATAAATCTTTGCCAAAACTAAGTCAAAAAAAATTTTCTTTTCTCATGACTCAAATACAAAGCCCAAAATTCATTTTTTCTAAAACCTTTTTACAATGGGCTTAGAAACAAAATTATTTTCATAACCTTTTTAAAGAGCTTAAGAATATTTAAGTCAATTATGGAAATACTAAAAATCAATTGTGAACCTAGTTTATACGAATAATTATTAATCATGGGCTTATTTTTGGCATGAATCATTAGTTACTTTTTTAAGTAAGAAATCTATTTATAATAAACCTCTTAATTTAGTTTTAATCTAATATAGCATAAAAGCTCCTTTAGTTGAGTGGATGGATTAAAGCCTAATTAATGGGAATTATCATGAACTGATTTCCATGTTTGAAAAAATAACTATTGGTTGAAACGTTTGAGGGAATTATTCAAAAATAAAATATCCCATGTTGGTATTTTATTAACCATATACCTAGGAAAAGAGACTCGCCATTCGTGTGTGAAAGTTATAAGGTTGGAAGGGACAACCTAGCTATCTTTGTTTATTGTTTGTGCATACATGCATACATACATTTGCATCACATATCATTGATCCTTTTTGACTCATAGCTCTAGATTACAACAGTTCAAAAGCCTATGACAATCCAACCTATGCCGGTGATGAAGAATCCAGCAGCAACTTAGTTAGCTTTTCACCAAAAGAAATGGAACCTGAGCAGATTCAAAAGATGTTGGATGATGCCCTTGAAGTCAAGATGGAAGAATTAAAAGGGGCCCTAGCTGAGATCATGAAGAGTCAAATGGCTACAATGTTTGGGAACACTGCTGAAGCATCCGCAAGCACCAAGAAAGACAAGGGAAAGGCTAAAGTTGGTGCAGTAGCTTTTGATGATGACAAGGTAGTCATTGATGATGATGAGGACTGGGCTCAATACTTTCAAGATCCTCAAGACAAGAAGAAGGAGCCGAAGGTTGTTGAAAGATCAGCTGTGGAAAAGACTAAAACTTCATATGTTGAGAAGTTGATCACTGACCTAGGAAATAAGTTTTAAAAGAAGCTAAAAACTGAAGAAATGTCTGAGGTCGACAAGTTATTTGAGCTAGATGAAGAGGTTCCGTACAAGTTCAAGATGTCATCCTTTGTAAAGTTTAATGGAACTGAAAATCCTCATCTCCATATGAAGCAATATATCACTGCTATGCAAT
Source organism: Garcia nutans (assembly GCA_947685225.1). Classification (NCBI taxonomy): domain Eukaryota; kingdom Viridiplantae; phylum Streptophyta; class Magnoliopsida; order Malpighiales; family Euphorbiaceae; genus Garcia; species Garcia nutans. The sequence goes on from CANTUV010000024.1 coordinate 25,604,589, forward strand.
CTGCCTGAGCTACTAAGGGTCAAACTTTAAGATACTTCATGCTCTCATTGGATCCTATTATCCAAAATTGGTTCAACACCGTAAATGATGGCACTCAAAAGAGCTGGGATTTACTATATAAGGCCTTCATCCAACAATATGGATATAATGTTGAATTGGAAGTTACTTTAATGGAGGTGGAGTCCATTAGACAAAGGTCAAATGAGAACTTCATGGACTATGTGTAGACCTTTAATTTTTGACCCATTCAAATTCGATAGTCTAAAATAATTTTTTGTGGCATTTTATTTATTTTAATAATATTTTAATTACTAATATTATTTCATAGTTATTTTTAATAAAAATAAAAAATATAAAAAATAAAAATAAATAAAAATAAAAATTGGCCACGGAAGAATCGGCCATGAAAAAATTCATCGCTGAAAAGTTGGGACGAAATGGCCTTAGGCTAATTTCGCCCCCGCAACCCGCAAATTCCCACACCAACTTTTTCTCTAGCGAAATTTTTCCACAGCAGTTTTTTTCGCCAGCGAAATTATTTCAATGCAATTTTTTTTCGGAAACCAAATTCAATTTGGTTTCAGTTTCCTTTTCTTAATTAATATTAGATTCCATGAGCAACTAAGATTAATCATAAAAATCTTCTATAAATAAGGACTAAAAACAACGCAGAAGGGGGGAGGAAAATCGAGTGAAGGAAAAACATAGAAAAGTGATCGGACTTTAAAACTTTTTGGCAGAGATTAACGATCAAAATTTTGAGAGAAGCAAACAAGCAATTCAATCCATCAAAGGCAACCATCTCGCCTTTGTTCTTGTTTATCCAAGAAGTAATTTTTAGTAGAACCAACAAACGAAGGTATAAATATCTAATTTTTTCTTTACAATAGCTTGAATCATTAAACTCTTTCTTTTGATTCTAAAAACTTTAGAACCCTAATTTACTTTTTCTAAACCTTAGAACCTTAAATCGTCTCCTCTATTTTCAAAAACCCTAAAATCCTAATTCGTTTCTTTTGTTTTCCCAAAAACCTTAAATCGTTCTTAAACCCTAAAAATCATCCTTTTGTTTCCCTAAAACCTCAAAAACCCTAATGTATTCCTTCTATCCGTAAAAATCCTAAATTGTTTCTTTTGTTTCCAAAAACCTTAAATCATTTTTCTTATTTCCTAAAGCTTTTAAAAACCCTAAACTATTTTCTTCAACTTGAAAACCAAAACAGTGAACCTCAAACCAATTATTCTATACCCTAATTTTTCTAAAACCTTAATTCCCTCAAAACCAAAAAAGTAAACCCTAGTTTTCCTAAACCCTAATCCTTTAAAACTTAAAACCTTATAAATCTAAATATTGAAATTCAATATAGTAAATCCCAAATAATAATCCAGTAACCGTAAATCATAAACCTAATGTTTTAATATCCAAACCCTAATTTCATGATTTTTCCCTTCAAACCCTAATTTGATTAATCAAAGAACCTTATCAATCCCTTAAATTATAAAACCTTAATCCATTTTAATTCCCTTAAAAATTACAGTAGCTTAAACCAATAAATTCTAAAACCCTAAACATTAAATAAAGAATCTTAAATAAAAACAGTAGCCTTAAATTGTATCTTTACTTGCTTTATTTATTTTTAGATTTGATTGTGTAGTTCATTATATACTTTGATTTATTTTATATGCTTTGATTTATTTAAGTTCAATGCTTGCTTTATTTAAATTATCATGGATGAATGTTTATATTTTGATTGATGTTTAATATCTTTGGCGAATGATTTATTTATGATGAATGGTTATTTAATTTTATCGATTTATTTAGATTTCCAAATGTTGTAAGAGGTATGTTTCCACTTGGTGGGTACTTCATTAGTTAAATATCATGTAATTTAAATTGCTTTTATATTTTAGATCAATGTAAAGGATTTGTTTCTACCTTTCGGTGGGTGTCCTATTTAGGCATGGATTATGTAAGGGCATGTTTCCATCTTCGGATGGTGTCCATTTATTTGTGTTGCTTAGACATTGTTTTGATTTTAATGATTCTTTCTTTCAATTGTTGCGTGTAATATGGATCATATTGTTATACTTAAGAATTTTATAATATTAAGACCTATAAAGGAGGCCGGTTCCAATGAACCGGGCGTTGTGGGGGTGCTGGGCCATTTCTCACCTTCCCCACACGTACCCAACTTTTCTAACCCATTAAGGGGTTGGGGATTCCTTAGGAATCTAGTCATCCACCCCTTTCTTTTTCCCGGCATATCCGGGTGGCGACTTCATTTTCTCCGGACCTAGGTCTTTATTCTCTAAGGCCCCGAGCCTAAACAGTGCCGAAGTCGCAAGAACCATTTCACCGAGAGTGGGGGCGAAAATCCCCGCTCATAGTGGTGACTCCACTGGAGACTGGAGAAGTTGATTCCGTTGGTCTTTATATTATTCTATTCTTTCTTATAATGATATTATCCATTGCATCATATTAGATTGCATCGTGTGCGTGAGTTAGGACGCCCATGTTACCCATGTTGTGTTATGTAAGGGATACCATACTTTCACTCAAGGTATGGAGATCGAGCATGGCATAACCACTCATAGCCTCGTACCATTTGGTATATACTTGCTATGGGAACCTAAGCCTTTTTACCCAAAGACTAAAGCTCATGTAATTGGCCTAGTTACTTTCCTTAGGTCTTACCCCAAATGCATGTTGTTTGACTATGGTTAGTTTATCTTAGTCTAAATCATGGCTTATTTGGTTTGTTCTTTTTCTAATATTACCTAAGTACATTGTAAGCTCAAAATAAATTTTTCTTTAAACTCCAAAAGACCAGAGCTATTTTCAAAACTTTTTAAAATGGTCTTTGGACATAAAACTTTTCTAAAAACAAATCAAAAATTCTTTTGCTCATGGCCCAAATACTAAGCCCAAAATCCATTTTTTTCTAAAATATTTTTACAATGGGCTTAGAAACAAAATTGTTTTCATCCAACTTTTTCTTACAAAGAGCTTGCAAATTACTTAGGTTAATTACGAAATACCAAAAATCAATTGTGAGCCTAGTTTATACTAAGAATAATTAATCATGGGCTTGTTTTTGGCATGAATCACTAGTTACTTTTTCAAGTGAGAAATCTATTTATAATAAATCTCTTAATTTAGTTTTAATCCAATATAGCATAAAAGCTACTATAGTTGGTTGAATGGATTAAAACTTAATTAATTGGAATTATCATGAACTGATTTCCATTTTTGCAAATATAACTATTGGTTGAAACATCCGAGGGAGTTATTCAAAAAATAAGATACCCCATGTTGGTTTTTTGTTAACCATATTACCTAGGAAAAGAGACTTGACATTTGTGTGTGGATGTTATCAGGTTGGAAGGAACGCCCTATTTGTTCCTGTATGTTAATTGTTTGTGCATACATGCATACATACATACATTTGCATCTCATATCATTAATCCTTTCTAGCTCATTGGGAGGATGGATGCAAACCAGCTAAGGGATATAATTGATGAAGTTGTCAAAGCTAGGATGGCTGAGCTACAAGATCAATTGGTTGAAATTATGAAGACCCAATTGATTCAAATTCTGGAGATCATCAGCAATGCTAATGAGGCATCTCCCATTGACATAAGAAAGAAGGGAAAGGCAGCATCAATGGGAAACATGCTCACTAATAGAGATCGAATGAAAAATGAGAGATCAATCCCTATTCTACAAGACCAATAGAACCATGTGCTACCTAAGTGGAGCAATAAGGGCGGCTATCACCCTAGTGGGCAAAGTCAAAGGGAAAAAGGAGGTGTTGAGAAAGATGCAACAACTGAACCAATAAAGAAGCGTAAATTTTTAGACTTAAGGGAACCTTTGTCAAAGATGTCAGAAAATCTAATGAAAATGGATTTGCTACAACCATTGGCACCTCGGCCTCTACATAAGCCTCTACCACCAAATTTTGATGCCAAGGTCTTCTGTCAATTCCATCTAATGCAAGGCCATGAGACAGATAAATATGTTTGATTAAGACATAAAATCCAAGATTTGATTGACAGTGGAAAGCTGCCTGAGCCTGATAAGCCCAAGACTAAGAATAATCCTCTGTCTAAATTTGGAAGGGCACCATCGCTTACAAACTTCATTAAGAGTTTTATCTTGTCATCTTATCATGATATGGATAGAGAAGCTACTAAAGATGATGTGCTACTAAGCAAGCTTGGACTAACTGTGGATGATGAAGCAATGATCCTTGATGATGGAAAAAATCCTTGCCTCCAACTCAACAAACTTTCCTTAGCTTGAATGTTGCTTTTCAATTTTACTTTCTTTAATATTTAATTGGAATAATCTTGTTTTTTAAATTTAAATCTGTTTGAATAAATTACTTTCATCAAAATTTTTGTTGGTCTTTGTTCATTTTGGTGCTCAACCAATGAGGAATCTAGCTTGATAATTCATGAATTCATATATCTAGGCATCATGACTCGAATGACTTTACTAGGTGAGGGAATTGCTCTATAGCATTAAGTTGTGTATGCTTACTTAGAGAGGGCTCCTGCATAATTACCTTTGTCTCGGTCCTAGTCAGTCTTAGAATATGCTTTGACAGACTTTCGAGGTGAAATTGAACTCTGCTTATTTAAGAGAGAAATGATCTAGGCATTATTTGGTTAGCCAACAACTTGTATCCACCCTATTAAATATCAATCCCTAGTTGTCCCTTTGAGCCTTCATAAAATTTTAGCTTTCTTTTCATTGGCTTACAAACCCCAATAGCCTATCTTGAGCTGTTGTGATACTTTTGACAAGTCTTATGATCACTAAGGCGAAGAGGCAAGAAGATCAAAGAAAGGAATGCATAGTCAAGATCATGAGGATAGTTGAAGTTCTCAAGACCATAAGGGTAGTTGAAGTTTTCTTAATATCTCCAATATATCAAGATAACATCAGAGTAATAAATGATTTATCCTTTTTAAAGAAGATTTATGTCACTCCACTCATCCATTATTGGAAGCCCAAGTTAGTACAAACAAGACAACTCTTTTAGAGCTAGAACTAAACAAAAAAAAGAATAAAGAAAAAAAAAGAAAAGAAAAAAGAAAAAAAAGAAAAAAAAAAGAAGAAAGATAAAACCTAAAAAGGCGGTTTAGAAAGCCAACTGAGTTCTCTTTTACCTAAAGCAGCAACAAGCTTCCATTTGGTTTATAAGGATAGTTTGGCTTGAATTGGTCTAGCCCATCCAAAGATTCAATCAAAATTGGAGAAGAAGGAGGAAGACCATCCAGTTCTTGAAAGTTCTGTGCTTAACAGTCCTACAAGGAAGAAGGACAAAATGACAAAATGCTCAAAGAAAGGAAAGAGTAAGAAAAATAAAAAGAAAGAAAAGGGAGAAGAAGAAAAGAAAAGAATTGGGGTACCAAACGTTTTGCAAGGGCAAAGACTGTCCTAATCAAGATCCAAATTAATGCCAAGAAGATATAGAAAGAATTTGGAGTCAAGCAAGATTGCTCCCAGTTGCCTAAAGTTCAAACAAGAAATTTGTAGTGTGAGGGTTTGCTTATAGTGTCACAATGGCTCTGACTTACAAATGGCCTTCATTTAAACCCGTGTCCCTGATAGACCCCATTTCAAGCCTATTAAAGACCTATTGATCTCTCTTGGTAGGTAGAGTCTATTAGTGGAGATAGTTTGAATAAGCATGCATATGAGATAGACAATATTTAAAGTCAATGAGACCTTTGGCCAAGTAATGTGTATGTGCCTATCTGAAGTGCAACAATTCTTGCTTAAATAGAAAAGATTCCCCAGTTTAGTGTGGTAACTAGGGTTTTCATGTTATAAATATGTTAATTTGAAAAATTAAGTCCTGAGGTACATTGACATTAATTTGGCAAAGGCGACATTTGATTTCAAAATCAAAATTCAAAAAAAAATTTAAGACTTCAAGTTAAGGGGAGTATGTTGAACTATTGAACCTCAAAGGACACATTGGGCAAAGAAAATGATTATTGGCATGGTCATGAAGAAGCTACCAACTGACATGCTGAATCATAATTTAAATTGGATGTATCTCTACTGTTTGGGGTCTCCATCACTCATGTTTTCAACATCTTGAAGATAAAAGCCATAAATGTGAAGCATCTTGTCATTGCAGTGCAAGACCTGAATGGGCATCTCAAAGGAGTCAATGAGAACACTTTTGCTGATAATCTCAGTATGTGAGTCGATGGAACCATTGTAAGTATTATTCATGCATATCATGCATACATGAGCATATGACATTGCACTTTCTTGTCTTGTCTTGTCTATTCTTTATTAAAGTGAACAGCAAACACCCTGTGAAGTAAACAATCAAAAGAAGATATCAAATCAAGGGGGCATGGAAAGCCCATTTTTCGAGAAAGTTCCAGTAATTTTGCAAGGAGAAGAAATGCGTGCTTTTATGAAGAACTAGACGACAAAACATCAATCAGAGCCCATATAGAAAAATCATGGGTTTGAGCCTACACAGGGGGCAAAGTTTCTCCTTTTCAAGTTTTGAGTTTATGCATGAACAAAACATTTTGGGACTCACTTCTTATATTTTACCACACGGGGGGGAAAGGAGAGGATATGAAGGCTAGCTAAAAAGGGCTGAATTTTTTGTAAAAGTGCAAAGGAAGAACAAAAAAAAGGAAAAAAAGGAAAAAAAAAAAGAAAAGAAGAAAATTAGAATTCTCAAAAGAATGAAGATGCAAAAGACAAAAGATCAGTCCCGCTAAAAGAACTGAAGCAAGGGTAAAGACCCGATTTCCAAGGATGAAAATCCATTTTCAAAGGTGAAGACCTGATCTAAAAGGATGAAGATCCATTTTGAGGGTGAAGAACCACAATGCATAGAACAGCCAGAGCAGTCAGACTTCTCAACCGATAAAAGGTTAGTCAAACTCAGTCTCTGGTCCAAGCACCCAAATTCAAATCAATCTCGGGTCCAAGTACTCAAATCAAATCAATCTCGGGTCCAAGTACCCAAATCAAATTAATCGCGGGTCCAAGTACCCAATCCCGGGTCTATGTACCCAAATTCAATCTAGTCTCGGGTCTAAGTACCCAAATCAAATTTTGTCTCGGGTCTAAGTACCCAATCTCGGGTCCAAGTACCTAAGTCAAATTCAGTCTCGAGTCCAAGTACCCAATCTCGGGTCCAAGTACCCAATATCGGGTTCAAATACCTAAATCAAGTTCAATCTCAGGTCCAAGTATCCAAATCAAGTTCAGTCTCGGGTCCAAGTACCCAATCTCGGGTCCAAGTACCCAAATCAAGTTCAATCTTGGGTCGAAGTACCCAAATTAAATTCAGTCTTGGGACCAAGTACCCAGTCTCGGGTCCAAGTACCCTAATCAAATCAATCCCGGGTCCAAGTACCCAAATCAAATTCAATCTCGGGTTCAAGTACCCAAATGAAATTCAATCTTGGGTCCAAGTACCCAAATCAAATTCAATCTCGGGCCTAAGTATCCAATCTCGGGTCCAAGTACCTAAATTCAATCTAGTCTCAGATCCAAGTACCCAAATCAAGTTCAGCCTCGAGTCCAAGTACCCAAATCAAATTCAAGTAACCATCTCATCAAAATTAAGTCTTATTGTTTTTCACTCTCTTTTGCCATAGTCTCAGATCGTTCAAGCAGGGGGCAAACTGTAGACCCTTAATTTTTGACCCATTCAAATCCGATAGTCTAAAATAATTTTTTGTGGCATTTTATTTATTTTAATAATATTTTAATTACTAATATTATTTCATAGTTATTTTTAATAAAAATAAAAAAAATCGACGACGAAAAAATTCATTGCGGAAAAGTTGGGACGAAATGGCCTTGGGCCATGCAGGAAAGTCCTGCGAGCCAAATGGTCTGCAGGCAATTTTTCCCCCGCAGCAACTTTTTCGCCAATGAAATTTTTCTGCAGCAGTTTTTTTGCCAGCGAAATTTTTTCTATGCAATTTTTTTTTCGAAACCAAATTCAATTTGGTTTTGGTTTCCTTTTCATAATTAATATTAGATTCCGTGAGCAACTAAGATTAATCATAAAAATCTTCTATAAATAGGGACTAAAAACAACGCAGAAGGGGGGAGGAAAATCAAGTGAAGGAAAAACTTAGAAAAGTGATCAGACTTTAAAACTTTTTCCCTAAAATCTCAAAAACCGTAATGTATTCCTTCTATCCGCAAAAATCCTAAATTGTTTCTTTTGTTTCCAAAAACCTTAAATCATTTTTCTTATTTCCAAAAGCTTTTAAAAATCCTAAACTATTTTCTTCAACTTCAAAACCAAAACAGTGAACCTCAAACCAATTTTTCTAAACCCTAATTTTCCTAAAACCTTAATTCCCTCAAAACCAAAAATGTAAACCCTAGTTTTCCTAAACCCTAATCCTTAAAACCTTAAAACCTTATAAATCTAAATATTGAAATTCAATATAGTAAATCCAAAATAATAGTCCAATAACCGTAAATCATAAACCTATTGTTTTAATATCCAAACCCTAATTTCATGATTTTTCCCTTCAAACCCTAATTTGATTAATCAAAGAACCTTATCAATCCCTTAAATTATAAAACTTTAATCCATTTTACTTCCCTTAAAATTTAATGTAGCTTAAACCAATAAATTCTAAAACCCTAAACATTAAATAAAGAATCTTAAATAAAAATAGTAGCCTTAATTTGTATCTTTACTTGCTTTATTTTTTTTTTAGATTTGATTGTGTAGTTCATTATATACTTTGATTTATTTTATATGCTTTGATTTATTTAAGTTCAATGCTTGCTTTATTTAAATTATCATGGATGAATGTTTATATTTTGATTGATGTTTAATATCTTTGGCGAATGATTTATTTATGATGAATGGTTATTTACTTTTATCGATTTATTTAGATTTCCAAATGTTGTAAGAGGTATGTTTCCACTTGGTGGGTACTTCATTAGTTAAATATCATGTAATTTAAATTTCTTTTATATTTTAAATCAATGTAAAGGACATGTTTCTATCTTTCGATGGGTGTCCTATTTAGGCATGGATTATGTAAGGGCATCTTTCCATCTTCAGATGGGTGTCCATTTATTTTTGTTGCTTGGACATTGTTTTGATTTTAATGATGCTTTCTTTCAATTGTTTCATGTATTATGGATGATTTTATTATACTTAAGAATTTTATAATATTAAGACCTATAAAGGAGGCCGGTTCCAATGAACCGGGCATTTTGGGGGTGCTGGGCCATTTCTCACCTTTCCCATACGTATCCAACTTTCCGAACCCATTAAGTTGTTGGGAATTCCTTAGGAATCGAGTCATCCACCCCTTTTTTTTCCAGGCCCGTCCGGGTGGAAACTCCATTTTCTCCAGACCTAAGTCTGTGTTCTCTAAGGCCCCGAGCCTAAACAGTGCTGAAGTCACAAGAACCATTCCACCAGGAGTGGGGGCAAAAATCCCCGCTCACACTATGTGAAGAGGTGGAGGAATAAGGCCACATTGCTCAAAAGGAGGCCAGATGAATCAGATTAAATTAGAATGATTGTGAGAGGGGTGCTGCCTAGCCTTCATGAAAGAATGTCTCATATGCTTATCTAGGATTTCAAGGACCTTTTGCAAGCTGGTTTGCAAATTGAAGAGTGGGAAAGGGAGAAGAACCAATTTTGAGCAAGAAGGAATGAGAAAGGAAACTATCAGTCTGGTAAGCAAAGCATGCAAAAGGCAATTGATGTTAATGCCACTGGCCAAGGAGGAAGAAGGCAGTTTTTAGAATTGGGAAGGCCGTTGTCTTGGGTTCTCAATAAGCTACAAAAGAAGGGATTATTGCAGCCCTTGAATCCTCGTCCTTTGCCTAATCCTCTTCCACCTAACTTTGACACTAAGACATTTTCCAATTTGATCAAATGCAAGGATATGACAGATAAATGTTTGAGGTTGAGACATGAAATCTAGAATTTAATTGATAATGAAAAATTGCCCGAGCCCAATAAGCCAAATACTAAAGATAACCCATTACCAAGATTCAATAGAGTACCTCCGCAGGCAACCTTCATGATTGGAGGAGGTTTGCATGAAAGTTTTATTATGTCTTCTTTCCAAGATATAGATGGAGAAGCAACCAAAGAAGAAGTGGTGTTTAGCAAAATTGAGCAAGTTATGATTGGTAAAGAAGTAACAATCTGTTTTGTGAATGAATTTTGGGACTCAAGTGATAGCGATGATGGTCTTGAACCCAAAAAGGAGGAACGGACTTGGTTCGAACCTGAAGAAGATGGGGTAATGAACACTAGATCTGGTAAGCCTTATGCAAGGCCACCGCCCAAGGAAGTAGAAGTTAATAAAGGAAAGAAGTAGAAGTTGGGAATAAAGAAGAAGAAGACTGTAACACCCTTATACCCTATATACATATAATACATATTTTTAGCATATGTAAAATACGCATATACAGTATAAAAATGTCACAAACCGATTTACTAATTTTTTTTTTACATTTCCAATTTAAAATTTCAAATTCTAAATATATAAAAATTAAATAGAATATAATTATTATTTACTTATTATAAGAACCCAAAATAAATAATATATATAAAAATCTCTGGAAAAAATTTGCCAGAGTTTTGTCTGTATTTTGGATATCCCAAAATTTAGCAATTACTCAACCTGCAAAAAGAAAACACTCCCAATAATTTCCAATCACCCTCTCAACCATACTTCTCAATTTCACCAATTTTCTCAAATATTTATACATATAGATATATATAATTTAAAACACACTTACTCTCCCATTTCAAATACATTGATCCAAACATTCTTTATAATATACAATACGTAAAATTCAAAACATAATATATTATGCATAAAACTCAAAATATACAATAACATAAAAATATATACATGTTGCTGGCAGTGTTTCTGATCTCGATAGCAACTCTACAAGCTCAACTACAAGTCTAGACCGGACCTGGTCTAGAAGAACTCTCTGGCTCAACTGGGTCTACCCTGTCACCTACGCGATGGAAACAATTGCTCTAAGCCGAAGCCTAGTGGTACAAACTTTGATAATAACAATATAACTCAATGTAATACCAAATGCACAATGCATATAGATGTCACATCAATCCACTTTCTTATATTTTTCAAATTATTCATAAGCACAACTCATAACATTATATTACTCAATTGTATCATAATTCATAATTCACATAAAACAAAGACAAGCATGGGCCCAAAAAGGATCTAATATGCTATTCAAATTTCAGAGTTACTGCTTTGGTCCATAATGACACCATGTGTCTAGCCCTGTAGGCAATATATATATATATATCCATGGATAATGTAACAGCCCCAGTCTCTTGGACCTCAACCCGGCTAGACCCTTAGGCCCCAGCATCTTGGTCCTCAATCTGGCTAGACTGCTACAGTTTTTCACCCCAAAAACATCATATTTATCAGCTGGCCTGGCTTACGACCCAGTCTTTTCACCATTCCAGCGTATAGCCCGTAGGCAATCATAGGCATGCCACCAAACCCAGAACTCTGAAAATTGAATAACATACTAGGCACACAATTTATTCATATTTCTCATTATTAATCTCTTTCTCATTTTTACATATTCAATCTAGGCACATTGCCTTATTTTCACTTTTTTTTCTCACTTTTCTCATTTTTCACATCTTTCTCATTTTTCTCACTTTTCACATTTTTATCAATATCAATTCATTTCATTATTACACATATCTCATTTTTGCATTCACAACACATTATCCAATTACTTTGGATATTTTCACATAATATGCATATTTCACATGTTACACAAATTAGCCATTATCAATGGCTTTTCACAATGCATTTAACACATATATGACATTACAAATGTCATAGCATATTATTCATACACAATCAATGAACTAAGTAGCTTAACACATTTTTCAACCAAAATGTGTTAAGTCCAAATGTTATGCAAATATAAACATTATATTCAAAGTTTGTACATACCTCCACTAGCAACCCAAAACAAGTTAAAAACAACCTTCAATCTAATCTTTCCAACTTGCCCTTCACCACTTGGATGAAGCAAATCATCCTCCCTCAATGCCTAAACCAAATGTGATAACAAATAATCATTTAGTATCACATTTAATGGCATTTCCAACATTAAACCATAATTACACATCACTCCTACAAATTTTCAAAAATTTAGCCTTTCCTTACTTCAACATTGGAATTCCATTCTACTACAATTAAATTAGTGTTTTAAGTTTATTTATATTATTAAAAACATATTTTAATACATTTAAATCATTTACATTATAAAAATACACTCTTATATACAAAATCTCAAAAATGGCAGAACCTTTCCCCATTGAAAGTTTTCCATTCCAACACAATCCATTACTCATTCCAAGCTTATATTCATCACTTTTAACACTAAACAACATGCTTAAAACAAATAAAATCACACAATTCAACCACTTTGGAAAATCACTTTTCCAAAACCCTAAATCTCCACTTCCATTCTCAAACTCCAACCCAACACCACCAAATCCAATATTTGACTTTAAAATACTTATTTATGAATCAAAACAACTCATTTGGAATCAATTTGCACAATTAAAATTCATGTTTTCAAAACCCCAAAAATCCATAACCCTAAATTCTCTCTTCGCCATTCTTTAACCAAACTCCATCATCTCTTCAATCTAACCTTAGAATCATTGTTAACTACCCAAAATAACATCATACACACCAATTCCAACAATTATAACATGCTACATAAAAATTCAAATTTTCACATAATCTAAATTTTCAAGGAATTCAAAGAAAATAGATGGAAACTTACTAATTTTGGTGGAAATCACCAAAAATCCACTTGAAACTTGTTAATTTCTTCAATTTATGGAGTATGGAAGAAGCTAAATCCTTGGTCTTCAAACATCCATGGAAGCCACGTTCTTGAGAAGAAGAAGAAGAAGAAGAAGATTTTTAGTATTCTTTCCTTTTCATCTTTTTTTTAACATGTATATATATTAAAATAATTTAATATTTAATATTTAATTATTTTTTAATAAATTAAAAGTCCTAATTTCCCTCTTCCATTCAAAATTAATTTGTTTTGAATTATTTTATTAATTTTGAATTTATAAGATTTAATTACCAAAATGCCCTTTTCTTCTAAAAAGTGGACTTTTATACATGTAATGAATATTTTGCATATATATCATATATATATTCCACTTTTTCATTTAAAATCCCTTCATTTTTCATTTAAAACTATTAATTTAATTTATCCTTTTAAATTATAATTTATTTTATCAAATTTTTCAAAAATTAGAAATTTTCAAAAAAATTTGGATATTACAAAGACGACACTATCCTTAAGCAATTGAAAATGACCCAAGCAAGTGTTAGTATTTGGGACCTATTGGGAACTTCCAAGAAGCACCATGAAACTATGGCCAAGGCTTTGGCTAGCATGCCAATTTCCACCTCTATAACATCGGAGGAGTTGGTTAACTTTGTGAAAGTTGAAGGAGTGATGAAATGTGAAGATATTCAAAAGAAGAGCAAAATTGATGTGGGAATGGTATCATTCTCGGATACGGATTTATCGGAAGAGGGGAGAGATCACATCCGTCCTGTCTTTATCAAAGTAGAAGTCAAAGGAAAAAGGACTCCATGTGTGATGATTGATGATGGGTCTGCCATAAATGTTTGCCCAATTAAATTTTGGCAAAAGCTTGCTATGTCAACAAGAGATCTAAGCCCAACTAAGGTAACTATTAAGGCTTATGACAATACCAAGAGGCATGCTGAGGGGACCTTCAAAGCTATTGTGAAGGTTGGTCCAATTGAGTCCATGGTAGAATTTGTGGTTTTAGACATACCTATTACTTTTGCACTGCTTTTGGGATGATCCTCTTGATGGAGTTCCTTCCACCCTTCATCAAAAGATCAAGTTCCTTAACAGAGATGAGACAGTGGTCATCGAGGACGAGGATAATAAAGTGGTTAATGCTCTAATGATTGAGAGACCTCTCAATGGTTTCTAAGTAGCCACAATTTCTGATGATGGAATAGTGGATTCCAAGGTCCTAAACATGATGAAGAATATGAGCTATCTTCCTGGTGCTGGTCTTGGAAAGGGTAAGGCCGGTGTGACAAAGCTTCTAGACTTAAGCTTCTATGAAAGGGTTGGGGTATGAAGAAGCTAGCAAAGATATTCAGCTAAAGAAGAATGAGAAGATGAGCTTCCCACCACTTGAAGAAATTTTTGTCAAAGCTCCTGATATGGGGCCACTCCAAGGAAAGCCCGAGCCAGTCATGTTCATGGGAAAGTTTATCCCAGGTTTTGAGATTTTTGCTGATGTTGCCTAACTGGTGGAACAAGTGAAGAAAGAGCTCATCCTGCCAACTGACAAGGAGCCCAATCCAGAAGGAAAGAAGGAAGTTATCCTAAAGGCTGAGAAGACTCCGGAGGAGATTGCTGGTCTGGTTGAAGAAAAGCTCGATGATGTTCTACTTTATGATTTTGATTTTGATTTTAATTTATCTGCTTTGTATGAGGATGATGATGTTTTCTTTTGTAAAATGAATGCAATAAAGTTTGATTTTTCTTACTTGTGTGATGTTTTTCCTGATGGTTGCATACATTCAAATAGTGGTTATATGAGCATTTTTAATATTAACTCCGTTGACACACAATCATTAAATTTGGGAATAACCGATAATCCTAAAAACATTAGCATAGCATCCGGCCTTACTCCTGATGAGAGAGAGAGATTTGAAAAAAATATTTAAAAAATATGAAGAGGATTTTGCTTGGTCTTATGAAGATATGCCTGGAATAGATCGAGACATAGCCAAGCATCTAATTCCTACCTACAATAGCATGAAACCTATTAAACAAAAGCTTAGACGGTTAAGACCAAACAAATACAAATAAAGTTCCTTGAAGTGATAGATTGTCCAGATTGGCTAGCCAACATAGTAGAGACTTGAACAAAGCTTCCCCTAAAGATGATTTTACTTTACTCCATATAGATGACCTTATTGATAGTGCAGCCTTTAGTGTGCTACACTCGTTTATAGATGGATTTTTTGGATACAACCAAGTGTTAATGGCCCAAGAGGATAAAGCCAAAACTACCTTCATTACTACGTGGGGTATATTCTGTTATAGGGTGATGCCGTTTGGGCTGAAGAATGCTGGAGCAACCTACCAAAGAATGGCTACCACTTTGTTTCATGATATGATGAACAAAGATGTCGAGGTCTACGTCGATGATATGATGATAAAGTTGGATACAAGGGAGCCACACTTCCAAAACTTAGAGTTTTTCTTCGAGAGAGCAGTGAAGTATAAGCTAAGATTAAACCCGAAGAAGTGTGTATTTGGGGTTACTTCAGGCAAGTTGTTGGGACACGTGATTGGTCCAAATGGCATTGAGATTGGCCCTGACAAGCTTAAGGCAATCAGAGATATGCCAACCCCAAAGACAGAGAGAGAAGTTTGGCGGTTTATTGGCAGATTAAAGTACATTAGCAGGTTCATAGTAAAGCTCACCATGATCCACGAACCTATCTTCAAATTGCTTAAAAAGAATCAGCCAGTCGAGTGGAATGAAGAATGTCAAAAGGCCTTTGAATGTATAAAGGAGTATCAACTAAATCCACCTATTTTGAAACCACCTATACCAGATAAACCTTTATTATTATACTTAGCAGTAGAGGAAGAGTCAATAGGAGTTATGCTAGCCCAAGCAGATGAGGCAGGGATTGAGCACACAGTCTACTATTTGAGTAGAAAGCTCATATCTTATGAGATTAAGTATAGTATCATTGAAAAGACTTGTATAGCTGTGGTTTAGTCTTCTAAGAAGTTATGGCATTACTTTCAATCTTATAGTGTGCAAGCAATTTCCAGGTTGGATCCAGTGAAGTACTTAAGGAAGACGCCCTCTTTGATCAGGAAATATGGTCGATGGTTAATAATTTTGGAAGAATTTGAGATTGAGTATGTAACCAAGAAAACAATCAAAGCTAGAGCAGTGGCAGAAATCCTGGCTCAGCAACCATTGTCGGATAATGAAGAGGTAGTCTTGGAATTTCCTGATGAACGTTTAGAGGCCATAGAAATACAAGGATGGAAGATGTATTTCGATGGAGCATTAAATAGGAAAGGAGTAGGTTTGGGAGTCATACTGGAATCACTCGAAGGGGAGCTTATCCCTTTAGCAAAGAAATTAAAATTTAGGGCAACCAATAATATGGTGGAATCCCTAATGATTATGAAGGTAGATAAAGTGCAAGTCTTTGGTGATTCATTGCTAGTAGTATCCCAAGTGAATGGAGAGTGGGAGTTGAAAGAAGAGAAGCTAAAACCATACCATCTTTACATGACCATGATGAAGAAGAACTTTAAGGAGTACAAGTTTATACACCTACTAAGAGAAGAAAACCAGATGGTTGATGCCCTAGCCATATTGGCTTCGGTATGGGAGAATCCTGTAAATTTATTTCTTAAGCCTCTGGTTTTGACTAGTTCATCAACTCCTTGCTATAAATATGAGACAATCATGAAAACTAATATAGACCATGACGCGTAGTATGACACCATAAGACTATTTTTGGAGAATAAGGAATACCTGTTGGGGGCAACAAGGGAAGAGAGAAGAGCCATAAGGCGATGGTCCATACAATACATCACCTTTCTTAGAGAGTTGTATCGAAGATGGCCTAATGGGGTGCACTTGAGATGCTTGAGAAAGCCTGAAGCTGAGCGTATCATGTCAAAAATACATGCAGGAAGTTGTGGTCCACACATGAGTGGTTTAGCCCTAGTTAAGAGATAATTCGACAAGGTTACTGCTAGTTAACCATGAAGAGAGATTGTATTGAGTTTGTGAAGAAATGTTAGCATTGTCAGATGCATGGTAATTTGAATCACATGCCTCCTGAAGAATTCCATTCTATGTCTTCACCTTGGCCCTTTGCAACTTGGGGAATTGACATTATAGGAGAGATACATCTGACAGCTTCAAACGGTCACCGCTTTATTGTGGTAGAAGTAGATTATTTTTCAAATTGGATTGAAGCTAAATCTTTCAACAAGATGGGGGCAAGGTAAATGGCTAGATTTATTGAAAAGAATCTCATCTGCAGATATAGGGTCTCACACAATGTGATATAGGACAATGGGGTACAATTTCAAAGAGCAGTTAAGGACTTATTCTCGAAATACCAAATTCATCATCATTGATCCTTCCCTTATAGACCAAAGGCTAATGGTTCAGTAGCAGTGACAAATAAGACAATTAAGCAGATCCTGTCCAAGATGACCAAGACATACAGGGATTGGTCGAAAATGCTTCCTTCTGCTTTTTGGGGATACAAAACAAGTGTACAAACACCTACTGGAATGACAGCATTTTCCTTAGTTTATGGGATAGAAGTGGTGTTACCAATTGAAATAGAGATCAAGTCATTAAAAATGGTCCTAGAAGCCGAACTACCTGAGACAAAGTGGGTAGTAATCAGATACACATAGTTAGCCTTATTAGAAGAGAGGAGGAGGTTGAAAGCACTGTATCATCATCAGTTGTATCAAAGGAAGACTTGAGCCTACAATAGAAGGGTTAAGGTCAGAAAGTTCATAATCAGTGACTTAGTGTTGAAGTAATGTAAGCCTAATGTCTTTGTTCCAAGAGGAAAATTTAAACCTAGTTGGGAAAGACCATATATTGTGAAACAAGTCATGAACAAGGGTGCTGTGTTTTATTAGTTTTTGTTATAGATTTGTGTCTTGTTTATTATAATAATTATTGTTTTATTTAGGTATTTTGTTAGTTTTAATATGTTTATTTAGTGTTTTCGTTAATTTTAGTAGTTTTAGTTTATTTCAGTGTTTATGTCGTTTTTGTCCTAGTTTTTAGTGTGTGTTTATGTTTTGTTAGTTAATGTTCATTTAATTCTTGTTTAAAGTTTGTTTCAAGTCTTGTTTTAGGTTAAAAAGCCAAGGAACCAAAAAGAAGAAAAATGGACAGTAGCTGACACATTCAGAGGACACGGCCAAGTCACTGGCCATGTCCCATATCAAGCTAAAAGGAAGCCACAAGACACAGAGATGGACACACTCAAGGGACACGGCCAAGTCACTGGCCGTGTCCCTCCAAAGATGCTCAAACACGGCCCAGTTGCTCCAACTTGGCCGTGTCTCACTTAAATCCAAAGTATAGAAGAAGCAACTCTCACAGTAGAAGACACAGGCAAGGGACACGGCCAAGTCACTGGCCGTGTCCCTCCAAAAAGGTCCAACACGGCCGTGTCTTCTTCAAGACTTGGCCGTGTCACTCAACCAAAGAAGAAAATATCAAAAGCAAGCAGTAGCGAACACAAGCAAGGGACACGGCCAAGTCACTGGCCGTGTCCCTCCAATGCACTCCAACACGGCCAAGTCTCATCCAACTTGGCCGTGTCTCTCATGGACCAAAGGCAACGCGGATTTTTAAAAGCGGGGATTCGTATAAATATGGATTTAGGGTTTTCTTAAGAGGTGTGGAGATTTTGAGAGCAGATTGAGCCGTCAAAGAGATTTAGGTTTTGATAACTTTGTTTTCTTTGATTTTGATTATACTTTGATTAAACTAGCCTAGATTAGATTGTTCTAGCCATTGATACATCCTTCTTGAAAGATTTGAACAAGATATTCTTCAGAAGCTTCATGGAGTTTGTAA
Organism: Garcia nutans; assembly: GCA_947685225.1. Taxonomy (NCBI): domain Eukaryota; kingdom Viridiplantae; phylum Streptophyta; class Magnoliopsida; order Malpighiales; family Euphorbiaceae; genus Garcia; species Garcia nutans. Next base: position 25,623,338 of record CANTUV010000024.1, read on the forward strand.
TTTGGTTTTGTTCTTGAACTTTATCTCTTTAATTTCATTGGAATTGTATTTATGGATATTATCATGTCTGAATTGATTTCTTTGAATATTAATGAGATGAGTATGTTTGATAGCAATATGAACTAATTTGATCTAGTCTAGGGTTTGTATGGATTTGCTATGATTGTATGATGTTTATTACTCTTAACTCAATTATTTCTTCAAGCCTTTATTGAATGAAATATTGTTAATATATAATTGATTGGCCACCAATTATGTGTTTTAGGTATTAGATGATGGATTGAGAGATGAAGTCTAATGCTGGAACAATTCAATTAAGGACTTAGGTGAATTAGAGATATAACCTAGGAAAAGATTATTTCAATTGGAACAAGATTATTTAGAGAGGTTTGAATGCGAGAGCTTATTTCCTTTATTCAATTAATTAAGTTGCTTGAGATTTAATCTTTGAAATTTAATTGGTTAAGAGGAATAATCGTTCATACATATAAGTAGCAGAGAAGTGCAAACCCTAGACCTTTCTATTAAGTGAATCAAAATATCAGTTTAGTTTACTTTTATTTGTTTTAAACTTCAATCAATCTTCTTCATTAGTTAGCGATTTAAATTTATTCATTACTTGTTATTTATAATCTGATAATCAATTAGCCACTTTAGCTTCCTTGTGAGACGACCTTGGGGCGATCACCTTTGCTACAGCTACCTCGTATACTTGCGAGTGACGCTTTATGGTAGAGTTAATTCGAGCGTAACATGCAGTCAAAATATCAGACATAGACGGGTTGAATTTAAATATCAGAAAATTATCAATTAGAAAATTCAAAAGGGCTGGTTGGCGACAGGAGTGATCTTGTGTATGCTGGCTTTATTTTTAGTTATTCCCCAATTTAATAAAATAGAGTTAATATTAAAATTGTTCTATGTGCACTGTTTCAAGTATTTAACCAAATATGGTAAGATAAATAACATAATAGCAAAAGGTGATGACAAATTATAAAAGGAAAAGAAACATCTTTTATTATGTTCATTATCTTTTATCCTAACATTGTTCTTTCTAAAGAATTAACAAAATGTAAAATCTATGGCAGACTATAAGTTTGACATGTAGGCCAACTTTGCTTCAATCAATCCAAGAAGGCTTCAGTCAGAAGAGGCATGTCCAAGTCGGGAGTAAACTCAGAACCTTGAGGATCGACTCCATACTGACGATCAAGCCAATGAGGATCATAGCAAGTACCTTGATGAAGAGCAGCAAGAGAAATATACATCAAATACGTCCAAATGGTGATACGAGAAATCTTCCACCAAGGTACTAAACAACGGATATTGACTGCAGCACGTGTACAGATTCAATCAATCCAGTGAGCATATGAAGAAGTAGGATGGGATAGTTTCCTAGTAGAGTGATGTAGCGGCAGATATCTGGTGAAATCCATGGATGGAATGTCAAGCAAGCAGAGGCGCTCTTGAAGCCAAATCTTTAAACCCAATAAAACAAAAATAAAATAAATAAAATAAAAAATGATGATGCCTATTAAGTTGAAAACCCGCAAGGGCGACCTAAGCAAAATTTAGGGCGGTTCACTAGTTCCGAAAACCAGCAAGGGGGGTCTAGGCAAAAATTAGAAACAATAATAAAATAATAAGAAAAAGGGTTTTCTAAGTTGAAAACCGGCAAGGGTGACTTACGTAAAAGTTAGGATAGCTCGCTAGTTTTGAAAACTCGCAAGGGCGGACTAGGCAAAAATTAGAGTGATAAATATAAAAAGAAAAAGGCCTAAATTGAAAACTTGAAAGAGCATTTTAGTTAATTACATGTAGCAGTAAGGGAATTTTGACCAATCTCCTCAAAGATTCTAATTTGAATTGATCCAATCCCATTAAGGTCTCGCCCAAGATCACAGGTATCGACGATAAGCCTCCTTCCATTTAGTCCATGATATCCAATATTCGTGGATCGATGTCCCCATCGGGAGAAACAAGCAAGAATTGTCCAAGCAAGCATAGACAAAGCATGCATCCCCATGCCTTGGTAGGAGCCAAATGAGAAATGCAAAAGTCAATCAAGGGACCAAGTAGAATTTTCTCACCTCTAGTCAATTGCAAGACTTTGGGCTTTGAAATATGGAACAACATTTGCATCTTTTGTTGAGTTTTTGAAATCAATATGGGTAAGGCCATTGGTTGATTGCTTGGATATCCAAGGATGGCCTCAAATTCTTCAATCATGGGACATATCTCAAAGTCATTTACCTTGAATGTCCTAGAATTCACATCCCAAAAGGAAACCATGGAATGAAGAAAAGAATAGTCTAATTTAACATTTTGAAAGCACTTTAAAGTATTAATTTGAGACCAAGATATTTGCTCCCAATGAATAGCTTTCGTATTTTAAATAAACCTTTAATTTTTTTCAAATTAAGTTCTATCATTGTTGAAATTAAGGAAAAATTTTAAAGTTGTTGAAAGGGATCTTTGAATACTGAAACAAAATTTTATGGAAAATTTCTTGGTTTTCGTTGGGAATTATAACATTGAAAGTTGCTTTATATAAGGGATTATTTTGTTCACCGAGTTTGACAAGGAAAGAGCAATAATTAGGGTCGAGAAGTGCAAGGAAAGAAAATTTCGAAAGATTTTGAGTTACTGCATCACATTTGGATTTGCAAATCAGAGGTGCTTTATGGTTTTAAATTGCGAGAGGGGTTTTTGTGTATGCTGTAATAATAATGATGATAAAAAAGAAAAGAAAAGAGAATGAAAAAAAGGTCAAAAGTTGCAGTAAAAGTAAAAATTATTGTTATTATTATTATAATCATCATTTTTTTATTATTGTTATTAATAACAATACAATATTTTCTCAATTAATACAACGATCACTTAGGAGGAGGAGGTAGTCCATAATAAAAAAAAAGCTCTAAGAAAGTCATCGCCTATTGGAGGAGGAGCCATATCATTTGTCCCAAGTCCACCTAAAGAAGGAGCACTTGAATCTTTATCCTAGAATTCAGGCGCCTATAGCCGTAATCATCTAGAGTAGACACATGAATCTCATGGTCTACAGTTTGGGGTCCCCTAGAAGATGAAGCCCTGGGATCCCTCATTCCCTGGAATCAAAAGTCTCAAAAGTTTTGCTCTAACTGATGAACAATCTTTCGAGATGGATGATCTATTGGCGGCTAGCAGCTAACACTTCCTGCAGTTTCTTGTTTTGCTCTTCAAGTATTTGTTGTGAGTAAAAAAAGGAAAGGGAAAGAACATACATAATCATGCATACATATAGCACAAAATCACCATGAAACAGGATGACCCACCAGGTAACTCATATCAGAGCCTTGCGGATGAGATGGTACTTCCTGTTGGTTGTTGCACTCTAATTAAGTACTACTACACAGCATCACTTGGAAGTATACGAGGTAATTATAGCAAAGATGATCGCCCCAAGGTCGTCTCACAAGGAAGGTGTTGTTCATAATAGCTTGATTAGCAAGTAATTTAAAAGCGAGAAGAGTGTGTTGTTTGGAATGGTGAAATAACAATTTAAACCAAAAATTAATGAGTGGGATGATTGGACAAGATCAATTCAATTCCAGGGAAGGTACCTAGGCTTGTAGGTCCATTTAATCAAAGCACAATTCTCAAATTATCCATTAACATACTTTGTAAATTAATTTGTTCCTTGAGGTTAATTAGTCAATTACCAATTCATTAGTTTTCACATTCATGAATTAAAAACAACCAATTATTGTACATTTGCAAATTAATAAAACCTTAGAACTTATATTTATAATTCATTCATAGGGTGGTTGATTATATAGTTTCAATATCGAATTTCACCTCTCGGTCCGTCATCCAATATTCAAAGATTAATAGGTAGCTAATCTATCAACCTAACATTCAATACAATACAATCAACCAAAAACAAGGTACATCAATGGAAATATCAAATCAAGGCATTCAATCAAATATATTACAAACCCTAGGCATGGGTATTTAGCTCAACATCATCAATTTAAAACAAACATTCATCTCAATATTCATCAAATCACAATTGTACATTGAAATATCAATTCTCTTAATACAAAAACAACAATATAGAAATGAATTAAAAGAGAGAATAGAAAAAACCCCTTGTGAAGATGCCAAGAGTAGGATTACTAGTCTTCCTCCTAGCTCCACCTTGATGTATGATGAAGAACTCAAGCCCTCTTCAATTGTTGATTCCCTTTTGCAATATGGAATGGAGCTTTCTCAAGTCACCAAACCTTGGAATGGAGCTTTCTCAAGTCACCAATCCTTCAATGAAGCTTTCTTCAACCTTCAAGAGCTTATTTAACCCAATTTATCCCAAAGAACCAAATTGAAGCTTGTCAATGGAAGATGGAGAAGATGGAGAGGATGGAAATGGAGGATGAAGATGAAGAGTCAAGGAGAGTGTCCCTCTCTCCTTGCCCAAATCGTGTATATTTTCTTTCAATTTCCTTCTCTTTTTATTTCATTCCAAGCTCAAACCCATGCCTTCCAACTCACCCCATTCTCTCTTGTCTCCCACTATTCTCTTTGTTTAATATTTCTTTCCATCAATTAGGCAAGCTTTTCTTTTCTTTAATATTTCTTTTGGTAAAAGCTAGTTGTTTGTCCCCCACTTTGTCCACACCTCATGCAAAAGAAGTCAAGGTTTCTATAGGTGACACAGCCAAGCCATGAGTGGCTTGACCATGTTCCTTCAGTTTCCTTGGGACACAGCCAAGCTTGTTGGCCGTATCCTTGATTGCCTCTTTTCCTTTCTTTCTTTTCATGAGGTGACATAGCCAAGCTAGTGGTCGTGTCCCTCAATTTTCATGGGACACAACCAAGCTAGATGGTCGTGTCCTTTGCTTCCTTCCTTGCTTCTTTCACTTTGCTTCATTTTTTTTTTTGGTGTGACACGGCCAAGCTAGTGGCCGTGTCACTTTGCTTTGAGCTTAGGTGAGACACGGCTAGTGGCTTGGCCATGTCTCTTGGGTGTGTCCACTTCTACCTTGCTTCTTGCTCTTTTTGTTCTTTGGCTTAATATGGGACACGACCAAGCTTGCTTTTGGCTTGGCCATGTCTTGCTTGATTCGTGCTCTTCCTTCACTGTTTTGATCATCCAAGGGAGTTTTTGCACTTTAACCTAAAACAAACACTTAAAACAAACTTTAAACAAAAATCAATGAAACATTAACTAAAAACACATAAAATCATACTAAAAACAAGTACACAAATGATCTAAACATTGGTGAGAAGGAGCAAATGGAGGAACATTAGAGGAGGGTCCAGCCTCATGATCAAATGAACCGGCAGCCTACAATAATCATGAGAACAGTCGAAATAAGTTGAAAAAGAAGCGATTGCAATGTTAGAATGACGCGTATTTACTTGAGAGGTTCCAACCTTGGAATAAGAGATAGATCCTCTCTCCTCCTCTTCATCACCAGTTTCCTCATCATCTTCTTCTTCCTCCTCGAAAAGTCCCCGAACGCCAATAGGAGACACATCAAAGTTCAAAAGCTATGTTCGAATGAATTGTGTGTATGACGCACCCGGTACACAAAGATACTCTTCAACATCATAGCCATTTTGAGCTAACCGCCATGAATTTTCCGGCATCGACGTAATATTCAAAGTATACATTGGGCAGTTCATCAAGACCCTCCGTTGCTCAGGACTTAGGAACCAATCATACACCCTTTCTCCAAGAAACTAGTCACTAGATATAGGACTAGCAATGATTCGGCTGAAGTACTGGTAAGGCAGTGCAGCATTCATAAAAGGAGTGCAATTTGCCCGCTCTTCAACTTTCCACCAAGCCAAATTGACCTACAAAATGACAAAAGGCAAGTAAACTTTTTACATAAACTATAAAGCATACTAATACTATTTTTCCTGGTGGTAAGGCAACACAAGTGATAACACTGGGTGTGAACATGGTGAGAGCCGAAAACTGCTGTGCAATCGGGCAACCAAAAACCTAACCTTGGATATTCGATTATCTCTCGGGAAATATCAGGCACCCTGATGAGATTATGCTCATAAGCACATACCTGTGATAACAATGAAAGTCAAATTCATGCAAATATATGAGTTAAATTAGCAATGGTAGGAGGCAGTACCTGGACAATCACCATGAAGCCAATGAAAGACTTCTTATTCCTGCAAATCTTGTCTAGGCCATGATAAAGATAGGCAAGGCCAGCTTCACCCCAGCTATAAAGTGGTACCATATCCATTTCAACAAGGGCCCTCAACACCGACAAATGGATGGTAGATTCGGTGCTACATAAAAAGGTCGACCCAAGAAAATACAGCAAAAATCTCTAAGCATATTGTTTTGATGTTTCTCTACGAACCCACCCATCATAGTTCATCCAATAACTCCAAATCAGCTCAATTTTTATCTTGAAAGGCTCTTTGAGTGAAGGTACCATACCGATTAATTGTTGAATCTCTTCGTGTGTCAGGATATCATTATAAGAGGAATCGAAAGGCCATCGTACCGGATACCAGCTATGGCTAAAAAATTGTCTGGGCCAATAGTCATTTCTCCCATAGATAGGTGGAAAGTATGGATTGTGTCCATCCACAGCTCCGATAATGCTTGAACTACACTACGGTCTATTGGACATTCCTCGGATAGTAATTAAAGAACAAAGCTTTCAAAATCGCACTCTCGGATGATCCATTTTACCTGAGAAGGTGCTACGTCATACCATTGTCGGACTTTATAAACATACCCTCCGCCCCGGACAACTCAATGATCAGACTAATACCGAATAAGGTAAGCCAATACAAGGTAAGTATGTCATCTCACAACTCCTATTGTTTCCATGTGTAACACCCCTTCCCGACCTACGTGTGTAAGCTGAGTAGAGGCACCACTCTATCCTAATGTTGCTACCAATTTTACTTAGTCAAATTTTAGTTTCCATTTTTACAGAAATTTTGCCATAGTTTCGCCTAGAAATTGAATCCCAAGTGTCGACAAAACTGGTTTTTTTTTCTAATTTTTGAAAACATTTTTACACAAACCAATGCAAACAAAATCATTCTCAGTACACTCCCAATAAATCCCCCTTATAACCTCAACTACAACCTGCAAAAAGGATTTACACTTCTAGTACAAAATAAAGTAAAGGTTTATTATGAAACACAGTAGATAAAATATTTGTTCACTATGCAGCGGAAAGTAATAATATTTATAAATTCATATACATCAAAACTTCAGTTTTACAAAACATAAAATTTATCCATGTTTGGCAGTCAGTCTTCGATCTTTAAGCCCACTATTCACACTTCAAAATCTAGACTCGACTCGGCCTAGAGGAACTCTCTGGTTCTTCCCTGTCACCTGCGCGATGAACCATAATCGCGCTAAGCCCACGGCTTAGTTATACAAACAACCATAATATTATGCCTTAATGCAATGCCAATGTCACACAATCAAGTTTCATAAACAATTCAAAAGAATATTATATTTCACAATCTTACATTATTTAATAATCAATCAAAACATTCATGATTCACATTGAAAACAAAGACAAGCATGGGCCCAAAATACACTAATATGTTATTCAAAGTTCAGAGTTACTGCTTTGGTCCATAATCACAATCATCAATACATTTATCCATGGATAATCAACTAGATTTGAGCTTATGACCCAGTCATTTCACTCAATCTAGTTTCAATAATTTGTTTTTGAGGTTTACGACCCAGTCATTTCACCCCAAAAACATCACATTTCACATTTTCTAACTGGTATCGGCTTACGACTCGGTCATTTCACCTATCCGGTGATTCATAGGCATGCCGCCAAAACCAGAACTCTGAAAATTGAATAAACATATTAGGCACACAATCATTTTATTTATCTTTTTTTTTTCAATCTCTTTTCATTTCATTTCTCATAATTAATTAGGCAACCATGCCTCCATTATATATCTCATTTGCATCATCATAGCCAACAACCATGGCATCATATCTCATATGATCTCAAATCACAATAAAACAATTCTTCATAACCTCATATCTTTCACATTTCATTTCCATATTTCATTTCATCATCATATAAGCAAATATGTTTCTACCATCTCATATTATATTTCAAATCACATTAATCAGTTCATTATTCAAATGGATATAATCAATGGCATTAACACATATTTTACATGCTCATCACAACATTCACATATTACCAAACATAATGTGATTTTTAATATCCATCAACAATGCATTAGGTTCCTTATCACATTTACAATCAAATGTGTGTCAAGTCTCAACATCACATGAATGTATGCAATAGTGTAGTTTGTACTTACCTTAAAACCAACTCACACCAATCTATACACTTACTCTTCCAAGAATCCTCAACACTTAGGTTAGGGCAACTCAACCTCTTCACAACCTAATCCAAAAGGAATATTAGCAAAATGACCATATAAATAGTAAATTCTGGTTTTAGACTCAACTTTATCCTTATTTTGAAAAATTGTATAAAATAATCTACTTGACTAAAAACTCTAAACTTTTTTACACAACTTAATTTTACATCTTAAAATCATTCCTTTAAAATTTCATATCAAACTGAACACAAAATCTTTGTCAAATAGTTCACCCAACCAGACTGCCCCAATTGCCCTGCATCCTGGCAGCAGTTCTGAACTTTGTGAATTCCATAAATTAAATTCAATCAAAGTGGTTCCAAATTATTTTTCTCAAATACTAGACTCACTAAGAAACAACATATCCAAAATTCAATTGGATATTATTTTTCTACATTTTATTAAAAATCCCGAAAGATAGCTGTCTCAGTTAAAGTACCTGCTGGAACAGGTCTAATAAAAATAATCTTTCCAAAATCATAACCATTCCAAAATCGAATCAACATATTTTTCAGTCATTATAGACTCATAGAGGCACAACATATCAAAAATTCACTTCAAGAACATTTTTCTATATTTAATTAAAAATCATACAAGTCACAACATTTACTAATTGTAAAACAGAAAAATTCCAACTTCACTAAACACAACTCTTACTCTTCCATCACCAACACCAACCTAACTTCTTATCTTTAATTCCATTTCAACACTTTTACACACACCATACACAAACACACTCCAACCATCAACAACACTCCATCAAACTCAAACAAAATTCCAAATAGAACAAGAGAAATCAAGAGAAAACTTACCAAAAATGATGAACTTCTTGAATTTCCAACTTAATCTCTTGAAAACTCCTTCAATTTTGAGTTTGGAACAAACAAAACTCACTCTTGCTCTCTTGCTTTGGATGGCCAGCCAACAAAAGGGAAAGAGAAGAAAATGAACAAGTGAAAGAGACAAAGTCAAACTTCTCATCTCTTTAAACCTCCACCAAGCATTTCAAAAAGAAAATTACTTAAATACCCTAATCTATTTATTTTAACTTCCTTTCACTTACATGCCCTTTTTAGTAATTTCATAATTAACAAAATAAATATCTTCTTCCTTTGACCATCCATTTGACTTGTATATATGTTATATATATTTCCATATATACAACATATATACTCTTTTAAATTCTTTTTTCTTTCCAATTACACATATACATTTTAATTCAAATAAAACAACAATTATATCAAAACTCCTAGGGCATACTTTGGGATATTACACTATGTCTGGAATTACTCATTACTATATTCTATTTTATTATTTTCTGCTATTTATTCGCGAATATACTAAATTATTTTATTATTTTATTATTATTTTATTATTTTATTTTATTATAAAATGATAGATATTTATGCTGCTAAAGTTGCAGTGTTACCTCAGTTTTTAGACTAGAACTACAATGAAGTTGCATTCCAGCTAGTGGATTGATAGTTCCACGTTCATATTGTTGAATAAATTTTAGCAACTCAGCATTAGATCAAGGTTCGGATCTTAAAGCATGCCTTCCTTCCATTTGATGGCTAAACTCTCTATGCTCAAATTTATATATAACTTTTAACTGAATAAAAGTGAATGAAATGGAGGAAAAATGAGACCCTTTATATAGGCAAATTGCTAGACAAAATGACAAAAAGAAATAGTAATTTCGTGAACTAAAAAAAACTAAAAAACACTATTGGTGAATAGTGAGCAAATAATACTGAACAATATTTAAATAGTAAATTCAAATCATTCTTTCCAATTAGTCAACAGTTTACATGTATAAAAATATTTTTTGGTACTTTTAAAAATTATTTTTTCACACAGGGGGCAAGAGGATATAGGTATAGTAAAAAATAGCTAAAATTTTTGCTATTTTTTGCAATTTTACAGGTTTATTATTAATACTTTACTAACTACAATTATCTTTTACAGCCACAAGGTCCAGAACCCAAATTAATTTTGAGTTCAGAACTCACCACCGGGTTCAGAACCCAAATTATTCTCGAGTCCAGAACTCACCATCGGGTCCAGAACCCAAATCATTTTTAAATCCATAACTCACCACCGGGTCAAGAACCCAAATTATTTTTGAGTTCAGAACTCATCACCGGGTCCAGAACCCAAATCTTTTTTTAGTCCATAACTCATTTCGAGTCCAGAACTCAAATCATTTTTTAGTCCAGAACTCACCCCCAAGTCCAGAACCCAAATTATTTTTTGAGTCCAGAACTCCTTTCGGGTCCAGAACCCAAATCATTTTTTGAGTCCAGAACTCACCACCGGGTCCGGAACTCAAATCATTTTTTAGTCCAAAACTCACCACTGGTCCAAAACCCAAATCATTTTTTAGTCCAAAACTCATTCCGGGTCGAGAACCTAAATCATTTTTTGAGTCCATAACTCACCACCGGGTCCAGAACCCAAATCATATTTGAGTTCAAAACTCACCACTGGGTCTAGAGCCCAAATCATTTCTGAGTCCAGAACTCACCACAAAGGTCCAGAGCCATAATCATTTTTGAGTTCAGAACTCACCCCTGGGTCTAAAACCTAAATTATTTTTTAGTCCAAAACTCACCCCGGGTTCAGAACTCAAATTAAATTCAATCTCGATCCAAGTACCCAATCTCAGGTCCAACTACCCAAATCATTTTTCAATCTCGGGTCCAAGTACCCAAATCAAACTCAGTCTCGAGTCTAAGTACCCAAATCAAATTCAATCTTGGATCCAAGTACCCAGTCTCGGGTCCAAGTACCCAAATCAATTCAGTCTCAGGTCCAAGTACCCTTTTCAGGTCCAAGTATCCAAATCCAAAATATTTTTGAGTCCAATACCCAATCTCAGGTCCAAGTACCCAAATCTTTGGTCGATAACCCATCGTCATCCAAAATCTGCTCAGAGTCATGTTGCTTTTTACTCTCTTCTACTAAAAGTCTCAGATCGTTCAAGCAGGGGGCAAACTATAGACCCTTAATTTTCTACCAAGTCCAGTTCAATATTTTAAAATAAGTCTGAAATAATTTTTATGGTATTTATTATTTATTTTAGTATTTATTATTTATTTTAATATTTACTTTAATATTTTTCATTTATTTTATTTATTTTTTAAAATATATATATATAATAAAAAATAATAAATCAGACTGACCAATCAGTGGGTGACACGCGGCAAGGCAATTCACCTCAGGCAGAAAGGACCCAGCGAATTGGCCTAGGCCAATTCGCCGCAGATGTATGTTGCGGTGAATTGGCTTGGGCCAATTCACCGCAGCTACTTGCTGCGATGAATTGGCCTGCCCCAATTCACCGCAGCTACTGGCCCTCACCCAAATGTTCGCATCCCAGCCCGTTGCTAGCCCATCGATATATTGAAAATCAAATCCATGTCCGAGCAAAATAAATAAATGGACACCCATCCGAAGATGGAAACATGCCCTTACATAATCCATGCCTAAATAGGACACCCACCGAAAGGTAGAAACATGTCCTTTACATTGGTTCTAAAATAGAAAAAGCAATTTAAATTACATGATATTTAACTAATGAGGTACCCACCAAGTAGAAACATACCTCTTAAACATTTGGAAATCTAAATAACTCGACAAAAGTAAATAACCATTCATCATAAATAAATCATTCATCAAAGATATTAAACATCAATAGAACGTAAACATCCATCCATGATAAACTAAATAAACCAAGCATTGAACTTAAATAAATTAAAGCATATAAAATAAATCAAAGCATAATAAAATTGAATAAGGCAAATAAAGATTCAAATTAGGGCTACTGTTTCTATTTAAGATTCTTTGTTTCATGTGTTTATGGTTTTGGAATTCATGGGTTTAAGCTACTGTGATTTTTAATGGAATTGAAATGGATTAAAGTTTTATAATTTAAGAGGTTGATAAAGTTCTTTGATTAACCAAATTAGTGTTTGAGTGGTAAAATCATGAAATTAGAGTTTGGACACTTTAAAACATTTAGATTTATGATTTACGGTTACTGAATTAGGGTCTTTAAGCTTATTGTGTCTAAATTATAACATTTAGATTTATAGGGTTTTAAGGTTTAAAGGATTAGGGTTTACTGTTTTGGGTTTTGGAGTTGAATTAATGTTTTAGAATTTTAGAATTAGGGTTTCGGAGAATGCATTAGGTTTTAGAATTTTAAGAAACAATTGATAATTTTATGAAACTTTATGAAAATAAATAAAATGATTTAAGGTTTATATAAACAGAAAAGATGTTTTTATGGTTTGTGGAAAGAAACAAACTCAAATTTAGGATTTTGAAAAGAAATAGGTTCAATTAAGGTTTTAAGATTTTGAAGAAGCAAAAATAACAATTTGAAGATTTTTGGAAAACAAATAAACGAATTAAGGTTTTTAAACTTTAGAAAAGGTGAATTGAGGTTCTAGTGTTTTTTATTTTAAAGAAACAGAAACAATTATTTTTTATCTATAGTGATGAAGCTACTGTGAATTCATGAAACAAATAAAGAAATTCATACCTTCGTTTGTTGGTTCTACAAAAAATCACTTCTTGGATGAACAAGAACAAAGACAAGCTTTGCTGCCTTTGATGGATTGAATTGCTTGTTTGCTCTCTCAAAACAGTCCGATTGATTCAAGGTTTTCCTCCTCAATTTCGGTCTCAATTTCTCCTCCCAATTGCCCTCTTTCCCTTCCTTTTTGTGTTGTTTTTTGTCTTATTTATAGAAGAATTTTATGGTTCATTCTAGTTATTCATGGAATATAACATTGATTAAGAAAAGGAAACCGAAACCTAATTGTATTTGGTTTTGGAAAAATTTGCGTCTAAAAAATTGCGCTTGCAAAAAAAAACTGCTGCAAAAAAAATGCGCTGCAAAAAAAAACTGCCGCAGCTCTTTTCGGCGACGATTTTTTCATCGCTGATTTTTTTTTTATTTATTTTTATTTTTTATTAATAAAAATTAGATACTAAATAAAAAATTATTTAATTAAGATAACAAAAATAATTTTGGACTAATTAAAATATATTGGACCACACAAAAATTATTTTGGATTAATTAAAATATATTGGACCGGACTGGGTCAAAAATTAAAGGTCTATGTGAGCGGGGATTTTCATCCCCACTCCCGGTGGAATGGTTCTTGCGACTTCGGCACTGTTTAGGCTCGGGGCCTTAGATTTCTCACTTGAAAAAAGGTAACTAATGGTTCATGTCAAAAACAAGCCCATGGTTAATTTATTCTTAGTGTAAACTAGGCCCATAATTGATTTTTGGTATCTCATAATTGACCTAAATATTTTTGCAAGCTCTTTGTAAGAAAAGGTTGGGTGAAAATAGTTTTGTTTCTAAGCCCATTTTAAAAGATTTTAGAAAAATGGATTTTGGGCTTAGTATTTGGGCCATGGGCCAAAGAATTTTTTATTTGTTTTTAGAAAAGTCTTATGTCCAAAGAACAACATGAAAAAATTTTTAAAATAGCTTTGGTCTTTTGGACTTTAAAGAAAAGTTTATTTTGAGCTTACAATATACTTAGGTCATATTAGAAAAAGAACAAACCAAATAAGCCATGATTTAGACTAAGATAAACTAACCATTGTCAAACAACATGCATTTGGGGATAAAACCTAAGGAAAGTAACTAGGCCAATTACATGAGCTTTAGTCTTTGGGTAAAAAGGCTTAGGTTCCCACAGCAAGTATATACCAAATGGTACGAGGCTATGAGTGGTTATACCATGCTCAATCTCAATACCTTGAGTGAAAGTATGGTATCCCTTATATAACATAACACGGGTAACACGGACGTCCTAACTCAAGCATACGATGCAATCTAATATGATGCATTGGATAATATCATTATAAGAAAGAATATAATAATATAAAGACCAATGAAATCAACTTCTCTTATCCTCAGTGGAGTCGCCACTGTGAGCGGGGATTTTCGCCCCCACTCCCGGTGGAATGGTTCTTGCAACTTTGGCACTGTTTAGGCTTGGGGCCTTAGAGAACACGGACCTAAGTCCGGAGAAAATGGAGTCGCCACCCGGACGGGCCGAGAAAAAAGAAAGGGTGGATGACTCGATTCCTAAGGAATCTCCAACCTCCTAATGGGTTCGGAAAGTTGGGTACGTATGGGGAAAGTGAGAAATGGCCCAGCACCCCCACAACGCCCGATTCCTTAGAACCGACCTCCTTTGCAGGTCTTAATATTATAAAATTCTTAAATATAACAATATTATCCATACTACACGCAATAAAAAGAAAGCATCATTATATTAAAATCAAAGCAATGTCCAAACAAAACAAAACAAATAAATGGACACCCATCTGAAGATGGAAACATGTCCTTACATCACATGCCTAGATAGGACACCCACCAAAAGGTAGAAACATGCCCCTTACATAGGTTCTAAAATAGAAAAGCAAATTAAATTACATGATATTTAACTAATGAGGTACCCACCAAGTGGAAACATACCTCTTACAACTTTTGAAAATCTAAATTAATTGATAAAAGTAAAAAATTATTCATTATAAATAAATCATTCATCAAAGCTATTAATCAAAATATAAAATAAAAATCCATCCATGATAAATTAAATAAATCAAGTATTGAAATTAAATAAATTAAAGCATAAGAGATAAATCAAAGCATAAGCAAGTATAGAATTAAATAAAGCAAATAAAAGTCCAATTACAGCTATTGTGACTTTTTATGGAATTAAAATAGATTAGGGTTTTATGTTTTAAAAGGTTGGTAAGACTCTTTGATGAACTAAATTTATATTTGAATGGTGAAATCATGAAACTAGGGTTTTAGACACTTTAAAATACTTTTGATTCATGGTTTTAAATGATGATTTCAAGCTACTGTGTAAAATTTAAAGTATTTATGTTTTATGGTTTTTTAATGTTTTAAAGGATTAGGGCTTAGAAAAAATTAAGGTTTAAGGTTTTAAAGGAGTTAGAGTTTATTATTTTAGGTTTAGAAGTTGAATTAGGGTTTTAGTGTTTTGGAATTAGGGTCTCGGGTGATGAATTTGAATTAGGATTTAGAAAGACAATTTGATGATTTCATGAGGTTTTATGAATTTAAACAAACAGATTGAAGTTTTTATAAATAGAAAAGATGTTTTTTTATGGTTTTTTGAAAGAAACAGAACTTAATTTAAAGTTTTGAAAGAAATAGAATAAAATATTGGTTTTGTTGAAAAATATGTTTATTTAAGGTTTTAAGATTTTGAAGAGGTAAAAATAACAATTTTAAGTCTTTTTGGAAAATAAAGTAACGTATTAGTATTTTTAACTTTGGAAAACTAAATTAAAGTTCTAAGATTTTAACTTTTGAAAAACACAAAATCCTAGTTTTAGCTATTGTGAAAAAATAAAACAAAAAAGAATTTAATACATACCTCCTTTTGTTGATTCTCCAAAAATAATTCTTCTTGGATGAACAAGAACAAAGACAATTGCTACCTTTGAATTGCTTAAATCCTGTCCCTGCTATTCCAGAAAAAAAAAAGAAATTGAATTGCTCCTTTTCCTTCCCTGATTTGGTTTCAAATTTTTCAAGCTTCTGTTGGATTTCGGCCTCTAAATTTAATTACCTTTGGCCCTTATTTATAGTGGTTTGATGTGGTTTATTCCTAATTAGTCATGGAAAGTAATATTAATAAATAAAAAAAAGAAACCAAAACCTAATTGAATTAGGTTTCAAAAAATTTGCGTCGAAAAAATTGCGCTACTAAAAAAACTGCCGCAGGAAAAAATGCGCTAGTGAAAAAAATCTGCCGCAGGAAATTGCGGCAGTGGGCGGGCTGCGGGCTTCGCCCGCAGGAAATTCTTGCAAGCGACCATTTCGCCGTAGGATTTTCCTGCGAGCAAAATAGAAAAGCTATTTTGCCTGCAGATTTTTTCTGCGGGTGAAATGCCCCACCGGCCCACGCGACAATTTTTTCATCGCCGATTTTTTCGACTTTGATTTTTATTTTTATTTTTATTTTTTGACTTTTATTTTTATTTTTTATTAATAAAAATTAGATACTAAAGCAAAAAATTATTTAACAAAAATTATTTTGGACCAATTAGACAACAAAAATCATTTTGGACTAAATAAAACATATTGGACCGAATTGGGTCAAAAATTAAGGGTCTACAGTCTACACAACTGATTGCACTTTTGGGGAACACTGTCGAGGCATCTGCCAGCACTAAGAAGCCAAAAGACAAAGGGAAGGCTAAGGTCAGCGAAGTAGCCTTTGATTATGACAAAGTAGTTGTTGTTGATGATGATGGCTAGTCTCAATACTTCCAAGACCTGCAAGATAAGGAGAAAAAGCTGAAGGTTGTGGAAAGATCAGCCGTGGAAAAGACTGAGACTTCATATGTTGAGAAGTGGATTAATGATTTGGAGAAGAAATTTGAAAAGAAGCTAAAAGCTTATGAGATATCATAAATAGACAAGCTGTTCGAACAAGATGAGGAGGTCCCTTATAAGTAAATCGTCACTTGCATGTTAAGCAATACATCACTACCATGCAATCTGCCAGAGCTACTAAGGCTCAAACTCTAAGGTATTTCATGCTCTTATTGGATCCTGTTGTGCAAAACTGGTTCAATACCTTAGAGGAAAGTACCCAAAAAGATTGGGATATGTTGTACAAAGTCTTCATTTAGTAGTATGGGTATAATGTCGAGATGGAAGTTACCTTGATGGAGGTGGAGACTATCAGGCAAAAACAAAATGAAAGTTTTGTTGATTATGTAAAGAGTGGAGAAATAAGGCTGCACTTCTCAAAAAGAGGCCAGATGAGTCCGACCAGATTAGGATGATTGCGAAGTGGTGCTACCTAATCTCCGTGAAAGGTTGTCTCACACCCTTATAAGGGATTTCAAAGATCTTCTCCAATCTGGATTGCAAATAAAAGAGTAGGAAAGAGAGAAGAACCATTTTCTACAAAATGGAATTATCAGTCTGGCAATCTAAGTACACATAAGGAAGTCGATGTTAATGCAACTGGTCAAGAAAGTAGAAGACTATTTTCGGAGTTGGAAAAACCTCTGTCTTGGGTTTTCAACAAGCTATAAAAGAAGGGGCTACTATAACCATTGGCTCCTCAACCGCTACATGATCCTCTGCCATCAAACTTTAATGCCAAGGCCTTTTGTCAATTTCATCAAATGCAAGGGCATGAGACAGATAAATGCACTTGTTTAGGGCATGAGATCTAAGATTTCATTGATAGTGAAAAGTTGCTTGAGCCTTATAAGCCCAATACCAAGGATAATTCTTTACCTAAGTTCAACAGAATGCCACCACCAGCAACCTTCATGGTAGGAGGAGGATTGGAAGAAAATTCTATCTTATCCTCCTTTCAAGATGGGGATATTGAAGATGTGAAGTAAGGAGAGATTTCATTCAACACATCTCCCTTAGCTTGAAAGTGTTGCTTATTTTATTTTGCTTTCTTTAAATACTTATTTGGAACAATTATATTTTTCAAATTAAGATTGTTTGAATAAATTACTTTCATCAAAAAAATTTTGTTCTTTGCTCATTTTGGTTCTCAACCGATGATGAATCTAGCTTGATGTTCATAAATTAGTGTATCTATGCATTATGATCCGAATAACTTTACCAGATGAGGAAATTATTCTATAGCATTGAGTTGTGTATGCTTACTTAGAGAAGGCACCTGCATAACGACCTTTGTCTAGATCCTAGTTGATCTTAGAACATTCTTTGACAAACTTTTGAGGCAAAATTGAACTCTGCTTATTTAAGAGAGAGATGATCTAGGCATTGTTTGGTTAGCCAACAACTAGTATCCACCCAATTAAATATCAATTCCTAGTTGTCCCTTTGAGCCTTCATGAGATTTTAGCTTACTTTTCATTGGCTTGCAAACCCAATAACCTACCCTGAGCTATTGTAACTCTTATGACAAATCTAATGATCACTAAGGTAAAGAGGCAAGAAGATCAAAGAAAGGAATGCATAGTCAAGAACACAAGGATAGTTGAAGTCCTCAAGACCATAAGGGTAGTTGAAGTTCACCTGATACTAGACCTAATATCTCTAATTCATTAAGATGACATTAGGGCAACAAATGATTTATCCTTATTGAAGTAGACTCACTCTACTCCACTCATCCATAGTTAGAAGAATAGAATGGTGTAGACAAAACCATTTTCTTAGAGTTAGACTAAAAGAAAAAAAAAGAAATACAAAAAAAGAGAGAGCAAAAACAAAATGAAAAAAAAAACAAAAAAAAGGGTAGTTAACCCAAAAGGCTTATTTAGAAAGTCAACAGAGTTCTTCTTACCTAAAGCATTAGAAGATTTCCACTTAGTTTACAAGGACAGATTGACTTGAATTGGTCTAGTCCAGTCAAAGTTTCAAATAAAATCAGAGAATTAAGGGAAAGTCCATCTTTCGTTTTATCCAACGTAACTCCAAGTTAGCAATATTAAAAATCTTAGACTTGATATTCCAAAAGGGAAAAGGACAAAAAGAAAGAGGAAGAAAAAAGGGCACTGATTGGATCCAGATTTTTGCCAAGAAGATAAAAAGACATTTAAGCTTTGTATTTTCATGAAGTAAGAAGGAAATGATACCCAAAAGGTGAAAATGGAACCTCTAATAGTATACATTTCCAACAAGAAGTTTGTAGTGTGAAGGTTTGTCCATAATATTACATCAGCTCCAATCTCAAAATGGCCTTCGCTTAAACCATGTCCCTTATAGACCTCATTTCAAGCCTATTAAAGACCTGTTGATCTCTCTTGGTAGGTAGAGTCAATTAGTGGAGATAATTCTGATAAGTATTCATATGAGATAGACAATATTTAAACTCGATGAGATCTTTGACCAAGTAATATGTATATGCCTATCTGAAGTGCAACAGTTCTTGCTCAAATGGAAATGATTCCCAAGTTTAGTACAGTAACTAGGGTTATGATGTAATGGATGTGTTAATTTGGAAAAGTTGAGTCCTGAAGTAAATTGATACTGATTTGGCAAATCCAATAATTAATTTCAAAATTAAAAATTCAAGATTTTAAAAAAAAAATTCATGCCTCATAAACCTTCAAGTTAAGGGAAGTTTCTTGCACCGTCAAATCTCGAAGGATACATTAGGAAAAATAAATGATTATTGGTAAGGTTATGAAGAAGCTACCAATTGACGTGCTGAATTATAGTTTGAAATGAGTATATCTCTGACTATCCTGCTGGGGCCCCCACTACTCATGATTTCATCTTGGAAAATAAAAGCCATAAATATGAAGACTTCTGTTGTTCTAATACAAGACCTAATAAGCATCTGGAAGGAACCAATGAGAACACTTCAGCTGATCACCTCGGTCTGTGAGTCAATGGGAGCAAAATATTTCAAAGCACATGATACTGACGAGTCTTCAGTGGTAGAGTATTGATTGGAATGGATTGTAAGAGTTTTTTATCTTTTGCACTGTGCGGATGATGAGAGATTGGAGTGTGCAGTTTCTTTATTACATGAACATGCTTATAGTTGGTGGGATATGAAGCAAAAATCTTTTCCTACAGATAGACTCACCTTGACATTTTTCCAGGAAGAGTTTAAGAAGAAATATATTAGTAAGATTTACATAGAAGAGAAGCGAAGGGAGTTTTTGTATTTGAAGCAAAGGAAGTCATCTATGTCCGAGTATGAGAGGTAGTTCATTCACCTTAGCAAATATTTTCCTAAGTTTGTTTCAACTAAAGAAGTGAAGTGTAAGCGATTTGAGCAGGGTTTGAACAGTCAAATTCGGGTGTATTTAGTGGCAATGAGAATCAAAGAGTTTTCTAGTCTTATCAATGCAGCAATTTCCATTGGGAATGAAACTAAACAAGAGTAGGGAAGAAGACAACAGCAACAAAAGGGATTTTTTCAGTGAATAACAGTAGGGTGATTAGAAGAGACAGAGGGGTACTCAAGTACAAACCTAGACTCAAGGATCTGGTAGAGGAAGTGGAACTAGTTTTCATAAATCCTGAGGGGGTAGGTTTGGTGTTTTTACAGGCTCATCTTCACGGGCAGTTTTCACACCTTGTCAGCATTGTGGAAAGGGACATGCAGTTGATGATTGTTGGTATCGAAGTGGGGCTTGTTTGAAATGTGGTTTTAAAGAGCATAAAATTAGAGATTGTCCCATGATAAAAGAACCTGAAGTTGCTGAAGGGTAGAGTTCTGTGCAGAGGTCTCAAATAGGCCATAAATCAGGTAGAGGCAGTTGACCCAGTGCTAGTCAATAGAGAGGATCTAAAATAGTGGATAGACCTCATACTCAAGGTAGTGCTCTAGCCAGGACTTATGCCATGAGAGCAGTGGAGAACTAGGATGCTCCAGATGTTGTAGTTGGTAA
This sequence comes from Garcia nutans, assembly GCA_947685225.1. NCBI lineage: Eukaryota > Viridiplantae > Streptophyta > Magnoliopsida > Malpighiales > Euphorbiaceae > Garcia > Garcia nutans. Next base: position 25,644,158 of record CANTUV010000024.1, read on the forward strand.
ATTCTCTTTACTTGGTCTTGATATATATTCATTATTAGATCCTGGTTCTACACATTCTTATATATGCACAACTATAGCCTCAGGGAAGAATATTCATGTTGATAAACTTGACTTTGAGATAGAGGTTACCAATCGCTTGGGCCATAGTGTGAGAGTAAACAAAATATACCAGAATTGTCTAATTAGAGTTCATGATGTAGAACTTTCTACTGATTTAATTGAACTACCATTCCATGATTTTGATGTAATTTTAGGAATGGATTGGTTATCCCGGCATCAAGCAATTATGGATTGTCATAGTAAAGTTGTGACCTTTAAGATTCTAGGAAATGATGAAATTGTTATTCAAGGAGAGAAACAATTTTATCCTTCTAGTTTGATTTCAGCTGCTAAAGCTAAAAGGTTAGTTAGGAAGAAATGTGAAGCTTATCTTGCTTATGTTATTGATGCTCGACATTCAAGCAAAACTTTGGGAGACATACCCACAGTATGTGAATTTTTGAATGTCTTCCCAGAAGAGTTACCAAGGATGCCGCCAGAAAGAGAAGTAGAATTTGCTATTGATATAATTTCAAGTACGACACTAATATCTATTCCACCTTATAGAATGGTACCTCTGGAAGTAAAGGAGTTAATGGTGTAACTCTAAGAATTGCTTGATAAAGGATTCATAAGACCTAGTGTGTCACCTTAGGGCACACCAGTTTTGTTTGTGAAGAAGAAAGATGGTACTCTAAGATTGTGTATAGATTATCGACAGTTGAATAAGGTGACGGTTAAGAATAAATATTCGTTACATTGGATAGATGATTTGTTTGATTAGTTGAAAGGAGTAGGTGTCTTCTCTAAGATTGATCTGGTTTCTAGCAGATAAAGGTTAAAGAAGCTGATATTCCAAAAATAGCTTTTAGAACACGATTTGGACATTATGAATTTCTTGTTATGCCATTTGGTTTGAATAATGATCCAGCAGCTTTCATAGACTTGATTAATCAAGTCTTTAAACCTTATTTAGAATAGTTTGTAGTTGTTTTTATTGATGACATACTAGTTTATTCCAAGAATAGAGAGGAGCATGATAACACTTGAGAGTGGTGTTACAAACATTGAGGGAGAATCAACTATATGCTAAGTTGTCAAAATGTGATTTCTGGAAGATAGAAGTGACATTCCTAGGACATGTGGTATCAGCTGAGGGTATCCACATAGATCCTAGTAGAATTAAGACTATTTTGAATTGGCAACCACCAAAGAATATAACAGAAGTTTGAAGTTTTCTTGGTTTAGCTGGATACTATAGAAGATTTGTGCAAGGGTTCTCAAAAATAGCACTTCCTTTGATTAAACTTCTTATAAAGGAAAATAAATTTAAGTGGGATGATCAATGTTAATCTAGTTTTGAGCAATTGAAGACTATGTTGACGGAAGCACCTATTTTGACACAACCGACTCCAGGTAAAGACTATGTTACTTATAGTGATGCCTCTCATCAAGGACTTGGTTGTGTATTGATGCAAGAAGGTAAAGTAATTGCTTATACTTCTAGGCAATTGAAACCTCATGAACTAAATTATCCCACACATGATTTAGAATTGGCAGCAACTATATTTTCTCTAAAATTTTGGCGGCATTATCTGTATGGTGAAAGGTATTATATCTTTACTGATCATAAATGTTTAAAGTATTTGCCAAAACAAAAGGTGCTCAACTTAAAGCAAAAGAGATGGATGGAACTAATCAAAGATTACGATTGTATTAGTGACTACCATCCTAGGAAAGCTAATGTTGCAGCTGATGCACTAAGTCAAAAGACTTTAGAAGGTATGTTATAGATATAAATTGTATAAATATATGAGTGTGTATTAAATAACTAAAATGATATAGTATGTTATGCTAGCAGAATTGAGAGTAGAACCAAATTTAAGGCAAAAAGTTATAGAAGCTCAGAAACAAAGTCAAAAGCTATTGGAAGTGATGGAACAAGTGCACAAGGGTGAAAAGTTAGATTATGTTCTTTTAGAAGATAGGGGTTTGCATTATAAGGATCGATTGTGTGTTCCGGATGTTAAAAAGCTAAAGGGGAGTATTCTTAATGAAGCTCACAAAACTACTTATACTGTGCATCCTGAAAGTAATAAAATGTATCAGGATTTAAAGCCTTTTTATTAGTGGCCTGGCATGAAAAAGAATATCACTAAATATGTTACTTGATGTTTGATATGCCAACAAGTCAAAGCAAAACACCAAGTTCCATTGAGTCTTTTACAACCCATCTCAATACCAAAGTGGAAGTGGGATAGAGTCACTATGAATTTTATGACTAGTCTTCCGAACACCCAGAAGAAGCATGATGCAATATGGGTGATTATTGATAAACTAACTAAATCAGCTCATTTTCTTCCTATCCGAATTGACTACTCATTGGATAGATTTGTTGAACTGTATATGAATGAGATAGTCAGGCTTTATGGAGTGTCAGTGTCTATTATTTCAGATCGAGATCAGTGCTTTACTTTGAGATTTTGGCAAAGTTTTTAAAAAACTTTTGGTACTCGACTTCATTTTAGTACTGCATTTCCTCCACAGACCTATGGTCAATCAAAAAGAGTGATAAAAGAGCTTGAAGATATGCTAAGAAGTTGTATAATTGAGTTTCAACATAGCTGGGACAGACATTTGACTTTAGTGGAATTTGCTTATAATAACAGTTACCATACGAGTATCGGTATGGCACCATATGAAGCGCTATATGGAAGGAAATATAGAACTCCACTTTGTTGGACAGAATTAAGTGAGAGCAAGCTTGTGGGACTAGATCTTATCAAGCAAACTGAGGATAAAGTGAAGATTATAAATGATCGATTGAAGGTTGTAATGGATAGGCAAAAATCTTATGCAGACATAAAGCATCGAGATATTGAGTATAATGTGGGAAATAGGGTGTTCTTAAAAGTATCTCCATGGAAGAAAGTTCTCCATTTTAGGAAGAGAGGGAAACTAAGTCCTAGGTTTATTGGACCATATGAAGTACTTGACTGTGTCGGTTCAGTAGCCTATCGACTTGCTTTACCTCCAAAACTAGCAAAGATTCATAATGTATTTCATGTGTCGATACTTAGAAGATATAGGTCGGATCCTTTGCATGTGATACAAGTAGAGTCTATTGAAATTCAGCCAAATTTGAGTTATGAAGAAGAACCAGTTGCTATTTTGGCTCGTGAGATAAAGGAGTTACGAAATAAACATATTCCTTTAGTAAAAGTATTGTGACGGAATCATTCAACTGAGGAAGCCACATGGGAAAGTGAGGCAACGATGAGACAACAATAGTCTCAACTATTTCAAACGTCTGAGACGGGTAAATTTCGAGGATGAAATTTCTTAAGAGGGAAAGAATTGTTCTGTTTGAAATTTAAACAGTGATTTTCTGTTAACCATTAATAATAGATTGTGTATAGTGAAAAAGTGAATTGGATATTTGAAATAAGTAGGAAAGTAGGATGAATCAAGCTTTAAAAAAAGTAGAAAGTTTGATCTGGGCATGGAAGAAATTGGTATTTTTGAAAAAGAATCTTAAAGTGATAGAAATTTATGAAAATACTCGTAACTTTAGAAGTGAATTTTAACGAGTTAAATTATGAAATATAAATTGTAGGACTTTAAATTAACTAGAGAAACTATTTTTACATTTTTGCAGGACTAAAAATTAAATTAGAATTAAAAATTAAGAGAGAGGGTGCATCATAACTATTATGAGCTTGCCCTTACACAACTAAAACCCAAGATACTATATATAAGAGAGACTAGAAATTTCTCCTCTCTTCTACTACCATCTTCACGCCAAACACCTCTTCACCATCATCATCTCGCTCTTTTCTTCCATCTTCTTCCATTACCATACATCAAAACATCAAGATCTTTAATTATAACTCCAAATTTTCATAGGAATCCACAAGTTTATGAGAAGAATCCATAAGATTATCACCAAAAATCAAAAAAAGGGTAAAGAGAAAAGAGAAAGAGAGGATTTCTTGAAAGAGGTATGTGCTTGTGTATGAGTAATTTTCAAATAGTTAGTTTTCTTTGAATTTTAATGCTTAAATAAGTTAATTGGATCATTTTAATTGAGTTATTTGCTAAAGAATTGAATAAAAAAATATGTTGTGCAAAGAAAGATTAAAGAACATCTATATGAACTTTATTTAAATTTTGTAAGAAATAAGTGTGATGATATTGTTTTTAAGCTAAGTGTAGACCATTAATTTTAACCCCAATTGAATATGGTCCTAATTAAAGGATATCAAAATAAATTTGATCCGACATTAAAATATTTAAACCTAATTTATAATTTTTAAAGAAGTCGGTTCGGATTTAAGACGCATAAATTCAATTGTAAAATCCTAAAATCAAGTTGAATCGGCCCAAATTAAACCTTTCGGTCCATAAGTTAAAAAAGGCAATACTAATTCAAATTAGGCCGGTCGGGGAGACATGAGCATGCCTCATGTCGATCTGGCAGCCCAAATAGACATGAGGTTGGACTCATGTCGACCTGGGCAGGCTAGGTTGACATAAACATGCTTCATGTCGACCTTGGCAGCCCAAGGTCGACATGAGCATGACTCATGTCGACCTGGGTAGCCCAAGGTCAAAATGAGGTTGTTCTCATGTCGACCTAGGGCAACCAGGTCGACATGAGTTCAATAACTTTCCTAATTCAACTAGAATTCATTTTAGGGACTGATTAATATTAGGTTAAGGATTCTGAGTGAGGTTTGGCTATAAATATTAACGTTTCAGAATTCAAAGAGGGAGAAGGAACATTAAAGAGGGCCAGAAATGAATATTAAGAGAGATTAAAACCACAAAACAAAAGAGACGGCAATAAAGAGAGAAGAACAGCCGCAGCTTTTTGGAGAGCGAAGGAAACCACAAATAGAAAAATCAAAACAACCAAAGAAGAAGGCAGAATCCATACTGTCTTCACATTGTTCATCCAGAAATTAATTTTTTTGGTGGAACCAATGATGGAGGTTTGATCTTTAATCATAAATTATTCATGCTCACAATAGCTTCATTTCTTTGATTCATAAGAGCATGCATGCAGTAACATGATCCTTGAACGTGCATCTTTGAACATGCAGTAAATTTATCTTTGTTACAATAACTATAATTGTTTTCTTTATTTAACACATTAATAAGTTGGTATTCATAACCCCACATGCACGTTTCATAAAAAAACATAAAACTATCCAGTATCCATCGAGGAATTAAATTAATTGTTAGAATCTATTTTGTTTACTTTACATCAAGAACCGTAAATTATTTTATTGAAACTCAAAACCTTAAACTATTTTTATCCAAAAGCTTAAACCATTTCTTTATTAAACTCCAAAATATTGATAATTATTCCAAAACCATAATTTATCTTTCCAAACCCAAAATTATGTTTTTAAGGCAGCAAGTTAAACCCAAAAACCCTAATTCCAAATTCTTAGTTCCAAAACCCTAGTTTCAAAAACCCTAATTCCAAACTCTGAATTCCATAACCCTAGTTTCAAAAACCCTCAAAACCCTAATTCAAAACCCTAATTACAAAACCCTAATTTTAAAACCCTAAGTTCCAAAATCCTAAGTTCTAAAAAACCCTAAATTCTTTAAAACCTTAAACTTATATATTTATTGCTTTATTTAATTTTAGATTTGATTATGTAGTTTATTATATGTTTTGATGGTTGATTTATTTAATTTCAATGTTTGATTTATTTAATTTATCATGGATGAATTTTTTCTTTATTATTATGATTATTATTTGTTTGTTTTAGTATTAAAATTATAAGAGGTATGTTTCCACTTTGTGGGTACCTCATTAGCTAAGTATTATGTAATATAAATTGCTTTTATATTTTGGACCAACGTAAAGGACATGTTTCCACCTTTCGATGGGTGTCCTATTTATTTTAGATGATGAATGATGTAAGCACATGTTTCCATCCTCGGATGGGTGTCCATTTATTTACTTTGTTTGGACATTGCTTTGATTTTAATATAATGATGCTTTATTTTAATTGTTGCACATAGTATGGATAATATTGTTATATTTAAGAATTTTATAGTATTAAGACTTGCAAAGGAGGCCGGATCCAATGAGTCGGGTATTGTGGGGATGCTAGGCCATTTCTCACATTCCCCACAGGTACCCAACTTTTCGAACCCATTAGGGGGTTGCGGATTCCTTAGGAATCGAGTCATCTACCCCTTTCTTTTTTCCAACCCGTCCGAGTGGCCACTCCATTTTCTCTGGGCTTAGGTTCGTGTTCTTTAAGGCCCCGAGCCTAAATAGTGCCGAAGTTACAAGAACCTTTCCACTGGGAGTGGGGGCGAAAATCCCCGCCCACATTGGCGACTCCACTGGGGATAAAAAAAGTTGATTCCGTTGATCTTTTTATTATTCTATTCTTTCTTATCATGATATTATCCATTGCATCATATTAGATTGCATCGTGTGCATGAGTTAGGATGTCTGCGTTACCCGTGTTGTGTTATGTAAGGGATACCATACTTTCACTCAAGGTATGGAGATTGAGCATAGCATAACCACTCATAGCCTCATACCATTTGGTATATACTTGCTATTGGAACCTAAGCCTTTTAACCCAAAGACTAAAGCTCATATAATTGGCCTAGTTACTTTCCTTAGGTTTTACTCCAAATGCTTGTTGTTTGACTATGGTTAATTTGTCTTGGCTTAAATCATGGCTTATTTGGTTTTTTCTTTTTCTAATATGACCCAAGTACATTTGTAAGCTCTAATAAATTTTTCTTTAAAATCCAAAAGACCAAAGCTATTTTCAAAACTTTTGAAAATGGTCTTTGGATATAAAATTTTTTTAAAAATGAATCAAAAATTCTTTTTTTCATGACTCAAATACAAAGTCAAAAATCCATTTTTTCTAATCTTTTTACAATGGGCTTAGAAACAAAATTATTTACATCCAACCTTTTCTTACAAAGAGCCTACAAATTATTTAGGTCAATTACGAAATACCAAAAATTAATTGTGAGCCTAGTTTATACTAAGAATAATTCATCATGGGCTTATTTTTTGGCATAAACCACTAGTTACTTTTTCAAGTGAGAAATCTATTTATAATAAACCTCTTAATTTAGTTTTAATCCAATATAGCATAAAAGCTACTTTAGTTGGTTGAATGGATTAAAACCTAATTAATGGGAATTATCATAAATTGATTTCCATTTTTGAAAATATAACTATGGTTGAAATGTCTGAGGGAAATATTCAAAAACAAAATACACCATGTTGGTATTTTGTTAACCATATACCTAGAAAAAGAGACTCGCCATTCGTGTGTGGATGTTATAAGGTTGGAAGGGACATTCTACTTATCTTTGTTGATTGTTTGTGCATACATGCATACATACATTTGCATCTCGTATCATTGATCCTCTCTGGCTCACATCCCTGGATTACGACAGTTCAAAAGCTTATGACAATCCGACCTATGCCGGAGATGAAGAATCTAGCAACAACTCAATCACTTTCTCACCAAAAGCAATGGAGCCCGAACAAATTTAAAGAATGGTGGACGATGCCCTCAATGCCAAGTTGGAAGAAATAAAAGAAGCCATGGCTAAGACCATGAAGAACCAATTGGCTATAATTTTAGAAAAGCATGCCAAAGCATCTGCTAGCACCAAGAAGCCAAAGGACAAAGGGAAGGCTAAAGTTGGTGAAGTAGCTTTTGATGATGATAAGGTGATCATTGATGATGATGATGATTGGGCTCAATACTTTCAAGATCCTCAAGACAAAAAGGAGCCGAAGGTTGTTGAGAAGACAACTTTTGAAAAGACTAAACATTCTGATGTTGAGAAGATGATTGCTGACCTAGAAAAGAAATTTGAGAAGAAACTGAAAATCAAAGAGATGTCTGAGATCGACAAACTGTTTGAACAATATGAGGAGGTCCCTTATAAGTTCAAGATGCCTTCATTTGCTAGGTACAATGGTACTGGAAATCCTCATCTCCATGCAAAGTATTACATCACTGCTATGCAGTCTACTCGAGCTACTAAAGCTTAAACTCCGAGGTACTTTATGCTCTCATTAGATCTTGTTATCCAAAGTTGGTTCAACACCTTAGAGAAAAGTACTCAAAAAGATTGGGACATGTTATACAAGGCTTTTATTCAGCAATACGGGTCTAATGTCGAGCTGGAAGTTACCTTAATGGAAGTTGAGTCCATTAGACAAAGGCCAAATGAGAATTTTTTGGAGTATGTGAAAAGGTGGAGAAATAAGGCTGCTTTGCTCAAGAAGAGGCCGATGAATCTGATCAAATAAGGATGATTGTGAGAGGGGTGTTGCCTAGCCTTCATGAAAGAATGTCTCATACACTCATCCGTGATTTCAAAGATCTTCTCCAAGCTGGTCTGCAAATCGAAGAATGGGAAAGGGAGAAGAGCTGCTTTTCGGCAAGAAGGAATGAGAAAGGAAATTATCAACCTAGCAATCAAAGTACACAAAAGGAAGCTAATGTTAATGCCACTAGTCAAGGAGTAATGAGGCAGTTTTCAAAATTAGGGAAGCCGCTGTCTTGGGTTCTCAATAAGCTACAAAAGAAGGGATTGTTACAACCCTTGACTCCTCGTCCTTTGCCTAATCCTCTTCCACCTAACTTTGATACTAATGCATTTTGCCAATTCCATCAAAGGCCTGGACACGAAATGGACAATTGTATGAAGTTGAGGCATGGGATCCAGAATCTAATTGACAGTGGTAAGCTACCTGAGCCAGACAAGTCCAATACCAAGAACAATCCTTTGCCTAAATTTGGAAGAGTGCCACCTCCAGCAACTTTCATGGTAGGAAAAGGATTGGAAGAAGATTTTGTTTTATCATCCTTTCAAGATGGAAATATTGAAGATGTGAAAGGAAAAGAAGCTTAACTCAGCAAACTTTCCTTAGCTTGAATGTTGCTTTTCAATTTTACTTTCTTTAATATTTAATTGGAACAATCGTGATTTTCAAATTTAAAGTTGTTTAAATAAATTACTTTCATTAAAATTTTTGTTGGTCTTTGCTCATTTTGGTGCTCAACCAATGAGGAATCTAGCTTGATAATTCATGAATTAATATATTTATGCATCATGACTTGAATGACTTTACTAGGTGAGGGAATTGCTCTATAGCATTGAGTTGTGTATGCTTACTTAGAGAGGGCTCCTGCATAATTATCTTTGTCTAGGTCCTAGTCAGTCTTAGAACATGCTTTAACAGACTTTCGTGGCAAAATTGAACTCTGCTTATTTTAAGAGAAAGAATATCTAGGCATTATTTGACGAGCCAACAACTAGTATCCACCCAATTAAATATCAATCCCTAATTGTCCCTTTGAGCCTTCATAAAGTTTTAGCTTTCTTTTCATTAGCATATAACCTCAGCAACCTACCCTGAGCTATTGTGATACTTTTGACAAGTCTAGTCAAGAACATGAAGATAGTTGAAGTTCTCAAGACCATAAGGGTAGTTGAAGTTGTCAAGACCATAAGGGTAGTTGAAATTCACCTAATATCTCCAATCTATCAAGAAATTATCAAAGTAACAAATGATTTATCCTTATTAAAGAAGATTTATGTCACTCCACTCATCCATTATTAGACACCCAAGTTGATACAAACAAGATAACTCTTTTAGAGCTAGAACCAAAAAAAAAAGAAAAAGAAAAGAAAAAAAGAAAAAAAAGGAAAAGAAAAAAGGATAAAAGAAAAAAAGAAAAAGAAAGAAAAGAAAGAGAAAGAAAAGAAAAAAAGAAGAAGAAGAAAACCCAAAATGGTTCAGAAATTCAACTGAGTTCTCTTTTACCTAAGATAGCAAAAGGCTTTCATTTAGTTTATAAGGACAGTTTGACTTGAATTGGTCCAACTCAACCAAAGATTCAATCAAAATTGGAGAAAAAGGAGAAAGGTCACCCAGTTTTTGAAAGTCCTATACTTGATATTCCTACAAGGAAGAAGTACAAAATGATAAAATGCTCAAAGAAAGGGAAGAGTAAGAAAAATAAAAAGAAAGAAAATGGAGAAGAATAAAAGAAACGAATTTGGGTACTAAACTTTTTACAAGGGCAAAGATTGTCCTAATCAAGATCCATATTAATGCCAAGAAAAAAGAAGGAACTTGGAGCCTAGCAAGATTGCTCCCAGCTGCCTAAAGTTCAAACAAGAAATTTGTAGTGTGAGGGTTTGTCCATTATGTCACAATGGGCCCAACTTACAAATGGCCTTCATTTAACCCATGTCCCTTATAGACCCCATTTCAAGCCTATCAAAGACCTGTTGATCTCTCTTGGTAAGTAGAGTCTATTAGAGGAGATTGTAACACCCCTTCCCGACCTATGTGTGTAAGCTGAGTAGAGGCGCCACACTATCCTAATGTTGCTACCAATTTTACTTAGTCAAATTTTAGTTTCGATTTTTACAGAAATTTTGCCATAGTTTCGCCTAGAAATTGAATCCCAAGTGTCGACAAAACTGGTTTTTTTCTGATTTTTGAAAACATTTTTACACAAACCAATGCAAACAAAATCATTCTCAGTACACTCCCAATAAATCCCCCTTATAACCTCAACTACAACCTGCAAAAAGGATTTACACTTCTAGTATAAAATAAAGTAAAGGTTTATTATGAAACACAGTAGATAAAATATTTATTCACTATGCAGCGGAAAGTAACAATATTTACAAATTTATATACATCAAAACTTCAGTTTTACAAAACATAAAATTTATACATGTTTGGCAGTCAGTCTTCAATCTTTAAGCCCACTATTAGCACTTCAAAATCTAGACTCGACTCGGCCTAGAGGAACTCTCTGGTTCTTCCCTGTCACCTGCGCGATGAACCACAATCGCGCTAAGCCCACGGCTTAGTGATACAAACAACCATAATATCATGCCTCTATGCAATGCCAATGTCACAAAATCAAGTTTCATAAACAATTCAAAAGAATATTATATTTCACAATCTTACATTATTTAATAATTAATCAAAACATTCATGATTCACATTGAAAACAAAGACAAGCATGGGCCCAAAATACACTAATATGTTATTCAAAGTTCAGAGTTACTGCTTTGGTCCATAATCATTAATACATTTATCCATGGATAATTAACTAGATTTGAGCTTACGACCTAGTCATTTCACTCAATCTAGTTTCAATAATTTGTTTTTGAGGTTTACGACCCGGTCATTTCACCCCAAAAACATCACATTTCACATTTTCTAACTGGAATCGGCTTACGACCTGGTCATTTCACCTATCCAGTGATTCATAGGCATGCCGCCAAAACCAGAACTCTGAAAATTGAATAAACATATTAGGCACACAATCATTTTATTTATCTTTTTTTTTCAATCTCTTTTCATTTCATTTCACATAATTAATTAGGCAACCATGCCTCCATTATATATCTCATTTGCATCATCATAGCCAACAACCATGGCATCATATCTCATATGATCTCAAATCACAATAAAACAATTCTTCATAACATCATATCTTTCACATTTCATTTCCATATTTCATTTCATCATCATATAAGCAAATATGTTTCAACCATCTCATATTATATTTCAAATCACATTAATCAGTTCATTATTCAAATGGATATAATCAATGGCATTAACACATATTTTACATGCTCATCAAAACATTCACACATTACCAAACATAATGTGATTTTTAATATCCATCAACAATGCATTAGGTTCCTTATCACATTTACAATCAAATGTGTGTCAAGTCTCAACATCACATGAATGTATGCAATAGTGTAGTTTGTACTTACCTTAAAACCAACTCACACCAATCTATACACTTACTCTTCCAAGAATCCTCAACACTTAGGTTAGGGCAATTCAACCTCTTCACAACATAATCCAAAAGGAATATTAGCAAAATGACCATATGAATAGTAAATTCTGGTTTTAGACTCAACTTTATCCTTATTTTGAAAAATTGTATAAAATAATCTACTTGACTAAAAACTCTAAAATTTTTACAGAACTTAATTTTACATCTTAAAATCATTCCTTTAAAATTTCAGATCAAACTGAACACAAAATCTTGGTCAAATAGTTCACCCAACCAGACTGCCCCAATTGCCCTGCATCCTGGCAGCAGTTCTGAACTTTGTGAATTCCATAAATTAAATTCAATCAACGTGGTTCCAAATTATTTTTCTCAAATACTAGACTCACTAAGAAACAACATATCCAAAATTCAATTGGATAATATTTTTCTACATTTTATTAAAAATCCCGAAAGATAGCTGTCTCAGTTAAGGTACATGCTGGAACAGGTTTAATAAAAATAATCTTTCCAAAATCATAACCATTCCAAAATCGAATCAACATATTTTTCAGTCATTCTAGACTCATAGAGGCACAACATATCAAAAATTCACTTCAAGAACATTTTTCTATATTTAATTAAAAATCATACAAGTCACAGCATTTACTAATTGTAAAACAGAAAATTTTCAACTTCACTAAACACAACTCTTACTCTTCCATCACCAACACCAACCTAACTTCTTATCTTTAATTCCATTTCAACACTTTTACATACACCATACACAAACACACTCCAACCATCAACAACGCTCCATCAAACTCAAACAAAATTCCAAATAGAACAAGAGAAATCAAGAGAAAACATACCAAAAATGATGAACTTCTTGAATTTCCAACTTAATCTCTTGAAAACTCCTTCAATTTTGAGTTTGGAACAAACAAAACTCACTCTTGCTCTCTTGTTTTGGATGGCCGGCCAACAAAAGGGAAAGAGAAGAAAATGAATGTAATATCCCAATGTGTGCCCTAGAAGTTTGGATATAATTTTTTTTGTTTGAATTATGTGTATATGTTATGTTGATAAGAAAAGAAATTGAAAAGAGAATGTTTATGTATGGTTTAATAAGGAAAGTAATGTGTAGAGAGAAAGTGTATATGTTGGGTATATGGTAATATATATAACATATATGTGGGTCAAATGAGGAGTAAATGGAAGAAGATATTTATTTGTGATATGTGAAATTACCTAAATGGGCAAATAAGTGAAAAGAGAGTTAAAACAAATGGAAAAGGGTATTTAGGTAAATTCTTGTTTTGGATTACATGGTGGAGATTTAAAGAGATGATAACTTGACTTTTCTTCATTTTTCCTCTTCTTCTCTTTCCCATGTTGGCCGGCCATCCCTTAGCAAGAGAGCAAAGTGAGATTTGTTTATTCCAAGTTTCAAATTGAAGGAAGAATCAAAGGATTAAGTTGGAGATTTGTGGAATTTCATCAATTTTGGTAAGTACTCTCTTGTTGTCCTTTGTTATTTGTGAAGTTGTGTTTGAAGTGAGTTTTGATTTGTTGGGATTATAATTTGGTGTGGTTGAGATGTGTTTATAAGTGTTGAAATTGATTGTAAGATAAATTGGTGTTGGTTTTGGTTTGAGGATGGTAAGTTAAGTGGATGTTGGTATTGGAAGAATAAGAATGATGTTGGTTTTAGGGTTTTGAAGTGGTATGTGTTTAAATGTGTTGTTAATGCTTTGTTAATGAAAATATTGTGATGAATATGTAAAATAAGTGTTAATGACATTGTTTATATCCATTTGAATGAGGTTATGTTGTGCACAATGTGTCTAAATGCAATTAAAAGAGTTTTGGCCATATTTAGGGTTTTTGTTCATCAGAGACACGGCCAAACCAAGGAAGAGACACGGCCAAGACTTAAGATTTTGAGAGACACGGCCAAGTTTAATGAAATTTGGCCGTGTTGGATGAATTTTGGAGAGACACGGCCACTGGCTTGGCCGTGTCCCTTGACTGTGTTTGCCACTGCCTGATTTTTGTTGAGAGACACGGCCGTGTCCCTTGCCCGTGTCTGCCTTGGCTTGATTTGGTGTTGAGAGACACGGCCACAAGCTTGGCCGTGTCCCTTGAGGGTGTTAGCTACTGTGATGGTTCTTGGCTTTTCTCACATTGCTTTGATTCTTCAAAGGTCTTTTGTACCTAAACCTCAAAATAAACACTTTTAAAGCAAAGAATGACCTAAACGAATATGTGTGGAACATACATTCATATAATGTTGGGATTTTAAAACACATTTGATGATAATGATGATGCACATGATACTATATGAACAATGTTATGTTATATGCATTGTGAATGGTAACGTGTTATATGAATTATGTATTTTGGGAATGTTATATCAATGATGCTATATGTACAATATGAAGTGAGATATGATATGATATGAGGCCATTGTGATTGGCTATGATAACTCAAATATGATGTGAAGCCATTGTGATTGGCTATGATGATTCAATTGAAGACATAAGGCATGTTTGCCTAATTGATGATGAGATTTGAGAATGAAATAATAAATGAATTGTATGTCTAATGTGTTATTCATTTTCAGAGTTTTGTTGTTGGTGGCATGCCTAATGGTAACAATCTCTTGAAGTTAGGTTGGATTGAATCCTTGAAGCCTAATTGAGATGTTACAACCCTTGAAGCTAGGTTGGGTTGGTTCTTGAAGCCAAGTTGGGTTGATACTTAGCATGCTTTGTTCCCCTTGAAGCTTGGTTGAACCTAATCCTTGAAGCCTAGTTGGGTCTATGATAATGATAAATGTGATATCAAAACCAAAGCATTAACTCTGAAAATTGAATGGCATATTAGTGTGTTTTGGGCCCATGCTTGTCTTTGTATTTAATGTGATTCTTGAATAGTTAAATTAATGGAACTATGAAGATGTAATATGAATGTTGTTATGACATTTAACAAAGTATGATGTGAAATTATGATATGCTTATATGAGTATGGTTTATGAAATATAAAGGTGTGATGTTAGTTTTCCACTTATGATATTATCTTTATGATTTAGTTTTGTGACATTGCATTGCCTTAAAGTATAATGTTAGTATACTATGTACTACTAAGTCGTTGGCTTAGCGCGATAGTGTTTGATCGCGCAGGTGATAGAGTTGAACCTGAAAGCTCCTCGAGACCAAGTGAGACTAGACATTGAGGATTTCCTTTTGGGACTTAAAGATCAGAGAAGAGCTGCCAATCATGTATATATATTCTATGTTTTGTAAACTTTGATTTATAACATATTTGTAATAACTTCCGCTGTGATTTAGTAAATGTTTTTATATATATGGTGTCTTTTGGATTTCTTTTAAAATGTTTGAGATTGGTTTCACTTATTTACAAAGATATTGTTGTGTCTTTTTAAACCGTGACATTTTCTATATTCAGTATACGTATATTACGATCGTTTAAGCATGCTTGGTACGTATACAGGGTATAGGGGTGTTACAATGAACAAGTGAAAGAGACAAAGTCAAACTTCTCATCTCTTTAAACCTCCACCAAGCATTTCAAAAAGAAAATTACTTAAATACCCTCATCTATTTATTTTAACTTCCTTTCACTTACATGCCCTTTTTAGTAATTTCATAATTAACAAAATAAATATCTTCTTCCTTTGACCATCCATTTGACTTGTATATATGTTATATATATTTCCATATATACAACATATACACTCTCTTTTAAATTCTTTTCTCTTTCCAATTACACATACATTTTAATTCAAATAAAACAACAATTATATCAAAACTCCTAAGGCACATTTTGGGATATTACAGAGATAGTTTGGATAAGCATGCATATGAGATAGACCATATTCAAACTCAATGAGATCTTTGGCCAAGTAATGTGTATGTGCCTATCTGAAGTGCAATAATTCTTGCTTAAATAGAAATGATTCTCAAGTTTAGTATGGTAACTAGGGTTGTCATGTTATAGATATATTAATTTGGAAAATCAAGTCCTGAGGTACATTGACATTAATTTGGCAAAGCCAACAATTGATTTCAAAATAAAAATTCAAAATTGAAAATTAAAAAAAATGTTTTTGTCACACGAAGCCTTAAAGTTATGGGGAGTATGTTGCACCATCAAAACTCGAAGAACACATTGGGCAAAGGAAATGATTATTAGCAAGGTCATGAAGAAGCTACCAACTGACATGCTGAAACGTAGTTTGAAATGGATGTATCCCTGACTCTGCAACTTCAGGTCTCCACCACTCATATTTTCAACATCTTGAAGATAAAAGCCATAAATGTGAAGCATCCTACCATTCTAGTGCAAGAACTGAATGGGCACCTCAAAGGAATCAATGAGAACACTTCTGCTGATCACCTCGGTCTGTGAGTCGATGGAACCATTGTAAATATTATTCATGCATATCATGCATACATGAGCATATCACATCGCACTTTCTTGTCTTGTATTGTCAAAGTGAATAGCAAACACCTTATGAAGTAAAGAATCAAAAGAAGATATTAAATTAGGGGGGCATGGAAAGCCCATTGCTTGAAAAGGCTTCAATAATTTTGCAAAGAGAAGAAATGTGTGCTTGGGCGAAGAACTAGACAACAAAACCTTCAATCAAAGCTTGCATAAAAAAAATTTGGTTTGAGCCTACACAGGGGGCAAAGTTTTTCCTTTTCAATTTTTTGAGTTTATATACAAAACATTTTCAAACTTACTTGCAAATATTTAGCCACGCAGGGAGAATGAGAAGATATGAGGGTCAACTAAAAATAGCTGAATTTTTGCAAAAAGGAAGAACAAAAGAATGGAACATTAGAACTATCAAAAGAATGAAGACGCAAATGAAAAAAGATCAGTCTAGCTAGAAGAGCTGAAGCCAATATAAGACCTAATCTCTAATGGATGAAGATCCAGCTTAAAGGATGAAGATCCACTTTAAAGGGTGAGGACCCAATTCCAAGGATGAAGATCCAGCTTAAAGGATGAAGATCCACTTTCAAGGGTGAAGACCTGATCTCAAAGGATGAAGATCCATTTTCAAGGGTGAAGACCTGATCTCCAAGGATGAAGATCCATTTACAAGGGTGAAGACCCGATCTCCAAGGATGAAGATCCATTTACAAAGGTGAAGATCCGACGCTAAGGATGAAGATCCAAGGTCCAACGATGAAGATCCATTTTGAGGGCGAAGAACCACAATGCGTTAAAGAATAGAACAGCTGGAGCAGTCAAACTTCTCAAATGATAAAAGGTCAGTCATGTAACACCCCGATACTCCATATAAGTACTATACATATACATAGTATACATACAGTAAGTATATAAAATATAAGGATGCCACTTTTCATTACAATTTAAAAACCTTTAACAGTGTTCAAACCACAATACATTCATTTAAAGAACATTTACAAAATCATTATACTTTTAATAATCTTACATATATATAATAATCTTATCTTTATCAAAACTTCATTTATACATATGAATACACTTCATCAAAAATACATCATAATTAAAAGTTATACCACTACAAAAAACACGCTATCTGCGACGGACAGAATCCGTCGCAGATCCGTCGCAAATCAAGTCTTGCGACCGATCTGCGACCGATACGATCTGTTAATAAAAAAGGCATCGCAATTTTCAATTTGCGACAGGCCGTCGCAGATTGCGACGGATTTGCAACCACTCGGCGGTTGCAAATCTCGCGCTTAAATTTTCACGGTTAAAGGGCAGCCGTCGCAGTCGAAGATTCTGTCACAGATTTCCATCGCAAATTCGTCACAGATTCCGTCGCAGATTGCCGTCACAGATTCCGTCGCAGATTGTCGTCGCAGTATCTGTCGCAGATTCCGTCATAGATTTCAAATATCCGTCGCAGATTCGTAGCAAATCCGTAGTAATTTAATATTGATTTTTATTGGAACTATTTATATTATTAATTAATTTTATGAGAACTTTATAAATACATTTGGAACATTTAAACACAATCTAAAAAAACACTAATTACATTGATAAAAATAATTCTTTTATTAATCTTCAATAGAATAAAATATTTTACAATTTAACTATACAAGTGTTAAGAACACTACTATAAATAATCTATCTTGAAAATAACAATATAGATCTTCAATTATCATTTTCCACTGAATCATGACTTGCATCACCATTATTAACCTGCAAATAATATTAAAAAGAGTAAATGAAAAGAATAATATGATACACGTTAACAAAGTAATACTAACTGTGGTGTGTAGGCTTTTTCATTAGCTACTCAGGAATTTTGTATATACACAAGCTGTTTGTCGTCGGGTGCAGGTTTTCCAGCTCTCTTTGCATTGACTTTGCTAATTCATTCACATCAACTATTGTCTGAACCGCTGGCGCCGTTGCCTGCAACCAGAAGAAATAGAAATTTTATTTTATTAGAACATATCAATAATTTTGTTTATGCTTCTCATCACATACGAACTAATTGCTACTCGAATAGCTCAATGCAACAACTAAAAGTCTTAAAAGATAATAATTAGTGATAATCAATAGGTATTCTAACAATATTTGATTATTTAAATGATGATTTTTTATAAAAAGAATAAGAAAGTTGAGCTAATTTACATAAATTAACTAAAATTACCTTGGTGCAGCTTTTGCTTCTCAATGACTTGTCTGCCTCTTTTACATGATTAGCTCAACTTCCATGCATTCCATACATGATTAGCTCAATTAAAAAAATTAAATTACTATTTCCACTTTTATTTTAACTGAGCATAAGCTCGAACAAAACAAAGGAAAAGAGCAACCACGAAACCACTAATACTGAATTGGCAGAAGCAAATTCAACAATACAAACAATAGGTTGTCATTTTCAACTGGTGGGCAGTACAAGGTGAATAGAAATGCAATTAATTGAACAACTTGCAACTTTAATTTGAGCCGTAAGAAGCCATATTTTGTTAATTTATTGATCATTTTGTTAATGATACAAGTAATCAACACATAAAAACTATAATTAACATTTAAGAAAAAAATAATTTGCTAATGTACAAATTATATTTATTAACAATTAAAAAAATTGAACTTCAATATTTAAATTCAATTAGATTTAGTTAATTGAACATTTACTCCTAATATGATACAACGGAGATTCCATAGGCTAACAGAGGTAATAAAACATACTAGTCCAAGGCAGTAAAAAATCAGATCAACTAATTGAGATTCTAAAATCAGGGCATGGAGAAAATATTGAAAAGTGGCAATATCAGTATTTCTTCAGTGAAACTGAAATAAACAGAAACAAATAGTTGTAACTTTCAGAAAACTATTATTATCACTACTTCGGAATTTTTATTGGTTTTGGAATTTAGGGACAAGCAGTCATATTGTTGCTGTTATTGTAAGGTATTGATTAATTGCATTCAAGAAGAAAGAGCTATACTTTTAGAAACGTTATTGCAGCAATAGTAATTTATAGTTTTAATATGTATTATTATGCTCATGCAGAAGCAATCGCCTAGTTTTAGCACTCCTAACCTGCAAGAATATGTAGTTTTTTACATCTGCTTTAATAGCAATAAACTATGGTTTTATATTTCTTAATTTTAAAATATTTTTCATTTCCTAAGTGTGCATTTCTCTCATCGCTAGCTAGGCGTAACACATTTACATAAAGATGTCCTTTAAATAGTTCAAATTAACAAAGGTAATCAATATTTTACTTTCTCATGAAATATTGGACAATAATTATCAGTAACATATATATACATGGAATTCTCTCCATCAACCTAAATCCACATGGGGCCAAGCCAACATAACTATTAGATAATATTAACAATAAATCCACATGGAATTCTCTCCATCAACCAATCCATCCAGTAAACATTAGATAAATATAAATAAAGCTTTGCTTAATTATTCTCAATTTTGATTCTCAATAACATACCAGCACCTCAAACCAGAAAATCACACATTTATACAACCAAAGGCCTAAAATAAAACCAGTAGACTAAAACAAAACAAACAAAACGAAGAAAACTCTCAACATCCCTTACCAATCAAAAATGCCCTTGAGCTCAAAGTAAGAATATCAGTAGTGAACTGTAACACTAGCTCATCAACAGTCCAACTAGCAACTGACTCAATAGTAACCCACAGCCAACAGCTATACAATTCACTCACTCCTAAATTTTATTAAACTTTATTTTCTTAAAAAATTTTCAATTGTTGATTTTACTTTTAACATTAGAGATTAGACTAATATAGCATCTCGTGTTGATATTATCTTATTATATATATAATATATATTTATATAGATATATATTAACAGTTTCATGTCTACATATCTCAATCTCCCTTTGAAAAAGCAAAATCCAAAGACCCAAAAACCCGTTGATAAATCCCCTGTTATATGCATACATACATATACATATATACATACATGCATATATATATACATATATATTCAATATTCGCTATCTATTGTATTCATCATTGTAGCATACCTCAGAGCAAAGTAACCAAGATTAAGCCAAAATGGGAATCTGATTTCTCAACAGCAACCACAACAATCGCAGCTGAAATTAGAACAACTCAGAGCAAAAGACAGCAATAATCAAAGCAGAACACACAGAAAGTGTCATCATACCTGAAGATCGTGATTTGAAGCAGACTTCTATAAGTAAAGGCAATTTAGAGATAGAAATGGAGGACTGGAGGTCTTGTCAACGAAATAACAGAGAGAAAAGAAACACAAATACAGAAGTAGTGAAACAAAAATTAAACCACTTAAATACAAGAGCAGTCTCATGTCAATTACAACCTTCCAAAATTAAGTTTCACCTTTTGTATAAAGATAACAACAAATACAGAAATGACCAAAATAAAAACATTAAAAATCAAGGGCCAACAATAAGAGGGGCTGAGCACTGCACATGTTGACCTCTTCTATAGCTGGCCACACATTATTCATCAAGACACAGTAAAAAATTGCAGGGTAAATAGGCAACCAGAAAACAATCAAAAGGCAATTACAATCATATTTTCAAAGCTTGCTCCCTATGGTCAATTATAAGGCTGAAAATGTAGAAAGCAGAGTTATGATCAGGAATAGAAAAAGGGCCTAAACGGCAAAATCTAGAGAGGGGAGGCTCAGATCAGATACGCCTTGTATCAGACAAGAAAGGAACACCATTGCATAGCAAGGCTGCAACTAAAAGTTGCCAATATGCTAGGGAAAACCCCCTACCATTCCACTGGATATGAATAGTTGCCCTGCCAAGAAGTCAGGTATTTCCCAAGTCCGATTTTGGGTCACTGAGAATATCCTCGTTGCCTCGTTTTGATTATTGTAAAACCTTAGGAAAGAAATAGTACGTTAACCCTAAATCATCAGATTCATCACCATCACCCTAACGGGCTGTTGCTAACATAAGATGTGAAATCATCAGCTCCGCTATCTATCAGAGAGGGGAGAGTCAACCACCCTGAAACCAATCTTCCTCCTCTCTGAGAGCAAAGCCTCATTCTGACCTATTCATTTTTGTGGAACAGATAATGAGATTAAGGAGGGAAGGATAAATGGAGAGACTGAGAGAAGAGAAAAAGCATTCAGCTATTGGAACTTAAATATTTTGAAGGATACATTGAATTTACTTAAGGGGCACAGGCTCAGATTCACATTTATTCAGATAAGAAAAGGAACAAATTAACCATGGCTGCAATAAAGAAGCTCTCTACCTGGAGAAATTATATGATACAACGGAGATTCCATCCTCTGCCAGAAAGAACAAAGTCATTCCAAAAAGGAAAACCTCTAATTGCTCCGCCAAATAAAAATCAAATCATTCCTTAACTCTGATTTTCAGTCTAGTGAATAAAAAATTATAAATCATCACAGCCTCTTTATAAGGAATCATGAGGAGAAAGACTGTAGGTGTAATATCCTCATTTATGCCCTAGAAGTTTTGCATATTGTTGTTGTTGTTATTTTTATAAATTGAATTGTTTGTATATGATGGGATAAGAAAAGAAATTGGGAGGAGAATGCTTGTGTATATGTGTATTGGGAAAGAATTAGGGTTTAGAGAGAATGGTATATGTTGTGTATATGATGATATATATAACATATAAATGGGTCAAAGGAAGAGTCAAAGGAAGAGAGATATTTTTGTGTTAAGTGTGTAATTACATATAAGGGCTTATATGAGACAAAAAGTTAGTTATATGATTGAGGGCATTTTGGTAATTGCTTGGATAAGATCACTTGGTGGAGATTAAAAGCAAAATTTGACTTTGTGTCTTCATCATTTCCTTCTTTCTTTCAAGAAGTGGCCGGCTCTCCAAAAACCAAAAAGGAAAGAGAGGTGTTCTTGATGCTAGAAGCAAATTGAAGAAACAATCAAAGGATTTGACAAGGGATTTGTGGAATTTCTTCTTTTAATGTAAGTATTCTCTTGTTTTCTTTACTTATTTGGAAGTTGTGTTGGAAGTGAATTAGGGTTTGGTGATTTTGTGATTTGGTGGATTTGAGATGTGTTGTGTTGTGTTTTCAAGTGTTAAATTGATTTTAAGTTATGAGTTTAATTAGAGGTTGTTGTTGGAAATGGTGGATGTTGATTTGGAAGGATGGAGAAGGATGTTGGTTTTAGGGTTTTGAGATGAATATTGTGTTTGAGTGCAATTGAGAAAGTATTGGTTTTAGTTAAGGTTATGTTTATGGGTGACACGGCCAGAAGCAATGAAGAGACACGGCCGTGTCATTTATTTGTGTTGGCTACTGCCTCTTTTATTTTTAGAGACACGGCCGTGTCCTTCAAGTGGGCTGGGCGTGTCCCTCAAATGAGTTGAATATTGTTTGATTTCTTTGTTCTTTTTGCATGGTTTGGATTCTTCAAAGGTAGTTTGGTCCCTAAACCTAAACATAAACATTTTAAACATACTTAAACCAAGGAATGACTTAATCAAACACTTGTGGATGATCCTAAAGTTATGAATAATATAAATTGTTCTTGCATTGTTGAGATTGAACAATGTTATGTTATGCATTGTGAATGGTAATGTGTTTCATGAGTAATGTGGAATGAAATGTTGATATTTATGAATGATGCTATGTGAGATATAATGTGATCATGGATGAGATAAATATACACTTGAATAATGAAGTGTTATATTGTGAAATGAAATGTGAAGCCATTGTTATTGGCTAAGGTGATTCAATGGAGATAAATGAGGCATGTTTGCCTAAATGATAATGAGAATTGAGAATGAAATCTAAATGAATTGTGTGGCTAATGTGTTATTCCATTTTCAGAGTTTGTTGTTGGTGGCATGCCTAATAAGTGTAACAATCTCTTGAAGTTAGGTTGGATTGAATCCTTGAAGCCTAATTGAGATGTTACCACCCTTGAAGCTAGGTTGGGTTGAAGCTTAGCATGCTTTGCTCCCCTTGAAGCTTGGTTGAACTTAATCCTTGAAGCCTAGTTGGGTATATGATATTGATAATGTGATCATAAAACCAAAGCATTTACTCTGAAAATTGAATTGCATATTAGTGTGTCTTAGGCCCATGCTTGTCTTTGTTTAGTGTTGTTCATGGATTGTTTAATGATTAGCTAATGAAGTATAAGAAAAGATGTTGAAATGTGATATGCATATATATATATGTTGAATTATGAAATGTAAAGGTATGATGTTAGCTTTGCATCTAAGTGGTTACATGTATAATATGGATTGAGAATTGACATTGTATTGTATTAAAGCATATCAATAGCATGTTTTATCTTACTAAGCCCTTGGCTTAGCGCGATAGTGTTTAATCGCGCAGGTAATAGAGTTGATAGAATCGAACCCGAGAGCTCTTTGAGACCGAGTGAGAGTAGACATTGAAGAGTTGATTTTGGGAACTTAAAGATCAGAGGAGATTTGCCAATCATGTATAACTCTTTTATATTGTGTAAAGTTTTGTTTATAATGTAAATATATATATAATGGTAAATATGTATTCAAATGTTTTCATATATGTAAATATTTTATAACTTCCGCTGTGTACTACTTAAATGTATTTTGTTTATGTTACAAATTGATTATTTACTTATTTCTAAAATGTATAATGAGAAAGGTGTTGGTATTACATAAAATGTTTTGAATGTTGATGAAAAACCGTAGCATTCCTATGTTCTGTGCACATATGCTACATTGTGGTGTTGTAGTGTGTGTGTATTGAAGGTGGGGGTGTTACAATTGTTTTGGTATCAGAGCCTAGGTTTGAGATTCTCAACCTAGGTAAAATGTAAGAAAAAGACTATTTTGATTTTAAAAAGTGGTTTTTGAATAACAATATATGTTTGGGATTGGCAACCTCTGATCTTTAATAAGATGTAGTATGTTGTGTTTGCAGACTTAGGTTGTGATGGATTCTCACTCACGCCAGTCGGTTGAGGATAGTGAGGAGAGCGTTGCTCCTGATGAGGGAGCTAGAGTTGATAGTGTTGAGGAGGCACCTGCTTCGGTGTCGGGTAGACCAGTTGGTGAGGAGGTTCCGCCAGCCTGGTTTAGGCATATGATGGAAGCTATGAGACAAGCACCTGTGCAACCACAGCCACCACCCCCTCAGCCTTCAGTACCCGTGAGGCACTATGATAAGCTAAGGAAATATGGAGCAGAGGATTTCTTTGGTACAGTTGATCCGGCTGTAGCAGAACAGTGGCTTGATAGAGTTCATAGGGTATTTGTTCAGTTGCAAGCCACCTCAGAGGAAAAGTTTGATTATGCAAGATCTTTGCTGTAGAAAGATGCCTACGATTGGTGGAAAACAGTGCCCCATTCTATGGATGATCCTCCAACACTGTCTTACACTGATTTTCTGAGAGAATTCGAGTTGAAGTATACTCTTAGGGAGTATAAGGACATGAAAAAGATGGAGTTTTTGAGTCTGAAGCAAGACAGCAAGACTGTAACTGAATATGAGGTTGAGTTTATTAGATTGAGTCAGTATGCTGGGGGTATCATTGCTGATGAGATTGATAGATGTCGGCAATTTGAGGAGGGATTGAGGCCCTCGATCATGTGCTTAGTGGCTGGATCCAGATATCAGGATTTCTCACAGCTTGTGGCAGCAGCTCGAAGTGTAGAGCGAGCTCAGGGTATTGCGGTTGCTTCAGAAGAAGAGGTTAGGGTTAGAAGGCCCCAGTTCAAGGCAGGGTCTTCTTCTGCGAAGAGAGGTAAAGGAAGCTTTGTTCCTAGAGTTAGTAGGAGTCAGAGGTCAGCTGGTAGGTCAGTGCAGTTACAGAGGTAGAGATTTAGACCTGCAGCTTCAGTGGCGAGTGCTCCGACCCCTATGGTTCAGAGATCCACCTTACCCATCTGCATCCATTGTGGTAGGCCGCATGGTGGTCCTTGTTGGAAGGCTGGTGTTACAGGGGTATGTTTCAGGTGTGGGTCACCTGATCACTTTGTGAGAGATTGCCCTGAGAAGCAAGAGCAGATGTCAGTTGATACAGCAGCTTCTCGACCTAGTGCGAGGGGAGGCCGAGGAGGCAGAGGTGTCAGCCGAGAAGGTAGACCGGGGTATAGTTCTAGAGGAGGTGCTACCTCCAGGGAGAGTAGACCAGAGGAGGTTGGTTCTTCCCAGAGGATGTATGTTATGCAGAGGCAGCCAGATGCTTCGGCAGTCATTGCTGGTACTTTTTCCTTATTTGGTTTTTCTGTACTTGCTTTGATTGATCCGGGTTCCACGCATTCATATGTTAGTGCATCTGTATTGCCTGTATTTGATGTGCATGGTGAGTCCCTAGGATTTGATGTGTTGGTGACAAATCCTTTAGGGCATAGTGTGGTTGTGAGTAAGATGCACCGAGATAGTGCAGTGAGGGTGCAAGGTGAGGAGTTCCTTGGAGACTTGATTGAGATGCCATTTAAGGAATATGATGTGATCTTAGGTATGGATTGGCTATCTCGACATGGAGCTGTGGTGGATTGTAAAAAGAAAATTGTTTCTTTGAGAACGGGTGATGGTAGAGAGGTGATAGTATCTAATGAGCAGGAACAGCTAGCCTCCTTATTTGTTTCAGCTGTTGCAGCTAGGAGATTGATTAGAAAGGGGTGTGAAGCCTATCTTGCTCATGTGGTGGATACTAGAGTGAAGGGTTCTCCCATTGATAGTATTGCCACAGTTGCAGAGTTCCCTGATGTTTTTCCAGAGGAGTTGCCAGGATTGCCTCCTGAGAGAGAGGTGGAGTTCGGTATTGAATTGTTGCCTGGTACCACTCCTATCTCTATTACTCCTTATAGAATGGCACCAGCAGAATTGAGGGAATTGAAAGTGCAATTACAGGAGTTGTTGGACAAAGGATTTATTCGCCCCAGTGTTTCTCCTTGGGGAGCTCCTGTGCTATTTGTGAAAAAGAAAGATGGTACTATGAGGTTGTGTATCGATTATAGGCAATTGAACAAGGTGACTATTAAAAATAAATATCCTTTGCCTTGAATCGATGATATCTTTGATCAATTGAAGGGTGCAGCTGTGTTTTCTAAAATTGATCTGAGATCAAGGTACCATCAGATGAGAGTCAGAGCTGAAGATGTTCCGAAGACAGCTTTCAGGACCAGGTATGGGCATTATGAATTTTTAGTTATGCCTTTTGGTCTGACGAATGCACCTGCAGCTTTTATGGATTTGATGAATAGGGTGTTTAGGCCCTATTTGGACCAGTTTGTAGTGGTCTTCATCGATGATATTCTAGTGTATTCAAGGAATGAAGAGGAACATGATATGCATCTGCGGATTGTGTTGCAGATTTTGAGAGAAAAGCAGTTATTTGCCAAATTGTCGAAGTGTGAGTTTTGGTTGGATCAAGTAGCTTTTCTCGGACATATTGTTTCTGCAGAAGGCATCAGAGTTGATCCGAGCAAAGTTGAAGCAATTTTGAATTGGAGTCCACCCAAGTCTGTGACAGAGATTAGAAGTTTTCTGGGTTTGGCAGGCTATTACCGGCGGTTTGTAAAAGGGTTTTCTTTGATAGCTACTCCACTCACCAGATTGCTTCGTAAGGGAGTGAGGTTTTTGTGGACAGATCAGTGTCAGGCGAGCTTTAAACAGTTGAGAGAAATGTTAACTCAAGTACCTGTTCTTACTTTACCTATTGAAGGCAAACCATATGTGATCTACAGTGATGCTTCACATAGAGGTTTGGGGTGTGTATTGATGCAGGAAGGGAAAGTTATAGCTTATGCATCTAGACAGTTGAAACCGCATGAGCTTAACTATCCGACCCATGATTTGGAATTGGCTGCCATTGTGTTTGCATTGAAGATTTGGCGCCACTATCTGTTTGGGGAGAAATGTTTCATCTACACTGATCACAAAAGTTTGAAGTATTTGGGTGTCCAGAAAGAACTCAATCTTCGTCAGAGGAGATGGTTAGAGTTGATTAAAGACTACGACTGCTTGATTGACTATCATCCAAGTAAAGCAAATGTTGTTGCTGATGCCTTGAGTCGGAAATCTTTAGCTGGTTTAACAGTTTACTCGCTCTCGTTGCTTGTTGAGTTGAGAGCATTGCATGCCAGTTTTGTACCTTGTGTTGATGGTGCATTATTAGCACAGTTGCAATTGAAGCCGGTTTTGTTAGATCAAATCAAAGAAGCTCAGTTGGCTGATAAAAAGATACAGAAGATTGTTTCGGATTGTCAGAGTGGAAAGGGTAGAGATTTTATTGTGAAGAGTGATGGGAGTCTCTGGTTCAAGAGCAGATTGTGTGTACCCGATGATGCTGATTTGAAAAGGGTCATTTTGGAAGAAGCTCATCAGTCGATGTTTGCTATGCATCCGGGTAATACGAAGATGTATCATGATTTGAGACAGCTTTATTGGTGGATGGGGTTGAAGAGAGACATTGCTGAGTTTGTATCGAAATGTCTCACTTGTCAAAAGGTTAAAGCAGAGCATCAAGTTCCAACCGGGTTGCTTCAACCGTTGTCAGTGCCAGAATGGAAGTGGGAAAGAGTGACAATGGACTTTGTGTCTGGGTTGCCATTGACACAAAGGAAACATGATGCCATATGGGTGATTGTGGATAGATTGACTAAGACAGCTCATTTCCTTCCGGTGCGGATGGATTACTCTTTGGAGAGATTGGCTGAGCTGTATATCCATGAGATTGTGAAGTTGCATGGTGTTCCAACTTCTTTAGTATCTGATCGAGATCCCAGGTTTACTTCAAGATTTTGGAAGAGTTTGCATAGTGCTTTGAGTTCTCGATTACACTTCAGTACTGCTTTTCATTCACAGACGGATGGACAGTCAGAGAGGGTGATACAGATTATTGAGGACATGTTGAGAAGCTGTGTCATCGATTTCTCTGGAAGTTGGGATAGGTTTTTACCTCTTGTGGAGTTTGCATACAACAATAGTCACCAATCTAGCATTGGTATGGCACCGTTTGAAGCATTGTATGGTAGACGGTGCAGGACACCTCTTTGTTGGAGTGAACTTGGTGAAGGTAAAATAATTGGGCCTGATTTGACTCAAGAAACTGAAGAGAAAGTAAGTTGATTCGAAGCAGATTAAAAGCAGCTTCAGACCGACAGAAGTCTTATGCAGATCTAAAGAGGAGAGACATTCAATTTGATGTTGGAGATAAGGTGTTTTTGAAAGTATCTCCTTGGAAGAAGATTTTGAGGTTCGGTCGGAAAGGAAAATTGAGTCCTCGTTTCATTGGACCGTATGAAGTTTTGGAAAGAGTTGGGCCAGTTGCTTATCGGCTTGCTTTGCCACCTGAGTTGGATCGGATTCATAACGTATTTCATGTTTCTATGTTGAGGAGGTATAGGTCGGATCCATCTCATGTGTTGCCGATTGAGTCAATTGAAGTAAATCCTGATTTGTCATTTGAAGAGGAACCAGTTGCTATTTTGGCACGTGATGTGAAAGAGTCGAGAAACAAAAGAGTGCCACTTGTGAAGATTTTGTGGAAGAATCATGGAAAGAAGAAGCAACTTGGGAAAATGAACAAACCATGCGAGAGCAATATCCTCAGTTGTTTCAGACTTGATATCAGGTAATTTCGAGGACGAAATTTCTTTTTAGAGGGGGAGAATTGTAATATCCTCATTTATGCCCTAGAAGTTTTGCATATTGTTGTTGTTGTTATTGTTATAAATTGAATTGTTTGTATATGATGGGATAAGAAAAGAAATTGGGAGGAGAATGCTTGTGTATATGTGTATTGGGAAAGAATTAGGGTTTAGAGAGAATGGTATATGTTGTGTATATGATGATATATATAACATATAAATGGGTCAAAGGAAGAGTCAAAGGAAGAGAGATATTTTTGTGTTAAGTGTGTAATTACATATAAGGGCTTATATGAGACAAAAAGTTAGTTATATGATTGAGGGCATTTTGGTAATTGCTTGGATAAGATCACTTGGTGGAGATTAAAAGCAAAATTTGACTTTGTGTCTTCATCATTTCCTTCTTTCTTTCAAGAAGTGGCCGGCTCTCCAAAAACCAAAAAGGAAAGAGAGGTGTTCTTGATGCTAGAAGCAAATTGAAGAAACAATCAAAGGATTTGACAAGGGATTTGTGGAATTTCTTCTTTTAATGTAAGTATTCTCTTGTTTTCTTTACTTATTTGGAAGTTGTGTTGGAAGTGAATTAGGGTTTGGTGATTTTGTGATTTGGTGGATTTGAGATGTGTTGTGTTGTGTTTTCAAGTGTTAAATTGATTTTAAGTTATGAGTTTAATTAGAGGTTGTTGTTGGAAATGGTGGATGTTGATTTGGAAGGATGGAGAAGGATGTTGGTTTTAGGGTTTTGAGATGAATATTGTGTTTGAGTGCAATTGAGAAAGTATTGGTTTTAGTTAAGGTTATGTTTATGGGTGACACGGCCAGAAGCAATGAAGAGACACGGCCGTGTCATTTATTTGTGTTGGCTACTGCCTCTTTTATTTTTAGAGACACGGCCGTGTCCTTCAAGTGGGCTGGGCGTGTCCCTCAAATGAGTTGAATATTGTTTGATTTCTTTGTTCTTTTTGCATGGTTTGGATTCTTCAAAGGTAGTTTGGTCTCTAAACCTAAACATAAACATTTTAAACATACTTAAACCAAGGAATGACTTAATCAAACACTTGTGGATGATCCTAAAGCTATGAATAATATAAATTGTTCTTGCATTGTTGAGATTGAACAATGTTATGTTATGCATTGTGAATGGTAATGTGTTTCATGAGTAATGTGGAATGAAATGTTGATATTTATGAATGATGCTATGTGAGATATAATGTGATCATGGATGAGATAAATATACACTTGAATAATGAAGTGTTATATTGTGAAATGAAATGTGAAGCCATTGTTATTGGCTAAGGTGATTCAATGGAGATAAATGAGGCATGTTTGCCTAAATGATAATGAGAATTGAGAATGAAATCTAAATGAATCGTGTGGCTAATGTGTTATTCCATTTTCAGAGTTTGTTGTTGGTGGCATGCCTAATAAGTGTAACAATCTCTTGAAGTTAGGTTGGATTGAATCCTTGAAGCCTAATTGAGATGTTACCACCCTTGAAGCTAGGTTGGGTTAGTTCTTGAAGCCAAGTTGGGTTGAAGCTTAGCATGCTTTGCTCCCCTTGAAGCTTGGTTGAACTTAATCCTTGAAGCCTAGTTGGGTATATGATATTGATAATGTGATCATAAAACCAAAGCATTTACTCTGAAAATTGAATTGCATATTAGTGTGTCTTGGGCCCATGCTTGTCTTTGTTTAGTGTTGTTCATGGATTGTTTAATGATTAGCTAATGAAGTATAAGAAAAGATGTTGAAATGTGATATGCATATATATATATATATGTTGAATTATGAAATATAAAGGTATGATGTTAGCTTTGCATCTAAGTGGTTACATGTATAATATGGATTGAGAATTGACATTGTATTGTATTAAAGCATATCAATAGCATGTTTTATCTTACTAAGCCTTTGGCTTAGCACGATAGTGTTTAATCGCGCAGGTAATAGAGTTGATAGAATCGAACCCGAGAGCTCTTCAAGACCGAGTGAGAGTAGACATTGAAGAGTTGATTTTGGGAACTTAAAGATCAGAGGAGATTTGCCAATCATGTATAACTCTTTTATATTGTGTAAAGTTTTGTTTATAATGTAAATATATATATAATGGTAAATATGTATTCAAATGTTTTCATATATGTAAATATTTTATAACTTCCGCTGTGTACTACTTAAATGTATTTTGTTTATGTTACAAATTGATTATTTACTTATTTCTAAAATGTATAATGAGAAAGGTGTTGGTATTACATAAAATGTTTTGAATGTTGATGAAAAACCGTAGCATTCCTATGTTCTGTGCACATATGCTACATTGTGGTGTTGTAGTGTGTGTGTATTGAAGGTGGGGGTGTTACAGTAGGCATCAAATCTCTGCACATAGATTCGAAATGGAGATTTGTACTGCTACAATCCAAATGATTCAAAATGTGTGTGTGTGGGGGGGGTGTGTGGAGGACATACCAGCAGGCTGAGATGAAGATGGAGGTGGCGATGACGGCGGTGACCTCTCTGTGAAGGCTAGAGGAAGATGGCGATGCTGCGATGGTGGGCGGAGATGAAGATGGTTGGTTACTCCAGAGAGGAGAAGAGAGGGAGCGGCGCAAATAGGAGAGTGAGGATTCTGAGATTAGGTTAGGCAGTAAAACATAATTTGATACATGTACCCTTCCAAAATACCCCAAAAATTCAATTTTCTTTGTTAATTTTAAAAATATCATTTTTTCAAATATATATTTAATATATTAAAAATATATTTTATTTTTATATAGACATAGATTATATATTTAGTATATCAAGTGCATATAAAAAAATAATATTTTTTTTAAAAAAATAAAAATTGTGTTATTAGTACTATCAGTATTGTTTATTGTTTAATAACTAATAAGTATTTATTATAACCACTAAATACGTAGATCACTTAATAAAAATATCATTTTAATTTAATAAAATATTCATAAATTTGAATTACGAATATGATTCTATCATACTCCACTTTAAGATAATGAATTGCACAAAAAAAATTAAATACTAATTTAAAATTTTATATTAGTGATAATAACTAAAATTTAATTTGTGATTATAAATTATTAAATTAATATCAGTGTAATATATAAATATTTAAATGAAGCTATACAAATAAATCGATTTGTTGAAATCAAAATATGCTTTAAAATAATTAAACAGATACTCAAATATATCATTCATGCTATACGATAAATGCAGAGAAATGAGATAAAATAAAATGCCTATAACGAAATTATGTAAAAAATAAAAATTAGTATTTTTTTTATAAAATAAGTCTTCTAACTTATTTCAAATAATTATAATTTCTTTTTTGGGCTCCCACTAAAAATTTCCTTTTAG
The DNA here is from genome assembly GCA_947685225.1 of Garcia nutans. NCBI lineage: Eukaryota > Viridiplantae > Streptophyta > Magnoliopsida > Malpighiales > Euphorbiaceae > Garcia > Garcia nutans. Next base: position 25,676,518 of record CANTUV010000024.1, read on the forward strand.
TCTTCTAAATACCGGGTCTCTCTCGCTCCAAGTTTTCGCGCCAACTTTTGCGACAATTATTTGCGACGGACTGATTTTCGTCGCAGATCTGCGACAGATTTGCAACGAATTTGCGACCAATTTCTCAAAATTCCTCCGACTCGTCCTTCCGTCGCAAATCCGTCACAGATCCGTAGCAAATTTGCGACGGAAACATGTCCGTCGCAGATTTCCGTCGCAAAATTCCGAATATTTTTATAGTGAAATTTGCGACGGCAATAGACGGTAGCAGATCTCCATTGCAAATTGGTTTTTTAGTGTTTTCTCTCTCGCGCCAAGTTTTCGTGCCAACTTTTGCGACAGAATTATTTTCGTCGCAGATCTGCGACGGATTTGCAACGGATTTGCGACCAATTTCTCAAAATTCCTCTAACTTGTCCTTCCGTCGCAAATCCGTCGCAGATCCGTAGCAAATTTGCGATGGAAACATGTCCGTCGCAGATTTCTGTCGCAAAATTCCGAATATTTTTATAGTGAAATTTGCGACGGCAATAGACGGTAGCAGATCTCCGTTGCAAATTGGTTTTTTAGTGTTTTCTCTCTCGCGCCAAGTTTCCGCGCCAACTTTTGAGACGAAATTATTTTCGTCGCAGATCTGCGACGGATTTGCAACGGATTTGCGACCAATTTCTCAAAATTCCTCTGACTTGTCCTTCCGTCGCAAATCCGTCGCAGATCCGTAGCAAATTTGCGACGAAAACATGTCCGTCGCAGATTTCCGTCGCAAATGCCGAATATTTTTGTAGTGTACATGTATGCATCACCCTCTAGTTGGTCTCAACAAACTCTTACTCTTCTCGTGGCATAACGAAAGACTTCATATCTTCCACCTAGTCACCTGCGCAATTACACATCCGCGCTAAGCCCGAAAGCTTAGTAGTACAAATATAAAATATAAACATACATTATAAAAATTCTAACATATAATGATATATCAATTCCATGTACCATTAGTTTCTTATCATGTTTTTCCTTTTTAATTGCACCTTTCATATATCTCGACTAATTTCATATATTATATACGTATATACATATTATTATCACCAACCACAATCCATCACTAATACTCACCATCAATATATCAATACACACCTTATACCTCATACTTCATAACATTATTTTATTCACAATTCATCAATCATAATCCATCACTAATACTCACAATCAGTATATCAATACACACATTACATATCATACTTCATTACATTATTTTATTCACAATTCACCAATCATAGATCACATTTCCAACAAAGGCAACTATAGATTTCATTACTCATTTATTTCAACATTTGTATATCACATTGACAACAAAGACAAACTCGGGCCCAAAAGACACTAATATGCCATTCGACTTTTCAGAGTTAATGCTTTGGTTTTACTATCACATTATCATTATTATTATCCCAACTAGGCTTCAAGGATTTAGGTTCAACCAAGCTTCAAGGGGAACAAAGCATGCTAAGTCTCAACCCAACTTGGCTTCAAGAACCAACCCAACCTAGCTTCAAGGGTTGTAACATCTCAATTAGACTTCAAGGACTAGACCCAACCAAGCTTCAAGGGGAGTAAAACATGTTAAACTTCTACCCAACTTGGCTTCAAGGATCAAGCCCAACCTAACTTCAAGAGATTGTTACTATCATTAGGCATGCCACCAACAACAAACTCTGAAAATGGAATAACACATTAGCCACACAATTCATTTATTATTTCATTATCATTTCCATTCTCAATTGAATCATCATAGCCAATCACAATGGCTTCACATCACATTTGAGTTATCATAGCCAATCACAATGGCTTCACATCACATTTGAGTTATCATAGCCAATCTGTAGTATCCCAATGTATGCCCTAGAAGTTTTAATACAATTGTTGTTTGATTTGAATTTAATGTATATATGTTTTTGCAAAGGAAAGTTATGTGAAGAAAGAAAATGTATATGTTGTATATATGTTAATATAAATAACATATACATAAGTCAAATGGAGAGTCAATGGAAGAAGATATTTTTATTTGGGATGTGTGAAATTACTAAATAGGGCATGTGGATGAAGGATTGTTAGAACATGTGAGAAGAGGGTATGTTGGTAATTGTCTTTTTAGAATTGCTTGGTGGAGATTTAAAGAGATGATAATTTGACTTTTCTTTATCATCTTTTCTTCTTTTTCTTTATGGTGGCCGGCTCATCCAAAGACAAAAGGGAGCAAGAGAGCAAGAGAGGATCTTGAAGTTCTAAGCTCAAATTGAAGGAGGAATCAAAGGAGTTGGTTGGAGATTTGTGAAATTTCTTCATTTAAAGTAAGTATACTCTCTTGTTTATCTTTGTTATTTTTGAAGTTATGTTTGAGGTGGGTTGTGATGTGTTGAGATTATGAATAGGTGTGTTTGAAATGAGTTATAAGTGTTGAGATTGATTATAAGTAAAAAGGTTGGATTGATATTGGTTTTGGTTGGAAGATTATAAGTTAAGAGTGATGTTTGGTTTAGGGTTTTGAAATGGTAGATGATTAAATGGATTGTTGATGTATGGTTAATTGAACATTGTGTTAAACATGCAAAATAAGTGGTAATGACTTTGATTACATCCATTTCAATGAGTTTATGTTGTGTATATTGTGTTTTTATTCAATCAAAAGAGAGTTGGCCAAAGTTAGGGTTTGTATACATGAGAGACACGGCCAAACCAAGGAAGAGACACGGCCAACCTAAAATATTTTTGAGAGACACGACCAAGTCCATGGAAATTTGGCCGTGTTTGGTGATTTTTGGAGAGGACACGGCCGTGTCCCTTGCCCATGTTGGCTTCTATTGCTTTTGGTTGAGAGGCTTTTGGTTGAGAGACACGGCCACAAGCTTGGCCGTGTCCCTTGAGTGTGTTGGTTACTGTGTTTGGTTTTTGTTCTTCTTACATGATTGAGTTTGAACTTCCATTTGCTAATGCATATGATATTATATGAACAAGGTGATGTAATATGCATTGTGAAACTTGTGAATGGCAATGTGTTATATGAATAATGTATCTTGAAATGTTATACCAATGATGTTATGTGAGTAATATGAATTGAGATATAATATGATGATGCTAGGTGAATAATATGAATTGAGATACAACATGATATGAGGCCATTGTGATTGGCTATGATAAATCAAATGTGATGTGAAGCCATTGTGTTTGGCTATGATGATTCAATTGAAAGAACATAAGGCATGTTTGCCTAATTGATGATGAGAATTGAGAATGAAATAATAAATGAATTGTGTGTCTAATGTGTTATTCATTTTCAGAGTTTTGTTGTTGGTGGCATGCCTATTGGTAACATTCTCTTGAAGTTAGGTTGGATTTGATCCTTGAAGCCTAATTGAGATGTTACAACCCTTGAAGCTAGGTTGGATTGGTTCTTGAAGCCAAGTTGGGTTGAAACTTAGCATGCTTTGTTCCCCTTGAAGCTTGGTTGAACCTAAATCCTTGAAGCCTAGTTGGGTTTATGATAATGATAAATGTGATAACAAAACCAAAGCATTAACTCTGAAAGTTGAATGGCATATTAGTGTGTCTTGGGCCCATGCTTGTCTTTGTTTAATGTGATTCATGCATGGTAAAATGATTAACTAATGAGATATATGGAAAGAATATTGAAATGTGATATGTTTATATATGTGGTTAATGAAATATAAAGGTATGTTGTTAACCTTTCATCTATGATACTGATTTGAGTAATCAAATATGTGACATTGCATTGCATTATAGTATAGTGTTGGTATATTTTGTACTACTAAGCCGTTGGCTTAGCGCGATATTGTTTAATCGCGCAGGTAACAGAGTTGAACTTGAGAGCTCCTCAAGATCGAGTGAGAGTAGACATTGAAGTATTATTTTGGGACTTAAAGATCAGAGAAGAGCTGCCAATCATGTATATATTCTATGTTTTGTAAACTTTGATTTATATCATATTTGTAATAACTTCTGCTGTGAATTAATAAATTTTTTTATATATGGTGTCTTTTGGATTTCTTTTAAATGTTTGAGATGGATTTCACTTATTTATAAAGATAATAATTGTGTCTCTTTTAAACTGTGGCATTTTCTATATTCAGTATATGTATTTTACGATCGTTTAAGCATGCTTGGTACGTATACAGGGTATAGAAGTGTTACACAATCACAATGGCTTCACATCTCATTATATCTCAAATCACATTTCATATTTCATCATTGATATATACAACATCAATTACATTAACTAAACAAACATATCGTTATTCAATCATATCATCTAGGCATGCTTCAATCATATCATTCACATCATTATAACTCAGAACATTAGTTTCACATCTCTTTATGTCTCAATTCAAATTATACACTTCATCATTCAAGCATACATAATCAATTTCATTGCACATGTATCTTAAATTCATCGTCATATAGACAACATGTCCATTTATTTCATTTCAATCATTATTAAAACATTTATCATAACAAATTGCATTGCACATACCTTTTTGGATGATCATTATAGCTTTCACACTATACAAATAACAACATTAGTCACTTAGTAATTTACTTAACACATTTATACTAAATGTGTTAAGTCTCAAAATCATATAAAGAATACATCCATGTAAGTTTGTACTTACCTCAAGAACTACTCCCATCAATCTATACATTTCCTCTTCCAAGAATTCTCAACATTTAGGTTAATGCAACACAATCTCTTCAAAACCTAATCCAAAGATAATTATACCCATAAGAAAATAAGAATGATAATTAACTAGGGCAACCTCAACACATGACACGCTCACCAACACGGGCGTGTTTATCAATTACTTTTCTCACAGTAGCTAACACACTCAAGGGACACGGCCAAGCTTGTGGCCGTGTCTCCCAACACAAGCTTCAACACGGCCAAGACTTCCCTAGCTTGGCCTTGTCTCTCAACACCAAATAGGCAGTGGCAGACACAGTCAAGGGACACGGCCAAGCCAGTGGCCGTGTCTCTCCAAAATTGATCCAACACGGCCAAATTTCCTTAAACTTGGCCGTGTCTCCCAAAAATCTTTAGTCTTGCCCGTGTCTCTTCTTTAGTTTGGCCGTGTCTCTCATGAATGAAAACCCTAAACATGGCCAAGTCTCTTTTTATTGAATTAAAACACATTATGCACAACATAACCTCATTCAAATGGATATAATCAATGTCATTAACACTTATTTTACATATTCATCACAATATTCACATTAACCATACATTTAATCACTTACCATTTCAAAACCCTAAAATCAACATCACTCTTATTCTTTCAATATCAACATCCACTTAACTTACCATCTTCAAACCAAAACCAACACCAATTCAATCTTTTTAACTTACAATCAATTTCAACACTTATAAACACATCTCAAACACACCAAATCATATTATCAACAAATCATAACTCACCTCAAACACAACTTCAAAAATAACAAAGGAAAACAAGAGAGTACTTACCAAAATTAAGGAAATTTCTCAAATCTCCAACTTAATCCTTTGCTTCTTTCATCAATTTGATTTTAGAATTTAGAACACCTCTCTTGCTCTCCCTTTCCTTTGGTAGCCGGCCACACAATGCAAAGAAGAGAAAAATGAAGACAAGTCAAACTTCTCTTCTTCTTTAAATCTCCACCAAGCAATTCTAACCAAGCAATTACCTAAATACCCTCATCCATTTAACTTAGCTTCTTTCACTTATATGCCCATTTAAGTAATTTCACATATCACAAATAAAATATCTTCTTCCCTTGACTCCTCATTTTGACCAACATATATGTTATATATATTACCATATACCCAACATATACACTTTCTCTCTACACATTACTTTCCTTTTTAAACAATACCTAAACATTTTCTTTTCAATTTCTTTTCTTATCAACATAACATATACACATAATTCAAACAAACAACAATTATATCCAAACTTCTAGGGCACACATTGGGATATTACAATTCTCCCCCTCCAAAAAGAAATTTCGTCCTCGAAATTACCAGTACCGTAACAATTCATTCTTAACAAAATACTATCTTGACTTCCATATGAAGTTAATTATATGTTTAAGTATATAACATATATAAAATCTTATAAATTCAAAATTAATAAAATAATTTAAAAACAAATTATTTTTGAATGGAAGAGGGAAATTAGGACTTTTAATTTATTAAAAAAGAATTAAATATTAAATATTAAATTATTTTAATATATATATATGTGTGTGTGGTTAAAAAAAAAAGATGAAAGGAAAATAATATTAAAAGTCTTCTTCTTCTTCTTCTTCTTCTTCTTCTTCAAGAACGTGGCTTCCATGGTAGTTTGAAGACCAAGGATTTTGCTTCTTTCATAATCCTTAAATTGAAAGAATTAACAAGTTTCAAGTAGATTTTTGGTGATTTCTACCAAAATTAGTAAGTTTCCATTTCTTTTCTTTGAATACCATGGAAGATGAGATTATGTGAGTTTTGAGATTTTTATTTAGTATGTTATAATTGTTGGAATTGGTGTGTATGATGTTATTTTGGGTAGTTAACAATGATTCTAAGATTAGATTGAAGAGATGATGGAGTTTGGTAAAAGAATGGTGAAGAGAGAGAATTTAGGGTTATGGATTTTTGGGGTTTTGAAAACATGAACTTTAATTGTGAAAATTGTTTCCAAATGAGTTGTTTTGATTCATAAACAAGTATTTTAAAGTCAAATATTGGATTTGGTGGTGTTGGGTTGGAGTTTGAGAATGGAAGTGGAGATTTAGGGTTTTGGAAAAGTGATTTTCCAAAGTGGTTGAATTGTGTGATTTTATTTGTTTAAGTATGTTGTTTAGTGTTAAAAGTGATGAATATAAGCTTGGAATGAGTGATGGATTGTGTTGGAATGGAAAACCTTCAATGGGGGAAGGTTAAGCCATTTTTGAGATTTTATGTATAATAGTGTATTTTTATAATGTAAATGATTTTAATGTATTAAAATATGTTTTTAATAATATAAATAAACTTAAAACACTAATTTAATTGTAGTAGAATGGAATTCTAATGTTGAAGTAAGGAAAGACTAAATTTTTGGAAATTTGTAGGAGTGATGTGTAATTAGGGTTTAATGTTGGAAATGCCATTAAATGTGATACTAAATGATTATTTGCTATCACATTTGGTTTAGGCATTGAGGGAGGTTGATTTGCTTCATTCAAGTGGTGAAGGGCAAGTTGGAAAGATTGGATTGAAGGTTGTTTTTAGCTTGCTTTGGGTTGCTAGTGGAGGTATGTACAAACTTTGAATATAATGTCTATATTTGCATAACATTTGGACTTAACACATTTTGGTTGAAAAATGTGTTAAGTTACTTGGTTCACTGATTGTGTATGAATAATATGCTATGACATTTGTAATGTCATATGTGTTAAATGCATTGTGAGTTTTATGCATAATATATTATGTTTTGAATTTTACATATTGTATATTATAAAGAATGTTTAGGTCAATGTATTTGAAATGGGAGAGTAAGTGTGTTTTAAATTATATATATCTATATGTATAAATATTTGAGAAACTTGGTGAAATTGAGAAGCATGGTTGAGATGGTGATTGGAAATTATTTGGGAGTGTTTTCTTTTTTGTATGTTGTATTTTGATAAATTTTGAAATGTCCAAAATACAGACAAAACTCTGGCGAATTTTTTCCAGAGATTTTTATATATATTATTTATTTTGGGTTCTTATAATAAGTAAAGAATATTTATATTCTATTTAATTTTTATATATTTAGAATTTTAAATTGGAAATGTGAAAATTTTTTATTAAACCGGTTTGTGACATTTTTATACTGTATATGCGTATTTTACATATGCTAAAAATATGTATTATACGTATATAGGGTACAAGGGTGTTACACCCCACATGCACGTTTCATAAAAAAACATAAAACTATCCAATATCCATCGAGGATTTAAATTAATGGTTAGAATCTATTTTGTTTACTTTACATCAAGAACCGTAAATTATTTTATTGAAACTCAAAACCTTAAACTATTTTTATCCAAAAGCTTAAACCATTTCTTTATTAAACTCCAAAATATTGATAAATTTTCCAAAACCATAATTTATCTTTCCAAACCCAAAATTATGTTTTTAAGGCAGTAAGTTAAACCCAAAAGCCCTAATTCCAAATTTTGAATTCCAAAACCCTAGTTTCAAATATCCTAATTTTAAAACCCTAATTCCAAACTCTGAATTCCATAACCCTAGTTTCAAAAACCCTCAAAACCTTAATTCAAAACCCTAATAACAAAACCATAATTTTAGAATCCTAAGTTCCAAAACCCTAAATTCCAAAAAACCCTAAATTCATTAAAACCTTAAAATTATATATTTATTGCTTTATTTAATTTTAGATTTGATTATGTAGTTTATTATATGTTTTGATGGTTGATTTATTTAATTACAATGTTTGATTTATTTAATTTATCATGGATGGATATTTTCTTTATTATTATGATTATTATTTGTTTGTTTTAGTATTAAAATTATAAGATGTATGTTTCCACTTTGTGGGTACCTCATTAGCTAAGTATTATGTAATTTAAATTGTTTTTATATTTTGGACCAATGTAAAGGACATGTTTCCACCTTTTGATGGGTGTCCTATTTATTTTAGATGATGAATGATGTAAGGAAATATTTCCATCCTCGGATGGGTGTCCATTTATTTACTTTTTTTGAATATTGCTTTGATTTTAATATAATGATGTTTTATTTTAATTGTTGCATGTAGTATGGATAATATTGTTATATTTAAGAATTTTATAATATTAAGACCTGCAAAGGAGGCCGGGTTCAATGAGTGGGGGTGCTGGGCCATTTCTCACCTTCCCCACAGGTACCCAACTTTCCGTACCTATTAGGGGGTTGGGGATTCCTTAGGAATCGAGTCATCCACCTCTTTCTTTTTCCCAGCCCGTCCGGGTGGCGACTCCATTTTTTTCTATCTTAGGCTCGTGTTCTCTAAGGCTCCGAGCTTAAACAGTGCCGAAGTCGCAAGAACAATTCCACCGGGAGTGGGGGCAAAATCCCCGCTCACACTAAGGATTAAGTAAAGCGTTTGATTTAGATTCTTTTTATTTTAAATTTTGATTTTTTGTTCATTTTTATCATAGTTATTAAATATATTTATGTTGTTTTAGCTTAGAATGCAAGTTGGAACAACTTTGGCTCACATAAATGTAAATATTTAAGTTTGGCAAATGCTAGAAAATACATATGGGCGTGTGGCATTGATCCATACGACTGTGTGAATTATTCAGCTTTTATAACTCTACTTTTAGTAACATTTTGGTACACACGAGCGTGTGGATTTTCTAGACATGCCCATGTCTACTCTATACCCCTAATTTTCTTCTTTTTCAACCCCAAAGCACTTCGTTTCTTATGTTAATATAATTTTCTTGTTCAATTAATATTTATAACATAATTATTACTCAAAAATATGCAAGTTTGTCAAATTAAAATGTTAAAATTTTAAAAATGTCTACAAGTTAGTTTGCAAAGAAGCCTTGGAATTTTATAAGTATTAGATAAGGATTATAGTATCATTTTATTGAAGTGATATGTAATTAAATGTTATTAGAGGTGAATAAGTAATAAATTTCCCAAACCATACTGATGTTAGACCTATCTTAGGGTTGAATGGCTAGCCAGAGAGGTGGATATCCATAGTAGAAGTGGCACTTTGTGCCATTGGTGGACACATTGTGTCATCAGTGATAGTGGGCATATTTGCCAAAAGAGAACACACTTGAAAGTGGGTCTTTGGCCATATTTTTTATATTAGGCATTAAATTGCTGACAGTGACCAGTTATCCAAATCTATGGTCTAAATTCAGTGTGTACGAGCAAAGTAAAAGAATTGAATATGATGTGAACAATATGCCTTGTGACTAATTTATTAAAGTTATTGAATATTGATTTTTCTTGTGTTGAATATATCGAATATACAAATTTATCAAATTTCTTTTAAAGTACCAAAGTGATGATTTTATTATTTTTCATGAATGATAATTCAAAGTGATGTAATTCAAAGCACCAGTAAGCTTTGCTTAGCGTGTTAGATTTGTTTCTGACGCACAGATCATATGAGACAATAAGAGCCTGCTGAGTAAAATTTATAGAGATCTAAATTAGCTGCATCACAAAAGTCTTCTAAGAAATATTCTATATAAAGAGTTTTAGATTGTTCACATGGCGGAGATGTTTATTTTGAATGACAGTTGTTTAAGTTTATGGGTAGTATGTTATATACATATGGGTGTATGTCTAGTTTTCGTGATTTAGCATGAGATTTTGTAAATTACAATAATTTCATGAATGTATATATATTTTATGTATGTTCATGCTAATTATGTTGAGGTTTTGCTTGGATTTGTATGGTGTAATAGAAATGGATGGTTTGAGGAATGAATGGATGAAAAACATAAGAAAAGAAAATTTTCCTAGGTAGGTAGATTAAAATAAAATGTATGGGCCAGAACCCAAATCCAATCTTGGGTCCAAAACCCAACCAACCTCGGGTCCAGAACCCAACTAATCCAATTTTGAGTCCAGAACCCAAACCAATCTCGGGTCTAGAACCCAATCCAATCTTAGGTCCAAAACCTAAACCGATTCCAATTCATCAAAACTAAGATATCAGAGTCGCCTAGTGGTTTTCATTAGGATATTAGAGTTTCCCAATAGCCTGTTGAGATATTACAATTGTTTAACGGTCAGATGTCGATACTCAATGGTTCCTTATCCTTTGGATTTTTGTTCGTTTGTCTCTATGTTTTGTTTTTGCAGATGCTTGGTGAAGCTATATTAATGCTTTTTACTCTCTTCTACTGAAGTCTCAGATCGCTTAAGCAGGGGGCAAACTATAGACCCTTAAATTTGGACCAGCTTAAATTTAGGAACATTATCATGGTCCTCTACAATTTTAAAAAGCCTAAACCTAATTTTAAAGCTTGAAATTAGACCGATCCAATTCATAAAGGCCCAAATTAAATTTGTGTCGAAGGTTCGACCTGAAAATTAATAATTTTGGATTAGGTTTGAGTCGGGATGGGTCCGAGTCTACATGAGCCTATGCTCATGTCGAGCCTAGCTCATGTAGACTTAGATATTCCAATTAGACATGAGTTGGCTCCATGTTGATTTAGATGCTCCAAATCGACATGAATCCGAATTCTAAAAGGAATTTAGCTGGCCATTTTAATTTTCTAACCAAGTTGGACTTTGGAATAACCCTCAAATTAATAAGATTAGGATCTGAAGTTAAGAGATTTTTATCTATAAATAGACAATTAAAAAGCAGAGAGGGGGATTAAGAATTTTTAGCAGCCGCAGTTATAAAAAGGCAGAGAGTTAGTAAAAGACAAGTAGCAACCTTTAACATATTATCAACCCATAAAACAATACATCATGTTTTGCTCATTTAGCCAAAAGCTAAAAATTAGTACAAGCAGTAGTTTGGATCAAGATTTAATTTGGTGGAGCCTCCAAACGCAGGTTTTGCTTTCAAAGTTCTTTAAAATCATAGTAAGTTCTATTTATTAATGTCAGAAATTTATGTTTATTGTGGTTTTCTTTAAATATGTCCAGTAAGCTTTATTTGATAATGCCATCAATTTACATCTAGTATGTCTTCATTTAAACACGTATAGTAGCAATTTATCCCATGCAATATTTATATGAATTAAATATCCAGTGGCCAAAGTTTATTGACATGTTCATAGTAGCCAAACACCATCAAACCCTAGTTTGATCCTACTGATTTACATAATTAGTAAGATCAAACCCTAGTTTATATTCTAAAACCCTAAGTTACTTTCTAAAGCCCTAATTCCATCTGAAAACCCTAATTGCCACTCTAAAATCCTAAAATCATGTTTTAGCCCTAAAAACCCTAGTTTTCAAATATCTAAAATCTTAATCCTGTTTTTCAAATATCCTAAACCCTAATCCTATTTTTCTAATATCCAAAACCCTAATCCTATTTTCTAAAACCCCAGAAACCTAAAATCATACCAATAAAACCTTAGTTTTGCATATTTATTGTTTAATATAATATTAAAACCTAGATTTGACTATATAATTTATTAATGTATGTTTGTGATGAATGATTTATTTTTGGATGGTTTACTTTTAATTATTGTGAATGTTTGAATGGTTTAATTTATTTGGTTAATTATTTTAATGCTAATTATTTTGATTTCAATTATGTAAGAGGTATGTTTCCACTTTGTGGGTACCTCATTAGTTGAATGTAATTTAATTTATTTTGAGTTTTGGATTAATGTAAAGGACATGTTTCCACAAAATGGTGGGTGTTCTATTTTATTTAGTTTTGAACATTGGACAATTGTTGTAAGGGTATATTTTCATCTTGTATGGGTGTCCATCTTTTCCTTTTGTTTGAACTTATTTTAATTCTAGTACAATGAATACTTATTTACTTTAATGTGTATGTAGTGTGGCTGATATTATAATACTTCAAAATTTAATAATATTTAGACCCGAAAAGGAGGCCAGTTCCAAATAACCGGAAGCTATGGGAGTGCTGGGCCATTTCTCACCTTCCCCATGTGTACCCAACTTTTCAAATCAAATAAGGGGTTTGAGATTTCATAGGAATCGAATCATCCACCCCTTTCTATTTTCCTGGTCCATCCAGGTGGTGACTTTATTTTTTTCGGGTTTAGGCCCGTTTTCTCTAAGGCCCTAAGCCTAACAGTGCCGAAGTCACAAGAATCATTCCACATGAGAGTGGGGTTGAAAATCCTCCCTCAAAAGAAGATAATTCGACAAGGCTACTACTGGTTGACCATGGAAAAAGATTGTATTGATTTTATGTGGAAGTGCCAATGATGCCAACTGTATGGAAATTTGAATCATTTTTGTCCTGAGGAGTTACACTATGTCTTTGCCCTTGGCCATTCTCGACTTGGGGAATAGATATTTTTAGAGAGGTTCATCCAACTGTTTCAAATGGCCTCTGGTATATAGTGATAACAGTCAACTATTTTTCAAAGTAGGTTGGAGCAGAATCTTTCAATAAGCTGGGATCAAGGTAAATGGCTTAGTTTATTAAGAGAAGTCTTATCTGCAGATATGGAGTCCTATATAGTGTAGTATCATATAATGGGGTACAGTTCCAAGGAGCTATTAAGGATTTATTTGCCAAGTATTGGATTCTTCACCATCGATCCTCTCCATACAGACCAAAAGCTAATGGTGTAGTGGAAGCAACCAACAAGACAATTAAGTAGATTCTTTCCAAGATGACCAAGACATACATGAATTGGTATGAGATGATCCCCTTTACTTTATGGGGGTCTAGAACAAGTGTTCAAACTTCGACTAGAATGATGCTATTTTTTCTAATTTATGGGATGGAGGTGACGCTACTTATTGAGATTGAGATCAAATCAAAAAGGGTAGTCTTAGAAGCCAAGTTGCCAGAGACAGAATGGGTACTAAGTAGATATACACAGGTGGTTTTATTGGAAGAAAGAAGGTTGAAAGCACTATATCATCACCAGCTTTACCAAAGAAAAATAGCTTAGGCTTACAATAAAAGATTCCATGTTAGAAGCCTTAAGGTTAGTGATCTAGTGCTAAAACAATGCAAAGCTAATGTCCTGGATACAAGAGGGAAGTTCAGACTTAGTTAGGAAGGGCCTTATATTGTGAAAGAAATAATAAGAAAGGTGCTATCAAGTTGTAAGATGTGGATGGGTTAGTGAACCAGTGAATATCGACAGGCTGAAAAAGTTCTATGTTTAAAAAAAAGAGAGAGAAAAATAAATAAATAAGCTCGCTAGGTTGAAAACCCAAAAGGGAAACCTAGACAAAAATTAGAGTAGCCCGCTAGTTTTGAAAACCCAAAATGGCGGGCTAGGTAATAATTTGGGCTAAAAATTGAAAGAAAATTGCTAATTAGAAAACTCGAAAGTGCTGGTTAGCAACATGAGTAATTTTGTGTATGCTTGTTATATGTTTATGATTGTTTTCAATTTAATGAAACATAGTTAATAATAAAATGACTTAACACATCAATTGCCCCCTAAACTTGGCAGCTTTTGTCATTTTGCCCCATATATTTATGCATTTTGCCAGTTTGCCCACTGTACTTGTCTATTTTGTTTCAATAGACACTTATATAATTACATATTGATCACTTTGCCACTTGTACTTGTATATTTTGTATGAAATAGGCACTTACATGCAATTGTAGCACTTGCTTTGTCAAGGTGTCTATTGAATATGAAATAGACAAGTACAAAGGGCAAAGTGACCAATATGTGATTATGTAAGTGTTTATTAGAATAAAATAGACAAGTATAGGGGGCAATATGGCAACTGCATAAATACAGGGGGCAAAATGACAAAAGCTACCAAGTTTAGGGAGGCTATAGATGTATTAGACCTAATAAAATTGTTCAATGTGCACCATTTTGAATATAGACCTGTAGACCCTTAATTTTTGACCCAGTCTAGTCCGATATTTTTTATTTAGTCCAAAATAATTTTTGTGGTATTTTAATTAAATAATATCTATTTTAGTATTTATTATTTATTATTTATAATTTTTAATAAAAATAAAAAAGTAAAGTTAGTAAAGTTAAAATATATATATATAATAAATAAATAAATAAATATCGATGATGAAAAAATCAGTGACAAAAAATTTTATCTCTGAAAGTGAATTGGCTGGCCCGCGGCAATTTTCAGCGCCTGCTCGCAATTTTCGTCCGCAGCAGTTTTTTCGCCAGCGCAATTTTCCAGCGTAGTTTTTTTCGAAACCAAATTCTATTTGGCTTTGGTTTCTTTCCTAAATGGTTTGAATTTCCTTAGACAATTAGAAGTAGGTTTATTATTTTTCCTATAAATACCACATTAAAACACAAAATTAGGGGGAGGAAAATTGTTTTACTGGATCGGAGACTCAAAAATTCTATAGGCCAAAAGAAAACCCTAGCAAGCAAGAGACAGCAACCAAAGGAAGCAATCACCTCTAGATTGCTTTGCTCAACTAAAATCAAATCTAAAGCAGGCAACAACTTGGTTCAATCTCTTCAAATTTGGTGGAGCCTTCAAACGTAGGCAAATTGCTCTAACTTTAGTTTATTCAATCATCAATCATCTTCACCTTTTAAATCATCATCACACTGCCTAGGTTTTTTAATTATTCCTTCAATTTAATTTAGGCAGTAGCATGAATTAATTCATACAATACTTAAGATCTTAATTAAAGTAAATAATATAATCGTTCAACATAAATCTAATTTTAAAAACCCTAAATCATCCTTCTGTTTCTAAAACTTCAAAAATCCTAAATCATCCTTCTATTTCTAAAACTTTAAAAACCCTAAATTGTTTTTTCTATTTCCAAAACTTTAAAAACCCTAAATTATTTTTCCTCGAACTATTTTCTTAATCATCTAAACCCTAACTAAAACCCTAACTAAACCTACTTTTTTAAATCACAGTAACATTATTTTCTTAAAAACATCCAAAACCTTAAATCTTTTAAACATCCAGTAGATATGTTATTACTTTAAAATATTTCTCCACAAATTAAACTAGTATATGCAAAACCCTAGTTATTGAACTTAAAACCCTAGAAACCCTAATTGATGCATGAATCCCTAAAGTTAATATATTTACTATTTTATTTAAATTGGATGAATGTTTATTATATATTTTGATTGATGTTTGATATCTTTGATGAATGATTTATTTATGATGAATGGTTATTTACTTTTATTGATTTATTTTGATTTCCAAATATTGTAAGAGGTATGTTTCCATATTTTTGGGTACCTCATGTCATAAGCATCATGTAATTTATTTTATTTTAAAGATTTTAGACTAATGTAAAGGGCATGTTTCCACCTTTCGGTGGGTTTCCTATTTAGTTTAGACATGAACGATGTAAGGACATGTTTTCATCCTTGGATGGGTGTCCATTTATTTGCATTGTTTGGACCTTGCTTTAATTTTAATATAATGATGCTTTATTTTAATAGTTGCATGTAATATGGATAATATTATTATATTTAAGAATTTTATAATATTAAGACCTGAAAAGGAGGCTGGTTCCAATTAACCGGGCATTGTGGGGGTGTTAGGCCATTTCTCACCTTCCCCACATGTACATAACTTTTTGAACCCATTAGGGGGTTGGGGATTCCTTAGGAATCGAGTCATCCACCCCTTTCTTTTTACTAGCCCGTTCGGGTGGCGACTACCTTTTCTCCGGGCTTAGGCCCGTGTTCTCTAAGGCCCGAGCCTAAACAGTGCCGAAGTCACAAGAACCATTCCACTGGAAGTGGGGGCAAAAATCCCCGCTCACATGGGCGACTCCACTAGGGATAAGAGAAGTTGATTCCATTGGTCTTTTTATTATTCTATTCTTTCTTATCATGATATTATCCATTGCATCATTTAGATTGCATCATGTGTGTAAGTTAGGACGCCTGTGTTACTCGTGTTGTGTTATGTAAGGGATACCATACTTTCACTCAAGGTATGGAGATCGAGCATGGCATAACCACTCATAGCCTTGTACCTTTTGGCATATACTTGCTATGAGAACCTAAGCCTTTTAACCCAAAGACTAAAGCTCATGTAATTGGCCTAGTTACTTTCCTTAGGATTTTACCCCAAATGCTTGTTGTTTGACTATGGTTAATTTATCTTGGCTTAAATCATGGCTTATTTGGTTTGTTCTTTTTCTAATATGACCTAAATACATTGTGAGCTCAAAATAAATTTTTCTTTAAAATCCAAAAGACCTAAGCTATTTTCAAAACTTTTCAAAGATGGTTTTTGGACGTAAAACTTTTCTAAAAACAAATCAAAAATTCTTTTGCTCATGACACAAATACTAGGCCCAAATTATTTTCATCCAACCTTTTTCTTACAAAGAGCTTGCAAATTATTTTGGTCAATTATGAAAATACCAAAAATCAATTGTGAGACTAGTTTATACTAAGAATAATTAATCATGGGCTTGTTTTTCGCATGAATCATTAGTTACTTTTTCAAGTGAGAAATCTATTTATAATAAACCTCTTAATTTAGCTTTAATCCAATATAGCATAAAAGCTGCTTTAGTTGGTTGAATGGATTAAAACTTAATTAATTGGAATTATTATAAACTAATTTCCAGTTTTAAAATATAACTATTGGTTGAAATGTCTGAGGGAATTATTCGAAAATAAGATACCCCATGTTGGTATTTTGTTAACCATATACCTAGGAAAAGAGACTCGCCATTCGTGTGTGGAAGTTATAAGGTTGGAAGGGACATTCTACTTATCTTTGTCTATTGTTTGTGCATACATGCATACATTTGCATCTCATATCATTGATCCTCTCTGGCTCATAGCCCTGGATTACGACAGTTCAAAAGCTTACGACAATTCGACCTACGCCGGAGATAAAGAATCTAGTAGCAACTCAATCACTTGCTCACCAAAAGCAATGGAGCCCGAACAAATTCAAAGAATAGTGGACGACGCCCTCAATGCCAAGATGGAAAAAATAAAAGAGGCCCTGGCTAAGACCATGAAGAACCAATTCGCTGCAATTTTAGGAAATAATGCCAAAGCATCTGCCAGCACTAAGAAGCCGAAGGACAAGGGGAAGGCTAAAGTTGGTGAAGTGGTTTTTGATGATGATAAGGTGATCATTGATGATGATGATGATGATTGGACTCAATACTTCCAAGATCCTAAAGATAAGAAGAAAGAACCGAAGATTGTTGAAAGATCAGCTATGGAGAAAATTGAGACTTCTGATGTTGAAAAGATGATTGCGGATTTAGAAAAGAAATTTGAGAAGAAGCTGAAAATCGAAGAAATGTTTGAAGTTGACAAATTATTTGAGCTAGACGAAGAAGTTCCATACAAATTCAAGATGCCGTCTTTTGTAAAGTTTGATGGAACCGAAAATCCTCACCTCCATGTGAAGTAGTATATCACTGCTATGTAGTCTGCCCGAGCTACTAAGGCTCAAACACTATGGTACTTTATGCTCTCATTGGATCCTGTTATACAAAATTGGTTCAATACCTTAGAAGATAGAACACAAAAGAGTTGGGTTCTGCAATACAAGGCCTTCATCCAATAATATGGATACAACGTTGAGATGGAAGTTACCTTAATGGAAGTTGAGTCCCTTAGACAAAGGCCAAACGAAAATTTTGTGGACTATGTGAAAAGATGGAGAAATAAGGCCGCTTTACTCAAGAAGAGGCCCGAATAATCTGATCAAATAAGAATAATTGTGAGAGGGGTGTTGCCTAGTCTTCGTGAAAGGATGTCTCATACACTTATCCGTGATTTCAAAGATCTCCTCCAAGATGGCTTGCAAATTGAACAATGGGAAAGAGAGAAGAGCCATTTTTCAACAAGAAGGAATGAGAAAGGAAACTATCAGTCTAGTAAACAAGGCATGCAAAAGGCAGTTGGTGTTAATGCTACTAGCCAAGGAACAAGAAGGTAGTTTTCAGAATTGGGAAAACTGATGTCTTGGGTTCATAATAAGCTTCAAAGGAAGGGATTGTTACAACCCTTAAATCCTAGTCCTTTGCCTAACCCTCTCCCATCTAATTTTGACACTAAAGCATTTTATCAATTTCATCAAATACAAGGGCACGACACAGATAGATGTGTGAGGTTGAGGCATGAGATCCAAAATTTGATTGATAGTGGAAAGCTGCCCGAGCGCAACAAGCCGAACACCAAAAACAATCCATTACCAAGGTTCAATAGAGTACCACCACCGGCAACCTTCATGATTGGAGGAGGTTTGCATGAAAGTTTTGTCAAGTCTTCTTTCCAAGATGTGGGTAGAGAAGAAACCAAAGAAGAAGAGGTATTTAGCAAAATTAAACAAGCTATGGTGGGTAAAGAAGTAGCAATTTGTGTTGTGAATGGGTTTTGGGATTCAAGCGATAGTGATGACAATCTTGTACCCAAGAAGGAAGAATGGATCTAGTCCAAGCCCGAGGAAGATGAAGTAATGAACACTAGATTCGGTAAGCCTTATCAAGGCCACCGCCTAAGGAGGTAGAAGTTAATAAAGGAAAGGAAGTTAAAGTAGGGAATAAAGAAGAAGAAGAAATGTCGTGCTCAAGCAATTGAAAAGAACCCAAGCAAGTGTTAGCATTTGGGATTTATTGGCTACTTCTAAAAAGCACCGAGAAAACTATGGCCAAGGCCTTGGCCAGCATGCCAATTTCCACCTCTATAACACCGAAGGAGCTTATCAACTTCATAAAAATTGAAGGAGTAATGAAATGTGAAGATATTCGAGAGAAGAGCGAAGTTAATATGGGAGCGGTATCTTTCTCAGATGCGAATTTACCGGAAGAGGGGAGAGATCACGTCCGCCCTCTCTTTATCAAAATAAAAATCAAAGGGAAAAGGACTCCATGTGTAATGGTTGATGATGGGTCCGCCATAAATGTTTGTCCACTGAAAATATTGCCAAAACTAGCCATGTCAACAAGGGATCTAAACCCAATTGAGGTAACCATTCGGGCTTATGACAACACTAAGAGACATGCCGAAGGAACTTTCAAAGTTGCTGTCAAGGTTGGTCCAATTGAATCTATTATTGAATTTGTTGTTTTGGACATACCTGTTACCTTTGCCTTACTCTTGGGATGACCATGGTTTCATCCTCTTGGTGGAGTTCCTTCTAACCTTCATCAGAAGATCAAGTTCCCTGACGGAGATGAGACAGTGGTCATCAAGGCCAAAGATAATGAGGTCGTTAATGCTCTAATGATTGAGAGATCTCTCAATGGCTTCCAAATAGCTGCAATTTCTTATGATGAAGTAGTGGACTCTAAAGTCTTGAACATGATGAAGAGCATGAACTACCTTCCCGGCTCTGGTCTTAGAAAGGGCAAGGCCGGTTTGACAAAGCTTCTAGATTTTAAAACTCAAACTTCCAAGAAGGGGTTGGGATATGATGAAGCCAACAAAGATGTCCAGCAAAGGAAGAATGAGAAGATGAGCTTCCTGCCACTTGAAAAAATCTTTGTCAAAGCTCCAGACATGGGACCACTCCAAGGAAAGCCCGAGCCAATCATGTTCATGGGAAAGTTAATCCCAGGTTTTGAAATTTTTGCAGATGTTGCTGAGTTAGTGGAACAAGTGAAGAAAGAGCTCACCCTGCCAGCCAACAAGGAGTCCAATTCGAAAGAGAAGAAGGAAGTTGTCCTGAAAGCTGAGAAGACTCCGGAGGAGATTGCTACCCTGGTTCAAGAGAAGTTTGAAGATATTCTGCCTTATGATTTTGAGAACAATGATTTTGATTTTGATTTTAATTTGTCTGTTTTGTATGAGGATAATGATGTTTTCTTTTCCAAGATGAATGCAATAAAGCCTGGTTTTGCTTACTTGTGTGATGTTTCTCCTGATAGTTGCATACATACAAATAGCAGTTACATGAGCATCTTTAATATTAATTCTATTGATACACAATCATTAAATTTGGGAACAATCAAAAATCCTAAAAACATTAGCATAGCATCCGACCTTACTCCTGATGAGAGAGAGAGATTTGAAAAAATATTCAAAAAATATGAAGAAGTATTTGCTTGGTCTTATGAGGATATGCCTGGAATAGATCGAGACATAGCCGAACATCTTATTCCTACTTACACTCACATGAAACCTGTCAAACAAAAGCTTAGGTGATTAAGACCTGAGTGGGCTGAATTGGTTAAAGAAGAGGTCACTAAACAAATACAAGTAAAGTTCCTTGAAGTGATAGAATATCCAGATTGGCTAGCCAATATAGTACCCATGCCAAGAAAGATGGAAAAATAAGGGTCTGTGTGGACTATAGAGATTTAAACAAGGCTTCCCCTAAAGATGATTTTCCTTTACCCCATATAGATGTCCTCATTGATAGTGCAGCCTCTAGCATGCTACATTCATTTGTAGATTGATTCTCCGGATACAACCAAGTGTTAATGGCCCAAGAGGATAAAGCCAAAACTGCTTTCATTACTACATGGGGTATATTTTGTTATAGGGTGATGCAGTTCGGCTTAAAGAATGTTGGAGCAACCTACCAAAGGATGGCCACCATACTATTTCATGACATGATGCACAAAGAAGTTGAAGTATATGTTGATGATATGATGGTGAAATCAGATACAAGGGAACAAAACTTCCACAACTTAGAATTATTCTTCGATAGAGTATTGAAATATAAGCTAAGATTAAACCCAAAGAAGTGTGTGTTCGGGGTTACCTCAGAAAAATTGTTGGGACATGTGATCGGTCCAAATGGCATTGAGATTGATCCTGACAAAGTTAAGGCAATCAGGGATATGCCAGCCCCTAAGACAGAGAGAGAAGTTCAGGGATTCATTAGTAAATTACAATATATTAGTAGGTTTATAGCAAAGCTCACAACAATCTGTGAGCCTATCTTCAAGTTGCTTAAAAAGAATCAGCCGATCCTATGGAATGAAGAATGTCGAAAGACCTTTGAGCGAATAAAAGAGTATTTGCTGAATCTGCCTATTTTGAAACCACCTAAACCCGTTAAACCCCTATTACTATACTTAGAGTAGGAGAAGAGTTAGTAGGAGCCATGCTAGCCCAAGAAGATGAGTCAGGGATTGAACATGTAGTTTACTATTTGATTATAAAGCTCCTACCTTATGAAATTAAGTATAGTATCATTGAAAAGACTTGCATAGCAGTGGTTTGGTCTTCCAAGAAGTTGCAGCATTATTTTCAATCTTATAGTGTGTAAGCAATTTCCAGGTTGGATCCAATGAAGTACTTAAAGGAGACACCCTCTTTGATTGGAAAGTATGGGCGATGGTTGATAATATTGGAAGAATTTGAGATTGAGCCTGTAACTAGGAAAATAATCAAAGGTAGAGCAGTGGCAGAATTCCTAGCCCAACAACCATTACCGGATAGCGAAGAGGTAGTCCTGGAATTTTTGGATGAACATTTAGAGGCCATTTAGCCAAAAGGATGGAAAATGTATTTTGATGGAGCAGTGAATAGGAAAGGAGCAGGTTTGGGAGTCGTACTAGAATCGCCCAAAGGGGAACTTATCCCTTTAGCCAAAAAGTTGAAATTCAGGGCAACCAATAATATGGTGGAGTACGAAGCATGTATCTTTGGTTTGGAAATCCTAATGATTATTAAGATGGATAAGGTGGAAGTTTTTGGCGATTCATTGGTAGTAGTATTCCAAGTAAATAGAGAGTGGGAGTTGAAAGAAGAGAAATTAAAACCATACCACCATTACTTGACCATGATGAAGAAGAACTTTAAGGAGTGCAGGTTTATACACCTATTAAGGGAAGAAAACTAGATGGCTGATGCCCTAGCCACATTGGCTTTGGTATGGGAAAATCCCATCAACTTATTCCTCAAGCCTCTGATTTTGACCAGTTCATCAACCCCTTGCTATGAATATGAGACAATCATGGAAACTGATATAGACCATGATGCTTGGTATGATACTATAAGACAATTTTTAGAGGAAAGGGAATACCCGTCAGAGGCAACAAAAAAGAAAGAAGAGCCATAAGGCGGTGGTCCTTACAATACATCACCTTTCATAGAGAGTTATATCGAAGATGGCCTAATGGGGTGTACTTGAGATGCTTGAAGAAGCCTGAAGTGGAGCATATCATGTCAGAAATACATGCGAGAAGTTGTGATCCACACATGAGTGGTTTGGCCCTAGTTAAGAAGATAATTCGGCAAGGTTACTACTGGCTGACCATGGAGAGAGATTGTATTGAGTTTGTAAAGAAGTGCCAACAATGTCAGATGTATGGTAACTTGAATCACATGCCTCCTAAAGAATTGCATTCTATGTCTTCACCCTGGCCCTTTGCCACTTGGGGTATCGACATTATAGGAGAGATACATCCAACAGCCTCAAACAGTCATCGTTTAATTGTAGTAGCGGTATATTATTTTTTGAAATGGATCAAAGTCGAATCCTTCAACAAACTGGGGGCAAGTCAAATGGCTAGATTTATTGAAAAGAACCTCATCTGCAGGTATGGGGTCCCACACAGTCTGATATCAGACAATGGGGTACAATTTCAAGGAGCAGTTAAGGACTTATTCTCAAAGTATCAAATCCATCATCACCAATCCTCTCCTTATAGACCAAAGCCTAATGGTGCGGTAGAAGCAACAAATAAGACAATTAAGCAGATCCTGTCCAAGATGACTAAGACATACAGGGATTGGTCAGAGATGCTTCCTTCTGCTTTATGGGGATATAGAACAAGTGTACAAACACCGATTGGAATGACACCATTCTCTTTGGTTTATGGGATGGAAGCAGTGTTGCCAATTGAAATTGAGATCAAGTCGTTAAGAGTCGTCTTGGAAGCTGAACTGCCTAAAATGGAATGGGTAGTGAGCAGATACACATAGTTAGCTTTACTAGAGGAGAGAAGGTTAAAAGCACTGTATCCTCATCAACTGTATCAAAGGAGGATAGCTTGATCTTACAATATAAGGGTTAAGATTAGAAAACTCGAAGTCGGGGGTTTAGTGTTGAAACAATGTAAGCCTAATGTATCTGATCCATGAGAAAAATTTAGGCCTAGCTGGGAAGGGCCATATGTTGTGAAATAAGTCATGAACAAGGGTGCAGTGAAGTTATCAGACATGGACGGGAACGAGTTTAGTGAGCTAATGAACATTGACAGGTTGAAGAGGTTTTATGCATAAAAAAAAGAAAAGAAAAAAGAAGAAAAAAGAGCTTGCTAGGTTGAAAACCCAAAAAGGGTGGCCTAGGCAAAAGTTAGAGCAGTCCGCTAGTTCTGAAAACCCAAAAAAGGGTAGGCTAGGCAACAATGAGGGCTAAATGAGAGAAAATCGTCAATTAGAAAACCCGAAAGGGCTAGTTGGCAACAGGAGTGATCTTGTGTATGCTGGCTTTATATTTGGTTGTTCCCCAATTTAATAAAACAGAATTAATATTAAATTTGTTCTATGTGCACTGTTATAAGAATTTGACCAAATATGGATGAAATAAATAAACACGATAGCAAAAGGTGATGACAAATTATAAAAGGAAAAGAAACATCTCTTATTACTACTTTTATTATTTTTTTTCATCCTAACAATACACTTTCTAAAGAAATTGACAAATGTAAAACCTATGGCAGACGATAAGTGTAACGTGCAGGCAAGCTTTGCTTCAGCCAATCCAAGTAGGCTTCAGTAAGACAAGGCATGTCTAAATTGGGAGTGAATTCAGAACCTCGAGGCTTAGCTCCATACTAACAATCAAGCCGGTGAGGATCATAGCAAGTACCTCGACGAAAAGCAGCAAGAGGAATATACATCAAGTATGTCCGCATGGTGATACGAGAAATCTTCCATCAAGGTATCAACCAACGGATGTTGACTTCAACGCGTGAGTGGATCTAGTCAACCCAGTCAACATATGAAGAAGCAGGATGGAGTAGTTTCCTAGCAGAATGATGCCTTGGCTTATATCTGGAAAAATCCATGGATGGAGTATCAAGCAAGCAGAGACGCTCCTAAAGCCAAATCTGTGAGGAAAAATTAAAAATTAAAAAAAAGAAAAGAAAAAAAGTGGTCTGCTAAGTTGAAAACCCACAAGGGCAGCTTAGGCAAAAATTAGGACAGCTCGCTAGTTCCAAAAACCCACAAGGGCGGACTAGGCAAAAATTAGAGCAATAAAAAAAGAGAGAAAAACCTAAATTGAAAACCCAAAAGGGCAGTTTAGGTAATTACCTGAAGCAACAATGGACTCCAGGTCAGTTTCTTTGACAATCATGATTTAAGTTGGTCTAATCCAACTAAAGTCTCTGCTAAAATCACGGGTATCGGCGACAAGCCTCCTTCCATTTGGTCCATGATATCCAATACTCATGGATCAATATCTCCATCAGAAGAAACAAGCAAGAATTGGCTAAGCAAGCATAGACAAAGCATACGTCCCCATGTCTTAGTAGGAGCCAAATGAGAAGGCAAAAGTCAATTAAGGGACCAAGCAGAATTTTCTCACCTCTCATCAACTGTAGAACTTCAGGGGTTTTGAAAGTTGAAATAACATCTGCATCTTTTGTTGAGTCTTGGAAATCAATATAGGTAACACCATTTGTTGATTGCTTGGATATCCAAGGAGGGCCTCAAATTCTTCAATCAAGGGACATATTTCAAAGCCATTAATTTTAAATGTCATAGAATTCACATTCCAAAAAGAAGTCATGGCATGAAAAAAAGAATGGTCCAATTTAACATAAAAAGAATGGTCCAATTTAACATTTTGAAAACACTTCAAAGTATCAATTTTTGACCAAGATATTTGTTTCCAATGAATGGAATTCATATTTTTAAATAGAACTTTTATTTTCTTCAAATAGAGTTCGGTCATTGTTGATGGCTGAAAGAAAATTAGAAGTGTTAAAAGGAGTTTTTACGTTGAAGTAGAAAATCTCCTGGCTTCTATATGAATTTATGGCGTGAAAAGTGATTTATATAGGAGGATTGTGCTATTCCAAAATTGATAAGGAAAAGCGTGAGACCGAAATGCACGAGGATAGGGAATTGGCGACGAAAGTTCTTGAATTGCCGTATTGCATTTGGTTTTGGTAAATTGGTGTGACTGTGAAAATATTGAATGTGAAAAGGAAAAATAAATAATTGCAGCGTATCAATAATAATGATGATATAAACAAAAAAAAAGAAAAAAAAAGAGAAAAAAGAGTTGCAGTAAAAATAAAAATTATACATCATCATTATTATTTTTATTATTATACTTATTATACAATATTTTCACAATTGATACAATACTCATACATCACTAAGAATGAGGTGGTGGATCATGATCAAACAAAGCCTTAAAAAAGTCATCACCTATTGAAGAAGGAGGCATATCACCCATCCCAAGTCCGCTAGAAGTAGGAGCACCTGAATCTCTATTGCCCTGAAATTCAGATCTGTAATGGTCCTCATTCGAAGCAGACAAAAGGATCTCATGGACATCAACTTGGGGTCCTCTAGATGAAGAAGCACCAGGATCTCTCATCCCCTAAAACTGAAAGTGTCAAAAATCTTGCTATGACTGGTGATACAATTTCTCAAAATGGACAACCTGTTGATGACTAGCTGCCAACTCTTCTTGAAGTTTCTTGTTTTGTTCTTCAAGCATCCGCTGTGAGCCAGAAAGGAAAAGAGTAAGAGCATACATAATTGTGCATACATATAGCATAAATTATCATGAAACAAGAAAACCTACTAGGTAATTCATATCAAATCCCTGTGGATGAGATGGCATGTCCGGTTGATTAGAATGAGCAAACGAAGGAGCAGTAAAAGAAGGTCTCGCCTCATGAACAAACGAGCCAGCAGCCTACAACAATCATTAAAGAAGTCAAAACAAGTTAAGAAAAAGAGATTGCAATGGAAAAATGGTAAAAGTTTACATGAGAAGTGCTAGCCCCGAGATGTGAGACAAACTCTCTTCCCTCTCCATGATACTCCTCTTCATCTCTATCCTCATTTTTCTCGGGAATCTCCCATACACCAACAGGAGATACATCAAAGTTCAAGAGCCCTATTTGAATAAATTGGGTATAAGATGCACCCGATGGATAGAGAAAGGTTTCAACATCATAACGTGCCGAGCCAACCACCATGCAATCTCCGACATTAATGTGATATTTAAAGTATACTTCGGGCAATGCATCGGGATCCTCCGCTTCTCGGGACCAAGAAACCACTCATATACTCTCTCTCCGAGAAACCAGAAACTAGACACAAGGCCTGCAATAACCCGGTGGGTATGTTGAAAAGGCAGTGCAGCATTCATGGAGGAAGTCCAGTTCGTCCGCTCTTCTGTGTTCCACCAGGACAAATTGACCTACAAAATGACATAAAGTAAGTGGACTTTTATATAAATTTTAAAGTATACTAATGCTATTTTACCTGGCCCAAGGTTAAGCATCTCAAGAGATTGCGTTGGGTATGCACATGGTGAGAGCCAGGAACTTCTACACGATCTGACAACCAAAAATTTAATCTCGGATATCTGACTCTCTCTCGAGAAATACCAGGCACCCTCACAAGATTATGCTCATATGCCCATATCTGCAACAATAATAAAAATCAAATTCATGCAAGAATAAGAATGGAATTGACATTGGTGGAAGAAAAGTACCTCAAAAATCACCATAAAGCCAACAAAAGACTTCTTATTCCTGCAAATCTTATTAAGTCCATGGTAAAGACAGGCAAGGCCAGCTTCACCCCAGCCGTAAAGCGGTACCATACTCATATCAGTAAGGGCCCTCAACACCGACAAATGGATGGCAGATTCTGTGCTGCCTAAAATGATCGACCCAAGCAAATACAGTAAAAATCCTTGAGCATATTATTTGGTTATTTCTCTATGAACCCGTCCTTCGTAGTTCATCCAATAACTCTGAATTGGCTCAATTTTTATCTTAAAAGGCCCTTTAAATGATGGTTCCATACTGATTAATTGTTGGATTTCTTTGAATGTTAGAATATCATTGGTAAGAGGGACCGGAAGGCCATAGTACCGGATACTAGTTATGGTTGTATAATCGACCGAGCTAATAGTCATTTCTCCTATAGGTAGGTGAAAAGTATGGGTCGTGTCCATCCATCATTTTGACAATGCTTGAACTACACTCCGGTCTATTGGACACTCCTCGGATGGTAATTGCAAGATAAAGCTTTCAAAATCGCAATCTCAGATAATCCGTCGTACCTGAGAAGGCGCTACATCATACAATTGTCGGGCTTTATAGACACACCCTCCGCCCCAGATAACGTAACGATCATGCTAACACGGAGCCAGGTAAGTTAACACAAGGTAAGTATATCATTATATCAATACCACTGATTTTTAGAACTAAATTTATTTATGATAAGTCTATCTATTTACTTATATATGTTCATCTAATTAATTTATTTTTCCTAAATCCTAAAAAACAAAAAAAAAGGAAAAAGGAAAAGAAAATAAAAAAGGAAAAAAAGTGACAAAACAAAAAAAGAAAAAAAAAACAAAAACACAAAAATAAAAAATAATTTGTTGTTAAAATAAATAATTGAATTATTACCTTGTTCTTTTGATTTGAACTGCGATGAAGCGGCATCCCGGCTAGTAGACTTATATTTTCATTTTTATGCTGCCGAATAAACTCCAATAACTCAGCATTAGATCGAGTTCCTGATCTTAAAGCATGCATTTTCTCCTCAACTCTATGCTAAACTCTCTAAGATAAAAATGTATGAGTATGAATGAAATGAAGAAATGAGCCGAGCTTTATATAGAAAACTTGCAAGGGAAAAAGACGAAAATAAAAAGAGGAAAATAGTATTCTCGTGAAAAAAAAAAAAGTAAATGTTACTATTGATAAATAGTAAATTACTATTTATAAATAGTAAATGAATCGTTGGTGAATAGTATACAAATAGTAACTACACAGTAAATAAATAGGAAACTCAATTATTCAATTCAATCATTCAGATACTTGCGTGCATATAAATATTTTTGCACTTTTAAAATATTTTTACACGCAGAGGGCAAGAAGATACGTGTATGGTAAAAATTAGCTAAATTTTTTGCAAATTCCTTTAGTATCCTACTGACTACAATTATTTTTTGCAAATAATTAAATCTCACTTAGCTCGGGTCCCAAAACCCAAATTATCCTTAAGTCTAGAATCCAAATTATCCTTAAGTCCAAAATTTAGCTCGGGTCTAGAACCCAAATCTCTCTTAAGTCCAGAACTTAGCTCGGGTCCAGAACTCAAATTTCCTCTTAACTCTAGAACTTAGCTCTGGTCCAAAACCCAAGACCTAAAAATTAGCTAAATTTTTTGCAAATTTCTTTAGTATCCTACTGACTACAATTATTTTTTGCAAACAATTAAATCCCACTTAGCTCGGATCTAGAACCAAAATTATCCTTAAGTCCAGAACTTTGCTCGGGTCCAGAACCTAAATCTCTCTTAAGTCCAGAACTTAGCTCGGGTCCAGAACCCAAATTTCCTCTTAAGTCCAGAACTTAGCTTGGGTCCAGAACCCAAATTATCCTTAAGTCTTTTCCGAGTCTAGAACTCAAACCGGGTCCAAAACCCAAACCATCCTGGGTCTAGAACCTAAATCATCCCGGGTCTAAAACCCAAGTCTTTTTTTAGTTCAGAACTCGAATCGGGTCCAGAACTCAAACCATCTCGGGTCCAGAACCCAAGTCTTTTTTTAGTCCAGAACTCGAACCGGGTCCAGAACTCAAACCATCCCGAGTCTAGAACCGAAGTCTTTTTCTAGTCCAAAACTTGAACTGGGTCCAGAACCTAAACCATCCCAGGTCCAGACCCAAGTCTTTTCTGAGTCCAAAACTCAAACCGGGTCCAGAACCCAAACCATCTCGGCTCCAGAACCCAAGTCTTTTTCAAGTCCAGAACTCGAACCAGGTCCAGAACCCAAACCATCTAGGGTCCAGAACCCAAGTCTTTTTCGAGTCCAGAACTTAGACCGGGTCTAGAACCTAAACCATCTCGGGTTCAGAATCCAAGTCTTTTCTGAGTCCAAAACTCAAACCAATTCCAGAACCCAAAACCTAAACCATCTCAGAAAAATTAAGTCTTATTGCTTTTCACTCTTTTTTGCCGTAGTCTCAGATCGTTCAAGCAGTGAGCAAACTGTAGACCTTAATTTTTGACCCAGTCTTGTCCGATATTTTTTTATATAGTCCAAAATAATTTTGTGGTATTTTAATTAAATAATATCTATTTTTGTATTTATTATTTATAATTTTTAATAAAATAAAAAAGTAATGTTAGTAAACTTAAATATATATATATATATAATAAATAAATAAATAAATAACGGCGACGAAAAATTTCATCGCCGAAAGTGAATTGGCTAGGGCCAATTCGCCGCAGGAATTCCAGCAGCAATTTTCAGCACCCGCTTGCAATTTTCGCCAGCAGCAGTTTTTTCGCCAGCGCAGTTTTTTCCAAAGCTAAATTCTATTTGGTTTCGGTTTCTTTTTCTAAATGATTTGAATTTCCTTAGACAATTAGAAGTAGGTTTATTATTTTTCCTATAAATACCATTTTAAAACATAGAATTAGGGGGAGGAAAATTGTTCTACTGGATCGGAGACTAAAAAATTATATCGGCCAAAAGAAAACCCTAGCAAGCAAGAGACAGCAAGTAAAGAAAGCAATCATCTCCATATTGCTTTGCTCAACCAAAATCAAATCTGAAGCAGGCAACAGCTTGGTTCAATCTCTTCAAATTTGGTGGAGCTTTCAAACGTAGGTAAATTGCTCTAACTTTAGTTTATTCAATCATCAATCATCTTCACCTTTTAAATCATCATCACACTGCCTAAGTTATTTAATTATTCCTTCAATTTAATTTAGGCAGTAGCATGAATTAATTCAAACAATACTTAAGATCTTAATTAAAGTAAATAATATAATCGTTCAACACAAATCTAATTTTAAAAATCCTAAATCATCCTTTTGTTTCTAAAACTCTAAAAACCCTAAATCATCCTTCTGTTTCTAAAACTTTAAAAACCCTAAATTACTCATCTGCTTCCAAAAACTTTAAAAACCTTAAATTGTTTTTTCTGTTTTCAAAACTTTAAAAATCCTAAATTATTTTTTCCCGAACTATTTTCTTAATCATCTAAACCCTAACTTATTTGTCTAAAACTTCAAAATGTCTTCTTAATTCTCCAAAGCGCCAATCTTCTTTACAGTTTCTAAAAACATATTTAATCATAATTGTTTCTATAAAACTCTAAACTGTTTTCTTAAATCCTAAGAACAAATATATTTTCCAAAATATCAAAAACCCTAAGGCAGTAAACCCTAGTTTCCTTAAACCCTAATTTTTAAAATATCAAAACTTTATGACAAGTTCATCAACACTTAAAACCATAATCCAATGAACCTAAAACCCAATCTTTTAAAATTATAAACCCTAATGTCTTAAGGTTCCAAAACCCTAATTTTATGATGTTTGCTTAAAACCCTAACTAAACCTACTTTTTAAAATCACAGTAACATTATTTTCATAAAAACATCCAAAATCTTAAATCTTTTAAACATCCAGTAGCTATGTTTTTACTTTAAAATATTTCTCCACAAGTTAAACTAGCATATGCAAAATCCTAGTTATTGAACATAAAACCCTGGAAACCCTAATTGATGCATGAATCCCTAAAGTTAATATATTTACTGTTTTATTTAAATTGGATGAATGTTTATTATATATTTTGATTGATGTTTGATATCTTTGATGAATGATTTATTTATGATGAATGGTTATTTACTTTTATTGATTTATTTTGATTTTCAAATATTGTAAGATGTATGTTTCCATATTTTTGGGTACCTCATTGTAAACCCTTAATTTTTGACCCAGTCTAGTTCGATATTTTTTTATAGTCTAAAATAATTTTTTGTGGTATTTTAATTAAATAATATTTTTTTAGTATTTATTATTTATAATTTTTAATAAAAAAATGGTAATATGAGTAAAGTTAAAAATAAATAAATAAATAAATAATCGACGACGGAAAAACCAGTGTCGAAAAATTTCATCGCCGAAGGAGAATCGGCCTGGGCCAATTCACCGCAGGAAATTCCTACGGCGAATTGGTTGGCCGCCCAGTTTTTTGCCAGCAATTTTTCAGCGCTCGCAATTCTTGGCCCGCAGTAGTTTTTTCGCCAGCATAATGTTCCAACGCAATTTTTTCTGAAACCAAATTCTATTTGGTTTTGGTTTTTTTTCCTAATTAGTTTTAGTTTCCTTAGACAATTAGAAGTAGGTTTAAGATTTTTCCTATAAATACCACATTAAAACACAGAATTAGGGGTCGAAAAAATTATTTTACAAGGAGAAAAATTTTTACTGGATCAAAGACTCAAAAAGTTCTATCGGCCAAAAGAGAACCCTAACAAGCAAGAGACATTAGTAACAAGAAGCAATCAATCCATCAAAGGCAGCAACATTGCCTTTTTCATTGTTCATCCATAAGTCAATTGTAGAGGAACCAACGAATGGAGGTTTGATTATAAATCTTTGATTTGATGTTATTTACAATGTTTCTATCGTTTATTTTTTATATTAAGTCAGTAACCTAAATTATTAAATTATTTTCTTTATTTATTTCTTTACAGTAGCTTCATCATTCAAATTGGATTAATTGTTTCATCATATAATTTGATCAAAAACTTCAAAACTTCAAAAACTTTAAAAATCCTAAATTGCTCTTCTGCTTCCAAAACTTTAAAACCCTAACCTAATCTCTATTTCAAAAATCCAGTAGCCTTATTTTTTTCAAATATCAAAATCCTTAACCCTAATTAATTCTTCTTTCCAAAATCACACAGTAAGCATTATTCTTTTAAAAATAAGACTAGTTTCTTCCAATTTTGAAACCCTATTTTCTAGATCTTAAACCCTAAAATCTTAATTTTCAACACCAAAACCTACAACTCTAAAAGCTAGTTTTTAAAATCTTTCAGGGCGCGGTCCCCGACCCCGCAAGGTCAATATTTATGGGCTTAGATCAATATTTATTTATGTATTATAAATCTTTATGTTTAACTTTTGTTATTATAATTATTCAAAGTACAGTAGCTTTATTCAAAATACAAACCTAAACCCTAATTTATTCAAACCATAAATCCTAATTCAAATCTTCACAGTAGCTTTTTATAATTTTATTCACTAGGATATTTTAATCTTTCAATAACTCCATTAAAGACTTTCTATGTTTGTTTCATCTAAAAATACTTAAGTAGTTATTATAGTCAATACTAAAACCATACTTACCTTTGATCACGGCAAAGCATCAAATCCTAAATCATAATCTGCAAAATCAAGGTTTCAAACCATAAAAACCTAACTAAACCTACCTTTTTTAAGACACAGTAACATTATCTTCATAAAAAAACATTCAAAACCCTAATCTTTAAAACATCCAGTAGCTATGTTATTACTTTAAAATATTTCTCAACAAATTAAACTAGTATATGCAAAACCCTAAAAACTCTACTTAATGTATGAACCCCTAAAGTTAATATATTTACTATTTTATTTAAATTGGATGAATGTTTATTATATATTTTGATTGATGTTTGATATCTTTGATGAATGATTTATTTATTATGGATGGTTATTTACTTTTATTGATTTATTTTAATTTCCAAATATTGTAAGAGGTATGTTTCCATATTTTTGGGTACCTCATGTCGTGAGCATAATGTAATTTATTTTTATTTTAAAGTTTTTGGACTAATGTAAAGGACATGTTTCCATCTTTCGGTGGGTGTCCTATTTAGTTTAGACATGAATGATGTAAGGACATGTTTCCATCCTCAGATGGGTATCCATTTATTTGCTTTGTTTGAATATTGCCTTGATTTTAATATAATGATGCTTTATTTTAATTGTTGCATGCAATATGGATAATATTGTTATATTTAAGAATTTTATAATATTAAGACCTGCAAAGGAGGCCGGTTCCAATGAACCGGGCGTTGTGGGGGCGCTGGGCCATTTCTCACCTTCCCCACACGTACCCAACTTTTCGAACCCATTAAGGGGTTGGGGATTCCTTAAGAATCGAGTCATCCACCCCTTTCTTTTTCCTGGCCCGTTCGGGTGGCGAATCCATTTTCTCCAGGCTTATGTTCTTGTTCTCTAAGGCCCCGAGCCTAAACAGTGCCAAAGCCGCAAGAACTATTCCACCGGGAGTGGGGGCAAAAATTCCCGCTCACACTCATGTCATAGGCATCATGTAATTTATTTTATTTTAAAGTTTTTAGACTAATGTAAAGGTCATGTTTCCACCTTTCGGTGGGTGTCCTATTTAGTTTAGACATGACCGATGTAAGAACATGTTTCCATCCTCGTATGGGTGTCCATTTATTTGCTTTGTTTGGACCTTGCTTTAATTTTAATATAATAATGCTTTTATTTTAATTGTTGCATGTAATATGGATAATATTATTATATTTAAGAATTTTATAATATTAAGACCTGCAAAGGAGGCCGGTTCCAATGAATCGGGCGTTGTGGGGGTGCTGGGTCATTTCTCACCTTCCCTACAAATACCCAACTTTCTGAACCCATTAGGGGGCTGGAAATTCCTTAGGAATCGAGTCATCCACCTCTTTCTTTTTTTCGGCCCATTCGACTAAAATTAATAAAACGGGTAAAAATCCGCCTTCTATTTGGCCCACAATATCCATCACCTACGGGTCGATATCACCATCAAAAGAAATAAGTAGTAATTGGCCAAGTAAACATAAGCAAGATATGCAGCCCCATGATTTTATGGGAGATAAGTGGGATGTGCAAAAATCAATCCAAGGGCCAAGTAAAATTTTCTCACCTCTAGTTAATTGAAGAACTTCAGGTTTTGAAATCTAAAATAACATTTGCATTTTTTTATGAGATTTTGAAGACAATATGGGCAATGTTATCTGACGATCACTTGGATTCCCAAGAATGGCTTCGAATTCCTCAATCACAGGGCACAACTTGAAGTTATTACTTTTAACAGTCCTAGATTCCATATTCAAAAAAGAAGCCATGGCATGCAAGAAAGGTTAGTTCAATTTAATATTTTGGAATCACTTTAAAGAACTGACTTCAGACAAAGATATCTATTTCCAGTGGACAGCTTCAAGGCTCTTAAATAAATTCTTCATCTTCCCCAAATTTTACTCAATCATAATTTATGGTTTAAATTTCATTATTGAAAGAAGATTATTGAAATTGTTTTCATGCTTTCAAGAGATATAGTGAAGATTTTAAACAAGGGAATATCTGGAGATCGACTCAAAAATGGATTTCTATTTTTACTCGGAATTATAAACTATGTAGGAAAAGAAGAGGATTGTGTGAGATCAAGAAGAATATGTCATGATCCTATAACCCTTTGTCATGAGGTTTTGTTAAAAAAAAGTGTGTCAAAAAAGCAAAAAAAAAAAAGAAAAGAGGAAAAAAAAAGGAAAAAGTCAAACATTGTTAAAAAAAAGTCAAAAGTGGAAATTGGTTAATCAAATTGATATTAAACAGTGATTCTATACATGTCAAATACAAATGAATTAATTACAAGTGCATTAATTTTTATAATACAAGACAATCACTACGAAGGGGGAGGTGGTCCATTATCAAATAGTACTCTGAAAAAATCATCGCCCGTAGGTGGAGGAGGAATTTCATGGTCATCAACTCGGGGTCCCCTTGAGGAAGAAGAAGCACCATGACCTTTGAAACCCTAAAATTGGTAATCCTAGAAATCTGGTTTGGAGAAATCATTGTCGGGAGGTGGAGGAGGCATGTCATGATCATCAGCCTGGAATCCCCTTGACGAAGAAGCATCAGGATCTCTGAAGCCCTGAAATCGGAAGTCCCAAAAGTTATATTCTGACTAATGATACAGGTTTCTCGAAATGAGCAACACTTTGGCGACTGGTGTTTAATTCTTGGCGGCTGGTGTTTAACTCTTCTTGTAACCTTTTATTTTGTTCCTAGAGCATCCTTTGTGAGCTAGAAAGGAAAAATGTAAGCACACGCATTTTCATGCATACATAAAACATAAACAAACATGAAATATGGTTATAAATTATGTAATTTAAATCAAAACCCTGAGGGTAAAATGGTACTGGATGGTTCCTTTTTAACTGTAACGACCCTCCCCAACCAGGTCGGTATCCCAAGGTCGGTTGCCCAGCCCACTGGGTCCGCATGGTCCGCAGGAGGCAAGCGATCGCTACAGTACTGGACAGCCCTCGCGGCCCACCCAGCAGGATTTGTTTATTTGGCCCCAAGGGGTCGCCTCCCTGGATCGAACCCCTGACCTCCCACTTAAGAGAGCCAGCGAGAACCATCCAGTACCATTTCTGCTCAGAAATGGTACTGGATGGTTCTCGCTGGCTCTCTTAAGTGGGAGGTCAGGGGTTCGATCCAGGGAGGCGACCCCTTGGGGCCAAATAAACAAATCCTGCTGGGTGGGCCGCGAGGGCTGTCCAGTACTGTAGCGATCGCTTGCCTCCTGCGGACCATGCGGACCCAGTGGGCTGGGCAACCGACCTTGGGATACCGACCTGGTTGGGGAGGGTCGTTACAGGTGGTGTGGTAAAGGAAGTATATGAAGGAAGTTACAGTTGAGCCAAAGCTACATAGGATGGTCCAGCCTCATGATAAAAAGATCCACTAAACAAAAACAGCAAGTTGCTTGACTTTCCAACCGCCTACAAATATTCATAAGAAGTTAGACAAGCAAAGGAAGCAGTCTTGCACATTAAATATGCATGTGTGATGATGGCTTGAAAAGAGCCAGCCCAATGCTACCATAGGAATGGGACCCACCTTTATCCTCTTCTCCCTCCTCTTCCTACTTCTCTTCAATATCATCCCCTTCATCATTATCATCATTTTCTTCTTCTTCTTCAAGTTCTTCTTCTTCTTCTTCTTCTTCTTCTTCTTCTTCTTCTTCTTCGTCTTCCTCCTCCTCCTCCTCCTCCTCTTCTTCCTCCCTTTCCTATTCTTCTTCTTCTTCTTCTCCTTCTTCCACACCATCAGAAATTCTTTAGACACTAGCGGGAGAGACTTGGAGATCCAAAAGCTACTCATAGGTAAATGTGGCATATGGGTATTTAGCTAATGGATCAGAAAAATCTTTGCGTCATAATCATCCTGAGCATGCCGCCATGCAATCCATGGCATGGATATAATTTTCACTGCATATTCTAGAATGCCGATAGGTACTCTCCGCTAGCTAGGACCGAGGAACCAGTTGTGCACTCGCTTGCCAAAAAACCAGCTGTGAGTGGGGATTTTCATCCCCACTCCCGGTGGAATGGTTTTTGCGACTTCGGTACTATTTAGACTCGGGGCTTTAGAGAACATAGGCCTAAGCTCAGAGAAAATGGAGTCGCCACCCGGATGAGCCGGAAAAAAGAAAGGGGTGGATAACTCAATTCCTAACGAATCCCCAACCCCCTAATGGGTTCGAAAAGTTAGGTACGTATGGGGAAGATGAGAAATGGTTCAGCACCCCCACCAAATTGAAGAGATTGATCCAAGCTTCTACCAGCCTCAATGCTTAATTTTTGGCCGAGCAATATCAAGACTTTATTACCTTATGAATTGGACAGTGTTTGATTTTTTGATTGCTCAATTGTTGTTGGTGGTTTCAAGGTTTTAGCTTCCTAATTGTAAGCTTTAAAATTTTTACTCCATTGCAAGGGTTTTTCTCTCCATCCCCCTTCTGTCTTTAGGGTTTTCTTTCCGTCCCTCTTCTATCTCTAGGGTTTTCTTTCCCCATTTTTCTTTTTTTTTCTTGTGTTTTAATGTGGTATTTATAAGAAAAAATAAAGACCTAATCCTATTTTAATAAGGAAATACTAACTATTTAGGAAAAATTATAAAACTATGTAAAATAAGATTTGGTCAAAAAATCAGCAGCGCGCGGGCTGCGCTGGTAAAAATTGCACTGGAAAAAATTGCTGCGGGCTACGGGCATGGGCTAGGAGAGTTGGGCAAGCCAGTTCATCGTAGAACTGGGCAAGCCCAGCTGCGGCGAATTGGGCTATACCCAATTCGCCGCAGACACTTTCTGCGGCGAAATGCCCTGCCCTGCGTCGCTCGGCGATCCTTCTGATTTTTATTTATTTTTATTTTTTTATATTTTTTATTTTTATTAAAAATAACTATTAAATATTATAAGTAATTAAATATTATTAAAATAATTAAAATACCATAAAAATTATTTTGGATTATCGGATTGGACTTGGTCAAAAATTAAGGGTCTACACCAGCCATTAGAAACTGGCTCAATAATAATCCAATGGAATTTTGCATAAGTAACGCTGCATCTATGGCTGCACTCCCGTTGGCCCGCTCGCCAGTCCTCTACCAAGTAATGTTCACCTGCAAAATTACAAAATGAGGGTATGTTGACTTTTTTGTAAATTGTAAAAATGAGGTTGATTTTCTTTTTCTTACATTCTCCCTAGTCAAGAGACTCAAGTGATAATGGTGAGAATGTACATGGTAAGCACTAGGACTTACTTTGAGATTCAACAACTAGAACTTTAGCCTCTGGCACCCAATCCATTGTCCAGTAACACTAGGTATCTTCACAAGGTGGTGTTTATATGCCTAAACTTAAAAAATCAACCAATGTCAGGATCATGTAAGCTTATTGTTCAAATTAAAAATTGTAAGAGCTAATAATACCTCTACAATGATCATGAAGCTGATGAAAGATCTTGTATTCTGGCAAAGCTTGTCAAAACCATGATAAAGGCAGGAAAGGTTGGCTTCTCCCCAACCAAAGAGTGGTATAAGATTAAGCATAAAAGCATCTTTAATACTGACAAATGAATGGCTGACTCTATGCTGCATAGGATGGTGGATCCAAGCAAATACAATAGGAACTCTTAGGTATATTGTTCGACCCTTTCTTCGTTTACTGGTCGGGTATATTTAATCCAATACTCTCGAATGGGTTCATATTTAATCTTGGATGGTTCCTTTAATGAGGGTTCCATGACCAATAAATCACTTATCTTGGCATGTGTTAGAGGTTTCATAGATAAAAGGGACCACTATGCCGTGACACGAAATGCCAGTGATGGTAGAAAAGTATATCGTGCTAATCGTCATTTCTCCTATTGGCAAGTGGAATGTGGTATACAACCACCATTCAGCAAGTGCCTTGATCACACTTCTATCAATTTGAAATTTTTCTCTCGACAGCTGCAAAACGAAATCTTTAAAACCATATTCCCAGACCATCCGCTTGACTGGAGAAGGAGCTTTATCGTACCACTCACGAGCTTTATAAACACATCCCCTACCACAAACAACACATCTGTCATACTATGGTCAAGCAAATAAGTCATAATGTCATACCAGGAAATAAATAAGTTACTTTAATAATTTTCTATAGTTAGAATATTTGTACATAAATCCTAGTGTTTATTTTAAGTGTTATTTATTATTTTATTTTAGGTATTACTTATTTTTTGGCACTTTAATAATTTTCTCTAACTTGATTGTTCATACATAAATCTTAGTGAGGCATTTTAGATGTTCTTATTATACCTTAATATAATTTATGTCATGTTTTTTTTATTTGCTCATAAATTTTGCTAACAACAATACATATATATGCAATACTTAATATGTAAAGTAAAAATCTTAGAAAGTTTATTTTAATATGTTTTTTCTTTTAGGTAATTTCTGTGAATTTTCTTTGTTTGATATTTATTAATAAATTATGATAATAAGTTTTGTCATTTTAAGTGATTAAATTATAGTAAAATAACACTTACTTGAGTCTTTTAGCCCTAATTGCGATGTAGTGGCATTCCGGCTAAAAGAGAGATCCTATCACGTTCATGGGCCCAGATATATTCAAACAACTCTATATTAGAATGAGTACTTGTCCTAGTAGTGCGGCGCATTTCCTCTATTTGAAAGGAAAAATTAAAAATTTGATGGCTTAAGACGAAGAAGTAAAAATGAGAATAATGAACATTCTAGCTCTCTGGATAATAATAAACATTCATGCTCTCTGGATGAAAATAAAGATTTTGAAGCATAATGATAAATGTTAAATGGACTAGTCTTTAAATAGAAGAAAGAAATGAGAATGGAGTCATGATGAAGCAAAGAAATAAATTAAAGAAAAGAAATTTGAGTTAGATGAGTAAGTGATAAAGTAAAAGAAAAGAAAGAGTAAAACAATAAAGGAAAGAAAAGAAAGAATAAAGGAAACATGCTAGCATTACGTAACAGATGAGGGTCTGGGCATATATGCATTATTGTTTCAACTCAGTTGGATAAATAATGCATATGATTTTCACGAGGAGTTTAGAAATTCACAGCATTTGCAGAGTCATATGGCCACGATAAATTGATATTTATCATTGGTCTAAATTTGGTACGTGTCATAAAAATATTTTTTACCAGTAAAAATATTTTTTCATGTAGGGGACAAGGGCATATAAATAGGTATCCGACACAGTAGATAGTTAAAAATAGCTTAATTTTTTGTTGATTTTTGAAATGAATTTTTTTTGCATATATTACGGATTTACTTTCCAAACCTTTTTTCAAAGAAGGCTAAGAATTTAATCTAGATTCGAATCAACAAAATTTTTAAAAGCTTGGATTTATTTAAGCATCCATTTGAAGGTCCCTAGTTTATTTGAAGCACCTGAACCATATCAAATTTATCCACTTTAAAATTTTGGATTTATTTAAAACATCTAGACCCGTTCAGATTTATTTGAAGCACCCGAACCATATTAAATTTATTGAAGCATCCATTAGAAGACTCTGGATTTATTTGAAGCATCCAAATAAGCTCGGGTTTATTTGAAACACCCAAACCAATTCGGATTTATTGAAGCATCCGAGGTCAGTTTAAATTCATCAAGAGCATATTGCTTTTGACTCTCTAAATAAATTCAAGATCGTTCAAGCGGGAAAAAAAACTGTAAACTCCTAATTTTGGCCCTAGATAGAACTGGTCTAATTTAAAAAGCCCAAATTCAATCCGATCCATTTAAAAAAATGCAAATTGAGTCCAGTTTTGATTTTAAAAGACAGAATTACCGAATCGATTGAAAAGGTCATGACGATTCGGCTCATGGTGAATTGGCCATGAACCGGTGACTTAGTTTCCTAATTCTACTTAAAAATGGTCTTTGTTTAAATTAACATATAATTTTCTATCCAGATTGGATTTCTAATCAGTTTAACCCTTATAAAACCCTAATTAAACATTATAAAAGGGAGGCTAAGAAAGATCAATTAGGGAAGGAGATTTTAGTAAGGAGCTTTTGGAAATTAACAAAAGAGAGCACAAGAATAGAAACAAAAAGAAAAGAAACAGAAAGCAACCCTAAACACAAAAAACACAAGAGAGGCAGAAAGCAAGAAACTCTTGAGCAATATTACTCAACCAAAACTCTAGTCGATATAAGCCATTAAAACCTTTCAAGACTGTATCTATTATCAATTCTTATTGAAGGATTGTGTTGATTTGATCCATGAAATTTGGTTCAACATTAATTATTTTGGTGGAGCCAACAACGTCGGTATGGTTCTAGTACTTTAATGAGTTATTATTCTTATTTGTTACATAAACTTGTAGATTTATTTTTCTTTGATTTATTATTTGATTTTGCTAATTTGATAGTTAAAAATCCTAATTTTACTACCTTTATTTATCAAAATCTTAATTTTGCATGTTAAACCCTAATTTTAGGATTAAAAAACTAATTTTGCATGTTAAACACTAATTTTAGGATTAAACCCTTCTTTTAGGTTTAAAACTCTAATTTTGTATGTTAAATCCTAATTTTAGGATTAAACCCTAATTTTGCATATTAAAATTCTAATCTTACAATTAAACCCTAATTCTATGAATCAAATCCAAATTTGATAATTAAAACCCTAATTTTATAAATTGAACCCTAATTGTATGATTATTTGTATGATGTTTAATAGTATATTGATTGTTTAATTATGCTTGTTTAATTATTTGAATTTTAAAGTACTTATAAAAGATATGTTTCTACTTTGTGAGTGTCTTGTTTATTTAAATTATTTTTTTATTTAATTTATATTTGGGGATTATTATAACGGACACTTTTTTTACTTTTCTGTGAGTGTCCTGTATTATGGATATTTAGACATTGTAAGAGTATGTTTTCATCATTATATGGGTGCTTATTTTATTATTTGTTTATTTGATTTATGGTATGATATTGTGTTTCATTAAGCTGTTTATAATATGAGTAACATTATAATAATCTAAAAATTTAATAATATTTAGACATGAAAATAAGGCCGATTCCAATAATTTAGATATTATGGGAATATTGGATCACTTCTCACATTCGTCATACATATTCAACTTTTCGAACCTAGTAAATTTTTTTTAAAAATCAAGTCATCCACCTCTTCTATTCTCTTTTCGGCCCATCCGGTGATAACTTCTATTTCTCTGGGTCGAAGTCTGCATTTTCTAAATCTTAGTGCATAATAGTATTGAAGTCGCAAGAATTATTCTACTGAGAGTGAAGACAAAATCTTCACTCACAGTAATCTTGAGATAATTTTAGAAAAATATAATGTGTATAGAATATACATGTACTCCAAAAGATAAAAGGAAACCGCAAAAGAAAACAGAAAAAAATAAAAATAAAAAAGCGTAATGGAAAATACACTGACACAATATTAACCTTGTGGAACAATATGATAATCGAGAAAGCAACTATTCTTCTTGCACACGGTTGGTTAAATGTCAAAACTGCAACCTACTAACTGCAACCAACACATTTTACAACTTTTTTTTTTTTTTTTAAAATTTCATTTAAGATAATATAAATGAGATAAACGCAGCGTAGCCGATGTTTTTGCTCTTAGAAACTAAATGCCTCAAATTCTCTCCCATCCAGATTTCGTTCATTGCGTCTCTCTTCAATTGTCCACGAAGAATCAATTAGCATTCCATCTGATCTACCAGTGATGGGTTTGGAAATTGTGGAACCAAATTTATGCATAAGAGGTTGTTGCAGCAGTAATACCATCCCTCTTCATCTCCCCCCTTCTTCTTACACTATGCTTTCCCCAGTTGCCAGAGGTGCCTCCTTAATTATTTTCTCCAGTTTCAATAGTTTAGCTGCGTTCTGCTTTTCAAGACAATCTAATTGCTTTCAGTTTTGGTGTCTAGGGGCAGAGAGTGTAGTATATGAAGGAATTCTGGATGGGAAAAAAGTGGCTGTGAAGAAACCCATCTTATCTACTTCTGAGGACATTGATAAGTTCCACAAGGAACTGCAACTCTTATGGTACTACATAGTACAATTTTAACTTGTATTGATTTTGTGGTTCTTTTGTTCTGCATACATTCTTTTATCTTATGGAAGTTGCAGTGCATTTATTCCATTTGAGTTGTAATTAGCTTGATTCCTAGTCCTTCCTATGTTTCTTGAGTTTAATACATAATTAGTCACTTAGATTTTGGATTGTGTTCAGGGTGTTACTTGACCTCAGTATGTTCGAATTTCATCATCCAATTTTAATTTGTCTACAGTTTAGTCACTGCTGCCAGAATTCCAACAATCCACTTACTGAAACTTGATGGAAAAAATTTGGTCGCCCAATTGGTATTCATACATTGAACAATTGTCCTGCAATTTGCTATTTGTAGGTCTAAAAAGGAAAATTTGCCGATTATAGGGTTGAAATTAGGCTGCTATCTCAGATTTCTATTCAGTTATGGTGATGGGAGTAATGGAATTCTGGCAATAATGTCTAAATGTAAACAAAATTAATTCTCAATGACGAAATTTGAACAAATAAAAAATTTAGTATAGCCTGTGGTTGGCTTGCATTTGATGCTTTTTGTTGTCGTAGAAGGCAAATAAGGATAAATTTTAAAAACTTATATACTTGTGGAAAGAAAATAATCAATTACCTGTTGCGGTTCTGGTTTTCTTCTCTCATTTTTGGTGAAATTCATATATTTGTTAACTATATTATCACATTATTGCATTTGTTTTACAACGGAAATAATTTGCAGAAAGAAGTTTTGAGGATGCAAAAAAAAAGTAGCTGTTAAAAAAAGGTCCCTTCAGTCTCTATTTATCGTTTTGGTTCTTCTATTTTTGTTTCTTGTCTCATCATGCTATCTGTTCCATTTTTATGTCGTTTTGTTCCAAATATGGCCTTAATGCACTACAATATGGTAATAGTGGCGTGGAAGTTTTTTTCTTCTTCTCCTTTTAGACATGCATGCAAGCACTGGTTTTTATAAATTCAGGTTTACTGAATGATAATGATGACACATATTTATACCTTTTGTTTTAATTATGATTTTTTTCTAATAATGAAGTACGCTAAATCATCCGGGAATAGCAAGGCTGGTTGCAGCTCATGCAAAGCCTCCCAATTACATGTTCTTTTTTGAATTCTATGAATCTGGCAATCTTGCTGGGAAATTACACTTGGAAGAATGGAGTCCAAGTATAGATCAGATACTCATGATCACTGTCCACTTGGGTATGACTTCTATTAGCTAACATGTTTCTCTTCTCTTTTCTGCCCACCTCTCTTCTGTCTGTTTGTCTGTCTGTCTGTCTGTCTATTTATTATGTTATTTACTTTAAGCCTGCAATATTGCATTATGAGTGTTATGTAGATTCCTCTTTAGGAGACATGGATATGCACATTCTCATTTAGGAGACATAATTCTTGCCATCGTTGAGATTTTTTTTTAAAGTTTTTAGGAAAATTTTCTATTTGGAAATGTGTTTGCTCTCTGTCAAATTGTCATATTATGCAATGGTTGCAAGCTTCTGAAAAAGCTTCTGAATGTGCACTTACTCTTAGTTCCCTTCTGTTTTCCTTGCACTTTTTTCTCCCACTTTTGAGTTAACTATAATATACCCAGCACCAACTCATTTATAAACCCAAATTTCTAGCAAAATCTACCCTTCTGTGATTACACTAGGTTTTATTATTAGAACCTATTGCCCATCACACACTTTCTTTTGTGTCTTCTCCTCCCAATAGCTCTTCTTATTTTCCTCTCCGCTGGCTAGATATGGGGAAGTTGCTTTTCCTTGTCTTTCTCCTTA
Organism: Garcia nutans; assembly: GCA_947685225.1. Taxonomy (NCBI): domain Eukaryota; kingdom Viridiplantae; phylum Streptophyta; class Magnoliopsida; order Malpighiales; family Euphorbiaceae; genus Garcia; species Garcia nutans. The sequence continues at coordinate 25,721,344 of CANTUV010000024.1, forward strand.
AATTCCTTATTTTACTTCCTTCCAAACTCCCAGTCATACCATTATCATTCAGGGGGCTGAAGCAATCATTTTATTATATTTGGAGGCTGCAATTCTGTAAATTGAAAGCAGGTAAAAATGGATTTCCATTTTGCATGTTGCCTGTTTTTAGTGCATGGTGCAGACTGATTGTAAGAAAAATTAGAGACTGAGCAAGTTTAGGGAATTGAATGACCCGAGTGAAAGTTAAGTGACATTGATTGTATTATTGTAGAATGCAACCTAGTTTCTTTATTTTTGTTTGTTTATATATTTATATGACAAGGCCTTTTTTCCTATTGCATGGAGTTTCTCTTAGTTCTTTGGCCATATTTTGTGTAGGGAACTTCTTTCAGAATATTTCAATAAAATGCTTATTATCTTTTAATCAACTAGAAGTTTTTCAAGGATTCTGGTGAATGTTATAACACTTTTTTTGCCTGTTTTCTCTATTTCTTCTTCCAGCTAAGGCTCTGCAGTATCTTCATAGCCATGGGATTGTACATAGGGATGTGAAACCAGCAAATGTTCTTGTAATTTTCTTCCATAATCTCTTTGTGGGCCTATATTTTCATTTGCTATATTGTGAATAAATATTTTTGAGAAAAATGTCAAATAATATAACCCTCCTAATGCATGTGATGTAGCTTGACAGAAACCTTTGTCCGCACGTAGCTGACTTTGGTTTGGCAGAATACAAGAAGAATCTTAAAGGAGTTTCTGTTGAAAATTGGAGATCATCAGGAAAGCCAACTGGTGGTTTCCACAAGAGGAACATGGTTGGGACACTCATTTATATGGCACCTGAAATATTGAAAAAGGAGATACATACTGAAAAATCAGATGTCTACAGTTTTGGGATATCCATCAAGTAAGAGAATGAGACAGATTTATTGTTTTTGAGCTAAGGCTTCTTTTCTACTGAAACAAGATAAAAACTTGTGCAATTTTCACTTTTGTGCCATCATCTTATTCACTTAAATTTTGAGTTGGTTGTTGGACTAAGAAAACTTTTGGACATTTTATATTTTTTCACTGAAATGATTACATGATCATCAAAGATGATTTATTGGAGCAATTTTAACATATTCATAGTTGTATAGTGTTTATTGTATCTAGAAGCTTTTAGGCCCAATTTATTTTGATTTAAAATAAACAAAGCAATTAAATCTGCTTTCTTGATAACATTCAAAATAAAAAATTGCTTTTTTGATGGAAGAAACAGGGCAAAATATTAGCTAATCAAGGATAACATGAGCTGTATGCTTTTGTTCAATGAAAATAGCATTCACGTTACATTAAGACGTAGGACTGTTATAGATGCTTCCACTGATTATTTTTGGATGTCTATTTTTGCACCTTTCATGCTACCATGTTGTCTTTTCGTTGTGCGTTTAGCCCTTTGTTTGAACTTTCAGCTTTTGAGTAAAGTTTGTCATAACTTTGATCACTTCTCTTAGATAATTGTATGTCAAAATAAATATCGGTGTGGTAAAAATTTTTCTTTTTCAACTTCAACTCGATTGTTGGACAAATCAAAAGGCTGAATTTGACTTATGGATGTATACATATTGATGACATCTTGGAGAAATTAAATGTGAAATGCGAAGATATATTGTACTAATTGTTTGAGACAGAAAACTTTGTTAGAACTAAATGCAGCAGTGGTTCTTGTGGCTAGCGGCCACTTTCAGTACAAAATCCAAAGCTGTGTGATGTAGTGGAGCACTACTTCTGGTATTCCACAAGAAGAGCTGAAGGATATGCAGTCAGGCAGTGATTAAGTTCTAAAATGGGACAAACACTTGGAATATGCTAGTGTATTCACTCATAGCTATATCTCATTTGGATTATGCTGGTGTATTTAGTTGTAGCTGTATCTTGTGATACCTGGTAACCTATAACTCGATTGTGATTCTATTCACCCACACATGATTGTTTGTCGTGTGTTATGAGAAGTAGTTGTGTGGTTGTTAAGTTGTTGTAAAGTAGGTGTTTAGTTTGAAATAGCTTACTCTAGTATTAGTAGACTTAGATGTATACAACTATCAAATGTATGTATATATAGTTGATCTCCATTGAATGAAATGACACTAAAATTGCTTCAGAGATTACATGGTATCAGAGCTATCTCTATTTTAGAAACCAAAGGTATAACCTGTGGTTTGTGGGTCACTATTTAGGGTGACCGTTAGTCTTCACCTCCAACCTAGGAAGGAGCATCGTCTGCCATTTGGCGTTTCTCCAGAACTCGGTGATTGGAAAATTGGAGCGTGCATCACACACGCCGTCAAAAGGTTCCGGCTGAATCTCCATGCGCTGGCAATTGAGGGAGCATATGTTGTCGGAATCTTTGTTGGTCACCTGCGCCGGTGTCGCCCATATATCTTGGTTTTGTGCTCGGATTTGTGAAAATCTGTTCGGTTGTGGGTAATTACTGAAGGCTAGGTTGCGGGATACGCTCAAACATATGGGATTGATTATTCTAACATATTTTCTCCTGTTGCTAAGTTTACTTCTGTCAGGTTGTTCATATCTCTCGCAGCCATTAATGACTAGTCCTTGCATCAGTTAGATATCAAGAATGCTTTTCTTCTTGGTGACCTTCAAGAAGAAGTTAAAGTATGAATAATATCCTTTTAATCATAATCAAACAAATATTTCAACGATTCTCATGTTTATATTTCGAAATTAAAAGGAATACAAATGATAGAAAATTTATTCCAATGATTCTTACCAAAGTTATATATGAACAATGGCGAAGAATAGAATCCCCTCTTTTTTTTTTTTTTCTTTGTTTGCCTCTTTCTTGTTCCAAGAGAAAAGAAACTCTTTCTTTTATTTTATTAAAGTAGTTCATTTTTTAGTTATTAAATCTTTTATTAGTTATTAAAAATAAATAAATTAAGTGAACTTTCTATGGGAAATAAGACAGACATCGTGGTTCTCATAGACTTCTTCTTGAAGGTCACCATGAAGAAAAGAGTTCTTGATATCTAACTGATGCAAGGGTCAGTCATGAGTGGCTGCGAGAGAGATGAATGACCTGACAGAAGTTAACTTAGCAATAGGGGAAAATGTGTTAGAATAATCAATCCCATATGGAGAAGAATATCCTTTAGCAACCACTCAAGCTTTTAACCTAGCTATTGACCCATCTTGATTCATTTTAACTGAAAAAACCCATTTACATCCAATAGTCTTCTTCCCTGGAGGTAAATTTACCAAGTTCCAAGTGCCATTATCATCTAAAGCATTCATCTCCTCTAACATAGTTTCATGCCATCCAGAATGAGATAAGGCTTCCTGACCAGTTTTAGGAACTGTAATAGAATCAATAGATGCAATAAAGGAGGAAGAAGTAAAAGACAAATGATTATAACAAACAACAAAAGAGATAGGGTAAGTGCATTTGCGAACAACAATATGGAGATTGGAATTAGAGTCGGGATTTGATGATGAAGAAAATGGTTAAGGGCATGGATAAGTAGAGTTGAATTTGAGGAGCATCACTTGAGACTGGATCCGATGAAGGGGGAGGCGGTGCAGACTCTGCAATAGGTGTAGATTCTGAAATGGGTGGATCATTTCGTCTGGAATGGACTTGAACAATAGCATGTTAAGGCATGGCTAGGGGAGCGGAAGATGGAACAGAAGGATTGGTAGAAACTGGAACTGAGAATGTGGTAAGGTAGACTAACAAATCATCATCCTCCCTCTGACTTAGATGAACTAGAACGGTATATCTTTAAGGAAAGTAATATCTGTTGATACAAGATATTTATTAAGTGTAAGACAACAATATCTGTATCCTTTTTGAAGATGAGGGTAACCAAGGAAAATGCATTTCAAAGACTTTGGATCTAATTTTGTGATGTGGGGGCGAACATCTCTAACATAGTATGTGCTTCCAAAAATTCTTGGTTTAAGAGGAAACAATGGCTTGTTTGGGAAGAGGGTGCTATAGGGTGTCTTACCATTAAGAAATGTTAAGGGCATTCTATTAATGAGAAAGCAAGCAATAGAAATAGCATCGGCCAAACAATCTTAGGAACATGCATTTGAAATTATAAGGCCCTTGCAGTCTCAAGAAAATGCCTATTTTTTCTTTTTGCTACCCCATTTTGAGGTGGTGTATTAACATAAGAAGTTTGGTGAATAATACCATTTTGGGTGAGGTAAGTCTGAAAAGATTCTTATAAATACTCTTTTGCATTATCACTTCAGAAAGTGTGTATAACAATATCAAATTGACTTTTAATTTTAGCACAAAAAGCACTAAAATGAGAAAATACTTTAGAATGATTTTTCATTAAATATAACCAGGTTACATGAGAATAGTCATAAAAAAATGACAAAATATTTGAATTCAATTTTAGACATTATAGGATAGGGACCTCACACATCCAAATGTACTAGTTTAAAAGGAGAACTTGCTCTCTTATTGACTCTAGGGGTAGACTAACACGGTGATGTTTGGCAAACTGACATGACTCACAGTCTAACGGCATAAGGCTACAAAACTGGTATAATTTTTTAAGCAAAGGGTGAGATGGATGGCCTAGTCGACAGTGGGCCTCAAAAGGAGTTATTGCTCCAGTACAAGCAATGGATTTTGGTACTTGAGTATCAAGGATGTAGAGACCTCCTGACTCATGTCCTCTACCAATAATTCTCTTCGTCACAAGATCCTGAAAAACACAATGATCAGGAAAGAATGAGATACAACAATTGATGGTACTAGTAAGTTTGCCAACAGAAATCAAATTGAAGGAGAAATGGGGTAGATTTAAGATAGATGATAAAGAGATCAATGGAGTTGGATTGATAGTGCCATAACCTTAGACGATGTTGATTCATTTGCTAAAATAACATTGGGAGTGGGTGCATTTTGCATAGAGGTAGAAAAGAGACTAGAGTTACCTGTCATATGATTAGTGGTACCAGAGTCAATGACCTATTAGGAGGAAGAGACAAGACATGTATTTGATTTTCTTGACCATGCGATGGCAGTGATAGGAGTAGATAAAGAATTCAATGATTCATGGTACTAGGAGAACTTGGCAAATTCATTTGTAGAGATTAGGATAGACTTCTCAAATATCTCGGAGGTAGATGCAATATGAGCTGTTGAGGTTTCAGATTCTTGTTTTGCGATTTCCTACAATCCCTTTTCATATACCCTGGCTTGTGACAATAATGACATACAATCCCTCTTGAATCTTGTCCTCGGTTACTGGAATAATCTGCTTCACTCCCTTTGTTACCACTCCTGTTGTATGCACATTCATGACCTGCCTCATTACTTCAACTAACAAGAGCATTGTTGGGCTGAATAGATAGGGTATTTTCAAATAGTATTCTATACTTCTTGCAGTGAGGAGATTTCAGAACTAGACAACAACAACAACAACAACAACAACAAAGCCTTAATCCCAAGTCAATTGGGGTCGGGTATATGGATTCTTCTTTTCCACTCAATACGATTTAAGGTTATCTCTTCTGATAGATGTAACATCATAAGATCATTTTGGACCGCCTTTGACCATGTCAGTTTAGGCCTACCTCTGCCTCTTTTATTTATATCTACTCTAACTTGTTCGGTTTTTCTAACTGGCGCATTGCTAAGTCTTCGTTTCACATGGCCAAATCACCTCAATCTATGCTCTCTTATCTTATCCTCAATAGGTGTTACCCCTCACTTTTTCTCTAATGCACTCATTGCGGATTCTATCCATCCTAGTATGACCACACATCCATCTTATCATTCTCATTTCCGCAACATGTATTTTACTCGTGTTGTCCTTTTACTGCCTAACACTCACTACCATACATCATAGCAGGCCGTATTACAGTGCGGTAAAATTTTCCTTTTAATTTAATTGGCATCTTTCGATCACATAGAACTCCTGTAGCACCCCTCCACTTCATCCAACCAGCTTTAATCCTATGATTTACATCTTCTTCACAACCCCCATCTTCTTCACAACCCTCATCTTCTTGAAGAATTGAGCCAAGGTATCTAAAATAAGTATTATGAGGCTTTGCTATTCCGTCTAAAATAATTTTGCCTCTTTCTCTATTCTCGCTATTAAATCTACAATGCATATACTCAGTCTTAGTTCAACTTAGCTTAAAACCCTTAGATTCCAAAGTGCTTCTCCATAACTCCAACTTTTGATTTACCCCTGCTTGAGTCTCATCTATTAATACAATATCATCTGGAAATATCATACACCAAGGGATGTCATCCTGTATATGTCTTGTTAGCTCATCCATGACCAAGGCGAAAAGATAAGGGTTCAAAGCTGAACCTTGGTGTAATCCAATAGAAAAGAAAAAAATCCTTAGTATCCCCTCCCACGGTGCGGACACTGGTGGTAGCTCCCTCATACATATCCTTCAAGACTTGGATATATCGTATAGATATTCCCCTACGCTCTAGGACCCACTATAAAACTTCTTTAGGGGCTCTATCATACTCCTTTTCCAAGTCAATAAAAACCATATGTAAGTCCTTCATCTCTCTATACTTTTCCATCAAATCTCTTATAAGAAAAATAGCTTCCATAGTTGATCGACCAGGCATAAAGCCAAACTGATTTGAGGAGATACAAGTATCTAACCGCAAACGGTATTCCACATCTCTTTCCCACAATTTCATAGTGTGGCTCATAAGCTTTATACCTCTATAATTTAAGGCATAAACTTCTCGTTCCACTCGCAACTCCCATCTAATATATAATTGTCTTAGCTACCATCGCTTGTCACCCTCATATACTGCTTTTATTTCTACCTTGTCTAATGTCACTTTACCTAAGACTGTGCATGAAGCATTACAGCATCTAGGGTGGCGGGATGCAATGATGGAGGAAATGACAGCGCTACATAATAATGAAACTTGGGAGTTAGTTCCATTACCGGACGGAAAAACTATGGTGAGGTGCAAATGAGTGTTTACTGTGAAGGTTGGACCGGACGGACAAATTGATCGACTCAAAGCACGCCTTGTTGCTAAAGGCTACACTCAGGTTTATGGCATTGATTATAATGACACTTTCTTTCTAGTGGCCAAAATTACCTCTGGTCGTCTTCTTATCTCTAGGGCAGCTATATACCACTGGACTTTCCACCAACTTGATATTAAAAATGTACTTCTTCATGGAGAATTAACTGAAGAAGTGCATATGGAGCAACCTCCTGGATTTGTTGCTCAGGGAGAGTCTCAATTGGTATGTCGACTACAACGATCATTGTATGGTTTAAAACAGTCTCCACGAGCCTGGTTTGGAAGATTCAATTTAGAAATTCAAGAATGTGGAATGATTCGGTGTCAATATGATCATTCGGTATTTTTCAAGCATGACATTCACTTGAAATGCATTTATCTAGTTGTCTATGTAGATGACATTGTCATAACTGGTAATGATCATGATGGGTTTTGTAAGTTGAAGAAACATCTTTGCAGTTATTTCCAAACCAAAGACTTAGGAAAATTGAAGTATTTCTTGGGCATTGAGGTAGCACAGTCAAAAGCAGGAACTGTTATTTCACAAAGAAAGTATGTTCTGGATCTACTAGAAGAAACAGACATGCTCAACTGCAAACCTATGGATACCCCTATGGATCCTAATGTTAAGTTGGTTCTTGGACAGGGGGAGCCATTAGAAGACCCTGGAAGATATCGGAGGTTAGTTGGAAGATTAAATTACTTGACACTCACACGACCTGATATCTCATTTGCAGTCATTGTAGTGAGTCAGTTTCTCCAGGCTCCTTATAATGATCATTGAGATGCAGTGATTCAGATTCTTAGATATCTTAAAGGAGCATCATCACAAGGACTATTATATGAAGATAAGGGTCACCACCAGATCATTGGGTACTCTGATGCAGACTGGGCAGGTTCTCCCTTGGATGGGCGGTCTACTTCAGGATATTGTATCATGATTGGAGGCAATTGGATTTCTTGAAAAAACAAAAAGCAAGAGGTGATTGCTAGATCAAGTGCTGAAGCGGAGTATCAAGCTATGACTCTGGCAACATGTGAATTTATCTGGTTAAAACAACTCCTTCAAGAATTAAGATGGAAAGAGATAAAAAAATATGAAGCTGATTTGCGACAATCAAGCTGCACTCCACATTGCCTCTAATTCAGTTTTTCATGAAAGAACCAAACACATAGAGGTTGATTGTCATTTTATCAGATAGAAGATTGAGTCAGGATGTATTGTTACAGATTTTGTAAACTCTAATGATCAACTAGCAGATATACTCACCGAATCTCTCAGAGGACCTAGAATCAAATATATTTGTTGCAAGCTTGGAGCCTATGATCTATATGCTCCAGCTTGAAGGGGAGTGTTGGAATGTCTGGCTGTATAGGCATGGATTGACAGTTGTATGAATATGAGTTGGTTAAGGTTTAGTTATTTTAATAAACTGTAAATGTGTAGTCGGCAATATATATATATTGTTGTATCTTGAGAACATATGTAAAGTGAAATAAATGTATTCTTCTTTACTCTATCTGTCAACAGAAAGGATTTTCACAAATCCGAGCACAAAATTGAGATGTACAGAACTAGGCGACATCGGCGCAAGTGGCCGGCGAAACTTCCAACTGTAGACGGGCCCTCAATCGCCGGGGACCTTCAAGAATAAGCTTATATGGAGCAACCTTCTTGGTTTGTTGCTCAAGGGGAGTATGAGAAAGTTTGTCGTCTTAGAAAATCCTTATATGGATTGAAGCAGAGTCCACGTGCTTGGTTTGGAAAATTTAGTCAAGCAATTAAAAAAATTTGGAATGAAGAAAAGCAAGTCTGATCATTCGGTATTCTATAAACAATCTGAAGTTGGTATTATCTTTGTGGTTGTATATGTGGATGATATTATCATCACTGAAAGTGATACTTCAGGTATCTCATCTCTTAAATGATTCTTTCACACTCAATTTCAGATAAAGGATTTGGGAATGTTAAAGTATTTTCTAGGAGTTGAGGTAACAAGCAGTAAGAAAGGTATTTTCTTATCTCAAAGAAAATATGTACTTGACCTGTTAACTGGGACAGGATGATTATGAGCAAATCCTTGTAGTACTCCGATGACTCCAAATTTAAAACTTACAAAAGATGGTGAATTGTTTGAAGATCCAGAGAAATATAAAAGACTAGATGAAAAAGTAAACTATCTCACAGTAATACATCCTGATATTGCCTATTTTGTTAGTATGTGAGTCAGTTCATGTCGTCCCCAATAGTCAGTCATTGGTCAGCCTTAGAGCGAATCTTATGTTACTTGAAGTAGGCTCTTGTTCCTGGGATACTCTACAAAAATTATGGACACATTAATATTGAGTGTTTTACAGATGCTAATTGGGTTGGTTCCAAAGTAGATAGAAGGTCTATCTCAGGATATTGTGTTTTTGTAGGTAGGAACCTTATATCTTGGAAGAGTAAAACGTAGAATGTGGTATCTTGGTCTGGTGCAAAATCAGAATACAAAGCCATGACACAATCCACATGTGAAATCTTGTGGATAAAACACATCTTGACTGAAGTAGGACTAAAGCCTTCATTACTGGCAAAAATTTGGTATGACAATCAAGCTGCTATCCACATCGCCTCAATCTAGTGTATCATGATAGAACTAAACACATTAAGGTTGATTGCCATTTTATTTGTTAGACAACTCAAGAAAAGTTAATGTCCACAGGCTATGTGAAAACTGGATAGCAATTGAGATATATCTTTACAAAAGTATTGCATGGGACTTGGGTTGAATATTTTTATAACAAGTTAGGCATGATTAACATCTATGCTCTAGCTTGAGGGGGAGTGTTATGAGAAGTAGGTGTGTAGTTGTTAAGTTGTAATAAAGTAGGTGTGTAGTTTGAAAATAGATTACTCTAGCATTAGTAGACTTACATGTATACAACTATCAAATGTATGTATATATAGCTGATCTCCATTGAATGAAATGACACTAAAATTACTTTAGAGATTACATCATGGTTAGGGCTTAGTAGAATGGAGATACATAGTGAAGATTTTGTTTTAAAGGGTGATTATTGATATGGATTGGAGCCCACTTATAAACATTTGAAAGCAAAAAGTGATGGTTTGATCAAAGATTAATGCAAAATATTTTGAGCAACTAGCAAGAAAAAAGCTGTTGGTTTCTAAAGAATGTAGAATGGTCTAATTGAAGGTTGCAAAGGAAAGACTTTCTAGGATTTTGAGGGTGGGATTTGGAGTGTAGGAGATAGAAAAGAATTGCTGAATTTATGTTAAGAAGTATCACAGAAGTGTTGGAAATTACACTCAATAAAAATAATGCTCCATTTGTTTCATGGCAAGTGTAGACAAGATGATGCAGTGGGAAGGTTTGCTATCCTATTTATAGTAGATAGGACAAATCCTAATTCGAGAAGGAAAATCCCTAATAAAATATTTCTATTAGTAAATAGAAATCCTAAAATAACAAGGAAACTAACATTTATATAATCCTAATTTAACTTTATATTTAAATCCTATATTAAGTAGGAATAGGACAAATAATCCTATATTAATTAGGATTTTGACTTGGCTGCATCACTACATGACTCAAAATGGTTTCTTTCATTGAACCTTTTATGCTAATACACCATCTCAACATGGGGTGGCTGAAAGAAAAAAACAGACATTGATGAAAATATCAATAATTTACCACATAACACGTTTTGAAGCTCAATAATTAAACATATTTTGAAGCCTAATAATTAGCCTTGAATTATTACCATTGATGAAAATATCATCAATTTATACCAAGAGAAGGACTATATCCACTCCTTTCTTATGAAAAAATAAAGACGAATCATATTGGCTCTATACGAAAAGAGAATTTCAAAAGGTTACTACGAAACTTCTTAAACTAGGCTCTTGGTGTAACACCCTTATATCCAATATACGTACACTACATACTCCCAACATATGTAATATACGAATATAAGATACAAGAATGTCACAACCCATTTAAACAAAACAAAACTTCACTTTTAAAAATCTTTGTAAACTTAAAACATTCAATTAATATCATATAAATAATAAATGAAACAATACTTGTTAAAACACATATATATACTTCATTACCAAAGGTTTATCCAAAACATTTTCGATTGTTCGCGGAATATACTTATTTATATACATCAAAATCAATATTTACAAAAATAACATGAAATATACATGCTGGCAGTTTGTTTCTGATCTTGATGTCCAAATCAACACTGCGCTCACAATCTCAAGCCTATACTCGACTCAGTCTAGCTGAACTCTCCAGTTCAATCGGATCTACCCTGTCACCTGTGCGATGAATCACAATCGCGCTAAGCCAGGAGCGTGGTACAAACTTTGATAACAATATTATTCAATTGCAATACTAATGCACAACACATAAGGATATTATATCTTATAGCATTATATCATTATATCTTAATAAATTGTTCAATTATTTCACAATTCATAATTCACATTAAAGCAAAGACAAGCATGGGCCCAAAATGATCTAATATGCTATTAAAATTCCAGAGTTACTGCTTTGGTCCAATATGACACCATGTGTCTAGCCCGTAGGCAAATCATAATCACAATGAGGATTACCTCATATGTAACATCCCAACTAGGCTTCAAGGACTAGGCCCAACCAACTTCAAGGGTCTGCTACATCATGTAACACCCAACTAGGCTTTAAGGACCAAGCCCAACCCAGCTTCAAGGGACTGTTACTTCATAGGCATGCCGCCAAACACAAAACTCTGAAAATTGAATAACATACTAGGCACACAATTCTTTCATAATTTCATTATCAAATCCTTTCTCATTTTCTCATGATCAATCTAGGCACAATGCCTCAAATATCTCATTTATATCAATATAGCCATCACCAATGGCTTTACATACTATCATTAGTGTATACATAACAAATTGCATTATCCATACATTTTGAGTCATCATTTTATTTTTCACATAGTTCACAATGTACAAGTCATAGCATTTTATTCATGCATCATCAATGTAGTAAGTAACTTAACACATTTTCCAACCAAATGTGTTAAGTCCCAATGTCATGTAAATATGAACAATTATTCAAAGTTTGTACTTACTTCTAAGAGAAACAAACACCACTTTCAACCTCCTCTTCCAAGATATCCCACAACACTTGGATTGGGGTAACTCAAGTCACTTCCATGCCTAAACCAAATATGATTATAAATAATCACTAAGTGATACACAAAGGAAAATAAGGAAAAGAACCATCTAGGGCAAACTCTACACATGACACGCTCAACAACACGGGCATGTCCATGACCGTGCCCTAATCCCACAACACAGAAGCTTTGACACGCTCAGTAATATGGGCGTGTCACTGTACGTGTAAAAACTCCAACAACACAGTAGCTACGACACACTCAGTGACATGGGCGTGTCACTGCTCGTGCCAATTCTCCTCCAACACAGTAATTATGGCACGCTCAGCAACACAGGCGTGTCATTACACGTGTAAAAACTACAACAACACAGTAGTTACGACACGCTCAGTGACATGGGCGTGTCACTAACACCGAAAACAGAACCGTCGACACGCCCAAAGACATTGGCCGTGCCACCAAGCGTGTTAGGCCAAAAACCTGAAATCGACACAAAAATGCCACATCCAACTATCATCTTTCATTAACCTTTCCAACTCCATACAAACTCAACCAATCCACCATAATACCACATGATATTTGTATAAACATCAACACAACTCAATCACAAGCAAAAATACACAATCACAACTAAGACTTCTCAACCCAAAAGTTATACAACTCAAAACTCTTATTCTCTTCACCAAACTTAACATTATCTTCAATCCACCTCAAATTCATAGTTAACTGGACAAAATAACTTCAAACATACCAAAATCAGCCATAGACATAAACTGCATCAAACATCCAATTCACACATACATACTTCTAAAAGAAATAAAAAAAACAAGTTGGAAACTTACCAAATATGAAGAAAATTCTTAAAACTCCAACTTGAACACTTGAAATCCTTCAATTTCTTGAGTTAGCAAGAAGCAAAATCTCTTTCCCTTTTGATGTTGGTGGTGGTCGGCCTCAAAGAAGAAGGAAGAAGAAGAAGATAAACATCAAACAACTACTTCACTTTTAACCACACAATTTCCTCTTTTCCCTCTTTTAATCTCCACCAAGCAATATATTATTATTATAATAATTAATCTCAAAATTCCTCTTTTACTATCCATTAATATTAATATCTTATTAAATAATTAAATATCATTTGATCAAGTTGAAATGTTCACTTGTATATAGCATGTATATCTTCATATATACAACATATACACACTTCCCTTTTTCCTTTCTTTTCACTTAATCAAATATATACACTTTTAAATCCTTTAATTAAATTTTCAAAATTAATATTTATTTCAAAATTTTGGAATAATATTTGGGATATTACACTTGGAACTTACTTTAGCCCATATAGAGATCATCATAGCTTGCACGCCTCATATGGAAAAGTCACTGGCATACTAGATGGAAGTTTCATGGAAATTTGCTCTTTGAAATCCCCATGCAAGAAAACATTTTTTACATCTATTTTTAGTGGAGACCAAGACCTAGAAGATGCAATAGCAAGTATAGTTCTCACTGTGGTCACTTAGCAACTAGGTAAAGGCTTCTCCATAATCAAGTCCATGTGCTTGTTTATTTCCAAGGGTAGCTAGACGAGCTTTATATATGTCTAAGGAGCCATAAAACTTGATTTTCATAGTGTAAACCTACTTACTTCCAATTGGCTTGACATTTGGAGGGCATAGGACGATGTCCCAAGTGTTGTTTTCTTATAGTGCTTTAAGTTCTACTTCTTTTGCTTGCTGCCGTCACTTATCTTCCATGGCTTGTTTATAACTAGAGGAAATGCAAATAGAAGATAAGGTAGCAGACATAGACATAGGGGATGGAAAACCATATTGATAACGAGGTTTATGAGTTCTAGTGCTTCTTCGATGAGGAACAAGATCACTAGCAATTGGTAGCACAAATCTGATGCCTGGGGAATACATGGAGGAACCTTAGTGGAACTGGTAGGAGGATCATGTGGGAGAGTAGTGCCTTTATGATAAATGTGATTAGGCTGAAATCTCCTTACTAGAGTTGGAGACTTGGAATAATATGGCAAGACAAGCATAGAAGGAGGTTCTAAAATCTATTGCATGCTAAGAAAGGTTGATGTTCAAAGAAAGTTACATTCCTAGAGATATGAGTACAACGATCGTGAGGATCATAGCAAAGAATCTGTTTGAGTTCTAGCATAATCTAAGAAAGCACATTTGACAGATTGTGCAGTGAGTTTAGTTCTCTCGTGCAAGAAGATGAAGAAAGAAAATACGTTTTCAAAATTATATAGATTTGAGTAATCCGGTGCATGCTCAAAGAAGCAAAGATAAGGAGAAGTATTATCCAAGATGGAAGAAGGTAACCTATTTATTAAATAAACAACAATAGACAAGGCTTCACACCAAACTAAGGTGGATAAAAAGGCTCAATTAAAAGAGTTCGAACGACATCAAGATGGTGATAATTCTTTCTTTCAGGCATACCATTTTGTTGTGGAGTAAAAGGGCAAAAATGCTATGATATGATCTCTCAATTTGGAAGAAAAGACTGAAATTCATTTGACATATATTCTCCACCAGAATCAGATTGCAAGATTTTGATTTTGGTAGAGCATTGTGTCTCAAGTGAAGTACACAGAGAGGACATCACTTTGGACCGAAGAAAATAAATCTAAGTAAAGCAAGTGAAATCATCAATAAATGCGACAAAGTATTTATAATGTTTATGAGAAATTACTGGCACAATACCCTAAATGTTAGTATGAATTCAAATGGTTTACTTGTGCATGTTGTATGTAACGGAAGGGAAGAGCTCACTTAAACAAATATCCAGGAAGGGAGCTAGATTTCTATTCATTAGGTTAGAACTAATTTCTTCAAACTCGCTCCTTAATTTCATTAAAAACTTGTCTCGCTTGTTGGTCTCATGCGCACTTCGGATAGCAAATAGTCTTTCAGGAGGTGCACTTGCATACATGATATCGGTGTACTTGGCCCAAAGACTCTCAAAGGAAGAATAGAATTCTTTGATAGACATGTTGCCTTGAGAAAGAAGCCCAATTCAAGTCTTGGTGCTGTGTTGTTTTGATTATAAATTTTCTTCAAGTAATCCCACATTTCCTTAGAGGTTTTATAAGGCTTGAGATCGAGAAGTATGAAGGGTTCGATAGATGAAGAATCCAAGACATCATTTGAGAATCCTTCACCATCCATTTCACATATTTTTCTTTGTCCTTCTCTTTGTCAAGTGCAGGATTCTTCCCATCAATGTGCCCTCATAATTCCTTTCCCTTGGCATAGGTCTGGAATTGAAATTCCCATACCGAATAGTTATTGTCATTAAACCGGCAAGAAAATAATTCAAATCATTCTAAGGACATGGTAAAAAAAATAAATTATTAAGAGATCTGAATAGAAAACAAGAACAACCAAGAATCAAGAGCAGAATACCCATTATTCAGATTTCTGGTTCTGATACCATAACAAATTAAAGAGATCTACTGAAAAGTTTTGTGTATCATTTTGCTAAAAAATGTACGATATGTAGATATCAATAGAAAATCAGATTCCTTAACCGTAGGGCTTAATATGGTAAGAATCACAGTTGAATTGCAGTGTGAATATATACAACCAAAACCAAATATAGAAGAATGAGGACCCTAGGGAGAAAATCAAGTATACAGCTTTACATTTATGCCAAATAAAGAAAAATAATAAATATGATTCTATTGACTTAGACAAGTATTGCATGTGTTATAGCTCTACAATATTGACTCAAATTGATCTGCTCTTTAAATTATATGATATATGATTGGGTATGTGTCTGTTCTTGGAACAAGAAAAACGTACAAAATACATTAGTGGAGAGATTGCTTATATAAACCTAAAATATATGCCAAATAACATTGATTAAATTGGTGATCCTATCTATTCATTACATATTTTCAATTTCTCGCTTTGCCATTCACCTAGCGTGTCTTTTTTTTTTGCTTTTCCTAGAGTTCCAAATACAAATTTTCATTTATTTTTCTCTCTTATAAACGGGAAACTTCATTTGCATTTTATTGCAGTGAGCTTCTTACTGGTGTTGTCCCATATACTGACATTCGGGCAGAAGCTCAGGTTAGCCTTTCTTATTTTTGGTTTATTGTTTTTGTGGTTTCTTTTTTTATTATTATTCTTCTTATTATCATGCTGAATCTCAGTCATTATTTAGTTTCTTTTGTTATAAGTTTTATTTTGGTATAGCATTTCATTAGGCATGCCATTTTTTTTGTTATTAGCATTTGAAATTGAGTTGTTTCCGTTCAGTTGTATTCTAACCTTAACCAATATACTGTGACATGTACTTTTAGTCCCTCCTAGAATCTAAAAATTTCAATTCTTAACCTTTGGGATGGCTACATTAGATTTTCGTGGATATAGTAATTTCTTGTTATAGTCTTAAGACCATTTCTCAACACAGTCCTTGATGATGATATGAAAATGCTAATTTGGTGCCTATGCGAGAAGAGCTTTGTTAAATGCCAAATTGGCATCCGCATCAAGTTTCTCCTTTTTCAATTCACTTCTTGCCTCTCCCCTCCACCCCCTTCTCTCTCAATGTTTAATGCTAATTGCTGCATGAATGCCTAAACAATTTAAAAACCAATTATATTTATGTAAGTTAGGTAAAATAATCGTATGAATCCTAAATATTCAGTAGGGAAGAGAACCAACTTCTAAGTAATAAATTTATGTTTCCTGTTAGAATCTTAAAATTGGAAATCTATAAGAACAACCTATATATTGTTAA
Source organism: Garcia nutans (assembly GCA_947685225.1). Taxonomy (NCBI): domain Eukaryota; kingdom Viridiplantae; phylum Streptophyta; class Magnoliopsida; order Malpighiales; family Euphorbiaceae; genus Garcia; species Garcia nutans. Next base: position 25,738,319 of record CANTUV010000024.1, read on the forward strand.
AATAATTAAGAACTCGTAGTTGGGGTTTGAATGGAAACTTTAGAAGAATTTGCCCTTAGAACATATTTTCCGACCTTATAACAGCCACAGTTAATTTTATCTCAAGTTGCTGCTGTTGAAAAATTTATGGAGAAATACAAAAGTAAAATCAGCATCCATGGTTTATAAAAATTGAGTTTTTAACCTTGGAATTTAAATAAAATTTTACCTTCATAATTTCATATTATTTAGTGAAAAATATTGATAAAGAAGGTAAAGTTTTTAATTTTTTAAGATACGGTGTAATACTTGGTAACATTTTGATCTTAATGTTTATGTACTTTTATTTTAGTTATCAACAACATTAACATGCCATATATACAATATTTATTTTTGTTAGCTGTACAACCATAAATTAAGTAGTTAGTAGTTAGGTGTTATACATTAAATACTATCTGTGTATAAATACAACATTTCATCAATGAAATTAGAGTGTATTTCTTTCTTTCTTTGTCATAACATGGTATCAGAGCCTATAGGCTAGGAAATTCTATGTTTAAACTTCTGGTGAGAAGCTGAGGGAAACAAAATTTTTAGTTGCTCTTTTGAGTTAAGAGTCAAGCTACTGGAAGTGTAGGTCATCAACCTACACTGTTCTGTTATCATCACAGCCACCCAGGGAAGGTGCGCCAGCCTCAGACCGGCCTTCCCCTTCAATCCAGCGACCCAGAAGGCAGAGCATGAGGTACACGCGCCGACGGAAAAAATTGTCACTATTCCACGCTCCGGCCATCTGCTTCTGTGTTTCGGCGTCGCAGTGGACCTAGCTATCCATTCCGGTGGTCGGTTTCTGCATTCCGGTGGTTTCAGACCTGTGAACAGTAACCAGGTTCCTAGTCTAGTGCCCTTTCTGCATTTTTAACTGCTGTTTAGCTTTGGGTTCTGTTTTGGAACTATCTTTGTTTCATTCTGGTCTTGTGAAATCGTGTGTGGTTATTATTATTTGTGGGAGCAGCTTGTAGAAATTGTTTTTGTGATACATTTCTTGGAGCTAGTGCTCATTTTGTGGTTTTCTGGAGCTATTAGATTGTGTTGTGATGGCTGATAATAAGCATGTTGCGGCAGTTACGGATGTTATTCCAGTAGTTAGCAGAATTACGGAATATCAGTTGAATGAAAATAATTTTTTAGATTGGAGCAAAACTATTAAAATTTATTTGAGAAGTGTAGACAAGGATGATCACTTGACTAATGATCCACCGGATGGTGATGCTAAACAACTTTGGGTAAGAGAAGATGCGGGATTATTCTTGCAAATAAAAAATTGTATTGGCCGTGATGTAATTGGTTTAATCGGTCATTGTGAGTATGTCAAAGACTTAATGGAGTACCTTGAATTTTTGTACTCGGGTGAGGGAAATTTGAATCATATGTATGATACTTGTATGGCGTTATATCGTGTTGAGCAGAAGGATAAGTCTCTTAGAGCGTATTTTAGAGAAGTAAAGAAGATTATGGAGGACCTTAATGTTCTAATGCCTTTTAGTTCCGACATTAAGGTCCAGCAAAAACAACGGGAAGAAATGGGTGTCATGTGTTTTCTTGCAGGTCTATCTCCAAACTTTGAAACGGCCAAATCTCAAATACTGTCCGGTACTGAAGTTCCTAATTTGAAGGAAACATTCTCTCGATTGCTTCGGAATGAAAATTCAAATCCGGTGGCATCTCCTCCTAGTGCACTTCTGAGTCGCGAGTCTGGAAATCAGAGTAAAGGGGGAAATAATCGTGGAAGTACTGGTGCTAGGGAGTCAAATGTTATTTGCTATTACTGTCATGAACCAGGCCATACTAGACATTTCAGTAAGAAGTTGTTGAACACGGGGCCCATATGGCTAGTCAGGAATCTGTATCCAGTTCTTCAGATACTGTGACAATATCAGCTGCAAAGTTTAATGAGCTCTGTCAGTATTGCCCATCCAAGCCTGTTGACCCTCCTATTGCTGCTGCTGCCAAATCAGGTACCTCCAACACATGTCTCTTATCTGCATCACCTAGTTGGGTCATTGATTCAGGTTGCACAGACCACATGATAGGTAACTCAAGTCTCTTATCTTCTTTAAGAAAACCTGATTTTTCAAGTTATGTCACTTTAGCCGATGGGTCTAAAACCTATGTCACTGGTATTGGTATTGCTAATCCAACTCCATCTCTTTCTTTGTCAAAAGTCTTGTGTTTACCTAAGTTTTCATTCAATTTGTTATCCGTTAGCACCATTACTGAAACATTAAATTGTTGTGTCACATTTTTTCCCCAAAATGTTATGTTTCAGGATCTTTTGACGAGGCGGACTATTGGTAGAGGACACAAGTCAAATGGCTTTTATCTTCTTGATGATCACGTTTCCATTTCATTGGTGTGTGATGGTTCCCTTTCTCCTTTGGAAGTTCATTGTCGCCTTGGTCATCCTTCGTTATCTTCCCTGAAAATTTTGTATCCACAATTTCAGTCTTTGTTTAGTTTGGACTGTGAATCCTGTCAGTTTGCGAAACATCACCGTTCGCATTTAGTTTCTCGAGTGAATAAACAGGCTGAGTCCCCTTTTGACATGGTGCACTCTGATGTTTGGGGTCCTTGCCCTGTTACTTCCCAAACTGGTTTTAGGTATTTTGTTACTTTTGTGGATGACCATTCTCGATGTACTTGGTTGTTTTTAATGAAACATCGTTCTGAGTTGTTTTCTATTTTTTCTTCCTTCTGTGCTGAAATTAAAACTCAGTTTAATAGAACTATTCATATCTTGCAAAGTGATAACGCCAAAGAATACATGTCCAGTTCCTTCCAGTCCTATATGTCTCACAACGACATTCTTCATCAAACTTCTTGTGTTGATACTCCCTCTCAAAATGGGGTTGCTGAAAGAAAAAATAGACATCTTCTTGAGGTTTCTCGGGCACTCCTCTTTCAAATGAAGTTGCCTAAACATTTTTGGGCTGATGCTGTTTCTACAGCTTGTTTTTTGATCAACAGAATGCCTTCTACTGTTCTTAAGGGTGCAACTCCGTACAGTGTCTTGTTTTCCTTCAAAGCTTTATTTCCCGTTAGTCCTCGTATCTTTGGGTGCACTTGTTTTGTGCGTGATGTTCGTCCACACGTTACCAAATTAGATCCCAAATCTCTAAAGTATCTTTCTTGGCTACTCTCGGCAACAAAAGGGGTATCGTTGCTTTTCTCCTGAATTGAACCGCTATCTTATCTCTGTAGATGTTACCTTCTTTGAGAAAACTCCATTTTTTCCCTCATCGGATACATATACAAGTCAGGGGGAGACAGATGATCTCTTAGTTTATGTTATTCATAAAAGTCTTGATTCCACTACAGGACCTCCTATTCAAGAGTCCGCCCCTACTGAACCAGATCCTATGATAGCATCTCCTCCTCCTCCTGCACCGCCACCCTCTCGCCCTCGTTTCAACCAGGTGTATTCCAGAAGGTTGGCTATTACTGACTCGCATCCTCCACCTTCCGCCTCGTCAGAAGCTCCGTCCGCCCCTCCACAGTCTGATCTTGACCTTCCTGTTGCTCTTCAAAAAGGTAAACGCTCATGTACCCATCCCATTTCTTCTTTTGTGTGTTATGATCATATGTCTTCCTTGTCTCGATGTTTTGTGAGTAATCTAGATTCAGTGTCTATTCCTAAAACTGTTGCCCAAGCTTTATCTCACCCTGGTTGGCGAGCAGCAATGGCAGAGGAAATGTCTGCTTTGGATGCGAATGGTACTTGGAATCTTGTAAATCTTCCTGCAGGAAAGAAGGCTATAGGGTGTAAATGAGTTTTCTCTGTTAAAGTTAATCCAGATGGTTCTGTGGCTCGCCTCAAGGCTCGCCTAGTTGCTAAGGGATATGCTCAAGTATATGGTATTGATTATTCGGATACTTTTTCTCCTGTGGCCAAATTATCTTCTGTTCGTTTGTTTATCTCCTTAGCAGCTCGTCATGATTGGCCCCTGCACCAGCTTGATGTTAAGAATGCTTTTCTACACGATGATCTTCAAGAAGAGGTCTATTTGGAGCAACCGCCTGGCTTCGTTGCTCAGGGGGAGAAGGATAAAGTATGTAGGCTTCGTAAGTCTCTTTATGGTTTAAAACAAAGTCCTCGAGCTTGGTTTGGAAGGTTCTGCGAAGTAGTACAAACTTTTAGCATGACAAAGAGTATTTGTGATCATTTAGTGTTTTTCAAGAAGTCTAGTGCTGGAGTAATTCTGCTTGTAGTTTATGTTGATGATATTGTCATTACAGGAAGTGACTCTTTCATTACTTAAACTATTTCTTCAATCCCAATTCCAAACAAAAGATTTGGGTCCCTTGAAGTACTTCCTAGGGATTGAAGTATTTAGGTGTAAGCAGGGTATATTCTTATCTCAAAGAAAGTATGTTCTTGACCTCTTAAAGGATACTGGAAAACTAGGTGCTAAACCATGTGATGCTCCGATGACACCCAATGTACATCTAACAACTGATGGGGAATTATTTTCTGATCCTGAGATGTATAGGCGATTGATTGGCAAATTGAATTATCTTACAGTGACACGACCAGACATTGCTTACTCAGTGAGTGTCATGAGTCAATTCATGTCATCTCCCACCGTTGCACATTGGGAAGCTTTAGGACAAATTTTGTGTTACTTGAAAAATGCTCCAGGGCGAGGCCTTCTCTATAGCAATCATGGTCATTTGGACATTGAGTGTTTTTCTGACGCAGATTGGGCAGGTTCAAAGGTTGATAGAAGGTCAACTACAGGATATTGTGTTTTTGTGGGAGGAAACCTAGTATCTTGGAAAAGTAAGACACAGAATGTGGTGTCACGCTCCAGTGCTGAATCCGAGTATCGTGCTATGACACAATCTACATGTGAAGTTATATGGATTCGTCAACTCCTAGAAGAAATCGGTTTCAAAACATCCACTGCAAATTTGTGGTGTGATAATAAGGCTGCCATTCATATCGCTTCTAACCCAGTGTTTCATGAACGAACTAAGCATATTGAAATTGACTGTCACTTTATTCGAGAGAAAATACAAGGCATTATCTCTACAGAATATGTCAAGACAGGAGAATAACTTGGTGACATCTTTACAAAAGCTCTAAATGGGTCTCGGGTTAGCTATTTTTGTAATAAGTTGGGCATCCTCAACATATATGCTCCAACTTGAGGGGGAGTGTTAGCTGTACAACCATAAATTAAGTAGTTGTCATTAATTAAGTAGTTAGTAGTTAGGTGTTATACATTAAATACTATCTGTGTATAAATACAGCATTTAATCAATGAGATTAGAGTGTATTTCTTTCTTTCTTTGTCATAACAATTTTAAAATAAAGAAAAAAAGTTTTATCATTATGGAATATTTATATTATTTTTATAGTAAAATGCAAATTTTGACATGCTAAGTACTGTTACTTATCATGTGCAGGCATACAACAAATGAATAGTTTACAGAACAGTAGACAACTAATAGGATTAGGCTCTACTTGACTAAAAGGACTTAAAATAAGACTGAAAATAAAAATTTAAGAAATGAGTCCTTAAAAAACATTCAGAAACATGACAAATAAGAAAAATATCTTTACTTCCTGAAATGGCAATCCCAGAACTTCTACTTACAGAAACATGACAAATAAGACTCAACATTAACGACTAAACCCTAGTCAAGTTCCTAAGTCCTGACTAAGGTTAGTATTATTGGACATATGTCAAATGGGCAAACCTAGAATCTGCTTTGGCATGCTTTTTAAAGACTTGCTGGCTTGCTGCTACCATGTGCCATTAGTTCTCTAACAATCAGTTGGGACAGGAAGGAGAAAAAGAAAAATGAAATGGAAATTATGCTTAGCTGGATTAGTTGGGATCAGGTTGTTTTACTGAACTGGCAGAGTGATGAAGGACAGGTTAAGCAATAGGCTGTCTGATGTTTTTAGTATGCAAAATTCTCAAGTAACAAACAATTGATGAGAATTGGAATCAATAATTAAAAAAAAAAGGGAATAGCTGCTTGGAGTGAGAAAGGAGAGAAATTGGTTGTTATTTTGAAGCATGAACAGCACAAACGTGCTGTAATATTAGGATTATGAAAAGTAAAAAAAAAAAAAAAAGAAAACAACGGTAAAAAAAAAGAAAAAAAGAAAATGGGTTGGAATACAAAAGATGAACTAGGAAATTCAAAACCAAATCAAAATACTCATAGTTCCATGGTCAAAGGCTAACAAATAACTAGTTCTAGAGGCATTTATAAACTTAATGCTTAATCTAATTCCACAAGGATCAGTAAACCCCTTAAAGAAAATCATAAACCACTATTGTACAAGAAGCAAATATATTTAAATAACATATAGTGTGGTGGAGGGAGGGGGAAACTATGGGGGCTAGCACCCATAAACTTGAGCTATCGCTTTGTAGTATACTTTAGCGTTGGATCAAGCAACCATACTCGTGCATTTTGCTTTTACATGTGGCTAAGTTTTCTCTCATAAGCGTGCAATAACCGGTGATTAACTTTCTATTATTTGGAGATCTGATTCAATGTGCATCTGTGAACGCTTCTATTCTAAGGTGACCATTTTTTAAGAAGAAAAGAGATATTCTTGGTGCAGACTTTAAATATCGCAAAATGCAAAAAACATATAAATGAGGCTTACGAGAGTCATGCATAAATTAGCTCACCGGGCTAATTGCATATGTTATATCTGGTCTGGTGTGACAGAGATAAATGAGTCTTCCAACCAATCTCTAATATCTCTCCAAATCTACTGATACACCAAATCCTGCTTGTAGTTTGTGATTGCTTTCAACCAGAGATTTTGCCCATTTGTAACCTATCATGCTAATTTCTTCCAACATATTTATGATATATTTTCTCTTAAGAAATGAAGATTCCATTTTAAGATTTGGTAAATTCTCTTCTTAAAGAATACTACAATTTTCTTAGATCTTTAATTCTCTTGAGCAAGAAGTTTTTTTAGCCAAGTTATCTCGATAAGTGATTTAAAATTTATCCTTAAGAGTTTCAATCTGTCCCAAATATCCAACCATATCTTGTTAATTTTGTTAAAGATGGACAATATCAGACAACCTTATATATCCTTTGTACATTAGTAGTATACAAAATTTTAGCCTTAGTCCTGAATTTATAACAGGTTTTGCATGACGGAAATAGAGTAAGAAGCCTGGATTCTAGTGAATGCCATATGAGACTACATAATTGAGTATCAGTTTTAATCCAAGTGGCCCTTTTTTTTTCTCATTAATAACTGAACTAGTTTTCTTTAAGTGATCTTTATATCCTTGTCCCATAAATTAAAGTTTAATAGAAGTAGCCCATGAAATATAATTTTTACTACCCTTAATCCTTAACTTTAACAGTAGCAATAGCTGGAAAATTAGAAGAGAAAAGAGGTTGGATAGAATTTGAGTTTTCTGAGGCTTTAGCCATTAGGGAAATACCAAAGCAACAATATTTAAACCTGTCTACGGTAGCCTCCAAACACCCAAACCTTGGAGAGAAACCCCCAATACCGAAGTAGGATAATTGGATGAGGTCGGAACCTTGCCGAAAATGAGTATGCAGTGCCGGAGAAGAAGATCAGAGGAAAGGGCATTGAGATATGAGTTGTCACGTTCCAGTGCGTGGGAGAACTGGCTAGAGCTTTGGACGGCGATTGAGGTCCACACGCAACTTCGTCAGTGGTTGGACTTTGGAGATAGGCTGAACTTAGGGGTGGCGCTCCTTCTGAGTGGGGCAGTGAGAGAAGACGATCACCCTTTAGTGGTGATTTAAAGAGGCATTAGCTTCTCTCTTTGAAGAAGCCGAGGAAATGGAGAAACAAGAGTCTGGGTTTTAAGAAAAGAAGAAGAAGAAACAACCTGGTTCAAACCTTAGGTTTTGATACCATTTGAAAATAGGAATTTGAATATCTATTTCTTCATAATTTCATTTCATCAATATACACAGTTACATAAATAGAGTCTTCTAAGCCTAATGGAAACAAAGTCAAATCAAACAAATCAAAGAATTCCTAAACCATAGCAGTAAATCTCTTAAAGTTCAAAGGAGCAAATAAATAAAAGAGAAGATCAAGACATATATTAGCTCACCGGGCTAATTGCATATGTTATATCTGGTCTGGTGTGACAGAGATAAATGAGTCCTCCAACCAATCTCTAATATCTCTCCAAATCTACTGATACACCAAATCCTGCTTGTAGTTTGTGATTGCTTTCAACCAGAGATTTTGCCCATTTGTAACCTATCATGCTAATTTCTTCCAACATATTTATGATATATTTTCTCTTAAGAAATGAAGATTCCATTTTAAGATTTGGTAAATTCTCTTCTTAGAGAATACTACAATTTTCTTAGATCTTTAATTCTCTTGAGCAAGAAGTTTTTTCAGCCAAGTTATCTCGATAAGTGATTTAAAATTTATCCTTAAGAGTTTCAATCTGTCCCAAATATCCAACCATATCTTGTTAATTTTGTTAAAGATGGACAATATCAGACAACCTTATATGTCTTGATCTTCTCGTAAAGTTCAAAGGAGCAAATAAATAAAAGAGAAGATCAAGTTAATTGTTGACTGAAAAGCATTTTTTTTTGCTGTAAAAAGGACAGAAAAATTGTAATCATAAAGAGAGAGAAATTATTGTAAAGATGAAGAAAAAGAGGAAAAAAAGTTGTGTTATGAATGCTCTTTTTTGAGATGCAAATATGCAATTTCTTGTTCTATATTTATATTTAATATTAGTTCATGTTTATGTTTTTATGAATGTTCTTCTTCATTAACTTGTTAAATTCATGCTTTAACTGCCAAAATTCTCTCTCCTCACTTTAAATCCATTTTTCAACAATATCAATTATGGACAAGGTAAAAATTAAAACATAATTATCTTTAGAGTAAATTTGCTACTGAAAAATATCTACAAACAACAAAGGGGGACAAACTTATTTATCTGAGTAATAAATTGCTACTAGAAGTGCCAGAAACCTTTTTGAGAGTGTCAATATCACCTCCCATAAAAATTATGTAGCACATTATAATTTAGTGAAAAAAATTAAATGCCATAATATTTTTTTTTTTAAGCAGTAAATTTTTATTAAAATATGATTAAAAAGGTTACAGCATAGGCATAATGCAACAAAGAAATAAACTATTGCAGGGCTACTACGTAATAGCACAAAGATAAAAACAAAATTTCCGATAAATTAGAAACAAAAGAGACTAGATATAACTTTTTTTAATTCCTCGGGTGACCATTTTTCTAGTCTCGATCTGATTGATTTCCTTGTTCTTCTTGTTCTTTTTCTTTGAGGTTATCAGGGCGAAATCATCTTCAATTGGATATTCAATACCATTAGCTTCTATCTCCCTGATGTCTTCATCATCTACTACAGGGGTTGGAAGAGGAGAATTGGAAGTTGAGGCTGCAGGGATTCTTTTAGCTTCAATGGCAGCCAAAGATTGATTTATAAGTTGTTGGGAAAGTTTGAGGTCTTTTTTAAATTCTTCTAATGAAGAGTAATCTTTATATCTTGATTTCTTTGTAGATTGGAGATTGGTGGCAGCAGTTTTTGGAGAATCTATATTGGGGCTTATGGTTGCTTGGCCCGAAGGTTTAGGAGAAGTATGCTGCTTTACTGTGTCATTTAGTTGAGTGCTTGATTCAGTTACCGCTTTGTTTCTTTGATCAATATGATTAGTGAGGCCAACATTGTCAACCATAGAAGCTGTAGAAGCCTGGTTTTCCAGCTCAGCACGAGTTTCATGCATTGAGACATCATCCTGAACTTTAAGATTAGATGGACCAGTCTTTGTAATATTTTCAGTTTAAGGACATGTTGGTCCAAAGGAGCAAATAAATAAAAGAGAAGATCAAGACATATCTTAAAACAAACTTACAACCTTTAAATGAGCAATATATTCAAATATAAACTTGATTTTTCAAAGAAAATTCTTCTTAAAAAAAATATGCGGGGTTGGTAGCTTAAAAGATCCAGCTTTTCATCAATAAATTTTTTTTTTCAAGAAACATAAAACTCTATAGGCCAACAAAGATTATCTGGGCTCTGATACCATGTTGAAAAATGGATTTAAAGAGAGAAAAGAGAGAGAATTTTGGCAGTAGAAGCATAAATTGAATAAGTTGATGAAGAAGAACATTCATAAATGCATAAGCATAAACTGATATTAAACATAAATATAGAACAAGAAACTGCAGATTTGCATCTCAGAACAGAGCATTCATAACACAACTTTTTTTCCTCTTTTTCTTCATCATCTTTACAATAATTTATCTCTCTTCTTGATTACAATTTTTGCTGCCCGTTCTCTCCTTTTTATAGCAAAAAACATGGCTTTTTAGTCAACAACTAACCTACCTAAGCCCATACTTCTTTTTCTTAAAACAAGGACAACTATTCTTTTTTGCAAGAATGTAATCATACTCCAACAGATATACTTTAGTTTCAATTGCTTCATCTCAAACCCTTTTGTACTAGAATTTTCATCTCAGGAATCTTCTTAGGTGCCTTATTCTCTGTTTCTCTTTATATTCATATTAACAAAGCACTCGATAAAACTCCAAGTTGGATTTCTGAAAAAAATGAATAAAAGATAAATGTGATAGGATGAATGAGAATTCCAGAAGTAAAATTGCGATTATATTGCTTCTTCATTTAATTAAATATTCTTCTTTATTTTTTACTTAAATCAATTAGGCTTTATACTATAATAACTAAAATAACTGATAAAATCTCACCATTCTCTATAATTTTAAAATCAAGAATAATCTAAAAAAAATATTTTCCTAATAAAAGAGAATTTTATTAAACAAATGGAAGAATTCCTTGTAAACATAATTAAATTATAAAAATTTACAAGTTGAATGAGTGGAAGTAAAGTCAAGAAAACAGCATCATAAATTCTTAATACGCGATAACAAAAGAAACAATGTTTAAATTTGATGAAATAACAAACTAAACAAAAAGAATGAAAATGTTAATAAATATAATTATTGTTAATAAAATGTTACTAACCATAAAATGGTGTTGTAATTTTTTGAGTAAAAAATAGAGCTGCCTAACTTAGGTATTTTTTAGTCAAAAATGGAGATGCCTAACTTAAGTGATGGTGGTCAAAAATGGAGGTGCCTAACTTAGGTAAAAGAGATGTCTAACCTTTGACAAATCTCACTAACCATTATGTTCACATGTTATAATTTTCCTATATAAATGGCCCTTTGGCCATTGCTATGTAATGAGAGGAAATTAGAGAGAATAGAAAGAAAATTAATAGAGAGGAAGATCAGAGCGAGTCTAGCAAAAATTAAGTCAAGTAATTTTTATGCTCTTGATCACGTCTATTAGGGAATTTCTTTAAAAGAATTTCTGTTAAAATTCTTGGGGATAATTGGGTGTGAGGTGTGAGTGTTTATAAACGCGGTGTATTTTTCTCCTTAATAGAAGTCTGCAGCAGCTCCGGAGACGTAGGCATAATTGGCCGAACTCCGTTATCAAATTGCATGTTACTATTCCGCATTTATTTTTCGCTTTCCTACTAATCTGGTTTAAGGGAAATAGAGTGATAATATTTATTTCCCAACAACTGGTATCAGAGCCAATGTTTGGAATCCGGCAAAACTACTATTCATCTGTACGGGGGTACTATTCACTGTCAGAAATTTTTTGGAGAATCCAGATTCAAGTGGGAGCGATGGCCACAGATGAAGGAAAAGTGAGAATTGAAAAGTTCGATGGTGCGGACTTTGGCTTTTGGAAGATGCAGATTGAAGATTATTTGTATCAGAAAAAGCTGTATCAACCTCTTTCACAAACGAAACCAGAAGGCATGAAAGAAGAAGATTGGAACCTTCTGGACAGACAAGCTCTTGGAGTTATTAGATTAACATTATCCCGTAATGTTGCTTTCAACATAGACAAGGAAAAGACCACGGCGGGTCTTATGGCGGCTCTCTCCAGCATGTATGAAAAGCCATCAGCCGCAAATAAAGTTCACTTGATGAGGTGGTTATTTAATTTACGAATGGCAGAAGGGGCATCGGTGGCCCAACATCTGAATGAACTCAACACAATCACAATCCAGTTGAGTTCAGTGGAAATTGAATTCAATGATTAAGTTCTGGCTTTAATTCTCTTATCATCTCTGCCAGACAGTTGGAGTGCTACCGTTACAGCGGTCAGCAGATCGTCAAGAAATACCAAATTAAAATTTGACGATGTACGAGATCTGGTATTGAGTGAAGAAATTCGGCGAAGAGAATCAGGAGAAGCATCAACCTCTTCAGCTCTACACACAGAGTCTAGAGGGAGAACTTCAGACAGAAATTCAAACTTTAGTAGATCAAGATCTAGAAGGGGCAAATCTAGATCGGGTAAGAAAGATTTCAAGTGTTATAATTGTGGCAAGAAGGGTCACTTTAAGAAGGATTGCCAAGCTCCGAATAAAGATACCGGCGCACAGGAATCTGTAAACGTGACCAAGGATACAGGCGATGCTATGATTCTAAGCATTAACAGTCCAATTGAATAATGGATGTTGGATTCAGGGGCATCTTTTCACTCCACTCCATGCCGAGAAATCATGGAGAACTATGTCAGTGGTGATTTCGGGAAGGTTCATCTAGCCGATAATGAAATCTTGAAGATCATGGGAAAAGGAGATGCCAAATTAAAGTTGCCAAATGGAACTGCCTGGAAGTTGCAAGGAGTGAGACATATTCTTGGTCTTAAAAGGAATTTGATCTCTGTGGGACAACTTGATGAAGAAGGTTATTGTACGACCTTCATAGATTGTGAATGGAAAATTACCAAAGGAGCACTTGTCATTGCTCGTGGTAAGAAGACCGATACTCTCTATGTAACCTCAAACATAGAGAACATAATCGCAATAGCGGATGATAATTCAAATCTATGGCACCAGAGGCTTGGCCATATGAGCGAGAAAGGGATGAAGGCACTTCTATCAAAGGGAAAGTTGCCAGAACTTAAAAGTGTTGATGTCGGTCTATGTGAAGACTGCATCTTTGGGAAACAAAAGAAGGTCAGTTTCACAAAAACTAGCAAGACACCCCAAATAGAAAAGCTCGAGTTGGTACATACCGATGTATGGGGACCATCTCCAGTTCCATCTCTTGCAGGCTCATTGTATTACGTCACCTTCATTGATGATTCAACGAGAAAGGTTTGGGTGTATTTTCTGAAAAAGAAATCAAAAGTCTTTGATACATTCAGAAAATGGAAAGCCATAGTGGAAAATGAAACTGGCTTGAAAGTTAAGCGATTGAGGTATGACAATGGAGGGGAGTACAGAGATAAAAGGTTCAGAGAATTTTGCGCAAGCAGCGGAATCAAGATGAAAAAAACAGTTCCTATGACACTGCAGTAAAACGGCGTAGCTGAGCGCATAAACAGAACTCTGAATGAACGTGCCAGAAGCTTGAGGATACACGCCGACTTGCCCAAGAATTTATGGGCTGAATCTGTCAACACCGCGGCCTACATGATCAACCGTGGGCCTTCAGTACCTCTGGATAGTGAAATACTAGAGGAAGCATGGAGCAAAAAAGAGGTAAACCTTTCACACTTAAGAGTGTTTGGTTGTATCTCTTACATACATATAGATTCTGCTGGAAGAAGTAAACTTGATGCCAAGTCTAAAAAATTTGTCTTTGTTGGATATGGTGGTGATGAGTTCGGTTACCGGTTTTGGGATTATAAAAATCGGATGATCGTAAGAAGCCGAGATATCATATTCAATGAGAATGTGATGTACAAAGATAGGCTAACAGCAGAATCAAGCAGCTCCAAGATAGATGCTGAAAATAAGGAATTTGCTGAGTTCGAGGAGATTTTTGGAAATAATGTTCAGAATAGTCCTGAAGCAGAGGAGCCAAGCATGCCGCAACTGAGACACTCCTCCAGAATTCCTAGACAAACCCAACGTTACTCGCCTTCTTTGCATTACTTGTTGCTGAGAGACAATGGTGAACCAGAGTGCTACGATGAAGCAATGCAAGTGAAGGATTCAGTCAAGTGGGAGTCTGCAATGAAAGATGAGATAGACTCACTCATGTCAAATCAGACATGGGAATTAGCTGAACTAACACAAGGCAAGAAAGCACTCCGCAACAAGTGGATTTACAGGATCAAAGAAGAGCATGATGGGAGTAGACGCTACAAAGCAAGATTGGTTGTAAAAGGTTTTCAGCAAAAGGAAGGTGTTGACTATACTGAAATTTTTTCTCCAGTCGTGAAGCTTACGACAATCAGACTGGTGTTGAAAATAGTAGCTGCAGAGAATTTACATCTTAAACAGTTAGAGGTAAAGACAACATTTCTTCATAGAGATTCGGAGGAAGAGATCTACATGAAGCAGCCAGAAGGCTTCATTAATGCAGGCAAGAAAATTCTGGTGTGCAGGTTGAAGAAAAGTTTGTATGTTTTGAAACAAGCTCCTAGACAGTGGTACAAGAAGTTTGATAGCTTTATGGGCAGCAGCGGTTTCACAAGATGCCAAGCAGATCATTGTTGCTACATTAAGAAGTTTGACAATAGCTTTATCATTTCATTGTTATACGTTGATGACATGCTCGTTGCAGGTTCAAACATGCAAGAGATTAAAAATTTAAAGCAGAAATTGTCAAAGCAGTTTGCAATGAAAGATCTGGGTGCTGCAAAGTAGATTCTTGGAATGAGGATCAAGAGAGACACGAAGTCGGGGACTTTGATGTTGTCACAGGCTGAGTACATCACCAAAGTACTAGCCAGATTCAACATGCAAAATGCTAAACCAGTGAGCACACCTTTAGGTGTTCATTTCAGACTCCAAAGAACAGTCACCGAAGACGGAGGAGGAACGTGCACACATGGCAAAGGTGCCGTATGCGTCAGCAATTGGGAGTTTGATGTATGCCATGGTTTGTTCCAGGCCAGATATTGCTCAGGCAGTGGGAGCTGTTAGCAGGCACATGAATAATCCAGGCAAGGTTCACTGGGAAGCAGTCAAGTGGATCCTCAGATATCTTCGGGGTACCACAGATAAGGCACTTTGTTTTCAAGGTGGAGATACGACACTAGCAGGCTATGTGGATGCCGACTTAGCCGGAAATGTTGACGTCAGAAAGAACACTACAGGGTATGTCTATACTCTAGGATGTACCGCAGTGAGCTGGGTCTCTCAACTACAGAAGATAGTTGCTCTCTCCACAACTGAAGCAGAATATGTCGCTATCACGGAAGCCAGCAAGGAGATGATCTGGCTCCAAAGTTTCTTGGAAGAACTAGGCAAGAAACAAGAAAATAATATTTTGCATTGCGACAGTCAAAGTGCCATACATCTAGTAAGGAATCCGTCTTTTCATGCCAGAACGAAGCATATACAGTTGCGATATCACTTTATCCGGTCACTTCTGGAAGATGGGATTTTGAAACTTGAGAAGATCAGTGGAATTCAAAATCCAGTAGACATGTTAACGAAGACGGTGTCGACTGACAAACTGAAGCTGTGTTCAGCTTTAGTTGACCTGCAGTAGAAGTAGATCGTAGAAGAGCTGTTGCATAGATCGAGGTGTGAAGACTGATTGAAATCAGTCTTCAAGTGGGAGATTGTTAATAAAATGTTAATAACCATAAAATGGTGTTGTAATTTTTTGAGTAAAAAGTAGAGGTGCCTAACTTAGGTATTTTTTGGTCAAAAATGGAGATGCCTAACTTAAGTGATGGTGGTAAAAAATGGAGGTGCCTAACTTAGGTAAAAGAGATGCCTAATCTTTGACAAATCTCACTAACCATTATGTTCACATGTTATAATTTTCCTATATAAATGACCCTTTGGCCATTGTTATGTAATGAGAGAAAATTAGAGAGAATAGAAAGAAAATTAATAGAGAGGAAGATCAGAGCGGGTCTAGCAAAAATTAAGTCAAGTAATTTTTGTGTTCTTGATCACGTCTATTAGGGAATTTCTTTAAAAGAATTTATGTTAAAATTCTTGGGGATAATTGGGTGTGAGGTGTGAGTGTTTATAAACACGGTGTATTTTTTTTCTTAATAGAAGTCTGCAGCAGCTCCGGAGACGTAGGCATAATTGGCCGAACTCCGTTATCAAATTGCGTGTTACTATTCCGCATTTATTTTTCGCTTTCCTGCTAATCTGGTTTAAGGGAAATAGAGTGATAATATTTATTTCCCAACAATTATGATAGAAAGAAAACAAGTATCAAAGTTGTTTCCTTCTGGATCTTCCCTTTCCTTCCTCATATCAACATTGACAGCAAGACCTTTTATTTTTCCCCTTTTTCTAATTTCTTCACTAATCACCTCTCTGACCTCTATTCTTCTTCTTCTTCTTCTTCTTTTGAATTTATTTTTGCTTTGTACCAATTTTTCTTTCGAAACAAGAAGCAAAAATAATCCCAATTTGGTTTCTAAAATTCCAATTCATCCTGCAACATTATTCTTTACTTTTTAAAAAAAAAAAAAAAAGAGAAATCCAACTTGGAGTTGTACTGAGAGTTCTATGATGAATATAAAGAGCAGAAGCGAGTAGGCATAATTGAATTGTTTTTCTTTATCTAAATGAAGGTACTGGTGCAGAAGGGTTTCAAATGAAGAAATTGGGACTGTAGCAGTGAAGAAACTTGGTAAAAGTTAAATGTTTATTTATTTCCTTTTAAGGGTCAATTAAGGGTAGCTTTAGTATTATAAAATCTATACATAGTACTAAAGGGGCAAGATTGTCCATTTGAGTAATAGATTTAATAAAAAGAGTGCCAAAAGCCTTTTGGGGAGTGCTAATATTGCGTTCCAATTTTTAATTGTGGGTGCTTTTTTTTTTTTTTCCAAATCATTCATTTTTTCTCTCAAGCATAAATATATATTTTTAACTATCCAAAAAAACTAAATTTATCTGTTTATACTTGTGGAATTGGCTTTTAATATTTTGTTAATAAAATATTTGATTAATAAAATTTTCTCTATTTTGTATGTAATGAGTGCATTAGAGAAAAAATTGGGGTAGCGCCTATCGAGGGTAAGATAAAAGAGCATAGATTGAGATGGTTTGACTATGTAAAACGTAGACCTAGTGATGCACCGGTTAGGAAAACTGACCTAGTTAAAGTAGAAATAGCTAAGAAAGATAGAGATAGGTCTAAATTAACTTGGACAAAAGTGATACAAAATGATCTTACTATTTTATATTTATCAGAAGAGGCAACTCTAAATTAACTTGAGTGGAAAAAAAAGAAACCATATAGCCTACTCCAATTGACTTAGGATTAAGACTTTGTTGTTGTTGTTGTTGGTTGTATGTTGCCTTGTGACAAATATTAATGGACCTGTGTATCACTGCATACAACGCAAAACATATTTCAATATCTTGCTTCTTCGCTTCTCCTAACCTAACAACAACTAATTGCAACATTTTATTCTTCAACTGCTTGCAGGCTCACACTGTCCTGGAGATGAGCTATACAGAGCAGCAACTTACTGCAGCTGTTGTGTCAAGTAAATTGCGACCTGTTCTTGCTGGTCCTGGGTCTAGGGCATCAGAAAGTATGTTGTCATTGATACAGAGATGTTGGGATGACAATCCTCAAAATAGACCATCTTTTACTGATATTGTTAAGGAACTTGGTCCCATTTTGGAGCATAGGAAGAAATCAATTGGAGAAAGTTCAATGCTTGTTGAACCTTCTATTTTACAGGGTGATCAGCTCATTGATGGCACCAACAACATTCAAACACTTCATGAGAGTGTTAACTGGTCCGATCTGGGAGCACAATCATCAAAGAAAGCTTCTTTGGGAGTTAATTCTGGTTTGAGAATTTGGTGTGACTCTCCATATGATTCTACTGCTTATCATCCGGTACTTTATTGGGGATCATTTGCTACTTGTGGGAGAAGGGAAACTATGGAGGATATGCACTTTCTTATGCCGCACATGTGCAATGAAAAGGATATCCATGTTTTTGGTATCTTTGATGGTCATCGAGGTGTGCTATGACATTATACTAATGCTACTGAATTTCAGAAGAATAGTTCGAATGACCACTAGAGCTTGGTAGACAATTAATTTGGAAACCTTGAGACAAACTTATTGGTATAATCTTTGTGATCTGATGAATTGATTCCTAGATAAAGATAAGAGTACAAAAGAGCACATTATCTTGGGATAATTTAGTATTGCAAGATCATCTTTCCTTAGAGATTTGCATTCTGTGCCTAGTTTTGCTTTATCTTTAGTATGTCTCATAAAAGAGGATCCTTGTGAATTTGACCGACTTTACTTAAAATCTTTATATAGGTAAAATTTATGTTGATCATTCAAAGAATCAGTCTACTGTGATTAACCATTGTTCTAAATGCTGATGACAGAAAGCTTGGGAAAATATAACTCCACATGTTGATTTGACATATGATTAGATCATAGAAACCCTATTAGTTGGAAGCAGGAAATGGAAAGGGATAAAAAATTTTCTTGCGTTAATATGAGTCTCGTATTATTCCCAATTTTCTATTATTCTATTAGGGTTAAGACCATTGTTCTGCCTTGGGTTTCTCAGTTCATTTGATTCTAATGCCTTTATTATGTGGTAATGGTATATATGTCAATTGATCATATGCAGGTGCAGCAGCTGCTGAGTTTTCAGCTCGGGCTTTTCCAGGATTTCTGCACAGTTTAGCTGACATAAGCAGGTTTGTTCTTTTGGAGGCTTTTTTTTAAACATCTCCTACTACATAGCTATATGATATGTTTTTTAAGTAGTCAAATTCTTTGTATATATGCAGTCCCACTGATGCATTATTTGAAGCATTTGTTAGCACAGACGTTGCATTTAGAAATGCAATGGATTCTAATCGTAAATCCAAGGGATTTATTTGGAAAGATCAGCATCCTGGTTGCACTGCTGTCGTTGCTTTGATAGTTAGAAACAAGCTTTTTGTTGCTAATGCTGGTGATTGTAGGACAATTTTATGTCGGCATGGCCATGCCATTCCTCTAAGTAAGGTGAAGACTAAATGAACTAGTTTATAAAATTCTATTTTATTTTATGGGATCTTATTCTTGATTTCAACGATTAGGATCATGTTGCAAGCTGTTTTGAGGAAAGGGAGCGTGTTTTTAATGCAGGAGGAGAAGTTAAATGGCAAGTTGATACTTGGAGAGTTGGTCCTGCTGCACTCCAGGTTTTTTTTCTTTATCTTTCATGATCTTTATGTGATCTATGATATGACAGCATATTCCTGTAAGTGGATTGTTTATTTCTCTGGTTTTGTGCTGAACATATATTTTCATGTTGTACATTTTTTTTTAAAATTTTGGAGAATAAGTCTATATATAGGCTGTTTTACTTGACAGATTGAGGACAATGTTTTAATATTCTGATGGAAAGAAAAATATTCAAGTAAGAAAAGAGGAAAATAACCAAGAAATCTTGCCATTGAATGTATATTCACTTTCTGCCAGAAATCTGGCATATTTTCTAGTTTTCCCCACCAAAATACATTGATCCAACACAGTAATTTGCATATGGTTGCCATTCATAGACCAACAGGGGAATCTTGCCGTAGTTGTGTGTGTGTCGGTGTGTGTGTATATATATAATTTGTAAAGCTGTCTTCCAGTCTCTATGGTGGCTATATTTGACTTCCTAGACTTGTTAGGTACTAATTCCTTTGGTCCGACATTAGTAATTGTATATATTTAAATCTTTTGTATGGAATAAAACATAAGATTACATCTGATTACATGGTATTAGAGCTGGAAGGCTAAATCCTTTTGTGTTCCAAATTTCTGGGTTTTCTAGGTCTTTCGGTTTTTGGGTTTTCCTTACTGCCTCTTCGTGGTCCACTGATAGAGTGCCCATTTTGTCTCACCGCCATCACAGAGGGAGGCAAAGCCTCATCTCCAGCTGGATTGTATGTCTCTAGTGACTAGATGTGCAGTGCCATTCATGGGTCACTGTTACTACCTCTTCATGGGTCACTGTTAAAGTGCCCATTTGGTCTCACCGTCACGACAGAAGGAGGTGGAAACTCATATCTTGCAAGACAATATATCTCAAGTGACCAGTATGCAGCACGTGGCTCTCATGTGTCGGTTCCTATTTTGGCCTGTTCCTCAAGCATCGGCAAGTGGAGTGTGAGCCAGCCGTTGGTTCTTGAACTTATCTCTCCGGCATCTCATCAAATTTTCCAGATTGCTTTTGTGGGTTTGCAGTCCTTCGTTGACTGCAATACTTGTTCAGTTTATTCTGAGGCTCAGCTGTTTCTCGGGTGTAAGCCTTCAATCTGTTAAGCTTCAGCTTGGGTTTTGTTTTTCTCTGAATTTTAAGGAGTGGTTCGGTGGCTTCTATTGGTTAATCTGTCTTGGATTGAAAAATGGGGGTTCAGCTTCTTTGAGGTATTTTCTTGAAATATTTTGCCTACTTGTTTGCTGTGTTCTCTCATTGGTTGGATAATTTCTGATTCTGCACTGTGGCTATTTGGGTTATTGGTTAGGAGCTGTTGGTTTCTTTGCTACCACTTGCCTACCAATGCCAAACTCAGGTGGAGAATGAACATTGCTCTTGGCGCCCTTACGATAGTTTATAATCGGCCAGCAGTAAACTTGGATAATTTGATTAGAAAAGAGAGAAAGAGATTGGAAGGAAGAATATTGAGGTAGAATTAGGCAAGAACAGATGAGACAAAGAAAGAGGAAGAGAGAATAGTGAATATTGATATTTCATTGATTGATCCTATTCCTTTGATTTGTACATGATATAACCAGAGCAAAATGATAAATATGACAGTAGGGAATAATCAACTAACTTTCTAAAATTTCTCATTTTCTGCCACCTATATCTGCAGAAATTCTAGAATGCCAGAATCTGTTATATTTGTCTTATCGACAGCTAATCATTAGTTCATCATAGCTCAATATTCCTCTTTCGACTCCTATATATGACAATGCCCTCTCCTTTAAGCCATTCTTGTTCCCAAGAATGCATAAAGTTTGGAAATTACTTCTCAATGAAGCTTATGTCTTCCCAAGTTGAATCTATAGCTGGAAGGTTAATCCATTCACCAATACATGCTGTATGTGCTGGTTATCCTTCAGGTCTAGTAATTACTTCCCCATGATGCATTTCTGGCAGCAGAGTTATTTGTACCTCATTAGAGCCAAGTTTCTTCTAGTTGGTGGTAATTTTAGTTTATAAGCTACAGGCCCAATCTTCTTGGTTATCTCATAAGGTCCATAGTATTTGGCTGCCAATTTTAAATTCTTCCTTACAACAATGGAAGCCTGCCTATAAGGCTGTAACTTCAAATATACCATATCTCCCACCAAAAACTCCCTCTCACTTCTCTTTTGATCAGAAAAAAATTTCATTCTTTGCTGGGGCTTCTGTAAATTCTTTTTAAGAAGGGTTTGAACATCCTCTCTTTCCTTCATTAACTCATCCACAACAGCAACTTGGCTCTCAACATTAATAACACTGGGCGGGGAAGGATTATATCCATAGAGAGCTTTAAAGGGTGTCATGTTAATGGATGAATTATAAGTGATATTAAAATAACTCCTTCAAGAATTAAAATGGAAAGAAGTTAAAAGCATGAAGCTGATATGCGACAATTAGGCTACACGTCACATTGCATCTAATTTAGTATTTCATGACAGAACCACGCATATAGAAGTTGATTATCATTTTGTCAGGTAGAAGATCAAGTTAGGAAGTGTCACCACAAAGTCCGTCTTTTTACTCTCTTAGAGGACCAAGAATTAAATATATTTGTAACAAACTTGGAACATATGATTTGTATGCTCTAGTTGGAGAGAGAGTGTATAAATATAGGAAGATTTAGGAAGATTTATTGCTATAATTTAGGGATTTTAGAATCTAATTTCCTAAATTAGATGTGGAGAGTTGTGTATATATGTATCTGTGTTCATTGAGGAATATATGAAATAATTTAGGGATTTTGGAATCCCTCTTCTACAATTCTCAAGTTTCCTATTGAGCCTCTCTGTCTGACCATTAGTTCGAGGATGATTGGCAGTGCTAGTGCAATTTAACCCCAAACAACTTAAAAAGTTCACCACATAATAAACTAGTAAAAAGTTTATTGAGAGAGACTATGTAACTTACAAATGTTGAGAAATTGTTTATCTACTGCTTCTGTAAATGGATGTGAGAGAGAGATGAAGTGAACTGATTTTGTGAAACTATCAACCACTACCAGGATAGTATCAAATCCTCTCGACTTTGTTAGTTGCTCAATGAAGTCCATGTTAATAAAATGTTACTAACCATAAAATGGAGTTGTAACTTTTTGACTTAAAAATAGAGGTGCCAAACTTAGGTATTTTTTGGTAAAAAATGGAGATGCATAACTTAAGTGATGGTGGTAAAAAATGGAGGTGCCTAACTTAGGTAAAAGAAATGCCTAACCTTTGACAAATCTCACTAACCATTATATTCACAGGTTATAATTTTCTATATAAATGGCCCTTTGGCCATTGTTATGTATGAGAGAAAAATTAGAGAGAATAGAAAGAAAATTAATATAGAGGAAGATCAAAGCGGGTCTAGCAAAAATTAAGTCAAGTAATTTTTGTGCTCTTGATCACGTCTATTAGGGAATTTCTTTAAAAGAATTTCTATTAAAATTCTTAGGGATAATTGGGTGTGAGGTGTGAGTGTTTATAAACACGGTGTATTTTTCTCCTTAATAGAAGTCTGCAGCAGCTCCGGAGACGTAGGCATAATTGGCCGAACTCCGTTATCAAATTGCGTGTTACTATTCCGCATTTATTTTTCGCTTTTCTACTAATCTGGTTTAAGGGAAATAGAGATAATATTTATTTCCCAACAACTGGTATCAGAGCCAATGTTTGGAATCCGGCAAAAATACTATTCATCTGTACGGGGGTACTATTCACTGTCGGAAATTTTTTGGAGAATCCAGATTTAAGTGGGAGCGATGGCAACAGACGAAGGAAAAGTGAGAATTGAAAAGTTCGATGGTGCGGACTTTGGCTTTTGGAAGATGCAGATTGAAGATTATTTGTATCAGAAAAAGCTGTATCAACCTCTTTCACAAACGAAACCAGAAGGCATGAAAGAAGAAGATTGGAACCTTCTGGACAGACAAGCCCTTGGAGTTATTAGATTAACATTATCCCGTAATGTTGCTTTCAACATAGCCAAGGAAAAGACCACGGCGGGTCTTATGGCGGCTCTCTCCAGCATGTATGAAAAGCCATCGGCCGCAAATAAAGTTCACTTGATGAGGCGGTTATTTAATTTACGAATGGCAGAAGGGGCATCGGTGGCCCAACATCTGAATGAACTCAACACAATTACAATCCAGTTGAGTTCAGTGGAAATTGAATTCGATGATTAAGTTCGGGCTTTAATTCTCTTATCATCTCTGCCAGACAGTTAGAGTGGTACCGTTACAGCGGTCAGCCGATCGTCGGGAAATACCAAATTAAAATTCGACGATGTACGAGATCTGGTATTGAGTGAAGAAATTCGGCGAAGAGAATTAGGAGAAGCATCAACCTCTTCAGCTCTACACACAGAGTCTAGAGGGAGAACTTCAGACAAAAATTCAAAATTTAGTAGATCAAGATCTAGAAGGGGCAAATCTAGATCGGGGAAGAAAGATTTCAAGTGTTATAATTGTGTCAAGAAGGGTCACTTTAAGAAGGATTGCCAAGCTCCGAAAAAAGATATTGGCGCACAGGAATCTGTAAACGTGACCAAGGATGCAGGCGATGCTATGATTCTAAGCATTAACAGTCCAATTGAATAATGGATGTTGGATTCAGGGGCATCTTTTCACTCCACTCCATGCCGAGAAATCATGGAGAACTATGTCAGTGGTGATTTCGGGAAGGTTCATCTAGCCGATGATGAAACCTTGAAGATCATGGGAAAAGGAGATGTCAAATTAAAGTTGCCAAATGGAACTGCTTGGAAGCTGTAAGGAGTGAGACATATTCTTGGTCTCAAAAGGAATTTGATCTCTGTGGGACAACTTGATGAAGAAGGTTATTGTACGATCTTCATAGATTGTGAATGGAAAATTACCAAAGGAGCACTTGTCATTGCCCGTGGTAAGAAGATTGGTACTCTCTATGTAACCTCAAACTTAGAGAACATCATCGCAATAGCGGATGCTGATTCAAATCTATGGCACCAGAGGCTTGGCCATATGAGCGAGAAAGGGATGAAGGCACTTCTATTAAAGGGAAAGTTGCCAGAACTTAAAAGTGTTGATGTCGGTCTATGTGAAGACTGCATCTTTGGGAAACAAAAGAAGGTCAGTTTCACAAAAAATAGCAAGATACCCCAGGTAGAAAAGCTCGAGTTGGTATATACCGATGTATGGGGACCATCTCCAGTTCTATCTCTTGCAGGCTCATTGTATTACGTCACCTTCATTGATGATTCAACGAGAAAGGTATGGGTGTATTTTCTGAAAAAGAAATCAAAAGTCTTTGATACATTCAGAAAATGGAAAGCCATGGTGGAAAATGAAACTGGCTTGAAAGTCAAGCGATTGAGGTCTGACAATGGAGGGGAGTACAGAGATAGAAGGTTCAGAGAATTTTGCGCAAGCAGCGGAATCAAGATGGAAAAAACAATTCCTATGACACTGCAGCAAAACGGCGTAGCTGAGCGCATGAACAAAACTCTGAATGAACGTGCCAGAAGCATGAGGATACACGCCGACTTTCCCAAGAATTTATAGGCTGAATCTGTCAACACCGCGGCCTACATGATCAACCGTGGGCCTTTAGTACCTCTGGATGGTGGAATACTAGAGGAAGCATGGAGCAAAAAAGAGGTAAACCTTTCACACTTGAGAGTGTTTGGTTGTATCTCTTACATACATATAGATTCTGCTGGAAGAAGTAAACTTGATGCCAAGTCTAAAAAATGTGTTTTTGTTAGATATGGTGGTGATGAGTTTGGTTACCGGTTTTGGGATTATAAAAATCGGATGATCGTAAGAAGCCGAGATGTCATATTCAATGAGAATGTGATGTACAAAGATAGGCTAACAGCAGAATCAAGCAACTCCAAGATAGATGCTGAAAATAAGGAATTTGCTGAGCTCGAGAAGATTTCTGGAAATGATGTTCAGAATAGTCCTGAAGCAGAGGAGCCAAGCATGCCGAAATTGAGACGCTCCTCCAGAATTCCTAGACAAACCCAACGTTACTCGCCTTCTTTGCATTACTTGTTGCTGAGAGACAATGGTGAACCAGAGTGCTACGATGAAGCAATGCAAGTGAAGGATTCAGTCAAGTGGGAGTCTGCCATGAGACATGAGATGGACTCACTCATGTCAAATCAGACATGGGAATTAGCTGAACTAACACAAGGCAAGAAAGCACTCCATAACAAGTGGATTTACAGGATCAAAGAAGAGCATGATGGGAGTAGACGCTACAAAGCAAGATTGGTTGTAAAAGGTGTTGTGAATGTGCTATTTAGTTTGTAAGGGTAGTTAGGTCTTTTGTTAATTGTTTGACCTAATGTATATATATATATCTTGTATTCTTCCTTAGATAATAACAACAAAATAGAGAGCATTCTCTCCAACATGGTATCAGAGCAAATGGGAGAAAATTTGGTGAGAGGACTGTTTTTTTCCGGCTGGGGCTGTGTTTTTTCCGGCTGAACCCTAGTTTTAGGGGCTGCCATTTCTGTTCCGAGGTGTTGCAGGCGTCCAGTAGCGACACAGCCTCCCTCAGCAGATTGCCTAGCCGCCGACCAGCCTTCGCCCGAAGTCCCGTCCCCGGAATCCCAGCACGTGAAGCCCACCCGCCGCCAGAAGTTTCAGACTCTTCTCCACGCGCCGGAGCGTGTAGGCACGTGCCGCCACCTCCGGCCAAAATTTTCCGGCTGGTCTTGCTCCGCCGTGATCGCCCTTGCCGTGCGACTCTCGGTATCCGGTCAGTTCCTCATTTTATAGGATTTTTTTTCTGCTTTGTTATGTTTTGTTCTCGGTGTGGTTACTGCCACTGCTTGCCACTCCAATAGGCTGCTTCCGCTCCATTTTAGATGGCTGACAGTAAGGTGATTCCTCCAAATAAAAATAACGACAATCCTTCGTTACAAATCAGTCAGTTCAAGTTGGACGGTGCCGGAAACTATCTTGCTTGGTCAAGGTCGTGCTATCTATTTATCAATGCAAGAGGTTATACGGGCTATCTCAACGGCTCTAAACTTCGTCCGGCGAAAACTGACACTCAATACAATGTGTGGGAATCTGAAAATTCTCTCATTATGTCATGGCTTTTGAATTCAATGGAACCGAGGATGGCGGCTAGTTTCATAATGCTTGATACGGCAAAAATGGTATGGGATTCTGCTAGGAAGACTTATTTTGGATAAGGAAATGCTGCTTTGGTGTTTGAACTTTGTCTTAAGGTTGAAGGTTTGAAACAAGGGGAGATGACTGTGGATGATTATTATGCCGCTTTAAATGAGGTGTGGAGACAACTAGATTACTATGATGACTTTCATGCTAAATGTGAAGACGATGCAGTTTAGTATCACAAGAAGGTTGAGACTGGGCGTATATTCAAATTTCTAGCAGGATTGAATCCTGAATATGATCCTGTTCGAGTTCAAGTGTTGGGTAGAAACCCTATGTTATCCTTAGAAGAAACTCACGCTTACATTCAGCAGGAAGAGAGTAGGAGGAGAACTATGATGAAAACTCTTATCATTGAAAAAGCTGGGTTAGTAGCATCACCAGCTACTCGCACCATCTCTAAAGAGAATATTCATTTTTATGATCACTGTAAAACTCCTGGGCACCTCAAGGAAAAATGTTGGGAATTGATTGGACGACCAACTTATATTGGTGGTCATGGTAGTGGCCGTGGAAGGGGCGCGGTCGCGGTAGAGGAAGATCAGGGTTATCTCAAAGTGTAGCAAATCAAGCTGAGGTGGCTAGCTCCAGTTCTATTCCTGGTTCTGATGCTCTCTCTACAAGTGACTTATCTGCTGAAGAGTTGCAAGCTTTGAGAAATCTCCTTCGACAGGGTACACCATCCTCATCCAACTCTACCTCTCATTTTTCGCAGTCAGGTGTGGCATTTCTAGTCAATTCTGTTGATGATTCTTGGATTATAGACTCAGGAGCAAACAAACATATGACAGGCTCTTTAGAGAAATTTATAGATTACTCACCATGTTCTAGTCAGGAAAATGTTCGCATTGCAAATGGCTCTTTAGCGCCAATTTCTGGTACAGGTTCTGTTAAGTGTACACCTGACATTGACCTGAACTCTGTTCTTCATATTCCTAGCTTTCCCGTTAATCTCTTATCTGTGCTTGCTATTACCAATGACCTTCAATGTCGAGCTGTTTTTTACCCGACTCATTGCTTTTTGCAGGATCTGAAGTCAGGAGAAATGATTGGTCATGGTAGAGTGCACAATGGTTTGTATCTTCTTGAGAAGAATTCCCAAGCCTTGTTAGGAAAGAGTGGGGATGTGAGTCAAGAAATTATTATGTGGCATAGACGGTTAGGACATCCATCTTTTGTTCTTAAAAGGTTGTATCCTAATCTATTTAGTCGGTGTTCATTTGAAACTTTAGCTTGTGATGCTTGTGAACTAGCAAAACATTCGAGGAATACTTATGTTTCCCATGATAATAAAAGTTCTATTCCTTTTATGACAATTCATTCTGATGTATGAGGACCTAGTCCTATTGTTTCATTGTCTGGCTATCGATGGTTTGTCACCTTTATTGATGATTGTACTAGATTAACATGGGTGTATTTGTTAAAAACGAAGAATGAAGTGTTTTCATGTTTTCAATCTTTTCACCAAATGATTTGCACACAGTTTGATGCTAAGGTGAAAATCCTAAGATCTGATAATGGGACTGAATATATGGATAACATGTTTCAATCTTACTTAGATGCTAGAGGCATTATTCATCAAACTAGTTGTGTCAATACTAGTGCTCAAAATGGGGTTTCTGAATGGAAAAATAGACACTTGTTAGAAGTTACTAGGTCTCTCTTGCTTACTATGAATGTTCCTAAACAGTTTTGGGGAGATGCTGTCCTTTCGGCTGCATATCTAATTAATCGAATGCCCCTTCGAACACTTAATTTTAAGAGTCCCATAGAAGTTTTACGGGGTCACACCTCTTATACTGTTCCACCCAAAATTTTCGGTTGTGTGCTTTGTCCATCATAGATATGGGAGTAAACTTGATCCTAGGGCTTTGAAATGTGTGTTTATTGGTTATTCAGCAACTCAAAAGGGCTACCGGTGTTACCATCCGCCATCCAGAAAATATTTTGTGAGTATGGATGTGACTTTTCGGGAGTTTGAACCTTATTTTTCCCCAACTCCTCTTCAGGGGGAGACTGAAGTAACTGGAGTAGAAGAGGAAGTTGATAAACTAAACCCAATTCCCTTGTTTGTTTTTGTACCTGAGCAATTCAGGAACTTGGTGATTGTTGATGGTGAACAGGACAACCAAATTGATCTTGATGATAGAAGGAAGGGTAGATTAGATAGACCTGATCTGCAAAGGTACACTAGAAAGGAAAAAGGTAAGACCATTATGCATGATTCTAGTGACCAATCATTGCCCCTGCCATCAGTTCCTGATTCAGCAGAGACACCTCTTAATATAAGTACTTCTGATCCTAATCCAGTTATTGATTCTCCTGACCCCGTCAGTGATTCTGATCTTGATGATTCATATGTTCCTATTGCCCTAAGGAAAGGTGTGAGATCATGCACTCATCATCCAATCTCAAAATTTATTTCATATGATAATTTATCTCCATCCTATAGAGCCTTTGTCTTGTCTGTTTCTTCTGTTTCTATTCCACAGAATTGGCAAGAAGCATATCGAGACTCAAAATGGAAGGAAGCAATGATTGAAGAGATGAAGGCTTTAAAGAAAAATGGAACATGGGAACTTGTTGATTCTTTGAAAGATAAGAAAACAGTTGGATGCAAATGGATATTCACGGTAAAACATAAAGTTGATGGCACCGTAGAAAGGCACAAGGCACGATTGGTGGCAAAAGGGTACACCCAGACATATGGGGTGGATTACCAGGAAACATTTGCTCCTGTTGCAAAGATGAATACAGTAAGAATTCTCTTGTCATGTGCTGCCAACCTTAATTGGAATTTGCATCAATTTGATGTGAAAAATGCATTTCTACATGGGGACCTAGAAGAAGAAGTGTATATGGATATACCTCATGGGTTTGAGGATAAGGATACAAAGGGAAAGATCTGCAAATTGAAGAAGGCCCTATACGGTTTGAAGCAATCCCCGAGAGCGTGGTTTGACAGATTGAGTAAAGCCATGGTTTCTTTTGGCTATGCACAAAGTGATGCTGATCATACTTTGTTCTTTAGGCACCACAATGGAAGGATCACGTTGCTTGTAGTTTATGTCGATGATATGGTGGTGACTGGAGATGATATTGAGGAGGTTCGTCGCTTAAAGAAGTTGTTAGCAAGAGAATTTGAGATTAAAGACCTTGGAGACCTACGATACTTTCTTGGAATAGAAGTGGCCAGATCCGAAAGAGGAATTTTTATTTCCCAAAGGAAATATATCCTAGATCTCTTGAAAGAAACTGGTATGTTGGGTTGTAAACCCAGTGACTCTCTCGTGGACGTCAATTGCAAACTCCAGGCAGGAGTATGAGAACCAGTTGACATTGGCCAATATCAAAGATTGGTTGGTCGATTAATCTATCTGTCTCATACCAGACCGGACATTGCATTTGCAGTCAGTCGAGTTAGCCAGTATATGCATGACCCTCGTAATTGCCATCTTGAAGCTGCCTTACGCATTTTAAGGTATCTTAAATCTGCCCATGGGTGAGGGTTACTTTTCTCAAAACATGGGCACCTTGACATTGAAGCTTATACAGATGCAGATTGGGCCAGATCACTAGATGATCGTAGGTCAACCACAGGCTATTGTACATTTGTTGGAGGTAATTTGGTTACATAGAGGAGTAAAAAACAAACTGTGGTTGCCCGTTCAAGTGCTGAAGCTGAGTTTAGAGCTATGGCACAAGGAGTGTGTGAAGTATTATGGCTAAGGAAGCTAATGGATGAGTTGGCTATTTCCAAGCTTGGAACTTCTATCTTGTTTTTCGACAACAAGGCTGCTATTAGTATTGCTCAAAATCCTGTTCAACATGACAGGACGAAACACATAGAGATTGACCGACATTTCATAAAGGAAAAAATCACTCAAGGTTTATTGAAACTCACTCATGTGACCTCGAGCAATCAAGTTGCTGATGTGCTCACTAAAGGATTAAATTCTACGCTCTTCCAAACCTTATTGTGCAAGTTAGACATGTGTAATATCTATGTACCAACTTGAGGGGGAGTGTTGTGAATGTGCTATTTAGTTTGTAAGGGTAGTTAGGTCTTTTGTTAATTGTTTGACCTAATGTATATATATATCTTGTATTCTTCCTTGGATAATAACAACAAAATAGAGAGCATTCTCTCCAACAAAAGGTTTTCAGCAAAAGGAAGGTGTTGACTATACTGAAAGATTTTCTCCAGTCATGAATCTTACGACAATCAGATTGGTGTTGAAAATAGTAGCTGCAGAGAATTTACATCTTGAACAGTTAGATGTAAAGACAGCATTTCTTCATGGAGATTTGGAGGAAGAGATCTACATGAAGCAGCCAGAAGGCTTCATTAAGGCAGGCAAGAAAAATCTGGTGTGCAGGTTGAAGAAAAGTTTGTATGGTTTGAAACAAGCTCCTAGACAGTGGTACAGGAAGTTTGATAGCTTTATGGGCAGCAGCGGTTTCACAAGATGCCAAGCAGATCATTGTTGCTACATTAAGAAGTTTGACAATAGCTTTATTATTTTATTGTTATACGTTGATGACATGCTCGTTGCAGGTTCAAACATGCAAGAGATTAAAAATTTAAAGCAGAAATTGTCAAAGCAGTTTACAATGAAAGATCTGGGTGCTGCAAAGCAGATTCTTGGAATGAGGATCAAGAGAGACACGAAGTCGGGGACTTTGATGTTGTCACAAGCTGAGTACATCACCAAAGTACTAGCCAGATTCAACATGCAAGATGCTAAACCAGTGAGCACACCTCTAGGTGTTCATTTCAGACTCTCCAAAGAACAGTCACCGAAGACGGAGGAGGAACGTGCACACATGGCAAAGGTGCCGTATGCGTCAGCAATTGGGAGTTTGATGTATGCCATGGTTTGTACTAGGCCAAATATTGCTCAAGCAGTGGGAGCTGTTAGCAGGTACATGAATAATCCAGGCAAGATACACTGGGAAGCAGTCAAGTGGATCCTCAAATATCTTCGGGGTACCACAGATAAGACACTTTGTTTTCAAGGTGGAGATACGACATTAGCAGGCTATATGGATGCCGACTTAGCCGGAAATGTTGACGTCAGAAAGAACACTACAGGGTATGTCTATACTCTAGGAGGTACCGTAGTGAGCTAGGTCTCTCAACTACAGAAGATAGTTGCTCTCTCCACAACTGAAGCAGAATATGTCGCTATCACGGAAGCCAGCAAGGAGATGATCTGGCTCCAAAGTTTCTTGGAAGAACTAGACAAAAAAAATAAGAAAATAATGTTTTGCATTGCGACAGTCAAAGTGCCATACATCTAGCGAAGAATCCGTCTTTTCATGCCAGAACGAAGCACATACAGTTGCGATATTACTTTATCCGGTCACTTCTGGAAGATGAGATTTTGAAACTTGAGAAGATCAGTGAAACTCAAAATCCAGCGGACATGTTAACGAAGACGATGTCGACTGACAAACTGAAGCTGTGTTCAGCTTCAGTTGGCCTGCTGTAGAATTAGATCGTAGAAGAGCTGTTGCATAGATCGAGGTGTGAAGATAGATTGAAATCAGTCTTCAAGTGAGAGATTGTTAATAAAATGTTACTAACCATAAAATGGAGTTGTAACTTTTTGAGTAAAAAATAGAGGTGCCTAACTTAGGTATTTTTTGGTCAAAAATGGATATGCCTAACTTAAGTGATGGTGGTAAAAAATGGAGGTGTCTAACTTAGGTAAAAGAGATGCCTAATCTTTGACAAATCTCACCAACCATTATGTTCACATGTTATAATTTTCTTATATAAATGGCCCTTTGGCCATTGTTATGTATGAGAGAAAAATTACAGAGAATAGAAAGAAAATTAATAGAGAGGAAGATCAAAGCGGGTCTAGCAAAAATTAAGTCAAGTAATTTTTGTGCTCTTGATCACGTTTACTAGGGAATTTCTTTAAAAGAATTTCTGTTAAAATTCTTGGGGATAATTGGATGTGAGGTGTGAGTGTTTATAAATACGGTATATTTTTCTCCTTAATAGAAGTCTGCAGCAGCTCCGGAGACGTAGGCATAATTGGCCGAACTCTGTTATCAAATTGCGTGTTACTATTTCGCATTTATTTTTCGCTTTCCTACTAATTTGGTTTAAGGGAAATAGAGTGATAATATTTATTTCTCAACAGTCCATGCTTATCCCAAGCAATAAAAGGTAATGGTAATGGCTAAAGCAGGTAATGGTAATGGTAATGGTAATGGCCTGGATAGGGGCAAAATTCTCTTTCTTGTATCTGCTACACATGAAGAATTTGAGAGGATGAATTTGTAATGGAATTAGGATGAATTTGTAGAGAGGAATCCTATTCTAACATTCCCCCACAAGCTAAAGCGTATATATCATAAGCTCCTAGCTTGTTACAAATATATTCAACCTGAGGTCCTTTTAGAGCTTTAGTTAGAATATTTGCCCATTGGTTATTTGAATTAACAAAACTGATAGTAATGCATCTTGATTCAATCTTTTGTTTGGCAAAATGACAATCTATTTCTATATATTTCGTCCTTTCATGGAAGATTAGATTTGAAGCAATATGGAGTGCTGTTTGATTATTGCAGATCAATTTCATTGGATCCTCACCTTCAAGCCTTAATTCCTAAAGCTGTTTTAACCAAATAAGTTCATAAAAAACTAACATCTTGTTTTTTACTTTTCCATGAGATGAGATTCCATCTAATAAATACACAATATCTCAAAGTTGATCGTTGATGCGAGGGAGATCCTGCCCAATTAGTATCCAAATACCTGACAATTTGTGTCTGTCCTCTATCTTCATGCAACAAATATTGTCTGAGAACTCCTTTGATATATTTGAGGATGCATACAACAGCATTTCAATGACTATCACATGGAGTTCTATGGAATTAACTTGCCACACTTAATGCAAAATAAATATCTAGATGTGTGATAGTGAGATAACTTAGTTTTCCACCCAACCTTTGATACTGACCAAGGTCTTTCAGTAGCTCTCCTGTCCAGGAACAAATTTAACATTTGGATCAATAAGAGTTTCTACAGGCTTACAATCCAACATCCCAGTTTCTTCTAAAATATCTAAGGCATATTTTCTTTGTGAAATAGCAATGTCTGTAGTTGACTAAGCTACCTCAATGTCCAAAAAATATTTCAACTTGCCCAAGTCTTTAGTTTGAAAATGATTGAAAAGATAATGTTGGAGTTGGGTAATTCCTTTATGATCATAACCTATTATGGTAATATCTGTTGGGAAATTGAGGTGATTATCACTCTATTCCTTTAGGCCAGATTAGTAAGAGAGCGAAAATAAATGCGGAATAATAACACAGAATTTGATAACAGAGTTCGGCCAATTATGCCTATGTCTCCGGAGCTGCTGCAGACTTATATTAAGGAGAAAAATACAATGTGTTTACAAACACTCACAACCCTCACTCAATTATGAACAAGAATTTTTCCTCACAAAATTCTCTCAAAGACACTCTCTTCTCTTTACTTCTTCAATTTTTAAGGTGTATCCTCAAAATGAGGGAGATGAGTTTATATAGGCTTCAAAAAACATGGGTTGGTGAAATTAGTCAATAAATTAGGCACCTCCATTTTGACAATTACCTAAATTAGGCACCTCCATTTTTTACTTTGACAATTCCCCAAATTAGGCACCTTCACTTTTGACAATGTCCTTGTTAGATATATTTGGTACAGAATAAAGCAAGGTTCCTTAATATTAGGAGTGTTTTTAGGAGAATGTTTTTAGGAGTAAATATAGGAGACTTGTTCCCCACTTTAGAGCCTTTACTTGTATATATATATTCATGTAACCTTGTAACCTAAGAGCTAAGATATACATAGAGAATTCTTCCTTCTCTGCTGTGTTAACTTGGTATCAGAGCAAATTTAGGGGCTGGAAAATTTCTGTGTGAGCTTCCTGCAGTGAGGGGCTGGAAAATTTAGGGTTCTCTTTGGGGCAGTTTGGTTTGTGGTCTAGGTCATACACCTAGGACCATTTTTAGTTCTCACCTCCACCTTCAGAAGTAGCACAGGGGTCGTATCGGCCGGTCCCCGAAGTCCGGCGGCCATCCTACCGGCGAGTGGCTGTCACGTGCCGTCAGAACCATTTCCGGCAGTTTCACGCGCCGGCGCGTGGGAGCGCGTGGCTGCATTTCTGGTGAACTTTTTTTTTGTTTTCCGGCGTCGCAGTGGACCCAGCTGCCCATCCCGGTGGTCGGTTCTGGCATTCTGGTGATTTCCGATCTGTGAACAGTACTCAGTGAACAGTAATCCGACCTGTGAACAGTAATCAGGTTCCTAGTCTTCTGTTTTTCTGCATTTTTTTTTAGCTGCTGATTCCGTTGGATTTGTTGAAATTCTGGTCTTGTGGAATTGTTTTTGGTAATACTCTTTGGGTATTCTTTTGGATTTGTTGTTACATTTAACTTGTGGTGCATTTCGTCATGGATGATAAGAAAATTATTGATGTGCTTCCAGTAGTTAATAAGATCACAGAACACCAGTTGAATGAAAACAATTTCCTAGAATGGCATAAGACTATTAAAATTTATTTGAGAAGTGTAGATAAGGATGACCACCTGACGGATGATCCACCACAAGGTGATGCTAGAAAACTTTGGGTAAGAGAAGATGCCCGATTATTTCTGCAAATACAAAACTGTATTGGTCGTGATGTGGTTGGTTTGATTGGTCATTGTGAGTTTGTCAAAGACTTAATGGAGTATCTCGAATTTTTGTACTCGGGTAAAGGAAATTTGAACCGTATGTATGATACTTGTGTGGCATTATATCGAGCTGAGCAAAGGGACAAGCCTCTTACAGTGTATTTTGGGGAGGTAAAAAGGATTATTGAGGACCTTAATGTCTTAATGCCTTTTAGTCCAGACATTAAGGTCCAACAGAGTCAACGAGAGCAGATGGGTGTCATGTGTTTTCTTGCAGGTTTATCTCCAGCATTTGAAACGGCTAAGTCCCAAATTCTCTCTGGTAGTGAAGTTCCTAATTTGAGGGAAACATTTTCTCGAGTGCTCCGAAGTGAAGGTTCACATCCAATGACATCCGCTCCTAGTGCTCTCGTGAGTCGAGATTCCGGACAGTATGGAAATCCGGGTAAAGGGGGGAATAATCGTGGGAGTACTGGTCATCGGGACTCAAATGTTATATGTTACTACTGTCATGAACCAGGCCATACTAAACGTTTCTGTAAGAAGCTGTTAAACAAGCAGTCTCGAGCCAATATGGCTAGTCAAGAATGTGCATCTAGCTCTTCAGATACTGTGACAATATCTGCAGCAGAATTTGCTGAGCTCTCTAAATATCGCGCTTCCAAGCCTGTGGACTCTTCCATTGCTGCTGCTGCTAAATCAGGTATCTCTAGCACACCAGGTTGGGTCATTGATTCTGGTTGCACAGACCACATGACAGGTAACCCGAGTCTCTTATCTTCATTAAAGAAACCTGATATTCATCGTTATGTTACTTTAGCCGATGGATCTAAAACTTGTGCTACTGGTATTGGTACTGCCAACCCAACTCCATCTCTTCCGTTATCAAAAGTCTTGTGTATACCTAAGTTTTCATTTAA
The DNA here is from genome assembly GCA_947685225.1 of Garcia nutans. Classification (NCBI taxonomy): domain Eukaryota; kingdom Viridiplantae; phylum Streptophyta; class Magnoliopsida; order Malpighiales; family Euphorbiaceae; genus Garcia; species Garcia nutans. The sequence goes on from CANTUV010000024.1 coordinate 25,774,352, forward strand.
TTTGTTGTCGGTTAGCACAATTACTGAAACATTAAATTGTTGTGTTACATTTTTTCCTGTCAATGTTGTGTTTCAGGATCTTTTGACGAGGCGGATTATTGGTAGAGGACACAAGTCGAATGACCTTTATCTTCTTGATGATCAAATTTCCACTTCGTTGGTGTGTAATGGTTCCCTGTCTCCTTCAGAAGTTCATTGTCGCCTTGGTCACCCCTCGTTGTCTTCCTTAAAAAAGTTGTATCCACAATTTCAGTCTTTGTCTAGTTTAGATTGTGAGTCATGTCAGTTTGCGAAACATCATCGTTCACATTTAATTCCTCGAGTGATTAACCGGGCTGAGTTCCCTTTTGAGAGAGTACATTCTGATGTTTGGGGTCCTTGTCCGGTCACTTCCCAAGCTGGTTTTATGTACTTTGTTACTTTTGTGGATGATCACTCTCGGTGTACTTGGTTATTTTTAATGAAAAATCGTTCTGAGTTGTTTTCGATTTTTTGCTCCTTTTGTGCTGAAATTAAAACTCAATTTAATAGGACTATTCGTATCCTGCACAGTGATAACGCAAAAGAGTACATGTCTAGTTCATTTCAGTCCTATATGTCTCAGAACGGTATTGTTCATCAAACTTCTTGTGTTGATACACCCTCTCAAAATGGGGTCGCCGAAAGGAAAAATAGACATCTCCTTGAGGTTTCTCGTGCACTTCTTTTTCAAATGAAGGTACCTAAACGTTTTTGGGCTGATGCTGTTTCTACGGCTTGTTTTTTGATCAACCGAATGCCTTCCGCTGTTCTCAAGGGTATAACTCCATACAGTGTCTTGTTTCCCTCCAGAGCGTTGTTTCCTATTAGTCCTCGTATCTTCGGGTGCACTTGCTTTGTGCGTGATGTCCGTCCACATGTTACCAAATTGGATCCCAAATCTCTTCGGTGTGTCTTTCTTGGGTATTCTCGACAACAAAAGGGGTACCGTTGTTTTTCTCCCGAATTGAACCGATATCTTGTCTCTGTAGATGTTACCTTCTTTGAGAAAACTCCATTTTTTCCCTCACCATCTACATATGCTAGTCAGGGGGAGGAAGATGATCTTTTAATTTATGTTATTCATAGGAGTCCTGCTTCCACTACCGATCCTACTCATATTCCAGAGTCCACTAATAATGAACCGGTCCCTATTCCTATACCACCTCTCTCTCACCCTCGTTTTGACCAGGTGTACTCCAGAAGATTGGCCATGACTGACTCACATCCTCCACCTGTCGCCTCGTTGGAAGCTCCTTCAGTTCTTCCACAGTCTGATCTTGACCTTCCTGTTGCTATTAGAAAAGGTAAACGTTCATGTACTCATCCCATTTCCTCATTTGTGAGTTATGACCATTTGTCTTCCTTGTCTCGGTGTTTTGTGAGTAATCTGGATTCAGTATCTACACCCAAAACTGTTACCCAAGCTTTATCTCATCCTGGTTGGCAAGCAGCAATGGCAGAGGAAATGGCCGCCTTGGAAGCAAATGGTACTTGGGATCTTGTAACCCTTCCTGCAGGGAAGAAGACTATTGGGTGTAAGTGGATTTTCTCTGTTAAAGTTAAACCAGACGGTTCTGTGGCTCGTCTTAAGGCTCGCTTAGTTGCAAAGGGGTATGCTCAAGTGTATGGTATTGATTATTCTGATACATTCTCTCCTGTGGCAAAATTATCTTCTGTTCGTTTGTTTATCTCTTTAGCAGCCCGTCATGATTGGCCCTTGCACCAGCTTGATGTTAAAAATGCTTTTCTTCATGGTGATCTTCAAGAAGAGGTCTATTTAGAGCAACCGCCTGGCTTTGTTGCTCAGGGGGAGAATGGTAAAGTATGTAGGCTTCGCAAATCTCTATATGGTTTAAAACAAAGTCCTCGGGCTTGGTTTGGGAGGTTCTGCGAAGTAGTACAAACTTTTGGCATGACAAAGAGTATGTGTGATCACTCAGTGTTTTTCAAAAAGTCGAGTGCTGGAGTAATTCTACTTGTAGTGTATGTTGATGATATTGTCATTACGGGGAGTGACTCAGCTGGCATTTCATCACTTAAACTATTTCTCCAATCCCAATTCCAAACAAAGGATTTGGGTCTCTTGAAGTACTTTCTGGGCATTGAAGTATCTAGGTGTAAGCGGGGTATATTCTTATCTCAAAGAAAGTATGTTCTTGACCTTCTGAAAGACACTGGTAAATTAGGTGCAAAACCATGTAGTGCTCCAATGACACCTAATGTCCAGCTAACAACTGATGGGGAATTATTTTCTGACCCTGAGATGTATAGGCGACTGATTGGCAAATTGAACTATCTTACTGTAACACGACCAGATATTGCTTACTCAGTTAGTATCATGAGTCAATTCATGTCTGCTCCAACTATTGCACATTGGGAAACGTTGGGACAAATTTTATGTTACTTGAAGAGTGCTCCTGGGAGAGGCATTCTCTACAGCAATCATGGTCATTTGGATGTTGAGTGTTTCTCTGATGCAGATTGGGCAGGTTCGAAAGTTGATAGAAGGTCAACTACAGGATATTGTGTGTTTGTGGGAGGAAACCTAGTATCTTGGAAAAGCAAGAAACAAAAAGTGGTGTCTCGCTCCAGCGCTGAATCCGAGTACCGTGCTATGGCACAATCTACTTGTGAAGTTATTTGGATTCGTCAGCTCCTAGAGGAAATAGGTTTCAAAACATCCTCAGCAAAGTTGTGGTGTGATAACAAGGCGGCTATTCATATTGCTTCTAACCCAGTATTTCATGAACGAACCAAACATATTGAGATCGACTGTCACTTTATCCGAGAAAAGATACAACAAGGCATCATCTCTACAGAATATGTCAAGACGGGAGAACAACTTGGTGACATCTTTACAAAAGCTTTAAATGGGTCTCGGGTTAGCTACTTTTGTAACAAGTTAGGCATGCTCGACATATATGCTCTAACTTGAGGGGGAGTGTTAGATATATTTGGTACAGAATAAAGCAAGGTTCCTTAATATTAGGAGTGTTTTTAGGAGAATGTTTTTAGGAGTAAATATAGGAGACTTGTTCCCCACTTTAGAGCCTTTACTTGTATATATATATTCATGTAACCTTGTAACCTAAGAGCTAAGATATACATAGAGAATTCTTCCTTCTCTGCTGTGTTAACAGTCCTAAATTAGGCACCTCCATTTTTGACAATTAGGTACCTCCATTTTTGACTAAAAAAATGGTTGGTGCCTACTTCTTTGACAATCTCCCACTTGAAGACCGATTTCAATCTGTCTTCACATCTTGATCAATGCAACAGCTCTTCTACGACCTTGATACTAGTGTAGGCCAACTGAAGCTGAGCACAGGTTCAGTTTATCAATAGTCACCGTCTTCGTCAACATGTCTGCCGGATTTTGAGTTCCACTAATCTTCTCAAGTTTCAAAATCCCATCTTCCAGAAGTGACCTGATAAAGTGATACCGCAAATGTATGTGCTTTGTTCTGGCATAAAAAGACGGATTCTTCGCTAGATGTATGGCACTTTGACTGTCACAATACAAGACATTATTTTCTTGCTTCTTGCCCAACTCCTCCAAGAAACCTTGGAGCCAAACCATTTCTTTGCTGGCTTCCGTGACAGCGACATATTTTGCTTCAGTTGTGGAGAGAGCAACTATCTTCTGTAATTGAGAGACCCAGCTCACTGCGGTACCTCCTAGAGTATAGACATACCCTGTAGTGCTCTTTCTAACGTCAACATTTCCAGCTAAGTCAGCATCCACATAACCTGCTAGTGTCGTATCTCCACTTTTAAAACAAAGCACCTTATCTGTGGTACCTCGAAGATATCTGAAAATCCATTTGACTGCTTCCCAGTGTGCCTTGCCTGGATTATTCATGTACCTGCTAACAGCTCCCACTGCTTGAGCAATATCTGGTCTGGTACAAACCATGGCATACATCAAACTCCCAATTGCTGAGGCATATGGCACCTTTGCCATGTGTGTACGTTCCTCCTCCGTCTTCGGTGACTGTTCTTTGGAGAGTCTGAAATGAACACCTAAAGGTGTGCTCACTGATTTAGCATCTTGCATGTTGAATCTGCCTAGTACTTTGGTTATGTACTCAGCCTGTGATAACATCAAAGTCCCCGACTTCATGTCTCTCTTGATCCTCATTCCAAGAATCTGCTTTGCAGCACCCAGATCTTTCATTGCAAACTGTTTTGACAATTCCTGCTTTAAATTTTTAATCTCTTGCATGTCTGAACCTGCAACGAGCATATCATCGACGTATAACAATAAAATAATAAAGCTATTGTCAAACTTCTTGATGTAGCAACAATGATCTGCTTGGCATCTTGTGAAACCGCTGCTGCTCATAAAACTATCAAACTTTCTGTACCACTGTCTAGGAGCTTGTTTCAGACCATATAAACTCTTTTTCAACTTGCACACTAGATTTTTCTTGTCTGCCTTAATGAAGCCTTCTGGTTGCTTCATGTAGATCTCTTCCTCCAAATCTCCATGAAGGAATGTTGTCTTTACATCTAATTGTTCAAGATGTAAATTTTCTGCGGCTACAATTTTCAATACCAGTCTGATTGTCGTAAGCTTCACGACTGGAGAGAAAATTTCAGTATAATCAACACTTTCCTTTTGTTGAAAACCTTTTACAACCAATCTTGCTTTGTAGCGTTTACTTCCATCATGCTCTTCTTTGATCCTGTAAATCCACTTGTTGTGGAGTGCTTTCTTGCCTTGTGGTAGTTCAACTAATTCCCATGTATGATTTGACATGAGTGAGTCCATCTCATCTTTCATGGCAGACTCCCACTTGATTGAATCCTCCACTTGCATTGCTTCATCATAGCACTCTGGTTCACCATTGTCTGTCAGCAACAAGTAATGCAAAGAAGGCGAGTAACGTTGGATTGGTCTTGTAATTCTTGAGGAGCGTCTCAATTCTGGCGTGCTCGGCTCCTCTACTTCAGGACTATTCTGAACATCATTTCCAGAAATTTCCTCGAACTCAGCGAATTCTTTATTTTCAACATCTATCTTGGAGCTATTTGATTCTGCATTTAATCTGTCTTTGTACATCACATTCTCATTAAATATGACATCCCGGCTTCTGATGATCTTTTGATTTTCATAATCCCAAAACCGATAACCGAACTCATCACCACCATATCCAACAAAGACACATTTGTTTGACTTGGCATCTAATTTACTTCTTCCAGCAGAATCTATATGTATGTAAGAGATACAACCAAACACTCTTAAGTGTGAAAGGTTTACCTCCTTTTTGCTCAATGCTTCCTCTGGTATTCCACCATCCAGAGGTACTGAAGGCCCACGGTTGATTAGGTAGGCAGCGGTGTTGACAGCTTCAGCCCATAAATTCTTGGGCAAGTCAGCATGTATCCTCATGCTTCTGGCACGTTCATTCAGAGTTCTGTTCATGCGCTCAGCTACGCCATTCTGTTGCGGTGTCATGGGAACTGTTTTCTCCATCTTGATTCCGCTGTTTGCGCAAAATTCTCTGAATCTTCTATCTCTGTACTCTCCTCCATTGTCAGACCTCAATCGTTTGACTTTCAAACCAGTTTCATTTTCTACCATAGCCTTCCATTTTCTGAATGTATCAAAGACTTCTGATTTCTTCTTCAGAAAATACACCCATACCTTTCTTGTTGAATCGTCAATGAATGTGACGTAATACAATGAGCCTGCAAGAGATGGAATTGGAGACGGTCCCCATACATCGGTATGGACCAACTCTAATTTTTCTGCCTTGGGTGTCTTGCCAATCTTTGAAAAACTGACATTCTTTTGTTTTCCAAAGATACAATCTTCACATAGGCCGACATTGATACTTTTCAGTTCCGGCAACTTTCCTTTTGACAAAAGCGTCTTCATCCCTTTCTCGCTCATATGGCCAAGCCTTTGGTGCCATAGGTTTGATTTTTCATCTGCATCTGCTACTGAAATAACATTCTCTAAGTTTGAGGTTACATAGAGAGTGCCAGTTTTCTTACCACGAGCAATGACGAGTGCTCCTTTGGTAATCTTCCATTCACCGCTTTTGAAGGTTGTACCATAACCATCTTCATCAAGTTGTCCTACAGAGAGCAAATTCCTTTTAAGACTAGGAATATGTCTTACTCCTTGCAGCTTCCAGGTATTCCCGTTTGACAACTTTAATCGGACATCCCCTTTTCCTACGATCTTTAAGGTTTCATCATCAGCTAGATGAACCTTCCCGAAATCACCACTGACATAGTTGTCCATGATTTCTTGGCATGGAGTGGCGTGAAAAGATGCCCCAGAATCTAAAATCCATGATTCAATTGGACTGTTGACACTTAGAATCATGGCATCACCTGCTTCCTCGGTCACATTTGCAGATCCCTGTGCACCGCTATCTTTCTTTGGCGCTCGGCAATCTTTCTTAAAGTGACCCTTCTTGCCGCAGTTATAACACTTGAAATCTTTCTTCCCCGATCTAGATTTGTCTCTTCTAGATTTTGATCTGCCACGATTTGAACTTTTTTCTAAAGTTCTCCCTCTAGATTCTGTGTGTAAAGCTGAAGAGGTAGATGCTTCACCCAATTCTCTTCGTCGAATTTCTTCACTCAATACCAGATCCCGAACATCATCGAATTTTAATTTGGTTTTTCCCGATGAGCTGCTGACCGCTGTAACGGTAGCATTCCAACTATCTGGTAGAGATGATAAGAGAATTAAAGCCCGAATTTCAGCATCAAATTCAATTTCTACTGAACTCAACTGGGTTGTGATTGTGTTGAATTCATTCAGATGTTGGGCCACTGATGCCCCTTCTGCCATTTGCAAATTGAATAACCGCTTCATCAAATGAACTTTGTTTGAAGCTGATGGCTTTTCATACATGTTGGAGAGAGCCGCCATTAGACCTGCTGTGGTCTTTTCTTTGGCGATGTTGAAAGCAACATTTCGTGATAATGTCAATCGAATAACTCCAAGGGCTTGTCTGTCGAGAAAATTTCATTCTTCATCTTTCATGCCTTCTGGCTTTATTCCTGAGAGAGGTTGATATAACTTTTTCTGGTACAGATAATCTTCAATCTGCATCTTCCAGAAGCCAAAGTCCGCACCGTGGAATTTTTCAATTCTCACTTTTCCTTCATCTGCAGCCATCGCTCCTACTCGAATCTGGACTCCTTTGGATCGTTTCTGACTGTTTTTGCAAACCACTGTGTACTAGGACACCTTTGTCGAGAAATCAGAACTGCCGACAGAATTTCACTATTCACGAAATTCACTATTCACGTGAATAGTAATCTTGCAAAAAATTGACAGAATTTATCACTCAAAGCTCTGATACCAGTTGTTGGGAAATTGAGGTGATTATCACTCTATTCCCTTAGACCATATTAGTAAGAGAGCGAAAATAAATGCGGAATAATAACACAGAATTTGATAACGGAGTTCGGCCAATTATGCCTACGTCTCCGGAGCTGCTGCAGACTTATATTAAGGAGAAAAATACAATGTGTTTACAAACACTCACAACCCTCACTCAATTATGAACAAGAATTTTTCCTCACAAAATTCTCTCAAAGACACTCTCTTCTCTTTACTTCTTCAATTTTTAAGGTGTATCCTTCAAATGAGGGAGATGGGTTTATATAGGCTTCAAAAAACATGGGTTGGTGAAATTAGTCAATAAATTAGGCACCTCCATTTTGACAATTACCTAAATTAGGCACCTCCATTTTTTACTTTGACAATTCCCCAAATTAGGCACCTCCACTTTTGACAATGTCCTAAATTAGGCACCTCCATTTTTGACAATTAGGTACCTCCATTTTTGACTAAAAAAATGGTTGGTGCATACTTCTTTGACAATATCATCCACATATACCATCAGATAAATACACTTGTCATGAGTTATATGACGATAAAATACTGAGTGATTTACTTCACTTCTATGCATTTTAAATTTTTGAATAACAGTAATAAACCGCCCAAACCATGTATGTGGAGATTGTTTCAGACCATAAAAAGATCTTCCCAATCGACAAACTAACCTAGACTCTTTCTTGAGTGACAAAGTCAGGTTGTTTCATATGAACTTTTTTTGTCAAGTTGCCATGTAAAAAGGCATTTTTAATATCCAAATGGTAAATAAGCCAATGATTGATGACAATAATAGAAATAGGAAAACGGACAGAGGCAATTTTTGTAACAGAAGAGAAAATGTCACCATAATCAAGGCCAGGAATAGGAATGTATCCTTTGACAACCAAGTTGGCTTTTAAGCAATCAACCCGTCCATGATGATCGACTTTGACTATGTAAACCCAAAAATAATCAGCCACAGATTGCTTGGATGATAATGGAACTAGCTCCCAAGTATCGTTAACATGAAGAATAGACATCTCCTCAAACATAGCTTGTTGTCAACTAGGATGAGTTTGTGTTTCACCAATTTTGGAACATATATAGTTGAGAAAGTGTCGTATCTGTTGGATGAGGGTAACGAGAAAAATACCTTTCCAAAGAGCAATAGGTAGATTAGGTAACATAATGGTTTTTGGAGATAAAAGAAATGTAAGTAAAAAATATGTAGAAAAAAGAGAGTTGGCAGTTTTACAAGAATAAGAAGGCTCAGGTTTAGCTGATATTGATGGAGACCCAAAAGAATGTTACCTGCTCAATAAATCAACCTTCACAGAATACAGAATAGTATAAAACAGATTAAGAGAAGAGAGTGATTTTATATTGATAACTGGAATCTTTACAATAGAACCTGAAGAAGAAGATAAAGGACAAAACCAAAATAAAAATGAATGATTGGCAAGCCAATCCCCAGGCAGAGCCCGCAGCAACAGAAATGCTGATTTCAATGATAATAAATGATACCTCTTTCTCAAAAAGGTGCGCTACTTATACAGAGTATGGGTACCAGGCTCAGTAACTAATTCTGCTGATGTGTCACCTTTGTTTTCCTCTTTCCCAAGAAAGATCCTCATATTCGGTTTCCCTTTTCTGGTGTATACCCAATATGCCCCCTGATTGCCAGCAGTGTTCCTAACAGATATGCTTGTAATTCGAGAACTTGCAGACTCAATGATGCCTAAACTGTTGAAATGCTAAAATTTTTGTTAGATACACAGTTATTTTTTTATTTTTTTAAATTTTGTATTTTTAATTCTGTATAGAAGTTTGAAGTGACACCAAGAGTGCAAATGGAGTGAGGTAGTATTGTGGGCTAAATTTAAGTGTTTTAGTTACTTGAGTGTGATTTAGCCAGCCTAAGAGTTTCATTTACTGAACTCTGCATTTGTGTGTGCTTGCAGCTTAGCTTTGTGCTGTGTTCTTTGATTTCAAAATATAGCAAAAACATTAATTAAATGTCGTACTCTTTTTCTTTTTCCTCCCCTTAGTGTGATTAATATATTTCTTTAACTAGGTCACTCGCTCCATTGGTGATGATGATCTGAAGCCTGCTGTAACTGCAGAACCTGAGATAAGTGAAACTACTTTGTCAACAGAGGATGAATGTTTGGTAAGGATCATCATTTTAATAGATGGCGACCTATTACAGAACATGCAAAATTCTGTTTTAGGATTATGTTTTTGATAGTTGAAACAAAAATATTGCTATTTCAAATGTGCTCTTGCATTTCCTTCCAGTAGAAGTTTCTGAAATTAATTATATAAATATAGCCTGTGTGGCTTTCTTAGCATTGACATTTTTGATTTAGCAAATCCTGCCTCCATGGAAATAAAAACTTATTAAAACAATGTGTGTGGGTTTGGATTGTGTAGCAATAACGCCTCTGTACATGTCATTATCTGACTCCTCATAACTAGGAATGTCTCGTGTGGTCCTTTTCATTACAAAATAATTCCTGCAACTAGGTGTTTGGAATTCGGCAAATTTATTCATCATTAGAATTCTTACTATCTTTGATTTGATTTGGAAGGTAATTTCATCAAAATTAAAATTTGTTTTAGCTGCCACTCAAACCCTAGAAACTTGATCATTGAAAACCTGAAACTGTAATGCTGGCTGTTGTAGATGAAATTTTTGTGTGGTTAATTATCAGGTTATGGCTAGTGATGGGCTTTGGGATGTCATGAGCAATGATGAGGTGGTGAATATAATCAGGGACACTGTGAAGGAACCTGGGATGTGTTCTAAGAGACTGGCAGCACAAGCTGCAGAGAGAGGCAGCAAAGATAACATCACAGTCATTGTTGTCTTCCTGCGCCCAGTATCTACAGCTGAGAGAATTTACTAGCTCAAATACGAAATGCAAGTCGGAAACAGGCAATTCTTTGATTTAATATTTATTTGTTTTTATCATCTTTGATTTTGGGCAACTATGTTGTTACAGTTCCTTCACGTAATACTTTCACGCCTTATATTGTATCATGATATATGTCAGATTTTATCTAGAGTTGGAACTTATCAAGCGGATCTCATGAATTTTAAGTTTCTTCCAACTTCACCTACTCCAATAGTGTTTCATTTTATACTTTGTATACATGGCTTAGGCCATTTATAGATGAAAATGTTACGTAGCCTCTATCTACCTAATCAACTAAGGAATGGGCACATTACATAGAAGATTGATCTTACAAGATAAACCAATATTCAGTTGTCCTTCAGATAGATTACAAGATTTCAAAATTCAAGCTTCAAACTTGTTGGGTTTGGGTCATGAACAAAATTATTCGCCCTGGATTCAGAAGCCATTAATTAATCAAACAACATTCCTTAAGAATATTAATTTAATTACGAAGACAAATTATTTATATGCAGTAGAACTAGGAAAGGGAATATTACACTGTATGCCCTACGCACGTTTACAATTTTTAAGAATACAATGTTGATTTTTTTTTTCACTTATATGGAAATCGGTTTTTTTTTAAAAAAAATTAGATTTATTGTGTTCTTTTTTTTTCTGATATTTTAATTTTATTTTTTGTGATTTTATTTTATTAAGTTTTTAATATTATATTTTCAATATACATATAAAAAAAATAAATATATACACAACATATATACAATATATATGAAATATACACTGAATAATATAAGCTATATCGACAATATTTATATCACATCTATAATATATCTGCATCATAATTTTAATATTGTTTAATTTTTTATTTTAAAAATATCTATAAAATATTCATAAAATATTCATACAATATTTAATAACTTTTATATAAAATATAAATAATTTAAAAAATAAATACATACCATATATATGATATTTATTACACATCTATGAAAAATATATAATTTATTTACAACACATCCACTTTACATTTTTACAAAGAAATTGTGTTTTTTTTTTCATGTGTATAATATGTAAAGTTTATTTAAAGATAAATTTAATGATTTTTATTAATATATTTTTATATAATTTATTTTATTTTTATTTTTTTAGTGTTACTTATTTTTGTATAATTAAAATTATTTTTTTTTTATAAAAATTGTGATTTTTTTATGATGAAAAAAATTTAAAAAATTAACTTTTATTATTTTATTAAAATATTAAAATTTAATAGTGAAGTTTGAAAAAAAATTTAAAAATTTAAAGTAAAATATTGATTGTAACGATGGAAGAAGTATTTTTAAAAATAAAATTTTTATTTTAATGAGAAATGAAATATTTTTAAAATTTTACACCAATTTTTTATAAAAAGTATAAATATTTTTATTTTTATAGTATTTTTGTAAGAAAAGTTGTTATTTTTTTTTTTGTTGTTATATAAATGTCCCATTAGGAAAGGACTCTCAATGCTGTTTGACAATACATCATTTACTAATTTTTTTAACTTTTTTTTTTTCATTTTCCCTGCTTTTATTTATTTTTTATCTATAACATTTTTTTTTTCAACTTTAGGTTAATTTTTATATTTCCATCTCAAAAATACAATGTCTATCATTTTCTCCCATTAGCGTCTTCATCACCACACCTATTCTCCACTGTTACTTCTTTACTGCACATCCTCTTTAATTTTTTTTTTTCAATTTATGTTTTATTGCATTAAAACCAAATTAGTTTTTCTTTTTTCTATTGATTTCTCTACCATTATCATCTTCTCCACCACTACTTTTATAGTGTCTTTTCTTTACTGCCATCTCTTTTGCTCCATTGCAGGATCTTATTTAAGCTTTCCTTTGATGATGATGATGATGATGATGATTATTATTATTATTATTATTATTATTATTATTTATTTATGCGATGATCAAAGTTTGTTTTGCAAGATGGTGAACTTAGAATTACATGTAAGATTAATTGCCTACATATAGAATTTTCATCTTCAATTTGCTTTGAAAGTTGATTTTTGGTTTTTTGTTTGTAATTCTTTTTAATTTCATTGTTTTGATTGTATTTTGGATATCAACAGTAATGATTTGGGTTTTTTTTTCTTCAACTTAAATGCACATCACATGTTTGATAAAATATTTCAAAAAAAAGTTTTTTCAATTTTGTAGTTTTTCATCACATTTTACATATTGTATGGAGCATATAAAACATATAACAAATATATAATAGAGATGTATAATTCTTAATATGCAATCCATCATATATGTTAACTTATATGTAATACATATATCATATTACTAAATATATAATAATTATTTCTCTCAAATCTATTATATATATCAACTTATATATAATACATATGTCATATAACTGTAGTTCCTCTCCAATCTATCATATATATATATATATGCAACATATGTCATGTAACTAAACATATAACTATTAATCCTCTCCAATCCATCATATATCTACTTATATGGAGCATATAAGTCATATAACTGTTATTCCTCTCCAATTTATTATATATATAAACTTGTATCTAACATATAAGTCATATAACTAAACATATAACTATTATTCATCTCCAATCTATCACATATGTCAACTTGTATGTAACATATACGTTATATGACGAAACATATAATTGTTATTCCATATATGTCATATAACTAATCATATAATTATTATTTCCTCTCCAATCCATCATATATATCTACTTATGTGTAATATATGCCACATATATATTGCATATGTGAAGACATATATGCAACTGTGAGGTTTCATTTAAGCACCAATCTAGCTCGCTTATGGGAGCCGAAATGCTTATTTGGGTTCGAATTCACACAAAAACCGCTGCATTTGATCTCCACTTAATTCGGTAAGTATAAATTTAAAAATTATGCCTTTTGTTTTTATAAGAGTTGACTTTTATTTTGAAAAAGATGGCTTTGTTTTGAAAATCATTTTACTTGAGTCGCCATCTTAGTTTATTTTTATTTTGGAAAAAAAGTTTAAAGCGAAGCTCATTTAGTTTGACTTCAAAATCTTTTAATGTTTAGGCCCAAAAAGCACTAATCCAAAACCAATATCATGATGGATCATGAACTAGGTTTTCAAGTAAAATTTAATTTACCTTTAATAAAATGTTAACTTTTGAAAAATTATTATTTCATGTAATGACATTTACAATTATGAATGACAATTGATAAATGTATGAGCAATTTCATTTTCATGAAATCCATTCAAAGCAAAGAAAAGTGAGCAATTAAATTAATTAATTCAATTAAAAAATCCCAAAAATAGGAGATCTTAACTTTAGCTCTTATGGTTATTAGGTTAAGCACACATTCCTCAAAAATTACTCAAAAATAAGACAAAAATAATAATAAAATAAAAGGAGAGAGAACTAGTTTTGTGGCTTTTAGGTGGGTCAACAATTTGGAGTTAAATTTCAAAATGTGCTTATATATCTCTTTGAATGGGAATCAAGGCCCTTAGTAATTCATGCCTTTAATTGTAAATGGCTTAAGTTTTTTTTGTTTTACCATATTTTGATAATGTTTGGTTTTGTTACCCAAATTGAAAAGATTTAAGTTTGAAGAGTTACTTTTGAATATTTTTGCTTGCTTGACTTTGAGTAAAGTTGGCTTGACTTTAAGGACGAAGCTACTAATAGAAGGGAGGCAATTGCCCCCTTCTCTTTTAAAATAAAAAATTATATATATAATTTTTACAATCTCTTTTTTATCCTCCTTAAAAATTTTAAATTATTTTTTGTCTTTTAAATCACTTTTAAAGGAGAAAAAAAAAGAAATTGGGGGAAGTGACAAACCCTTTAACCAAATTAATTTGGACACATTTAATGAATTAAGGGATTAAGATGAAGCTAAAAACACAATAAAAAAATTATGAGAATTTAGAAAAAGCATAGGATTTGAATCTTTATTTTTTAAAATTTCTTTTGTTTTATTTTCATTTTATCATTTATACCTCTAATATTGTATGATAATTTTAGTATTTCTTAAGTTGTCCATGATTTATTTTTTTTCCTCTATTTTATTTTTGATGTATCATCAATAAATTTAGAAATCACGATTGTCAAAAATATTCTTTTGAATGTATCATAAGGTAAATTTTATTAAAGGTAAAATTGTCAAAGCCAGAGATGACATTAAACTAATTCTTATAAATAATATTTCTTGATGTATCATCAAATAAATTTGGCTTCCTTTCTTTTAAAGTTCTGGCTTTGCCCCTGCTTGACTTGAACTTGACTCATGAGAGGTTTGAGCCTTGCTTTGCTCCAAAGTTAAGTAAAACAAAGAAAATAGAATAGCAAAAGAAAGAGTTAACAAAAGAAGTAATAAGTTAGAAAATAGTAGAAATATCTTCGTTTTTAGGTGTATGGTGAGCCTTGGAAGTGGGAGAAAGACAAAATAGGGAAAAGATAAAAAATTACAGGTGAGAAGCGGCAGCTGCGGTGCACTAGTGTCGTGTTGCGGGATCACCAGCAAGTGTTAGCTCCCCCATAGGCTTTCCTTTTTGGCCTATTTTTGGCCCATCCAAAATTTGATTTGCACAATTCTAGTTGCATTAGATTCGTAATAGGTTAGGCTTTGATCTAGGTCTAAAATTTAGGGTTCACAGCTACCCCTTATTATGCGAGTTGTACTGTGTATAGAGGTCATGATAGCATCAATTGGGAGTGAATTTGAAAGTGCAAACCTGTTTTGCCAAGTTTTCTTAGGCTTATGGATCATAGGAAGTTGTCCTGCCAATCTGTGTGCTATTGTAGAATTACCACGATTAATCATCTGGTGCCATGTTTGTGGTTCTTTTATAATGCTAGGGGAAAACTAAACTTATAATGAGTGACTTTAGGCGATGCCACTAGATTTGAAGCTCATTTGGCTACTAAACCAAAGTTGGGGCCACCCCTTATATATAGGAGGTGAGTAGTGCTCATTTGTGCACATCATTCCCTTTCTCTACCTAAAGCTTCTCTTTCTAGGATTATTGTTTGCTGATTCAAGATGGCTTCTACTCAAACCATTGATCCTATTGACTTTAAGACCTACTAGTGGAGGCCACAACCATGCCTCACAAACTCGGGTTGTGAGATACTTTTCATATTTGCACTTTTGGCCTAAAATTTTTGCATATTTATAGAATTGACCAGACATGTTTGTGCTTGTATGTTTTGACCTGCAAAACCATAAAATGCCTTTCTCATTTCCATTTAGAAAGGAATAAAATAGAATAAAAATTTAGGCTAGTGCCATTGCGAGAAGCCAAAAATCTTCAGAGGCATAAATTTTCTACTGCGATATCGTAATCCAACTTTTTTCGATTTTAACCTTCCAAAACACTACAAATAGGCCACTGTAGATCATTAATTTTGGCCCTAATTTGATACGATCCTGATTAAAGGATGCAAAAATAAATTTGATTCGATTTACAACTTCTAATAAGTCGGTCCGATTTTAAAAGTCACAAACTCAACTACAAAACCCTAAACCAAGTCTTTTTTAGAAGGTGCAGTCCAAAAAATTAAAAAAATGCAAAATTAGTTCAAGTTCAAAGGGCCAAAGTGACATGAACCTTGGCTCATGTCGACCTGGAGGCCCCAGGTCGACATGAGCCAAAGGTCATGTCGACCTAGATGTTCAGTCGACATGGCTTTGGTCCATGTCGATCTTGTTGCCCCAGGTTGACATGGTTTCACTTGTTTTTTGAAATTAGTTTCCGAATTAAATTAAAATTTGTTTTAAGGACGGATTAATATTAGGTTTAGGGATTCTGAGTGAGGTTTTCCTATAAATAATAATCTTTCAAAATTTAGAAAGGTGGCAATTAACATTAACAAGGGTCTGCAATTAACATTAAAGAGGGTCGGCAATGAATATTAAGAGAGATTAAACCACAAAACAAAGAGATGACAACAAACAGAGAAGAACAGCAGCAGCCTTTTTGGAGAACGAAGGAAACCACAAACAGAAACATCAAGACAACCGAAGAAGAAGGCAGAGTACATACTGTTTTCACATTGTTCATCTAGAAATCATTTTTTTTTTGGTGGAACCAGAACGGAGGTTTGATCTTTAATTATAAATTATTCATGCTCACTATACCTTCGTTTTCTTTGATTAATAAGAACATGCAGTAACTTGACGTGCAGTAACTTAATCTTTGAACATGCAGTAAATTGATCTTTGTTTTAATAATTTTAATTGTTTGCTTTAATTAATACATTAATTAGTTGGTGTTCATAAACTCCACTTGCATGTTTTATAAAAAACTTAAAATTATTCAGTAGCTATTGAGGATTTAAATTAATTGTCAGAATCTATTCTTCTACTAAAACTTCAAGAACCGTAGGTTATTTTATTGAAACTCAAAACCTTAAACTATTTTTATCCAAAAGCTTAAACCATTTCATTATTAAACTCCAAAATATTGATTATTTTTCCAAAACCTTAATTTATCTCTCCAAATCCAAAATTATTTTTGTCACATCCCAAAGGCTAGATAATCGAGTAATAGGCAAAGAGGACATGAACGAGTGGTCAAATAGAGGCTCGGGATAGTCAAATATGAAATTGGTGTACACAGTGGAGCTGATGAGACCTAATTGAAATTTTTTAAGAGGTTGAGAACCTAAAGGTACTTTTTCAAAAAGTTACGTCGGTTCTTAATAGTGCCCATAATGGATGTAATAGATGTGTTCTCGGGATTTATCGGGTCGTAACGGTGGAGCACAATTTTTTCCGAATACGCACGGCTTGAAAGTTACGGATGATTTTGCAACAAGGGCATTTTGGTCATTTCTACCGGAGTGGCAATTTTGTAAATAGAACCAATTTGAGGGGCAAAATTATAAAGAAGGAAAAGTAACTTTCAAGTGGCCAAATCATGGCCATTTATTCAATTTTAGTGGATAAATTAAGACCATTCAAGTTAAAAATAATAAATAAATAAATTAAATAATTATCTAACATCTAATTTTTGTCTTAAAGCATAAGACACATGCCTAACACCTAGAAAACTCCATTATCTTCATTTTGGGACTCCATTGCCGTGGGCTTCTTCCAAAAGAGCCAAGGGAAAGTTTTAATTTCTAAGTGATTTATCAAGTTTTTTTTTCAAGAGAAATTAAGGTAATTCTTCAAGCTAACTTCTTCTCTTTCATTTAATTTGAGTATTAGGCTTTGTATGGAAGGACTTAAAGTCATGTTTAATTAGGAAAAATATTAGAAAGTTGATGAATATGATGGAGAATAGCAAAATAGTTGGAGAATGAATAGAAATGGTGTTTAATGGTGAAAACAAGCTAGCAACCATTAGAAAAATCATAAGATAAGACTATGTCTATACCTAGGGTTCTTACCTTTGTATATGTGACATGTTAAATTCATAGGAAATCAGGGAGATTAGAGAGGAAAGGAAGTGAAATAGACAAGAAGAGCAAGGAAAAGCAAGGTTTGGTACTTTAACCATTGAACTCCTTTTTAAAATTTTTCTGTTTTAGAATTAGTGAAATGTTGTGAATTGTATGATTTTTAATTAAATCTAAAAAGATTATCTTGAGTTTTATTTTTGATATGTTGTGTCTCAATGAGTCTAGAATGACTGAAAAATATTTTGAGTTGAATTTGGAATGGTTATGATTTTGGAAAGATTATTTTTATTAGACCTGCTCCAGCAGGTACCTTGACTGAGACAACCATCTTTTTGGATTTTTAATAAAATGTAGAAAAATAATATCCAATTGAATTTTGGATATATTGTTTTTTAGTGAGTTTAGTATTTGAGAAAAATAATTTGGAACCACATTGATTGAATTTAAATTACGGAATTCACAAAATTCAGAACTGCTGCCAGGATGCAGGGCAATTGGAGCAGTCTGGTTGGGTGAACTAGTTGACCAAGATTTTGTGTCCAGTTTGATATAAAATTTTAAAGGAATGATTTTAAGATGCAAAACTAAATTCTGTAAAAATTTTTGAGTTTTTAGCCAAGTGGATTATTTTATACAAATTTTCTAAAACAAGGATCAAGTTGGGTCAAGAACCAGAGTTTATTGTTCATATGGTAATTTTTCATTATTAACTTGGCCAAAAACTTGGTGTGGGTATAAAACATATATCCTCCTATATTTTCTTCCTCATTTTATTTTTGGTATTGAGTTTAAGTATGAATATGAAGAATAAATTAGATGGAAAAGAGGAGAAAATCAATCTGAATTTCATAACCGTGATAAAAGTCACGTGATGGAATACATGTTCGTTATCATGTGCATATATAGATAAGGTATATACGTGGGGAATACGTGTATATATGGTATATATATGCGTGTATATGGTATATATGTGAATACATATGATACATATGTGAGTATATGTGGTATTTGTGTAAGTATATATTGTATATACATGGAGAATATGTGGTATATATACGAAGTGAATGGGTATATATGAAATGTTATATATGCTCTACTCGGTAAATGGGTAAAACCGGTCTGGAATGGGGGTTTGGCATGCCATCCTACCTGCATTACTGTCTTAACGGCTTTGGTATGGATATTACTTACGCGTGCGCGGTTATATCGTGTGAGGTCAAGATCATGGCAACTAGTCATGTGAGACCAAGACCACACAGTTATGTTATATATTCCATATCGTGTGAGACCAAGACCATGGCAATTAGTCGTGTGAGGTCAAGACCAGGCGTAACTCTATACGAGGCCTCATTTCGAGAGTATTCATAATTACCTAGTGGAGCAGATTAACTCGTAATTATAATGAAGTTATATTACATATTGTTTACATACAGAATGTGAATCTTAACTTAATTAGAAAATATAAATATGATGATTGTATGAAAATAGTTTAATTATGCAGTATTCTACTTTTTATATGTGTTTCAACAACCTTCCTTGCACTATTTATATTCGGCAATGGTTAAAGTACCCACTGGGCAATAAGTTGCTCAGCGAGTTATATGTCTAACTCGCAGGTAGTGGATAGAAGATCAACATTTCTGCAGCGGCCCGCACCAGCTCGACGGCGAATAGGGTAGGACTTTTAACATAAAATAGTAGTATGGCATGTACGTTATGTCTATTGTAAAGGTTTGTTAAACATATTAAGTATTATGGTGTATGTAACAAGAGAATAAACAGTAGTATGGTAATGAAACTTAGCAAATGATATGTGATCTTGAGAAACGATATAGAAGTGTGAAATTTTCTTGCAGGGTGTAGTTGAGGATACAAGGGAGATTATTATTGGGAGTGTTCTTGAGTCAAATTGTGAACAAAAGTATTTTTTTAAAAAAAAATCAGTTTTGGCGACACTTGGGAACCCCACTTTTTAGGGGAAACTCCGCCCAATTTTTCGAAAAATTTTTCATAAGAATTCTTAATTAAGACATTGTAACTAGAGCTCGCATCCCGATGTGACATTCTTCCCCAGCTTATTCGTAGGTCGGGAAGGGGTGTTACAATTTGTGGTATCAGAGCATTGGTTTAGCCGTTCCTGGGCGGTTAGACATAGGAAAGTGTATGATAATTAGGATATCGAGAGATAGTAAACGAAGTGAGTTAGAAAGACTTTAGATAGGAAGAGGAAAATATAGGAGGATATATGTTTTATGTTGGGAGTGGCCATTACCAACGTAAAATGGGATACCCTGTAGTAGTTATGGTATTTGTGAAACAATTATATATGAAATTATGTTTGTGAAATAAGAAAGAGTCGAGAATAATTAAGCATGAGTTATTGAGTCTAATGTACATGCCATATAGGAAAAAGGTTATATGTCGAGCTGTGCAGACTGCTGATTAATAAAACAAAAGAAGAAAAGGAAGGTACGTAAATTTAAAATTTTATGTTTCAAGTATATATATATGTATGACTGTTATTAGTTATATGAACAATGTATTTACATGTATGAACAAGCAAGTTTCGGGGCGAAACTTAAATTAAGGAGGGTAGAACTGTCACATCCCAAAGGCTAGATAATAGAGTAATAGGCAAGAAGGACATGAACGAGTGGTCAAATAGAGGCTCGGGATAGTCAAATATGAAATTGGTGTACAAAGTGGAGCTAACGGGACCTAATTGAAATTTTTTAAGAGGCTGAGGACCTAAAGGTACTTTTCCAAAAAGTTACGTCGGTTCTTAATAGTGCCCATAATGGATGTAATAGATGTGTTCTCGGGATTTATCGGGTCGTAACGGTGGCACGCGATTTTTTCCAAATAAGCACGGTTTGAAAGTTACGGATGATTTTGCAACAAGGGCATTTTGGTCATTTTCACCGGAGTGGCAATTTTGTAAATAGAACCAATTTGAGGGGCAAAATTATAAAGAAGGAAAAGTAACTTTCAAGTGGCCAAATCATGGCCATTTGTTCAATTTTGGTGGATAAATCAAGACCATTCAAGTTAAAAAATAATAAATAAATTAATTAAATAATTATCTAACATCTAATTTTTGTCTTAAAGCATAAGACACATGCCTAACACCTAGAAAACTCCATTATCTTCATTTTGGGACTCCATTGCCGTGGGCTTCTTCCAACAGAGCCAAGGGAAAGTTTCAATTTCTAAGTAATTTATCAAGTTTTTTTTCAAGAGAAATTAAGGTAATTCTTCAAGCTAACTTCTTCTCTTTCGTTTAATTTGAGTATTAGGCTTTGTATGGAAGGACTTAAAGTCATGTTTAATTAGGGAAAATGTTAGAAAGTTGATGAATATGATGGAGAATAGCAAAATAGTTGGAGAATGAATAGAAATGATGTTTAATGGTGAAAATAAGCTAGCAACCATTAGAAAAATCATAAGATAAGACTATGTCTATACCTAGGGTTCTTACCTTTGTATATGTGATGTTAATATAATAATGCTTTATTTTAATTGTTGCATGTAGTATGGATAATGTCATTATATTTAAGAATTTTATAACATTAAGACCTAAAAAGGAGGCTGGTTCCAATGAACCAGGTGTTGTTGGGGTGCTGGGCCATTTCTCACCTTCCCCACATGTACCCAACTTTTCGAACCCATTAGGGTTGAAAATTCCTTAGGAATCGAGTCATCCACCCATTTTTTTTCCCGGCCCATCCGGGTGGCGACACCATTTTCTCTGGGCTTAGGCCCGTGTTCTCTAAGGCCCCGAGCCTAAACAGTGCCGAAGTCGCAAGAACCATTCCACCGGGAGTGGGGGCGAAAATCCCCGCTCACAATGCCGACTCCACTGGGGATAAGAGAAGTTGATACTGTTGGTCTTTTTATTATTCTATTCTTTCTTATCATGATATATCCATTGCATCATATTAGATTGCATTGTGTGCGTAAGTTAGGATGCCCATGTTACCCGTGTTGTGTTATGTAAGGGATACCATACTTTCACTCAAGGTATGCAGATCGAGCATGGCATAATCACTCATAGCCTTGTACCTTTTTGTATATACTTGCTATGGGAACCTAAGCCTTTTCAACCCAAAGGCTAAAGCTCATGTAATTGGCCTAGTTACTTTCCTTAGGTTTTACCCCAAATGCTTGTTGTTTGACTATGGTTAGTTTATCTTGGTTTAAATCATGACTTATTTGGTTTGTTCTTTTTCTAATATGACCTAAGTACATTGTAAGCTCAAATAAAATTTTTCTTTAAAGTCCAAGAGACCAAAGCTATTTTCAAAACTTTTCAAGATGGTCTTTGGACATAAAACTTTTTCTAAAAATAAATCAAAAATTCTTTTCTCGAGACTCAAAGCCCAAAATCCATTTTTTTCTAAAATCTTTTCACAATAGGCTTAGAAACAAAGTTATTTTCATCCAACCTTTTCTTACAAAGAGCTTACAAATTATTTAGGTCAATTACGAAATGCTAAAAATTAATTGTGAGCCTACTTTATACTAAGAGTTATTAATCATGGGTTTGTTTTTGGCATGAGTCATTAGTTACTTTTTCAAGTGAGAAATCTATTTATAATAAACCTCTTAATTTAGTTTTAATCCAATATAGCATAAAAACTACTTTAGTTGGTTGGATGGATTAAGACCTAATTAATGGAAATTATCATGAACTGATTTTTATTTTTAAAATATAACTATTAGTTGAAACGTTCAAGGGAAATATTCGAAAATAAGATACCCCATGTTGGTATTTTGTTAACCATATACCTAGGAAAAGAGACTCACCATCTGTGTGTGGAAGTTATAAGGTGGGAAGGAATGTCCTATTTATCCTTGTTTGTTTATTATTTATGCGTACATGCATACACATATCACATCTCATATCATTGATCCTCTCTAGCTCACAGCCCTGGATTACAATAGTTCAAAAGATTAGGAGAATCCGACCTACGCTGGAGATGAAGAATCTAGCAACGACTCAATCACTTGCTTACCAAAAGCAATGGAGCCCGAACAAATTCAAAGAATGGTGGATGACGCCATCAATGCCAAGATGGAAGAAACAAAAAAGGCCCTGGCTGAGACCATGAAGAACCAATTAGCTACAATTTTAGGAAACAATACTAAAGCATCTGCTAGCACCAAGAAAGACAAAGGGAAGGCTAAAGTTAGTGAAGTGGCTTTTGATGATGATAAGGTGATCATTGATGATGATGATTGGGCTTAATACTTCCAAGATCCTCAAGACAAAAAGAAGCCGAAGGTTGTTGAGAAGACAACTGTTGAAAAGACCGAGACATCTGATGTTAAGAAGATAATTGCTGATTTAGAAAAGAAATTTGAGAAGAAGCTGAAAATCGAAGAGATGTCCGAGATCGACAAAATTTTTGAACAAGATGAGGAGGTCCTTATAAGTTCAAGATGCCTTCCTTCGCTAGGTACAATGGTATAGGAAACCCCATTCTCCATGTAAAGCAGTACATCACTGCTATGCAGTCTGCTAGAGCTACTAAGGCCTAAACTCTAAGATATTTCATGCTCTCATTGGACCCAGTTGTCCAAAATTGGTTCAACACCTTAGAGGAAAGTACTCAAAAAGATTAGGACATGTTGTATAAGGCTTTCATTCAGCAATATGGGTATAATGTCGAGCTGGAAGTAACCTTGATGGAGGTGGAAACCATTAGGCAAAAACCAAAAGAGAATTTTGTGAACTATGTGAAAAGATGGAGAAATAAGGTTGCACTGCTCAAGAAGAGGCCTAATGAGTCTGATCAAATAAGGATGATCGGGAGAAGCGTCCTACCCAATTTCTGTGAAAGGATGTCTCACACCCTTATAAGAGATTTCAAAGATCTTCTCCAAGCTGGTCTACAAATTGAAGAGTGGAAAAGGGAGAAGAATCACTTTTCGGCAAGAAGGAATGAGAAAGGAAATTATCAGCCTAGTAATCAAAGTACACAAAAGGAAGCTGATGTTAATGCCACTAGTCAAGAAGGAATGAGGCAGTTTTCAAAATTCAGGAAGCCGCTGTCTTGGGTTCTCAATAAGCTACAAAAAAGGGATTATTACATCCCTTGACTCCTCATCCTTTGCCTAATCCTCTTCCACCTAACTTTGATACTAATGCATTTTGCCAATTCCATCAAAGGCCTGGACGCAAAATGAAAAATTGTATGAAGTTGAGGCATGAGATCCAGAATCTAATCGACAGTGGTAAGCTACCTCAGCCTGGTAAGACTAACACAAAAGACAATCCTTTACCAAGGTTCAACAAAGTGCCACCACCAGCAACTTTCATGGTAGGAGGTGTAACACCCCTATACCCAATATATGTACACCACATACACCCATTTATGTAATATACATATACCATATACAAGAATGTCACAAGCTATTTAAAACAAACATTCCTTATGAGAAAACTTAAAACATTTAACTTATATTATAAAACATAATAGATAAAACATTTGTTTATTAAGCAGCGAAAAATATAGCAGAATATACATATGTATACATCAAATTCAACATTTACAAAAATATAGAGTTTATACATGCTTGGCAGTTCGTCTCTGATCTTGAAGTCCAACAATCAACACTTCATAAGGAATTACAAGCCTAGACTCGACTCGGTCTAGCTGAACTTTTTGGTTCAACCGGATCTATCCTGTCACCTGCGATAAATCACAATCGCGCTAAGCCAACGGCTTAGTGGTACTAACCATGATAACATTATGATTCAATGTAATGCCAATGTCAACTTTCAAGAATTGTAAACAATATACAATGATATCATATTTCATAACATTACATTTCATTATATTATTCAATTGTTTCATCATTCATGATTCACATCTAAGCAAAGACAAGCATGGGCCCAAAAGAAACTAATATGCCATTCAAATTCCAGAGTTACTGTTTTGGTCCAATAATCACATTTATCAAGCCCATTGGAAAATCATTATCACAATGAGAAACATCTCATATGTAACATCCCAACTAGGCTTCAAGGACTAGGTCCAACCAAGCTTCAAGGGGAGCATAGCATCAACCCAACTTGGCTTCAAGGACCAAGCCCAACCCAGCTTCAAGGGACTTTAGGCATGCTACCAATAACAAAACTTATCTACTGCTCCGAACCTACGAGTCAAGGAAAACTTAACTCGCTGAGCGTTGTCGCTCAGTGGGTACTTTACCAATAAAAATAAAAGTAGTACATGAAAGTATTCGAAGTAAAAAGGAAATAATAAAATCAACAATCAACCAACATTATACCAATAGAAATCGTGATACATTCAGTATGATATGTTTTCAATAATGTAAAATCATAATTCAAATTCATTTGCATTATATAGTTCAACAAAAAATAATATGTCTTTGATCCAGGCTCTACTGGTATATAGGGAACCATAGTGATAAGGCAGTGGCCCTCACCACTGTAACATAGGTGGCCCTCACCACCGATATCAGATCACAGGAATGGCCCTCACCATTGGCCCCCAATGGCCCTCACCATTGAGTTCAGATCATATCAATTCAATCACAATATCAAGCAGTACTGCATAAGTTAGTATAGTGCACCATACCCTTATCTACCACTCCCACTATCCAGTAGAGCAAAAAGATTTAAATGATTCAATTTAAGTCTCAACTTCATTTTAGAATGATTCAAGAAATCAATTTAATTCCCATCGCACTTTGCCATTTATGCCGCGCAACACATTCTTTAGTCAAACCATTCCCCTTTTTCGCATATTTAACATCCACAATAAACACATCAAACATTTCAAAGCATTTCTCAAAATATCACAAATTGACCAAATGAATAGTGTTGCGGCGAGACAAATCGGCAACGCAAAATGGCATGACCAAATGAATAGTAAAATCTGGGTTTTCGTCAAAATTTCAGTCCACTTCAATCATGCATTTGACCAAGTAAATGATCTTATTTTTGGCTGAAATTTTACAGAAAACTTTTTTTATATGTTGACTAATTGCATGTAAAATTTCGTTGAAAAATTCATTCATTTGCTGCCTCAAACGATTTCCACAAAAAAGGTCCAGAAAGCTGTCTTTTTGGGACCATTTCGGCCCAAACACATGAAATGCATATGATAGTTTATTTTTCTTTTGCAAATCAATATTAAGGCTTCTTTAATGGTAAAGTGAAAATTCAAACACTTCTCTTTGACAACTTTTGCATGTTTAACTCAAATCAATATATTTAAGCATCAACAACAAAACTTTCATAAACCAAAGTTTGTAAAGCATCAAACCAAAATTAATTATTCAAAAGTAAAGTACCAAACTAATTATTCAAAGGTAGAGTACCAAACCTTATTTCTTTAACTCCTCTTGGCTTTTCCTTCTTCTCCTTCTTTAATTCTTTATTTCTCCTTCAATCAATTCAAGATACAACATAAACCTTAGAAATTCAAAATAATAAGTTATCCTCCATTTCTTTTCTAACCGAAACCCTAATCCAACCTTATTAATCTTTATACATCTTGATTCTTCCATTTAATCAATTAATATCCTCACTTACTTAATATTTTTCCAATTCCACATAAAGACTCTAATTTCCAATCTTCTAATAAATATATAACTACCTAAAATTAATACTAAAATCAAAGTCTACTTACTAGAAAACCTTAAAAACATACCTTAAAAATCAAATTTGGAGAAACTTAGAAGTCCTTTGGTGTTTCCCTTTGTTGGCCGAAATTTGCAAGTGGAAAAGAGAGAAATTGGTTCTTCATATCACATATATTTATATACAAAAGAAATGATGATCACCTTGCCCACTTGTCCACTTTTTCTCTTTCTTCATTTATTACACATTTATTACACATGCTAAATGTTTTCTTTTGATTGGCCAACCTTTGATTTTTATAACTTCCTTTTTCCTTTACTTCTTTCCACTTGTCTCTCTTCCCATTGGATCTCATAAAGTTGTCCCGGGTTACCCATCCGGTCCCGACACGAAACCGAGCCACATTACGTTCCGGCGATTAATCGATCATATCTTTTAAACCGTATAGTTCCATGAGTCAAACTATATATAGTTTTGATCCTCTCGACCTCTACTTTCTATTTATAAGATCTATTTTAGGTTTCCAAGTCATTTTGAAAAATTACCGATAAGCCCTCAACTTTTTACAAAATTCCCTTTAGGTCCTATTTTTGCTCGGGTTTTCTCCGGCTTCGTTTCCACTGACGATCGTTTCATATTTAACCTCTCGCCATTCTCTACGTACTCACGTCTTTATTTCCTACCCTAAATTCATGTATAACTTTAATTGATAATGACCAAAATGCCCTTAGTCAATATTTCTTCATTTTTCTTTAACGGGACATTTCCTGGAAAAACCGTTACACGTCGTTGCGATCCGATTTTTCTCTACATTCCATTTTTGGAATCTGTTATATGCACTATTAAGAACATCCGGTGCAACTTTCTTTGAAATTACATCTACGTCCCCAACTTTATTAAAAATTACAATTATGTCCCTTTTGTCATACAACCTTATCTAGGGCTGTTATCAAGAATTATCTTCTCCTTTTCCCTACTCTCGCTATGCACGTGTCTACACTGCATAAATGCAGTAGGCGGATGTGACAGTAACTGAGTATGAAGTTGAGTTTATTCGACTGAGTCAGTATGCTGCTGATGAGATTGATAGATGCAGGAGGTTTGAGGAGGGATTGAGGCCCTCGATCATGTGCTTAGTGGCTGGATCCAGATATCAGGATTTCTCACAGCTTGTGACAGCAGCTCGAAGTGTAGAGCGAGCTCAAGTTATTGCAGCTGCTTCAGAAGAAGAGGTTAGGGTTAGAAGGCCCCAGTTCGAGGCAGGGTCTTCCTCTGCGAAGAGGGGTAGAGGAAGTTTTGTTCCTCGGAGTAGTAGGAGCCAGAGACCAGCTGGTAGGTCTGTGCAGTTCCAGAGACAGAGATTTAGACCTGCAGCTTCAGTGGCAAGTGCTCCGATCCCTATGACTCAGAGATCCGCTCCACCTAGATGTGCTCAGTGTGGGGGTTATCATAGAGGTGTTTGTTGGAAGAGTGGTGGACCAGCTGTATGCTTCAGGTGTGGATCACCTGACCACTTTGTGAGAGACTGTCCTGAGAGGCAGGAGCAGATGCCAGTTGATTCTGCTGCTTCTCGAGCTAGTGTGAGGGGAGGCAGAGGAGGCAGAGGTGCCAGCCGGGGAGGTAGACCAGGATTCAGTGCTAGAGGAGGTGCTACATCCAGGGAGGGTAGACCAGAGGAGGTTGGATCTTCCCAGAGGATGTATGTTATGCAGAGGCAGCCAGATACATCGGCAGTCATAGCTGGTACTTTTTCTTTATTTAATACTCCAGTACTTGCTTTGATTGATCCGGGTTCCACGCATTCATATATTAGTGCATCTGTTTTGCCTGTATTTGATGTGCATGCTGAGTCCCTAGGATTTGATGTGTTGGTGACAAATCCGTTAGGGCATAGTGTGGTTGTGAGTAAGGTGCATAGAGATAGTGCAGTAGTGGTGCAGGGTGAGGAGTTCCTTGGGGATTTGATTGAGATGCCATTTAAGGAATATGACGTGATCTTAGGTATGGATTGGCTATCTCGACATGGAGCTGTGGTGGATTGTAAAAAGAAAATTGTTTCTTTGAGAACGGGTGATGGTAGAGAGGTGATAGTATCTAATGAGCAGGAACAGCTAGCCTCCTTATTTGTTTCAGCTGTTACAGCCAGGAGGTTGATTAGAAAGGGGTGTGAAGCCTATCTTGCTCATGTGGTAGATACTAGAGTGAAGGGTTCTTCCATTGATAGTATTGCCACAGTTGTAGAGTTCCCTGATGTTTTTCCAGAGGAGTTGCCAGGATTGCCTCCTGAGAGAGAGGTGGAGTTTGGTATTGAATTGTTGCCTGGTACCACTCCTATCTCTATTACTCCTTACAGAATGGAACCAGCAGAATTGAGGGAGTTGAAAGTGCAATTACAGGAGTTGTTGGACAAAGGATTTATTCGCCCCAGTGTTTCTCCTTGGGGAGCTCCTGTGCTATTTGTGAAGAAGAAAGATGGTACTATGAGGTTGTGTATCGATTATAGGCAATTGAACAAGGTGACTATTAAAAATAAATATCCTTTGCCTAGAATCGATGATCTCTTTGATCAATTGAAAGGTGCAGCTGTGTTTTCTAAAATTGATTTGAGATCTGGGTACCATCAGCTGAGAGTCAGAGCTGAGGATGTTCTGAAGACCGCCTTTCGGACCAGGTTTGGGCATTATGAATTTCTAGTTATGCCTTTTGGTCTAACGAATGCACCTGCAGCTTTTATGGATTTGATGAATAGGGTGTTTAGGCCCTATTTGGATCAGTTTGTAGTGGTCTTCATTGATGATATACTAGTGTATTCGCGGAATGAAGAGGAACATGATATGCATCTGCGGATTGTGTTGCAGATTTTGAGAGAGAAGCAGTTATTTGCCAAATTGTCGAAGTGTGAGTTCTGGTTGGATCAAGTTGCTTTTCTCGGACATATTGTTTCAGCGGAAGGCATTAGATTTGATCCAAGTAAAGTTGAAGCTATTCTGAATTGGAGTCCACCCAAGTCTGTGACAGAGATTAGAAGTTTTCTGGGTTTGGCAGGCTATTACCGACGGTTTGTGAAAGGGTTTTCTTTGATAGCTACTCCACTCACCAGATTACTTCGAAAGGGAGTGAGATTTGTGTGGACAGATCAGTGTCAGGCTAGTTTTGAGCAGTTGAGAGAGTTGTTGACTCAAGCGCCTGTTCTTACTTTACCTGTTGAAGGCAAACCATATGTGATCTACAGTGATGCTTCACATAGAGGTTTGGGGTGTGTATTGATGCAGGAAGGGAAAGTTATAGCTTATGCATCTCGACAGTTGAAACCGCATGAGCTTAACTATCCGACCCATGATTTGGAATTGGCTTCCATTGTGTTTGCATTGAAGATTTGGCGCCACTATCTGTTTGGGGAGAAATGTTTCATCTACACTGATCACAAGAGTTTGAAGTATTTGATTGATATATGTAATTAATTTGTGACATTGCATTTTAGCATGAATTATCTTACTAAGCCCTTGGCTTAGCGCGATAGTGTTTAATCGCGCAGGTAATAGAGCTGATAGAGTCGAACCCGAGAGTTCATCAAGACCAAGTGAGAGTAGACCTTGAAGAGTTGATTTTGGGAACTTAAAGATCAGAAGAGAATTGCCAATCATGTATACTTCTTTATATTTTGTAAAGTAATGATTATAATGTAAAAATATGGATATTTTTAAATATGTACTCAAGTGTTTGTAAATATGTACATATTTTATAACTTCCGCTGTGTAATATTTAAATGTATATATATATAACTAATATGTTTTGTTTTATAAGTAAATGACCTACTTTTCTATAATGTATAATGATAAGGGTATTGTATCAAGTTTAAAGTGTTTTAAATGTTAAGAAAACCGTAGCATCCCTATGTTTGATGCACTTATGCTACATTGTTGTGGTTGTAGTGTGTGGGCATTGGATATGGGAGTGTTACAAATCCTTTTTGCAGGTTGTAGTTGAGGGTATAAGGGGGGATTTATTGGAAGTGTACTAAGAATGACTTTGTTTGCATTGGTTTGTGTAAAATGTTTTAAAAAAAAAACTAGTTTTGTCGACACTTGGGACTCAATGTTTAGGCGAAACTATGGCAAAATTTCTATTAAAATTGGAACTAAAATTTGACTAAGTAAAATTGGTAGCAACATTAGGTTAGTGTGGCGCCTCTACTCAGCTTACACATGTAGGTCGGGAAGGGGTGTTACAATTGTTTTGGTATCAGAGCCTAGGTTTGAGATTCTCAGCCTAGGTAAAATGTAATAAAAGAATATTTTACTTAAAAAGTTGGTTTTGAAATAATATACATGTTTGGGATTGGCAACCTCTGATCTTTAATAAGATGTAGTATGTTGTGTTTGCAGACTTAGGTTGTGATGGATTCTCACTCACGTCAGTCGATTGAGGGTAGTGCCGAGAGTATCGCTCCTGCTGAGGGAGCTAGAGTTGATAGTGTTGAGGAGGCACCTGCTTCGGTGTCGGGTAGACCAGCTGGAGAGGAGGTTCCGCCAGCCTGGTTTAGACATATGATGGAAGTTATGAGGCAAGCACCAGTGCAACCAGTGCCACCACCCCCTCAGCCTTTGGTATTTATGAGGCACTATGATAAACTAAGGAAGTATGGAGCGGAGGATTTCCTTGGTACTACTGATCCAGCTGTAGCAGAACAGTGGCTTGACAAAGTACAGAGGATCTTTATTCAGTTACAAGCCACCCCTGAGGAAAAATTTGACTATGCAAGATCTTTGCTACAGAAGGACGCCTACGATTGGTGGAAGACGGTGCCCCATTCTATGGATGATCCTCCAACACTGTCTTACACTGATTTTCTGAGGGAATTTGAGTTGAAGTATACTCCTAGGGAGTATAAAGATGGGAAGAAAAGAGAGTTTCTAGATTTGAAGCAAGATCATCGGACCGTAACTGTAACACCCCTTCCCAACCTACATGTGTAAGCTGAGTAGAGGTGCCACACTATCCTAATTGTTGCTACCAATTTACTTAGTCAAATTTTAGTTCTGATTTTTACAGAAATTTTCCCATAGTTCCGCCTAGAAATTTGGATCCCAAGTGTCGTCAAAACTTGTTTTTCTGATTTTTGACAACATTTTACACATACCAATGTGAATAAGAATACCATCAAATTTAATGCACTCCCAATGAATCCACCTTATACCCTCAACTACAAACCTGCACGAAGAGTTCACACTTCTAATATAACATAAAGTAAAGATTTATGATTATTACATACTACTAACATACAATTATAACATAGAAAATCTCTTTTATATTTATTCATATACATGCCACAACTATCAACTCATAATGGAACTAAAAGATCTACCCCTGAGATTTGCTGTGGTCTGGTCGTTGCTTCCCCAAGATTTATCTACTGCTCCGAACCTACGAGTCAAGGAAAACTTAACTCGCTGAGTGTTGTCGCTCAGTGGGTACTTTACCAATAAAAATAAAAGTAGTACATGAAAGTATTCGAAGTAAAAAGGAAATAATAAAATCAACAATCAACCAACATTATACCAATAGAAATCATGATACATTCAGTATGATATGTTTTCAATAATGTAAAATCATAATTCAAATTCATTTGCATTATATAGTTCAACAAAAAATAATATGTCTTTGATCCAGGCTCTACTGGTATATAGGGAACCATAGTGATAAGGCAGTGGCCCTCACCACTGTAACATAGGTGGCCCTCACCACCGATATCAGATCACAGGAATGGCCCTCACCATTGGCCCCCAATGGCCCTCACCATTGAGTTCAGATCATATCAATTCAATCACAATATCAAGCAGTACTGCATAAGTTAGTATAGTGCACCATACCCTTATCTACCACTCCCACTATCCAGTAGAGCAAAAAGATTTAAATGATTCAATTTAAGTCTCAACTTCATTTTAGAATGATTCAAGAAATCAATTTAATTCCCATCGCACTTTGCCATTTATGCCGCGCAACACATTCTTTAGTCAAACCATTCCCCTTTTTCGCATATTTAACATCCACAATAAACACATCAAACATTTCAAAGCATTTCTCAAAATATCACAAATTGACCAAATGAATAGTGTTGCGGCGAGACAAATCGGCAACGCAAAATGGCATGACCAAATGAATAGTAAAATCTGGGTTTTCGTCAAAATTTCAGTCCACTTCAATCATGCATTTGACCAAGTAAATGATCTTATTTTTGGCTGAAATTTTACAGAAAACTTTTTTTATATGTTGACTAATTGCATGTAAAATTTCGTTGAAAAATTCATTCATTTGCTGCCTCAAACGATTTCCACAAAAAAGGTCCAGAAAGCTGTCTTTTTGGGACCATTTCGGCCCAAACACATGAAATGCATAGGATAGTTTATTTTTCTTTTGCAAATCAATATTAAGGCTTCTTTAATGGTAAAGTGAAAATTCAAACACTTCTCTTTGACAACTTTTGCATGTTTAACTCAAATCAATATATTTAAGCATCAACAACAAAACTTTCATAAACCAAAGTTTGTAAAGCATCAAACCAAAATTAATTATTCAAAAGTAAAGTACCAAACTAATTATTCAAAGGTAGAGTACCAAACCTTATTTCTTTAACTCCTCTTGGCTTTTCCTTCTTCTCCTTCTTTAATTCTTTATTTCTCCTTCAATCAATTCAAGATACAACATAAACCTTAGAAATTCAAAATAATAAGTTATCCTCCATTTCTTTTCTAACCGAAACCCTAATCCAACCTTATTAATCTTTATACATCTTGATTCTTCCATTTAATCAATTAATATCCTCACTTACTTAATATTTTTCCAATTCCACATAAAGACTCTAATTTCCAATCTTCTAATAAATATATAACTACCTAAAATTAATACTAAAATCAAAGTCTACTTACTAGAAAACCTTAAAAACATACCTTAAAAATCAAATTTGGAGAAACTTAGAAGTCCTTTGGTGTTTCCCTTTGTTGGCCGAAATTTGCAAGTGGAAAAGAGAGAAATTGGTTCTTCATATCACATATATTTATATACAAAAGAAATGATGATCACCTTGCCCACTTGTCCACTTTTTCTCTTTCTTCATTTATTACACATTTATTACACATGCTAAATGTTTTCTTTTGATTGGCCAACCTTTGATTTTTATAACTTCCTTTTTCCTTTACTTCTTTCCACTTGTCTCTCTTCCCATTGGATCTCATAAAGTTGTCCCGGGTTACCCATCCGGTCCCGACACGAAACCGAGCCACATTACGTTCCGGCGATTAATCGATCATATCTTTTAAACCGTATAGTTCCATGAGTCAAACTATATATAGTTTTGATCCTCTCGACCTCTACTTTCTATTTATAAGATCTATTTTAGGTTTCCAAGTCATTTTGAAAAATTACCGATAAGCCCTCAACTTTTTACAAAATTCCCTTTAGGTCCTATTTTTGCTCGGGTTTTCTCCGGCTTCGTTTTCACTGACGATCGTTTCATATTTAACCTCTCGCCATTCTCTACGTACTCACGTCTTTATTTCCTACCCTAAATTCATGTATAACTTTAATTGATAATGACCAAAATGCCCTTAGTCAATATTTCTTCATTTTTCTTTAACGGGACATTTCCTGGAAAAACCGTTACACGTCGTTGCGATCCGATTTTTCTCTACATTCCATTTTTGGAATCTGTTATATGCACTATTAAGAACATCCGGTGCAACTTTCTTTGAAATTACATCTACGTCCCCAACTTTATTAAAAATTACAATTATGTCCCTTTTGTCATACAACCTTATCTAGGGCTGTTATCAAGAATTATCTTCTCCTTTTCCCTACTCTCGCTATGCACGTGTCTACACTGCATAAATGCAGTAGGCGGATGTGACAGTAACTGAGTATGAAGTTGAGTTTATTCGACTGAGTCAGTATGCTGCTGATGAGATTGATAGATGCAGGAGGTTTGAGGAGGGATTGAGGCCCTCGATCATGTGCTTAGTGGCTGGATCCAGATATCAGGATTTCTCACAGCTTGTGACAGCAGCTCGAAGTGTAGAGCGAGCTCAAGTTATTGCAGCTGCTTCAGAAGAAGAGGTTAGGGTTAGAAGGCCCCAGTTCGAGGCAGGGTCTTCCTCTGCGAAGAGGGGTAGAGGAAGTTTTGTTCCTCGGAGTAGTAGGAGCCAGAGACCAGCTGGTAGGTCTGTGCAGTTCCAGAGACAGAGATTTAGACCTGCAGCTTCAGTGGCAAGTGCTCCGATCCCTATGACTCAGAGATCCGCTCCACCTAGATGTGCTCAGTGTGGGGGTTATCATAGAGGTGTTTGTTGGAAGAGTGGTGGACCAGCTGTATGCTTCAGGTGTGGATCACCTGACCACTTTGTGAGAGACTGTCCTGAGAGGCAGGAGCAGATGCCAGTTGATTCTGCTGCTTCTCGAGCTAGTGTGAGGGGAGGCAGAGGAGGCAGAGGTGCCAGCCGGGGAGGTAGACCAGGATTCAGTGCTAGAGGAGGTGCTACATCCAGGGAGGGTAGACCAGAGGAGGTTGGATCTTCCCAGAGGATGTATGTTATGCAGAGGCAGCCAGATACATCGGCAGTCATAGCTGGTACTTTTTCTTTATTTAATACTCCAGTACTTGCTTTGATTGATCCGGGTTCCACGCATTCATATATTAGTGCATCTGTTTTGCCTGTATTTGATGTGCATGCTGAGTCCCTAGGATTTGATGTGTTGGTGACAAATCCGTTAGGGCATAGTGTGGTTGTGAGTAAGGTGCATAGAGATAGTGCAGTAGTGGTGCAGGGTGAGGAGTTCCTTGGGGATTTGATTGAGATGCCATTTAAGGAATATGACGTGATCTTAGGTATGGATTGGCTATCTCGACATGGAGCTGTGGTGGATTGTAAAAAGAAAATTGTTTCTTTGAGAACGGGTGATGGTAGAGAGGTGATAGTATCTAATGAGCAGGAACAGCTAGCCTCCTTATTTGTTTCAGCTGTTACAGCCAGGAGGTTGATTAGAAAGGGGTGTGAAGCCTATCTTGCTCATGTGGTAGATACTAGAGTGAAGGGTTCTTCCATTGATAGTATTGCCACAGTTGTAGAGTTCCCTGATGTTTTTCCAGAGGAGTTGCCAGGATTGCCTCCTGAGAGAGAGGTGGAGTTTGGTATTGAATTGTTGCCTGGTACCACTCCTATCTCTATTACTCCTTACAGAATGGAACCAGCAGAATTGAGGGAGTTGAAAGTGCAATTACAGGAGTTGTTGGACAAAGGATTTATTCGCCCCAGTGTTTCTCCTTGGGGAGCTCCTGTGCTATTTGTGAAGAAGAAAGATGGTACTATGAGGTTGTGTATCGATTATAGGCAATTGAACAAGGTGACTATTAAAAATAAATATCCTTTGCCTAGAATCGATGATCTCTTTGATCAATTGAAAGGTGCAGCTGTGTTTTCTAAAATTGATTTGAGATCTGGGTACCATCAGCTGAGAGTCAGAGCTGAGGATGTTCTGAAGACCGCCTTTCGGACCAGGTTTGGGCATTATGAATTTCTAGTTATGCCTTTTGGTCTAACGAATGCACCTGCAGCTTTTATGGATTTGATGAATAGGGTATGGCACCGTTTGAAGCATTGTATGGCAGACGGTGTAGGACACCTCTTTGTTGGAATGAGCTTGGAGATAATAAGTTGATTGGTCCTGATTTGATTCAAGAAACTGAAGAAAAAGTAAAGTTGATTCGAGGCAGGTTAAAAGCAGCTTCAGACCGACAGAAATCTTATGCAGATCTGAAAAGGAGAGATATAGAGTTTAATGTTGGAGATAAGGTATTTCTGAAAGTGTCTCCTTGGAAGAAGATTTTGAGGTTCGGTCGGAATAGAAAATTGAGTCCTCGTTTCATTGGGCCGTATGAAGTGTTAGAAAGAGTTGGGCCAGTGGTGTATCGACTTGCTTTACCACCTGAGTTGGATCGTATTCATAATGTATTCCATGTTTCTATGTTGAGGAGATATAGATCGGATCCATCTCATGTGTTGCCATTTGAGTCTATCGAAGTGAGCCAGATTTGACATTTGAAGAGGAACCAATTGCTATCTTGACACATGATGTGAAAGAATTGAGAAACAAGCAAGTGCCATTGGTGAAGATTCTTTGGAAGAATCATGCAAAAGAAGAAGCGACTTGGGAGAGTGAACAATCCATGCGAGAGCAATATCCGCAGTTGTTTCAGCTTTGATATCAGGTAATTTCGAGGACGAAATTTTCTTTTTAGAGGGGGAGAATTGTAATATCCCTATGCATGCCCTAGAAGTTTTGTTGTTGTTGTTGTTGGTTTGAATTGAGAAATGGGAAGAGAATGTTTTTGTATGGTGGTTGGGAAAGAAAAGAGGGTTTAGAGATAATTGTATATGTTGCTTATATGGTGATATATATAACATATAAAGTGGTCAAAATGGAAAGTCAAGGAAAGAGGATATTTTTGTGTTGGTTGTGAATTACTTAAATGGGTATAGATATGACAAAAGCTTAGTTAAATGGATGAGGGTATAATAGTAATTTTCTTTTGGATGGGTATTTAATGCCTATTGACTTTGTGTTTCTTCATCATTTCTTCTTCTTCTTGTTGTTGTGTGGCTGGCTCATCAAAGAGAGAAGAGAGCAAGAGAACAAGTGATGGTTTTGATGATTTCAAGTTCAAAGTGAAGGAAGTTTTCAAAGTTACAAGTTGGAGTTTCAAGGAATTTCATTATTTGGTAAGTTTGCTCTTGTTTACTCTTGTTATTTTTGAAGTTATGCTTGAGTTGAGTTGTGATTTGATGATGGTATGATTAAGTTGCTTATGGTGTGATTTTAAGTATTGATTTTGCTTGATAGATGAGAAGTTGGGTTGGTGTTGGTGATGGAAGAGTAAGAGTTGTGTTTAGTGAAATTGTTTCTGTTTTACAATTAGTAAAGGCTGTGATTTGTATGATTTTTAATTAATTATAGAAAAATTTTCTTGAAGTGAATTTTTGATATGTTGTGCCTCTATGAGTCTAGAATGACTGAAAAATATGTTGATTCGATTTTGGATAGGTTATGAGTTTAGAAAGATTATTTTTATTAGACCTGTTCCAGCAGGTACCTTAACTGAGACAGCTCTATTTCGGGATTTTTAATAAAATGTAGAAAAATCATATTCAATTGAATTTTGGATATGTTGTTTCTTAGTGAGTCTAATATTTGAGAAAAATAATTTGGAACCACGCTGATTGAATTTGATTTATGAAATTCACAAAGTTCAGAACTGCTGCCAGGATGCAGGGCAATTGGGGCAGTCTGGTTAGG
Source organism: Garcia nutans (assembly GCA_947685225.1). NCBI lineage: Eukaryota > Viridiplantae > Streptophyta > Magnoliopsida > Malpighiales > Euphorbiaceae > Garcia > Garcia nutans. Next base: position 25,812,034 of record CANTUV010000024.1, read on the forward strand.
TGAACTATTTGAGCAAGATTTTGTGTTCAGTTTGATCTGAAATTTTAAAGGAATGATTTTAAGATACAAAAATAAATTCTGTAAAAATTTTAGAATTTTTAGTCAAGTAGATTATTTTATACAATTTTTCAAAATAAGGATAAAATGGAGTCTAAAACCAGAATGTACTATTCATATGGTCATTTTGCTAATATTCCTTTTGGATTAGGTTGTGAAGAGGTTGAATTGTCCTAATTGCATTGTTGAGATTGAATAATGTTATGTTATGCATTGTGAATGGTAATGTGTTTCATGAGTAATGCACATTGAAATGTTATACCAAAGATGTTATAGTGATTCAAATGAAATATGATTGAAGCATGCATTGATGATAGGATTGAATAATAATGTGAGTGTTTAGATAATGTAATGAATATTGTATATAATGATGAAATGAAGTGGGAATGATATGATGTTATGAGAAAATGGTTTTGTTGTAATGTGAGATGTTGAGGCATGATTGCTTAACTTGCTTGTGAAAAAGAAATGAATTGAAAAAGTATTGATAAGTTTAATGAACGGACCTATCCGTCTCCTGCGGAACCATGCAGACCCAGTGGGTTGGGCAACCGATCTTGGACTACCGATTTGGTAGGAGGAAGGTTCGATATAGTCAGTATTATACGTACCTATTTGCCTCCTGCGGAACCATGCGGACCCATTGGAATGGGCAACCGAACTTGGACAACCGACCTGGATGGGGAAAGGTATGTTACTGATAATGTTATACGTGCCTATTTGCCTCCTGCGGATCCTTGGGATTGGAGGGCAACCGACCTGGTTGGGAAAGGGTACGTATATAAAGTCATAGTTGTTGGCTATAATGATAAATTTAAATGAGTATAATGAATGGTGCTATTATATGAATATTGATGTGACATTGAACAAAGCAACATATTGAATAAATAATATGCTTTTGATTGATATATGTAAATAATTTGTGACATTGCATTTTAGCATGAATTATCTTACTAAGCCCTTGGCTTAGCGCGATAGTGTTTAATCGCGCAGGTAATAGAGCTGATAGAGTCGAACCCGAGAGTTCATCAAGACCAAGTGAGAGTAGACCTTGAAGAGTTGATTTTGGGAACTTAAAGATCAGAAGAGAATTGCCAATCATGTATACTTCTTTATATTTTGTAAAGTAATGATTATAATGTAAAAATATGGATATTTTTAAATATGTACTCAAGTGTTTGTAAATATGTACATATTTTATAACTTCCGCTGTGTAATATTTAAATGTATATATATATATATAACTAATATGTTTTGTTTTATAAGTAAATGACCTACTTTTCTATAATGTATAATGATAAGGGTATTGTATCAAGTTTAAAGTGTTTTGAATGTTAAGAAAACCGTAGCATCCCTATGTTTGATGCACTTATGCTACATTGTTGTGGTTGTAGTGTGTGGGCATTGGATATGGGAGTGTTACAAATCCTTTTTGCAGGTTGTAGTTGAGGGTATAAGGGGGGATTTATTGGAAGTGTACTGAGAATGACTTTGTTTGCATTGGTTTGTGTAAAATGTTTTTAAACAAAAAAAAAAACTAGTTTTGTCGACACTTGGGACTCAATTTTTAGGCGAAACTATGGCAAAATTTCTATTAAAATTGGAACTAAAATTTGACTAAGTAAAATTGGTAGCAACATTAGGTTAGTGTGACGCCTCTACTCAGCTTACACATGTAGGTCGGGAAGGGGTGTTACACTTGAAGCCAAGTTGGGTTGATACTTAGCATGCTTTGTTCCCCTTGAAGCTTGGTTGAACCTAAATCCTTGAAGCCTAGTTGGGATAATGTTAATGATAATGTGATAATAAAACCAAAGCATTAACTCTGAAAGTCGAATAGCATATTAGTGTCTTTTGGGCTCGAGTCTGTCTTTGTTGTCAATGTGATATACAAGTGTTGAAAGAAATGAGTAATGAGATCTATGGTTGATTTCATTGGAAATGTGATTCATGATTGGTATGATATGTAATGTGTGTATTGAAATATTGATTGTGAGTATTAGTGATGAATCATGATTGGTGAGTCGTGAATAACTTAATGTTATGATGTATAATATGTAATGTATGTGTAATGATATATTGATTATGAATACTAGTGATGGATTGTGGTCGGTGATAATGTTTATGTATATATATGTACATAAGATATGAAATTAGCTGAGATATATGAAAGGTGCAATTAAAAAGGAAAAACATGATAATAACTAATGGTACATTGAATTGATATATCATTATATGTTAGAATTTCCATAATGTATGTTTATATTTCATAATTGTATTACTAAGCTCTCGAGCTTAGCGCGGTTGTGTAATCGCGCAGGTGGATATGCGGTTGATCTGGAAGTCTAGCTGTTATGCCACGAGAAGAGTAAGAGTTTATCGAGACCAACTAGAGGGTGATGCATATATGTATAACTTTTAATTATGATGTATTTCTGACGAGAAAGTATTTATATGTATAAATGAAGTTTTGATAATGATAATGATTTTGTAAATGTTATTTAAAGTAACGTATTATGGTTTGAACTCTGTTACAGGTTTTTAAAAGGTAATGAAAAGTGACATCCTCATACTTTATATACTTACTGAATGTATACTAGGTATATGTGTAGTACTTATATAGGGTATCGGGGTGTTACACAGATTAATGCCAAGAAGATGGGAGAACGTTCAAAGCTCTATCTTTTCATTCTCCCAACTGTCTAAAGTTTCAACAAGAAGTTTGTAATGTGAAGCTTGTCCATTGTGTCACATCAGCTCCAATTTCAAAATGGCCTTCATTTAACCCGTGTCTCTTATAGACCCCATTTCAAGCCTATCAAAGACCTGTTGATCTCTTTTGGTAGATAGAGTCTATTAGTGAAGATAGTTTGGAAAAGCATGCATATGAGATAGACAATATTCAAACTCAAATGAGACCTTTGACCAAGTAATATGTATGTGCCTATATGAAGTGCAACAGTTATTGCTTAAATAGAAATAATTTTTGAGCTTAGTACGGTAATGTTGCGCTCGAATTAAGTACTACTACAAGCATCACTCGCAAGTATACGAGGTAGCTGTAGCAAAGGTGATCGCCCCAAGGTCATTTCCCCAAGAAGGTATGGTTCGTAATAGCTTGATTGACAATTTATTTAAATGCGAGAGTTTGTTGTTTGGGATGGTGCGAGAATAATTTAAACCTAAAATTAATGTGCGTAGGGTTGAAGTGTGTGATGAGTGTACAAGATCAAATCGATTCTTGGGAAGGTGCCTAGGGTTATAGGTCCATTCAATCAAAGCTCAATTCTCAATTATCCATTAACATAACCTTGTAAATTAATTTGTTCCTTAAGGTTAATTAGTCAATTACCCATCCATTAGTTCTCACATTCATAAATTAGCAATAACAAATTATTTCACATTATCAAATTAATGAAACCCTAGAACTTATATTTCTAATTCATTCATAGGGTGGTCGATTATATATTTCTGATATCGAATTTCACCTCTCGGTCCGTCATCCAATATTCAAAGATCAATAGGTAGCTAATCTATCAACCTAGCATTTAATGCAATACAATCAACTAATCAACAAGGAACATCAATGGAAATATCAAATCAAGACATTCAACCAAATATACTACAAACCCTAGGCATGGGTATTTAGCTCAACATCATCAATTTATAACATTCATTCAACTCAATATAAAACAAATACAAATTGTTCATTGCAATATCAATCTCTTAATACAACAACAACAATAGAAATGAATTAAAAGAGAGAATAGAAAAACCCCTTGTGAAGATGCCAAGAGTAGGATTTCTAGTCTTCCTCCTAGCTCACTTTGATATTTGATGAAGAACTCAAGCCCTCTTCAATGGTTGAATCCCCTTGCAATATGAATGGAGCTTTCTCAAGTCACCAAACCTTGGGATGGAGCCTTCTCAAGTCATCAACTCTTCAATTACTTTTGCCTTTGGAAGATGGAATGGAGTTTTCTCAAGTCACCAATCCTTTCAATGAAGCTTCTTCAACCTTCAAGAGCTTGTTTAACCCAATTATCCCAAAGAATCTCAAAGAACTTGTCAATGGAAGATGGAGAAGGTGGAGAGAATGGAAATGGAGATGAAGATGAAGGGACTAGGGAGAGTTTCACTCTCTCCCTCTCCCACGTTTTTGCAGAAATTGTTCAATAACAAAGAAGAACTCCCTCCAATTTCATCTTCTTCTCCTTTTAATTCATTCCAAAATACACACCCATGCCTTCCAACTCACACCATTTCACTTTGTTCTCCACTTTTTATTTGTTTAATATTTCTTTTGGCAAGCACAAGGTATTGTCTCCCACTTTGTCCCCCACTTCGAGTAGAAAAATTCAAATATTTTTTGTGTGACACGGCCAAGCCAAGAGTGGCTTGGCCGTGTCTCTTGTTTTTCTTTGGGACACGGCCAAGCCATCTGGCTGTGTCCTTCACTGCCATCTTTCTTTCCTTCTTTTTCTTTCTTTCCTTTTGGTCTCAAGGGGTGACACGGCCAAGCTTGTGGCCGTGTCATGTGACACAGACATTGGCTTGGCCGTGTCACTTGGGTGTGTTTCCTTCTGCTTCTTTTCTTTCCTTCTTTTCTTGCTTCACTTGTCTTTGGCATGAAATGGGACACGACCAAGCTTGCTCTTGGCTTGGCCATGTCATGTGACACGGCCACAAGCTTGCCCGTGTCACTGAGTGTATCTTCTTCTGTTTCTTGCTTTTCCTTCTCTTCTTTGGCTCAAGATGGGACACGGCGAAGCTTGCTGGCCATGTCATGTGACACGGCCAATGGCTTGGCTATGTCATCGAGTGTGTCTCTTCCTGTTTCTTCATTTTTTCTCTTTCTTTGCTTTGTTCTTTGTTTTGCTCTTTGAATGAGACACGGCCAGTGGCTTGGCTGTGTCTCATGGCCGTGTCAAGCTCTGCCAACTTCATTCTTTGAGTGACATGGCCAAGCTAGTTTTGGCTTGGCCATGTCTTTCTTGGTTCATGCTTTTCTTGCACTGTTTTGATCTTCCAAGGGTGTTTTTGCACCTAAACCTAAAAACAACACTTTAAACAAACTTAAAACAAAAATCAATCAAAACATTAACTAAAAATACATAAAAATCATACTAAAAACAAGTACAAAAATGATCTAAACAGGTAACTAGGGTTGTCATGTTATTGATATGTTAATTTAAAAAATTAAGTCCTGAGGTAAATTGACATTAATTTAGCAAAGCCAAATTTGATTTCAAAATCAAAAATCAAAATTGAAAATTAAAAAAAATCAAGTTAAGGGGAGTATGTTGAACTATCGAACCTCGAAGGACACATTGGGCAAAAAAAATTATTACTGGCAAGGTTATGAAGAAGCTACTAATTGACATACTGAATCATAATTTGAAATGGATGTATCTCTATTGTTTGGGGCCTCCATTATTCATGTTTTCAACATTTTGAAGATAAAAGCCATAAATGTGAAGCATTATATCATTCCAATGCAAGACCTGGACAAGCATCTAAAAGGAACCAATGAGAATACTTTTGCTGATAACCTCGGTCTGTGAGTCGATGGAACCACTGTAAGTATTATTCATGCATATCATGCATACATGAGCATGTCACATCGCACTTTCTTATCTTGTATTGTCTATTCTTTGCCAAAGTGAACAACAAACACCATGTGAAGTAAAGAATCAAAAGAAGATATTGAATCAAGAGGGCATGGAAAGCCTATTGCTTGAGGAAGCTCCAGTCATTTTGCAAAAGAAGATATACATGTTTATGAAAGGAACAAGATAAAATACAAATATCAATTAGAGCTGGCATAGAAAAATCTTTGGTTTGAGCCTACACAGGGGGCAAAGATTCTCCATTTTAATTTTTGAGTTTATGCATATACGAAATATTTTCAAACTCACTTTCAAATATTTTGGTCCAGAACCTAAATTCCCGCCTAAGTAAAGAACTTAGCTTAGGTCCAGAACCTAAATTCTCTCTTAAGTACAGAACTTAGCTCGGGTCCAGAACCCAAATTACCCTTAAGTCCAGAACTTAGTCGAGCCCAGAACCTAAATTCCCTCTTAAGTCCAGAACTTACCTCGAGTCCAGAACCTAAATTATCCTTAAGTCCAGAACTTAGCATGGGTCCAGAACCTCAAGTACCCAATTTAATCACGGGTCCAAGTACCCAAATTCAATTAGGTTTTGGGTCCAAGTACCCAAATTCAATCCAGTCTCGGGTCCAAGCACTCAAATCCAATCCAGTCTCGGGTCCAAGTACCCAAATTCATTTAATCTCGGGTCCAAGTAACCAGTCTCAGGTCCAAGTACCCAATTCAGTCATGGGTCCAAGTATCCAATCTCGGGTACAAGCACCCAAATTCAATTCAGTCATGGGTTCAAGTATCCAATCTCGGGTCCAAGTACCCAAATTTAATTTAGTCTCGGATCCAAGTACCCAGTCTCGGGTCCAGGTACCCAATTCAATCACGGGTCCAAGTATCCAATCTCGGGTCCAAGCACCCAAATTCAATTCAATCACGGGTCCAAATATCCAATCTCGGGTCCAAGTACCCAAATTTAATTAAATTTCGGATCCAAGTACCCAATTTAGTCATGGGTCCAAGTACCTAGTCTCGGGACCAAGTACCCAATTCAGTCATGGGTCCAAGTATCCAGTCTCGGGTCCAAGCACCCAAATTCAATTCAGTCACAGGTCCAAGTATCTAGTCTCGGGTCCAAGCACCCAAAGTCAATTCAGTCTCGGGTCCAAGTACCAAATCCAATCCAGTTCTGGGTCCAAGTACCCAATCTCGGGTCCAAGTACCCAAGTTCAATTCAGTCTTTGGTTCAAGTACTCAGTCTCAGGCCCAAGTACCTAATTCAGTCACGGGTCCAAGTACCCAATCTCGGGTCCAAGTACCCAAATCAAGTTCATTCTTGAGTCCAAGTACCCAATCTCAGGTCCAAGTACCCAAATCAAATTCAATCTCGGGTCCAAGTACCCAAATCAAATTCAATCTATGATCCAAGTGCCCAAATCAAATTCAGTCTTGGGTCCAAGTACCCAAATCAAGTTCAGTCTCGGGTCCAAGTACCCAAATCAAATCCAAGTATCCATCCTCATCCAAAATCTGTTCAAAGTCATGTTGCTTTTCATTCTCTTCTACTAAAAGTCTCAAATTACTCAAGTAGAGGGCAAACTATAGACCCTTAATTTTGGCCCTAATTTGATACGATCCTGATTAAAGGATGCCAAAATAAATTCGATTCGATTTACAACTTCTAATAAGTTGGTCCGATTTTAAAAGTAAGAAACTCAACTACAAAACCCTAAACAAAGTCTTTTTTAGAAGGTCCGATCCAAAAAATTAAAAAAATGCAAAATTAGTTCCAGTTCAAAGGGCCCAAGTGACATGAACCTTGGCTCATGTCCACCTGGAGGCCCCAGGTTGACATGAGCGTTGGCTCATGTAGACCTAGATGCCCAGGTCAACATGAGCCAAAGGTCATGTCACCCAGGTCGACATGGCTTTGGTCCATATCGATCTGGTTGCCCCAGGTCGACATGGTTTTAATTATTTTTTGAAATTAGTTTCCGAATTGAATTAAAATTTATTTTAAGGATGGATTAATATTAGGGTTGGGGATTCTGATTGAGATTTGCCTATAAATAATAACATTTTAGAATTTAGAAAGGTGCCAATTAACATTAACAAGGGTCAGCAATTAACATTAACAAGGGTCGGCAATTAACATTAAAGAGGGTCGGCAATAAATATTAAGAGAGATTAAACCAAAAAACAGAAGAGATGGCAACAAACAGAGAAGAACATCAGTAGCCTTTTTGGAGAATGAAGGAATCCACAAACAAAAATATCAAGACAACCAAAGAAGAAGGCAGAGTACATACTATCTTCACATTGCTCATCCAGAAATAAATTTTTTTGGTGGAACCAATGACGGAGGTTTGATCTTTAATCATAAATTATTCATGCTCACTGTAGCTTTGTTTTCTTTGAATAATAAGAACATGCAGTAACTTGATCTTTGAACATGCAGTAACTTGATATTTGAACATGCAGTAAATTAATCTTTGTTTTAATAACTTTAATTGTTTGCTTTAATTAATACATTAATCTGTTGGTGTTTGTAAGCTCCATTTGCAAGTTTTATAAAAAACTTAAAATTATCCAGTAGCTGTTGAGGATTTAAATTAATTGTTAGAATCTATTCTTCTACTAAAACTTTAAGAACCGTAGGTTATTTTATTAAAACTCAAAACCTTAAACTATTTTTATCCAAAAGCTTAAACCATTTCATTATTAAACTCCAAAATATTGATTATTTTTCCAAAACCTTAATTTATCTCTCCAAATCCAAAATTATCTTTTAAAGGAAAGTAAGTTAAAATCCTAAACCTTTTTTAGTTTCAAAAATCCAAGTTTTAAAAACCCTAATTCCAAAACCCTAGTTTCAAAAACCCTAATTCCAAAACCCTAATTCCAAAACCCTAGTTTAAAAAACCCTAATTCCAAAATCCTAATTACAAAACTCTAGTTTCTAAAACCCTAAGTTCCAAAGCCCTAAGTTACAAAAACCCTAAATTCTTTAAAACCCTAAACTTATACTTTTTATTACTTTATTTAATTTTAGATTTGATTACGTAGTTTATAATATGTTTTTGATGGTTGATTTATTTAATTTCAATGCTTGATTTATTTAATTTATCATCGATGGATATTTTCTTTATTATTATGATTATTATTTGTTTATTTTGGTACTAATGAAGACGTATGTTTTCACTTTGTGGGTACCTCATTATTTAAACCTTATGTAATTTAATTTATTTTATATTTAGGGACCAATTTAAAGGACACGTTTCCACCTTTCGGTGGATGTCCTATTTAGTTTTAGACATGGACGATGTAAGGACATGTTTCCATCCTCAGATAGGTGTCCATTTATTTGCTTTTTTTGGACATTGCTTTGATTTCAATATAATAATGCCTTATTAAAATTATTGCATGTAGTATGGATAATGTCATTATATTTAAGAATTTTATAATATTAAGACCTGAAAAGGAGGCCGGTTCTAATGAACCAGGCGTTGTGGGGCTGCTGGGCCATTTCTCACCTTCCCCATACGTACCTAACTTTTCAAACCCATTAGGGGGTTGGGGATTCCTTAGGAATCGAGTCATCCACCTCTTTCTTTTTTTCGGCCCATCCGGGTGGCGACTCAATTTTCTCTGGGCTTAGGCCTGTGTTCTCTAAGTCCCCGAGTCTAAATTGTGCCGAAATTGCAAGAACCATTCCATCGGAAGTAGGGGCGATAATCCCCGCTCACAGCCACCAAATCTAACTTTTTGATCATCCTATTCAACTAAGCATACCTAATTGCTAGTTGTCTTACTTTCTCTCTCTTTTATTCTTTTTTAAAAGAAAATGTTCAATCTTCTTAGTGCAAACCACCTAAAATTTTCTTTCTTAGCAAATTTGGGTGTTGGTTAGCTTGGGATTGTGTTTTCCTTAAACCGTCCCGAGCTAGTTCCTTAAACTAGGGCTCGATTCTTATGCAATAAATTTTTGGAGGACTATTCTCCCTTGTTTGATGTCCATTTTGAGTGATTCAAGCTGTATTGGAATCATAACAAACTGAATTTTAATGAAATGGTGAAAAAATTAAGGATTTTTAGCAGTAAAATGCCCTGTTTATGTAGAAAACTTGTAATTGGTCATTCAAGGTTATTCAACATCTGATTTGCATAATTCTTGTTATGTTTGCTATCACATGGACTTCCTTTAGGTCCAAAATTATTGGTTCACACATACTAACCTACTTTATTGACATGTTTTGCCCTTTTTAGTTACCTATTGTTGGACAAGGATTTAACACTAATATTCCCCCTTACCTTGAGTCTTTTTTTAAGAGACAAGAGGAGAATTATTAGAATATGATTAGTTGTACCCTTGAAGCACAAAGGCATGTCATCCTCAATGAAGTTTAGTCCACGATCTGAGCTTCTCATCCTCAAGGACCATCAACCACTGCACCTCCTCCTCCTACTGCTACCATTTGCGTCAACCTGCTAATAGATCCTAATGTGGCAAGTTCAAGCAATCAACCACACTAGTCCTTATTAACATTACCACTATCGAACCACCCATGCATGTTATCTCCTTCCCCTACTATTGCACAAGTCTACAAGATGGATCAAGAAATGAAAAAGCTAATGGAAAGATCCTTAACATACATCAAATATGATGATGAATAGTTAGATATGGATTTTTTGGTACTTTTTCTAGATGCTAGATTGCCACCTAAGTTTAGGATGACAAAAATGGATAAGTTTGATGGAACCACTTGTCCTAAGATTCATTTAAAGATGCACTTGGGAGCCTTGACACTCTAGGGATAACAGGAGGGATTCTTGCTCAAGTGTTTCAATAATCCCTTTCTGGGGATGCCTTGAGATGGTTTGTCAATCTCAATAAGACTAAGTACCATACATGAGAAGACATTTGCAATGCCTTCAATCAACAATACCACTTCAATATCGTGGTTGATGTGACTCGATGAGACTTTGAGACTACTAACTAAGAAACAAAGGAACCCTTTTCCACTTTATTGCATAGATGGCGAGCAAAAGCCATACAAATGGTAAATAGACCAAATGAGGAAGAACATATTAACATCATTGTCAAAATCTCCTGCCAATATACCAAACCCATATGCAAACTCAATATTTATCAGATTTTAAAGCTCTTGTGGTTACTGCATCAAAGATAGAAGATTTGCTTTAGTTAGGGCAGCTTAAAGATGAAACAATTGCTACTTCAATATCAAGATACAAGAAAAGCACTTATACTAATATTGCCCCCAATAACTAGAAAAGCGATGAAGTCACCAACATCAATACCTAAAAGACTATTAAGTTGGAAAGGAAGGGGAGTGTCTTCTATGATTTTTGAATGCCTTTGGCAATTGTATTTAAGAAGGCATTAGAAGCAGGATTGGTCCAACCACTTGATCCAAGACCACCCCTAAATCCATTGCCAAAGTTTCACAACTCCAACCATCACTATGATTTGCACAAACCCTCAACCACTTATCGAAAAGTTGTAATGCCCTTTAACACTGTATTCAAGATTTAATAGATGAAGGGGCAATTCTCCTGCCCAAACTTTAGCATAACATAGCCAACAATCCTCTGCCTGACAATCAAACTTTGGTAGGGTGCACTGCCTCCTTGGTAGAACTAAAAATAGATCCAGTCGATCTAATTCATGATTTTTTATGTTTTAGACTTGGTAAATTTTATTGATGAAGTCAATACCACTACCCGAAGTGGAAGAGAGTAATCTTATCACCACATGAAAATAATGGTACAACCAAAGCCATAGCTAAAACCACAACCAGAGCCTTCAAAGTATAAAACTCCCAAGGGTAGCATCACCCATGAGCTAGATGAGGATGTAGTCCTCAAGCAATTAAAGAAAACCCAAGCAAACATCTCCATATGGAGTTTAATTTATTCTTCCTACAATCATTGCAAGGCTCTTTGTCGGGCTTTGAATCAATGTCAGACCTTTGCAAACATATCATAAAAAACCCTTGTTGCTTCCCTAATAAAAGCTACTAAGGTAGTAACCATTTCATTCAATTATCACGATCTGCTGGAAGGGAAGGGCCACCATAATAATGCATTGTATAACATTTATCATCTGAGGCAAGACAGTTCCATTGTTACTGATTGACAATGGTTTAGCCCTTAAAGTATGTCCAATAATGGTGGCCTTCTGTGACGTGAGCATGGCCATGGAGCCTATGGAAGAAGATGTTGGAACTAAAAGCTTGAAGATTCCTAGTGGGCTAATTACAAGATAAAGGGCCAAGAAGGTGAAGGATGCCTTGCAAGCTTGTGTTCAATGCTTCATGGGTGGCATAACTAAATAGAGAAAAAGAGAAGCTGATTATTTTTCTAAAGACCTTGGGACTCGATTTGGTTGTTATACGCTAGTTAGTTGCAGAAATTCAACAATTAATTGGTATGGAACCATCATATAAAGGGCATTTCAAGATAAAAATTGAGCCAATTTGTAGTTATTGGATGAACTACGAAGGACGGGTTCACAGAGACACAGCCCAACAGTATGCTCGAGGATTTTTATTATATTTTCTCGGGTCAACCATTTTAGGTAGCACTGAATCCTCCATCCATTTGTCAGTGTTGAGGGGTCTTACTTATATGAGGACGATACCACTTTACGGCTAGGGTGAAGCTGACCTTACCTGACTTTACCATGGTCTAGACAAAATTTGCCGAAATAAGAAGTCTTTTGTTGGCTTTATGGCAGTTGTCGAGGTATTCTTCTTCCACCAATGTCAATTCCATTCTTATTCTTGCATGAATTTGATTTTTATTATTGTTGTAGGCATGGGCATATGAGCACAACCTTGTGAGGGTGCCTGGTATTTCTCGAGAGAGAGTCGGGTATTCGAGATTAAATTTCTGGTTGTCTGAGCGTGTAGAAGTTTTCAGCTCTTACCATGTGCATACCCAATGCTTTGTCTTGAGCTGTTTAACCTGGGACTAGGTAAAATAGAATTAGTATACATTAAAATTTAAGTGAAAGATTACTTACCTTATGTCATTTTGCAAGTGAATTTGGCCTGGTGGAACCCAGAAGAGCGGACAATTGGACTTCCTCCATAAATGCTGCTCTGCCTTTTCAACATACTCGTCGAGTCATCGTCGGCCCTGTGTCTAGTGGCTGATTTCTCGGAGAGAGAGTATATGAGTAGTTTCTTGGTCCCGAGCAGTGGAGGATCCCGATGCATTGCCCGGAATATACCTTGAATATCACATCAATGTCGGAGGATGCATGGTGGTTGGCCTGGCACTGTTATGATGCACTTTGACGTATCTCCTGTTGGTGTACGGGAGATTTCTGAAGAAAATTAGCGTAGAGATGAAGAGGAACATCATGAAGAGAGAGTAGAGTTTGTTCCACATCTCGGGGCTAGCACTTCTTAGGTAAGCTTTTACCATTTTCCATTGCAATCGCCTCTTTCTTAACTTATTTTGATTTTTTTAATGATTGTTGCAGGCTGCTGGCCCATTTGATCATGAGGTTGGACCTTCTTTTACTGCTCCTTCATTTGCTCATTCTAGTCCACTAGATATGCCATCTCATCCACAGGGTATTGATATGAATTACCTAGTAAGTTTTCATGTTTCTTGGTAATTTATGCTATATGTATGCATGATTATGCATGCTCTTACTTTTTTCCCTTTTTGGCTCACAGCGGATACTTGAGGAACAAAACAAGAAACTTCAAGAAGAGTTGGTCGCTAGTCATCAGCAGGTTTCTTACTTTGAAAATTTGTATCATCAATCAGAGTAAAATTTTTGAGACTTTCGATTTTAGGGGATGAGGGATCCTGGTGCTTCTTCATCTAGAGGCCCCCAAACTGATGACTATGAGATCCTTTCATCTACTTCTGATGAGGACCGTGACAGATCAAAACTTCGAGGTGATAGGGATTTTGGTGCTCCTGCTTCGGGAGGACTCGGGATGAGTGATTTGCCTGCGATGATTTTTTCAGAGCTTTATTTGATGACCTACCACCTCCTTCTTATTGATGTATGAATATTGTATGAATTGAGTAAACATTGTATAATAAGTATATAAATAATAATGATAATATATAATGTTTATTTTAATGCAACTTTTTCCTTTTTTTTCCCTTATATATATATCTCATAATTATTACGCCACAATTTCTCTTTTCACATTCACAGCCGCACCAATTAGCTAAAACCAAATGCAACACGACAATTAAAGAAATTTTGTCGCCAATTCCTTTTCCTTGTGCATCACGGTCTCATGCTTTCCTTATCAATTTTGAAAAAGAACAATCCTCCTATATAAATCACCTTTCATGCCATAATTTCATACAGAAACTAAGAGATTTTCTACTTCAACATAAAAACTCCTTTTAACAATTCTAATTTTCCTTCATCCTTCCATGATGACCAAAGTCCATTTAAAGAAAATAAAAATTCTATTTAAGAATATGGATGCAGTTCATTGGAAGCAAATGTCTTGGTCAAAGATTGATATTTTGAAGTGTTTTCAAAATGTTAAATTGGACCATTCCTTTTTACATGCCATGGCTTCTTTTTGGAATGTAGATTATAGGACATTTAAAATTAATGGCTTTGAAATATGTCCCTTGATTGAAGAATTTGAGGCCATCCTTGGATATCCAAATAATCAACAAATGACATTACCCATATTGATTTCTAATACTCAACAGAAGATGCGGATGTTATTTCAAATTTCAAAACCCGAAGTTCTTCAGTTTATGAGAGGTGAGAGAATTCTACTTGCTCCCTTGATTGAGTTTTGTCTCTCTCATTTGGCTCCTACTAAGGCATGGGGACGTATGCTTTGTCTTTGCTTGCTTGGCCAATTCTTGCTTGTTTCTTCTGATGGTGATATTGATCCACGAGTATTGGATATCATGGACCAAATGGAAGGAGGCTTGTCGCCGATACCCGTGATCTTAGCTCAGACTTTAGTTGGATTAGACCAACTTAAATCAGGACTGTCAAAGAGACTGACCGGGAGTCTGTTGTTGCTTCAAGTAATTACCTAAACTGCCCTTTCGGGTTTTCAATTTAGGTTTTCTTTTTCTTCTTCTCTTTTTTATTTTTATTTTATTGCTCTAATTTTTGCCTAGTCCGCCCATGTGAGTTTTTGGAACTAGCGAGCTGTCCTGATTTTTGCCTAAGTCACTCTTGTGGGTTTTCAACTTAGAGGACTCTTTTTTTTAAATTTAATTTCCCTCACAGATTTGGCTTCAGGAGTGTCTCTGCCTACTTGATACTCCATCAATGGATTTTAGCATATATCTGCCATGACATCATTCCGCTAGGAAACTACTCCATCCTGCTTCTTCATATGCTAATTGGGTTGACTGATCCACTCACGTACTGAAGTCAACATCCTTTGGTTGGTACCTTGGTGGAAGATTTCTCGTATCATCATGCGGACATACTTGATGTATGTTCCTCTTGCTACTCTTCGTTGAGGTACTTGCTATGATCCTCGCCGGCTTGGTCGTTAGTATGGAGCCGAGCCTCACGATTCTGAATTCACTCCCAATTTAGACATGCCTTGCTTGACTGAAGCCTACTTGGATCGACTAAGGCAAAGCTGGCCTGCATGTTACATTTATCGTTTGCCATAGATTTTACATTTGTCAATTTAGAAAGTGTATTGTTAGGATGAAAAAAATAATTAAAGTAATAAAAGATGCTTCTTTCCTTTTATAATTTGTCATCACCTTTTGCTATTATGTTTATTTATTTCACCCATATCTGGTCAAATACTTATAACAGTGCACATAGAACAATTTTAACATTAATTCTATTTTATTAAATTGGGGAACAACCAAACATAAAGCCAGCATACACAAGATCACTCCTGTTGCCAACTAGCCCTTTCGGGTTTTCTAATTGACGATTTTCTCTCATTTAGCCCTAATTGTTGCCTAGCCCGCCCTTTCGGGTTTTCAAAACTAGCGGACTGCTTTAACTTTTGCCTAGGCCGCCCTTTTTGGGTTTTCAACCTAGCAAGCTCTTTTCTTTTTTTTTCTTTTATACATAAAACCTCTTCAATATATCAATGTTCACTGTCTCACTAAACTTGTTCCCATCTATGTCTGATAGCTTCACTGCACCCTTGTTCATGACTTGTTTCACGACATATGGCCCTTCCCAACTAGGCCTAAACTTCCCTCTTGGATCAGATACGTTAGGCTTACATTATTTCAACACCAAATCCTTGACTTTGAGTTTTCTGATCTTAACTCTTCTATTATAAGCCCGAGCTATCTTCCTTTGATATAGTTGATGATGGTATAGTGCTTTTAACCTTCTCTCTTCTAGTACAGCTAACTGTGTGTATCTGCTCACTACCCATTCTGTTTTAGGTAATTCAATTTCCAAGACCACTTTTACCGACTTGATCTAATTTCAATTGGCAACACTGCTTCCATCCCATAAACCAAAGAGAACGGTGTTATTCTAGTAGGCGTTTGCACACTTGTTCTATATCCCCATAAAGCAAAGGGAAGCATCTCTGACCAATCCCTGTAAGTCTTGGTCATCTTGGACAGAATTTGCTTAATTGTCTTGTTTGTTGCTTCTACTTCACCATTAGCCTTTGGTCTATAAGGAGAGGATCTATGATGATGGATTTGGTACTTCAAGAATAAGTCCTTAACTACTCATTGAAACTATACCCCATTGTTTGATATTACACTGTGCGGGACCCCATATCTACAGATGAGGTTCTTTTTAATAAATCTAGCCATTTGACTTGCACCCAGTTTGTTGAAGGATTCGGCTTTGTCCCTTTTCAAAAAATAATCTGCCGCTACTATAATGAAACGGTGACCATTTAAGGCTGTCAGATGTATCTCTCCTATAATGTCGATACCCCAAGTGGCAAAGGGCCAGGGTGAAGACATAGAATGTAATTCTTCAGGAGGTATGTGATTCAAGTTACCATATATCTGACATTGTTGGCACTTCTTTAAGAACTCAATACAATCTCTCTCCATGGTCAACCAGTGGTAACCTTCTCGAATAATCTTCTTAACTAGGGCCAAACCACTCATGTGTGGACTGCAACTTCCTGCATGTATTTCTAACATTATAAGGCCATCTTTGATATAATTCTCCATGAAAGGTGATGTATTGTAAGGACCACCGCCTTATGGCTCTTCTTTCTTTCTTTGTTTCCCCCTACGGGTATTCCCTTTCCTCTAAAAATCGTCTTATAGTATCACACCACGCATCATGGTCTATATCAGTTTCCATGATTGTTTCATATTCGTAGCAAGGAGTTGATGAACTAGTCAAAATCAGAGGCTTAAGGAATAAACTTACAGGATTTTCCCATACCGAAGCCAATGTGGCTTGGGCATCAACCATCTGATTCTCTTCTCTTGATAGGTGTATAAACCTACACTCCTTAAAGTTCCTCTTCATCATGGTCAAGTAATGGTGGTATGGTTTTAATTTTTCTTCTTTTAACTCCCACTCTCCATTTACTTGGGATACTACTAGTAATGAATCGCTAAAAACTTCCACCTTATCCACCTTCATAATCATTAGGGTTTCCAAACCAAAGATACATGCTTCGTATTCCACCATATTATTGATTGCCCTGAATTTCAACTTTTTGGCTAAAGGGATAAGTTCCCCTTCGGGCAATTCTAGTATGACTCCCAAACCTGCTCCTTTCCTGTTTACTGCTCCATCAAAATACATTTTCCACCCTTGTACTTCAATTGCCTCTAAATGTTCATTCAGAAATTCCAAGATTACCTCTTCGCTATCTGGTAATGGTTGTTGGGCCAGGAATTCTGCCACTGCTCTACCTTTGATTGTTTTCCTGGATACATACTCAATCTCAAATTCTTCTAATATTATTAACCATCGACCATATTTCCCAATCAAAGAGGGCGTCTACCTTAAGTATTTCATTGGGTCCAACTAGGAAATTGCTTGCACACTATACAATTGAAAGTAATGCCGCAACTTCTTAAAAGACCAAACCACGACTATACAGGTCTTTTCAATGATACTATACTTAATTTCATAAGGTAGAAGCTTTCTACTCAAATAGTAAACTGCATGCTCAATCCCTAACTCATTTGCTTGGGCTAGCATGGCTCCTATTGACTGTTCTTCTACTGCTAAGTATAGTAATAGAGGTTTTCCAAGTTTAGGTGGTTTTAAAATAAGTGGATTCAGCAAATACTCTTTTATTCGTTCAAAGGCCCTTTGACATTCTTCATTCCACAAGACTGGCTGATTCTTTTTAAGCAATTTGAAGATAGGCTCACAGATTGTTGTGAGCTTTGCTATAAACCTGCTAATGTATTGTAGTTCACCAATGAATCCCCAAACTTCTCTCTCTGTCTTAGGGACTGGCATATCCCTGATTACTTTAACTTTGTCAGGATCAATCTCAATGCCATTCGGACTAATCACATGTCCCAATAATTTGCCTGAGGTAACCTCGAACACACACTTTTTTGGGTTTAATCTTAGCTTATATTTCAATGCTCTATTGAAGAATAATTCTAAGTTTTGGAAGTGTTGTTCCCTTGTATCCGATTTCACCATCATATCATCAACATATACCTCAACTTCTTTGTGCATCATGTCATAAAATAGTGTGGTGGCCATCCTTTGGCAAGTTTCTTTTTATTAGTTTTTGTCATAGAATTGTGTCTTATTTATTATGATAATTATTGTTTTCTTTAGGTATTTTGTTAGTTTTAATATGTTTATTTAGTGTTTTCATCAATTTTGGTAGTTTTAGTTTATTTCAGTGTTTGTTCGTTTTATTCTAGTTTTTAGTGTGGTGTTTATGTGTTGTTGGCTAATATTTATTTGATTTTTGGTTAAAATTTGTTTAAGTGTTGTTTAGGTTAATATGCAAGGATCAAGAGAGGAAGGAAAGACCAAGAAACCAAGAGGAAGAAAACAATGGACAGTAGCTGACACATGCAGAGGACACGGCCAAGCTTGTGGCCGTGTCCCATACCAAGCTAAGGAAGAAGACCAAAGTCCAGAAGGTGACACACTCAAGGGACACGGCCAAGCTTGTGGCTGTGTCCCTCCAAAATTGTCAAACACGGCCAAGCTTCCTCCAAACTGGCCGTGTCACTCACCACTCCAAAGAAGAAAAGAAGAAAATCACACAGAAGTGAACACACTCAGGGGACACAGCCAAGCTTGTGGTCGTGTCCCTCCAAACTTCTCAAACACGGCCAAGCTTCCAAAGAAACAAATTTGAAGGCAAAAGTAGACACCTTCAGGGGACACGACCAAGCTTGTGGCCTTGTCCCTCCAAGAAATTCAAACACGGTCAAGCTTGTCTAAGCTTGGCCGTGTCACTCATGGATTAAACAAAGAAAGAAAAAGCGGAGTTTTAAGCAAGGTTTGGTATAAATTATACGATTAGGGTTTTCAAAAGTGGTGGAGAGTTTGAGTTTAGTTCAGCCGTCAAAGAAAGAAGTTAGGGTTTCATATCTTGTTTTCTTTGATATTTTGATTACACTTGGATTAAACTAGTCTAGATTGAATTCGTTTTAGCCATTGCAACATTCTTCGAGAAAATTCTGAACAAGAGATTCTTCAGAAGCAAAAGGGAGTTGTAATTTGGTTTTGTTCTCGAACTTTATCTCTTTAATTTCATTGGAATTATATTTATGAATATAATCATTTCTAAATTGATTTCCTTGAATATTAATGAGATGAGTATGTTTGATAACATTAATATGAATTAATTTGATCTAGTCTAGGGTTTGTATGGATCTACTATGATTGTATGAATTGCTTATTCACTACAAGAAAAATGCAGTTTAGCTACGTCCAATTCCGTAGCAAGTCCGTAGCTATTACCGGCTTAGCTACGGAATTGTTACGGAAAATTTTCCGTAGCTAAAAACCCGTAGCAAAGCTTTTTTAGCTACGGAAACTGTTTCCGTAGCAACTATAGCTACGGATTAGCTACTGACATTCCGTAGCAATAACCCTTCAAACTTTTCTTCAAAAATTCCGTAGCTAAACAAGTCCGTAGCTAAGTTTCCGTAGTAATTCCGTAGCTAAAATTGTTAGCTACGGAAACAAAAGCCGTAGCAATTCCGTAGTTGCACTTCCGTAGTAATTCCGTAGCTAAGTTTGTTAGCTACGGAAACATAATCCGTAGCAGTTCCATAGGTGAACGTCCGTAGTAATTCCGTAGCTAAGGTTGTTAGCTATGGAAATATAATCCGTAGCAGTTTCATAGTTGCACTTCCGTAGCTAAGGTCGTTTGCTACGAAATAGTTCCGTAGTTACCATTCCATAGCTAAATGCCTGTAGCAATTATGTAGCTAATTTCCAAAGCAATTCCGTAGCCAATAATACCACATTCTGTAGCAAATTCCATAGCATTTGAAAAATAATATTTTTATTAAACCTGCTAAAATTAAACTCCAAAGAACAATTATAATTTAAAAAAAATCCAAAGTCATTTTATAACATAAAAGTTCATATAATCCACATTAATGCAAAGTACTACAGGGGATAAGTGTTTAATCTCAAATGTAAATCCTAAAAATTCATATAATATTATACCTAAAGATATAGAAATAACAACGTAACTTAATATTTAATCATCAAAATAATTGTCATTTGGTGAACCTATATCAGCAGAGTCATCTGTAAGAGGTGGTGCAAATGATGCCCGCCATCGCCTTGATTCCTCTCGGTCTTCTTTTATTTCTTTGATAAGATTAACCATCATTTCTTCAAGCTTTGATTGTCGTTCATTCAAGTTATTAAGCGTTTCTTGTTGAGCAGTTGTAGTTGGTGCATTTGATGAGGAACTTGAAGCATATGACCCTCCCTTTGCTGATCCAAGGCCATAAATGCGATTCTTTTTTTTCCTCCAGCTGCCTCGATGAATAACAGGTCCTCATCAAGATGAATGCTATTATCTTCTTCAGAATCCATCTCCGAGTTTTGTACAACAGTATCTTTAAGTCGCTTAAAATTCTCCTACAACATATATAAATGTACAATTAAAGTAAATTGTTTCAAAATTTTAAAATTATAATGAATCAAAAGAAATCAAACTTACATAGACAGTTTCAGCACGCTTATCGATGAACTCAGCTGGATCCCCTCTTTTATCTTTCTTAGTATGCATATTAAGAAAGATAACACTTTTTGAAGGTTCTCTTTTTTCGACATCTTTTTCCTTCTGCCAAATTGAAATGACCATTGAAACATAAATTAATTACAACGTATTGCATGCACAAACGGGCAGCATATGAACATGGAATCACGCCACACGGCGATCCAAATATAAGGATAAAACAAAACAAAATAAAAGGGAAATATTCACACACTAGCCAACAATTACGATTAGTAGTGCACAACAGCAGAGGCAAGTTATATGGAAGAGGAATACAAACTAAAATGCATGAGCGGAAAGAAATAAGGAATCAAATATGTAATATATCAGATTCAGCATATGTATATATATATATACAATGGCAGCAACACAAACAACAACAACCATTTTAAATGGCAGCAACATAACAGGCTTACCATGCATCTTGCATGCTCCGTGAACGAAATTGATCCACCAGTGTGCCTAGAAAGACCAGTCCCTTGCCCTGCTACCTCAGATTTTCGATTTATAGATGCTTGGGTGGCTAATTTCACATACTCTGGAGTCTTCCATACTTCATGCCAAGCATTCCAAACATCTTCCTCAATGAATTCTGCTCGAGGTTGCCTTTTCCACTTGCATATCATGTCTCTATAGCGCGCCGCCGCTTTTTTAAGCCATGCACCTCTAACTAAACCTTCAATTTCAGCTTCCCATCGAAATTGTTTCTAAAAAAAAATGAAGTTAAATTGAAAGTATTAAAAATTTACAAAGATAACACAATTAGCTATTAGTTGAATAATAAAATTAACTCATAGACCTTGAACTCTTTCCAATAGAAAGCCTTTATCGCGTTTGGTACACATTTCCATCGCCAACCCTCCTTCACCAACTTTTCTTTGAAGCTATTTGTAATTGCCTGACTTACTTTATGAGAAATCTCTGAAGGATAAAATTCTCCTTCTCCCTCTGTCGAAGCATATGTGATTAAGATTATTTTTTGTGCACTTGCCCTCCCATGAAAGCTAACACTATCAGACCTAGGTGTACCATTACTATCATCCATCTCTAGATTGTTATTTATTGGAGTAGAAGTAGTATTGTCAGCAGCAGGTTCAACAGTAGGGGCTGTTGCTGGTGGAGAAGCATGAGGAGTTATGTTAGGTACAATAGTAGGGGCTGTTGCAGGTGGATATGTTTGGTTTGTCATGTTAGGTGCAATGGTAGGGGCTATTGTTGGTGGAGTGGAAGGGGGAACTTCATCGCAATTTAAGAGAATTCTTGTTCGACGGGATAAAAAACTTCCATCCCATGGTTGACTGCTTGATGCAAATCCTCGACCTTTAGTCATCCCACGTCCTCTACCAACAGATCCTTTCCCTTTTCCTCTAGTCATAGCTATCATAACAGCATTAGAACATATTACTAAGTAGATAAACAACTTTAGTGCTACAATCTGAAAAACAGAGATGCAATATAGACACTACTACCTGCTGCTTGATTTTCAATCTTATAGGCTGAGTGTTGCTGCTACTTGCTTTTCAATCTTATAACTCTTTACCTAAGCTAATTAGCCAAAACAAGAATCTTCTAGAGTGCTGCAAATAGCCTGTTTCACATACAAATAGTTAGCACCTGGAAAAGAAATTTAAGATAGAGAGGAGGAGGTACAGTCAAAGATCAACTCACACAAGTAGACCTTGAAAATTCCAATTATGAGCAAAAATATGGAAACAAGTGGCAAAATTCTTACCTTGAGTACTTCTATCCATACACATTAACCATTTATCATGTTTAGCTATATTTTGCAAACTTTGAGTACTTCTATCTGGTTGTATTTTGCAAACTTTACAACCAGATTTCAAGCATATTTTGTAAAAAGGAGAAATTGATTCTAAACATAGAAAACAAACTGGAGGAGCTAAAACTATTACAACCATTAAAATCAATCTATAAAAGAAACATGAATTGAACAAACATGAAGCAGTAATAAATATGAGGGTAGGAATAAGCCGAGACCCAAATGAAGAAGCAAATTATCATGAAGATATGAATATCACAGTTATTACCAAATATCATGGAGTCAATCAGCAAGAAACAAATTCACATCAATATGTTATTTTTCAAGCAGCTCAAAAACTAAAATTAGAAAAAAAAAAGGTGTGAGCAGCAGCATTATTTTATGAAATGACCAGATAAGAAAACAAAAGATGTCCAAATGTTTTAAGACTTTACAAAAAATGGAAATACAACAGGCCATTTTGTCTTTTGCTTTCTAAACGCATGCATGCACACAAATATTACTACACAACAAATGGCATTCCTTAAGCCTTTTCAGCAATTTTACAAATCATTGGCATTTCCTTCCCCATAAGAATCTTAAATCAAAATGCTTCAGTCAATACTTTTACGGTAATTGACCATGTATATTGCTACCACAGTAACAAGAGCCCCCACCAGCTGTAAGGATGAGAAGGTCTCACCAAGATATAGGAACCTAATGTTAGAATATGTCAAATCATGAAATGTTTGGAGATTTCAGTGATAATCTACTAAAGGGTTCTAGCCTCAGTTCAATGTTTGCAAAGGTCCACGCATTAAATGAAATTGTCATACATTTTTACTGCCTTTACTGAAGAATCTTACCCGAAAACTGAAGCAAACATTGGGGTTAATAATGTGAGAGAACTAAGCTTTGTCAAGCTACCTGAAATTATAAACAAGACAATTCAGTTTCCCATGGCATGCCAAACTATAAAACCAGGTCTGATTGTGCAAACTACAACACTTAATGTAAGAAAGCAATGCAAAAGCTCAATTTCCAGCAAGCATCATATGACTGACTGACTTTGAAGTAAATCATTCATTTATAAAATTACAACATTTGAATTAATTATGTTTACTTCCATCTTTAAATGAATTTCTTCTTATTCCAGCCAGGACATGTTATGATACAATACAGATAAATTTTGTTGATTTCTGAATGTAGACTGAACTTTAGAATATGAGTTTCACTTATTCTATAGAATTAGTCATTTTCTATCATCAACAGGAAAAAGAAAAATCAAACTTTATCAAACAAGCTAAGGAGAAATGATGATACTATTACTGCAGCAGGAAACAGAAATTCAGTTGCTTCTACCACATCTTTTATTTTTAAAAGAAGAAGTTGGAGTGGGAAGGATGTTGCAAGAATACCAAAGGATATTTCAGACACTACATTTGTCAAGCCTAAGGCCAAAACAGATTGCAGCGGATCAAGTGTTCATGTGAGTTCTTTTTCTTTTCTTATGTTCATAAGAGCAAATGAATTCAACAATTCATTTCAATTTTTACATTAGTGCAGTGCTGCATGACATGAAAAGACAACAATCAACTACAGTGGTATAAATTTTATGACGAGAAGCGAATTGGGAAAACCTGAAGTCATATTCTATGTTACTTACATTACCTCATGGCTCAATAAATGGAACCATAATATACAGCGGAAACTTGTAGACAAATTTTCCAATCTTCAAAATGATTTATCTCAAACCAAAGTAATTTTTGAATCCCTAATAGATTCAAGTTGTCCTGATTCTATAACAGAAGATTTAAAACTTGTATTGGATAGAAAGAAAAATGCAGCTACATGGATCAAAGCAGCAGTAGAATGTGACTTAAACCCAAAAGCACCCAAAAGCATCAAACAGAACAAATTACACAAACTGACCGAAAAGTACATTATTTGCTGCTAGGAATTAAAGATCCGAAAAAGAATTTTTCTCAGAAATAGTAAATAATCTGCAAAGCAACCAAAATTGGGTGAAGGGAAGTAGATTGAATGTATCATCAGAAATAGCAAATGCATTGAATTGTGAATGTAGGACATGGTTTTTGAATGACATTGAGGATTATTTAGATCGGGTTTGTACCAGAACTAGCAGCAGTTCTACAGTTTAACTTGAGAGTTCAAACATCAAAAACCCCAAATCCTAAGATACTGAAGCATAACAACAATAAAATGAAAGTTAGAGGGAGAAAGATATCAGAACCTTTGAGCTTTCTCTTGTCTCATCTATGTTGTCTTCTTCTGCCAAATTGAAAGTGGTTGAAGATTGAGACACTAGCGATGGAAGCGGCGAATGGAGGTTGTGGTTGGTTATGGCTTGGGTTCGCAAGTCATGAGAGAGAGAGATTGATTGAGGAGAGCAGGCTGCAACGTGAAGGGGAAGATGGAAAGCAAACTGAGAAGGAACAAAGCAAAGGCAGATCAAAGCATGATTCTGAATTTTTTTCCCCTTTTTTTAGAGGAAAGCGGGATTCTGAAATTTGCAAAGGAGGGAAGTAGAAAATTTTTAGCTACGAAATTTCCGTAGCAAAGGATAAATCCGTAGCAAAAATATTTTTTGTAGCACTATTTCCGTAGCAAAAATTTTCCGTAGCAAAAATTTTTCGCTACGGAAATTTCGTAGCAAAGGATAAATTCGTAGTTAAACTGCAACTGAGGGAATGAGTAATATGTTTGCTACAGAATGGCTACGGAATCCTGCGTATCTAAAAGACGCGCCACTGTGGCGCGAAAATAATTGCTACAGAAATCTGTTCCGTAGCTAACGTCGCTACGGAATAGCTATGGACTTGCTACGGCAATATATAATTTAATAAAAAAGGCAATTCCGTAGCTATGCCATAGCAATTCCGTTGCTATGTTGCTACGGAATCTGTCTGTAGCAATTTTCCGTAGCTATTTCACAGTTTTCTTGTAGTGATTGCTCTTAACTAAATTTATTTCTTTAGCCTTGATTGAATGGAATATTGTTAATATATAATTGATTGGCCACCAATTATGTGTTTTAAGGTATTAGATGAAGGATTGAGAAATGAAGTCTAATGCTGGAACAATTCAATTTGGGACTTAGGTGAATTAGAGATATAACCTAAGAAAAAGATCATATCAATTGTAACAAGATTAGTTGAAAGAGGTTTGAATACGAGAGCTTATTTCCTTGACTCGATTAATTAAGTTGCTTGAGATTTAATTTTTGAAATTAAATTGGTTGAGAGGAATAACCATTCATACATATAAGTAGTAGAGAAGTGCAAACCCTAGACCATTCTATTAAGTGAATTAATACATCAGCTTAGTTTACTTTTATTGTTTTAAACTGTAATCGATCTGTTTCCATTAGTTGTTAGCAATTTAAATTTATTAATTACTTGTTATTTATAACCTGATAATCAATTAGCTATTCTAGCTTCCTTGTGAGACAACCTTGGGGCGATCACCTTTGCTACAGCTACCTCGTATACTTGCGAGTGATGCTTTGTGGTAGAGTTAATTAGAGCACAACAGTTGCTCCAGCATTCTTTAAACCGAACGGCATCGCCCTATAACAAAATATACCCCATGTAGTAATGAAAGCAGTTTATCCTCTTGGGCCATTAACACTTGGTTGTATCCGAAAATCCATCTACAAATGAGTGTAGCACGCTAGAGGCTGCACTGTTAATGAGAACATCTATATGGGGTAAAGGAAAATCATCTTTAGGGGAAGCTTTGTTTAAATCTCTATAGTCCATACAGACCCTTATTCTTCCATCTTTCTTTGGCACAGGTACTATATTGGCTAGACAATCTGGATACTCTATCATTTCAAGGAACTTTACTTGTATTTGTTTAGTGACCACTTCTTTAACCAATTCAGCCCACTCAGGTCTTAATCGCCTAAGCTTTTGTTTGACAGGTTTCATGTGGGTGTAAGTAGGAATAAGATGTTCGGCTATGTCTCGATCTATACCAGACATATCCTCATAAGACCAAGCAAATACTTCTTCATATTTTTTGAATATTTTTTCAAGTCTCTCTCTCTCATCAGGAGTAAGGTTGGATGCTATGCTAATGTTTTTAGGATTTTTTATTATTCCCAAATTTAATGATTGTATGTTAACAGAATTAATATTAAAGATGCTCATGTAACTGCTATTTGAATGTATGCAACCATCAGGAGAAACATCACACAAGTAAGCAAAATTAGACTTTATTGCATTCATTTTGGAAAAGAAAACATCATCATCCTCATACAAAGAAGACAAATTAAAATTAAAATCAAAATCAAAATCATTGTTCTCAAAATCATAAGGTAAAATGTCTTCAAACTTTTCTTCAACCAGGGCAACAATCTCCTCCGGAGTCTTCTTGGCTTTCAGGACAACTTCCTACTTTTCTTCTGGATTGGATTCTTTGTTGGCTAGCAGGGTGAACTCTTTCTTCACTTGCTCCACTAGCTCAACAACATCTGCAAAAATTTCAAAATTTGGGATCAACTTTCCCATGAACATGATTGGTTTGGGCTTTCCTTGGAGTGGTACCATGTCTGGAGCTTTGACAAAGATCTCTTCAAGTGGCGGGAAGCTCATCTTCTCATTCTTCTTTGGCTGGACACTGTTGGCTTCATCATATCCCAACCCCTTCTTGGAAGTTTAAATTCTAAAATCTGGCAGCTTTGTCAAACCGGCCTTACCCTTTCCAAGACCAGCTCCGGGAAGGTAGGTCATGCTCTTCATCATATTCAAGACTTTGGAGTCTACTACTTCATCATCGGAAATTGCAGCTACTTGAAAACCATTGAGAGGCCTCTCAATCATTAGAGCATTAACAACCTCATTATCTTCGGCCTCGGTGACTACTGTTTCATCACCATTAGGGAACTTGATCTTTTGATGAAGGGTGGAAGGAACTCCACCAAGAGGATGAAACCATGGTCGTCCCAAGAGAAAGGCGAAGGTAACATGTATGTCCAAAACAACAAATTCAACAATAGATTCAATTGGACCGGCCTTGACAACAACTTTGAAAGTTCCTTCGCCATGTCTCTTAATGTTGTCATAAGCCCGAATGGTTACCTCGGTCGGGTTAGATCCCTTGTTGACATGTGACAGCAAAAACCTATGCTATTACAATACCACAAGTGCACGAGTCGCTCAAGTAATAAAGTAGTGAGTGAGTTATCGTTGCAATGAGGACAAGGCTAAGTACTAGTGCAAATTTTAACCGTTGTTTAGTGACTCAATAGTTTTGTGAAGTTTTGTAATTAAAGATAATTAACTTAATAAATGAAAATAGATAGAAATTGAGAGTTGAATAGATTGATTGATGATGATGATACTATCCAGATATTGAATCCCCCTAGCCATAATTATAATTATGAAAATCAATTCAATTAAACCAAATGATAGAGTTGAATTGGTATTCCTCTAAATTAGACTAAAACCTTTCTCAAGCTAATTAATCCCTAATCACTAAGTAGAATGCCAGAATCTCTTCTCAAACATAATTAAGTAGATCTTGCATTAAGAATAAGGAATTATAAACCAAAGGATCTTGTAAGTTTTTCTCTAGTACCCCAATCAATCCTCAATTCTTATGAATATTCAATTCATATCAAGCTTTCTCAAGTCAATAATATGAAAATTGCAACCAATCAATAAGCATGCTATTATTAATTGGAAATAAATCATTAAGCATCATAAGAATAAAACAACTCAATCAAATGATTCAATTTAATAAAATTATTCAATCCATACAATAAAGTTAGGGTTCATCAATATCTAGATAGGGAATAAATTAGTTCATGCTCAAAATCAGAAAACTAGAACAAGAGAAATAAGAAAAAGAATCCAAATAATCCATTGGGAATAATTCATATATCTTCTCTTGAATCCTTGAATCTTGGTTTAAACCTTGTTTAAAATATGTCTTCACCCTCAATCTCAGCTCCAAAACTCTCCTTTTTGCTTTAGAAGTCAGCTCTAGGTTATAAAATATGAAATTCGGCTCCTTAATTCGTGCTTCAGTGCAGCTTTTATAGTGCAGATAATTTCGCCTGACACGCCCATTGACACGCCCATGTCACTGGGTGTGTCATTGCCACTAAGATTTTGAACATAAGGCACGTCCAGTGACACGCCCATGTCACTGGGCGTGTCATAGCTACTGTGAAATATTGCAAAAGGCACGCTTGGTGACACACCCATGTCATTGGGCCTGTCAATGCTTCTGTATGCAGCATCAAGGGCATGTCCATTAACATGCCCATGTCCATGGGCGTGTCCATTGATGAATTTTGCTCTTTTCTTCTACTTTCATAAGTAATTCCTCTGAAATGACCATAAGCCTCAAAATACAGAGAATTCCTGAAATTAACCCTAAAATGCACTTGAACAAACAAATTAAACTCAATTGGATAATAATCATATTAAGAAATAGGAATAAAATATCATCAATTGTGCACTTATCAAATTCCCCCACACTTGAGTTTTTGCTTGTCCTCAAGCAAACTAAATCACTGTAATAAGCAGAAATGATGGATCCCCTCTATATTCAAAAGGAAAAGAAAAGTTTTGACAATACTCGAATCAGAAAACCCCACTTTTTCAACCAAAAACTAATTCACAATCATAACAGCTGAATCAAGAAGTTTCAAAATAAAAATTTCACATACCTAAAACATAAAAATCCAGAGTTAAAAGATTGAGCATAAAATTCCAGAAAATCCAAAAGCCATGAACAAAGTACAAAACATGTAAATTTTCTCTTAAGTTCTCTAACCCTCATTATTTTTTTTAAATGTATATACACATATATATACATTTCAAGGAGCCCGACTTGTTTGAACTGATACTAATCTTTTGACGTGAAGGTAAACATTTGTGATGCCGACCCCCGGTTACTCAGCCAGAATCACTGTTCAAATGGCTACTAGCACTATTCATGATTCCAACTCATTTGTTTTAATTCAAGAGTAAAAATCAGCGGAATATGGATAAATTTTCAATGCTCCTTTAATTACAATTATTTATTTATTTATATTTTCATTCATTTATATATATATTTTTTTTATTTTAAAACAACTTAAGGGTTAGAAACTTAAGGATCATACTAAGTCCGACTCAAGAATCTAAGGAATTATAACATGCTAAAAAATGTAACTAAGGTTTTAAACTTTAGATGTGTCCAATTTCCATCAATCCACAGCCCAACTATAGCTATTACAATCGATCCTCAGCAATTGATCAAGATCACTAAGTTAAGCTCAATAAGAAATTGTCATTTAGGAAATCTCAAATTAGTTCAACATATAAAGGGAAACCACATCAATTCACACTTATTACAATAATCTAGCTTACTTAAATCCAAAAAAAAAAATTTGCAGAAATTAATTGAGACAAATGAATCAAATGTTAGGAAATGATATAGATCACTGCAAACAAAAACACGCAGCGGAAAAATATTTGATCTCTGATTTCCCACCAGGATCCATGCTGTTCGTTTAATTCGACAAAAGTGTTCAAAGAACTAACCTGTTGATGATTTGAAATCACAGTTTGGAAGAGATGCCTCGATCGCGAAACACTCTCTATCGCGTATCCACACGAATGCTACCGTTTGGAGTGCTAGCTCTCTGCAACGGCGAAGGCTGGAAAAACGTTTTCTCTAAAAACGTATTAGGGTTACCTTTTTTTTTCCTCTTCGTTTTTATTGTTACCTCTGAGAAGACTTAACGTCTGGAGTGAATATAATCACTCCAGAATCCAATTCAAAATTGGATACGGAAAGTCAAATTCAGAATCCAAGTCTAATTAGGATTCTGAATATATTATCTAATAATATATATAATTGGATAAGGTAAGTCAAATTCAGAATCCAAATCTAATTAGGATTCTGAATATATTATCTAATAATATATATATATAAAAACGAAAATAATAATAATAATAAATATTAATATCTAATATTAATATTATTAATATTATATCCAGCCCAAAACACATTCTTGTGTGTGACCCGATAGGCCCATATTAATTGGCAGTCAATTTAATCTCTATTAAATCAACAAGTCATAATTGGCCTCTAGCAAGGCGTTACAACTACCCAATTAATATAAGGAATGTCCAATTTGCCTAATAATAGTATATGCATTAATCCCTTTGTCACACGATATCTAGCTTGAACATAAGTCATGGTCAACGTCATACTTATATTGTCCAAACTTATGATTACTCGATCTCCAAGTAGACTGATAAAAACAAATGAAATTGATCACACTATCAATTCATTTGAGCACGGCCATGCATTTCACAGTCTCACTTATCGAGGGGCCCAAAAGATATCTCTCTCAAAGAGAGGGACAAATTCTATCTTGATTGTTCATTATCCTCTACATAATTTCTATCATATATGAACATAACCTTTATTACTATCCAGTTACGGATAATGTTTGATCATGTCAAAATATAATAGTCCTTATATTGGAAACTATGACAATCTCAAGTCAAAGAATTAATACATAACTATCATGAGATTTACTTATGACACTAACCCATGTAGTAATCTCATGATGGGTCTATCCAATACATTGTTCTCTAACAAGTATCTATGAAATTGATTTGTATCACTATACACATAACCATTTGATGATTATCAAATCAATGTTCATACTGGTTAAGAATTATTATTTTTTTTATCTCTATAACAATAATAAACCAGGGACAAATATCAAAATTGTGTAACATGCAAACAAACAATAATGATAATAAAACCTCATTTATTAATAATGAATGTATAACATAAAGATCCAAATAAATGGCCTAGGGCACATACACTAACATCAAATAGAAAGAATGAAATAGTAAAAATTCAATCAAGAAAGTATACCTCTCCCCCACACTTAAGACGCACATTGTCCCCAATGTGTGTGCAAAATAAGAAATAATGAAGAGAGAGAAAAACTACCCTTTCATGTCCATGAATGGATAAATATGAGTACGGTGCCAAGAGTATGGTGAAGGTGGATTTGCTTCAAAACAAAAATCTAAAATGCAAAAACAAAGTTAAGACATAAATAAATGAAATAAACAAACAAAAGAAACAGTTCGGAAAGAAAATAACAATTGTCCAAAAGGAATAAAAAAGAAAGAAACATAAAAAAGATATTAAATAAGCAAAGAAATGAAAATAAAATAAAATAAAATAAAATGTGGGCTAGTTAAAAATTGGCGCATCGCCGGAATCGTCACTGCTGGTCTCATCATTAGAGACATCAACTTGAGGTGCAGGAGCAGGAGCAGGGGCAGGTGTTGGTAATTTCTTCTCCTCTGCCAAAAATCCATACTCAAGGTGATCTATAAGGGGCTTTAGTTCTAAATTTGGTGGGTCAATCACCGATGATTTTGGCTTCTCTTCCTTTGGCATCTCAATAGTCTCATATGCCCTGCATTTTAATGATTTGATTGCTTCAAGAAAAGCAAGCTGCTCCATTGCTTCTTGATCCTCAACATTTTCCTGCAATAAACACAACTCAAGGGGATCCTTGGAAACAATGTTAGTAACACAATTTACGGTCTCATGCTCAATAACATCATTGCATGATTCCGCCTCATCAAGTGAAAGTGAATGTTTCATAGCATCATATATCCTAAAAATAACCTTATAACCACCCACTCTCAAAGTTAGTGTGCCATCATGAACATCGATAAGGGCACGAGCTGTATTTAAAAATAGCCTACCAAGAATAAGTGAAACCGTCCTCATCAATATCAATGACAATAAAATCATTGGGGAAAATGAAATCCCCAACTTTTACCAACACATCTTCTATAATGCCACGAGGGTGGACTACTGACTTATCAGCAAGTTGGATGGTCATTAGTGTTGGTTTAGGGTTACCAATGCCTAACTCTTTAAACATTTTATAGGGCATAACACTTATGCTAGCCCTCAAATACACTAATGCACTTTTAACCTCAAGGTTACCTATCAAACATGGAATGGTGAAACTACCTGGATCTTTTAACTTCTTAGGTAACCTCCTTTGCAAAATTGCTAAACTCTTTTCAGACAAATGCACTAAAGACACTTCCTCGAGTTTCCTTTTATTAGAAAGGATATCTTTCAAAAATTTAGCATATTTAGGCATCTGTGACAAATCCTCAGCAAATGGAATGTTAATGTGCAATTGTTTGAAAAGTTCAAGAAACTTACCGAACTGAGCATCAATCTTGTCCTTCTTCAACCTCGCTGGATATGGTACTCTAGGTCGATATTCCTTCATTATGGAGCTTGTAACACCCTGATACCTTATATAAGTACTATACATATACCTGGTATACATACGGTAAGTATATAAAGTATAAGGATGTCACTTTTTGTTACCTTTTTAAAACCTGTAAAAGAATTCCAAACCATAATACGTTAATTTAAATAACATTTACCAAATCATTATCTTTATCAAAAACTTCATTTATACATATAAATATTTTCTCGTCATAAATACATCAATATAAAAGTTATACATGTATGCATTACTCTCTAGTTGGTCTCGACAAACTTTTACTCTTCTCGTGGCATAACGAAAGACTTCATATCTTCCACCTATTTACCTGCGCGAATACACACCCGCGCTAAGCCCAAGAGCTTAGTAGTCCAAATATAAAATACAACATATAGTATAGAAGTATTAACATATAATGATATATCAATTCAATGTATAATTAGTTCTTATCATATTTTCTTTTCTTTTTAATTGCATCTTTCATATATCCTAGCTAATTTCATATATGATGTATATATACATAATATTATCACTAACCCCAATCCATCACCAATACTCAAAATCAATATATTAATATACCCACATTATATGTATCATACAAATCATGAATCACATTTCAAATGCTCAAAATAATATTGCAATACACACATTACATATCATACCAATTATGAATCACATTTCCAATGCTCACAATAATATTGCAATACACACATTACATATCATACCAATTATGAATCACATTTCCAATGCTCACAATAATATTGCAATACACACATTACATATCATACCAATTATGAATCACATTTCCAATGCTCACAATAATATTGCAATACACACATTACATATCATACCAATTATGAATCACATTTCCAATGCTCACAATAATATTGCAATACACACATTACATATCATACCAATTATGAATCACATTTCCAATGCTCACAATAATATTGCAATACACATATTACATATCATACCAATTATGAATCACATTTCCAATGCTCACAATAATATTGCAATACACACATTACATATCATACCAATTATGAATCACATTCCCAATGGAATCCACCATAGATCTCATTACTCATTTATTTCAACACTTGTATTTCACCTTGGTAACAAAGACAGACTCGGGCCCAAAACACTAATATGCCATTCGACTTTCAGAGTTAATGCTTTGGTTTAATTATCACATTTATCATTATACCAACTAGGCTTCAAGGATTAGGTTCAACCAAGCTTCAAGGGGAAACAAATCATGCTAAGTATCAACCCAACTTGGCTTCAAGAACCAATCCAACCTAGCTTCAAGGGTTGTAACATCTCAATTAGGCTTCAAGGGCTAGACCTAACCAAGCTTCAAGGGGAGTAAAACATGTTAAACTTCAACCCAACTTGGCTTCAAGGATCAAGTCCAACCTAACTTCAAGAGATTGTTACTATTAGGCATGCCACCAACAACAAAACTCTGAAAATGAATACCATATTAGACACACAATTCATTGATCATTCTATCATCAATATCATTCACAATTATCATCATCATTTAGGCAAACATGCCTCACATATCTCAATTGAATTGTCATAGCCAATCACAATGGCTTCATATCACATTTGCATCATCATGACCAATTACAATGGTTTCACAACATATCATATCTCAATCCATATGATACATATTACATCATTGATATAACATTTCAAAATATATTATTCATATAATACATTGCCATTCACAATGCATATAACATAACATTTCATCATTTCCCAAAACACATTAACACCATTCATTATTAGAGCATTTATCATAACAAATTGCACATACCTTAAGAATGATCCTCATTTCTTCTTACCTTTCCCATTTCATATTTCATCCTTTATATTTATATATATATATAGCAATTTACATTATTCATTTACATCCACAATATAATAGAGTATTTAACACATTCATCCAAATGTGTTAAGGTTCAAAGACATATAAGGATATACAATCAAATAGGGTTCATGCTTACCTTTTTAATGATCTTCACATCCTTCACATCATTCAATCATCACCTTAATCAAATTATATTAACAATATAATACACCCCTTAACACATTTGCAAACAAATGTGTTAAGTCTCAAATCATGTAAATAAATACAAACATATAAATTGGTACTTACCTCAAGAACTATTCCCATCCATCTATACATTTCTTTTTTTCCAAGAATTCTCCACATTTAGGTTAATGCAACACAATTTCTTCAAAACCTAATCCAAAGATCATTATTCATAGGTTTAGAATCATCCACATACATTTGTTTAGGTCATTTTTTGTTTACAAAGTATTTAGAGTGTATATAAAATGTTTAGGAGCACAAGACTTTTGAAGAATCGAACAATGCATGAAGAACCAAAACCATTACAGTAGCAAACACACCCAAGGGACACGGCCAAGCTTATGGCCGTGTCTCTCAAGACCAAAACTTCCCGAGGCAGACACGGGCAAGGACACGGCCGTGTCTCTTAACACAACTCAGGCAGTAGCAAACACATTCAAAGGACACGGCCAAGCTTGTGGCCGTGTCACCCCAAAACCTATCCAACACGGCCAAAATTCTCTAGACTTGGCCGTGTCTCTCAAAAATAATAAGTCTTGGCCGTGTCTCAACTTGCTTTTGGCCGTGTCACTCAAGAACAAAACACTAATTGTGGCCAAAACACTTCTAATGGCATTTAGACACAATATGCACAACATAAACTCAATCCAATGGATGTAATCAAAGTCATTAACACTTATTTTGCATGTTTAACACAATATTCACAATTAACCATACATTTAATCATTCACCAATTCAAAACCCTAAAACCAACTTAACTCTTGATCCTTCACAATCAACATCCACTTAAACTTACAATCTTCACAACCAAACCAACACCAATTCAACCTTTTAACTTACAATCAATACTAACACTTATAAACACAACTCAAACACACCAAATCACAAAATCAACAAACCCTAATTCACTTCACACAAAACTTCAAAATAACCAAGAAAAACAAGAGAGTACTTACCTTAAATAAAGAAATTTCACAAATCTTTAACCAAATCCTTTGTTTCCTTCTTCAATTTAATTCTTGCATCAAGAACACCTCTCTTGCTCTCTCCTTTCTTGAATGGCCGGCACACCAAAGAGAAGAAAAGAAAAATAAACAAAAGTCAACTTCCTCTTCTTCTTTAAATCTCCACCAAGAGATTTTAACCAAGCAATTACCTATATACCCTTTTCCATTTAACTTAACTTTTGTCACTTGTATGATCATAATAGTAATTTCACATATCCAAATAAATATCCTCTTTTATTGACTCTCCCTTTTGACTAATGTATATGTTAGTTATACCACCATATACCCAACATATACATTTCTCTCTACACCTTACTTTCCTTTTTAAAACAACACATACACATTCTCTTTTAATTTCTTTCCTCTTTCAATCAAATATACATTCAATCCAATTAAAACAACAACAATATTCAAGACTTCTAGGGCATACATGGGGATATTACAGAGCTGCTATCTTGTGGCTGCTTCTCTTTCTCACTTTCTTGTGCAGCTTGCTTTTCGAAGTGACAGGAGGATTGTCTTCTTTATCATTTTCTTGTACTTCAGCCCTTTTCTCTGCCACTTCTCCTTTTTTCTCATCCACATTACCCTTGATCTCTTTTCCACTCCTTAGTGTAATTGCCTTAAGCTGCTCTTTAGAATTTTCCTCAGTGTTGCTAGGCAAACTTCCTTGTGGTCTCTTATTGAGCAACTTGGCAATTTGCCCCATCTGATTCTCCAAATTATGAAAAGAGGCTTGCTGATTTCTTAAGGAGGTTTCAGTTGATTGGAACCTGGTTTCAGAAGATGTTATAAATTTCTCCATCATGTCCTCTAAATTACTCTTTCTTGGAGGGGCAGCTTGTTGATGTTGGGGTTGCTGGAATCCAGGGGCAGGTCGTGGATTATTCTGATTATTCCATGAGAAATTAGGATGATTTCTCCACCCCAGATTGTACGTGTTGCTGTAGGGATTATTCTGATGTTGCCTTGGCATGTTTCCAACATAATCTACTTGCTCTTGCCTAGCAAACATGTTGCCACTTAGGCAATCTTGACTTTGATGTCCACCCCCACACCATTCACAGGACATCACCTGCATCACTTTCCCTAAAGAAGAAGAAGAAGCTAAAGAATCGATCTTTTTGTTCATTGCTTCCAACTGTGCTGAAAGAGCAACTACGGGATCCAATTGATGTGAACCATTAGCCTTTAATCTTCCTTGTTCCCTTGGGGTTTGCCACTGATGATTTGTAAGGGCCATGTCTTCAATCAAATCCCTTGCTTCTTCAAGTGTTTTATTGTTTATGGTACCTCCTCCAGCTGCATTGATGGACTGCTTACTCGAGTAACTCAATCCATTATAGAAAGTTTGGATTTGAAGCCACAACGAAAGCCCATGGTGAGGACATCTTCTCAATAAATCCTTAAATCTCTCCCAAGCATCATATAGGGTTTCACCATCTAGCTGGAGAAAAGAAGAAATATCATTCCTCAACTTAGCAGTCTTGGACGATGGAAAATACTTCTCTAAAAATTTTTCTGCTAGTTGGTCCCATGTAGTGAAAGTGTTAGGAGGAAAAGACTTTAGCCACTTCTTTGGTGGGTCTCTGAGTGTTAAAGGAAACAACCTTAGCCTAATTGTATCTTCAGAGACATTCTGTATCTTAAATGTGTTACATATTTCTAGAAAAGTTTCAATGTGTGCATTAGGATCTTCATCCGAAAATCCATCAAACTGACAGGTCCGCTGCACCATTTGAATGACATTTGTTTTTATCTCGAATTTATTGGTAGCAATCACTGGTCTTTGTATACTTAATTCAGCCCCATTAAGAGTAGGCCTAGCAAACTCTTGCATCTTCCTTGGCTCATTTTCTGCCATTTCTTCTTCTAGGATGGGATCTTTAAAGTTCGGTTCTGTCTCTGCCAGAACTATTTCCTCTTCTTCCTTTCGCCTTCTTCTCAATGTTCTCTCTAACTCTTGATCTAATTCAAAAAGTTGGGAAGATCTAGCTCGGGTCATAAATAGGAAGAAGTACCTAGAATGACAGTCAAAAAGCAAGAACTTATGTTAAAACAAAATAAAATAAAAACTAAATCAACAGTCTTAATTATATTACTAATATTGAAAACCGTTGTCCCCGGCACCGGCGCCAAAAACTTGATAGCAGGAACCTATGCTATTGCAATACCGCAAGTGCACGGGTCGCTCATGTAATAAAGTAGTGAGTGAGTTATCGTTGCACTAAGGACAAGGCTAAGTACTAGTGCAAATTTTAATCATTGTTTAGTGACTCAATAGTTTTGTGAAGTTTTTTAATTAAAGATAATTAACTTAATAAATAAAAATAGAGAGAAATTGAGAGTTGAATAGATTGATTGATGATGATGATACTATCCAGATATTGAATCCCCCTAGCCATAATTATATTTATGAAAATCAATTCAATTAAACCAAATGATAGAGTTGAATTGGTATTCCTCTAAATTAGACTAAAACCTTTCTCAAGCGAATTAATCCCTAATCACTAAGTAGAATGCCAGAATCTCTTCTCAAACATAATTAAGTAGATTATGCATTAAGAATAAGGAATTATAAACCAAAGGATCTTGTAAGTCTATCTCTAGTACCCCAATCAATCCTCAATTCTTATGACTATTCAATTCATATCAAGCTTTCTCAAGTCAATAATATGAAAATTGCAACCAATCAATAAGCATGCTATTATTATTTGGAAATAAATCATTAAGCATCATAAGAATAAAACAACTCAATCAAATGATTCAATTTAATAAAATTATTAAATCCATACAATAAAGCTAAGGTTCATCAATATCTAAATAGAGAATAAATTAGTTCATGTTCAAAATCAGAAAACTAGAACAAGAGAAATAAGAAAAAGAATCCAAACAATCCATTGCGAATAATTCGTATATATTCTCTTGAATCATTGAATCTTGGTTTAGATCTTGTTTAAAATATGTCTTCACCCTCAATCTCAACTCAAAAACTCTCCTTTTTACTTTAGAAGTCGGCTCTAGGTTATAAAATATGAAATTTGGCTCCTTAATTTGTGCTTCAGTGCAGCTTTTATAGTGCAGATAATTTCGCCTAACACGCCCATTGACACGCCCATGTCACTGGGCGTGTCATTGCCACTGAGATTTTGAACATAAGGCATGTCCAGTGACACGCCCATGTCATTGGGCGTGTCACAGCTACTGTGAAATATTGCAAAAGGCACGCTTGGTGACACGCCCATGTCACTGGGCGTGTCAATGCTTCTGTATGCAGCATCAAGGGCACGTCCATTGACACGCCCATGTCCATGGGCGTGTCCATTGATGAATTTTGATCTTTTCTTCTACTTTCATCCGTAATTCCTCTGAAATGACCATAAGACTCAAAATACAGAGAATTCCTAAAATTAACCGTAAATACTCTTGAACAAACAAATTAAACTCAATTGGATAATAATCATATTAAGAAATAGGAATAAAATATTATCAATTGTGCACTTATCAACATGGCTAGCTTTGGCAATATTTTAAGTGGACAAACATTTATGGCAGACCCATCATCGACCATTACACATGGAGTCCTTTTCCCTTTGATTTCTATTTTGATAAAGAGAGGGCGGATGTGATCTCTCCCCTCTTCCGGTAAATCTGCATCCGAAAAAGAAACTGCTCCCATATTAACTTCACTCTTCTTTTAAATATCTTTACATTTCATTACTCCTCCAATTTTTATGAAGTTGATTAGCTCCTCCGGTGTTGTGGAGGTAGAAATTAGAAGGCTTTGGCTATAGTTTCTCAGTGCTTTTTAGAAGTAGCCAATAAATCCCAAATGCTAACACTTTCTTAGGTTCTTTTCAATTGCTTGAGCACAGTATCATCTTCCTCTTCTTTATTCCCTACTTCAACTTCCTTTCCCTTATTAATTTCTACCTCCTTAGGTAGGGGGCCTTGTATAAGGCTTACCAGATCTAGTGTTCATTACTTCATCTTCTTCGGGCTCGAACCAGGTCCATTCCTCCTTTTTGGATACAAGATCATCTTCACTATCGCTTGAATCCCAAAACCCATTGACAACACAAATTGCTACTTCCTTACCCACCATAGCTTGTTTAATCTTGCCAAAAATCTCTTCTTCTTTGGTTGCCTCTCCACCCATATCTTGGAAAGAAGACATAACAAAACTTTCATGTAAACCTCCTTCAATCATGAATGTTGCCGGTGGTGGTACTCTATTGAACTTCGGTAATGGGTTGTCTTTGGTGTTTGGCTTGTTGGGCTTGGGTAGCTTCCCACTATCAATCAAATTTTGGATCTCATGCCTGAATCTCACACATCTATCCATGTCATGCCCTTACATTTGATGAAACCGACAAAATGCTTTAGTGTCAAAATTAGGTGGAAGAGAGGATGAGGATTTAAGGGTTGTAACAATCCCTTTCTTTGAAGCTTATTGAGAACCCAAGACATCGGTTTCCCCAATTTCGAAAACTGCCTCCTTGTTCCTTGGTTAGTAGCGTTAACACTGACTACCTTTTTCATACTTTGGCTACCATACTGATAGTTTCCTTTCTCATTCCTTCTTGTTGAAAAACGGTTCTTCTCTCTTTCCCATTCTTCTTGTAACACCCCTTCTCAACCTACATATGTAAGCCGAGTAGAGATGCCACACTATCCTAATGTTGCTACCAATTTTACTTAGTCAAATTTTTAGTTCCGATTTTTACAGAAATTTTGCCATAGTATTGCCTAAAAATTGAGTCCCAAGTGTCGACAAAACTGGTTTTTTTTTTTTTCTGATTTTTAAAACATTTTACACAAACCAATGCAAATAAAATCATTCTCAGTACACTCCCAATAAATCCCCCTTATAACCTCAACTACAACCTGCAAAAAGGATTTACACTTCTAGTACAATATAAAGTAAAGGTTTATTATGAAATACAGTAGATAAAATATTTGTTCACTATGCAGCGAAAAATAACAATATTTACAAATTCATATATATATCCAAACTCAAGTTTTACAACCCATAAAATTTATACATTTCTTTGGCAGTCAGTCTTTGATCTTTAAGCCCACTATCAACACCTCAAAATCTAGACTTGACTCGGCCTAGAGGAACTCTCTGGTTCTTCCCTGTCACCTGCGCGAAGAATCACATTCGTGCTAAGCCAACGGCTTAGTTGTACAAATTACAGTGCTATGATGCTTTAATGCCATGCTAATGTCACACAATAAAGATTCAAGATCAATTCAAGAGAATATTATATTTCAAATCTTACCGGTTTCAATAATGTATGTATAGTAGTCATCTCATTATTCATTTGTTTCACCATTCAATAGTCACATTTAAACAAACACAAGCATGGGCCCAAAAAATAATCTAATATGCTATTCAAAGTTCAGAGTTACTGTTTTGGTCTATAATCATAATCATCAATACATTTATCCATGGATATTCAACTAGATTTGAGTTTACGACCCAGTCATTTCACCCAATCTAGTTTTAATAATTTGTTTTTGAGGTTTACGACCCGGTCATTTCACCCCAAAAACATCACATTTCACATTTTTCAACTGGAATCGGCTTACGACCCGGTCATTTCACCTATCCAGTGATTCATAGGCATGCCGCCAAAACCAGAACTCTGAAAATTGAATAAACATATTAGGCACACAACCATTTCATTCATTTGTTTATCAATATATTTTCATTTTATTTCTCATTTCATATTCCACAATTAATTAGGCAACCATGCCTCCATTATATATTTCATTTGCATATCATAGCCAATAACCATGGCATCATATCTCAAATGATCTCAAATCACAATAAAACAATTCTTCATAATATCATATCTTTCACATTTCATTTCATCATCACATCTTTTACATTTCATATTCCATATTTCATTTCATCATTCAAATGGATATAATCAATGGCATTAACACATATTTTACATACTCATCACAACATTCACATCATACCAAACATACATTATTAATATGCATTAACAATGTATTAGATTTCTTAACACATTTACAATCAAATGTATGTTAAATCTCAACATCATATGAATGTATGAAATAATGTAATTTGTACTTACCTTAAAACCAACTCACACCAATCTATACACTTACTCTTCCAAGAATCCTCAACACTTAGGCTAGGGCAAATCAACCTCTTCACAACCTAATCCAAAAGGAGTATTAGCAAAATGACCATATGAATACTACATTCTGGTTTTAGACTCTACTCTATCCTTATTTTGAAAATTTGTATAAAATAATCTACTTGACTAAAAATTCTAAAATTTTTACAGAACTAAATTTTACATCTTAAAATCATTCCTTTAAAATTTCAGATCAAACTGAATACAAAATCTTGGTCAAATAGTTCACTCAACCAGACTGCCCCAATTGCCCTGCATCCTGGCAGCGGTTCTGAACTTTGTGAATTCCATAAATTAAATTCACTCAACGTGGTTCCAAATTATTTTTCTCAAATACTAGACTCACTAAGAAACAACATATCCAAAATTCAATTGAATATGATTTTTCTACATTTTATTAAAAATCCCGAAATATAGCTGTCTCAGTTAAGGTACCTGCTGGAACAGGTTTAGTAAAAATAATCTTTCCAAAATCATAACCATTCCAAAATCGAATCAACATATTTTTCAGTCATTCTAGACTCATAGAGGCACAACATATCAAAAATTCACTTCAAGAACATTTTTTTATATTTAATTAAAAATCATATAAGTCACAGCCTTTACTAATTGTAAAACAGAAAAATTTTCACTAAACACAACTCTTCCTATTCCATCACCAACACCAACCTAACTTCTTATCTTTAATTCCATTTCAACACTTACAAACACACCACAAGCAATCCTAACCATATTATCAACAACACTTCATCAAACTCAAAAATAACTTCAAAAACAACAAGAGCAATCAAGAGAGAACTTACCAAAATAATGAAATTTCTTGAAATTCCAACTTGTTTATTTGAAATCTCCTTCAATTTTGGTCTTGGAAAATCAAATCCCTCTTTTGCTCTCTTGCTTGAGTGATGGCCGGCCAAACACAAAGGAAGAAGAAGAAAAATAATTATGAATGGCAAAGTCAACTTTACTCTCTTCTTTAAACCTCCACCAAGTAATTTAAAAAGAAAATTACTAAAATACCCTCACCTATTTATTTTACTTCTCTTTCACTTATTACCCTATTTAGTAATTTCACAAAGAACAAAATAAATATCCTCATCCCTTGACCAACACATTTGACTTGTATATATGTTGTATATATTTCCATATACACAACATATACACTTTCCTTTAAATTTCTTTTCTCTCCCAAATTAACATATACATTTTAATTCAAATAAAACAACAATTATACTAAAACTTCTAAGCACATTTTTGGGATATTACACTTCTATTTGCAGACCATCTTGGAGGAGATCTTTGAAATCACGGATGAGTGTATGAAACATCCTTTCACAAAGACTAGGTAACACCCCTCTCACAATCATCCTTATTTGATTAGATTCATCGGGCCTTTTCTTAAGCAAAGCAATCTTATTTCTCCATCTTTTCATATAGTCCACAAAATTCTCATTTGGCCTTTGTCTAATGGACTCCACTTCCATTAAGGTAACTTCCATCTCGACATTGTATCCATATTGTTGGATGAAGGCCTTGTATAGCAAATCCAAACTCTTTTGTGTTCCATCATCTAAGGTATTGAACCAATTTTGGATAACAAGATCCAATGGGAGTATGAAATACCTTAGAGTTTGAGCCTTAGTAGCTCGGGCAGACTGCATAGCAGTGATATACTGCTTCACATGGAGGTGAGGATTTTCGATTCCATCAAACTTCGGAAAAGATGGCATCTTGAACTTGTACGAAACTTATTCATCCAGCTCAAATAATTTGTCAACTTCGGACAT
The DNA here is from genome assembly GCA_947685225.1 of Garcia nutans. Lineage (NCBI taxonomy): Eukaryota > Viridiplantae > Streptophyta > Magnoliopsida > Malpighiales > Euphorbiaceae > Garcia > Garcia nutans. Next base: position 25,856,015 of record CANTUV010000024.1, read on the forward strand.
TTCTTTAGTTTTCAGCTTCTTTTCAAATTTCTTTTCTACGTCTGCAATCATCTTTCCAGCATCAGAAGTTTTAGTTTTCTCCATAGTTGATCTTTCAACAATCCTTGGTTCTTTATTCTTATCTTGAGGATCTTTGTAGTATTGAGCCCAATCATCATCATCATCAATGATCACCTTTTCATCATCAAAAACCACTTCACCAACTTTAGTCTTCCCTTTGTCCTTTGGCTTCTTAGTGCTAGCAGATACTTCGGCATGATTTCCTAAAATCGCAGCCAATTGGTTCTTCATGATCTCAGCTAGGGCCTCTTTTATTTCTTCCATCTTGGCATTGAGGGCATCATCCACCATTCCTTGAATTTGTTCAGGCTCCATTGCTTTTGGTGAGCAAGTGATTGAGTCATTGCTAGATTCTTTGCTTTTGGCATAGGTCGGATTGTCGTAAGCTTTTGAACTGTTGTCATCTAGGGCTGTGAGCCAGAGAGGATTAATGATATGAGATGCACATGTATGTATGTATGCATGTATGCAATTAACAAACAAGGACAAATAGGACGTTTCTTCCAACCTTATAACATCCACACACGAATGGTGAGTCTCTTTTTCTAGGTTTATGGTTAACAAAATACCAACATGGGGTACCTTATTTTCGAATAATTCCCTCAGACGTTTTAACCAATAGTTATATTTTCGAAAATAAAAATCAGTTCATGATAATTCCCATTAATTAGGTTTTAATCCATTCAACCTACTAAAGTAGCATTTATGCTATATTCGATTAAAACTAAATTAAGAGGTTTATTATAAATAGATTTCTCACTTAAAAAAAAAGTAACTAATGATTCATGCCAAAAATAAGCCCATGATTAATTATTTCTTAGTATAAACTAGGCTCACAATTTATTTTTGGTATTTCTTAATTGACCTAAATATTTGTAAGCTCTTTTGGGTGAAAATAATTTGTTGCTAAGCCCATTGTAAAAAAGTTTTTAGAAAAAATAGATTTTGGCTTTAGCATTTGGGTCACGAGCAAAAGAATTTTTGATTTATTTTTAGAAAAGTTTTTTGTCCAAAGACCATCTTGAAAAGTTTTGAAAATAGCTTTGGTCTTTTGGAGTTTAAAGGAAAATTTATTTAAGCTCACAATGTAATTAGGTCATATTAGAAAAAGAACAAACCAAATAAGCCATGATTTAAACCAAGATAAAATAACCATAGTCAAAAAACATGCATTTGGGATAAAACCTAAGGAAAGTAACTAGGCCAATTACATGAGCTTTAGTCTTTGGGTTAAAAGGCTTAGGTTCCCATAGCAAGTATATAGAAAATGGTACGTGTAACACCCCTATACCCCGTATACGTACACAGCATGCTATTACGATCGTAATATACGTATACTGAATATAGAAATGCCACGGTTTACTAGACACACAGATCATCTCTTTAAAAAGATATGAGCAAATTTAAAGCATTTAAATTATATTATAAAACTCGATAGATAAAATGTTTATTCAAAACACAGCGAAAAATATAATAAATATTTACAAATACTTATACTTCAAGACTTAAGTTTTACAAAACATAAGATATATACATGGTTGGCAGTATGTCTTTGATCTTTAAGCTCCACTATCAACACCGTAAAATCTAGACTCTACTCGGCCTAGAGGAACTCTCCGGTTCTTCTCTGTCACCTGCGCATGAACCACAATCGCGCTAAGCCAACGGCTTAGTGGTACAAACTACAATAACAATGTGTTTCCTTGCAATGCCAATATTATATGTTCAAACATTATAATCAATACATAAGAATATCACCTTTCCAAGTCTTACATTAAATTTCATTATTCATTGGTTTCACCATTCATGAATCACATTTAAACAAAGACAAACATGGGCCCATAATACATTAATATATTATTCAGAATTCAGAGTTACTGCTTTGGTCCATAATCATAATCATCAAGCCCGTAGGTGATACACATATATCTTTCTATCCATGGATAGGGTAACAGACCCAGTCTCTTGGACCTCAGCCCGACTAAACTCGAGGAAATCCTCAACCCGGCAAGACTGTTACCTGTAACAGACCCAGTCTCTTGGACCTCAACCCGGCAAGACTATTACCTATAATTCGCATTTCACATTATTCAACTGGAATCGGCTTACGACCCGGTCTTTTTCACCTATCCAGTACTTTATAGGCATGCCGCCAAACTCAGAACTCTGAAAATTGAATAACATATTAATCACACAATTATTTTAATTACACCTTTAACAATCTCTTTCTCAATCCATTTCTCATTTCATATTCCATAATCAAGTAGGCAACCATGCCTCAATCATCTCATTTGCATCATTATGGCCAACAACCATGGCTTCATATCTCATCAAGAGAGTATATATATATATATCATCAATTGCATTGAACATCATCTAGGCAAACATGCCTCAATTATGTCATTTACATCATAATAACCAACCACATTAGTTTCACATCCCATTATGTCTCAATTCACATCAAGTCAATTCATCATTCATTCACATTATACAAAACATAACATTATTAATAAGCATCAACAATGCATTACATTTCTTAACACATTTACAATCAAATGTGTGTTAAGTCTCAATATCATATGAATGTATGCAATAATGTAGTTTGTACTTACCTCCAAAAGCAACTCACATAAAACACTAGACTGTTCTTCCAAGAATCCTTCAATACTTGGATTAGGGCAACTCAAACTCTTCACAACCTAATCCAAAAGGAATAATACACATGAGATAATAAGACTAAGGTCTAACTAGGGCAAACTTTACACATGACACGCTCAACAACACGGGCGTGTCCCTGACCGTGCCCTAAACTCACAACACAGAAGCTTTGACACGCTCAGAACCACGGGCGTGTCACTGAACGTGTAATACATTCTGTCTCACAGAAACATTGACACGTCCAACAACATGGGCGTGCTCATGGCCGTGTCAATCCTTCATCCACACAGTAGCTATGACACGCCCAGTGACATAGGCGTGTCACTGGCAGTGTCTAAACACTAACAACACAGAATCATCGACATGCCTATAGACCTGGCCGTGCTCATGGGCGTGTCAGGCCAAAAATACAGATTCCGGCAACAACAACAACACAACCCACAAATCTCTTACTTCCACCATTTCCCACTTCAAACCAACTTAGCTAAACACACCCAAAACCATAACAAACTTGCAAAAATACCAAAACAAATCACAACATACATCAAACACCACTTTACAACCATCACATACACATAACTCTTACTCTTTCAACATCAAACCTAACTTCTTCTTTCCAATCCAACACCAACATCAAAATCAATTAAACCAAACACTCTCAAATACAACTTAATCAAACATATTCACATACCATCAACAATCAACCAACAATCTCAAACACAACTTAAAAGAAAATCAAGGAATCAAGAGGAAACTTACCAAGGATGAAGAAACTCTTAAATTTCCAACTTGATCACTTGAAAACTTCCTTAAATCTTGAGTTTAGAAGATCAAATCTCTCTCTTGCTCTCTTGATTCTTTGATAGCCGGCCAAAAGAAAGAAAAGGAAAGAAAAGAAAGTGAACCACGGAGGAAGAAAGAAAGAAAGAAGAAAAGAAAGAAATCAAATCAAATTCTCACCCACTATCTCCTCAAAATCCTCTCCTCCAAGCATTATATCATTAAAATATTCAAATAATTCTCTTCCACTCATAATTTTCTTTTCCAATTTATTTAATTAATTTAAAAATTATAAATATCTTCTTTGACTTCCACACTTTGACTTGTGTATATGTTGTATATATTTCCATATATACAACATATACACTCTCTTCACTTCTTTCCTCTTTCCAATTAAACACATATATTAAATCCAAATACAACAATAATTATACCAAACTTTTACGGCATACTTTGGGATATTACAGTACGAGGCTATGAGTGGTTATGCCATGCTCGATCTCCAAACCTTGAGTGAAAGTATAGTATCCCTTACATAACACAACACGGGTAACACGGGCATCCTAACTCACGCACACGATGCAATCTAATAAAGACCAACAGAATCAACTTCTCTTATCCCCAATGGAGTTGCCACTGTGAGCGGGGATTTTTGCCTCCACACCCGGTGAAATGGTTCTTGCGACTTCGGCACTGTTTAGGCTTGGGGCCTTAGAGAACATGAACCTAAGCCTGGAGAAAATGGAGTCGCCACCCGGATGGGCCGGGAAAAAGAAAGGTGTGGATGACTCTATTCCTAAGGAATTCCCAACCCCCTAATGGATTCAAAAAGTTGGGTACTTGTGGGGAAGATGAGAAATGGCCCAACACCCCCACAACGCCCGGTTCATTGGAACTAGCCTCCTTTGTAGGTCTTAATATTATAAAATTCTAAATATAACAATATCATCCATGTTACACGCAATAATTGAAATAAAGTATTGTTATATTAAAAATCAAAGCAATGTCCAAACAAAGCAAATAAATTGATACCCATTCGAAGATGGAAACATGCCCTTACATCATCCATGTCTAAGCTAAATAGGACACCCACCAAAAGGTAGAAACATGTCCTTTACATTAGTTCAAAATATAAAAACAATTTAAATTACTCAGAACTTAATTAATGAGGTACCCACAAAGTGGAAACATACCTCTTACAACATTTGAAAATCAAAATAAATCGATAAAAGTAAATAACCATTCATCATAAATAAATCATTCATCAAAGATATTAAACATCAATCAAAATATATAATAAACTTTCATCCATGATACATTAAATAAATCAAGCATTGAAATTAAATAAATCAACCATCAAAGCATATAATAAACTATATAATCAAATCTAAAAATAAAGTAAGTAAAGATACAAATTCGGGTTTACTGTTTCTATTTAAAGTTCTTTAATTAACATTTAGGGTTTTGGGATTTTAGTATTATTATTTTTATCTGTTTAGCCTACTGTAAAGGCTTTGAAAAATTGGAATGGATTAGGGTTTCATGAATCAAATTAGGGTTTAGGGGTAACATTATGAAATTAGGGTTTTGGAATCTTAAGATATTAGGTTTATAACTCTTGGCTACTGGATTGTGATTTTAGTTTTACTATATTGGGTTTTAAGGTTTAGGTTTATAAGATTTTAAGGTTTTAAGGATTAGGGTTTAGGAAAACTAGGGTTTACGTATTAGTTTTGAGAGAATTAGGGTTTTTGACATTTTGGAAAATATATTTGATTTTAAGTTTTAAGAAAAAAAATTAGTCTTATAAAATAATTATGATTTTTAGAAACTGTAAAGTAGGTTAGGGTTTGGAGATTTAAGAAAATATTTGGAAATTTTGGAAAAAGGTTAGAGGAAAATAGTTTAGGGTTTTTTAAAGTTTTGGAAACAGAAGAAACAATTTAGGGTTTTAAGGTTTTGAAAATAGAAGAGAAACAATTTTAGGGTTTTTAAGGTTTAGAAGAAACATTTTAGGGTTTTCTAAGGTTTTGGAAATAGAAGAAACAATTTAGGTTTTTAAGGTTTAGATGAAGCATTTTATGGTTTTTAAGGTTTTGATCAATTTGTATGATAAATTAATTCAATTTGAATAATGAAGCTTCTGTAAAGAAATAAATAAAGAAAATAGAGATTCAAACCTCCATTCGTTGGTTCCACCAAAAAGTTGCTTTCTGGATGAGCAAAGACAAAGGCAGTGTGGCTACCTTTGATGAATTATTAATGGCTTCCTTGTTGCTAATCTTCTCTGGCTAGGGTTTTCTGTAATCCAAGTTTCGATCACCTAATCAAAGTCCCACTATCCGATCCCTAATTCTGAGTTTTCATATATTATTTATAGGAAAAATTATAAGCCTCTTCTAATTGTTTAAGGAAACTACAATTAATTAGGAAAAAGAAACCAAAACCAAATAGAATTTGGTTTTAGAAAAAATTGCGTTGAAAATTTCGCTGGCGAAAAAGAGACTACTGCGGGCTAGAAACTACGAACTGTGAGGGAATTTGGAGAAAATTGCGAGCCGTCAGCCAATTCGCCACGGTGAAATGGCCTTGGCCAATTTCCTTTTCGACGATGAATTTTTTGTCGTCGATTTTTCCATTGCCAATTTTATTTTTATTTATTTATTATTTATTATTTATTTGACAGGGGATGTTAGAGTCTGTCTTCTTACAAGAACCTATCCTGCTATGACAGCTAGTCCAGATGGTACTTTTTCTAGATAAGATAATTAGGCGGGGATAGGATTCGAACTTGTAATCTTTAGTTCATGAGCCTGATGAGTTAACCATTTGCTCTACCCCGCGTCTTCCCTTCTCCAAATGAGAACAGAATCTCCAAATGAGAAGAGAATCTCAGCAGCAACTGACTCTCTTTCATTTCTTTTATTTTTATTAACTTCACCGTTATAAATAATAAATACTAAAATAAATGTTATTTAATTAAAATACCACAAAAATTATTTTGGACTATATAAAAAAAATATCGGACTGGACTGGGTCTAAAATTAAGGGTCTACACTTATATAATCTATCTATCTAATATTGTTCTTTGTTCTTTCTCAGTCTAATTGAAAAAAAATTAAATTCCTTATTTTTCATTTTGTTGTGTTCTTTAATTCCCAAATTCAATTTTGTCATCTTGTTCTTATGATATTGCTTAAATTTATTTTTAAAAAAGTGTTGTGATCTTAATTTCCTTCAAAATTGATGTTCCAATTTAGTTGGTGGTTGTTAAAAGGTTATTCTAAACCCTAGAAACTAGACAAGAGCTGAAAATTCATAGAAACCATAAAAATTTTGTAACCAGCTCATTGACAATTACCCGATCATGCCACCTAGAGGCTGATCATGAAAATCTATCCACGATCAGTCTTTGGGCTGCTCCAAAGACCGTGAAACCTACTGTGACTTCAAAGCATTACAAAACATTTTTGTAAAACAATCTCAATCAAACCATCACATCTTGGTTGGACTTTTTATACCACCCACCATCTTGCCCAAATTTTTTTACCGAGAAACCTACTGCCAGAATTCTTCAAAATCACCTCAACTAAATCTCGGTCGAACCATTACATACTGGTTGGACTTCCTATCCCGCCTACCATCTCAGCCAAAATTTTTCACTACAAAACCTACTACCAAAATTCTTTAAAATCACCTTAACCAAAATCTTGGTCAGACCATCACACCCTGCTCAGACTTTCTATCACATCCATCATCTTGGCCAAAATTGTTCATAGTGAAACCTAGTGCCAAAGTTTTGAAAATTGTCTTAACCAATATCTTGGTCGGATGACATTGTATCCGAAATGTGATACTCGCTCCATGTGAGATCGTGGCCATACTACACATCGTGAATCTTACTGTATGAATTTTCATTATTTTCCTTATCGAGACATATGAATCTCGATCGTGAGAACTCTCATCTCATAAAATTTTTACTTTTTTATGATTGTATAGCTTGTGGGATTTTGATCCTTTTAACTAATCTTGACAAAAGACTTGAGAAGTAAAAGCTAAGAATGTGAGCTCATCTAGAGAAAAGCCGAATATTGAGTGCAAACACGAGTGAACTTTAGTGACCACTTTACTTGAGTGAAACACGTGAGGGAGTGATGTGAGGATTATATATACACATATTTTCTTGCTTTACTAAACTTTTATTTGTAGCTCATAACCAAGTTTATAAAATGAGTTGTAAAGGTAAATAGACTCAAGGAGAGATTAATCGGATACAAGCAATGTTAGACAACATACAAGCAACGGGTCAACAATTCAATGAAACGATGGATAAGTGTAATATCCGTGATTTTGGAGAAATTAAATAAGTATTTGGAGGTATAGATATTGTATATACTTAATGTATACCTTATGTATACATAGTGTATACATACTATTTATTAATTGTATATGTTGGATATATATATATATATTATACACTTGATTTATATAAAGTTCATATAAGGTATGTTTGATGTGTATATAAGTATTTATAAACATTAATTATGCAATACATATACATAATATATATATTATATATATGTACATAATGATATATGTAAAATATAAGTAACATATATATGATATATACATATACATAAAATATACTACACATATATATCAAATATAAATAGGTGGTGGTGGTATGATGATGATGATGATAATACTAATAAAATAAAATAAAAAAAAGAAAAAGAAAAGTCAAAGGTAGAGTGCTTGGTGGAGATTTAAAGTAATTAATTAATTATTTAATTATATATGGACAAAAATTAATAAGAAACAAAAAAATACCATCTTCTTCTTCCTCCATGGCTACCCAAAATTGAAGAGAGAGAGAGAGAGAGAGAGAGAGAGAGCTCTTCCAAACACCAAAAATTGGCCAAGGATCAAAGGTTTCAAGTGAATTTTTAAAGAAAAATAAAGATTCAAGTAAGTACCTCTTCTCTAAAGCTTTGTTTTCTTTTAATTGATGATTATATATGGATTGCTAGAGAGAGAAAGGGATGTTTAATTGTTAAAATAAATAGAATTGATGTTAAAGTAAGGAGAATATGGTGATATGTTGGTTGGTTGGTTGATATGGGCAAGTTGTGAAAATTGAGGGTTATGGAAAAGTGAGGCATGGTTTAGGTTTTTGGGTGTGAATGGTTAAAGCTGATTGAATGCATGAAATTAGAGTTATTTATATATTTATGTAATGATTCCATGGTAGAAAATTAAATATGAGCAAGTTTGGATGAAGTTTAGATTTAGGGTTTGAGTATGTAAAATTAGGGTTTCTAAAATGGATAATGTTAGCTAGTGTAATGAAATGAATTATTGTTGTTTTATTGTAAATGTTATATTGTAATACCCCGATTTTTGATATACTTTGGAATAGTAGTTATGAGAGAGTATATTGATAAAATAGGTAAAGAAAATATAATAAGAGATAGATGTGTATGAAGGATGTTGTATATATATATATATTATGTATTTGAAATATATGGAAAATATAAATACAATATATAGGACATATACATATATCAACATATACACCACATATACATGAGGTATACAATAGTGTAGGGAAAGTTAATTTTAATTAATTAATTAATTAATTAATAATAATAATAATAATAATAATAATAATAATAATAATAATAATAATAATAATAATAATAAAGAGAAGGAGACAAAGTTAAAAGATGGAAGAAGATGGTTGGTGGGAAATTTAGGTAGAAATTGGGTTATATTATTATTATATATATATATATATATATTAAAGATAAAGATGGAAATTTAAAGAAAAGAGCATTCTTTCTTCTTCTTCCTCTTTGGAACGTGGGAATTAAGAGAGAGTGAGGAGAGCCTGATTTTGTTCATATACACACCAAATTCATAAGAGTTTTAAGAGATTTGAAGGTGGATATAGAAAATTTGACAAAAAATTCAAGTAAGTGCTCTTTTCCTTAAGCTGATTTTTATAGATTTTGAGTATATATGTGATATGGTTAGTGAGAGAAAATGATGATTAATTGAATAAAATGATAAGAATGATATGTTGGAGTATGTATATGTTGAATTGATGCATAGATGAAGTAAATATGATTATTTGTGAGAGATGATGATAGATAATGAAATTGAGGTAAAAGTGTGATAAAGAAAAGAGTAAGGATTTTGTATAAATGAGTTGGGAATTGAGTAAATTGATACATGGATGATTCTATGAATGAATTATATAATGATTATTGTTATGATTTTGTGTTTAGGCTAAGGGGGATCAAAAGAAGAAGAGTAAGCTTGGATTAACTAAGTTTTGGACATAATTTATTTGGTTTGTACATATAATTTCCTTGATTTGTACATATGATCTTGAGTAAGTATATGCTTGGATCATGCTCTTGTTTTTGGTTTGCATCATTCTAAGTTGATAGATGTGTGTTTTGTTGTTGAAAATGGTGTAAAATAGTGATTCTGGGATGCCATGGGTGTGGCCAAGCAAATAGTGTTTTATAGCTTCATTTCACATCCCATGGGCATGGCTATTGCATGCCACAACCATAGGGCTACTTTATTGATGGTTGTTTTCATATTTTACACTATACGAGTATAGTAAATGGCTTGCATAACTATGTCTTTATATATAATGGATTGAAAATGTATATGTGATTATAAAGTGAATAATTATGATAAAATATGTTGATTATGCAAAATGTTGGTATGTTGATAAGTCATATGGTGAGTGTAGCTCATGCTTGCAGGATGAAAATATGAAATGGGAAATGTGGTTGGATGTCAAGAGTGAATTATAAATGAATAATGAATATGATAAAGATGAGATGAATATATATAAATGAATAATGAATATGATAAAGATGAGATGAATATATTTAAATGAATAATGAATATGATATTATTATTAGTTTGGAAACTTAATATAATATTAGTTAATGAAAAACTCCAAAGTATGGGGTATTGAAGTAAGTGTTTTGGATTGAGAAGGAGAGAGAGGATTTGAGTTATATAAGTGAGATATATAGACTGATGTTATTAATAACTTGATTCTTCATATCTTGATTAGAAGATCAAGTTATGAAGAGTTAAAGGAAGTGAAGATTTAAGGAGTTGGGCTTGAGTTTAGCTTATTAGAGGTAAGTACATAAATGTACATATTGTATTTGTTATGTTTTATCGATTGAATTGATAAAACATGCTATGAGATGGTGAAATGTATATTCATGAATTGTGTGATTAAAATATGAATTGGACATGAATTAATTATGGAATGATTTAGCCATTTGAGTATGGCTAATTGTAATAATAGTGCAAAGTGTTTTAAAAGTAAAATATGCATTAATATGTGATAGAGAGCCATATATGTACTGTATGTGAATTGTGAAAGAGTTTATGAAATGAATATTAAATGATGAGCATACATCACATAGTGTGATGATATAAAATGACGTGATAGTTGAGAAAGATATGAGAGGTGCAAGTTATGCTCTAAAATGTGGATATGAGCCACATTTACATTATATATGATGATGATTGGTGGAGACCATAAAATGAATTGAAAAGTGAAAATACGTTGAAAAATAAATGTGTACTGTGTGTACCTTATACAATATCTAGTGGCCAAAAGATTGTGTTTGGTAGTTGGCATGCCATACATGATTGGGTGAGGCACTGGGTGCCACAGAGATGTTACTACCCCCCTGAGTTAGACACATTGGTGTCACTACTATCGATATACGCTGTGGATGAGACACTGGGTGCCATAGATATTGCTACGTCCACTAGCGACTATTGATATAAGCTATGGATGAGACACTGGGTGTCACAGATATTGCTACGTCCACTAGACTATTGAAATACGCTATGGATGAGACACTGGGTGTCATAGATATTGCTACGTCCATTAGCGAGACACATTTGGTGTCATTGTGATGAGATAGACCAAAACAATGGTTCTAGAACTAGTTTATTGTATAAGTATAATTGGGCCCAATGTATGTGTTTATGGTAGACAAGAATGATATTATGAATTGTGGATGATATATATAGTTAAGTATAAATATAAAGCTAATAATAATAAAAAAAAATACAAAGAATATGATGATGAATGATGTTAGTGTTGTGATATGTTGTTTATGTGTACCACTAAGCTTTCGAGCTTAGCGCGATTGTGTAAATCACGCAGGTGATAGATTGTTGATCTGGGAGTCAGACAATTTTGCCACGAGAAGAGTAAGATTGTTTCAAGACCAACTAGAAGGTGATGCATACATGTACAATTTTATTATGTTGTATTTTGATAAAATGTATATGTACATAAGTGAATTTCGAAAAAGACAATGTAAATTTATATTTATATAACTAATGAAAAGTATAATGGTTTTGTAAATGTTTTTTTATTAAAAATATAATTGATGTGGATTAAAGTAAGGGTTTAAAAATATAGTAAAGTAACATCCTTATATTTTATATGTGTATTATACGTATATGGAGTATATGTATGGCATGTATATAGGGTATAGGGGTGTTACATATAATTTTAAGATTTGAAATGTGATATAGATAAGATTTGGTGAGATTCATGTTGTTGGTTGCATTATATGGAATTTGGATTTTTGGAATGGGCTTCCATATCTGGGAAAGTGATATGTTTTAATGTTATATTATTATATAAATAATGTTTTTAAAGTTAAATGTTGAAAATGATATTAGTAGATTTAAGTTTAAGTAATGTAGTAAGTTGAGAATTTAGTGTTTTAATGGAATTTTAATGAGGATTGCTTAGATATTAATAGTTTAATGTATTTTGAGCATATGAGTAATTTAGAATGAATAATATTGCTTTTGAAAGTACCATGTAATGTGTAATGTGGTTGATAATGTAAAAAGTGGTTATAAATAAAGAGAAATGGTTAAGAAAGTGAAAATGAACTTCATTAGGTAATTTGATTGGAAATGATGAAAATGGATATGAAGAGCATGGTAAATGCATATAAAATGTGAGATAGAAGTCACATTGAAAATGTGACTAAGATTTATGTGAAGTGTTATAAAGAAATAAAAATGAGTGAGGATGATTTATGTAACATCCCAATGGCCCTAGGCTTACGACTCGGTCTTTTCACCCGGCCCGCTTCAAGGGATTGCTACAGTACTGTTTCCCCTCACGGTTCCACCGCAGGATTTGTTTATTTGGCCCAAGTAAAGGGTCGCCTCCCTCTTTTCGATCCCAAGACCTCCTTAAGAGAGTTTTTATCCTAAAATGAGTACCATTTCTTCTAGTAGAAGAAATGGTACTCGTTTTAGGATAAAGACTCTCTTAAGGAGGTGTGAGCGGTGATTTTCACCCCCACTCCCGGTGGAATGGTTCTTGTGACTTCGGCACTATTTAAGCTCGGGGCCTTAGAGAACATGGGCCTAAGCATGGAGAAAATGGAGTCGCCACCCAAACATACTGAAAAAAGAAAGGGGTGGATGACTCGATTCCTAAGGAATCCCCAACCCCTTAATGAGTTCGAAAAGTTGGGTACGTGTGGGGAAGGTGAAAAATGACCCAGCACTCCCACAATGCCCGGTTCATTAGAACGGCCTCCTTTGCAGATCTTAATATTATAAAATTCTTAAATATAATGATATTATCCATACTATATGCAATCATAAGAATAAATAAATACTTTATTTAAACCACAATAATGTCCAAACAAAATAAATAAATGGACACCCATCCAAGGATAGAAATATATCCTTACATCATCCATGTCTTAAACTAAATAAGACACCCATAAAAAAGATGAAAACGTGTCCTTTACATTGGTCCAAAAAACTTTAAAATAAAATAAACTACATGATGCTTATAACATGAGGTACCCAAAACATGGAAACATACCTCTTACAACGTTTTGAAATCAAAACAAATCAATAAAAATAGCCAACCATTCATTATAAATAAATCATTCATCAAAAACACCAAGCATCAATCAAAATATATAATAAACATTCATCTAATTTAAATAAAATAGTAAGTATATAAATTTAGGGTTCATGCATCAATTTAGGTTTCTCTGGTTTCAAGTTTAACAATTAGGGTCTTCAAATTTAGTTTACTGGATTAAACAATTTGAGAAATCTTTAATATAAAAGAAGTAATATAGCTACTGGATTTTTTAAAATTTAAGGTTTGAAATAATTTAGGGTTTGAATCTAAGGAATGGATGTTTTGGATTTAGGGTTTCAGAAGTTGTATGAAAATAATAGTAAAATTGAAGGTTTAAATAAATAAGATTGAAGATCATGAAAATTAGATTTTAAATTTAGCTATTTAGAAAGAATAGGGTACTGTGACTTCAAAAAAATAGGTTTGGTCAAGATTTTAAGAAAACAGATTATTATTTTGTGGTTTTAGAAAAGTTTAATTAGTGTATTAGATTTTAAAAATATGTTTTACGGGTATTAAGATATTAGGGTTTTGAAAAAATAGTTTTAGGGTTTTAAATAGAGTTTAGATGGTAAGTAGAATAATTGATCAAATAATAAAAACATTATCTATCGTATGTTTAAATAATTGATCAATAGAATGATGAAGTTATTATAAACAAAAATAAGTAAATAGAAAGTCAAACCTTCATTATTGGTTCCACCACAACTTGAATTCTTGTTGAACAATAGCCAAAGACAGAATATGCTACCTTTGATGGATTTCCTTCTTGCTTGATGACTTGTTGACTGCCTCTTGCTTTTTCAAGTCCAAGGTTCTCAATCTATTCTCTAAAAGTCCGATCCTTTTAAAAGATCAAAGTCCAAAGTCTCAAGATCAAAAGTCTGAATAATTGCTAAAAGTCCTTTTTCTATGTGTTGTGATGTGGTATTTATAAGAAAAATCAAAATTTAATACTAATTTGTTAAGGAAATAAAAAACATTTAGGAAATAAAATTAAAAACCAAAACCAAGTAGAATAGGGTTTTGGAAAAAATTACGCTCGGCGAAAATTGTGCTGGCAAAAATTGCTGCGGGGCACGCGGGCTAGGCGTAGGCTAGGCGTGGGTTGGGCGAGGGACACATGCTAGTTCATCACAGGAAAAACCTCCGAACGAATTGGCTTGTGGCAAATTCTCCGCAAGTTTTTCCTGCGGCAAATTGGCCCATGGCCATTTCGCTGTAAGTAAAACATGTGACGAGTTGGCTCGTTGTCGATTTTATCCATCGCCGATTTCTATTTTCAATTTTATTTTTTATCTTTTCTTATTCTTTTTTATTTTTCTAATTAAAAATAAATGATGTAAGTAATAAATATTATTAAAAATACCACAAAATTATTTTGGACTGTTTAAAAATATCGGACTGGACTGGGTCAAAAATTAAGAGTCTACAGTTTGCCTCCTGCTTGAGCGATCTGAGACTACAACAAAAGAAAGAGAAAAGCAATGTAATTTTTGACTATATTTAGAGCCATATTGGACTCCATAATAAAGGTTAGTTTGAGTTTTGGACTAAAAAATAATTTGGGTTCTGGACCCGGAATAAGTTCTGGACTTAAAAATAATTTGGGTTCTAGACCCGAAGTAAGTTTTGGATATAAAAGATAATTTAGGGTCTGGACCCGATATAAGTTATGGACTTAAAAAATAATTTAGGTTCTAGACCTGGGGTAAGTTCTGGACTTAAAAAATAATTTAGATTCTGGACCCGAGATAAGTTCTGAACTTAAAAGATAATTTGGGTTCTGGACCTAGGATAAGTTCTGGACTTAAGAAATAATTTAGGCTCTGGACCCAAGGTAAGTTCTAGACTTAAAAGTGATTTGGGTTCTGGACCCGGAATAAGCTTTGGACTTAAAAAATAATTTAGTTTCTGGAGCCGAGATAAGTTCTAAACTTAAAAAATAATTAGGTTTCTAAACCCAGAGTAAGTTCTGGACTTAAAAATAATTTGGGTTTGTAGACTTTTAATTTTTTACCCAGTCCGGTCCGATATATTTTAATTAGTCCAAAATAATTTTTGTGCTATCTTGATTAATTTTAATATTTATTTTACAAAAAACTGGTGAAGTGAATAAAAAATAAAAATATAAAAAATAAATATAAAAAAAATCGGCGACAAAAATTTCGTCGCGGAAAAGGATTGCAGCGAAATGGCCCACTGGCTGCGGCAACTTTTTTGCCAGCGCAATTTTTCCGTAGCAGTTTATTTTCGCCAACGAAATTTTTCGACGCAAATTTTTCCGAAACCTAATACAATCAGATTTCAGTTTCCTTTTCTTAATTAATGTTATATTCCATGAATAAGTAGAATTAATAAAAAAAACTTCTATAAATAAGACCAAAAACAACACAAAAGAGGGAGAAAATTGGAGCGGATTTGGAAGGAAAAAATGAGACCGAAATTGAGGAGGAAAACTTTGAATTTTAAGAATTCCTTTTGGCAGTGAATCAATCTAATTTTTTTTGAGAGAGCAAACAACAATTCAATTCATCAAAGGAAGCAAAGCTTGTCTTTGTTTTTGTTCATCCAAGAAGAAATTTTTGGTGGAACCAACAAACGGAGG
Organism: Garcia nutans; assembly: GCA_947685225.1. Lineage (NCBI taxonomy): Eukaryota > Viridiplantae > Streptophyta > Magnoliopsida > Malpighiales > Euphorbiaceae > Garcia > Garcia nutans. Next base: position 25,872,091 of record CANTUV010000024.1, read on the forward strand.
TATGCATCAATTGTCTAATTTCTTCACAGTAGCTTAAATCATCCAATTTTTTCTTTAAATTCAAAAACCCTAGAACCTTAATTCCCCTTTTCTAAAGTTTAAAAACCTTAATTCGTTGCTTTGTTTTCCAAAAAGCTTAAAATTGTTATTTTGTTTCTTCAAAATCTCAAAACCCTAATTTGCTTTCCAAATTTTCAAAATCATAAATTAAATCTGTTTCTTTCCAAAAATCCTAAAAAACATCTTTTCTTCTTCTATAAACTTTAAATCATTTTGTTTATTTTCATAAAGTTTCAAAAAATTATCAATTGATTTTCAAATCCTAAAAACCTAATGCATTCTCCAAAACCCTAAATCTAAAACACTAAACCCTAATTCAACTCCAAAACCCAAAACAGTAAACCCTAACTCTCTTAAAACCTTAAACCCTAAAGTTTTCTAAACCCTAATCCTTTAAAACTTAAGACCTTATAAACATATTCAAACACAGAAAGCTTAAAAACACAATCCAGTGACCATAAATCACAAATCTAAATGTTTTAAAGTGTTCAAACCCTAATTTCATGATTTCACTTCTCAAACACTAATTTGGCTAATCAAAGAACTTTATCAACCTCTTAAATTATAAAACTTTGCTCCATTTCAATTCTTTTAAAAGTCACAGTAGCTTAAACCCATGAATTTCCAAAACCCTAAACACATTAAATAAAGAATCTTAAATAGAAATAGTAGCCCTAATTTGAACTTTTATTTGCTTTATTCAATGTTATATTTGATTATGCTTTGATATGCTTTAATTGATTTAAGTTCAATGCTTGATTTATTTAATTTATCATGGATGAATGTTTACTTTCAATGGATGTTTAATATTTTTGATGAATGATTTATTTACGATGAATAGTTATTTACTTTTATCGATTTATTTAGATTTTCAAATGTTGTAAGAGGTATGTTTCCACTTGATGGGTACCTCATTAGTTAAATATCATGTAATTTAAATTGCTTTTCTATTTTAGAACCAATGTAAAGGACATGTTTCTACCTTTCAGTGGGTGTCCTATTTAGGCATGGGATGTAAGGACATGTTTCCATCTTCGGATGGGTGTCCATTTATTTGTTTTGCTTGGACATTGTATTAATTTTCAACATATTGATGCTTTATTTTAATTATTGTGTGTAATATGGGTAATATTGATATATTTAAGAATTTTATAATATAAAGACCTGTAAAGGAGGCCGGTTCCAATGAACCGGACGTTGTGGGTGTGTTGGGCCATTTCTCACCTTCCTCACACATACCCAACTTTCCAAACCCATTAGGGGATTGGGCATTCCTTAGGAATCGAGTCATCCACCCCTTTCTTTTTTCCCAGCCAGGCCGGGTGGCGACTCCATTTTCTCCAGACTTAGGTCCGTGTTCTCTAAGGCCCCGAGCCTAAATAGTGCTGAAGTCACAGAACCATTCCACCGGGAGTGGGGGCGAAAATCCCAGCTCACAGTGGCAACTGCACTGGGGATAAGAGAAGTTGATTCCGTTGGTCTTTATATTATTCTATTCTTTCTTATAATGATATTATCCATTGCATCATATTAGATTGCATCGTGTGCGTGAGTTAGGACACCCGTGTTACCCGTGTTATGTTATGTAAGGGATACCATACTTTCACTCAAGGTATGGAGATCGAGCATGGCATAAACCACTTATAGCCTCTTACCATTCGGTATATACTTGCTATGGGAACCTAAGCCTTTTTACCCAAAGACTAAAGCTCATGTAATTGGCCTAGTTACTTTCCTTAGGTTTTACCCCAAATGCATGTTGTTTGACTATGGTTAATTTATCTTGGCTTAAATCATGGCTCATTTGGTTTGTTCTTTTTCTAATATGACCCAAGTACATTTGTAATCTCAAATAAATTTTTCCTTGAAGTCCAAAAGACCAAAACTATTTTTAAAACTTTTCAAAATGGTCTTTGGACATAAAACTTTTCTAAAATCAAATCAAAAATTCTTTTGCTCATGGCCCAAATACTAAGCCCAAAATCCATTTTTTCTAAAATCTTTTTACAATGGGCTTGGAAACAAAATTATTTTTATCCAACCTTTCTTAAAAAGAGCTTGTAAAATTTTTAGGTTAATTATGAAATACCAAAAATCAATTGTCAGCCCAGTTTATACTATGAATAAATTAACCATGGGCTTGTTTTTGGCATGAATCATTAGTTACTTTTTCAAGTGAGAAATCTATTTATAATAAACCTCTTTATTTAGTTTTAATCCAATATAGCATAAAAGCTACTATAGTTGGTTGAATGGATTAAAACCTAATTAATGGGAATTATCATAAGTTGATTTCCATTTTTGAAAATATAACTATTGATTGAAACGCCCGAGGGAAATATTCAAAAACAAGGTACCCCATGTTGGTATTTTGTTAACCATATACCTAAGAAAAGAGACTCGCCATTCGTGTGTGGATGTTATAAAGTTGGAAGGAGCATCTTAATTATCTTTCTTTGTTGATCCATAGCTTTTGAACTATCGTAATTCAGAGCTGTGATCCAGAAAGGATCAATGATATGAGATGCACATGTATACATGTATGCATGTCACCAAAAACTATGGATCCCGAACAAATTCAAAGAATGGTGGATGATGTCCTCAATGCCAAGATGGAAGAAATAAAAGAGGTCATGGCCGAGACCAAAAAGAATCAACTAGCTGCAATTTTAGGAAACATTGCCGAAGCATTTGCTAGCACCAAGAAAGTCAAGGGGAAGGCTAAAGTTGATGAAGTAGCTTTTGATGATGATAAGGTGATCATTGATGATGATGATTGGGCTCAATACTACCAAGATGTTCAAGACAAAAAGGAGCCAAAGGTTGTTGAGAAGGCAACTATTGAAAAGACCGAGACATCTGATATTGAAAAGATGATTGCCGATTTAGAAAAGAAATTTGAGAAGAAACTGAAAACTGAAGAAATGTTCGAGATTGACAAATTATTTGAGCTAGATGAAGAAGTTTCGCACAAGTTCAAGATGCCATCTTTTGCGAAGTTTCATGGAACTGAAAATCCTCATCTCCATGCGAAGCAGTATATCACTGCTATGCAGTCTGCCCGAGCTACTAAGGCTCAAACTCTAAGGTACTTCATGCTCTCACTGGATCCTATTGTCCAAAATTAGTTCAATACCTTAGATGATGGAACACAAAAGAGTTGGGATTTGCTATACAAGGCCTTCATCCAGCAATATGGATATAATGTTGAAATGGATGTCACCTTAATGGAAGTGGAGTCCATTAGACAAAGGCCAAATGAGAATTTTGTGGACTATGTGAAGCGATGGAAAAACAAGGCCGCTTTGCTCAAGAAAAGGCCCGATGAATCTAATCAAATAAGGATGATTGTGAGAGGGGTGTTACCTAGTCTTCGTGAAAAGATGTCTCACACACTTATAAGGGACTTCAAAGATCTTCTCTAAGCTGGTCTACAAATTGAAGAGTGGGAAAGGGAGAAGAATAACTTTTCAATAAAAAGGAATGAGAAAGGGAACTACCAGTCTAAAAATCAAAGCACACAAAAAGAAGTTGATGTTAATGCGACTGGTAAAGGAAATAAAAGACAATCGATAAGTGCACAATTGATGATATTTTACCCCTATTTCTTAATATGATTATTATCCAATTGAGTTTAATTTGTTTGTTCAAGTGTTTTTTTAGGGTTAATTTTAGGAATTCTCTGTATTTTGAGGCTTCTTATCATTTCGGAGGAATTACAGATGAAAGTAGAAGAAAAGAACAAAATTCATCAATGGACATGCTCATGGACATGGGCGTGTTAATGGAAGTGCCCTTAATGCTGCATACAGAAGCATTGACATGCCCAGTGACATGGGCGTGTCAATGGACGTACCTTATATTCAAAATCTCAGTGGCAATGACACACCCAGTGACATGGGCGTGTCAATGGGCGTGTCAGGCAAAATTATCTGCACTATAAAAGCTATGCTGAAGCACGAATTAGGGATCCGAATTTCATATTACAGAACCTAGAGCCAACTTCTAAAGCAAGGAGAAGAGTTTTGGAGCTGAGATTGAGGGTGAAGACATATTTTAAACAAGATCTAAACCAAGATTCAAGGATTCAAGAGAAGATATACGAATTATTCGCAATGGATTGTTTGGATTCTTTTTCCTAATTCTCTTGTTCTAGTTTTCTGATTTTGAACATGAACTAATTTATTCTCTATCTAGATATAGATGAACCCTAGCTTTATTGTATGGATTGAATAATTTTATTAAATTGAATCATTTGATTGAGTTGTTTTATTCTTATGATGCTTAATGATTTATTTCCAATTAATAATAGAATGCTTATTGATTGGTTGCAATTTTCATATTATTGACTTGAGAAAGCTTGATATGAATTGAATATTCATAAGAATTGAGGATTGATTGGGGTACTAGAGATAGACTTATAAGATCCTTTGCTTTATAATTCCTTATTCTTAATGCAAGATCTATTTAATTATGTTTGAGAAGAGATTCTGGCATTCTACTTAGTGATTAGGGATTAATTCGCTTGAGAATTGGGGAAACCTCTATCTTGGGTTTTTAACAAGCTGCAAAAGAAAGGGTTGTTGCAACCGTTAGCTCCTCAACCACTATATAATTCTTTGCCACCAAACGTCAATGTCGAGGCCTTTTGTCAATTTCATCAAATGCGAGGGCATGAAACAGATAAATGTGCTTGTCTTAGGCATGAGATCCAAGATTTGATTGATAGTGATAAGCTACCCAAGCCGGATAAGCCCAACACCAATGACAATCTATTACCAAGGTTCAATAGAGTACCTCCACTAGCAACCTTTATGGTGGGAAAAGGATTGGAAGAAGATTTTGTTTTATCATCCTTTCAAGATGGAAACATTGAAGATGTGAAAGGAAAAGAAGCTTAAACTCAACAAACTTTCCTTAACTTGAATATTGCTTTTCAATTTTACTTTCTTTAATTGGAACTATCATGTTTTTCAAATTTAAATTTGTTTAAATAAATTACTTTTATAAAAAATTTTGTTGGTCTTTGTTCATTTTGATGCTCAACCAGTGAGGAATCTAGCTTGATAATTCATGAATTAATATATTTATGCATCATGACTTGAATGACTTTACTAGGTGAGGGAATTACTCTATAGTATTAATTTGTGTATGCTTACTTAAAGAGGGCTCCTGCATAATTATCTTTGTCTAGGTCCTAGTCAGTCTTAGAACATGCTTTGACAAACTTTCAAGGCAAAATTGAACTCTACTTATTTAAGAGAGAAATGATCTAGGCATTGTTTGGATTAGCCAACAACTAGTATCAACCCTATTAAATATCAATCCCTAGTTGTCCCGTTGAGCCTTCATAAAATTTTAGCTTTCTTTTCATTGGCTTACAAACCCCAATAACCTATCCTGAGCTGTTGTGATACTTTTGACAAGTCTTATGATCACTAAGATGAAGAGGCAAGAAGATCAAAGAAAGCAATGATTAGTCAAGTTGATGTTTTCAAGACCATAAGGATAGTTGATGTTTTTAAGACCACAAGGGTAGTTGAAGTTCCTTTAATATATCTCTCCAATATATCAAGACAACATCAGAGTCACAAATGATTTATCCCTGTTAAAGGAGATTTATGTCACTCCACTCATCCATTATTGGAAGACCAAGTCGGTACAAACAAGACAACTCTTTTAGAGCTAGAACCCAAAAAAAAAAGAAAAAAAAGAGAAAAAAAAGAGGAAAAAAAAAAGAAAGAAAAAGGAAAAAAGAGGGGAAAAAAGAAAAAAAGAAAAAACCTAAAAAGGCGGTTCAGAAAGCCAACTGAGTTCTCTTTTATCTAAAGCAGCAAAAGGCTTCCATTTGGTTCATAAGGACATTTTGACTTGAATTGGTCCAACCCAACCAAAATTGGAGAAAAAAAAAAGGAGGAAGACCATCCAATTCTTGAAAGTTTTGTACTTGACAGTCCTACAAGGAAGAAGGACAAAATGATAAAATGCTCAAAGAAAGGGAAGATCAAGAAAAATAAAAAGAAAGAAAAGGGAGAAGAAGAAAAGAAACAAATTTGGGTAACAAACTTTTTGTGGGGGCAAAAACTGTTCCAATCGAGATCCAGATTAATGCTAAGAAGAAAAAAGGAATTTGGAGTCTAGCAAGATTGCCTCCAAGCTACCTAAAGTTCAAATAAGAAGTTTGTAGTATGAAGTTTTGTCCATTGCGTCACACCAGCTCCAATCTCAAAATGAACTTCACTTAAACGTGTGTCCCTTATAGACCCCATTTCAAGCCTATCAAAGACCTGTTGATCTCTCTTGGTAGGTAGAGTCTATTAGTGGAGATAGTTTGGATAAGCATGCATATGAGATAGACCATATTTAAACTCAATGAGACCTTTGGCCAAGTAATGTGTATGTGCCTATCTGAAGTGCAATAGTTCTTGCTTAAATAGAAATGATTCCCGAGTTTAGTACGGTAACTAGGGTTGTTATGTTATAGATATGTTAATTTGGAAAATCAAGTCCTGAGGTACATTGACATTAATTTGGCAAAGCCAACATTTGATTTCAAAATCTAAAAAATCAAAAAAATCAAAAAAGAAGTGTTTTGTCATACAAAGTCTTCAAGTTAAGGGAAGTATGTTGAACCTCCAAAGGACATATTGGGCAAAGGAAATGATCATTGGCAAGGTCATGAAGAAACTACCAACCGACATGCTGAAATATAGTTTGAGATGGATGCATCCCTGACTCTGCTACTTAGAGTCTCCACCACTCATGTTTTCAACATCTTGAAGAAAAAAGCCACAAATGCAAAGTTTTCGATCATTCCAATGCAAGACTTGAACGAGCGTTGAAAAGGAGTCAACGAGAATACTTCTGCTGATCACCTCAGTCTGTGAGTCAATGAAACCGCTGTGAGTATTATCATGCATATCATGCATACATGCGCATATCACATCACACTTTCTTGTCTTGTATTGTCTATTCTTCATCAAAGTGAACAACAAACACTCTGTGAAGTAAAGAATCAAAAGAAGATATCAAATGAGGGAGGCATGGAAAGCCCATTGCTTGAAAAAGTTCCAGTCATTTTGCAAAAGAAAAAATACGTGCATGTGCGAAGAACTAGACGGCAGAAACATCAATCAAAGCCCGCATAAAAAAATCATGGTTTTGAGCCTACACAGCGGGCAACGCTTCTCCTTTTCAATTTTTGAGTTTATGCATAAACAAAATATTTTGAATATCTTGCCACGCAGGGGGCAAGGAGAAGATATGAAGGCAAGCTAAAAAGGCTAAATTTTTTTTTGTCATGTTTAAGTAATGAGCAAGAAAAAGAATTCGCAAAAGGATAAAAAAAATCATCATCAATAAAAAAAAATTAGAATGAAGATGCAAAAGACAAAAGGTCAATCCAGCTAAAAGAGCTGAAGCCAGGGTAAAAACCCGATCTCCAATAGATAAAGATCCATGTTTCAAAGGGTAAAGACCCAAAGTCCAAAGGATAAAGATCCTTGTTTCAAGGGTAAAGACTCGATTTCAAATGGATAAAGATCCATATTTCAAGGGTAAAGACCCAATTTTCAGTGGATAAATATCCATATTTCAAGGGTAAAAACCCGATTTCCAATGGATAAAGATCCATATTTCAAAGGGTATAGACCCAAAGTCCAAAGGATAAAGATCCATTTTTCAAGGGTAAAGACCCGATTTCTAATGGATAAAGATTCATGTTTCAAAGGGTAAAGGCCCAAAGTCCAATGGATAAAGATCCATGTTTCAAGGGTAAAAGACTCGATTTCTAATGGATAAAGATCCATTTTTCAAGGGTAAAGACCCAATTTTCAATGGATAAAAATCCATATTTCAAGGGTAAAGACCCGATTTCCAATGGATAAAGATCCATATTTCAAAGGGTAAAGACCCAAAGTCCAAAGGATAAAGATCCATGTTTAAAGGGTAAAGACCTGATTTCTAATGGATAAAGATCCATTTTTCAAGGGTAAAGACCCGATTTCCAATGGATAAAGATCCATGTTTCAAGGGTAAAAGACTCGATTTCTAATGGATAAAGATCCATTTTTCAAGGGTAAAGACCCAATTTTCAATGGATAAAAATCTATATTTCAAGGGTAAAGACCCGATTTCCAATGGATAAAGATCCATATTTCAAAGGGTAAAGACCCAAAGTCGGAAGGATAAAGATCCTTGTTTCATGGGTAAAGACCCGATTTCAAATGGATAAAGATCCATATTTCAAGGGTAAAGACCTGATTCCCAATGGATTAAGATCCATGTTTGACGGGTAAAGACCCCATCTCCAATGGATAAAGATCCATGTTCCAAGGTTAAGGATCCAATTTCCAATAGATAAAGATCTATTTTTGGTGGGTAAAGGCCTACAATTCATAAAAATGGAACAACCAGTTATGCCAGAATTCTCAACTGATAAAAGGTCAGTCAAATCAAATTCAATCTTAGGTCCAAGTATCCAAAACAAATTCAAGTAACCATCTCATCAAAAATTAAGTCTTATTGCTTTTCACACTCTTTCACTAAAGTCTCAAATCGTTAAATCGTTCAAGCAGGGGGCAAACTGTAGACCCTTAATTTTTGACCCAGTCCGATCCGATATATTTTAATTAGTCCAAAATAATTTTTGTGGTATCTTGATTAATTTTAATATTTATTTTACTAAAAAATGGTGAAGTGAATAAAAAATAAAAATAATAAAATAATAAACAAATAAATAATAATAAACAAATAAATAAAAGAAATAAATATAAAAAAATCGACGACGAAAATCGGCGACTAAAATTTCTTCGCCGAAAAGGATTGTGGCGAAATGGCCCGCAGGCCAATTTAGCCCGCTGGCTGCGGCAGCTTTTTTGCCAGCACAATTTTTTCGCGGTAGTTTTTTTTCGCCAACTCAATTTTTCCGCAGCAGTTTTTTTTCGCCAGCTAAATTTTTCGACTCAAATTTTATCGAAACCTAATACAATTAGGTTTTGGTTTCCTTTTCTTAATTAATGTTATATTCCATGAATAACTAGAATTAATCAAAAAAATCTTCTATAAATAATACCAAAAACAACACAAAAGAGGGAGAAAATTGGAGCAGATTTGGAAGGAAAAATTGAGACCGAAATTGAGGAGGAAAACTTTGAATTTTAAGAATTCCTTCTGGCAGTGAATCAATCTGAAGGCAGCAAAGCTTGTCTTTGTTTTTGTTCATCCAAGAAGAAATTTTTGGTGGAACCAACAAACTGAGTTATGCATCAATTGTCTAATTTCTTCACAGTCGCTTAAATCATCCAATTGTTTCTTTAAATTTAAAAACCCTAGAACCTTAATTTCCCTTTTCTAAAGTTTAAAAACCTTAATTCGTTGCTTTGTTTTCCAAAAAGCTTAAAATTGTTATTTTTGTTTCTTCAAAATCTCAAAACCCTAATTTGCTTTCCAAATTTTCAAAATCATAAATTAAATCTGTTTCTTTCCAAAAACCATAAAAAACACCTTTTCTGCTTCTATAAACTTTAAATTGTTTGGTTTATTTTCATAAAGTTTCATAAAACTATCAATTGATTTTCAAATCCTAAAAACCGAATGCATTCTCCGAAACCCTAATTCTAAATCACTAAACCCTAATTCAACTCCAAAACCCAAAATAGTAAACCCTAACTCCTTTAAAACCTTAAACCCTAAAGTTTTGTAAATCTTAATCCTTTAAACTTAAAACCTTATAAACATATTCAAACACAGTAAGCTAAAAAACACAATCCAGGGACCATAAATCACATATCTAAATGTTTTAAAGTGTTCAAACCCTAATTTCATGATTTCACTTCTCAAACACTAATTTGGCTATTCAAAGAACTTTATCAACCTCTTAAATTATAAAACTTTGCTCCATTTCAATTCTTTTAAAAGTCACAGTAGCTTAAACCCATGAATTTCCAAAACCCTAAACACATTAAATAAAGAATCTTAAATAGAAACAGTAGCCCAAATTTGAACTTTTATTTGCTTTATTCAATGTTATATTTGATTTTGCTTTGATATGCTTTAATTGATTTAAGTTCAATGCTTGATTTATTTAATTTATCATAGATGGATGTTTTCTTTCAATGGATGTTTAATATCTTTGATGAATGATTTGATTACGATGAATGGTTATTTACTTTTATCGATTTATTTAGATTTTCAAATGTTATAAGAGGTATGTTTCCACTTGATGGGTATCTCATTAGTTAAATATCATGTAATTTAAATTGCTTTTCTATTTTAGAACCAATGTAAAGGACATGTTTCTACCTTTCGGTGGGTGTCCTATTTAGGCATGAGATTTAAGGACATGTTTCCATCTTCGAATGGGTGTCCATTTATTTGTTTTGCTTGGACATTGTTTTATTTTTAAATATATCGATGTTTTATTTTAATTATTGTGTGTAATATGGATAATATTGTTATATTTAAGAATTTTATGATATTAAGACCTGTAAAGGAGGTCGGTTTCAATGAACCGGGCGTTGTGGAGGTGCTGGACCATTTCTCACCTTCCCCACACGTACCCAACTTTTCGACCCCATTAGGGGGTTGGGGATTCCTTAGGAATTGAGTCATCCAGCCCTTTCTTTTTTCCCGGCCCGTCCGGGTGGTAACTCCATTTTCTCTGAACTTAGGTCCGTGTTCTCTAAGGCCCGAGCCTAAATAGTGTCGAAGTCGCAAGAACCATTCAACCGGGAGTGGGGTCGAAAATCCCTGCTCACAGTTTTGCTTGCGAAAAATTGGCCCATGGCCAATTCGCCGCCAGCAACTTTCATCATCGATTTTTTATTTTTTATTATTTATATATATAATAAATAGTAAAATAAATATTAAAATAAATAATAAATATTTATAAATAAATGATAAATAAAATAAATAATAAATATTAAGTAAAATAAATAATAAATATTAAAATAAATAATTTATACCACAAAAAATTATTTCAAACTGTTTTAAAATCTTTGGACTGGACCGGATAAAAAATTAAGGGTCTACAGTTTAGGAGCAGTGGTTTCATAGAAGTACAAGGATGGAAAATGTATTTTGACGGAGCAGTGAATAGGAAAGGAGCAGGTTTGGTAGCCATACTAGAATCACCCGAAGGGGAGCTTATCCCTCTAGCCAAGAAGTTAAAATTTAGGGCGACCAATAATATGGTGGAGCATGAAGCATGTATTTTTGGTTTAGAAACCCTGATGATTATGAATGTGGATGAGGTGGAAGTCTTTGGTCATTCATTGCTAGTAATATCCCAAGTAAATAGAGAATGGGAGTTAAATAAAGAAAAGCTAAAACCATACCACCATTACTTGACCATGATGAAGAAGAACTTTAAGGAGTGCAGTTTTATACACCTACCAAGAGAAGAAAACCAGATGGCTGATGCCCTAGCCACATTGGCTTTGGTATGGGAAAATCCTGTTAATTTATTCCTTAAGCTTCTAATTTTGACCAGTTCATCAACTTCGTGCTATGAATATGAGACAATCATGGAAATTGATACATATCATGATGTGTGGTAATGCCATTGGTTGATTGCTTGTATATCTAAGGATGGCCTCAAAAACTTTAATCATGGGACATATCTCAAAGCCATTTATCTTAAATGTCCTAGAATTCACATTCCAAAAAGAAACCATGGCAAGTAAAAAAGAATGGTCCAATTTAATATTTTGAAAACACTTCAAAGTATTAATTTTATACCAAGATATTTGTTCCCAATGAATGGCATTCATTTTTTTAAATAGACCTTTTACTTTCTTCAAATTGAGTTCAGTCATTGTTGAAAATTGAAGGGAAATTAGAATTGTTAAAAGGAATTTTGATGCTAAAGTTGAAAATTCGTGGCTTCTGTATGAGGTCATAACAGGGAAAGAAGATTTATATAGGATGATTGGCCATACCAAAGTTTACAAGGAATGGCTTGAGACCGAGACCCGCAAGGATAGGAAATTAGCGATGAAGCTGTTTTGAGTTGCCGCGTTGCCTTAGGTTTTGTGAATCAATGCTACTGTGGAAATTTTAAATGTGAAGAGGAAAGGACAATAATTGTAGCGTAGAAATAATAATGATGGTAAAAATATAAAAATAAAAATAAAATAAATATTTAAAAGTCAAAAGTTACAACAAAAGTGCAAATTATATGTCATCATTTTTTTCAATATTTTCTCAATTAGTACAATAATAGATCACTGAGGAGGAGGAGGTAGTGGATCATGATCAAACAAAGCCCTGAAGAAGTCATCACCTATTGAAGGAGGAGGCCTATCATCTATCACAAGTCCACCTGAAGCAGGAGCACTCGAATCTCTATTACCTTAGAATTTAGATCTATAATGGTCCTCATCCAAAGTAGACGAAAGGATCTCATGGTCATCAGTTTGGGGTCCCCTAGATGACGAAGCACCATGATCTCTCAGTCCCTAAAACCAAAAGTCTCAAAAGTTTTGCTCTAACTGATGATATAATTTTTCAAAATGGGCAACCTGTTGATGACTAGCAGCTAACTCTTCTTGAAGTTTCTTGTTTTATTCCTCAAGCATCTGCTGTGATCTAGAAAGAAAAAGGTAAGAGCATACATAGTCATGCATACATGTAGCATAAATCATCATGGAATAGGACAACCTACTAGGTAATTCATATCAACACCCTATGGATGAGATGGCATCTCCGGTTGATTAGAATGAGCAAATGGGGAAGCGATAGAGGAAGGTCCATCCTCATCACCAAACAAGCTAGTAGCCTACAATAATCATTAAAACTATCAAAACAAGTTAAGAAAGAAGTAATTGCAATGGCAAAATGGTAAAAGCATACCTGAGAGGTGCTAGCCCTAGGATGCGAGAAGAACCCTCCTCCATCTCCGTGATACTCCTCTTCATTGCTATCCTTCTTTTCCTTGGGAATCTCTAGGACACCAACAGGAGATACATCAAAGTTCAAGAGTCCTACTCGAATAAACTGGGTATATGATGCACTCGGTGGATAGAGAAAGGTTTTAACATAATAACCGTGTTGAGCCAACCACCACACATTCTCCGGCATTGATGCGATATTTAAAGTATACTCTGGGTAATTCATAGGGATCCTCTGTCACTCGAGAACAAGAAACCACTCGTACACCCTCTCCCCAAGAAATCAGCCACTAGACACTAAGCCAGCAATAACTCAGTGGGTATGCTGAAATGGCAATGCTGCATTCATGGAAGAAGTCCAGTTCATCAGCTCTTCTGTGTTCCAACAAGCCAAATTGATCTACAAAATGAAATAAGGTAAGTGAAATTTTATATAATTTTTAAAGTATATTAATACTATTTTACCTGGCCCTAGGTTAAGCAACAGAAGAGATAGCACTGGGTGTGCACATGGTGAGAGCCGGGAACTACTACATGATCTGACAACCAAAAATTCAATCTTGGATACCTGACTCTCTCTCGGGAAATGCCGGGCACCCTCACAAGATTATGCTCATATGCCTATATCTACAACAATAATGAAGATCAAATCCATGAAAGTATAAGAATGGAATTGACATGGGTAGAAGAAGAGTACCTCGACAACTACCATGAAACCAACGAAAGACTTCTTATTCTTGCAAATCTTCTCTAGTCCATGATAGAGACAGGAAAGGCCAGCTTCACCCCAGCTGTAAAGCGATACCATACTCATATCAGTAAGTGCCCTCAACACCGATAAATGGATGGCAGATTCGGTGCTGGATAAAATGGTTGACCTAAGCAAATACAATAAAAATCCTCGAGCATATTGTTTGGTTATTTCCCTATGAACCCGTCCTTTGTAGTTGATCCAATAACTCCAAATCAACTCAATTTTTATCTTAAAGGGCTCTTTTAATGACGGTTCATATCGAATAACTGTTGGACTTCCTCGTATGTCAGAATATCATTGGTAAAAGGGATTAGAAGGCCATAGTACCGGATACCAGTTATGGTTGTATAATTGACTGGGCCAATGGTCATCTCTCCTACAGGTAGATGAAAAGTATGGGTCGTGTCCATCCACCACTTTGACAATGCTTGAACTACACTCCTCTCTATCGGGCACTCCTCAGATAGTACTTGCAACATAAAGCTTTCAAAATCGGAATCTTGGATAATCCATTTTAATCGAGAGGGTGCTACATCATACCAATATCGGGCTTTATAGACACACCCTCCGCCCTGGATAACGCAACGATCGCGCTAACACGGAGTCAAATAAGTTAACATGATGTAAGTATATCATCACACCAATACTACTGATTCATAAACTACATTTATTCATTATATCCTATTTTAATTTATCTATTTATTTATTTATTAAATAGTCCACTAACTAATTTATTTTGTCTAATCTTTATTAAATAAAGAAAAATATAATAAAAAAGAAAAAAATTATAAAAAATTATAAAAATAAAAAATATATAAATAATAATAAAATAATAATAATAAATAATAATAAAATAATAAATATTTGTGCTGTTACCTTAGTCTTTTGATTTGAACTGCAATTAAGCTGCATCCCAGCTAGTAAACTTACAGTTCCATTTTCATGCCTGCGAATAAATTTCAATAACTCAGCATTGGATCGAGTTCCTAATCTCAAAGCATGAATTTTCTCCTTAACTCTCTCTCTACTTTAATTACGAGAATATATAAGTGTGGATGAGTATTGAAGAGATAAGCTGTTTATATAGGAAAATTGCAAAGGAAAAGAAAAAGGAGATGAAGATAAAACTTTCGTTACTTTTAATGAAAAATATTAAGAAAATGATGTGAGAATGCAAAGATAAAAGAGAGCTTATATAGGCAAATTGGAAAGGAAAAAGACAAAATAAAAAGTGAAAAACAATATTCTCATGAAAAAAGAAAAAAAGTAAATATCACTGTTGATGAATAGTAAATGAATAGTTAATAAATAGTATACAAATAGTGACTATATAGTGAATAAATAGTAAATTCAATTATTCAGATATTTGTGTGTGGCAATAGGATATATGCATGTTAAAAAATAATTAAATTTTTTGCAGATAACAAAATCATTCAAAAAATTATCTCGGGTATAAAACCTAAATTATCTTTTAAGTAAAGAACTTATCTCGGGTCTAGAACCCAAATTATTTTTTAAGTCAAGAACTTATCTCGAGTCCAGAACCCAAATTATTTTTAAGTCCAGAACTTATCTCGGGTCCAGAACCCAAATTATTTTTAAGTCCAGAATTTACTTTGGGTTCAGAGCCCAAATTATTTTTTAAGTCCAGAACTTATCTCGGGTCCAGAACCCAAATTATTGTTTAAGTCAAGAGCTTATCCCAGGTCCAAAACCCAAATCACTTTTAAGTCGAAAACTTACCTCGGGTCAAGAATCCAAATTATTTCTTAAGTTCAGAACTTATCCCGAATCCAGAACCCAAATTATCTTTTAAGTCTAAAACTTATCTCGAGTCCAGAATCAAAATTATTTTTTATGTCCAGAACTTACCCTGGGTACAAAACTCAAATTATTTTTTTAAAGTCCAGAACTTATCTCGGGCCCAGAACCCAAATTACTTTTGAAGTCCAGAACTTATCTTAGGTCTAGAATCCAAATTATCTTTTAAGTCTAGAACTTACCCCAAGTCCAGAACCCAAATTATTTTTAAGTCCAGAACTTACTTTGGGTCCAAAACCCAAATTATTTTTTAAGTCCAGAACTTATCTCGGGTCCAGAACCCAAATTATTTTTTAAGTCCAGAGCTTATCCCGGGTCCAGAATCCAAATCACTTTTAAGTCTACAACTTACCTCGGATCCAGAATCCAAATTATTTCTTAAGTTTAGAACTTATCCCGGATCCAGAACCCAAATTATCTTTTAAGTCCAGAACTTATCTCGAGTCCAGAATCCAAATTATTATTTAAGTCCAGAACTTATCCCGGGTACAAAACTCAAATTATTTTTTAAAGTCCAGAACTTATCTCAGGTCCAGAACCCAAATTATTTTTTAAGTCCAGAACTTATCTTAGGTCTAGAATCCAAATTATCTTTTAAGTCTAGAACTTATCCCTGGTCCAGAACCCAAATTATTTTTAAGTCCAGAACTTATCCCGGGTCCAAAACATAAATTATTTTTGAGTCCAGAACTCAAACTAACCTTGATTACAGAGTCCAGTATGGCTCTAAACCTAGTAAAAAATTACATTGTTTTTTCGCTCTCTTTTGCTATAGTCTCAGATCGCTGAAGCAGGGAGTAAACTGTTGACCCTTAATTTTTTATCCAGTTCGATATTTTTAAACAGTCCAAAATAATTTTGTAGTATTTTTAATAATATTTATTACTTATAGTATTTATTTTTAATTAAAAAAATAAAAAGAAGAAGAAAAGATAAAAAAATAAAATTGAAAATAGAAATCGACGACGGGCAAAATCGATGATGAAATTTTTCGTCGTTGGCGACAATTGGCTTGGGCCAATTCGCCGTAAGAAAAACCTTTGATGAATTGGCCACAAGCCAATTTGCTACAAGTTTTACTTACGAGGAACTGTCCTGTGGCCCTCGCCAGCCCGCGCCTAGCCTACGCCCAGCTCGCGCACCCCGCAGCAATTTTCGTCAGTGCAATTTTCTATTGAGCAATTTTTTCTAAAACCCTATTCTACTTGGTTTTTGTTTTTAATTTTATTTCTTAAATGACTTTTATTTCCTTAACCAATTAGTATTAGATTTTGATTTTTCTTATAAATACCACATCAAAACACACAGAAAGGGGAGTTTAAACAATTATTCAGTCTTTTGATCTTGAGGCTTTGGACTTTCATCTTTTAAAAGGATCGGAGATTTGGAGAATAGATTGAGAACCTTGGACTTAAAAAACCAAGAGGTAGTTAGGAAGCAAGAAGGAAATCCATCAAAGGCATCATACTCTATCTTTGGTTATTGTTCAACCAGAATTCAAGTTATGGTGGAACCAACAACGAAGGTTTGAGTTTCTACTTGCTTATTTTTGTTTACATTAGCTTCATCATACTTGAGGCAAATTCACCACAAGCCAATTTGTCGCAGGTTTTTCCTGCAACAAACTGGCCTGTGGCCCTCAGCTAGCCCATGCCTAGCCTATGCCCAGTCCGCACACCCTACAGCAATTTTTGCCAGTGCAATTTTTGCCGAAACCCTATTCTACTTGGTTTTGGTTTTTAATTTTATTTCCTAAACGGTTTTTATTTCCTTAACCAATTAGTATTAGGTTTTGATTTTTCTTATAAATACCACATCAAAACACACAGAAAGAGACTTTTAGCAATTATTCAGACTTTTGATCTTGAGACTTTGGACTTTGATCTTTTAAAAGGATCTGACTTTTGGAGAATATATTGAGAACCTTAGGCTTGAAAATGCGAACGGCAGTCAGCAAGCAAGAAGGAAATCTATTAAAGGCAGCATACTCTATCTTTGTTTATTTTTCAACCATAATTTAAGTTGTGGTGGAACCACAACAATGAAAGTTTGAGTTTCTATTTACTTATTTTTGTTTACAGTAGCTTCGTCATTCAATTGATCAATTGTTTAAACATACAATATATGATGTTTTTGTTATTTGATCAATTATTCTACTTCCATCTAAACTCTATTTAAAACCCTAAAAACTATTTTTTCAAAATTCTAATATCTTAATACCCGTAAAACATATTTTTGAAATCTCAAACCTTAATTACACTTTTCTAAAGCTACAAAATAATAATCTATTTTCTTAAAACCCTAACTAAACCTATTTTTCTAAAATCACAGTAGCCTATTCTTTCCAAATACCTAAATTTAAAATCCAATTTTCATGATCTTCAATCTTATTTATTTAAACCTTAAATTTCACTATTATTTTCACACAACTTCTGAAACCCTAAATCCAAAATATCCATTCCTTAGATTCAAACCCTAAATTATTTCAAACCTTAAATTTTAAAAAATCCAGTAGCTATATTACTTCTTTTATATTAAATATTTCTCAAATTGTTTAATCTAGTAAACTAAATTTTAAGACCCTAATTGTTAAACATAAACCCTATCAAACAAAAGCTTAGACAGTTAAGACCTGAATGGGCTGAATTGGTTAAAGAAGAGGTCATTAAACAAATACAAGTAAAGTTCCTTGAAGTGATAGATTATTTAGACTGGCTAGCCAACATAGTACCCGTGCCTACACTCATTTGTAGATGGATTTTTCATATACAACCAAGTGTCAATGACCCAAGAGGATAAAGCCAAAACTTCTTTCATTACTACATGGGGTATATTTTGTTATAGGTTGATGCCGTTCGGATTAAAGAATGCCGGAGCAACCTACCAAAGGATGGCCACCACATTATTTCATAACATTATGCACAAGGAAGTCAAAGTATATGTTAATGATATGATGGTGAAATCAGATACAAGGGAACAACACTTCCAAAACTTAGAATTATTCTTCTATAGAGCATTGAAGTATAAGCTAAGGCTAAACCCGAAGAAGTGTGTGTGTTTGGGGTTACCTCAGGCAAATTGTTGGGACATGTGATTGGTCCAAATGGTATTGAGATTGACCCTAACAAAGTTAAAGCAATCAGGGATATACCAGCCCCTAAGACGAAGAGAGAAGTTTGGGGATTCATTGGTAGATTACAATACATTAGTAGGTTTATAGCAAAGCTCGCCACAATATGTGAACCTATCTTCAAATTGCTTAAAAAGAATCAACCGGTCCTGTGGAATGAAGAGTGTCAAAAGGCCTTTGAGAGAATAAAGGAGTACTTACTGAATCTACTTGTTTTAAAACCACCGAAACCTAGTAAACCCTTGTTACTATACTTAGCAGTAGAAGAAGAGTCAATAGGAGCCATGCTAGCCCAAGCAGATGAGTCAGGAATTGAGCACGTAGTTTACTATTTGAGTAGACAGCTCCTACCTTATGAAATTAAGTATAGTATCATTGAAAAGACTTGTATATCTATGGTTTGATCTTCTAAGAAGTTGCAACATTACTTTAAATCTTATAGTGTGCAAGCAATTTCTTGGTTGGATCTAATGAAGTACTTAAGGGAGACACCCTCTTTGATTAGGAAGTATGGGCGATGGTTGATAATATTGGAAGAATTTGAGATTGAGTATGTAACCAAGAAAACAATCAAAGGTAGTGTAGTGACAGAATATCTGGCCCAACAACCATTACCAGATAGCGAAGAGGTAGTCTTGGAATTTCCAGATGAACATTTATAGGCCAAAGAAGTACAAGGATGAAAAATGTATTTTGACGGAGCAGTGAATAGGAAAGGAATAGGTTTGGGAGTCATACTAGAATCACCCAAAGGGAAGCTTATCCCTCTAGCCAAGAAGTTAAAATTCAGGGCAACCAATAATATGGTAGAGTATGAAGCATGTATTTTTAGTTTGGAAACCCTGATGATTATGAAATTGGATAAGGTGGAAGTCTTTGGCGATTCATTGCTAGCAGTATCCCAAGTAAATGGAGAGTGGGAGTTGAAAGAAGAAAACATAAAACCATACCATCATTACTTGACCATGATGAAGAAGAACTTTAAGGAGTGCAAGTTTATACACCTACCAAGAGTAGAAAACCAGATGGTTGATGCCCTAGCCACATTGGCTTTGGTATGGAAAAATCCTATCAATTTATTCCTTAAGCCTCTTATTTTGACCAGTTCATTAACTACTTGGTATGAATATGAGACAATCATGGAAACTGATATAGACCATGATGTGTGGTATGACACAATAAGATGGTTTTTGGAAGAGAAGCAATACCCGTTGGGGGCAACAAAGAAAGAAAGAAGAGCCATAAGAGGATGGTCCTTACATTACATCACTTTTCATGGAGAGTTGTATCAAAGATGGCCTAATGGGGTGCATTTGAAATGTTTAAGGAAGCCTGAAGTGGAGCATATTATGTCAAAAATACATACGAAAAGTTACAGTCCACACATGAGTGGTTTAGCCCTAGTTAAGAGGATAATTCGACAAGGTTACTATTGGCTAACCATGGAGAGATTGTGAAGAAGTGGCAGCAATGTTGGATATATAGTAATTTGAATTACATGCCTCCTAAAGAATTTCATTCTATGTCATAGGAGAGATACATTTGACAGCCTCAAATGGTCATCATTTTATTGTAGTAGCGGTAGATTATTTTTCAAAATGGGTCGAAGCTGAATCTTTCAACAAACTGGGGGCAAGTTAAAAGGCTAGATTTATTGAAAAGAATCTCATATGCAGATATGGGGTCCTGCACAGTGTGATATTAGAAAATGGGGGTACAATTTCAAGGTGCACTTAAAGACTTATTCTCAAAATACTGAATCCATCATCACCGATCGTCCCCTTATAGACCAAAAGCTAATGGTGCAGTAGAAGCAACAAACAAGAAAATTAAATAAATTCTTTCCAAGATGACCAAGACATATAGGGATTGGTCAGAAATGCTTCCTTTTGCTTTGTGGGAATACAGAATAAGTGTGTGAACGCCGACTGGAATGACATCGTTTTCTTTGTTTTATAGGATGAAATCACTATTGCCAATTAAAATTGAGATCAAGTCATTGAGAGTGGTCTTGGAAGCTAAACTACCTAAGACGGAATGGTAGTGAATAGATACACACAGTTAGCTTTCCTAGAGGAGAGAAGGTTAAAGCACTGTATCATCATCAACTGTATCAAAGGAGTATAGCTCGAGCCTATAATAGAAAGGTTAAGAATAGAAAACTCAAAGTTAGGGATTTAGTGTTCAAACAATGTAAGCTTAATGTATCTGATCTAAGAGGGAAATTTAGGCCTAGCTGGGAAGGGCCATATGTTGTAAAACAAATCATGAACAAGGGTGTAGTTAAGTTATTAGACATGGACGGCAACGAGTTTAGTGAGCCAGTGAACATTGACAGGTTAAAGAGGTTTTATGTATAAAAAAAAAGAAAAAGAGCTCGCTAGGTTGAAAATCCAAAAAGGACAGCCTAGGTAAAAGTTAGAGCAGTCCGCTAGTTTTGAAAATCCGAAAGGGTGGGCTAGGCAATAATTAGGGCTAAGCGAGAGAAAATTGTCAATTAGAAAATCTGAAAGGGCTAGTTGGCAACATGAGTGATCTTGTGTATGCTGGCTTTATGTTTGGTTGTTCCCAATTTAATAAAATAGAATTAATATTAAAATTGTTCCATGTGCACTGTTTTGAGTATTTGATCGAATATGGATAAAATGAATAAACACAATAGCAAAAGGTGATGACAAATTATGAAAGGAAAAGAAACATCTCTTATTACTACTTTCATTATTTTTACATCCTAACAATATTTTTTCTAGAGAAATGACAAATGTAAAATCTATGGCAGACGATAAGTGTAGCGTGCAGGCCAGCTTTGCTTCAGCCGATCCAAGTAGGCTTCTGTCAGACAAGGCATGTCCAAATCAGGAGTAAAATTAGAATCTCGAGGTTAGCTCCATACTGACAGTCAAGCAGGCGAGGATCATAACAAGTACCTTGACGAAGAGCAGCAAGAGGAAAATATATCGAATATGTCCGAATGGTGATATGAGAAATCTTCCACCAAGGTACTAACAAATGGATGTTGACTTCAGCGCGTGAGTGGATCTAGTTAACCTAGTCAGCATATGAAGAAGTAGGATGGAGTAGTTTCCTAGCAGAATGATGTCATGGCAAATATCTGACAAAATCCATAGATGGAGTGTCGAGCAAGCAGAGACACTCCTGAAGCCAAATCTGTAAGCACAAAAAAAGAAGAAAAAAGAAGGGTTCGTTAGGTCAAAAATCTGCAAGGAAGGCCTAAGAAAAAAAACTAGGACAAATCGCTAGTCCCGAAAACCTGCAAGGGCGAACTAGGCAAAAAATAGAGCAATATAAAAAAAGATAAAAAAAGAAAAAAAGAGACCTAAATTGAAAACCCAAAAGGGAAGTTTAGGTAATTGCCTGAAGCAGCAATGGACTCCCGGTCAATCTCTTTGACAATCCTGATTTAAGTTGGTCCAATGCAACTAAAGTCTCAACTAAGATCACGGATATCGGCGACAAGCCTCCTTCCATTTGGTCCATCATATCCAATACTCATGGGTCAATATCGCCATCAGAAGAAACAAGCAAAAATTGGCCAAACAAGCATAGACAAAGCATACGTCCCCATGCCTTGGTAGGAGTCAAGTGAGAAATGCAAAAGTCAATTACGGGACCAAGCAGAATCTTCTCACCTCTCATCAACTATAGAACTTCGGGCTTTGAAAGTTGAAACAATATTTGCATCTTTTCTTGAGTCTTGGAAATCAATATAGGTCATAGTAGAGAAAGAAGATTTATATAGGATGATTGGCCATACCGAAGTTACAAGGAATGGCCTGAGACCGAGACCTGTAAGGATAGGAAATTAGTGATAAAATGGTTATGAGTTGCCGCGTTGCATTTGGTTTTGTGAATCAATGCTACTGTGGAAATTTTGAATGTGAAGAGGAGAACCAATAATTGTAGCGTAGAAATAATAATGATGATAAAAATATATATATAAATAAAAATAAAAATAAAAAAATAAATATATTTAAAAATCAAAAGTTATAGCAAAAGTGCAAATTATATATCATCATTATTATTTTTATCATTATTTTTACAATATTTTCTCAATTAGTACAATAATAGATCACTGAGGAGGAGGTGGTGGATCATGATCAAACAAAGCCCTAAAGAAGTCATCACCTATTAAAGGAGGAGGCCTATCATCTATCCCAAGTCCACCCGAAGCAGGAGCACTCGAATCTCTATTACCTTGGAATTTAAATCTGTAACGGTCCTCATCCAAAGTAGACGAAAGAATCTCATGGTCATCAGTTTGGGGTCCCTTAGATGACGAAGCACCAGGATCTATTAGCCCCTGAAATCAAAACTTTAGAAAGTTTTGCTCTGACTGATGATTTATTTTTAATGAATGGTTGGCTATATAACTTGAAGTTCCTTGGTCCCAACCTGTTGATGACTAGCTGCTAACTCTTCTTGAAGTTTCTTATTTTGTTCTTCAAGTTTCCGCTATGAGCCAGAAAGAAAAAGGTAAGAGCATACATAATCATGCATATATATGGCATAAATCATCATGGAACAAGATAACCTACTGGGTAATTCATATCAATACCCTTTGGATGAGATGGCATCTCCGGTTGATTAGAATGAGCAAATGGATGAGCTGTAGAGGAAGGTCTAGCCTCATGAACAAACGAGCCAGTAGCTTGCAATAATTATTAAAACAATTAAAACAAGTTAAGAAAGAAGTAATTGTAATGGCAAAATGGTAAAAGTATACCTGAGAGGTGCTAGCCCAGGGATGTGGGATGGACCCTCCTCCCTCTTCGTGATACTCCTCTTCAACGCTATCCTCCTTTTCCTTAGGAATCTCCCACATGCCAATAAGAGATACATCAAAGTTTAAGAGTTCTACGCGAATAAACTGAGTATATGATGAACCCAGTAGATAGAGAAAGGTTTCAACATCATAATCATGTCGAGCTAACCACCATGTGTTCTCCGGCATTGATGCTATATTTAAAGTATACTCCGGCAATTCATCTGGATCCTCCACTGCTTGGGACCAAGGAACCACTCATACACCCTCTCCCCAAGAAACCAGCCACTAGACACAGGGCCAGCAATAACTTGGCGGGTATGCTGAAATGGAAGAAGTCCAGTTCATCCGCTCTTCTATGTTCCACCAAGCCAAATTGACCTACAAAATGACATATGGTAAGTGAACTTTTATATAAATTTTAAAGTATAATAATACTATTTTACCTGGCCCCAGGTTAAGCAACTCAAGAGATAGCGTTGGGTGTGTAATATCCCAATGTGTGCCCTAGAAGTTTGGATATAATTGTTGTTTGTTTGAATTATGTATATGTTATGTTGATAAGAAAAGAAATTGAAAAGAGAATGTTTATGTATGGTTTAATAAGGAAAGTAATGTGTAGAGAGAAAGTGTATATGTTGGGTATATGGTAATATATATAACATATATGTTGGTCAAAATGAGGAGTCAAGGGAAGAAGATATTTATTTGTGATATGTGAAATTACTTAAATGGGCATATAAGTTAAAAGAGTTAAGTTAAATGGGTAAGGGCATTTAAGTAATTGTGTTGTTAGAATTGCTTGGTGGAGATTTAAAGAAGAAGAGAAGTTGACTTGTCTTCATTTTCTTTTCTTCTTCTTCTCTTTCTCTTATGTTGGCCGACCCTCCATAGCAAAGGAGCAAGAGTGAGATTTGTTTATTTCTAAAATCAAATTGAAGGAAGAATCAAAGGATTAAGTTGGAGATTTGTGAAATTTCTTTAATTGTGGTAAGTACTCTCTTTTTTTCCTTTGTTATTTTGAGGTTGTGTCTGAAGTGAGTTATGAATTGTTGATTTTATGATTAGGTGTGTTTGAGATGTGTTTATAAGTGTTGAGATTGATTATAAGTTACAAAGTAAAGTGGATGTTGATTTTGAAAGAATAAAAGTGATGTTGGTTTAGGGTTTTGAAGTGGTGAGTGAACAAATGTGTTGTTGATGTATTGTTAATGTGAATATTGTGATGAGCATGCACGATATGTGTTAATGACATTGTTTATATTCATTTGAATGAGGTTATGTTGGGCATAATGTGTTTAAATTCAATTAAAAGAGATTTGGCCATGTTTAGGGTTTTTAATCATGAGAGACACTGCCAAACCAAGGAAGAGACACGGCCAAACTATAGAATTTTGGGAGACACGGCCGTGTCCCTTGCCCATGTCTGCCACTGCCAATTTGTTTTGAGAGACACGGCCACAAGCTTGGCCGTGTCCCTTGAGTGTGTTGGCTACTGTGATTGTTTCTTTGCTCTTCTTACATTGTTGAGATTGAATATACATTTGAAGATAATGATGATGCATATGATACTATATGAACAATGTTAGGTTTTATGCATTGTGAATCTTGAGAATGGTAATGTGTTATATGAATAATATACTTTGAAATGTTATATCAATGATGCTTTATGTATAATATGAATTGAGATATGATATGATATGAGGCCATTGTGATTGGCTATGGTAACTCAAATGTGATGTGAAGCCATTGTGATTGGCTATGATGATTCAATTGAATGATATAAGGCATGTTTGCCTAATTGATGATGAGAATTGAGAATGAAATAATAAATGAATTGTGTGGCTAATGTGTTATTCAATTTTCAGAGTTTGTTGTTGGTGGCATGCCTAATGATAGTAACATTCTCTTGAAGTTAGGTTGGGCTTGATCCTTGAAGCCAAGTTGGGTAGAAGTTTAACATGTTTTACTCCCCTTGAAGCTTGGTTGGGTCTAGTCCTTGAAGCCTAATTGAGATGTTACCACCCTTGAAGCTAGGTTGGGTTGGTTCTTGAAGCCAAGTTGGGTTGAGACTTAGCATGCTTTGTTCCCCTTGAAGCTTGGTTGAACCTAATCCTTGAAGCCTAGTTGGGTTTATGGAAATGATAAATGTGATGATTGAACCAAAACATCTACTCTGAAAATTGAATGGTATATTAGTGTGTTTTGGGCCCATGCTTGTCTTTGTTTAATGTGATTCATGAATGGTAAAATGTTTGACTAATGAGTTATATGGAAGGATGTTGAAATGTGATATGTATATATATGTGTAGTTTATGAAATATAAAGATATGTTGTTAGCCTTTCATCTATGATGTTGATTTGTTAATAAAATGTGTAACATTACATTGCACTAAAGCATTATGCTAGCATACTTTGTACTACTAAGCCGTTGGCTTAGCGCGATAGTGTTTGATCGCGCAGGTGACAGAGTTGAACCTGAGAGCTCCTCGAGACCAAGTGAGACTAGACATTGAGGATTTTCTTTTGGGACTTAAAGATCAGAGAAGAACTGCCAATCATATACATATTCTATGTTTTGTAAACTTTGATTTATAACATATTTGTAATAACTTCCGCTGTGAATTGATAAATGTTTTTATATATGGTGTCTTTTGGATTTCTTATAAAATGTTTGAGATTGGTTTCACTTATTTACAAAGATATTATTGTGTCTTTTTAAACCGTGGCATTTTCTATATTCAGTATACGTATATTACAATCGTTTAAGCATGCTTGGTACGTATACGGGATATAGGGGGTTACAGGGTGTGCACATGGTGAGAGCTAGGAACTGCTACACGATCTGACAACCAAAAATTCAATCTTGGATACCCGACTCTTTCTTGGGAAATGCAGGGCACCCTCACAAGATTATGCTCATATGCCCATACCTAAAACAATAATGAAGATATAATCCATGTAAGTATAAGAATGGAATTGACATTGGCAGAAGAAGAGTACCTCAACAACTACAATGAAACCAACGAAAGACTTCTTCTTCCTACAAATCTTGTCTAGTCCATGATAGAGACAGGCAAGGCCAACTTCACCCCATCTGTAAAGCGGTACCATACTCATATCAGTAAGGGCTCTCAACACCGACAAATGGATGGCAAATTCGGTGCTACATAAAATGGTCAACCTGAGCAAATACAATAAAAAATCCTCGAGAATATTGTTTGGCTATTTCCCTACGAACCCATCCTTAGTAGTTTATCCAATAACTCTAAATCAGCTCAATTTTTATCTTAAAGGGCTCTTTTAATGATGGTTCCATACCGATTAACTATTGGACTTCTTCGTATGTTAGAATATCATTGGTAAGAGGGACCAGAAGGCCATAGTACCGAATACCAGTTATGGATGTATAATCGACTGGGCCAATGGTCATCTCTCCTACAGATAGATGAAAAGTATGGGTCGTGTCCATTCATCGCTTCGATGATGCTTGAACTACACTCCTGTCTATCAGACACTCCTCATATGGTAATTGCAAGATAAAGCTTTCAAAATTGCAATTTCAAACAATCTGTTTTACTCTAGAGGGTTCTATATAATACCATTGTCGAGCTTTATAGACACACCCTCCACCTTGGATAACACAACGATCTTGCTAACATGGAGTCAAGTAAGTTAACATGAGGTAAGTATATCATCATTGATACATCGACTACATTTATTCATTATATCCTATTTTAATTTATCTATTTATTTATTTATTAAATAGTCCACTAACTAATTTATTTTTTCTAATATTTATTAAATAAAGAAAAAATATAATATAAAAGAAAAAATATATAAATAAATAAAAATATAAATAATAATAAAATATAAATAATAATAAAATAAAAATAAAAATTAATAATAAAATAATAAATATTTGTGCTATTACCTTAGTCTTTTGATTTGAACTACGATGAAGCTGCATCCAAGCTAGTAAACTTACAGTTCCATTTTCATGTCGTCGAATAAATTCCAATAACTCAACATTGGATCAAGGTCCTGATCTCAAAGCATGCATTTTCTCCTTAACTCTCTCTCTGCTTTAATTATGAGAATATGTATGTGTGGATGAGTATTGAAGAGATAAGCTATTTATATAGGAAAATTACAAAGGAAAAGAAAAAGGAACTGAAGATAAAACTTTCGTTACTTTGAATGAAAAATAAAAAAGGAAAAGGAAATGGTGTGAGAATGCAAAGATAAAAGAGAGTTTATATAGGCAAATTGCAAAGGAAAAAGACAAAATAAAAAGTGAAAAACAATATTCTCATGAAAAAAGAAAAAAGTAAATATCACCGTTGATGAATAGTAAATGAATAGTTAGTAAATAATGTGCAAATAGTGATTGACTACACAGTGAGTAAATAGTAAATTCAATTATTCAGATATTTGTGTGTTTAAAAATATTTTGGCACTTTTAAAATATTTTTACTCGCAGGGGGAAATAGGATATATGCATGTTAAAAAATAGCTAAATTTTTTGCAGATAACCAAATCATTCCTAAAATTCCAAAAATTATCTCGGGGTACATAACCCAAATTATCTTTTAAGTCCAGAACTTATCTCAGGTCCAAAACCCAAATTACTTTTTAAGTCTAGAACTTATCTCGGGTCCAGAATCCAAATTATCTTTTAATTCCAGAACTTATCTAGAGTCAGAACCTAAATTATTTTTAAGTTTAGAACTTACTCCAAGTCCATAACCCAAATTATTTTTTAAGTCTAGAACTAATCTCGGGTCCAGAACCCAAATTATTTTTTAAGTCCAGAACTTATCCTGGGTCCAGAAACAAAATCACTTTTAAGTTTAGAACTTATCTTGGGTCAAGAACCCAAATTATTTTTTAATTTCCAGAACTTACCCCCGGTCCAAAATCTAAATTATTTTTTAAAGTCTAGAGCTTATCTCGGGTCCAGAACCCAAATTAATTTTTAAGTCCAAAACTTATCTCGGGTCCAGAACCCAAATTATCTTTTAAGTCCATAACTTACACAGGGTCTAGAGCTCAAATTATTTTTGAGTCCAAAACTGAAACTAACCTTGATTATGGAGTCCATTATGGCTCTAAACCTAGTCAAAAATTACATTGTTTTTTTGCTCTCCTTTGTTGTAGTCTCAGATCGCTCAAGCAGGGGGCAAGCTGTAGGCCCTTAATTTTTGACCCAGTCCAGTCCGATATTTTTAAATAGTCGAAAATAATTTTGTGGTGTTTTTAATAATATTTATTACTTATAGTATTTATTTCTAATTAAAAAATAAAAAAAGAAGAAGAAAAGATAAAAAATAAAATTGAAAATAAAAATCGGCAACGGGCAAAATCGAAGATGAAATTTTTTGTCGCTGGCGACAATTGGCTTGGACCAATTCACCTCAAGAAAAATCTGCAACGAATTGGCCACAAGCCAAAACCTACGGTGAAATGGCCATGGGCCAATTCGTTGTAGGTTTTTCCTACGAAGAACTGGCCTGTGGCCCTTGCCTAGCCCGCACCTAGCCTACTCCAAGCCCGCGCGCCCTGCAGTAATTTTTTATAGCTCAATTTTTGCCAGCGTAATTTTTTTTAAACCCTATTCTACTTGGTTTTGGTTTTTAATTTTATTTCTTAAATGGTTTTTATTTCCTTAACCAATTAGTATTAGGTTTTGATTTTTCTTACAAATACCACATTAAAACAGACAGAAAAGGGACTTTTAGTAATTATTCAGACTTTTGATCTTGAGACTTTGGACTTTGATCTTTTAAAAGGATCAGACTTTTGGACAATAGATTGAGAACCTTGGACTTGAAAAAGCAAGAGGCAGTCAGCAAGCAAGAAGGAAATCAATCAAAGACAACATACTCTGTCTTTGGTTATTGTTTAACCAGAATTTAAGTTGTGGTGGAACCAACAACGAAGGTTTGAGTTTCTATTTACTTATTTTTATTTACAATAGCTTCATCATTCAATTGATCAATTGTTTAAACATACAATAGATGATGTTTTTGTTATTTGATCAATTATTCTACTTGCCATCTAAACTCTATTTAAAACCCTAAAAACTATTTTTTCAAAACTCTAATATCTTAATACCCGTAAAACATATTTTTGAAATCTCAAACCCTAATTACACTTTTATAAAACCACAAAACAATAATCTATTTTCTTGAAACCCTAACCAAACCTATTTTTCTAAAATGACGGTAGCCTATTCTATCCAAATACCTAAATTTAAAATTCAATTTTCATGATCTTCAATCTTATTTATTTAAACCTTAAATTTTACTATTATTTTCACACAATTTCTGAAACTCTAAATCCAAAACATTTATTCCTTAGATTCAAACCCTAAATTATTTCAAACCTTACAAACCCTAAATTATTTCAAACCTTAAATTTTAAAAAATATAGTAGCTATATCACTTCTTTTATATTAAATATTTTTGTGAGCGGGGATTTTTGCCCCCACTCCCGGTGGAATGGTTCATGTGACTTCGGCATTGTTTAGGCTCAGGGCCTTAGAGAACACGGACCTAAGTCCGGAGAAAATGGAGTAGCCACCCGGACGGGCTGGGAAA
Organism: Garcia nutans; assembly: GCA_947685225.1. Classification (NCBI taxonomy): domain Eukaryota; kingdom Viridiplantae; phylum Streptophyta; class Magnoliopsida; order Malpighiales; family Euphorbiaceae; genus Garcia; species Garcia nutans. Next base: position 25,902,131 of record CANTUV010000024.1, read on the forward strand.
AAGAAAGGGGTGGATGACTCGATTTCTAAAGAATCCCCAATCCCCTAATGGGTTAGGAAAGTTGAGTACGTGTGAGGAAGGTGAGAAATGACCCAACACCCCCACAACGCCCGGTTCATTGGAACCGGCCTCTTTTACAGGTCTTAATATTATAAAATTCTTAAATATAACAATATTATCCATATTACACACAATAATCAAAATAAAGCATCGATATATTGAAAATCAAAATAATGTCCAAGTAAGAAAAATAAATGAACACCCATCCGAAGATGGAAACATGCCCTTGCATAACCCATGCCTAAATAGGACACCCACCGAAAGGTAGAAACATGTCCATTACATTGGTTCTAAAATACAAAAGCAATTTAAATTACATGATATTTAACTAATGAGGTACCCACCAAGTGGAAACATACCTCTTACAACATTTGGAAATCTAAATAAATCGATAAAAGTACATAACCATTCATCATAAATAAACCATTCATCAAAGTTATTAAACATCAATAGAATGTAAACATCCATCCATGATAAACTAAATAAACCAAACATTGAACTTAAATAAATTAAAGCATATAAAATAAATCAAAGCATAATCAAATATAAAATTGAATAAAGCAAATAAAGATTCAAATTAGGGCTACTGTTTCTATTTAAGATTCTTTATTTAATGTGTTTAGGGTTTTGGAATTTTAGTATTATCTAGGGTTTGTAATTCTTAGCTACTGTAAACTTTGAGGGAACTAAAATGGATTAAGGTTTTATGATTTAAGGGATTGATAAGGTTCTTTAATTAACCAAATCAGTGTTTGAGGAGTGAAATCATGAAATTAGGGTTTGGATACTTTAAAACATTTAGATTTATGATTTACAGTTACTGGATCATTATTTTATATTTACCATATTGAATTTTAATATTTAAATTTATAAAGTTTTAAGATTTTAACGATTAGGATATAGAAAAATTAGGGTTTAAGGTTTTAAGGGAATTAGGGTTTAAGAAAACTAGGGTTTAGAATAATTGGTTTAAGGTTACTGTCTTGATTCTAAAGTTGAATTAGGGCTTAGTGTTTTCAAAAAATATATTTTATTTTATAATTTGGAGAAATGATTTATAGTTTTATGATGTTTTACGAAAATAAACAAAATGATTTATGGTTTATAGAAACAAAAAAGATATTTTTTAGGGTTTTGGAAGGAAACAGATTCAATTTTGGGTTTTTGGAAAAAACAGACTCAATTTAGGGTGTTGAGAAATTGAAAAGCAAATTAGGGTTTTGGTAAATCTTGAAGCGATTTAAGGTTTTGAAAAGTTAGAAAATAGATTAGGGTTTTAAGATTTTGAAGAAACAGAAACAACAATTTTTTTAATCTTGAGTGATGAAACTACTGTAAAGAAAAATAAATAAAGAAATTCATACCTTCGTTTGTTGGTTCCACCAAAAATTGTTTCTTGGATGAACAAGAACAAAGGCAAGATGGTTGCCTTTGATGGATTGAATTTGCTTGTTTGCTTCTCTCAAAAAGTCCGATTGATTCAAAGTTTTTCATTTCACTCGATTGTCCCTATTTTCTCCTGAATTTCAATCCCAAATTTCACCTCCAAATTTTCCCCTTTTCTGCGTTATTTTAGTCCTTATTTATAGAAGATTTTTATGATTAATTTTAGTTATTCATGGAATCTAACATTAATTAAGAAGAGGAAACCGAAACCTAATTGTATTTGGTTTCGGAAAAATTTGCGTCGTAAAAATTTCGCTGGCAAAAAAAAAAAACTGCTGCGAAAAAATTGCGTTGGCAAAAAAAAATGCTGCGGAAAAATTGCGCTTGCGAAAAAGCTGCCGCAGCTGGCTGTGGGCTGCATGGCAAAAATTGGCCTGCGGGCCATTTCGTTGCAACCCTTTTCGGCGACGAGATTTTTCATCGCAGATTTTTATTTTTATTTATTTGTTTATTATTATTATTTTTTATGTTTTAGTAATAAAAATTAGATACTAAAATAAATATTATTTAATTAAGATAACACAAATTATTTTGGACTAATTAAAATATATTGGACAACACAAAAATTCTTTTGAACTTATTAAAATATATTAGATCGGACTGGATAAAAAATGAAGGGTCCACAGTTTGCCCCCTGCTTGAACAATCTGAGGCTTTAGAGAGTGAAAAGCAATAAGACTTAATTTTTGATGAGATGGTTACTTAAATTTGTTTTGGGTACTTGGACCCGAGATTGAATTTGATTTTATTGACCTTTTATCAGTTGAGAATTCTGGAATAATTGGTTGTTCCATTTTTATGAATTGTAGGTCTTTACCGACGAAAAATAGGTCTTTATCTATTGGAAATTGGGTCCTTAACCTAGGAACATGGATCTTTATCCATTGGAGACTGGGTCTTTACCCATGAAACATGAATCTTTATCCATTGGAAATCGGGTCTTTACCATTGAAATATGGATCTTTATCCATTTGAAATTGGGTCTTTACCCTTAAAACAAGGATCTTTATCCTTCGGACTTTCAGTCTTTACCCTTTGAAATATGGATCTTTATCCATTGGAAATCGGGCCTTTACCCTTGAAATATGGATCTTTATCCATTGGAAATCGGGTCTTTACCCTTGAAACATGGATCTTTATCCATTGGAAATCAGGCCTTTACCCTTGAAATATGGATCTTTATCCATTTGAAATCGGGTCTTTATCCTTTGGACTTTGGGTCTTTATCCTTTGAAATATGGATCTTTATCCATTAGAAATCGGGTCTTTACCCTTTAAATATGGATCTTTATCCATTAAAAATTTGGTTTTTACCCTTGAAATATGGATCTTTATCCATTGGACTTTAGGTCTTTACCCTTTGAAATATGGATCTTTATCCATTGGAAATTGGGTCTTTACCCTTGAAATATGGATCTTTATCTATTGGACTTTAGGTCTTTACCCTTTGAAATATGGATCTTAATTCATTGGAAATTGGGTCTTTACCATTGAAATATGGATCTTTATCCATTGAAAATCGGGTCTTTACCCTTGAAACATGGATCTTTATCCATTGAAAATTGGGTCTTTACCCTTGAAACATGGATCTTTATCCATTGGAAATCGGGCCTTTACCCTTAAAACATGGATTTTTATCCATTGGAAATCGGGTCTTTACCCTGGCTTCAGCTCTTTTAGCTAAACTGACCTTTTGTTTTTTGCATTTTCATTCTAATTTTTTCTTTTGATGGATGATGATTTTTTTTATTCTTTTAAGAATTCTTTTTCTTGCTCATTAATTAAACATGAACAAAAAAATTCAGCCCTTTTAGCTAGCCTTCATATCTTCTCCTTGCCCTCTGTGTGGCAAGATATTCAAAATATTTTTTTTATGCATAAACTCAAAAATTGAAAAGGAGAAGCGTTGCCCCCTGTGTAGGCTCAATCCCATGATTTTTCTATGCGGGCTCTGATTGATGTTTTTGCCTTCTAGTTCTTCGCACAAGCACGTATTTCTTCTTTTGCAAAATGACTGGAGCTTCCACAAGCAAATAGGCTTTCCATGCCCCCTTGATTCAATATCTTCTTTTGATTCTTTACTTTAATAGGTATTTGTTGTTCACTTTGAAAAGGAATAGACAATACAAGACAAGAAAGTGTGATGTAATATGCTCATGTATGCATGATATGCATGAATAATACTTACAGTCGTTCCATCGACTCACAGACCAAGGTGATTAGCAGAAGTGTTCTCATTGGTTCATTTTTGACGCTTGGTCAATTCTTGCATTGGAATGATCGAAAGCTTTGCATTTGTGGCTTTTAGCTTCAAGATGTTGAAAACACGAGTGGTGGAGATCCCAAGTTGCAGAATCAGGGATACATCCTTTTTAAACTATGTTTTAGCATGTCAGTTGATAGCTTCTTCATGACCTTGCCAATAATCATTTCCTTTGCCCAATGTGTGCTTTGGAGGTTCAACATACTTCCCTTAACTTGAAGGCTTTGTATGATAAAACTTTTTTTTTTTGAATTTTGATTTTGAAATCATATGTTGGTTTTACCAAATTAATGTCAATGCACCTTAGGACTTGATTTTCCAAATTAATATATCTATAACATGACAACCCTAGTTACCGTACTAAACTCGGGAATCATTTCTATTTAAGCAAGAACTGTTGCACTTCAGATAGGCACATACACATTACTTGGCCAAAGGTCTCATTGAGTTTAAATAATGTCTATCTCATATGCATGCTTATCCAAACTATCTCCACTAATAGACTTTACCTACCAAGAGAGATCAACAGGACTTTGATAGGCTTGAAATGGGGTCTATGAGGGACATGGGTTAAATGAAGGCCATTTTGAGATAGGAGCTGATGTGACACAATGGACAAACCCTCACACTATAAATTTCTTGTTTGAATTTTAGGCAGCTTGGAGGCAATCTTGCTAGACTCCAAATTCCTTCTATCTTCTTGGCATTAATCTGGATCTTGATTAGGACAGTTTTTGCCCTTGCAAAAAGTTTAAGACCCAAATTCATTTCTTTTCTTCTTTTCCCTTTTCTTTCCTCTTTATTTTTCTTACTCTTCCCTTTTCTTTCTCTTTCCTTACTCTTCCCTTTCTTTGAGCATTTTATCATTTTGTCCTTCTTCCTTGTAGGGCTGTCAAGTACAAAACTTTTAAGCACTGGATGATCTTTCTCCTTTTCCTCTGATTTTGATCGAATCTTTAATTGGGTTGGACCAATTCAAGTCAAAATTTCCTTATAACCCAAATGAAAGCCTTTTGCTGTTTTAGGTAAAAGAGAACTCAGTTGGCTTTCTGAACCACATTTTTAGGCATTATTCTCTTTTTTCCTTCTTTTTTCTTCTTTTCCCTTTTTCTTTTGTCCTTTTTTCCCCTTTTTTTTTACTTTCTTTTCTTTCTTTCTTTTTTTTGTTCTAGCTCTAAAAGAGTTGTCTTGTTTGTACCAACTTGGGTTTCCAATAATGGATGAGTGGAGTGACATAAATCTTCTTTAACAGGGACAAATCATTTGCTATTATGATGTTGTCTTGATATATTGGAGATATTAGGTGAACATCAACTACCCTCATGGTCTTAATAACACCAACTATTTTTACAGTCTTGGCTATGCATTCCATTCATTGATCTTCTTGCCTCTTCACCTTAGTGATCATAAGACTTGTCATAAGTATCACAATAGCTCAGGGTAGGTTATTGGGGTTTGTAAGCCAATGAAAAGAAAGCTAAAATTTTATGAAGGCTCAAAGGGATGACTAGGGATTGATATTTAATAGGGTGGATACTAGTTGTTGGTTAACCAAACAATGCCTAGATCATTTCTCTCTTAAATAAGTAGATTCAATTTCGCCTCGAAAGTTTGTCAAAGCATATTCTAAGACTAACTAGGACCTAGATAAAGATAATTATGCAGGAGCCCTCTAAGTAAGCATACACAACTCAATGCTATAGAGCAATTCCCTCATCTAGTAAAGTCATTCAAGCCATGATGCCTAGACACATTAATTTATAAATATCAAGCTAAATTCCTCATTAGTTGAGCACCAAAATGAACAAAGACTAACAAAATTTTTGATAAAAGTAATTTATTCAAACAAATTTGAAAAACATGATTGTTCTAATTAAATATTAAAGAAAATTTTGAAAAGCAACATTCAAGCTAAGGAAAGTTTGTTGAGTTAAGCTTCTTTTCCTTTCACATCTTCAATATCCCCATCTTAAAAGGATGATAAAACAAAATCTTCTTCCAATCCTTTTCCCACCATGAAGGTTGTCGGTGGAGGTACTCTTCCAAACTTAGGCAAAGGATTGTCTTTTGTACTGGTCTTATCAGGCCCAGGCAGTTTATCACTGTCAATTAAATTTTGGATCTCATGTTTTAATTGCAAGCATTTGTCTTTCTCATGTCTTTGTGTTTGATGAAACTCACAAAAGGCTTTAGTATTAAATTTTGGGGGTAAAGGATTCGGCAATGGTCATGGGGCCAATGGCTGTAATAGTCCCTTCTTTCGTAGCTTGTTGAAGACACAAGACAAAGGCTTCCCCAGATATGAAAACTGCCTTCTATTTGCTTGGCAAGTTGTATTGACATCAACTTCTTTTTGTGTGCTTTTATTTTCATACTGGTAATTCCCTTTCTCATTCCTTCTTATTGAAAAGTGATTTTTCTCCCTTTCCCACTCTTCAATTTGTAGACCAGCTTGGAGAAGATCTTTAAAATAATGGATGAGTGCATGAGACATACTTTCACATAGACTAGGCAACACCCCTCTCACAATCATCGTTATTTGATTGAATTCATCGGGCCTCTTCTTGAGCAAAGCGGCCTTGTTTCTCCATCTCTTCACATAATCCACAAAATTCTCATTCGACCTTTGCCTAATGGACTCCACTTCCATTAAGGTAACTTCCATCTCGACATTATATCCATATTGTTGGATGAAGGCTTTGTAAAGCAGATCCCAACTCTTTTGTGTTCCATCATCTAAGGTATTGAACCAATTTTGGACAACAGGATCCAATGAGAGCATAAAGTACCCTTAGAGTTTGAGCCTTAGTAGCTCGGGCAGACTGCATGGCAGTGATATACTTGTAATATCCTCATGTATGCCCTAAAAGTTTTGATTATGTTGTTGTTGTATATTGGATTGAATGTATATGTTTTATTTAAAGAGAAAAGGTTCTTTAAAGAGAGTGTATATGTGATGTATATTAGAATATATATAACATATACCTAGGTCAATGGAAAGTCAAAGAATGGAGATAGTGGAAGAAGATATTTGTTTGTGTTTGAATTTATAATTAATTAATAAGGAATTAATGAATGGAGGAGGTTTATTTGAATTGTTTAATATTTTAATTACTTGGATGAGAGAGTTTTAAGGAAAAAGGGAAATTTGACTTTGGGCTTCTCATTCTTCTTTCCTTCTCTTTGTCGTGGATCATCTTCTTCTTCTTATTTTCTTTGCATTGTTTGGTCGGCTAACAAAGGGAAAGAGAGAGCAAGAGAGGATTTGATGTGCTAAGCTCAAATTGAAGGAAATCCAAGTGATCCAGTTGTTGATTCAAGAAGTTTTATAACTTTGGTAAGTTCTCTTTTGATATCTTTGTTTATTTGAAATGATATTTGGATTTGATAGATGATTTTAAGAGTGTGTTGTTTGTTTGTGAGATGTTTAGAAGTGTTTGGTTGATTTGATGATGGATTTTGAGGATGGATTGAAGAAAAGAGTAAGTGGTTGGAAGAGATGATGTTGTATATGTGATGAGGGTTTTGAGATGATTATGTGATTTGTGTTTCATGTGTGTTTTGGTTTGATTTGGTATTTTTGTAAGTTTAAGGTGGGGTTTGAGTATGTGTTGCTAAAATTGTTTGAAGAGGATGTTGGTGTATAGAAGTGTGTTGTTGAGTGTTTGGTTGTTTTGATCGGAGTCTTGATTTGTGGCCGGACACGCCTATGAGCATGTTCAGGGTTTTTAGGCGTGTCAATTGTGTTGGAGGCAGTAGGTTTGACACGACCAGTAACACGCTCGTGTTATTGAGCGTGTCATAGCTACTGTAAGATTTGAGAATGAACACGCCCAGGAACACGCCCATGTTGTTGAGCGTGTAAATGCTTCTGTGTTGTGGAGTTAGGGCACGGTCATGGACACGCCCGTGTGGGTGAGCGTGTTAGGGTTAGGGTTTGCCCTAATTAATTCCTAATTAGATTATCTCTTGTGTATCTCTAAGCAAGTATATACTATTACTTTTGATTTAGGTTTTGAAGATAGTGATTGATCTTTGATTTAAGAAGTAGAAGGATCTTGAACAAGGAATTGTTAAGAGTGGTGTGATTTGCTTTTGAGGTAAGTACAAAACCTATATGATTGTATGTAAGTACAAATGTGGCATTATTACATTGTTAATTTATATGAGTAATGTGTGTTGTTATGTTGATATCAATGATGATATATATATATATATGAATAATGTGAATGACATGATGATGCAAATGATTGTGTATATGAAAGATTGAAATGTTATGATGTGAATTGAGATGAAATGGAATATAAAGCCATTGTGATTGGCTGTGTTAATTCATTTGAGAATGAAATTGATAACAAATTTATGAATGAGTTGTGTGGCTAATGTGTTATTCTATTTTCAGAGTTTGTTGTTGGTGGCATTCCTAATGATAGTAACAATCTCTTGATGTTAGGTTGGGCTTGATCCATGAAGCCAAGTTGGGTTGAAGTTTAACATGTTTTACTCCCCTTGAAGCTTGGTTGGGTCTAGTCCTTGAAGCCTAATTGAGATGTTACAACCCTTGAAGCTAGGCTGGGTTTGGTTCTTGAAGCCAAGTTGGGTTGAGACTTAGCATGCTTTGTTCCCCTTGAAGCTTGGTTGAACCTAATCCTTGAAGCCTAGTTGGGTATATGTGATAATGATAAATGTGATAAAACCAAAGCATTAACTCTGAAAATTGAATGGCATATTAGTGTGTTTTGGGCCCATGCTTGTCTTTGTTTATATGTGATTCATTGATGGCAAAATAATTAGATAATGAAATTCATGAAAGGACTTTGAGATGTGATATGCTTATATGATTATGATTTGTGAAAGGCAAAGGTTTGATGTTAGCTTTTCACTTATGATGTTGATATAAATGGAATGTGTGACATTGCATAGCATACAAGCATAGTGTTAGCATGTTTTGTACTACTAAGCCCTTGGCTTAGCGCGATAGTGTTGATCGCGCAGGTGATAGAGTTGATAGAGTTGAACCCGAGAGCTCATCAAGGCCGAGTGAGAGTAGACATTGAAGAGTTGATTTTGGGACTTAAAGATCAGAGAAGATTTGCCAATCATGTATAACTTCTTTATATTTTATAAAGTATTATTTATAATGTGAATATATGTACATTTGTAAATATAAATATTTAAATGTTTTCCTATATGTAAATAGTTGATAAATTCCGCTGCGTAATAAGTATATATATATATCTACTTTATTTTATATTACAAATTAATCACTTATTTTCTATAATGTATAATGAGAAAGATTATAGTATCATTAGAAATGTTTTTGAATGTTAAGGAAAATTCGTAGCATTCCTATATTCGATGCATGTATACTACATTGTGGTGTATGTAGTGTGTATGTATTGGATGTGGGGGTGTTACAATTGTTTTGGTATCAGAGCCTAGGTTTGAGATTCTCAACCTAGGTAAAGTGTAAGAAAAAGAGTGTTTTGATTTTAAAATGTGGATTTTTGAATAACATACATGTTTAGCATTGGCAGTCTCTGATCTTTAATGAGAGGTATTCTGCTGTGTTTGCAGATATAGGTTGTGATGGATTCTCACTCACGTCATTCAGTTGAGGGTAGTGCTAAGAGTATAGCTCCTGAGGAGATTAGAGAGGGAGCTAGAGTGGATAGTGCTGGAGAGTTACCTGCTTCTGTATCGGGGAGACCAGCTGGTGAGGAGGTTCCACCAGTTTGGCTTAGGCATGTGATAGAGGCTTTGAGACAAGCACCAGTGCAACCACCGCTACCACCCCCACAACCTTTGGTATCAGTGAGACAGTATGATAAGCTAAGGAAGTATGGAGCTGAAGATTTTATAGGTACCATTGATCCAGCTGTAGCAGAGCAGTGGCTAGACAAGTTATAGAGAATATTTGTTCAGTTGCAAGCCACTCCAGAGGAAAAGTTTGATTATGCAAGATCATTGTTGCAAAAGGATGCATATAATTGGTGGAAGACAGTGCCCCATTCTATGGATGATCCACCAACATTGTCCTATGCTGATTTTTTGAGAGAGTTTGAATTGAAGTATACTCCGAGGGAGTATAAGGACATGAAGAAGATGGAGTTTTTGAGTTTAAAGCAAGACAACCGGTCAGTGACTGAATATGAGGTTGAATTTATTCGGTTGAGTCAGTATGCTGGGGGTATCATATTGGATGAGATAGATAGATGCAGAAGATTTGAGGAGGGATTGAGGCCCTCTGTCATGTGTCATGTGGCTGGATCTAGATATCATGATTTTTCCCAGCTTGTGGCAGCGGCTAGGAGTGTGGAGAGAGCCCAGGCTATTGCAGCTGCTTCAGAGGAAGAGATCAGGGTTAGAAGGCCCCAGTTTGAGGCAGGGTCTTCGTCTGTGAAAAGAGGTAAAGGAAGTTTTGTTCCTCGGGTTAGTAGGAGTCAGAGGCCAGCTGGTAGGTCAGTACAGTTTCAGAGGCGGAGATCTGGACCTGCAGTTTTAGTGGCGAGTGCTCCGACCCCAGTGACTCAGAGATCCACCTTACCCGTATGCATTCATTGTGGTAGGCCACATGGTGGTACTTGTTGGAAGACTGGTGTAGCAGGGGTATGTTTCAGATGTGGATCTCCTGATCATTTTGTGAGAGATTGTCCCGAAAGACAGGAGCAGATGTCAGTGGATACTGCAACTTCTCGACCTAGTGTGAGGGGAGGTCGAGGAGGCAGAGGATTTGGCAGAGGAGGCAGATCTAGGTTCAGTTCTAGAGGAGGTTCTACATCTAGGGAGAGTAGACCAGAGGAGGCTGGATCTTCTCAGAGGATTTATGTGATGCAGAAGCAACCAGATGCTTCGGCAGTCATAGCTGGTACTTTTTCTTTATTTGGTATTTCAGTACTTGCTTTGATTGATCCGGGTTCCACACACTCATATATTAGTGCATCTATTTTGCATGTGTCTGATGTGCATGCTGAATCCCTAGGATTTGATGTATTGGTGACAAATCCGTTAGGGCATAGTGTGATTGTTAGTAAGGTGCACCGAGATAGTGCAGTAGTGGTTCAAGGTGAGGAGTTCCTTGGAAATTTGATTGAGATTCCTTTTAAGGAATATGATGTGATTCCAGGCATGGATTGGTTATCTAGACATGGAGCTGTGGTAGACTGTAAAAAGAAAGTTGTTACCTTGAGAACCAGTGATGGTAGAGAGGTGTTAATATGTAATGAGCAGGAACAGCTAGCATCCTTGTTTGTTTCAGCGGTTGCAGCTAGGAGATTGATTAGAAAGGGGTGTGATGCTTATCTTGCTCATGTGGTAGATACTAGAGTAAGAGGTTCTCAAATTTATAACATAGCCACAGTTGCAAAATTTCCAGATGTGTTTCCAGAAGAGTTGCCAGGGTTGCCTCCTGAGAGAGAGGTGGAGTTTGGTATTGAATTATTGCCTGGTACCACTCCTATTTCTATTGCTCCTTATAGAATGGCACCAGCAGAATTGAGAGAGTTGAAAGTGCAATTACAAGAGTTGTTGGATAAAGGATTTATTCGCCCCAGTGTTTCTCCTTGGGGAGCTCCTATGTTATTTGTGAAGAAGAAAGATGGTACAATGAGATTATGTATCGATTATAGGCAATTGAACAAGGTGACAATAAAAAATAAATATCCTTTGCCTAGAATTGATGATCTCTTTGATCAATTAAAAGGTGCAGCAGTGTTTTCTAAGATCGATTTGAGATCAGGGTACCATCAGTTGAGGGTCAGAGCTGAAGATGTTCCTAAGACAGCCTTTCGGACCAGGTATGGGCATTATGAGTTTCTAGTTATGCCTTTTGGTTTGACGAATGCACCTGCAGTTTTTATGGACTTGATGAATAGGGTGTTTAGGCCCTATCTGGATCAGTTTGTGGTAGTGTTTATAGATGATATTTTGGTGTATTCGCCTAATGAGGAAGAGCATGGAAAGCATCTGCGGATTGTGTTGCAAATTTTGAGAGAGAAGCAATTGTTTGCTAAATTGTCAAAGTGTGAGTTTTGGCTTGATCAAGTTACTTTTCTTGGTCACATAGTTTCAGTGGAAGGTATTAGAGTTGATCCGAGTAAAGTTGAAGCTATTTTGAATTGGAGTCCACCAAAGTCTGTGACTGAAGTTAGAAGTTTTCTGGGTTTGGCAGGCTATTACCGACGGTTTGTGAAAGGATTTTCTTTAATAGCTACTCCACTTACCAGATTACTTCGAAAGGGAGTTAGATTTGTGTGGACAGATCAGTGTCAGGCTAGTTTCGATCAGTTGAAAGAAATGTTGACTCAAGCGCCTGTTCTTACTTTACCTGTGGAAGATAAACCATATGTGATTTATAGTGATGCTTCACATAGGGGTTTGGGGTTGTGTTCTGATGCAAGAAGGTAAAGTTATAGCTTATGCTTCTCGACAGTTGAAACCGCATGAGCTAAATTATCCGACCCATGATTTAGAGTTGGCAGCCATTGTGTTTGCATTGAAGATTTGGCGACACTATTTGTTTGGGGAGAAATGTTTTATCTACACTGATCATAAAAGTTTAAAGTATTTCGGTGTCCAAAAAGAGCTTAATCTTCGGCAGAGGCGATGGTTGGAATTGATTAAAGACTACGACTGTTTGATTGATTATCATCCGGGTAAAGCAAATATTGTTGCTGATGCCTTGAGTCGGAAGTCTTTAGCAGGTTTGACTGTTTATTCGCTCTCGTTGCTTGTTGAGTTGAGAGCATTGTGTGCTAGTTTTGTATCTTGTGATGATGGTGCATTGTTGGCACAATTGCATTTAAAACCAGTATTGTTGGATCAGATTAAAGAAGCTCAATTGGTTGATGAGAAGATTCAGAAGATTGTTTCAGATTGTCGGAATGGGAAGAGTAGAGATTTTATTGTGAAAGATGATGGGAGTTTGTGGTTCAAGAACAGATTGTGTGTACCTGATGATGCTAATTTGAAAAGAATCATTTTAGAGGAAGCTCATCAATCAGTATTTGCTATGCATCCGGGCAATACCAAGATGTATCATGATTTGAAACAGCATTACTGGTGGTTTGGTTTGAAGAGAGACATTGCTGATTTTGTATCCAGATGTCTCACCTGTCAGAAGGTAAAAGCAGAGCATCAAGTTCCAACAGGGTTACTTCAACCTTTAGCAGTGCCTGAATGGAAATGGGATAGAGTAACCATGGATTTCGTGTCTGGTCTGCCATTGACACAAAGAAAGCATGATGCCATTTGGGTGATTGTTGATAGGTTGACAAAGACAGCTCATTTTCTTCCAGTTCGGATGGATTACTCTTTGGAAAGGTTAGCTGAGCTGTATATCTATGAGATTGTGAAGTTGCATGGTGTTCCAACTTCTATAGTGTCTGATCGAGATCCCCGATTTACTTTAAGGTTTTGGAAGAATTTACATGGTGCTTTGGGTTCTCGATTACACTTCAGTACTGCTTTTCATCCACAGACAGATGGACAGTCAGAGAGAGTGATACAGATTATTGAGGACATGTTGAGAAGTTGTGTCATTGATTTCTCTGGAGGTTGGGATAGATTCTTACCACTTGTGGAATTTGCATACAATAACAGTCATCAATCTAGCATTGGTATGGCACCATTTGAAGCATTGTATGGTAGAAGGTGTAGGACACCTCTATGTTGGAATGAACTTGGTGAAGGTAAGATAATTGGTCCTGATTTGGTTAAAGAAACTGAGGAGAAAGTGAAAGTGATTCGAGATAGATTGAAAGCAGCTTCAGACCGACAGAAGTCTTATTCAGATTTGAAGAGGAGAGACATAGAGTTTAATGTGGGAGATAAAGTATTTTTGAAAGTGTCTCCTTGGAAAAAGATTTTGAGGTTTGGTCGAAAAGGAAAGCTGAGTCCTTGTTTCATTGGACCGTATGAAGTTTTGGAAAGAGTTGGGCCAGTTGCTTATCGACTTGCTTTACCACCTGAGTTGGACCGTATCCATAATGTATTTCATGTTTCTATGTTGAGGAGATACAGATCAGATGTTGCCAATTGAATCTATCGAAGTAAGTCCTGATTTGACATTTGAAAAGGAACCAATTGCGGTCTTGGCACGTGAAGTGAAGGAATTGAGAAATAAGAAAGTGCCACTTGTGAAGATTTTGTGGAAGAATCATGCAAAGGAAGAGGCAACTTGGGAAAGTGAGCAAACAATGCGAGAGCAATATCCTCAATTGTTTCGGACTTGATATCAGGTAATTTCGAGGGCGAAATTTCTTTTTAGAGGGGGAGAATTGTAATATCCTCATGTATGCCCTAAAAGTTTTGATTATGTTGTTGTTGTATATTGGATTGAATGTATATGTTTTATTTAAAGAGAAAAGGTTCTTTAAAGAGAGTGTATATGTGATGTATATTAGAATATATATAACATATACCTAGGTCAATGGAAAGTCAAAGAATGGAGATAGTGGAAGAAGATATTTGTTTGTGTTTGAATTTATAATTAATTAATAAGGAATTAATGAATGGAGGAGGTTTATTTGAATTGTTTAATATTTTAATTACTTGGATGAGAGAGTTTTAAGGAAAAAGGGAAATTTGACTTTGGGCTTCTCATTCTTCTTTCCTTCTCTTTGCCGTGGATCATCTTCTTCTTCTTCTTTTCTTTGCATTGTTTGGTCGGCTAACAAAGTGAAAGAGAGAGCAAGAGAGGATTTGATGTGCTAAGCCCAAATTGAAGGAAATCCAAGTGATCCAGTTGTTGATTCAAGAAGTTTTATAACTTTGGTAAGTTCTCTTTTGATATCTTTGTTTATTTGAAATGATATTTAGATTTGATAGATGATTTTAAGAGTGTGTTGTTTGTTTGTGAGATGTTTAGAAGTGTTTGGTTGATTTGATGATGGATTGAAGAAAAGAGTAAGTGGTTGGAAGAGATGATGTTGTATATGTGATGAGGGTTTTGAGATGATTATGTGATTTGTGTTTGATGTGTGTTTTGGTTTGATTTGGTATTTTTGTAAGTTTAAGGTGGGTTTTGAGTATGTGTTGCTAAAATTGTTTGAAGAGGATGTTGGTGTATAGAAGTGTGTTGTTGAGTGTTTGGTTGTTTTGATCGGAGTCTTGATTTGTGGCCGGACACGCCCATGAGCACGTTCAGGGTTTTTAGGCGTGTCAATTGTGTTGGAGGCAGTAGGTTTGACACGACCAGTAACACGCTCGTGTTATTGAGCGTGTCATAGCTACTGTAAGATTTGAGAATTTACACGCCCAGGAACACGCCCATGTTGTTGAGCGTGTAAATGCTTCTGTGTTGTGGAGTTAGGGCACGGTCATGGACACGCCCGTGTGGGTGAGCGTGTCAGGGTTAGGGTTTGCCCTAATTAATTCCTAATTAGATTATCTCTTGTGTATCTCTAAGCAAGTATATACTATTACTTTTGATTTAGGTTTTGAAGATAGTGATTGATCTTTGATTTAAGAAGTAGAAGGATCTTGAACAAGGAATTGTTAAGAGTGGTGTGATTTGCTTTTGAGGTAAGTACAAAACCTATATGATTGTATGTAAGTACAAATGTGGCATTATTACATTGTTAATTTATATGAGTAATGTGTGTTGTTATGTTGATATCAATGATGATATATATATATATATGAATAATGTGAATGACATGATGATGCAAATGATTGTGTATATGAAAGATTGAAATGTTATGATGTGAATTGAGATGAAATGGAATATAAAGCCATTGTGATTGGCTGTGTTAATTCATTTGAGAATGAAATTGATAACAAATTTATGAATGAGTTGTGTGGCTAATGTGTTATTCTATTTTCAGAGTTTGTTGTTGGTGGCATGCCTAATGATAGTAACAATCTCTTGAAGTTAGGTTGGGCTTGATCCATGAAGCCAAGTTGGGTTGAAGTTTAACATGTTTTACTCCCCTTGAAGCTTGGTTGGGTCTAGTCCTTGAAGCCTAATTGAGATGTTACAACCCTTGAAGCTAGGTTGGGTTTGGTTCTTGAAGCCAAGTTGGGTTGAGACTTAGCATGCTTTGTTCCCCTTGAAGCTTGGTTGAACCTAATCCTTGAAGCCTAGTTGGGTATATGTGATAATGATAAATGTGATAAAACCAAAGCATTAACTCTGAAAATTGAATGGCATATTAGTGTGTTTTGGGCCCATGCTTGTCTTTGTTTATATGTGATTCATTGATGGCAAAATAATTAGATAATGAAATTCATGAAAGGACTTTGAGATGTGATATGCTTATATGATTAAGATTTGTGAAAGGCAAAGGTTTGATGTTAGCTTTTCACTTATGATGTTGATATAAATGGAATGTGTGACATTGCATAGCATACAAGCATAGTGTTAGCATGTTTTGTACTACTAAGCCCTTGGCTTAGCGCGATAGTGTTGATCGCGCAGGTGATAGAGTTGATAGAGTTGAACCCGAGAGCTCATCGAGGCCGAGTGAGAGTAGACATTGAAGAGTTGATTTTGGACTTAAAGATCAGAGAAGATTTGCCAATCATGTATAACTTCTTTATATTTTATAAAGTATTGTTTATAATGTGAATATATGTACATTTGTAAATATAAATATTTAAATGTTTTCCTATATGTAAATAGTTGATAAATTCCGCTGCGTAATAAGTATATATATATATCTACTTTATTTTATATTACAAATTAATCACTTATTTTCTATAATGTATAATGAGAAAGATTATAGTATCATTAGAAATGTTTTTGAATGTTAAGGAAAATTCGTAGCATTCCTATATTCGATGAATGTATACTACATTGTGGTGTATGTAGTGTGTATGTATTGGATGTGGGAGTGTTACAATTGTTTTACTAGCAGAAATGGTACTGGATGGTTCTCGCTGGCTCTCTTAAGTGGGAGGTCAGGGGTTCGATCCAGGGAGGCGACTCCTTAGGGAGCCAAATAAACAAATTCCTGCTGGGTGGGCCGCGAGGGCTGTCCAGTACTGTAGCGATCGCTTGCCTCCTGCGGACTCCGTGCCCAGGTGGTGAAATGGCCGGGCCGTAAGCCACTAGTGGGCCGGGCAGCCGACCTGGTCGGGGAGGGTCGTTACAATACTACTTCACATGGAGATGAGGATTTTCGATTCCATCAAACTTCGAGAAAGATGGCATCTTGAACTTGTACGGGACTTCTTCATCTAACTCAAATAATTTGTCAACTTTAGACATTTCCTTAGTTTTCAGTTTCTTCTCAAATTTCTTTTCTAAATTAGCAATCATCTTTTCAACATCAGAATTTTCGGTCTTCTCCATAGTTGACCTTTCAACAATCTTCGGTTCTTTTTTCTTCTCTTGAGCATCTTGGTAGTATTGAGCCCAATCATCATCATCATCGATGATCACCTTTTCATCATCAAAAACTACTTCACCAACTTTGTTCTTCCCTTTGTCCTTTGGCTTCTTAGTGCTAGCAGATGCCTCGACATGATTTTCTAAGATTGCAGTCAATTGGTTCTTCATGATCTCAGCTAGGGCCTCTTTTATTTCTTCCATCTTGGCTTGAAGGGCATCCTCCACCATTCCTTGAATTTGTTCGGGATCCATTGTTTTTGGTGAGTGAGTGATTGAGTTGTTGCTAGATACTTCATCTCCGATGTAGGTCGGATTGTCATAAGCTTTTGAACTATCATAATCCAGGGTTGTGATCCAGAAAGAATTAATGATATGAGATGCAAATGTATGCATGTATGCACAAATAATAGACAAATAAGGATGAATAGGACGTTCCTTCCAACCTTATAACATCCACACACGAATGGCGCGTCTCTTTTCCTAGGTATATAGTTAACAAAATACCAACATGGGGTATCTTGTTTTCGAATATTTCCCTCGAACGTTTCAACCAATAGTTATATTTTCAAAAATGGAAATCCATTCATAGTAATTCCCATTAATTAGGTTTTAATCCATTCAACCAACTATAGTAGCTTTTATGCTATATTGGATTAAAACCAAATCAACAGGTTTATTATAGATAGATTTCTCACTTGAAAAGAGTAACTAATGGTTCATGCCAAAAACAAGCCCATGATTAATTATTCTTAGTATAAACTAGGCTCACAATTGATTTTTGGTATTTCTTAATTGACATAAATAATTTGCAAGCTCTTTGTAAGAAAAGGTTGGATAAAAACAAATTTTTTTTCTAAGCCCATTGTAAAAAGATCTTAGAAAAAATGGATTTTGGGCTTAGTATTTGGGCCATGAGAAAAAGAATTTTTTATTTGTTTCTAGAAAAGTTTTATGTCCAAAGACCATCTTGAAAAGTTTTGAAAATAGCTTTGGTCTTTTGGACTTAAAAGAAAAATTTATTTTGAGCTTACAATATACTTAGGTCATATTAGAAAACGAACAAACCAAACAAGCCATGATTTAAGCCAAGATAAATTAACCATAGCCAAACAACATGCATTTGGGGTAAAACCTAAGGAAAGTAACTAGGCCAATTACATGAGCTTTAGTATTTGGGTAGAAAGGCTTAGGCTCCCATAGAAAGTATATACCAAATGGTACGAGGCTATGAGTTGTTATGCCATGCTCGATCTCCATACCATGAGTGAAAGTATGGTATCCCTTACATAACACAACATGGGTAACAAGGGCGTCCTAACTCACGCACACGATGCAATCAATATGATGCAATTGATAATATCATTATAAGCAAGAATGGAATAATATAAAGACCAACAGAATCAACTTCTCTTATCCCCAATGGAGTCACCACTGTGAGCGGGGATTTTCACCCCCACTCCCGGTGGAATGGTTCTTGCGACTTCGGCACTATTTAGGCTCGGGGCCTTAGAGAACACGGACCTAAGTCAGGAGAAAATGGAGTCACCATTCGGATGGGCCGGTAAAAAGAAAGGGGTGGATGACTCGATTCCTAAAGAATCCCCAACCACCAAATGGATTTGGAAAGTTGGGTACGTGTGGGGAAGGTGAGAAATGGCCCAGCACTCCCACAATGCCCCGTTCATTGGAACCGGCCTCCTTTACAGGTATTAATATTATAAAATTCTTAAATATAACAATATTATCCATATTACACACAATAATCAAAATAAAGCATCGATATATTGAAAATCAAAACAATGTCCAAGAAAAACAAATAAATGGACACCCATCCAAAGATGGAAACATGCCCTTACATAACCCATGCCTAAATAGGACACCTACCGAAAGGTAGAAATATGTCTTTTACATTGGTTCTATAATAGAAAAGCAATTTAAATTACATGATATTTAGCCAATGAGCTACCCACCAAGTGAAAACATACCTCTTACAACATTTGGAAATCTAAATAAATCGATAAAAATAAATAACCATTCATCATAAATAAATCATTCTTCAAAGATATTAAACATCAATAGAATGTAAACATCCATCCATGATATACTAAATAAACTAAGCATTGAACTTAAATAAATTAAAGAATATAAAATAAATCAAAGCATAATCAAATATAAAATTGAATAAAGCAAATAAAGATTCAAATCCGGGCTACTGTTTCTATTTAAGATTCTTTAATTAATGTGTTTAGGGTTTTGGAATTTTAGTATTATCTACGGTTTGTAATTCTTAGCTACTGTAAACTTTAAGGGAACTAAAATGGATTAAGGTTTTATGATTTAAGGGATTGATAAGGTTCTTTAATTAACAAAATTAGTGTTTGAGGAGTGAAATCATGAAATTAGGGTTTGGACACTTTAAAACATTTAGATTTATGATTTACGGTTACTGGATCATTATTTTGTATTTACCATATTGAATTTTAATATTTAAATTTATAAAGTTTTAAGATTTTAAAGATTAGGATATAGAAAAATTAGGGTTTAAGGTTTTAAGGGAATTAGGGTTTAAGAAAACTAGGGTTTAGAATAATTGGTTTGAGGTTACTGTCTTAATTCTAAAGTTGAATTAGGGTTTAGTGTTTCGGAAAATATATTTTATTTTAGAATTTGGAGAAACGATTTATAGTTTTATGAAGTTTTATGAAAATAAACAAAATGATTTAAGGTTTATAGAAATAAAAAAGATATTTTTTTAGGGTTTTGGAAGGAAACAAATTCAATTTTGGGTTTTTGGAAAGAAACAGACTAAATTTAGGGTTTTTAGAAATTGAAAAGCAAATTAGGATTTTGGTAAATCTTAAAGCGATTTAAGGTTTTGAAAAGTTAGAAAGTAGATTAGGGTTTTAAGATTTTGAAGAAACGGAAACAACAATTTTTTTAATCTTGAGTGATGAAACTACTGTAAAGAAAAATAAATAAAGAAATTCATACCTTCGTTTGTTGGTTCCACCAAAAATTGTTTCTTAGATGAGCAAGAACAAAGGCAAAATGGTTACATTTGATGGATTGAATTTGCTTGTTTGCATCTCTCAAAAAGTCCGATTGATTCAAAGTTTTTCAATTCACTCGATTGTCCCTTTTTTTCTCCTGAATTTTGATCCCAAATTTCAACTCCAAATTTTTCCCCTTTTCTGTGTTGTTTTAGTCCTTATTTATAGAAGATTTTTATGATTAATTTTAGTTATTCACGGAATCTAACAATAATTTAGAAAAGAAAATTGAAACCTAATTGTATTTGGTTTCGAAAAAATTTGAGTCGGAAAAAATTCGCTGGCGAAAAAAACTGCTGCGGAAAAATTGCGCTGGCAAAAAAAAAACTGCTGCAAAAAAATTGCGCTGGCAAAAAAGCTGCCGCAGCTGGCTACAGGTTGCTGGGCAAAAATAGTACGTGGGCCATTTCGCCAGCAGAAATAATCTGCGAGCCAGCTGCGGCAGTTTTTTCGGTGACGAAATTTTTTGTCACCGATAAAATTATGTTTCCATGTTTTGGGTACCTCATGTCATGAGCATCATGTAATTTGAAATCAAAATAAATCAATAAAAATAGCCAACCATTCATTATAAATAAATCATTCATCAAAAACACCAAACATTAATCAAAATATATAATGGGTTCATGCATCAATTTAGGTTTCTTTGGTTTCATGTTTAACAATTAGGGTTTTGAAATTTAGTTTACTGGGTTAAACAATTTGAGAAACATGTAATATAAAAGAAGTAATATAGCTACTATAGTTTTTAAAATTTAAGGTTTGAAATAATTTAGGGTTTGAATCTAAAGAATGGATGTTTTGGATTTAGAGTTTCAGAAGTTGTGTGAAAATAATAGTAAAATTTAAGGTTTAAATAAATAAGATTGAAGATCATGAAAATTGGATTTTAAATTTAGGTATTTAGAAAGAATATGCTACTGTGATTTCAAAAAAATAAGTTTGGTCAGGGTTTTAAGAAAACATATTATTGTTTTGTGGTTTTAGAAAAGTGTAATTAGTGTTTGAGATTTCAAAAATATGTTTTAAGGGTATTAAGATATTAGGGTTTTGAAAAAATAGTTTTTAGGGTTTTAAATAGTGTTTAGATGGTAAGTAGAATAATTGATCAAATAACAAAAATATCGTCTATTATATGTTAAACAATTGATCAATTGAATGATGAAGCTACTGTAAACAAAAATAAGTAAAAACTCAAACCTTAAACCTCAAACCTTCATTGTTGGTTCCACCATAACTTAAATTCTGGTTGAACAATAACCAAAGACAGGGTGTACTACCTTTGATGGATTTCTTTCTTGCTTGCTCACTACCTCTTGCTTTTTCAAGTCCAAGGTTCTCAATCTATTCTCCAAAAGTCCGATCCTTTTAAAAGATCAAAGTTTCAAGATCAAAAGTCTGAATAATTGCTAAAACTCCCTTTTCTGTGTATTTTGATGTGGTATTTATAAGAAAAATTATAACCTAATAGAAATTGGTTAAGGAAATAAAAACCATTTGGGAAATAAAATTAAAAACCAAAACCAAGTAGAATAGGATTTCAGGAAAAAAATTATGCTGGCAAAAATTGCACTGGCAAAAATTATTGTAGGCGAGCGGGCTGGGCATAGGTTATTGTTTTGAGGCCATAGGCCAGTTCGTCGTAGGAAAAAACTGTAATGAATTGGCATGTGGCAAATTCGTCGTAGGTTTTTCCTGCGGTCAATTGGCCCAAGCCAATTGTCGCCAGCAACGAAAAATTTCGTCGCCAATTTTGCCTGTCACCGATTTCTATTTTTAATTTTATTTTTTATCTTTTCTTCTTCTTTTTTTATTTTTTAATTAAAAATAAATATTGTAAGTAATAAATATTATTAAAAATACCACAAAATTATTTTGAACTGTTTAAAAATATCAAACTGGATTGGGTAAAAAATTAAGGGTCTACAATTTGCCTTCTACTTGTGCCATCTAAGACTATAGCAAAAGAGAGCAAAAAGCAATGTAATTTTTAACTGGGTTTAGAGCCATACTGAACTCAGTAATCAAGGTTAGTTTGAGTTCTGAACTCAAAAATAATTTAGCTTCTGGACCCGGAATAAGTTCTGAACTTAATAATAATTTAGCTTTTGGACTCAGGGTAAGTTTTGGAGTTAAAAGATAATTTGGGTTCTGGACCCGAGATAAGTTCTGGACTTAAAAATTAATCTAGATCCAAGATAAGTTTTGGACTTAAAAAACATAATTTGGGTTCTGAACCCGGGGTAAGTATTAGACTTAAAAAATAATTTGGGTTATGCACCCGAGATAAATTATGGACATAAAAGATAATTTGGGTTCTAGACTTAAGAAATTATTTGTGTTCTAGAGCCGAGGTAAGTTCTTGACTTAAAAGTGATTTGGGTTCTAGACCCGGGATAAGTTTTGGACTTAAAAAATAATTTGGGTTCTGGACCCGAGATAAGTTCTAAACTTAAAAGATAATTTGAGTTCTCGACCTGAGATAAGTTTTGGACTTAAAAAATAATTTGGGTTCTGAACTTAAAAGATAATTTGAGTTCTGTACCCGAGATAATTTCTGGAATTTTAGGAATGATTTGGTTATCTGCAAAAAATTCAGCAATTTTTTAACATGCATATATCCTATTGCCCCCTGTGTGTAAAAATAGTTTAAAAGTGCCAAAATATTTTTAGGCACTTGCAGACCCTTAATTTTTGACCCAGTCCGGTCCAATATATTTTAATTAGTCCAAAATAATTTTTGTTATCTTAATTAAATAATTTTTTCTTTAGTATCTAATTTTTATTAATAAAAAATAAAATAAAAATAAACAAATAAAAAAATAGATGACAAAAAATTTCATCGCCAAAAGGGGCTGCGGCGAAATGGCCTTGGGCCATTTCAACCGCAGATAATTTTTGCAGGCGAAATGGCTTGGCCATTTAACCCGCAGGAAAATCCTATGAGGCCAATTCGTCCCCCCCTGCCGCAGCCAGTTATCGCAGCTTTTTCACCAGCGCAATTTTTCCGCAACAGTTTTTTTTCGCCAGTGTAATTTTTTCGCAGTAGTTTTTTTTCGCCAACAAAATTTTTCGACGGAAAATTTTTTGAAACCTAATACAATTAGGTTTTGGTTTCCTTTTCTTAATCAATATTAGATTCCATGAATAACTAGAATTAACCATAAAATTCTTCTACAAATAAGGACTAAAATAACACAAAATAGGGGGGAGGAAAAAAAAGGAAAATTGGATCGGATTTGGGAGTAGAAATTGAGATTGAAATTGAGGAGGAAATCTTTGAATTCCTTCTTGCAGTGGATCAATCTATTTTTTTTTTGAGAAAACAAAAAACAATTCAATCCATCAAAGGCAGCAAAGCTTGTCTTTGTTTTTGTTCATCCAAGAAGAAATTTTTGGTGTAACCAACAAATGGAGGTATACATCAATTGTCTAATTTCTTCACAGTAGCTTAAATCATCCAATTTTTTCTTTTAATTCAAAAACCCTAGAACCTTAATTTCCCTTTTCTAAAGTTTAAAGACCTTAATTAATTACTTTATTTTCCAAAAAGCTTAAAATTGCTATGTTTGTTTCATCAAAATCTCAAAACCCTAATTTGCTTTCCAAATTTTCAAAATCATAAATTAAATCTGTTTCTTTCCAAAAGCCCTATAAAAAAAACATCTTTTCTGTTTCTATAAACTTTAAATCATTTTGTTCATTTGCATAAAGTTTCATAAAATTATCAAATTGATTTTCAAACCCTAAAAACCTAATGCATTCTCCGAAACCCTAATTCTAAAATTCTAAAACCCTAATTCAACTCCAAAACCCAAAACAGTAAACCCTAACTCTCTTAAAACCTTAAACCCTAGTTTTTCTAAACCCTAATCATTTAAATCCTAAAACCTTATAAAACCTAAAATTCAACACAGTAAGTAGCTAATAATCAAAAGTTAATGTTTTAAAGTGTTCAAACGCTAATTTCATGATTTTACCACTCAAACACTAATTTTGTTAATCAAAGAACTTTATCAACCAATTAAATTCTAAAATTTTAATCCATCTCAATTCCTTTAAAAACTCACAGTAGCTTAAAGCCACAAATTCCAAAACTCTAAACATATTAAATATAGAATCTTAAATAGAAACAGTAGCTCTAATTTGAATCTTTATTTGCTTTATTCAATTTTATATTTGATTATGCTTTGATTTATTTTATATGCTTTAATTTATTTAAGTTCAATGCTTGGTTTATTTAATTTATCATGGATGGATGTTTACTTTCTTTTGATGTTTAATACTTTTAATGAATGATTTATTTATGATGAATGTTATTTACTTTTATCGATTTATTTAGAATTCCAAATGTTGTAAGAGGTATGTTTCCGCTTGGTGGGTACCTCATTAGTTAAATAACATGTAATTTAAATTGCTTTTCTATTTTAGAACCAATGTAAAGGACATGTTTCTACCTTTCGGTGGGTGTCCTATTTAGGCATGGGATGTAAGGGCATGTTTCCATCCTCGGATGGGTGTCCATTTATTTGCTTTGTTTGAACATTATTTTGATTTTAAATATATTGATGCTTTATTTTAATTATTGTGTGTAATATGGATAATATTGTTATTTTTAAGAATTTTATAATATTAAGACCTATAAAGGAGGCCAGTTCCAATGAACCGGGTGTTGTGGGGGTGTTGGGCCATTTCTCACCTTCCCCACACATACCCAACTTTTCGAACCCATTAGAGGGTTGGGGATTCCTTAGGAATTGAGTCATCCACCCCTTTCTTTTTCCCGGCCCGTCCGGGTGGCAACTCCATTTTCTCTGGACTTAGGTCCGTGTTCTCTAAGGCCCCGAGCCTAAACAGTGCCGAAGTCGCAAGAACCATTCCACTGGGAGTGGGGGCGAAAATCATTGCTCACAGCACGCAAATATCTGAATAATTGAATTTACTATTTATTCATTGTATAGTCACTATTTGCACACTATTCACTACTATTCATTTACTATTTATCAACAGTGACATTTACTTTTTTCTTTTTTCACGAGAATACTATTTTTCACTTTTTATTTTGTTTTTCCTTTGCAATTTGCCTATATAAACTCTCTTTTATGTTTGCATTTTCACACCATTTCCTTTTTCTTTTTATTTTTCATTCAAAGTAACGAAAGTTTTATCTTCATTTCCTTTTTCTTTTCCTTTGCAATTTTCCTATATAAACAACTTATCTCTTCAATACTCATCCACACTTACATATTCTCCTAATTAAAGCAGAGGAGAGTTAAGGAGAAAATGCATGCTTCGAGATCAGGACCTCGATCCAATGCTGAGTTATTAGAATTTATTCGACGACATGAAAATGAAACTGTAAGTTTACTAGCTGGGATGCAGCTTCATCGCAGTTCAAATCAAAAGACTAAGGTAACAGCACAAATATTTATTATTTTATTATTATTTATATATTTTATTATTATTTTTTTTTCTTTTTTATTATATTTTTTCTTTATTTAATAAAGATTAGACAAAATAAATTAGTTAGTGGACTATTTAATTGATAAATAAATAGATAAATTAAAATAGGATATAACGAATAAATGTAGTCTATGAATCAATGATGATATACTTACCTCGTGTTAACTTACCTTACTCCGTGTTAGCGGGATTGCTGTGTTATCCAGGTTGGAGGGTGTGTCTATAAAGCCCGACAATGGTATGATGTTGCACCCTCTCGAGTAAAACGAATTGTCTGAGATTGCGGTTTTGAAAGCTTTATCTTGCAATTACCATATGAAGAGTGTCCGATAGAAAGTAATGTAGTTCAAGCATTGTCAGAGCGATGGATGGACATGACCCATACTTTTCATCTATCTATAGGAGAGATGACCATTGGCCCAGTCGATTATATATCCATAACTGGTATTTGGTACTATAGCCTTCTAGTTCCTCTTACTAATGATATTCTGGCATACGAGGAAGTCCAACAGTTAATCAGTATGGAACCATCATTAAAAGAGCCATTTAATATAAAAATTGAGCCGATTCAGAGTTATTGGATGAACTATAAAGGACGGGTTCGTAGGGTCTTAACGACCATTTTAGGCAACACCAAATCTGTCATCATTTATCAGTGTTGAGGGCCCTTACTGATATGAGTATGATACTGCTTTATGGCTAGGGTGAAGTTGGCCTTGCCTGTCTCTATCATGGACTAGAAAAGATTTATAGGAATAAGAAGTCTTTCATTTGATTCATGGTAGTTGTCGAGGTACTCTTCTTCTACCCATGTCAATTCCATTCTTATACTTGCATGGATTTGATCTTCATTGTTGTTGTAGGTATGGGCATATGAGCATAATCTTGTAAGGGTGCCTGACATTTCTCAAGAGAGATTTGGGTATCTAAGATTGAATTTTTGATTGTCAGATCGTTTAGTAGTTCCCAGCTCTCACCACATGCACACCCAGCGCTATCTCTTGAGTTGCTTAACTTGGGGCCAAGTAAAATAGTATTAGTATAATTTAAAATTTGCAAAAAAGTTCACTTACCTTATTTCATTTTGTAGGTCAATTTGGCTTGTTGGAACATAGAAGAGTAGACGAACTAGGCTTCTTCCATGAATGCCGCATTACCATTTTAGCATACCCACCGAGTTATTCCTGGCCTTGTGTCTAGTGGTTGGTTTCTCGGGGAGAGGGTGTATAAGTGGTTCCTTGGTCCCTAGCGATGGAGGATCCAAATGAATTGCCCAGAGTATACATTAAATATGGCATCAATGCCAGAAAATGCATGGTAGTTGGCTCGGCACGGTTATGATGTTGAAACATTTCTCTATCCACCGGGTGCATCATATACCCAGTTTATTCAAGTAGGACTCTTGAACTTTGATGTATCTCTTATTGGCATCCGGGAGATTCCTGAAGAAAAGGAGGATAGCGATGAAGAGGAGTATCATGGAGAGGGAGGAGGGTCCGTCCTGCATCCTGGGGCTAGCACCTCTCTGGTATACTTTTACCATTTTGCCATTGTAAGTACTTCTTTCTTAACTTGTTTTGACTGATTCAATGATTATCATCGGCTATTGACTTGATTGGTCATGAGGCTAGACCTTCCTCTACTGTTCCTCCATTTGCTCATTCTAATCAACTGGAGATGCCATCTCATCTACAGGGTGTTGATATGAATTACCTGGTAGGTTGTCCTATTCCATGATGATTTATGCTACATGTATGCATGATTATGTATGCTTTTACCTTTTTCTTTCTGGCTCACAGCGGATGCTGAAGAACAAAATAAGAAACTTTAAGAAGAGTTAGCTACTAGTCGTCAATAGGTTGCCCATTTTGAAAAATTATATTATCAGTCAGAGCAAAACTTTCTAGACTTTCGGTTTCAGGGGCTGAGAGATCCTAGTGCTTCATCATCTAGGGGACCCCAAACTAATGACCATGAGATTCTTTCATCTACTTCGGATGAGGACCGCTACAGATCTGAATTCCAAGGTAATAGAGTTTCGAGTGCTCCTTCTTCAGGTGGACTTGGGATAGAAGATAGGACTCCTCCTTTAATGGCAATGACTTCTTCAGGCTTTGTTTGATCATGATCCACCACCTCCTCCTCAATGATCTATTGATGTACTAATTGAGAAAATATTGTAAAAATAATGATAAAAATAATAATGATGATATATAATTTGCACTTTTGCTGTAACTTTTGACTTTTAAATATATATTTTTTTGTTTTTATTTTTATTTATATATTTTTTTTATCATCATTGTTATTTCTACACTACAATTATTGGGCTTTCCTCGTCACATTCAAAATTTAAACAATAGCACTGATTCACAAAATCGAAGGCAACACGGCAATTTAAAACTATTTTGTTGCTAATTTCCTATCCTTGTGGGTCTCAGTCTCAAGCCATTCCTTGTAAACTTCAGTATGGCCAATCATCCTATATAAATCTTCTTTCCCTGCTATGAACTCATACAAAAGCCATGAATTTTCAACTTCAGCATTAAAATTACTTTTAACAATTCTAATTTCCCTTCAATTTTCAACAATGATTGAAGTCAATTTGAAGAAAATAGAAGGTGTATTTAAAAATATGAATGCCATTCACTGGGAACAAATATCTTGGTCTAAAATTAATACTTTGATGTGTTTTCAAAATATTAAATTGGACCATTCTTTTTTACATCCATGGTTTCTTTTTGGAATGTGAATTTTAGGACATTTAAGATAAATTGCTTTGAGATATGTCCCATGATTGAAGTGTTTGAGGCCATCCTTGGATATCCACGCAATCAACCAATGGCATTACCTATATTGATTTTCAAGATTCAACAAAAGATGCAAATGCTATTTAAACTTTCAAAGCCCGAAGTTCTACAATTGATGAGAGGTGAGAAGATTCTGCTTGGTCCGGTAATTGACTTTTGTGTTTCTCACTTGTCTCCTACCAAGGCATGGGGACGTATGCTTTGTCTATGCTTTCTTGGCCAATTTTTGCTTGTTGCTTCTGATGGTGATAGTGACCCATGAGTATTGGATATTATGGACTAAATGAAAGGAGGCTTGTCGTCGATACCAGTGATCTTAGTTGAGACTTTAGTTGGATTGGGCCAACTTAAATCAAGATTGTCAAAGAGATTGACTGGGAGTCCATTGCTACTTCAAGTAATTACCTAAATTGCACTTTTGGGTTTTCAATTTAGGTCTTTTTTTCTCTTTTTTTATATTGCTCTAATTTTCACCTAGTCTTCCCTTGCGGGTTTTTGGGACTAGCGAGCTATCCTAATTTTTTCTTAGGCCGTCCTTGCGGATTTTTGACCTAAAGGACCCTTCTTTTTTCTTTTTTTTTACTTACAAATTTGGTTTCAAGAGCGTCTTTTCTTGCTCGACACTCCATCTATGAATTTTGCCAGGTATCTACCACGACATCATTCTGCTAGGAAACTACTCCATCATGCTTCTTCATATGCTGACTGGGTTGACTGGATCCACTCACACGCTGAAATCAACATCTATTGGTTAGTACCTTGGTGGACGATTTCTCGTATCACCATTTGGACATACTTGATGTATGTTCCTCTTGCTGCTTTTTGTCGAGGTACTTGTTATGATTATCATCGGCTTGACCATCAGTATGGACCTGAGCCTTGAGATTCTAATTTCACTCCTGATTTGGACATGCCTTGTCTGACAGAAGCCTACTTGGATAGGCTGAAGCAAAGCTGGCCTACATGCTACACTTATCGTCTGCCATAGTTTTTATATTTGTCATTTCTCTAGAAAAAATATTATTAGGATGTAAAAATAATGAAAGTAGTAATAAGAGATGTTTCTTTTCCTTTCATAATTTGTCATCACCTTTTGCTATTGTGTTTATTCATTTTATCCATATTTTGTCAAATACTTAAAATAGTGCCCATGGAACAATTTTAATATTAATTCTATTTTATTAAATTGGGGAACAACCAAACATAAAGCTAGCATACACAAGATCACTCCTGTTGCCAACTAGCCCTTTCGGGTTTTCTAATTGATGATTTTCTCTCTCTTAGCCTTAATTGTTGCCTAGCTCGCCCTTTTGGATTTTTGAAACTAGCGGACTCCTCTAACTTTTACCTAGGTCACCCTTTTTGGGTTTTCAACCTTGCGAGCTCTTTTTCTTCTTTTTTTTATACATAAAACCTCTTCAATCTGTCAATGTTCACTGGCTCACTAAACTCATTCCCATCCATGTCTGATAACTTAATTGCACCCTTGTTCATGACTTGTTTCACAACATATCCCCTTCCCAGCTAGGTCTAAATTTCCCTCTTGAATAAGATATATTAGGCTTACATTGTTATAACACAAAATCCCTGACTTTGAGTTTTCTGATCTTAACCCTTCTATTATAGGCTCGAGCTATCCTCCTTTGATACAATTGATGATGATACAGTGCTTTTAACCTTCTCTTCTCTAGTAAAGCTAACCATGTGTATCTTCTCACTACCCATTCCATCTCAGGCAGTTCACCTTCCAAGACCACTCTTAATGACTTGATCTCAATTTCAATTGCCAATACTACTTCCATCCCGTAAACCAAAGAGAATGGTGTCATTTCAATCGGCATTTGCACACTTGTTTTGTATCCCCATAAAGGAAAAGGAAGCATCTATGACCAATCCCTGTATGTCTTGGACAAGATCTACTTAATTGTCTTATTGGTTGCTTCTCTGCACCATTGGCTTTTGGTATATAAGAGGAGGATTGATGATGGTGGATTTGGTATTTTGAGAATAAGTCTTTAACTGAACCTTGAAATTGTACCCCATTGTCTTATATCACACTGTGTGAGACCCCATACCTACAGATGAGATTTTTTTTCAATAAACCTAGCCATTTGACTTGCCCCCATTTTGTTGAAAGATTCAGGTTTGACCCATTTTGAAAAATCATCTACTGCTACTATAATAAAACGGTGACCATTTGAGGCTGTCGGATGTATCTCTCCTATGATGTCATCCCCCAAGCTGTGAATGGCTAGGATGAAGACAAGAATGGAATTCTTTAGGAGGCATGTGATTCAAATTACCATATATCTTACATTGCTGGCACTTCTTCACAAACTCAATACAATCTCTCTCCATGGTCAGTCAGTAGTAACCTTGTAACTAGTGCTAAATCACTCATGTGTGGACTGCAACTTCCCGTATGTATTTCTAACATAATATGCTCCACTTCAGGCTTTCTTAAACATCTCAATGCACCCCATCAGGCCATCTTCGATACAACTCTCCATGAAAAGTGATGTATTTTAAGGACCATCAACTTATGGCTCTTCTTTCTTTCTTTGTTGCCCCCAATGGGTATTCCTTCTCTTCCAAAAACCATCTTATAGTGTCATACCACACATCATGGTCTATATCAATTTCCATGATTGTCTCATATTCATAGCAAGGAGTTGATGAACTGGTCAAAATCAGAGGCTTAAGGAATAAATTGATAAGATTTTCCCATACCGAAGCCAATGTGGCTAGGGCATCAACCATCCGGTTTTCTTCTCTTAGTAGGTGTATAAACCTACACTCCTTAAAGTTCTTCTTCATCATGGTCAAGCAATGGTGGTATGGTTTTAGCTTTTCTTCTTTTAACTCCCACTATCCATTTACTTGGGATACTACTAGCAATGAATCGCCAAAGACTTCCACCTTATCCACCTTCATAATTATTAGGGTTTCTAAACTAAAAATACATGCTTCATACTTCACCATATTATTGGTTGCCCTGAATTTTAACTTCTTGGCTAGAGGGATAAGCTCCCCTTTGGGTGATTCTAGTATGACTCCCAAACCTGCTCCTTTCCTATTCACTACTCCGTCAAAATACATTTTCCATCCTTGTACTTCTATGGCCTCTAAATGTTCATCTGGAAATTCTAAGACTACCTCTTTGCTATCCAGTAATGGTTGTTGGGCCAGGAATTCTGCCACTACTCTACCTTTGATTATTTTCCTAGTTACATATTCAATCTCAAATTCTTCCAATATTATCAACCATCGCCCATACTTACCAATCAAAGAGGGTGTCTCCATTAAGTACTTCATTGGATCCAACCTGGAAATTGCTTGCACACTATAAGATTAAAAGTAATGTTGCAACTTTATAGAAGACCAAACCACAGCTATACAAGTCTTTTTAATGATACTATACTTAATTTCATAAGGTAGGACCTTTCTACTCAAATAGTAAACTGCATGCTCAATCCCTGACTCTTCTGCTTGGGCTAGCATGGCTCCTATTGACTTTTCTTCTACTGCTAAGTATAGTAACAAGGGTTTACTGGGTTTAGGTTATTTTAAAATAGGTGGATTCAATAAATACTCCTTTATTCACTCAAAGGCCTTTTAACACTCTTCATTCCATAGGACCGGCTAATTCTTTTTAAGCAATTTGATGATAGGTTCACAGATTGTGGTGAGATTTGCTATAAACCTGCTAATGTATTTTAATCTACCAATGAATCCCCAAACTTCTCTGTCCATCTTAGGGACTGGCAT
Organism: Garcia nutans; assembly: GCA_947685225.1. Classification (NCBI taxonomy): domain Eukaryota; kingdom Viridiplantae; phylum Streptophyta; class Magnoliopsida; order Malpighiales; family Euphorbiaceae; genus Garcia; species Garcia nutans. The sequence continues at coordinate 25,934,321 of CANTUV010000024.1, forward strand.
ATCCCTGATTGCTTTAATTTTGTCAAGGTCAATCTCAATACCATTTGGACCAATCACATGTCCTAGCAATTTGTTTGAGGTAACCCCAAACACACACTTCTTCGGGTTTAGCCTTAGCTTATACTTCAATACTCTATCGAAAAATAATTCTAAGTTTTGGAAGGTTGTTCCCTTGTATCTGATTTCACTATCATATAATCAACATATACTTCGACTTCTTTGTGCATCATGTCATGAAATTATGTGGTGGTGGCCATCCTTTGGTAGGTTACTCCAGCATTCTTTAATCCGAACGGCATCACTCCATAACAAAATATACCCCATGTAGTATTGAAAGAAGTTTTGGCTTTATCCTCTTAGGCCATTAACACTTGGTTGTATCCGGAAAATCCATGTACAAATGAGTGTATTACACTAGAGGCTGCACTATCAATGAGGACATCTATATGGGGTAAAGGAAAATCATCTTTAAGGGAAGCATTAAATCTTTATAGTCTACATTGACCCTAATTCTTCTGTCTTTCTTTGGCACAGGTGCTATATTGGCTAGCCAGTCTGGATAATCAATCACTTTAAAGAACTTTACTTGTTTTTGTTTAATGACCTCTTCTTTAACCAATTCAGTCCATTCAGGTCTTAACCACTTAAGCTTTTGTTTGACAGGTTTCATGTGAGTGTAAGTAGGAATTAGATGTTCTGCTATGTCTCGATTTATTCCAGGCATATCCTCATAAGACCAAGTGAATACTACTTCATATTTTTTTAAATATTTTTTCAAATCTCTCTCTCTCATCAGGAGTAAGGTCGGATGCTATGCTAATATTTTTAGGATTTTTGGTTGTTCCCAAATTTAATGATTGTGTATCAACAGAGTTAATATTAAAGATGCTCATGTAACCACTATTTAAATGTATTCAACCATCAGGAGAAACATCACACAAGTAAGCAAAATCAGACTTTATTTCATTCATTTTGGAAAAGAAAACATCATCATTCTCATACAAAATAGATAAATTAAAATCAAAATCAAAATCATTATCATTATCATTGTTCTCAAAATCATAAAGTAGGACATCTTCAAACTTTTTTTCAACCAGGGCAGCAATCTCCTTTGGAGTTTTCTTGGCTTTTAGTACAGCTTCCTTCTTCTCTTCTGGATTGGGCCCCTTGTCGGCTGGCAAGGTGAGCTCTTTCTTCACTTGTTCCACTATCGTGGCAACATCAACAAAAATTTCAAAACCTGGGATCAACATTCCCATGAACATAATTGGCTTAGGCTTTTCTTGGAGTGGTCCCACATTTGGAGCTTTGACAAAGATCTATTCAAGTGGTGGGAAGATCATCTTCTCATTCTTCTTTGGCTAGACATCTTTGTTGGCTTCTTCATACCCTAACCCTTTCTTGGAAGTTTGAGTTTTGAAATTTAAAATTTTTGTCACACCGTCCTTGCCCTTTCCAATACCAGCTCTGGGAAGGTAGCTCATGTTCTTCATCATGTTCAAGACCTTAGAGTCCACAACTTCATCATCAGAAATTGCAGCTACTTGAAAACCATTGAGAGGCCTATCTACCATTAGAGCATTAACAACCGCATTATCCTCGGCCTCAATGACCACCGTCTCATCTCTGTTAGGGAACTTGATCTTTTGATGAAGGGTGGAAGGAACTCTACCAAGAAGATGGTACCATGGTCATCCCAAAAGTAGAGAAAAAGTAATAGGTATGTCAAAAACAATAAATTCAACAATAGATTCAATTGGACCAACCTTCATAATAGCTTTGAAAGTCCCTTCAGCATGCCTCTTGGTAGTGTCATACGTCCTAATGGTTACCTTGGTTGGGCTTAAATCCCTCATTGACATAGCTAGCTTTGGCAATATTTTAAGTGGACAAACATTTATGATGGACCCATCATCAATCATCACACATTGAGTCCTTTGTCCTTTGATTTCTACTTTGATAAAGAGAGGACAGATGTGATCTCTCCCCTCTTTCGGTAAATCCGCATCTGAGAAAGATACCATTCCCATATTAACTTTGCTCTTCTTTTATATAACTTCACATTTCATTACTCCTTCAACTTTTATGAAGTTAATCAGCTCCTCCGGTGTTATAGAGGTGGAAATTGGCATGATAGCCAAGGCCTTGGCCATAGTTTCACAGTGCTTCTTAGAAGTGGCCAATAAATCCCAAATGCTGACACCTGCTTAGGTTCTTTTTAAATGCTTAAGCACAGTGTCATCTTCCTTGTCTTTATTTCCCACTTCAACTTCCTTTCCTTTATTAGCTTCTACGTCCTTAGGTGGTGGCCTTACATAAGGCTCACAAGATCTAGTTTTCATTACTTCATCTTCTTTGGGCTCAGACTAGGTCCATTCCTCCTTCTTGGGTATAAGATCGTCATCACTATCGCTTGAATCCGAAAACTTATTCACAACATAGATTGCTACTTCTTTACCCACCATAGCTTGTTCAACTTTGCTAAATACCACTTCTTCCTTGGTTGCTTCTCCACCATATCTTGGAAAGAAGATATGATAAAGCTTTCATGCAACCCTCCTCCAATCATAAAGGTCGTCGATGGTGGTACTCTATTGAACCTTGGCAATGGATTTTCTTTGGTGTTTGGCTTGTTAGGCTCGGGCAGCTTCCCATTATCAATCAAATTTTGGATCTCATGCCTCAATCTCACACATCTATCCGTGTCGTGCCCTTGCATTTGATGAAATTGGCAAAATGCCTTAGTGTCAAAATTAGGTGGGAGAGGGTTACGCAAAGGATGAGGATTTAAGGGTTGTAACAATCCCTTCTTTTATAGCTTATTGAGGACCCAAGACAGCAGCTTCCTTAATTCTAAAAGTTGCCTTCTTCCTCCTTGGCCAGTAGCATTAACACCAACTGCCTTTTGCATGCTTTGGATACCAAACTAGTAGTTTCCTTTCTCGTTCCTTCTTGTTGAAAAGCGGTTCTTCTCTCTTTCACACTCTTCAATTTGTAGACCAGCTTTTAAAAGGTCTTTAAAATCCCGAATGAGTGTATGAGACATCCTTTCACGAAGGCTAGGTAACACTCCTCTCATAATCATTCTAATTTGATCAAATTCATCAGGCCTTCTCTTGAGCAAAGCAGCCTTATTCCCCCATCTTTTCACATAGTCCTTAAAATTCTCATTTGGCCTTTGTCTAATGAACTCAACTTCCATTAAGGTAATTTTCATCTCGACATTGTATCCATATTGTTAGATGAAGGCCTTGTATAGCAGATTCCAACTCTTTTGTGTGCCATCATCTAAGGTATGGAACCAATTTTGGATAATAGGGTCCAATGAGAGCATGAAATACCTCAGAGTTTGAGCCTTAGTAGCTTGAGCAGACTGCATAACAATGATATATTGCTTCACATGGAGGTGAGGATTTTTGGTTCCATTAAACTTTGCAAAGGATGGCATCTTGAACTTGTATGGAACTTCTTCATCTAGCTCAAATAATTTTTCAACTTTTGCCATTTCTTCGATTTTCAGCTTCTTTTCAAACTTCTTTTCTAGATCAGCAATCATCTTTCCAACATCTGAAGTTTCAATTTTCTCCACAGCTGATCTTTCAACAACCTTTGACTCTTTCTTCTTGTCTTGAGGATCTTGGAAGTATTGAGCCCAATCATCATCATCAACGATCACCTTATCATCATCAAAGGCCACTTCACCAACTTTAGCCTTCCTCTTATCTTTCTTGGTGCTTGCAAATGCTTCGGCATTGTTCCCAAACATTGTAGTCATTTGATTCTTCATGATCTCAGTTAGGGCCCCCTTTAGTTCTTCCATTTTAGCATTGAGGACGTCATCCACAATTCTTTGAATTTGTTCGGGCTCCATTGCTTTTGGTGAGAAAGTGATTGATTCATTGCTAGATTCTTCATCTTCGGAATAGGTTGGATTGTTGTAAGCTTTTGAACTGTTATAATCCAGGGCTGTGAGCTAGAAAGGATTAATGATATGTGATGTGATGCATGTACGCTTGTATGCACAAACAATAAACAAACAAGGATAAATAGGACATTCCTTCCCACCTTATAACTTCCACACACGGATAGCGAGTCTCTTTTCCTAGGTATATGGTTAACAAAATACCAACATGGGGTATCTTGTTGTCGAATATTTCTCTCGGACGTTTTAACCAATAGTTATATTTTCAAAATTGGAAATCAGTTTATAATAATTCCCATTAATTAGGCTTTAATCCATCCAATCTACTAAAGCAGCTTTTAGGTTATATTGGATTAAAACTAAATTAAGAGGTTTATTATACATAAATTTCTCACTTAAAAAAAGTAACTAATGATTCATGCCAAAAACAAGCCCATGATTAATAATTCTTAGTATAAAATAGGCTCACAATTGATTTTTGGTATTTCATAATTGACCTAAATATTTGTAAGTTCTTTCAAAAGGTTATGAAAATAATTTTGTTTCAAAGCCCTTTATAAAAAGATTTTAGAAAAAAATGGATCTTGGGCTTAGTATTTGGGTCACGAGAAAAGAATTTTTGATTTATTTTTTAGAAAAGTTTTATGTCCTAAGATCTTCTTGAAAAGTTTTGAAAATAGCTTTGATCTTTTGGATTTTAAAGAAAAATTTATTTTGAGCTTACAATATATTTAGGTCATATTAGAAAAAGAATAAACCAAATAAGCCATGATTTAAGCCAAGATAAATTAACCATAGTCAAATAATAAGCATTTGGGGTAAAAACTTAAGGAAAGTAACTAGGCCAATTACATGAGCTTTGGCCTTTGGGTTGAAAAGGCTTAGGTTTCCATAGCAAGGATATACCAAAAGGTACAAGGCTATGAGTAGTTATGCCTTGCTCGATCTCCATACCTTGAGTGAAAGTATGGTATTCCTTACATAACACAACACGGGTAATATGGGCATCCTAACTCACGCACATGATGCAATCTAATATGATGCAATGGATAATATCATGATAAGAAAGAATAGAATAATATAAAGACCAATGGAATTAACTTCTCTTATCCCCAGTGGAGTCGCCATTGTAAGCTAGGATTTTAACTCCCAGTGGAATGGTTCTTGCAACTTCGGCACTATTTAGGCTCGAGGCCTTAGAGAACATGTGCCTAAGCCCAGTGAAAATTGAGTCGCCACCCAGACGGACTGGAAAAAAGAAAGGGGTGGATGACTCAATTCTTAAGAAATCCCCAACCCCCTAATGGGTTTAAAAAGTTGGGTATGTGTGGGGATGGTGAGAAATAGTCCAGCAACCCCACAATGCTCGATTCATTGGAATCGGCCTCCTTTGCAGGTCTTAATATTATAAAATTCTTAAATATAACGATATTATCCATACTACATATGATCATAAGAATAAATAAATACTTTATTTAAATCACAACAATGTCCAAACAAAATAAATAAATGGACACCCATCCAAGGATGGAAACATGTCCTTACATCATCCATGTCTAAAACTGAATAGGACACCCACTCAAAAGGTGGAAATGTGTCTTTTACATTGGTCAAAAAAACTTTAAAATAAAATAAATTACATGATGCTTACGACATGAGGTACCCAAAACATGAAAACATACCTCTTAAAACATTCTGAATAAAAACAAATCAATAAAAATAGCCAACCATTCATTATAAATAAATAATTCATCAAAAACACCAAACATCAATCAAAATATATAATAAACATTTATCTAATTTAAATAAAATAGTAAGTATATAAATTTAGGGTTCATGCATCAATTTAGGTTTTTTGGTTTCATGTTTAACAATTAGGGTCTTGAAATTTAGTTTACTGGATTAAACAATTTGAGAAATATTTAATATAAAAGAAGTAATATAACTACTGGATTTTTTAAAATTTAAGGTTTGAAATAATTTAGGGTTTGAATCTAAGGAATGGATGCTTTGGATTTAGGGTTTCAGAAGTTGTGTGAAAATAATAGTAAATTTTATGTTTTGAATAAATCATATTGAAGATCATGAAAATTGGATTTTAAATTTAGGTATTTGGGAAGAATAGGCTAATGTGATTTCAGAAAAATAGGTTTGGTTAGGGTTTTAAGAAAACAAATTATTGTTTTATGGTTTTAGAAAAGTGTAATTAGGGTTTTAGATTTTAAAAATATGTTTTACAGCTATTAAGATATTAGGGTTTTGAAAAAATAGTTTTTAGGGTTTTAAATAGAGTTTAGATGGTAAGTAGAATAATTGATCAAATAACAAAAACATCATCTATTGTATGTTTAAACAATTGATCAATTGAATGATGAAGCTACTGTAAACAAAAATGAGTAAATAGAAACTCAAACCTTCGTTGTTGGTTCCACCACAACTTCAATTCTGGTTGAACAATAACCAAAGATAGAGTATGTTGCCTTTAATGGATTTCCTTCTTGCTTGCTGACTTCCTCTTGCTTTTTCAAGTCTATGATTCTCAATCTATTCTCCAAAAGTATGATCCTTTTAAATGAGCAAAGTCTAAAGTCTCAAGATCAAAAGTCTGAATAATTGCTAAAAGTCCATTTTCTATGTGTTTTGACGTGGTATTTATAAGAAAAAATCAAAACCTAATACTAATTAGTTAAGAAAATAAAAACTTTTTAGGAAACAAAATTAAAAACCAAAACCAAGTAGAATAGGGTTTCAAAAAAAATTACGCTGGCAAAAATTACGCTGGCAAAAATTGTTGCAGGGCGCGAGGGCTGGGTGTAGGGTAGGCGGGGGCTGGCGAGGGCCACTGGCCAGTTTGTCATAGGAAAAAACCTGTGACAAATTGGCCATGGCCCAAGCTAATTTTTGCCAGCGACAAAAAATTTTGTTGCCGATTCTGCCTCTCATCGATTTCTATTTTCAATTTTATTTTTTACCTTTTCTTCTTTTTTATTTTTTTCAATTAAAAATAAATACTATAAGTAATAAATATTATTAAAAATAGCAAAAAAAATTATTTTTCACTGTTTAAAAATATTAGACTGGACTAGGTCAAAAATTAGGGGCCTACGGGAGGTCTTGGAATCGAAACGAGGGAAGCGACCCTTGACTTGGGCCAAATAAACAAATCATGTTGTGGAACCATAAGGGGAAATAGTACTGTAGTAGACCCTTGATGTGGGCTGGGTGAAAAGATTGAGTTGTAAGCCCAGGGCTATTGGGATGTTATAGTTAAAAAGGTGCCTTTTTAGCTGTAACATCCCAACGGCCCTGAGCTTACGACTTAGTCTTTTCACCCAGCCCACTTCAATGGACTGCTATAGTACTGCTTCCCCTCATGGTTCCACAGCAAGACTTGTTTATTTGGCCCAAGTCAAGGGTCACCTCCCTCGTTTCAATCCCAAGACCTCCTTAAGAGAATCTTTATCCCGAAATGAGTACCATTTCTTCTAATAGAAGAATTGGTACTCATTTCGGGATAAAGACTCTCTTAAGGAGGTCTTACTATCGAAATGAGGGAGGCGTCTTGACTTGGGCCAAATAAACAAATTCTGCCATGAAACTGTGAGGGAAAGTGGTACTGTAGCAGTCCCTTGAGGCGGGCTGGTGAAAAGACCAAGTCATAAGCCCAGGGCGGTTGGGATGTTACAATTTATATAATATATAAGATGGAAAAATTGGGAAATGACCTAAGTATATGTCATGGGATTGAGAAATGATAGTATTCCATGAAATGTGATAAATGTTAAATTTATATAGATTGTGTGTAAATGAGGAATTGAGTATAATTGTGTGATTATGTGTATATATGAATATGATATGTGTTATGAGATATCCAATAAGGACACAGTTGTAATATATAAGAAAATGTGAAAAGTAAGTCACATTATGAGTGTGACTTAAGGATGTTTATATGGATGATTTAAAAATATGAAAAATGTTTAAAATTTGAAATAAAATGAAAGGTGATCATGATAAGGTTGATCACATGGATATTATTACAATGTGATGTAATGTGAAGGTGATTCAGAATTGAGTTGATTTTTCAAAGATGTGAAAAAGTTTTATTGTGTGTTTGTTACCCTATACAATTACTTGTCCAGTGATATTGAGAATGATATTTCATCCATTGATAGACCTAAGTGAGACTAAGTCTTGATCTGAGCAGAGCTAGGTCATGTGATGAGATTGAGATTGACAATGGACCCGAGTAGAGCTGGGTCGTGAAATTCATTGTGATAACTGGATTTCATAATTATATAGGTGAGTTAGGCCCAAAGTGTATGTGTGTGGAAATGTTCTATGTGTAAGAGTGATAAATTGAAAGTAAAGATGTTGCATGAGTACTGTTATGGGAAAGTATAATTGAATGTGATATATATAATGCATTTTAGATTTTGTACTACTAAGATGTATAGCTTAGCGCAGTTGTTTGAATTCTGCAGGTAAGAGGATTGTTGATACGAGAGATGCAAATTGTTGGTGATTTTTGGAGTTTGAGGGTGCCAAGAGACCAATTGAACCAACATCATTCATGTATATTTGTGTTTTGTATTATGTTTTTTGTGTTAATGTAAATTGTACCTGTAGGCCATTAATTTTTGACCCAGTCTGGTCCAATATTTTTTATATAGTCCAAAATAATTTTTATGGTATTTTAATTAAATAATATTTATTTTAGTATTTATTATTTATAATTTTTAATAAAATAAAAAAGGTAATATTAGTAAAGTTAAAAAAATAAAAAAAATAAAAATTGTCGACGAAATATTTTCGTCGCTGCAGGAAATTCCTGAGGCGAATTGGCTGGCCCGTGCCAGCTCTCACAATTTTCATAGCCCGCAGCAATTTTTGCCAGTGCAAATTTTTTTTAGTGCAGTTTTTTTTTGAAACAGAATTCTATTTGGTTTTGATTTCTTTTCCCAAATGATTTTAATTTTCTTAGACAACTAGAATTAGGTTTGGATTTTTTTTCTATAAATACCATATTAAAACACTTCAGAAAGGGATCGGGATCTGGACTTGGGACTTCTGACTTTGGAGGACGAAACTTAGAACCAAACTTGGGACCTTAAAATTTTTTCAGCCAAAAGAAAACCCTGGCAAGCAAGAAAAAATTCAAGAGACAGCATCCAAAGGAAGTAATCATCTCCAGATTGCTTTGCTCAACCAAAATCAAATTTGAAGTAGGCAACAGCTATGTTCAATCTCTTCAAATTTGGTGGAGTCTTCAAATGTAGGTGAATTGCTCAAACTTCTATTTATTCAATCATTAATCATCTTCATCTTTTAAGCCATCTTTACACTGCCTTAGTTATTTAATTCTTCCTTCAATCTAGTTTAGGCAGTAGCATAAATTAATTCATACAATACTTAAGATCTTAATTAAAGTAAATAATATAATCATTCAACACAAATCAAATTTCAAAAACCCTAAGTTATTCAAACCCTAAATCTTAATTAATTTTGTTTCCAAACTTTCATAGTAGCTATTTTGTTATAATTTTATTCAATGAGTTATTTTAATCTTTTAGCAATAAATTTGGCTTTCTATATTTGTTTTCATCCAAAAATACATAAGTAGTTGATATAGTTAATATTAAAAGCACACTCAACTTTGATTATGGTAAAGCATCAAATTCTAAATTCGAAATCATCATCCACAGAATTGAGATTTCAAACTATAAAACCCTAATTTCTTAACCGTAAAACCCTAAAACTTTAATAGCCTTAAAACATGTTTTCCAAATCTAAAATCCTAATTACACCTTTCTAAAAACCAAAACAACAAACTGTTTGCTTAAAACCCTAATCAAACCTATTTTTTAAATCCCAGTAGCATTATTTTCATAAAAATATCCCCTAAATCTTTTAAACATCCAGTAGCTATGTTATTACTTCAAAATATTTCTCAACTAATTAAACTAGTATATGCAAAATCCTAGTTATTAAACATAAAACCCTAAAAACCCTAATTGATGCATGAACCTCTAAAGTTAATATATTACTGTTCTATTTAAATTGGATGAATGTTTATTATATATTTTGATTGATGTTTGATATCTTTGATGAATGATTTATTTATGATGAATGGTTGTTTACTTTTATTGATTTATTTTGATTTCAAAACATTGTAAGAGGTATGTTTCCATATTTTGGGTACCTCATGTTGTGAGCATCATGTAATTCATTTTATCTTAAAATTTTTGGACCAATGTAAAGGACACGTTTCCACCTTCCGATGGGTGTCCTATTTAGTTTTAGACATGGGCGTTGTAAGGACATGCTTTCATCCTCGGATGGGTGTCCATTTATTTCCTTTGTTTGGACATTATTTTGATTTTAATATAATGATGTTTTATTTTAATTGTTGCATGTAATATGGATAATATTGTTATACTTAAGAATTGTATAATATTAAAACCTGCAAAGGAGGCCGGTTCCAATGAACCCGGCATTATGGGGGTGCTGGGCCTTTTCTCACCTTCCCCACGCATACCCAACTTTTTGAACCCATTAGGGGGTTGGGGATTCCTTAGGAATCGAGCCATCCACCCCTTTCTTTTCCCAGCCCGTCTTAGGCCCATGTTCTCTAAGACCCTAAGCCTAAACAGTGCCAAAGTCACAAGAACCATTCCACGGGGAGTGGGGGAAAAAATTCCCACTCACAGTTGCGACTCCACTTGGGATAAGAGAAGTTGATTTCGTTGGTCTTTTTATTATTCTATTCTTTTTTTATAATGATATTATCCATTGCATCATTTAAATTCCATCATGTGCGTGAGTTAGGACGCCCGTGTTACTTGTATTATGTTATGTAAGGGATACTATACTTTCACTCAAGGTATGGCATAACCACTTATAGCCTTGTATCATTTTGTAGACCCTTAATTTTTGACCCTTTCAAATCCGATAGTCCAAAATAATTTTTATGGTGTTTTATTTATTTTAATAATATTTTAATTACTAATAATATTTAATAGTTATTTTTAATAAAAATAAAAATATAAAAAATAAAAAAAATAAAAAATCAGACGGATCGGCGAGCGTCATGTGGCAGCCCATTTTGCCGGAGAAATTATCTGCGGTGAATTGGGCAGTCCCCAAGTCACTGCAGATAACAATCTGCGGGGAATTGGGCAGTGCCCAATTCGCCGCAGCTGGGCTTACCCAGTTCTGCAACGAACTAGCTTCCCCAGCTAGCCCACCGCGCCCATTTGTGCCAGCGTAGGCCACGGGCTCGACAGCCAGCGTGCTGCCAATTTTTTGACCAAAACTTATTTTACCCGGTTTTCTAATTTTTCCTAAGCAATTGGTATTTCCTTATTAAAATAGGATTGGGACTCTTTATTTTCTCATAAATACTAACATTAAACACACGAAAAAAAAATCTAGAGGAAGGCAATCAAAGAGCGTTAAGGGAGATTGAAAACAGCAAAGTAGAAAGCGCAAAAAGAAAAAAAAAAGCAGCAACAAGTATCAATCATCAATCAACAATCCATCAAGGGTAGCGACGCTACCTTTGTTCATTGTTCATCCAGAAGTCAATTGTGGAGCAACCAACGAACGAAGGTTTGAATCTCTATTTTCTTTGTTTATATTTACAGTAGCTTCATCAAGTTAGATTAATTGTTTCATCATACAATTTGTTCTTTTGTTTCCAAAACTTTTAAACCCTGAATTATTCTATTAAAGTCTCACAAATCTAATTATTTTTGAAAATCTCAATTTATCTCCAGAATCAATGTTTCTTCTAAAAAGATAAATCAAAACCTTAATTTATTTTAAAGCTTGTCACCCATAACCCTTTCCCTAAACTATTCTACCTAAAGCCACAAAAACCCTAACTATCCAAAACCCTAGTTTCCTAAAACCTTAATTCCCAAACCTCAATTCCAAAAACCATAAACCTAAGTTTGAAAATAGTTTAATTATTAAAATTGATCCAATAAGCCAAATTTCTAAACTCTAACTCTATTAAACTCTAAGAACCAAACCCTAATTTGCCTTATATTTCCTAAAATCCCAAAATAGCTTTTCAATTTTCAAAACCCTAAATTATTTTCTTAAATTCTTAAATTCAAAGTTGCTTTATTGAATTCTAATTTGTTTTGCAAATATCCAGTAACCCTAAAAATTAACTTTCAAACCTTAGATCCCAAATTCTTAAGTTCTTCTTCCGGAACCATAAATTATTCTTCAAACAAACCCTAAAGTGCTTTATTTTTCAAAAAACCCTAAAACCTTATTTCCTCAAATCGTGAGTCCTAAACCCTAAAATCTTAATGCCCTTAAAACATGTTTTTCAAATCTAAAACCCTAATTACATCTTTCTAAAAATCAAAACAACAATATGTTTGCTTTAAACCGAAATCAAACCTATTTTTTAAAACACAGTAGCATTATTTTCATAAAAACATCCAAAACCTTAAATCTTTTAAACATCCAGTAGCTATGTTATTACCTGAAAATATTTCTCAACTAATTAAACTAGTATATGCAAAACCCTAGTTATTGAACATAAAACCCTAGAAACCCTAATTAATACATGAGCCCTAAATTTATATATTTATTGCTTTTTATTTAATTTTAGATTTGATTATATATATTTGATTATATGTTTTAATGGTTGATTTATTTAATTTCAATGCTTGATTTATTTAATTTATCATGGATGGATATTTTCTTTATTATTATGATTATTATTTATTTGTTTTGGTATTATTGTAAGAGGTATGTTTCCACTTTGTGGGTACCTCATTAATTAATTAATTTTCATGTAATTTAAATTGCTTTTATATTTTGGACCAATGTAAAGGACATGTTTCCACCTTTTGGTGGGTCTCCTATTTAGATTAGACATGGATGATGTAAGAACATGTTTCCATCCTCGGATGAGTGTCCATTTATTTGCTTTGTTTGGACACTGCTTTAATTTTAATATAATGATGCTTTATTTTAATTGTTCCATGTAATATGGATAATATTGTTATACTTAAGAATTTTATAATATTAAGACTTGCAAAGGAGGTCAGTTCCAATGAACTAGGCATTGTGGGGGGTGCCGGGCCATTTCTCACCTTCCCCACACGTACCCAACTTTTCAAACCCATTAGGGGGTTGGGGATTCCTTAGGAATTGAGTCATCACCCCTTTCTTTCTTTTGTCCCATCCGGGTGGCGACTCCATTTTCTCCAGGCTTAGGCCCGTGTTCTCTAAGGCCCCAAGCGTAAATAGAACCGAAGTCGCAAGAACCATTCCACCAGGAGTGGGAACAAAAATCTCCGCTCACACATTTGGTATATACTTGCTATGGGAACCTAAGCCTTTTAACCCAAAGACTAAAGCTCATGTAATTGACCTAGTTACTTTTCTTAGGTTTTACCTCAAATGCTTTTTGTTTGACTATGGTTAATTTGTCTTGGCTTAAATCATAGCTTATTTGGTTTGTTCTTTTTTCTAATATAACCTAATTACATTGTGAGCTCAAATAAATTTTTCTTTAAAGTCCAAAAACCAAAGCTATTTTAAAAACTTTTCAAGATGGTCTTTGAACATAAAACTTTTCTAAAAACAAATCAAAAATTCTTTTGCTCATGACCCAAATACTAAGACCATTTTTTCTAAAATCTTTTTACAATGGGCTTAAAACAAAAATATTTTCAACCTTTAAAAGAGCTCACAAATATTTAGGTTAATTATGAAATACCAAAAATCAATTGTGATCCTAGTTTATACTAATAGTTATTAATCATGGGCTTGTTTTTGGCATGAATCATTAGTTACTTTTTCAAGTAAGAAATCTATTTATAATGAACCTCTTAATTTAGTTTTAATCCAATATAGCATAAAAGCTACTTTAGTTGGTTGAATGGATTAAAACTTAATTAATGGGAATTATCATGGACTGATTTCCATTTTTGAAAATAAAACTATTGGTTGAAATTTCCGAGGGAACATTTCAAAAATAAAATATCCCATGTTGGTATTTTTGTTAACCATATTTCCTAGGAAAAGAGACTCACCATTCGTGTGTGGATGTCATAAGGTTGGAAGGAATGTCCTACTTATCTTTGTCTATTGTTTGTGCATACATGCATACATTTGCATCTCATATCATTGATCCTTTCTGGCTCATTGCCCTGGATTACGACAGTTCAAAAGCTTACGATAATTCGACCTACGCTGGAGATGAAGAATCTAGTAGCAACTCAATCACTTGCTCACCAAAAGTAATGGAGCCCGAACAAATTCAAGGAATGGTGGACGACGCTTTCAATGCCAAGATGGAAGAAATAAAAGAGGCCCTAGCTGAGACCATGAAGAACCAATTGGCTACAATTTAAAAAAATAATGCCGAAGCATCTGCTAGCACTAAGAAGATAAAGGACAAGGGGAAGGATAAAGTTGGTGAAGTGGTTTTTGATGATGACAAGGTGATCATTGATGATGATGATGATTGGGTTCAATGCTTCCAAGATCCTCAAGACAAGAAGAAAGAACCAAAGATTGTTGAAAGATCAGCTATGGAGAAAACTAAAACTTTTGATAATGAAAAGTTTATTGCGAACATGGAAAAGAAATTTGAGAAGAAGATGAAAATAGAAGAAATGTCCGTAGTTGACAAATTATTTGAGCTAGATGAAGAAGTTCCATACAAGTTCAAGTTGCCATCCTTTGCAAAGTTTAATGGAACTGAAAATCCTCACCTCCATGTGAAGCAGTATATCACTGCTATGCAGTCTGCTCGAGCTACTAAGGCTCAAACTCTAAGGTACTTTATGCTCTCATTGGATCTTGTTATCCAATACTGGTTCAATACCTTAGATGATGGCACGCAAAAGAGTTGGGATATGCTATAAAGGGCCTTCATGCAACAATATGGATACAATGTTGAGATGGAAGTTACCTTAATGGAAGTTGAGTCCATTAGACAAAGGCCAAATGAAAATTTTATGGACTATGTGAAAAGATGGAGAAATAAGGCCCCTTTGCTTAAGAAGAGGCCCGATGAATCTAATCAAATAAGAATAATTATGAGAGGGGTGTTGCCTAGTCTTCGTGAAAGGATGTCTCATACACTCATCCGTGATTTCAAAGATCTCCTCCTAACTGGTATGCAAATTGAAGAATGGGAAAGAGAGAAGAACCATTTTTCAACAAGAAGGAATGAGAAAGGAAACTATCAGTCTGGTAACCAAGGCATGCAAAAGGCAATTGGTGTTAATGCTACTAGCCAAGGAACAAGAAGACAGTTTTCAGAATTGGGGAAACCGCTGTCTTGGGTTCTCAATAAGCTTCAAAGGAAGGGATTGTTATAACCCTTAAATCCTCGTCCTTTGCCTAACCCTCTCCCACCTAATTTCAAAACTAAGGCATTTTGTTAATTTCATCAAATGCAAGGACATGACACGGATAGATGTGTGAGGTTGAGGCATTAGATCCAAAATTTGATTGCTAGTGGAAAGCTACCCGAGCCCAATAAGCCGAACACCAATGACAATCCATTACCAAGGTTCAATAGAGTTCCACCATCGGCAACCTTCATGATTGTAGAAGGTTTACATAAAAGTTTTGTCATGTCTTCTTTCTAAGATGTGGGTGGAGAAGCAACCACGAAAGAAGAGGTATTTAGCAAAATTGAACAAGCTATGGTGGGTAAAGAAGTAGCAATTTGTGTTGTGAATGGTTTTTGGGATTCAAGCGATAGTGATGACATTCTTGTACCCAAGAAGGAGGAATGGACTTGGTCCAAGCCCGAAGAAGATGAAGTAATGAACACTAGATCTAGTAAGCCTTATGCAAGGCCACCACCAAAGAAGGTAGAAGTTAATAAAGGAAAGGAAGCTAAAGTAGGGAACAAAGAAGAGGAAGATGATACGGTGCTCAAGTAATTGAAAAGAACTCAAGCTAGTGTTAGCATTTGGGATTTATTGGCTACTTCAAAAAAGCACCGAGAAACTATGGCCAAGGACTTGGCCAACATGCCAATTTCCACCTCCACAACACCGGAGGAGCTGATCAACTTCATAAAAATTGAAGGAGTAATGAAATGTGAAGATATTCAAGAGAAGAGCGAAGTTAATATGGGATCGGTATCTTTCTCAGATGCGGATTTACCGGAAGAGGGGAGAGATCACATCCGTCCTCTCTTTGTCAAAATAGAAATCAAAGGGAAAAGGACTCCATGTGTAATGGTTGATGATGGGTTCACCATAAATGTTTGTCCACTTAAAATATTGCCAAAGCTAGCCATGTCAATAAGGGATCTAAACCCAATCGAGGCAACCATTTGAGCTTATGGCAACACCAAGAGAGATGCCGAAGGAACTTTCAAAGCTGCTGTCAAGGTTGATCCAATTGAATTTATTGTTGAATTTGTTGTTTTGGACATACCTGTTACCATTGCCTTACTCTTGGGATGACCATGATTTCATCCTCTTGGTGGAGTTCCTTCCACCCTTCATCAAAAGATCAAGTTCCCCAACAGAGATGAGACAGTGGTCATCGAGGCCGAAGATAATGAGGTTGTTAATGCTCTTATGATTGAGAGGTCTCTCAATGGTTTCCAAGTAGCTATAATTTCTGATGATGAAGTAGTTGATTCTAAGATCTTGAATATGATGAAAAACATGAGCTATCTTCCCAGAGATGGTCTTAGAAAGGGCAAGGCCGGTTTGAGAAAGCTTCCAGATTTAAAACTCAAACTTCCAAGAAAGGGTTAGGGTATGATGAAGTCAACAAAGATGTCCAGCCAAAGAAGAAGGAGAAGATGAACTACCCGCCACTTGAAAAAATCTTTGTCAAAGCTCCAGACATGGGACCACTCCAAGGAAAGCCCGAGTCAGTCATGTTCATGGGAAAGTTGATCTCGGGTTTTGAAATTTTTGCTGATGTTGTCGAGCTAGTGGAGCAAGTGAAGAAAGGGCTCACCTTGCCAGCCGACAAGGAGCCCAAGCCAGAAGAAAAGAAGGAAGCTATCCTGAAAGCCGAGAAGACTCAGAAGAGAAATTTGAAGATATTCTGCTTTATGATTTTGATTTTGATTTTAATTTGTCTACTTTGTATGAGAATGATGATGTTTTCTTTTTCCAAGATGAATACAATAAAGTCTAATTTTGTTTACTTGTGTGATGTTTCTCCTGATGGTTGCATACGTTCAAATAGCGGTTACATGAGCATCTTTAATATTAACTCTGTTGATACACAATCATTAAATTAGGGAACAACCAAAAATCCAAAAAACATTAGCATAGCATCCGGCCTTACTCCTGATGAGAGAGAGAGATTTGAAAAAATATTTAAAAAATATGAAGAAGTATTTGCTTGGTCTTCTGAGGATATGCCTGGAATAGATCGAGACATAGCCGAACATCTCATTCCTACTTACACTCATATTAAGCCTGTCAAATAAAAGCTTAGGCATTTGAGGCCGAAATGGGCTGAATTTTTTTAAAGAAGAGGTCACTAAACAAATACAAGTAAAGTTTCTTGAAGAGATAAAATATCCAGATTGGCTAGCCAACATAGTACCCATGCCAAAGAAAGATGGAAGAATTAGGGTCTGTGTCGACTATAGAGATTTAAACAAGGCTTCCCCTAAAGATGATTTTCCTTTATCCCAAATAGATGTCCTCATTGATAGTGCAACCTCTAGTGTGCTACATTCATTTGTAGATGGATTTTTCGGATACAACCAAGTGTTAATGGCCGAAGAGGATAAAGTCAAAACTGCTTTCATTACTACATGGGATATATTTTGTTATAGGGTGATGTCGTTCGGCTTAAAGAATGCTGGAGCAACCTACCAAAGGATGGCTACCACATTATTTCATGACATGATGCACAAAGAAGTCGAAGTATATGTTGATGATATGATGGTGAAATCGGATACAAGGGAACAACACTTCCAAAACTTAGAATTATTCTTCGATAGAGCATTGAAATATAAGCTAAGATTAAACCCGAAGAAGTGTGTGTTCGGGGTTACCTCAGGTGAATTGTTGGGACATGTAATTGGTCCAAAATGGAATTGAGATTGACCCTGATAAAGTTAAAGAAATCAAGGATATGCCAGCCCCTAAGACACAGAGAGAAGTTTGGGGATTCATTGGTAAATTACAATACATTACCAGGTTTATAGCAAAGCTCACAATAATCTGTTAGCCTATCTTCAAGATGCTCATGAAGAATCAGCTAGTCCTGTGGAATGAAGAGTGTCAAAAGGCCTTTGAGCGAATAAAGGAGTATCCACTAAATCCACCTATTTTGAAACCACCTAAACCCGGTAAACCCCTATTACTATACTTAGCAGTAGAAGAAGAGTCAGTACGAGCTATGCTAGCCTAAGCAGATGAGTCAGGGATTGAGCACGCAGTTTACTATTTAAGTAGAAAGCTTCTACCTTATGAAATTAAGTATAGTATCATTGAAAAGACCTGTATAGCTGTGGTTTGGTCTTCTAAGAAGTTATGGCATTATTTTCAATCTTATAGTGTGCAAGCAATTTCCAGTTTGGATCCAATGAGTACTTAAGGGAGACACCCTTTTTGATTGGGAAGTATGGGCGATGGTTGATAATATTGGAAGAATATGAGATTGAGTATGTAACCAGGAAAACAATCAAATGTAGAGTAGTGGGAGAATTTCTGGCCCTACAACCATTATTGGATAGCAAAGAGGTAGTCTTGGAATTTTCAGATGAACATTTAGAGGCCATTGAAGTACAAGGATGGAAAATGTATTTTGATGGAGCAGTGAATAGGAAAGGAGTAGGTTTGGGAGTCATACTAGAATCGCCCGAAGGGGAACTTATCCTTTCAGCTAAAAAGTTGAAATTTAGGGCAACCAATAATATGGTGGAGTACAAAGCATGTATCTTTGGTTTGGAAACCCTAATGATTATAAAGGTGGATAAGGTGGAAGTTTTTGGCGATTCATTGCTAGTAGTATCCCAAGTAAATGGAGAGTGGGAGTTGAAAGAAGAAAAATTAAAACCATACCACCATTACTTGATCATGATGAAGAAGAACTTTAAGGAGTATAGGTTTATACAGGTACCAAGAGAAGAAAACTAGATGGCTGATGCCCTAGCCACACTGGCTTCGGTATGGGAAAATCATGTCATCTTATTCCTCAAGCCTCTAATTTTGACCATCTCATTAACTCCTTGCTATGAATATGAGACAATCAAGGAAATTGATATAGACCATGATGCATGGTATGATACTATAAGACAGTTTTTAGAGGAAAGGGAATGCCCGTTGGGGGCAACAAAGAAAGAAAGAAGAGCCATAAGGCGGTGGTCCTTACAATACATCAAAGATGGCCTAATGGGGTGCACTTGAGGTGCTTGAGGAAGCCTAAAGTGGAGCATATCATGTCAGAAATACACGTAGGAAGTTGCAGTCCACACATGAGTGGTTTAGCCCTAGTTAAAAAGATAATTCGACAAGGTTACTACTGGGTGACCATGGAGAGAGATTATATTTAGTTTGTAAGGAAGTGACAACAATGTCAGATGTATGGTAATTTGAATCATATGCCTCCTGAATAATTGCATTCTATGTCTTCACCCTGGCCCTTTGCCACTTGGGGTATCGACATTATAGGAGAGATACATCTGACAGCCTCAAAAGGTCACCATTTCATTATAGTAGTAGTAGATTATTTTTCAAAAAGGGTCGAAGATGAATCCTTCAACAAACTGGGGCAATTCAAATGGCTAGATTTATTGAAAAGAACCTCATTTGCAGGTATGGAGTCCCGCACAGTGTGATATCAGATAATGGGGTACAAATTCAAGGAGCAGTTAAGGATTTATTCTCGAAGTACCAAATCCATCATCACTGATCGTCTCTGCGAGCATGGATTTTTGCCCCCACTCCAGGTGGAATGGTTCTTGCAACTTTGGCACTGTTTAGGCTCAGGGCCTTAGAGAACACGGACCTAAGTCCGGAGAAAATGGAGTCACCACCCGGATGGACCGGGAAAAATAAAGGGGTGGATGACTCGATTCCTAAGGAATCTCTAACCCCCCTAATGGGTTTGGAAAGTTGGGTACGTGTGGGGAAGGTGAGAAATGGCCTAGCACCCCCACAACGCCCGGTTCATTGGAACCGACATCCTTTGCAAGTCTTAATATTATAAAATTCTGAAGTATAACAATATCATTCATATTACACACAACAATTGAAATAAAGCATCGTTATATTAAAAATCAAAGCAACGTCCAAACAAAGCAAATAAATGGACACCCATCCAAAGATGGAAACATGCCCTTACATCATCTATGTCTAAGCTAAATAGGACGCCCACCAAAAGGTAGAAACATATCCTTTACATTGGTCCAAAATATAAAAACAATTTAAATTACATAGAACTTAATTAATGAGTTACCCACAAAGTGGAAACATACCTCTTACAACATTTGGAAATCAAAATAAATCGATAAAAGCAAATTACCATTCATCATAAATAAATCATTCATCAAAGATATTAAACATCAATATATAATGAACATTCATCCATGATAAGTCAAATAAATCAAGCATTGGAAATAAATCAAAGCATACAATGAACTACATAATCAAATCTAAAAATAAATCAAGTAAAGATATAGATTGAGATTTACTATTTCTATTTAAAGTTCTTTAATTAATATTTAGGGTTTTGGAATCTTACGATACTATTATTGTTATTTGTTTAGGCTACTGTAAGTTTTAAGAGAATTGAAATGGATTAGGGTTTTATAATTTCAGAAATTAATGAGGTTCTTTGATTAATCAAATTAGGGTTTGAGGGGTAAAATTATGAAATTAGGGGTTGGACACTTTAAAATATTTAGCTTTATAATTATTAGCTACTGGATTATTATTTTGGATTTACTATATTTGGTTTGAATATTTAGGTTTATAAGGTTTTAATGTTTTAAGGATTAGGGTTTATGGTTTTGGGGGAATTAGGGTTTAAGAAAACTTAGGGTTTAGATTAACTAGTTTGGGGTTTACTGTCTTGCTTTTGGAATTGAAGAAAATAGTTTAGAGTTTTATAAAGTAATTGTGATTTTTATAAACTATAAAGTGAGTTTAGAGTTTGGATATTTAACAAAACATTTGGAAATTTTGGAAAAGAATTAGAAGAAAACAATTTAGGGTTTTTAAAAGCTTTGGATATAGACAAAAACAATTTAAGGTTTTTTTGGAAACAAAAGAAATGAATTAGGGTTTTTAAGATATTTGGAAACAAAAGAGATCATTTAAGGTTTTTGGAAACAAAAGAAACAAATTAGGGTTTTTAAGATATTTGGAAATAGAAGAGATCATTTAAGGTTTTTGGAAACAAAAGAAACAAATTAGGGTTTTTAAGATATTTGGAAACAGAAGAAATCATTTAAGGTTTTTGGAAACAAAAGAAATGAATTAGGGTTTTTAAGATATTTGGAAATAGAAGAAATCATTTAAGGTTTTTGGAACGAAGATCAAGTCATTACATCTTCAAAGATCAAAGTTTTGTATGTATATTATTATGAATCAAACAAACAAAGCTATGAGTAGTTTATGATTAAGGATCAAACCTGCATAGTTGGTTCCACCAAAATAAACTTCTGGATGAACAAAGACAAAGGCAAGATTGCTTCCATTGATGGCTTGATTGCTTCCTTGCTTATTCCTCTCAAATCTAAAGTTCCACTCCCCAATCCAAGTCCATAGTTCTCTCCATATGTTGTGAAACAAGTCATGAACAAGAGTGCAGTGAAGTTATCATACATGGATGGGAACGAGTTTAGTGAGCCAGTAAACATTGACAGGTTGAAGAAGTTTTATGTATAAAAAAAAGAGAAAAAGAAAAAGAGCTCGCTAGGTTGAAAACCCAAAAAGGGTGGCCTAGGAAAAAGTTAGAGCAGTCCGCTAGTTCTGAAAACCTAAAAGAGCGAGCTAGGCAACAATTAGGGCTAAATAAGAGAAAATCATCAATTAGAAAACCCGAAAGGGCTAGTTAGCAACAGGAGTGATCTTGTGTATGCTGGCTTTATGTTTGGTTGTTCCCCAATTTAATAAAATAAAATTAATATTAAAATTGTTCTATGTGCACTGTTATAAGTATTCGGCCATATATAGATATAAAAAAAATAAACACAATAGCAAAAGGAGTGAATTCAGAACCTCGAGGCTCAATTCCATACTAACGATCAAGTCGGCGAGGATCATAGCAAGTACCTCGACAAAGAGCTGCAAGAGTGTTGTGCTCAAATTAAGTACTACTATAAAGTGTCACTCGCAAGTATACGAGGTAGTTGTAGCAAAGGTGATCGCCCCAAGGTAGTCTCACAAATAAGCTAGATGAACTAATTAATTATCAGGTTGCAAATAACAGATTATAATAAATTTAAATTGCTAACTACTAATGAAAACTGATCGATTGGAGTTTAAAACAATAAAAGTAAACTAAGCTAATATATTGATTTGCTTAATAGAAAGGTCTAGGGTTTGCACTTCTCTACTAACTTATATGTATGAATGGTTATTCCTCTCAACCAATTTAATTTCAAAGATTAGATCTCAAGTAACTTAATTAATCGAATCAAGGTAAAAAGCTCTCGCATTCAAATCTCTTTCAAATAATCTTGTTACAATTGAAATAATCCTTTTCTTAAGTTATATCTCTAATTCACCTAAGTCCCTAATTGAATTGTTCCAGCATTAAACTTCATCTCTCAATCCTTCATCCAATAACTAAAACACATAATTGGTGGCCAATCAATTATATATTAACAGTAATCCATTCAATCAAGGCTAAAGAAATAAATTCAGTTAAGAGCAATAACCAATTCATACAATCAATAGTAGATCCATACAAACCCTAGACTAGATCAAATTAGTTCATAATGATGCTATCAAACATATTCATCTCATTAAAATTCAAAGAAATCAATTTAAACATAATAGAATTCATGAATACAATTCCAATGAACTTAGCAGATAAAGTTTGAGAACAAAACCAGATTACAAACTCCCTTTAATTTCTGAAGAATCTCTTGATCAAATCTTGCTAGAAGAATGTTGCAATGGTAAAAACAAAATTAATCTAATCAGTTTGAATCCAAGTGTAATCAATAATCTCAAAGAAAAATAAAATGGAAAACCCTAAGTTAATTCTCTGACGGCTGATCCAGCTAAGCTCCCATCTTCAAAACCCTAATCGTATAATTTATACAAAACCTCGCTTAAAAATCTGTTCCTTTAGTCCATGGAGTGACACGGCCAGTGGCTTGGCTGTGTCACCTGAATGTGTCCGCTTCTGTTTGATTTTCATCTCTTTTCTTTGGAATGGTAAGTGACATGGCTAAGCTTTGGTGAGCTTGGCCGTGTTTGACAAGTTTGGAGGGACACGACCAGTGACTTGGCCGTGACCTCTGAGTGTGTCACCTTCTAATCTTTTGGTCTTCTTCCTTAGCTTGATATGGGACACGGCCAAGTCTCCTGGCCGTGTCATGTGACACGGCCAGTGGCTTGGCCGTGTCCTCTGAGTGTGTCAGTCACTGCCCAAAAAATTCCTTCCCACTTGGTTCCTTTCTTTTTTCTTTCTCTCTTGTCCTTGGTTTTGCCCTTAACATGGTTCCTTGCATATTAACCTAAACCAAACACTTAAAACAAACTTTAAAGAAGAATCAAATAAACATTAACCAACAACAAATAAACACCAAACTAAAAACTAGAACAAAAATGACATAAACACTGAAATAAATTAAAACTACCAAAATTGATAAAAACACTAAATAAACAGATTAAAACTACCAAAATACCTAAAGAAAACAATAATCATCATAATAAATAAGACACAATTCTATGACAAAAACTAATAAAACAAAGAGGAACATACATCAAGTATGTCCGCATGGTGATACGAGAAATCTTCCACCAAGGCACTAACCAACGGATGTTGACTTCAGCACGTGAGTGGATCCAGTCAACCCAGTCAACATATGAAGAAGCAGGATGGAGTAATTTCCTAGCAGAATGATGTCATGGCAAATATCTGGCAAAATCTATAAATGGAGTATCAAGCAAGCAGAGACACTCCTCAAGCCAAATCTATGAGGAAAAATTAAAAAAAAAAAGGTTCGCTAAGTTAAAAACCCGCAAGGGCAGCTTAGGCAAAAATTAGGACAGCTCGCTAGTTCCAAAAACCCATATGGACGGACTAGGCAAAAATTAGAGCAATATAAAATATAATAAAAGAAGAGGTCCATTAAGTTGAAAACCCGCAAGGGCGGCTTAAGCAAAAATTAGGACAACTCGCTAGTTTTAAAAACCTGCATGTGCGGACTAGGCAAAAATTAGAGCAATAAAAAAAGAAAGAAAAACCTAAATTGAAAACCCAAAAGGGCAGCTTAGGTAATTACCTGAAGCAACAATGGACTCCCAGTCAATTTTATTGGCAATCCCGATTTAAGTTGGTCTAATCCAACTAAGGTCTTGGCAAAGATCATGGGTATCGATGACAAACCTCCTTCCATTTGGTCCATGATATCCAATACTCGTTGATCAATATCGGCATCAGAAGAAACAAGCAAGAATTGACCAAGCAAACATAGACAAAACATACGTCCCCATACCTTAGTAGGAGCCAAATGAGAAAGACAAAAGTCAATTAAGGGACCAAGCAGAATTATCTCGCCTCTCATCAACTGTAGAACTTCGGGCCTTGAAAGTAGAAATAACATATGCATCTTTTGTTGAGTCTTGGAAATTAATATAGGTAATGCCATTTGTTGATTGCTTGGATATCCAGGGATGGCCTCAAATTCTTCAATCAAGGGACATATTTAAAATCCATTAAACTTAAATGTCCTAGAATTTACATTCCAAAAAGAAGCTTGGCATGTAAAAAATAATGGTCCAATTTAACATTTTACAAACACTTCAAAGTATCGATTTTTGACCAAGATATTTGTTTCCAATGAATGGCATTCATATTTTTAAATAGAACTTTTCTTTTCTTCAAATTGAGTTCGGTCATTGTTGACGATAGAAGGAAAATTGGAATTTTTAAAAGGGATTTTTATGTTGAAGTAGAAAATCTCCTGGCTTCTATATGAAATCTTGGCGTGAAAAGAGATATATATATGGGATGATTGTGCTATTCCAAAATTGATAAGGAAAAGTGTGAGATCGAGATGCAAGAGGATAGGGAATTGGCGACGAAAGGTTTTGAGTTGCCACGTTGACTTTGTTTTTGTAAATTAATGATACTGTGGAAATATTAAATGTGAAGAGGAAAGGCCAATAATTGCACCGTATCGATAATAATGATGATAGAAAAAAATAAAAAAAGAGAAAAAAAAGAGTTGCAATAAAAATAAAAATTTTATATCATCATTATTATTTTTATTATTATACTTATTATACAATATTTCCTCAATTGATACAATACTCATACATCACTAAGAATGAGGTGGTGGATCATGATCAAATAAAGGTTTAAAAAAGTCATCACCTATTGAAGAAGGAGGCATATCACCCATCCCGAGTTCGCTCGAACTAGGAGCACCTGAATCTCTATTACCCTGGAATTCAGATCTATAATGGTCCTCATCTGAAGTAGATGAAAGGATCTCATGGTCATTAGCTTGGGGTCCTCTAGATGAAGAAGCACCAGGATCTCTCATCCCCTGAAACTGGAAGTCTCAAAAATCTTACTCTGACTGGTGATACAATATCTCAAAATGGAAAACCTGTTGATGACTAGCAACCAAATCTTCTTGAAGTTTCTTATTCTGTTCCTTAAGCATCCGCTGTGTGCCAGAAAGGAAAAGAGTAAGAGCATACATAATCATGCATACATATAGCATAAATTATAATGGAACAAGAAAACCTACCAGGTAATTCATATCAATGCCCTGTGGATGAGATGGGATCTCCGGTTGATTAGAATGAGCAAATGGAGGAGCAGTAAAAGAAAGTCCAGCCTCATGACCAAATGAGCTAGCAGCCTGCAAAAATCATTAAAAAGTCAAAACAAGTTAAGAAAGAAGTGATTGCAATGGAAAAATGGTAAAAGTTTACCTAAGAAGTGCTAGCCCCGAGATGTGAGACAAACTCCCTTTCCTCTCAATGATACTCCTCTTCATCTCTATCCTAATTTTCCTCGGGAATCTCCCATACACCAACAGGAGATACATCAAAGTTCAAAAGTCCAACTTAAATAAACTGGGTATATGATGCACCCAGTGGATAGAGAAAGGTTCCAACATCATAACCGTGCTGAGCCAAACACCATGCATTCTCCGGCATTGATGTGATATTTAAAGTATACTTCGGGAAATGTATTAGGATCCTCCGTTGCTCAGGACCAAGAAACCACTCATATACTCTCTCTAAGAGAAACCAGCCACTAGACACAGGGCCGGCAATGACTCGGCAGGTATGTTGAAAAGGCAGTGCAGCATTCATGGAGAAAGTCCAGTTCGTCCGCTCTTCCGTGTTCCACTAGGCCAAATTGACCTATAAAATGACATAAGGTAAGTGAAATTTTATATAAATTTTAAACTATACTAATGTTATTTTACCTGGCCCCAGCTTAAGCAACTCCATAGATAGCGTTGGGTGTGCACATGGTGAGAGCCGAAAACTTCTACATGATCTGACAACCAAAAATTTAATCTCGGATGCCCGACTCTCTCTTGGGAAATGCCAGGCACCCTCACAAGATTGTGCTCATATGCCCATATCTACAACAATAATAAAAATCAAATTCATGCAAGAATAAGAATGGAATTGACATTGGTGGAAGAAGAGTACCTCGACAACTGCCATAAAGCCAACAAAAGACTTCTTATTTTTACAAATTTTGTCAAGTCCATGGTAAAGACAGGCAAGGCTAGCTTCACCCCAGTCGTAAAGCGGTACCATACTCATATCAGTAAGGGCCCTCAACATCGACAAATGAATGGAGGATTCGGTGCTGCCTAAAATGGTCTACCCGAGCAAATATAGTAAAAATCCTCGAGCATATTGTTTGTCTATTTCTCTATGAACCCATCCTTCATAGTTCA
The DNA here is from genome assembly GCA_947685225.1 of Garcia nutans. Taxonomy (NCBI): domain Eukaryota; kingdom Viridiplantae; phylum Streptophyta; class Magnoliopsida; order Malpighiales; family Euphorbiaceae; genus Garcia; species Garcia nutans. The sequence continues at coordinate 25,961,335 of CANTUV010000024.1, forward strand.
TCCAATAACTCCTAATTGGTTCAATTTTTATATTGAAAGGCCCTTTAAATGATGGTTTCATATTGATTAATTGTTGGACTTCTTCGAATGTTAGAATATTATTGGTAAGAGGGACCAGAAGGTCATAGTACCGGATAACAGTTATGGCTGTATAATCGAATTGGCTAATGGTCATATCTCCTATAGGTAGGTGAAAAGTATGGGTCGTAGCCATCCACCGCTCTGACAATGCTTGAACTACACTCCTGTCTATCAGACACTCCTCGGATGGTAATTGCAAGATAAATCATTCAAAACTGCAATCTCGGATAATCTGTTTTACCCAAGAAGGTGCTACATCATACCATTGTTATGCTTTATAGACACACCCTCTGCCCCAGATAACGCAACGATCATGCTAACATAGAGCCAGGTAAGTTAACACAAGGTAAGTATATTATCATATCAATACCACTGATTTTTAGACTAAATTTATTTATGTTCTATTTTTAGTCTATCTATTTACTTATTTATTAAATTCTTAAATATATTCATCTAATTAATTTATTTTTCCTAAATCTTTAAAAAAAATAACAAACAACAAAAATAAAAGAAAAAAAATAAAAAAACACATTGTAGACCCCTAATTTTTGACCCAGTCTGGTCCAATATATTTTATTTAGTCCAAAATAATTTTTGTGTTATCTAATATATTTTAATTGGTCCAAAATAATTTTTGTTATCTTAATTAAATAATTTTTGCTTTATTATCTAATTTTTATCAATAAAAATAAAAATAAACTAATAAAAATAAAAATAAAAATCGGTGACGAAAAAATCGTCGCCGAAAATTCTAGCGCGGGCTTGGCCGTGGGCCATTTCACCTGCAGGAGTTTCCTGCGGGCGAAATGACTTTGCCATTTCGCTCGCAAGAAAATCCTGCAGGAATTTCCTGCAGGTGAAATGGCCCGCAGGCCTACTCCCCGCCCACTGCATCAGCCAACTGCGGCAAATTTTTTTTGCCAGCGTAATTTTTCCTGCGGCAAATTTTTTCGGCAGCGAAATTTTCAGACGCAAATTTTTTGAAACCTAATACAATTAGGTTTCAGTTTCCTTTTCTTATTAAATATGGTATGCCGTGTGTAATTAGGACAAACCAATAAGAAACCTCTATAAATAACAACACAAAAGGGAGGAAAATTATGGAGAATCAGGAACGAAAATTGGGAGAATTGTAAACTGAATATGTGATGGATAGGCAGCAAATCAATTTGACTTTTTAAGAGCAACAAGCAACGCATTAAAAAAGGAATCAAAGGCAGCAACTATCTTTGTTCTTGTTCATCCAAGAAGAATTATTTTTGGAAGAATAAACAAAAATAGGTATGTATTAAATTCTTTGGTTATTTTTTCACAGTAGCTAAAATTAGGAAATTGTGTTTTTCAAAATTAAAAACCTTAGAACTTTAATTTAGTTTTTCTAAAGTTAAAACACTAGTCCGTTGCTTTATTTTCCAAAACTGCTTAAAATTATTATTTTTACTTCTTCAAAATCTTAAAACCCTAATTGAACATATATTTCAACAAAAACAAATTTTGATTCTGTTTCTTTCAAAATTTTAAACTTGGTTATGTTTCTTTCAACAAACCCTAACAAATATCTTTTCTTTTTTATAAACTTTAAATCGTTTTCTTAAATTCATAAAACTTCATAAAATTATCAAATTGATTTCCAAATTCTAAAAACCAATTCATCACCCGAGACCCTAATTTTAAATCCTAAAACCCTAATTCAACTTCCAAACCTAAAATAGTAAACTTTAACCCCTTTAAAACCTTAAACCCTAACTTTTTCTAAACCTTAATCCTTTAAAGCTTTAAAATCCATAAAAACACAAATATTCTAAATTTACACAGTAAGCTTGTAAAACATCATTTAAAACCATGAATCAAAAGTATTTTAAAGTGTCTAAAACCCTAGTTTCATGATTTCACCATTAAAATCTTAATTTGTTTAATCAAAAAGTCATACCAACCTTTTTAAAACATAAAACCTCAATCTATTTTAATTTCATAAAAAAGTCACAGTAGCCTAATTTTATGAATTCCAAAACCTTATCACATGAGATAAAGAACCTTAAATGGAAATAGCATCTATAATTTGGATTTTTATTTACCTTATTCAATTTCATATTTGATCATGCTTTGTTTTATTTCTTATGCATTAATTAATTTAAATTCAATGCTTGGTTTATTTTATTTATCATGGATGGATGTTTACTTTTTATTAATATTTGGTACCTTTGATGAATGATTTATTTATTATGAATGGTTATTTACTTTTATCAATTTATTTAGATTTTGAAACGTTGTAAGAGGTATGTTTCCACTTGGTGGGTACCTCATTAGTTAAGTATAATGTAATTTAATTTGCTTTTCTATTTTAGAACCTGTGTAAAGGGCATGTTTCTACCTTTCAGTGGGTGTCCTATTTAGGCATGTGATGTAAGGACATTTTTCCATCCTTGGATGGGTGTCCATTTATTTGCTTTGTTTGGACATTGCTTTGATTTTAATATAATGATGCCTTCTTTTAATTATTATGTGTAATATGGATAATGTTGTTATATTTAAGAATTTTATAATATTAAGACCTATAAAGGAGGTCGGTTCCATTGAACCGGGCGTTGTGGGGGTGCTAGGCTATTTCTCACCTTCCCCACACGTACCCAACTTTCCAAACCCATTAGGGGGTTGGGGATTCCTTAGGAATCAAGTCATCCACTCCTTTCTTTTTTCCAGGCCCATCCGAGTGGTGACTCCATTTTCTCTGGACTTAGGTCCATGTTCTCTAAGTCCCCGAGCCTAAACAGTGTCGAAGTCGCAAGAACCATTCCACCGGGAGTGGGGCAAAAATCCCCGCTTACAGTGGCTACTCCACTGGGGGTAAGAGAAGTTGATTCCGTTGGTCTTTATATTATTCTATTCTTTCTTATAATGATATTATCCATTGCATCATCTTAGATTGCATCGTGTGCATGAGTTCGGATGCCCGTGTTACCCGTGTTATGTTATGTAAGGGATACCATGCTTTCACTCAAGGTATGAAGATCGACCATGGCATAACCACTCATAGCCTCGTACCGTTTGGTATATACTTGCTATGGGAACCTAAGACTTTTAACCCAAAGACTAAAGCTCATGTAATTGGCCTAGTTACTTTCCTTAGGTTTTACCCCAAATGCATGCTGTTTGACTATGGTTAGTTTATCTTAGTCTAAATCATGGCTTATTTGGTTTGTTCTTTTTCTAATATGACCTAAGTATATTGTAAGCTCAAAATAAACTTTTCTTTAAAGTCCAAAAGACCAAAGCTATTTTCAAAATTTTTTCAAGTTGGTCTTTGGACATAAGACTTTTCTAAAAACAAATCAAAAATTTTTTGGCCCATGGCCCAAATACTAAGCCCAAAATCCATTTTTCTAAAATCTTTTACAATGGGCTTAGAAACAAAACTATTTTCACCCAACCTTTTCTTACAAAGAGCTTGCAAAAATATTTAGGTCAATTATGAAATACCAAAAATTAAATGTGGCCCTAGTTTACACTAAGAATAAATTAACCATGGGCTTGTTTTTGGCATGAACCATTAGTTACCTTTTTTTCAAGTGAGAAATCTATCTATAATAAACCTCTTAATTTCGTTTTAATCTAATATAGCATAAAAGCTACTATAGTTGGTTGAATGGATAAAAACCTAATTAATAGGATTATCATGGATTGATTTCCATTTTCAAAAATATAACTATTGGTTGAAACGTCCGAGGGAATTATTCTAAAGCAAGACACCCCATGTTGGTATTTTGTTAACCATATACCTAGGAAAAGGGACTCGCCATTCGTGTGTGGATGTTATAAGGTTAGAAGGAACGTCCTATTTATCCTTATTCGTTGATTGTTTGTGCATACATGCATACATTTGCATCTCATATCATTGATCCTCTCTGTCTTACAGCCCTGGATTACGATAGTTCTAAAGCTTACAACAATTTGACCTACACCGAAGACAAAGTATCTAGCAACGACTCAATAACTTGCTCACCTAAAACAATGGAGCCCGAACAAATTCAAAGGATGATGGATGAGGCCCTCAATGCCAAGATGGAAGAAATCAAAGAGGCCCTAGCTGAGACCATGAAGAACCAGTTGACTGCAATCTTAGAGAACCATGCCGAGGCATCAGCAAGCACTAAGAAACCAAAGGACAAAGGGAAGACCAAAGTTAGTGAAGTGGTTTTTGATGATGAAAAGGTGATCATTGATGACTATGATGATTGGGCTCAATACTACCAAGATGTTAAAGAGAAGAAGAAAGAACCGAAGGTTGTTGAAAAAGCAACTATTGAAAAGACCAAGACATCCGATGTTGAAAAGATGATTGCTGATTTAGAAAAGAAATTTGAGAAGAAGTTGAAAACTGAGGAGATGTTCGAGATCGACAAACTATTTAAACAAGATGAAGAAGTCCCGTACAAGTTCAAGATTTCATCCTTTGCAAAGTACAATGGCGTCAAAAATCCTCATCTCCATGTGAAGCAGTATATCACTGCCATGCAATCTACCCGAGCTACTAGGGCTCAAACCCTAAGGTACTTTATGCTCTCATTGGACCCTGTTGTCCAGAACTTGTTCAATACCTTAGATGATGGAACACAAAAGAGTTGGGATCTACTTTACAAAGCCTTCATCCAACAATATGGATATAATGTTGAGTTAGAAGTTACCTTAATGGAAGTGGAGTCCATTAGGCAAAGGCCAAATGGGAATTTTGTGGACTATGTGAAAAGGTGGAGAAACAAGGCCGCTTTACTCAAGAAGAGGCCCAATGAATCCGATCAAGTAACGATGATTGTGAGAGGGGTGTTTCCTAGTCTTCGTGAGAGGATGTCTCATACACTAATCCGTGATTTCAAAGACCTTCTCCAAGCTGGTTTGTAAATTGAAGAATGGGAAAGGGAGAAGAGCCCCTTTGCAATAAAAAGGAACGAGAAAGGGAGCTATCAACCTGGTAGCCAAAGCATGCAAAAGGCCGTCGGTGTTAATGCTACTAACCAAGGAACAAGGAGACAATTTTTGAAATTGGGAAAACCGATGTCTTGGGTTCTCAACAAGCTTCAAAGAAAAGGATTGCTACAACCCTTAAATCCTCGTCCTTTTCCTAACCCTCTCCCACCTAATTTTGACACCAAAGCATTTTTTTAATTTCACCAAATGCAAGGACATGACACGGATAGATGTGTGAGGTTGAGACATGAGATTCAAAATATAATTGATAATGGAAAACTACCCGAACCCAATAAGCCAAACACCAAAGACAAACCATTGCCAAAATTCAATAGGGTACCACCACCGGCAACCTTCATTATTGGAGGAGGTTTGCATGAGGCCTTTGTCATGTCTTCTTTTCAAGATATGGGTGGAGAAGCAACCAAAGAAGAAGAGGCATTTGTCAAAATTGAACAAGCTGTGATGGGTGGAGAAGTAGCAATTTGTGTTGTCAATGGGTTTTGGGATTCTAGTGATAGTGATGATGATATTGTACCTAAGAAGGAGGAGTGGACTTGGTCTGAGCCCGAAGAAGATGAGGTGATGAATACTAAATCCGGTAAGCCTTACACAAGGCCACCACCTAAGGAGGTAGAAACTAATAAAGGGAAGGAAGTTGAAGTAGAAGAAGATGATGTTGTGTTCAACCAATTGAAAAGAACCCAAGCGTGTTAGCGTTTGGGACTTCTAAAAAGCACCGAGAAACTATGGCCAAAGCCTTAGCTAGCATGCCAATTTCTACCTCCACAACATCGGAGGAGTTGATCAACTTCATAAAAATTGGGAAAGTAATGAAATGTGAAAAGGTCGAAGAAAAGGGTGAAGTTAATATGGGAGCAGTTTCTTTTTCAGATGCGGACTTACCGGAGGAGGGGAGAGACCACATCCGCCCTCTCTTTATCAAAATAGAAGATAAGGGGAAGAGGACTCCTTGTGTAATTGTGGATGATGGGTCCGCCATAAATGTTTATCCACTTAAGATATTGCCAAAGCTAGCTATGTCAATAAGAGACCTAATCCCAACTGAGGTAATGATTCATGCCTATGACAACACTAAGAGGCATGCCGAAGTGACTTTCAAAGCGGCTGTCAAGGTTGGTCCAATTGAATCTATTGCCGAGTTTTTTATTTTAGACATACCAGTTTCATTCGCCTTACTCTTGGGGAGACCGTGGTTTCATCCTCTTGGTGGAGTTCCTTCCACCCTTCATCAAAAGATCAAATTCCCCAACGGAGATGAGACAGTGGTCATTGAAGCTGAGGATAATGAGATTGTTAACACTCTAATGATTGAGAGGCCTCTCAATAGTTTTCAAGTAGCTGCAATTTCTTATGATGAAGTAGTGGACTCTTAAGTCTTGAATATGATGAAGAACATGAACTACCTTCCCGGAGCTGGTCTTGGAAAGGGTATGTCCAGTTTGACAAAGCTGCCAAACTTTAGAACCCAAACTTCCAAGAAAGGGTTGGGATATGATGAAGCCAATGATGTCCAGCCAAAGAAGAATGAGAAGATGAGTTTCCCACCACTTGAGGAGATCTTTGTCAAAGCTCCAGATATGGGACCACTCCAAGGAAGGCCTGAGCCAATCATGTTCATGGGTAAGTTAATCCCAGGTTTTGAAATTTTTACAGATGTTGCTGAGCTAGTGGAGCAAGTGAAGAAAGAGCTCACCCTATCAACCAACAAAGAATCCAATTCAAGAGAGAAGAATGAAGCTAACTTGAAAGCCGAGAAGACTCCGGATGAGATTGCCACCCTGGTTGAAGAAAAGTTTGAAGATATCCTGCTTTATGATTCTGAGAACAATGATTTTGATTTTGATTTTAATTTGTCTGCTTTGTATGAGGATGATGATGTTTTCTTTTCCAAAATGAATGCTATAAAGTCTGATTTTGCTTACTTGTGTAATGTTTCTCCTGATGGTTGCATACATTCAAATAACAGTTACATGAGCATCTTTAATATTAATTTTGTTAACACACAATCATTAAATTTGGGAACAACTGAAAATCCTAAAAACATTAGCATAGCATCTGACCTTACTCCTGATGAGAGAGAGAGATTTGAAAAAATATTCAAAAAATATGAAGAAGTGTTTGCTTAGTCTTATGAAGATATGCCAGGGATAGATCGAGACATAGCCGAGCATCACATTCCTACTTACACTCACATTAAGCCTGTCAAACAAAAGCTTAGGCAACTAAGACCTGAGTGGGCTAAATTGGTTAAAGAAGAGGTCACTAAGCAAATACTAGTGAAGTTCCTTGAAGTGATAGAATACCCAGATTGGCTAGCCAACACAGTACCTGTGCCAAAGAAAGATGGGAGAATAAGGGTCTGCGTGGACTATAGAGATTTAAACAAGGCTTCCCCTAAGGATGATTTTCCTTTACCTCATATAGATGTTCTCATTGATAGTGCAGCCTCTAGCATGCTACACTCATTTGTAGATGGATTTTTCGGATACAATCAAGTGTTAATGGCCAAAGAGGATAAAGCCAAAACTGCTTTCATTACTACATGGGGCATTACTACATGGGGTATATTTTGTTATAGGGTGATGCCTTTCAGCATAAAGAATACCGGAGTAACCTACCAAAGGATAGCCACCACACTATTTCATGACATGATGCTCAAAGAAGTTGAAGCATATGTTGATGATATGATGGTTAAGTCGGATACAAGGGAGCAACACTTCCAAAACTTAGAATTATTCTTTGATAAAGCTTTGAAATATAAGCTAAGATTAAACCCGAAGAAGTGTGTATTCGGTGTTACTTTAGGCAAATTATTGGGACATGTAATTGGTCCGAATGGTATTGAGATAGATCCTGACAAAGTCAAAGCAATCAAGGATATGCCAGCCCCAAAGACGAAGAGAGAAGTTCAGGGATTCATTGGTAAACTGCAGTACATTAGTAGATTTATAGCAAAGCTCACAACAATCTGTGAGCCTATCTTCAAATTGCTTAGAAAGAATCAGTCAGTCGTATGGAATGAAGAATTTCAAAAGGCCTTTGATCGAATAAAAGAGTATTTGTTGAATCCACCTATTTTAAAACCACCTAAACTCGGTAAACCTCTATTACTATACTTAGCAGTGGAAGAAGAATCAATCGGAGCCATGCTAGCCCAAGCAGATGAGTCAGGGATTGAGCATGCCATTTACAATTTGAGTAGAAAGCTCCTACCTTATGAAATTAAGTATAGTATCATCAAAAAGACCGGTATAGCCATGGTTTGGTCTTCTAAGAAGTTGCGGCATTACTTTCAATCGTATAGTGTACAAGCAATTTTCAGGTTGGATCCAATGAAGTACTTAAGGGAGACACTCTCTTTAATTGGGAAATATTGTTGATGGTTGATAATATTAGAGGAATTTGAGATTGAGTATGTAACCAGGAAAATAATCAAAGGTAGAGCGGTGGCAGAATTCCTGGCTCAACAACCATTACCAGAAAGTGAAGAAGTAATCTTGGAATTTCTAGATGAATATTTAGAAGTAATTGAGGTACAAGGGTGGAAAATGTATTTTGATGGAGCAATAAACAGGAAAGGAGTAGGTTTGGGAGTTATACTAGAATCGCCCGAAGGGGAACTCATCCCTTTAGCCAAAGAGTTGAAATTTAGGGCAACCAATACTATGGTGGAGTACGAAGCTTGTATTTTTGGTTTGGAAACCCTAATGATTATGAAGGTGGATAAGGTGGAAGTTTTTGGTGATTCATTGCTAGTTGTATCCCAAATAAATGGAGAGTGGGAGTTGAAAGAAGAAAAATTAAAACCATACCACCATTACTTGACCATGATGAAGAAGAACTTTAAGGAGTGTAGGTTTATACACCTATCAAGGGAGGAAAATTAGATGGCTGATGCCCTAGCCACATTGGCTTCGGTATGGGAAAGCCCTGTTAGCCTATTCCTTAAGCCTCTAATCTTGACCAGTTCATCAACTCCTTGCTATGAATATGAAATAATCATGGAAATTTATACGGACCATGATGCGTGGTATGATACTATAAGCAATTTTTGGAGGAAAGAGAATACCCGCCGGGGGTAACAAAGAAAGAGAGAAGAGCCATAAGGAGGTGGTCATTGCAATACATCACCTTCCATAGGGAGTTATATCGAAGATGGCTTGATGGAGTGCATTTAAGATGTTTAAGAAAATCGGAAGTGGAGTGCATCATGTCAGAAATACATGCGGGAAGTTGCGGTCCGCACATGAGTGGTTTGGCCCTAGTTAAGAAGATTATTCGACAAGGTTACTATTGGTTGACCATGGAGAAAGACTGTATTAAGTTTGTAAAGAAGTGCCAACAATGTTAGATGTATGGTAACTTGAATCACATGCCTCCTGAAGAATTGCATTCTATGTCTTCACCCTGTCCATTTGCCACCTAGGATATCTATTAGCAACAAGAAGCATTCAAAAATCCATTCAAAGGCAGCAACACTCTTTTGTCATTGTTCATCTAGAAATCAATTTTGGTGGAACCAATGAACAGAGGTTTGATTATAAATCTTTGCTTCAATTATATTTACAATGTTATTGCCATATTTTCTTTAAGTATAACTATCATTGATTTTTGTTTCAGTAACCTAAATTATTAAACGTGGTAATATGTTCATCCGGTAACATTAATCAATGATCAAAACTTCAAAACCCTAAAACTATTCTTCCCTTTTCAGAAACCTTAAAACCCTAAAGTATTTCTCTCCCGTTTTCAAAACATCAAAAACCCTAAACTACTCTTTTGTTTCCAAGAACCTTAAAAACCCTAAATTGTTTCTTCTGTTTCCAAAAACCTTAAGACCCTAAAACTATTCTTCTGCTTCCAAAAGCTTTAAAACCCTAAATTATTTTTCCCCAAACTATTTTCATCTAAACTCTAACTTTTTTTTTTTAAAATTTCTAAATGTTTTCTTAAATCTCCAAACCCTAATCTTCTTTATGTTTTCTAAGAATCATAATTATTTTTATGAAACTCTAAACTGTTTTCTTAAATCATAAAATCAAATATGTTCTCCAAAAAACCAAAAACCCTAATTCTCTCAAAACCAAATGTAGTAAACCCTAGTTTTCCTAAACCCTAAATTCTTAAAGCATCAAAACTTTATGACAAATTCAACAACACCCTAAAACCCTAACCCCAGCTGCTTAATTCCCAAACCTAGACCCAAACCCTTATTGCATTAACTTAATTCCTAAACCCTAGTTTCATAGAAATCTTAAAATTTCTTAAACCCTAAATTTCATAATCCCAACAATCTCAAAAAAAAACCCTAAACCCTAAATGATGAAACCTCAATTTAAATCCTAATTTCAAAACCCTAATTCCAAAAACACTATTATGAGATGCAAATCCTAAATATATATATTTATTACTTTATTTAATTTTAGATTTGATTATGTAGTTTATTATATGTTTTGATGGTTGATTTATTTAATTTCAATGCTTGATTTACTTAATTTGATTTATTTAATTTACCATGGATGGATATTTTCTTTATTGTTATGATTATTATTTGTTTAAAATTATAAGAGGTATGTTTCCACTTTGTGGGTACCTCATTAATTAAGTATTATGTAATTTAAATTGCTTTTATATTTTGGACCAATGTAAAGGACATGTTTCCACCTTTCGGTGGGTGTCCTATTTAGTTTAGACATGAATGATGTAAGGACATGTTTCCATCCTCGGAAGGGCGTCCATTTATTTGCTTTGTTTGGACCTTGCTTTGATTTTAATATAATGATGCTTTATTTTAATTATTGCATGTAATATGGATATTATTATTATATTTTGGGTGCTCGACTCAAAACTAAATTTGGGTGCTCGACCCAACACTAGATTTTGGGTGCTCGACCCAAAACTGAATTTGGGTGCTCGACCCAACACTGGATTTTGGGTGCTTGACCTAAAACTGAATTTGGGTTCTCGATCTGAAATTGGATTTTGGGTGCTCGATTCGAGACTAGTTTTTGGGTTCTCGACCCAAGACTGGATTTGGATGCTTTATCCTAAACTGGATTTGGGTGCTCGACCCAACACTAGATTTTGGGTACTCGGCCTGAAACTAGATTTTGGATGCTTGACCCGAGATTGAATTTAATTTGGATACTTGGACCCGGGATTGAATTTGATTTGGGTACTTGGACCCGGGACTGAATTTGATTTGGGTACTTGGAACCAGACTGAATTTGACTGACCTTTTATCATTTGAGAATTTTGGCTTAACTGGTTGTTCCATTCTTTAATGGATTGTGGGTCTTTACCCACAAAAAATGGATCTTTATCCATTGGATATCGGGTCTTTTGCCCTTCAAAATGGATCTTTATCCTTTAGAAAATGAGTCTTTTGCCCTTCAAAAGTGGATATTTATCCATTAAAAATCGGGTCTTTTACCCTTTAAAATTTAATCTTTATTCATTGGAAATCGAGTCTTTACCCTTCAAAAATGGATCTTTATCCATTGGAAATCGGGTCTTTTACCTATCAAAAATGGATCTTTATCCATTGGAAATCGAGTCTTTTACCCTTCAAAAATGGATCTTTATCCATTAGAAGTCGGGTGTTTTACCTTTCAAAAATGGATCTTTATCCATTGGAAATCGAGTCTTTTACCCTTTAAAATGGATCTTTATCCATTCAAAATTAGGTTGTTACCCTTCAAAAATTGATCTTTATCCATTGGAAGTCAGGTTTTTTACCCTTAAAACACGGATCTTCATCCTTTTGGACTTTGGGTCTTCACCCTTTAAATTGGATCTTCATCCTTTTGGGGTTCTTATGTTCTTTTTGCTCTTCTTTTTGCAAAAAATTCAGCTATTTTTTAGCTTTGACCTTTGTATCCTCTCCTTGTCCCTGCGTGGCAAAATATTCTAAAGTGAGTTTGAAAATATTTTGTACACACATGAACTCAAAAATTAAAAAAGAGAAACTTTGCCTCCTATGTAGGCTCAAACCAATGATTTTTTTTCATGCATGCTTTGATTGATATTTGTGTTGTCTAGTTCCTCGCACAAGCATGCAATTCTTCTTTTGCAAAATTATCAGAGCTTCCTCAAGAAATGGGCCTTCCATGCCCCCTGATTCCATGCCCACTTCATGTTTGCTTCATAAAGTATTGATGTTTACTTTTACCCAATAATAGATAACACAAGACAATAAAATGCAATAAGATATGCTCATATGATACTTACAGTGTTTCCATCGACTCACAGACTGAGGTTCTCAGCTGAAGTGTTCTCATTGGCTCCTTCCAGATTCTCTTTCTAGTCTTGCATTGGAATGACAAAATGTTTTGCATTTATGGCTTTTTGTAATATCCCAAACTATACCCTAAAATTTTGGAGTGTTAATTATTGTATTGGATTAAATAATTTAAAGTGTATATGTTATGTATATGGAGATAAAATTAATATATACAAGATTATGTCTTTTTGGTTAAAAGAGATATTTTGATTAATTAAATGGATTTATTTAAGTTAGTGGATGATGATGTTAGTGGTTGAATATTATATTGTTTAATCACTTGGTGGAGAGTGATTTGAGGGGAGAGTGGGTGTTTAAGTGGTTGACATTCTTTCTTTCTTTCTTTCATCTTCACTTTCTTTTCTTCTTTCTTCTCTTTGGCCGGCCAACCTTATCAACCAAAGGAAAAGAGATTTTCTTGCTTCCAAGCTCTAGAGATTGAAGGTTTTAAAGAGATCAAGTTGGAGTTGTAAGGATTTTCTTCACTTTTGGTAAGTTTCCAACTCGTTTCTTTGTTTTTCTTTTGAGTTGAGTTTTTGGGTTTGTTGGATGGTTGTTGTAGATGTGTTTAGGGTTATTTTGGTGTGTTTGAAGTGTTTTGTCATGGTAACTTTGATTTTTGAGTTTGGATTGAAGAGAAAAAGGGTTGAGTTTGGTGAAAGAGGCAAGTGTGTGGATTGTGTGATGTTTGAGTTGTGAGATATGGTGGTGTTTGTGTTTGATGTTTGTAATTGAGTTGTTTTGAGGTTTACTCAAGTATTATATGGATTGTTGATGGTTTTGATTGAGCTTGTGTGTTGTTGTTATGGTTATTGGAAGATGTTTGTTGGATGTGGTGTTTTGGGTGTCGATTTTAGGGTTTTTGGCATGACACTCCCAGTAGCACGGCCATATCCTTGAGCGTGTCGTTGGTTCTATTTTCTGGGTTAGTGACACGAGCAGTGACACGCTCATGTCACTGAGTGTGTCACAGCTTCTGTGTTGTAGTAGCATTGACAAGGCCAGTGACACGCCCATGTCACTGAGCGTGTCATAGCTACTGTGTTGTTGGTTGATTGACACATCCAGTGACACGCCCATGTCACTGAGCGTGTCATAGCTTCTGTGTTGAAGGAGAATTGACACATGCAGTGACACGCCCATGTCACTGAGCGTGTCAAAGCTTCTGTGTTGTGGGTTTAGGCCATGATAAGGGACACGCCCGTGTTGTTGAGCATGTCAAGTGTAGAGTTTACCCTAGATAGTTCTCTTCTTTATTTTCTTATGTGTATCTCTAAGTGAGTGTGTATGATAACCTTTGGATTAGGTTTTGAAGAGAATTGAGTTGCCCTAGTCAAGGTTTGAGGGATATCTTGGAAGAGGAAGTTGATAGAGTGGTGTTGTTGCTTTAAGAGGTAAGTACAAACTTTGAATGATTACATACATTTACATGACATTGGGACTTAACACATTTAGTGGAGAATGTGTTAAGGTAATTGATATATTGTTGATGAATGAGTTATATATTATGATATGCATGATGTGAATTATGTTGATGTATCAATGCAATTGAGTAATGTGTTGTACATGAAAAGAAATGTTAAATAAAGTGATATGATATGTTAAAATATAATGTAACAAATTGATATTGATACAAAAGAGAAGAATGAGAAAAGATGAGAAAATGAGGATATAATAAGGCAATGAGCTTAGTTGATTATGAGAAATGAAATGAGAAATAAATTGTGAAAGAGATTGATAATGAGATAAATGAATTAATTGTGTGCCTAGTATGTTATTCAATTTTCAGAGTTCTGGGTTTGGCGGCATGCCTATGAAATGAATTGTTGGGCAGGTGAAATGACCGGGTTGTAAGCAGAGCCCAGCTGATAAATGTGATGCTTTTGAGGTGAAAAGACCAGGTCGTACGCCTAAAAAATGGTAACAGTCTAGCTCGGTTGAGGACCAAGATACTGAGGCCCAAGGGTCTAGCCGGGTTGAGGTCCAAGAGACTGGGTCTGTTACAATATCCATGAATATATATTGCCTACGGGCTTCATAAATGTGATTATGGACCAAAGCAGTAACTCTGAACTTTGAATAGCATATTAGATTCTTTTGGGCCCATGCTTGTCTTTGTTTTAATGTAAATTATGAAATGTGTTGCAAATGATTAATATGTTGGGATATAATGTAATGACTTAATATATATTCATATGTATTATGTATGAGCATTGCATTGATATATATTGAATCAAAGTTTGTACCACTAAGCTTTTTGCTTAGCGCGATTGTGGTTCATCGCGCAGGTGACAGGGTAGATCTGGTTGTGCTGGAGATCTCGTCTAGACCGAGTAGAGTCTAGGCTTGAGTTTGTGAGAGCAGTGTTGAGTTATGGACATTAAGATCAAAGACGAACTGCCAGCATGTATAAATTCTATAATTTTGTAAACATTGATTTTGATATATATATACATATGTATTTTCCGCTGCTTATTAAATAAATATTTTGGATAAACTTTTGGGTACTAATGTTATATATGTATCTTACCAAAGGAATGTTTTATCTATTACTATTTATAATCCAACTTAAATGTTTTAAGTTTACTCGGACTGACTTATTGTAATATCCCAATGCATGCCCTAAAAGTTTTGATTATGTTGTTGTTGTATATTGGATTGAATGTATATGTATGTGATAAGAAAAGAATTTGGAAAAGAATGTTTATGTATATGTGTTTTGGGAAAGAAAAGAGGGTTTAGAGAGAAGTGTATATGTTGTTTATATGATATATATATAACATATAAATTGGTCAAATATGTGGTCAAGGGAAGAAGATATTTTTAGTTGAGATTTGTGAAATGACTTAAAAGGACAAGTGATTGTAAGGAAATCAAAACATGTGGTTAAAGGGTGTTTTGGTAATTGCTTGAACTGAAATACTTGGTGGAGATTTAAAGATGAGTTGACTTTGGGCTTCTTGATTGTTCTTTGTGTTTTCTTCTTCTTTTTCTTTCATCTCAGCCGGCTCTTCCATAGTCAAAGGAAAGCAAAAGACAAAGTGAAGATCTTGAGGTGTTTAACTCAAATTGAAGGAAGATTGAAGTGATCTAGTGGATGATACAAGAAGTCTTATAACTTTGGTAAGTTCTCTTGTGATCTTTGTGCTTATTTGAAATGATATTTGAGTTTGATAGATTTTTAAGAGTGTGTTTGTTGATTTTGAGATGTGAGAAGTGTTTGAGTGATTTGATGATGGATTTTGAGTATGGATTGAAGAAAAGATTAAGTGGTTGGAAGAGATGATGTTGTATATGTGGTGAGGGTTTTGAGATGATTTTGTGTTTTGTGTTTGATGTGTGTTTTGGCTTGTTTTGGTGTGTTGTAAGTTTGAGATGAGTTTTGAGTATGTTTTGTTATGATTGTTTAAAGAGGATGTTAATGAATAGAAGTGTGTTGTTGAGTGTTTGGTTGTTTTGACCGGAGTTTTGATTTGTGGCCGGACACGCCCATGAGCACGTCCAGGGTTTTTAGGCGTGTCATTTGTGTTGGAGGCAGTAGATTTGACACGACCAGTAACACGCCCGTGTTATTGAGTGTGTCATAGCTACTATGAGTTTGGGGAATTTACACGGCCAGGAGCACGTTCATGATGTTGGACGTGTGGGTGATCTTGTCAGGGTTAGGGTTTGCCCTAATTAATTCCTAATTGGATTATCTCTTGTGTATCCCTAAGCAAGTATATGCTATTACTTTTGATTTAGGTCTTGAAGATAGTGATTGATCATTGATTTAAGAGGTAGAAGGATCTTGAACAAGGAATTGTTAAGAGTGGTGTGATTTGCTTTTGAGGTAAGTACAAAACCTATATGATTGTATGTAAGTACAAATGTGACATTACTACATTGTTAATTTATGTGAGTAATGTGTGTTGTTATGTTAATATCAATGATGATATATATATATGAATAATGTGAATGACATGATGATGCAAATGATGGTGTATATTAAAGATTGAAATGCTATGATGTGAATTGAGATGAAATGGAATATAAAGCCATTGTGATTGGCTATATTGATTCATTTGAGAATGAAATTGATAACAAATTAATGAATGAGTTGTGTGGCTAATGTGTTATTCCATTTTCAGAGTTTGTTGTTGGTGGCATGCCTAAAGATAGTAACAATCTCTTGAAGTTAGGTTGGGCTTGATCCTTGAAGCCAAGTTGGGTTGAAGTTTAACATGTTTTACTCCCCTTGAAGCTTGGTTGGGTCTAGTCCTTGAAGCCTAATTGAGATGTTACAACCCTTGAAGCTAGGTTGGGTTTGGTTCTTGAAGCCAAGTTGGGTTGAGACTTAGCATGCTTTGTTCCCCTTGAAGCTTGGTTGAACCTAATCCTTGAAGCCTAGTTGGGTATATGTGATAATGATAAATGTGATAAAACCAAAGCATTAACTCTGAAAATTGAATGGCATATTAGTGTGTTTTGGGCCCATGCTTGTCTTTGTTTATATGTGATTCATTGATGGCAAAATAATTAAATAATGAAATTCATGAAAGGACTTTGAGATGTGATATGCTTATATGATTATGATTTGTGAAAGGCAAAGGTTTGATGTTAGCTCTTCACTTATGATGTTGATATTAATGGAATGTGTGACAATGCATAGCATACAAGCATAATGTTAGCATGTTTTGTACTACTAAGCCCTTGGCTTAGCGCGATAGTGTTGATCGCGCAGGTGATAGAGTTGATAGAGTTGAACCCGAGAGTTCTTCGAGACCAAGTGAGACTAGACATTGAAGAGTTGAATTTGGGACTTAAAGATCAGAGAAGATTTGCCAATCATGTATAACTCTTTTAATATTTTGTAAAGTATTGTTTATAATGTGAATATATGTACATTTGTAAATATAAATATTTAAATGTTTTCCTATATATAAATAGTTCTAAATTCCGCTGCGTATTAAGTATATGTATATATGTATATATATATCTATTTTGTTTTATATTACAGGTTAATCACTTATTTTTTTCTATTATGTATAATGAGAAAGATTATAGTATCATTGGAAATGTTTTGAATGTTAAGAAAATTCGTAGCATTCCTATATTCGATGCATGTATACTACATTGTGGTGTATCTAGTATGTATGTATTGGATGTGGGGGTGTTACAATTGTTTTGGTATCAGAGCCTAGGTTTGAGATTCTCAACCTAGGTAAAGTGTAAGAAAAAGAGTGCTTTGATTTTAAAACGTGGATTTTTGAATAACATACATGTTTGGCATTGGCAGTCTCTGATCTTTAATAAGAGGTATTCTGCTGTGTTTGTAGATATAGATTGTGATGGATTCTCACTCACGTCATTCAGTTGAGGGTAGTGCTGAGAGTATAGCTCCTGAGGAGATTAGAGAGGGAGCTAGAGTGGATAGTGCTGGAGAGATACCTGCTTCTGTATCGGGGAGACCAGCTGGTGAGGAGGTTCCACCAGTTTGGCTTAGGCATGTGATAGAGGCTTTGAGACAAGCACCAGTGCAACCACCGCCACTACCCCCACAACCTTTGGTATCAATGAGACAGTATGATAAGCTAAGGAAGTATGGAGCTGAAGATTTTATAGGTACCATTGATCCAGTTGTAGCAGAGCAGTGGCTTGACAAAGTACAGAGAATATTTGTTCAGTTGCAAGCCACTCCAGAGGAAAAGTTTGATTATGCAAGATCATTGTTGCAAAAGGATGCATATAATTGTTGGAAGACAGTGCCCCATTCTATGGATGATCCACCAACATTGTCCTATGCTGATTTTCTGAGAGAGTTTGAATTGAAGTATACTCCGAGGGAGTATAAGGACATGAAGAAGATGGAGTTTTTGAGTTTAAAGCAAGACAATCGGTCAGTAACTGAATATGAGGTTGAATTTATTCAGTTGAGTCAGTATGCTGGGGGTATCATATCTGATGAGATAGATAGATGCAGAAGATTTGAGGAGGGATTGAGGCCCTCTGTCATGTGTCATGTGGCTGGATCTAGATATCATGATTTTTCCCAGCTTGTGGCAGCGGTTAGGAGTGTGGAGAGAGCCCAGGCTATTGCAGCTGCTTCAGAGGAAGAGATCAGGGTTAGAAGGCCCCAGTTTGAGGCAGGGTCTTCGTCTGTGAAAAGAGGTAAAGGAAGTTTTGTTCCTCGGGTTAGTAGGAGTCAGAGGCCAGCTGGTAGGTCAGTACAGTTTCAGAGGCGGAGATCTGGGCCTGCAGCTTCAGTGGCGAGTGCTCCGACCCCGGTGACTCAGAGATCCACTCCACCCGTATGCATTTATTGTGGTAGGCCACATGGTGGTACTTGTTGGAAGACTGGTGTAGCAGGGGTATGTTTCAGATGTGGATCTCCTGATCATTTTGTGAGAGATTGTCCCGAGAGACAGGAGCAAATGTCAGTGGATACTGTAGCTTCTCAACCTAGTGTTAGGGGAGGTCGAGGAGGCAGAGGGTTCGGCAGAGGAGGCAGATCTGGGTTCAGTTCTAGAGGAGGTTCTACATCCAAGGAGAGTAGACCAGAGGAGGCTGGATCTTCTCAGAGGATTTATGTGATGCAGAAGCAACCAGATGCTTCGGCAGTCATAGCTGGTACTTTTTCTTTATTTGATACTTTAGTACTTGCTTTGATTGATCCGGGTTCCACGCATTCATATATTAGTGCATCTTTTTTGCCTGTGTCTGATGTGCATGCTGAATCCCTAGGATTTGATGTATTGGTGACAAATCCGTTAGGGCATAGTGTGATTGTTAGTAAGGTGCACCGAGATAGTGCAGTAGTGGTTCAAGGTGAGGAGTTCCTTGGAGATTTGATTGAGATACCTTTTAAGGAATATGATGTGATTCTAGGCATGGATTGGTTATCTAGACATGGAGCTGTGGTTGCTTGCAAAAAGAAAGTTGTTACCTTGAGAACCAGTGATGGTAGAGAGGTGTTAATATTTAATGAGCAGGAATAGCTAGCATCCTTGTTTGTTTCAGCGGTTGCAGCTAGGAGATTGATTAGAAAGGGGTGTGATGCTTATCTTGCTCATGTGGTGGATACTAGAGTAAGGAGTCCTCAAATTGATAGCATAGCCACAGTTGCAGAATTCCCAGACGTGTTTCCAGAAGAGTTGCCAGGGTTGCCTCCTGAGAGAGAGGTGGAGTTTGGTATTGAATTATTGCCTGGTACCACTCCTATTTCTATTGCTCCTTATCGAATGGCACCAGCATAATTGAGGGAGTTGAAAGTGCAATTACAAGAGTTGTTGGATAAAGGATTTATTCGCCCCAGTGTTTCTCCTTGGGGAGCTCCTGTGTTATTTGTGAAGAAGAAAGATGGTACAATGAGATTATGTATCGATTACAGGCAATTGAACAAGGTGACAATAAAAAATAAATATCCTTTGCCTAGAATTGATGATCTCTTTGATCAATTGAAAGGTGCAGCAGTGTTTTCTAAAATTGATTTGAGATCAGGGTACCATCAGTTGAGGGTCAGAGCTAAAGATGTTCCTAAGACAGCCTTTCGGACCAGGTATGGGCATTATGAGTTTCTAGTTATGCCTTTTGGTTTGATGAATGCACCTGCAGTTTTTATGGACTTGATGAATAGGGTGTTTAGGCCCTATTTGGATCAGTTTGTAGTGGTCTTTATAGATGATATTTTGGTGTATTCGCGTAATGAGGAAGAGCATGACAAGCATCTGCGGATTGTGTTGCAAATTTTGAGAGAGAAGCAATTGTTTGCTAAACTGTCAATGTGTGAGTTTTGGCTTGATCAAGTTACTTTTCTCGGTCACATAGTTTCAGCGGAAGGTATTAGAGTTGATCCAAGTAAAGTTGAAGCTATTTTGAATTGGAGTCCACCAAAATCTGTAACAGAAGTTAGAAGTTTTTTGGGTTTGGCAGGCTATTACCGACGGTTTGTGAAAGGATTTTCTTTGATAGCCACTCCACTTACCAGATTACATCGAAAGGGAGTTAGATTTGTGTGGACAGATCAGTGTCAGGCTAGTTTTGATCAGTTGAAAGAAATGTTGACTCAAGCGCCTGTTCTTACTTTACCTGTGGAAGATAAACCATATGTGATTTATAGTGATGCTTCACATAGGGGTTTGGGTTGTGTTCTGATGCAAGAAGGTAAAGTTATAGCTTATACTTCTCGACAGTTGAAACCGCATGAGCTAAATTATCCGACCCATGATTTAGAGTTGGCAGCCATTGTGTTTGCACTGAAGATTTGGCGACACTATTTGTTTGGGGAGAAATGTTTTATCTACACTGATCATAAAAGTTTGAAATATTTGGGAGTTCGGAGAGAGCTCAATCTTCGGCAGAGAAGATGGTTGGAGTTGATCAAAGACTACGACTGTTTGATTGATTATCATCAGGGCAATACAAAGATGTATCATGATTTGAAACAGCTTTACTGGTGGTTTGGTTTGAAGAGAGACATTGCTGAGTTTGTATCGAAATGTCTCACATGTCAGAAGGTAAAAGCTGAGCATCAAGTTCCAACAGGGTTACTTTAACCTTTAGCAGTGCCTGAATGGAAATGGGATAGAGTAACCATGGATTTCGTGTCTGGTCTGCCATTGACACAAAGAAAGCATGATGCCATTTGGGTGATTGTTGATAGGTTGATGAAGACAGCTCATTTTCTTCCAGTTCGGATGGATTACTCTTTGGAAAGGTTAGATGAGCTGTATATCCATGAGATTGTGAAGTTGCATGGTGTTCCAACTTCTATAGTGTCTGATCGAGATCCCCGGTTTACTTCCAGGTTTTGGAAGAGTTTACATGGTGCTTTGGGTTCTCGATTACACTTCAGTACTGCTTTTCATCCACAGACAGATGGACAGTCAGAGAGAGTGATACAGATTATCGAGGACATGTTGAGAAGTTGTGTCATTGATTTCTCTGGAAGTTGGGACAGATTTCTACCACTTGTGGAATTTGCATACAATAACAGTCATCAATCTAGCATTGGTATGGCACCATTTGAAGAATTGTATGGTAGAAGGTGTAGGACACCTCTATGTTGGAATGAACTTGGTGAAGGGAAGATAATTGGTCCTGATTTGGTTAAAGAAACTGAGGAGAAAGTGAGGATGATTCAAGATAGGTTAAAAGCAGCTTCAGACCGACAGAAGTCCTATTCGGATTTGAAAAGGAAAGCTGAGTCCTCGTTTCATTGGACCGTATGAAGTTTTGGAAAGAGTTGGGTCAGTTGCTTATCGACTTGCTTTGCCACCTGAGCTGGATAAGATCCATAATGTATTCCATGTTTCTATGTTGAGGAGATACAGATCAGATCCATCACATGTGTTGCCAATTGAATCTATCGAAGTAAGTCCTGATTTGACATTTGAAGAGGAACCAATTGCTGTCTTGGCACGTGAAGTGAAGGAATTGAGAAATAAGAAAGTGCCACTTGTGAAGATTTGGTGGAAGAATCATGCAAAGGAAGAGGCAACTTGGGAAAGTAAGCAAACAATGCGAGAGCAATATCCTCAATTGTTTTCAGACTTCATATCAGGTAATTTCGAGGGCGAAATTTCTTTTTAGAGGGGGGAAATTCTAATATCCCAATGCATGCCCTAAAAGTTTTGATTATGTTGTTGTTGTATATTGGATTGAATGTATATGTATGTGATAAGAAAAGAATTTGGAAAATAATGTTTATGTATATGTGTTTTGGGAAAGAAAAGAGGGTTTAGAGAGAAGTGTATATGTTGTTTATATGATATATATATAACATATAAGTTGGTCAAATATGTGGTCAAGGGAAGAAGATATTTTTAGTTGAGATTTGTGAAATGACTTAAAAGGACAAGTTATTGTAAGGAAATCAAAACATGTGGTTAAAGGGTGTTTTGGTAATTGCTTGAATTGAAATACTTGGTGGAGATTTAAAGATGAGTTGACTTTGGGCTTCTTGATTGTTCTTTGTGTTTTCTTCTTCTTTTTCTTTCATCTTGGCCGGCTCTTCCATAGTCAAAGGAAAGCAAAAGACAAAGTGAAGATCTTGAGGTGTTTAACTCAAATTGAAGGAAGATTGAAGTGATCTAGTGGATGATACAAGAAGTCTTATAACTTTGGTAAGTTCTCTTGTGATCTTTGTGCTTATTTGAAATGATATTTGAGTTTGATAGATTTTTAAGAGTGCGTTGGTTGATTTTGAGATGTGAGAAGTGTTTGAGTGATTTGATGATGGATTTTGAGTATGGATTGAAGAAAAGATTAAGTGGTTGGAAGAGATGATGTTGTATATGTGGTGAGGGTTTTGAGATGATTTTGTGTTTTGTGTTTGATGTGTGTTTTGGCTTGTTTTGGTGTGTTGTAAGTTTGAGATGAGTTTTGAGTATGTTTTGTTAAGATTGTTTGAAGAGGATGTTAATGAATAGATGTGTGTTGTTGAGTGTTTGGTTGTTTTGACCGGAGTTTTAATTTGTGGCCGGACACGCCCATGAGCACGTTCAGGGTTTTTAGGCGTGTCATTTGTGTTGGAGGCAGTAGATTTGACATGACCAGTAACACGCCCGTGTTATTGAGCGTGTCATAGCTACTGTGAGTTTGGGGAATTTACACGGCCAGGAGCACGTTCATGATGTTGGACGTGTTGTTATGGTTGAGAGGCAGTAGGTATTACACGCCCGTGTGGGTGATCGTGTCAGGGTTAGGGTTTGCCCTAATTAATTCCTAATTGGATTATCTCTTGTGTATCCCTAAGCAAGTATATGCTATTACTTTTGATTTAGGTCTTGAAGATAGTGATTGATCATTGATTTAAGAGGTAGAAGGATCTTGAACAAGGAATTGTTAAGAGTGGTGTGATTTGCTTTTGAGGTAAGTACAAAACCTATATGATTGTATGTAAGTACAAATGTGACATTACTACATTGTTAATTTATGTGAGTAATGTGTGTTGTTATGTTAATATCAATGATGATATATATATATGAATAATGTGAATGACATGATGATGCAAATGATGGTGTATATTAAAGATTGAAATGCTATGATGTGAATTGAGATGAAATGGAATATAAAGCCATTGTGATTGGCTATATTGATTCATTTGAGAATGAAATTGATAACAAATTAATGAATGAGTTGTGTGGCTAATGTGTTATTCCATTTTCAGAGTTTGTTGTTGGTGGCATGCCTAAAGATAGTAACAATCTCTTGAAGTTAGGTTGGGCTTGATCCTTGAAGCCAAGTTGGGTTGAAGTTTAACATGTTTTACTCCCCTTGAAGCTTGGTTGGGTCTAGTCCTTGAAGCCTAATTGAGATGTTACAACCCTTGAAGCTAGGTTGGGTTTGGTTCTTGAAGCCAAGTTGGGTTGAGACTTAGCATGCTTTGTTCCCCTTGAAGCTTGGTTGAACCTAATCCTTGAAGCCTAGTTGGGTATATGTGATAATGATAAATGTGATAAAACCAAAGCATTAACTCTGAAAATTGAATGGCATATTAGTGTGTTTTGGGCCCATGCATGTCTTTGTTTATATGTGATTCATTGATGGCAAAATAATTAAATAATGAAATTCATGAAAGGACTTTGAGATGTGATATGCTTATATGATTATGATTTGTGAAAGGCAAAGGTTTGATGTTAGCTCTTCACTTATGATGTTGATATTAATGGAATGTGTGACAATGCATAGCATACAAGCATAATGTTAGCATGTTTGTTACTACTAAGCCCTTGGCTTAGCGCGATAGTGTTGATCGCGCAGGTGATAGAGTTGATAGAGTTGAACCCGAGAGTTCTTCGAGACCAAGTGAGACTAGACATTGAAGAGTTGAATTTGGGACTTAAAGATCAGAGAAGATTTGCCAATCATGTATAACTCTTTTAATATTTTGTAAAGTATTGTTTATAATGTGAATATATGTACATTTGTAAATATAAATATTTAAATGTTTTCCTATATATAAATAGTTCTAAATTCCGCTGCGTATTAAGTATATGTATATATGTATATATATATCTATTTTGTTTTATATTACAGGTTAATCACTTATTTTTTTCTATTATGTATAATGAGAAAGATTATAGTATCAT
Source organism: Garcia nutans (assembly GCA_947685225.1). Lineage (NCBI taxonomy): Eukaryota > Viridiplantae > Streptophyta > Magnoliopsida > Malpighiales > Euphorbiaceae > Garcia > Garcia nutans. The sequence goes on from CANTUV010000024.1 coordinate 25,985,755, forward strand.
TGGAAATGTTTTGAATGTTAAGAAAATTCGTAGCATTCCTATATTCGATGCATGTATACTACATTGTGGTGTATGTAGTGTGTATGTATTGGATGTGGGGGTGTTACACTTATGATGACTATATGTTAAAGATTAAAGTTTTGTTTATTTTAAAATGGACCGTGACATCCTTGTATCCGGTATACGTATATTGCATATGTGTGTATGGGGTGTGCGTATATGGGGTACGGGGGTGTTACACTTTTATCTTCAAATGTTGAAAACATTAGTGGAGGCCCAAGCAGCAGAGATACAACCATTTCAAATTAGGATTCAGCACGATGGTTGATAACTTCTTCACAACCTTGCAAATAATCCTTTATTTTGCCCAATGTGTCTTTCGAGATTCGATGATGTAACATACTTCCCTTAACTTGAAGGCTTGGTATGACAAAAAAACTTTTTTTTTAAAAAAATCTTAAAATCATATTTTGGCTTTGTCAAATTAGTGTCATTATACCTCAGGACTCGATTTTTCAAATTATCATTTCTATAACATGATAACCCTAGTTATCATACTAACTGCGGGAATCATTTCTATTTAAGCAAAAACTATTGCACTTTAGATAGGCACATATATATCACGTGGCCAAAGGTCTCATTGAGCTTGAATATTGTTTATCTAATATGTATGCTTATTCAAACTATCTCCACTAATAGACTCTACCTACCAAGAGAGATCAACAGATCTTTAATGTGCTTGAAACGGGGTCTATAAGAGACATGGTTTAAGTGAAGGCCATTTTGAGATTGGAGCAAATGCGACACTGCTGACAAACCTTCACACCAAAATCTTCTATTGGAACCATAGGCAGCTGGGAACAATCTTGCCATACTCCAATTTCCTTCTATCTCTTTGGAAGAAATATAGAACTGATTAAAGCGATTTGCACCTTTTCCTTTTGTTGTTACATAAACTTAGGATCTCCTTTTTTTCTTTCATTTTTTTTATTTTTCTCTTTTCCTTTTTTTCTATATTTTCCTTTTTTCCTTTCTTTTGTGTTGGGTCCTAGCTCTAAAAGAATTGTCTTGCTTGGACCATTCTATACTTCTGTTTATGGATGAGTGGAGTCGAGTGAGTTTTTTTTCAATAAGGATAAATCATTTTTTATCATGATGTCAGCTTAGTGAATTGGAGATATCAGGTCTAATATCATGTGAACTTCAACTACACTCATGGTCTTGACTATGCATTCTTCTATTTAATCTTCTTGCCTCTTCACCTTAGTGATCATTAGATTTGTCACAAGAGTTACAACAGCTAAGGGTAGGTTATTGGGCTTACTAGCCAATGAAAAGTAAGCTAAAATTTATGAAGGCTCAAAGGGACACCTAGAGATTGTGCAGACCCTTAATTTTTTATCTAGTCTGGTCCGATATTTTTTATATAGTCCAAAATAATTTTGTGGTATTTTAATTAAATAATATTTATTTTAGTATTTATTATTTTTAATTTTTAATAAAAATAAAAATGTTAAAGTTAAATAAAAATAGGTGACGAAAAAATCGGCAATGAAAAATTTAGTCTTTCGTCGCCGAAGGTGAATCGGCCATAGGCCAATTTGCCAACAGGAATTTCCTACAGGCGAATTGACCAAAGACCATTTCGCCGCGGGAATTGGCGCCCACCCCAGCCAATTCGCAATTTTCGCCCGCAATTTTCCCAACCAGCGCTCACAGTTTTTGCCACCGCAATTTTCCAGTAAAATTTTTTCCGAAACCAAATTCTATTTGGTTTTGGTTTCTTTTCCTAATTAGTTTTAGTTTCCTTAGATAATTAGAAGCAGGATTATGATTTTTCCTATAAATACCACATTAAAACACAGAATTAAGGGACTTTGTTCAGGAGGAAAAAATTATTTGATTGGATCGGAGACTCAACCATTCGATTGGCATAAAGAAAAGCCCTAGCAAGCAAGAGACATTAGCAACAAGAAATAATCAATCCATAAAGGCAGCAGGACTACCTTTGTTATTGTTCATCCAGAAACAAATTGTGGAGGAACCAACGAATGGAGGTTTGATTATAAAATTTTGATTTAATGTTATTTACAATGTTTCTATCTTTTTTTTTATATTAAGTCAGTAAGCTAAATTATTAAACTTAGTAACATGTTTTACATTAAATCGTCCATTCATCCAGTAGCCTAAGTCCTTAATCAAAACTTCAAAAACCCTAAATCATCCTTCTATTTCCAAAACTTCAAAAACCCTAAAACTGTTCTTCTATTTCCAAAACATTAAAAACCCTAAATGGTTTCTTCTATTTCCAAAAACTTTAAAACCATAAATTGTTTTTTCTCGAACTATTTTCTTAATCATCTAAACTCTAACTTTGTGCCCAAAATTTCCAAATGTGTTATTAAATCTCCAAACCCTAATCTTCTTTACAGTTATCTAAAAACTTCAATCATAATTGTTTCTATAAAACTCTAAGTTGTTTTCTTAAATCCTAAGATCAAGTATGTTTTCCAAAGTATTAAAAACCCTAATTTTCTCAAAACCCTAATCCAGTAAACTCTAGTTTTCCTAAACCCTAATTCTTAAAATATCAAAACTTTATGACAAGTTCATCAACACCTAAAATCAAATCCAGTGAACCTAAAACCCAATCTTTTAAAATTATAAACCATAATGTCTTAAAATATCCTAATTTCATAATGTTTGCTTAAAACCCTAACTAAACCTACCCATTTTAAGTCACAGTAACATTATTTTCATAAAAACATCCAAAACCTCACATCTTTTAAATATCCAATAGTTAATTTATTACTTTAAATTATTTCTCCACAAATTAAACTAGTATATGCAAAACCCTAGTTATTGAACATAAAACCCTAGAAACCTTAATTAATGCATGAACCCCTAAAGTTAATATATTTACTGTTTCATTTAAATTGGATGAATGTTTATTATATATTTTGATTGATGTTTGATATCTTTGATGAATGATTTATTTATTATGAATGGTTATTTACTTTTATAGATTTATCTTGATTTCCAAATATTGTAAGAGGTATGTTTCCATTTTGTGGGTACCTCATTAATTAATTTCTATGTAATTTAAATTGCTTTTATATTTTGGACCAATTTAAAGTACATGTTTCCACCTTTCGGTGGGTGTCCTATTTAGTTTAGACATGGATGATGCAAGGACATGTTTCCATCTTTGAATGATTGTCCATTTATTTGCTTTATTTGGATATTACTTTGATTTTAATATAATGATGCTTTATTTTAATTGTTGTATGTAATATGGATAATATTGTTATACTTAAGAATTTTATAATATTAAGACCTACAAAGGAGGCCGGTTCCAATGAACCGGGCGTTGTGGGGGTACTGGGCCATTTCTCACCTTCCCCACACATACCAAGCTTTCCGAACCCATTAGGGGTTGGGGATTCCTTAGGAATGAGTCATACACCCCTTTCTTTTTCCTGGCCCATTCGGGTGGCGACTCCATTTTCTCTAGGCTTAGGTCTGTGTTCTCTAAGGCCCCGAGCCTAAACAGTGTAGAAGTCGCAAGAACCATTCCACCGAGAGTGGGGGCAAAAATCCCCGCCCATAGATTGATATTTAATTGGGTGGATACTAGTTGTTGGCTTATCAAACAATACCTAGATCATCTCTCTCTTAAATAAACAGAGTTTAATTTTGACTCAAAAGTTTGTCAAAGCATGTTCTAAGATCAACTAGGACCTAAACACTCATAATCATACAGGTGCCCTCTCTAAATAAGTATACACAGCTCGATGCTATAAAACAACTCCTTCACTTAGTAAAGTCATTTGAATCATAATGCATAGATAACTAAATTTATGAAAATCAAGGTAGACTTATCATTGGTCGAGCATCAAAATAAGCAAAGACTATTAAAAATTTGATGAAAATAATTTATTCAAACAACTTTAAATTTGAAAAATATAATTGTTCTAGAAAAATACCAAAGATAGAAAATAAATAACCAAATAAGCAAGGAGAAGTTCATTGAGTTGTAGTCGAAAAATGCTTTATTTACTTAGACAGATCAAGGGCAAGGATTTTTCCATCATCAAGGATCATTGCTCCATCATCCATAGTTAGTCCAAGCTTGCTTAGTAGCATGTCCTCTTTAGCAGCTTCTCCATCCATATCATGATAAGATGACAAGATAAAACTCTCCTCCTTCATGAAGGTTACATGCGGTGGTGCCCTTTCAAATTTAAACAGAGGATTATTCTTAGTGCTGAGCTTATTAGGCTCAAGCAGCTTTCTATTGTCAATCAAGTCTTGGATCTCATGCCTTAATCAAACACATTTATCTATCTCGTGCCTTTAAGTCTGATGAAATTAACAAAAAGCTTTGGTATCAAAGTTTAGAGATAAAGGATTCAGCGAGGGTCGAGAAACCAATGGTTGTAGGAAATCCATCTTCGTTAGATTCTCTAACATTTTTGACAAAGGTTCCCCCAAGTCTAAAAATTTATGCTTCTTTACTAGTTCAATTGTTACATTTTTCTTAACACCTCTTCTTTCCCTTTGACTTTTCCCATAGGGGTGGTAGCCACCCTTATTATTCCACTTAGACAACACATGGTTCGACTGGTCTTGTAGGATTGACCCCTTATTTTTCATTTGTTCTCTATTAGTGGGCCTATTCCTTGTTAATGCTGCCTTTCCCTTCTTCTTTATGTAAATGGTAGATGCCTCATTACCATTATTGATGATCTACAGAATTTCAATAAACTAGGTTAATCTTTATAATTTTAGCCAATTGATCTCTTAGCTTAGCCATCCTAGCTTTGACAACCTCATCGACTATATCCCATAGTTGGTTTATGTCCATCCTCCCAATGAAGCACTTGAATCAAAATCAATGTTATAAGTGGTGCCGTTGTATGCGCTTGAATTGTCATACTCTAGGTCTGTGATTCAAAAAGGATCAATGCCATGTAATGCAATGCGTGTATGCATGTATGCATGTATGCTCAAATAACAAACAAACAAAGATAATTAGAATGTCCCTTCCAACCTTATAACTTCCACACATGAATGTCGAGTCTTTTTTTCCTAGGTATATGGTTAACAAAAAAACCAACATGGGATATTTTGTTCTCGAAAAATTCACCTTAGACGATTTTAACCAATAGTTATATTCTCGAACATGGAAATCGGGTCATGATAATTCCCATTAATTAGGCTTTAATCCATTAGATCTCAACTTGAAAAGAACTTTTATGCTATATTGGATTAAAACTAAATTAAGAGGTTTATTATAAATAGATTTCTCACTTGAAAAAGTAACTAATAATTCATGCAAAAAATAGGCCCATGATTAATAGTTCTTAGCGTAAGCTAGGCTCACAACTAATTTTTAGTATTCCATAATTGACCTAACTAGTTTGTAAGCTCAAAAAATAATTTTGTTCCAAAGCCCTTGGGCTTTTATGCTTTGGCCATAGGGTTGAAAAAGATTTTTGACCCATCTTAAAAAGACTATCTTGAATATTTTGAAAATTTGGAATTTGGTCTCTTGGATTTAAAGGAAAAAAAATGTTTTGAGCTTACAATATGTAGGTCATATTAGAAAAAAGGCAAAACAAATAAGCCATGGTTCAAACTAAGATTAATCATAGTCAAACAACAAGCATTTGAGGTAAAACCTAAGGAAAGTAACTAGGTCAATTACATGAGCTTTAGTCTTTAGGTTGAAAAGCTTAGGTTCCCATAGCAAGTATATACCAAAAGGTACAAGGCTATGAGTGGTTATGCGATGCTAGATCTCCATACCTTTAGTGAAAGTATGGTATATGTTACATAACACAACACGGGTAACACGGGCATCCTAACTCACTGATATAATGCAATCTAAATGATGCAATGGATAATATCATACTAAGAAAGAATAAAATAATATAAAGACCAATGAAATCAACTTCTCTTATCCCCAATGGAGTCACCACTGTGAGTGGGGATTTTTGTCCCCACTCCCATGTGGAATGGTTCTTGAGACTTCGGCACTGTTAGGCTTAGGGCCTAAACCCAAAGAAAATGCAGTAACCACTCGAATGGGCTAGAAAAATAGAAAGGGATGGACGACTCAATTCCTAAAGAATCCCCAACACCCTATTGGGCTTGGAAAGTTGGGTACACATGGGGAAGGTGAGAATGACCTAGCACCCCACAGCACCCGGTCGATTTTTAAAAATAGGGTTTTAGGGTTTAAGTTTAACAAATAGGGTTTTTAGGGTTTAAGAAAAAATTAAGGTATATGGAAATAGGATTAAAGTTATTGATGTTGGAAAAATATAGTTACTGTGATATTTGTAAACTAAATAACCATGCACTAGAGAATTATAATTAAGCACATTTAGATTACAGGAACTAAAGGTTACTGGGATCACTTTGCATGAAGGATAAATGACATCATTGAAGCTTAATATACTAAATTTAAATTTATTTAATTTAGTTAAGCTACCTTTATTTGTTGGCTCCACCACAATTACACCCTTCAAATTCTGGCAGAGCAAAAAAAAGGCAGTATGCTACTGCCTTTATAAGATTGTTCGTTTGCTGTTTGAAGCTTCTCTATTTCTAAAAGTTTATTAGTCACTGCTAAAGGTTGCTAATCATTCTTGAAGGTTGCTTTCTACTGAAGGTTGCTAAAGTATTTTGAAGTTCATCCTTCCTCATTGCTGCTACCTTTTGCTGAATATTTTCTCAAGTTTTAAAAGTCTGCTCCCGTTCCAAGTCAAAAAAAGTCCCCTTGCGGTCTTTTAAAACCTGTATTTATAAGGTTCTATTAGGTTAAACGGTGGAAAGCACTTAAATTCATAACAAACTGAGACCATATCAAACTCAAACCAAGCAAAACTGAGATAAAACAATTTTAATTCGCCAGAATATATGTCCATATCAAATTTAGAAGGCTCCAATTCGATATGAAGCATATCCCATATCAAATTGGGACTTCCAATTCGATATGGGACCTTAACTTAAGGTCACATATCAAATTGGGAAATTCCCAATTTGATATGGGAGTATCCTATATTGAATTGGGGCATCCTAAATCAATATGGGCTGGCCCATATTGAATTGAAAGGCAAGGTTTCACTCGAACACACCAGGTCCCATATTGAATTGGGATAGTTCCAATTTGATATGGGACTATCTTATATTGAATTGGGGCATCCTAATTCAATATGGGCTGCCCATATTGAATTGAAAGGCAATGTTTGACTCGAACACACCCCCTAAATTCCCTAACATTAAATTAGACCGAGTTGAATCCTCAAAACAAACCTCCTTAGGGTTTTAAAGGTTCAACCATTGTGCCATATAATCAAAAGGTTTGTAACTCAGGCAACGAATAAGTCAGGACCAAAATCAAGGGTCTACAAGGTTTTAAAAACAAGATTATGGTTTTTTAGATGAAAATTAGGGTTTTATTCTTGAATTAGGGATTTGTGGTTTTTGAAAACAAAATTATGGTTTTATGCTTTGGAAAACAAGATTAGGGTTTTTGAAATAAGGTTTAAGGTTTTGATGTTCAAAGTTAATAATTCCATTTTCACTTGATTACTTGACTTACTGAACTAAAATTAATTACAAATCAAGCAATCAATACGTTTAATGACACTGAAATTAAATTAACTACTGTATTAAAATAATTTCATAACCTTCAAATCATTCAAATCAAATTGGATTAATTGTAAATTAAATTTAGAAAACCAAACCTGCATCAAAGGCTCCATAAAATTGAAAGAATGTTGATCCAAGCTACTGCCTTACTGCCTGAAGCAATTTTTTGTTTTGATGAGCCAAGCAATTACTGGAGACAATTGCTATGTCTTCAATTTTTTTTCTTTTAGGATTACTGCCTGTTGTTTTTTAATTGTTGTAGTGCATCTTATTTTAATTAAAATTTTCATCCATTGTTTTAATTGTTAAGCCCCTATTTATAAGAAATAAACTAGGTTTACGCATGTCAATCCCGAGCTTAATCTGAATTTCCAAATTAATAAGTCCTAAACAATAACCATATTGAATTAAAAGAAAATAAGTTCAACATGAAACCATGTCCATATCAAATTAAAATAACTTTAATTTGATATGGACCATCAATTAGGAGTCTAATTCGATATGGACTATCATCCATATCAAATTAGAAGTCTAATTCGATATGGATGTGTCCCATATCCAATTAGACTTGTTCTAATTTGATATGAAGAACATCCATATCGAATTAGAAAATTCTAATTCGATATGGTATGATACAAACCGAGCCAAACCTATTTCAATCATCAAATGGACCGGACTAAACCTATTTCAATCATCAAATGGGCCATTTTAGGGCTTTCAAAGTTGAACCTGCTTATTTTAAGCCATATAAAATTGAACCAATCAAATTAAAATCTTAAAAGCAAGTTTAAGCTATTAACGATGGACTGAACTTTGACTAAGCCCTTTTTAATTGGGACTGGCCTTGGTTAGGGCCAAAATTAAGGGTTTATAGTTTTACGCCTGCTTGAACAATTTTGAATTCATTCATAAAGTGAAAAGCACCATGACTTTGGGCTAATTTTGGACAAGGATGGGTTCTTGACTTGGAGGATTAATTTGTTGGGTTCTAGACCCGAGGTTGGTTAGGTTCGGGACCTAAGAATGGATTAGTTAGGTTCTAGACCCAAGTTTAGTTATGTTCTAGACCTGAGACTGGATTAATTGGGTTCTGGACCCGATGTTGATTAGGTTTTGGACCTAAGACTAGATTTGGTTCTTGACCTGAGATTGGTTGGGTTCTGAACCCGATACTAGATTGGATGGGCTTTAGACCCAGAGGTTGGTTTGGTTCTATACCAGAGATTGGATTGGGTTCTGGACCAAAAGTTGGTTAGGTTTGGCACCAGAGACTAGATTGGTTGGGTTCTAGACCTGAGACTTGATTGGTTGGGTTCTGGAGCCAAGGCATATGCAAAAAATTAATTTCAGTAGTCAATAATGATTTACAAAAAATTGGAATATTTTTTACTGTATATGGATACCTATATACTCTTACTCTCTATGTAGAAAAAATATTTGTAAGTATAAAAAATATTTTTCAAACACAGAAAAATTATAGACCCACAATAAATATCAACTTATTGTGTGCTCGTGTGATGTATCTGAACTCAAACATCAATTATTGAAAGAAAACTTTAAACCTGAATTATTAATGTAAAATTCATTTTACTTTGCCTTGTTCGATCCATCATCCCTTTTCTGACTTGAAAGCTAAGCATGTGAATATGCTTAGCTTTTACCATCATCATTTAAAAAAAAAAAAAACTTGATGTTATCCTTCACTTCATTTTCTATAACTTTGGCAGTATGTATCTAAATCAATTCTTTCAAACTTTCATTATTTTTAAGCTTTCTCTCGTTAACTTACAATTTTCAACCTTCAACATAGATATAAAAATGGCAGCCCATCAACATGCATCAAGGATTGGACCATGTGTGAATGCCAAAATAATGATGTACCTTATAAACAGCGGGTTGAATCGAGTTCCCCTTCTAGCAGGAGTACATCTCCATCATAATTCAGAAGAAAAAAATACAAGTCTTATTTTTTTATTTTTTTTATTACTTGATTTCTCACTTACCTGGCTTGACTTACCTTTATTATGGTAGCATGATAGTCGTGTGATCCATGGTGGTAGGAATGTCTATAAGGCCCGCCAGTGGTATGAGCAAGTTCCACCTCCAGTTCGGAGGATAATTCGAGAATGTGGCTTTGAGAAATTTATGATGCAGCTGCAAAAAAAAAAGGGTACCAGATTGGTAGAAGTGTAATTCAAGCGCTTGCTGAGCTGTGGATGGACATCACCCACACCTTTCACTTCCCTATCGGAGAGATGACCATCGGTCCAGTGGATTTTACTATAATTATAGGCTTAAGATGTGACAGGATCCCTGTTCCTTTAACCAATGACATATTAATTGAGGATGAGATTTGATAGTTGATTGGTCTAAGGCCTTAATATAAAGGAGCATGCAAAATAAAAATATGAATATATTTGACATTATTTGATGAGACAGACCAGACCAATACATGGCAAATGGACAGAATGATAAACCCGTGGATTCTTCTTACATCTGCTAGCCACGATGATCCTATGTAGTACTGAGGCAGCCATCCACCTATCGATTTTGAGTGCTCTAGCTGATTTTTATCTCTTATCATTTTATGCCTGGGGAGACACTAGCCTTGCCTCCCTTTACAATGGCTTTGATAAATTTTGTAGGGATAAGAGATTGTTCACCGGTTTTATGGTCATTGTGGAGGTATGAGTTCTGTCCTTTATTAAATAAAGATGATGTGTACATAAAATATTAACCTTTATTGTTTTTCCTCAATTGGTGTAGGAATACAAACATAACCTTGTTAAGGCACCTGCATATTCGAGAGATGGGTTGGATACCAAAGGCGTAGCCCCTGGCTTTTGAAATATACCAAGGTGCCTAGCAGCAATCATGTGCACACCCGGCGGTATCAACTAAGCTGCCTGACCTGGGATTAAGTAAAGAGATGGAATTAGTATGATTTTTAAAATTTATGCGAGAAATAACTTACATGTCTTACCATTTGGAGGTGGACATTGCTTGGTGGAGAGCTACCATGAGCGATGCATTACCCCTACAGAATTCCCGTTGGATCATTGTCAAGTCGGTTTCCAGCAGCTGGTTCCTTAGTGAGAGGGTACATAACTTATTCCTTAGCCCTGATCAGAGGTGGGCGCCAACTAATATTCTAGCATCTGTGCTAACCTATATGTCCATACTGGAGGACCCTAGGAGATACGCCCGAAATAGATTTGATGTCAATGCTTTCTTACTTTGGCCAGAGTTGACACGTGCTGAGTTTATGTGGGACTAGATTTTGCACTTTGAAGTCTCTCCTGATGGTGTTAAAGGTATGGAGGCATAGGGAGATGAAGAACAGGAAGAGGAAGAAGAAGGTGATGAGAGCATAGGGAAAAAAGGTGATGAGGAAATTGAGGATGAGTATGAGGAGGAAGATGGTAATGAGGGGAATGGTGATAAGGATAAAGAGGAAGACGATACAAGGGATACTACTGCCCATACTCTTTTGTGAATTAGACATACTCTTTTGTGAATCCTGGACTTGCCTTTTCATTTTACTTGTCTAACCTTTATGAATTTTTACAGGCAATCAAACAACCAGGCGGTCCTAGTCTAGGCGAAGCTTGTCCATCTAGTGTAGTGTTGCTTCAACCATATGTCCTGCATGTAATCCTCGATACCGATCTGTCTTCTGGTTTCCAAGACTTTGACCTGAACTATATGGTTTATACTCCCTATTCATATTGATATATGTTGAATATATGCATGAAAATGTATGAACCTAACTTTTCCTTTTCTAGCTCGCATCGGATGCTTGAAGAATAGAACCAGAAGTTGCAGGAGGAATTGGCTGCTAGTTGTTGGCATGCTAATTATCTTGAATGGAACTTTTGAGACTTTAGATTTCAGGGCTATAGGGATCTTGGTGCGTCTTCATCAAGGAGGCCCTAGACCGATGACAATGATGTGCCTCCTCCCTTCTTAGGCATTCACTATGATAGGACTGATTTTTAGAATAATCAGGATATGGGAGCTTCTTCCTCGAGGGGAAACTAGGAAGATAATGTGCCTTTACCTTCGATAGGCGATGAATTTTTGAGGGGCTTATTTGATTATAGACCACCTCCTCCTTCATAGTGACTGTCTTGTATTATATTATATTAAAGTACACATAATAAAAGCTTGTATTAAATTTATATGCATAATAAAATATAACACTTTGAATTTTCAACTTCTCTTTTTCTTTTGCTTCTGGACATTTTTAACTAAATATAACATTGACGTTTTACGCATATATACACACAAATTTGGTACCATATCGAATTTATTCAAAATGGATTCGACATAGACTAGAATTTACAACCAAACCAACATAGACCATGTTTATTTATTTCCAACTTCATAACAAATTAGGTGTCCCTAAATCCTAACCTAATTTGACTCCAACCTTCTGCTATATAAATCAATAAGTAACCCTCTTTTTCATCTATAATTAAAGTAGTAGCAATTTCAACTCTCTCATAACAATGAATAAGCTAATTTAAAAAAGATAAAAAATTTATTCAAGACCATCTAGGCTTCACATTGGGAATATATATCATGTTCTCAACTTAATGTTTTAAAGTGCTTTCAAAATGTCATGTTGGACTCTTACATGACGTGGCCTCCTTTTGGGATGTGAAAACTAGGACTTTCAAGATAAGTGACTTTGAAGTATGACCTATGATCGAAGAATTTGAAGCCATTCTCAGATGCCCAAGCAATCATCCAATGGCATTACCCATATTTACTTGAAAGACTCATCAAAAGATGCAGATGCTATTTTAACTCCTGAAATCTGAAGTTCTACAATTGACCAGAGTTGAGAAAATCTTGCTTGGTCCATTGATCAATTTTGGCACTTCCCATTTGGCTTCCACCAAAGTGTGGGGATGTATGTTTTGTTTGTGCTTGCTTGATCAATTCTTGCTTGTTTCTTCTAATGACGATAATGATTCGCGAGCACTGGACATTGTGGACCAAATGGAGGGAGGATTTTTACTAATACCCATGATCATGGTTGAAACCCTAATCAGATTGGATCAATCAAGAAAAATTCTTCGATGAGGTTAGCAAAAAGTCCCTTGCTGCTTTAGATAATTACCTAAATTGTCCTTTCGGGTTTTCAATTTAGGCCTTTTATTTTTATTGCTCTAATTTTTGCCTAGTCCGCCCTTATAGGTTTTTGGAACTAGCGAGTTATCCTAATTTTTTTCCTAAGTCGCCCTTACAGGTTTTCAATCTAGTGGACTTATTTTTTTTTTGTTGGTCCTAATTTTTGCCTAGACAGCCCTTGCAGGTTTTTAGAACTAGTGAATCACCCAAATTTTTTTGCTTAGGCCACTCTTGCGGGTTTTAAACCTATCGAGCTCCTTTCTTTACATGAATTATTTTTCATATTTATAGATCTAGCTACAGAAGAGCTTCTACTTGCTCCACACCCCATCTATAGACTTTACTAGATATTTGTCATGACATCATTTTGAAAGGAACTTGCTTCATCCTGTTGCCTGATATATCAAATGGGTTGATTGGATTCGCTCACGAGCTATGGTAAACATCTGTTGGTTGGTACCTTGGTGGAAAATTACTCATGTTACCATTCAGATGTATTTGATGTATGTTCCTCTTATTGCTCTTTATCGAGGCACTTGCTATGATCGTCAACAACTCGATCGCCAGTATAGAGCTGAGCCTCGACGTTTTGAGTTTACTCATAATTTGGACAGGCCTCGTTTAATAGAAGCCTACTTGGATCGATTGAGGCAAAGTTGGCCTGTACTTTACACTTATTGTCTGCCATAAATTCTGCATTTGTCAATTCTTTATAAAATGATGTTAGGAGGAATAATAATAATAAAAGATATTTTCTTTCCTTTTATAATTTGTCATCACTTTTCGCTATTGTATGGTTTATTTTACCATGTCATTCAGATACTCAAAATAGTGCACATAGAATAATTTTATTGTCAACTAATTTTATTAAATTAGGGAACAACCAAAAAACATAAAGCCAGCATATATATGATCATTTCTGTCACCAACCAACCCTTACTGGTGTTTTAATTGACAATTTTCTCTCGTTTTAGTTTTAATTATTGCCTAGTTCGCCCTTTCAGATTTTCAAAACTAGCGAACTGTTCTAACTTTTGTCTAGGCTGCCCTCTTTGGGGTTTCAACCTAGCAAGCCCTCTTCTTTTAAAATGTAAAATTTCTTCAGCCTGTCAATATTCGCAGTCTCACTAAACTCATTTCCATCCATATCCAATAGCTTGACTGTCCCCTTGTTCATGACTTGCTTCACAACATATGGCCCTTCCCAACTAGGTCTAAACTTTCCTCTTGGATCAGGAACATTGGGCTTACATTATTTTAACACTAAGTCACCGACTTTAAGCTTCCTAATCTTAATGCTCTTGTTGTAGGCTCGTGCTATCTTTCTTTGATATAGCTGATGATCATACAGTGCCTTTAACCTTCTTTCTTTTAATAAGGCTAGCTGTGTGTTATTGCGCTCGAATTAACTCTAACAAAAAGCGTCACTCGCAAGTATACGAGGTTGCTATAGCAAAGGTAATCGCCCCAAGGTCGTCTCACAAGGAAGCTATAGTGGCCAATTGATTATCAGATTATGAATAACAAGTAATGAAGAAAATTTAAATTGTTAACTAATGAAGAACATTGATTGAAGATTAAAGCAAATAAAAGTAAATTAAGCTGATGTTTTGATTCACCTGATAGAAAGATCTAGGGTTTGCACTTCTCTGCTACTTATATGTATGAACGATTATTCCTCTTAACCAATTTAATTTCAAAGATTAAATCTCAAGAAACATAATTAATTGAATAAAGGAAATAAGCTCTCGCATTCAAACCTCTCTCAAATAATCTTGTTCCAATTAAAAAAATATTTTCCTAGGTTATATCTCTAATTCACCTAAGTCCTTAATTGAATTGTTCTAGTATTAGACTTCATCTCTCAATCCATCATCTAATACCTAAAACACATAATTGGTGGCCAATCAATTATATATTAGCAATAATTCATTCAATAAAGGCTTAAAGAAATAATTGAGTTAAGAGTAATAACCAATTCATACAATCATAGCAGATCCATACAAACCCTAGACTAGATCAAATTAGTTCATAATGCTATCAAACATACTCATCTCATTAATATTCAAAGAAATCAATTTAGACATGATAATATCCATAAATACAATTCCAATGAAAATAAAGAGATAAAGTTCAAGAACAAAACCAAATTACGAACTCCTTGAAGCTTTTGAAGAATCTCTTGTTCAAATCTTGCAAGAAGGATGTATCAATGGCATGAACAATCTAATCTAGCTAGTTTAATCAAAATGTAATAAAAAATCAAAGAAAACAAAGTTATCAAAACCTAAACTCTCTTAACGGCTCAATCTCCTCTCCAAAATCTCAACCCCCCAAAGCCCTAGCTTCTTTTCTCCTTTTATATGAAACGTCCGCTTAAAAAATTTGCTACAACTTTGATTCATGAGAGACATGGCCAAGTTGGATGTGACTTGGCCGTGTTGATGGTCTTTGGAGGGACACGGCCAGTGACTTGGCTGTGTCCCTTACTTGTGTTCGCTTCTACTTGCTTTTCTTTTTTTTCTTCTTTGGTTGAGTGACAGGGCCAAGTCTTGAATGAGACACGGCCGTGTTGGATCATTTTGGAGGGACACGGCCACTGACTTGGCCGTGTCCCTTCCCTGTGTTTGCTTCTGTGTGAGTTGCCTCTTCTTTGCCTTTGGAACTAAGTGAGACACGGCCAAGTTGGAGTGACTTGGCCGTGTTGGAGCCTTTTTGGAGGGACACGGCCACTAACTTGGCCGTGTCCCTTGAGTGTGTCCCTCTCTGTGCCTTGAACTTCCTTTTAACTTGGTATGGGACACGGCCAGTGACTTGGCCGTGTCCTCTGCCTGTGTCAGCTACTGTCCCTTTTTTCCTTCAATTTGTTTCCTTGCCTTTTTTAACCTAAAACAAAACTCAAACAAACTATAAACAAAAAGTAAATAAACAATAACCAACAAAATATAAACACCATACTAAAAACTAGATCAAAAACGACATAAACACTGAAATAAACTAAAACTATCAAAATTAATGAAAACACTAAACAAACAAATAAAAACTAACAAAATACCTAAATAAAACAATAATTATCATAATAAACAAGACACAAATCTATAACAAAAACTAATAAAACAACTACCCCACACTTAAAACTTTGCTTGTCCTCAAGCAAAATGACATGGCATAAATTAAAAACTCAAACAATCTTAACTATAATTCCAGCATATAAGATGAAATCCTTTAAGACTCAGCCATAAATATTTGCAATTTACTTCAATCAAAGATTTTCTTAACTCATTCATTAATCCAGACATACAAATCTCATCTCTCATCAAGTGTTTCACTCGATTTCAAAGATTAATCACTCAAACCACTCATGACTGCATACTACCATAAACTTGCTTAATTATCCAATCTCTCTCACTAATTTTCTAAAGAAATAATCCGAAGGTCTTTCATTTGGATGTAATGGGGCTAAGGTAAAGGTGTGAGAAAAGACATTTAAGCTGGAGCATCAAGAAATGGAGTATCTAAATTAGACAATACTCTTGCTAAGAAACTCATAACTCCCTCAAATGGCAAACTCACCAACCCTTGATAATCTTACATACTTGCATAAAAATACATGAGTCAACATTCCTCTTTTGATAACCAATGCTAGAACATATATAAATTTTGTATATATATATATATATATATTTTATTTTCTCTTCTTTTTTTTATCATATATATATATATTTTGTTTTGTTTTTTTATTTTTAAATACATATATATACAAAATATAACATTGCATAGAATATCTAGCTTAAAATGTAGAGGAAAAGAATAATCAACTTTAATCAAATACAATGTGCAAAGTATGCATTTCAACCCCAAATAGCAATACCATTTTTTTTTACTTGCTTACCCCACACTTTGAAATAAACCACCCTATTGTCATATTATAAAACTCCATTCCTTAATGCAGGTATGATGATAATAAGAACATGTTAAGTTGAGAATTGTGTTGATCAAACAAGAAAAGGTCAAAGGCTCAACTTGGCTTACTAAGGAAATCAATATTAAGGGAGGTCTTTTTAAGCTAAAGGGCTAGCCTAATTTGCCTTCATCATTTTAAAACTTGAGATGAAATCATAATGTGAGTTCAATTAGTATGCAAAAGCAAACTCTAGAGATGCAAAATCATGAAGGTGCACACTTAAGAAAAGAAAATCAACTGATAATAATATCAAATTATGAGACTCAAAACTCACACAGGTGGGTTCACAAAGATTTATATGTCATAAATTACAGAATGTGAAAATTGATCCTGAATGAATTCAAATACTAATCTCTATGCTGATACTAAAGTCTCAACTATAATGCTAGAATCACAGAAAAGATCAATAAATTTTCAACAATTATACCATGCACAACAAATACAATAAACAAAACAAAACAAAAATTAAAGAAAAGTTTAAAGATTACCCCACACTTTAGAATTTACATTGTCCTCAATGGAAAATAAGAATAATAAAGAAAAAGAGTTAAAGGACAACCTGTCTTCCATCGTACCCTGGTGAGGCAAAACCCTAACTTTCCATCACAAACACAAAAGTTCAAAAACAAAAGTACAATATATAAAAATAAAATATCCAAATATAAAATGTTAACATGAAAAAAAAATAAAAACAATAACAAAAATACACTAAACACAATAAAGTAAGGAACTCAAAATCTATGGAAAAGGCGAGCGTGAAGATGATGCAGCAGAGGGGTGTAGACTCAAAATCTTTGCAATGTTGCTATTAATCTGTTCCAACTGCTGCAAGACCTCAGCATGGTTTTGGTCCACCTTGCCCTCCAGTCAATCTACCTTTTCTTCCAAGGCCCCAATCCTAATAAGCACCTCTTGATGTTCCGAGACCGGAGCATCTTCATCTAGATCAAGAGAATCCGAGTCGGACTCTTCTTGGACTCATGCTCTCTTCTGCCTGTCTTCCGGTGCTTCTGGCTCAGCTGAAGCCATCATATAAGCCCCTCTCCTATGCAACACCATATGCATTTTCTCTAATGTGGCCAAATCTAATGAGTCATTACCCAAAATTCTAGTCATGCGACTGGTACTCGAGTCAAAATTTTCAACAAGGGCTACTGCTAATGTGTTAATCAACCCTCCAACACAAATTGTCCCCTTCCTTTTATTAGCCACAGTATCAAAAATATCGGCTAACCAATAGTCGGCACTAACAGGCACTGCATTCAAAGCACAATCCAGGAAAAATAGCTCACTCAATTCCACCACACCCGGGCTCTCCTTCCTAGCAAAGAATCCGCAAGACATAAACCGATGCAAATACCTCAAAGCGGAATTTCTTAATCTAGATGCTTTAGCCGATTTGGCCACATAGGTCCCCGAGCCTAATGCTCCCCAAGCAAATTGTTGTTTAAATTCTTTAGGTACCGACCTTTCCCCATGCTGATGGAAACCATATATAGCATTCAATTATTCAATATTAAGCACAAATGATTTACCCAGCAATTTAAAACTCATTCTAGTGCAGATTTTCTTATCATCTCTTTCAACCTTAAGAGATGTCAGAAATTCCAAAGTCAGCTCCTCAAACTGCAAAGGTCTCAAGGAGACTAGATTCTCCCACCCAAGGAATTGCACATATCGATAAAAATTAGTCCTAATTTGTAGAGCATCAAGTGATTCATCATTAACATACTTCGTCGGGAAAAAACCCCGAGCCAAAAGATTTGCTCTCTTCAAAGATGAAATTGATGAAGAGGAAGAAGCTCCTTCGGTTGTAGGCCTCTTCTTCTTGTGGTGTGAGACAATCTTTGTTCTTGGCATCTTGAGAAATCTGAAAAATTCAAACAAAAACTTGATTAAATCAAACTTTTTATGAGAAAAGATGAAGTTTTAATGGATTATTTCTAGTTTTGGTGAAGAGATTTGAGGTTTAATGGAAGATTTGGAGCTTGGAATCACAAGTTATGGAGGTGGCGAGAGAGAGAACGAAAGAGTGAGAGAGAGATAAGAAACAGGAAACTAGGGATTGAATGGAAAGAAACTATGCAAAATCGTGTTTTTTTAAAGTCTAAAAGTGAGGGACACGGCCAAGTTATGGGCAACACGGCCGTGTCATGTGCTTTTTGAGGGACACGGCCAGTGACTTGGTCGTGTCCCTTGGGCATGTTAGTCTCTGTGAAGAAAAGGCTACAAAAATAAAATCAAAGAAAAACTGGTGAAGCTTGGCCGTGTCCAAGTGACACGGCCAAGTCCCTTGGCCGTGTCACTCACTGTGACAAATGCAAGAATTGAAAATTGATGAGGCTTGGCCATGTCCCATGTGACACTGCCAAGTCCTTTGGTCGTGTCTCCTTCTGCCACTTTCAACCTTTTATATATATATATATCTACATATCACAAAATATCAAAGAAATTGCAAACCTCTTCTTCGATCAACCCTGAAACACATTAGAAAAAATAAAAACTGATCACAGCACCCATTCCATTTATTTAGACTAAACATAAAATCTAAACATGCTAAATTAAAATTACAACAATAAAGAATAAATGCAAACCGATGGGTTGCCTCCCATTTAGTGCTTCTTTAATGTCATAAAGTTGGACATCATGCAAAGCCTAGGGATCATGGATCAAAGTGCTGTCAATGACCCTCACTTCTTGAAATCCTTCATTGTATGGTTTAACTCTCTGTCCATTCAATTTAAAAGTCTCACTTGTTTGAGAGTTAAGCAATTCAATGGCACCAGAAGGATACACCTGAGTTATCTCGAAAGGACCACTCCATCGAGACTTGAGTTTACCTGGAAAAAGACGGAGTCGAGAGTTAAAAAGTAAAACTTTCATACCTGGACTCAATGACTTTCGCACTATAATTCTATCATGAAGTGCTTTAGAGCGATCCTTGTAAATTCTAGAGCTCTCATATGCCTCATTTCTCAGCTCATCTAACTCTGAAATTTGCAGGAATCGTTCTCTCTTCGCTTTGTCCAAGTCCAAATTCAGAGTCTTGATTGCCCAATACGCTCTGTGCTCCAACTCCACTGGTAAGTGACAAGCTTTTCCAAACACCAATCGGTATGGACTCATACCAAGAGGAGTTTTGAAAGCAGTCCGATATGCCCATAGTGCATCATGCAATCTACTTGCCCAATCTTTCCTTGATAAGTTGACTGTTTTCTCCAGAATTCCTTTAATCGGCTTGTTGGATGTTTCCACTTGTCCAGAAGTCTGTGGATGATATGGGGTCTCCACCTTGTGTGTAATATCCCAAAGTGTGCCCTAGAAGTTTGGATATAATTGTTGTTTGTTTGAATTATGTGTATATGTTATGTTGATAAGAAAAGAAATTGAAAAGAGAATGTTTATGTATTGTTTAAAAAAGAAAGTAATGTGTAGAGAGAAAGTGTATATGTTGGGTATATGGTTATATATATAACATATACATTAGTCAAAATGGATAGTCAAGGGAAGAAGATATTTAATTGTTGTATGTGAAATTACTATAAAGGGCACTTGATTAAGAAGAAAGCTAGAACAAGTGAGAAGAGGGTATGTTGGTAATTGTCTTGTTGGAACACTTGGCGGAGATTTAAAGAGAAGTTGACTTTGTTTTTTTTTCATCATCTTTTC
This sequence comes from Garcia nutans, assembly GCA_947685225.1. Classification (NCBI taxonomy): domain Eukaryota; kingdom Viridiplantae; phylum Streptophyta; class Magnoliopsida; order Malpighiales; family Euphorbiaceae; genus Garcia; species Garcia nutans. Next base: position 26,006,189 of record CANTUV010000024.1, read on the forward strand.
TTCTTTTCCATGTGTGTGCCGGCTCATCCAAAGACAAAAGAAAGCAAGAGAGGATCTTGAAGTTATAAGCTCAAATTGAAGGAAGAATCAAAGGATTAAGTTGGAGATTTGTGAAATTTCTTCAATTTTGGTAAGTACTCTCTTGTTTTCCTTTGTTATTTTAAAGTTGTGTTTGAGGTGAGTTATGATTTGTTGATATTATGATTAGGTGTGTTTGAGATGTGTTTATAAGTGTTGAAATTGAGTGTAAGTTAAAAAGTTAAATTGGTGTTGGTTTTGGTTTGAAGATGGTAAGTTAAGTGGATGTTGATATTGAAAGAATAGGAGTGATGTTGGTTTTAGGGTTTTGAAGTGGTAAGTGATTAAATGTATTGTTGATGTATTGTTAATGCGAATATTGTGATGAACATGTAAAATAAGTGTTAATGACATTGATTATATCCATTTGAATAAGGTTATGTTGTGCACAATGTGTTTTAATTCAATCAAAAGAGACTTGGCCATGTTTAGGTTTTTATTCATGAGAGACACGGCCAAACTAAGGAAGAGACACGGCCAAACTAAAGATTTTTGGGAGACACGGCCAAGTTTAAGGAAATTTGGCCGTGTTGGATCAATTTTGGAGAGACACGGCCACTAACTTGGCCGTGTCCCTTGCCCGTGTCTGCTACTGCATGATTTTGTGTTGAGAGACACGACCACAAGCTTGGCCGTGTCCCTTGAGTGTGTTAGCTACTGTGATTGTTCTTTGCTCTTCTTGCATTGTTTTGATTCTTCAAAGGTCTTTTTGCACCTAAAAATAAAAATAAACATTTTAAACACACTTAAAACAAAAATGATCCAAACAAATGTATGTGAAAGATTCTAAATCTATGAATAATGTAAATTGTTAGGTATATATCAATGATGAAATATGAAATGTGAATTGAGATGTGAAGCCATTGTAATTGGCCATGATGATTCAAATGTGATATGAAGCCATTGTGATTGGCTAGGATAATTCAATTGAGATATGTGAGGCATGTTTGCCTAAATGATGAAGAGAATTGAAAATGATATTGATGATGAAATAATCAATGAATTGTGTGGCTAATGTGTTATTCTATTTTTAGAGTTAGTTGTTGGTGGCATGCCTATAGTAGCATTCTCTTGAAGTTAGGTTGGGCTTGATTCTTGAAGCCAAGTTGGGTTGAAGTTTAACATGTTTTACTCCCCTTGAAGCTTGGTTGGGCCTAGTCCTTGAAGCCTAATTGAGATGTTACAACCCTTGAAGCTAGGTTTGATTGGTTCTTGAAGCCAAGTTGGGTTGATACTTAGCATGCTTTGTTCCCCTTGAAGCTTGGTTGAACCTAAATCCTTGAAGCCTAGTTGGGATAATGATAATTATAATGATAAATGTGATAATTTAACCAAAACATTAACTCTGAAAGTTGAATGACATATTAGTGTTCTTGGGCCCATGCTTGTCTTTGTATTTAATGTGATTCTTGAATGGCGAAATTAATGGAATTATGAAGATATAATATGAATGTTGTTATGACATTGATCAAAGTATGATGTGGAATTGTGATATTCTTTTAAATGATGTATGAGATTAATTGTGACATTATATCATATTAAAGCATAATGTTAGTATACTTTGTACTACTAAGCCGTTGGCTTAGCGCGATAGTGTTTGATCGCGCAGGTGACAGAGTTGAACCTGAGAGCTCCTCGAAACCAAGTGAGACTAGGCATTGAAGGATTTATTTTTGGAACTTAAAGATCAGAAAAGAGCTGCCAATCATGTATATATTCTATGTTTTGTAAACTTTGATTTATAACATATTTGTAATAACTTCCGCTGTGATTTAATAAACATTTTTATATATGGTGTCTTTTGGATTTCTTTTAAATGTTTGAGATTGGTTTCACTTATTTACAATGATATTTGTTGTGTATTTTTAAACTGTGGCATTTTCTATATTCAGTATACGTATATTACGATCGTTTAAGCATGCTTGGTACGTATACGGGATATAGGGGTGTTACAATTGTTTTGGTATCAGAGCCTAGGTTTGAGATTCTTAACCTAGGTCAAGTGTAAGAAAAAGAATGTTTTTATTTTAAAAAGTGGATTTTTGAATAACATACATGTTTGGCATTGGCAGTCTCTGATCTTTAATGAGAGGTATTCTGCTGTGTTTGCAGATGTCGGTAGATTCTGCAGCTTCTCGATCTAGTGTGAGGGGAGGTCGAGGAGGCAGAAATGTCAGCAGAGGGGGCAGATCTGGGTTCAGTCCTAGAGGAGGTTCTACATCCAGGGAGAGTAGACCGGAGGAGGCTAGATCTTCTCAGAGGATATATGTGATGCAGAGGCAGCCAGATGCTTCGGCAGTCATAGCGGGTACTTTCTCTTTATTTGGTATTTCAGTACTTGCTTTGATTGATCCCGGATCCACTCATTCATATATTAGTGCATCTGTTTTGCCTGTGTCTGAGTTGCATGCTGAGTCCCTAGGATTTAATGTGTTGGTGACAAATCCGTTAGGGCATAGTGATTGTTAGCAAAGTGCACCGAGATAGTGCAGTTATGGTGCAAGGTGAGGAGTTTCTTGGAGATTTGATTGAAATGCCTTTTAAGGAATATGATTTGATCCTAGGCATGGGCTGGTTATCTAGACATGGAGCTGTGGTAGATTGTCAAAAGAAATTTGTTATCTTGAGAACTGGTGATGGTAGAGAGGTGATAGTATCTAGTGAGCATGGACAGCTAGCATCCTTGTTTGTTTTAGTTGTTGCAGCTAGGAGGTTGATTAGAAAAGGGTGTGATGCTTACCTTGCTCATGTTGTGGATACTAGAGTAAGGGGTTCTCAACTTGATGATATACCTACAGTTGCAGAGTTTCCAGAGGTGTTTCCAGAGGAGTTGCCAGGGTTGCCTCCTGAGAGAGAGGTGGAGTTTGGTATTGAATTATTGCCTGGTACCACTCCCATCTCTATCACTCCTTATCGAATGGCACCTGCTGAATTGAGAGAATTGAAGGTGCAGTTGCAGGAGTTGTTGGATAAAGGGTTTATTCGCCCTAGTGTTTCACCGTGGGGGGCTCCTGTTTTGTTTGTGAAGAAGAAGGATGGTACTATGAGATTGTGTATAGATTATAGGCAATTGAACAAGGTGACTATTAAAAATAAATATCCTTTGCCTAGAATTGATGATCTCTTTGATCAATTGAAGGGTGCAGCAGTGTTTTCCAAAATTGATTTGAGATCAGGGTACCATCAGTTAAGAGTCAGAGCTGAAGATGTTCCTAAGACGGCCTTTCGTACAAGGTATGGGCATTATGAGTTTCTAGTGATGCCTTTTGGTTTAACGAATGCACCTGCAGTTTTTATGGATTTGATGAATAGGGTGTTTAGGCCCTATTTGGATTAGTTTGTGGTGGTTTTCATCGATGATATTTTGGTGTATTCTCGTAATGAGGAGGAGCATGACAAGCATTTGCGGATTGTGTTGCAAATTTTGAGAGAGAATCAATTGTTTGCTAAACTGTCGAAGTGTGAGTTTTGGCTGAACCAAGTAACTTTTCTCGGTCATATAGTTTCAGCAGAGGGTATTAGAGTTGATCCGAGTAAAGTTGAAGCTATTCTGAATTGGAGTCCACCAAAGTCTGTGACTGAAGTTAGAAGTTTTCTGGGTTTGGCAGGCTATTACCGACTGTTTGTGAAAGGATTTTCTTTGATAGCTACTCCACTTACCAGATTACTTCGAAAGGGAGTAAGATTTGTGTGGACAGATCAGTGTCAGGCTAGCTTTGAACAGTTGAGAGAAATGTTAACTCAAGCGCCTGTTCTTACTTTACCTGTGGAAGATAAACCATATGTGATTTACAGTGATGCTTCACATAGTGGTTTGGGTTGTGTTCTGATGCAAGAAGGTAAAGTTATAGCTTATGCTTCTCGACAGTTGAAACCGCATGAGCTCAATTATCCGACCCATGATTTAGAGTTAGCAGCTATTGTGTTTGCATTGAAGATTTGGCGACACTATTTGTATGGGGAGAAGTGTTTTATCTATACAGACCATAAAAGTTTAAAATATTTGGGTGTCCAGAGAGAGCTCAATCTTCGACAACGGAGATGGTTAGAGTTGATTAAAGACTACGACTGTTTAATTGATTATCATCCTGGTAAGGCAAATGTTATTGCTGATGCCTTGCGTCGGAAGTCTTTAGCAGGTTTGACTGTTTATTCGCTCTCATTGCTTGTTGAGTTGAGAGCATTGCATGCTAGTTTATTATCTTGTGATGATGGTGCATTGTTGGCATAGTTGCAATTGAAGCCAGTATTGTTGGATCAGATTAAAGAGGCTCAATTGGCTGATGAGAAGATTCAGAAGATTGTATCAAATTGCCAAAATGGAGAGAGCCGAGATTTTCATGTGAAGAATGATGGTAGTCTTTGGTTTAAGAATAGATTGTGTGTACCGGATGATGCTAATTTGAGAAGAATTATTTTAGAAGAAGCACATCAGTCAGTATTTGCTATGCATCCGGGTAGTACAAAGATGTACCATGATTTGAGATAGCAGTATTGGTGGTCTGGCATGAAGAGAGATATAGCGGAATTTGTGTCTAAATGTCTCACCTGTCAGAGGGTAAAAGTTGAGCATCAAGTTAACCTTTGATAGTGCCTGATGGAAGTGGGAGAGACTGACAATGGATTTTGTGTCTGGTCTACCATTAACACAAAGGAAGCATGATGCTATATGGGTGATTGTTGATAGGTTGACCAAGACAGCTCATTTTCTTCCGGTTCGGATGGATTATTCTCTGGAGAGGTTAGCTGAACTGTATATCCATGAGATTGTGAAGTTGCATGGTATCCCAATTTCTTTAGTGTCTGATCGAGATCCCCGGTTTACTTCAAGGTTTTGGAAGAGTTTACATGGTGCTTTGGGTTCTCGACTACACTTTAGCACTGCTTTTCATCCGCAAACAGATGGGCAGTCGGAGAGAGTGATACAGATTATCAAGGACATGTTGAGAAGCTGTGTCATTGATTTCTCTGGAGGTTGGGATAGATTTTTGCCACTTATGGAATTTACTTACAATAACAGTCATCAATCCAGCATTACCATTCGAAGCATTGTATGGTAGACGGTGTAGGACACCTTTATGTTGGAATGAACTTGGAGAAGGTAGGTTAATTGGTCCTGATTTAGTTAAAGAAACTGAAGAGAAAGTGAAATTGATTCAAGACAGGTTGAAAGCAGCTTCAGATCGATAGAAGTCTTATGTAGATTTGAAGAGGAGAGATATAGAATTTGATGTTGGAGATAAAGTATTTTTGAAAGTGTCTCCTTGGAAGAAGATCTTGAGGTTTGGTCGGAAAGGGAAATTGAGTCCTCGTTTTATTGGACCATATGAAGTTTTGGAGAGAATTGGACCAGTTGCTTATCGGCTTGCTTTGCCACCTGAGTTGGATAGGATCCATAATGTATTTCATGTTTCTATGTTGAGGAGGTACAGGTCGGACCCATCTCATGTTTTGCCAATTGAATCTATTGAAGTGAGTCCAGATCTGACATTTGAAGAAGAACCGGTTGCTATTTTGGCATATGAAGTGAAAGAGTTGAGAAATAAGAAAGTGCCTTTGGTGAAGGTTCTATGGAAGAATCATGAAAGAGAAGAAGCAACTTGGGAGAGTGAACAAGCAATGCGAAATCAGTATCCTCAACTGTTTCAGAGATGATATCAGGTAATTTTGAGGACGAAATTTCTTTTTAGAGGGGGAGAATTGTAATATCCCAAAGTGTGCCCTAGAAGTTTGGATATAATTGTTGTTTGTTTGAATTATGTGTATATGTTATGTTGATAAGAAAAGAAATTGAAAAGAGAATGTTTATGTATTGTTTAAAAAAGAAAGTAATGTGTAGAGAGAAAGTGTATATGTTTGGTATATGCTTATATATATAACATATACATTAGTCAAAATGGATAGTCAAGGGAAGAAGATATTTAATTGTTGTATGTGAAATTACTATAAAGGGCACTTGATTAAGAAGAAAGCTAGAACAAGTGAGAAGAGGGTATGTTGGTAATTGTCTTGTTGGAACACTTGGTGGAGATTTAAAGAGAAGTTGACTTTGTTTTTTTTTTCATCATCTTTTCTTCTTTTCCATGTGTGTGGCCGGCTCATCCAAAGACAAAAGAAAGCAAGAGAGCAAGAGAGGATCTTGAAGTTATAAGCTCAAATTGAATGAAGAATCAAAGGATTAAGTTGGAGATTTGTGAAATTTCTTCAATTTTGGTAAGTACTCTCTTGTTTTCCTTTGTTATTTTGAAGTTGTGTTTGAGGTGAGTTATGATTTGTTGATATTATGATTAGGTGTGTTTGAGATGTGTTTATAAGTGTTGAAATTGAGTGTAAGTTAAAAAGTTAAATTGGTGTTGGTTTTGGTTTGAAGATGATAAGTTAAGTGGATGTTGATATTGAAAGAATAGGAGTGATGTTGGTTTTAGGGTTTTGAAGTGGTAAGTGATTAAATGTATTGTTAATGTGAATATTGTGATGAACATGTAAAATAAGTGTTAATGACATTGATTATATCCATTTGAATAAGGTTATGTTGTGCACAATGTGTTTTAATTCAATCAAAAGAGACTTGGCCATGTTTAGGGCTTTTATTCATGAGAGACATGGCCAAACTAAAGATTTTTGGGAGACACGTCCATGTTTAAGGAAATTTGGCCGTGTTGGTTCAATTTTGGAGAGACACGGCCACTGACTTGGCCGTGTCCCTTGCCCGTGTCTGCTACTACATGATTTTGTGTTGAGAGACACGGCCACAAGCTTGGCCGTGTCCCTTGAGTGTGTTAGCTACTGTGATTGTTCTTTGCTCTTCTTGCATTGTTTTGATTCTTCAAAGGTCTTTTTTCACCTAAAAATAAAAATAAACATTTTAAACACACTTAAAACAAAAATGATCCAAACAAATGTATGTGAAAGATTCTAAATCTATGAATAATGTAAATTGTTAGGTATATATCAATGATGAAATATGAAATGTGAATTGAGATGTGAAGCCATTGTAATTGGCCATGATGATTCAAATGTGATATAAAGCCATTGTGATTGGCTAGGATAATTCAATTGAGATATGTGAGGCATGTTTGCCTAAATGATGAAGAGAATTGAAAATGATATTGATGATGAAATAATCAATGACTTGTGTGGCTAATGTGTTATTCTATTTTCAGAGTTTGTTGTTGGTGGCATGCCTATAGTAGCATTCTCTTGAAGTTAAGTTGGGCTTGATTCTTGAAGCCAAGTTGGGTTGAAGTTTAACATGTTTTACTCCCCTTGAAGCTTGGTTCGGACTAGTCCTTGAAGCCTAATTGAGATGTTACAACCCTTGAAGCTGGGTTGGATTGGTTCTTGAAGCCAAGTTGGGTTGATACTTAGCATGCTTTGTTCCCCTTAAAGCTTGGTTGAACCTAAATCCTTGATGCCTAGTTGGGATAATGATAATGATAATGATAAATGTGATAATTTAACCAAAACATTAACTCTAAAAGTTGAATGGCATATTAGTGTTCCTGGGCCCATGCTTGTCTTTGTATTTAATGTGATTCTTGAATGGCGAAATTAATGGAATTATGAAGATATAATATGAATGTTGTTATGACACTGATCAAAGTATGATGTGGAATTGTGATAATCTTTTAAATGATGTATGAGATTAATTGTGACATTATATCATATTAAAGCATAATGTTAGTATACTTTGTACTACTAAGCCGTTGGCTTAGCGCGATAGTGTTTGATCGCGCAGGTGACAGAGTTGAACCTGAGAGCTCCTCGAGACCAAGTGAGACTAGGCATTGAAGGATTTATTTTTGGAACTTAAAGATCAGAAAAGAGCTGCCAATCATGTATATATTCTATGTTTTGTAAACTTTGATTTATAACATATTTGTAATAACTTCCGCTGTGATTTAATAAACATTTTTATATATGGTGTCTTTTGGATTTCTTTTAAATGTTTGAGATTGGTTTCACTTATTTAAAATGATATTTGTTGTGTATTTTTAAACTGTGGCATTTTCTATATTCAGTATACATATATTACGATCGTTTAAGCATGCTTGGTACGTATACAAGATATAGGGGTGTTACATTGTGCTTCACACTAGATTTGTGCATTAACTTCTAAAAAAGCCTATTGCAAAAATGACTTCCCCCATCACTTACTATCACTCTTGGCGTGCCAAATCTGCTAAGAATGTTTTCCTTCACAAATTTAACAACCACATTAGCATCATTAGTATTGGTGGGGATTGCCTCCACCCATTTGGAAACATAATCAACAGTAACTAAAATATATTCATAACCAAAGGACTTGGGGAAAGGACCCATGAAGTCTATTCCCCACACATCAAACAGTTCAACAACAATATATGATTGAAGGGGCATTTCATTTCTCCTCCCAATGTTACCTTCTCTTTTGCAACGATCACAGTGCTTACAATACTCTTGAGCATCTTTAAATAAGGTAGGCCAGTAAAAACCACTTTGAAGCACCTTTTCTGCAGTCTTTCTTCCTCCAAAATGACCCCCACAGTGAAGGTCATGAAAAAATTGAAGAACACTCAGTTGTTCTTCTTCAAATACACACCTGCGAACTATCTCATCTTTGCATATCCGGAATAGATAAGGTTCGTCCCAAAAATAAAACTTACTCAAGTGTAAAAACCTTTTCTTTTCCTGAAATGACATGTTAGTACACAATATACCACAAGCAAGATAGTTAGCAATATCTGCAAACCAAGGTGCATCAAATACCACAAACAGCTGCTCATCAGGAAATGCTTCTAAATTTTTATGAATGCTATCAGATGCAAGATTTTCACTAAAGAAGGGTAATCTGGATAAATGATCAGCAACAACATTCTCACTACCCTTAGTATCCTTGATTTGGAAATCAAATTCTTGCAATAACAACACCCATCTAATTAAGCGAGGATTAGCATGTTGTTTTGTTAAAAGATATTTTAAAGCTGCATGATCAAAATGCACAATAATTTTTGACCCAATTAAATATGCTCTAAACTTATCTAAAGCAAAAACAACAGTTAACATTTCCTTTTCAGTTGTGGTGTAGTTCATTTGTGCACTATTCAAGGTCAAGCTAGCATAATATATTACTCTCAAGTATTTATCAACCCTTTGCCCAAGAACAGCTCCTACTGCATGATTAGAGGCATCACACATGATTTCAAAAGGTAAAGACCAAACAGGAGCTACTATTACTGGTGCACTAGTCAATTTTTCTTTAAGGGAATTAAAAGCTTGCATGCATTGTGCTGTAAATTCAAATGGAACATCTTTCCCCAACAAATGGCACAATGGTTAGCTTATTTTGGAAAAATCCTTAATAAACCTCCTGTAAAAACCTGCATGCCCTAAGAAACTTCTTATTCCCTTAACAGAGGTAGGTGGAGGTAACTTAGCAATCAATTCAACTTTAGCCTTATCCACCTCAATCCCTTTACTTGACACCACATGACCTAAGACAATGCCCTGAGAAACCATAAAATGACTCTTTTCCCAACTTAAAGTGAGGTTACATTCAATGCATCTCTCAAGTACACAAACAAGTTTATTGAGGCAATTATCAAAAGAACTACCAAAAACAGAAAAGCCATCCATAAATACCTCAATAAAATCATCAATCATGTCTGAGAAGACAGACATCATGCATCTCTGAAAAGTTGCAGGTGCATTGCACAAGCCAAAGGGCATACGTCGAAATGCACAAGTCCCAAAAGGGTAAGTAAAGGTAGTCTTGGACTGATCCTCTGGAGATATTGGCACCTGATAGTAACCTGAAAGGCCATCAAGAAAACAATAATGTGAGTGTCTAGAAAGTTTATCTAACATCTGATCAATAAAAGGAAGAGGGAAATAATCTTTCTTTGTTGCATTGTTCAACTTCCTATAATCGATGCACATTCTCCACCCAGTAGTAGTCCTAGTAGGAACTAATTCATTATTCTCATTTCTCACCACAGTGATTCCAGATTTCTTAGGAACTACATGTACTGGGCTCACCCACTCACTATTAGCAATTGGATATATTACTCCTTCATCCAGCAATTTGAGCACTTCCTTCGTAACAACTTCACTCATATTTGGGTTAAGTCGCCTTTGGGTCTCCCTCACAGGTTTAGCTCCCTCTTCTAAAGTGATTCTATGCATGCACATTGAAGGGCTAATACCCTTGATGTCACTCAATCCCCATCCTATTGCTTTTTTCAATCTTTTAAGCTCACTCACTAACCTCATCTCCTCCTCTTCACTAAGTTCACTAGATATTATCACAGGTAAGGTATTGTGATCTCCTAAAAACACATATTTCATATTCATAGGTAACTCTTTCAGCTCTAACTCAAGTGAAGGGTTCTTTTCTTCTTTTTGAATGGGGGGAAGTTCAAAAACTGGGTCCTCCTTAAGCTCCTCTATTTCAGCACCCTCTAAAGTCTCAAGGCAACTGGCTATTTCTGCATCAAAAATATCCAAATCACTCTCTAAGGTCAATGCCAGCTCCGATTTATCAGAGGAACTTGTCTGCAAGAAAACATCTGAAACAACTGCATCAACACAATCAATGAAAGAACAATCCTCATATAAAGCAGTTGTAGGAATAGGAGAAGTGTTAAAAATGAAAAATTCAACAGTTTGTCCCAAAACAGTCATTGATAATTTACAATTTTTAACATCTATCAAAGTGTTGGTAGTCGCCATAAAATGCCTACCCAGCAGAATGGTGTGTGCAGATGGTGAAGAGTTACTTACTTCCATGTCAAGAACAATGAAATCCACAGGTACAATCAAACCACCAACTTTAACTAATACATCTTCTATAACCCCTTTCGGGAATCTAAGAGATCTATCGGCTAATTGCAACACCATTTTTGTAGGTTTAAGTTCCCCTAGTTCTAAATCAAGGTACACAGAATAAGGCATTAAATTCACACTGGCTCCCAAGTCACACATGCCATCAGTACCCTTTCCATTCCCCATAGTAATTTGAATGATAAAACTTCCAGGATCCTTTAGCTTAGGAGGTAGTTTATGCTGCAAAAAAACACTAGCTACCTCTAAAACTATCACCTTTTCATTCGGCTCATACCTCTTTTTCTTGGTATTTAGTTCTTTGAAGAATTTAGCATAAGCCGGCATGTTTTTAATTGCTTCAAGTAAGGGTAAGTTGATACTTACCTTAGACAGCATGTTGAAGATATGTGAAAATTGCTTATCCTTTTTATCATCCTTCAACCTGCTGGGGAATGGTATAGGTGGCCGGTATGGATTGCTTGCCTTGTGCAAATCTGCTGTAGGGGACTTCTCCATTGATCTTTCTTCAGCACCTTTGTTCTCTAGTTCTCCTTCCTTTTTATTCTCTTGCTCACCTGCATTCATAGAATTATTTTCAACATTATTGTTAATTACCTTGCCACTTCTAAGAACAGTCACTGATTGTGCCTGCTCAGGTTGACTTGGGAACTTCCCCTTTTGTTGAATCTGCATCTGTTGAGCAAGTTGCCCCACTTGGGTCTCCACCTTCTTAAAAGATGCTTCTAGTGAATCCAGCCTCTTGTTGTTCATCTCTTGATTTTTAGCACTGACTTGGATAAAAAGCCTGCAAACTTTCTTCCAAACTCTCTCTCTTAGGATGCCCTTAATTAGAGGATTGACCCTGCTATTGGTTCTGTCTCTGGAGCAAATGGAAAGGCTGTTGAGCATTATTTGTTGTCCAGGAAAAATTTGGGTGATTTCTCCAACCAGGATTATAAGAATTGGAGTAAGGATCATTCCGGGCCCTTGGTTGAAATCCCCCCATAGCATTGACTTGCTCAGCTTCATTACCAAAAGACTCATATGCAGAGGGGCATATATTTGCTCCATGCCCGAATGTACCACAGATTCCACACACTTCTTGAGTAGATGAAGAAATATTGTTCTTCATGTTCAGCATCTGCACCTGTCTTGTCAATTCAACTATTTGACTAACCATTTCACTATTGGCTTCCAATTGATTCACCCCTTTACTTCTTCCCCTTACACTCTTTTGTTGAGAATTAGCTCCCAACATCTCAAAGATCTCATAAGTCTCATCAGCTATCTTTTCTCCCATGGCTCCCCCAGCTACATTGTCAACAGTGTTCTGAAATTGCTGGGTTAGTCCATCATAGAAAAACTGATTAAGAAGTTGAAGTGGGTAGTGATGATGCAGACACTGGATCAATAGCATCTTAAATCTGTCCCAAGCCTCATGAAATGGCTCTCCTTCAAATTGAGAGAATGTAGCAATCTTCCCTCTCAACTCAGCTGTCTTTTGATGTGAATAGAACTTGCCCATGAACTTGTTATAAACTTGCTCCCAAGTTGTCAGTTAGTTTTCGGGCAACAACATAAGCCAGCTCTTTGCCCTATCCTTCAAAGTATAAGGGAAATATCTCATCCTCAACTGATCTTCTGTTAGTCCTCCCAAAGGAAAAGTGTTGAGGGTAGAATAATAATCCCGAATAAAGTTCAGAGGATCTTCATTTGGAACTCCATAGAATGATGGCAGCATGTTGTAGTGAATGTTTTTCAACTCATAATTTCTTGCTGCATCTGTCAGTCTTATGCAAGAGGTGGAAGTTCCAATGACAGGTCTAGCAAAGTCTCTCATCGTTCTTTGCCTTTCTTCAGCCATTTTAACAGATTGTGCAGATTCTGACTCAAAATCAGAAGTGTCCTCCTCTGTAGTATCAAATCCTGTTTACAGTTCAAACTCTTCCCTTCTCCTTTTCACTCTCTGAATTTCTAGAATAAATGGATGTAGCTATACTTCGAGTGATCTCCTGCCTTGCATAAACAGAATTTTCTAGAAAAAGAAATTATTAAAAACAAAAGAAAAATAAAATCAAAAGTAAACAATGAAAAATAATCTAAAATTTCTAAAACTAATAAACAATTATGCCAATTAGCTTCCCCGGCAGTGGCGCCAAAAACTTGTTGCGCTCGAATTAACTCTACCACAAAGCGTCACTCGCAAGTATACGAGGTAGCTGTAGCAAAGGTGATCGCCCCAAGGTCGTCTCACAAGGAAGCTAAAGTGGCTAATTGATTATCAGATTATGAATAACAAGTAATGAAGAAAATTTAAATTGTTAACTAATGAAGAAGATTGATTGAAGATTAAAGTAAGTAAAAGTAAATTAAGCTGATGTTTTGATTTACTTAATAGAAAGGTCTAGGGTTTGCACTTCTCTGCTACTTATATTTATGAACGGTTATTCCTCTTAACCAATTTAATTTCAAAGATTAAATCTCAAGAAACATAATTAATTGAATAAAGGAAATAAGCTCTTGCATTCAAACCTCTCTCAAATAATCTTGTTCCAATTAAAATAATCTTTTCCTAGGTTATATCTCTAATTCACCTAAGTCCTTAATTGAATTGTTCTAGTATTAGACTTCATCTCTCAATCCATCATCTAATACCTAAAACACATAATTGGTGGCCAATCAATTATATATTAGCAATAATTCATTCAATAAAGGCTTAAAGAAATAATTGAGTTAAGAGTAATAACCAATTCATACAATCATAGCAGATCCATACAAACCCTAGACTAGATCAAATTAGTTCATAATGCTATCAAACATACTCATCTCATTAATATTCAAAGAAATCAATTTAGACATGATAATATCCATAAATACAATTCCAATGAAAATAAAGAGATAAAGTTCAAGAACAAAACCAAATTACAAACTCCTTGAAGCTTTTGAAGAATCTCTTGTTCAAATCTTGCAAGAAGGATGTATCAATGGCATGAACAATCTAATCTAGCTAGTTTAATCAAAATGTAATCAAAAAATCAAAGAAAACAAAGTTATCAAAACCTAAACTCTCTTGACCGCTCAATCTACTCTCCAAAATCTCAACCCCCCAAAACCCTAGCTTCTTTTCTCCTTTTATATGAAACATTCACTTTAAAAATTCGCTACGGCTTTGATTCATGAGAGACATGGCCAAGTTGGATGTGACTTGGCCGTGTTGGTGGTCTTTTGATGGACACGGCCAGTAACTTGGCCGTGTCCCTTGCTTGTGTTCGCTTCTGCTTGCTTTTCTTCTTTTTCTTCTTTGGTTGAGTGACACGGCCAAGTCTTGAATGAGACACGGCCGTGTTGGATCATTTTGGAGGGACACGGCTTGTGTTTGCTTCTGTGTGAGTTGCCTCTTCTTTGCCTTTGGAACTAAGTGAGACACGGCCAAGTTGGAGTGACTTGGCCGTGTTGGAGCCTTTTTGGAGGGACACGGCCACCGACTTGGCCGTGTCCCTTGAGTGTGTCCCTCTCTGTGCCTTGAACTTCCTTTTAACTTGGTATGGGACACGGCCAGTGACTTGGCCGTGTCCTCTGCCTGTGTCAGCTACTGTCCCTTTTTTCCTTCAATTTGTTTCCTTGCCTTTTTTAACCTAAAACAAAACTCAAACAAACTATAAACAAAAAGTAAATAAACAATAACCAACAAAATATAAACACCATACTAAAAACTAGATAAAAAACGACATAAACACTGAAATAAACTAAAACTATCAAAATTAATGAAAACACTAAACAAACCAATAAAAACTAACAAAATACCTAAATAAAATAATAATTATCATAATAAACAAGACACAAATCTATAACAAAAACTAATAAAACATGTGTATCTACTTACTACCCATTTTGTCTCAGGCAACTCAGCTTCTAGGATCACTCTTAGTGACTTGATCTCAATCCAATCGGCAACACTACTTCCATTCCAATTAGGGTTCGTACAATTTTCCTGTATTCTCATAAAGCAAGGTAGCATTTCTGACCAATCCCTATACGTCTTGGTCATTTTAGACTAAATATGCTTAATTGTATTATTCATTACTTCCACTATACCATTAGCCTTTGGTCTATAAGGGGAGGACCAGTGATGGCAGATCTAGTAGTTCGAGAATAAGCCCTTTATTGCTCCTTGAAACTACACCCCATTGCAAAAGGCCAGGGTGAAGAAATAGAATGTAATTCTTTGGGATGTAGGTGATTTAGGTTTTTGTACATTTTGGCATTGCTGGCACCTCTTCACAAAATCAATACAATCTCTCTCCATTGTCAACCATTAGTAACCTTGTCAAATTATTTTCTTAACCAGGGCCAATCCATTCATATGGGATCATAACTTTTTGCATGTATTATTGACAAGATTTGCTCAACTTTAGGCATCTCAAGTGCACTCCATCGGGCCATCTACAATAAAACTCTCAATGAAAGGTGATGTATTGCAAGGACCATCACCTTATGGCTCTTCTCTCTTCCCTTGTTGCCCCTAATGGGTATTCCATACTTTCCAAGAACCATCTTATAGTTCATACCAAGTATCATGGTTCATGTAAGTTTCCATGACCATTTCATACTCGTTGCAAGGGGTTGATGAACTAGTTAAAACTAAGGGTTTAAGGAATAACTTAACATGATCCTCCTAAATTGAAGCCATACCACGATTAGCTAACTATGATGAAAAAGAATTTCAAGGAGTGTAGATTTATACACCTGCCAAGTGAGAAAAACCAAATGGCTGATGGCCTAGCCAACAAACACCCTGTGAAGTAAAGAATCAAAAGAAGATATTGAATCAAGGGGGCATGAAAAGCCCATTGCGTGAGGAAGCTCCAGTCATTTTACAAAAGAAGAAATACATGCTTGTGTGAAGAGCTAGGCAAGACAAAGAATAGACAATAGAATATAAGAAAATGCCATGTGATATGCTCCTGTATGCATGATATTCATGAATAACACTTATAGTGATTCCATAGACTCACAGACTAAGGTGATCAGCAGAAGTGTTCTCACGGATTTCTTTTAGATGCCCATTCAAGTCTTGCTTTGGAATGACAGGATGCTTCACATTTATGGCTTTTATATTTGGGATGTTGAAAATATGAGTGGTGGAGACCCCAAGCTTGCAGAGATACATCCATTTCAAATTATGATTCAATAGCTTCTTCATAACCTTGCCATTAATCATTTCATTTGCCCAATGTGTCTTTCGAGGTTCGATAGTTCAACATACTCCCCTTAACTTGATGATTTTTTTTTTCAATTTTGAATTTTGATTTTGAAATCAAATATTGGCTTTGCCAAATTAATATCAATTTACCTCAGGACTTGATTTTCCAAATTAAAATATCTATAACATGATAACCCTAGTTACCATACTAAGCTCAGGAATCATTTCTATTTAAGCAAGAACTGTTGCACTTCAGACAGGCACATACAAATTACTTAGTAAAAGGTCTCATTTGAGTTTGAATATTGTCTATCTCATATGCATGCTTATTCAAACTATCTCCACTAATAGACTCTACCTACTAAGAGAGATCAACAGGTCTTTGATAGGCTTGAAATGGGGTCTATAAGGGACATGGGTTAAATGAAGGCCATTGTTAAGTTCGAGCCGATGTGACACAATGGACAAACCTTCACACTACAAATTTCTTGTTTGAACTTTAGGCAGCTGGGAGCAATCTTGCTAGTCTCTAAATTCTTTTTATCTTCTTGTCATTAATCTAGATATTGATTGGAATATTCTTTGCCTTTGTAAAAAGTTTGGTACCCAAATTTGTTACTTTTCTTCTCCCTTTTCTTTCTTTTTATTTTTCTTACTCTTTCCTTTCTTTGAGCATTGTCCTTGTCAAGTATAGAACTTTCAAAAACTGGGTGACCTTTTTCCTTTTCTTTGATTTTGATCAAATCTTTGGTTGGGTTAGACTAATTCAAGTCAAACTATCTTTATAAACTAAATGGAAGCCTTTTGCTATCTTAGGTAAAAGAGAACTCAGTTGAATTTCTGAACCATTTTGGGTTTTCTTTTCTTTTTCTTTCTTTTCTTCTTCTTTTTGTTGTTTTTTTTTCTCTTTTTTTTCTTTCTTTTCTCTTTTTTTTTTGTTCTAGCTCTAAAAGAGTTGTCTTATTTGTACCAACTTGGGTTTCTTATAATGGATAAGTGGAGTGACATAAATCTCCTTTAATAGGGATAAATCATTTGTTACTCTGATATTATCTTGATAGATTGGAGTTATTAGGTGAACTTCAACTACACTTATGGTTTTGAAAACATCAACTACCCTTATGGTCTTAAGAACTTCAACTATCTTCATGGTCTTGACTATTCTTTCTTTCTTTGATCTTTTTACCCCTTCATCTTAGTGATCATAAGACTTGTCAAAAGTATCACAATAGCTTAGGGTAGGTTATAGGGGTTTGTAAGCCAATGAAAAGAAAGCTAAAATTTTATGAAGGCTCAAAGGGACAACTAGGGATTGATATTTAATTGGGTGGATACTAGTTGTTGGCTAACCAAACAATGCCTAGATCATCTCTCCCTAAAATAAGCAGAGTTTAATTTTGCCTCAAAAGTTTATCAAAGCATGTTCTATGACTGACTAGGACCTAGACAAAGGTAATTATGCAGGAGCCTTCTCAAAGTAAGCATACACAACTCAATGCTATAGAGCAATTCCCTCACCTAGTACAGTCATTCAAGTCATGATGCATAAATATATTAATTCATGAATTATCAAGCTAGATTCCTCATTGGTTAAGCACCAAAATGAGCAAAGACCAACAAAATTTTTTATGAAAGTAATTTATTCAAATAAATTTAAATTTGAAAAATAAGAATGTTCCAATTAAATATTAAAGAAAGCAAAATTGAAAAGCAACATTCAAGCTAAGGAAAGTTTGTTGAGTTAAGCTTCTTTTCCTTTCACATCTTCAATTTTTCCATCTTGAAAGGATGATAAAAAAATCTTCTTCCAATTCTTTTCCCACCATGAAGGTTGCCAGTGGAGGTACTCTTCCAAACTTAGGCAAAGGATTGTTCTTAGTATTGGGCTTGTCCGGCTCAGGTAGCTTACCACTATCAATTAGATCTTGGATCTCATGCTTTAATCGGGTACATTATCGGTCTCATGTCCTTGAGTCTGATGAAACTCACAAAAGGTTTTAGTATCAAATTTTAGGGGTAAAGTATTCGGCAAAGGCCGAGGAGCCAATGGCTGTAATTGTCCCTTCTTTTGTAGCTTGTTGAAGACCCAAGACAAAGGTTTCCCCATATTTGAAAACTACCTCTATTTGCTTGACCAGTTGTATTAACATCAACTTTTTTTTTGCGTGCTTTGATTGTTAGGCTGATAATTTTGTTTTGCAAAAAAACGGTTCTTCTTCCTTTCCCACTCTTCAATTTGTAGACCAGCTTGGAGAAGATCTCTAAAATCCTGGATGAGTGTATGAGACATCCTTTCACGAAGACTATGTAACAGCCCTCTCACAATCATCGTTATTTGATCAGATTCATCGAGCATCTTCTTGAGCAAAGATTTCTTGGATTAAAACAAAATTAAGAGGTTTATTATAAAAAGATTTCTCACTTGAAAAAGTAACTAGTGACTCATGCCAAAAACAAGCCCATGATTAATTATTCTTAGTATAAACTAGGCTCGCAATTGATTTTTGGTATTTTGTAATTGACCTAAATAGCTTGTAAGCTCTTTCAAGAGGTTATAAAAATAATTTTGTTTGGAAGCCCAATGTGAAAATATTTTAGAAAAAACATATTTTGGTCTTTGTATTTGTATCATGAGAAAAGTATTTTTGATTTGTATTTTAGAAAAGTCTTATGTCCAAAGACCATCTTGAAAAGTTTTGAAAATAGCTTTGGTCTTTTGGACTTTAAAGAAAAATTTATTTGAGCTCACAATGTAATTAGATCATATTAGAAAAAGAACAAACCAAATAAGCCATGATTTAAACCAAGATAAATTAACCATAGTCAAACAACATGCATTTAGGGTAAAATCCTAAGGAAAGTAATTAAGTTAATTACATGAGCTTTAGTCTTTGGGTTAAAAGGCTTAGGTTCCCATAGCAAGTATATACCGAATGATACAAGGCTATGAGTGGTTATGCCATGCTTGATCTCCGTACCTTGAGTGAAAGTATGGTATCCCTTACATAACATAACAAGGGTAACACGAGCGTCCTAACTCAGGCACACGATGCAATCTAATATGATGCAATGGATAATATCATGAAAAGAAAGAATAGAATAATAAAAAGACCAACGGAATCAACTTCTCTTACCCCAGTGGAGTCACCACTGTGAGCGGGGATTTTTGCCCCCACTCCTGGTGGAATGGTTCTTGCGACTTCGGCACTATTTAGGCTCGGGGCCTTAGAGAACACGGGCCTAAGCCCAACGAAAATAGAGTCGCCACCTGGATGGGTCGGGAAAAAGAAAGGGGTGGATGACTCAATTCCTAAGGAATCCTCAACCCCCTAATGGGTTCGGAAAGTTGGGTACGTGTGGGGAAGGTGAGAAATGGCCCCGCACCCTGTAGACTCTTAATTTTGACCCCAATTTGATATGGTCCTAATTAAAGGATGCCAAAATAAATTTGATCCGACTTTAAATATTTAAACCTAGTTTATAATTTTTAAAGGAGTTGGTTCGGATTAAAGAGGCATATATTTTATTGTAAAATCCTAAAATCAAGTGGAATTGGCCCAAATTAAAATTTTTTGGTCCATAAGTTAAAAAAGGCCAGAATAAATTAAGTAAGGCCAGCCTGGGAGACATTAGCAAGCTTCATGTCGACCTTGGCAGCCCAAGATCAACATGAGCATGCCTCATGTCAACTTGGGCAAGCTAGGTCGACATGAGCATGCTTCATGTCAACCTTGGGAGGCTAGGCCAACATGAGCATGCTTCGGCTAGGCCAACATGAGCATGCTTCATGTCGACCTTGGAAGCCCAAGATCAACATGAGCATGCCTCATGTCGACTTGGGAAGCCCAAGGTTGACACGAGGTTGGTCTCATGTCGACCTAGGGCAACTAGGTCGACATGGGTTCAATATGTTTCCTAATTCAACTAAAATTTGTTTTAGAGACTGTTTTATATTAGGTTAAGGATTCTGAGTGAGGTTCGGATATAAATATTAACGTTTCAAAATTCAGGAGGAGAAAACATGAATAATAGAAAAACATTAAGAGGGGATAGCAAGGAACATTAACAAGATAACAAGGAACATTAAAGAGAGACGGCAACAAACAGAAAAGATTAGCAGTAAACATTCATCAGTAATCAATCATTCAAAGACAGCAACACTGTCTTTGTTAATTGTTCATCCAGAAGTTAATTGTGGAAGAACCAACGAGCAGAGGTTTGATCTTTAATCATGAATTATTTATGTTTACAGTAGTTTTGTTTCTTTGATTAATAAGAACATGCATGCATGCAGTAACTTGATCTTTGAACACACAGTATCTTGATCTTTGAACATGCAGAAAATTGCTTTTTGTTTTAATAACTTTAATCGTTTGCTTTGGTTTTTGTTTTAATAACTTTAATCATTTGCTTTAATTATCACATTGATCAACTGGTATTCATAATCCCACTGGCATATTTCATAAAACATAAAACTATCCAGTAGTCAACAATTAATTGTTAAAATCTATCTTGTTTACTTTAACTTCAAGAACCGTATGTTATTTCATTAAAACTCAAAACCTCAAACTATTTTTATCCAAAAGCCTAAACCATTTCATTATTAAACTCCAAAATATTGATTATTTTTCCAAAACCTTAATTTATTTCTTCAAATGCAAAATTATTTTTTTTAGGCAGTAAGTCAAATCCAAAAACCCTAACTATCCGAAACCCTAATTCCAAAACCCTAGTTTCAAAAATCCTAAAAATCCTAATTTCAAAACCCTAATTATAAAACTTTAGTTTCTAAAATCCTAAGTTCCAAAACCCTAAATTCAATTGATAATTCTTTAAAATCCTAAATTTGTATATTTATTGCTTTATTTAATTTAAGATTTGATTATATAGTTTATTATATTTTTTGATGGTTAATTTATTTAATTTCAATATTTGATTTATTTAATTTATCATGGATGAATGTTTATTATATATTTTGATTGATGTTTAATATCTTTGATGAATGTTTTATTTATAATGAATGGTTATTTATTTTTATCTATTTATTTTGATTTCCAAATGTTGTAAGAGGCATGTTTCCACTTTGTGGGTACCTCATTAATTAAGTTTTATGTAATTTAAATTGCTTTTATTTTATACAAATGTAAAGGACATGTTTCTACCTTTCAGTGGGTGTCCTATTTAGACATGGATTATGTAAGGGCATGTTTCCATTTTCGGATGGGTGTCCATTTATTTGTTTTTCTTGGACATTGCTTTGATTTTTAATATAACGATGCTTTATTTCAATTGTTGCATGTAATATGGATAATATTGTTATATTTAATAATTTTATAATATTAAGACCTATAAAGGAGGCCGGTTCCAATGAACCGGGCGTTGTGGGGGTGCTAGGCCATTTCTCACCTTCCCCACACGTACCCAACTTTCCAAACATATTAGGGGGTTGGGGATTCCTTAGGAATCGAGTCATCCACCCCTTTCTTTTTCCTAGCCCGTCCGGGTGGCAACTCTATTTTCTCTGGACTTCGGTCCAAGTTCTCTAAGGCCGCAGCCTAAACAGTGCCGAAGTCACAAGAACCATTCCATCGGGGAGTGGGGGCGAAAATCCCCGCTCACGGTGGCGACTCCATTGGGGATAAGAGATGTTGATTCCATTGGTCTTTATATTATTCTATTCTTTCTAATAATGATATTATCCATTGCATCATATTAGATTGCATCGTGTGCATGAGTTAGGATGCCCGTGTTACCCGTGTTGTGTTATGTAAGGGATACCATACTTTCACTCAAGGTATGGAGATCGAGCATGGCATAACCACTCATAGCCTCGTACCATTTGGTATATACTTACTATGGGAACCTAAGCCTTTTAACCCAAAGACTAAAGCTCATGTAATTGGCCTAGTTACTTTCCTTAGGTTTTACCCCAAATGCATGTTGTTTGACTATTGTTAATTTATCTTTGCTTATATCATGGCTTATGTAACACCCCGATACTCCATACAAGTACTATACATACACCCGGTATACATACAATAAGTATATAAAGTATAAGGATGTCACTTTTCGATACATTTTTAAAACCTTTAATAGAGTTCAAACCACAATACATAAATTTAAAGAACATTTACAAAATCATTATACTTTTAATGATCTTACATATATATATCATAATCTTATCTTTATCAAAACTTCATTGATACATATAAATATACTCTTGTCAGAAATACATCATAATTAAAAATTATACATGTATACATCACCCTCTAGTTGGTCTCGATAAACTCTTACTCTTCTCGTGGCATAACAAAAGACTTCATATCTTCTACCTAGTCATCTGCGCGATTACACATCCGCGCTAAGCCCGAGAGCTTAGTAGTACAAATATAACATATAAACATACATTATAGAAATTCTAACATATCATGAAATATCACTTCCATGTACCATTAGTTTCTTATCATGTTTTTCCTTTTGAATTGCACCTTTCATATATCTCTACTAATCTCATATATTATATATACATATATACATATCATTAACACCAACCACAATCCATCACTAATACTCACAATCATTATATCAATATACATATTACATAAAATACTTCATATCATTATTTTATTCACAATTCACCAATCATGAATCACATTTCCAATGAAGGCAATCATTATCACCAATCATGAATCACATTTCCAACAAAGGCAATCATTATCATCATTCATGAGTCACATTTCCAACAAAGGCAATCATTATCATCATTCATGAGTCACATTTCCAACAAAGGCAATCATTATCATCATTCATGAGTCACATTTCCAACAAAGCAACCATAAATCTCATTACTCATTTATTTCAACATTTGTATATCATATTGACAACAAAGACAGACTCGGGCCCAAAAGACACTAATATGCCATTCAATTTTCAGAGTTAATGCTTTGGTTTTATTATCACATTTATCATTATCATAGACCCAACTAGGCTTCAAGGATTTAGGTTCAACCAAGCTTCAAGGGGAACAAAGCATGCTAAGTATCAACCCAACTTGGCTTCAAGAACCAACCCAACCTAGCTTCAAGGGTTGTAACATCTCAATTAGGCTTCAAGGACTAGACCCAACCAAGCTTCAAGGGGAGTAAAACATGTTAAACTTCTACCCAACTTGGCTTCAAGGATCAAGCCCAACCTAACTTCAAGAGATTGTTACAAATATTAGGCATGCCACCAACAACAAACTCTGAAAATGGAATAACACATTAGCTACACAATTCATTTATCAATTTCATTCTCAATTCTCATCATCAATTAGGCAAACATGCCTTACGTCTTTCAACTGAATCATCATAGCCAATCACAATGGCTTCATATCTCATTATATTTCAATTCACATATTAATACTTCATTATTCAAGTATACATAATCATTTACATTGAACATTATCATCCAAGCAAATATGCTTCAATTATCTCAATTCACGTTTCATAAAGCTCATATTATGCCAAACATAATATTATTGATATGCAATAATGTGGATTAGGGTTTGTACTTACCTCAAGAGCCATTCCCATCAAGCTATACATAATCATTTACCTCATCATATCCTTCACATTTTACATATAGCATCATTGATGTAACATTATGAAGTATATTATTCATATAACACATTACCATTCACAAGATTCACAATGTATATAACATAACATTGTTCATATAGTATCCTATACATCATCAAATGTATGTTCATTCTCAACAATACAAGAAGAGTAAAGAACAATCACAGTAGCCAACACACTCAAGGGACACGGCCGTGTCTCTCAACAAAAATCAGGCAGTGGCAAACATGGGCAAGGGACACGGCCAAGACAGTGGCCGTGTCTCTCCAAAAATCATCCAACACGGCCCAATTTCCTTAGACTTGGCCGTGTTTCCCAAAAATTCTTTGGTTTGGCCGTGTCTCTTCCTTAATTTGGCCGTGTCTGTCATGAACAAAAACCCTAAACATGGCCAAATCTCTTTTGATTGAATTAAAACACATTATACACAACATAACCTTATTCAAATGGATATAATCAATGTCTTTAACACTTATTTTACATCTTCATCACAATAATCACATTAACAATACATTTTAAACACATACTACTTCAAAACCCTAAAACCAACATCATTCTTATTCTTTCAATATCAACATTCACTTAACTTACCATCTTCAAACCAAAACCAACACCAATTTAACTTTGTAACTTACAATCAATTTCAACACTTATAAACACATCTCAAACACACTTAATCATAATACCAACAAATCATAACTCACCTCAAACACAACTTCACAAATAACAAAGGAAAACAAGAGAGTACTTACCTAAATTGAAGAAATTTGACAAATCTCCAACTTAATCCTTTGATTCTCCCTTCAATTTGATGTTTAGAACTTAGAACACCTCTCTTCCTCTCCCTTTCCTTTGATAGCCGGCCACACCAAAAGAGAAGAGAAGAAAAGAAATAATGACAAGTCAAACTTCTCTTCTTCTTTAAATCTCCACCATGCAATTCTAACACAACAATTACTTAAATGCCCTCATCCATTTAAACTTAACTCTTGTCACTCATATGCCCATTTAAGTAATTTCACATATCACAAATAAATATCCTCTTCCATTGACCATCCCTTTTGACTTATGTATATGTTATTTATACTACCATATATGCAACATATACACTTCCTTTAAAAATTCTTTTCTCTTTCAATTTGACACATACATTCAATCCAATTAAAACAACAATAATATTCAAAACTTCTAGGGCATACATTGGGATATTACAATTCTCTCCCCCTTAAATAATTTCGTTCTCGAAATTATCAGTACCATAACAATTCATTCTTAACAAAATATTATCTTAACTTCCATAAGAAGTTAATTATATGCTTAAGTTATTATGTCATCAAATCATATAACTTCAACTCTTCCCTTTAGAATCAACCATCTTCTCTAAATTCCATAACTCATCATTCTATACGTTTATATATCTTATTACTTCCTTGATCAAACATTCAAAAGAACTCATTACATTTCCTATTAATGTCTTTATACAAGAATTAAATCATACTATAGTACATTTATACTTCATTCAATCTTTTTATTTAATATATTGTTTTCCTTCACCTCTTTGTAATTATTCTCTTAACTTTAACCTTAAAATCATTGGTTTATATCTTAGCATTAATTATCCCGTCATTACAATCACTGTCTAAATAGACATTTATCAAACCTCAATGAATAACAAAATCCTTATTTTTTCACAAATGGAGTTACTTCCTTAGCATGCTTTTTACTTAACTTACATATTAATACATTTCCTTTCAACTTATTTTATAAATAACCAATCTTTTCCCTTTTATCATGATTTATAACTACTATAACTCCATTCGTTCATTTCCATTCACACTTTAAAATTTTACATCATACACATTATCATGTAAATAATTATACTCTCAGTGCAACTATACACATTAAATCTCAATAGTGATTCATAATCTTAGCCAAATCAAGATTCATTGATCTATCTGTCACAATATACCCACATTCCAATCTTGTTCAATTCTAACCAACGATTAATTTATTTAACTTATCAAGAAATTTCACAATATTCATATATGTATATATATAACTTAATTCCATTAGGGCAAACTTATATACAATTCCTAATCTCTTCCGATTCATATTCAGCCAAATTATCATGATAACAAATCGCTTCAAATTAATTTAGTATAATTCCCACCAATTTTCATAAAAATTTTATACCATATTTACTATCTATAGTTCATTCACTTAAACCTCAAGTTCATTCGTTTATTCATTACATACCATAAACATATTCAGTATAACTTTCAGTCATATTTATAATTTCTCCCTTTATCTTCATAATTATAACCAAATTCTTAACATAAAATGTTAATGTACAACTTCATCCATCATAACTTTTAACTCTACTTCTCAAACAAAATTTTCAATCTCACCAAATCTGTATTACAATCATTTTATCTAAGACCCAAAACCATGGATAACAAATTAACCGTTCAAATATACTGAACAACACACATGGCTTTAAGAGATTAATATTCAAGCCTGAAACTTTCAAATCAATACTGTTCCTTTATAATTTTATTCTCAATCTTTACAAATACAAGGCTAAGGTATAACTCAAGAATTACATATTCCTTCTTTACCTTTTTGTCATATTAGAAGTTAATACATTCCAACTCCGTTTCAAACCAAATTGCACTCGATTATATGATCTTTATCAACTTAATTCATGTTTCAACAATATTACTATATACATATTCAATCATATACAGTTCCCATACAATTTATATTCGTCACTTCATTTCTAATCCATTTACAATCTCTTATAATGTATAATTACATAGAACTTTCCATCTGTGAATACTTTGAGACTCTAAATATCATATGATCATCAAGTTCAATACTCACTATAACAATTTCCACTGTCCAATATTACTCAAGTCCATTCCATTCTCACTTCCATCACATAATCCATCTAGCTTTACACAGTTCAAGACCTAATCTCTCTTAGATCCACTAATACATACAACATCGTTTCCATATCACTAATTTTATATATCATAATTTCATTCATATTGAAAAACTCAGTTCACATATCATATACATATATACACTTAATTATATGCTCTTATTTTATTTTCCTTTTTCATACATTCAATACACATTTAATGTTTATCACTTCCTTTTAAACACTATCATTTTCATTCTTCCAATATGATGTAAAGTATTTATTCACACAACACACACATATATATATATATATTCTGACTATAATAACACTTCACATCCATCTTAGTCACATTCCCAATGTGACATCTCTTTCACTTTTGTCTTTAAAAGCATTTAATATACTTCCATATCCATTTTTACCCTTTGCAGTAAAATGACTTAAAATAGCTCATTTTCATTTGCTTATCCACTTCCCTTTTTACTTCAAAACAAATTCTCATGCTATCAATCACATTACTCAATTCATAATATTTTCATGTGCAATATTAGTCATTTCACCTAGCTCATGTATTGATTATACATTTAACTATCAATATCCAAATAATTTTTTTTTATCAAATTCCACTAAAACTTTAACTTTTCAACTTACTACTTTGCTTAAACTTCAATTTGCCAAACTCATCTTTTCTTAATATCACTTTAAAACATCTTATGTATATATATCACAAAACAATATCAAAACATATAATTTTCACAATATTCAAGCATCTCACATTTCTAACATTGAATTTACAATGTGTGCATTAAAATAACAATACCAATTTATATATATATCCCAAACTTTAAATAATCACACTTTGTCTATACTAATGAACTCATTCGATATTCCACCATACTCTCCTCATTTTAATAACATATCTTTCAATATTAACAATCCAACAATATTTCCTCTGTCTAGCCGACCCATCATAAACTTTATAATAAAGAGGTTTAAAGTATAGAAAAAAGAGTACATACTTTAATCTTTATTTTGTTTCCAACTCATTTTCAACTTTATTCTCCTTTTCATTTCTTTATATTACAACCACATCTCAATAAGCAATATTTCAATATTTGCTTACCTTAAGTAAACTCCCATTATTTATTTTATCAATTAAGCTTATATTAAGTTTCCCATATCATTTCTTTCTCTGGCTTTACTTTCATGTAAAACATCATTCAAACACTAGCATCCATCTCATATAACATAAATATTCTACAATTCATATAATGCCACATTCGAGACCAACCTAGGTGTCAATGCATATGCATGTATTACAAATTTCATTTCAAAACTTTTTCTTTTTACTTTCACTTAGGCCGAGAATCTCGAACCTAAGCTCTGATACAAAAATAATTGTAACACCCCGATACTCCATACAAGTACTATACATACACCCGGTATACATACAGTTAGTATATAAAGTATAAGGATGTCACTTTTCGATACATTTTTAAAACCTTTAACAGAGTTCAAACCACAATACATAAATTTAAAGAACATTTACAAAATCATTATATTTTTAATGATCTTACATATATATATCATAATCTTATCTTTATCAAAACTTCATTGATACATATAAATATACTCTTGTCAGAAATACATCATAATTAAAAATTATACATGTATGCATCACCCTCTAGTTGGTCTCGATAAACTCTTACTCTTCTCGTGGCATAACGAAAGACTTCATATCTTCCACCTAGTCACCTGCGCGATTACACATCCGCGCTAAGCCCGAGAGCTTAGTAGTACAAATATAACATATAAACATACATTATAGAAATTCTAACATATAATGAAATATCACTTCCATGTACCATTAGTTTCTTATCATGTTTTTCCTTTTGAATTGCACCTTTCATATATCTCTACTAATCTCATATATTATATATACATATATACATATCATTAACACCAACCACAATCCATCACTAATACTCACAATCATTATATCAATATACATATTACATAACATACTTCATATCATTATTTTATTCACAATTCACCAATCATGAATCACATTTCCAATGAAGGCAATCATTATCACCATTCATGAATCACATTTCCAACAAAGGCAATCATTATCATCATTCAGGAGTCACATTTCCAACAAAGGCAATCATTATCATCATTCATGAGTCACATTTCCAACAAAGGCAACCATTATCATCATTCATGAGTCACATTTCCAACAAAGCAACCATAAATCTCATTACTCATTTATTTCAACATTTGTATATCACATTGACAACAAAGACAGACTCGGGCCCAAAAGACACTAATATGCCATTCAATTTTCAGAGTTAATGCTTTGGTTTTATTATCACATTTATCATTATCATAGACCCAACTAGGCTTCAAGGATTTAGGTTCAACCAATCTTCAAGGGGAACAAAGCATGCTAAGTATCAACCCAACTTGGCTTCAAGAACCAACCCAACCTAGCTTCAAGGGTTGTAACATCTCAATTAGGCTTCAAGGACTAGACCCAACCAAGCTTCAAGGGGGAGTAAAACATGTTAAACTTCTACCCAACTTGGCTTCAAGGATCAAGCCCAACCTAACTTCAAGAGATTGTTACTAATATTAGGCATGCCACCAACAACAAACTCTGAAAATGGAATAACACATTAGCTACACAATTCATTTATCAATTTCTTTCTCAATTCTCATCATCAATTAGGCAAACATGCCTTACGTCTTTCAACTGAATCATCATAGCTAATCACAATGGCTTCATATCTCATTATATTCCAATTCACATATTAATACTTCATTATTCAAGTATACATAATCAATTACATTGAACATTATCATCCAAGCAAATATGCTTCAATTATCTCAATTCACGTTTCATAAAGCTCATATTATGCCAAACATAATATTATTGATATGCAATAATATGGATTAGGGTTTGTACTTACCTCAAGAGCCACTCCCATCAAGCTATACATAATCATTTACCTCATCATATCCTTCACATTTTACATATAGCATCATTGATGTAACATTATGAAGTATATTATTCATATAACACATTACCATTCACAAGATTCACAATGTATATAACATAACATTGTTCATATAGTATCCTATGCATCATCAAATGTATGTTCATTCTCAACAATACAAGAAGAGTAAAGAACAATCATAGTAGCCAACACACTCAAGGGACACGGTTGTGTCTCTCAACAAAAATCAGGCAGTGGCAAACATGGGCAAGGGACACGGCCAAGACAGTGGCTGTGTCTCTCCAAAAATCATCCAACACGGCCCAATTTCCTTAGACTTGACTGTGTTTCCCAAAATTTCTTTGGTTTGGCCGTGTCTCTTTCTTAATTTGGCCGTGTCTCTCATGAACAAAAACCCTAAACATGGCCAAATCTCTTTTGATTGAATTAAAACACATTATACACAACATAACCTTATTCAAATGGATATAATCAATGTCTTTAACACTTATTTTACATTTTCATCACAATAATCACATTAACAATACATTTTAAACACATACTACTTCAAAACCCTAAAACCAACATCATTCTTATTCTTTCAATATCAACATCCACTTAACTTACCATCTTCAAACCAAAACCAACACCAATTTAACTTTGTAACTTACAATCAATTTCAACACTTATAAACACATCTCAAACACACTTAATCATAATACCAACAAATCATAACTCACCTCAAACACAACTTCACAAATAACAAAGGAAAACAAGAGAGTACTTACCTAAATTGAAGAAATTTCACAAATCTCCAACTTAATCCTTTGATTCTCCCTTCAATTTGATGTTTAGAACTTAGAACACCTCTCTTCCTCTCCCTTTCCTTTGATAGCTGGCCACACCAAAAGAGAAGAGAAGAAAAGAAATAATGACAAGTCAAACTTCTCTTCTTCTTTAAATCTCCACCATGCAATTCTAACACAACAATTACTTAAATGCCCTCATCCATTTAAACTTAACTCTTGTCACTCATATGCCCATTTAAGTAATTTCACATATCACAAATAAATATCCTCTTCCATTGACCATCCCTTTTGACTTATGTATATGTTATTTATACTACCATATATGCAACATATGCACTTCCTTTAAAAATTCTTTTCTCTTTCAATTTGACACATACATTCAATCCAATTAAAACAACAATAATATTCAAAACTTCTAGGGCATACATTGGGATATTACAATTCTCTCCCCCTTAAATAATTTCGTCCTCAAAATTATCAGTACCGTAACAATTCATTCTTAACAAAATATTATCTTAACTTCCATAAGAAGTTAATTATATGCTTAAGTTATTATGTCATCAAATCATATAACTTCAACTCTTCCCTTTAGAATCAACCATCTTCTCTAAATTCCATAACTCATCGTTCTATACGTTTATATATCTTATTACTTCCTTGATCAAACATTCAAAAGAACTCATTACATTTCCTATTAATGTCTTTATACAAGAATTAAATCATACTATAGTACATTTATACTTCATTCAATCTTTATATTTAATATATTGTTTTCCTTCACCTCTTTGTAATTATTCTCTTAACTTTAACCTTAAAATCATTGGTTTATATCTTAGCATTAATTATCCTGTCATTACAATCACTGTCTAAATAAACATTTATCAAACCTCAATGAATAACAAAATCCTTATTTTTTCACAAATGGAGTTACTTCCTTAGCATGCTTTTTACTTAACTTACATATTAATACATTTCCTTTCAACTTATTTTATAAATAACCAGTCTTTTCCCTTTTTATCATGATTTATAACTACTATAACTCCATTCGTTCATGTCCATTCACACTTTAAAATTTTACATCATACACATTATCATGTAAATATTTATACTCTCAGTGCAACTATACACATTAAATCTCAATAGTGATTCATAATCTTAGCCAAATCCAGATTCATTGATCTATCTGTCACAATATACCCACATTCCAATCTTTGGACGTAAGACTTTTCTAAAAACAAATAAAAAATTTTTTTGCTCATGGCCCAAATGCTAAGCCCAAAATCCATTTTTTCTAAAATCTTTTTACAATGGGCTTAGAAATAAAATTATTTTTATCCAACCTTTTCTTACAAAGAGCTTGCAAAATATTCAGGTCAATTACAAAATACTAAGAATCAATTGTGAGCCTAGTTTATACAAAGAATAATTAATAATGGGCTTGTTTTTGGCATGAATCATTAGTTATTTTTTCAAGTGAGAAATATATTTATAATAAACCTCTTAATTTAGTTTTAATCCAATATAGCATAAAAGCTACATTAGTTGGTTGAATGGATTAAAACCTAATTAATGGAAATTATCATAAATTGATTTCCATTTTCAAAAATATAACTATTGGTTGACACGTTCAAGGGAAATATTCAAAAACAAGATACCCCATGTTGGTATTTTGTTAACCATATACCTAGGAAAAGAGACTCGCCATTCGTGTGTGGATGTTATAAGGTTGGAAGGAACGTCCTAGTTATCCTTGTTTGTTAATGGTTTGTGCATACATGCATACATTTGCATCTCATATCATTGATCCTTTCTGGCTCACAACCCCTATATTACGATAGTTCAAAAGCTTACGACAATTCAACCTATGCCGAAGATGAAGTATCTAGCAACGACTCAATCACTTGCTCACCAAAAACAATGGATCCTGAAAAAATTCAAGGAATTGTGGACGATGCCCTCAACACCAAGATGGAAAAAATAAAAGAGGCCCTAGCTGAGACCATGAAGAACCAATTGACTGCAATTTTAGAAAATCATGCCGAAGCATCTGCTAGCACTACGAAGCCAAAGGACAAAGGGAAGACTAAAGTTGGTGAAGTAGTTTTTGATGATGATAAGGTGATCATTGATGATGATGATTGGGCTCAATACTATCAAGATCCTCAAGATAAAAAGGAGCCGAAGGTTGTTGAGAAGGCAACTATTGAAAAGACCGAGACTTCTGATGTTGAAAAGATGATTGTTGATTTAGAAAAGAAATTTGAGAAGAAACTGAAAACCGAAGAAATGTCTGAAGTTGACAAATTATTTGAGCTAGATGAAGATGTTTTGTACAAGTTCACGATGCCATCTTTTGCGAAGTTTGATGGAACCAAAAATCCTCATCTCCCCGTGAAGCAGTATATCACTGCTATGCAGTCTGCCCGAGCTACTAAGGCTCAAACTCTAAGGTACTTTATTATCTCATTGGACCCTGTTGTCCAAAATTAGTTCAATACCTTAGATGAAGGAACACAAAAGAGTTGGGATTTGCTATACAATGCCTTCATCCAACAATATGGATACAATGTTGAAATGGAAGTTACCTTAATGGAAGTTGAGTCCATTAGGCAAAGGCCAAATGAGAATTTTGTTGACTATGTGAAGAGATGGAGAAACAAGGTCGCTTTGCTCAAGAAAAGGCTCGATGAATCTGATCAAATAAGGATGATCGTGAGAGGTGTCCTGCCCAATCTCCGTGACAGGATGTCTCACACCCTTATAAGGGATTTCAAAGATCTTCTCCAAGCTGGTCTACAAATTGAAGAGTGGGAAAGGGAGAAGAATCGCTTTTCAATAAAAAGGAATGAGAAAGGGAATTATCAGTCTAGCAATCAAAGTACACAAAAGGAAGCTGATGTTAATGTCACCAGGCAAGGTGAAATGAGGAAGTTTTCAGAATTAGGGAAGCCACTGTCTTGGGTTCTCAATAAGCTACAAAAGAAGGGATTGTTACAGCCCTTGACTCCTCGTCCTTTGCCTAATCCTCTTCCACCTAATTTGATACTAATGCATTTTGCCAATTCCATCAAAGGCCTGGACACAAAATGTACAATTGCATGAAGTTGAGGCATGAGATCCAGAATTTAATTGATAATGGCATGTTGCCTGAGCCAGACAAGCCCAATACCAAAGGTAATCCATTTCCAAAGTTCAACAGGGTGCCACCACCGGCAACCTTCATGGTGGAAAAAGGATTGGAAGAAGATTTTGTTTTATCATCCTTTCAAGATGGAAATATCGAAGATGTGAAAGGAAAAGAAGCTTAAACTCAATAAACTTTCCTTAGCTTGAATGTTGCTTTTCAATTTTACTTTCTTTAATATTTTGGAACTATCGTGTTTTTCAAATTTAAATTTGTTTGAATAAATTACTTTTATCAAAAATTTTGTTTGTCTTTGTTCATTTTTGTGTTCAACCAATGAGGAATCTAGCTTGATGTTACATGAATTAATATATTTATGCATCATGACTTGAATGACTTTACTAGGTGAGGGATTATTCTATAGCATTGAATTGTGTATGATTACTTAGAGAGGGCTCCTGCATAATTACCTTTGTCTAGGTCTTAGTCAGTCTTAGAACATGCTTTGACAAACTTTCGAGGCGAAATTGAACTCTGCTTATTTAAGGGAGAGATGATCTTGGAATTGTTTGACGAGCCAATAACTAGTATCCACCCTATTAAATATCAATCCCTAGTTGTCCCTATAAAATTTTAGCTTTCTTTTCATTGGTATATAACTCCAACAACCTACCCTGAGCAGTTGTGATACTTTTGACAAATCTTATGATCACTAAGATGAAGAGGCAAGAAGATCAAAGAAAGGAATGAATAGTGAATACCATAAAGATAGTTGAAGTTCTTAAGACCATAAGGGTAGTTGAAGTTCTCAAGACCATAATGGTAGTCGAAGTTTTCAAGACCATAAGTGTAGTTGAAGCTCACTTAATATCTACAATATATCAAGACAACATCAGAGTAACAAATGATTTATCCCTGTTAAAGAAGATTTATGTTACTCCACTCATCCATTATTAGAAGCCCAAGTTAGTATAAACAAGACAACTCTCTTAGAGCTAGAACCAAACAAAAAAACAAACAAACAAAAATCAAAAGAAGAAGAAAACAAAAGAAAAAAGAAGAAAGAAAAGAAAAGAAAAAAAAGAGAAAAAAAAGAAAAAAAAAGATAAAACCTAAAAAGGCGGTTCAAAAAGCCAACTGAGTTCTCTTTTACCTAAGACAACAAAAGGCTTCCATTTGGTTTATAAGGACATTTTGACTTAAATTGGTCCAACCCAACTAAA
Organism: Garcia nutans; assembly: GCA_947685225.1. Taxonomy (NCBI): domain Eukaryota; kingdom Viridiplantae; phylum Streptophyta; class Magnoliopsida; order Malpighiales; family Euphorbiaceae; genus Garcia; species Garcia nutans. Next base: position 26,040,970 of record CANTUV010000024.1, read on the forward strand.
GATTCAATCAAAATTGGAGAAAAAAGGAGGAAGACCATCCAGTTCTTGAAAGTTCTGTATTTGACAGTCCTACAAGGAAGAAGGACAAAATGATAAAAGAAAGGGAAGAGTAAGGAAAGAGAAAGAAAAGGGAAGAGTAAGAAAAATAAAGGGGAAAGAAAAGGGAAAAGAAGAAAAGAAATGAATTTGGGTCTTAAACTTTTTGCAAGGGCAAAGACTGTCCTAATTAAGATCTAGATTAATACCAAGAAGATAGAAGGAATTTGGAGTCTAGCAAGATTGCCTCCAAGCTACCTAAAGTTCCAACAAGATATTTTTAGTGTGAAGGTTTGTCCATTGTGTCACACCAGCTCCAATCTCAAAATGGCCTTCACTTAAACCCGTGACCCTTATAAAGCCTATCAAAGACCTGTTGATCTCTCTTGGTAGGTAGAGTCTATTAGTGGAGATAGTTGGGATAAGCATGCATATGAGATAGACAATATTTAAACTCAGATGAGACCTTTGGCCAAATAATGTGTATGTGCCTATCTGAAGTGCAATAATTCTTGCTTAAATAGAAATGATTCCCGAGTTTAGTACGGTAACTAGGGTTGTCATGTTATAGATATGTTAATTTGGGAAAATCAAGTCCTAAGGTACATTGACATTAATTTGGCAAAGCCAACATTTGATTTCAAAATCAAAACTCAAAAAAGAAAAAAAAAGAAAAAGTTTTGTCATATAAAGCCTTCAAGTTAAGGGAAATATGTTGAACCTCCAAAGGGCACATTGGGCAAAGGAAATGATTATTGGCAAGGTCATGAAGAAGCTATCAATTGACATGCTGAAACATTGTTCAAAATAGATGAATCCCTGACTCTGCTGCTTGGGGCCTCCATTATTCATGTTTTCAATATGTCAAAGATAAAAGTCATAAATGGGAAGCATTCTTTTATTCCAATGCAAGACCCGAACGAGTATATGAAAGGAACCAATGAGAACACTTCTGCTAAACACCTCGGTCTGTGAGTCGATGGAACCATTGTAAGTATTATTCATGCATACATGAGCATATCATATTGCACTTTCTTGTCTTGCCTTTGTCTATTCTTTATCAAGGTAAATAGCAAACACCCTGCGAAGTAAAGAATCAAAAGAAGATATTCAATTAGGGGGGGCATGGAAAGCCCATTGCTTGAGAAGGTTCCAATAATATTGCAAAGAGAAGAAATACGTTCTTGTGCAAAGAACTAGACAACAGAAACATCAATCAAAGCTTGCATGGATTGCTTGAGAAGGTTCCAATAATATTGCAAAGAGAAGAAATACGTTCTTGTGCAAAGAACTAGACAACAGAAACATCAATCAAAGCTTGCATGGAAAAAATTTATGGTTTTAGCCTACACAGGGGGCAAAGTTTCTCCTTTTCAATTATTAAGTTTATGCATGCAGGGGGGCAAGGAGAAGATATGAGGGCCAAGTAAAAATAGCTAAATTTTTGCTAAAGGAAGAACAAAAGAATGAAACAACAAGTTAAGCCAAAATCCTCAACTAATAAAAGGTCAATCAAATCAAATTCAATCTCAGGACCAAGTACCCAATCTCGGGTCCAAGTACCCAAATCAAATTCAATCTCGGATCCAAGTACCCAAATCAAATCAATCTCTGGTCCAAGTACCCAAATCAAATCAATCTCGGGTCAGTACCCAAATTCAATCCAATCTCGGGTCCAAGTACCCAATCTCAGGTCCAAGTACCCAAATCACACTCAAGCTCGGGTCAAAATACCCAATCTCGGGTCAAAGTACCCAATCTTGGGTCCAAGTACCCAAATCAAATCAATCTTGGGTCTAAGCACCCAAATCAAATAAATCTTGGGTCCAAGCACTCAATCTCGGGTCCAAGCACTCAAATGAAATTCAAGCTCGAGTCTAAGTACCCAATCTCGAGTCCAAGTACCCAATCCCGGGTCCAAGTACCCAAATCAAATTCAATCTTGGGTCCAAGTACCCAAATTCAATCCAATCTCGGTTCCAAGTACCCAATCTCGGTTCCAAGTAACCAATCTCGAGTCCAAGTACCCAAATCAAATCAATCTCGAGTTTAAGTACCCAAATCAAATCAATCTCGGGTCCAAGCACCCAAATCAAATCCAATCGCGGGTCTAAGTAGCCAAATCAAATTAACCTTTGGTCCAAGTACTCAATCCCGGATCCAAGTACCCAAATTCAATCTAGTCTTAGGTCCAAGTACCCATATCAAGTTCAGTCTTAGGTCCAAGTACCCAAAACAAATTCAAGTAACCATCTCATAAAAAATTAAGCCTTATTGCTTTTCACTCTCTTTTGCTGTAGTCTCAAATCATTCAAGTAGGGGGCAAACTATAGACCCTTAATTATGACCTCAATTTGATAAGGTCCTAATTAAAGGATGCCAAAATAAATTTTATCCAACTTTAAATATTTAAACCTAGTTTATAAATTTTAAAGGAGTCGGTTCAAATTAAAGAGGCATATATTTGATTGTAAAACCCTAAAATCAAGTGGAATTGGCCTAAATTAAAATTTTTCGGTCCATAAGTTAAAAAAGGCCAGATTAATTTAAGTGAGGCCGGCCTGGAAGGCATTAGCATGCTTTATGTCGACCTTGGCAGCCCAAGATCGACATGAGCATGCCTCATGTTGACTTGGGCAAGCTAGGTCAACATGAGCATGCTTCATGTCGACCTTCGGAGGCTAGGTCGACATGAGCATGCTTCATGTCGAACTTGGCAGCCCAAGATCGACATGAGCATGCCTCATGTCAACTTAGGAAGCCCAAGGTCGACATGAGGTTGGTCCCATGTCTACCTAGGGCAACTAGGTTGACATGGGTTCAATATTTTTCCTAATTCAACTAGAATTTGTTTTAGGTACTATTTTATATTAGGTTAAGGATTCTGAGTGAGGTTCGGATATAAATATCAAAGTTTCAGAATTCAGGAGGAGAAAACATGAACAAGAGAAAAACATTAAGAGGGGACGACAAGGAACATTAACAAGATAACAAGGAACATTAAAGAGAGACGACAACAAACAGAAAAGATTAGCAGTAAGCATTCATCAGTAATCAATCATTCAAATACAGCAACGCTGTCTTTGTTAATTGTTCATCCAGAAGTTAATTGTGGAAGAACCAACGAGCAGAGGTTTGATCTTTAATCATGAATTATTTATGTTTAAAGTAGTTTTGTTTATTTGATTAATAAGAACATGCATGCATGCAGTAACTTGATCTTTGAACACACAGTATCTTGATCTTTGAACATGCAGTAAATTGGTTTTTGTTTTAATAACTTTAATCGTTTGCTTTGGTTTTTGTTTTAATAACTTTAATCGTTTGCTTTAATTATCACATTGATTAATTGGTATTCGTAATCCCACTGGAATATTTCATAAAACATAAAACTATCCAGTAGTCAACAATTAATTGTTAAAATCTATCTTGTTTACTTTAACTTCAAGAACCGTATGTTATTTCATTAAAATACAAAACCATAAACTATTTTTATCCAAAAGCATAAACCATTTTATTATTAAACTCCAAATATTGATTATTTTTCCAAAACCTTAATTTATTTCTTCAAATCCAAAATTATTTTTTTTAGGCAGTAAGTCAAATCCAAAAACCCTAACTATCCAAAACCCTAATTCCAAAAGCCCTAACTATCCAAAACTCTATTTCCAAAAACCCTAACTATCCGAAACCCTAATTCTTAAACCCTAGCTTTAAAAACCCTAATTCCAAAACCCTAGTTTCAAAAATCCTAAAAATCCTAATTTTAAAACCCTAATTATAAAACTTTAGTTTCTAAAACCCTAAGTTCCAAAACACTAAATTCAATTCGTAATTCTTTAAAACCCTAAATTTATATATTTATTGCTTTATTTAATTTTAGATTTGATTATATAGTTTATTATATTTTTTTGATGGTTGATTTATTTAATTTCAATACTTGATTTATTTAATTTATCATGGATAAATGTTTATTATATATTTTGATTGGTGTTTTATATCTTTGATGAATGTTTTATTTATGATGAATGGTTATTTATTTTTATCGATTTATTTTGATTTCCAAATGTTGTAAGAGGTATGTTTCCACTTTGTGGGTACCTCATTAATTAAGTTCTATGTAATTTAAATTGCTTTTATTTTATACCAATGTAAAGGACATGTTTCTACCTTTCGGTGGGTGTCCTATTTAGGCATCGATTATGTAAAGGCATGTTTCCATTTTCGGATGGGTGTCCATTTATTTGTTTTGCTTGGACATTGCTTTGATTTTTAATATAAAGATACTTTATTTCAATTGTTGCATGTAATATGGATAATATTATTATATTTAAGAATTTTATAATATTAAGACCTATAAGGGAGGCGGTTCCAATGAACTGGGCATTGTGGGGGTGCTGGGCCATTTCTCACCTTCCCCACACGTACCTAACTTTCCGAACCCATTACGGGGTTGGAAATTCCTTAGGAATCGAGTCATCCACCTTTTTCTTTTTCCTGGCCCGTCCGGGTGGTGACTCCATTTTCTCTGAACCTAGGTCCGTGTTCTCTAAGGCCCCGAGCCTAAACAGTGCCGAAGTCTCAAGAACCATTCCACCGGGAGTGGAGGCGAAAATCCCCGCTCACGGTGGCGACTCCACTGGGGATAAGAGAAGTTGATTCTGTTGGTCTCTATATTATTCTATTCTTTCTTATAATGATTTTATCCATTGCATCATATTAGTTTGCATCGTGTGCGTGAGTTAGGACGCCTGTGTTACCCGTGTTGTGTTATGTAAGGGATACCATACTTTCACTCAAGGTATGGAGATCAAGCATGGCATAACCACTCATAGCCTCATACCGTTTGGTATATACCTGCTATGGGAACCTAAGCCTGTCTACCCAAAGACTAAAGCTCATGTAATTGGCCTAGTTACATTCCTTAGGTTTTACCCTAAATGCATGTTGTTTGACTATGGTTAGTTTATCTTAGTCTAAATCATGGCTTATTTGGTTTGTTCTTTTTCTAAAATTTTTGCTTAGTGGTACATACTTTGATATAAATTTAACTTAAAATAATAATTCAAAATAACGCAATATGCATTTCTCTATAGCATAACATGATTGATGACTTTATCAACACACATTTCCATAATCCTTGTCCAAGTACCACACTCACATGCATTGGGCCCAAATAACCCTATATATTATTTAAGTTCCAGAGACATTATTTTGGTGCATCTTGATGCCCAGCATTTAGCCCAAAGGCAAGTAATATCATAAATGACACCCAGTGTTTAGCCCGAAGGAAAATAATAGTGACACCTAATGTCTACCCCCAAAAGCAAATCATATAATGGCATGCCATATCCATATCACTAGACATAAAGCTCTGGAACAAGATACTAGATAGGGCAACACACATGTCATATGTATATTTCCATATATTTTTATCATAAACATCCCATTCTTTGTGGCTTCCATAATGTGGCCAAATTCTTTTTACAAACACATTCTATCCATTTTCCATATACTTCATATACAATTTGCATATTTCTATATACTTCAATCATATTGATATTTTTGCCTCAATTTTCACATTACCTTACTATTATCCATATTTTTCAATCATAAAAATATATTTGTGGCTAAGATTCTTATTTCAAATGACCAAACATGTCTTTTTACCAATTAAGCAAAAATAAAGATAATAGCCATTCTACAATGGTTTAATATCTCACATATCATGCATTTCATACACTTTTACACATAACTATGTACTTTACATGTGAATACTCACATTAAAGTAGCATCACACAACCATTTACATTCGATGTAGTATGTCAATTCAATGAAATTAAATGCATAAATACCAAAGTATGTACTAACCTTCACTTATGGAAACTTCCAAGCGAAGTTCACTCCCCTTCCTTTACTTTAAAAATCATTCTTCACCTCTTGATTTGGGAAACTTAACCCTACTCACTCCCTAAACAAAATGTGAGTGTAAACAAGTCATTAGGAACTCATTCCTAACCACTTTAACTAACATAACTCAATTTATCACATTTCCTTTAAATTTCTAAAATTTGCCTAACTCACTTTAATTTTGGATTTCTATTCCAATCAATTCCAAATCAAGTTTAAACTAAATTATGTTATTAAAATCATATTCTAACACAATTTAATAAATTAAATTCAATTTACATCAATTCTATCCAAATCCCATGAAAACCTTAAATCATCTACTACCTCTTTCAAATTCTAATCAAATTCATTCTTTTAAATCATACAACCTTAAAATCATTTCCTCTACATCAAAATAATATCATTCAAACCCATTTAAATTATTATCCAAACCTCTTTCAACAACTCAATTTTCACATATCAACTCCATAAACCCTGACTTCCCAAAAACCGACTCTTATTTAACTTCAAAACCTCAAATCTTACATAATCTTATATTTTAAGAAAACTCACCTAAAAAACAAGAAGACTTACATAAAACTTAAGGATTCTTCAAAATCACCATGAATTTTTATCAATCTTTGGTAAATTTGAAGTAATTGAAGAAGAACAAACTATCTTGTTCTTTTATAAAAATTTAGCCAAAAGTGAGAGAGAGAAGAAGATAAAAAATAGTTTTTTTTTTTTTACTTTTTAATTACTTCTTCCATCTTAACCACTTGCAAATATATTAATTTATTATTTATTTAATTAATAATAATTAAATATTTAGATATTTCTTCTTCCATCCATATTTCATTTTAATTTTTAATTAATTTTTTCTAATTTTACTTCTTTGTTTTTCCCATCAACTCATACATATATAATATTTTTTAGTCAATTAATATTTAATTAATATCTGAATTTTCCATGATCTTCCACTACCAAAAAATTATTTTAATTATTTTAATTTTATTTTATTTACTTATTTATTTATTTATTTGACTTTGACTTTTCAATTGATTTTGTCCTTTAATGCAAATATGTATATCATATATATTTTGTGTATATACTGTATATACAATATATATATTTATCATATTTATACATTGTATTTCTCTCTTCCAACATACCTAATCAATCCTCTATATTAATTATTCTGATGTATACTAAAAATACGGATGTTACTTTTCTCTTTCCCTTAAATAATTTCATCCTTGAAATTACATGATATTGTGAACAACTTCATCATACTCAAACACCCATCCCAATTCTCTATCTAACCAATCATATGATTATCAGCACAAATCTACTATAATTTCTAATCGCATAATCTTTTCTCTCCCCCTTTATGAATCTCCCGAATCTTCATATGGAATTTTAGATCATTTCTCTATACTTAAGAATTCAATATTGTAAGTCACTTTAAGACAATCTCACCAAACTTTACTATCTACTATTTATACCTTACAAACAAGTACCTGTAATACTGCAAATAAGAGCAACTCAAATTTCCAATCAACAAGCCTTACTATCTAATTTATACATTTCCCTTTATAATTTAATTATTTTTTTCAAGAAAACCATTTTGTCTCTTACACCCTTCACTTAATTCTTAAATGTTTCATCATGTCGTTGCCCTTATCTAAATTTCACTATCCAATAAATTAATTTTATTTTAATTTCTTTGATAACCCTCATTATATACTATATTCAATCTCTAAATACATTTTTCCTCAACTTTAATAATTAGCTGACATTCAAACTTTTGGTCCTCATATATTTTCAAGCTTCTCATATGTTGCTACTCCCTTTTTATTTCATTTATTTTTTTGTATATTTCTTTTTTAAATTACTCCATACATTTTTATAAGTTTTATTAATTATGGATAATCTTTTCACTTCCACTTGTCATGTATATTAAATATACATATACTAAAATAATTCATTTAACCTTGTTTTTATATCAATTTTAACTCTTCAACACACTTCTCATTGTATAATTCTATTTCCTCAACCCACATTTCATTTTCTACTCATAGCAAATTAATTCTAAATAAAAACTTTAATATTCTTAATTACCTCTCTTTAAATATATGAATTCTACAAACTATCAACTTCATTCCATGAATGTATATCATGTGTTTACACTATGCAAATTTTATGCATATACATATTTTGTAGTTTATATCTTTCACCATTATCTTATTAAATCTCTTTATGCACAAACACAAAATTTTTAATTATTTTTTCCTCTTTGTCCTATTAACATCACAATTTATTTTAATTTGCTCCATAATAAATTTTTCTTATATATAACCTCTTCCTTTTATCTAACTATTTACAATAAATGTAATTTTGGCATACCAACCACTTTCATATACAATTTATAAATTACCATAATTCTCAATGTGATATTGCAAGTATACAATAAGTATACGATCTGTATTTCTCATATTATTTGCATCGTTTAGTTTCTACAACTCATTTAATTCCTTCATTTCTCTTTTTCCTATATTCCATTAACATTCTTTCAAATTATTCCCAAATCATTAATTCTCAATCATTTTATCAACTCCCCTACCTTAATTATCAATTTTACTTGCTTCTTCAAAAATAACTTTATAATATGCTATTCACATATAATTAATACATATTCGTTCTTTAGTTATACATCAATTTGAGCATCCAATTACACATATTAATACTTTTCTTAAAATTTGCCCACTTTTAAGTCTTACTATCTAATAAATTGATTGCACTATAATCACAGAAACAATCTATAAATAATTACAAATAATCCCAAAATTTACTCATCATATCTTTATTAATTCCATCCACTTAAATCAAATGAATAACATTGAGCACATGAAGAACTCAATTTAATTCCACTCAAACTTTCCATAAATTAATCAACCAAATACAGTTGAATGAGCTTACATTAAATCTTCATTAAATTATATACTAGTCTCTCTTATCTTCAATTCTCATTCAACGGCACTTTTCTTTCTCTTTTCCTCCGATCTCTTACTTATACATGTCTTAGCTATAAAATATTATAATCACTATCACCTTCAACATTAGACATAGCTCATTTAACCCAACATTATCTCATAAATATATAATAGCCATCTAAATTCATATACATTTTCAACCCATAAGCAAGTAATTCATATTTTTATTCTCCAAATAATGGCTATTATTGTTTTTCTATTAATCAATTCAACTAATGAAACCTCTCCAACATCTTTTGTACTCACTCTCAAACTAACCTTAACCTTATCTTCACTTGGAGCATCACTCTCCACCTATAGATACCGCCACATCAGAGACCAACATGAGTGCCAATGCATATACATGTATCACAAATAAATTCACATTTTGAAATTCCCCTTCATTTTCTTTTAAAAGCCACGTAGGTTGAGAATCTCAAACATAGGTTCTGATACCAAAATAAATGTAACACCATTATACTCTATATATGTACAATACATATATCTTGCACATGTAAAATAAATATACATAATACAAGTGTCTCACTATTTCAGTCATTAGAAAATTTACCAAAATTTTCAATAGAATAATTTTTTTTACATAAGGATAATTTATTAGATAAACAAATATAAGTAATTTAAATATTAAAATAGTATTTATTATTAAAAATCTCTAGGAAAAATTCGCCAGAGTTTTGGCTATAATTCAGACATACCTATAAAAATATCAAGACACAACCTGCACAAAAACACACTCCGAATATACATATATTTTTAATACTCAAACATTTCTCCAAAACGTTCAATATCACAAAATCACATAGATACATATATATACCAAGAAGTATTCAAATATTCATATTATTCAAATAAACCTAAATTTACAATATTTTTATATAGTCCATAATGTATAAAAAACATAATGTGTTTAATCAAACATAAATAGGTACATGCTATGCGGTGGCCTTTGGTCTGGTGGCAAGCTGATAAACTTCAAGTACTAGCCAAAAAATCTAGACCTAGTTAGGTCTAATAGAACCCTCCATCTCTATCTTGTCACCTGAATAATGGAATAGTTGCTAAACTTTTTGCCTAGTGGTACATACTTTGATAATAAAAGTTAACTTAAAAATAATCATTCAAAATAATGCAATATGCATTTATCTACAGCATAACATGATTAATGCCTTTATGAACACACGTTTCCATAATCCTTGAAGGCAAGTAATATCATAAGTGACACCTAGTGTCTATCCTAAAGGTAAATAATAGTGACGCCTAGCTTCTAATCCCGAAGGAAAATCATATAATGACATGCCATATCCATATCACCAGACACAAAGCTTTGGAACGAGATACTATATGGGGCAATACACATTTCATATACATTTCCATATATTATTTTATCATAAACATCCCATTATTTTTTCACTTCCATAATATGGCCAAATTATTTGTTGTCCCAAGATGGCAACTAAGAGGGAGGGTGAATTGGTTATTTTGAAGAAGTGATAGTAAATTAAAAATTTAAGATCAAACACAAAAAGAAAGGAGTAGAGAATAGAAGAACATACATAAATAATTTAGAGTGGTTCAGATTATGTCTATCTTACATCCATTTCCTTAACAACTTGTTAAGGTTCCACTAATCTTGAGTTTTTATAAGCTCAACTCTAACTTGGTGTTTTCACAAGTTCACACCAAATTTTTACAAGGTTTTAGTAACTTCCTCATAACCCAATAAGAGTTTTCTCAGGCTCACTCTAAAACCTAAGTGTTTCAAAGCTCACACTCAAACTTGCAATGGTGTTTAATGCTCAAACCCAACACTCAAAGCAATACAATTAGAAATTATGATGTAAAGAAGTGAAAGTTGTTATGCTTGGCTATTACAATCACAATTACTCTCAAATAAGAGGTTTCTTCTGGTATTTGTACCCATTAGGACTTTGAATAGCCGCTTGAAGTGGTTTCCACATGTTTGGTTCTTTTTTTCACTTAAATAGTGTTTAAGACACTTTGTATGGTCACCATACATCTTGAGCGGCAGCACAACTCAAGATTTCTTTAATGGCCATTTCAAATGATAAACTTCATGTGCCTGACAGAATCATATCTGCCTATCTTGCCATGTCTTACGGTCACATAATGAATAGTTAATGTTTAATTTTAAATCCTTCTTCCATGTGTCCAATTATCATTGTTACAACATATTTGGTGCTAAAATTCAAATTTCCTAGTGTGGTGTGGCCACACAAATTGAGTTTCTCATTGCACAAATTCACCTCTATCTCTTTTGTGGTTTGGTTGAAGTTATGGACACTAATTGTGTGGTCACATGAAATAATGCATAGTCGCACAATGGTTTGTGCATCGATGCTCAACTGCCCAGTCTGGCCGCTATCACTTTGTGAGTTTTGTGATTTTTGCTCATTGTTTTGTGCGGTCGCTTGAATACTTAGAGTAGTCGCACAATGTGCTTATGGTCTGATGTGGCTGCACCAGAGACCCTGCTTTCTTTTGTGTTTTCAAGGAGTTTCCTTCCCTTAGCCTTTGCTTGATTGCTCAATATGTTGGGCGGTAACATGAGGCCTAAAAATTTTGGTACTGTAGACCCTTAATTTTTTACCTAGTCTAGTTCGATTTTTTTTATAGTCAAAAATAAATTTTTATAGTATTTTAATTAAATAATATTTATTTCAGTATTTATTATTTGTAATTTTTAATAAAAATGGCAATATGAGTAAAGTTAAAAATAAATAAATAAATTGATGATGAAAAAATCGACTTAGGCCAATTCGCCGCAGGAATTTCCTGCAGCGAATTGGCTGGCCGCCCAGTTTTTCACCAGCAACTTTCCAGTGCTCACAATTCTTGGCCCGCAACAGTTTTTTTCGCCTGCGCAATTTTCCAACACAATTTTTTTTGAAACCAAATTATATTTGGTTTTGGTTTCTTTTCCTAATTAGTTTTAGTTTTCTTAGGCAATTAGAAGTAGGTTTAAGATTTTTTTCTATAAATACCACATTAAAACACATAATTATTGGTCGAAAAAATTATTTTACAAGGAGAAAAATTGTTTACTGGATCGAAGACTCAAAAAGTTCTATCAGCCAAAAGGGAACCCTATCAAGCAAGAGACATTAGCAATAAGAAGCAATCAATCCATCAAAGGCAGCAACATTGCCTTTGATATTGTTCATCCAGAAATCAATTTTTGGTGGAACCAATGAACAGAGGTTTGAATCTCTATTTTCTTTATTTATTTCTTTACAGTAGCTTCATCAATCAAATTGGATTAATTGTTTCATCATACAATTTGATCAAAAACTTCAAAAACACTAAATCATCCTTCTGTTTCTAAAACTTCAAAAACCATAAATTACTCTTCTGCTTCCAAAACTTTAAAACCCTAACCTAATCTCTATTTAAAAAATCCAGTGGCCTTATTTTTTTAAGCATCAAAAGCTTTGACCCTAATTAATTCTTCTTTCCAAAAATCACACAGTAATCATTATTCTTTTAAAAATAACACTAGTTTCTTCCAGTTTCGAAACCCTATTTTCTAAATCTTAAACCCTAAAATCTTAATTTTCAACACCAAAACCTACAACTCTAAAAGCCAGATTTCAAAATCTTTCAGGGCGCGGCCCCTAACCCTTCAAGGGGAGCTACCCCCTTGACCCCCACCCTCTAAGTTTGACTATATTTGCCCCCTTCTTGAATGATATGAGACTACGATAAAAGAGAGTGAAAAGCAATAAGACTTACTTTTGATGAGATGGTTACTTGAATTTGATTTGGGTACTTGGACCCGAGACTGAACTTGATTTGTGTATTTGGACCCGAGACTGGATTGAATTTGGGTACATGGACCCGAGGTTGAATTTCATTTGGGTACTTGGAACCGAGATTGGATACTTGGACTCGAGATTGAATTTGATTTGTGTACTTAGATCTGAGACCAGATTGAATTTGGGTACTTGGACCCGAGATTGTGTACTTGGACCCGAGATTGGGTACTTGGACCCAAGGTTGAATTTGATTTGGGTAAATGGACCCGAGATTAAATTTGATTTTGGTACTTGGACCCAAGATTGGATTGAATTTGGGTACTTGGACTCAAGATTGGGTACTTGAACCCGAGGTTGAATTTGATTTAGGTACTTGGACCTGAGACTGAAATTTGATTTAGGTACTTGGACCCGAGATTACCTTTGGTTTGGGTACTTGGACCCGAGATTAAATTTGATTTGGGTACTTGGACCTGAGATTGGGTACTTGGACACAAGATTGAATTGGATTTGGCTACTTGGACTCGAGATTGGATACTTGGACCTGAGATTAAATTTGATTTGGATACTTGGAGCTGAGATTAAATTTGATTTTTGTACTTGGATGCAAGATTAAATTTGATTTGGGTACTTGGACCCGAGATTAAATTTGATTTGGGTACTTGGACCCAAGATTGGGTACTTGGACCTGAGATTGGGTACTTGGACACAAGATTGAATTGGATTTGGGTACTTGGACTCGAGATTGGATACTTGGACCTGAGATTAAATTTGATTTGGATACTTGGAGCCGAGATTAAATTTGATTTTTGTACTTGGATGCAAGATTAAATTTGATTTGGGTACTTGGACCCGAGATTAAATTTAATTTAGGTACTTGGACCAGAGATTGGGTACTTGGCCCCGAGATTGAATTTGATTTGGGTACTTGGACTCGAGATTGGGTACATGGCCCTGAGATTGAATTTGATTTTGGTACTTGGACTCGAGATTGGATACTTGGACCCGTAACTGGATTGGATTTAGGTACTTGGACTCGTGACTGGTACTTAGACCCGAGATTGAATTGGATTTGACAGACCTTTTATCAGTTGAGGATTCTAGCTTAACTGGTTGTTCCATTCTTTTGTTCTTCCTTTTACAAAAATTTAGCTATTTTTAGTTGGCCCTCATATCTTCTCCTTGCCCCCTTCGTGGTGAAATATTTACAAGTGAGTTTGAAAATGTTTGGTATATAAACTTAAAAAAAAAATTGAAAAGGAGAAACTTTGCCCCCTGTGTAGGCTCAAACCAAAGATTATTTTCCATGCATGCTTTGATTGATGTTTTTTTGTCTAGTTCTTCGCATAAGTAAGCATTTCTTCTCTTTTCAAAATTACTCGATCTTTCTCAAGCAATGGGCTTTCCATGCCCCTCTGATTTGATATCTTCTTTTTATTCTTTACTTCACAGAGTGTTTCCTAATCACTTTGACAAAGAATAGATAATACAAGAAAAAAAATGCCGTGTGATATGCTCATCTATGCATGATATGCATGAGTAATACTTACAGTGGTTCCATCAACTCGTAGATCGAGGTGATCAGCAGAGATGTTCATTCAGGTCTTGCATTGGAATGACACAATGCTTCACATTTATGGCTTCTATCTTCAAGATGTTGAAAATATGAATAATGGAGGCCCCAAACAGTAGAGAAACATCCATATTAAATTATGATTTAGCATGTTAGTTGGTAGTTTCTTCATGACCTTGCCAGTAATCATTTTCTTTGCCCAATGTGTCCTTTGGAGGTTCAATGATTCGACATACTTCCCTTAAATTGAAGGCTTTGTAAATTTTTTTTCCTAAATTTTTTTGAATTTTGATTTTAAAATCAAATGTTGGCTTTACCAAATTAATGTCAATGTACCTCAGGACTTGATTTTTCAAATTAACATATCTATAACATGACAACCCTAGTTACCATACTAAACTCAAAAATTATTTCTATTTAAGAAAGAACTATTGCACTTAAGATAGGCACATACACATTACTTGGCCAAAGGTCTCATTGAGTTTAAATATTGTCTATCTCATATGCATGCTTATTCAAACTATCTCCACTAATAAACTCTACATATCAAGAGAGATCAACAAGTCTTTAATAGGCTTGAAATGGGGTCTATAAGGGATATGGGTTAAATGAAGGCCATTTGTAAGTTGGAGCTGATGTGACACAATGGACAAACCTTCACACTACAACTTTCTTATTTGAACTTTAGGCAACTGGGAGCAATCTTGCTAGACTCCAAGTTCCTTCTATCTTCATGGCATTAATCTAGATCTTGATTAGGACAGTCTTTGCCCTTGCAAAAAGTTTGGTACCCAAATTCTTTTCTTTTCTTCTTCTCCCTTTTCTTTATTTTTCTTTTTCTTACTCTTCTCTTTCTTTGAGCATTTTATCATTTTGTCCTTCTTCCTTGCAGGACTATTAAGTATAGAACTTTCAAGAACTGGATGGTCTTTCTCCTTTTCCTCTAATTTTGATTAAATCTTTGGTTGGGTTAGACCACTTCAAGTCAATCTGTCCTTATAAACCAAATGGAAACCTTTTGCTGCTTTAGATAAAAGAGAACACAGTTGGCTTTCTTAACCGCCTTTTTGGGTATTTTCAATTTTTTCCTCTTCTTTTTTTCTCTTTTTTCTTTTCTTTTTTTTCCTCTTTTTTTTCTTTTTTCTTTTTTTTTGTTTTTTAGGTTCTAGCTCTAATAGAGTTGTCTTGTTTGAGTTCTCTTATTTGTACCAAATTGTATTTTCTAATAATGGATGAGTGGAGTGGTATTAATATGCTTCAGTCTTGACTTGATTTGTGATATTTGGTCTAATTCAGTTGAACTTCAACTACCCTTATGGTCTTGAAAACTTCAACTATCTTCATGGTCTTGAATATTTATTCATTTCTTTGATCTTCTTGCCTCTTCATCTTAGTGATCATAAGACTTGTCAAAAGTATCACAATAGCTTAGGGTAGGTTGTTGAGGTTATATACCAATGAAAAGAAAGCTAAAACTTTATGAAGACTCAAAGGGACAACTAGGGATTGATATTTAATTGGGTGGATACTAGTTGATGGCTCGTCAAACAATACCTAGATCATCTCAATCTTAAAATAAGCAAAGTTCAATTTCACCTTGAAAGTCTATCAAAGCATGTTCTAAGACTGACTAGGACCTAGACAAAGGTAATTATACAGGAGCCCACTCTAAGTAAGCATACACAACTCAATGCTATAGAGCAATTCCCTCACCTAGTAAAGTCATTCAAGTCATGATGCCTAGATACATTAATTTATATGTATCAAGCTAGATTCCTCATTGGTTGAGCACCAAAATGAGCAAAGACTAACAAAAATTTTAATGAAAGTAATTTATTCAAAAAACTTTAAATTTGAAAAACACGATTGTTCCAGTTAAATATTAAAGAAAGTAAAATTGAAAAGTAACATTCAAGCTAAGGAAAGTTTGTTGAGTTAAGCTTCTTTTCCTTTCACATATTTAATTTTCCCATCTTGAAAGGATGATAAAACAAAATCTTCTTCCAATCCTTTTCCAACCATGAAGGTTGCTGGTGGTGGCACCCTGTTGAACCTTGGAAATGGATTACCTTTGTTATTGGGCTTATCCGGCTCAGGCAACTTGCCATTATCAATTAAATTTTGGATCTCATGCTTCAACTTCATACAATTATCTGTTTTGTGTCCAGGCATTTGATGGAACTGGCAAAATGCATTAGTATCAAAGTTAGGCGGAAAAGGATTAGGTAAAGGACAAGGAGTCAAGGGTTGTAACAATCCCTTCTTTTGTACCTTATTGAGAACCCAAGACAGCAGCTTCCCTAATTCTGAAAACTGCCTCATTCCTCCTTGACTAGTCACATTAACGTCAGCTTCCTTTTGTGTACTTTGATTACTAGGCTGATAATTTCCTTTCTCATTCCTTCTTGCCGAAAAGCGATTCTTCTTTCTTTCCCACTCTTCAATTTGTAGACTAGCTTGGAGAAGATCTTTAACGTCCCTTATAAGGGTGTGAGATAGTCTTCCACGGAGGTTGGGCAGGACACCTCTGACGATCATCCTTATTTGATCAGACTCATCGGCCCTCTTCCTGAGCAAAGCGGCCTTATTTCTCCATCTTTTCACATAGTCCACAAAATTTTTGTTTGGCCTTTATTTAATGGACTCCACTTCCATTAAGGTAACTTCCATTTCAACATTATATTGATATTGTTGGAAGAAGACCTTGTATAACAGATCCCAACTCTTTTGTCTTCCTTCTTATGAGGTATTGAACCAATTTTGGATAATAGGTTCCAATGAGAGTATGAAGTACCTTAGAGTTTGAGCCTTAGTAACTCGGGCGAATTGCATGGCAGTGATATATTGCATCACATGGAGGTGAGGATTTTCGATTCCATCAAACTTTGCAAAGGAAGGCATCTTGAACTTATAAGGGACCTCCTCATCTTGTTTAAATAGTTTGTCAATCTTAGACATCTCTTCGGTTTTCAGCTTCTTCTCAAGTTTCTTTTCTAAATCAATAATCATCTTCTTAACATCAGATGTCTCGGTCTTTTCAACAGTTATCTTCTCAACAACCTTTAGCTCCTTTTTATCTTGAGGATCTTGGAAGTATTGAGCCCAATTGTCATCATCATCAATGATCACCTTATCATCATCAAAAGCCATTTCACCAACTTTAGCCTTCCCCTTGTCTTTCTTGGTGCTAGCAGATGCTTTGACATTGTTTCCTAAAATTGCAACTAATTGGTTCTTCACAGTCTCAGCCAGGGCCTCCTTTATTTCTTCCATCTTAGCCTTGAGGGCGTCATCCATCATTCTTTGAATTTGTTCGGGTTCCATTTCTTTTGGTGAGCAAGCAATTGAGTTGCTACTAGATTCTTCATCTTCGGCGTAGGTCAGATTATCGTAAGCTTTTTAACTGTCGAAATCTAGTGCTGTGAGCCAGAAAGGATCAATGATATGAGGATCAAATGTACGTATGCATGTGTGTAAAAAAATCAACAAAGATAAGTAGAATGCCCCTTCCAACCTTATAACATCCACACATGAATGGCGAGTCTCTTTTCCTAGGTATATGGTTAACAAAATACCAACATGGGGTATCTTGTTTTTTGAATAATTCCCTCGGACGTTTCAACCAATAGTTATATTTTTGAAAATGGAAATCAGTTCATGATAATTCCCATTAATTAGGTTTTAATCCAACAAAAGTAGCTTTTATGCTATATTAAAAGTAAATTAAGAGGTTTATTATAAATAGATTTCTTAGTTGAAAAAGAAACTAATGATTCATGCCAAAAACAAGCCCATGATTAATAACTCTTAGTATAAACTATGCTCACAATTGATTTTTGATATTTCCATAATTGACCTAAATAATTTGTAAGCACTTTCAAAGGTTGGATGAAAATAATTTTATTTCTAAGCCCATTGTAAAATGATTTTAGAAAAAATGGAGTTTGGGCTTTGTATTTTAGTCACGAGAAAAGAATTTTTGATTTGTTTTTTAGAAAAGTTTTACATTGAAAAGTTTTGAAAATTGCTTTGGTCTTTTTGATTTGAAAGAAAAATTCATTTTTCTCTTACAATGTACTTAAGTCATATTAGAAAAATAACAAACCAAATAAGCTATTATTTAAACCAAGATAAATTAACCATAGTAAAATAACATGCATTTGGGGTAAAAACCTAAGGAAAGTAACTAGGCCAATTACATGAGCTTTAGTCTTTGGGTTAAAAGGCTTAGGTTCCCATAGCAAGTATATACTAAATGGTATGAGGCTATGAGTGGTTATGCCATGCTCGATCTCCATACCTTGAGTGAAAGTATGGTATCCCTTATATAACACAACATGGGAAACATGAGCGTCCTAACTCATGCACATAATGCAATCTAATATGATGCAATGGATAATATCATGATAAGAAAGAATAGAATAATATAAAGACCAACGGAATCAACTTCTCTTATCCCCAGTGGAGTCGTCACTATGAGCGGGGATTTTCGCCCCCACTCCCGGTGGAATAATTCTTGCGACTTCGGCACTGTTTAGGCTCGGGGCCTTAGAGAGCACGGACCTAAGCCCAGAGAAAATGGAGTCGCCACTTGGATGGGCCGGGAAAAAAAAAGATGTGGATGACTCGATTCCTAAGGAATCCAAACCCCCTAATGGGTTTGGAAAGTTAGGTACGTGTGGGGAAGGTGAGAACTGGCCCAACACCCCCACAACGCCCGATTCATTGGAACCGGCCTCCTTTTCAGGTCTCAATATTATAAAATTCTTAAATATAATAATAATATCCATATTACATGCAATAATTAAAATAAAGCATCATTTTATTAAAATCAAAGCAAGGTCCAAACAAAGCAAATAAATGGACACCCATCCGAGGATGGAAACATGTCCTTACATCATTCATGTCTAAACTAAATAGGACACCCAACGAAAGGTGGAAACATGTCCTTTACATTGGTCCAAAATATAAGAGCAATTTAAATTACATAATACTTAACGAATGAGGTACCCACAAAGTGGAAATATACCTCTTACAATTTTAATACTAAAACAAATAAATAATAATTATAACAATAAAGAAAATAATCATCCATGATAAATTAAATAAATCAATTATTGAAATTAAATAAATCAACCATCAAAACATATAATAAACTACATAATCAAATCTAAAATTAAATAAAGCAAATAAAGATACAAATTTAGGTTTATGTCTCATTTTAGAGTTCTTTAATTAACATTTAGGGTTTTGGGGATTTTGGAATTATTATTATTATTATTATCTAGGCTACTGTGAAGAGCTTTGGAAAAATAGAATGGATTAGGGGTTTTATAAATTTAAGAATGTAGTAAGGTTTTTAGTTAATCAAATTAGAGTTTTATGGTTTGAAACCTTGATTTTGCAAATTATGATTTAGGATTTGATGCTTTACCGTAATCAAAGTTAAGTACGATTTTAATATTTATTATAATAACTACTTAAGTATTTTTAGATGAAACAAACATAGAAAGCCTTTAATGGAGTTATTGAAAGATTAAAATATCCCAGTAAATAAAATTATAAAAGCTACTGTGAAGATTTGAAAACAGAATTAAGATTTATGGTTTGATTAAATTAGGGTTTAGGTTTGTATTTTGAATAAAACTAATGTATTTTGAATAATCATAATAACGGATGTTAAATATAAAGATTTATAATATATAAATAAATATTGGCCCGACCCATACGGCGGTCCCACTAACCGGCTACCAAAAAAATCCACATCCAAAAATCCAAAAATATCAAATGATGTGTTTTCTAGGATACCAAAGGCCTAAATGCAATGTTCCACTCAAATATTTTAAAATTATTCGTATGGCATTTAAATCTTATTCCTCAGAGCATGATTGAAATCTAGCACATAAGCAAACACTATACATTATATCAGGTCCAGAAGCGGTAAGATAAAGAAGGGATCCCACAATACCTCAATATTTCTTCTCATCAATTTTCTTACCATATTTATCTTTGTCCAATTTTAGAGATGTGCTCATTGGAGTCTTACTTTCCTTGCAACTATCCATGCCAAACTTCTTGAGATGTTCCTTTGTATATTTGGATTGGTTGATGAAGATTCTATCCTTGCATTGCTTTTTCTTATAGACTAAGGAAGAATTTAAGTTCACCCATTATGCTCGTTTCAAATTCTCTAGTCATACAAGATGTAAACTCCAGCAAAAATATTCATTAGTAGCACCCAAAATAATTTCATCAACTTAAATTTGTGCTATTAAGATGTTATGTAATTTCTCTTTAACAAAAAGTATAGTGTCAACTTTGCCTTTTTTAAAACCATTTTCCAACAAATACGAACTAAGTCTATCACACCATCCATATCAAATTGGATGTAAACCAATTCAATATGGTTCCCATATCGAATTAAACAAGGTTTAATTTGATATGACCTTGGTGTCATGTAGAGTTTATTTCATTTTAATCCGATATGATTACAGTTTGGGAATTATTAATTTAAAGAATCTGAATTAAGCTCAGTTTAACCTAGCTTGTTTCCTGTAAATAGAGGATTAATAAGTTAAACAAAGGACCACCAATTATTAACAACCTAGCAGCCACAATTATTAAACAACAGGATTATCAAAAGGAATAACAATTAAATATAAAGAGGAGCCATGATTGAAAAGCAATTGAAGAATAGAAAGCAATCAAAAGGTAAAATAAAGCAAAAATAGAGGCAGTAACTAAGAAATTGTTAAATTACTGAGGTTTGGCCAAGACTCAATTGGATCCAGGCAGTAGCATCATCAGAAACCAGCTTCTGTAAGGCGAACGTGATAAAACAAAGTTTGGTTTAATCACATTAAACTTGGTGGAGCCACAACGCAGGTTTGATTTCTTATTAACTAACTCCATTTGATCATATATATTATTTTTATTATTAATTCATTGTGCTTCCAAATTATGCATTTGTGTGTACAAACTCTTTTAGGTTATGTTTGGCTAAGGATTAATTCAGAATTCAATTTCATACAATAATTATGTTCTCGTAAATCTTAAACCCTAATTGCATAATAATATTGTCATTCGATTTTCCAAAACCCTAATTCACTTATTTTTTGCCTTAGTTTAAATATTAAACTACAGATTTGTAGTTTGCATATTTTAATCTTATTCTTGTAATCCAAACCCTAATTGCATGATTAGTCTTATCTCTGCATATAAAACCCTAGTTTTAAGTTTGAAACACTAATCATATTGTAAACTCCTAATTTTGCATGTTTAATTTTAGTTTCACTAGCAAAACCCTAATTTCGCAGCAAAACTTATTCTGCAAATCATTTACCTTTTGGGGGGTACTGCCCCTAATTCCCCTCAAAGGGCACTGCCCCCTTGATCCTCATCGTTAATCGTAAGCACGACCCTTGTCGCCATGCCTTATATTTCATTAATGGGATAATATTAAGATGTGTTTTTTTATTTTCTTTTTAATTATTATTATTCAATTATTTTGATATGTATTGTATTATTTTTTCTTTGCTTTATTCTTTTCCTTAGATTTATACATATTTTTAAAGGAAATTGTAAAAGGCAAGTTTCCATCTAGTGTGGGTGTGCCTTGTTAATTTAGTTTATGTTATTTTATGGTTTTTGGGACTATTGTAAGGGAAACATTTCCACCTATGGTGGGGGTCCTATTTTGTTTATTTTACTTTATTTGTGGACATTGGTCATTATTGTAAGGGCATGTTTCCATTTTGTATGGGTGCCCATTTTGTTGGTTTGGAATTTCTTGATTTTAATGAATATTTCTTTATTTTCATTGCATATAGTATGGACAATATTATAATACTTAAGAATTTAATAATATTTAGACCTGAAAAGAAGACCGCTTCCAGTGAACCAGGCATTATGGCAATGCTGGATCATTCTCACCTTCCCCATACGTACCTAACTTTTCGAACTCAATAGGGGATTGGGGATTGCTTAGGAATTGAATCATCCACCCTTTTTCTATTTTCCCTGCCTGTCTGGTTGGCGACTTTATTTTCTCTGGGTTTAGGCCCATGTTCTCTAAGGCCTTTAGTCTAGTAGCGCTGAAGTCGCAAGAACCATTCTGCAAGGGAGTGGGTGCAAACATCCCAGCTCACAATGGAAGCTCCACTAGAGACAAGAGAACTTGATTTCGTTGGCCTTTATATTATTTTATTTTTTTCTTATTATGATATTGCCCATTGCATCATTTAGATTGCAATGTGTGCATGAATTTGGATGCCTATATAAACCGTGTTGTGTTATATAAGGGGTATCATAATTTCTCTCAAGGCATTGAGATCGAGCATGGCCTAACCACTCATAGTCTCGTACCTTTTGGTATATACTTATTGTGGGAACCTAAGCTTTTCAACCCAAAGACTAAAGCCCATGTAATTAGCCTAGTTATTTTCTTTAGGTTTTTACCCAAATGCTTATTGTTTGACTCTGATAGATATATCTTGGTTTGAACCATGGCCTATTTAGTTTGTTCTTTTTTCTAATATGACCTAATTATATTTTAAGCCCAAAATAGTTTTATTCTTTTAAGCCCAAAGAAAAAAATGTATTTTTTAAACTCTTTTACAAGATAGTCTCTAGACATGAAAACCTTTTAAGATGGGTCAAAAATCTTTTCAACCTTATGGCTCAAATACAAAGCCCAAAAATTCATTTTTAAAACAAACCTTTTACAATGTGCTTAGAAACAAAATTATTTTTTTCATTTCATCTAAAATTACAAATTTTATTAAAATGAGCTTACAGTTATTTGGGTTAATTATAGAATACCAAAAATCAATTATGGACCTAATTTATACCAAGAATTGTTAATCATAGGCTTGCTTGTGGTATGAATCATTACTTATTTTTTCAAATAAGAAATCTATTTATGATAAACTCTTTAATTTAGTGTTAATCCATAATATAGCATAATAGCTATTTTTAGATGATGCAATGGATTAAGGCTTAATTAAATGAAAATTATCATGGACTGACTTCTAAGTTTAAAAATACAACTATTGGTCAAAATTGTTCGAGTAAATTTTTCGAAAACAAGATGTCCTATGTTGATATCTTGTTGACCATATACCTAGGAAAAAAGACTCACCATTTTTGTGTGAAAGTTATAAGGTTCAAAGGAACATCCTAATTATGTTTATTTATCTGTTACTTGTGCATCCATGCATACATACATATATGAATTGAATTACATGGCATTGATCCTTCTAGCTCGCATACCTAGAGCACAACAGTTCAATAGCTTATGACAATCCGACCTATGTCAGTGACGTAGAATCCAATAATGACTCAGTCAGCTTCTCAACAAAAGTAATGGAACTGTGAGTGGGGATTTTCGCCCACACTCCCGGTGGAATGGTTCTTGCTACTACGGCACTATTTAGGCTCGAGGCCTTAGAGAACACGGACCTAAGTCCGAAGAAAATTGTGTCGCCACCCGGACGGTCCGGGAAAAAGAAAGGGGTGGATGACTTGATTCCTAAGGAATCCCCAACCCCCTAATGGGTTCAAAAAGTTGGGTACGTGTGGGGAAGGTGAGAAATGGCCCAACACACCCACAACGCCTGGCTTATTGGAACCGGCCTCCTTTACAGGTCTTAATATTATAAAATTCTTAAATATAACAATATTATCCATATTACACACAATAATTAAAATAAAGCATCGATATATTAAAAATCAAAACAATGTCCAAGCAAAACAAATAAATGGACACCCATCCGAAGATGGAAACATGCCCTCACATAATCCATGCCTAAATAGGATAACCACCGAAAGGTAGAAATATGTCCTTTACATTGGTTCTAAAATAGAAAATCAATTTAAATTACATGATATTTAACTGGTGAGGCACCCACCAAGTGGAAACATACCTCTTAAAACATTTGAAAATCTAAATAAATCAATAAAAGTAAATAACCATTCATCATTAATAAATCATTCATCAAAGGTATTAAACATCAATAGGAAGTAAACATCCATCCATGATAAATTAAATAAACCAAGCATTGAAATTAAATAAATCAAAGCATATAAAATAAATCAAAGCATAATAAAATATAAAATTGAATAAGGCAAATAAAGATTCAAATTAGGGCTACTGTTTCTACTTAAAATTCTTTAATTAATACTTTAGGGTTTTGGAATTTGTGGGTTTAAGCTACTGTGAGTTTTTAAAGGAATTCAGATGGATTAAAGTTTTAGAATTTAATAGGTTGATAAAGTTCTTTGATTAACCAAATAAGTGTTTGAGAAGTGAAATCATGAAATTAGGGTTTGAACACTTTAAAACATTTAGATTTGTGATTTACGGTTAATGAATTGTTGTTTTGGCTTACTATGTTTGAATTTTAATATTTATGTTTATAAGGTTTTAAAGTTTAAAGGATTAGGGTTTAGAAAAATTAGGGTTTAAGGTTTACTATTTTGGATTTTGGAGTTGAATTAGGGTTTTAGAATTTTAGAATTATGGTTTTGGAGGATGCATTAGGTTTTAGAATTTGAAGAAACAATTGATAATTTTATGAAGCTTTATGAAAGTAAACAAAATGATTTAAGGTTTATATAAATAGAAAAGATGTTTTTAGGGTTTGTGGAAAGAAAAAGACTCAAATTATGGTTTTGAAAAGAAACAGGTTCAATTAGGGTTTTAAGATTTTGAAGAAGCAAAAATAACAATTTTAAGATTTTGGAAAACCAATAAACGAATTAAGGTTTTTAAGCTTTAGAAAAGGTAAATTAAAGTTCTTAGGGTTTTTTGATTTTGATGAAACAGAAACAATTATTTTTGGATTTTTGAATGATGAAGCTACTGTGAATTCATGAAACAAATAAAGAAATTCATACCTTCATTTGTTGGTTCCACCAAAAATCACTTCTTGGATGAACAAGAACAAAGACAAGCTACTGCCTTTGATGGATTGATTGTTTGGTTGCTTCTTCAAAAAAAAAATCCAATTGATTTAAGGTTTTCCTCCTCAATTTTAGTCTCAAATTTTCTTCGAATTTCCATCCCAATTTCTCCCTCCAATTTCTGATCCAATTTTCTCCTCCTTTTTTTGTGTTGTTTTTTGTCTTATTTATAGAAGATTTTTTTTTATTAATCTTAGTTATTCACGGAATATAACATTCATTAAGAAAAGGAAACCAAAACCTAATTGTATTAGTTTTCAAAAAAATTGCGTCGGAAAAATTTCACTGGATAAAAAAAACTGCTGCGGAAAAATTGCGCTGGCGAAAAAGCTGCAGCAGCTGGCTGCGATAGCGGTGGGCGAATTGGCCTGCGGGCAATTTCACCTCAAACCAATTTTTTTATTTTTTATTTTTGTTTATTATTATTATTTTTTATTAATAAAAATTAGATACTAAAATAAATATTATTTAATTAAGATAAAAAAATTATTTTGGACTAATTAAAATATATTGGACAACACAAAAATTATTTTGGATTAATTAAAATATATTGGATCGGACTGGGTCAAAAATCAAGGTTCTACAGTTTGCTCCCTGCTTGAACTATCTGAGACCTTAGTAAAAGAGTGTGAAAAGCAATAAGAGTTAATTTTTGAGTTGGTTGAGGTTTTGGGTTCTGGACCCGAGAGATTTGGATACTCGATCCTAAACTAGACTTGGTTAAATGATCCTAGATTCGGATACTCGATCCTAAATTGGATTGGGATACTCGATCCTAACTGGATTTGGGATACTCGATCCTAACTAGATTTGGATACTCGATCCTAACTGGATTTGGATACTCGATCCTAAATTGGGTTTGGATACTCGATCCTAAACTAGATTTGAATACTCGATCCTAAATTGGATTGGGATACTCGATCCTAACTGGATTTGGATACTTGATCCTAATTGGATTTGAATATTCGATCCTAAACTGGATTTGGATACTCGATCCTAAACTAGATTTGGATACTCGATCCTAAACTAGATTTGGATACTCGATCCTAACTGGATTTGGATATTCGATCCTAAACCGAATTTGGATACTCGATCCTAAATTGGGTACTTTGACTCGAGATTTGAATTTGATTTGGGTATTTGGACCCAAGATTGGGTACTTGGACCCGAGATTGAATTTGATTTTAGGGTACTTGGACCCGAGAATGAGTTTGACTAACCTTTTAGGTGAGAAGTCTGATTGCTCCGGCTGTTCTATGCATGGTGGTTCTTCACCCTCAGAATGGATCTTCATTGTTGGACCTTGGATCTTCATCCTTAGCATCGAATCTTCACCTTTGAAAATGGATCTTCATCCTTAGAGATCGAGTCTTCACCCTTTCAAATGGATATTCATCCTTGGAGATTGGGTCTTCACCCTTGAAAATGAATCTTCATCCTTTGGACATCGGGTCTTCACCTTTGAAAGTGGATCTTCGTCCTTTAAACTGGATCTTCATCCATTAGAGAATAGGTCTTATATTGGCTTCAGCTCTTCTAGCTAGACTGATCTTTTGTCATTTGCGTCATCATTCCTTTGATAGATCTAATGTTCCATTCTTTTTGTTCTTCCTTTTTGTAAAAATTCAGCTATTTTCAATTGGACCTTATATCCTCTCCTTGCCCCCTGCATGGCAAGATATTCAAAATATTTTGTTTATGCATAAACTCAAAAATTGAAAAGAAGAAGCATTGCCCCCTGTGTAGGCTCAAACCCAAGATTTTTTTTATGCGGGCTCTGATTGATGTTTTTGTTGTCTTGTTCTTCGCACAATCATGTATTTTTTTTCTTTTGCAAACTACTGGAGCTTCCACAAGCAAATAGGCTTTCCATGCCCCCCTGATTTGATATCTTCTTTTGATTCTTTAGTTCGCAAAGTATTTGCTGTTCAGTTTGAAAAGGAATAGACAATACAAGACAAGAAAGTGTGATGTGATCTGCTCATGCATGCATGATATGCATGAATAATACTTACAGTTATTCCATCGACTCACAGACCGAGGTGATCAGCAGAAGTCTTCTCATTGGCTCCTTTTCAACGCTCGTTCAAGTCTTGTATTGGGATGATAGAAAGGTTTGCATTTATGGCTTTTATCTTCAAGATGTTGAAAATATGAATAATGGAGGCCCCAAACAGTAGAGATACATCCATTTCAAACTATATTTCAATTGGTAGCATCTTCATGACCTTGCGAATAATTATTTCCTTTGCCCAATGTGTCCTTTGGAGGTTCAATGATTCAACATACTTCCCTTAACTTGAAGGCTTTGTGTGACAAAAACATTTTTTTTACCTTTTGAATCAAATGTTTGCTTTGCCAAATTAATGTCAATGCACCTCAGGACTTGATTTTCCAAATTAACATATATATAACATGACAACCCTAGTTATCGTACTAAACTCGGGAATTATTTCTATTTAAGCAAGAATTGTTGCACTTCAGATAGGCATATACACTTTACTTGGCCAAAGGTCTCATTTGAGTTTAAATATTGTCTATCTCATATGCATGCTTATCCAAACTATCTCCACTAATAGACTCTACCTACCAAGAGAGATCAACAGGTCTTTGATAGGCTTGAAATGGGGTCTATAAGGGACATGGGTTAAATGAAGGCCGTTTGTAAGTTGGAGCCGATGTGACACAATGGACAAACCTTCACACTACAAATTTCTTGTTTGAATTTTAGGCAGCTTGGAGGCAATCTTTCTAGACTCCAAATTCCTTCTATCTTCTTAGCATTAATCTAGATCTTGATTAGGATAGTTTTTGCCCTTGCAAAAATTTTGGTTCCCAAATTCATTTCTTTTCTTCTTCTTCCTTTTCTTTCTTTTTATTTTTCTTACTCCTCCCTTTCTTTGAGCATTTTATCATTTCGTCCTTCTTCCTTGTAGGATTGTCAAGTACAGTACTTTTAAGAACTGGATGCTCTTCCTCCTTTTTTCTCCAATTTTGATTGAATCTTTGGTTGGGTTGGACAAATTCAAGTCAATCCATCCTTATAATTCAAATGGAAGCCTTTTGCTGCTTAGGTAAAAGAGAACTCAGTTGGCTTTTTGAACTATTTTAGATTTTCTTTTCTTTTTCTTTTTCTTCTTTTCTTTTTTTCTTTTTTTCTTTTCTTCTTTTTTTTTTTTGCTTTTCTTCTTCCCCCCCCCCCCTTTTTTTGTTTTGTTTTGTTTGGTTCCAGCTCTAAAAGAGTTGTCTAATTTGTACTAACTTGGGCTTCCAATAATGGATGAGTGGAGTAACATAAATCTTCTTTAAATGGGATAAATCATTTGTTACTCCGATGTTGTCTTGATATATTGGAGATATTAGAAAAACTTCAACTACCCTTATGGTCTTAAAAACATCAACTACCCTTATGGTCTTGAGAACTTCAACTATCTTTATGGTCTTGAGAACTTCAACTATCCTCATGATCTTGACTAATCATTGCTTTCTTTGATCTTCTTGCCTCTTCATCTTAGTGATCATAAGACTTGTCAAAAGTATCACAACAGCTCAGGGTAGGTTATTGGGGTTTGTAAACCAATGAAAAGAAAGCTAAAATTTTATGAAGGCTCAAAGGGACAACTAGGGATTGATATTTAATAGGGTGGATACTAGTTGTTGGATCCTCAAACAATGCCTATATCATTTCTCTCTTAAATAAGCAGAGTTCAATTTTGCCTCGAAAGTTTGTCAAAGCATGTTCTAAGACTGACTAGGACCCAGACAAAGGTAATTATGCAGGAGCCCTCTCTAAGTAAGCATACACAACTCAATGCTATAGAGCAATTCCCTTACCTAGTAAAGTCATTCAAGTCATGATGCCTAGATATATTAATTCATGAATTATCAAGCTAGATTCCTCATGGTTGAGCACCAAAATGAATAAAGACCAACAAAATTTTTTATGAAAGCAATTTATTCAAGCAATTTTAAATTTGAAAAACAAGATTGTTCCAATTTAAATATTAAAGAAAGTAAAATTGAAAAGCAACATTCAAGCTAAGGAAAATTCGTTGAGTTAAAGTCGAAGATATGTCATTTATTTAGACATCTCAAGGGCAAGGATTTTTTTCATCATCAAGGGCCATTGCTTCATCATCCATAATTAGCCCAAGCTTGCTTAGTAGCACATCATCTTTAGTAGCTTCTCTTTCCATATCATGACAAGATGACAAGATAAAACTCTTCATGAAGGTTGCAAGCGGTGGCGCCCTTCCAAATTTAGGCAAAGGATCATTCTTAGTGTTGGGCTTATCAGGCTTAGGTAGCTTTCCACTGTCAATCAAATCTTGGATTTTGTGCCTTAAGTGAACACATTTCTCTGTCTCATGCCCTTGCATTTGATGGAATTGACAGAAGACCTTGACTTCAAAATTTGGTGGTAGAGGCTTATGTAGAGGCCGAGGTGTCAATGGTTGTAGGAAATCTATCTTTATTAAATTTTCTAACATCTTTGACAAAGGCTTCCCCAAGTTTGAAAATTTATGCTTCTTTATTGGCTTAGTTGTTGCATTTTTCTCAACACTTCCTCTTTTCATTTGACTTTGCCTGCTAGGGTGATAGCCACTCTTATTGCTCCACTTAGATAGCACGTGGTTTGGTTGGTCTTGTAGAATAGGGATTGATCTCTCATTTTTCATTCGATCTCTATCAGTAGACATGTTCCTTATTAATATTGCCTTTTCCTTCTTTCTTATGTCAATGGGAGATGCCTCATTAGCATTGTTGATGATCTCTAGAATTTGAATCAATTGGGTCCTCATAATTCCAACCAATTGATCTCATAGTTCGGCCATCCTAGCTTTGACAACTTCATCGACTATGTCCCTTAGCTGGTTTGCATTCATCCTTCCAATGAAGTGCTTGAATCAAAATCAATGTTGTAGGTGGTATCGTTGTACGCTATTGAATTGTTGTACTTCAGGCCTATGAGCCAGAAAGGATCAATGATATGAGATGCAAATGTATGTATGCATGTATGCACAAACAATAAATAAACAAGGATAAATAGGACATTCCTTCCAACCTTATAACATCCACACACGAATGGCGAGTCTCTTTTCCTAGGTATATGGTTAACAAAATACCAACATGGGATATCTTGTCTTCGAATATTTCCCTCGGACATAGTTATATTTTCAAAAATGGAAATCCATTCATAGTAATTCCCATTAATTAGGTTTTAATCCATTCAACCAACTATTGGATTAAAACTAAATTAAGAGGTTTATTATAGATAGATTTCTCACTTGAAAAAGCAATTAATGAATCATGCCAAAAACAAGCCCATGATAGATTATTCTTAGTATAAACTAGGCTCGCAATTAATTTTTGGTATTTCATAATTGACCTAAATAATTTGCAAGCTCTTTGTAAGAAAAGGTTAGATGAAAATAATTTTGTTTCTAAGCCCATTGTAAAGTGATTTTAGAAAAAAATGGATTTTGGGCTTATTGTTTGTGTCATGAGTGTTTTGGTCATTTTTGTACTAGTTTTTAGTATGATTTTATGTGTCTTTTAGTTAATGTTTTGATTAATTTTTGTTTAAAGTGAGTTTAAAATGTTTATTTTAGGTTTAGGTGCAAAAAGACCCTTGGAGGATCAAAACAGTGCAAGAAGAGCAAAGAACGAAGAACAGTAGCTGACACACTCAAGGGACACGGCCAAGTCACTGGCCGTGTCCCTCCAAAGAAGCCCAGACACGGCCAAGTTGCTCAAGCTTGGCCGTGTCTCACTTAAATCCCAATCAAAGAAGAAGAAACTGTCACAGTAGGTGACACATGCAAGGGACACGGCCAAGCCACTGGCCGTGTTCCTCCAAAATGGTCCAACACGGCCAAGTCACCTCCAACATGGCCAAGTCACCTCTAACATGGCCAAGTCACCTCCAAAATGGTCCAACACGGCCAAGTCACCTCCAACATGGCCAAGTCACCTCCAAAATGGTCCAACACGGCCAAGTCACCTCCAACATGGGCAAGTCACCTCCAACATGGCCAAGTCACCTCCAACACGGCCGTGTCACTCAACCAAAGAAGAAAAGAAGAACAATTCTCACAGAAGCAAACACAGGCAAGGGACACGGCCAAGTCAGTGGCCGTGTCCCTTTAAAGACCACCAACACGGCCAAGTCTCATCCATCTTGGTCGTGTCTCTCATGGACCAAAGACTCAGACACGGCCAAGTCTCCTTTAACTTGGCCGTGTCACACAAAAATGCTATAAATTCTTTCACACGACGAAAAGAAAAGAGAGATCTAGAGAGAGAGCGGCTAGGGTTTTGAGAACAAAAAGAAAAGAGAAGAGGGGGCACTCATAACTTGGGATGAGGAGAGAGTGACACTCTCCTTGTCCCTCATCTTCATCTTCTCCATCTTTTATTGACAAGCTTCAATTTGGTTCTTTGGGATCAAGTGGGTCAATAAGCTCTCAAAGGTTGAAGAAGCTACATTGAAAGGATTGGTGACTTGAGAAAGCTCCATCCATATTGCAAGGGGAATCAACCATTGAAGAGGCATGGGTTCTTCATCATACATCAAGTGGAGCTAGGAGGAAGATTAGCAATCCTACTCTTGGCATCTTCACAAGGGGTTTTTCTATTCTCTCTTTTAATTCATTTCAATATTGTTTTTGCTTGTATTAAGAGATTGATATTGCAATTGAACAATTTGTATTTGATTTATATTGAGTTGAATGAATGTTTTAAATTGATGATGTTGAGCTAAAAACCCATGCTTAGGGGTTTGTAGTATATTTGATTGAATGCTTTGATTTGATATTTCCATTGATGTACCTTGTTGTTGGTTGATTGCATTGGATTGTATGCTAGGTTAATAGATTAGCTACCTATTGATCTCTAGATATTGAATGAAGGACCGAGAGGTGAAATTTGGTATCGGAATTATGCAATCGACTACCCTATGAATGAATTAGAAATATAAGTTCTAGGGTTTTATTAATTTGCAAATGTAAAGTAATTGGTTATTGCTATTTCATGAATGTGAGAACTAATGAATTGGTAATTGACTAATTAATCTTAAGAAACAAATTAATTACAAGGCTATGATTAATTGAGAATTGAGCTTTGATTGAATGGACCTATAACCCTAAGCACTTTCCCGAGAACTGAATTGATCTTGTGCACCCATTACACACATCAAACCCTACGTACGTTAATCTTAGGTTTAAATTATCTTTTACAATTCCAACAACAAATTTCTGCATTTAAATAAATTATCAATCAAGCTATTACGAACCACACCTTCTTGGGGAAATGACCTTGGGGCGATCACCTTTGCTACAGCTACCTCGTATACTTGCGAGTGACGCTTTGTAGTAGTACTTAATTCGAGCGCAACAAGTTTTTGGCGCCGCTGCTGGGGAAGGTTGTTAAGTAGTGATAGTTTGATCTTTCTTTTCATCATTTGTTTATTTTATGTGAATTGTTTATTTGTTTAGTTTTTCTTTAAATTTAATTATTTGTTTGTTTTCTTTAAGTTGTTAAGTGCCTTGTGTAAATATGCAATTTTCAAGGTACGCAAGGGTTTACGATGATAGCCCTAATTCTGACATGGCATGGCAATTAGCAAAATTAACGAACCAACTTAAGATGCTAAATGCCAGAGGAAGAACTCCTAAGCCTACTCGTGAAGTATGTTCGACATGTGGCATTGCAGGACATAGCGCAAACATGTGTTCATTTGGTTATGGACAATATCAAGAGAGGCAAGAGGAAGAATATGCCTATGGAAGTTTCCAGCAAAGGGGTAGAAGTAACCCATATTCCAATCCTTGTAATCAAAATTGGAGAAACTACCCAAATTTTTCTTGGGAAAACCAGCAGCACATTCCATCTCCAAATTTTTTTCAACCTTACCAAAGAAGTTCTTACTCTCAAGAACAATATTCAAATCAATAGTACCTTAAGGAACCCACCTTAGAAGATAGTTTGAATGCCTTCATTCAAATTAGTGCGCAAAATCATAGTAAACTTAAGGAACCCACTTTGGAAGATAGTTTGAATGCCTTCATTTAAATTAGCTCACAAAATCATGATAAATTCGAGAAATCCACAGTGGAAGATGATTTGAATGCTTACCTTCAAATTAGCACAGAAATTCAGGAAGGAAGCAATGAGAGGTTTGATTCTTTGGAGGAATCATTGAAGAGGGTGGAAAAGCAAGTTGGGCAACTGGCACATCAACTCCAAGCACACCAAGAGGAGGAATTTCCTAGCCAATTGGAGCAAATAGAGGTAATCACAAATTTTAAGAATAAACAGGTGATATATAACAATTTTTGTGATTCCTTTGATGTAGGAACTAACAATGAAGAAGATGGTGAGGAAATGCAATCAAACATGGAGGAGTTAATTCAATCAAAGGAGGAGGAGAATTTGGAAGCATCGACTTCGACAAAATTGCATGAACCTCCGAATCCTTGTTTGCCACCAATCCCATTCCCAAGTAAGCTGAATGCAGAGAAACAAGGTATGCAACTTTTTGAACTCCATGACATGCCCTATAGTGAAGATAGTGTAGATAAGCTTGAGGTGGCTATGACCATAGAAGTAGAGCCTAATTCTTCCAAATTAGAAATTGATGAGAGCAATTTACTAGAGAATAATGAGATTGTTGAGGGAGACCTTCAAATTGCTAAAGAGAATGTAGAACACATTCAACCAAACCTGGTTGAACTTAAAAAGACCCCAGGAATTTTGAAAGATGTTTTGGTTGGAGAATGCTATATGCAACAAATTATCATCTCTCCCACTCTTGGTGGTGAGAATGAGCATAAACCATATAAAACCATGTTGCAAACTGAAAAAGGTTCTTACTACGTCCCTATAGCATTAAGAAATAAAGCTAAGACAACCCTCACATGTTCTTTTTGGACAATTGCTCCCCTAAGAGTGCTACCTAGGCTTTTCAATATATTGGGCACTTTTCAAAGTTGCATGGTGTTCATCCTCTCAGTCATGAGCTCCAATTGCATTATGGGTGGAAGGAGCCCCACACATCATATATGGGAACGATGGAAATCAGGTATCATCTAAACTCTCTCTGTAGTATGCATGCTCACATTGAGGACAATGTGAATTTTTAAGTGTGGGGTGCATTTGGTGTTTTATGTTTTTACTTTTAATTGCATTTTGTTTAGGTTTTTGTTACTGTTTTTAATGTTTTTCATTGAATAAATGAATGTTGAGAAGTTCAATTGTTTTAAACATTGCTGATGGATGACCTTTGAATTTTTGAAGCATGATTTGGAGAATTGAGTAGAATTGGTGCTTATTGTCAATTCTGTTGGTTTTTCCTTGCTTTGCCATTAACCTTGTGAGAATTGAGCCATCAACTTATTATTCTTTTTGTGGGTGAACATCATTGATTGATGAATTGCTAGAACTTGCTTTGACATGCATTTTAAGACTACATAAAATTTTTAATTAGGCATCAAGATGATTAAGGCAATTAGGTGAAATCACTTTGGCTTAAAAAGACCAACCCTATTTTTAAATTTAGTTAGCCAATTTTGAGCCTATTTTATTTTTCCTTTTCTTTCTTTTGCACAACACCATTAGCTTGAACCTTGTTGTTTAACTCTTATCCTTTCATTAAGTCAAGAGCATTTTAAGAGCGTTTATGACCGAGTGTTGTGTTGAATTAAGTGTGGGGTTAAATTTAGTACGTTTGAGATTGCAAAGCAAAATAAAAGCTTGTACAAAAAACTTATGTACAAGAAAAAGAAAAAAAAAAGAAAGAGAAAAAGAAAAAGAATAAAAAAATATATAATAATAATAAGAATAATTGTTGTTCTTGTTGAAAGGGTTTGAATGTATCATTGCAAGATTTAATAAGTGAGTTCCCTTGAAAAGCTCTTGAATGTCAATGGGTATATGAGAGGAAGGTGTTTTGGGATTGTTAGTTATACATATGATCGGTTACTTCATTCTTGAAGTGCTCTTGAACTTTATTATTAAGCTTACATTTCCTAAATGTCATGCCTTTACCTTAGCCCCATTACAACCAAAAGAAAGACCTTTTGATTGATTTTTGATTGAAATTTGGTGGTGGAGATTTGATTGATAAGCAAGCCTATAGTAATAATCTTTCATTGATTGTTATGAGTTAAATACCACCATGATCAAACACTTGTAAGAGTTTGTGAGGGAGTGACAACATTGGTTTTGCATGGAAAATCACTTAATTGCATGAGTGTCGATTTTGTTTGATTCAATATTGATTATGGATTTAGAGATAAGGAAGCCTTGATGCATCTTTTTAACTCTTGAACTTAGTAAAATTCATCTGATTAGTGTGTTCTGATTTTAGTCTTGCTTCGGGACAAGCAAGGAGTTAAGTGTGGGGGAGTTGTTTAGGTCATTTTTGTACTAGTTTTTAGTATGATTTTATGTGTCTTTTAGTTAATGTTTTGATTAATTTTTGTTTTAAGTGAGTTTAAAATGTTTATTTTAGGTTTAGGTGCAAAAAGACCCTTGGAGGATCAAAACAGTGCAAGAAGAGAAAAGAACGAAGAACAGTAGCTGACACACTCAAGGGACACGGCCAAGTCACTGGCCGTGTCCCTCCAAAGAAGCCCAGACACGGCCAAGTTGCTCAAGCTTGGCCGTGTCTCACTTAAATCCTAAGAAAAGAAGAAGAAACTCTCACAGTAGGTGACACATGTAAGGGACACGGCCAAGTCACTGGCCGTGTCCCTCCAAAATGGTCCAACACGGCCAAGTCACCTCCAATATGGCCAAGTCACCTCCAAAATTGTCCAACACGGCCAAGTCACCTCCAACATGGCCAAGTCACCTCCAAAATGGTCCAACACGGCCAAGTCACCTCCAACATGGGCAAGTCACCTCCAACATGGCTAAGTCACCTCAAACACGGCCAAGTCACCTCCAACACGGCCATGCCACTCAACCAAAGAAGAAAAGAAGAACAATTCTCACTGAAGCAAACACAGGCAAGGGACACGGCCAAGTCAGTGGCTGTGTCCCTCTAAAGGCCACCAACACGGCCAAGTCTCATCCATCTTGGCCGTGTCTCTCATGGACCAAAGACTCAGACATGGCCAAGTCTCCTTTAACTTGGCCGTGTCACACCAAAATGCTATAAATTCTTTCGCACGACGAAAAGAAAAGAGAGATCTAGAGAGAGAGCGGCTAGGGTTTTGAGAACAAAAAGAAAAGAGAAGAGGGGGCACTCATAACTTGGGATGAGGAGAGAGTGACACTCTCCTTGTCCCTCATCTTCATCTTCTCCACCTTTTATTGACAAGCTTCAATTTGGTTATTTGGGATCAAGTGGGTCAATAAGCTCTCAAAGGTTGAAGAAGCTTCATTGAAAGGATTGGTGACTTGAGAAAGCTCCATTCTATCTTCCAAAGGCACAATCAATTGAAGGATTGGTGACTTGAGAAAGCTCCATCCATATTGCAAGGGGAATCAACCATTGAAGAGGCTTGTGTTCTTCATCATACATCAAGTGGAGCTAGGAGGAAGATTAGCAATCCTACTCTTGGCATCTTCACAAGGGGTTTTTCTATTCTCTCTTTTAATTCATTTCAATATTGTTTTTGCTTGTATTAAGAGATTGATATTGCAATTGAACAATTTGTATTTGATTTATATTGAGTTGAATGAATGTTTTAAATTGATGATGTTGAGCTAAAAACCCATGCTTAGGGGTTTGTAGTATATTTGATTGAATGCTTTGATTTGATATTTCCATTGATGTACCTTGTTGTTGGTTGATTGCATTGGATTGTATGCTAGGTTAATAGATTAGCTACCTATTGATCTCTAGATATTGAATGAAGGACCAAGAGGTGAAATTTTGTATTGGAATTATGCAATCGACTACCCTATGAATGAATTAGAAATATAAGTTCTAGGGTTTTATTAATTTGCAAATGTAAAGTAATTGGTTATTGCTATTTCATGAATGTGAGAACAAATGAATTGGTAATTGACTAATTAATCTTAAGAAACAAATTAATTACAAGGCTATGATTAATTGAGAATTGAGCTTTGATTGAATGGACCTATAACCCTAAGCACTTTCCCGAGAACTGAATTGATCTTGTTACACACATCAAACCCTACGTACGTTAATCTTAGGTTTAAATTATCTTTTACAATTCCAACAACAAATTTCTGCATTTAAATAAATTGTCAATCAAGCTATTACGAACCACACCTTCTTGGGGAAACGACCTTGGGGCGATCACCTTTGCTACAGCTACCTCGTATACTTGCGAGTGACGCTTTGTAGTAGTACTTAATTCGAGCGCAACAATGAGCAAAAGAATTTTTTATTTGTTTTTAGAATAGTCTTATGTCCAAAGACCATCTTGAAAAATTTTGAAAATAGCTTTGGTCTTTTGGACTTTAAAGAAAATTTATTTGAGCTTGCAAATGTACTTGGGTCATATTAGAAAAAGAACAAACCAAATAAGCCATGATTTAAGCCAAGACAAATTAACCATAGTCAAACAACATGCATTTGGGGTAAAAACTTAAGGAAAGTAACTAGGCCAATTACATGAGCTTTAGTCTTTGGGTTAAAAGGCTTAGGTTCCCATAGCAAGTATATACCAAATGGTACAAGGCTATGAGTGGTTATGCCATGCTCGATCTCCATACCTTGATTGAAAGTATGGTATCCCTTACATAACACAACACGGGTAACACGGGCGTCCTAACTCACGCACACAATGCAATCTAATATGATGCAATGGATAATATCATTATAAGAAAGAATAGAATAATATAAAGACCAATGGAATCAACCTCTCTTATCCCCAGTGGAGTCGCCACTGTGAGCGGGGATTTTCACCCCCACTCCCGGTGGAATGGTTCTTACGACTACGGCACTTTTTAGGCTCGGGGCCTTAGAGAACACAGACCTAAGTTCGGAGAAAATGGAGTCTTCACCCGGACGGGCCGAGAAAAAGAAAGGGGTGGATGACTCGATTCCTAAGGAATCCCCAATCCCCTAATGGGTTCGAAAAGTTGGGTACGTATGGGGAAGGTGAGAAATGGCCCAGCACCCCCACAACGCCCGGTTCATTAGAATCGGCCTCCTTTACAGGTTTTAATATTATAAAATTCTTAAATATAACAATATTATCCATATTATACACAATAATTAAAATAAAGCATCAATATATTAAAAATCAAAACAATGTCCAAGCAAAACAAACAAATGGACACCCATCCGAAGATGGAAACATGCCCTTACATAATCCATGCCTAAATAGGACACCCACCGAAAGGTAGAAACATGTCCTTTACATTGGTTCTAAAATAGAAAAGAATTTTAAATTACATGATATTTAACTAGTGAGGCACCCACCAAGTGGAAACATACCTCTTACAACATTTGGAAATCTAAATAAATCAATAAAAGTAAATAACCATTCATCATAAATAAATCATTCATCAAAGGTATTAAACATTAATAGGAAGTAAACATCCATCCATGATAAATTAAATAAACCAAGCATTGAACTTAAATAAATTAAAGAATATAAAATAAATCAAAGCATAATCAAATATAAAATTGAATAAGGCAAATAAAGATTCAAATTAGGGCTACTGTTTCTATTTAAAATTCTTTAATTAATACTTTAGGGTTTTGGAATTTGTGGTTTTAAGCTACTGTGAGTTTTTAAAGGAATTGAGATGGATTAAAGTTTCAGAAATTAATAGGTTGATAAAGTTCTTTGATTACCAAATAAGTGTTTGAGAAGTGAAATCATGAAATTAGGGTTTGAACACTTTAAAACATTTAGATTTGTGATTTACGATTAATGAATTATTGTTTTTGCTTACTATGTTTGAATTTTAATATTTATGTTTATAAGGTTTTAAAGTTTAAAGGATTAGGGTTTAGAAAAATTATAGTTTAAGGTTTTAAGGGAGTTAGGGTTTACTGTTTTGGATTTTGGAGTTGAATTATGGTTTTAGAATTTTAAAATTAGGGTTTCGGGGGATGCATTAGGTTTTAGAATTTGAAGAAACAATTGATAATTTTATGAAGCTTTATGAAAGTAAACAAAACAATTTAAGGTTTATATAAATAGAAAAGATGTTTTTAGGGTTTGTGCAAAGAAACATACTCAAATTATGGTTTTGAAAAGAAACAGGTTCAATTAGGGTTTTAAGATTTTGAAGAAGCAATAATAACAATTTTAAGATTTTGGAAAACAAATAAACGAATTAAGGTTTTTAAGCTTTAGAAAAGGTAAATTAAAGTTCTTAGAGATTTTTTATTTTGAAGAAACAGAAATAATTATTTTTGGATTTTTGAATGATGAAGCTACTGTGAATTCATGAAACAAATAAAGAAATTCATACCTTCATT
Organism: Garcia nutans; assembly: GCA_947685225.1. Lineage (NCBI taxonomy): Eukaryota > Viridiplantae > Streptophyta > Magnoliopsida > Malpighiales > Euphorbiaceae > Garcia > Garcia nutans. Next base: position 26,080,672 of record CANTUV010000024.1, read on the forward strand.
TGTTGGTTCCACCAAAAATCACTTCTTGGATGAACAAGAACAAAGACAAGCTACTACCTTTGATGGATTGATTGTTTGGTTGCTTCTGCAAAAAAAATCCAATTGATTCAAGGTTTTCCTCCTCAAATTCGGTCTCAATTTTTCTCCAAATTTTCGTTCCAATTTCTGATCCAATTTTCTCCTCCTTTTTTTGTGTTGTTTTTGGTCTTATTTATAGAAGATTTTTTTATTAATACATTCATTAAAAAAAGGAAACCAAAACCTAATTGTATTAGGTTTTGGAAAATTTTGCGTTAGAAAAATCGCGCTGGTGAAAACAAATTGCTGCGGAAAAATTACGCTGGTGAAAAAGCTGCCGTAGCTGGGGGCGAATTGGCCTGTGGGATAAATGGCTTTGGCCATTTCACCGCAAACCAATTTTTTTTTATTATTATTATTTATTTTTTAATAATAAAAATTAGATACTAAAATTAATATTATTTAATTAAGATAACAAAAATTATTTTGGACTAATTAAATTATATTTGACAGCACAAAAATTATTTTGGATTAATTAAAATATATTGGATCGGACTGGGTCAAAAATCAAGGGTCTAGAGGAACCTTAACAGATTCAAAAGATGGTGGATGATGCACTCAACTCTAAAAGAGAAGAACTGAAGGAGGCCCTAGCAGAAACCATGAAAAGCCAGCTGGCTGCATTATTGGAAAACATTGTTGAAGCGTCTGCTAATACTAAAAGTAGAAGGACATGGGAAAGGCTAAGGTAGGTGAGGTAGCCTTTGATGATGACTGGGTTATAATTGATGACAATGGCTGGGCTCAATATTTCCAATCTCCTCAAGATAAGAAGGAAGAAAGGAAGGCCATGGAGAAAGCTAAAACTTTAGATATGGAGAAGATGATTGCTGATTTAGAGAAAAAGTTTAAGAGGAAGCTAAAGGTTGAAGAGATGTTAGAATTGGACAAACTGTTTGAGCAAGATGAAGAAGTTTCTTATAAGTTCAAGATGCCTTTTTTCACTATATACAATGGCATAGGATTATCCTCATCTACATGTTAAGCAATACATTATAGTCATGCAGTCTGCTCGAGCTACTAAGGCTCAAACTCTAAGGTATTTCATGCTCTCATTGGACCCTGTTCTGCAAAACTGGTTCAACACCTTAGAGGAAAGTACCCAAAAAGATTGGGATATGCTTTACAAAGCCTTCATTCAACAATATAAGTACAATGTCAAATTGGAAGTGACATTGATGGAGGTAGAAAGTATTTGACAAAAGCAAAATGAGAATTTTCTTGACTATGTAAAGAGGTGGAGAAATAAGGTTGCATTGCTTAAAAAGAGACTAGATGAGTCTAACCATATTCGAATGATAGTAAGGGGTGTCCTACCTAGGCTGCGAGAATGCATGTCTCACACTCTCATAAGGGATTTTAAAGATCTTCTCCAAGCTAGCTTACGGATAAAATAATGGGAATGGGAGAAGAGCCATTTTTCTGGAAGAAAGAATCAGAGGGGAAATTATCAGTCTGGCAGCCAGTGTACACAAAATATAGTAGATGTCAATGCAACAACTTGTCAAGAAAATATGAGACAATTTTCAAAGTTGGGAAAACCTTTGTCTTGGCTTTTTCAACAAGCGACAGAAATAGGGATTATTATATCCACTAGCTCTTCGACCGCTACACAATCCTCTACCATCAAACTTTGATGCAAAGGCCTTCTGTCAATTCCATTAAATGCAAGGGCATAAGATAGATAAATATACTCATTTAAGGCACAAGATCCAAGATTTGAGTGACAGTGGAAAGTTGCCTGAGCTTGATAAGCCCAATACCAAGAGCAATCCTTTGCCTAAATTTGAAAGAGTGCTACCCCCAGCAACCTTCGTGGTAGGGGGAGGATTGAAGGAATATTTTATTTTATCCTCTTTTCAAGATGAGAATGAAGGAGATATGAAGTGAGGAGACACTCCATACAACAAAATTACCATGACTTGTTTGGTTTTTGTTTTATTTTCTTTCTTTGATCTTTTCTTGAACAATTATGTTTTAATAAATTACTTTCATTAAATTTTTATTTATGCTGGTTTTTATTCTATTTAGTGCTCAACCAATGACGAGTCTAACTTGATGTTCATAAATTAGTGTATCTATGCATCATGATCCGAATGACTTTACTAGGTAAGGGAATTGTTCTATAATATTGATTTGTGTACGCTTTCTTAGAGAGGGCTCCTGTATAATTACCTTTGTATAGGTCCTAGTCGATCTTAGAACATGCTTTGATGAACTTTTGAGGAGAAATTGAACTTTCCTCATTTAAGAGAGAGATGATATAGGCATTATTTGGTTAGCAACAACTAGAATCCACCAAATTAAATATCAGTCTCAAATTGTCCCTTTGAACCTTACTGAAATGTTAGCTTGCTTTTCATTGGCTTATAAACACTAATGACCTACACTGAGCTATTGTGATACTTATGGCAAGTTTGATGATCACTAAGGAACAAAAGGGAAAGAAGATCAAAGAGAATGTATATAGTCAAGACTATAGGGATAGTTGAAGGTCACCTGAACTATATCTAATATCATAGAATGACATCAAGGCAACAAAGGATCCATCCTCACTAAAGTAGACTTTTCTTATCCCATTCATAGCTAGAAGCATAAAATGGTACAAATAAGGTAACTTTCTTAGAGCTAGGGCAAAAAGCAAAAAAAAAAAGAAAGAAGAAAAAATAAAAAAAAGAAAAGAAAAAAAAGAAAAGAAAAAAAAAGAAAAAGAAAACCCAAAAAGGCAGTTTAGAAAGCCAACCAAGTTCTTTTTTTTTTACCTAAGGCAAGCAGAAGACTTCCACTTAATTTATGAGGATGATTGAATTGAATTGGTCTAGTCTAGCTAAAGACTCAATGTAATATCCCAATGTGTGCCCTAGAAGTTTGGATACAATTGTTGTTTGTTTGAATTATGTGTATATGTTATGTTGATAGGAAAAGAAATTGAAAAGAGAATGTTTATGTATTGTTTAAACAGGAAAGTAATGTGTAGAGAGAAAGTGTATATGTTGGGTATATTGTTATATACATAACATATACATTAGTCAAAAGGGATGGTCAATGGAAGAGGATATTTATGTGTGATATGTGAAATTACTTTAATGGGCATATAAGTGACAAAGGTTAAGTTAAATGGATGAGGGCATTTAAGTAATTGCTTTGTTAGAATTGCTTGGTGGAGATTTAAAGAAGAAGAGAAGTTGACTTATGTTGATTTTTCTTTTCTTCTCCTTTGTGTGCCGTCTATTCAAGAGAGGAGAGAGCAAGAGAGGTGTTCTTGATGCTAGAATCAAATTGAAGGAAGAATTAAAGGTTTTGGTTGAAGATTTGTGAAATTTCTTCATTTAAGGTAAGTACTCTCTTGTTTATCTTTGTTATTTTTGAAGTTATGTTTGAGGTGGGTTGTGATGTGTTGAGATTATGAATAGGTGTGTTTGAAATGAGTTTATAAGTGTTGAGATTGATTATAAGTTAAAAAGGTTGGATTGATATTTGTTTTGGTTGGAAGATGATAAGTTAAAAGTGATGTTTGGTTTAGGGTTTTAAAATGGTAAATGATTAAATGGATTGTTGATGTATGGTTAATTGAATATTGTGTTAAACATGCAAAATAAGTGTTAATGACTTTGCTTACATCCATTTGAATGAGTTTATGTTGTGTATATTGTGTTTTTATTCAATCAAAAGAGAGTTGGCCATGGTAAGGGTTTGTATACATGAGAGACACGGCCAAACCAGGGAAGAGACACGGCCAACCTAAATATTTTTGAGAGACACGGCCAACTCCATGGAAATTTGGCCGTGTTTGGTGATTTTTGGAGAGGACACGGCCGTGTCCCTTGCACATGTTGGCTTCTGTTGCTTTTGGTTGAGAGGCTTTTGGTTGAGAGACACGGCCACAAGCTTGGCTGTGTCCCTTGAGTGTGTTGGCTACTGTGATTTTTCCTTTCTCTTCTTACATGGTTGAGATTGAACTTACACTTGATAATGCATATGATATTATATGAACAAGGTTATGTATTATATACATTGTGAATCTTGTGAATGGTGATGTGTTATATGAATAATGTACTTTGTAATGTTATATCCATGATGCTATATGTAAAATGTGAATGATATGATGAGGTAATTGATTATGTATAGCTTGATGGGAGTAGTTCTTGAAGGTGAAAGCTATAATGATCATCCAAAAAGGTATGTGCAATGCAATTTATTATGATAAATGTTTTAATAATGATTGAAATGAAATAGAGGGACATGTTGTTTAGATGACGATGAATTTAAGATACATGTGCAATGAAATTGATTATGTATGCTTGAATGATGAAGTGTATAATATGAATTGAGATAAAATGTGATGTGAAGCCATTGTGTTTGGCTATGATGATATATGTATTATGTGAAGCCATTGTGATTGGCTATGATAACTCAAATGTGATGTGAAGCCATTGTGTTTGGCTATGATTATATATGTATTATGTAAAGCCATTGTGATTGGCTATGATAACTCAAATGTGATGTGAAGCCATTGTGATTGGCTATGATGATTCAATTGAAAGACATAAGGCATGTTTGCCTAATTGACGATGAGAATTGAAAATGAAATTGATAAATGAATTGTGTAGCTAATGTGTTATTCCATTTTCAGAGTTTGTTGTTGGTGGCATGCCTAATAATAGTAACAATCTCTTGAAGTTAGGTTGGCTAAGGCCTTGAAGCCTAATTGAGATGTTACAACCCTTGAAGCTAGGTTGGATTGGTTCTTGAAGCCAAGTTGGGTTGATACTTAGCATGCTTTGTTCCCCTTGAAGCTTGGTTGAACCTAAATCCTTGAAGCCTAGTTGGGATAATGTTAATGATAATGTGATAATAAAACCAAAGCATTAACTCTGAAAGTCGAATAGCATATTAGTGTCTTTTGGGCCCGAGTCTGTCTTTATTGTCAATGTGATATACAAGTGTTGAAAGAAATGAGTAATGAGATCTATGGTTGATTTCATTGGAAATGTGATTCATGATTGGTATGATATGTAATGTGTGTATTGAAATATTGATTGTGAGTATTAGTGATGAATCATGATTGGTGAATCGTGAATAACTTAATGTTATGATGTATAATATGTAATGTATGTGTAATGATATATTGATTATGAATACTAGTTATGGATTGTGGTCGGTGATAATGTTTATGTATATATATGTACATAAGATATGAAATTAGCCGAGATATATGAAAGGTGCAATTAAAAAGGAAAAACATGATAATAACTAATGGTACATTGAATTGATATATCATTATATGTTAGAATTTCTATAATGTATGTTTATATTTCATAATTGTATTACTAAGCTCTCGAGCTTAGCGCGGTTGTGTAATCGCGCAGGTGGATATGCGGTTGATCTGGAAGTCCAGCTGTTATGCCACGAGAAGAGTAAGAGTTTATCGAGACCAACTAGAGGGTGATGCATACATGTATAACTTTTAATTATGATGTATTTCTGGCGAGAAAGTATTTATATGTATAAATGAAGTTTTGATAATGATAATGATTTTGTAAATGTTATTTGAAGTAACGTATTATGGTTTGAACTCTGTTACAGGTTTTTAAAAGGTAATGAAAAGTGACATCCTCATACTTTATATACTTACTGAATGTATACTAGGTATATGTGTAGTACTTATATAGGGTATCGGGGTGTTACAATTATTTTGGTATCAGAGCTTAGGTTCGAGATTCTCGGCCTAAGTGAAATTAAAAAGAAAAAGTTTTGAAATGCTTAAAATGAATTAAAAAGAAGAGTTTTGAAATACAATTTGTAATACATGCATATGCATTAACACCTAGTTTGGTCTCGGATGTGGCATTATATGATTTGTAGTGTATCTGTGTTATATGAGATGGATGCTAGCGTGTGAATGATGTTTTACATGAAATTAAAGCCAGAGAAAGAAATGATATGGAATTTATATAAGATTGACTGATAAAATTTATGCAAGTAAAGTGAATTGTTAAATGTGTTGAAGTATAAAGAAATGAAAAGGAGAATAAAGTTGAAAATGAGTTGAAATCAAATCAAGATAAGATTATGTACTTTTTCTTCTACATTTTGAATTTCTTTATAATAAAGTTTATGTTGGGTTTGCTAGACAGAGGAAATAATGTTGGATTGTTATTATTGAAAGATACGTTATTAAAATGAGGAGAGTATGGTGGAATATTGAATGAGTTGATTAGTATAGACAAAGTGTGATTATTTAAAGTTTGGGGTATATATATATATATAAAGCTAAGGTTTTGATTAAAGGAAAATAGATGATATTGGTTAAGTAAGAATATAAATTGGTATTGTTATTTTAATGCAAACATTGTGAGTTCAATGTTAGAAATGTGAGATGCTTGAATATTGTGAAAGCTCATGGTAATGGTGATAATATGTGATATTTGAGATGTTTGAAGTGAGCTTGATAATTGTGAAAATTATATGTTTTAATATTGCTTTATGATATATATATATAGGATGTTTTTAAAGTTGTTATTAAGAAAAGATGAGTTTGGCAAATTGAAGCTTAATCGAAGCAGTAAGTTGAAAAGTTAAAGTTCTAGTGGAATTTGATAAAGATAATTTGGATATTGATGGTTTAATGTATATTCAATACATGAGGTGAAATGATTAATATTGCACATGAAAGTATTATGAATTGAGTAATGTGATTGATAGTATGAGAATTTGTTTTGAAGTGAAACGGAAGTGGATAAGCAAATAAAAAGGAGCTATTTTAAGTCATTTTACTGCAAAGGGTAAAAATGGATATGGAAGTATATTAAATGCTTTTAAAGACGAAAGTGGAAGAGATGTCACATTGGGAATGTGACTAAGATGGATGTGAAGTGCTATTATAGTCAGAATATATATATATATGTGTGTGTGTGTTGTATGAATAAATACTTTACATCATATTGGAAGAATGAAAATGATAGTGTTTAAAAGCAACTGATAAACATTAAATTGGTATTGAATATATGAAAAAGGAAAATAAAATAAGAGTATATAATTAAGTGTATACATGTATATGATTTGTGAACTGAGTTTTTTACTATGAATGAAATTATGACTTAAAAAAATAATAAATAAAAATATGTGTGAATCACATTATGAAGGTGACCTATGAATATGTATGTGGTATAATTATAGAATTAGTGATATGGAAACGATGTTATATGTATTAGTGGACCTAAGAGAGATTAGGTCTCGAACTGTGTAAAGCTAGATGGATTATGTGATGAAAGTGAATATAGAATGGACTTGAGTAATATTGGACAGTGGAAATTGTTATAGTGAGTATTGAACTTGATGATTATATGATATTTAGAGTTCCAAAGTATTCATATATGGAAAGTTCTATGTGATTATATATTATAAGAGATGGTAAATGGATTAGAAATGAAGTGGCGAATAGAAATTGTATAGAAACTGCGTATGTGTCATGACCCAATTTGTACATATGTACAGTACGTCCATGTACAGTAAGAGGAGCCATCCCGAGTAATCACCAAAGAACACGAAGTGAAAGGAAGCTCTATAGGACAAAAAGGACCTAACTGAAAAGATTGTAAAAGTTTTGGGGAGGTGACTGTAATTTCAAAAAGTTTTGGGGAGGTAACTGTAATTTCCAAAAGTTGTACTGGAGGTTCTTAATAGTGCATATAACAGACTCCAGAAATGGAAAGTAGAGAAAAATTGGGTTGAAATGGAACACCACGGTTTTTCCCGAAAACGCATAGTTTGAGAGATACAGTGGATTCTTGACCAAGGGTATTTTTGTCATTCTTGTGATAATAATGTATACACTGGAAAACAAGACACGTAAAGGTATCCGAAGTAAACGGAAGGACTCCGCAGTGATCGATGTTGAAGAACGAACCTAAGTGGAGACCCGAATCACGTAAGGACCTAAAGGGAATTTTTACAAAAGTCAAGGGCATGAGCGTAATTTTTATAAATTAGTTCAAAATCAAGAATGAATGTCGGAAATGGAAATGAGAGGTTGAAAGGAGGAGAACGGTACATTTTACGTGTCGTAAAACCACCCGGGTACAAAGAAAAGGCAAAACCTTCCATTGAAGGGTATTTTGGTCTTTTCACTTCCACCCATTTTCTAGAAAAGGGACACATGGCATAGTACTTTTCTAGAAAAGGACACATGGCAAAATCTTGTTTAAAGACACTTTTGGGTTGGATTAATCTTAACCCTCCATATGGCACCATCCTAGTTAAGATACTTTTGTGGTGGTTACATCTTAACCCTCCAAAATGAAATTAATTAAATAAATGGAAAATGGAAAAATATAAAAAGGGAGAGAAGGATGATTAAAGAACAAAGGACACATTTTTCTCTCCATTTTTGAGAGGTATGGCCGAAATTCTCTCCACCAAAAAGGGAAGGAATTTTTCAAGGGTTCAAGTGGATTTTTGGAAGGAAAAGCTTAATTTTAAGGTAAGGATTCCAATTCTAGCTTTAGTTTATTCATTTGATTGATAGTTTTCAAGTTATCAATGAAAGAAAAGTTATGAAAATTATAGGAAATCAAAGGGATAAAGAAGAATAAGGGAAGAAAGAATAGGACAAGCAAGGAACATAGCAAATAAACAAGGTTTGGTACTTAAATCATTGCCCTTTTCAATTAATTCACATATTTTGCATTATGGGACTTTTGAAATGGTTTTGAAATAATGTTATTATGTGTGGTAAATATGTGGGAAAGTGCTCTTGAACCATTTGTAATCAATTGATTGTGAAAAGAATGAAAACAAAACAAACTAGCTAAATTTGTTCAATCATTCATAAACTTTGAAGAACTTTTAATCATCCCTTTGGTTTGATTTTTGAAAGAGGGACCCTTAGTCCTTCAATGGTATCACAAAAGGAGTCTAAAAATCAATTTTACAAGAAAAAAATGAATTTTCCTCAAAATTTGAAAATTGGGCCGAATGGTCCCTTTTGGGCACCATTCTGCAGCTTTCATTTTGGGCAGTCCGTTGAAGGGGCAAACGAAATAATTTTTCGACGAAATTTTACATGCATTTAGTTAACTTATGAAAGTGTTTTCCTGCAAAAATTCATTCAAAAATAAGGTTGTTTACTTAGTCAAAAATCTTGCCAAAGTTGACTAATTTTCAGTAGTAAAAACAGATTTTACTATTTAGTTGTCGCGCGCCATTGCGTTGCCGATTTTACGCACCGCGCTACTATTCATTTGGTCATTTTTCTAAATGTGTTAAAACTGGAATATTATGTTATTGATTGATGTTAAATCATATCAAATGACATGAAGGAGAATTGGAAATGATCAGAAAGGCATCATGACAAGCTATTCTGATAATACATGCATTATGGAAAAATCATGGCTTATTGAATATCATGATCAAATTAATTAATGAATTGTTGACGCTCTACTTGGTTATGACAGAACCCTTGAGATAAGGGTATGATGCATCATACTATTACTGCAGTACTGCTTATGATATGATATGATATTCCGGCTGAAGGCCGATGATTACAAGGACATGATCAATGATGCAATGATAATGGCCATTGGCACATGTGCAAGAAATATGATGAAAGATAATGAAATATGATCATGATGAGATATGTTTATCATGACCCTTCCTTATCCGCTGATGTTCTGTTAAACCAGTAGAGCAACCAAAATGATAAAAGCAAGAGAAATGATTTAAATTCAAATTATTCAGTCAAGCCTTTTTACCATCTGTGCTTTGTATTTATTCCTTCCAAGTATTTAAAGTATATAAATGTATGTTCAAATCATTCTTTCATTTTATTTATTTATTGCAATGATTTAAGTACCCACTAAGCAATTGCTTAGCGAGTTTAGTTTCCCTCTAAACTCGTAGGTTAAACGAGGAGACGAGATTGCAGCATGTCCTGCGCAGCTGGCCTTGACTACTACTTTGGGTAGGAGTTTGGATATGATTGATTGTAGCAATATGGCATGTACATAAGCTTGTATGATCTAGCAAATAAATGTATAATAATGAAAAGCTAGAACACGTACACTGCTAGTAATCTAATAAATCTTATTTGGGTTTACCACTTATGTATGCAAGTATAGAAGTGTGAATTCTTCTTGCAGGATTGTAGTTGAGGTTATAAGGGTGGATTATTGGGAGTGTGCTTGAGTTGAATTGTGAAACAAAATGTTTTTCAAAAATTAAAGAATCAGTTTTGGCGACACTTGGGACCTCCATTTTTAGGGGAGGTTATGGCAAAATTTTTTTTAAAATCTACACTTAAAATTGGCTAAGTAAAATATTAAGACACAACCACCATGAGTTAACAGTCCATCTTGGTCTATAAACATAGGCTAAGATGGGGTGTTACAGTATGATTGAATATGTATATAGTAATATTGTTGGAACATGAATTAAGTTGATAAAGATCATATAATCGAGTGCAAATTGGTTTGAAATGGAGTTGGAATGTGTTAATTTCTGTTATACCAAAAATTTAAAGAAGGAATATATAATTCTTGAGATACACCTTAGCCTTGTAATTGTAAAGATTGAGAATAAAGTTATAAAAGAACAGTATTGGTTTAAAAGTTCCAGGCTTGAATATTAATCTTTTAAAGCCATGTATTTTGTTCAGTATATTTGATCGGTTAATGTTGTTATCCATAGATTTGGATTTTAGATAAAATGATTGTAATACAGATTTGGTGAGATTGGAAACTTTGTTTGAGAAGTATAGTTAAAAGTTATGATGGATAAAGTTGTACTTTATCATTTTATGTTAAAAATTTGGTTATAGTTGTGAAGATAAAGAGAGAAAAAGGAAATTATGGAAATGTGTTGAGTTATGGATAATATGACAAAAAAAAGGTAATCAAATTAAATATAACAATGATATGAATTGTGAAGAGATATTAAAAAGGGAGAAATTATAAAATATGACTGAAAGTTATACTGAATATGTTTATGGTATGTAACTTGAGGTTTAAGTGAATAAACTATGTGTATATTAAAAGATAATTTGAAGTCATTTGTTATTATGATAATTTGATTGAATATGGATTGGAAGAGATCAGGAATTGAATATAAATTGCCTTAATGGAATGAAGATATATATATATACATATATGAATATTGTGAAATTTTATGATAAGTGAAATAAATTAATCATTGGTTGGAATTGAACAAGATTGGAATGTGGGTATATTGTGACCGATAGATCAATTGATCTAGATTTGACTAAGATTATGAATCATTATTGAGATTTGATATGTATAATTGTACCAAGAGTATAATTATTCACATGATAATGTATATGATGTAAAATGTTAAAGTGTGATTGGATATGAATAAATGGAGTTATAATAGTTATAAATCATGATAAAAAGGGAAAAGAGTGGTTATTTATAAAATAAGTTAAAGGATAATGTATTAATATGTAAGTTAAGGGAAAAGCATGCTAAAGAAGTAACTCCAATTGTGAAAAATAAGAATCTCGTTAGCCATTGAAGGTTGATAAATGTCTATTTAGACAGTGATTGTAATGACGGGATAATTAATGCTTAGATATAAACCAATGATTTTTAAGGTTAAAGTTAAGAAAGTAATTTCAAAGAGGTGAATGAACAAAATATATTGAATATAAAGATTGGATGAAGTATAAGTGTACTATTAAATGATTTGATTCTTGTATAAAGACATTAATAGGAAGCGTAATGAGTTCTTTTGAATGTTTGATCAAGGAAGTAATAAGATATATAAATATATAGAATGGTGAGTTATGGAATTTAGAGAAGATGGTTGATTCTAAAGGGGAGAGTTGAAGTTATATGATTTGATGACATAATAACTTAATTATATAATTAACATCATATGGAAGTTAAGATAGTATTTTGTTAAGAATGAATTGTTACGGTACTGATAATTTCGAGGATGAAATTATTTAAGGGAGAGAGAATTGTAATATCCCAATGTGTGCCCTAGAAGTTTGGATACAATTGTTGTTTGTTTGAATTATGTGTATATGTTATGTTGATAGGAAAAGAAATTGAAAAGAGAATGTTTATGTATTGTTTAAAAAGGAAAGTAATGTGTAGAGAGAAAGTGTATATGTTGGGTATATTGTTATATATATAACATATACATTAGTCAAAAGGGATGGTCAATGGAAGAGGATATTTATGTGTGATATGTGAAATTACTTTAATGGGCATATAAGTGACAAAGGTTAAGTTAAATGGATGAGGGCATTTAAGTAATTGCTTTGTTAGAATTGCTTGGTGGAGATTTAAAGAAGAAGAGAAGTTGACTTATGTTGATTTTTCTTTTCTTCTCCTTTGTGTGCCGTCTATTCAAGAGAGGAGAGAGCAAGAGAGGTGTTCTTGATGCTAGAATCAAATTGAAGGAAGAATTAAAGGTTTTGGTTGAAGATTTGTGAAATTTCTTCATTTAAGGTAAGTACTCTCTTGTTTATCTTTGTTATTTTTGAAGTTATGTTTGAGGTGGGTTGTGATGTGTTGAGATTATGAATAGGTGTGTTTGAAATGAGTTTATAATTGTTGAGATTGATTATAAGTTAAAAAGGTTGGATTGATATTTGTTTTGGTTGGAAGATGATAAGTTAAAAGTGATGTTTGGTTTAGGGTTTTGAAATGGTAAATGATTAAATGGATTGTTGATGTATGGTTAATTGAATATTGTGTTAAACATGCAAAATAAGTGTTAATGACTTTGCTTACATCCATTTGAATGAGTTTATGTTGTGTATATTGTGTTTTTATTCAATCAAAAGAGAGTTGGCCATGGTAAGGGTTTGTATACATGAGAGACACGGCCAAACCAGGGAAGAGACAAGGCCAACCTAAATATTTTTGAGACACGGCCAAGTCCATGGAAATTTGGCCGTGTTTGGTGATTTTTGGAGAGGACACGGCCGTGTCCCTTGCACATGTTGGCTTCTGTTGCTTTTGGTTGAGAGGCTTTTGGTTGAGAGACACGGCAACAAGCTTGGCTGTGTCCCTTGAGTGTGTTGGCTACTGTGATTTTTCCTTTCTCTTCTTACATGGTTGAGATTGAACTTACACTTGATAATGCATATGATATTATATGAACAAGGTTATATATTATATACATTGTGAATCTTGTGAATGGTGATGTGTTATATGAATAATGTACTTTGTAATGTTATATCCATGATGCTATATGTAAAATGTGAAGGATATGATGAGGTAATTGATTATGTATAGCTTGATGGGAGTAGTTCTTGAAGGTGAAAGCTATAATGATCATCCAAAAAGGTATTTGCAATGCAATTTATTATGATAAATGTTTTAATAATGATTGAAATGAAATAGAGGGACATGTTGTTTAGATGATGATGAATTTAAGATACATGTGCAATGAAATTGATTATGTATGCTTGAATGATGAAGTGTATAATATGAATTGAGATAAAATGTGATGTGAAGCCATTGTGTTTGGCTATGATGATATATGTATTATGTGAAGCCATTGTGATTGGCTATGATAACTCAAATGTGATGTGAAGCAATTGTGTTTGGCTATGATGATATATGTATTATGTGAAGCCATTGTGATTGGCTATGATAACTCAAATGTGATGTGAAGCCATTGTGATTGGCTATGATGATTCAATTGAAAGACATAAGGCATGTTTGCCTAATTGACGATGAGAATTGAAAATGAAATTGATAAATGAATTGTGTAGCTAATGTGTTATTCCATTTTCAGAGTTTGTTGTTGGTGGCATGCCTAATAATAGTAACAATCTCTTGAAGTTAGGTTGGCTAAGGCCTTGAAGCCTAATTGAGATGTTACAACCCTTGAAGCTAGGTTGGATTGGTTCTTGAAGCCAAGTTGGGTTGATACTTAGCATGCTTTGTTCCCCTTGAAGCTTGGTTGAACCTAAATCCTTGAAGCCTAGTTGGGATAATGTTAATGATAATGTGATAATAAAACCAAAGCATTAACTCTGAAAGTCGAATAGCATATTAGTGTCTTTTGGGCCCGAGTCTGTCTTTGTTGTCAATGTGATATACAAGTGTTGGAAGAAATGAGTAATGAGATCTATGGTTGATTTCATTGGAAATGTGATTCATGATTGGTATGATATGTAATGTGTGTATTGAAATATTGATTGTGAGTATTAGTGATGAATCATGATTGGTGAATCGTGAATAACTAAATGTTATGATGTATAATATGTAATATATGTGTAATGATATATTGATTATGAATACTAGCGATGGATTGTGGTCGGTGATAATGTTTATGTATATATATGTACATAAGATATGAAATTAGCCGAGATATATGAAAGGTGCAATTAAAAAGGAAAAACATGATAATAACTAATGGTACATTGAATTGATATATCATTATATGTTAGAATTTCTATAATGTATGTTTATATTTCATAATTGTATTACTAAGCTCTCGAGCTTAGCGCGGTTGTGTAATCGCGCAGGTGGATATGTGGTTGATCCGGAAGTCCAGCTGTTATGCCACGAGAAGAGTAAGAGTTTATCGAGACCAACTAGAGGGTGATGCATACATGTATAGCTTTTAATTATGATGTATTTCTGACGAGAAATTATTTATATGTATAAATGAAGTTTTGATATTGATAATGATTTTGTAAATGTTATTTAAAGTAACGTATTATGGTTTGAACTCTGTTACAGGTTTTTAAAAGGTAATGAAAAGTGACATCGTCATACTTTATATACTTACTGAATGTATACTAGGTATATGTGTAGTACTTATATAGGGTATCAGGGTGTTACACTCAAATACATAGGGGAAAGACCATCTTTCATTTTATCCAACATAGCTCCAGGTATGTAATCTTGAAAGTCTGAGACTTAATATTCCAAAAGGGAAAAGGATGAAAGAAAGAGGAAGAAAAAGGGTAGTCTAAAGATCAAGATAGTATTGATTGGATCTAGATTTCTGCAAAGAAGAAGGAAGGACATTCAAGCTTTGTATTTTCATGAAGTCAGAAGATAAAAGTGATGCCCTAAAGATAAAAATCATTCCAACAAGAAGATTATAGTGTGAAGGTTTGTCAGCAGCGCCACATCAGCTACAATCTAAAAATGGCCTTCTTTTAATCTGTGTCCCTTATTGACCTAGTTTCAAGACTATTAAAGACCCATTGATCTCTCTTGGTAGGTAGAGTCTATTAGTGGAGATAGGTTGGATAAGCATGCATATGAGATAGATAATATTTAAACTCGATGAGACCTTTAGCCAAGTAATATGTATGTGCCTATCTGAAGTGCAACAATTCTTGCTTAAATGGAAATAATTTTCAAGTTTAGTACGATAACTAGGGTTATGATGTTATAGATGTATTAATTTGGGAAAGTTGAGTCCTGAGGTACAATGACAATAATTTGATAAAGACAACATTTGATTTAAAAGAAAAAAACTATTTTCTTATTGTATAAACCTTCAAGTTGAGGGAAGTATATTGTGCTGTCGAACCTTGAAAGACACATTGGGTAAAATAAATGATTATTTACAAGGTTATAAAGAATCTACCAACTGACGTGCTGAATCATTATTTGAAATGGATGTATCTCTGACTATGCTGCTTGGGCCTTACCACTCATATTTTCAACATCTTGAAGATAAAAGCCATAATTGTAAAGTCTTCTACCATTCTAATGTAAGACCTGAACAAGCATCTGGAAGGAATCCATAGGAGAACATTGACATACCATCTTAGTCTATAAATCAATAGAACCACTATAAGTATTATTCATATATATCACATACATAAGCATATCACACTGCATCTTTTGTCTTGCATTGTCTAATCTTTGTCAAAGTGAATAACAGATACTCTATGAAACAAACATGAAGCAGATATGAAATCAAGGGTCATGGAAGGCCCATTGTTTGAGAAAGATCTAGTCACTTTACAAAAATGGAGACGCATGCTTGTACACGAAACTAGACAAAACACAAATATCTATCAGAACCTACATGGAAAAAGAAATCAGTGGTTTTAGCCTACACATGGGGCAAAGCTTCTCTTTTCAATTGTTGATTTATGCGTGTACAAAATATTTTCAGACTGACTTTTAATATTTTGTCACATAGTGGGCAAAGAGAGGATATAAGGACTAGCTAAAAAATAACTTAATTTTTTGCCAAATAGCTAATTTTTTGGCAAAAAGAAGAAAGTAAGAACCCCAAAAGAATGAAGATGCAAAAAACAAAAGATCAATCCAGTTTCCAATATCAGGTCGAGTACCCAAATTAAATCCAGTATCAGGTTGAGAACCAAAAATCCAGGCAGTATCAAGTTGAGAACCCAAATCTAGTCTAGGGTCAAGAATCCAAATCCAGTCTTGGGTCAAGAACCCAAAATTCAGTCCAGGATCAAGAACCCAAATCCAGTATCGGGTAGAGAACCAAATTTCAGTATCAAGTCGAGAACCCAAAATCTAGTTTAGGGTTAAGAACACAAAATTCAGTATCGGGATTAGAACCCAAATCCAGTCTTAGGTCGACAATTCAAAATCCAGTTTAGGGTCAAGAACCCAAATCCAGCCTCGGGTTGAGTATCCAAATCCAATCTCGGGTAAAAAATCCAAAATTCAGTCTCGGGATGAGAACCCAATTCCTAGCTCAAGTCAAGAACCTAGATCTAGTCTCGAGTTGAGAACCCAAATTCAATTCATGGGTCCTGAACCCACGCTCATCCAAAATTAGCTTAAAGTCAATTGCTTATCACTCTCTTTTCCTGAAGTCTCAGATTGTTCAAGTAGGAGGCAAAACTATAGACCCTTAATTTTGGCCCTAAGCTAGTCCAGTCCTAATTAAAGAAGGCCTAAGTCATTATCGGTCCATTCTTAATAAGCTTAAATCTACTTTAAGCTTTTAATTAGATTGATCAAATTTCATAAGGCCTAAAATAAGTCTATTCCAATTTTTAAAGCCCTAAAATGGTTAGATTAAAAGTTTGATTGGGTTTAATTAGGTTTGGGCTAGGCCATTTCGATTTGGGTAGCATCCATATCAAATTAGAGCCACTCAATTTGATATGGATGGCTCCATATCGAATTGGAGGCCATCCTATTCGATATAATGGCTCCATATCGAATTGGAATGCATCCAATTCGATATGGGCACCATCCATATCGAATTGGATGAAAACCAATTTGATATGCTTGGCCCATATCAAAGTAAACAAGGTTTAATTCGATATGGCCTCTGTTTCATGTCAAGTTTATTTTGTTTTAATCCAATATGGTTACTGATTGGGAATTATTGATATAAAGAATCCAGATTAAGCTCGGTTTAACCTGTTTTAACCTAGTTTATTTCCTATAAATAGAATATTAATAAATTAAACAAAGGATCAACAATTATTAATAGCCTAGTAGCCGTAATTATTAAACAACGGGATTATCAAAAGAAAGAAAAATTAAATACACAGAGGAGCCATGATTGAAAAGCAATTGAAGAACTAAAAGCAAGAAAAAGGAAAAATAAAACAAAATTATGGCAATAGCTAAGCAATTGTCAAGTTGATGAGGTTCAAATAAGACTCAATTTGATTAAGGCAGTAGCATCATCCGACACTAAGTTCTGTATGGTGAAGGTAATGAGACAAAGCTTGGTTTAATCGCATTAAACTTGGTGGAGCCACAACGCAGGTTTGAGTTCTTATTAAATAACTCAATTTGATCATATATATATTTTTTATTATTAATTCACTGCATTTCCAAATTATGCATGTGAGTCTGCAAACTCTTTTATGTTAGGTTTGGTTAAGGATTAATTTAGAATTTAATTGCATACATCAATTATGTTTTTGCATGTCTAAAACCCAAATTGCATAATAATATTGTCATTCGATTTTTTGAAAACCCTAATTCACTTATTTTATGCCTTAGTTTATATATTAAACCATAGAGTTACAATTTGCATATTTTAATCTTATTCTTGTAATCTAAAACTCTAATTGTATGTTTAGTCTTAACTTTGCATATGAAACCCTAGTTTTAAGTCCAAAACCCTAATCATTTTGTAAAATCCTAATTTTCCATGTTTAATTTATTTTCACTAGCAAAATCCCAATTCCATAGCAAAACTTATTCTGCAAATTGTTTACCTTTTGGGGATGCTACCCCCGAACCCCTACAAGGGGCGCTGCCCCTTTGACCTCGACACTAGTGGGACCACCGTAAGCACGACCCTCATTGTCACGCCTTATATTTCATTAATGGGATAATATTAAGATTTATTTTTTTATTTTCCTTTTAATTATTATTATTCAATTATTTTCATGTGTGTTGTATTTTTTCTTTTTTTATTCTTTTCCTTAGATTTATATGTATTTTTAAAGGGAATTGTAAAAGGCATATTTCCATCTAGTGTGAGTGCCTTGTTTATTTAGGTTATGAAATTTAATTTATTTTATGGTTTTTGGGAATATTGTAAGGGATACATTTTCACCTATGGCAGGTGTCCTATTTTATTTATTTTACTTTCTTTGTGGACATTGCACATTATTGTAAGGGCATGTTTTCCGTTTTGGACGGGTGCCCATTTTGTTGGTTTGGACTTTCTTAATTTTAATAAATATTTCTTTATTTCCATTGCATGTTGTATGGGCAATATTATAATACTTAAGAATTCAATAATATTTAGACTTGAAAAGGAGGCTGATTCCAATGAATCGACAGTTATGGGGGTGCTGGGTCATTAGTGATTTCTTAAGAATCGAGTCATCCACCCCTTTCTATTTTCTCGGCACATCTAGGTGGTGACTCTATTTTTTTTGGGTTTAGGCCCGTGTTTTATAAGTCCCTAAGCCTAACAATGCCGAAGTCGTAAGAACCATTCCACATGGGATTGTTAAAAAATCCCTGCTTACAATAATCTTCAAAGCTGGGAGGTTATTCAACATAGACTTCTTCATTAATAAATCCATTAAAAAAATGCACTTTTGATATCCATTTGAATAAGTTTAAAATTCATGTAGCATGCAAATGCAAGTAAAATTCTAATAGCTTCTAACCTAGCAACGGGAGCACATGTCTCATCATAGTTAATGCCTTCTTCTTGGTTATAGCTTTGGCTACCAATCTAGCTTTATTTTTAGTGATGAGACCATCTTCATCAAGTTTATTCCAATATACCCATTTGAATCCAATAATTGGATGGTCTTTGGGTCTAGGAACAAGCTCCCACACTTTGTTTCTCTCAAATTTTTTGAATTCATCTTTCATGGAAATCACCCAACATTTATCCCTAAGAGCCTCCTCAATGGTCATTAGCTCAATTTGAGAAACCAAGGCAACATTAGAATCTAAATTTTTAAGTTTAGATCTAGTAGTTACTCACTTTAAAGTGTCACCAATGACGAGATGTTTTGGATGATTCTTTTGATATTGTCAATCATTAGGTTGCTCTTGAGCCTCTTCTTATTCCAAAATTAGTCTATCATTATTTTCTTTTGGAACATTGTTTATTTTAGGCTCTTCAAATATACCTACAAAATTAGCAAGAACACTACATTTCCCATGATCAAGCTTGGATGATTCATTAAAAATAATATGCATTGATTCTTCAACTACTAGAGTTCATCTATTAAATACTCTATATGCTTTGCTAGAGGATTAGTATCCTAAAAAGACTTCTTCATCTGATTTGGATGAGAATTTTCCAAGGTTGTCCTTGGTATTTAATATGAAGCATTTGCATCCAAATACTCTAAGGTATGAAATTTTAGGTTTTCTTCTATTCCATAACACATAGGAAGTTTTATTCATTAAATTTCTTTTAAAAACTTGATTTGAAATATAACATGTAGTATTAATAGCTTTCACCCAAAAGTAAGAGGGTAATTTGTACTGATTGAGCATTATTCTAGCCATTTCTACCAATGTTCTATTTTTTCTTTCAACCACATCATTTTGTTGTAGTGTTCTAGGAGCTTAAAAATTATGCGAAATACCAAGTTCATTGGAAAAATTTTCAAAGTTCTCATTTTCAAATTCTTTGCCATGATTACTTCTAATAGATGTGATCATATAGCCTTTTTTTATTTAGAACTCTTTATGCAAAAATTTTAAAATGATAAAAAGCTTTGTTCTTTTGAGCTAAAAAATGAACCCATGTAACCCTTGAGTAATAATCAAAAACTAAAAATTCATACAACTTGCCTCCTAGACTAGAAACTCTATTAGGACCAAAAAAAATCCAACTGTATTAGTTCTAGAGGTCAAGATGTACTTACAAAATTCTTAGTTTTGAAAGAACTCTTATGTTATTTTTCAAATTGACAAGGTTCACAAATTTTGTCTTTGTTGAATTTTATTTTAGGGAGACAATAAAAAAGTTTTTCTTTGCTTAAACAATGCAATTGGTCCATAATAGCATGTCCTAATCTTCCATGCCAAAGCTAAGCATCATTGCTAATAGTGACTAAACATTCAAATGCATTATTAGAGTGCAGGTCAATTTTACATGTGTTATCAATTCTACTACCATTGAATGCAAGTGTAGACCCTTAATTTATTCCTGAATGAGTTTGATTTTAATAAAATGCCTAAATTAAATTTAATCTGATTGAATTATTTCTAGTTGAAATTGAACCAACTGAAATACAAACCAACTCAATTCGATTTAGCCAAGCTCAATATGAGCCAATTATCAGTCAAATGACTCATGAGCCATGCCAAATTAGCTTGAGCAATGATCATGACAAATTTGGCATGCCAAATTTTCCATGAGGCATGGTCATGGCGAATTTGGCATGGACACTTGACCATGGCTAATTGGTAAGCCCAAATTTGCCATGGTCCTTTAATCCTAGTTTAATATAGGTTATTAAGTGGTTTTAAGCTTCCAAATTAATGTGGGACTTTGAATAGCTTTTGGATAAGCAGATATTAGGGTTTTAATTGAATGTTCTATACCTATGAATAGAGGATTAAAAGGACAGAGAAAAAAGAAGAAGATTGATAGCAATAAGAGAAAGGCGACAAGAATTAACAAGCAACAAGTAATAACTAGCACTAGTAAACATATAGCTATTTGTCAAAAGATGTAATATCCCAAAATTTTAAAAATTTTAATTTTTGGAAAATAAATAAATGATTTAAAAATATATTTTAGTGAAAAAGTAAAATGTGTATATGATATATGTATGTAGATATACATAACATATATAAGTCAATATTTTAAATTGGTCAAAGGTTATTTTAAATTATTGAAAAGTAAATTGTATAGTTAGTGGAAGAAGATTTTTGATGTTAATTAAGTAATAATATATTTTGCTTAGTGAATAATTAAAGTGGAAAATCATGTGGTTAAAAGTATAGTGGTTGGATAGAGATGAGTATGGATCTTCTTCTTCTTCTTCTTCTTCTTCTTTGTCTCCATTGAAGGCTAGTTTTCTCCATTAGAGGGAAGGAAGGATTTGTCTCTTCCAAGCTCAAGTAATTGAACAATTTCAAGCCTACAATTTGGAGTTTTAGGGATTTCCTCCATATTTGGTAAGTTTCTAACTTGTTTCCTTGTTTTTCAATGAAAGTTTGTATATGTGTGAATTGGATGTTAGGTGTAGTATGTTTTAATGGTTTGTATTGGTATTTATTGAAGTTTTTTTGAGTAGTTAACTATGATTTTGGGGTTGGATTGAAGAAATGGTTAAGTTTGGTGAAGAGAGCAAGAGTTTTGGGTTATGTAACTTTTTAGTTGTGAAGTCATGGTTTTAAATTGTGCATTTTGCTTTTAATTGAGTTGTTTTGATGTATATACAAGTATTTTATAGTAAAATGATAGATTTGGTTGAGTTTGAATAGAGTTGGAAAGGAAAAAAAGATAACTTTGGATGTGATAAATATGTGTTGATATTAGGAATTTGGCCCGACACGCCCAGTGACACGGCCATGTCTTTGGGTGTGTCGATGGTTCTATTTTTAGTATTGATAACACATGAAGTGACATGCCCACGTCACTGAGCATATCATAGCTTTTGTAATGCTATAGTATTGACACGTGCAATGACACGCCTATGTCAGTGAGTATGTCATGGCTACTATGATGTAGGAGTTTTGGCATGGGCAGGGACATGCCCATATCTCTGGACATGTCTTATCTGCTGTAATACAGAGCTAAGGACATGGTCTTTGACACACCAATGTCAATGAGCATGTCAAAGCTTCTGTTTTATGGGTTTAAGGCACGATCATTGACACTCCCGTGTTGTTAAGCGTGTCATTTGTAGATTTTGCCCTAGATAGTTCTTTTCCTTATTTTCCTTTGTGTTGCTCATCCTTGTGTTGAGAGGCTATATATATG
Source organism: Garcia nutans (assembly GCA_947685225.1). Classification (NCBI taxonomy): domain Eukaryota; kingdom Viridiplantae; phylum Streptophyta; class Magnoliopsida; order Malpighiales; family Euphorbiaceae; genus Garcia; species Garcia nutans. The sequence goes on from CANTUV010000024.1 coordinate 26,103,115, forward strand.
CCTTTAAGTGTATTACTAAGTGATTACTTATAATCACATTTTGTTTAGGCTTTGAGGAGACTTGAGTTGCCTAATCCAAGTTTTGAAGGATATCTTGGAAGAGAAGGTTGGAAGTTGTGTTTGAGCTTGTTTTATTGCTTTTAGAGGTAAGTACAAACTTTGAATAATTGATTATATTTGCATGACATTTGGACTTAACACAATTTGGTTGGAAAATGTGTTAATTACTTACTACATTGTTTATGCATGAGTAATATGCTATGACTTGTGTATTGTCATAAATGCATTATATATAATGTGAAAAGCCATTGTTAATAGCTAAATTGAATGAAATATGAACTATGTGCAAAATATGAAAATGACCCAAAATGTTTAGGTAATGTGTTTTGCTTGGTATACATTGAAGATATTATGTAAAGCCATTGGTAATGGCTAGTTTGTATAAAATGTGATACATTATGATTATATAATGATGTTGATATAAATTAGATAAATGAGGCAATATGCCTAGCTTGATCATGAGAAAATGAGAAAGAGATTGATATTGGAAATATGAAATAATTGTGTGCCTAGTATGTTATTCAATTTTCAAAGTTCTGTGTTTGGAGGCATGCTTATGATGTAGTAGTCCCTCAAAGCCGGGTTGGGCTTAGCCCTTGAAGCCTGCCTGCGATGTTACATAGGAGCTTATCCTCATTGTGATATGATGTGCCCTTCAGGCTAGCTTTTAAGTAATTACTTGATTTGCCTTCGGGGCTCGACACATGGTGTCAACTTGGACTAAAACGGTAACTCTAGGATGTGAATAGCATATTAGATCCTTTGGGCCCATGCTTGTGTTTGTGTTTATTGTTGCGCTCTAATTAACACTACTAGAACTACACTCGCAAGTATATGAGGCTGTTGTAGTATCTTGGTGAACACCTCAAGGTCATCTCACAAGGAAGCTAGATAAGCTAATTAATTATCAGATTGCAAATAATAAATTATCAATAAATTTAAATTGCTAACAACTAATGAAGACAGATTGAATGGAGTTTAAAACAATAAAAGTAAACTGAGCTGATATATTGATTCACTTAATAGAAAGGTCTAGGTTTTGTACTTCTCTACTAACTTGTATGTATGAATGGCTATTCCTCTCAACCAATTTAATTTCAAAGATAGATTTCAAGCACCTTAATTAATCGAATCAAGGAAATAAGCTCTCGCATTCAAACCTCTCTCAAATAATCTTGTTACAATTGAAATGATCCTTTTCTTAGGTTATATTTCAAATTCACCTAAGTCTCTAATTGAATTGTTCCAGCATTAGACTTCATTTCTCAATCCTTCATCTAATACATCAAACACATAATTGGTGACCAATCAATTATATATTAACATTAATCCATTCAATTAAGGCTAAAGAAATAATTCAGTTAAGAGCAATAACCATTTCATACAATCATAGTAGATCCATACAAACCCTAGACTAGATCAAATTAGTTCATAATAATGCTATCAAACAGATTCATCTCATTAAAATTCAAAGAAATTAATTTAGACATAATAGAATTCATGAATACAAATCCAATGAAACTTAAGAGATAAAGTTTGAGAACAAAACCAAATTACAACTTTCTTTAGCTTCTGAAGAATCTCTTGCTCAGATCTTTGCTAGAAGAATATTGCAGTGGATAAAACAAATTTAATCTAGACTGTTTGTATCAAAGTGTAATCAAAATTCTCCAAGAAAACAAAATGGAAACTCAAAGGTTATTCTTTGACAGCTGATAAAATTCTCCCTTCCTCAAAAACCCTAATCCTCTTATTTATACGAAACCTCACTCGAAATCCGTATTTTCTTTCTTCCTTTAGTCCATGGAGTGACACGGCCAAGATGGTGGCCGTGTCATGTGACACGGCCAGTGGCTTGGCCGTGTCTACTGAATGTGTCCGCTTCTGTGTAATCCTTCATATATGCTTCTTTGGAATTGAGTGTGACACGGCTAGTGGCTTGGCCGTGTCAAGTGGGTGTGTCACCTACTGATCTCTTCATTCTTTGCTCTCTTTCCTTTGGTCTTCTTCCTTGGCTAAGTATGGGACACGGCCAAGCTTGTGGTCGTGTCATGTGACATAGCCAGTGGCTTGGTCGTGTCACCTACTGCCAAATTTTTTCTTCCTCTCTTGGTTCCTTGGTTTTTCCCTTAAGGTGAGACACTGCTTCATGCTATTCTTTCTTCAAGGAAATATTTTGCATATTAACCTAAAACAAACACTTAAACAAACTTTAAACAAGAATCAAATAAACATTAACCAACAACACATAAACACCACACTAAAAACTAGAACAAAAATGATATAAACATTGAAATAAATTAAAACTACCAAAATTGATGAAATCACTAAATAAACAAATTAAAACTACCAAAATACCTGAAGAAAACAATAATCATCATAATAAATAAGATACAATTCTATAACAAAAACTAATAAAACAACTACGCCACACTTAAAACTTTGCTTGTCTTCAAGCAAATTCACATGGCATAAATTAAAAACTCAAAAAACCTTAACTATAATTCCAGTATATAAGATGAAATCGTTTAAGACTCAGCCATAAATAATTGCAATTTTCTTCAATCAAGATTTTCTTAACTCATTCATTAATCCAGACATAACAAATCTCATATCTCATCTAAGTGTTTCACTCGATTTCAAAGGTTAATTCACTCAAACCACTCATGACTGCATACTGCCATAAACTTGCTTAATTATCCAATCTCTCTCACTGATTTTCTCAAGAAATAATCCGAAGGTCTTTTATTTGGATGTAATGGGGCTAAGGTGAAGGCGTGAGAAAAGACATTTAATGTAACATCCTAAAGTATACCCTAAAAGTGTTGGGATTACTGTTGTATTTGGATTCAATGTGTGTATTGAAGAGAAAAGAAGAAGAAAGTCAAAAAGGAATTGTGTGTGGTGGAGATTTAATGGTATAATTGTTATTATTATTATTATTATTGTTATTATTATTATTATTATTATTATATATATAAGATAAGAACGAAGGAAGGATGGAGAACCTTCCTTCTTCCTCTTCTTCTTTTTCTTCTTCGCGGACAAGAGAGCACGAGAGAGAGAGAGAGAGCACGAGAGAGAGAGAGAGAGATTGATCTTCATCAAATTTCATAAGGATTTTAAGAGTATTGAAGATGGAGATGAAGATTTGGCAAGCTATACAGGTAAGTACACATTTCTTGAATGAATTTTATTGATTATATATATATATATGTATATACCTTCTTGTGTGGTTTTCTTTTGGATTGAGGTTATGTTGGGTATGATTGGTATGTAAAATGATGATAACAAGAAATTGAAGTATGTAAATGTGTGGAATTGATATCTAAGTGATGATGAGTTGAGAAAATTGTGAGGAAAATGATGAAATGTTGAATTAGAGTTTGGTTTAGATGAATTTTGAAGTGTTTGGTCTTAGAATTATTGAAGGACACGGCCAAGTTATGGGAGACACGGCCAAGTTAGGGCAAATTTGTCCGTGTTGGATGAGTTTTGGAGAGACACGGCCACTGGCTTGGCTGTGTCCCTTGCCTGTGTTTGTTACTATCTGATTTATGTTGAGAGACACGGCCGTGTCCCTTGTCCGTGTCTGGTACTGGATTGTTGTGTTGAGAGACACGGCCACTGGCTTGGCCGTGTCCATTGCCCGTGTTTGCTACTGCTTGTATTGGTGTTGAGTGACACGGCCACAAGCTTGGCCGTGTCCCTTGGGCGTGTTGGCTACTGGATGTTTATATTGGGAGACACGGCCACAAGCTTGGCCGTGTCCCTTGAGGGTGTTTGCAAATGTGTTTGTTATTTGGTCTTCAACATTGTTGGATCTTCAAATGTCTTTTATACCTAAACACACTTAAAACAATAATGATCCAACCAAATGTATATGGAGGATTCTAAGTTCTTGAATAAGGTAAATTGTTATGTATGAATATATCAATGATAATATAGGAAATGTGGAAGATATAATGATCAATGAAAAAGTATGTGTAATGTCATTGATTATGTATACTTGAGTGATGAATTGAATTGATCAATATGAATTGATGATAACGTTGATATTATATGAACCATGTTAGGTTTTATGCATTGTCAATCTCATAAATTGTGTTGTACTGTATGTAGATTGAGGATGCATATGAATAATGGCATGTTGTGTATAATGTGGAATATCATGAGATCATTGATGATGAATTACTTTAATGTTATGATTGAAGCATGCCTATATGGTATGATTGATTCATGATATGTTTGTTTAGTAATGTAATTGATGTTGCATATATCAATGATGAAACTTGAAATGTGATTTGAGATATAATGTGATATAAAGCCATTGTTCTTGGCAATGATGACTCAAATGTAATATAAAGCCATTGTGATTGGCTATGGTGATGCAATTGAAAGAAATAAGGCATGTTTGCCTAAATGATGATGAGAATTGAGAATAGAAATGATAATGAAATAATAAATGAATTGTGTGACTAATGTGTTATTCCATTTTCAGAGTTTGTTGTTGGTGGCATGCCTATTAGTAACAATCTCTTGAAGTTAGGTTGGATTTAATCCTTGAAGCCAAGTTGGGTTGAAGTTTAACATGTTTTACTCCCCTTGAAGCTTGGTTGGGTGTAATCCTTGAAGCCTAATTGAGATGTTACAACCCTTGAAGCTAGGTTGGGTTTGGTTCTTGAAGCCAAGTTGGGTTGATACTTAGCATGCTTTGTTCCCCTTGAAGCTTGGTTGAGCCTAATCCTTGAAGCCTAGTTGGGTCTAAGATAATGATAAATGTGATGAATAAACCAAAGCATTACTCTGAAAATTGAATGGCATATTAGTGTGTCTTGGGCCCATGCTTGTCTTTGTGTAATGTGAGTCATGAATGGTAACATGATTGATAAATAAGATATATGGAAACAATGTTGAAACAAATGAATAATGAGATCTATGAATGCTTTTGATGGAAATGTGTTTCATGATTAATGAATTGTGAATAAAGTGATGTTATGAAGTATGAGTTTGTAATATATGTATTGATTTTGTTAAGATATGAGGTTATGGAATTGTTGTATCATGTGTAACATGTTTGTGATTGTGGAATTTGTGAGAATTGTTCTTATAAAGGTTTGAATGGTGTTTTGTTGTGATAATGTATACATATATATGTGTATATGAAATAGAAAGGGTAAGTATTGTGTTGTGAATATGCTATGTAATGATGTATTTAATTTATGAGATTAGTGGCAATATATGAAGAATCCATTGAGAAAGGAAAAAGTGGTAAGAGAACAATAAAACATGATGCTAAAATTATAAGGTATGATTATTTTGTAATGTATATTTTATTATTTATTTGTACTACTAAGATCTCGGGCTTAGCGCGGTTGTGTAATCGCGCAGGTATTTATGCTGATGATCTGGATGCTTAGCTGCTATGCCACGAGAAAGGTATGAGTGTCTCGAGACCAACTAGAAGGTGATGCATACATGTATGATTTTAATTATGTTTTATTTTTGATAACAATAATGATTCTTATAAATGTTTCTTAAATTAATATAATATTGCTTGACCTTGGATAAAGATTTTTAAATAGAAACTAAAAGTGACATTCTTATACTTTATATACGCATTGTATGTATACCAAGTATATGTATAGTGCTTATATAGAGTATGGAGTGTTACAGTTATTTTGGTATCAGAGCTTAGGTTCGAGATTCTCGGCCTAAGTGAAATTTAAAAGAAAATTTTTTGAAGAGTTTAAATAAGAAGTGAAAAGAAGATTTTTGAAATGCAATTGGTAAGACATGCATATGCATTCACATCTAGGTTGGTCTCGAACGTGGCATTATGTGAATTGTGATGTATTTGAATTACATGAAATAAATGATAGTGTATAAATGAGGTTTCATATAAAAGCAAATTTTGAAATGTTGATAATTAAGAGATGAGTGTGATACAAAGAAATGATATGGAAGGTATAAGTAAAAAGTTTGATTATTGACATGTGTATGATATTTAAAGAAATGGCTAGAAGAATTAAGTGGGAAATGAGTTAGAAACAAATTAAGATTAAAGTATGTGATCTATCCTCTATTGTTTGAATCTCTTTCTAATAAACTTTATGGTTGAATTTATAGAAAGAGGAAATATTGTTGGATGGGTAATATGAAAAGATATATTATGTAAATGCAAAGAGTGCAGTGAACTATTGAATGAGTTGATTGGTATAGATTAAGTGTGATAATGTAAGGTGTCGATATGTAAAGTTAAGGTTATGTTCAAAAGAAAAAGAGATGACGTTGGTTAAGTACAAATATACATTGGTGTTGTTTGTATTGCTATTTTAATGCAAACATGGTGATTTCACTATTAGAAATGTGATATGCTTGAATATTGTGAAAGCTCATGTTAATGGTGGAGATATGAGATATTTAGATTTTCTTTGGAATGAGTTTAATAATTGTGAAACTTATATGTTTTGATGTTACTTTGTGGTATATACATATAAGATGTTTTAAAGTTAATATGAAGAGTAGGAGATGAATAAATTGAAGTTTGAGTTAATTAGTAAGTTGGAAATTTATAGTTTTCATGGAATGTGGAAGAAGATCAATGAAGTATTGATAGTTTAATGTATTTAATACATGAGATATATGAAATGAATATTAGTGCTCATGAAAGTATTATGAATTGGGAGATGTGATTGATAGTAGGAAAATTTGGTGTGAAATGAAAGAAAAGGAATTGAGCAAAAGAAAATGAGTTACTTTAAGTAATTTGATTGGGAAGGATGAAAAATGACTATGAAAGATGTGTTAAAGATATTTATAAACAAATGTAAGAGAGATATCACATTGGAAATGTGATTAAGTTCCTTGTGAAATAATATTATAAGTAGAGTATGTATATTTATTGAAGTTAATGAATAACTTAAGTTATGGTAAGCAAATGAGACTGATAATAGTTAAAGGAAAGTGATAAATATTAAATTCGTATAAATTATATGCAGAAGGGAAATTCATTAAATTGCATAATTATGTGTTTGTATAAAGAGGATTGTGAAATGAACTTTTCGATATGAATGTGACCTATGAAGGTGTATATAATATGTTTATTATTTTATATCATTAAATGTTTAATGGTATTAGAAGTAAGAATGGACCTGGGTAATATTGAACAGTGAAATTGTTATGGCAATAATTAAATGAGGTTATTATAAGATGTTTTGGAACTCAAAGTATTTGAGTGTGAAAATGTTTTATGTATAAATGTATAATAAGAATTGTAAGGAAGGAATTATGTATTTGAAAATTTCTAGAAGAGATGGATTGGAAATGGAGTAATGAAAGATACTTGTGTAAGATTTGTATCTAGTTGAAGGTTGGGTATAGAAAATGTTAAAGATAATATTATTGAACATGAGTTGGGTTAATGATGATTATATAATCAAAAGCAAACTGTTTTGAAATGGAATTAAAATGTGTTAATTCTTGGTGTAATACAAGTTTGGAGAATATATATATATATATATAATTTTTGTGATATAATCTAATATTATAATTGTAAAGGTTGGAAATCGAATAATAGAAGAACGAGATTGATTTACAAACCCCAAATGTGATTGTATATATATTATGGTCATATGACTTGGTTAGTGTGATTAGTGGTTAGTTTTATTATCTTCAGATTTAGAACTGAGATTGATAACTATGTTTCTAGAAACATGGTTAAAAGATATGATTGGGGAAGTTATATTTTATAATTTCGATGTTAAAAAGTTAATTATACTTATGAGAAGTAAAGTAAGGGAAGAGAATTGTGATAATGTTTTAAGTTATGAATTGTGTAATAGAACAATAATTATATAAATATAGTAATATTGGGTGAAGAAATAATAACATGAAAGAAATTGTAATCATGATTGAAAGTTATACTGAATATATTTACAGTATAAAGTGATTAAGTGATTAAACTTAAAATTTATGGGAGTATGAATAATGTAAATTAATATGTGTATATCAATAATGTTGGAAATGATATGATTGAATAATGAGGTGTTCAAAATAGTCGATGATATATAAGTATACTATTTTGATATGATGAGAAATCATAATTGTTGGCAATGATGTTAGAAATAAATTATATTGAGGTATAATGCCTAAATGATTATGAAAAATGAATTGTGAAAAGATAAATGAACGGACTTATCTGCCTCCTGTGGAACCATGCGGACTCAATGTGTTGGGCAATCGAACTTGGATTACTAATTTTGGTTGGAGGAAAAGTACGTTAATAAAGATATAGTTGTTGGCTATATTGATAAACTTTGAATGAGTATAAGAAATGATGATATAATTATTGAAATAAGGAAATGTATATGCATAAGCATGATTCATATTGATTGAATATATGAATTTGGAAAGATTAGAATTTGAATATAAGTTTGACCTAATGAACTTAGGTTATATATAAGCATATGTGGTAAAATCCAATGATAAATTCCAATAAGTTAATTGTTGGTTTGAATTAAATAAAGTTGAAATGTTAGTATATTGTGATGGATAAATCGATTGATCTAGGTTTCGTTAAAGTTGCAAGGCAACATTGAGATTTAATATGTGCAACTGTATTGGGAGTGTAAGATTTAATGGTAATGTGTATGATATAATATTCTGATTTATGAATGAACATAAATAAATTGAGGTATATTAATTGTACATGGTGAGAAACAAGCTTAAGAGAGTAAGGATTTAGTTATCCATTGAAGTTTGGTAAATGTTTATTTTGAAAGTGATGGTAAGAATGGAATAAACAATGCTAAGATATTGATTAATGATTTTTGAGGTTAAAGTTAAGAGAATATCTATAAAGAGTTAAAGTGATAATCTGACTTTAGTACAAAGATAAAATGTATTGGAGATGTTATGAAGTATCTTGATTGCTTTGTTGAGAAAGTAATAAGAGGTAAAGATATATATATATATACCTATACAATGATGAATTATGAATTTCAGAGAAGATGATTATCTCTAAGGGGGATAGTAGAAGATATGTAATTTGATAAAACTATATTGTAAGATACGATTATCTTCATATGGAAATTAAGATGGTGAATTGTTCTAAATGGGTTGTTATTATACTAGATAATTTCGAGGACGAAATTATTTAAGGGGGAGAGAATTGTAACATCCTAAAGTATACCCTAAAAGTGTTGGGATTACTGTTGTATTTGGATTCAATGTGTGTATTGAAGAGAAAAGAAGAAGAAAGTCAAAAAGGAATTGTGTGTGGTGGAGATTTAATGGTATAATTGTTATTATTATTATTATTATTGTTATTATTATTATTATTATTATATATATATATATATATAAGATAAGAACGAAGGAAGGATGGAGAACCTTCCTTCTTCCTCTTCTTCTGTTTCTTCTTCGTGGACAAGAGAGCACGAGAGAGAGAGAGAGAGCACGAGAGAGAGAGAGAGAGATTGATCTTCATCAAATTTCTTAAGGATTTTAAGAGTATTGAAGATGGAGATGAAGATTTGGCAAGCTATACAGGTAAGTACACATTTCTTGAATGAATTTTATTAATTATATATATATGTATATACCTTCTTGTGTGGTTTTCTTTTGGATTGAGGTTATGTTGGGTATGATTGGTATGTAAAATGATGATAACAAGAAATTGAAGTATGTAAATGTGTGGAATTGATATCTAAGTGATGATGAGTTGAGAAAATTGTGAGGAAAATGATGAAATGTTGAATTAGAGTTTGGTTTAGATGAATTTCGAAGTGTTTGGTCTTAGAATTATTGAAGGACACGGCCAAGTTATGGGAGACACGGCCAAGTTAGGGCAAATTTGTCCGTGTTGGATGAGTTTTGGAGAGACACGGCCACTGGCTTGGCCGTGTCCCTTGCCTGTGTTTGTTACTGTCTGATTTATGTTGAGAGACACGGCCGTGTACCTTGCCCGTGTCTGGTACTGGATTGTTGTGTTGAGAGACACGGCCACTGGCTTAGCCGTGTCCATTGCCTGTGTTTGCTACTGCTTGTATTGGTGTTGAGTGACACGGCCACAAGCTTGGCCGTGTCCCTTGGGCGTGTTGGCTACTGGATGTTTATATTGGGAGACACGGCCACAAGCTTGGCCGTGTCCCTTGAGGGTGTTTGCAAATGTGTTTGTTATTTGGTCTTCAACATTGTTGGATCTTCAAATGTCTTTTATACCTAAACACACTTAAAACAATAATGATCCAACCAAATGTATATGGAGGATTCTAAGTTCTTGAATAAGGTAAATTGTTATGTATGAATATATCAATGATAATATAGGAAATGTGGAAGATATAATGATCAATGAAAAAGTATGTGCAATGTCATTGATTATGTATACTTGAGTGATGAATTGAATTGATCAATATGAATTGATGATAACGTTGATATTATATGAACCATGTTAGGTTTTATGCATTGTCAATCTCATAAATTGTGTGGTACTGTATGTAGATTGAGGATGCATATGAATAATGGCATGTTGTGTATAATGTGGAATATCATGAGATCATTGATGATGAATTACTTTAATGTTATGATTGAAGCATGCCTATATGGTATGATTGATTCATGATATGTTTGTTTAGTAATGTAATTGATGTTGCATATATCAATGATGAAACTTGAAATGTGATTTGAGATATAATGTGATATAAAGCCATTGTTCTTGGCAATGATGACTCAAATGTAATATAAAGCCATTGTGATTGGCTATGGTGATGCAATTGAAAGAAATAAGGCATGTTTGCCTAAATGATGATGAGAATTGAGAATAGAAATGATAATGAAATAATAAATGAATTGTGTGACTAATGTGTTATTCCATTTTCAGAGTTTGTTGTTGGTGGCATGCCTATTAGTAACAATCTCTTGAAGTTAGGTTGGATTTAATCCTTGAAGCCAAGTTGGGTTGAAGTTTAACATGTTTTACTCCCCTTGAAGCTTGGTTGGGTCTAATTGTAACGCCCCTATACTCCATATAAGCACTATACATATACCTGGTATACATACAATGCGTATATAAAGTATAAGAATGTCACTTTTAGTTTCTATTTAAAAATCTTTATCCGAATTCAAGCAACATTATGTTAATTTAAGAAACATTTATAAAATCATGATTCTTATCAAAAAGTAAATCATAACTAAAAATCACACATGTATGCATCACCTTCTAGTTGGTCTCGAGACACTCTTACTTTTCTCGTGGCATAGCAGCTAGGCATCCAGATCATCCGCATAAATACCTGCGCGATTACACAACCGCGCTAAGCCCGAGAGCTTAGTAGTACAAATAAATAATAAAGTATACATTACAAAATAATCATACCTTATAATTTTAGCATCATGTTTTATTGTTCTCTTACCACGTTTTCCTTTCTCAATAGATTCTTCATATATTGCCACTAATTTCATAAATTAAATACATCATTACATAGCATATTCACAACACAATACTTACCCTTTCTATTTCATATACATATATATATGTACATATATTGTTACAACAAAACACCATTCAAACCTTTATAAGAACAATTCTCACATTCACAAACATGTTACACATCACACAACAATTCCATAACCTCATATCTCAACAGAACTCTTTAAGCCATGTTCACTTTCAACATTTCAATACACATATTACAAACTCATACTTCATAACATCATTTTATTTCCACAACCTCATATCTCAACAGAACTCCTTAAGCCATGTTCACTTTCAACATTTCAATACACATATTACCAACTCATACTTCATAACATCATTTTATTCACAATTCATTAATCATGAAACACATTTCCATCAAAAGCATTCATAGATCTCATTATTCATTTGTTTCAACATTGTTTCCATATATCTTATTTATCAATCATGTTACCATTCATGACTCACATTACACAAAGACAAGCATGGGCCCAAGACACACTAATATGCCATTCAATTTTCAGAGTAATGCTTTGGTTTATTCATCACATTTATCATTATCATAGACCCAACTAGGCTTCAAGGATTAGGCTCAACCAAGCTTCAAGGGGAACAAAGCATGCTAAGTATCAACCCAACTTGGCTTCAAGAACCAAACCCAACCTAGCTTCAAGGGTTGTAACATCTCAATTAGGCTTCAAGGATTAGACCCAACCAAGCTTCAAGGGGAGTAAAACATGTTAAACTTCAACCCAACTTGGCTTCAAGGATCAAATCCAACCTAACTTCAAGAGATTGTTACTAATAGGCATGCCACCAACAACAAACTCTGAAAATGGAATAACACATTAGTCACACAATTCATTTATTATTTCATTATCATTTCTATTCTCAATTCTCATCATCATTTAGGCAAACATGCCTTATTTCTTTCAATTGCATCACCATAGTCAATCACAATGGCTTTATATCACATTTGAGTCATCATTGCCAAAAACAATGGCTTTATATCACATTATATCTCAAATCACATTTCAAGTTTCATCATTGAGATATGCAACATCAATTACATTACTAAACAAACATATCATGAATCAATCATACCATATAGGCATGCTTCAATCATAACATTAAAGTAATTCATCATCAATGATCTCATGATATTCCACATTATACACAACATGCCATTATTCATATGCACCATTAATCTACATATAGTACAATACAATTCATGAGATTGACAATGCATAAAACCTAACATGGTTCATGTAATATCAACATTATCATCAAATCATATTGATCAATTCAATTCATCACTCAAGTATACATATACATAACAATTTACCTTATTCATGGATTTAGAATCTTCCATATACATTTGGTTGGATCATTACTGTTTTAAATGTGTTTAGATACAAAAGACATTTGAAGATCCAATAATGTTTGATGACCAAGTAACAAACACAATAGCAAACACCCTCAAGGGACACGGCCAAGCTTGTGGCCGTGTCTCCTAGTATAACATCCAGTAGCCAACACGCCCAAGGGACACGGCCAAGCTTGTGGCCGTGTCACTCAATATCAATTCAAGCAGCAGCAAACACGGGCAATGGACACGGCCAAGCCAGTGGCCGTGTCTCTCAACACAACAATCCAGTACCAGACACGGGCAAGGGACACGGCCGTGTCTCTCAACATAAATCAGACAGTAGCAAACACAGGCAAGGGACACGGCCAAGCCAGTGGCCGTGTCTCTCCAAAACTCATCCAACACGACCAATTTTGCCCTAACTTGGCCGTGTCTCCCATAACTTGGCCGTGTCCTTCAATAATTCAAAGACCAAACACTTCGAAATTCATCTAAACCAAACTCTAATTCAACATTTCATCATTTTCCTCACAATTTTCTCAACTCATCATCACTTAGATATCAATTCCACACATTTACATACTTCAATCTCTTGTTATCATCATTTTACACACCAATCATACCCAACATAACCTCAATCCAAAAGAAAACCACACAAGAAGGTATATACTTATATATATGTATAATCAATAAAATTCATTCATGAAATGTGTACCTACCTGTATAGCTTGCCAAATCTTCATCTCCATCTTCAATACTCTTAAAATCCTTAAGAAATTTGATGAAGATCAATCTCTCTCTCTCTTGTGCTCTCTTGTCCACGAAGAAGAAACAGAAGAAGAGGAAGAAGGAAGGTTCTCCATCCTTCCTTCGTTCTTATCTTATATATATATATAATAATAATAATAATAATAATAATAACAATAATAATAATAATAATAATAATAATAATAATAATACCATTAAATCTCCACCACACACAATTCCTTTTGACTTTCTTCTTCTTTTCTCTTTCCTTCAATACACACATTGAATCCAAATACAACAGTAATCCCAACACTTTTAGGGTATACTTTAGGATATTACAATTCTCTCCCTCTTAAATAATTTCGTCCTCGAAATTATCCAGTATAATAACAACCCATTCAGAATAATTCACCATCTTAATTTTCATATAAAGATAATCGTATCTTACAATATAGTTTTATTAAATCTCATATCTTCTACTCTCCCCCTTAAATAATCATCTTCTCTGAAATTCATAATTTATCATTGTATAGGTATATATATATATCTTTACCTCTTATTACTTTCTCAATAAAGCAATCAAGATATCTCATAACATCTCCAATACATTTTATCTTTGTACTAAAGTCAGATTATCACTTTAACTCTTTATAGATATTCTCTTAACTTTAACCTCAAAAATCATTAATCAATATCTTAGCATTGTTTATTCCATTTTTACCATCACTATCAAAATAAACATTTACCAAACATCAATGGATAACTATATCCTTATTCTCATGAGTTTATTTCTCACCATGTACAATTAATATACCTCAATTTATTTATGTTCATTCATAAATCAGAATATTACATCATACACATTACCATTAAATCTTACACTCCCAATACAATTGCGCATATTAAATCTCAATATTGCCTTGCAACTTTAACTAAACCTAGATCCATCGATTTATCTATCACAATATACTAACATTTCAACTTTATTTGATTCAAACCAACAATCAACTTATTGAAATTTATCATTGAATTTTACCATATATACTTATATATAACCTAAGTTCATTAGGTCAAACTTATATTCAAATTCTACTCTTTCCAAATTCATATATTCAATCAATATGAATCATGCTTATACATATACATTTCTTTATTTCAATAATTATATCATCATTTCTTATACTCATTCAAAATTTATCAATATTGCCAACAACTATAACTTCATAAACGAGCTTTTCCCCCAACCAGGTGGTAATCCAAGTTTGGTTGCCCAACACATTGGGTCCGCATGGTTCCACAGGAGACAGATAAGTCCGTTCATTTATCTTTTCACAATTCATTTTTTTCAATATCACTTAGGTACCCTACCTCCATTATAATTCATTTCTAACATCATTGCCAATAATCATAGTTTCTCATTACATCAAAATAGTATACACATATATCATTAATTATAATTAACATCTCATTATACAATCATATCATTTCCAACATTATTGATATATACATATTAATTTACATTATTCATACTCCCATAAATTTTAAGTTCATTCACATAATCACTTTACACTGTAAATGTATCCTATATAACTTTCAGTCATGATTACAATTTCTTCCTTTTTTATTATTTCTTCACTTCACCCAATATTACTATATTTATGTAATTATTATTCTATCACACAATTCATAGCTTAAAACATTATCACAATTCTCTTCCCTTGCTTTACTTCTCATAAATACAATTAAATTTTTTAATATCGTAAATATAAGTTATAACTTCACCAATCATATCTTTTAACCATGTTTCTGGAAACATAGTTATCCATCTCAATTCTAAATCTGAAGATAATAAAACTAATCACTAATCACACTAACCAAATCATATGACAATGATATATTAACAATCACACTTAGGGGTTGTAAATCAATATTGTTCTTCTATTATTCAATTTCCAACCTTTACAATTATAATACTAACTTGTATCACATAAATTATATATTTATTCTCCAAGCTTTTATTACACCAATAATTAACACATTTTAATTCCATCTCCAAAACAGTTTGCTTTTGATTATCTGATCATCATTAACCCAACTCATGTTCGATAATATTATCCTTAACATTTTCTACTCCCAACCTTCAATTAGATACAAATCTTACACAAGTATCATTCATTACTCCATTTCCAATCCATCTCTTTTTAAAAATTTCAAGTACATAATTCTTTCCTTACAATTTCTTATTATACATCTATACATAAAACACTTTCACACACAAATACTTTGAGTTCCAACACATCTTATGATAGTCTCATTTAGTTATTGCTATAACAATTTCACTGTTCAATATTACCCAGGTCCATTCTCACTTCTAATACCATTAAACAAGTAATGATATAAAATAATAAACATATTATCCACACCTTCATAGATCACATTCATATCAAAAGTTCATTTCACAAATCCTCTTTATATAAACACCTAATTATGCAATTTATTAAATTTCCCTTTTTCATATAGTTTATACAAATTTAATATTTACCACTTTCCTTGGACTATCATCATACTCATTTATTTATCATAACTTAAGTTATTCATTACCTTCAATAAATATATACACTCTACTTAGAACCTTATTTCACAAGGAGCTTAATCACATTTCCAATGTGATATCTCTCTCACATTTGTTTATAAATATCTTTAACACATCTTTCATAATCATTTTCATCCTTTCCAATCAAATTACTTAAAGTAACTCATTTTCTTTTGCTCAATTCCTAATACTTTCATGTGCACTAATATTCATTTCATATATCTCATGTAAATACATTAAACTATTAATATTTAATTGCTCTTTATTCACATTCCATTAAAACTATAAATTTTTAACTTACTAATTTACTTAAACTTCAATTTATTCATCTCATTCTCTTAATATCAACTTTAAAACATTTTATATGTATATACCACAAAGCAACATCAAAACATATATGTTTCACCGTTATTAAACTCATTCCAAAAATCTAAATATCACATATCATCACCATTTACATGAGCTTTCACAATATTCAAGCATATCACATTTCTAATAGTGAAATCACCATGTTTGCATTAAAATAACAATACAAACAACACCAATGTATATTTATACTTAACCAACATCATCTCTTTTTCTTTTGAACATAACTTTAACTTTACATATTGACACCTTACATTATCACACTTAATCTATAACAATCAACTCATTCAATAGTTCACTGTACTCTTTGCATTTACCTAATATATCTTTTCATATTACCCATCCAACAATATTTCCTCTTTCTATAAATCCAACCATAAAGTTTATTAGGAAGAGATTCAAACAATAGAGGATAGATCACATACTTTAATCTTAATTTGTTTCTAACTCATTTCCCACTTAATTCTTCAAGCCATTTCTTTATATGCCAAATACATACCAATACTCAAACTTTTTACTTATACTTTCCATATCATTTCTTTATATCACACTCATCTTCTCAATTATCAACATTTCTAGATTTGCTTTCATATAAAACCTCATTTACACACTATCATTTATCTCATCTCATGTAACTCAAATACATCACAATTTACAATTCACAATTCACTCAATGCCACGTTCGAGACCAACCTAGATGTGAATGCATATGCATGTCTTACCAATTGCATTTCAAAAATCTTCTTTTCACTTCTTATTTAAACTCTTCAAAAATCTTCTTTTTACTTCTCTTTAAGCTTTTCAAAACTTTCTCTTTTTAATTTTTACTTAGGCCGAGAATCTCGAACCTAAGCTCTGATACCAAAATAACTGTAACGCCCCTATACTCCATATAAGCACTATACATATACCTGGTATACATACAATGCGTATATAAAGTATAAGAATGTCACTTTTAGTTTCTATTTAAAAATCTTTATCCGAATTCAAGCAACATTATGTTAATTTAAGAAACATTTATAAAATCATGATTCTTATCAAAAAGTAAATCATAACTAAAAATCACACATGTATGCATCACCTTCTAGTTGGTCTCGAGACACTCTTACTTTTCTCGTGGCATAGCAGCTAGGCATCCAGATCATCCGCATAAATACCTGCGCGATTACACAACCGCGCTAAGCCCGAGAGCTTAGTAGTACAAATAAATAATAAAGTATACATTACAAAATAATCATACCTTATAATTTTAGCATCATGTTTTATTGTTCTCTTACCACGTTTTCCTTTCTCAATAGATTCTTCATATATTGCCACTAATTTCATAAATTAAATACATCATTACATAGCATATTCACAACACAATACTTACCCTTTCTATTTCATATACATATATATATGTACATATATTGTTACAACAAAACACCATTCAAACCTTTATAAGAACAATTCTCACATTCACAAACATGTTACACATCACACAACAATTCCATAACCTCATATCTCAACAGAACTCCTTAAGCCATGTTCACTTTCAACATTTCAATACACATATTACAAACTCATACTTCATAACATCATTTTATTTCCACAACCTCATATCTCAACAGAACTCCTTAAGCCATGTTCACTTTCAACATTTCAATACACATATTACCAACTCATACTTCATAACATCATTTTATTCACAATTCATTAATCATGAAACACATTTCCATCAAAAGCATTCATAGATCTCATTATTCATTTGTTTCAACATTGTTTCCATATATCTTATTTATCAATCATGTTACCATTCATGACTCACATTACACAAAGACAAGCATGGGCCCAAGACACACTAATATGCCATTCAATTTTCAGAGTAATGCTTTGGTTTATTCATCACATTTATCATTATCATAGACCCAACTAGGCTTCAAGGATTAGGCTCAACCAAGCTTCAAGGGGAACAAAGCATGCTAAGTATCAACCCAACTTGGCTTCAAGAACCAAACCCAACCTAGCTTCAAGGGTTGTAACATCTCAATTAGGCTTCAAGGATTAGACCCAACCAAGCTTCAAGGGGAGTAAAACATGTTAAACTTCAACCCAACTTGGCTTCAAGGATCAAATCCAACCTAACTTCAAGAGATTGTTACTAATAGGCATGCCACCAACAACAAACTCTGAAAATGGAATAACACATTAGTCACACAATTCATTTATTATTTCATTATCATTTCTATTCTCAATTCTCATCATCATTTAGGCAAACATGCCTTATTTCTTTCAATTGCATCACCATAGTCAATCACAATGGCTTTATATCACATTTGAGTCATCATTGCCAAAAACAATGGCTTTATATCACATTATATCTCAAATCACATTTCAAGTTTCATCATTGAGATATGCAACATCAATTACATTACTAAACAAACATATCATGAATCAATCATACCATATAGGCATGCTTCAATCATAACATTAAAGTAATTCATCATCAATGATCTCATGATATTCCACATTATACACAACATGCCATTATTCATATGCACCATTAATCTACATATAGTACAATACAATTCATGAGATTGACAATGCATAAAACCTAACATGGTTCATGTAATATCAACATTATCATCAAATCATATTGATCAATTCAATTCATCACTCAAGTATACATATACATAACAATTTACCTTATTCATGGATTTAGAATCTTCCATATACATTTGGTTGGATCATTACTGTTTTAAATGTGTTTAGATACAAAAGACATTTGAAGATCCAATAATGTTTGATGACCAAGTAACAAACACAATAGCAAACACCCTCAAGGGACACGGCCAAGCTTGTGGCCGTGTCTCCTCATATAACATCCAGTAGCCAACACGCCCAAGGGACACGGCCAAGCTTGTGGCCGTGTCACTCAATATCAATTCAAGCAGCAGCAAACACGGGCAATGGACACGGCCAAGCCAGTGGCCGTGTCTCTCAACACAACAATCCAGTACCAGACACGGTCAAGGGACACGGCCGTGTCTCTTAACATAAATCAGACAGTAGCAAACACAGGCAAGGGACACGGCCAAGCCAGTGGCCGTGTCTCTCCAAAACTCATCCAACACGACCAATTTTGCCCTAACTTGGCCGTGTCTCCCATAACTTGGCCGTGTCCTTCAATAATTCAAAGACCAAACACTTCGAAATTCATCTAAACCAAACTCTAATTCAACATTTCATCATTTTCCTCACAATTTTCTCAACTCATCATCACTTAGATATCAATTCCACACATTTACATACTTCAATCTCTTGTTATCATCATTTTACACACCAATCATACCCAACATAACCTCAATCCAAAAGAAAACCACACAAGAAGGTATATACTTATATATATGTATAATCAATAAAATTCATTCAAGAAATGTGTACCTACCTGTATAGCTTGCCAAATCTTCATCTCCATCTTCAATACTCTTAAAATCCTTAAGAAATTTGATGAAGATCAATCTCTCTCTCTCTTGTGCTCTCTTGTCCACGAAGAAGAAACAGAAGAAGAGGAAGAAGGAAGGTTCTCCATCCTTCCTTCGTTCTTATCTTATATATATATATAATAATAATAATAATAATAATAACAATAATAATAATAATAATAATAATAATAATAATAATAATACCATTAAATCTCCACCACACACAATTCCTTTTGACTTTCTTCTTCTTTTCTCTTTCCTTCAATACACACATTGAATCAAAATACAACAGTAATCCCAACACTTTTAGGGTATACTTTAGGATATTACACTAATCCTTGAAGCCTAATTGAGATGTTACAACCCTTGAAGCTAGGTTGGGTTTGGTTCTTGAAGCCAAGTTGGGTTGATACTTAGCATGCTTTGTTCCCCTTGAAGCTTGGTTGAGCCTAATCCTTGAAGCCTAGTTGGGTCTAAGATAATGATAAATGTGATGAATAAACCAAAGCATTACTCTGAAAATTGAATGGCATATTAGTGTGTCTTGGGCCCATGCTTATCTTTGTGTAATGTGAGTCATGAATGGTAACATGATTGATAAATAAGATATATGGAAACAATGTTGAAACAAATGAATAATGAGATCTATGAATGCTTTTGATGGAAATGTGTTTCATGATTAATGAATTGTGAATAAAGTGATGTTATGAAGTATGAGTTTGTAATATATGTATTGATTTTGTTAAGATATGAGGTTATGGAATTGTTGTATCATGTGTAACATGTTTGTGATTGTGGAATTTGTGAGAATTGTTCTTATAAAGGTTTGAATGGTGTTTTGCTGTGATAATGTATACATATATATGTGTATATGAAATAGAAAGGGTAAGTATTGTGTTGTGAATATGCTATGTAATGATGTATTTAATTTATGAGATTAGTGGCAATATATGAAGAATCCATTGAGAAAGGAAAAAGTGGTAAGAGAACAATAAAACATGATGCTAAAATTATAAGGTATGATTATTTTGTAATGTATATTTTATTATTTATTTGTACTACTAAGCTCTCGGGCTTAGCGCGGTTGTGTAATCGCGCAGGTATTTATGCGGATGATCTGGATGCTTAGCTGCTATGCCACGAGAAAGGTATGAGTGTCTCGAGACCAACTAGAAGGTGATGCATACATGTATGATTTTAATTATGTTTTATTTTTTATAACAATAATGATTCTTATAAATGTTTCTTAAATTAATATAATATTGCTTGACCTTGGATAAAGATTTTTAAATAGAAACTAAAAGTGACATTCTTATACTTTATATACGCATTGTATGTATACCAAGAAATGTGTATAGTGCTTATATAGAGTATGGAGTGTTACATTTAATTTGGAACATCAAGAAATGGAGTATCTAAATTAGACAATACTCTTGATAAGAAACTCGTAACTCCCTCAAATGACATATTCACCAACCCTTGATAATCTCACATACTTGCATACTTAAAGAAAAGTACATGAGTCGACATTCCTCTTTGATGACTAATGATAGAAAATATATGAATTTTGTATATATATATATATATCTTCTCTTTTATTTTCTTTTATATTATTTTATATATATATATATACAAAATATAAAATTGCATGGAACATCTAGCTTAAAATGTAGAGGAAAAGAATAATCGACTCTTAGTCAAATACAATGTGCAAAGTATGCATTTCAGCCCCAACTCTTACTAAAGCAATACTATTATTTTTTTTAGTTGGTTACCCCACACTTATGAATTAAACCACCCTATTATCATATCATAAGAAACTACATTCTTTAATGCAGGTATGATGATAATAAGAAAATGTTGAGTTGTAAATTGTGTTGATCAATCAAGAAAAAGTCAAAGGCTCAACTTGGCTCACTAAGGAATTCATAATTAAGGGAGGTCTTTTTAAGCTAAAGGGATAATCCTAATTTGCCTTCATCATTTTAAAACTTGTGATTAAATCATAATGTGAGTTCAATTAGTATGCAAAAGCAAGCTCTAGAGATGCAAAATCATGAAGGTGCACACTTAAGAAAAGAAAATCAATTGACAATAATATTCAATCTATGAGGCTCAAAACTCACAAAGGGTGGGTTCTCAAAGATTTATATGTCATGAATTGTAGAATGTGAAAATTGATCTTGAATGAATTCAAATGCTAATCTCTATACTGATACTAAAGTCTCAAATATAATGCTAGAATCACATAAAAGTCAATAAGTTTTCAACAATTATGCCATGCACAATGCACAATATAACACACAACGACAAACAAAACAAGAATTAAAGGAAAGCCTAAAGATTACCCCACACTTATAAATTACATTGTCCTCAACGGAAACAAGGATAATAAAGAAAAAGAGTGAAGGTACAACCTATTTTCCATCGTTCCCTTGTGAGGCAAACTCTACCTTTTCATCACAAATAGCAAATGTTCAAAAACAAAATACAATATATAAAAATAAAATATCCAAAATATAAAATGTTAACATTAAAAACAAAAATGAAAAATAACAACAAAAATATGCTATAACTAAAGACAAGAAAGTAAGGAATTCTCTCAAAAGATTAGAGCCAATGTGATATACGGTGAAGGAGGATGTGATGATGATGCAGTCAAAGGATGAAGACTCAGAATCTTAGCAAGGTTGCAATTGATTTGGTTCAACTGTTGTAAGACCGTAGCATGGTTACGATCGACCTTGCTCTCCAGTGCCTCTATCCTATTAAGTATCTCCTGATTATCCATGACCGGAGAATCTTCATCAAAATCAAGAGAATCCAAGTCGGACTCCTCATGGACTCGTGTTCTCTTTTGTTTGCCTCCTGGTGCCTCTGGCTCAGCTGAAGCCATCACATAGGCCCCTCCCCTGTTCACCACCATATGCATCTTCTCAAGTGTGGCCAAATCCAATGAATCATTACCTGTAATTTTAGTCATACGACAAGTACTCGGGTCAAAATCATCAAGAAGGGCTGTTGCCAATGTGGTAACCAATCCTCCAATACAAATAGCCCCCTTCTTTTTGTTTGCCACATTATCAAAGACATCAGCCAACCAATAGCCGATACTAATGGGTATTGCATTACATGCACAATCTAAGAAAAGGAGCTCATTAAGTTCCACTACACCTGGGCTTTCCTTCCGAGCAAAGAACCCACAGGACATAAAGCGATGCAAATACCTAAGAGCGGGATTATTCAATTTAGTTGCCTTAGCTGATTTGGCCACATAAGTTCCTGAGCCCAATGCTCCCCAGGCAAATTGTTGTTTAAAATCCTTAGGTATAAACCTTTCACAGTGTTGATGGAAACCAAATATAACATTCAATTGCTCAATACTAACCACAAATGATTTCCTAAGCAATTTAAAATTTAACCTAGAGCAAATTTTTTGTTCATCTCTTTCAACCTTAAGAGATGTTAAAAATTCCAAAGTAAGTTCTTGAAATTGCAAAGGTTGAAAGGAGACTAGGTTCTCCCACCCAAGTTTTTGAACATAACTATAAAAATTATCCCTAATATGAAGAGCATTAAGGGATTCATCGCTGACATACCTCGTCGGAAAGAAACCCCTAGCCAAAAGAATCACCCTCTTTAAAGATGAAGAAGATGAAGATGAAGATGCAGCTGCAGTTGGAGGTCGCTTCCTCTTGTGGTGGGACACCATCTTCGTTCTTGGCATATTAAAAGATCTGAAAAAATTTGAAACTTAAATAAATTAAATTGATTTTTTATGAGAGAAGAAGAATATTGAACGGATTAATTTCAATTTTGGTGAAGGAAATTAATAATTAATGGGATTTTGGAAGCTTTGAAAGAACAACAATGGAGGTTTTTGAGAGAAAAAGTCGAGAGAGAGAAAGGAAGCAAAAACAAAACTAGGGATTTAAATGAATGAAAAGTGCTAAAACCGTGTTTTTAAAACTTAAAAATTGAAGGGACACGGCCAAGTTTGGGTGAGCTTGGTCGTGTCTGATGAGTTTGGAGGGACACGGTCAGTGACTTGGCCGTGTCCCATGGGTGTGTTTGACACTGTAAATAAAGGATTTCAAAAACAAAGAGAAAGGACTTGGGGTGAAGCTTGGTCGTGTCCCATGTGACACAGCCAAGGACACCGCCAAGCTTGTTGGCCATGTCAGGGGCTGTGTGTTTTTGGTGATTTTAGGGTTGGCTTGACACGGCCAGTGGCTTGGCCGTGTGAAGTGGCCGTGTCCTTCACTGCCTTTTTTTTGTGTCACCAAATCTTAAAGAAATGCAATCCTCTTCTTTGATTAACCCTGAAACACAATAAAAACCAATCAAAGCACCCATTCCATTTATTTAAACCAAACATAAAATTAAAATTGCTGAATATAAAATTATAACTATGAAAAGAAATGCAAACCGATGGGTTGCCTCCCATTTAGCGCTTCTTTAATGTCATAAAGCTGGACATTACTACAAGACTTAAGGATCGTAGATCAAAGTGCTATCGATGATCCTTACTTCTTGGAACCCTTCATTATATGGTTTAACTCTCTGTCCATTTACTTTAAAAGTTTCATTTGTTCGAGAGTTAAGCAATTCTATGGCATCGGAAGGATATACATGAGTTATCTCGAAAGGACCACTCCATCGACACTTGAGTTTTCCTGGAAATAGACGGAGACGAGAATTAAAAAGCAAAACTTTCATACCTGGGCTCAACGTTTTTCGCAATATAATTCTTTCATGATGTGCTTTAGTGCGATCCTTATAAATCCTCGAACTCTCACATGCCTCATTCCTCAGTTCATCTAACTCTGAAATTTGCAGAAAACGTTCTCTCTTTGCCTTGTCCAAGTCTAAATTCAGAGTCTTGATTACCCAATACGCTTTGTGCTCCAACTCCACTGGTAAATGACAAGCCTTACCAAAAACCAATCGGTATGGACTCATACCCAAAGGAGTCTTGAAAGCAGTCTGATATGCCCACAATGCATAATGCAATCTGCTCGCCCAATCCTT
Source organism: Garcia nutans (assembly GCA_947685225.1). Taxonomy (NCBI): domain Eukaryota; kingdom Viridiplantae; phylum Streptophyta; class Magnoliopsida; order Malpighiales; family Euphorbiaceae; genus Garcia; species Garcia nutans. The sequence goes on from CANTUV010000024.1 coordinate 26,128,221, forward strand.
CCTTGATAAGTTGACTGTTTTCTCCAGAATTCCTTTTATTTGCTTGTTGGATGTTTCAACTTGTCCAGAAGTCTGTGGATGGTATGGGGTCGCCACCTTGTGTTTCACACCAGATTTGTGCATTAATTTCTCAAAAGGTTTGTTGCAAAAATGACTTCCCCCATCACTGACTATCACTCTTGGCGTGCCAAATCTGCTAAGAATATTTTCCTTCACAAATTTAACAACCACATTAGCATCATTAGTACAGGTGGGGATTGTATCCACACATTTTGAAACATAATCAACAGTAACTAAAATATATTCATAACCAAAAGACTTGGGAAAAGGACCCATAAAGTCTATTCCCACACATCAAACAGTTCAACAACAATATACGATTGAAGGGGCATTTCATTCCTCCTCCCAATGTTACCCACTCTTTGACAGCGGTCACAATGCTTACAATATTCATGAGCATCTTTGAATAGAGTAGGCCAGTAAAAACCACTTTGAAGCACCTTTTCTGCAGTCTTTCTTCCTCCAAAATGACCACCACAATGAAGATCATGACAAAATTGAAGAACACTCAGTTGTTCTTCCTCAGATACACACCTGCGAACTATCTCATCTTTGCATATCCAGAATAGGTAAGGTTCATCCCAAAAATAAAATTTACTCACGTGCAAAAACCTTTTCTTTTCCTCAATAAAATCATCTATCATGTCTGTGAAGATAGACATCATGCATCTCTGAAAAGTTGCAGGCGCATTGCACAAGCCAAATGGCATACACCTAAATGCATAAGTCCCTAAAGGGCAAGTAAAAGTAGTCTTAGATTGATCTTCTGGTGATATCAGCACTTGATAATAACCTGAAAGTCCATCCAAAAAGCAATAATGTGAGTGTCCAGAAAGTTTATCCAACATCTGATCAATAAAAGGAAGAGAGAAATGGTCTTTCTTTGTGGCATTGTTCAACTTCCTATAATCAATACACATTCTCCACCCAGTAGTAGTCCTAGTAGGAACCAATTCATTCTTTTCATTTTTCACCACAGTGATTCCAGATTTCTTAGGCACTACATGTACTGGGCTCACCCACTCACTATTAGCTATTGGATATATCACTCCTTCATCAAGCAATTTGAGCACTTCCTTCTTAACCACCTCACTCATGTTTGGGTTAAGGCGCCTTTGGGTCTCCCTCATAGGTTCAGCTCCCTCTTCTAAGGTGATTCTATGCATGCACATTAAAGGGCTAATACCTTTGATGTCACTCAATCCCCATCCTATTATTCTTTTCAATCTTTTTAGCTCACTCACCAACCTCATCTCCTCCCCTTCACTAAGTTCGCTAGATATTATCACAGGTAAGGTGTTGTGATCTCCTAAAAACACATATTTCATATTTTTAGGTAACTCTTTCAGCTCTAACTCAATTGAAGGATTTTTCTCTTCCTTTTGGATGGAGGGAAGTTCAAATACTGGGTCCTCCTTAAGTTCCTCTATTTCAGCACTCTCTAATGTCTCAAGGCAACTGGCTATTTCTGAATAAAAAATATCCAAACCACGATCTAAGGTCAGTGCCAGCTCCAATTTATCCAAGGAACCTGTCTGCAAGAAAACATCTGAAACAACTGCATCAATACAATCAATTAAAGAACAATCCTCATATAATGCAGTTGTAGGAATGGGAGAAGTGTTAAAAATAGAAAATTCAACCGTTTGTCCCAAGACAGTCATTGACAATTTACCATTTTTAACATCTATCAAGGTGTTGGTAGTCGCCATAAAAGGCCTACATAGTAGAATAGTGTGTGCGGATGGTGTAGGGTTACTTCCTTCCATGTCAAGAACTATAAAATCCATAGGCACTATCAACCCACCAACCTTAACTAACACATCTTCTATAACCCCTTTCAAAAATCTAAGAGATCTGTCAGCTAATTGCAACACCATTTTGGTAGGTTTAAGTTCCCCAAGTTCTAATTCAAGATACACAGAATAAGGCATTAAATTTACACTGGCTCCTAAATCACACATACCATCAGTCCCCTTTCCATTACCCATAGTAATTTGAATTATAAAACTACCAGGATCCTTTAGCTTCAGAGGTAGTTTATGCTGCAAAACAACACTAGCTACCTCTGACACTATCACCTTTTCATTTGGCTCATACCTCTTTTTCTTGGTGTTCAGTTCCTTGAAGAATTTGGCATAAGCCGGCATGTTCTTTATTGCTTCAAGTAAAGGTAAGTTAATACTTACCTTACACAGCATGTTGAAGATGTCCGAAAATTGCTTATCTTGTTTATCATTCTTCAACCCACTATTCTGGTATCTACCACATGAGCAAGATAAGCATTGTACCCTTTTATAATCAACTTCCTAGCTGCAACAACCGAAACAAACAAGGATGCAAGTTATCTCTGCTCACTAGATATCATCACACTTCTACCATTACCGGTTCTCAGGGTAACACACTTCTTTTGATTGTCTACCATAGCTCCATGCTTAGACAACCAATCCTTACCTAAGATCAAATCATACTCTTTAAAAGGCATTTCAATCAAATCACCCAAAAACTCCTCACCTTGTATCACAACTGCACTATCACGATGCACCTTACTCACCACAACACTATGTCCTAAAGGATTTGTCACCAAGACATCAAATCCTAAGGACTTAAAATGCAATTCAGTGACAGACAAGATAGATGCACTTATATATGAATGAGTAGATCCTGGATCAATCAAAGCAAGAACTGAAATGCCAAATAAAGAAAATATACCCGCAATAACTGCTGAAACATCTGGCTGCCTCTGCATCACATACACTCGCTGAGAAGATCCAGCCTCATCTGGCCTACTGCCTCTGAAAATAGAGCCTCCTCTCTGACCGATCCCAGGTAGACCACCTCTACTGAAACCTCTGCCCCCCTCGACTTCCTCTGCTAACACTAGGTTGAGAAGCTGCAGTGTCATTCTGTCTATCTTCCTGTAGCTCAGGGCAATCTTTGATAAAATGAACTGGTGATCCACATCTAAAACACACTCCGGGTCCACCCGTCTTCCAGCAAGTATCTCTATGTGCCCTACCACCATGGACACATGTAGGTAGAATCAATCTTTGCACCACTGGAGTTGGAGCACTCGCTACAGAAACTGTACGTCTCGGTCTCTGACTCTGATACTGAACTGACCTACCAGACTGCCTTTGGGTCCTACTGATCGTCAGAATAAAACTTCCTCGGCCTCTCTTCATAGATGAAGACCCTGCCTCAAACTGGGGTCTTCTAACTCTGGTCTCTTCCTCAGTAGCAGCTGTTGCAATACCCTGTGCTCTCTCAACACTTCTAGCTGCGGTAACCTACTGAGAAAAATCTTGATATCGAGAACCAGCAACAATACATACAATAGAGGGTCTCAATCCCTCCTCAAATCTCCTACACCGATCTATATCATCTGAAATAATCCCATCAGCATAGTGACTCAATCGGATATAATCAATCTCATACTCTGTCACTGTTCGGTTCTCCTGCCTCAGATTTAAGAATTCCATCTTCTTAGCATCCTTATACTCCCTCGGAGTATATTTCTGCTCAAACTCCCGCAGAAAATCACCATAAGACAAAGTCGGTGGATCATCCATGGCATGTGGAACCGTCTTCCACCAATCATAAGCATCTTTATGCAGAAGGGATCTAGCATAATCAAACTTCTCTTCAGGAGTGGCTTGCAACTGGATAAATACCCTCTGAACTCTATCCAACCACTGCTCAGCTACTGCAGGGTCTATAGTACCAAAGAAATCCTTAGCCCTAAACTTTCTCAATTTATCATAATGTCACACTAGCACTTGCGGCTGTGGTGGCGGTGGCGGCTGCATTGGAGCTTGCCTCAACAATTCTACCACATGTCTTAGCCAGACTGGCGGAACCTCATCAGCAGCTGGTCTCTCTGGCATAGGAGCAGGTGCCTCACCAGCTCTCTCAACCCTAGCTCCATCTCTACCCTCTTCAGGAGCTACACTCTCAGCACTACCTTCTATGGACTGACGTGACTGAGACACCATCACTAACTATATCTGCAAACACAGCAGAATATACCTCATCAAAGATTAGAGACTGCCAATGCCAAAGCATATATCTTATCCAAAAACCATATTTTAAAATCAAGTTTTCTTTTTCTTACAATTCACCTAGGTTGAGAATCTCAAACCTAGGCTCTGATACCAAAACAATTGTAACACCACCATACCCCATATACGCATACTACATACAACCACATTTGTAATATACGTATATCAGATATAGGAGTGTCACGATTTATATTAAACAAACCAATCTTTCTCTTCTGCATTAATATGAGAAAACTTAAAAATTCAAATTATATTATAAAATATAGTAAATAAACATTTATTTATTAGGCAGCGGAAAATGTAGCGGTATTTATATATATATTTACATCAAAATCAATATTTACAAAATATATAGAGTTTATACATGTTTGGCAGTTCATCTTTGATCTTTAAGTCCACTATCAACACTTCACAAGCCTAGACTCAACTGGGTCTAGCTGAACTCTCCGATTCTACCATGTTACCTGTGCGATGAACCACAATCGCGCTAAGCCAACGGCTTAGTGGCACAAACCATGATAATAATATGCTTTAATGTAATGCCAATGTCATACATTCAAATATTATAAACAATACATAAGAATATTATATTTCAAAACCTTACATTAAATCTTATTATTCATTTGTTTCACCATTCATGATTCACATTTAAACAAAGACAAGCATGGGCCTAAAAGAAACTAACATGCCATTCAACTTTCAGAGTTAATGTTTGGTTTAATTATCACATTTATCATCCCAACTAGGCTTCAAGGATTAGGCCCAACCAAGCTTCAAGGGGAGCGAAGCATGCTAAGCATCAACCCAACTTGACTTCAAGGACCAAACCCAACCCGGCATCAAGGGTTTGTAACATCCCAACTAGGCTTCATGGACTAGACCCAACCAAGCTTCAAGGGGAGTTAAGCATGCTAAACTTCAACCCAACTTGGCTTCAAGGATCAAGCCCAACTTAGCTTCAAGGGATTGTTACTATTAGGCATCCCACCAACAACAAAACTCTGAAAATTGAAAAAAACACATTAGGCACACAATTCTTTCATTATTTCATTATCAATTCCATTCTCATTTCCTCATAATCATCTAAGCAAACATGCCCCAATTATTTCATTTGCATCATTATAGCCAACAATAATGGCTTCACATCTCATCATTAGGGTATACACAACCAATTGCATTGCACATATAATTTGAATGATCATCATATCTTTCACATTATGGAAGTCATAGCATTAATCAAATATATCAACAATGTAATAGATTACTTAACACATTTACAACCAAATGTGTTAAGTGCTAAAGTCATATAAATGTATACAACCATGTAAGGTTTGTACTTACCTCAAGAGCAACTCACACTAATCTATTAACCTCCTCTTCCAAGAATCCTCAACACTTGGATTAGGGCAATTCAATCTCTTCAAAACCTAATCCAAAAGGGATGATACACGCTTACTTAGAGATACACATGAGATAATATGTATAAGAACCAATTAGGGCAAACTCTACACATGACATGCTCAACAACACGGGCGTGTCCCTGATCGTGCCCTAAATCCACATCACAGAAGCTTTGACACGCTCAGTGGCATGGGTTTGTCACTGGCCGTGTCAATCCACCAACATCATAGTAGCTATGACACGCTCAGTGACATGGGCGTATCACTAGCCTTGTCAATGCTACTACAACACAGAAGCTGTGACACGCTCAGTGACATGGGCATGTCACTAGTCGTGTCACCCCTCCAGAAAATAGAACCATTGACATGCTGTGAGCAGGGATTTTTGCCCCCACTCCCGGTGGAATGGTTCTTGCGACTTCGGCACTGTTTAGGCTCGGGGCATTAGAGAACACGGTCCTAAGTCCAGAGAAAATGGAATCGCCACTCGGTTTGGCCGGCAAAAAGAAAGGGCTGGATGACTCAATTCCTAAGGAATCCCCAACCCCCTAATGGGTTCGAAAAGTTGGGTACGTGTGGGGAAGGTGTGAAATGGCCTAGCAACCCCACAACGCCTGGTTCATTGGAACCGGCCTCCTTTACAGGTCTTAATATTATAAAATTCTTAAGTATAATAACATTATCCATATTACACACAATAATTAAAAGAAAGCATCAATATATTAAAATTAAAGCAATGTCTAAACAAAGCAAATAAATGGACACCCATCCAAGGATGGAAACATGTCCTTACATCACATGCCTAAATAGGACACCCACCAAAAGGTAGAAACATGCCCTTTACATAGGTTCTAAAATAGAAAAGCAAATTAAATTATATGATGTTTAACTAATGAGGTACCCACCAAGTGGAAACATACCTCTTACAACTTTTGGAAATCTAAATTAGTTGATAAAAGTAAATAATCATTCATAATAAATAAATCATTCATCAAAGCTATTAATCAAAACAGAAAATAAACATCCATCCATGATAAATCAAATAAATCAAGTATTGAAATTAAATAAATTAAGGCATAAGAGATAAATCAAAGCATAATCAAGTATGGAATTGAATAAAGCAAATAAAAGTTCAATTATAGCTACTGTGACTTTTTATGGAATTAAAATAGATTAGGGTTTTATGTTATAAAAGGTTGGTAAGACTCTTTGATTAAATAAATTAATATTTGAATGGTGAAATCATGAAACTAGGGTTTTAGATACTTTAAAGTACTTTGATTTATGATTTTTGTTTATTGGGTTTCTAAGCTACTGTGTAAATTTTATGTTTTTATGTTTTTATGTTTTTTAATGTTTTAAAAGGATTAGGGTTCATAAAATTAGGGTTTAAGGTTTTAAAAGGATTAGGGTTCATTATTTTAGGTTCAAAAGTTGAATTTTGGATTTTAGGATTTAGAATTAGGGTCACGGGTAGTGAATCAATTTTAGGAATTTGAAAATCAATTTGATAATTTCATGAAGTTTTATGAATTTAAACAAACAAATTAAAGTTTTTATAAGTAGAAAAGATGTTTTTTAAGGCTTTTTGAATAAATAGAACCTACTTTAAAATTTTAAAAGAAACAGAATTTAAATCTTAGTTTTGTTGAAAAATATGTTCAATTAGAGTTTAAAGATTTTTAAGAAGTAAAAATAGCAATTTTAAACCTTTTGGAAGATAAACTAATGAAATAAGGTTTTTTGGCTTTAGAAAAACTAAATTAAAGTTCTAAGATTTTAACTTTTAAAAAACACAAAAATCCTAGTTTTTAGCTATTGTGTAAAAATAATTGAAGAAAATCAATTAACACATACCTTCTTTTGATGATTCCTCGAAAAACAATTCTTCTTGGATGAACTAGCTCCAAAGACAAACCTTTTTTGCCTTTGAATTGCTTAAATCGTGATGCTGCCCCTTTAAAAATCAATTGAATTGAATTATTGCTTTTCCTTCCTTAATTTGGTTTCCAATTTTCCAAGCTATTGCCAATTTTTTGCCACCCCCAATTTAGTTGCCTTTGGTCCTTATTTATAAGGGTTTGATGTAGTTTAATCCTAATTAGCTAAGGCAAGTAATATTAATAAAAAAAGAAACCAACACCTAATTGAATTAGGTTTCAAAAAATTTACGTCGGAAAATTTGCTCTGCCGAAAAAATTGCGCTGGCAAAAAAATTCTGCAGGCGAAATGTCCACGGGCCCGTAAGCTATTTCGCAGGCAGAAAAATTTTGCAGGCGAAATGCCCACGGCCCGCGCGATTGTTTTTTTGCTGCCGATTATTCCGACTCTGATTTTTATTTTTATTTTTTTATTTTTATTTATTTATTTTTATTTTTTATTAATAAAAATTAGATACTAAAGCAAAAATTATTTAACAAAAATTATTTTGGACCAATTAGACAACAAAAATCATTTTGGACTAAATAAAACATATTGGACCGGATTAGGTCAAAAATTAAGGGTCTACAGTTTGCCCCCTGCTTGAATGATCTGAAACTTAAGTGAAAGAGAGTGAAAAGCAATAAGACTTAATTTTTGAGATGGTGATTTAAATTTGTTTTGGATACTTGGACCTAAGATTGGGTACTTGGACCTGAAATCGGGTACTTTGACCCGAGATTGATTGAATTTGGGTACTTGGACCTGGGATTGGGTACCTGGACCCGAAATCGGGTACTTGGACCCGAGATTGATTGAATTTGGGTACTTGGACCTGGGATTGGGTACTTGGACCCGAGCTTGAATTGATTTTGGGTACTTGGATCTGGGATTAGGTACTTGGACCCGAGATTGATTGAATTTGGGTACTTGGACCCGGGATTGGGTACTTGGACCTGAGATTGATTTGATTTGGGTACTTGGACCCGAGATTGATTTAATTTGGGTCCTTGGACCCAAGATTGGGTACTTGGATCCGAGACTGAATTGATTTTGGGTACTTGGACCCGGGATTGGGTTGAATTCGATTTGATTGGATGGAATTTGGTTACTTGGACCCAGAATTGGGTACTTGGACCTGAGATTAATTTGGTACTTGGACCCGAGATTAGATTTGATTTGGGTACTTGTACCCGAAATTGAGTACTTGGACCCGAAATTGGGTACTTGGACCCAAGATGGATTTGATTTGGGTACTTGGACCCAAGATTGAGTACTTGGACTCGAGATTGGGTACTTAGACCCGAGATTGGGTACTTGGACCTGAGATTGGATACTTGGACCTGAGATTGGGTACTTGGACCCGAGACTGATTTGAATTTGGGTGCTTGTACCCGAGATTGATTTGATTTAGGTACATGGACCATAGAATGGGTTCTTGGACCCGAGAATGGGTGCTTAGACCCGAGATTGATTTGATTTGGGTACTTAGACCTGAGAATGGGTGCTTGAACCTGAGATTGGGTTCTTGGACCCGAGCTTGAATAGATTTGGGTACTTGGACTCGAGATTGGGTGCTTGGACCCGAGATTGATTTTAATTTGGGTGCTTGGACCCGAGATTGAGTTTGACTGACCTTTTATCATTTGAGAAATCTGACTACTCCGGTTTTTCCATGCATTGTGGATTTTCACCCTCAAAATGGATCTTCATCCTTTGAGATTGGGTCTTCATCCTTGAAAATGAATCTTCATCTTTTGACATCGGGTCTTCACCCTTGCAAATGGATCTTCATCCTTTGAGATTGGGTCTTTACTCTTAAAACATGGGTCTCTATCCATTGGAGGTCGGGTCTTTACCCTGGCTTCAGCTCTTTTAGCTGGATTGGTCTTTTGTCTTTTGTATCTTCATTCTTTTGAGAGTTCTAATGTTCCATTCTTTTGTTCTTCCTTTTCGCAAAGATTTAGTTATTTTTAATTGGACCTCATATCCTCTCCTTGCCCCCCAATGATTTTTCAATGCGTACTCTGATTGACATTGTTGTTGTCTAGTTCTTCGCACAAGCACGTACTTCTTCTCTTTGCAATGTTACTAGAGCTTTCTCAAGCAATGGGCTTTTCATGCCCCCCCTGATTTGACATCTTCTTTTGATTCTTTACTTCGCAGGGTGTTTGCTGCTCATTTTGACAAGGAATAGACAACACAAGACAAGAAAGTGCGATGTGATATGCTTATGTATGCATGATATTCATGAATAATACTTACAGTTGTTCCATCGACTCACAAACCGAGGTGATCAACAGAAGTGTTCTCATTGGTTTCTTTTTGACGCTCGTTCAAGTTATGCATTGGAATGATCAAAAGCTTTGCATTTGTGGCTTTTATCTTCAAGATGTTGAAAACATGAGTGGTGGAGATCCCAAGTTGCAGAGTCAGGGATACATCCTTTTTATATTTCATTACGTCTGCTGGTAGCTCCTTCATGACCTTGCCAATAATCATTTCCTTTGCCCAATATGTCCTTTGGAGGTTCAATATACTTCCCTTAACTTGAAGGCTTCGTATGACAAAAACATTTTTTATTTGATTTTTTGAATTTTAATTTTGAAATCAAATGTTGGCTTTTCCAAATTAATGTCAATGCACCTCAGGACTTGATTTTCCAAATTAACATATCTATAACATGACAACCCTAGTTACCGTACTAAACTCGGGAATCATTTCTATTTAAGCAAGAATTGTTGCACTTCAGATAGGCACATACACATTACTTGGCCAAAGGTCTCATTTGAGCTTAAATATTGTCTATATCATATGCATGCTTATCCAAACTATCTCTACTAATAGACTCTATCTACCAAGAGAGATCAACAGGTCTTTGATAGGCTTGAAATGGGGTCTATAAGGGACACGGGTTTAAATGAAGGCCATTTTGAGATTGGAGCTGGTGTGACACAAAGGACAAACCTTCACACTACAAATTTCTTGTTTGAACTTTAGGCAGTTGGGAGCAATCTTGCTAGACTCCAAATTCTTTCTATCTTCTTTGCATTAATCTGGATCTTGAGTAGGATAATTTTTGCCCTTCCAAAAAGGTTTGGTTCCCAAATTCATTTCTTTTCTTCTTCTCCCTTTTCTTTATTTCTCTTACTCTTCCCTATCATTTTGTCCTTCTTCCTTATAGGACTGTCAAGTACAGAACTTTCAAGAATTGGATGGTTTTTCTCCTTTTCCTCTGATTTTGATTGAGTCCTTGGTTGGGTTGGACTAATTCAAGTCAAATTGTCCAAATGGATGCCTTTTGCTGCTTAGGTAAAAGAGAACTCAGTTGGCTTTTTGAACCATTTTAGATTTTCTATTCTTTTTTTCTTTTATTTTTCTTTTCCTTTTTCTTTTCTTTTGCCTTTTTTGTTTTCTTTTCTTCTCTCTTCTCTTTTTTTTTTGTTGTTTTTGTTTTTTTTATTTTTTTTGTTTTTTTTTGTTCTAACTCTAAAAGAGTTGTCTCATTTGTACTAGCTTGGGCTTCCAATAATGGATAAGTGGAGTAACATAAATCTTCTTTAATAGGGATAAATCATTTGTTACTCCAATGTTGATGTTGTCTTGGAGATATTAAGTGAACTTCAACTACCTTTAAGGTTTTGAGAACATCAACTATCCTTATGGTCTTGAAAACATCAACTATCTTTATGGTCTTGAGAACTTCAACTATCTTCATGATCTTGACTAATCATTGCTTTCTTTGATCTTCTTGCCTATTCATCTTAGTGATCATAAGACTTGTCAAAAGTATCACGATAGCTGAGGTAGGTTATTGGGTTTTGTAAGCCAATGAAAAGAAAGCTAAAATTTTATGAAGTCTCAAAGGGACAACTAGGGATTGATATTTAATTGGGTGGATACTAGTTGTTGGCTAACCAAACAATGCCTAGATCATTTCTCTCTTAAATAAGTAGAGTTCAATTTTGCCTCGGAAGCTTGTCAAAGCATGTTCTAAGACTGACTAGGACCTTGACAAAGGTAATTATGCAGGAGCCCTCTCTAAGTAAGCATACACAACTCAATGCTATAGAGCAATTCCCTCACCTAGTAAAGTCATTCAAGTCATGATACATAAATCTATTAATTAATGAATTATCAAGCTAGATTCCTCATTGGTTGAGCACCAAAATGAACAAAGACCAACAAAAATTTTGATGAAAGTAATTTATTCAAGCAACTTTAAATTTGAAAAACACAATAGTTCCAATTAAAGAAAGTAGAATTGAAAAGCAACATTCAAGCTAAGGAAAGTTCATTGAATTAGGCTTCTTTTCCATTCACATCTTCAATATCCCCATCTTGAAAGGATGATAAAACAAAATCTTCTTCCAATCCTTTTCCCACCATGAAGGTTGCCGGTGGAGGTACTCTATTGAACCTTGGTAATGGATTGTCTTTGGTGTTGGGCTTATCCGGCTCGGGAAGCTTGCCACTATCAATCAAATTCTGGATCTCATGCCTCAAATTCATGCAATTATCCATTTCGTGTCTAGGCCTTTGATGGAATTGGCAAAATGCACTAGTATCAAAGTTAGGTGGTAGAGGATTAGGCAAAGGACGAGGAGTCAAGGTTTGTAACAATCCTTTCTTTTGCAGCCCCTTTCTCATTCCTTTTTATTGAAAAGTGATTCTTCTATCTTTCCCACTCTTCAATTTGTAGACCAGCTTGAAGAAGATCTTTGAAGTCATGGATGAGTGTATGAGACATCCTTTCATGAAGATTAGGCAACACCCCTCTCACAACCATCCTTATTTGATCGGATTCATCGGGCCTCTTCTTGAGTAAAGCGACCTTGTTTCTCCACCTTTTCACATAGTCCACAAAATTCTCATTCGGCCTTTGCCTAATGGACTCCACTTCCATCAAGGTAACTTCCAACTCAACATTATATCCATATTGTTGGATGAAGGCTTTCTAAAGTAGATCCCAACTCTTTTGTGTTCCATCATCTAAGGTATTGAACCAATTTTGGACAACAGGGTCCAATGAGAGCATAAAGTACCTTACGGTTTGAGCTTTAGTAACTCGGGCAGACTGCATGGCAGTGATATACTGCTTCACGTGGAGATGAAGATTTACGGTGCCATTGTACTTAGCAAAGGAAGGCATCTTGAATTTATAAGGGACCTCTTCATCTTGTTTAATAGTTTGTCGATCTCAGACATCTTTTCGATTTTCAGCTTCTTATAATATTTCTTTTCTAAATCAGCAATCATCTTTTCAACATCAAAAATTTTGGTCTTCTCAATAGTTGCCTTCTCAATGACCTTTGGCTCCTTTTTTTCTTGAAGATCTTGGTAGTATTGAGCCCAATCATCATCATTAATGATCACCTTATCATCATCAAAAGCTACTTCATCAATTTTATCCTTCCCCTTGACTTTCTTGGTGCTAGCAGATGCTTTGTCATTGTTTACTAAAATTGCGGCTAGTTGATTCTTTATGGTCTCAGCCATGGCCTCTTTTATTTCTTCCATCTTGGCGTTGAGGGCCTCACTCACCATTCTTTGAATTTGTTCAGGCTCCATTGTTTTTGGTGAGCAAGTGATTGAGTCATTGCTGGATACTTCATCTCAGGCATAGGTCGGATTGTTGTAAGCTTTAGAACTATCGTAATCCAGGGCTCTGAGCCAGAGAGGATCAATGATATGAGATGCAAATGTATGCATGTATGCACAAACAATCAACAAATAAGGATAAATAGGACGTTCCTTCCAACCTTATATCATCCACACACGAATGGCAAGTCTCTTTTCCTAGGTATATAGTTAACAAAATACCGTCATGGGGTATCTTGTTTTCGAATAATTCCCTCGGACATTTCAACCAATAGTTGTATTTTCAAAAATGGAAATCCATTCATGATAATTCCCATTAATTAGGTTTTAATTCATTCAACCAACTAAAGTAGCTTTAATGCTATGTTGGATTAAAACGAAATTAAGAGGTTTATTATAAATAGATTTCTCACTTAAAAAGAGTAACTAATGGTTCATGCCAAAAACAAGCCCATGGTTAATTTATTCTTAGTGTAAACTAGGCCCACAATTGATTTTTGGTATTTCATAATTGACCTAAATATTTTTTGCAAGCTCTTTATAAGAAAAGGTTGGGTGAAAATAGTTTTGTTTCTAAGCCCATAGTAAAAGATTTTAGAAAAATGGATTTTGGGCTTAGTATTTGGGCCATGGGCCAAAGAATTTTTGATTTGTTTTTTAGAAAAGTTTTATGTCCAAAGACCATCTTGAAAAATTTTGAAAATAGTTTTGGTCTTTTGAATTTTAAATAAAAATTTATTTTTAGCTTACAATGTACTTAGGTCATATTAGAAAAAGAGCAAACCAAATAAGCCATGATTTAAGCCAAGATAAATTCACCATAGTCAAACAACATGCATTTGGGGTAAAAACCTAAGGAAAGTAACTAGGCCAATTACATTAGCTTTAGTCTTTGGGTAAAAAGGCTTAGGTTCCCATAGTAAGTATATACCAGATGGTACGAGGCTATGAGTGGTTGTGCCATGCTCAATCTTCATACCTTGAGTGAAAGTATGGTATCCCTCACATAACATAACACGGGTAACACGGGCATCCTAACTCACGCACACGATGCAAACTAATATGATGCAATGGATAATATCATTATAAGAAAGAATAGAATTATATAAAGACCAACGGAATTAACTTCTCTTATCCCTAGTGGAGTCGCCACTGTGAGCGGGGATTTTTGCCCCCACTCCCTGTGGAATGGTTCTTGTGACATCGGCACTGTTTAGGCTCAGGGCCTTAGAGAACACGAACCTAAGTCCGGAGAAAATAGAGTCGCCACCCGGACGGGCCAGGAAAAAGTTGGGTACGTGTGGGGAAGGTGAGAAATGGCCCAGCACACCCACAATGCCCAGTTCATTGGAACCGGCCTCCTTTATAGGTCTTAATATTATAAAATTCTTAAGTATAATAACATTATCCATATTACACACAATAATTAAAAGAAAGCATCAATATATTAAAATCAAAGCAATGTCTAAACAAAGCAAATAAATGGACACCCATCCAAGGATGGAAACATGTCCTTACATCACATGCCTAAATAGGACACCCACCAAAAGGTAGAAACATGCCCTTTACATAGGTTCTAAAATAGAAATGCAAATTAAATTACATGATGTTTAACTAATGAGGTACCCACCAAGTGGAAACATACCTCTTACAACTTTTGGAAATCTAAATTAATTGATAAAAGTAAATAATCATTCATAATAAATAAATCATTCATCAAAGCTATTAATCAAAATAGAAAATAAGCATCCATCCATGATAAATTAAATAAATCAAGCATTGAAATTAAATAAATTAAGGCATAAGAGATAAATCAAAGCATAATCAAGTATGGAATTGAATAAAGCAAATAAAAGTTCAATTATAGCTACTGTGACTTTTTATGGAATTAAAATAGATTAGGTTCTATGTTTTAAAAGGTTGGTAAGACTCTTTGATTAACTAAATTAATATTTTAATGGTGAAATCATGAAACTAGGGTTTTAGATACTTTAAAATACTTTGATTTGTGATTTTTGGTTATTGGGTTTCTAAGCCACTGTGTAAAATTTATGTTTTTATGTTTTTATGTTTTTTAATGTTTTAAAAGGATTAAGGTTCATAAAAATTAGGGTTTAAGGTTTTGAAAGGATTAGGGTTCATTATTTTAGGTACAAAAGTTGAATTTTGGATTTTAGGATTTAGAATTAGGGTCACGGGTAGTGAATTAATTTTTAGGAATTTGGAAATCAATTTGTTAATTTCATGAAGTTTTATGAGTTTAAACAAACAAATTAAAGTTTTTATAAGTAGAAAATATGCTTTTTAAGGCTTTTTGAATGAAATAGAACCTACTTTAAAATTTTAAAAGAAACAGAATTTAAATCTTAGTTTTGTTGAAAAATGTGTTCAATTAGAGTTTTAAGATTTTTAAGAAGTAAAAATAGCAATTTTAAGCCTTTTGGAAGATAAACTAAGGAAATAAGGTTTTTTGGCTTTAGAAAAACTAAATTAAAGTTCCAAGATTTTAATTTTTGAAAAACGCAAAATTCCTAGTTTTTAGCTACTGTGTAAAAATAATTGAAGAAAATCAATTAACACATACCTTCTTTTGATGATTCCTCCAAAAACAATTCTTCTTGGATGAACTAGCTCCAAAGGCAAACCTTTTTTGCCTTTGAATTGCTTAAATCGTGATGCTGCCCCTTTAAAAATCAATTGAATTGAATTATTGCTTTTCCTTCCTTGATTTGGTTTCCAATTTTCCAAGCTACTGCCAATTTTTTGCCACCCCCAATTTGGTTGCCTTTGGTCCTTATTTATAAGGGTTTGATGTAGTTTAATCCTAATTAGCTAAGGCAAGTAATATTAATAAAAAAAAGAAACCAAAACCTAATTGAATTAGGTTTTGAAAAATTTGTGTCGGAAAATTTGCGCTGCCGAAAAAATTGCCGCAGGAAAAATTGTGCTGGCAAAAAAATTCTACCGCAGTTGGCTGCAACAGCGAGCGTGGAACGGGCCCGTAAGCTATTTCGCAGTCAGAAAAATTCTGCGTGCGAAATAGCCAATTTCCTGAGAGCAAAATGCCCACGGGCCCGCGCGACTTTTTTATGCTGCCGTTTTTTTTACTCCGGTTTTTATTTTTATTTTTATTTGTTTATTTTTATTTTTTATTAATAAAAATTAGATACTAAAGCAAAAATTATTTAACAAAAATTATTTTGGACCAATTAGACAACAAAATTTATTTTGGACTAAATAAAACATATTGGACCGGATTGGGTAAAAAATTAAGGGTCTACACACGCCTAAAGACCTGGCCGTGCTCATGGGCGTGTTAGACCAAAAATCTAGATCCCGGTAACATCAACATCACATCCAACAAACCTCTTACTTTCACCATCTTACACTCCAAACAAACTTAACTAAACACACCAATAAACCATAATAACTTGCAAAAACACCAAAACAACTCAATACATACATCAAACACCAATTCACAACCATCACATACACACAACTCAAACACAACACTTGCTCTTCCAACACCAAACTTAACTCTATCTCTTCAATCCAACTCCAAAATCAACACCAATAAGACCAAACACTCTCAATTACACCAAAAACAAATATTCACATACCATCAATAATCAAACACCAAACTCAAAACATAAACTTAAAAGAAAACCAAGGAATCAAGTGGAAAACTTACCAAAAGTGATGAAAACCCTTAGAATTCCAACTTGATCACTTGAAACACCTTCAAATCTTGTGTTTGGAAAGACAAAATCTCACTTTCTCTCTTGTTATGGAGTTAGCCGGCCATGGAGAAAAGAAAAGAAGAAGAAGATGAATAGAACAAAAGCCAACTCTCTCCACTCAATCATCTCTTTAAATCTCAACCAAGTAAAATAAATAATAAAATAATCATAAATATCCTCATCCACTTCCTTTAAGTTCCATTTCAATTAATTTAAAACTAAATAAATCTTCTTTTGACCTTCCATTTCTTTGACTTGTATATGTTGTATATATCTCTATATATACAACATATACACTCTTCTCCTTACCTCTTTTCTCTTTCCACTCAAACATATACACTTATAACATTTAATCCAAATACAACATTAAATATTCCAAAACTTTTAGGGTATACTTTGGGATATTACATATTGGACCGGACTAGGTAAAAAATTAAGGGTCTACAGTTTGCCCTCTGCTTGAACGATTTGAGTCTTTAGAGAGTGAAAAGCAACAAGACTTAATTTTTGATGAGATGGTTATTTGAATTTGTTTTTGGGTTCTTGACCCAGTTCGAGTTCTGGACTTGATTTGGGCACTTGTACCAGATATTGGGTACTTGGACCCGAGATTGAAAATGATTTGGGTACTTGGACCCAAGATTGACTTGAATTTGGGTACTTGGACCCAGGATTGGGTACTTGGACCCAAGATTGATTTGATTTGGGTACTTGGACCTGAGATTGGGTACTTGGACCCAAGATTGGATTGAATTTGATTTGGGTACTTGGACCCAAAAATGGGTGCTTGGACCCGAGATTGGGTACTTGGACCAGAGCTTGAATTGATTTGGGTACTTGGACCCGAGATTGGGTGCTTAGACCCGAGATTGATTTGATTTGGGTACTTAGACCCGAGATTAAATTTGATTTGGGTACTTGGACCTGAAATTAATTTGATTTGGGTACTTGGACCCTAGAATAGGTGCTTGGACACGAGATTGATTTGATTTGGGTACTTGGACCCAAAATTTATTTCATTTGGTACTTGGACCCGAGATTGGGTACTTGGACCCGAGCTTGAATTGATTTGGGTACTTGGACCCGAGATTGGGTGCTTGGACCAGAGATAGATTTGATTTGGGTACTTGGACCTGAGATTAGATTTGATTTGGGTACTTGGACCAAAAATTGATTTGATTTGGGTACTTGGACTCGAGAATGGGTGCTCAGACCCGAGATTGATTTGATTTGGGTACTTGGACCTGAGATTGGGTACTTGGACCCTAGACTAATTTGATTTTGGGTGCTTGGACCTGAGAATGGGTACTTAGACCCAAGACTGAATTTGATTTGGGTACTTGGACCCTAGATTAAACTTGATTTAGATACTTGGACCCAGGATTCGGTACTTGGACCCGAGTTTGATTTGATTTGGGTACTTGGACCTGAGATTAGATTTGCTTTGGGTACTTGTACACATAATTGATTTGATTTGGGTACTTAGACTCGAGAATGGGTGCTTGGACTCGAGATTGATTTGATTTGGGTACTTGGACCCGAGATTGGGTACTTGGACCCTAGACTAATTTTATTTTGGGTGCTTGGACCTAAGAATGGGTACTTGGACATGAGACTGAATTTGATTTGGGTACTTGGACCCGAGATTAAACTTGATTTGGGTACTTGGACCCAGGATAGGGTACATGGACCCGAGATTGATTTGATTTTGGTACTTGGACCCAAAATTAGGTACTTGGACCCTAGACTAATTTGATTTTGGGTGTTTGCACCAGAGAATGAATTTGATTTGGGTACTTAGACCCGAGATTAGAATTGATTTGGGTATTTGGACCCGGGAATGGGTGCTTGGACCCGAGATTGATTTGATTTGGGTACTTGGACTTGAAATTTATTTGATTTGGGTACTTGGACCAAGGATTGGGTACTTGAAACCAAGATTGGATTTGATTTGGGTACTTGGACCCGAGATTAGGTTTGATTTGGGTACTTGTACCCGAAATTGATTTGAATTTGGGTGCTTGGACCCGAGATTGAGTTTGACTAACCTTTTATCATTTGAGAAATCTGATTGCTCCGGTTATTCTATGCATTATGGTTGTTCACCCTCAAAATGGATCCTCATCCTTTGAGATAGGGTCTTCATCCTTGAAAATGAATCTTCATCTTTTGACATCGGGTCTTTATCCTTGAAAAATGGATCTTCATCCTTTGAGATTGGGTCTTCACCCTTGCAAATGAATCTTCATCCTTTGAGATCGGGTCTTCACCCTTGCAAATGGATCTTCATCCTTTGAGATCGGGTTTTCACCCTTGCAAATGGATCTTCGTCCTTTGAGATCAGGTCTTCATCCTTGGAGATCGGGTCTTCACCCTTGAAACATGGATCTTTATCCATTGGAGGTCGAGTCTTTACCCTAGCTTAAGCTCTTTTAGCTGGATCCTCAGTCTTTTGCATCCTCATTCTTTTGAGAGTTCTAATGTTTCATTCTTTTGTTCTTCCTATTTGCAAAAATTCAGTTATTTTTAATTGGACCTTATACCCTCTCCTTGCCCCCCTGCGTGGCAAAATATTTGTAAGTGAGTTTGAAAACATTTTATATATAGACTCAAAAAATTGAAAAGGAGAAACTTTGCCCCCTGTGTAGGCTCAAACCCATGATTTTTCTATGCGGACTCTGATTGATGTTGTTGTTGTCTAGTTCTTCACACAAGCATGTATTTCTTCTCATTGCAAGATTACTGGAGCTTTCTCATGCAATGGGCTTTCTATGCCCCCCTGATTTGATATCTTCTTTTGATTCTTTACTTTGCAGGGTGTTTGCTGTTCATTTTGCCAAAGAATAGACAACACAAGACAAGAAAGTGCGATGTGATATGCTCATGTATGCATGATATGCATGAATAATACTTACAGTTGTTCCATCAACTCACAGACTGAGGTGATTAGTAAAAGTCTTCTCATTGGTTCCGTTTTGACGCTTGTTCAAGTATTGCATTGGAATGATCGAAAGCTTTTGCATTTGTGGCTTTTATCTTCAAGATGTTGAAAACATGAGTGGTGGAGATCCTAAGCAGCAGAGTCAGGGATGCATCCATTTCAAACTATATTTCAGCATGTCAATTGGTAGTTTCTTCATAACTTTACCCAATAATAATTTCCTTTGCCTAATGTGTCCTTTGGAGGTTCAACATACTTCCCTTAACTTGAATGCTTTGTATGACAAAACACTTTTTTTTGTGTTGTTTTTTTTAAATCAAATGTTGGCTTTGCCAAATTAATGTCAATGCACCTCAAGACTTGATTTTTCTAAATTAACATATCCATAACATGA
This sequence comes from Garcia nutans, assembly GCA_947685225.1. Taxonomy (NCBI): domain Eukaryota; kingdom Viridiplantae; phylum Streptophyta; class Magnoliopsida; order Malpighiales; family Euphorbiaceae; genus Garcia; species Garcia nutans. The sequence continues at coordinate 26,148,338 of CANTUV010000024.1, forward strand.
CAACCCTAGTTACCGTACTAAACTCGGGAATCATTTCTAATTAAGCAAGAACTGTTGCACTTCAGATAGGCACATACACATTACTTGGCCAAAGGTCTCACTGAGTTTAAATATTGTCTATATCATATGCATGCTTATCCAAACTATCTCCACTAATAGACTCTACCTACCAAGAGAGATCAACAGATCTTTGATAGGATTGAAATGGAGTCTATGAGGGACATGGGTTAAAGGCCATTTTGAGATTGGAGCTGGTGAGATTTGAATTTTAGGTAGCTTGGAGGCAATCTTGCTAGACTCCAAATTCCTTCTACCTTCTTGGCGTTAAATTGGATCTTGATTAGGATAGTTTTTGCCCTTGCAAAAAAAGTTTGGTTCCCAAATTTGTTTCTTTTCTTCTTCTCCCTTTTCTTTATTTCTCTTACTCTTCCCTTTCTTTGAGCACTTTATCATTTTGTCCTTCTTCCTTGTAGGACTGTCAAGTACAGGACATTCAAAAATTGGGTGGTCTTTCTCCTTTTTCTTTGATTAGGTTGGACCAATTCAGGTCAAAATGTCCTTATAACCCAAATGGAAGCCTTTTGTTGTCTTAGGTAAAAGAGAACTCAGTTGGCTTTTTGAACCATTTTGGGTTTTCTTTTCTTTTTTTCTTTTCTTTTTCTTTTCTTTTGACTTTTTTGTTTGGTTTTCTTCTCTTTTTTTTTTGTTCTAGCTCTAAAAGAGTTGTCTTGTTTGTACCAACTTGGACTTCCAATAATGAATAAGTAACACAAATCTTCTTTAATAGGGATAAATCATTTATTACTCTGATGTTGATGTTGATATATTGGAGATATTAGGAAAACTTCAACTACCCTTATGGTATTGAGAACTTCAACCACCCTTATGGTTTTGAGAACTTCAACTATCTTCATGGTCTTGAGAACTTCACCTATCCTCATTATCTGGACTAATCATTGTTTTCTTTGACCTTCTTGCCTCTTCATCTTAGTGATCATAAGACTTGCCAAAAGTACCACAACAGCTCAGGGTAGGTTGTTGGGGGTTATATGCCAATGAAAAGAAAGCTAAAATTTTATGAAGGTTCAAAGGGACAACTAGGGATTAATATTTAATAAGGTGGATACTAGTTGTTGGTTAACCAAACAATGCCTAGATCATCTCTCCCTTAAATAAGCAGAGTTCAATTTCACCTTGAAAGTTCGTTAAAGCATGTTCTAAGACTGAACCTAGACAAAGGTAATTATGCAGGAGCCCTCTCTGAGTAAGCATACACAACTCAATGCTATAAAGCAATTCCCTTACATAGTAAAGTCATGATGCATAAATATATTAATTCATGATATATCAAGCTAGATTCCTCATCGGTTGGGCACCAAAATGAACAAAGACCAACAAAAATTTTGATGAAAGTAATTTATTTCAAGTAACTTTAAATTTGAAAAACACAATAGTTACAAAAAAGAAAGTAAAATTGAAAAGCAACATTCAAGCTAAGGAAAGTTCGTTGAGTTGGAGTCGAAGATACTTCATTATTTTGACATCTCAAGGGCAAGGATTTTCTCCTTCATCAAGGATTATTTCTTCATCATCCATAGTTAGTCCAAGCTTGCTTAGTAGCATATCATCTTTAGCAGCTTCTCTATCCATATCATGACAAGGTGACAAGACAAAACTCTTCATGAAAGTTGTAAGCAATGATGCCCTTCCAAATTTAGGCTGAAGATTATTCTTAGTGTTGGGCTTATCAGGCTCAGGCAGCTTTCCACTGTCAATCAAATCTTGGATTTCATGCCTTAATCGAACACATTTATCTGTCTCATGCCCTTGCATTTTATGGAATTGACAGAAGACCTTGGCATCAAAATTTGGTGGTAGAGGCTTACGTAGAGGCCGAGGTGCCAATGGTTGTAGCAAATCCATTTTCATTAGATTTTCTAACATCTTTGACAAAGGCTCCCTTAAATCTGAAAATTTACGCTTCTTTGTTGGCTTAGTTGTTGCATCTTTCTCAACACCTCCTCTTTCCCTTTGACTTTGTCCACTAGGGTGATAGCCACTCTTATTGCTCCACTTAGATAGCACATGGTTCGGTTGGTCTTGTAGAATAGGGATTGATCTCTCATTTTTCATTCGATCTCTATCAGTAGACATGTTTCTTGTTAATGTTGCCTTTTCCTTCTTTCTTATGTCAATGGGAGATGCCTTATTAGCATTGTTGATGATCTCCAGAATTTCAATCAACTGGGTCTTCATAATTTCAACCAATTGGTCTTGTAGTTCAGCCATCCTAGCTTTGACAACTTCATCAACTATGTCCCTTAGTTGGTTTGCATCCATCCTTGAAATGTTGCAGGTGGTGTCATTGTATGCCCTTGAATTATCGTACTCTAGGTCTGTGAGCCAGAGAGGATCAAGGATATGAGATGCAAATGTATGTATGCATGTATATGTATGCACAAACAATCAGCAAAGATAAATAATTAAGATGTTCCTTCCAACCTTATAACATCTACACACAAATGGCGAGTCTCTTTTCCTAGGTATATGGTTAACAAAATACCATCATGGGGTGCCTTGTTTTCGAATATTTTCCTCGAACGTTTCAACCAATAGTTATATTTTCAAAAATGGAAATCAATCCATGATAATTCCCATTAATTAGGTTTTAATCCATTCAACCAACTAAAGTAGCTTTTATGCTATATTGGATTAAAACTAAATTAAGAGGTTTATTATAGATAGATTTCTCACTTGAAAAAAGTAACTAATTGTTCATGCCAAAAACGAGCCCATGGTTAATTTATTCTTAGTATAAACTAGACTCACAATTGATTTTTGGTATTTCATATTTGACCTAAATAATTTGCAAGCTCTTTGTAAGAAAAGGTTGGATGAAAACAATTTTGTTTCTAAGCCCATTGTACAAAGATCTTAGAGAAAAAAAAGGATTTTGGGCTTAGTATTTGGGCCATGAGCAAAAGAATTTTTTATTTGTTTTTAGAAAAGTATTATGTCCAAAGACCATCTTGAAATGTTTTGAAAATAGCTTTGGTCTTTTGAACTTTTAAAGAAAATTTTATTTGAGCTTACAAATGTTCTTCATCATATTCAAAACTTTAGAGTCCACCACTTTATTATCAGAAATTGTAGCTACTTGAAAACCATTGAGAGGCCTCTCAATTATTAGAGCGTTAACAACCTCATTATCTTCGGCTTTAATGACCACTGTCTAGTCTCCTTTGGGGAACTTGATCTTTTGATGAAGGGTGGAAGGAACTCCATCAAGAGGATGAAACCATGGTAGCCCCAAGAGTAAGGCAAAGGTAAATGGTATGTCGAAAACAACAAACTCAACAATAGATTCAATTGGACCAACCTTGACAGCGGCTTTGAAAGTCCCTTCGGCGTGTCTCTTAGTGTTGTCATAAGCCCGAATTGTTACTTTGGTCTGATTTAAATCCCTTGTTGACATGGCTAGCTTTGGCAATATCTTAAGTGGACAAACATTTATGGTGGACCCATCATCGACCATCACACATGGAGTCCTCTTCTCCTTGACTGCTATCTTGATAAAGAGAGGGCGAATGTGATCTCTTCCCTCCTCCGGTAAGTCCGCATCTGAAAAAGAAACTGCTCCCATGTTAATTTCGCTCTTCTCTTGGACCTCTTCACATTTCATTACCCCTCCAATTTTTATGAAGTTGATCAGTTCCTTCGGTGTTGTGGAGGTAGAAATTGGCATGCTAGCCAAGGCCTCGGCCATAGTTTCTCGGTGCTTTTTAGAAGTAGCTAATAAGTCCCAAATGCTAACACTTGCTTAAGTACAACATCATCATCTTCTTCTTTATTTCCTACTTCAACTTCCTTTCCCTTATTAGTTTCTACCTCCTTAGGTGGTGGCCTTGCATAAGGCTTACCGGATCTAGTGTTCATTACTTCATTGTCTTCGGGCTCGGACCATGTCCACTCCTCCTTCTTGGAAACAAGATCATCATCACTATCGCTTCAATCCCAAAACCCATTGACAACACAAATTGTTACTTCTCCACCCATCATAGCTTGTTTAATTTCACCAAATACCTCTTCTTCTTTGGTTGCTTCTCCATCAACATCTTGAAAAGAAGACATGACAAAATCCTCATGCAAACCTCCTCCAATCATGAAGGTTGCTGGTGGAGGTGCCCTATTGAATTTTGGTAACGGGTTGTCTTTGGTGTTTGGCTTATTAAGCTCGGGTAGCTTTCCATTATCAATTAGATTTTGGATCTCATGTCTCAACCTCACACATCTATCAATGTCATGCCCTTGCATTTGGTGAAATTGACAAAATGCTTTAGTGTCAAAATTAGGTGGGAGAGGGTTAGGCAAAGGATGAGGATTTAAGGGTTATAACAATCCCTTTCTTTGAAGCTTATTGAGAACCCAACAAATTGGTTTTCTCAATTCCAAAAATTGTCTCCTCATTCCTTGGTTATTAGCATTAACACCGACGGCCTTTTGCATGCTTTGGCTACCAGATTGATAGCTCTCTTTTTCATTCCTTTTTGTTGCAAAATGGCTCTTCTCCCTTTCCCATTCTTCAATTTGCCAACCAGCTTGGAGAAGGTCTTTGAAATCACGGATGAGTGTATGAGACATCCTCTCATGAAGATTAGGCACCCTCTCACAATCATCCTTATTTGATCGGATTCATCGGGGCTCTTCTTGAGTGAAGCGACCTTGTTTCACCATCTCTTAACATAATCTGCAAAATTCTCATTCGGCCTTTACCTAATGGACTCCACTTCCATTAAGGTAACTTCTAACTCGACATTATACCCATATTGCTTGATGAAGGCCTTGTGCAGCAAATCCCAATTCTTTTGCGTTCCATCATCTAAGGTATTGAACCAATTTTGGACAATAGGGTTCAATGAGAGCATAAAGTATCTTAGGGTTTGAGCCTTAGTAGCTCGGGCAGACTGCATGGCAGTGATATACTGCTTCACATGGAGATGAGGATTTCCGGTGCCATTGTACTTCGCAAAAGATGGCATCTTGAACTTGTATGGAACTTCCTCATCTTGTTCAAATAGTTTATCGATCTCGGACATCTCTTCAGTTTTCAACTTCTTCTCAAATTTCTTTTCTAAATCAGTAATCATCTTTTCAACATCGGATGTCTCAGTCTTTTCAATAGTTGCCTTCTCAACAACCTTTGATTCTTTCTTCTTCTCTTGAACATCTTGGTAGTATTGAGCCCAATCATCATCATCATCAATGATTACCTTTTCATCATCAAAAGCCACTTCACTAACTTTAGTCTTCCCTTTGTCCCTTGGCTTGTTAGTGCTAGCAGATGCCTCGGTATGATTCTCTAAGATTGCAGTCAATTGCTTCTTCATGGTCTCAGCTAGGGCCTCTTTTATTTCTTCCATCTTGGCATTGAGGGCCTCATCCACCATTCGTTGAATTTGTTCGGGCTCCATTGTTTTTGGTGAGCAAGTGATTGAGTCGTTGCTAGATACTTCATCTCCGGCATAAGTGGGATTGTTGTAAGCTTTAGAACTATCATATTCCAGGGCTGCGAGCCATAAAGGATCAATGACATAAGATGCGAATGTATGCATGTATGCACGAACAATCAATGAAGAAAGATAATTAGGACGTTCCTTCCAACCTTATAACATCCACACACGAATGGCGAGTCTCTTTTCCTAGGCATATGGTTAACAAAATACCAACATGGGGTATCTTGTTTTTGAATAATTCCCTCGGACATTTCAACCAATAGTTATATTTTCGAGAATGGAAATCCATCCATGATAATTCCCATTAATTAGGTTTTAATCCATTTAACCAAATAAAGTAGCTTTTATGCTATGTTGGATTAAAATGAAATTAAGAGGTTTATTATAAATAGATTTCTCACTTGAAAAAGGTAACTAATGGTTCATGCCAAAAACAAGCCCATGATTAATTACTCTTAGTATAAACTAGTCTCACAATTGGTTTTTAGCACTTCTTAATTGACCTAAGTAATTTGCAAGCTTTTTTAAAAAAAAGGTTGGATAAAATCAATTTTGTAAAAAAATCTTTAAAAAAAATGGATTTTGGGCTTAGTATTTGGGTCATGAGCCAAAGAATTTTTTATTTGTTTTTAGAAAAGTTTTATGTCCAAAGACCATCTTAAAAAGTTTTGAAAATAGCTTTGGTCTTTTGGACTTTAAAGAAAATTTTATTTTGAGATTGCAAAAGTACTTGGGTCATATTAGAAAAAAATCAAACCAAATAAGCCATGATTTAAGCCAAGATAAATTAACCATAGTCAAACAACATGCATTCGGGGTAAAACCTAAGGAAGTAACTAGGCCAATTACATGAGCTTTAGTCTTTGGGTTAAAAGGCTTAGGTTCCCATAGCAAGTATATACCAAGTGGTACGAGGCTATGAGTGGTTATGCCATGCTCGATCTCCATACCTTGAGTGAAAGTATGGTATCCCTTACATAACACAACACGGGTAACACGGGCGTCCTAACTCACGCACACAATGCAATCTAATATGATGCAATGGAAAATATCATTATAAGAAAGAATAGAATAATATAAAGACCAACGGAATCAACTTCTCTTATTCCCAGTGGAGTCGCCACTGTGAGCAAGGATTTTTGCCCCCACTCCTAGTGGAATGGTTCTTGCGACTTCGGCACTGTTTAGGCTCGGGGCCTTAGAGAACACGGACCCAAGTTCGAAGAAAATGGAGTCGCCACCCTGATGGGCCGGGAAAAAGAAAGGGGTGGATGACTCGATTCCTAAGGAATCCCCAACCCCCAAATGGGTTCGAAAAGTTGGGTACGTGTGGGGAAGGTGAGAAATAGCCCAGCACCCCCACAACGCCCGGTTCGTTGGAACCGACCTCCTTTACAGGTCTTAATATTATAAAATTCTTAAGTATAATAACATTATCCATATTACACACAATAATTAAAAGAAGGCATCATTATATTGAAAATCAAAATAATGTCCAAACAAAACAATTAAATGGACACCCATCCAAGGATAGAAACATGTCCTTACATCCCATGCCTAAATAGGACACCCACCGAAAGGTAGAAACATGTCCTTTACATTGGTTCTAAAATAGAAAAGCAATTTAAATTACATGATATTTAACTAATGAGGTACCCACCAAGTGGAAACATACCTCTTACAACATTTGGAAATCTAAATAAATTGATAAAAGTAAATAACCATTCATAATAAATAAATCATTCATCAAAGGTACTAAACATCAATAGAAAGTAAACATCCATCCATGATAAATTAAATAAACCAAGCATTGAACTTAAATACATTAAAGCATATAAAATAAATCAAATATAGAATTAAATAAGGGAAATAAAAATCTAAATTATAGCTACTGTTTCCATTTAGGGTTCTTTATTTCATGTGTTTAGGGTTTTGGAATTTATAAAATTTAGGCTACTGTGATTTTAGGGGAATTAAAATGGATTAAAGATTTTATGTTCTAAAAGGTTGGTAAAACTCTTTGATTAACCAAACTAGGGTTTGTGATGTAAAATCATGCAATTAGGATTTGGACACTTTAAAATACTTTTGATTTATGGTTTCAAGCCTACTGTGTGAAATTAAAATATTTGTGTTTTTATGGTTTTTAAAGTTTTAAAGGATTAGGGTTTAGAAAAAATTAGAGTTTAAGGTTTTAAAGTGGTTAGGGTTTACTATTTTGAGTTTTGGAATTGAATTAGGGTTTTAAGACTTTGGAATTAGGGTTTTGGGTAATGAATTTATTTTAGGATTTGGAAAGATAATTGATAATTTCATGAAGTTTTATGAATTTAAATAAAACGATTTAAAGTTTATAAGAGCAAAAAAAGATATTTTTAAGGCTTTTGGAAGGAAACAGAACACAAATTAAAGTTTTGATAATTTGGAAAGCAAATCTTAGTTTTGGGGTTTTCAAGAAATAAAACTAATAGCTTTAATCTTTTGGAAAATAAAGCCACGATTTAAGATTTTCATACTTTAGAAAAAGTGAATTGAGGTTATGAGGTTTTTAATTTTAAAGAAACAATTACATGATCTAGCTACTGTGACAAAATAAAAGAAATTAAGAATTCAAACCTTATTTTGTAAGTTTCACCAAAAATTGCTTCTTGGATGAAGAAGGTCAAAGACAAACCTTTTTGCCTTTGAATTGCTTGAATTGTTTTTCTGCTTTCTCAAAAAATCAGCTTGCTTCAAGGTTTTCCTTCACAGATTCGGATCCAATCCTTCCCAAGTTTCTGTCCCTATTTCTTCCTTATTTCTTCTTGATTTTTTTGTGTTGTAATTGATCTTATTTATAGGAGTTTTTATGGTTTATTCCTAGTTGCTCACGATATACATTATTCATTAAGAAAAGGAAACCAAAACCTAATTGCATTAGATTTCAGAAAATTTGTGTCGAAAATATTTCGTTGGCAAAAAAAAAAACTGCTGCGGAAAATTGAGCTAACGAAAAAATTTGCCGCAGTTAGCTGCAGCAGGGGGCGAGGATTGGCCTGAGGGCCATTTCGCCCGCAGGAAACTCCTGCGAGCTAAATGGCCCACGGCCATGCCAGCGCTGGTTTTCGGTGACGATACTTTCGTCTTCGATTTTTTTGTCACCGATTTTTATTTCTATTTTTTTTATTTTGATTTGTTTATTTTTATTTTTTATTAATAAAAATTAGATGCTAAAGCAAAAATTATTTAATTAAGATAACAAAAATTATTTTGGACTAATTAAAATATATTGGGCAACACAAAAATTATTTTGGACTAAATAAAATATATTGGACCGGACTGGGTCAAAAATTAAGTGTCTACACTACCCTTTATCAATAAAGAGCTTTTTAAGGGAACTCACTTATTAAATCTTAAAATGATTATTCCCAAACATATTCCAACCCTTTCAACAAGAACATCAATTATTCTTATTCTTATTAATTTTTATTTTTCTCTTCTTCTTTTTTTTATTTTTTTTATTTTTTATTTTTGTTTTTTTAGGGTTTGCAACTAAATAGCATAATAGTTTGCAATCTTAAACCTACTAAATTTAACCCCACACTTAATTCAACACAACACCCGACCATAAACACTCTTAAAATGCTCTTGACCTAATGAAAGGGTAAGAGACAAAATAGCATGATTCAAAGTTAGTAGTGTTGTGAAAAAGAAAGAAAAGGAAAAATGAAATAGGCTCAAAATTAGCTAACTAAGGTTGAATATAGGGTTGGTCTTTTTAAGCCAAAGTGGGATCACCTAATTGCCTTAATCATCTTGATGTCTAATTGAAATTTTTATGTAGTATCAAAATGCATTTCAAAGCAAGTTCTAACAATTCATCAATCAAAGATGTTCACCCATAACAATAATGATAAGTTGATGGCTCAATTCCTCAATAGGTTAATGGCAATGCAAGGGAAAAACCAACAAAATTGACAATAAGCACCAATTCTAATCAATTCTCAAATTCATGCTTCAAAAATTCAAAGGTCATCCATCAACAGTTTATAACAATTGAGCTTTTCAAAATTCATTTATTCAAAGAAAAACATTAACTAAACTTAAACAAAAACAAGTTAAAAGTAAAAACACAAAATAAAAACACGAAATGCACCCCACACTTAAAGATTCACATTGTCCTCAATGTGAGCATGGATAAACTAAGAGAGAGAGTTTAGATGAACCTGATTTCCATCGTTCCAATATGCGATATGTAGGGCTCCTTCCACCCATAATGCAATTGTTGCCCATGTTTGAGAGGATGAACAACATGCAACTTCGAAATGTGCCCAATGTATTGCAAAGCCTAGGTAGCATCCTTGGAAGAACAAATGTCCAACGGGAACATGTGCAGGTTGTTTTGGGTTGATCCTCCAATGCTATAGGATCTTGGTAAAAATATTTTTCAGTATGCAACATGGTTATGTATGTTTTTTGCTCGTTCTCACCACCGAAAGTGGGAGGGATGATCATTTGTTGCATACTGTTCCCCCCAACTTAAACATCTTTCAAAATTTTTGGGGTCTTTTTGGGTTCAACCAAGTTTGGTTAAATCTCTTCCTCATCCTTTTGAGCCATTTGAAGTCCCCTCTCAACAACCTCATCATTTAAGATTAATTTGCTCTTCTCAATTTCTAAATTGGAAATATTAGGCTCTACTTCTAAGGTCATGGCTATCTCAAGCTTATTTTCACTATCTTCACTATAGGGAATGTCATAAAGTTTAGAAAGTTGCATACCTTGATTCTCTTCCTTCAACCTACTTGGGAATGGAATTGGGGGCATATAAGGATTTGGAGGTTCATGCAATTTTTTTGATGTTGATGCTTCCAAATTCTCCTCCTCCTTTGATTTTACTAACTCCTCTATGCTTGGTCGTATCTCCTCGCCGTTTTCTTCTTGATTAGTACCTGCATCAAAGGAATCACAAAATTTGTTATATATTACCTGTTCACTCCTCAAATTTGTGATTACCTTAACTTGCTCCAATTGGCTAGGAAATTCCTCCTTTTGGTGTGCTTGGAGTTGATGTGCCAGTTGCCCAACCCTCTTCAATGATTCCTCCAAAGAATCATGCCTCTCATTGCTCCCTTCCTGATTTTGTGTGCTAATTTGAAGGTAAGCATTCAAATCATCTTCCACTGTGGATTTCTTGCATTGATTCTAATTTTGTGTACTAATTTGAATGAAGGCATAAAAACTAAAGTGGGTTCCTTAAGTCGATCTTGATTTTGTACGCTAGTTTGAATGAAGGCATTCAAACTATCCTCCAATGAGGGTTTCTTAAGGTGATCTTAATTTGAACATTGTTCTTGAGAGTATGAACTTCTTTGGTAAGGTTGAAAACAATTTTGAGGTGGAATGTGTTTCTGATTTTCCCAAGAAAAATTTGGTTGGCTTCCCTAGCTTGGGTTGTAAGGATTAGAATATTGGTAATTTCTACCCATTTACTGGAAACTATCAAAGTCATCTTCTTGCTCTTGCCATTCTTGGTATTGTACGAAACCGAATGAGTATCTATTTGCACTATGCCCTGCATTGCCACATGCTGCACATATCTCTTGGCGTGGCATAGGTGCTCTTCCTGTTGCATTTAGCACCTTAAGTTGATTCGTCAATTCTGCTAATTGCCATGCCATTTCATACTCATTGTTCCTATCATAAACTCCCCCATGCCTTGAAAACTGCATATTTACAAAGGGCACTTAGCAACTTAGAGAAAACAAACAAATAATTAAATTGAAAGAAAATCAAACAAAATAAACAAACAATTCAAAGAAAACAAACAAACAATTTAATAAATAATAAAAAAAAATCAAACTATCACTACTTAATTAGCCTTCCCCGGCAGCGGCGCCAAAAACTTGTTGTGCTCGAATTAAGTACTACAACAAAGCATCACTTGCAAGTATACGAGGTAATTGTAGCAAAGGTGATCGCCCCAAGGTCATCTCACAAGGAAGCTGTAGTTGTAATAGCTTGATTGACAAGTAATTAAAAAAAAAGAGTTTGTTGTTTGGAATGGTGCGAAAACAATTTAAACCTAAAATTAACATGCGTAGGGTTAGTGTGTGAAGGTTGTACAAGATCAATTCGATTCTTGGGAAGGTGCCTAGGGTTATAGGTTCATTCAATCAAAGCTCAACTCTCAATTTATCCATTAACATAACCTTGTAACCAATTCATTAGTTTTCACATTCATGAATTAACAACAACCAATTGTTTTACATTTGCAAATTAATAAACCCTAGAACTTATATTTCTAATTCATTCTTAGGGTAGTCAATTGCATAGTTTTGATATAAAATTTCACCTCTCGGTCCTTCATTCAATATCCAGAGATCAATAGGTAGCTAATCTATCAACCTGGCATACAATCCAATGCAATCAACCAATAGAAAGGTACATCAATGGAAATATCAAATCAAAGAATTCAATCAAATATACTACAAACCCTAGGCTTGGGTATTTAGCTCAACATCATCAATTTAAAACAATCATTCAACTCAATATAAATCAAATACAAATTGTTCATTGCAATATCAATTCTCTTTATACAACAAAAACAATATTGAAATGAATTAAAAGAGAGAATAGAAAAACCTCTTGTAGATGCTAAGAGTAGGATTACTAGTCTTCCTCCTAGCTCCACTTTGAAGTATGTTGAAGAACTCAAGCCCTCTTCAATGGTGATTCTCCTTTGCAATATGGAATGGAGCTTTCTCAAGTCACCAAACCTTTAATTGATTATGCCTTGGGAAGATGGAATGAAGCTTTCTCAAGTCACCAAACCTTCAATGAAGCTTCTTCAACCTTCAAGAGCTTATTTAACCCAATTTATCCCAAAGAACCTCAAAGATCTTGTCAATGGAAGATGGAGAAGATGGAGAGGATAGAAATGGAGGATGAAGATGAAGGGACAAGGAGAGTGTCACTCTCTCCTCTCCCAAATCATGTATCCCCCCTTTTTTCTTTGTTTCTTCTTTTTTCTTTTCTTTTTCACAAACCCTAGCCTTCTCTCCCTTCTCTCACTCTTCTTTTCATGCGAAAGAACTTAAATAAATTAAGGGTGACATGGCCATGCTGGATTTGGCTTGGCCATGTCTCTCATTTTTCTTTGGGACACGGCCAAGCTTGGTGGTCGTGTCCATCACTGTTTCTTTCTTTCTTTTGGTCTGTTGGGTGACACAGCCAAGCTTATGGCCGTGTCATGTGACACGGCCAGTGGCTTGGCCGTGTCATGTGGGTGTGTTCTCTTATGTTTCTTCAAGTTACTTCATTCCCTTTGGTGTGACACGGCCAAGCTAGTGGCCGTGTCACTTTGCTTTGTGCTTAGGGTGAGACACGGCCAGTGGCTTGGCCGTGTCAAGCTCTGCCTTCATTTCCTTTGAGGTGACACGCCCAAGCTTGATTTGGCCTTGCCATGTCTTGCTTGATTCATGCTCTTTCTTCATTATTTTGATCTTCCAAGGGAGTTTTTGCACTTAAACCTAAAACAAACACTTCAAACAAACTCTAAACAAAAATCAAATGAAACATTAACTAAAAACACATGAAATCACACTAAAAACAAGTACAAAAATGATCTAAACACACAGCGGCCCGCAGCAATTTTTTTGCCAGCAAAATTTTTTCCGACGCAATTTTTTTCGAAACCAAATTCTATTTAGTTTTGGTTTCCTTTTCCAAATTAATAATAGTTTTTGTAAACAAATTGAATTAATCATCTAAATTTCCTATAAATAAGACTAAAAAACAACACAGAAAGGGGAGGGTAATCGAAGGAAAAACTTTGAAGGGAGAATAAGAGAAGAATCGGACTTTAGACTAGAATTGTGAATTGGAACTTTACAAATTGATCAAAATTTTTAGAAGAGGAAGCAAGTAAGCAATCAAATCCATCAAAGGCAGCCATCTTGCCTTTGTTCTTGTTTATCCAAAAATTAATTTTTGGTGAAACCAACAAACGGAGGTATGAATATATAATCTCTTTTTTTCTTTATAGTAGCTTAAATCATTTAATTGTTTCTATTGATTCTAAAAATCTTAGAGCCCTAATTTACTTCTTCTAAAGCTTAAAACCTTAAATCGTTTCCTCTATTTTCAAAAACCCTAAAATTATTTTTCTATTTCTTCAAAATATTAAAACCCTAATCTACTTTCCAACTTTCCAAAATCTTAAATCGTTTTCCCCAAAACCCAAATCTGTTTTCCAATTTTTCAAAACCTTAAAACCCTAAATTTACCTTACAACTTCTAAAAATCACATAAAGCTTTATAAAACTATAAATTGTTTTTCCAAATTCTAAAATCAAATACATTCTCCGAAACACTAAAAACCCTTATTCAACTTCAAAACCAAGACAATAACCCCAAACTAGTTAACCTTAAACCCAAGTTTTCTTAAACCCTAAACTCCCCCAAAAATCGTAAACCCTAATATTCCTAAATCCTAATCCTTAAAACTCTAAAATCTTATAAACCTAAATATTAAAATTCAAACACAGTAACACTAAAAACAACAATCCAATAGCTAATAATCATAAACCTAATGTTTTAAAGTATCCAAACCCTAATTTCATGATTTTACTCCTCAAACACTAATTTGGTTAATCAAAGAACTTTATCAATCTCTTAAATTATAAAACTTTAATCCATTTCAATTCCTTTAAAATTTACAGTAGCCTAAACCAATAAATTCCAAAACCCTAAATATTAATTAAAGAACTTTACAATTTGTATCTTTACTTGCTTTATTTGATTATATAGTTTATTATATGCTTTGATTTATTTAAGTTCAATGCTTGGTTTATTTAAATTATCATGGATGAATGTTTATATTTTGATTGATGTTTAATATCTTTGATGAATGATTTATTTATGATGAATGCTTATTTACTTCTATCAATTTATTTTAGATTTCCAAATGTTGTATGAGATATGTTTCCACTTTGTGGGTACCTCATTAATTAAGTTCTATATAATTTAAATTGCTTTTATATTTCGGATCAATGTAAAGGACATGTTTCTACCTTTCGGAGGGTGTCTGATTTAGTTTAGACATGAACGATGTAAGGACATGTTTCCATCCTCGGATGGGTGTCCATTTATTTGCTTTGTTTGGACTTTGTTTTGATTTTTAATATAACGATGCTTTATTTCAATTATTGTGTGTAATATGGATAATATTGTTATATTTAAGAATTTTATAATATTAAGAATTGTAAAGGAGGCCGATTCCAATGAACCGGGCATTGTGGGGGTGTTGGGCCATTTCTCACCTTCCCCACACGTACCCAACTTTCCAAACCCATTAGGGGGTTGGGGATTCCTTAGGAATCGAGTCATCCACCCCTTTCTTTTTCCCAGCCCATCCAGGTGGCAACTCTATTTTCTCTAGACTTAGGTCCATGTTCTCTAAGGCCCCTAACCTAAACAGTGCCAAAGTCACAAGAACCATTATACCGGGAGTGGGGGCGAAAATTCTCGCTCACTGTTATAATGCTGAATTGGAGGTTACATTAATGGAAGCCCTTATTCTAGGTTTTTAATAAGCTACAAAAGAAGGGACTATTGCAGTCATTAACTCCTAATCCATTGCCAACTCTTTTGCCAACTAATTTTGATACAAAGGCGTTTTACTCGTTTCACCATATACAAGGGCATGAGACGGATAAGTGCATAAGGTTGAGACATGAAATTCAGAATTTGATTGATAGTGGGATGTTACTCAAACCTAACAAGCCAAACAAGAAGGATAATCCATTGCCAAGGTTTAATAGGATGCCACCACCAACGACTTTCATGATTGGGGTGGTTTAAGTGAGGAATTTGTTATGTTTTCTTTCCAAAATGTAGATAGAGAGATGGTCAAAGAGGAAGTGATGTTTAGCAAAATGAAGCCAACTATGGTTGAAATGGAAGTAGTTGTTTGTATGGTGGGTGAGTTTTGGGACTCAACTGACAGTGAGGATGATTCTGAGCCCAAGAAGGAAGAATGGACCTGGTCTGAGACCGAGGAAGATGAAGTAATGAACACTCACTTTGGTAAGCCTTATGCAAGGCCACCACCAAAGGAAGTAGAAGCTGATAAGGGGAAGGAAGTTGAAACTGGAAACAAAGAAGATGACGACGACACTGTTCTTAAGCAATTAAGGAGGACCCAAACAAGTATTAGTATTTGGGATATATTGGCCACATCCAAGAAGCACCGAGAAACTATGGCCAAGGCTTTGGCTAGCATGCCAATTTCCACTTCCACAACACCAAATGAGATGGTTAATTTTATGAAAGTTGAAAGGGTGATGAAGTGTAAAGATATTCAAAAGAAGAGTGAAGTTGCAATGGGAATGGTATCATTTTGGATGCATATTTGCCATAAGAGGGAAGAGACCACATTCACCCTCTCTTTATCAAGGTAGAAGTCAAAGGGAAAAGGACTCCATGTATGATGGTTGATGATGGGTCCGCCATAAATGTTTGTCCACTTAAAATTTTGCCAAAGCTTACTATGTCAAAAAGGAATTTGAGCCCAACCGAAGTGACCATTAGGGCATATGACCATACTAAGAGGCACACCGAAGGGACTTTTAAAGCTATTGTGAAGGCTGGTCCAATTGAATCTTTGGTGGAGTTTGTGGTTTTAGACATTCCTATTACTTTTGCACTACTACTGGGGCAACCCTAGTTCCATCCTCTTGGTGGAGTTCCTTCTACACTCCATCAAAAGATCAAGTTCCCAAATGGGGATGAGACGGTGGTCATTGAGGCCAATGATAATGAAATGATAAATACTTTGATGAATGAGAGGCCTCTCAATGGCTTCCAAGTAGCTACAATTTCTGATGATGGAATAGTGGACTCCAAGGTCCTAAACATGATGAAGACTATGAACTACCTGCCTGGTGTTGGTCTTGGAAAGGGAAAGACAGGTGTAATAGAGCTTCCAGATTTTAAGACTCAGACTTCTAAGAAAGGGTTGGGGTATGAAGAAGATAGCAAAGATGTTCAGCCAAGGAAGAATGAGAAGATGACCTTCTCACCACTTGAAGAGATTTTTGTCAAAGCTCCAGACATGGCATCACTCCAAGGGAAGCCCAAGCCAGTCATGTTCATGGGAAAATTGATCCCGAGTTTTGAGATTTTTGCCGATGTTGCTGAATTGGTGGAACAAGTGAAGAAAGAGCTCACCCTACCAGCTGATAAGGAGCCTAATCTGAAAGAAAAGAAGGAAGCTATCCTGAAATCCAAGAAGACTCCCAAGAAAATTGCTGCTTTAGTTGAAGAGAAGTTTGAAGATGTCTTACCTTATGATTTTGAGTACAATGATATTTTTGATATTAATTTATCTACTTTGTTTGAGGATGATGATGTTTTCTTTTCCAAATTGAATGCAATAAAGTATGATTTTGCTTATTTGTGTGATGTTTCTCCTGATGGTTGCATACATTCAAATAGTGGTTACATGAGCATTTTTAATATTAACTCTATTGATACGCAATCATTAAATTTGGGAACAACCGATAATCCTAAAAGCATTAGCATAGCATCTAACCTTACCCCTGATGAGAGAGAGAAATTTAAAAAAATATTTAAAAATTATGAAGAGGTTTTTGCTTGGTCTTATGAGGACATGCCTGGAATAGATTGAGACATAGCCAAGCATTTGATTCCCACTTACACTCACATGAAACCTGTGAAACAAAAAATTAGACTGTTAAGACTAGAATGGGCTGAATTGGTTAAAGAAGGGGTCACTAAACAAATACAAGTAAAGTTCCTTGAAGTGATAGATTATCCATATTGGTTAGCCAATATAGTACCCATGCCAAAGAAAGATGGAAGAATTAGGGTCTGTGTAGACTATAGAGACTTGAGTAAGGCTTCCCCTAAAGATGATTTTCCTTTACCCCATATAGATGTCTTTATTTATTATACAACCTCTAGCGTTCTACAGTCATTCATAGATGGATTTTTTGAATATAATAAAGTGTTAATGGCCCAAGAGGATAAAGCCAAAACTACCTTCATTACTATGTGGGGTATATTTTGTTATAGGGTGATGCTATTTGGGATAAAGAATGCCGGAGCAACCTACTAAAGGATGGCTACTGTGAGCGGAGATTTTCGCCCCCACTCCCCGTGGAATGGTTCTTGCTACTTCAGCACTGTTTAGGCTCGGGGCCTTAGAGAACATGGACCTAAGTACGGAGAAAATGGAGTCGCCATCCTGACGGGCCGGGAAAAAGAAAGGGGTGGATGACTCGATTCTTAAGGAATCCCCAACCCCCTAATGGGTTCGGAAAGTTGGGTACGTGTGGGGAAGGTGAGAAATGGCCCAGCACCCCCACAACGCCCGGTTCATTGGAACCGGCTTCCTTTATAGGTCTTAATATTATAAAATTCTTAAATATAATAACATTATCCATATTACACACAATAATTAAAAGAAAGCATCAATATATTAAAATCAAAGCAATGTCCAAACAAAGCAAATAAATGGACACCCATCCAAGGATGGAAACATGTCCTTATATCACATGCCTAAATAGGACACCCACCAAAAAGTTAGAAACATTCCCTTTACATAGGTTCTAAAATAGAAAAGCAAATTAAATTACATGATTTTTAACTAATAAGCTACCCACCAAGTGGAAACATACCTCTTACAACTTTTGGAAATCTAAATTAATTGATAAAAGTAAATAATCATTCATCATAAATAAATCAATCATCAAAGCTATTAATCAAAATATAAAATAAACATCCATCCATGATAAATTAAATAAATCAAGTATTGAAATTAAATAAATTAAAGCATAAGAAATAAATCAAAGCATAATCAAGTATGGAATTGAATAAAGCAAATAAAAGTCCAATTATGGCTATTGTGACTTTTTATGGAATTAAAACAAACTAGGGTTTTATGTTTTAAAGGGTTGGTAAGACTCTTTGATTAACAAAATTAAGGTTTGAATGATGATATCATGAAACTAGGTTTTTAAACACTTTAAAATACTTTAATTTGTGATTTTTGGTTATTGGGTTCCTAAGCTACTGTGTAAAATTTAGGGTTTTATGTTTTTATGTTTTTTAATGTTTTAAAAGGATTAGGGTTCATAAAAAATTTGGGTTTAAGGTTTTAAAAGGATTAGGGTTCAAAATTTTAGGTTTAAAAGTTGAATTTTGGATTTTAGGATTTAGAAGTAGGGTCACGGGTGGTGAATAATTTTTAGGGTTTTAGAAATCAATTTGATAATTTCATGAAGTTTTATGAATTTAAACAAATAAATTAAAGTTTTTATAAGTAGAAAAGATGTTTTTTAAGGCTTTTTGAATGAAATAGAACCTACTTTAAAATTTTAAAAGAAGCAGAATTTGCATCTTAGTTTTGTTGAAAAATATGTTCAATTAGAGTTTTAAGGTTTTTAAGAAGAAAAAATAACAATTTTAAACCTTTTGGAAGATAAACCAACGAAATAAGGTTTCTTTTTTGGCTTTAGAAAAACTAATTTAAAGTTCAAAGGTTTTTAATTTTGATTTCATAGATTTGCTACTGTGTAAAAAAAACAATTAAAAAAAATTAATTAACACATACCTTCTTTTGATGATTTCTCCAAAAATAATTCTTCTTGGATCAGCTAGCTCCAAAGACAAGCTTTTTTTCCTTTGAATCCTCTAAATCATGCAGCTGCTATTCCAGAAAAATATTGAATTGAATTTCTTCTTTTCCTTCCTTGATTTGGTTTCAAATTTTCCAAACTACTCTTGGATTTTTGCCTCCATTAAATTAATTGCCTTTGGTCCTTATTTATAGTGGTTTGAGGTTGTTTATTCCTAATTAGTTAAGGTAAGTAATATTAATAAAAAAAAGAAACCAAAACCTAATTGGATTAGGTTTCGAAAAATTTGCATCGGACAATTTGCGCTGCCGAAAAAAAATCTGCTGCAGCTGGCTGCGGCAGCGGGCGCGGAGCGGGCGCGGAGCGGGCCTGTAAGCTAATTCACAGGCAAAAAATTTCTGCATGCAAAATAGCACAGTAATTTCACCTGCAGGAATTTCTGAGGGTGAAATGCCCATGAGCCCGCGCCTACGGGCCCATGCCCACGAGCCTGCGCAATAATTTTTTCATCGCCGATTTTTTTTACTCCGATTTTTTTTGACTTTTATTTGTTTATTTCTATTTTTTATTAATAAAAATTAGATACTAAAGCAAAAATTATTTAATAAAAATTATTTTGGACCAATTAGACAACAAAAAACATATTGGACCGGATTGGGTCAAAATTGAGGGTCTACAGTTTGCCCCCTGCTTGAATGATCTGAAACCTTAGTGAAAGAGAGTGAAAATCAATAAGACTTAATTTTTGATGAAACGGTTGAGGTTTTGGGTTATGGACCCAGTTCGAGTTCAGGACTTAAGGATAATTCTAGGTTCTGGACTTAAGAAAAATTTGGGTTCTGGACCCGGTTTGAGTTCTCGACTCAAGGATAATTCTAGGTTCTGGACCTAAGGAAACTTTGGGTTCTGGACCCGAGCTAAGTTCTGGACTTAAAAATAATTCTAGGTTCTAGACCTAATGGTAAACTTGGGTTATGGACCCGGTTTGAGTTCTGAACTCAATGATAATTCTAGGTTCTGGACCTAAGGAAAATTTGGGTTCTAGACCCGAGCTAAGTTCTGGACTTAAAAATAATTCTAGGTTCTGGACCTAATGGTAAACTTGGGTTCTGGACTCAAGGATAATACTAGGTTCTGGACCTAAGGAAAACTTTGCGTTCTGGACCCGAGAGATTTGAATACTCGATCCTAAACTAGATTCAGATACTCGATCCTATCTGGATTCGGATACTCAATCCTAAACAGGATTAGGATACTCGATCCTAACTGTATTGGGATATTCGCC
This sequence comes from Garcia nutans, assembly GCA_947685225.1. Classification (NCBI taxonomy): domain Eukaryota; kingdom Viridiplantae; phylum Streptophyta; class Magnoliopsida; order Malpighiales; family Euphorbiaceae; genus Garcia; species Garcia nutans. Next base: position 26,168,779 of record CANTUV010000024.1, read on the forward strand.
CTAAATTGATTTGATTTGGGTACTTGGACCCAAGATTGGGTACTTGGACCCGAGCTTGAATTGACTTGGGTACTTGGACCCAGGATTGATTTGATTTAGGTGCTTGGACCCGAGATTGGGTACTTGGACCCGAGATTGATTTAATTTGGGTACTTAGACCTGGGATTGGGTACTTGGACCAAAGATTGATTTGATTTGGGTACTTGGACCTGAGATTGAGTTTGACTGACCTTTTATAATTTGAGAAGTCTGACTGCTTTGGTTGTTTTATGCATTGTGATTCTTCACCATCAAAATGGATCTTCATCCTTTGAGATCGGGTCTTCACCCTTGAAAATGGATCTTCATCCTTTGAGATCGGGTCTTCACCCTTGAAAATGGATCTTCATCCTTTGAGATGGGGTCTTCACCCTTGAAAATGGATCTTCATCCTTTGAGATCGGGTCTTCACCCTTGAAATTGGATCTTCATCCTTTGAGATCGGGTCTTCACCCTTGAAAATTGATCTTCATCCTTTGAGATCGGATCTTCTTTGATCTTTGAAGATGGGAGTGACACGGCCAGTGGCTTGGCCGTGTCCCCTGGTGTGTCAGCTTCTGTGTTTTTTCTTTGGTTCTTCTTTATTCTTGGCTTAGGATGGGACACGGCCAAGCTTGTGGCCGTATCATGTGACACGGCTAGTGGCTTGGCCGTGTCTCCTGCCAATGTCACCTACTGCTTCCCTTCTCTCTTTGCTTGGTCTTTCTTGGCTTTGCCCTTTAGGTGAGACACGGCCAGTGGCTTGGTCGTGTCTCCTGCCCGTGTCATATTCTGTTTCTTTTCTTTCTTTGCTTTTTTCCTCTTTATTTTTCTTACTCTTCCCTTTTCTTTCTCTTTCCTTACTCTTCCCTTTCTTTTATCATTTTGTCTTTCTTTCTTGTAGGACTATCAAGTACAGAACTTTCAAGAACTGGATGGTCTTCCTCCTTTTTCTTTGATTTTGATTGAATCTTTGGTTGTGTTGGGACCAATTCAAGTCAATCCATAAATGGAAGCCTTTTGTTGTCTTAGGTAAAAGAGAACTCAGTTGGCTTTTTGAACCACCTTTTTAGATTTTATCTTAGTGGCACTCTTCCAAATTTAGGCAAAGGGTTGTCCTTGATATTGGGCTTATCCAGCTCGGGTAGCTTGCCACTATCAATCAAATCTTGGATCTCATGCCTTAATCGGGTACACCTATCAGTCTCATGTCATTGAGTCTAATGAAATTGACAAAAAGCCTTAGTATCAAATTTTGAGGGTAATGGACTAGGTAAAGGTCGAGGAGCCAATGGTTGTAACAACCCTTCCTTTTATACCTTATCAAAGACCCAAGACAAAGGCTTCCCCATATCTGAAAACTACCTTCTATTTGCTTGACCAGTTACATTAACATCAACTTCTTTTTGTGTGCTTTGATTGTTAGGCTGGTTGTTCCCTTTCTCATTCCTTCTTATTGAAAAACAATTCTTCTGTCTTTCCCACTCTTCAATTTGTACACCAGCTTGGAGAAGATCTTTGAAATCACGGATGAGTGAATGAGACATCCTCTCATGAAGATTAGGTGACACCCCTCTCACAATCAACCTTATTTGATCGGATTCATCGGGCCTCTTCTTGAGTAAAGCGGCCTTGTTTCTCCATCGCTTCACATAGTCCACAAAATTCTCATTTGGCCTCTGTCTAATGGACTCCACTTCCATTAAAGTAACTTCTAACTCAACATTATATCCATATTGTTGGATGAAGGCTTTGTAAAGTATATCCCAACTCTTTTGTGTTCCATCATAAGGTATTGAACCAATTTTAGACAACAGGGTCCAATGAGAGCATGAAGTACCTTAGGGTTTGAGCCTTAGTAGCTTGAGTAGACTGCATGGTAGTGATATACTGCTTTACATGGAGATGAGGATTTTCTGTGCCATTGTACTTAGCAAAGGAAGGCATCTTGAATTTATAAGGGACCTCTTCATCTTGTTCAAATAGTTTGTCGATCTCAGACTTCTCTTCAGTTTTTAGCTTCTTCTCAAATTTCTTTTCTAAATCAGCAATCATCTTTTCATCATCAGATGTCTCGGTATTTTCAATAGTTGCCTTCTCAACAGCCTTCGGTTCTTTCTTCTTTTCTTGAACCTCTCGGTAGTATTGAGCCCAATCATCATCATCATCAATGATCACCTTTTCATCATTAAAAGCTACTTCATCAATTTTAGCCTTCCCCTTGACTTTCTTGGTGCTAGCAGATGCTTCGGCATTGTTTCCTAAAATTGTGGCTAGTTGATTCTTTATGGCTCAGCCATGGCCTCTTTTATTTCTTCCATCTTGGCGTTGAGGGCCTCATCCACCATTCTTTGGATTTGTTCGGGTTCCATTGTTTTTGGTGAGCAATTGATTGAGTCGTTGCTAGACACTTCGTCTCCGACGTAAGTCATATTGTCGTAAGCTTTTGAACTTTCGTAATCCAGGGTTGTGAGCCAGAGAGGATCAATGATATGAGATGCAAATGTATGCATGCATGCATGTATGCACAAATAATCAACAGATAAAAATAGGACATTCCATCCAAACTTATAACATCCATACATGAATGGCGAGTCTCTTTTCCTAGGTATATGGTTAACAAAATACCAACATGGGGTATCTTGTTTTCGAATAATTTCCTCGGACATTTCAACCAATAGTTGTATTTTCAAAAATGGAAATCAATCCATGATAATTCCCATTAATTAGGTTTTAATTCATTTATCCAACTAAAGTAGCTTTTATGCTATGCTGGATTAAAATGAAATCAAGAGGCTTATTATAAATAGATTTCTCACTTGAAAAAGGTAACTAATGATTCATGCCAAAAACAAGCCCATGGTTAATTTATTCTTAGTGTAAACTAGGCCCACAATTGATTTTTGGTATTTCATAATTGACCTAAATATTTTTGTAAGCTCTTTGTAAGAAAATTTTGGATGAAAATAGTTTTGTTTCTAAGCCCATTGTAAAAGATTTTAGAAAAATGGATTTTGGGCTTAGTATTTGGGCCATGGGCCAAAGAATTTTTGATTTGTTTTTAGAAAAGTCTTATGTCCAAAGACCATTTTGAAAAGTTTTGAAAAATAACTTTGGTCTTTTGGATTTCAAAGAAAAATTTATTTTAAGCTTACAATATACTTAGGTCATATTAGAAAAAGAACAAACCAAATAAGCCATGATTTAAGCCAAGATAAATCAACCATAGTCAAACAACATGCATTTGGGGTAAAACCTAAGGAAAGTAACTAGGCCAATTACATGAGCTTTAGTCTTTGGGTTAAAAGGCTTAGGTTCCCATAGCAAGTATATACCAAATGGTACAAGGCTATGAGTGGTTATGCCATGCTCGATCTCCATACCTTGAGTGAAAGTATGGTATCCCTTACATAACACAACACGGGTAACACGGGCGTCCTAACTCACGCACACGATGCAAACTAATATGATGCAATGGATAATATCATTATAAGAAAGAATAGAATAATATGAAGACCAACGGAATCAACTTCTCTTATCCCCAGTGGAGTCTCCACTGTGAGCGGGGATTTTTGCCCCTACTCCCGATGGAATGGTTCTTGCAACTTCGGCACTGTTTAGGCTCGGGGCCTTATAGAACACTAACCTAAGTTCGAAGAAAATGGAGTCGCCACCCGGACGGGCCGGGAAAAAAGAAAGGGGTTGATGACTCAATTCCTAAGGAATCCCTAACCCCTTAATGGGTTTGGAAAGTTGGGTACGTGTGGGGAAGGTGAGAAATGGCTCAACAACCCTACAACGCCCGGTTAATTGGAACCGGCCTCCTTTACAAGTCTTAATATTATAAAATTTTTAAATATAATAACATTATCCATATTACACACAGTAATTAAAAGAAAACATCAATATATTAAAATCAAAGCAATGTCCAAACAAAGCAAATAAATGGACACCCATCCAAGGATGGAAACATGTCCTTACATCACATGCCTAAATAGGACACCCACCAAAAAGGTAGAAACATGCCCTTTACATAGGTTCTAAAATAGAAAAGCAAATTAAATTACATGATGTTTAACTAATGAGGTACCCACCAAGTGGAAACATACCTCTTACAACTTTTGAAAATCTAAATTAATTGATAAAAGTAAATAATCATTCAACATAAATAAATCATTCATCAAAGCTATTAATCAAAATATAAAATAAACATCCATCCATGATAAATTAAATAAATCAAGTATTGAAATTAAATAAATTAAAGCATAAGAAATAAATCAAAGTATAATCAAGTATGGAATTGAATAAAGCAAATAAAAGTCCAATTATGGATACTGTGACTTTTTATGGAATTAAAACAAACTAGGGTTTTATGTTTTAAAGGGTTGGTAAGACTCTTTGATTAACAAAATTAAGGTTTGAATGATGATATCATGAAACTAGGGTTTTAAACACTTTAAAATACTTTATTTTGTGATTTTTGGTTATTGGGTTCCTAAGCTACTGTGTAAAATTTAGGTTTTTATGTTTTTATGTTTTTTAATGTTTTAAAAGGATTAGGGTTCATAAAAATTAGGGTTTAAGGTTTTAAAAGGATTAGAGTTCATTATATTAGTTTTAAAAGTTGAATTTTGGATTTTAGGACTCGGAAGTAGGGTCACAAGTGGTGTATTTTTAGGGTTTTAGAAATCAATTTGATAATTTCATGAAGTTTTATGAATTTAAACAATTAAATTAAAGTTTTTATAAGTAGAAAAGATGTTTTTAAGGCTTTTTGAATGAAATAGAACCTACTTTAAAATTTTAAAAGAAGCAAAATTTACATCTTAGTTTTGTTGAAAATATGTTCAATTAGAGTTTTAAGGTTTTTAAGAAAAAATTAACAATTTTAAGCCTTTTGGAAGATAAACCAACGAAATAAGGTTTCTTTTTTGGCTTTAGAAAAACTAAATTAAAGTTCAAAGGTTTTTAATTTTGATTTCATAGATTTGCTACTGTGCAAAAAAAACAATTAAAGAAAATTAATTAACACATACCTTCTTTTGATGATTTCTCCAAAAATAATTCTTCTTGGATGAACTAGCTCCAAAGACAAGCTTTTTTTTCCTTTGAATCCTCTAAATCGTGCTGCTGCTATTCCAGAAAAAAATTGAATTGAATTTCTTCTTTTGCTTCCTTGATTTGGTTTCAAATTTTCCAAACTACTCTTGGATTTTTGTCTCTGTTAAATTAATTTCCTTTGGTCCTTATTTATAGTGGTTTGAGGTTGTTTATTCCTAATTAGTTAAGGTAAGTAATATAAAAAAAAAAGAAACCAAAACCTAATTGGATTAGGTTTCGAAAAATTTACGTTGGAAAATTAGTGCTGCCGAAAAAAAACTACTGCGGAAAAACTGCACTGGCAAAAAAATCTGCTGCAGCAGCCGCGCGGAGCTGGCCCGTAAGCTATTTTGCAGGCAGGAAATTCCTGCGGGCGAAATAGAAATGCCCACGGGCCCGTGCGACAATTTTTTCGTCACCGATTTTTTTGGCTCCGATTTTTATTTTTATTTTTTGACTTTTATTTGTTTATTTCTATTTTTTATTAATAAAAATTAGATACTAAAGCAAAAATTATTTAATAAAAATTATTTTGGACCAATTAGACAATAAAAAAACATATTGGACCGGATTGGGTCCAAATTGAGGGTCTACAGCTACCACTTTGTTTCATGATATGATGCTCAAAGAGGTTGAGGTGTATTTTGATGATATGATGGTGAAGTCGGATACAAGGGACCAACACTTCCAGTACTTAGAGTTATTCTTTGAGAGAGCAGTAAAGTATAAGCTAAGGCTAAACCCAAAGAAGCGTGTATTTGGGGTTACTTCAGGCAAGCTATTGGGACACATGATTGGTCCAAATGGCATTGAGATTGACCCTGACAAGGTTAAGGCAATCAGGGATATGCCAACCCCTAAGACAGAGAGAGAAGTTTGGAGGTTCATTGGCAAGTTACAGTATGTTAGTAGGTTCATAGCAAAGCTCACTACAATTTGCGAACCTATCTTCAAGTTGCTTAAGAACTAGCCAGTACAGTGGAAACTAATGTGTAGTAGGCCGAAGGCTAATGGTGTAGTAGAAGTGACAACCAAGACAATTAAGCATATTCTATCTAAGATGACCAAGACATACAAGAATTGGTAAAAAATGCTTCCTTTTGCTTTATAGGGATACAAAACAAGTGTACGAATGCCGATTGGAATGATACCATTTTCCTTGATTTATGGGATAGAAATAGTGTTACCAATTGAGATAGAGATCAAGTCATTAAGAGTAGTCCTGGAAGCTGAACTGCCTGAGATGGAGTGGGTAGTAAGTAGATACACACAATTAACCTTATTAGAAGAGAGGAGGTTGAAAGCACTGTATCATCATTAGCTGTATCAAAGGAAGATAGCTTGGGCCTACAATATAAGGGTTAAGGTTAGAAAGTTCAGAGTCGATGACTTAGTGTTGAAGCAGTGTAAGCCTAATGTCCCTGATCCAAGAGGAAAATTTAGGCCTAGTTGGGAAGGACCATATTTTGTGAAACAAGTCATGAGCAAGGGTGCAGTCAAAATATCAGACATGGATAGGAACGAGTTTAGTGCGCCAGTGAACATGGACAGATTGAAGAGGTTTTATGTGCAAATAAAAAAAAGAGCTCGCCAGGTTGAAAACCCAAAACGATGGCCTAGGCAAAAGTTAAAGCAGTTTGCTAGTTTCGAAAATCCGAAATGGAGGACTAGGCAACAATTAGAGCTAAATGGGAAAAAATTGTCAATTAGAAAACCCGAAAGGACTGGTTGGTGATATGAGTGATCTTGTGTATGCTGGCTTTATGTTTGACTATTCCCTAATTTAATAAAATGGAGTTAATATTAACATTGTTCTATGTGCACTATTTAAGTATTTGACCAAAAATGGTAATATAAATAATACAATAGCGAAAGGTGATGACAATTTATAAAAGGAAAAGAAACATCTATTAATATTTTTATTACTATTTATCCTAACATTATTTGTTCTAAAACAATTAACAAATGTTAAATCTATGGTAGACAATAAGTGTAACGTGTAGGCCAAGTTTGCTTCAATTGATCCAAGAAGGCCTCAGTAAGTCGAGGCATCTCTAAATCAGAGGTAAACTCAGAACCTCGAGGCTCGGCTCCATACTAACGATTAAGATGATGAGGATCATAGCAGGTGCCTTCATGAAGTGCATCAAGGGGAACATACATCAAATATGTTCGAGTGGTGACATAAGTGATCATCCACCAAGGTACCAACCAACAGATATTAACTGCAGCTCGAGAGTGAATCTAGTCGATCCAATCGGTATATGAAGAAGCAGGATGGAGGAGTTTCCTGGCAGAATGATGTCATGGCGAATATCTAGAAAAACACATGGATCGAGTGTCGAGCAAGTAAAGGCGCTTTTGAAGCCAAAAATGTAAGCCCAAGAAAACAAAATTAAAAAAAAAATAATGCCTGTTAGGTTGAAAACCAACAAGGGTGAATCAAAAGTTAGGATGGTTCGCTAGTTCAGAAAACTCACAAGGGCGGTCTAGGGAAAAATTAGAACCAATAAAGAAAAGGTCCATTAATTTTAAAACCCACAAGGGAAACTTCGGCAAAAGTTAGGTCAGCTCGCTAATTATGAAAACCTACAAAGGTGGACAAGGCAAAAATTTGAGTAATAAAAATAAAAAGGGCTAAATTAAAAACCTGAAAGGGTGGTTTAGGTAATTACCTATAGCAGTAAGGGACTTTCGGCCAATCTCCTTGAATTGATCCAATCCAACTAGGGTCTCGGCCAAGATCACAGGTATCGGCGGCAAACCTCCTTCCATTTGGTCCATAATATCTAGTACTCATGGATCAATGTCACCATCGGGAGAAACAAGCAAGAACTGACCAAGCCAGCATAGACAAAGCATGCATCCCCATAACTTGGTGGGAGCAAAATGAGAAGTGCAAAAGTCAATCAAGGGACCAAATAGAACTTTCTCACTGCTTCTCAATTGTAAAACTTTAGACTTTGAGATTTGAAACAACATTTGCATCTTTTATTGAGATTTGGAAGTCAATATGGGCAATGCTATTGGTTGATTACTTGGATATCCAAGGATGGCCTTAAATTCTTCAATCATGGGACATGTCTTAAAGTCATTTATTTTCAATGTCCTAGAATTCACATCCCAAAAGGAAACCATGGCATGTAGAAAAGAATGGTCTAATTTAACATTGTGAAAGCACTTTAAAGTGTTAATTTGAGACCAAGATATTTGCTCCCACTGAATAGCTTTCATGGCTTTAAATAAACCTTTAATTTTCTTCAAATTGAGTACTATCATTATTGAAGTTTGAAAAATTTTGTTGAAATGGATTTTGATGCTGAAATAATGTTTCGAGATGAATTTCTTAGTTTCCATAGGGAATTGTGGAATGAAAGATGTTTTATATAAGAGATTGACTTGTCCACGGAGTTTGGCAAGGAAAGGATAATAATTTGGGCTGAAACGCGAAAGGAAAGGAAATTTAAGTTGAAATGATTTTGATTTGCCGCATTGCTTTTGGTTTTGCAAATCTATGATAATTTAGGATTCTGAATTATAAAAGAAAGGCCCTTTACATATACTGTAATAATAATGATGATAATAAATTATAATACAAAATAAAAAAAATTGAAAGTCAAAAGTTGTAGTAAAAGTAAAAATTATTATTATTATTACTATTATTACCATTATTATTATTATTATTATTACAATATTTTTTCAATTAAATGATGGACCACTAAGAAGGAGGAGGTGGACTTTGATAAAATAAAAACCTAAAAAAATATCGCCCGATGGAGGAGGAAGAATGTCACCCATATGGATTCCGCTTGGAGGAAAAGTACCTAAATTCCTATTTTCTTGAAATTTAGGCCTATAGCAGGTATCATCCGAAGGGATCTCATGGTCATCAGTTTGGGGCCCCCTAAATGATGAAGCACCAGGATCCCTCATTCCCTGGAACAGAAAGTCTCGAAAGTTTTGCTTCGATTGATTATACGATCTTTCAAGATGGGCAACTTGTTGGCGGCTAGCAGCTAACTCCACTTGTAGTTTCTTATTTTCCCTTCAAGAATTCATTGTGAGTCAAAAAAGGAAAGGCTAAGAACATACATAATCATGCATACATATGGCATAAATCATCATGGAATAAGATGACAAACTAGATAACTCGTATTAGCGCCTTAAGGATGAGATGGCATTTTCGGTTGGTAAGAAGGAACAAATGGAGGAGCAATGGAGGAAGGCCCAGTCTCGTGACCAGATAAGCCAGCAGCCTGCAATAATCATTAAAACATTCAGAATAAGTTGAAAAAGAAGCAATTGCAATGGCAAAATGGTAAACGTTTACTTGAGAGGTGCTAGCCCCGGGATAAGGGATGGACCCTCTTCCCTCTCCATCATACTCCTCTTCATCACTATCCTTGTCTTCCTTTAGAATTCCCAAAATTCCAACAGGATATTTGTCAAAGTTCAAGAGTCCTCCTCAAATAAACTAGATATATGATGCACCTGGATAAAGAAAGGTTTCAATATCATAACCATTCTAAGCTAACCACTGTGCATTTTTCGGCATTGATGTAATATTTAAATTATATATCAGGTAGTTCATTGGGATCCTCCATTGCTCGGGACCAAGGGACCAATCATACACCCTTTCCCCAAGAAACTAGCCACTAGACATAGGACCAGCAATGATTAGACAGGAGTGCTGGTAAGGTAGTGCAACATTCATAAAAGGAGTCCAGTTCGCCCGCTTTGTAGCATACCACCAAACCAAATCGACCTATAAGATGACTGAAGATAAGTAAACTTTTATATAGATTTTAAAGTATACTAATATTATTTTACCTGGTCCCAGGTTAAGCAACTCAAGTGATAGCATTGGGTGTGCACATGGTGAGAACCAGGAATTGCTGCGTGATCGGACAACCAAAAATTCAACCTAGGATACCTGACTCCTAAGATTATGCTCATATGCCCAAACCTGTATTAACAATGAAAATCAAATTCATATAAGTATATGAATGGAATTGACAATGGTAGGAGAGAGTACCTCGACAATCACCATGAACCCAATAAAAGACTTCTTATTCCTGCAAATCTTGTCTAGGCTATGATAGAGACAGGTAAGGCGAGCTTCACCCCAGCCATAACATGGTATCATACCTCATCTAATAACTCTGAATCGGCTCAAGTTTTATCTTGAAAGGTTCTTTTAGTGATTATTCCATACTGATTAACTGTTGAATTTCTTCATGTGTCAAGATATTGTTGGTAAGAGGGACCGGGAGGCCATAGTTCCAGATACCAGTTATGGCTACAAAATTGACTGGGCCAATGGTCATCTCTCCCAGTTATGGAACATATGAGTCATGTCCATCCACCGCTCGGACAATGCTTGAACTACACTCTAGTATATTGGACATTCCTTGGATGGTAATTGTAGAATAAAGCTTTCAAAACTGCACTCTTGGATGATCCGTTTCACCAAAGAAGGCACTACATCATACCATTGCCGAGCTTTATAAACACGCCCTCTACCCCAGAGAATGCAATGATCATGCTAACACCGAACAAGGTAAGCTAATACGAGGTAAGTTTATCATCTCACAAATACTACTATTTCAAAGTCTGAAATTACTCATTACTCTTTATTTTAATCTATTTATATATTTAATTTTTATTAATAGAACATTAGTTAATTTATCTTTGGCATTAAAATATTTCCTAATATTTCTTACAATTCATTAGTTAATATACTAAATTATAACTAAAAAATAATAAATAATCATAAATATTTATGCTGCTAAAATATTAAAATGCAGTGCTACCTCAGTTTTTTTTAATTAAAACTACGATGAAGTTGCATTCCAACTAGTAGATTGACTATTCCATTTTCTTGTTGTCGAATAAATTCTAGCAACTCAATATTAGATCGAGAACTAGATCATGAAACATGCCTTCTTTCCATTTGATTGCTAAACTCTCTATTCTCTTTGCTCAAACTAATATTTTTGCTATCACTTAAGCTCTCTGTGTAAGTATAACTGAATTTGTAATTGAATGAAAGTGTGTCAATGAAAAATAGAGGAGAACAAGCCTTTATATAGGCAAAAAAAATGAAGAAAAAGGACAAAAGGAAAAGGAGAAATAGTAATTCCCGTGAAAAAAAGGTGAATGTCACTATTAGTGAATAGTGAGCAAACAATGATTAACAATGTATCAATAGCATATTCAATTATTTAATTCAATTATTCAACTATTTCTGTGTATAAAAATATTTTTTCACTTTTAAAATATTTTTTCACGCAGAGGGCAAGAGGATATTGGTATGGTAAAAAAATAGCTAAATTTTTTGCAAATTTTTTATTAATATCCTACTAATTACAATTATCGTTTGCAGGCATGGATCCAAAACCCAAATCATGTTTTTGTCCAGAACTCATCCTGGGTCCAGAACCTTAATCATTTTTTAGTCCAAAAATCATCTCAGATCCAGAACCAAAATCATTTTTTAGTCTATAACTCACCTCGAGTCCAGAACCCAAATCATTTTTTGGTCCAGAACTTATTCCAAATCCAAAACCCAAATCATTTTCGAGTCCAAAACTCATCTCGAGTCCAAAACCAAAATCATTTTTTAGTCCAAAACTCATCCCTAGTCCATAATCAAAATCATTTTTAAGTCTAGAACTCATCCCAGGTCTAGAACCCAAATTATTTTTTAGTCCAAAACTCATTCCAGGTCTAGAACCCAAATCATTTTCGAGTCCAGAACTCATCCCAGGTCCAGAACCCAAATCATTTTCAAGTCCAGAGCTCATCCCAGGTCCAAAACCCAAATTATTTTTGAGTCCAAAACTCATCCCAAGTCTAGAACCTAAATCATTTTCGAGTCCAAAACTCATCCCAGGTCCAAAACCTAAATCATTTTCGAGTCCAGAACTCATCCTAGGTCCAGAACCCAAATTATTTTTTAATCCAAAACTCACCTCAGGTCCAGAACCTAAATCATTTTTTAGTCCAGAACTCAATCTAATTTTGGGCACAGGGTTAGTCTGACTCTAAACCCAATCAAAAATCATATTGCATTTCACTCTCTTTCACTATAGTCTCAAATTATTCAAGCAGGGGGCAAACTCTAGACCCTTATTTTTTTTACAAAGTCCAGTCTAATATTTTAAAATAAGTCCGAAATAATTTTTGTATTATTTATTATTTATTTTATTATTTATTATTTATCTTAATATTTATTTTAATAATACAATATTTATTTTTTATTATTTAAAATATAATGTTTATTTTTTAAAAAATAAAAATCAGACCAATCAATAGGCCTGCGGTGAATTGACCCCAGCACATAGCCTCGCTCATAGCTCACATGTCAATCCTCGCAGCAACGACCCGTAACTCGCCCCAGCGGCCAGTGCCCTCTTGCAGTAGGTCCAATTTCTCGCATCTCGCACCTTCGAGCAGTTTTTACCTAAGCCTTATTATGCTTGGTTATTTTTATTTTTCCTAAACAATTTTGATTTCTTTAAACAACCAGTATTAGGTTTTTATTTTTCGTATAAATAACACAATTAAAGGCAGAAAGAGGGACTTCTGGACTTTTGATTTTTGGGAGACTTTTATTTCGGCAGAGACTTGAGAATTTTAGGCTACAACTTCTGGGATTCTCTTGGACGGTAAGAAGAGAAGATCCAACTTACAAAATCAAGGTAACAAATTAGTGTTGTCTTGGTGATTGTTCTGCCAGAATTTCATTCAATAAATTGTGGAGGAACCAACAATCAAGGTACGCTCTAAATTAAATAAATATGACATGCTTTGATTGTTTCAAGTATTGAATATGTTCTTTCTTCATCTAAATTAATTCATAGTAGATTACGTATTTGAATTTTAATCCATCCAGTAGCCATTCACACAAGAATATGTATTATACAATCACATTAGTTTCATTTTTTCAAGCATCAAAAGCTCTAATCATATTCTCAAAAACCTTAGATCTCGTTTACTTGAACCCTATATTGTTTTCTTAAAACCATAAAACCCTAATTAATTTTATATTCCAAATCTTCACAGTAGCTTAATAATTTAAATAATAATAATGTTAATTCTAAAACCCTAAAACTTTAATTTTTAAACATAAAACCCTTTAAACCCTAATTTGGTTATTAAAATTCTAAAACCCTAAATTTATAAATTTATTATTTTATTTAATTTTAGATTTGATTATGTGATTGGTTATATATTTTATGAATGATTTAATTAAATTTTGATGGTTGATTTATTTAATTTATCATGGATGAATATTTTTTGATTATTATTTGTTTATTAAAATTGTAAGGGGCATGTTTCCATGATTGGGTACCTCATTAATTAATCTTTATGTAATTTAAATTATTTTAATATTTTGGAATAAATGTAAAGGATGCATTTCCACCTTTCAATGGGTGTCCTATTTAGTTTTGAATATCAAACGACGTAAGGACATGTTTCCATCATCGGATGGTTGTCCATTTATTTATTTTGTTTGAACATTGCTATGGTTTTTAATAAAGTATTTATTTATTCTTATCATTGCATGTATTATGGATAATGTGAGCGGGGATTTTTGCCCCCACTCCCGGTGAAATGGTTCTTGCGGCTTCGGCACTGTTTAGACTCGGGGCCTTAGAGAACATGGACCTAAGTCCAGAGAAAATGGAGTCAACACCCGAACAGGCCAAGAAAAAGAAAGGGGCAGATGACTCGATTCCTAAGGAATCCCCAATCCTCTAATGGTTTTGGAAAGTTGGGTACATGTGGGGAAGGTGAGAAATGGCCCAGCACCCCCACAATGCCCGATTCATTGGAACCGGCCTCCTTTGCAGGTCTTAATATTATAAAATTCTTTAGAACAACAATATTATCCATATTACATGCAACAATTGAAATAAAGCATCATTATATTAAAATCAAAGCAATGTCCAAACAAAGTAAATAAATGGAAAACCATGCAAGGATGGAAACATGTCCTTACATCGTTCATGTCTAAACTAAATAGGACACCCACCAAAAGGTGGAAACATGTCCTTTACATCGGTCCAAAATATAAAAATGATTTAAATTACATAAAATTTAACTAATGAGGTACCCACAAAGTGGAAACATACCTCTTACAATTTTAATATCAAAACAAATAAATAATAATCATAACAATAAAGAAAATATCCATCCATGATAAATTAAATAAATCAAGTATTGAAATTAAATAAATCAACCATCAAAAAATATAATAAACAATATAATCAAATCTAAAATTAAATAAAGCAATAAATATATAAATTTAGGGTTTTAAAGAATTATCAATTGAATTTAGGGTTTCGAAACTTAGGGCTTTAGAAAATAAAGTTTTATAATTAGGGTTTTGGAATTAGGGTTTTGGATAGTTAGGGTTTTTTAATCTAGGGTTTTGGAAACTAGGGTTTTGGAATTAGGATTTATAAAACTAGGGTTTTGGAATTAGGGTTTTGGATAGTTAGGGTTTTTGAAACTAGGGTTTTTTTTATTTAACTTACTGCCTAAAAAAACATAATTTTTGATTTGGAGAAATAAATTAAGGTTTTGGAAAAATAATCAATATTTTGGAGTTAATAATGAAATGGTTTAGGCTTTTGGATAAAAATAGTTTGGGGTTTTGAGTTTTAATAAAATAACCTACGGTTTTTGAAGTTAAAGTAAACAAAATAATTCTAACAGTTAATTTAAATCCTCAAGGCTACTAGATAGTTATATGTTTTTTATGAAACATGCAAGTGGGGTTACGAATATCAACTGATCCATGTGTTAATTAAAGCAAACGATTAAAGTTATTCAAACAATAATCAATTTACTACATGTTTAAATATCAAGGTACTGCATGTTTCAAAGATAAAGTTACTGCATGCATGTTTTTGTTAATCAAAGAAATAAAGCTACTGTGATCATGAGTAATTTATGATTAAAGATCAAACCTCCGTTCGTTGGTTCCTCCAAATTGATTTCTGGATGAACAATGTGAAGACAATATGTAATCTACCTTCCTCTTTGGTTGTCTTGATACTTCTATTTGTGGTTTCCTTCGTTCTCCAAAAAGCTGTTGCTGTTCTTCTCTCTTTGTTGCTATCTCTTCTAATTTGTGGTTTAATCCTTTGTTAATCTCAATTGCCGACCCTTGTTCCTGTTAATTTTCCTTTGTTAATGTTTCCTCTCTTTGAATTTTGAAATGTTAATATTTATAGCCAATCCTCACTCATAATCCTTAACCTAATATTAATCAGTCCCTAAAATGAAATCTAGTTGAATTAGGAAAGTTATTGAACTCATGTCGACCTGGTTACCATCGACATGAGGCATGCTCATGTCGACCTTGGGCTGCCAAGGTCGACATGAAGCATGCTCAAGTCAACCTAGCCTGCCCATGTCGACATGAGTCCAGCCTAATGTCAATTTGGGCTGCCAGATCGACATGAGGCATGCTCATGTCTCCTTGGCCAACCTAATTCGAATTAATATTGCCTTTTTTAACTCATAGACTGAAAGGTTTAGTTTAGGCCGATTCAACTTGATTATAGGGTTTTACAATTGAATTTATGCGTCATAAATCCGAACTGACTTCTTTAAAAATTATAAATTAGGTTTAAATATTTTAAAGTCAGATCAAATTTATTTTGATATACTTTAATTAGGACCATATCAAGTTGGAGTCAAAATTAAGGGTCTACAGTTTGCTCCCTGCTTGAGCGATCTGAGACTTTCAGTAGAATAGAGTGAAAACCAATATGACTTTGAGCAGATGAGAATGGATACTTGGATTTGATGTGGGTACTCAACATGAAACTAGATTTTGATGCTCGATCCTAAACTGGATTTGGATACTCGATCCTAAGCTGGACTTGAATACTCGATCCTAACTGGACCTGGATACTCAATCATAACTGGATTTGGATACTTGATCCTAAATTGGATTTGGATGCTCGATCCTAAACTAGATTTTGATACTCGATCCTAAACTGGATTTAGATGCTCGATCCTAAACTGAATTTGGATACTCGATCCTAAACTAGATTTGGATACTCGATCCTAAATTAGATTTGGATGCCCGATCCTAAACTGGATTTGGATACTCAATCCTAAACTAGATTTGGATACTCGATCCTAACTGGATTTGGATACTCGATCCTAGAGTCGACTTGGATATTCGATCCTAAACTGGATTTGGATAATCAATCCTAAACTGGATTTGGATACTCAATCCTAACTGGATTTGGATACTGGATCCTAAACTGGATTTGGATACTTGATCCTAAACTATATTTGGATGCTTGATCCTAAAGTGGACTTGGATAATCGATCCTAATTGGATTTGGATACTTGATCCTAAACTAGATTTGGATACTCAATCCTAAATTGAATTTGGATACTCGATCCTTACTGAATTTGGATATTTGGTTACTCGATCCTAAACTAGATTTGGATATATTTTGTATACGCATAAACTCAAAAATTAAAATGGAGAAACTTTGCCCCCTGTGTAGGATCAAACCAATAATTTTTCTCATGCAGGCTCTGATTGATGTTTGTATTTTGTCTTGTTCTTTGCATAAGCATGCATCTCTTCTTTCTTTTGTGAAATGTCTAGAGCTTCCTCTAGCAATGGTTCTTCCATGGCCCCTGATTCAATATCTTCTTTATGATTGCTTCATATAGTGTCTGTTGTTCATTTTAACAAAGAAAAATGCAGTGTGATATGATCATGCATGCATGATATGCATGAGTAATACTTACAATGGTTCCATCGACTCACAGACTGAGATGATCAACTGAAGCATTCTCATTACCTCCTTCCAGATGCCCATTCAGGTCTTGCTTTGGAATGACAAAATGCTTCACATTTATGGTTTTTATCTTCAAGATGTTGAAAATATGAGTGATGGATACCCCAAGCTGCAGAGTCAGGGATACATCCATTTCAAACTATGTCAGTTGGTAGCTTCTTCATTACCTTGCCAATAATCATTTTCTTTGCCCAATGTGTCCTTCGAGTTTCAACATACTCCCCTTAACTTGATTTTTTTTAATTTTGAATTTTGATTTTGAAATCAAATGTTGGCTTTGCCAAATTAATGTCAATGTACCTCAGGACTTGATTTTTCCAAATTAACATATCTATAACTTGACAACCCTCGTTACTGTACTAAACTCGGGAATTATTTCTATTTATGCAAGAATTGTTGCACTTTAGATAGGCACATACACATTACTTGGCCAAAGGTCTCATTGAGTTTGAATATTGTCTGTCTCATATGCATGCTTATTCAAACTATCTCCACTAATAGACTCTACCTACCAAGATAGATCAATAGGTCTTTGATAGGCTTGAAATGGGGTCTATAAGGGACATGGGTTAAATGAAGGCCATTTGTAAGTTGGAGTCGATGTAAACCTTCACACTACAAATTTCTTATTTGAACTTTAGGCAGCTGGGAGCAATCTTGCTATACTCTAAATTCTTTCTATCTTCTTGATAGTAATCTATATCTTGATTAGGACAGTTATTGCCCTTGCAAAAAGTTTGGTACCCAAATTCGCTTCTTTTATTCTTCTCCCTTTTATTTCTTTTTATTTTTCTTAATCTTCCCTTTCTTTGAGCATTTTATCATTTTGTCCTTCTTCCTTATAGGACTGTCAAGTACAAAATTTTCAAGAACTAGATGGCCTTTTCTTTTTCTCTGATTTTGATTGAATCATTGGTTGGATTGGACCAATTCAAGTCAAACTGTCCTTATAAACCAAATGGAAGACTTTTGCTGCTTTAGGTAAAAGAGAACTCAGTTGACTTTCTGAACTGCCTTTTTAGGTTTTATTTTTCTTCTTTTTTTTCTTGTTGTTTTTTTTGTTTTCTTTTTCTTTTTCTTTTTTTCTTCTTTTTTCCTTTCTTTTCTTTTCTTTTGTCCTTTTGTCCTTTTTTTTCTTATTTTTTCTCTTCTCTTTTTTTTGTTTGGTTCTAGCTCTAAAAGAGTTGTCTTGTTTGTACTAACTTGGGCTTCCAATAATGGATGAGTGAAATGACATAAATCTTCTTTAACAGGGATAAATTATTTGTTACTCTGATGTTGTCTTGATATATTGGAGATATTAAGAAAACTTCAACTACCCTTATGGTCTTGAGAACTTTAACTACCCTTATGGTCTTGAGAACTTCAACTATCTTCACGGGTTTGAGAACTTCAACTATCTTCATGGTATTCATTTCTTTCTTTGATCTTCTTGCCTCTTCATCTTAGTGATCATAAGACTTGTCAAAAGTATCACAACAACCCAGGGTAGGTTGTTGGCTTATATGTCAATGAAAAGAAAGCTAAAAATTTTATGAAGGCTCAAAAGGACAACTAGGGATTGATTAATAGGGTGGATACTAGTTGTTGGCTAACTAAACAACGCCTAGATCATTTCCCTCTTAAATAAGCAGAGTTCAATTTCGCCTTGAAAGTTTGTCAAAGCATGTTCTAAGACTGACTAGGACCTAGACAAAGGTAATTATGTAGGAGCCCTCTCTAAGTAAGTATACACAACTCAATGCTATATTGCAATTCCCTCACCTAGTAAAGTCATTCGAGTCATGATGCATAAATATATTAATTCATGAATCATCAAGCTAGATTCCTCATTGGTTGAGAGCTGAAATGAAGAAAGACCAACAAAATTTTTGACAAAAGTAACTTATTCAAACAAATTTAAATTTGAAAAACAAGATTGTTCCAAATAATATTAAAGAAAGTAAAATTAAAAAGCAACATTCAAGCTAAGGAAAGCTTGTTGAGTTTAAGCTTCTTTTCCTTTCACATCTTCAATATTTCCATCTTGAAAGGATGATAAAACAAAATCTTCTTCTAATCCTTTTCCTACCATGAAGGTTACTGGTGGTGGCACTCTTCCAAATTTAGGCAAAGGGTTTTTCTTGGTATTGGGCTTATCTGGCTTGGGTAGCTTACCACTATCAATCAAATCTTAGATCTCATACCTTAGACGAGCACATTTATCTATTTCATGCCCTTGCATTTGATGAAATTGACAGAAGTCCTCGGCATTGAAGTTTGGCAGCAGTGGATTATGTAGAGGTCAAGGAGCTCACGGTTGTAACAACCCTTTCTTTTGCAGCTTGCTAAAAACCCAAGATAGAGGCTTCCCCAATTCTGAGAATTGTCTTTTATTTCCTTGACCAGTCACATTAACATCAACTTCTTTTTGATGCTTTGATTGCTAGGCTGATAATTCCCTTTCTCATTCCTTCTTATTGAAAAACGGTTCTTCTCCCTTTCCCATTCTTCAATTTGCAGACCATCTTGGAGAAGATCTTTGAAATCACGGATGAGTGTATGAGACATCTTTTCACGAAGACTAGGCAACATACCTCTCCCAATCATCCTTATTTGATCAGATTCGTCGAGCCTCTTCTTGAGCAAAGTGGCCTTATTTCTCCATCTTTTCACATAGTCCAAAAATTTCTCATTTGGACATTGTCTAATTGACTCAACTTCCATTAAGGTAACTTCCATTTCAACATTATATCCATATTGTTGGATGAAGGCCTTCTATAGCAGATCCCAACTCTTGTGTTCCATCATCTAAGGTATTGAACCAATTTTGGATAACAGGATCCAATGAGAGCATAAAGTACCTTAGAGTTTGAGCCTTAGTAGCTTCGAGGTGAGGATTTTCGCTTCCATCAAACTTTGCAAAGGATGGCATCTTGAATTTGTATGGCACTTCTTCATCTAGCTCAAATAATTTGTCAACTTCGGACATTTTTTCGATTTTCAGCTTCTTCTCAAATTTCTTTTCTAAATTCGTAATCATCTTTTCAACATCAGAAGTCTCGTTTTTCTCCATAGCTAATCTTTCAACAATCTTCGGTTCTTTCTTCTTATCTTGAGGAACTTGGAAATATTGAGCCCAATCATCATCATCATCAATGATCACCTTATCATCATCAAAAACCACTTCACTAACTTTAGTCTTCCCATTGTCTTTCTTAGTGCTATAGATGCTTCGACATTATTTTCTAAAATTGCAGCTAGTTGGTTCTTCACGTCTCAGCTAGGGCCTCTTTTATTTCTTCCATCTTGGCATTGAGGGTGTCATCCACCATTCTTTGAATTTGTTCAAGCTCCATTTCTTTTGGTGAGCAAGTGATCGAGTTGCTACTAGATTCTTCGTCTTCGATGTAGGTCGGATTGTCATAAGCTTTTGAACTGTCATAATCCAGGGCTGCGAGCCAGAGAGGATTAATGACATGAAATGCAAATGTATGTATGCATGTATGCACAAACAACTAACAAGGACAAATAGGATGTTCCATCCAACCTTATAAAATCCACACACGAATGGTGAGTCTCTTTTCCTAGGTATATGGTTAACAAAATAGCAACATGGGGTATCTTGTTTTCGAATATTTCCCTCGGACATTTCAACTAATAGTTATATTTTCGAAAATGAAAATCAGTTCATGATAATTCCTATTAATTAGGTTTTAATCCATTCAACCAACTAAAGTAGCTTTTATGCTCTATTGGATTAAAACTAAATTAAGAGGTTTATTATAAATAGATTTCTCACTTGAAAAAATAACTAATGATTCATGCCAAAGACAAGCCCATGATTAATTATTCTTAGTATAAACTAGGCTCACAATTGATTTTTGGTATTTCCTAATTGACCTAAATAATTTGCAAGCTCTTTGTAAGAAAAGGTTGGATGAAAATAATTTTGTTTCTAAGCCCATTGTAAAAAGATTTTAGAAAAAATGGATTTTGGGCTTAGTATTTGGGTTATGAGCAAAAGAATTTTTTATTTGTTTTTAGAAAAGTTTTATGTCCAAAGACCATCTTGAAAAGTTCTGAAAATAGCTTTGGCCTTTTAGATTTTAAGGAAAAAATTATTTTGAGCTCACAATGTATTTAGGTCAAATTAGAAAAAGAATAAACCAAATAAGCTATGATTTAAGCCAAGATAAATTAACCATAGTCAAACAACCAGCATTTAGGGTAAAAACCTAAGGAAAGTAACTAGGCCAATTACATGAGCTTTAGTCTTTGGGTTAAAAGGCTTAGGTTCCCATAGCAAGTATATACCAAATGGTAAGAGGCTATGAGTGGTTATGCATGTTCGATCTCCATACCTTGAGTGAAAGTATGGTATCCCTTACATAACACAACACAAGCGTCCTAACTCACGCAAACTATGTAATCTAATATGATGCAATGGATAATATCATTATAAGAAAGAATAGAATAATATAAAGACCAATGAAATAAACTTCTCTTATCCCTAGTGGAGTCACCACTATGAGCGGGGATTTTTGCCCCCACTCTCGGTGTAATAGTTCTTGCAACTTCGGCACTGTTTAGGCTCGGAGTCTTAGAGAACACAGACCTAAGTCCGGAGAAAATGGAGTCGCCACCCGGACGGGCTGGGAAAAAGAAATGGGTGGATGACTCGATTCCTAAGGAATTCCCAACCCTCTAATGGGTTCGAAAAGTTGGGTACATGTGGGGAAGGTGAGAAATAGCCCAGAACCCCCACAATGCCCGGTTCATTGGAACCGGCCTCCTTTGCAGGTCTTAATATTATAAAATTCTTTAGCATAAGAATATTATCATATTACATGCAACAATTGAAATAAAGCAACATTATATTAAAATCAATGCAATGTCCAAACAAAGTAAATAAATGGACACCCATCCGAGGATGGAAACATGTCATTGCATCGTTCATGTCTAAACTAAATAGGACACCCACCAAATGGTGGAACATGTCCTTTACATTGGTCCAAAATATAAAAGCAATTTAAATTACATAAAATTTAACTAATGAGGTACCCACAAAGTGGAAACATACCTCTTATAATTTTAATACTAAAACAAATAAATAATAATCATAATAATAAAGAAAATATCCATCCATGATAAATTAAATAAATCAAGTATAGAAATTAAATAAATCAACCATCAAAAAATATAATAAACTATATAATCAAATCTAAAATTAAATAAAGCAATGAATATATAAATTTAAGGTTTTGAAGAATTATCAATTGAATTTAGGGTTTTGGAACTTAGGGTTTTAGAAACTAAAGTTTTATAATTAGGGTTTTGGATAGTTAGGGTTTTTGAAACTAGGGTTTTGGAAACTAGGGTTTTGGAATTAGGGTTTTGGAATTTGGGTTTTGGATTGTTAGGGTTTTTGAAACCAGCTTTTTTGGATTTAACTTACTGCATAAAAAAAACATAATTTTGGATTTGGATAAATAAATTAAGGTTTTGGAAAAATAATCAATATTTTGGAGTTTAATAATGAAATGGTTTAGGCTTTTGGATAAAAATAGTTTGGGGTTTTGAATTTTAATAAAATAACCTATGGTTCTTGAAGTTAAAGTAAACAAAATAATTCTAACAATTAATTTAAATCCTCAAGGCTACTTGATAGTTATATGTTTTTTATGAAACATGCAAGTGAGGTTACGAATATCAACTGATCCATGTGTTAATTAAAGCAAACAATTAAAGGTATTAAAACAAAAATCAATTTACTGCATGTTTAAAGATCAAGGTACTACATGTTTCAAAGATAAAGTTACTGCATGCATGTTTTTATTAATCAAAGAAATGAAGCTACTGTGATCATGAGTAATTTATGATTAAATATCAAACCTCCGTTCGTTGGCTCCTCCAAATTGATTTTTGGATGAATAATGTGAAGATAGTATGTAATCTACCTTTTTCTTTGGTTGTCTTGATATTTCAATTTGTGGTTTCCTTCATTCTCCAAAATGCTGCTGTTTTTCTTCTCTCTTTGCTGCCATCTCTTATGCTTTGTAGTTTAATCCTCTGTTAATCTCAGTTGCTGACCCTTGTTCCTGTTAATTCTCCCTTGTTAATGTTTCCTCTCTTTGAATTTGAAACATTAATATTTATAGCCAAACCTCACTCAGAATCCTTAACCTAATATTAATCAGTCCCTAAAATGAATTCTAGTTGAATTAGGAAAGTTATTAAACTCATGTCGACCTGGTTGCCCTAGGTCGACATGAGACCAACCTCATGTCGACCTTGGGCTGCCCAGGTCGATATGAGGCATGCTCATGTTGATCTTGGGCTACCAAGGTCGACATGAGGCATGCTCATGTCGACCTAGCCTGCCAAGGTCGACATGAAGCATGCTCATGTCGACCTAGCCTACCCAGGTCGACATGAGTCCAACCTCATGTCAATTTGGGCTGCCAGATCAACACGAGGCATGCTCACGTCTCCCTAGCCGGCCTAATTCGAATTAGTATTGCCTTTTTTAACTCATGGACTGAAAGGTTTCATTTGGGCCGATTCAACTTGATTTTAGGGTTTTACAATTGAATTTATGCATCTTAAATCTGAACCGACTTCTTTAAAAATTATAAATTAGGTTTAAATATTATAAAGTCTGATCAAATTTATTTTGATATCCTTTAATTAGGACCATATCAAATTGGGGTCAAAATTAAGGGTCTACAGATAATATCATTATATTTAAAAATTTTATAATATTAAGACCTGAAAAGGAGGTTGGTTCTAATGAACTAGGCACTGTAGGGGTACTGGGCCATTTCTCACCTTCCCCATGTGTACCCAACTTTTTGAACCCAATAGGGGGTTAGGGATTCCTTAGGAATTGAGTCATCCACCCCTTTCTTTTTCCCGGCCCGTCCGGGTGGTGATTCCATTTTCTCCGGGCTAAGGTCCATGTTCTCTAAGGCCCCGAGCCTAATAGTACCAAAGTCACAAGAACCATTCCACGTGGGAGTAGGGGCAAAAATCCCCACACACAGGTATCTGACCTAGATCCCTGATTTACATTGAGATTATGGAGGAGTTTACAGGATGCTTTAGGCCCTCGGTTACATTTTAACACTGCTTTCCATCCTTAGACAGATGGGCAGTCAAAGAGAGTGATACAGATTTTAGAGGATATGTTGAGGAGTTGTATCATTGATTTCATTGGGAGCTAGGACAAATTCTTACCCTTGATTGAGTTTTCTTATAACAACAGTCATCAGTCCGGTATTAGGATGGCACCTTATGAGGCATTGTATGGTAGGAGGTGCAAGATACCTCTATGTTAGGATGTGGTTAGAGAAGTTAAGTTGTTCGGTCCCGATTTGATTAAGGAAACATAAGAGAAAGTGAAGGTGATTTGGAGTTATCTAAAAGCAGCCTCAGACCGACAGAAATCTTATTCAGATTTAAAAAGAAGAGACATAGAGTTTAGTGTGGGAGATAAAGTGTTTTTGAAGGTGTCTCCTTGGAAGAAAATTTTGAGATTTGGTTGCAAAGGAAAGTTGAGTCCTCATTTAATAGGACCATATGAGGTACTGGAGAGAGTTGGTCCAATGGCCTATAGACTGGCTTTGCCTCCTGAGTTGGATCAAATTCATAATGTCTTCCATGTCTCTATGCTTCAGAGGTACAGGTCAGACCCATCTCACATCTTGTCAGTAGAGTCAATTAAGGTGAGTCCAGATCTTACTTATGAGGAAGAACCAATGGCGATCTTGGCATGGGAAGCAAAAGATTTAAGGAACAAGAAGGTGCCACTTGTGAAAGTTCTTTGGATGAATCATGCCATTAAGGAGGCAACATGGGAGAGTGAACAGATGATGTGGAGTCAGTATCCTCAGTTCTTCCAGACTTGAGAGCAGGTAATTTCGAGGATAAAATTTATTTTTAGAAGGAGAGAATTGTAATATCCCAAAATTTTGAAAATTTTAATTTTTGGAAAATAAATAAATGATTAAAAAATATTTAAGTGAAAAAGTAAAATGTGTATATGATATATATATGTAGATATACATAACATATACAAGTCAATATTTTAAATTGGTCAAAGTTTATTTTAAATTATTGAAAAGTAAATTGTATAGTTAGTGGAAGATGATTTTTGATGTTAATTAAGTAATAATATATTTTACTTGGTGGATAATTAATGTGGAAAATTATATGGTTAAAAATGTAGTAGTTGGATAGAGATGAGTATGGATCATCATCTTCTTCTTCTTCTTTCTCCATTGAAGGCTGATTTTCTCCATTAGAGGGAAGATGGATTTATCTCTTCCAAGCTCAAGTAATTGAAGGATTACAAGTATACAAGTTGGAGTTTTGGGGAATTTCCTCCATATTTGGTAAGTTTCTAACTTGTTTCTTTGATTTTCTATGAAAGTTTGTAAATGTGTGAATTGGATGTTTGGTGTAGTATGTTTTAATGGTTGGTATTGGTATGTATGAAGTTGTTTTGAGCGGTTAACTATGATTTTAGGGTTGGATTGAAGAAATGGTTAAGTTTGGTGAAGAGAGTAAGATTTTTGGGTTATGTAACTTTTGAGTTGTGAAATCATAGTTTTAAATTGTGTATTTTGCTTTTAATTGAGTTGTTTTGATGTATATACAAGTATTTTTATTGTAAAATGATGGATTTGGTTGAGCTTGAATAGAGTTGGAAAGGGAAAAGAAAGATAACTTTGGATGTGACAAATATGTGTTGATATCAGGAATTTGGATTGACACGCCCGGTGACACGACCATGTCTTTAAGCATGTCGATGGTTCTATTTTCAGTATTAGTAACACGTGAAGTGACACTCCCATGTCACTGAGCGTATCACGGCTTCTGTAATGTTATAGTATTAACACGTGTAGTGACACGCCCATGTCACTAAGCGTGGCACAACTACTATGATGTAGGAGTTTTAGCACGGGCAGGGACATGCCTATGTCTCTGGATGTGTCTTATCTACTGTAATATAGAGCTAAGGACATGGTCATTCACATGCCCATGTCACTGAGCGTGTCAAAGCTTCTATGTTGTGGGTTTAGGGCACGGTCATTGACACGCCCGTGTTGTTGAGAATGTCATTTGTAGATTTTGCCCTAGATAGTTCTTTTCCTTATTTTCCTTTGTGTTGCTTATTCGTGTGTTGAGAGGTTATGTATATGCCTTTAAGTGCATTACTAAGTGATTATTTATAATCACATTTGGTTTAGGCTTTGAGGAGACTTGAGTTGCCCAATCCAAATGTTGAAGGATAT
This sequence comes from Garcia nutans, assembly GCA_947685225.1. Classification (NCBI taxonomy): domain Eukaryota; kingdom Viridiplantae; phylum Streptophyta; class Magnoliopsida; order Malpighiales; family Euphorbiaceae; genus Garcia; species Garcia nutans. The sequence goes on from CANTUV010000024.1 coordinate 26,195,018, forward strand.
CTTGGAAGAGAAGGTTGAAAGTGGTGTTTGAGCTTGTTTTGTTGCTTTTCGAGGTAAGTACAAACTTTGAATAATTGATTATATTTGCATGATATTTGGACATAACACAATTTGGTTGGAAAATGTTAAGTTACCTACTACATTATTTATGCATGAGTAATATGCTATGACTTGACTTGTGTATTGTCATAAATACATTATATGTAATGTGAAAAGCCATTATTAATGGCTAAATTGAATGAAATGTGAACTATGTGCAAAATATGAAAATGACACAAAACGTTTTGGTAATGTGTTTTGTTGGGTATACATTGAAGATATTATGTAAAGCCATTGGTAATGGCTAGTTTGTATAAAATGTGATACATTATGATTATATAATGATGTTGATATAAATTAGATAAATGAGGTAATGTGCCCAGCTTGATCATGAGAAAATGAGAAAAAGATTGATAATGGAAATATGAAATAATTGTGTGCCTAGTATGTTATTCAATTTTCATTGTTCTATTTTTGGCGGCATGCCTATGATACAGCAACCCCTTGAAGCTGGGTTGAGCTTGGCCCTTGAAGCCTAGTTACATAGGAGGTTATTCTCATTGTGATATGATCTATCTTCGGGCCTAGATTTTAAGCAATTACTTGATTTGCCTTTGGGACTAGACACATGGTGTCAACTTGGACAAAAATAGTAACTCTGAGATTTGAATAGCATATTTGATCCTTTGGGCCCATGCTTGTGTTTGTATTTATGTGAATTATGAATTGTGGAACAATTGAGAAATATGTTAAGATAAAGTGATGTGAGATATAATATCCATATGCATTGTGCATTGGCATTGCATTTGAACTTTATTGTTATCAAATTTTGTATTACTAGGCTTTTGGCTTAGTGCGATTGTGATTCATCGTGTAGGTGATAGGGTACATCCGGTTGAGCCAGAGAGTTTGTCTAGACTAAGCCGGGTCTAGACTTGAGATCTTGAGTGTAGAGTTGATTGTTGGACATCAAGATCAGAGACAAACTGCCAACATGTACATATTTTATATTTTTGTACATTTTGACTTCATGTATTTTATATTATATTTTGATGTATATATATATTGCAAACTATCAAGAATGTTTTGGATAAAAATTTTGTAAAGAAGGTATGTACGTGTTTTAGCAAGTAATATTTATTTATTATTTAAATTATATCAGTTAAATGAATTAAGTTTATACAGATTTGAAAAGCAAGGTTTTTATTAAAATGGGTTATGGCATTCTTGTAATGTATATTCATATATTACATATGTTGGGTGTATGTATTATATGCATACAGGGTATAAGGGTGTTACAAAAGAACCTAGCCATTAACGAACAATAAAAGATAGCAATCGAGAAGGCAATATTCATTGTCATCATATTGTCTTGTTCAACCAACACTATGAGCTTTGGTGGAGCCAACAAATAGAGGTTTGATCCTTGTATTTAATTTATAATGGTTGCTTTTATTATCTTGTTTAGTGATTTACTGTTATTTAAATTTACAATACCAGTTTGTGTTCTTTCAATCTCTTTTATCATGCAGCATGATCATCTCATCTAGTAGCAGTTTATAAATCAACATGTCTCATGTAATATTTATTTGAGTTAACACCTAGTATCCCCCAAGTTTATAAACATAAATAACAGTAATCAAACCTTAATCATCAAACCCTAGTTGCATGATTTAAATGTTCAAAAATCATATTTTTAATACAAAAAAACCCTAATCGCATATTTTGTAACTAAAGCCCTAATATCACATGATTAATCCCCCAATTTGTAAACCCTAATTTCCAAACCCCAATCTACATAACCCTAAACACTAATTTCCAAAAATCCTAAATATCTAACCCTAATTCATGAAACCCTAATCTCAAAACCTCAATCTGTAAAACCTTAATCATAAATACAAAACCTTAATCCCAAATACTTATTTTTGTTTCCAAAACCCTAACACCATGTTTTTAACCCCCCCCCCCTGCAAATCCAAATTTAGTATATGAACCCTATTCTTGTATATTTGATCCTAAAACCCTAGTTCTAATTATTTAATTTATTATATACATGTGATGGATGGTTTATTTTATTTGTTTTATAATGGATGACTTGTTTTTAATTATTGTGAATTTTTTAATGGTCTAATTTATTTAATATTGATTATTTTTATTTTAAAAATGTAAGAGGTATGTTTTTACTTTGTGGGTACCTCATTTAGTTAAGTTCAATGTAATTTAATTTATTTTAAGTATTTGGATTAATGTAAAAGATATGTTTCCACCAAACGATGGGTGTCCTATTTTATTTAGTTTTGGACATTTGACAATTGTTGTAAGGGCATGTTTCCATCTTGTATGTGTGCCTATTTTTACTTTTTTGGACTTTTTTTGATTTTAATACAATGAATATTTATTTATTTTAAATTGCATGTATTATGGATGATATTTTAATAAGTTAAAGAGTTTAATAATGTTTAGACCTGAAAAGGAGGCTGGTTCCAACGAACCAGACATTATGGGGGTGTTGGGTCATTCTTACTTTCCCTATACGTACCCAACTTTTCAAACCTAATAGGGGGTTGGGAATTCCTTAGGAATTGAGTCATCCACCCTTTCCATTTTCTTGGCCCATCTTGATGGAGACTCCATTTTCTCTAGGTTTAGGCTCGTGTTCTCTAAGGTCCTAAGCCTAACAATACCAAAGTCGCAAGAATCATTCCACATGGGAGTGGGGGAAAAATCCCCACTCACAGTGGCGACTCCACTAGAGATAAGAGAAGTTGATTCCTTTGGTCTTTATATTATTTTTTCTTTCTTATTATGGTATTGTCCATTGTATGATTTAGATTGCATTGTATGTGTGAGTTAGGACTCCCGTATATCCCGTGTTGTGTTATGTAAGGGATACCATACTTTCACTCAAGGTATGGAGATCAAGCATGGCATAACCACTCATAGCCTTGTACCTTTTGGTATATACTTGCTATGAGAGCCTAAACGTTTTCAACCCAAAGACTAAAGCTCATGTAATTGGCCTAGTTACTTTCCTTAGGTTTTTACCCAAATGCTTGTTGTTCGACTATGATTAATATGTCTTGGTTTGAACCATGGTTTATTTGGTTTGTTCTTTTTCTAATATGACCTAATTATTTTTTAAGCTTAATACTTGAGACTAAAACATGAGATCCATGATTTGATTGACAGTGAAAAGTTGCCAGAGCCTGATAAACAATACTAAGAGAAATCTTCTGCATAAATTTGGAAGAGTACCTCTACCAGAAACTTTTATGATATGAGGAAGATTGAATGAGAATTTTGTCTTGTCATCTTTTCAATACATGGGTGGAGAAACTAAAAGGGAGGAGAGTTTATTTACTGAGTCTAAACCTGCTGCAGATGATGAGACAATAACTATTCATGATGATGAATTAGAGACTAAGGAAGGAGGTTGGACCTCTAAATTTAATGTAGAAGATAAATAGAGTGATAAGGTCCTCACCCCTGCCATGACTAAGAAGATGAAGCATTTTTTAGCTCCACCTCAACAAACTTCTCTTAGCTTGTTTTGTTTTTATTTCATTTTTCTTTCCTTGATGTTTTCTAGAACAATTATGTTTTTCAAATTAAGATTGTTTGAATAAATTACTTTCATTTAATTTTTGATGGCCTTTGTTCATTTTGGTGCTCAACCAATGATGAATCTAGCTTGATGTTCATAAATTAGTATATCTATGCATCATGATTTGAATGACTTTATTAGGTGAGAGAATTGTTCTATGGCAATGAGTTGTGCATGCTTACTTAGAGAGGGATTCTGTATAATTATGAGTGTCTAGGTCCTAGTCAATCTTAGAACATGCTTTGATGAACTTTTGAGTTGAAATTGAACTTTTCTTATTTATGTGAGAGATTATCTAGGCATTTCTTGGTCAGCCAACAACTAGTATCTACCCTATTAACACTAATCTCTTGTTGTCCCTTTGAGCCTTCTTGAGATTTTAGCTTTCTTTTCATTAGCTTACAAACCCCAAAAACCTACCCTGAGCTATTGTAATACTTATCATAAATATGATGATCACTAAGGGGAAGAGGGAATAAGATCAAAGAAAGGAATGCATAGTCAAGACCATAAGGATAGTTGAAGTTCTCAAGACCATAAGGATAATTGAAGTTCACCTGACACTAGACCTAATATCTCCAATTTATTAAGATGACATCAGGGCAACAAATGATTTATCCTTGTTGAAGCAAACTTAGTTTTCTCCACTCATCCATTGTCAGAAGCATAGAATGGTGCAAATAAGATAACTTTCATAGAGTTAGGGAAAATATATATATATATAGAAAAAGAAAAGGAAAGGAAAAGAAAAAGAAAAATAAAAAAGGAAAAATGAAAATAAAAAAGGAAAAGGAAAAAGGAAAATAAAACACAAGAAGGCAGTTTCCGAAAGCTAGCTGAGTTCTTTTTTACCTAAATCAAGCATAAGACTTCTATTTAGTTTACGAGGACATATTGACTTGAATTGGTCTAGCCCAACCAAAGACTAAAATACATAACGGAAAGACCATCTTTCATTTTATCCAACATAGCTCTAGGTCAACAATCTTGAAATTCTTAGACTTGATATTCCAAAAGGGAAAAGGATGAAAGAAAAAGTAAGAAAAAGGGTGGTCTAAAGATCAAGATAGTATTTATTTAATCCAAATTTCTAAAAAAAGATGAAAGGACATTCAAGTTTGTATTTTCATGAAGTTGAAAGATAAAAGTGATTCCCATAAGGTGAAAATGGAACCTCTAACAATAGACGGTTCCAATAAGAAGATTGCAGTATGAAGGTTTGTCCATAGTGTCACATTGGCTCCAACATAAAAATAGCCTTCATCTAACCCATGTCCCTTATAGACCCCATTTCAAGCCTATTAAAGACCTATTGATCTCTCTTGGTAGGTAGAGTCTATTAGTGGAGATTGATTGAATAAGCATGCATATGAGATAGACAATATTTAGACTCAATAAGACTTTTGGCCAAGTAATATGTTTATGCCTATCTGAAGTGCAATAGTTCTTACTTAAATGGAAATTATTTCCATGTTTAGTACGATAACTAGAGTTGTCATGTTATAGATATATTGATTCAGGAAAGTTGAGTCCTGAGGTACAATGACACTGATTTGGCAAAACCAAAATATGATTTTAAGATTAAATTTTTTTTACAAAACCTTCAATTTTAGGGAAGTATGTCACACTGTTGAGCTTTAAAGGACACATTTGGCAAAATAAATGATTATTGGCAAGGTTACAAAGAATCTACCAATTGATATAATGAATCATAGTTTGAAATGGATGTATTTTTTACTATGCTTCCTAGGCCCCACCACTCTTGTTTTCAACATCTTGAAGATAAAAGCCATAAATGAGAAGTCTTCTGCCATTCCAATACTTGAATGTGCATCTAGAAGGAATCCATGGGAGTACTTCAGCTGATCACCTCAGTCTGTGAGTCAATAGAGCCACTATAAATATTATTCATGCATACATGAGCATATCACACTGCATCTTTTGTCTTGCATTGCCTATTCTTTTTCAAAATGAACAATAGATACTCGACGAAGCAAACATTGAGAAACAAATATGGAGTCAGGGGGCATGGAAGGCCCATTGCTTGAGAAAGATCCATTCACTTTGCATAAATGGAGATGCATGTGTGTGCAAGGCATCCAGACAAAATATAAACATCAATATGAGCCTGTATGGGAAAAAAATTATTGGTTTGAGCCTATAAATGTGGCAAAACTTATCCTTTTCAATTTTTGAGTTTATGCATGTACAAAACATTTTTAGACTCACTTTCAATATTTTTCCATGCAGGGGGAAAAAAGAATATGAGGACTAGATAAAAAATAGTTGAATTTTTTGCAAAAGGAAGAAAAAAAAAAGAATAGAACAAGAAGAAAGTAAGAACTCTAAAAGAATGAAGATGCAAAAGACTAAAAGATCAGTCCAACGAGAAGAGTTGGAAGCCAAAATAGGATAAATGTCAAAGGATGAAGATCCATTTTGAAGGTTGAAGACCCAATGTCTAAAGGATGAAGATCCATTTTGAAGGGTGAAGACCCACAATCCATTGAAGAATGGAATAATCAGCTAGAAGAAAGCCAGAACTTTCAATTGATAGAAGGTCAGTCTAGCTAGAAGAGCTAAAATTGTTTGGAAAGAAGAAAGCCAAAACTCCCAAGTGATAGAAGATCAGTCAGTTAGAAGAGATGAAATTGATTGGCTAGAAGTAAGTTAAAACCCTCAACTGATAGAAGGTCAATCGCACCAAATCCAGTCTTGGGTCGAGAACCCAAATTCACTCCTTGGTCGAGAACCTAAATTCAGTTTTGAGCCGAGAACCCAACCAATCTCAAATCCAAAATCGAACCAATCTTAGGTCCATAACCCAACCAATCTAGTCTCTTGTCGAGAACCCACCCAACCTCGGGTCCAAAACCCATCCTTGTCCAAGATCTGCTCAAAGTCATGTTGCTTTTAACTCTCTTCTACTGAAGCCTTAGATCAATCAAGTGGGGGGTAAAATTGTAGACCCTTAATTTTGGCCCTGAATGAGTTTGATTTTAATAAAAGACCTAAATTAAATTTAATCTAATTAAATTAGGTCCAGCTGAAATTGAACCAATTGAAATACAAACCAACTTGGTTCGATTAGGTTAGTCAAGCTCAATATGAGCCAAATATGAGCCAAATGACCTACGAGCCAAGCTAAATTAGCTTAAGCCATGGTCAGGATGAATTTGGCATGCTAAATTTTCTATGAGGCATGGTCATGGTGAATTTGGCATGGACATTTGACCATGGTAAATTGGCAAGCCCAAATTCGCCATGGTCCTTTAATCCAAGTTTAACATGGATTATTAAGGGGTTTTAATCTTTCAAATTAATGTCAAACTTCGAATAGCTTTTGGATAAGCAGAGATTAGGGTTTTAATTAAATGATCTTTGCCTATAAATAGAGGATTAAAAGAATAGAGAAAAAAAGGAAGAAAATTGATAGCAACAAGAGAGAGGCAACAAGAATTAACAAGTAACATGTAATAACAAGCAGAAGAAAACATATAACAATTTTTCAAAACAACCTAGCCATTAACGAACAATAAAAGGCATCAACCAAGGAGGCAGTATTCAGTATCTTCATATTGCCTTACTCAACCAATACTCTCATCTTTGGTAGAGCCAACAAACAGAGGTTTGATCCTTGTATTTAATTCATAGTGGCTGCTTTTATTATCTCATTCAGTGATTTATATTTATTTAAATTTCCCATGGCAGTTTGTGTACTTTCAATCTCTGTTATCATGCAATATGTTCATCTCATCTAGTAGCAATTTATAAATCAACATGTCTCATGTAATATTTATTTGAGTTAATACCCAGTAGCCCCCAAGTTTATAAATATAAATCATAGTAATCAAACCTTAACCATCAAACCCTAGTTGAATGATTTAAAAGATTAAAAACCATATTTTTAACACAAAAAAAACCCTAATCGCATATTTTGTAACTAAAGACCTAGTATCACATGGTTAAACCCCAAATCTATAAACCCTGATTTCTAAACCTCAATCTATAAAACCCTTGTTGCGCTCGAATTAAGTACTACTACAAAGCGTCACTCGCAAGTATACGAGGTAGCTGTAGCAAAGGTGATCGCCCCAAGGTCGTTTCCCCAAGAAGGTGTGGTTCGTAATAGCTTGATTGACAATTTATTTAAATGCGGAAGTGTTTGTTGTATGAAATGTGCGAGATTAATTTAAACCTAAAATTTAACCGTGCTTAGAGATTAATGTGTGTGGGTGTGCAAGATCAAATCGATTCTTGGGAAGGTGCCTAGGGTCATAGGTCCATTCAATCAAAGCTCAATTCTCAATTGTCCATTAACATAACCTTGTAAATTAATTTGTTCCTTAAGATTAATTAGTCAATTACCAATCCATTAATTCTCACATTCATGAATTAACAATGACCAATTCTTTTACATTGCCAAATTAACGAAACCCTAGAACTTATATTTCTAATTCATTCATAGGGTGGTCGATTATATAGTTCCGATATCGGATTTCACCTCTCGGTCCGTCATCCAATATTCAAAGATTAATAGGTAGCTAATCTATCAACCTAGCATTTAATGCAATACAATCAACCAATCAACAAGGAACATCAATTTAAATATCAAATCAAAGCATTCAACCAAATGTACTATAAAACCTAAACATGGGTATTTAGCTCAACATCATCAATTTATAACATTCATTCAACTCAATATAAAACAAATACAAATTGTCCATTGTAATATCAATCTCTTAATACAACAACAACAATAAGAAATGAATTAAAAGAGAGAATAGAAAAACCCTTGTGAAGATGCCAAGAGTAGGATTGCTAGTCTTCCTCCTAGCTCCACTTGATGTATTTGATGAAGAACTCAAGCCCTCTTCAATGGTTGATTCCCCTTTGCAATGTGGAATGGAGCTTTCTCAAGTCACCAAACCTTTGGATGGAGCTTTCTCAAGTCACCAACTCTTCAATTGATTTTGCCTTTGGAAGATGAAATGGAGCTTTCTCAAGTCACCACTTCCTTCAATGAAGCTTCTTCAACCTTTGAGAACTTGTAACCTAATTTATCCCAAAGAACCTCAAAGATCCTATCAATGGAAGATGGAGAAGGTGGAGAGGATGGAAATGGAGGTTTGGAGGTGAAGGGACAAGGGAGATTGTCACTCTCTCCCTCTCCCACGTTTTTTGCAGAAATTTTGGCTCCAAGAAGCCAAGAACTCCCTCTTTTTTCCTCTTCCTCTCCTTTTAATTCATTCAAAATACACACCCATGCCTTCCAACTCATCCCATTTCCCTTTGTCCCCCACTTTTTATTTGTTTAATATTTCTTTTGGCAAGCACAAGTCATTGTCTTCCACTTTGTCTCCCACTTCGTACAAAGAAATTCAATTTTATCAGGTGGGACACGGCCAAGCCAAGACAAGCTTGGCCGTGTCTCTTGCAAATTTTTGTTCTTTCCATGAGGTGACATGGCCAAGCCTTGGTTGGCTTGGCCGTGTCTCTTGATTTTTCATGGGACACGGCCGTGTCCCTCACTGGACCTCTTTCTTTCTTTCTTTCTTCTCTTTGGTTGTGAGAGGTGACACGGCCAAGCCATGTGGAGCTTGGCCGTGTCTCTTGATTTTTTTCTTTGGGACACGGCCAAGCTCCTGGTCGTGTCCCTCACTCTCTTTGATACAAAATGAGACACGGCCAGAGGACACGGCCGTGTCCCTTGACAGTGTCAGTCTCTGCTTCTTTTCTTTCCTTCTTTGTTTGCTCTCTTGTTCTTGGTATGAATGGGACACGGCCAAGCCATTTTGTCTTGGCCGTGTCTCTGAGTGTGTCTCTTCCTGCCTTCATTTTTTGCTCTTTCTTTTCTTTGTTCTTTGTTTTGCCTTTTGAATGAGACACGGCCAGAGGCTTGGTCGTGTCTCTGGGTGTGTCAGCTACTGCCTTGAAGAAATTTTGAGGGACATGGCCATATCTTGCTTGGCTTGGCCATGTCTTGCTTGGTTCATGATTTTCTTGCCCGATTTTGATCTTCCAAGGGTGTTTTTGCACCTAAACCTAAAACAAACACTTTAAACACACTTAAAACAAAAATCAATCAAAACATTAACTAAAACACACATAAAATCATACTAAAAACAAGTACAAAAATGAACTAAACAAATACCCTAAACCTTAATTTTCAAAAGTCCTAAATATCTAATCATAATTCATGAAACCCTAATCTCAAAACCTCAATATGTAAAACCTTAATTCTAAATACAAAACCTTAATCCCAAATACCTAACGTTTTTTTCCAAAACCCTAACACCATGTTTTTATCCCCTACAAATCCAAATTTAATATATGAACCCTAATCTTGTTTATTTGATCCTAAAACCCTAGTTTTGATTATTTAATTTATTATATACATGTGATGGATGATTTATTTTATTTGTTTTATAATGGATAACTTGCTTTTAGTTATTATGAATGTTCAAATGGTTTAATTTATTTAATATTGATTATTCTGATTTCAAAAATGTAAGAGGCATGTTTTCACTTTGTGGGTACCTCATTTAGTTATGTTTAATGTAATTTAATTAAGTTCAATGTAATGTAATTTATTTTAAGCATTTGGATTGATGTATATGACATATTTTCACCAAACGGTGGGTGTCCTATTTTATTTAGTTTTGGACATTGGATAATTGTTCTAGGGCATGTTTCCATCTTGTATGGGTGCCTATTTTTTCTTGTTTGGACTTTCTTTGATTTTAATACAATGAATATTTATTTATTTTAAATTGCATGTAGTATGAATCATATTTTAATAAGTTAAAGAATTTAATAATGTTTAGACCTAAAAAGGAGGCCAGTTCCAACGAACCAAGCGTTATAGGGGTGCTTGGTCATTCTCACCTTCCCCATATGTAACCAACTTTCCGAACCCAATAGGAGGTTGCAAATTTCTTAGGAATCGAGTCATCAACCCCTTTTCATTTTCTCAGCCCATCCGGGTGGCAACTTCATTTTCTTTGGGTTTAGGCCCGTTTCTGTAAGGCCATGAGCCTAATAGTGCTGAAGTTACAAGAACCATTCCACATAGGAGTGGGGGCAAAATTCCTCGCTTATAGTAAGTTCACCACGAGTAGAGGTAATTTTGCATCCTTTCAAATTAAAATTGACATTATATCCCTTGTCGCACAATTGACTAACACTAAGCAAGTTATGCTTCAATCCATCAACCAACCATACATTATCAATCATGCTCTCAGAAAGCATGCCAATAGAGCCAATGCCTATAATTATTCCATTAGCATTATTCCCAAAAGTAGCTCCTTGCTTGTAAGTAAGTGTTGTGATAATTTTTATATTACCGGTCATGTGCCTTGAGCATCTACTATCTACAAACCAAACACTTTCATTGATAGTAGACTTTAGGCATGCCTATAAAAAAATAAAACTTACCTTGTTTTAGGTACCCAAATGAACTTGGGTCCTTGGGGTTAGTAGTAGAAGAATCCTCTAATTTGAGGTGAGCCTTTCTAAAGTAGTGAAATGTACTTTTATGACTAAATTTCATGCTATGTTGTCATTTATACAAAATTTTATGCTTTTGCATCCATTTTCTATTGAACCTTGAAGAATTAAATTTACAATCACAAGTGTGTGTAGGATAGGATTGTTTATGTGCATACTTATGGTTATGTTCATGCCTTGTGTACATGTATGCATAATTTGCTCTTGGAAACATAGTTTTACAGCCTATTGAGCCTGGTATTATCTTTTTAGAATTTGTAGGCTTAGTGTATGCATGTCTATTCTTTACAACTTTAACACTATAAGTTTGAGTTATAGATGTTTTAACAAAAGTTAGTGCTTAAGATGAAGTAGTAGATGAGTCATTAAACCCTAAGCCATGCTTGGAGAAAGGTAACTTTTGGACACTAATCAATTTATCCAAGGCTTTTTTACCTTCGTGAAACTTTGAAATAGAATTTTTTAGTTCATTTATTTCTTCTTTCAAAGTGTTATTTTCCTTAGAAATTTTCTCTAAGCTAGATGGATTTTTTGACATTTCATCTAATGATTTCATTGATTTTTCATTTGAAATTTTTAATTCTAAAATAGAATTCTTTAAAGAAATGAAGTCTTGTTCTAGCTTAGAACACTTTTCTTTATAAGACTTCATCTTAGAAAAATATTTTTGGATTCATATGGTCAAGTAGCTTATGATCATCTAAAAAATTTTTAGCCTTATCACTATATTCATTCACATTCAAGGATTGAGTACCTACCTCATTGGTTGATCAACATCATCTCCAATAGCCATGAGACAAAGATTTACAATTCTGTGCTCTTCCTCCTCTTCTTCTTCACTTGAAGAGTCATCATCCCATATGGCTTTGAGAGATTTCTTTTTCTCCTTATTCCATTTCTTTTTGTTCTTGATTTTGAAGCAATTCATATTGATATGACCCGGTTTATCACATTCATAACATTTTACTTCATTCTTTTTCTCCTTATCTTTGAAAAAGAATTTGGAGGACTTACCTTTTACTTGCAATCTCCTCTTTCTTTTCCATTCACTTAATCTTTTAGATAGCATGGTCATTTCCTCCTCATCATCATCATCACTATCTTCTTCACTTGAGCTTTCAACTTCTTTGGTGACTTTGAGAGCTATGGCTTTCTTCTTGTCCTTCTCACCCTTATCATCTTCTTTCTTAGTAATTCAAAGGTGAGTAGCTTGCCAACTGGCTCATCAGTTCTTAGTGTGATAAGATCATGAGCTTCTTCAATTGAAGAGACTTTTGATTCAAAGTTCTTCTTGGCTCTTTGTGCTCTCAATATTTTGCTATTGACATCACCTTGATCATATATTTTTCCATATTTCTTCAAGTTGTTGACAATATCATGTAACTAATTTGTCATTTTGGTGGCATTTTCATTAGGCTTCATCTTGAAGAGTTCATACTCATGGACAAGCATTTGGGTTTGGGTGAACCTCACTTAGGTAGTACCCTCATGATAATTCTCAAGAGTTTCCAAATGCTATGTGCACAAGTAAGAAGCTGGATTCTTCTAACTTCTTCTCTAGATATGGAATTCACCAAGTGGAGGATGCTCTATTATTCTTGTAGTAAGCTCTTTCTTGAGTATCTGTCCATTTTTCTCTAGGAAGAGATACTTGAACACCATTAACCTTATGAGTATGAGGTTTCCACTCTTTTTGCATAAATTTCTAAAGCTCAAATTCATCAATATTAAGAAATAAATTCATTTTGTATTTCCAACAAGAGTAATCCATTCCATTGAAGTAGGGTCTAAGATAAGAGTTGAGACTTCCATGAGAATAAGAAGTTGAGATAGATGAAAAGGTTGTTTCCATTGTGGTTCATTTCACAATTTAGCTTCTTGAAATTTTGAGGCTCGGATACCAATTGTTGTCCCAAGATGACAACCAAGAGGGTGGGGTGAATTGGTTATTTTGAAGAAGTGATGTAAAATAAAACATTTAAGGTCAAACAAAGCAAGAAAGGAGTAGATTATAGAAGAATATACACAAGGAATTTATAGTGGTTGGGATTATCTCAATCCTACATCCACTACCTTAACAACTTGCTAAGGTTCCACTAATCTTGAGTTTTTACAAGTTCAACTATAACTTGGTGTTTTCACAAGTTTGCACCAAACTTTTATAAAGTTTGAGTAACTTCCTCACAACCCAACAAGAGTTTTCCCTGGCTCACTATAAACTAAAGTGTTCCAAAGCTCACACTTAAACTTACAATGGTATTTAATGCTCATGCCCAACACTCAAAGCAATGCAATTAGAAATTTTGATGTAAAGAAGTGAAAGTTGTTATGCTTGGCTATTACAGTCATAATTACTCTCAAATAAGAGGTTTCTTCTAGTATTTATAGCCATTAGGACTTTAACTAGCCATTTGAAGTGTTTCCCACAGGTTTGGTTCCTACTTTCCACTAAAATTGTGTCTAAGACACTTTTTACAGTTGCCGTACTTCTTGATTGGCTGCACAATTCAAGATTTCTTCAACGGTTATTTCCAACGGTAAACATCAAGTGCCCGAAAAGATCATATTTTCCCATCCTGGCATGTCTTACGGTTGCACAAATGCTCTGTGCAGTCACACAATGCAATGTTACCATTTAATTTGAAATCCTTCTTTCACGTGTTCAATTGTCATTGTTCCAGCATGCTTAGCACTAAAATTCAAATTTGCTGGTGTGGTACGGTCGCATAATGGTTTGTATGTTGATACTCAACTGCAAACTCTGGCCGCTATCCCTTCTATGAGTTTTGAGATTTTTGCTCATTGGTTTGTGCAGTTGCTCAAATACTTGGAGCATTCACACAATGTGCTTATGGTCCGATATAGATGCACTAGAGACCATGATTTCTTCTGTCCTTTTAAGTTTCTTTCCCTTAGCCTTTGTGCGATCGCTCAGTGTGTTGGGAGATCGAATGAGGCCTAAAAATTTAGTAACTATAAAAACAAACTAGTTTGAACTTATTAGTACACATTAATTTGATTGTTAATGATCAAAATAGAGTTTAATTGTCCAACATTCTTTTTACAAACACATTCTATCAATTTTCCATATACTTCATATGCAATTTGCATATTTCTATATACTTCAATCATATTGATATTTTTACCTCATTGTTCACATTTCTGTACTATTTTCCATATCTTTCTATCATAAAAATATATTTGCTTGCCACATTCACTCTATGGCTTATGTTACTATTTCAAATTATCAAACATGCCTTTTACCAATTAAAGAAAACAAAGATAATAACCATTCTACAATGGTTTAATATCTCACATATCTTGCATTCATACACTTTTACACATAACTATGCACTTTACATGTGAATACTCACATTAAAGTAGCATCACTCAACAATTTACATTCCATGTAGTATGTTAATTCAATGCAATTAAATGCATAAATACCAAAGTATGTACTAACCTTCACATAAGGCAACTTCCAAGCCAAGTTTACTCCCTTTCCTTTACTTACCAAATTATTCTTCACCTCTTGAATTGAGAAACTTAACCCTACTCACTCCCTAAACAAAATGTGAGTGCATACAAGTCATTAGAAACCCATTCTAACCACTTTAACTAACATAACTTAATTTATCACATTTCCTTTAAATTTTTAAAATTTACCCTATCCTAACACACTTTAATTTTGGATTTCTATTCCAATCAATTCCAAATCAAGTTTTAAACTAAATTATGTTATTAAAATCATATTCTGACACAATTTCATCAATTAAATTCAATTTACATCAATTCTATCCAAAAATCTCAAAAAAACCCTAATTCATTTATTACCTCTTTAAAATTCTAATCAAATTCATTCTTTTAAATCATCCAACCTTAAAATCATTTCTTCTACATCAAAATAACATCATTCAAACCCATTTAAATAATTATCCAAACCTCTTTCAACAACCAAATTTTCACATATCAACTCCACACCCTAACCTCCCAAAAACCTACTCTTATTCAACTTTTAATCATAAAATCTTTGTATACTTATCAAACTAACTTTAAAACAAGTTATATTTTCCATTATAACCATCACCATATGAACCTCAAATCTTAGATAATCTTTTATTTTAAGAAAACTCACCTAAAAAGCAAGAAGACTTAACTAAAACTTAAGAATTCTTCAAAACCACCTTAAATTTTTAACAATCTTTGGCAAATTTGAAGTAATTGGAGAAGAAAAACCTCTCTTGTTCTTCAATAGAAATTCGGCAAAATGGGAGAGGGAGAAGAAAAAGATGAAAAATAGTTTTTTTTGTTTACTTTTTAATTACTTCTTCCTTCTTAACTACATGTATATATATAAACTATTTATTTATTTAATTAATAATAATTAAATATTTAGATATTTCTTCTTCCATCCATATTTTATTTTAATTTTTAATTAATTTTTTCTAATTTTACTTCTTTATTTTCCCCATCCAATCATATGTATATGATTATTTAATTAGTTAATTAATATTTAATTAATATCTAAATTTCTCATCATCTTCCACTACCTAAAAATTATTTTAATTTTAATTTTATTTACTTTTTTATTTATTTTACTTTAACTTTTCAACTCATTTTGTCTTTTAGTGCAAAATGTGTATATCGTGTAAATTTTATGTATATGCTATGTATACAATGTATACATATTTGTATTTATCATATTTATACCTTGTATTTCTCTCTTCCAACATACCTAATTAATCCTCTATATTAATTATTCCAATGTATACCATGCGGATGTTACACTTTCCTTTCACTATTTACCATGGATAAAGAATCAATTTTTCGATGCTCTAGCAACCTTAGTTTCCATGGTAGATATGGATGATGGTAATATAGTGGTTAAACTAGGGGTGATTGAAGTGCACCAACAACTGGCTTTTTGCATGAACATACAAAAGGTAGATAATAAGCACTGGAATTGGGATATTCTCAAGTTCATTAGACAAGTTGAGTATCTAGATGGTGCCTCGAAAGCTAACAGAAAGACTCTAAGACAACTATCCACCAACTTCACTTTAAATGGTGATGTGCTATATCATCAAACTTGTGATAACATTCATTTAAGGTGTCTCACAAGGGAAGAAGCTCAGCAGACTATGGAAGAAGTTTATATAGGAGAATTTGTGCTCATTTGAATGGTTAATTATTAGCTGGAAAGATCATGAAGCTTGGTTACTATTGTTTAACCATGTATCGGGATTGTGATGTCTTCATACGAAAATGCCACCACTGTTAGATATATGGTAAACTAAAAAAGCAAGCACCACTACCTTTTGTGAGGCCTCGCCCAAGCACTAGCCTAGCCCACTCAAGATATAGAGCTAAAATGCTCATTTGGGTATTGTCTCACACCACACCATCGCATATGATCTTCGCTCGGTTTGGTAAGCACGAGTTTAAAATGATCTTTTTATCTTAAAAAGATTTATTCTTTTATTTTGCAAAGAATACTCTCCATTTTATTTTGAATAAGGGATGGCTTTGTTTTGAAAGTTGACTAGAGAGTCGCCATCTCAAATTATATATTTTTTGGGAAATTTTAAGGTAAAACCCAAAATATCAAATTTTAAACCAAAAGGCACTAATCCAAAAACCAATCATGATGGTTTCGGGCTAGGTTTTTCAGTAAATTTAAGTAAAGAAATATTCCCCTTTAATGAAATCTTAACTTTTTTTTAGAAAAATATTATTTTCACATAATGATGAATTATTGTGAATGAATGGCATAATATTAATGGATCTTTGACTCTTACCCTTATGGGTACTAGGCCAACCATAAGTCTCCAGCTAACATATTTTTTGCAACTCCGAAATAACATTCATAGAGAAGTATTAGCTCATCCCTTATGGGTATGGCTAAGAACAAATCCTCAAAAAGTAATTAATTAAATAAATAATAAATAAATAATTGAAATTTATACATTCATCAAGCAAAATTGCAAAAAGAATGAAATTGGAAATAACTTTAATAAATTAAAAGGACCAATTTTATGGCCTTTAAGGGACTCGCTACCTAGAGTGAAAGAGTATGCGCTCTTATCTCATTTGAATGAGAATCAAAACCATAAAAAGTTTGTGTCTTTGAATGCAAAGGGCTTAAATTAATTAATTATGTTTGGTTTTATTACTAAATTGAACAGAGATTAGTTTAGAGAAATACCTTTATTGATCTCCTCTTTGAATTGATGCAAGGTTGGAGGGCATTTCCACTTCGTAGCTCCACTTGAATTTGCTCAAATTAATTTCCTGAAAATTAAAAAGGGCAAAGAATGTAAAAGATAAAATAATTGAATGAAAGTAAAAGGTTTGAATGATTAATTTTGAAATTTAGGATGTATTTCGACAAAGTTTGGACTCTAAAAAATGAACCCTTTTTCTAAAAAGGGGACCCATATTTATAAGGACAGAACCATCTGTAGACCCTTAATTTTTGACCCAGTTTTGTCCAATATTTTTTATTGTCCAAATAAATTTTGTGGTATTTTAATTAAATAATATTTATTTTAGTATTTATTATTTATAATTTTTAATAAAAATTTAAAAAGGGAAATATTAGTAAAGTTAAATAATAATAATAATAATAAATAAATAAAAATAAAAAATCGATGACGGAAAAATTCATCGCCAAAAGTAAATTGGCTGGATCAATTCCCCGTAGGAATTTCCTGCTGGCGAATTGGCCACAAGCCAATTCGCCGAAGGAAATTCCTGCAACGAATTGGTTGGCCGCCCAGTGCCCGCCCGCAGCAGCTCGCAAATCCTCTCAGTTTTCTCCAGCAATTTTTTTTGCCAGCTTAATTTTCCAATGCAGTTTTCTGAAACCAAATTCTATTTGGTTTTGGTTTCTTTTCCTAATTGGTTTTAATTTCCTTAAATAATTAGAAGTAGGTTTATGATTTTTCCTATAAATAACACATTAAAACTCAGAATTAGATGAGGGAATATTGGACTTTTGATTGGGGAGAAATTTTGGACTTGACCTTGGACTTTTGGATTTCTTCGGCCAACCTCAAGCTTGAAAGAACAAGAAATATTCAGCAATCCATCAAAGGTAGTGTTGTGCTCTAATTAACACTACTAGAACTACACTCGCAAGTATACGTGTAATATCCCAAAGTATACCCTAAAAGTTTTGGAATTATTGTTGTATTTGGATTTAATGTATATGTTTAAGTGGGAAGATTAAAGATGAGAAGAGAGATGTGTATATGTTGTATATATAGAGATATATACAATATATACAAGTCAAATTATTATATGGTCAAAAGAAGAAATAATTGATTTTAAATTAAGTTAGTGGAAGAGGATTTTATAATATTTTAATATTATTTTGCTTGGTGGATGTTTAAAGAGAAGAGTTGACTTAGTTATTTACCATTCATTTTGCTCTTTGTTTTCTTTTCTCTTTGGGTTGGCCGGCCATCAAAGAAGCAAGAGAGAAAGAGAGTTTTGTTTTTCAAGCTCAAGATTGAAGGATAAAACAAGTGATCAAGTTGGAAATTTGAGAAATTTTATCAACTTTGGCAAGTTTCCACTTGATTTCCTTGTTTTATTTTAAGTTGTATTTGAGTTTGATGATTGATTATGGATAGTGTGAGTATGTTTGATTGTGGTTTGTTTGAGAGTGTTGGGTTTAATTGATTGTGATTTTGGAGTTGAATAGAAGAGTAAGAGTTGTGTTTATGTTATGGTTTTGAATTGGTAATTGATGTCAACATTGAGTTTGATCAATTATTTTGGTAGATGTTCTAGATGTTTGTGTTTAATTAAGATTAAAGCATAGAATACATGAGTTTGGTCCAAAATAGAAGCAAAATGGATGCCACGACCGTGGGGTCCTAGATAGTGTGTTGGCTTGTAATTTGTGATCTTTGGGTCTAGTATGAGACTAACAGGTGAATCATTGTATTGGAATTCATGTGTATTTGTAAATTAGTGTGTGTTATTCCTTTTGAATTAGGTTGTGAAGCGGTTGAGTTGCCCTAACCTAAGTGTTGAGAATTCTTGGAAGAAGAAGTGTATAGATTGGGGTGAGTTGCTCTTGAAGTAAGTACAAACTTACATGGTTGCATACATTTACATGATTTTGAGACTTAACACATTTGGTTGTAAATGTGTTAAGTAATTTACTATATTGTTAATACAATTTGATTAATGTTATGATTGGTATAATGTGAAAGATATGATGATCATTCAAAATGTAAGTGCAATGCAATTGGTTATGATGAATACTTTAATGATGAATTGCTTTAATGTGAATTGAGGTATGATGAGATGAGATGCCATTATGGTTGGCTATAATGATTCAAATGAAATAAGAGGGACATGTTTGCCTAGATGATGATGAATTTAAAATATATGTCCAATGTAATTGGTTATGTATACTCTATTGATGAGATGTGAAGCCACTGTTGTTGGCTATAATGATGCAAATGAGATAATTGAGGCATGGTTGCCTAAATGATTATGAGTAAATGAGAATGGAATTGATGATGAAATAATGAATGAATTGTGTGTCTAATATGTTATTCCATTTTCAGAGTTTTGTTGTTGGTGGCATGCCTAATGGTAACAATCTCTTGATGCTAGGTTGGATTTGATCCTTGAAGCCAAGTTGGGTTGAAGTTTAGCATGCTTAACTCCCCTTGAAGCTTGGTTGGGTCTAATCCTTGAAGCCTAGTTGAGATGTTACAACCCTTGAAGCTAGGTTGGGTTTGGTTCTTGAAGCCAAGTTGGATTGATACATAGCATGCTTTGTTCCCCTTGAAGCTTGGTTGAGCCTAATCCTTGAAGCCTAGTTGGGATAATGATAATGATAAATGTGATAATTGAACCAAAACATTAACTCTGAAAGTTGAATGGCATATTAGTGTCTTTTGGGCCCATGCTTGTCTTTGTTTCAATGTTATTCATGAATGGTGAAACAATTGAATAAAATAATGGAAAGTAGTGTTATGAAAAATGTGAATATATCATTTATGAAGATTTTTTTTGTTGTTGAAATGTGTGACATTGGCATTGCATTGAAACATATTGTTATTGTGGTTTATACCACTAAGCCGTTGACTTAGCGCGATTGTGATTCATCGCGCAGGTGACAGGGTAGAGCCAGAGAGTTTAGCTAGACCGAGTTGAGTCTAGACTCGAAAGTGTTGATAGGGGGCTTAAAGATCAGAGACAAACTGCCAAACATGTATATATTTTTATGTTTTGTAAACATGAATTTTGATGTAATTATATATGTAAATACCGCTATATTTTCTGCTGCGTATTGAATGAACGTTTTATCTATTGTACTTTATAAAATAATTTGAATGTTTAAAGTTTTCCTATAATGATGTTAAAATATGAAAGATTGGTTCGCTTATTATAAACCGTGGCACTCCTATATTCAGTATACATATATTATAGGTATCGTAGTATGTAGTGTGCGTATATGGGGTATAGGGGTGTTACAATTGTTTTGGTAGCAGAGCCTAGGTTTGAGATTCTCAACCTAGGTCCATTGCAAGAAAAAGAAAATTTTGATTTTAAAATATTGTTTTTAAATATGATAGATGTTTTGGTATTGGCAGTCTCTGATCTTTGATGAGGTATATTCTGCTGTGTTTGCAGATATAGGTAGTGATGGCATCTCAGTCACGTCAGTCTGTAGAAGGTAGTACTAAGAGTGTAGCTCCTGAAGAGGGTAGAGATGGAGCTAGGGTTGATAGAGCTGGAGAGGCCCCTGCTTCTATGCCAGGGAGATCAACTGCTGATGAGGTTCCGCCGAGTTGGTTACGGCATGTGGTAGAATTGTTGAGGCGAGCTCCAGTGTAGCAGCAACCACCGCCACCACAGCCTCAAGTACTAGTGAGACATTATGATAAATTGAGGAAGTATGGGGCTTAGGATTTTCTTGGTACTACAAATCCTACAGTAGCTGAGCAGTGGTTGGATAGAGTGTAGAGGGTATTTATTCAGTTGCAAGCTACTCCTGAAGAGAAATTTGATTATGCTAGATCCATTCTGCAGAAAGATGCCTATGATTGGTGTAAGACGGTTCCTCATGCCATGGATGATCCACCGACTTTGTCTTATAGTGATTTTCTAAAGGAATTTGAACTGAAATATACTCCGAGGGAGTATAAGGATGTCAAGAAGATGGAATTTTTGAATTTGAGACAAGATAACCGGACTGTGACAGAGTATGAGGTTGAGTTTATCTAGTTGAGTCACTATGCCGGTGGGATTATTGCAGATGAGATTGACCGGTGTAGGAGATTTGAGGAGGGGTTGAGGCCCTCTATTATGTGCATTGTTGCTGGTTCTCGGTATAAGGATTTTTCTCAATTGGTTGTAGCAGCCAAAAGTGTTGAGAGAGCACAAACTATTGCAACAGCTGCTACTGAGGAGGAGACCAGAGTTAAGAGATCCCAGTTTGAGGCAGGGTCTTCATCTATGAAGAGAGGCCGAGGAAGTTTTATTCCGAGAGTCAGTAGGAGCCTGAGGCAGTCAGGTAGGTCAGTTCAGTATCAGAGGCAGAGACCGAGACCTACAGTTTCTGTAGCTAGTGCTCTGACTCCAGTGGTTCAGAGATCCATTCAACCTATATGTGTTCATTGTGGTAGGACACATGGGGGTACTTATTGGAAGACGGGTGGATCAAGAGTATGCTTTAGATGTGGGTCACCAGCTCACTTTATTAAAGATTGGCCTGAGTTACAGGAGGATAGACAGACTGATACTGCAACTTCTCGATGCAGTGTCAGCAGAGGTGGTCGAGGGGGAAGAGGTTTCAGTAGAGGTGGTAGACCTGGGTTTAGTCAGAGAGGAGGCTCTACATCCGGAGGCAGTAGGCTAGATGGGGCTGGGTCTTCTAAGAGAGTGTATGTGATGCAGAGGCAGCCAGATGCTTCAGCAGTCATTGCGGGTACATTTTCTTTATTTGGTATTTCAGTTCTTGCTTTGATTGATCCATGATCTACTCATTTATACATAAGTGCATCTATCTTGCCTGTGTCTGAATTGCATTCAGAGTCCTTAGGATTTGATGTCTTGGTGACAAATCCTTTAGGACATAGTGTTGTGGTGAGTAAGGTGCATCGTGAGAGTTCAGTTGTGGTGCAAGGTGAGGAGTTCCTTGGTGATTTAATTGAAATGCCTTTTAAGGAGCATGATTTGATCTTAGGCATGGATTGGTTGTCTAAGCATGGAGCTGTGCTAGATTGTCAAAAGAAATGTGTTACCCTTAGAACTAGTGATGGTAGAAGTGTGATGGTATCTAGTGAGCAGAGACAACTTGCAACCTTGTTTGTGTCAGCTTTTGTAGCTAGAAAGTTGATTAGAAAAGGGTGTGATGCTTATCTTGCTCATGTTTTGGATACCAGAGTAGTGGGTTCTCCACTTGATAATATACCCACAGTTGCTGAATTTCCAGATGTGTTTCCTAAGGAGTTGCCAGGGTTATCCCCTGAGAGAGGTTGAGTTTGGTATTGATTTGTTGCCTGGTACCACTCCCATCTCTATTATTCCCTATCGAATGGCACCTGCTGAGTTGAGAGAGTTGAAGGTGCAGTTGCAGGAGTTGTTGGATAAAGGGTTTATTTGCCCTAGTGTTTCTTCATGGGGAGCTCCTGTTTTGTTTGTGAAAAAGAAGGATGGTACTTTGAGGTTGTGCATCGATTATAGGCAATTGAACAAGGTGACTATCAAGAATAAGTATCCTTTACCTCGGATTGATGATCTCTTCGATCAATTGAAGGGAGCAGCAGTTTTCTCTAAGATTGATTTGAGATCAGGGTACCATCAGTTGAGAGTCAGAGCTGAAGATGTTCCTAAGACAACTTTCCACACAAGGTATGGGCATTATGACTTTTTAGTGATGCCTTTTGAGTTGACGAATGCACCTGCAGCTTTTATGGATTTGATGAATAGGGTGTTTAGGCCCTATCTAGATCAGTTTGTGGTGGTCTTTATTGACGATATTTTGGTGTATTCGCGTAATGAAGAGGAACATGACAAGCATTTGCAGATTGTGTTGCAGACTTTGAGAGAGAAGCAATTGTATGCTAAGCTGTCAAAGTGTGAGTTTTGGCTTGATCAAGTGACTTTCCTTGGTCATATAGTTTCAGCGGATGGTATAAGAGTTTATCTGAGTAAACTTGAGGCTATTTTGAATTGGAGTCCACCGAAGTCTGTGACTGAAGTTAGAAGTTTTCTGGGTTTGGCAGGCTATTACCGACGGTTTGTGAAAGGTTTTTCTTTGATAGCTACTCCACTCACCAGATTACTTCAAAAGGGAGTTAGATTTGTGTG
The DNA here is from genome assembly GCA_947685225.1 of Garcia nutans. Classification (NCBI taxonomy): domain Eukaryota; kingdom Viridiplantae; phylum Streptophyta; class Magnoliopsida; order Malpighiales; family Euphorbiaceae; genus Garcia; species Garcia nutans. Next base: position 26,218,512 of record CANTUV010000024.1, read on the forward strand.
GATGGATCAGTGTCAAGCTAGTTTTGAGCAGTTGAAGGAGATGTTGACTCAAGCTCCTGTTCTTACTTTGCCTGTGGAAGCTAAACCATATGTGATTTATAGTGATGCTTCACATAATGGTTTAGGTTGTGTTTTGATGCAAGAGGGTAAAGTTATAGCTTATGCTTCTCAGCAGTTGAAGCTGCATGAGTTTAATTATCAGACGCATGATTTGGAGTTAGCAGCCATAGTTTGCTTTGAAGATTTGGCGACATTATTTGTATGGAGAGAAGTGTTTCATTTATACATATCATAAGAGTTTGAAATATTTGGGGGTTCAGAGAGAGCTGAATCTTCGGCAAAGACGATGGTTGGAGCTGATCAAAGATTACGACTGTTTTATTGATTATCACCCTGGTAAGGCAAATGTTATTGCTGATGCCTTGAGTCAAAAGTCTTTAGCAGGATTGACTATTCATTTGCTCTCGTTGCTTGTTGAGTTGAGAGCGTTGCATGCTAGTTTTGAATCATGTGGTGATGGTGCATTGTTAGCTCAACTGCAGTTGAGACCGATGTTGTTGGATCAGATTAAAGAGGCTCAATTGACAGATGAGAAATTTCAGAAAGTTGTGTCAGATTACAAAAAGGGGGAGAGCCGAGATTTTTGTGTGAGAAGCGATGGTAGCCTTTGGTTCAAAGATAGACTGTGTGTTCCTGATGATGCAAGATTGAGACAGATTATTTTAGAAGAAGCACATCAATCGGTTTTTGCTATGCACCCTGGGAGTACAAAGATGTATCATGATTTGAAGCAACATTTCTGGTGGTCAGGTATGAAGAGAGAAATAGCGGAGTTTGTATCCAAATGTCTCACTTGTCAAAGAGTGAAGGCCGAGCATCAAGTTCCAACGGGGTTGCTTCAACCTTTAACAGTGCCTGAATGGAAATGGGAACGTGTGACAATGGATTTTGTGTCTGGTTTGCCATTGACTCAGAAGAAGCATGATGCTATCTGGGTGATTGTTGATCGGTTGACAAAGACAGCTCATTTTCTTCCAGTTCGAATGGACTACTCTTTGGAGAAGTTAGCTGAGCTATATATCAATGAGATAGTGAAGTTACATGGAGTTCCAATTTCTTTAGTGTCTGATCGAGATCCTCGATTTACTTCAAGGTTTTGGAAAAGTTTACATGGTGCTTTGGGTTCTTGATTGCACTTTAGCACTGCTTTTCATTCATAGACAGATGGGCAGTCAGAGAGAGTGATACAGATTTTAGAGGATATGTTGAGAAGCTATGTTATTGGTTTTTCTGGAAGTTGGGACAGATTTTTGCTACTTGTGGAATTTGCTTACAATAACAGTCATCAATCTAGTATTAGAATGGCACCATTTGAGGCATTGTATGGTAGAAGATGTAGGACGGCTCTATGTTGGAATGAAGTTGGAGAAGGCAAATTGATTGGTCCTGATTTAATAAAAGAAACGGAAGAAAAAGTGAAGATAATTCGGGATCGGTTGAAAGCAGCTTCAGATCGGCAGAAATCTTATTCAGATTTAAAGAGGAGAGACATAGAGTTTAATGTTGGAGATAAAGTATTTTTGAAAGTGTCCCCTTGGAAAAAGATTTTGAGATTTGGTAGAAAAGGAAAGCTAAGTCCTCGTTTTATTGGACCTTATGAAGTATTAGAAAGAGTGGGACCAGTTGCTTATCGACTTGCTTTGCCACCTGAGTTGGATAGAATCCATAATGTCTTCCATGTTTCTATGTTGCGAAGGTACATGTAATATCCCAAGGTACACCCTAAAAGTTTTGGAATAATTATTGTGGTATTTGGATTTAAGGAGTATGTTTAATGGAAGGAGAAAAGAAGTGAAGATATATATAACATATATAAGTTAAACTAATGAAAGTCAAAAGAAGATAAATGAATTAATTTAATACTCGATTTTGGTGTACATTGGAATGGTAGTTGTGAGAAGATATGTTGGTAAAATATGTAAGGAAAATATTATAAGAAATAGGTGTATATGAGGGATGATATATATTTATGTGGTATTTGAAAAATATGGAAAATATAAAGGAAATATAAAAGAGATATACATATACCAACATATATATTACATATACATAATGTATAAAGTGGTGTAGGAAAAGTAAGTTTATATAATTAATTAATTAATTAATAATAATAATAATAATAATAATAATAAAAGAAAAAGAAGATATTTATTTTGGTTATGTATGAAATTACTAAAAAGGGCAAGTAAGTGAAAGGGAGTTTAATTGTATAGAAGAGGGTATTTAGGTAATTTTCTTTTTAAATTGCTTGGTGGAGGTTTAAAGAGAGGGGAAATTTGACTTTGTTTCTTTTGTCTCTTTCATTTTTCTTCTTTTCTTTTGGGGTGGCCGGGTATCACTTAGTCAAGAGAGCAAGAAGTTGTTTTGAGTTCCAAGTTTCAAATTGAAGGAAGATTTCAAGGAAACAAGTTAGAAATTCAAGAAGTTTATCATTTTTGGTAAGTTTTCTCTTGATTTCTCTTGTTCTATTTGGAATTTTGTTTGAGTTTGATGGAGTGTGTTTGTGTATGGTGTGTGTAAAAGTGTTGAAATGGAATTAAAGATAAGAAGTTAGGTTGGTGTTGGTGATGGAAGAGTAAGAGTTGTGTTTAGTGAAATTTTTCCTGTTTTACAATTAGTAAAGGCTGTGACTTGTATGATTTTTAATTAATTACAGAAAAATGTTCTTGAAGTGAATTTTTGATATGTTGTGCCTCTATGAGTCTAGAATGACTGAAAAATATGTTGATTCGATTTTGGAATGGTTATGATTTTGGAAAGATTATTTTTATTAGACCTGTTCCAGCAGGTACCTTAACTGAGACAGCTATCTTTCCCGATTTTTTATAAAATTTAGAAAAATCATATCCAATTGAATTTTGGATATGTTGTTGTTTAGTGAGTCTAGTATTTGAGAAAAATAATTTGGAACCACATTGATTGAATTTAATTTACGGAATTCACAAAGTTCAGAACTGCTGCCAGGATGCAGGGCAATTGGAGCAGTCTGGTTGGGTGAACTATTTGACCAAGATTTTGTGTTCAGTTTGATCTGAAATTTTAAAGGAATTATTTTAAGATGTAAATCTAAATTCTGTAAAAATTTTAGAGTTTTTAGTCAAGTATATTATTTTATACAATTTTTCAAAATAAGGATTAAGTTGAGTCCAAAACTAGAATTTACTATTCATATGGTCATTTTGCTAATATTCCTTTTGGATTAGGTTGTGAAGAGGTTGAATTGCCCTAATCTAAGTGTTGAGGATTCTTGGAAGAGTAAGTGTATAGATTGATGTGAGTTGGTTTTAAGGTAAGTACAAACTACATTATTGCATAAATGCATATGACTTTGAGACTTGATACACATTTGGTTGTAAATGTGTTAGGAAATGTAGTGCATTGTTGATGTATATTAATATTAGGAAACGTAATGCATTGTTGATGTATATTAATAATGTTATGTTTGGTATAATATGAATGTTGTGATGAGTATGTAAAATGTTTGTTAATGCCATTGATTATATACATTTGAATTGTTTTATTGTGATTTGAGATCATATGAGATATGATGCCATGGTTGTTGGCTATGATGATGCAAATGAAATATATAATTGAGGCATGGTTGCCTAATTAATTATGAGAAATGAAATGAAAAGAGATTGATAAAGAGATAAATGAAATGATTGTGTGCCTAATGTGTTAATTCAATTTTCAGAGTTCTGTTTTTGGCGGCATGCCTATGAATCACTGGATAGGTGAAATGACCGGGTCGTAAGCCAATTCCAGTTGGAAAATGTGAAATATGATGTTTTTGGGGTGAAATGACCGGGTCGTAAACCTCAAAAAAAAATTATTGAAACTAGATTGAGTGAAATGACTGGGTCGTAAGCTCAAATCTAGTTGAATATCCATGGATAAATGTATTGATGATTATGATTATAGACCAAAACAGTAACTCTGAACTTTGAATAGCATATTAGAGTCTTTTGGTCCCATGCTTGTCTCTGTTTAAATGTGATTCATGAAATGTGAAATGAATGAATAATGAGACCAATGTTTAAATGTGAATTATGGAATAAGATGTAATGTTATGAGACATATGATGATAATTATGAAATGAGATGATTACAATGTATAAGTAAATTATTGAAGGTGAATGTGGATTGAAAAACTATGTTGAATGATGAGATCTGAAGGTACTACATGAAAATACAATATGATGTATAATATGGATGTGGTTGTGGACATTGTGAGTATTATTTTATGAATGTTTTAATAAGTCATGGAATTGTGGGTTGTATTAATGAAATACGTGCATATGTATATAATTATGAGATTAGTAGAAATATATATAAGGTGTAATTGAAATGGGAAAATATGATAAGAAAATAATAATATATGAAGTTAACATATAAGTATGATTGTCTGTTATGTATGTTTATAATATTTATTTGTATTACTAAGCTTTCGGGCTTAACGCGGTTGTATAAATCGCGCAGGTGAGTAGGTGGTTGATCTGGAAGTCAAATGTTATGCCACGAGAAGGGTAAGAGTATTTCGAGACCAACTAGAAGGTGATGCATACATGTATAATTTCATTATGTTGTATTTCTGACAAGAATGTATTCATATGTATAAATGAAATTTTGGTAAAGACAAGATTATCATATATATATATATATATATATAAGATTATTGAAAGTATGTGATAATAATAAACCTCTACTTATTTTGTACTAGAAGTGTAAATCCTTTTTGCAGGTTGTAGTTGAGGTTATAAGGGGGATTTATTGGGAGTGTACTGAGAATGATTTTGTTTGCATTGGTTTGTGTAAAATGTTTTTTTTTTTAAATCAAGAAAAAAACCAGTTTTGTCGACACTTGGGACTCAATTTTTAGGCGAAACTATGGCAAAATTTCTGTAAAACCGGAACTAAAATTCGAATTAAGTAAAATTGGTAGCAACATTAGGATACTGTGGCGCCTCTACTCTGCTTACACATGTAGGCTGGGAAGGGGTGTTACAATTTTTGGTATCAGAGCTTAGGTTCGAGATTCTCGGCCTAAGTAGAATTAAAAAGAGAAAGTTTTGAAAAGCTTAAAGAGAATTAAAAAGAAAAGTTTTGAAATGAAATTTATAATACATGCATATGCATTAACACCTAGGTTGGTCTCGGATGTGGCATTATGTGAATTGTAATGTATTTGAATTAGATGAGATGGATGATAGTATGTGGATGAAGTTCTACATGAAATGAAAAAAAAAATGAAAAATGATATGGAAACATTCATATGAGTTTAATTGATAAATTAAAGAATAGAAATTTTTAACTTGAAGGAAATATGGTGGAACATTGAGTGAGTTGATTGGTATAGACAAAATGTGATCATTTAAGGTTTGGGTGTATAAAGTTAAAGTTTTGTTTAAAAGAAAAAGAGATGATGTTGGTTAAGTAAAAAGATATATTGGTATTGTTTGTATTGTTATTTTAATGCAACATTGTGATTTCAATGTTAGAAATGTGATATGTTTGAATATTTTGAAAGCTCATGTTAATGGTGGTAATATGTGACATTTGGATTTTTGAAATGAGCTTAATAATTGTGAAAATTATATGTTTGGATGTTGCTTTGTGGTATATATATAAGATGTTTTTAAAGTTGATATTAAGAAAAGATGAGAATTGTAAGTTGAAGTTTAGGTGAAATAGTGATTTGAGAATTTAGAATTTTAATGGAATGTTGATAAAGATTATTTAGATATTAAACATATGAGCTATTTGCAATGAATATTCTTGCATATGAGAATACTACGAATTGGGTAATGAGATTGATAGTATGAGAATTTGTTTTGAAAAAAAAAGTGATTGAGCAAGTGAAAATGAGTTACTTTAAGTCATTTGACTGGAAAGGGTGAAAATGGATATGAAGGTACATTAAATGCTTTAAAAAAATAAATGAGAGAGATGTCACATTAGAAATGTGACTTGAATATATATATTTGAAGTGTTATTATGGTTAGAATGTATATATTTGTTGTGTTGATGAATAATTTAAATCATTTCAAAAGAATGAGTATGATAATATTCAAAGAAAAATGATAAACATTAAATTTGTACAGATTGTATGCAAAAGAGAAATTAAATAAAATTACATGCTTAAGTGTATACATGTATAGGATATGTGAGATGAGTTTTTCGATATGAATGTAATTGTATTATGTAAGAAATGTGGGAAGTGAGTCACATTATGGATGTGGCCTATGAATATGTAGGTGGTATAATTACTGGTATAATGATATTAAGAATGATATTGCATGTATTAGTGGACCTAAGAGAGATTAGGTCTTGAACTGTGCAAAGCTAGATGGATTATGTAACGAAATTAAGAGTGAGAATGGACTCGAGTAATATTGGATGGTGAAATTGTTATGGTAATCACTGAACCTGATGATTATATAATATTTTGAGTCCCAAGGTATCCACATGTGGGAAGGTTTTATGTATATGTGTATAATAAGAGATTGTAAATGGATTAGAAGTAGATTCGAAATGGAATAACATAAGGGAAATTGTGTAAGAATTGCATATGATTGAATATATATATACATAAGAGATGATAATAATAATAATATTGTTGAGCAGGAGTTAGACTAATGATGAACATAATCGAGTGCAAATTGTTTTGAGATAGAGTTGAAATGTGTTAACTCTTGGTGTAGCAAAAGTTTAGAGAATGAATATGTAATTCTTGTGATATGATTTAGCATTGTAATTAAAAAGGTTGGAAGTTGAATAATAAAGGAACAGTATGGATTTATAAGCTTCAGGCATGACCATTAATCTCTTATGATTTTTTTTAGTATATTTTGGTCAATTAATTTTGTTATCCACAGATTTGGAACTGAGATAACATGACTGTAGTGCAGTTTTGGTGAGATTGATAATTATGTTTCTAGAAACATGGTCAAGAATTATGACTGGTAAAGTTATACTTTATCATTTTTTTGTTTTGTTAGAAATTTGATTATAATTATGAAAAGTAAGGAAAGAAAAGAGAAATGTAAAATGTTTTGAGTTATGGCTAATGTGATAGAAAGCTGATTATATAAAGATCGTAATGGTATGAAATGTGAGGAGATATTAAAAAGGGGAAATTACAAAATGTGACTGAAAGTTATACTAAATATGTTTATGGTATAAAGTGAATAAGTGAATGGACTTAAGGTTTAAGTGAGTGAACTATGGATGGAAAGTATGTTATGAGATTATCATGAGAATTGGTGGAAATTATACTAAGATAGTAGAAAATAAACTATGTGTATATTGAAAGATAATTTAAAGTGATTTGTAATCATGATAATTTTACTGAATATGGATCTGAAGAGATCAGGATTTGAATATAAGTTTGCTCTAATGGAATTAGGTTATATATATATATATTGTGAATTTCATGATAGTTTAAATAAATTAATTGTTCATTTGAATTAAACAAGATTGAAACGTGGGTATATTGTGACAGATAGATCAATTGATCTAGATTCTATGAAGATTATGAATCATTATTGAAATTTAATGTGTACAGTTGCACTAGGAGCATAAGATTTAAATGATAATGTATGTGATGTAATATTCTGACAAATGTATGGACGTGAATGTATTGAGTTAAATCAGTTGTAAATGAAGATAAAAGGGAAAAAAATTAATTACATGTAAAGTAAGTTGAAAGGCATTGTACTAATATTTATGTTAAGTGAGAAGCATGCTAAAGAAAAAAAAAATTAAGTGTAGGAAAAATAAGGATATTGTTATCAATTAAGGTGTGATAAATGTCTATTCTGGAAGTGATTTTAATGATGAGATATTTTGAATGTTTGGATAAGAAAGTAATAAGATATATAAATGGATCTAATGATGAGTTATGAAATTTAGAGAAAATGATTGACTCTAAGGGAGAGAGTAAAAGTTATATGATGTGATGACATAATAACTTAAAAATATAATTAACTTCATATGAAAGTTAAGATGGTATTATGTTAAGAGTGGATTGCTATTATACTAGATAATTTTGAGGACGAAATTATTTAAGGGGGGAGAGAATTGTAATATCCCAAGGTACACCCTAAAAGTTTTGGAATAATTATTGTGGTATTTGGATTTAAGGAGTATGTTTAATGGAAGGAGAAAAGAAGTGAAGATATATATAACATATATAAGTTAAACTAATGAAAGTCAAAAGAAGATAAATTAATTAATTTAATACCCGATTTTGGTGTACATTGGAATGGTAGTTGTGAGAAGATATGTTGATAAAATATGTAAGGAAAATATTATAAGAAATAGGTGTATATGATGGATGATATATATTTATGTGGTACTTGAAAAATATGGAAAATATAAAGGAAATATAAAAGAGATATACATATACCAACATATATATTACATATACATAATGTATAAAGTGGTGTAGGAAAAGTAAGTTTATATAATTAATTAATTAATAATAATAATAATAATAATAATAATAAAAGAAAAAGAAGATATTTATTTTGGTTATGTATGAAATTACTAAAAAGGGCAAGTAAGTGAAAGGGAGTTTAATTGTATAGAAGAGGGTATTTAGGTAATTTTCTTTTTAAATTGCTTGGTGGAGGTTTAAAGAGAGGGGAAATTTGACTTTGTTTCTTTTGTCTCTTTCATTTTTCTTCTTTTCTTTTGGGGTGGCCGGGTATCACTTAGACAAGAGAGCAAAAGTTGTTTTGAGTTCCAAGTTTCAAATTGAAGGAAGATTTCAAGGAAACAAGTTAGAAATTCAAGAAGTTTATCATTTTTGGTAAGTTTTCTCTTGATTTCTCTTGTTCTATTTGGAATTTTGTTTGAGTTTGATGGAGTGTGTTTTTGTATGGTGTGTGTAAAAGTGTTGAAATGGAATTAAAGATAAGAAGTTAGGTTGGTGTTGGTGATGGAAGAGTAAGAGTTGTGTTTAGTGAAATTTTTCCTGTTTTACAATTAGTAAAGGCTGTGACTTGTATGATTTTTAATTAATTATAGAAAAATTTTCTTGAAGTGAATTTTTGATATGTTGCGCCTCTATGAGTCTAGAATGACTGAAAAATATGTTGATTCGATTTTGGAATGGTTATGATTTTGGAAAGATTATTTTTATTAGACCTGTTCCAGCAGGTACCTTAACTGAGATAGCTATCTTTCCAGATTTTTAATAAAATGTAGAAAAATCATATCCAATTGAATTTTGGATATGTTGTTGTTTAGTGAGTCTAGTATTTGAGAAAAATAATTTGGAACCACATTGATTGAATTTAATTTACGGAATTCACAAAGTTCAGAACTGCTGCCAGGATTCAGGGCAATTGGAGCAGTCTGGTTGGGTGAACTATTTGACCAAGATTTTGTGTTCAGTTTGATCTGAAATTTTAAAGGAATGATTTTAAGATGTAAAACTAAATTCTGTAAAAATTTTAGAGTTTTTAGTCAAGTATATTCTTTTATACAATTTTTCAAAATAAGGATTAAGTTGAGTCCAAAACTAGAATTTACTATTCATATGGTCATTTTGCTAATATTCCTTTTGGATTAGGTTGTGAAGAGGTTGAATTGCCCTAATCTAAGTGTTGAGGATTCTTGGAAGAGTAAGTGTATAGATTGATGTGAGTTGGTTTTAAGGTAAGTACAAACTACATTATTGCATAAATGCATATGACTTTGAGACTTGATACACATTTGGTTGTAAATGTGTTAGGAAATGTAGTGCATTGTTGATGTATATTAATATTAGGAAACGTAATGCATTGTTGATGTATATTAATAATGTTATGTTTGGTATAATATGAATGTTGTGATGAGTATGTAAAATGTTTGTTAATGCCATTGATTATATACATTTGAATTGTTTTATTGTGATTTGAGATCATATGAGATATGATGTCATGGTTGTTGGCTATGATGATGCAAATGAAATATATAATTGAGGCATGGTTGCCTAATTAATTATGAGAAATGAAATGAAAAGAGATTGATAAAGAGATAAATGAAATGATTGTGTGCCTAATGTGTTAATTCAATTTTCAGAGTTCTGTTTTTGGCGGCATGCCTATGAATCACTGGATAGGTGAAATGACCGGGTCGTAAGCCGATTCCAGTTGGAAAATGTGAAATGTGATGTTTTTGGGGTGAAATGACCGGGTCGTAAACCTCAAAAACAAATTATTGAAACTAGATTGAGTGAAATGACTGGGTCGTAAGCTCAAATCTAGTTGAATATCCATGGATAAATGTATTGATGATTATGATTATAGACCAAAACAGTAACTCTGAACTTTGAATAGCATATTAGAGTCTTTTGGGCCCATGCTTGTCTTTGTTTAAATGTGATTCATGAAATGTGAAATGAATGAATAATGAGACCAATGATTATTTTTGTTTAAATGTGAATTATGGAATAAGATGTAATGTTATGAGATATATGATGATAATTATGAAATGAGATGATTACAATGTATAAGTAAATTATTGAAGGTGAATGTGGATTGAAAAACTATGTTGAATGATGAGATCTGAAGGTACTACATGAAAATACAATATGATGTATAATATGGATGTGGTTGTGGACATTGTGAGTATTATTTTATGAATGTTTTAATAAGTCATGGAATTGTGGGTTGTATTAATGAAATACGTGCATATGTATATAATTATGAGATTAGTAGAAATATATATAAGGTGTAATTGAAATGGGAAAATATGATAAGAAAATAATAATATATGAAGTTAACATATAAGTATGATTGTCTGTTATGTATGTTTATAATATTTATTTGTATTACTAAGCTTTCGGGCTTAGCGCGGTTGTATAAATCGCGCAGGTGAGTAGGTGGTTGATCTGGAAGTCAAATGTTATGCCACGAGAAGGGTAAGAGTATTTCGAGACCAACTAGAAGGTGATGCATACATGTATAATTTCATTATGTTGTATTTCTGACAAGAATGTATTCATATGTATAAATGAAATTTTGGTAAAGACAAGATTATCATATATATATATAAGATTATTGAAAGTATGTGATAATAATAAACCTCCACTTATTTTGTACTAGAAGTGTAAATCCTTTTTGCAGGTTGTAGTTGAGGTTATAAGGGGGATTTATTGGGAGTGTACTGAGAATGATTTTGTTTGCATTGGTTTGTGTAAACCAGTTTTGTCGACACTTGGGACTCAATTTTTAGGCAAAACTATGGCAAAATTTCTGTAAAACCGGAATGTAATATCCCTATGTATGCCCTAGAAGTTTTGTATGTTGTTCTTGTTGTTGTTGTTGTTGGTTTAAATTGAGAAGAGAATGCTTGTGTATATGTGTTTTGGGAGAAATTTAGGGTTTAGAGACAAGTTTATATGTTGTGTATATGGTGATATATATAACATATAATTGGGTCAAAGGAAGAGTCAAAGGAAGAGAGATATTTTTGTGTTGAGTGTGAAATTACTTAATTGGGTTTATAAGAGACAAAAGCTAAGTTAAGTGATGAGGGGTATATGAGTAATTGCTTGAATTGAATCACATGGTGGATATTTAAAGAAGGTTTGACTTTGTTTTTTTTCATCATTTTCTTCTTTCTTTCATGAAGTGGCCGGCTCCTCCATAGACAAAGAGAAAGAAAGAGACAAGAGAGGTTCTTGATGTGTTGAGTTCAAAATTGAAGGAAGATTAAGTGTTCAAGTGTTGATTCAAGAAGTTTTTAACTAAGGTAAGATCTTTCCTTTGATTTCTTTCATTCTTTTGAAGTGGTATTGGAAGTTAATTAGGGTTTGATGATTTGATGATGAGATGTGTTTATGATGTGTTCTCAAGTGTTAAATTGATTTTAAGTTATGTGTTTAATTAGAGGTTGTTGTTGGAAATGGTGGATGTTGATTTCGAAGGATGTTGGTTTTAGAGTTTTGAGATGATATGTGTTTAATTGTTATATTAATGTGTTGTGAAGTAATTCTTGTGATGAATATGTGTTTAGAACATTGATTATGTTCATTTGAAATATGTTATATGATGAATATTGTGTTTGAGTGCATTTGAGAAAGGGTTGGTTTTGGTTAGGGTTTTGGTTTTGGGTGACACGGCCAAAAAGGGAAAGAGAGACACGGCCAAGTCAAGGGATTTTGGGCGTGTTGGATTGGTTTTTGGAGTGACACGGCCGTGTTCCCTAACCGTGTTAACTACTGTGAGTTTTGGATTGAGAGACACGGTCACAAGCTTGGCCGTGTCCCTTGCCCGTGTTGCTTACTGTCCAATTGGTTTGAGTGACACGGCCACAAGCATGGCCATGTCCCTCAAGTGGTGTTGCTCGTGTCCCTCAAAAATGTTGGTTACTATTTTTATTCTTTGTTCTTTTTACATGGTTTTGGTTCTTCTTATATGATTGGAATTGAACCCATATTAGATAATGCATATGATATTACATGAATAAGATTATGTATTGTGCATTGTGAGGCTTGTGAATGGTGATGTGTATTATGAATAATGTATTGTGAAATGTGATACCAATAATGTTAAATGCACAATATGAATTGAGATATGAAATGCTATATCAATGATGCTATGTGCATAAGATGAATTGAGATGGGAAATGTGATGCAAAGCCATTGTGATTGGCAATGATGATGCAATTGAAAGAAAGAAGGCTTGTTTGCCTAAATGATAATGATAATTGATTAATGAATGAATTGTGTGGCTAATGTGTTATTCCATTTTCAGAGTTTATTATTGGTGGCATGCCTAATGATAGTAACAATCTCTTGAAGTTAGGTTGGATTGAATCCTTGAAGCCTAATTGAGATGTTACAACCCTTGAAGCTAGGTTGGGTTGGTTCTTGAAGCCAAGTTGGGTTGAAGCTTAGCATGCTTTGCTCCCCTTGAAGCTTGGTTGAACCTAATCCTTGAAGCCTAGTTGGGTATATGATATTGATAAATGTGATAACAAAACCAAAACATTAACTCTGAAAATTGAATGGCATATTAGTGTGTCTTGGGCCCAATGCTTGTCTTTGTTTAGTGTTGCTCATGAATGGTTTAATAAGTAATTAATGAGGTATATAAAAAGATGTTGAAATGTGATATGTCTACATATAATGAATTATGAAATGTAAAGGTATGTTGTTAGCTTTGCATATATAATGTTACTTGTATGATGTGGATTGATAATTGACATTGCATTGCACTAAAGCATGACATTAGCATGTTTTGTCTTACTAAGCCCTTGGCTTAGCGCGATAGTGTTTAATCGCGCAGGTAATAGAGTTGAACCCGAGAGTTCATCGAGACCGAGTGAGAGTAGACCTTGAAGAGTTGATTTTGGGAACTTAAAGATCAGAAGAGATTTGCCAATCATGTACTACTTCTTTATATTTTGTAAAGTAATATTTATAATGTAAATATATGCACATTTGTAAATATGAAATTAAATGTTTTCATATATGTAAATATTTGATAAATTCCGCTGCGTAACAACTAAATGTATCTATATATATCTATTTAGTTTTGTATTACAAGTTAACTACTTATCTTTCTATAATGTATACAATTGAAAGATTATGGTATGGTTTAAAATGTTTGGAATGTTAAGAAAATCCGTACCATCCCTATGTTTAGTGCATATATACTACATTGTGGTGGTTGTAGTGTGCATGTATTGAATGTAGGGGTGTTACAATTGTTTTGGTATCAGAGCCTAGGTTTGAGATTCTCAGCTTAGGTAAAATGTAATAAAAAGAATATTTTTACTTAAAAAGTTGGTTTTGAAATAAAATACATGTTTGGGATTGGCAATCTCTGATCTTTAATAAGGTATAATCTGCTGTGTTTGCAGACATAGGTTGTGATGGACTCTCACTCACGCCAGTCAGTTGAGGGTAGTGCTGAGAGTATTGTCCCTGATGATGGAGTTAGGGTTGTTAGTGCTGGGGAGGCACCTGCTTCGGTGTCGGGGAGACCAGCTGGGGAGGAGGTTCCGCCAGCTTGGGTTAGGCATGTGGTAGAAGCTTTGAGGCAAGCACCAGTGCAACCAGTGCCACCACCCCCTCAGCCTGTGGTACCACTGAGGCACTATGACAAACTAAGGAAGTATGGAGCGGAGGATTTCCTTGGTACTACTGATCCAGCTGTAGCAGAACAGTGGCTTGACAAAGTACAAAGGATTTTTATTCAGTTGCAAGCCACCTCAGAGGAAAAGTTTGATTATGCAAGATCTTTGCTACAGAAGGATGCATATGACTGGTGGAGGACAGTGCCCCATTCTATGGATGATCCACCAACCTTGTCATATGTGGATTTTCTGAGAGAGTTTGAGTTGAAGTATACTCCTAGGGAGTACAAAGACATGAAGAAGATGGAGTTCTTAAGCTTGAAGCAAGATAGCAAGACTGTAACTGAGTATAAGGTTGAGTTTATTCGATTGAGCCAGTATGCTGGGGGCATTATAGCTGATGAGATAGATAGATGCAGGAGATTTGAGGAGGGATTGAGGCCCTCTATCATGTGCTTAGTGGCTGGATCTAGATATCACGATTTCTCCCAGCTAGTGGCAGCAGCTCGAAGTGTAGAGCGAGCTCAAGTTATTGCAGCTGCTTCAGAGGAAGAGGTTAGGGTTAGGAGGCCCCAGTTTGAGGCAGGGTCTTCTTCTGTTAAGAGAGGTAAAGGAAGCTTTGTTCCTAGAGTTAGTAGGAGTCAGAGGTCAGCTAGTAGGTCAGTGCAGTTACAGAGGCAGAGATTTAGACCTGCAGCTTCAGTGGCGAGTGCTCCGACCCTAATGATTCAGAGATCCACCCTACCCATTTGTATCCATTGTGGTAGGCCACATGGTGGTCCTTGTTGGAAGGCTGGTGTTGTAGGAGTATGTTTCAGGTGTGGGTCACCAGATCACTTTGTGAGAGACTGTCCTGAGAGGCAGGAGCAGATGCCAGTTGATTCTGCTGCTTCTCGAGCTAGTGTGAGGGGAGGTAGAGGAGGCAGAGGTGCCAGCCGAGGAGGTAGAGCAGGGTTCAGTTCTAGAGGTGGTGCTACATCCAGGGAGAGTAGGCCAGAGGAGGTTGGATCTTCCCAGAGGATGTATGTTATGCAGAGGCAGCCGGATGCATCGGCAGTCATAGCTGGTACTTTTTCTTTATTTGATACTGCAGTACTTGCTTTGATTGATCCGGGTTCCACTCATTCATATATTAGTGCATCTGTTTTGCCTGTGTCCGATATGCATGCTGAGTCCCTAGGATTTGATGTGTTGGTGACAAATCCGTTAGGGCATAGTGTGGTTGTGAGTAAGGTGCACCGAGATAGTGTAGTGAGGGTGCAAGGTGAGGAGTTCCTTGGAGACTTGATTGAGATGCCATTTAAGGAATATGATGTGATTCTAGGTATGGATTGGCTATCTCAACATGGAGCTGTGGTGGATTGTAAAAAGAAGATTGTTTCTTTAAGAACTGGTGAGGGTAGAGAGGTAATAGTATCTAATGAGCAGGAACTGTTGCAGCTAGGAGATTGATTAGAAAGGGGTGTGAAGCCTATCTTGCTCATGTGGTGGATACTAAAGTGAAGGGTTCCTCTATTGATAGTATTGCCACAGTTGCAGAGTTCCCAGATGTGTTTCCAGAGGAGTTGCCAGGGTTACCTCCTGAGAGAGAGGTGGAGTTCGGTATTGAATTGTTGCCTGGTACCACTCCTATCTCTAGTACTCCTTACAGAATGGCACCTGTTGAATTGAGAGAATTGAAAGTGCAATTACAGGAGTTGTCGGATAAAGGATTTATTCGCCCCAGTGTTTCTCCTTGGGGAGCTCCTGTGTTATTTGTGAAGAAGAAAGATGGTACTATGAGGTTGTGTATCGATTATAGGCAATTGAACAAGGTGACTATTAAAAATAAATATCCTTTGCCTAGAATCGATGATCTCTTTGATCAATTGAAGGGTGCAGCTGTGTTTTCTAAAATTGATATGAGATCAGGGTACCATCAGCTGAGAGTCAGAGCTGAAGATGTTCCTAAGACCGCCTTTCGGACCAGGTATGGGCATTATGAGTTTTTAGTTATGCCTTTTGGTCTGACGAATGCACCGGCAGCTTTTATGGATTTGATGAATAGGGTGTTTAGGCCCTATTTGGATCAGTTTGTGGTAGTGTTTATTGATGATATTCTGGTGTATTCGCGAAATAAAGAGGAACATGACAAGCATTTGCGGATTGTGCTGCAGATTTTGAGAGAGAAGCAGTTGTTTGCCAAATTGTCGAAGTGTGAGTTCTGGTTGGATCAAGTTGCTTTTCTCGGACATATTGTTTCAGCAGAGGGTATTAGAGTTGATCCAAGTAAAGTTGAAGCTATTTTGAATTGGAGTCCACCAAAGTCAGTGACTGAAGTTAGAAGTTTTCTGGGTTTGGCAGGCTATTGCCGACGGTTTGTGAAAGGATTTTCTTTGATAGCTACTCCACTCACCAGATTGCTTCGTAAGGGAGTGAGATTTGTATGGTCGGATCAGTGTCAGGTTAGCTTTGAGCAGTTGAGAGATATGTTGACTTAAGCGCCTGTTCTTACTTTACCTGTAGAAGGCAAACCTTATGTGATTTTCAGTGATGCTTCACATAGGGGTTTGGGGTGTGTGCTAATGCAAGAAGGTAAAGTTATAGCTTATGCATCTAGACAGTTGAAACCGCATGAACTTAATTATCCGACCCATGATCTAGAATTGGCAGCCATTGTGTTTGCATTGAAGATTTGGCGCCATTATTTGTTTGGGGAGAAATGTTTTATCTACACTGATCACAAAAGTTTGAAATATTTGGGTGTTCAAAAAGAGCTCAATCTTTGACAGAGGAGATGGTTGGAATTGATTAAAGATTACGACTGCTTGATTGATTATCATCCAGGTAAAGCAAATGTTGTTGCTGATGCCTTGAGTCGAAAGTCTTTAGCTGGTTTAACTTTTTACTCGCTCTCGTTGCTTGTTGAGTTGAGAGCATCGTGTGCTAGTTTTGTATCTTGTGATGATGGTGCATTGTTAGCACTGTTGCGTGTGAAACCAGTTTTGTTGGATCAGATTAAAGAGGCTTAGTTAACTGATAAGAAGATTCAGAAGATTATTTTAGATTGCAAGAATGGAAAGAGTGGAGATTTTGTTGTGAAAGGTGATGGGAGTCTCTGGTTTAAGAACCGATTGTGTGTACCCGATGATGCTGATTTGAAAAGAGTCATTTTGGAAGAAGCACATCAGTCAGTGTTTGCTATGCATCCGGGCAATACCAAGATATATCATGATTTGAGACAACATTACTGGTGGATTGGGTTGAAGAGAGACATTGCTGAGTTTGTATCTAAATGTCTCACCTGTCAGAAGGTTAAAGCAGAGCATCAAGTTCCAACTGGATTGCTTCAACCATTATCAGTACCAGAATGGAAGTGGGATAGAGTGACGATGGATTTTGTGTCTGGTTTGCCATTGACACAAAAGAAGCATGATGCTATATGGGTGATTGTGGATAGATTGACTAAGACAGCTCATTTCCTTCCAGTTCGGATGGATTACTCTTTGGAAAGGTTGGCTGAGTTGTACATCCATGAGATTGTGAAGTTGCATGGTGTTCCAACTTCTTTAGTGTCTGATCGAGATCCCCGGTTTACTTCAAGATTTTGGAAGAGTTTGCATAGTGCTTTAGGTTCTCGATTACACTTCAGTACTGCTTTTCATCCACAGATGGATGGACAGTCAGAGAGGGTGATACAGATTATTGAAGACATGTTGAGAAGCTGTGTCATCGATTTCTCTGGAAGTTGGGATAGGTTTTTACCTCTTGTGGAGTTTGCTTACAACAACAGTCACCAATCCAGCATCGGAATGGCCCCATTCGAGGCATTGTATGGCAGACGGTGTAGGACGCCTCTGTGTTGGAGTGAACTTGGTAATGGCAAGTTGATTGGTCCTGATTTGATTCAAGAAACTGAAGAGAAAGTAAAAGTGATACGAGGCAGGTTGAAAGCAGCTTCAGACCGACAGAAGTCTTATGCAGATCTGAAAAGGAGAGACATAGAGTTTGATGTTGGAGATAAGGTATTTCTGAAAGTATCTCCTTGGAAGAAAATTTTGAGGTTCGGTCGGAAAGGGAAATTGAGTCCTCGTTTCATTGGACCGTATGATGTTTTGGAAAGAGTTGGGCCAGTTGCTTATCGACTCACTCTGCCACCTGAGTTGGATCGTATCCATAACGTATTCCATGTTTCTATGTTAAGGAGGTACAGATCGGATCCATCTCATGTGTTGCCAATTGAATCTATCGAAGTGAGCCCAGATTTGACTTTTGAAGAGGAACCAGTTGCTATCTTGGCACATGATGTGAAGGAGCTGAGAAACAAGAGAGTGCCATTGGTGAAGGTTCTATGGAAGAATCATGCAAAAGAAGAAGCAACTTGGGAAAGTGAACAATCCATGCGAGAGCAATATCCTCAGTTGTTTCAGCTTTGATATCAGGTAATTTCGAGGATGAAATTTTCTTTTTAGAGGGGGAGAATTGTAATATCCTCATGTATGCTCTAGAAGTTTTGATTATGTTGTTGTTATTGTTGTTGTTGTTATATTGGATTGAATATATGTGTTAATTGCAAGAGAAAAGAAATTGGGAAAGAATTAGGGTTTAGAGAGAATGGTATATGTTGTGTATATGATATATATATAACATATAAACTGGTCAAATGAAGAGTCAAGGGGGTAGAGGATATTTTATGTGGAATGTGCAATTACATATAAGGGCTTATATGAGACAAAAAGTTAGTTATATGATTGAGGGCATTTTGGTAATTGTTTGGATAAGATCACTTGGTGGAGATTAAAAGCAAAATTTGACTTTGTGTCTTCATCATTTCCTTCTTTCTTTCAAGAAGTGGCCGGCTCTCCAAAAACCAAAAGGAAAGAGAGGTGTTCTTGATGCTAGAAGCAAATTGAAGAAGCAATCAAAGGATTTGACAAGAGATTTGTGGAAGTTCTTCATCTAATGTAAGTATTCTCTAGTTTTCTTTACTTATTTTGAAGTGGTGTTGAAGTGAATTAAGATTTGTTGATTTTGTGATTTGGTGTGTTTGAGATGTGTTTGTGTTGTGTTTTCAAGTGTTGAATTGGTTTTAAGTTAAGAGTTTAAATAGGTGTTGTTGTTGGAAGTGGTGGATGTTGATTTTTGAAAGATGGTGATTTTAGGGTTTGTTTATTGGGTGACACGGCCAAAAGCAAAGGAGAGACACGGCCAAGTCATGGAACTTTTGGGCGTGTTGGATTAGTTTTGAGAGACACGGCCGTGTCCCCAAGCCGTGTTAGCTACTGTGATTTTTGGTTGAGAGACACGGCCACAAGCTTGGCCGTGTCCCTTGCCCGTGTTGCTTACTGTCCAATTGGTTTGAGTGACACGGCCACAAGCTTGGCCGTGTCCCTCAAGGGTGCTGCCCGTGTCCCTCAAATGTGTTGGTTAGGGTTTTATTTTTTTATTCTAATTGTATTGTTTTGGTTCTTCAAAGGTGGGTTGGTCCCTAAACCTAAACATAAACACTTTAAATATACTTAAAGCATGGAAAGCCCTAATCAAATGGATGTGGAAGATCATAAAGCTATAAATGATATAAATTGTTCTTTGCCCTAATTGCATTGTTGAGATTGAACAATATTATGTTATGCAATGTAAATGGTAATGTGTTTCATGAGTAATGTATATTGAAATGTTATATCAAAGATGTTATGATGATTCAAATAAGAAATGATATGATGCAAAGCCATTGTGATTGGCTATGATGATGCAATTGAAAGAAAGAAGGCATGTTTGCCTAAATGTTGATGAGAATTGGAAATGGAAATGATAATTGAATAATAAATGAATTGTGTGGCTAATGTGTTATTCCATTTTCAGAGTTTGTTGTTGGTGGCATGCCTAATAAGTGTAACAATCTCTTGAAGTTAGGTTGGATTGAATCCTTGAAGCCTAATTGAGATGTTACCACCCTTGAAGCTAGGTTGGGTTGGTTCTTGAAGCCAAGTTGGGTTGATGCTTAGCATGCTTTGCTCCCCTTGAAGCTTGGTTGAACCTAATCCTTGAAGCCTAGTTGGGTATATGATATTGATAAATGTGATAACAAAACCAAAACATTAACTCTGAAAATTGAATGGCATATTAGTGTCTCTTGGGCCCAATGCTTGTCTTTGTTTAGTGTTGCTCATGAATGGTTTAATAAGTAATTAATGAGGTATATGAAAAGATGTAGAAATGTGATATGTCTACATATAATGAATTATGAAATGTAAAGGTATGTTGTTAGCTTTGCATATATAATGTTACTTGTATGATGTGGATTGATAATTGACATTGCATTGCACTAAAGCATGACATTAGCATGTTTTGTCTTACTAAGCCCTTGGCTTAGCGCGATAGTGTTTAATCACGCAGGTAATAGAGTTGAACCCGAGAGTTCATCGAGACCGAGTGAGAGTAGACCTTGAAGAGTTGATTTTGGGAACTTAAAGATCAGAAGAGATTTGCCAATCATGTACTACTTCTTTATATTTTGTAAAGTAATATTTATAATGTAAATATATGCACATTTGTAAATATGAAATTAAATGTTTTCATATATGTAAATATTTGATAAATTCCGCTGCGTAACAACTAAATGTATCTATATATATCTATTTAGTTTTGTATTACAAGTTAACTTCTTATCTTTCTATAATGTATACAATTGAAAGATTATGGTATGGTTTAAAATGTTTGGAATGTTAAGAAAATCCGTACCATCCCTATGTTTAGTGCATATATACTACATTGTGGTGGTTGTAGTGTGCATGTATTGAATGTAGGGGTGTTACAGTAGCTATTTTCCCTCTCAATTTAGTTGTCTTCTGATGTGAGTAAAATTTGCCCATAAACTTGTTATAAACTTGCTCCCAAGTTGTCAAAGAATTTTCAGGCAACATCATAAGCCAGATTTTTGCCCTATCCTTCAATGTGTATGAAAAACACCTCATCCCCAACTGATCTTCTGTTAGTCCTCCCAATGGAAATGTATTTAGGGTGGAGTAGAAATCCCGGATAAAATTCAAAGGATCTTCATTTGGAACTCCATAGAATGATGGCAGCATGTTGTAAAAAATGTTCTTCAACTCATAATTTCTTGCTACATCTGTCAATCTTATACAAGAGGCGGAAGTTCCAATGACAGGTCTAGCAAAATCCCTCATAGTTCTTTGCCTTTCGTCTCCCATATTGGTAGATTGTGCAGTATCCGACTCAAAATCAGAAGTGTCCTCCTCTGTATCAAATCCGGTATATAGTTCAAACTCTTCTTTGCTCCTTTTCACTCTCTGAATTTCTGGAATAACTGGGTATAGCTCTACTCAGAGTGATCTCCTACCTTGCATAAACAAAATTTTTGGAAAAAAGGAATTATTAAAAGCAAAAGACAAATTAAATGAAAAGTAAACAATGAAAAATAATCTAAAATATTTATGCCTAATAAACAATTACGCCAATTAGCCTCCCCGGCAGCGGCGCCAAAAACTTATTGCGCTCTAATTAACACTACTAGAACTACACTCGCAAGTATACGAGGCTGCTGTAGTATCTTGGTGAACACCTCAAGGTCATCTCACAAGGAAGCTAGATAAGCTAATTGATTATCAGATTGCAAATAAAAAATTATCAATAAATTTAAATTGCTAACAACTAATGAGGCCAGATCGAGTGAAGTTTAAAACAATAAAAGTAAATTGAGCTGATATGTTGATTCACTTAATAGAAAGGTCTAGGGTTTGCACTTCTCTACTAACTTATATGTATGAACGGTTATTCCTCTCAACCAATTTAATTTCAAAGATTAGATCTCAAGCAACTTAATTAATCAAATCAAGGAAATAAGCTCTCGCATTCAAACCTCTTTTCAAATAATCTTGTTACAATTGAAATGATCTTTTTCATAGGTTTATATTTCTAATTCGCCTAAGTCCCTAATTAAAATTTTCCAGCATTAGACTTCATTTCTCAATCCTTCATCTAATACCTCAAGCACATAATTGGTGGCCAATCAATTATATATTAACAATAATCCATTCAATTAAGGATAAAAGAACTAATTCACTTAAGAGCAATAATCATTTCATACAATCATAGTAGATCCATACAAACCCTAGACTAGATCAAATTAGTTCATAATAATGCTATCAAACATATTCATCTCATTAAAATTCAAAGAAATCAATTTAGACATAATAGAATTCATGAATAAAATTCCAATGAAACTTAAGAGATAAAGTTTGAGAACAAAACCAAATTACAAACTTTCTTTAGCTTCTAAAGAATCTCTTGTTCAGATCTTTGCTAGAAGAATATTGCAGTGGCTAAAACAAATTTAATCTAGACTGTTTGCATCAAAGTGTAATCAAAATTCTCCAAAAAAAAACAAATGGAAGCTCTAAAGCTTATGTTTGACTGCTGATAAATTCTCCTCCTTCAAAAACCCTAATCCTCTTATTTATACAAAACCTCACTCAAAATCCGTGTTTTCTTTCTTCCTTTAGTCCATGGAGTGACACGGCCAAGCTGGTGGCCATGTCATGTGACACGGCCAGTGGCTTGGCCGTGTCACTTGGATGTGTCCGCTTCTATGTAATCCTTCATCTTTGCTTCTTTGGAATTGAGTGTGACACGGCCAAGCTCCTGGGCATGTCATGTGACACGGCCAGTGGCTTGGCCGTGTCACCTGAGTGTGTCACCTGCTGATTCCTTCATTCTTTGCTCTTCTTTCTTTAATCTTCTTCCTTGGCTAAGTATGGGACACGGCCAAGCTTGTGGCCGTGCTGTGTCACCTGAGTGTGTCAGCTACTGCCAAATCTTCCTTCCTCTCTTGGTTCCTTGGTTTTGCCCTTAAGGTGAGACACGGCCAGTGGCTTGGCCTTGTCTTGCTGCTTCAAGTTATTCTTTCTTCCAAGGAAATATTTTGCAGATTAACCTAAAACAAACACTTAAACAAACTTTAAACAAGAATCAAATAAACATTAACCAACAACACATAAACACCACACTAAAAACTAGGACAAAAATGACAAACACTGAAATAAATTAAAACTACCAAAATTGATGAAATCACTAAATAAACAGATTAAAACTACCAAAATACCTGAAGAAAACAATAATCATCATAATAGATAAGATACAATTCTATGACAAAAACTAATAAAATGGGCAGCAACATTGCCTTTGTTACTATTCATATAAAAATCAGTTTTTGGTGGAACCAACTACGCAGGTTTGAATCTCTATTTTCTTTGTTTATATTTACAGTAGCTTCATCAAATTAGATTAATTATTGCATCATACAATTTGATCAATTATTCTACAAACCATCCAAACTTTATTTGAATCCCTAAAAACTATTTTTCAAAACCCTAATTCCTTAATACCCGCAAAACATATTTTTGAAATCTGAAATCCTAATTACACTTTTCTAAAACCATAAAATAATAAACTGTTTTCTTAAAACCTTAACCTAATCTCTAATTCAAACATCCAAAAACCTTATTTTTCAAATATCAAAATCTTTAACCCTAATTAATTATTCTTTCCAAAATCGCACAGTAAGCATTATTCTTTTTAAAAGTAACATTAGCTTCTTCCAATTTCGAAACCCTATTTTCTAAATCTTAAACCCTAAAACCTTAATTTTCAACACCAAAACCTACAATCCTAAAAACTAATTTCCAAAATTTTATGGGGCGCTGCCACCTTGACCCCTGCCCGCTAACTAGCTAGCGGGACCGCCGTATGGGCTCATCAAAGGGGTCAATATTCATTTGTGAATTATGAGACCGTTTATTTAAACTTTCCTTTTTCCAAAGCCCTAATTGTTAAACATAAAATCCTAAAAATCCTATTTCATGATGTAAGTCCCAAACCGTCATTAAATAAATTTTTTAAAATCTTCACAGTAGCCTAAATAATAAATATAATAATTTCAAAATCCCAAAAACCTAAATGTTAATTAAAGAACCCTAAATTGAGACATAAACTTTAAACTTGTATCTTTATTTGCTTTATTTAATCATAGATTTGATTATGTAGTTTATGTAGTTTATTATTTAATTTCAATGCTTGATTTATTTAATTTATCATGGATGGATATTCTCTTTATTATTATTATTGTTATTTTTTTGTTTTAGTATTAAAATTGTAAGAGGTATGTTTCCACTTTGTGGGTACCTCATTAATTAATTTCTATGTAATTTAAATTGCTTTTATATTTTGGACTAATGTAAAGGACATGTTTCCACCTTTTAGTGGGTGTCCTATTTAGTTTAGACATGAACGATGTAAGGACATGTTTCCATCCTCGGATGGGTGTCCATTTATTTGCTTTGTTTGGACATTGTCTTGATTTTAACTTAATAATGCTTTATTTTAATTGTTGCATGTAATATGGATAATATTGTTATATTTAAGAATTTTATAATATTAAGACCTACAAAGGAGGCCGGTTCCAATGAACCGGGCTTTGTGGGGGTGCTGGGCCATTTCTCACCTTCCCCACACGTACCCAACTTTTCGAACCCATTAGGGGGTTGGGGATTCCTTAGGAATCGAGTCATCCACCCCTTTCTTTTTCCCAGCCCGTCCAGGTGGCGACTCCATTTTCTCTGGACTTTGGTCCGTGTTCTCTAAGGCCCCGAGCCTAAACAGTGCCGAAGTCACAAGAACCATTCCACCGGGAGTTTGGGCAAAAATCCCTTCTCACAGTGACGACTCCACTGGGGATAAGAGAAGTTGATTCCGTTGGTCTTTATATTATTCTATTCATTCTTATAATGATATTATCCTTTGCATCATATTAGATTGCATCGTGTGCGTGAGTTAGGACGCCCATGTTACCCATGTTGTGTTATGTAAGGGATACCATACTTTCACTCAAGGTATGGAGATCGAGCATGGCATAACCACTCATAGCCTCATACCTTTTGGCATATACTTGCTATGGGAACCTAAGCCTTTTCAACCCAAAGACTAAAGCTCATGTAATTGGCCTAGTTACTTTCCTTAGGTTTTTACCCCAAATGCTTGTTATTTGACAATGGTTAGTTTATCTTGGTTTAAATCATGGCTTATTTGGTTTGTTCTTTTTCTAATATGACCTAAATACATTGTGAGCTCAAAATAAATTTTTTCTTTAAAGTCCAAAAGACCCAAGCTATTTTCAAAACTTTTCAAGATGGTCTTTGGACATAAAACTTTTCTAAAAATAAATTAAAAAAATTCTTTTCTTAAGACTCAAATACAAAGCCCAAAATTCATTTTTTATTAGTTGAATCGTCCAGTCATGTGTGGTCCACTCATAGCCACATACCATTTGGTATATCATTAAACTATTGGTTGAATTGTCCGAGGGAAATATTCAAAAATAAGATACCCCATGTTGGTATTTTGTTAACCATATTACCTAGGAAAAAAGACTCGCCATTCATGTGTGGATGTTATAAGGTTGGAAGGAATGTCCTAATTATCTTTCTTTGTTGATTATTTGTGCATACATGCATGCATATATACATTTGCATCTCATATCATTAATCCTCTTTGGCTCACAACCTTGATTACGACAGTTCAAAAGCTTACGACAATCCGACCTACGCCAAAGGTGAAGAATCTAGTAGCAACTCAATCACTTGCTCACCAAAAGCAATGGAGCCCAAACAAATTCAAAGAATGGTGGATGATGCCATCAATGCCAAGATGGAAGAAATAAAAGAGGCCCTAGCTGAGACCATGAAGAACCAATTGGCTGTAATTTTAGGAAATAATGTCAAAGCATCTGCTAGCACTAAGAAGTAAAAGCACAAAGGGATGGCTAAAGTTGGTGAAGTGTTTTTGATGATGATAAGGTAATCATTGATGATGATGGTGATTGGGCTCAATACTTCTAAGATCCTCAAGACAAGAAGAAAGAACCGAAGATTATTGAAAGATCAGCTATGGAGAAAACTGAAACTTGTAATGTTGAAAAGATGATTGCGGATTTGGAAAGGAAATTTGAGAAGAAGTTGAAAACTGAAGAAATGTCCGAAGTTGACAAATTATTTGAGCTAGACGAAGAAGTTCCGTACAAGTTCAAGATGCCATCCTTTGCAAAGTTTGATGGAACCGAAAATCCTCACCTCCATGTGAAGCAGTATATCACTGCTATACAGTCTACCCGAGCTACTAAAGCTCAAACTCTGAGGTATTTTATACTCTCATTGGATCCTATTGTCCAAAATTGGTTCAACACCTTAGAGGAAAGTACTCAAAAAGATTGGGACGTGTTGTACAAGGCTTTCATTCAGCAATATGGGTACAATGTCGAGCTGAAAATTACCTTAATGGAAGTTGAGTCCATTAGACAAAGGCCAAATGAGAATTTTGTGGACTATGTAAAAAGATGGAGAAATAAGGCTACTTTGCTCAAGAAGAGGCCCGATGAAACCAATTAAATAAGGATGATTTTGAGAGGGGTGTAGCCTAGTCTTCGTGAAAGGATGTCTCATACACTCATTTGTGATTTCAAAGATCTTCTGCAATTTGAAGAATGGGAAAGGGAGAAGAATCGATTTTCAATAAAAAGCAATGGGAAAGGGAACTGCCAGTCGGGCAATCAAAGCACACAAAAAGAAGTTGATGTTAATGCCACTATTCAAGGAGCAATGAGGCAGTTTTCAAAATTAGGAAAGCCGCTGTCTTTGGTTCTCAATAAGCTACAAAAGAAGGGATTGTTACAACCCTTGACCCCTCATCCTTTGCCCAATCCTCTTCCACCTAACTTTGATACAAATGCATTTTGCCAATTCCATCAAAGGCCTGGACATGAAACGGACAATTGTATGAAGTTGAGGCATCAGATCCAGAATCTAATCGACAGTGGAAAGCTACCTGAGCTAGACAAGCCCAATACCAAGAACAATCCTTTGCCTAAATTTGG
Organism: Garcia nutans; assembly: GCA_947685225.1. Classification (NCBI taxonomy): domain Eukaryota; kingdom Viridiplantae; phylum Streptophyta; class Magnoliopsida; order Malpighiales; family Euphorbiaceae; genus Garcia; species Garcia nutans. The sequence goes on from CANTUV010000024.1 coordinate 26,245,566, forward strand.
AAGAGTGCCACCACCAGCAACCTTCATGGTAGGAAAAGGATTGGAAGAAGATTTTATTTTATCATCCTTTCAAGATGGAAATATTGAAGATGTGAAAGGAAAGAAGCTTAAACTCAACAAACTTTTCTTAGCTTGAATGTTGCTTTTCAATTTTACTTTCTTTAATATTTAATTGGAACTGTCGTGTTTTCAAATTTAAATTTGTTTGAATTAATTACTTTCATCAAAAATTTTGTTGCTCTTTGCTCATTTTGGTTCTCAACCAATGAGGAATTTAGCTTGATATTTATAAATTAATGTATCTAGGCATCATGACATGAATGACTTTACTAGGTGAAGAAATTGCTCTATTGCATTGAGTTGTGCATGCTTACTTAGAGAGGGCTCCTGCATAATTACCTTTGTCTAGGTCCTAGTCAGTCTTAGAACATGCTTAGAAAAACTTTCTGGGAAAAATTGAACTCTACTTATTTAAGGGAGAAATAATCTAGGCATTGTTTGGTTAGCCATCAACTAGTATCCACCCTATTAAATATCAATCCCTATTTGTCCCTTTGAACCTTCATAAAATTTTAGCTTTCTTTTCATTGGCATATAACCCTAACAACCTACCTAGAGCTATTGTGATACTTTTGACAAGTCTTATGATCACTAAGATGAAAAGACAAGAAGATCAAAGAAAGAAATAAATAGTCAAGACCATTAGGATAGTTGAAGTTCTCAAGTCCATAAGAGTAGTTGATGTTCTCAAGACCATAAGGGTAGTTGAAGTTCACCTAATATCTCCAATCTATCAAGATAACATCAGAGTAACAAAGGATTTATTCCTGTTAAAGAAGATTTATGTCACTCCACTCATCCATTATTAGACACCCAAGTTGGTACAAATAAGACAACTCTTTTAGGGCTAGAACCAAAAGAAAAAAAAAAGAAAAAAAAGAGAAAAAAAGAAAAGAAAAAAGGACAAAAGAAAAAAAAGAAAAAAAAAAGAAAAAAATAATAAAACCCAAAAAGGCGGTTCAGAAAGCCAACTGAATTCTCTTTTACCTAAAGCAGCAAAAGGCTTCCATTTAATTTATAAGGACAGTTTGACTTAAATTGGTCCAACCCAATCAAAGACTCAATCAAAATCAAAGAAAAAGGAGATAGACCATCCAGTTCTTGAAAGCTTTGTACTTGACAGTCCTACAAGGAAGAAGGACAAAATAATAAAAAGAAAGAAAAGGGAGAAAAAGAAAAAAAGTGAATTTGGGTACCAAAATTTATGCAAAGAAATAATGATTGTCCCAATCAAGATCCAGATTAATGCCAAGAAGATAGAAGGAATTTTGAGTCTAGCAAGATTGCTCCAAGCTGCCTAAAGTTCAAACAAGAAATTTATAGTGTGAGGGTTTGTCCATAGTGTCACAACGACTCTAACTTACAAATGGCCTTCATTTAAGCCATGTCCCTATAGACCCCATTTGAAGCCTATCAAAGGCCTGTTGATCTCTCTTGGTAGGTAGAGTCTATTAGTGGAGATAGTTTGAATAAGCATGCATATGAGATAGACAATATTTAAACTCAATGAGACCTTTGGCCAAGTGTATGTGCCTATCTGAAGTGCAATAATTCTTGCTTAAATAGAAATGATTCCAAAGTTTACTACGGTAACTAGGGTTATCATGTTATAGATATATTAATTTTGAGATCGAGTCCTTAGGTAAATTGACATTGATTTGGAAAAGCCAACATTTGGATTTCAAAAAAAAAATAGAATTGAAAAGAAAAAAAAATTCAAAACCTTCAAGTTAAGGGAAGTATATTGAACTTTCAAACCTCGAAGGACACATTGGGCAAAGGAAATGATTAATGGCAAGGTTATGAAGAAGCTATTTAATCATAGTTTAAAATGGATGTATCTCTGCTGTTTGGGGCCTCCATTATTCATATTTTCAACATCTTAAAGATAAAAGCCATAAATGTGGAGCATTGAGTCATTCCAATGCAAGACCTGAACAAGCATCTGAAAAGGAACCAATGAGAACACTTATGCTGATCACCTCGGTCTATGAGTCGATGGAATGACTGTAAGTATCATTCATGCATATCATGCATACATGAGCATATCACATTGCACTTTCTTGTCTTGTATTGTCTATTCTTTATTAAAGTGAACAGCAAACACCCTGTGAAGCAAACACTCAAAAGAAGATATCATATCAGGGGGGCATGGAAAGCCCATTGCTTGAGAAAGTTTCAGTAATTTTACAAAGAGAAGAAATGCGTGCTTTTGCGAAGAACTAGACAACAAAAATATCAATCAGAGCCCGCATAGAAAAATCATGGGTTTGAGCCTGCACAAGGGGCAAAGTTTCTCCTTTGCAATTTTTGAGTTTATGAATGAACAAAACATTTTGAGACTCACTTCTAATATTTTACCATGCAGAGGGGCAAGGAGAGGATATGAAGGCTAGCTAAAAAGGGTTGAATTTTTTGCAAAAGTGCAAAGGAAGAACAAAAAAAGAATGAAAAAAAAGAAGAAAATTAGAATTCCCAAAAGAATGAAGATGCAAAAGACAAAAGATCAGTCCAGCTAAAAGAGCTAAAGCTAAGGTAAAGACTCGACCTCCAATGGATAAAGATCCATGTTTCAAGGGTAAAGACCCGACCTCCAATGGATAAAGATCCATGTTTTAAGGGTAAAGACCCGGCCTCCAATGGATAACGATCCATGTTTTAAGGGTAAAGACCCGATTTTCAATGGATAAAGATCCATTTTTCAAAGGTGAAGGCCTAATTCCAAGGATGAAGATCCAATTTCAAAGGGTGAAGACTCAAAGTCTAAAGGATGAAGATCCATTTTCAAGGGTGAAGACCCAATTTCCAAGGATGAAGATCCAATTTCAAAGGGTGAAGACCTGAAGTCCAAAGGATGAAGATCCATTTTCAAGGGTGAAGACCCGATTTCCAAAGATGAAGATCCATTTATAAGGGTGAAGGCCTAATCTCCAAGGATGAAGATCCATTTGCAAGGGTGAAGACTCGATCTCCAAGGATGAAGATCAAATTTCAAGGGTGAAAACCCTATTTTCAAGGATGAAGATCCATTTACAAGGGTGAAGACCTTATCTCCAAGGATGAAGATCCATTTACAAGGGTGAAGACCCGATCTCCAAGGATGAAGATCCATTTGCAATTGCAAGGGTGAAGACCCGATCTACAAGGATGAAGATCCATTTGCAAGGGTGAAGACTCGATCGTAAGGATGAAGATCCATTTTCAAAGGTGAAGATCCGATGCTAAGGATGTAGATCCAAGGTCCAACGATGAAGATCCATTTTGAGGGTGAAGAACCACAATGCATAGAAAAGCCAGAGCAGCCAGACTTCTCAATTGATAAAAGGTCAGTCAAACTCAGTCTCGGGTCCAGGCACCCAAATTCAATTCAGTCTTGGGTCCAAGTACACAATCTATTCAATTCAGTCTCGGGTCCAAGAACCCAATCTCGTGTCCAAGTACCCAAATCAAATCAATCTCGGGTCCAAGTACCCAATCTCGGGTCTAAGTACCCAATCTTGGGTCCAAGCACCCAAATTCAATTCAGTCTCGGGTCCAAGTACCCAATCTCGGGTTCAAGTACCCAAATCAAATCAATCTCGGGTCCAAGTATCAAATCTCAGGTCCAAGTACCCGAATCAAATCAATCTCGGGTCCAAGTACCCAAATTAAATTCAATCTCAGGTCCAAGTACCCAATCTCAGGTCTAAGTGCCTAAATCAAATTCATCCTTGGGTCCAAGTACCCAATCTCGAGTCCAAGTACCCAAATTCAATTCAGTCTCGGTTCCAAGTACCCAAATCAAGTTCAGTCTCGGGTCCAAGTACCCAAATCAAATCCAGGTATCCATCTTCATCAAAAATCAGTCAAAAATCATATTGCTTTTCACTCTCTTCTACTGAAAGTTTCAGATCGTTCAAGCAGGGGGCAAATTATAGACCATTAATTATTGACCTAGTCTGGTCCAATATTTTTTATAGTCCAAAATTATTTTTGTGGTATTTTAATTAAATAATATTTATTTTAGTATTTATTATTTTTAATTTTTAATAAAAATAAAAAAAGGAGAATATTAGTATAGTTAAATAATAATAATAAATAAATAAAAACAAAAATAATAAATTGGCGAAGAAAAAATCGGCGACGAAAAAATTCGTCGCCAAAAGTAAATCGGCTGTGCCAATTCCCCGCAGCGGGCGAATTGGCCTAATTCCTGTGGCGAAATGGCCTTGGGCCAATTCGCCGCAGGAATTTCCTGTGGCCATTTCAGTGTAGAAAATTCCTGCGGCGAATTGGTTGGCCGCACAGCTCTCGCCCGCAGCAGCTCGCAAATCCTCGCAGTTTTTGCCAGCAATTGTAATATCTTAAAATTTTAAAAATTTCTAATTTTTGGAAAATTGGAAAAAATAAATTATAATTTTAAAGGATAAATTATATTAATGGTTTTAAATGAAAATTGAAGGGATTTTAAATGAAAAGTGGAATATATATGTGATATATATGCAAAATATACATAACATATATAAAATTCAACACTTTTTAAAAGAAAAGGGTATTTTCGTAATTAAATCTTATAAATTCAAAATTAATAAAATAATTCAAAAAACAAATTAATTTTGAATGAAAATGAAAAATTAGGACTTTTTAATTTATTAAAAAAATAATTAAATAATTACATATTAAATTATTATAATATATATATGTGTGTGGTTAAAAAAAATATGAAAAGGAAAGAATATTAAAAGTCTTCTTCTTCTTCTTCTTCTTCTTCAAGGACGTGGCTTCCATGGGAGATTGAAGACCAAGGATTTTGCTTCTTCCATACTCCATAAATTGAAGGAATTAACAAGTTTCAAGTGGATTTTTGGTGATTTCCACCAAAATTAGTAAGTTTCCATCTCTTTTCTTTGAATTCCATGGAAGATGAGATTATGTGAGAATTTGGATTTTTATGTAGTATGTTATAATTGTTGGAATTGGTGTGTATGATGTTATATTGGCTAGTTAACAATGATTCTAAGGTTAGATTGAAGAGATGATGGAGTTTGGTTAAAGAATGGTCAAGAGAGAGAATTTAGGGTTATGGATTTTTGGGGTTTTGAAAACATGAACTTTAATTGAGCAAATTGATTCCAAATGAGTTGTTTTGATTCATAAAAAAGTATTTTAAAGTCAAATATTGGATTTGGTGGTGTTGGGTTGGAGTTTGAAGATGGAAGTGGAGATTTAGGGTTTTGGAAAAGTGATTTTCCAAAGTGGTTGAATTGTATGATTTTATTTGTTTAAGCATGTTGTTTAGTGTTAAAAGTGATGAATATAAGCTTGGAATGAGTAATGGATTATGTTGGAATGGAAAACCTTCAATGGGGGAAGGTTATGCCATTTTTGAGATTTTGGGTATAAGAGTGTATTTTTTATAATGTAAATGATTTAAACGTATTAAAATATGTTTTTAATAATATAAATAAACTTAAAACACTAATTTAATTGCAGTAGAATGGAATTCTAATGCTGAAGTAAGGAAAGGCAAAATTTTTGGAAATTTGTAGGAGTGATGTGTAATTATGGTTTAATGTTGGAAATGCCAATAAATGTGATACTAAATGATTATTTGTGATCACATTTGGTATAGGCATTGAGGGAGGTTGATTTGCTTCATCCAAGTGGTGAAAGGCAAGTTGGGAAGATTGGATTGAAGGTTGTTTTTAGCTTGCTTTGGGTTGCTAGTAGAGGTATGTACAAACTTTGAATATATTGTTTATATTTGCATGATATTTGGGCTTAACACATTTTTGTTAGAAAATGTGTTAAGCTACTTGGCTCATTGATTGTGTATGAATAATATGCTATGACATTTGTAATGTCATATATGTGTTAAATGCATTGTGAAAAGCCATTGATAATGGCTAATTTGTGTAACATGTGAAATATGCATATTATGAGAAAATACCAAAAGTAATTGGGTAATGTATTGTGAATGCAAAAATGAGATATGTGTAATAATGAAATGAATTGATATTGATAAAAATGATAAAAGTGAGAAAAGTGAGAAAAATGAAAAAGATGTGAAAAATAAGAAACATGAGAAAAAAAATGTGAAAATAAGGCAATATGCCTAGATTGAATATGTAAAAATGAGAAAGAGATTAATAATGAGAAATATGAATAAATTGTGTGCCTACTATGTTATTCAATTTTCAGAGTTCTAGGTTTGGTGGCATGTCTATGATTACCTACGGACTACACGTTGGAATGGTGAAAAGACTGGGTCGTAAGTTAGGCCAGCTGATAAATATGATGTTTTTGGGGTGAAAAGACTAGGTCGTAAGCCTCAAAAACTGTAGCAGTCTAGCCGGGTTGAGGATCAAGAAACTGGGGCCTAAGGGTCTAACCGGGTCGAGGTGGTTCAACAGATTGGGGCTGTTACATTATCCATGAGAATATATATTGCCTACGTGGCTAGACACATTGTGTCATTATGGACCAAAGCAGTAACTCTGAAATTTGAATAGCATATTAGATCCTTTTTGGGGCCATGTTTGTCTTTATTTTAATTTGAATTATGAAATATTTGAAAAATAAAAGAAAGTGGTTTGATTTGACACTATATGCATTGTGCATTTAGTATTGCATTCAGTTATATTATTATTATCAAAGTTTGTACCACTAGGCTTCGGCTTAGCGCGATTGTTTCCATCGCGCAGGTGACAGGGTGGACCCAGCTGAGCCAGAGAGTTCCTCTAGACTAGGTCAGGTCTAGACTTATAGTTAAGCTTGTTGAGTTGCTATCGAGATCAGAACACTGCCAGCAACATGTATATATTTTTATGTTATTGTACATTTTTAAGTTTTATGCATAATATATTATGTTTTGGATTTTACTTATTGTATATTATAAAGAATATTTGGGTCAATGTATTTGAAATGGGAAAGTAAGTGTGTTTTAAATTATATATATCTATATGTATAAATGTTTGAGAAACTTGGTGAAATTGAGAAATATGGTTGAGATGGTGGTTGAAAATTATTTGGGAGTGTTTTCTTTTTGCAGGTTGAGTAATTGCTAAATTTTGGGATATCCAAAATTTAGACAAAACTCTGGTGAATTTTTCTCAGATATTTTTTTATATATATTATTTATTTTGGGTTCTTATAACAAGTAAATAATATTTATATTTTATTTAATTTTTATATATTTAGAATTGAAATTTTAAATTGGAAATGTAAAAAAAATTAGTAAATCAGTCTGTGACATTTTTGTACCGTATATGCATATTTTACATATGCTGGAAATATGTATTGTACGTATATAGGGTATAAGGGTGTTACATTTGTTTTGGTATCAGAACCTAGGTTTGAGGTTCTCGACCTAGGTGGGATGTTGAGTAGCTGTATCATTGATTTTATCGGGAATTGGGATAGATTTTTGCCATTAATTGAGTTTGCTTATAACAACAGTCATCAGTCGAGTATTGGGATGACTCCTTATGAGGCTTTATATGGTAGGAGATGCAGGACACCTTTGTGTTGGGATGAAGTTCGAGAAGTTAAAATGGTTGGTCCCGATTTGATTAAGGAAACAGAGGAGAAAGTGAAGGTGATTCAGGGTCGTTTGAAAGCAGCTTCAGAGATAGAAATCTTATTTAGATTTGAAGAGAAGAGACATAGAGTTTAGTGTGGGAGATAATATTTCTGAAGGTGTCTACATGGAAGAAGATTTTGAGATTTGGCCGCAAAGGAAAGTTGAGTCCTTGTTTCATAGGACCATATTTGGTGTTGGAGAGAGTTGGTCCAGTGGCTTATAGACTAGCTTTGCCACCTGAGTTGGATCGAATACATAATGTTTTCCATGTATCGATACTTTGGAGATATAGGCCTGACCCATCTCATATCTTGTCCGTGGAGTCCATTGAGGTGAGTCCAGATCTGACTTATGAGGAAGAACCATTGGCGATTTTGGCATGAGAGGTTAAAGAATTGAGGAATAAGAGGGTACCACTTGTGAAAGTCCTTTGGAGGAATCATGCCACTGAGGAGGGGACATGGGAAAGTGAGCAGGTGATGCAGAGTCAATTTTCCCATTTGTTCCAGACTTGAGGACAGGTAATTTCGAGGACGAAATTTGTTTTAGGAGGAGAGAATTGTAACATCCTAAAATTTTTGAAAATTTCTAATTTTTGGAAAATTAGGCAAAATAAATTATAATTTAAAAGGATAAATTAAATTAATGGTTTTAAATGAAAAATGAAGGGATTTTAAATGAAAAAATGAAATATATATGTGATATATATGCAAAATATACATCACATATATAAAAGTCAACACTTTTTAAAAGAAAAAGGTATTTTGGTAATTAAATCATATAAATTCAAAATTAATAAAATAATTCAAAAATAAATTAATTTTGAATGGAAGTGGAAAATTAGGACTTTTAATTTATTAAAAAAATAATTAAATATTAAATATTAAATTATTTTAATATATATATATGTGGCTAAAAAAAAGATGAAAAGGAAAGAATATTAAAAGTCTTCTTCTTCTTCTTCTTCTTCTTCTTCAAGGAAGTGGCTTCCATGGGAGATTGAAGACCAAGGATTTTGCTTCTTCCATACTCCATAAATTGAAGGAATTAACAAGTTTCAAGTGGATTTTTGGTGATTTCCACCAAAATTAGTAAGTTTCCATCTCTTTTCCTTGAATTCCATGGAAGGTGAGATTATGTGAGAATTTGAATTTTTATGTAGTATGTTATAATTGTTGGAATTGGTGTGTATGATGTTATTTTGGGTAGTTAACAATGACTCTAAGTTTAGATTGAAGAGATTATGGAGTTTTGTTAAAGAATGGTGAAGAGAGAGAATTTAGGGTTATTGATTTTTGGGGTTTTGAAAATATAAACTTTAATTGTGCAAATAGATTCCAAATGAGTTGTTTTGATTCATAAACAAGTATTTTAAAGTCAAATATTAGATTTGGCAGTGTTGGGTTGGAGTTTGAGAATGGAAGTGGAGATTTAGGGTTTTGGAAAAGTGATTTTCCAAAGTGGTTGAATTGTATGATTTTATTTGTTTAAGCATGTTGTTTAGTGTTAAAAGTGATGAATATAATCTTGGAATGAGTAATGGATTGTGTTGGAATGGAAAACCTTCAATGGGGGAAGGTTATGCCATTTTTGAGATTTTGGGTATAAGAGTGTATTTTTATAATGTAAATGATTTAAATGTATTAAAATATGTTTTTAATAATATAAATAAACTTAAAACACTAATTTAATTGTAGTAGAATGGAATTCTAATGTTGAAGTAAGGAAAGGAAAAATTTTTGGAAATTTGTAGGAGTGATGTGTAATTATGGTTTAATGTTTGTAAATGCCATTAAATGTGATACTAAATTCTTATTTGATATCACATTTGGTTTAGGCATTGAGGGAGGTTGATTTGCTTCATCCAAGTGGTGAAGGGCAAGTTGAAAAGATTAGATTGAAGGATGTTTTTAGCTTGCTTTAGGTTGCTAGTGGTGGTATATACAAACTTTGAATTTATTGTTTATATTTGCATGACATTTGGGCTTAACACATTTTGGTTGGAAAATGTGTTAAGCTACTTGGTTCATTGATTGTGTATGAATAATATGCCATGACATTTGTAATGTCATATATGTGTTAAATGCATTGTGAAAAGCCACTGATACACTATAAAAATATTTAGTATTTGTGACAGATATCTGCGACGGACTTGTTTCCGTCGCAAATTTGCTACGGATCTGCGACGGATTTGCTACGGAAGGACAAGTTATAGGAATTTTGAGAAATTGGTCGCAAATCGGCTGCAAATCCGTAGTAAATCTGCGATGAAAATCATTCGGTCGCAAATAATCGTCGCAAAAGTTGGCGCGGATACTTGGCGGGAGAGTTTTTTCGCGAAAATTTTTTTCCGTCGCAGATTGGTTTTAGAAAACACTAAAAAAAGCAATTTGCAACGGAGATCTGCTACCGTCTATTGCCGTCGCAAATTTCACTACAAAAATATTCGGCATTTGCGATGGAAATCTTCAACGGACCAGTTTTCGTCGCAAATTTGCCACGAATTTGCAACACATTTGCAACGGAAAGACAAGTTAGAGGAATTTTGAAACATCCGTCGCAAATATGTTGTTTATCCATTTTTTGTGGGGCCCAATTAGCAAAATAGTAGCGCCATCTCCCAATTTCAAATCTATTCAAATTTCACTCTCCGCCCAAAACAGTCTCCTATTCTCTTTCTCTGCCTTTAGGCTCCAGATTTCGAGTATTTTCAAATTATAGCACATCATCCGCCGTTCATTTGTGAAAATCAACGGCTCCAATTAATCTAAATCTCACTGAATGCGTCACACAAGGAATCTTTAGAACCTCCTGGTTTGAGTTAGGTTTAGTTTCTGTAGAGTTCAGATTATGGTTTCTCGGAACCAGAACAGACCTCCTCGAAGTCCTTCCGCTGTAAGTAATATTTTTTTAATTCTTTCATTTTAGAGTTGTTTGGTTTCTGAGCAAAGAAAAGAAACTGAGGGAAAGTTTTGGATCTAAGAAGTTATTCGATTGGTTTTGTAGAAGGATGGTGCACTACAAAAATATTCGGCATTTGCGACGAAAATCTGCGACGGACATGTTTCCGTCGCAAATTTGCTACGGATCTGCGACGGATTTACGACGGAAAGACAAGTCAGAGGAATTTTGAGAAATTGGTCGCAAATCCGTTGCAAATCCGTCGCAAATCTGCGACGAAAATCATTCCGTCGCAAATAATCGTCGCAAAAGTTGGCGCGGAAAGTTGGCGCGCGAGAGAAAACACTAAAAAAAGTAATTTGCAACGGAGATCTGCTACCGTCTATTGCCGTCGCAAATTTCACTATAAAAATATTCGGCATTTGCGACGGAAATCTGCGACGGACATGTTTCCGTCGCAAATTTGCTACGGATCTGCGACGGATTTGCGACGGAAGGACAAGTCAGAGGAATTTTGAGAAATTGGTCGCAAATCTGTTGTAAATCCGTCGCAGATCTGCGACGAAAATCATTCCGTCGTAAATAAGTTGAAGGAATTTTGAGAAAGCCGTCGCAAATCGCTTGCAAATCCGTAATAAATCTGCGACGGATTTTTGTTCGTCACAAATTTCGTCTCTAAAGTTGGCGGGATTCCTCCCGCCGAGAATTTTTGCAGAAAATTTTTACCGTCGCAGATTGGTCGTAGATTCGTTGCAAATTTGCTACCCATTTGCTACGAATTTGCGACGAAAATTAAATTTGACTATATATATGTATCCGTCGCAAATCGGTGGTAAATCTGTAGCAAATTTGCGACAAAAAATAGCCGTCAAAAATTTTCGTCGTAAAACTAAAAGGAAATTTTTAGTGGGAGCCCAAAAAAGAAATTATAATTATTTGAAATAAGTTAGAAGACTTATTTTATATAAAAAAATACTAATTTTTATTTTTTACATAATTTCGTTATAGGCATTTTATTTTATCTCATTTCCCTGCATTTATCGTATAGTATGAATGATATATCTGTTTAATTATTTTAAAGCATATTTTAATTCTAAAAATATTTTATTTTAACAAATATATATCTTTCATATATTTTTAATATACTAATCTTTTTTTTTAAATTTATATGTTTTACCAATAAAAATATATAATAAATTCATAATTAATTTATAAAAATTATTATGATGTGTATAATAAATTTATAATAAATTTTATATATGCTATGTGAATTTAAATTTAAAATTTATTAAAAATACAAATAGACATTTTTTTTGAAACTTAAAATCAATATTATCTCAAAATAAGTAACAAATAGGCTAAAATAGACATTTTTAGGGTTTCTCTGAAAATTTTATTCTGGTATTAATATTTGTTTTTGTTTATTACTTCAGTTCACGCTTCATTCACAGCTCCAGCATTTTTAGGCTCGAGATCTCCTTAATTTTCAACAATGGCAGACAACCAGAAGCAAGAGCAAGATCAATATGGCGTGCTTCTCTATTACAAGTACACTCTAGTTCCTGATCTTGACTCCCTTCTCTCCTTTTACCAGTCCAATTGCAGCTCCCTCTCCCTCCTCGGCCGCTTCCGCCTCTCTTCCAACGGCGTCAATGTCACTGTATTATTTACTGTTACCCTAATCAATCTCCTTCCTTCATCAATCCTCAATTTTTTTATTTGTTTGTTTATTTATTTGTCTGGTTTAGGTTGGTGGTACATTGTCGTCGTTAGAGAAGCATATAGCGGCGGTGAATCGATTAGTTTCTTTGAAGGAACGGATTTCAAGCTCGCTTCTTCTCATTATCCTTCGAACGATAAAGTTGCTCGTGAGTGCGGTTTTACTTCTCTCTCCATTCGGATCGTTGAGGTTTGCTCCTTCTGCTTTTTAAGTTAAATTCTTCTGTTTGTACCAATTTATTGGATTTCTTTTTTTAAGCGTATGATTCTTTGTTTGCAGGAACTGGTTACTTTTAGTGTTCATCCGCTATTGAAATCTTTATCTGATGTTTCAAATGCTGGAAGACATCTCTCTGCGGTTGAGTTCCATTCTATTCTTCAGAGTGCACGTAACTAGTGCTTTTGCTTTCTTTTCTATTTTTTTGATTCTCAACGTTTAGTTTTGTTCTATTATTCATTTAGGAAGTGATTTGGAATTGAAAACTTTGTTGGCTGATTCTGTCCATGTTATGCAGAGCAACGTGGAGAGAAAGAGGATCTGGTTTCCAATGAAGGACTTGTTCTATTAGATGCAAGAAATTTATATGAAACAAGAATTGGGAAGTTCCATATGTCTGCTGTGGAGACTTTGGATCCAGGAATCAAAGTTAAAATTTTTGCTTTTCATATTTGTCTCTTATTTTTCATTTAGGAAACAATAATTTGTGTGATTTATATTCTGTTATAGTTTAATTTGGATATTATTCCTTTTTTTAAAGAATTAGATTTGTTATAAGGTTATACAGCTTTGATTTTAGAGTTTAAGTCTGTTTCATATGTATATTAATTGATGGATTCGTTTACATTTTTGCTTGTTATAGTTTTTAGTTGATTTGTGATTTGTTAGTTTTTAGTTGATTTGTGATTTGTTATCATGTTTTATCATGATCTTATATTTGTTTTAATTTTTTTACCCACATTTAAATTGTTTTTATAATTTTTTTTTAATTATAGGTTGGTGTTGGTGAGTTCCTCTGCAATGGCTGCAACTGCAACTGCTTCGTCTGCTGGTCCTCGATATGCACCAGAAGACCCTACCTTACCCAAACCATGGAGAGGACTAGTTGATGGTAAAACTGGATACCTTTATTTTTGGAATGCGGAGACTAATGTTACCCAGTATGAGAGGCCTTCTTCAGCCTCAGCTCCTCCATCTAAGTCTTCTTCAATGCCTATAAGTACTTCAGTGCAAGTTCAGCAGTCTTCCCGTCGTGGCTATAGTCCTTTTAAAGAAGATGATGATCGGTATGGCAGAGGCAACTATGGTGGATCAAAATCTGATGCTGGAGCAAAAAGTACTCAGGTGTATCTTCTGTTTCATTTTTCCTTTGAACCCCTCTTTAATAATTACTGTCGTATTGAGATTATTATATGTGCACTTACATAGACTGATATTATACTCTTAATTTTTCCAGAGTGCACGAGGTGGATTTGTACAATCTCAAAATGTTCCAAATGGCCCAGCTAATGGGCCTGATGGATCATCTGCTAAAGGACAGGGATCATCAGCTGGTGGAAGCAGTTTGTCTGCAGAGGCTTATCGTTGTCGACATGAAATTTTGGTTACTGTAAGTTGTATAACTTCTTGTGTTATTTTATTTTTGTGCTTGCAAAAATTATAAGTTACATGCATTTAGTAGTTCTACTTGTACATATATGTGGTATGCATTACGGGCCTATAAGTCATTTTTCATTTTATTAGAAAAGAATTCACTAAAGGGAAACAAGGGTATGCTATCCAAACTCAATTTCATTTTCAACAGAGGGAATTTAGGAAGTCCACAATATAGAAACATTAGCTAAAATTCTTCACTATTCCAAAAGTGTGACGGATCCATGCCAAGTATTTGTTTGTGTGTGACTATGCTTTTTAGTAAAAGCTTCAATCATATGGCACTGCTCTTGTTACAAGTTTGAATGGCCAAGCCTATAAAATCTGATTTCTGTGCTGGTACACCAGACACTTTTGCATGGGACATTATTATGCCATTGCTATGATATTTATGACATAATATGATACATACAATATGTCAGTAATGGGCTTTGAAACAGAGTTCATACAGTGGCCCTTTTATAGGCTAAAATCTCTGTATCTGTCTCCCTCTTTTCCCTCTTACTTCTTAGTTTGTTAATTTTGGTTTATGGAGGTTCATAAACATGGAGTTTGGCTTTTGGCAAAGACTGTAAGTTGAGAGTTTGTGTTTGGCGGACCTCGTATAAAGTGGAACGAGTTAGAAATTGGAAGTTCCTCTTATATAATATTCAATTCTTCAAGGGGCACGCGCTTTACCATAACATTAAATTTTTTTGGGGCAATTAATTGAGTAATATATCATATTAATGAAAGTCTAAATGATAATGAATCCGCATTGGCAGATAAAGTATTCGGACCACATACTACTTCTCAAGATGTATATGATGTTGCTGCTAAACCAGTAGTCAAGGCTGCAATGGAAGGCATCAATGGTATGATATAGAATTTCTGATTCACTTAATCAATGGGCTTTGATTAATTGGAGTAATTGCGGCGACTCTGGTGATTGATTTAGTACTGCATTGAATTAACTTTTTTACAATGTAGGAACTGTTTTTGCGTATGGTGTTACTAGTAGTGGAAAGACACACACTATGCATGTAAGTTTAGTCTCTCTAGCTACAAGTTTCTTTATTTTTATATTTGGCTTGGACTTATAATCTAAATGATCCAGTTATAGTGATTAATTAAGCTTCATATGGCAGCACATATTAAATTTCCATATATGAATTTGCATCATTCAAGAATGATATTGACTGTTGAAGTATTTTATTAGATTGCTTGGTAGCTTTATATATCTTAATCCAAGCAACTTAATACACTTAAGTTGAGCTAAAATTTTAAGCTAAGTGGAGTTTAGTTTTTCATCATAAGCTAATAAAATATACTTTTTCAAATAAGGTGAGTTTTACTGCTGATCTTTTGTAAGAAACTGAAGACTTTAATTGTGTTAAACTGTGTTGCATGTCAACCAATTGCCTTGATCGCTGCTTTGGTTCTTTCCCTATATTTTTCATCGATCTTTAACAGATGAATGAATATGATGCGCTAATATGCAGTGAATCTTGTTATGGTTAATGTTCTCATTAGTAAGGTGATTTTGGTGATATAGCAGGTGGTAGCAGTTCCCTCCTGTATAGCTTATCACAGTTCTTGTTGACCATTTGACATGCATATATGCTTGTGTATAAATTTACATTCTAGTTAATTTTTCTTATTTTAGTTCTTAAACTGCAGTCTTCATATATGTACTAATTTTAACTTTATTGTTTTTTACTTATTTCTTAAAACATGTGCAGGGGGATCAAAATTCTCCTGGTATCATACCATTGGCCATAAAGGATGTTTTCAGCATTATCCAAGATGTAAGTGTTACATTCATGTTTCACTATCTTGAAACTATTTCATGGCACCATAACATTTTTTAACATTATTTTTTTTATCTTTCTCCTTTCAAGTGTGCCTAATCTTTTCTTTTAATTTTTTTATGGCTCCAAGATTTGTTGTATAATTTCCCAATTTATTGAATTATTGAATAACGGGGTTTTCTTCAACATAAACTAATTTGTTGGTAGAGTATTGAAAACGAGAAATTTCATGTAGGCTAGGAACTCCATTACATATCTATTTAGAATCGCATTTTTAACCTCAAGTATGTCTTGCAGACTTAACCAGAATTCAGGCCTCCAATGTCTGAAGTTGTTCAGGATCTGAAAGACGTGATAAGGAGAGAACGCCCCAGCACTATAATTTAATATTGAAGATCTATATTGTTATTTTCAAGATAGATTATTTATAGTAGTGTTCTTAACACCTGTATAGTTAAATTGTAAAATATTTTATTCTATTGAAGATTAATAAAAGAATTATTTTTATCAATGTAATTAGTGTTTTTTTAGATTGTGTTTAAATGTTCCAAATGTATTTATAAAGTTCTCATAAAATTAATTGATAATACAAATAGTTCCAATAAAAATCAATATTAATTTACTACGGATTTGCAACGAATCTGCGACGGATATTTGAAATCTATGACGGAATCTGCGACAGATACTGCGACGACAATCTGCGACGGAATCTGTGACGACAATCTGCGACGGAATCTGCAACGAATTTGCGATGGAAATCTGTGACAAAATTTGCGACGAAAATCTGCGACGGAATCTGTGACAGAATCTGCGACGGCTGCCCTTTACCCGTGAAAATTTAAGCGCGAGATTTGCAACCGCCGAGCGGTTGCAAATCCGTCGCAATTTGCGATGACCCGTCGCAAAATTGAAAATTGCGACGCCTTTTTTATTAACGGATCGTATCCGTCGCAGATCGGTCGCAAATCTTGATCTGCGACAGATCTGCGACGGATTCTGTCCGTTGCAGATAGCATTTTTTTTGTAGTGGTGGTGGTGGTGGTGTCCCATTGGACAAGCGTAGAAGGAATGGAGCAGGAATAATTGGGGGACCAACCAATACTGACCGCAAGCCATTTGGGTCTGTTAACAAAAGGCAGGATGTTACTGCAACAGGTGATGTAGGTAGCACTGATGCTTCAGAGTTTGAGAACATTGATTTCAAAAAAGAAGTCGAAGCTTTGGTGAATGAAAGACCCAAAATGAAGAAGTTCGATCACAAGGTTCTTCTTCAATCCTTTTATTGTTAATATGGGTTCAATCACAAATGTTTATTTGGTCATAATTTTGGAAAATTTTGTACTCTTTTGGTGTTTTTGATTTGTCAGGGAAATATGGAACTAGCAAGTGAGCTTAACAACAGGCTCAAGCTTTGTATCAAATGGTTCCAGAAAAGGGATGAAGCATATGTTGATATGCAGGGAAAGCTTCAAAATGCTCTGGAAATTTCTGAGAAACAATGTGCAGACAAAGGCAATCTTTTCTTTCCCAATTGTATATATATTGAATGATCTCCACTTAATGAGAAATTTATACATTGTTGAGTTACCGGAGAACCATGAATAACATGAATAGCAATTGAGTATAGCTTATGTTTAAAGAGAATATTACCCCCTTGCCAGTACATTTTTATGGTTTAGCCTTGAATTGCTATGTTGTTTGCTATTTACTCTTAGATAGAGATGTTGTGGAAACAAAATTTGAGTGTTAATTTAGATTCACTTGTGCAATTTTAGAGGTGGAAACAAAAAGCAAAGAGGAGAACTATAATTCAGTTATTTCAGAACTGAGGAAACATAATACTTCTTTACAAGAGAAACTCACAAATGAAGAATCAGAAAAATTGGTAAGTATGCACTCATTACAAATTTTCCATGTTTAGTTACTGTTATGCTTCTATTAGGTTCATTTTCTACTTTTGATCCTGTGGTTTGGCAATTAGGAAGCAATTGACCATCATACAAGAGAAAAGGAAGGTCGGGTTACTGCCGAAGCTTTACAGGCTTCTCTTTCAAAAGATCTTGAAAAAGCTCAACAGGATATATTAGCAGCCAATCAAAGGGTAATCTCTATTTTGTTTTTAGTGCCTGTCATATTGAGTTCAATTGCTACTGTTACCTGAATGGAAGAATGTGTCCCATGAATATGGTGAATTCTATGCTCTTTGCCTTATGTACTCCTTGAGTTTCCATGCTTAAAACCTATAAATTTGTTAAATTGTTAAATTCTACAGGCTACCTCACTGGATGATATGTACAAGCGTTTGCAAGAGTACAATCTAAGTCTACAACAATACAATAGCAAACTGCATTCTGAGCTTGAAACAGCCCGTGAGTCTCTCAAACGTGCGGAAAAGGAGAAGGCAACTATTGTGGAGAACCTTAGTACTTTAAGAGGTCACTATAATTCACTGCAAGAACAGTTAACTTCATCCAGAGTAAGGTTATTCAATTTGGTATTCATTTAGTAGCTAATTATTCTTGGTTGAAGCTTAATGTATTTTATTTGTTTCAGCTTCTAAGTATTATATTTCTCCTCATTACTACTTCTAGGCTTCTCAAGATGAAGCTATAAATCAGAAAGAATCATTAGCTAGTGAAGTTAAATGCCTCCGGGGAGAATTGCAGCAAGTGAGAGATGATCGTGATCGCCAAACAGCACAAGTACAAGCTTTAACTACTTAAGTAGTGAATTACAAAGAAAGTATGGGAAAATCCTTTGCTGAGATAGATAATTTGATGGCAAAATCAAAATCCTTGGAGGTTTGTTCATATTACTTTTTAAGTCAGACATACATGTGTTAGTTGACATTACTTAGTCTAGAGGTTTTCCAATGCAGGACACATGCTCTGCTCAAAGAGAGCGTATACATTTATTAGAGCATCAGTTAGCTGCTGCTAATGAGAAGTTAAAGGTAATATTTCAATATTGTGTTAAATTTCTCTTGCGCTAGTCACATACTACATCATCTAAGTTCTGCAGTCATGGGCTAGGTTTTTTGAGTTTTGCTAATTAATTTTTATTATTTGTTCTCTTTAGATGTCTGATTTGTCTGCAGCAAAACACAAGGACAGAATTTGAAGAACAAAGAAAAACTGCTCGAGAGCTACAAGAGCGTCTTGCTGAAGCATAATATCGATTGACTGAAGGAGAAACATTAAGGAAAAAAGTTACATAATACTATCTTAGTAATACTCTATCCTTTGTCATTTATAAACCTTACAAAATGCTCTAGATGGTTGTATATACAAGGTTTTAAATGGTATGAATTAACTTGTATAACAGGAATTAAAGGGGAATATACAAGTGTTTTGTAGAGTGCGACCTTTATTACCAGATGATAGTGTTGGTACAGAAACGCAACCAGTTATTTCTTATCCTACGTCAGTAGAAACTCTTGGTCAAGGAATTGATTTGATTCAAAGTGGCACAGGCAAGCTTCTTTGCGACTAATGCTTTTTAGTTTTTATTTATGTAGAATATTTGTTGCTTGTATGATTGAAAGTTAACCATTTGATTATCTAGTGCAATATAATTTTAAAACGGCAAATATACCCTTTCACATTTGGTTACTTATCATTTGCTAATATAGTGCTTCGTTATTGTAAACAGGGCAGAAATATCCATTCACATTTGACAAAGTGTTTAATCATGAAGCTACTCAGCAAGATGTGTTTGTGGAAATATCCCAACTGATACAAAGTGCTTTGGATGGTTACAAGGTTAGTTTATGGCATCTTCAACTTTTTATTTTCTTGCGCTTAATGATTTGATTATGCATAATATGACTTGGAGTTTTATTGTTAATTGATTATATATTTTGGAATTTCAACATCATCTAATTTACATTGAATATTGATTTAGGTGGTTCAAAGCGACATGTATTAGTTTGTGGTAATTATGTCCATCAAAAGACGCATTGATACGGAATCATAATATCATAATCTCATGTTGGATGTCATCTACTTTAACCCTTATCATTTTGGGACTGGCTAAGCATGAGAGACATGATAATGTAAAAGGTGTCAATATCAAAATTATCAAAAATGCATGTCAAACTAATATTGTAGTTCAATTGCGTTTGATTGAAGTGTAGTTGTCTTTTTGCTATTTGCCACAACTGCATAAATAGAGCTTATTTTGTGCTGCCTTTGCCCTAGCATTGTTGCGAATTATATGTCATTGTAGAGCTTATTATGTGTTGTCGTTGCCCTAGTAGTGTTGTAAATTAAATGTTATTGTGGTGCTTTTGCAGGTCTGTATTTTTGCTTATGGCCAGACGGGTTCTGGCAAGACATATACAATGATGGGTAAGACAGAGGCTCGAGAACAAAAGGGGCTAATTCCTCGATCACCGGAACAAATATTTCAAACTAGCCAGTCCCTCTTGGCACAAGGCTGGAAGTACAAAATTCAGGCCTCCAATGTCTATTTAGAATCGCATTTTTAACCTCAAGTATGTCTTGCAGACTCAACCAGAATTCAGGCCTCCAATGTCTGAAGTTGTTCAGGATCTGAAAGACGTGATAAGGAGAGAACGCCCCAGCACTATAATTTAATATTGAAGATCTATATTGTTATTTTCAAGATAGATTATTTATAGTAGTGTTCTTAACACTTGTATAGTTAAATTGTGAAATATTTTATTCTATTGAAGATTAATAAAAGAATTATTTTTATCAATGTAATTAGTATTTTTTTAGATTGTGTTTAAATGTTCCAAATGTATTTATAAAGTTCTCATAAAATTAATTGATAATACAAATAGTTCCAATAAAAATCAATGTTAAATTACTACGGATTTGCTACGAATCTGCGACGGATATTTGAAATCTATGACGGAATCTGCAATAGATACTGCGACGACAATCTGCGACGGAATCTGTGGCGGCAATCTGCTATGGAATCTGCAATGAATTTGTGACTGGAAATCTGTGACGAAATCTGCGACGGAAATCTGCGACGAAATCTGCGACGGAATCTGCGACGGCTGCCCTTTACCCGAGAAAATTTAAGCGCGAGATTTGCAACCGCCGAGTGGTTGCAAATCCGTCGCAATCTACGATGGCTTGTCGCAGAATTGAAAATTGCGACGCCTTTTTTATTAACGGATTGTATCCATCGCAGATCGGTCGCAAATCTTTATTTGTGACATATTTGCGACTGATCTGCGACGGATTTTGTCCATTGCAGATAGCATTTTTTTTAGTGATACTGGCTAATTTGTGTAACATGTGAAATATGCATATTATATGAAAATACCAAAAGTAATTGGGTAATGTGTTGTGAATGCAAAAATGAGATATGTGTAATAATGAAATGAATTGATATTGATAAAAATGAGAAAAGTGAGAAAAGTGAGAAAAATGAGAAAGATGTGAAAAATGAGAAACGTGAGAAAAAAATGTGAAAATAAGGCAATATGCCTAGATTAAATATGTAAAAATGAGAAAGAGATTAATAATGAGAAATATGAATAAATTGTGTGCCTAGTATGTTATTCAATTTTTAGAGTTTTGGGTTTGGTGGCATGCATATGATTGCCTACGGGCTATATGCTGGAATGGTGAAAAGACTGGGTCGTAAGCCAGGCCAGCTGATAAATATGATGTTTTTGGGGTGAAAAGACTGGGTCGTAAGCCTCAAAAACTGTAGCAGTCTAGCCGGGTTGAGGATCAAGATATTGGGGCCTAAGGGTCTAGCCGGGTTGAGCTCCAAGAGACTGGGGCTATTACATTATCCATGGATATATATATTACCTACGAGGCTAAACACATGGTGTCATTATGGACCAAAGCAGTAACTCTGAAATTTGAATAGCATATTAGATCATTTTTGGGCCCATGTTTGTCTTTATTTTAATGTGAATTATGAAATGTTTGAAAAATATAAGAAAGTGGATTGATGTGACACTATATGCATTGTGCATTTGGTATTGCATTTAGTTATATTATTATTATCAAAGTTTGTACCACTAGGCTTTGGCTTAGCGCGATTGTTTCCATTGCCCAGGTGACAGGGTAGACCCAGCCGAGCCAGAGATTTCCTCTAGACCAGGTCAGGTCTAGACTTATAGTTAAGCTTATTGAGTTGCTATCGAGATCAGAAACACTGCCAGCAGCATGTATATATTTTTATGTTATTGTACATTTTTGAGTTTTATGCATAATATATTATGTTTTGGATTTTATGTATTGTATATTATAAAGAATGTTTGGGTCAATGTATTTGAAATGGGAAAGTAAGTGTGTTTTAAATTATATATATCTATATGTATAAATGTTTGAGAAACTTGGTGAAATTGAGAAGTATGGTTGAGATGGTGGTTGAAAATTATTTGGGAGTGTTTTCTTTTTGCAGGTTGAGTAATTGCTAAGACAAAACTCTAGTAAATTTTTTCCAGAGATTTTTATATATATATAATTTATTTTGGGTTCTTATAACAAGTAAATAATATTTATATTCTATTTAATTTTTATATATTTAGAATTTTAAATTTTAAATTGGAAATGTAAAAAAAATCAGTAACTCGGTCTGTGACATTTTTGTACCGTATATGCATATTTTACATATGCTGAAAATATGTATTATACGTATATAGGGTATAAGGGTGTTACACTAATTTTTTCACCAGCGCAATTTTCCAATGCAGTTTTTTTGAAACCAAATTCTATTTGGTTTTGTTTTCTTTTCCTAATTGGTTTTAATTTCCTTAAACAATTAGAAGTAGGTTTATGATTTTTCCCATAAATAACACATTAAAACTCAAAATTAGAGGAGTGAAAATTGGACTTCTGATTGGGGAGAAATTTTAGACTAGACCTTGGACTTTTGGATTTCTTCGGCCAACCTCAAGCTTGAAAGAACAAGAAACATTCAACAATCCATCAAAGGCAGCAACATTGCCTTTGTTATTGTTCATCCAGAAATCAGTTTTTGGTGGAACCAACTACGCAAGTTTGAATCTCTATTTTCTTTGTTTATATTTACAGTAGCTTCATCAAATTGGATTAATTATTTCGTCATACAATTTGTTCTATTATTCTACAAACCATCCAAACTTTATTTGAAACCCTAAAAACTATTTTTCAAAACCCTAATTCCTTAATACTAGTAAAACATATTTTTGAATTTCTAAAATCATAAAATAATAAACTATTTTCTTAAAACCTTAACCTAATCTCTAATTCAAACATTTAATAACCTTATTTTTTCAAATATCAAAATCTTTAACCCTAATTAATTCTTCTTTCCAAAATCACACTGTAAGCATTATTCTTTTAAAAAGTAACATTAACTTCTTCCAATTCCGAAACCCTATTTTCTAAATCATAAACCCTAAAATCTTAATTTTCAACACCAAAACCTACAACCCTAAAAACTAATTTCCAAAATTTTCTAGGGCGCTGCCGCCTTGACCCCCGCTCGCTAACCAACTAGCAGGACCGTCGTATGGGCTCGTCGAAGGGGTCAATATTCATTTATGAATTATGAGTCCGTGTATTTAAACTTTCTTTTTTCCAAAGCCCTAATTGTTAAACATAAAACCCTAGAAACCCTATTTCATGATGTTATGTCTCAAACCCTAATTAAATCAAAATTTCAAAATCTTCACAGTAGCCTAAATAATAAATATAATAATTTCAAAATCCCAGAACCCTAAATGTTAATTAAAGAACCCTAAATTGAGACATAAACTCTAAACTTGTATCTTTATTTTCTTTATTTAATTTTAGATTTGATTATGCAGTTTATGTATTTTATTATTTAATTTCAATGCTTGATTTATTTAATTTATCATGGATGGATATTCTCTTTATTATTATGATTGTTATTTTTTTGTTTTAGTATTAAAATTGTAAGAGGTATGTTTCCACTTTGTGGGTACCTTATTAATTAATTTCTATGTAATTTAAATTGCTTTTATATTTTGGACTAATGTAAAGGACATGTTTCCACCTTTTGGTCGGTGTCCTCTTTAGTTTAGACATGAACGATGTAAGGATATGTTTCCATCCTCGGATGGGTGTCCATTTATTTGCTTTGTTTGGACATTGCCTTGATTTTAATTTAATGATGCTTTATTTTAATTGTTGCATGTAATATGGATAATATTGTTATATTTAAGAATTTTATAATATTAAGACTAGCAAAGGAGGCCGGTTCCATTGAATCGGGTGTTGTGGGGGTGCTGGGTCATTTCTTACCTTCCCCACACGCACCCAACTTTTTGAACCCATTAGGGGGTTGGGGATTCCTTAGGAATCGAGTCATCCACCCCTTTCTTTTTCATGTCCCGTCCGGTTGGCGACTCTATTTTCTCCAGACTTAGGCTCATGTTCTCTAAGGCCCCAAGCCTAAACAGTGCCGAAGTCACAAGAACCATTCCACCGGGAGTGGGGGCAAAATTACCCGCTCACACCATCATAAGGATTGGACAATTGTACCGGCATTAGCTGGCGGGCTACGCCTTATGAAAAATTTATTTAATTTTTTTTCTAATAATTTTTAGAAAAATGAATTAAATGACTGTATTAATTTAATTTTTCCATTTTTTGGCCTAAAAGGTCCTAATTTAATTAGGTGAAAATTTTCGGGTTCACACCTTTGCAACCCATTTCCACACCTTGGCCCTTTGAAACATAGGGCATAGATGTCATAGGAAAAACTAGCCCTAAATCTTCTAATGGGCATGAATATATTCTTATGGCAGTTGATTACTTTACAAGTTTATTGAAATAGTTTCTTTTTAAGTGCTCAACTCCAAAAAGGTGGCCCACTTCATACAAACCAACATCATTTGTCAGTTTGGAGTGCCTTTTTAGATCATCACAGATAATGGGTCCCATTTGCAAAAGAAAGTAGTTTTTTTACTTGAAAATCACAAGTTCCAACACCATCGATGCTTACCATATAGACCTTAGACTAATGGAGCTATTGAAGCCACTTACAAGACCATCCAGACAATCCTTTAAAAGATGGTAATCAAGTATAGAAGCTGGCTAAGCAACTTTTCTTTGCATTTTGGTGATGTCGCACTTCCATCCTCATGTCGACAAGGGAAACTCCATATTCCTTGGTTTATGGTATGAAAGCAATTCTACCTGTAATACCCTTATACCCTGTATTCATATAATACATGTATATGTAAAACATGCATTCTACAACAAATCTCCCACATACTTGCTCAACCATAGGAAGTCCTTCTCATACTCCGTAACTGCCTTTGCTCCCTGCTTCAAACTCCAAAACTCCATCATAGCATCTTTATACTCTCAGGGTGTGTACTTCTTCTCACCGTAAAAAATCAACATGTCAACACCGGTAGATCATCCAACCAATGAGGAATAGTCTTTCACCAACCGTAGGCATCCCCCTACATAAGAGACACCGCATAGTCGAACCTCTCCTCTGCAGTAGCTTGTAACTTGATGACTATCCTCTGAACCCAATCTAGCCATTGCTCTGCTTTGGCTGGATCAACAGTGCCTAAAAAGTCTATAGCCCCATACTTTCTCAACTTGTCAAATTCCCTGGTCGATGGATAGTGTTGCTGCTGCTATACAGGGGCCTATATAAGTAACTATAAGTGAGGATATTTGCCCCCACTCCCATGTAGAATAATTCTTGCAACTTTGGCATTGTTATACTCAGGGCCTTAAAGAACATAGACCTAAACCTAGAGAAAATGGAGTCGACACCCGAATAGGCTGAGAAAAAGAAAGGGTGGATGACTTGATTCCTAAGGAATCCCCAACCCCATAATGGGTTCAGAAAGTTGAGTACGTATGAGGAAGGTGAGAATGACCCAACACCCTCATAATGCTTGGATCATTGGAACCGGCCTCCTTTTCAGGTCTAAATATTATTAAATTCTTAAAATTATGATATTATCCATATTACACACAATTTAAAAGAAATAAACATTAATCATTTTATTAAAATAAGACAAACAAAACAGGCACCCATCCATGTTTTAAGCCTTTACAATGTCCAATGTTTAAAAAAGAAAACAAAATAAATAAGATGGGACACCCACCATAAGTGGAAACGTGTCACTTATATTGATCCCTAAATACAAACAAAATTAAAAGGAACAAATTAAATAAACTAGGCACCCCCAATTTGGAAACATGCCTTTTATAACTTTAGCACCCAAATACACAAATATAGTTCAATTAAATGAAATAAGCAATAAAATAGTCAAAATGCATCATTTATCATAAAAGCATGTAATAAATAAATCAAATAATCCAGTCTAGAGTTTAATCTTAATTTAGTCTTAAAACATGCAGAATTAGTGTTTCTAATGTAAAACTAGGGTTTTGATTATCTGTGAGCAGAGATTTTTGCTCCCACTCCTGATGGAATGGTTATTGCGACTTCGACACTGTTAGGCTCGGGGCCTTAGAGATCATGTGCCTAAGCCCGAAAAAAATGGAGTCGCCATCTAGATGGGCTGGGAAAAAAGAAAGGGGTGGATGACTCGATTCTTAAGGAATCCCCAACCCCCTATTGGGCTCGAAAAGTTGAGTACACTTGGGAAAGGTGTGAAATGGCCCAGCACCCCCACAACACCCAATTCATTGGAACAGGCCTCCTTTTTAGGTCTTAATATTATAAAATTCTTAAATATAATGATATTATCCATACTACATGTAATCATAAGAATAAACAAATATTTTATTAAAAATCATAGCAATGTCCAAACAAAACAAATAAATGGACACCCATCCGAGGATGGAAGTATGTCCTTACATCATCCAATGTCTAAAACTAAATAGGACACCAACCAAAATGTGAAAATGTGTCCTTCACATTAATCCTAAAATATGAAAATAATAAAATTACATAAAGATTAATTAATGAGGTACGCAATTATGGAAACATACCTCTTATAATTTTAATAAACAAATAATAATCAAGAAAATATTCATCCATGATAAATTAAATAAATCAAACATCAAAATTAAATAAATCGATCACCAAAACATATAATAAACTACATAATCAAATCCAAAACTAAAATAAAGCAATAAATGTATAAATCTAAGTTTACATCTTGAATTAGGGTTTCGTGAATAAAATTTTGGGTTTAGAGAGTTTAGGTCTAACAATTAAGATTTTAGGGTTCTGTATTTAGAAAATAGGGTTTGATTTATAGAACTAATAATATTATTATTATTCACAAAGAATTATTACCACTATACAATTTAAATCAAGGTTTATGAATAATTTCTATGAAAATAATTACTAGGGTTTAAGATTTACTGAATTAGGGTTTAAATCTTGATTCTAAAACATAGTATGTAACCATGAAAAATCAAATTTGATCTAGTGGATATATAGTTTTGACTTAAAATTGCTCGGTTATACTATATAATGAAAGTTAAACAAACCTTAAATATGCTACTATAAATCTTAAACAAAATAATAATAATAATAAACATGGTTACTGTAAGTTTTAGGCAAACAATTGTTGGCTCCACCGAATTTAAAGAGTCTAAACCAAGCTTTGTTTGATTATTTGCTACTACCTGAATCAATCTACCTCTTCGGTTGAGCTTTAGCAATTTGGCAATTGCCTTGATTGTGATTACTGCCTCTTATTTTGAGTTGTCAGTTTTTTGCTACTATTTTTCTTTGTTGCCATTCCAAGTCTCAGAAAAGATCCCCAAAAGTCCCATCTCTAAAAATTATCAAAAGTCCTAAAATCCCTCTTTCTATCTTTAACTGTGTTATTTATAGGAAAATTAAAAACCTAATACTGGTTATTTAAGGGAATCAAAACTGTTTAGGAAAAATAAAAATAATCGAGCTTAATAAGGTTTAGGCAAAAATTGCCCGATGGTATGGGCGCTAGCGCTGGGTGCTGGGGTGAGCTGCAGGCCATTACTGCAAGGATTGGCATGCGAGCTGTGACTGACGGTGTACGATGGGCACATTTTACCGCAGGCCAAGGCCTACAGTGAATTGGCCTGTGGCCAATTTGCCATAGACCAAACCTGCGACGAAATGGCCTATGGCCAATTCGTCGTAGGCCGACGCGGGTAACATGTGTTGTTCACCGATTGGTCTAATTTTATTTTTTTATTTTTTATTTTTAAAAATTACATTTTAAACAATAAAAATTATATTATTAAAATAAATATTAAAATAAATAATAAATATCACAAAAATTTTTTTGGACTTGTTTTAAAATATTAGACTAGACTTGGTCAAAAATTAAGGGTCTATAGTTTGCCCCCTGCTTAAATGATCTGAGACTATAGTTAAAGAGAGTGAAAAGCAATATGATTTTTGATTGGGTTTAGAGTCAGACTAACACTTTACCCAAAATTGGATTGAGTTCTGGACTAAAAAATGATTTGGGTTCTGGACCCGAGGTGAGTTTTATATTCAAAAATAATTTGAATTCTGGACCTAGGGTTAGTTTCTAGACTCAAAAATAATTTGGGATCTGGACCTGGGATGAGTTCTAGACTCAAAAATGATTTGGGTTCCGGACCTGGGATGAGTTTTAGACTTGAAAATGATTTGGGTGCTGGATCTGGGTTGAGATCTAGACTAAAAAATGATTTAGGTTCTGGACCTGGGATGAGTTCTGGACTAAAAAATAATTTGGGTTCTGGACTTGGGATGGGTTTTGGACTAAAAAATAATTTGGGTTCTAGACTTGGAATGAGTTCTGGACATGAAAATGATTTCAGTTCTAGACTAGGGATGAGTTATGAGCTCGAAAATGATTTGGGTTCTAGATCCAAGATGAGTTATAGACTAAAAAATGATTCGAGTTATGGACCTGGGATGAGTTCTGGACTTGAAAATATTTTGGGGTCTGGCCCCGTGCTTGCAAAAGATAATTGTAATTAGTAGGATATTAATAAAAATATCTGCAAAATATTTTAAAAGAGTATAAAAATATTTTTATACACGCAAATTGTTGAATAATTGAATTTACTATTGATACATTGTTAATCACTATTTGCTCACTATTCACTAATAGTGATATTCACCCTTTTTTTACGGGAATTACTATTTCTCCTTTTCCTTTTTGTCTTTTTTTCTTTATTTTTTTTGCCTATATAAAGGCTCGTTCTCGCCTATTTTTCATTCACACACTTTCATTCAATTACAAATTCAGTTATACTTACAAAGAGAGCTTAAGTGATAGCAGAAATATTACTTTGAACAGAGAGAATAGAGAGTTTAGCAGAGAGTTTAGCAATCAAATGGAAGAAAGGCATGCTTCAAGATCTAGGCCTCGATCTAATATTGAATTGCTAGAATTTACCCAACAACATGAAAATAGATCTATCAATCTACTAGCTGGAATGCAACTTCATCGTAGTTATAGTAAAAAAAAACTAAGGTCACACTGCAATTTAATATTTTAGCAGCATAAATATTTATTATTATTTATTATTTTTTGGTTCATTTTATTTTTTAGTTATAAGTTAGTATATTAAAGAATGAATTGTAACAAATATTAGGAAATATTCTATTGCTAAAAATAAATTAACTAATGTTCTATTAATAAAAAATAAATAAATAAATAGATTAAAGTAGGGAGTAATGAGTAATTTCAGACTTTGAAAAAGTAGCATTTGTGAGATCAAGAACTTACCTCATATTGGCTTACCTTGTTCAGTGTTAGTGTGAGCGAGGATTTTCGCCCGCACTCCCGGTGAAATGGTTCATGCAACTTCGGCACTGTTTAGGCTCGAGGCCTTAGAGAACATGGACCTAAGTCCGAAGAAAATGGAGTCGCCACCCGGACAGGCCGGGAAAAGAAACAGGTGGATGACTCGATTCCTAAGGAATCCCCAATCCCCTAATGGGTTCTGAAAGTTGGGTACATGTGGGGAAGGTGAGAAATGGCCCAACACCCCCACAACGTCCAGTTCATTAGAACCGCCCTCCTTTACAGGTCTTAATATTATAAAATTCTTAAATATAACAACATTATCCATATTACACACAATAATTAAAATAAAGCATCGATATATTGAAAATCAAAATAATGTCCAAGCAAAACAAATAAATGGACACTCATCCGAAGATAGAAACATGCCCTTACATAATCCATGCCTAAATAGGACACCTACCGAAAGGTAGAAACATGTCCTTTACATTGGTTCTAAAATAGAAAAGCAACTTAAATTACATGATATTTAAGTAATGAGATACCCACCAAGTGGAAACATACCTCTTACAACATTTGGAAATATAAATAAATCGATAAAAGTAAATAATCATTCATCATAAATAATCATTCATCAAAGGTATTAGACATCAATAGAAAGTAAACATCCATCCATGATAAATTAAATAAACCAAGCATTGAACTTAAATAAATTAAAGCATATAAAATAAATCAAAGCATAATAAAATATAAAATTGAATAAAGCAAGTAAAGATTCAAAATAGGGCTACTGTTTCTATTTAAGATTCTTTATTTAATGTGTTTAGGATTTTGGAAATTCATGGGTTTAAGCTACTGTAACTTTTAAAAGAATTGAAATGGAGCAAAGTTTTATAATTTAAGAGGTTGATAAAGTTCTTTGATTAACAAAATTAGTGTTTGAGAAGTGAAATCATGAAATTAGGGTTTGAACACTTTAAAACTTTTAGATTTGTGATTATTAGCTACTTACCGTGTTGAATTTTAGGTTTATGAGCTTTTAAGGTTTAAAATATTAGGGTTTAGAAAACTTTAGGGTTTAGGTTTCACTGTTTTAGGTTTGGAAGAATAGATTTTATTTCTAGAGTTTGAGAAAACAATTTATAGTTTTATAAAGCTTTATGTGATTTTTAGAAAATGTAAAGTGAAATTTATGGTTTTAAGGTTTTGAAACTTTGCAAAATAGATTAGGGTTTTGTGGAATTAATAAAAACAATTTAAGATTTTGGGAAAGTTGGAAAGTAGATTAGGGTTTTAATATTATGAAGAAATAGAAAAAATAATTTAGGGTTTTTTGAAAAAACAAAGAAATGGATTAAAGTTTTTAAAGGTATCTAGAAACAGAGGAAGTCACTTAAGTTTTTTGGAAACAATGATCAAGTTATTACAACTTCAAAGATTGAAATTTTGAGTGTGTAATCTACGAATTAAATAAAGAGCAAAGCTACTGTAAGAAACAAAAAGAAATTAAGATTTCAAACCTTTGTTCGTAGATTACACCAAAAATTGCTTCTTGGATGAACAAGGTCAAAGACAAGCTTTGTTGCCTTTGAATTGCTTGAATTATTTTTCTGCTCTCTCAAAAAATCAGCTTGATTCAAGGTTTTCCTTCTATGTTTCAGTCTCTACTTTTCTCCTCCAAATTTTTGATTTTTTGATCCTTTTTTTCCTCCCCCTTTTTGTGTTGTAATTGTACTTATTTATAGAAGTTTTATATGACTAATTCTAGTTATTCACCGCATCTAATATTGATTAAGAAAAGGAAATCAAAACCTAATCCTATTAGGTTTCGGAAAAATTTGAATCGGAAAAATTGCGCTAAAAAAAACTGCTGCGAAAAAAATGAGCTGGCAAAAAAGTTACCGTACGAATTGGCCTGTGGACGAATTGGCCCTAGCCATTTCATTCGCAGGTTTTTCCTGCGAGAGAAATGGCCAAGCCATTTCACCGCAATGGTTTTCGGCGATGATTTTTTTCGCCGCCGATTTTTTCGACTCCGATTTTTATTTTTATTTTTATTTTTTATTTTTTATTTTTTTATTTATTATTAATAAAAATTAGATACTAAAGCAAATATTAATTAAGATAATAAAAATATTTTTAGAGTAATTAAAATATATTGGACAACACAAAATTATTTTAGACTAATTAAAATATATTGGATCGAACTGGGTCAAAAATTAAGGGTCTTCAGTTTGCCCCCTGCTTGAATGATCTGAGACTTTAGTGAAAGAGAGTGAAAAGAAATAAGACTTAATTGTTGAGATGGTTGAGGTTTTGGGTTCTTGACCCGGTTCAAGTTCTGGACTCAAGGATAAATTTTAGGTTTTGGACCTAAGTCTAATTCTAGGTTCTGGACCTAAGTGTAATTTGGGTTATGGACCCAAGCTAAGTTCTGGACTTAGAAGAGATTCTAGGTTCTGGACCTAAGGAAAATTTGGGTTCTGGACCCGAGGTAAGTTTTGGACTTAGAAGAAATTCTATGTTCTGGATCTAAGAAAAATTTGGGTTCTGGACCCGAGCTAAGTTCTGGACTTAGAAAAGATTCTAGGTTCTGGACCTAAGGAAAATTTTCATTTTGGACCCGAGCTAAGTTCTGGACTTAAGAAAGATTCTAGGATCTAGAGTGAAGTAAAATTTTAGGTTCGGGATTCGAACTAAGTTATGGACTTAAGAAAGATTCTAGGATCTAGAGTGAAGTAAAATTTGGGTTCTGGACCCGAGCTAAGTTCTGGACTTAGAAAAGATTCTAGGTTCTAGACCTAAGGAAAATTTGGGTTCTGGACCCGAGACTGAGTTTGACTGACCTTTTATCATTTGAGAAGTCTAACTGCTCTGGTTACTCTATGCATTGTGGTTTTTTCACCCTCAAAATGGATCTTCATCCTTCGAGATTGGATCTTCACCCTTGAAAATGGATCTTCATCCTTTGAGATCGGGTCTTCACCCTTGAAAATGGATCTTCATCCTTTGAGATCGGGACTTCACCCTTGAAAATGGATCTTCATCCTTTGAGATCGGGTCTTCACCCTTGCAAATGGATCTTCATCCTTGGAGATTGGGTCTTCACCCTTGCAAATGGATCTTCATCCTTGGAGATTGGGTCTTCACCCTTGGAGATTGGGTCTTCACCCTCTTCTTGCCCCCCCCCCCCTTAGTGGCAAAATATTTGTAAGCGACTTCCAAAATGTTTTATATACAATCTCTAAAAATTGAAAGGAGAAACTTTACCCCCTGTGTAGGCTCAAACCCATGATTTTTCTATGCGGGCTCTAATTGATGTCTTTGTTGTCTAGTTCTTCGCACAAGTACATTTCTTCTCTTTGTAAAATTACTGGAGCCTTCTCAAGAAATGGGCTTTCCATGCCCCCTTGATTCAATATCTTCTTTTGATTCTTTACCTCGCAGGGTATTCGCTGTTCACTTTGACAAAGAATAGACGATACAAGATAAGAAAGTGTGATGTGATATGTTCATGTATGTATGATATGCATGATAATACTCACAGTGGTTTCATTGACTCACAGACCGAGGTGATAAGCAGAAGTATTCTCATTGACTCCTTTTCATATGCTCGTTCAGGTCTTGCATTGGAATGATAGAAAGCTTTGCATTTATGGCTTTTATCTTCAAGATTTTGAAAATATGAATAATGGAGGCCCCAAACAGCAGAGTCAGGGATTCATCTATTTCAAACTATGTTTCAGCATGTCGGCTGATACTTCTTCATGACCTTATCAATAATCATTTCCTTTGCTCAATGTGTCCTTTGGAGGTTCAACATACTTCCCTTAACTTGAAGGCTTTGTATGACAACATTTTTTTTAATTTTTTTTAATTTTTTTTAAAATTTTAATTTTGAAATCAAATGTTGGCTTTGCCAAATTAATGTCAATGTACCTCAGGACTTGATTTTTCCAAATTAACATATCTATAACATGACAACCCTAGTTACCATACTAAACTCGGGAATCATTTCTATTTAAGTAAGAATTGTTGCACTTCAGATAGGCACATACATATTACTTGGCCAAAGGTCTCATTTGAGTTTAAATATTGTCTATATCATATGCATGCTCATCCAAACTATCTCCACTAATAGACTCTATCTACCAAGAGAGATCAACAGGTCTTTGATAGGCTTGAAATGGGGTCTATGAGGGACATGGGTTAAATGAAGGCCATTTTGAGATAGAAGTTGATGTGACACAATGGACAAACCCTAACATTATAAATTTCATGTTTGAATTTTAGGCAGCTTGGAGGCAATCCTGCTAGACTCCAAATTCCTTCTATCTTCTTGGCATTAATCTAGATCTTAATTAGGATAGTTTATGCCCTTGCAAAAAAGTTTGGTTCCCAAATTCGTTTCTTTTCTTCTTCTCTCTTTTCTTTATTTCTCTTACTCTTCCCTTTTCTTTCTCTTTATTTTCCTTACTCTTCCCTTTCTTTGAGCATTTTATCATTTTGTCCTTCTTCCTTGTAGGACTGTCAAGTACAGAACTTTTAAGCACTGGATGGTCATTCCCCTTTTCCTCTGATTTTGATCAAATCTTTAATTGGGTTGGATCAATTCAAGTCAAACCGTTCTTATAAACCAAATGGAAGCCTTTTGTTGTCTTAGGTAAAAGAGAACTCAGTTGGCTGTTTGAACCATTTTGGGTTTTCTTTTTTTCTCTTTTTTTTTCTTCTCTTCTCTTTTCTTTTATTCCTCTTCCTTTTTCTTTTTTTTTTTTGTCTTTTTTTTGTCCTTTTTCTTTTCTTCTTCTTCTTTTTTCTCTTCTCTTCTTTTTTGTTTTTTTTTGTTTGGTTCTATCTCTAAAAGAGTTGTCTTGTTTGTACCAACTTGGGCTTCCAATAACGGATGAGTGGAGTAACATAAATCTTCTTTAATTGGGATAAATCATTTGTTACTCTAATGTTGTCTTGATATAGAAAAACTTCAACTATCCTTATGGTCTTAAAAACATCAACTACCCTTATGGTCTTGAGAACTTCAACTATCTTTATGGTCTTGAGAACTTCAACTATCTTCATGCCTCTTGATCTTAGTGATCATAAGACTTGTCAAAAGTATCACAACAGCTCAAGGTAGGTTGTTGGGGTTTGTAACTCAATGAAAAGAAAGCTAAAATTTTATGAAGGCTCAACGGGACAACTAGGGATTGATATTTAATAGGGTGGATACAAGTTGTTGGCTAACCAAACAATGCCTAGATCATCTCTCCCTTAAATAAACAGAGTTCAATTTCACCTCAAAAGTTTGTCAAAGCATGTTCTAAGACTGACTAGGACCTAGACAAAGGTAATTATACAGGAGCCCTCTCTATGTAAGCATACACAACTCAATGCTATAGAGCAATTCCCTCACCTAGTAAAGTCATTCGAGTCATAATGCATAGATATATTAATTTATGAACATTAAGCTAGATTCCTCATTGGTTGAGCACCAAAATGAGCAAAGACCAACAAAATTTTTGATAAAAGTAATTTATTCAAACAAATTTAAATTTGAAAAACACGATAGTTCCAATTAAATATTAAAGAAAGTAAAATTGAAAAGCAACATTCAAGCTAAGGCAAGTTTGTTGAGTTCAGCTTCTTTTCCTTTCACATCTTCAATACCCCCATCTTGAAAAGAGGATAAAACAAAATCTTCTTCCAATCCTTTTCCCACCATGAAGGTTGCCGGTGAAGGTACTCTTCCAAACGTAGGCAAAGGATTGTTCTTGGTATTGGGCTTGTCCGGCTCCGGTAGCTTACCACTATTTATTAGATCTTGGATCTCATGCTTCAATCGGTACATCTATCAGTCTCATGTCCTTGGGTCTGATGAAATTGACAAAAAGCCTTAGTATCAAATTTTGGGGGTAATAGACTAGGCAGAGGTCGAGGGCCAGTGGCTATAATAGTCACTTCTTTTGTAGCTTATTGAAGACCCAAGACAAAGGCTTCCCCAGATCTAAAAATTGCCTTCTATTTGGTTGACCGGTTGTATTGACATCAACTTCTTTTTGCATGCTTTTATTTCCAGACTTGTAATTCCCTTCTCATTCCTTCTTATTGAAAAGCGATTTTTCTCCATTTCCCACTCTTCAATTTGTAGACCAGCCTGGAGAAGATCTTTGAAATCCCTTATAAGGGTGTGAGGCATCCTTTCACGGAGATTGGGCAGGATGCCTCTCACGATCATCCTTATTTGATCAAATTCATTTGGCCTTTTCTTGAGCAAAGCAGCCTTATTTCTCCATCTTTTCACATAGTCCACAAAATTCTCATTTGGCCATTATCTAATGGACTCAACTTCCATTAAGGTAACTTTGAGCTCGACATTATACCCATATTGCTGGATGAAGACCTTGTATAGCAATTCCCAATTCTTCTGTGTTCCTGTAATATCCCAATGTATGCCCTAAAAGTTTGGATTATGTTGTTGTTGTATATTAGATTGAATGTATATGTATGTGATAAGAAAAGAATTTGGAAAAGAATGTATATATATATGTGTTTTGGGAAAGTAAGAGGGTGTAGAGAGAAGTGTATATATTGTTTATATGCTTGTATAATTAACATATACATAAGTCAAAGGGGAAGTCAATGGAAGAGAGATATTTATTTGGTTATTGGTGAAATGACTATTAAGGGCATTGGATTAAAAAGAAAGCTAGAACAAATGATAAAAGGGTGTTTTGGTAATTGCTTGAATTGGAACACTTGTTGGAGATTAAAAGAAGAGTTGACTTTGTTTTTGTGGTTCATTTTCTTCTTTCTTCTTTGTGTGGCCGGCTCTTCCATGGACAAAGGAAAGCAAGAGACAAAGAGAAGATCTTGATGTGTTAAGCTCAAATTGAAGGAAATCTAAGTGATCAAGTTGGTGATTCAAGAAGTTTTGTAACTTTGGTAAGTTCTCTTATGATTTTTCTGCTTATTTGAAATGATATTTGAGTTTGATAGATTTTTAAGAGTGTGTTGGTTGATTTTGAGATGTGAGAAGTGTTTGAGTGAGTTGATGATGGATTTTGAGTATGGATGGAAGAAAAGAGTAAGTGGTTGGAAGAGATGATGTTGTATATGTGGTAAGGGTTTTGAGATGATTTTGTGTTTGGTGTTTGATGTGTGTTTTGGCTTGTTTTGGGTGTGTTGCAAGTTTGAGATGAGTTTTGAGTATGTTTTGTTAAGATTATTTGAAGAGGATGTTAATGTATAGAAGTGTGTTGTTGAGTGTATGGTTGTTTTTGATCGGAGTCTTGATTTGTGGCCGGACACGCCCATGAGCACGTCCAGGGTTTTTAGGCGTGTCAATTGTGTTGGAGGCAGTAGGTTTGACACGACCAGTAACACGCCCGTGTTATTGAGCGTGTCATAGCTACTGTAAGATTTGAGAATTTACACGCCCAGGAACACGCCCATGTTGTTGAGCGTGTAAATGTTTCTGTGTTGAGCGTGTCATAGCTACTGTAAGATTTGAGAATTTACACGCCCAGGAACACACCCATGTTGTTGAGCGTGTAAATGTTTCTGTGTTGTGGAGTTAGGGCACGGTCATGAACACGCTCGTGTGGGTGAGCGTGTCAGGGTTAGGGTTTGCCCTAATTAATTCCTAATTGGATCATCTCTTGTGTATTCCTAAGCAAGTTTATGTTATTACTTTTGATTTAGGTCTTGAAGAAAGTAATTGATCTTTGATCTAAGAGGTTAAAGAATCTTGGACAAGGAAGTGTTAGGAGTTGTATGAATTGTTAGTGAGGTAAGTACAAATCTTGTATTATTGCATTGTTGCATATGATGATAATGGTAATGTATATGATACTATGTGAACAATGTGATATTTCATGTATTGTGACTCATGTGATGGGTAATGTGTTTTGTTATGTTTATATCAATAGTGTTATATGTATAATGTGATGGAATATAATGCCATTGTGATTGGCTATGGTAACTTATATGTGATATGAGGCCATTGTTATTGGCTATGATGAGAGTTGAGAATGGAAATGATAATTAAATAATAAATGATTTGTGTGGCTAATGTGTTATTCCATTTTCAGAGTTTGTTGTTGGTGGCATGCCTAATAAGTGTAACAATCTCTTGAAGTTAGGTTGGATTGAATCCTTGAAGCCTAATTGAGATGTTACCACCCTTGAAGCTAGGTTGGGTTGGTTCTTGAAGCCAAGTTGGGTTGATGCTTAGTATGCTTTGCTCCCCTTGAAGCTTGGTTGAACCTAATCCTTGAAGCCTAGTTGGGTATATGATATTGATAAATGTGATAACAAAACCAAAGCATTAACTCTGAAAATTGAATGACATATTAGTATGTTTTGGGCCCATGCTTGTCTTTGTTTAATGAGATTTATGAATGATAACATGATTGATAAATGAGGAATATGGAAGGATGTTGAAATGTGATATGCTTATATGATTATGAGTGGTGAAATTCAAAGATGTTAGCTTCTCATTTATGTTGTGTGTGTTTATTAATAATATGTATGGCATTGTATTGCATTGAAGCATATCTTTAGCATGATTTGTCTTACTAAGCCGTTGGCTTAGCGCTATAGTGTTAATCGCGCAGGTGATAGAGTTGAACCCGAGAGTTCATCGAGACCGAGTGAGAGTAGACCTTAAAGAGTTGATTTTGGGAACTTAAAGATCAGAAGAGATTTGCCAATCATATACTACTTCTTTATATTTTGTAAAGTAGTATTTATAATGTAAATATATGCACATTTGTAAATATGGATTTAAATGTTTCATATATGTAAATATTTTATAAATTCCGCTGCGTATTAACTAAATGTATCTATATATCTATTTTGTTTTGTATTACAAGTAACTACCTATTTTTCTATAATGTATAAAATTGAAAGATTATGGTATCGTTAAAAATGTCTTGAATGTTAAGAAAATCCGTAGCATCCCTATGTTTAGTGCATGTATACTACATTGTGGTGTTTTGTAGTGTGCATGTATTGAATGTAAGGGTGTTACAATTGTTTTGGTACCAGAGCCTAGGTTTGAGATTCTCAACCTAGGTTACGTATAAGAAAAAGAATATTTTTACTTAAAAAGTGAATTTTTGAATAATATACATGTTTGGGATTGGCAATCTCTGATCTTTAATAAGATGTAATCTACTGTGTTTGCAGACTTAGGTTGTGATGGATCCTCATTCGTGTCAGTCAGTTGAGGGTAGTGCTGAGAGTATAGCTCCTGAGGAGATTAGAGAGGGAGCTAGAGTGGATAGTGCTGGAGAGTTACCTGCTTCCGTATCGGGGAGACCAGCTGGTGAGGAGGTTCCACCAGTTTGGCTTAGGCATGTGATAGAAGCTTTGAGACAAGCACCAGTGCAACCACCGCCACCACCCCCTCAGCCTTTGGTATCTGTGAGGCACTATGATAAACTGAGAAAGTATGGAGCTGAAGATTTTATAGGTACTACTGATCCAGCAGTGGCTGAGCAGTGGTTAGACAAAGTACAGAGAATATTTGTTCAGTTGCAAGCCACTCCAGAGGAAAAGTTTGATTATGCAAGATCTTTGTTGCAGAAGGATGCATATAGTTGGTGGAAGACAGTGCCCCATTCTATGGATGATCCACCTACCTTATCCTATACAGATTTTCTGAGAGAGTTTGAATTGAAGTATACTCCAAGGGAGTATAAAGATGGGAAGAAAAGAGAGTTTCTAGATTTGAAGTAAGATCACCGGACTGTAACTGAGTATGAGGTTGAGTTTATTCGATTAAGTCAGTATGCTGGGGGCATAATATTAGATGAGATAGATAGATGTAGGAGATTTGAGGAGGGATTGAGGCCCTCTATCATGTGTCTAGTAGCTGGATCCAGATATCATGATTTTTCTCAGCTTGTGGCAGCGGCTAGGAGCGTGGAGAGAGCTCAAGGTATTGCAGTTGCTTCAGAGGAAGAGGTTAGGGTTAGGAGGCCCCAGTTTGAGGCAGGGTCTTCTTCTGCTAAGAGAGGTAAAAGTAGCTTTGTTCCTCGGATTAGTAGAAGTCAGAGAACAGCTGGTAGGTTAGTGCAGTTACAGAGGCAAAGATTTAGACCTGCAGCTTCAGTGGCGAGTGCTCCGACCCCTATGATTCAGAGATCCACCTTACCTGTCTGTATCCATTGTGGTAGGCCACATGGTGGTCCTTGTTGGAAGGCTAGTGTAGCCGGGGTTTGTTTCAGATGTGGATCACCTGATCACTTTGTGAGAGATTGTCCTGAGAGGCAAGAGCAGATGTCAGTTGATACTGCAGCTTCTCGACCTAATGTGAGGGAAGGCCGAGGAGGCAGAGGTGTTAGCAGAGGGGGCAGACCGGGGTTCAGTTCTAGAGGAGGTGCTACATCTAGGGAGAGTAAACCAGAGGAGGTTGGATCTTCCCAGAGGGTATATGTTATGCAGAGGCAGCTAGATGCTTCGGCAGTCATAGCTGGTACTTTCTTTTTATTTGATACTCCAATACTTGCTTTGATTGATCCGGGTTACACACATTCATATATTAGTGCATCTATTTTATCTGTATTTGATGTGCATGCTGAGTCCCTAGGGTTTGATGTATTGGTAACAAATCCTTTAGGGCATAGTGTGATTGTTAGCAAGGTGCACCGAAATAGTGTAGAAGTGGTGCAGGGTGAGGAGTTCATTGGAGATTTGATTGAGATGCCATTTAAGGAATATGATGTGATCCTAGGAATGGATTGGTTAGCTAGACATGGAGCTGTGGTAGATTGTAAAAAGAAAGTTGTTACCTTGAGAACCAGTGATGGTAGAGATGTGAAAGTATCTAATGAGCAGGAACAATTAGCATCTTTGTTTGTTTCAGCTGTTGCAGCTAGGAGATTGATTAGAAAGGGGTGTGAAGCCTATCTTGCTCATGTGATAGATACTAGAGTAAGAGGTTCTCCTATTGATGATATACCCACAGTTGCAGAGTTTCCAGATGTATTTCCAAAGGAGTTGCCGGGGTTACCTCCTAAGAGAGAGGTGGAGTTTGGTATTGAACTATTGCCTGGTACCACTCCTATCTCCATTACCCCTTATAGAATGGCACCAGCAGAATTGAGGGAGTTGAAAGTGCAATTGCAGGAGTTGTTGGACAAAGGATTTATTCGCCCCAGTGTTTCTCCTTGGGGTGCTCCTGTTCTATTTGTGAAGAAGAAAGATGGTACTATGAGGTTGTGTATCGATTATAGGCAATTGAACAAGGTGACCATTAAAAATAAATATCCTTTGCCTAGAATTGATGACCTCTTTGATCAATTGAAGGGTGCAGCTGTGTTTTCTAAAATTGATCTGAGATCAGGGTATCATCAGCTGAGAGTCAGAGCTGAAGATGTTCCTAAGACCGCCTTTCGGACCAGGTATGGGCATTATGAGTTTTTAGTTATGCCTTTTGGTCTAACGAATGCACCTGCAGCTTTTATGGACTTGATGAATAGGGTGTTTAGGTCCTATCTGGATCAGTTTGTAGTGGTCTTCATCGATGATATATTGGTATATTCGCGGAATGAGGAGGAACATGATATGCATCTGCGGATTGTGTTGCAGATTTTGAGAGAGAAGCAGTTGTTTGCCAAATTGTCGAAGTGTGAGTTTTGGTTGGATCAAGTCACTTTTCTCGGACATATTGTTTCAGCAGAAGGCATTAGAGTTGATCCAAGTAAAGTTGAAGCTATTTTGAATTGGAGTCCACCAAGGTCGGTGACTGAAGTTAGAAGTTTTCTGGGTTTGGCAGGCTATTACCGATGGTTTGTGAAAGGATTTTCTTTGATAGCTACTCCACTCACCAGATTGCTTCGTAAGGGAGTGAGATTTGTGTGGACGGATCAGTGTCAGGCTAGCTTTGAGCAGTTGAGAGATATGTTGACTCAAGCGCCTATTCTTACTTTACCTGTTGAAGGCAAACCATATGTGATTTTCAGTGATGCTTCACATAGTGGTTTGGGTTGTGTGCTATGCAGGAAGGTAAAGTTATAGCTTATGCATCTAGACAGTTGAAACCGCATGAGCTTAACTATCCAACCCATGATTTGGAATTGGCAGCCATTGTGTTTGCATTGAAGATTTGGCGCCACTATCTGTTTGGGGAGAAATGTTTCATCTATACTGATCACAAAAGTTTGAAATATTTGGGGGTTCAGAAGGAGCTCAATCTTCGACAGAGGAGATGGTTGGAATTGATTAAAGACTACGACTGCTTGATTGATTATCATCCAGGTAAAGCAAATGTTGTTGCTGATGCCTTGAGTCGGAAGTCTTTAGTTAGTTTAACTTTTTACTCGCTCTCATTGCTTGTTGAGTTGAGAGCATTGTGTGCTAGTTTTACATCTTGTGATGATGGTGCATTGTTAGCACAGTTGCGTTTAAAACCAGTTTTATTGGATCAGATCAAAGAGGCTCAGTTGGCTGATAAGAAGATTCAGAAGATTATGTCAGATTGTCAGAATGGAAAGAGTAGAGATTTTGTTGTAAAAAGTGATGGAAGCCTCTGGTTTAAGAACAGATTGTGTGTACCAGATGATGCTGATTTGAAAAGGATCATTTTGGAAGAAGCACATCAGTCAGTATTTGCTATGCATCCGGGCAATACCAAGATGTATCATGATTTGAGACAGCATTACTGGTGGTTTGGTTTGAAGAGAGACATTGCTGAGTTTGTATCGAAATGTCTCACATGTCAGAAGGTTAAAGCGGAGCATCAAGTTCCAATCGGGTTGCTTCAACCATTGTCAGTGCCTGAATGGAAGTGGGAAAGAGTGACAATGGATTTCGTGTCTGGTTTGCCATTGACACAAAGGAAGCATGATGCCATTTGGGTAATTGTGGATAGATTGACTAAGACAGCTCATTTCCTTCCAGTTCGTATGGATTACTCTTTAGAAAGGTTAGCTGAGCTGTATATCCATGAGATTGTGAAGTTACATGGTGTTCCAACTTCTTTAGTGTCTGATCGAGATCCCCGGTTTACTTCAAGGTTTTGGAAGAGTTTACATGGTGCTTTGGGTTCTCGATTACACTTCAGTACTGCTTTTCATCCGCAGACAGATGGACAGTCAGAGAAGGTGATACAGATTATTGAAGATATGTTGAGAAGCTGTGTCATCAATTTCTCTGGAAGTTGGGATAGATTCTTACCTCTTGTGGAGTTTGCTTATAATAACAGTCACCAATCTAGCATTAGTATGGCACCGTTTGAAGCGTTGTATGGTAGACGGTGTAGGACACCTCTTTGTTGGAATGAACTTGGGGAAAGTAAGTTAATTGGACCTGATTTAATTCAAGAAACTGAAGAGAAAGTGAAAATGATTCGAGGGAGGTTGAAGGCAGCTTCAGACCGACAGAAGTCTTATGTAGATCTGAAAAGGAGAGATATTGAGTTTAATGTGGGAGATAAAGTCTTTTTGAAAGTATCTCCTTGGAAGAAGATTTTAAGATTTGGTTGGAAAGGAAAATTGAGTCCTCGTTTCATTGGACCGTATGAAGTTCTAGAAAGGATTGGGCCAGTTGCTTATCGACTTTCTTTGCCACCTGAGTTGGATCGTATTCATAATGTATTTCATGTTTCTATGTTGAGGAAGTACAGGTCGGATCCATCTCATGTGTTGCCAATTGAATCTATCGAAGTGAGTCCAGATTTGACATTTGAAGAGGAACCAGTTGCTATCTTGGCACGTGATGTGAAAGAATTGAGAAACAAGAGAGTGCCATTGGTGAAGGTTCTATGGAAAAATCATGCAAAGGAAGAAGCAACTTGGGAAAGTGAGCAAACAATGCGAAAGCAATATCCTCAGTTGTTTCGGACTTGATATCAGGTAATTTCGAGGGTGAAATTTCTTTTTAGAGGGGGAGAATTGTAATATCCCAATGTATGCCCTAAAAGTTTGGATTATGTTGTTGTTGTATATTAGATTGAATGTATATGTATGTGATAAGAAAAGAATTTGGAAAAGAATGTATATATATATATATATGTGTTTTGGGAAAGTAAGAGGGTGTAGAGAGAAGTGTATATATTGTTTATATGCTTGTATAATTAACATATACATAAGTCAAAGGGGAAGTCAATGGAAGAGAGATATTTATTTGGTTATTGGTGAAATGACTATTAAGGGCATTGGATTAAAAAGAAAGCTAGAACAAATGATAAAAGGGTGTTTTGGTAATTGCTTGAATTGGAACACTTGGTGGAGATTAAAAGAAGAGTTGACTTTGTTTTTGTGGTTCATTTTCTTCTTTCTTCTTTGTGTGGCCGGCTCTTCCATGGACAAAGGAAAGCAAGAGACAAAGAGAAGATCTTGATGTGTTAAGCTCAAATTGAAGGAAATCTAAGTGATCAAGTTGGTGATTCAAGAAGTTTTGTAACTTTGGTAAGTTCTCTTATGATTTTTGTGCTTATTTGAAATGATATTTGAGTTTGATAGATTTTTAAAAGTGTGTTGGTTGATTTTGAGATGTGAGAAGTGTTTGAGTGAGTTGATGATGGATTTTGAGTATGGATGGAAGAAAAGAGTAAGTGGTTGGAAGAGATGATGTTGTATATGTGGTAAGGGTTTTGAGATGATTTTGTGTTTGGTGTTTGATGTGTGTTTTGGCTTGTTTTGGGTGTGTTGCAAGTTTGAGATGAGTTTTGAGTATGTTTTGTTAAGATTATTTGAAGAGGATGTTAATGTATAGAAGTGTGTTGTTGAGTGTATGGTTGTTTTTGATCGGAGTCTTGATTTGTGGCCGGACACGCCCATGAGCACGTCCAGGGTTTTTAGGCGTGTCAATTGTGTTGGAGGCAGTAGGTTTGACACGACCAGTAACACGCCCGTGTTATTGAGCGTGTCATAGCTAATGTAAGATTTGAGAATTTACACGCCCAGGAACACGCCCATGTTGTTGAGCGTGTAAATGTTTCTGTGTTGTGGAGTTAGGGCACGGTCATGAACACGCCCGTGTGGGTGAGCGTGTCAGGGTTAGGGTTTGCCCTAATTAATTCCTAATTGGATCATCTCTTGTGTATTCCTAAGCAAGTTTATGTTATTACTTTTGATTTAGGTCTTGAAGAAAGTAATTGATCTTTGATCTAAGAGGTTAAAGAATCTTGGACAAGGAAGTGTTAGGAGTTGTATGAATTGTTAGTGAGGTAAGTACAAATCTTGTATTATTGCATTGTTGCATATGATGATAATGGTAATGTATATGATACTATGTGAACAATGTGATATTTCATGTATTGTGACTCATGTGATGGGTAATGTGTTTTGTTATGTTTATATCAATAGTGCTATATGTATAATGTGATGGAATATAATGCCATTGTGATTGGCTATGGTAACTTATATGTGATATGAGGCCATTGTTATTGGCTATGATGAGAGTTGAGAATGGAAATGATAATT
Source organism: Garcia nutans (assembly GCA_947685225.1). NCBI lineage: Eukaryota > Viridiplantae > Streptophyta > Magnoliopsida > Malpighiales > Euphorbiaceae > Garcia > Garcia nutans. The sequence goes on from CANTUV010000024.1 coordinate 26,290,360, forward strand.
AAATAATAAATGATTTGTGTGGCTAATGTGTTATTCCATATTCAGAGTTTGTTGTTGGTGGCATGCCTAATAACTGTAACAATCTCTTGAAGTTAGGTTGGATTGAATCCTTGAAGCCTAATTGAGATGTTACCACCCTTGAAGCTAGGTTGGGTTGGTTCTTGAAGCCAAGTTGGGTTGATGCTTAGCATGCTTTGCTCCCCTTGAAGCTTGGTTGAACCTAATCCTTGAAGCCTAGTTGGGTATATGATATTGATAAATGTGATAACAAAACCAAAGCATTAACTCTGAAAATTGAATGACATATTAGTATGTTTTGGGCCCATGCTTGTCTTTGTTTAATGAGATTTATGAATGATAACATGATTGATAAATGAGGAATATGGAAGGATGTTGAAATGTGATATGCTTATATGATTATGAGTGGTGAAATTCAAAGATCTTAGCTTCTCATTTATGTTGTGTGTGTTTATTAATAATATGTATGGCATTGTATTGCATTGAAGCATATCTTTAGCATGATTTGTCTTACTAAGTCGTTGGCTTAGCGCGATAGTGTTAATCGCGCAGGTGATAGAGTTGAACCCGAGAGTTCATCGAGACCGAGTGAGAGTAGACCTTGAAGAGTTGATTTTGGGAACTTAAAGATCAGAAGAGATTTTCCAATCATGTACTACTTCTTTATATTTTGTAAAGTAGTATTTATAATGTAAATATATGCACATTTGTAAATATGGATTTAAATGTTTCATATATGTAAATATTTTATAAATTCCGCTGCGTATTAACTAAATGTATCTATATATCTATTTTGTTTTGTATTACAAGTAACTACCTATTTTTCTATAATGTATACAATTGAAAGATTATGGTATCGTTAAAAATGTTTTGAATGTTAAGAAAATCCGTAGCATTCCTATGTTTAGTGCATGTATACTACATTGTGGTGTTTTGTAGTTTGCATGTATTGAATGTAAGGGTGTTACAGTTCCATCATCTAAGGTATTGAACCAATTTTGGACAACAGGGTCCAATGAGAGCATGAAGTACCTTAGAGTTTGAGCTTTAGTAGCTTGGGCAGACTGCATAGCAGTGATATACTGCTTCACATGGAGATGAGGATTTCCGATTCCATCAAACTTCACAAAAGATGGCATCTTACAATTGTATGGAACTTCTTCATCCAGCTCAAATAATTTGTCAATCTCAGACATCTCTTCGGTTTTTAGTTTCTTCTCAAATTTCTTTTCTAAATCAGCAATCATCTTTTCAACATCGGATGTCTCGATCTTTTCAATAGTTTCCTTCTCAACAATCTTTGGCTTCTTTTTATCTTGAGGATCTTGGTAATATTGAGCCCAATCATTATCATCAATGATCACCTTATCATCATCAAGAGCTACTTCATCAAATTTAGCCTTCCTCTTGACTTTCTTGGTGCTAGTAGATGCTTCGGCATTGTTTCCTACAATTGTAGCTAGTTGATTCTTTATGGTCTCGGCTAGGACCTCTTTTATTTCTTCCATTTTGGCATTGAGGGCTTCATCCACAATTCTTTGAATTTGTACGGGCTCCATTGCTCTTGGTGAGAAAGTGATTGAGTTGTTGCTAGATACTTCATCTCCGGTGTAGGTCGAATTGTCGTAAGCTTTTGAACTATTGTAATCCAGGGCTGTGAGCTAGAAAGGATTAATGATATGAAATGCAAATGTATGCATGTATGCACAAACAATCAACAAAGACAGATAATTAGGATGCTCCTTCCAACCTTATAACATCCACACACGAATGGCGAGTCTCTTTTCCTAGGTAGAAGGTTAACAAAATACCAACATGGGGTAACTTGTTTTTGAATATTTCCCTCAAACATTTCAACCAATAGTTATATTTTCGAAAATGGAAATCCATTCATAGTAATTCCCATTAATTAGGTTTTAATCCATTCAACCAATTATAGTAGCTTTTATGCTATATTGGATTAAAACTAAATTAAGAGGTTTATTATAGATATATTTCTCACTTGAAAAGAGTAACTAATGGTTCATGCCAAAAACAAGCCCATGGTTAATTATTCTTAGTATAAACTAGGCTCACAATTGATTTTTGGTATTTCGTAATTGACCTAAATAATTTGCAAGCTCTTTGTAAGAAAAGGTTGGATAAAAGTAATTTTATTTCTAAGCCCATTGTAAAAAGATTTTTGAAAAAATGGATTTTGGGCTTAGTATTCGGGCCATGAGCAAAAGAATTTTTGATTTATTTTTAGAAAAGTCTTATATCCAAAGACCATTTTGAAATGTTTTGAAAATGGCTTTAGTCTTTTGGATTTTAAAGAAAAATTTATTTTGAGCTTACAATATACTTAGGTCATATTAGAAAAAGAACAAACCAAATAAGCCATGATTTAAGCCAAGATAAATTAGCCATAGTCAAACAACATGAATTTGGGGTAAAATCCTAAGGAAAGTAACTAGGCCAATTACATGAGCTTTAGTCTTTGGGTAAAAGGCTTAGGTTCCTATAGCAAGTATATAGCAAAAGGTACGAGGCCATGAGTGGTTATGCCCTGCTCGATCTCCATACCTTGAGTGAAAGTATGGTATCCCTTACAAAACACAACACGGGTACCACGGGCGTCCTAACTCACGCACACAATACAATCTAATATGATGCAATGGATAATATCATTATAAGAAAGAATAGAATAACATAAAGACCAATGGAATCAACTTCTCTTATCCCCAGTGGAGTCGCCACTATGAGCGGGGATTTTCACTTCCACTCTCGGTGGAATGGTTCTTGCGACTTCGGCACTGTTTAGGCTCAGGGCCTTAGAGAACACAGACCTAAGTCCAGAGAAAATAGAGTCGCCACCCGGACAGGCTATGAAAAGAAAGGAGTGGATGACTCGATTCCTAAGGAATCCCTAACCCCCTAATGGGTTCGGAAAGTTGGGTACGTGTGGGGAAGGTGAGAAATGGCCCAGCACCCCCACAATGCCCGGTTCATTGGAACCGGCCTCCTTTATAGGTCTTAATATTATAAAATTCTTAATTATAACAACATTATCCATATTACACATAATAATTAAAATAAAGCATCGATATATTGAAAATCAAAACAATGTCCAAGCAAAACAAATAAATGGACACCAATCCTAAGATATAAATGTTAGTAAATCGTTAAGAATCTGCAACCCTTGCCGTAGCGGAAAAACAAAAATTCTTTCGATTTACTCACAGGATCCATGTGATCCATTCAGTTCGATAAAAGAGATTCGAAACTAACCTTTTTGTGTAGCTTCAAAAATGATTAACAGATGCTGCCTTCTGAAGACGAACACCCTCTAACGAAATCCACACAAACGTATGACGGTTTGAGTGCTAGCTCACCAACGGCAGTGGCTGAACCTTTTCAAAACGAAACTAGGGTTTTTTAAGGTTTTTTTTTTCTTCTTACGTTTTCTTTTGCAAAACGAATAATAAGATCATTAAACCTCCAGTCCTTTTAAAACCGTTTTAAAAGACTTCTTTTTATCAAAACCCTAACTGTCCATATCCCATATGGACCCACGTTTTAATAATTATTATCTAATAATAATTATTATAACAATATTATTATTAATATCTAATAATAATAATAATACTAACAATAATAATTAAATATAATTATTATTATTTAAGTACAGCCTACGTTCTATGTGTGTGACCCGATAGGCTCATATTAATTGGTAGTGTATTTCAATCTCTATTGAAACGCACAAATCATAATTGGCCTCTAGCAAGACATTACGACTACCCAATTAATCATGAGAATCATTATAAATGAAAAACCTGAAATAGTACATGCATTAATCCCTTTGTCACACGATATCTAGTTTGAACATAAGTCATAGTAAATGTCATACTTATATTGTCCAAACTTATGATTACTCGATCTCCAAGTTAACTGATAAACAAATAAGATTGATCTTATATCAACTTATTTGAGCATGGCCATGCATTTCTCAGTTACACTTATCAAGGGGCCCAGAAGATATCTCTCTCATAGAGAGGGACAAATTCCATCTTGATTGTTCATTTTCCTCTACATAATTTATATCATGTTCAAGCATAACCTTTATAATTATCTAGTTACAGATAACGTTTGATCATGTCAAAACATAATATTCCTTATGTTGGAAACTATGACAATCTCAAGTCAAAGGATTAAATGAAAACTATTATGAGATACACTTATGACATTAAACCATGAAGTGATATCTATGTGGGTCTATCCAATACACTGTTCTCTAACATGTATCCATAATATTGATTTGTATCTTCATACCTATAATCATCTTATGATTATCAAATCAATATTACACTAGTTATATTTATTATTATCTCCATAACAATAATAAACCAGGGATATAATCATTATTATATATAACATGCAAACATAACAATGATAATAAAAACTTCTTTATTAATAACAAAATGAATAACATTAAGGTCCAAATCGATGGCCTAGGGCATATACACTAACAATAAACATGCCCTTGCATAATCCATGCCTAAATAGGACACCCACCGAAAGGTATAAACATGTCCTTTACATTGGTTCTAAAATAGAAAAGCAACTGAAATTACATGGCATTTAACTAATGAGGTACCCACTAAGTGGAAACTTACCTCTTACAACATTTGGAAATCTAAATAAATCGATAAAAGTAAATAACCATTCATCATAAATAAATCATTCATCAAAGGTATTAAACATCAATAGAAAGTAAACATCCATCCATGATAAATTAAATTAACCAAGCATTGAACTTAAATAAATTAAAGCATATAAAATAAATCAAAGCATAATCAAATATAAAATTGAATAAAAAAGTAAAGATTCAAATTAGGGCTACTGTTTCTATTTAAGATTCTTTATTTAATGTGTTTAGGATTTTGAAAATTCATGGGTTTAAGCTACTGTGACTTTTAAAAGAATTGAAATGGAGCAAAGTTTTATAATTTAAGAGGTTGATAAAGTTCTTTGATTAACCAAATTAGTGTTTGAGAAGTGAAATCATGAAATTAGGGTTTGAACACTTTAAAACTTTTAGATTTGTGATTATTAGCTACTTACTGTGTTGAATTTTAGGTTTATGACATTTTAAGGTTTAAAAGATTAGGGTTTAGAAAACTTTAGGGTTTAGGTTTTAAGGGAATTAGGTTTCACTATTTTAGGTTTTGGAGAATAGATTTTATTTTTAGAGTTTGAGAAAACAATTTATAGTTTTACATAGCTTTATGTGATTTTTAGAAACTGTAAAGTGAAATTTATGGTTTTAATGTTTTGAAACTTTGGAAAATAGATTAGTGTTTTGGGGAATTAATAAAAAAGATTTAAGGTTTTAAGAAAGTTGGAAAGTAGATTAGGGTTTTAATATTATGAAGAAACATAAAAAATAATTTGGGTTTTTTGAAAAAACAAAGAAACGAATTAAAGTTTTTAAAGGTATTTAGAAACAGAGGAAGTCACTTAAGGTTTTTGGAAACAATGATCAAGTTATTACATCTTAAAAGATTGAAGTTTTGAGTGTGTAATCTATGAATTAAATAAAGAGCAAAGCTACTGTAAGAAACAAAAAGAAATTAAGATTTCAAACCTTCGTTCATAGATTATTCCAAAAATTGCTTCTTGGATGAACAAGGTTAAAGATAAGCTTTTATGCCTTTGAATTGCTTAAATTGTTTTTCTGCTCTGTCAAAAAATCAGCTTGATTCAAGGTTTTCCTTCTCAGTTTCAGTCTACTCTTTTCTCCTCCAAATTTTGATTTTTTGATCCTTTTTTTTCCTCCCCCTTTTTGAGTTGCAATTGTACTTATTTATAGAAGTTTTATATGACTAATTCTAGTTATTCACGGCATCTAATATTGATTAAGAAAAGGAAACCAAAACCTAATTATATTAGGTTTCAGAAAAATTTGAGTTAGAAAAATTACACTGGCGAAAAAAACTGCTGCGGAAAAAATGCGCTGGCAAAAAAGTTGCCGCAGCCTTGGGCCATTTCGCCGTATTGTTTTTCGGCGATGATTTTTTTCGTCGTCGATTTTTCCATCACCAATTTTTGTTTTTATTTTTATTTTTATTTTTTTATTTTTTATTAATAAAAATTAGATACTAAAGCAAATATTATTTAATTAAGATGACAAAAATATTTTTAGACTAATTAAAATATATTGGATCAGACTAGGTCAAAAATTAAGGGTCTACAGTTAGCATGATCACTGCATTGTCTAGGATGGAGGGCGTGTTTACAAAGCCTGGCAATATATGATGTACTGCCTTCTCGGGTGAAATGAATTATCCAAGAGTGCGATTTTGAAAGCTTTATCCTGCAATTACAATCCAAGGAATGTACAATAGATCGGAGTGTAGTTCAAGTGTTGTCCGAGCGGTGGATGGACACGACCCATACTTTCCACCTACCTGTGGGAGAGATGACCATTGGCCCAGTCTATTTTACAGCCATAACTAGTATCTGGTACTATGGCCTTCCGGTCCCTCTTACCAATGATATCCTGACATATAAAGAAATTCAACAGTTAATCGGTATGGAACCATCACTAAAAGAGCCCTTCAAGAAAAAAATTTAGCCGATTCAGAGTTATTGGATGAGCTATGATGGACGGGTTTGTAGAGAAACAACCAAGTAATATGCTCAGGGATTTTTGCTATATTTGCTTGCGTAGACCATTTTATGCAGTACTGAATTCGCCATCCATTTGTTCGTGTTGAGGTCCCTTGTTGAAATGGATACGGTACCGCTTTATGACTGGGGTAAAGCTGGCCTTGCCTATCTCTATCATGGACTAGACAAGATTTGCAGGAATAAGAAGTCTTTCATTGGCTTCATGGTGATTTTCGAGGTACTCTCTCCCACCATTGTCAATTCCATTCATATACTTTTATGAATTTGATTTTCATTAATATTGCAGGTATGGGAATATGAGCATAATCTCGTGAGGGTGCCTGGCATTTCTCGAGAGAGAGTCAGGTATCCTAGGTTGAATTTTTAGTTGTCTTATCACACAGCCGTTCCTGGTTCTCACAATGTGCACACCCAGCGCTATCACTTGAGTTGGTTAACCTAGGACCAGGTAAAATAATATTAGCATACTTTAAAATATATGCAAAAGTTTACTTATCTTCGGTCATCTTATAGGTCAATTTAGCTTGGCAGTATTCTATAGAGTGGGCGAACTTGACTCCTTTTATTAATGTCGCACTACCTTACCAGCACTCCCATCAAATCATTGCTGGTCCTGTGTCTAGTGGCTGGTTTCTAGGGGAAAGGGTGTATGATTAGTCCCTTGGTCCCAAGCAATGGAGGATCCTAATGAACTTCCTGACATATACTTTAAATATTACATCAATGATGGAAAATACATGTGGTTAGCTCGAAATGGTTATGATGTTGAAACCTTTCTCTATCCATCGGGTGCATCATATATCCAGTTTATTCAAGCAGGGCTCTTAAACTTTCACATATCTCCTATTGGCATCCAAGGAATTCTCGAGGAAGATGAGGATAGTGATGAAGAGGAGTATGATGGAAAGGAAAGAGGGTCCATCCCTCATCCCAGGTCTAGCACCTCTCAGGTAAACTTTTACCATTTTACCATTGCAATTGCTTCTTTTTCACCTTATTTTGACTATTTTAATGATTAATCTAGGCTACCAACTTATCTGGTAATGAGGCTGGACCTTCCTCTATTGCTCATCCATTTGTTCCTTCTTACCAATAGAAAATGTCATCTCATCCACAAGGCACTGATACGAGTTATCTGGTTTGCCATCCTATTCCATGATGATTTATGCTATATGTATACATGATTATATATGTTCTTACCCTTTCTTTTTCTGACTTATAGCGAATGCTTAAAAAGAAAAACAAGAAACTGCAAGAGGAGTTAGCTACTAGCCACCAATAGGTTGCCCATCTTGAAAGATTATATCATCTGCCAGAGCAAAACTTCTGAGACATCAGATTCCAGGGAATGAGGGATCCTGGTGCTTCATCTTTTAGGGGGCCCCAAACTGATTATAATGAGATCCTTTCAGATGATACCTGCTATAGGCCTGAATTTCAAGAAAATAGGAATTTAAGTACTTTTCCTCCGAGCGGATTCCATATGGGTGACATGCTTCCTCCTCCATCGGGCGATGACTTTTTTAGGGCTTTATTTGATCATGGTCCACCTCCTTCTCCTCATTGATCCATCATCATTGTATTAATTGTGAAAATGTTATATTATTATTAATGATAATAATAATAATAATAACAATAATTTTTACTTTTACTGCAACTTTTGACTTTCAAATTTTTTTTTGAATTTTCATTTTGAAATCAAATGTTGGCTTTGCCGAATCAATGTCAATTTACCTCAAGACTCAATTTGTCAAATTAATATATCTATAACATGACAACCCTAGTTACCATACTAAACTCGATAATCATTTCTACTTGAGAAAGAACTGTTGCACTTCAGATAGGCACATACACATTACTTAGCCAAAGGTCTCATTGAGTTTAAACATTGTCTATCTCATATGCATACTTATTCAAACTATCTCCACTAATAGACTCTACCTACCAAGAGAGAACAACAAGTCTTTAATAGGCTTGAAATAAAGTCTATAAGGGACATGGGTTAAGTGAAGGCCAATTGTAAGTTGGAGTCATTGTGACACTATGGGAAAATCCTCAAACTACAAATTTCTTATTTAGAAAGTTGGAAACATAAAAAGATAGAGCTCTGAACATTCTACTTTCCTCTTTACATGAATCTGGATCTTGATTAGGACAGTCTTTGCCTTGGCTAAAAGGTTGGTACCGATATTCCTTTTCTTTTTGTGAGCAGGCATTTTTGCCCCCACTCCCATGTGGAATGGTTCATGCCACTTCGGCACTGTTAGGCTTAGGGCCTTAGAGAGCACGGGCCTAAACCCAAAGAAAATAGAGTCGCCACCCAGACAGGTCGGGAAAAAAGAAGAGGGTGGATGACTCAATTCCTAAGGACTCCCCAACCCCCTAATGGGCTTGAAAATTTGGGTATGTGTGGGGAAGGTGAGAATGTCCCAGCACCCCCCACAATGCCAGGTTCATTGGAATCGGCCTCCTTTTTCAGGTGTAAATGTTATAGAATTCGTAATTATTATGATAAAATCCATACTGCATGCAATAATTAGAATAAAAGCATCATCGCATTAATAATCAAAATAATGTCCAAATAAAAAAATAAACGGACACCCATCTAATGATGTAAACGTGTCCTTACATCGTCCAATGTCTAAAACTAAATAGGACACCTACCAAAAGGTGGAAATATGTCCTTTACATTAATTCCAAAATTTGAAATAACTTAAATTACATAAGGTTCAACTAGCGAGGTACCCATAAAAGAAAACATACCTCTTACATGGTTATTTCCAAAATAAATTAATAACGATAACAAAGAAAACATTCATCCATAAATTAAATAAATCCATCACAAATCAAATAAGTCATCCATGAAAACATATAAAAATTCCAATAAATAACTAAAACCAAAGTTTATATCATTACACAAATGAAATTAGGGTTTAAAGAATTAGGGTCTGGAAATTAGGGTTTATAATTTTAAAAGATTGGAATTAGGGTTTAAGATTTTTTAGGTTTACTGGATGGGGATTTCTGGATTCATTGGATTTAGGCTTAAGGGTTTGTAGGTTTACTGGATGAGGGTTTGAAAAATTAAGGTTTTGATTTATCATTTTAGAAGAAATATTGATTCGGGAAACCAAATTCTATTTTTTCCAACGCAGTTTTTCCAAAACAAAATTCTATTTGGTTTTGGTTTCTTTTCCTAATTGGTTTTAATTTCCTTAAACAATTAGAAGTAGGTTTATGATTTTTCCTATAAATAACACATTAAAACTCAGAATTAAGAGAGGAAAAAACTAGTTTTTACTGGATCAGAAATATTAGATTTTACTGGAGTAAAAAAGAGAGGTAAAGACCCTACCACAAGAGACATTAGCAACAAGAAGCAATCAACAATCCATTCAAAGGCAGCAACACTGCCTTTGTCAGTGTTCATCCAGAAATCAATTTTGGTGGAACCAACGAACAGAGGTTTTCTTTGCTTTGATTATATTTACAATGTTATTGCCATGTTTTCTTTTAAATACAGCTATCATTGATTTTTGTTTCAGTAACCTAAATCATTATACTTGGTAATATGTTCATCCAGTAGCCTTAATCAGTGATCAAAACTTCAAAACCTTAAAACTATTATTCTCTTTTCAGAAACCTTAAAACCCTAAAGTATTTCTCTCCCATTTCCAAAAACCTTAGAAACCCTAAATTGTTTCTTCTATTTTCAAAACCCTTAAAAACCCTAAATTGTTTCTTCTGTTTCCAAAAACTTCAAAACCCTAAAACTATTTTTCCAAAAACCTTAAAGACCCTAAAACTATTCTTCTGCTTCTAAAAGCTTTAAAACTATAAATTGTTTTTTTGAACTATTTTCATCTAAACCATAACTTTTTGTCCAAAATTTCCAAATATTTTATTAAATCTCCAAACCCTAACCTTCTTTACGTTTTCTAAAATCCATAATTATTTTTATAAAACTCTAAACTGTTTTCTTAAATCCTAAAATCAAATATGTTTGCCAAAATATCAAAAACCCTAATTTTCTCAAAAACTAATTCGGTAAACCCTAGTTTTCCTAAACCCTAACTTTCTTAAAAATCCAATCTAGTAAATCTAAACCCTAAAGCCATGATCTAATAAACCTAAAATCACAATCTAGTAAACATGAATTATAAATCCTATTGTCTTAAGATTCCAAAACCCTAATTTCATGATGTTAACCCTGAACCCTAATTTGATTAACCAAAAAAGCCTTACTACTTTCTTAAATTCATAAAACCTTAATTCATTCCAATTTTCCAATATCTTTACGGTAGCCTAAATAATACCAATAATAATTCTAAAATCCCAAAACCCTAAATGTTAATTAAAGAACTCTAAATTGAAACAGTAAACCCTAATTTGTATATTTATTAATTTATTTAATTTTAGATTTGATTATGTAGTTTATTATATGTTTTGATGATTTATTTATTTAATTTATCATGGATGATTATTTTCTTTATTGTTATTATTATTATTTGTTTGTTTTAGCATTAAATTTGTAAGAGGAATGTTTCCACCTTATGGGTATTTCATTAGTTAAGTATTATGTAATTTAAATTTCTTTTATATTTTGGACCAATGTAAAGGACATGTTTCCACCTTTCGGTGGTTGTCCTATTGAGTTTACACATGAACGATGTAAGGACATGTTTCCATCCTTGGATGGGTGTCCATATATTTGCTTTGTTTGGACATTACTTTAATTTTAATATAATGATGTTTTATTTTAATTGTTAAATGTAATATGCATAATATTGTTATAATTAAAAATTTTATAATATTAAGACCTGCAAAGGAGGCCGGTTCCAATGAACCGGGCGTTGTGGGGGTGCTGGGCCATTTCTCACCTTCCCCACACGTACCTAACTTTTCGAACCCATTAGGGGGTTGGAGATTCCTTAGGAATCCAATCATCCACCCCTTTCTTTTTCCCAGCCCATCCGGGTGGCGACTCCATTTTCTCCGAACCTAGGTCCTTGTTCTCTAAAGCCCCGAGCCTAAACAGTGCCGAAGTCGCAAGAACCATTCCACCGAGAGTAGGGGCAAAAATCCCCGCTCACAGTGGTGACTCCCCTAGGGATAAGCGAAGTTGATTTCGTTGGTCTTTATATTATTCTATTTTTTCTTATAATGATATTATCCATTGTATTATATTAGATTGCATCGTGTGCGGGAGTAAGAACGCCCATGTTACCCATGTTGTGTTATGTAAGGGATGCCATACTTTCACTCAAGGTATGGAGATCGAGTATGGCATAACCACTCATAGCCTTGTACCATTTGGTTTATACTTGCTATGGGAACCTAAGCCTTTTAACCCAAAGACTAAAGCTCATGAAATTGGCCTAGATACTTTCCTTAGGTTTTAGCCCAATGCATGTTGTTTGACTATGGTTAATTTATCTTGGCTTAAATCATGGCTTATTTGGTTTGTTATTTTTCTTATATGACCTAAATACATTGTGATCTCAAAATAAATTTTTCTTTAAAATCTAGAAGACCAAAGCTATTTTCAAAACTTTTCAAGATGGTCTTTGGACATAAAACTTTTCTAAAAACAAATCAAAAATTCTTTTGCTCATAACCTAAATACTAAGCCCAAAATCCATTTTTTCTAAAATCTTTTTACAATGGGCTTAGAAACAAAATTATTTTCATCCAACCTTTTTGTGAGCGGGAATTTTCACCCCCACTCCTAGTGGAATGGTTCTTGCGACTTCGGCACTGTTTAGGCTCGGGGCCTTAGAGAACATGGACCTAAGTCCGGAGAAAATAGAGTCGCCACCCGGACAGGCAGGAAAAAAAAGAAAGGGGTGGATGACTCGATTCATAAGGAATCCCCAACCCCCTAATGGGTTCAAAAAGTTGGGTACGTGTGGGGAAGGTGAGAAATGGCCCAACACCCCCACAACGCCCGGTTCATTGGAACCGACCTCCTTTATAGGTCTTAATATTATAAAATTCTTAAGTATAACAATATTATCCATATTAAACACAATAATTAAAAGAAGGCATCAATATATTAAAATTAAAGCAAGGTCCAAGCAAAATAAATAAATGGACACCCATCCGAAGATGGAAACATGTCCTTACATCACATGCCTAAATAGGACACCCACCGAAAGGTAGAAACATGTCCTTTACATAGGTTCTAAAATAGAAAAGCAAATTAAATTACATGATATTTAACTAATGAGGTATCCAACAAGTGGAAACATACATCTTACAACATTTGGAAATCTAAAAAAATTGATAAAAGTAAATAATCATTCATCATAAATAAATCATTCATCAAAGATATTAAATATCAATAGAAAGTAAACATCCATCCATGATAAATTAAATGAACCAAGCATTGAACTTAAATAAATTAAAGGATAAGAAATAAATCAAAGCATAATAAAATATAGAATTGAATAAGGCAAATAAAATTCCAAATTATAGCTACTGTTTCCATTTTGGGTTCTTTATTTCATGTGTTTAGGGTTTTGGAATTTGTGGAATTTAGGCTACTGTGAGTTTTTTAAGGAATTAAAATAGATTAAGGTTTTATGTTTTAAAAGGTTGATGAAGTTCTTTGATTAACCAAAATTAGTGTTTGAATGGTGAAATCATGAAACTAGGGTTTGAACACTTTAAAATACTTAGATTTATGGTTTATGGTTACTAATTAATTATGTTTTAAGCTTATTGTGTAAAATTAAACATTTGTGTTTATATGATTTTTAAGGTTTTAAAGGATTAGGGTTTAGGAAAAAAATTAAGGTTTAAGGTTTTAAGGGGTTAGGGTTTACTATTTTGAGTTTTGGAATTAAATTAGGGTTTTAGGATTTTTGCATTTAGAGTTTTGGGTAATGAATGAAGCTTTTAGGGTTTGAAAATCAATTTGATAATTTTATGAAAATAAACAAATGATTTAAAGTTTATAAAGTAAAAAAGAAGTTTTTGGAAATAAACAGAACTCAATTTTAGCTTTTGAAAACTTGGAAAGCAAATTTTGGTTTTGGGGTTTTGAAGAAACAAAACTAACAACTTTAAACCTTTTAGAAAACAAAGCAACAAATTAAGATTTTTGAACTTTCAAAAAAAATGAATTGAGGTTCTAGGATTTTTGAATTTAAAGAAACAATTAATGAATTAAGCTACTGTGACAAAATAAAAGAAATTAAGAATTCAAACCTTATTCTGTAAGTTTCACTAAAAAATTTCTTCTTAGATGAACAAGGTCAAAGACAAGCTTTTTGCCTTTGAATTGCTTGAATTGTTTTTCAGCTCTCTCAAAAAATCAGCTTGGTTCCACTGCTTTCCTTCACATATTCGGATTCAAACTCTCCCAAGTTTCTATCCAATTTTCTTATTCTTTTTCTCCCTTTATTTTTTTGTGTTGTTTAGTCCTTATTTATAGAAGAATTCTATGGGTAATTCTAATTATTCATGGCATACAATATTGAATAAGAAAAGGAAACCGAAACCTAATTGTATTAGGTTTTGGAAAATTTGCGGCGAAAAATTTCGCTGGCAAAAAAAATTACTGCGGAAAAATTGCGCTGGCGAAAAAGTTGCGGCAATTGCTGGCGAAACGGGCCTGTGAACCATTTTGCCAGCAGGAAACGCCCGCAGGCAACTTCTGCGAACAAAATGCCCACGGGCCCGCGCTGACTTTCGGCGATGATTTTTTCTTCGCAGATTTTTCTGTGGCCGATTTTTTTATTTTTATTTTTAATTAATTTTTATCTTTATTTGCTTATTTTTATTTTTATTAATAAAAATTAGATACTAAAGTAAAAATTATTTAATTAAGATAACAAAAATTATTTTAGACCAATTAAAATATATTTAGACAACACAAAAATTATTTTGGACTAAATAAATATATTGGACCGAACCGGGTCAAAAATTAAGGGTCTACAGTTTGCCCACTGCTTGAATGATCTAAAACTTTAGTGAAAGAGAGTGAAAAGTAATAAGACTTAATTTTTGAGATTGTTGAGGTTTTGGGTTCTGGACCCGGTTCGAGTTCAGGACTCAAGGATAATTCTAGGTTCTGGACCTTAGGAAAATTTGGGTTCTGGACACGATTCGAGTTATGTACTCAAGGATAATTCTAGGTTCTGGACCTAAGGAAAATTTTGGTTCTTGACCCGAAAGATTTTGATACTCGATCCTAAACTAGACTTGGATACTCGATCCTAACTGGATTCGAATACTCGATCAATGAATTTGGATACTCGATCCTAACTGGATTTGGATACTAGATCCTAACTGGATTCGGATACTCGATCCTAAACTAGATTGAGATCCTCGATCCTAAACTGGATTGGGATACTCAATCCTAAATTGGCTTTGGATACTCGATCCTAAACTGGATTAGGATACTCGATCCTAAATTGGCTTTGGATACTCGATCCTAAATTGGATTTGGATACTCAATCCTAACTTGATTTGGATACTCGATCCTAAACTGGATTTGGATACTCGATCATAACTGGATTTGGATACTCGATCCTGAACTGGATTTGGATACTCAATCCTAAATTAGATTGGGATACTTGATCCAAAACTGGATTGGGATACTCTATCCTAGATTGTGATACTCGATCGTAACTGGATTTGGATACTCGATCCTAACTTGGATTCGGATACTCGATCCTAAACTTGATTGGGATACTTGATCCTAAGTTGGATTTGGATACTTGATCCTAGAGTGGATTTGGATACTCAATCCTAAATTGGATTCGGATGCTCGATCCTAGGCTGGATTTGGATACTTGATCCTAGCTGGATTTAGATACTCGATCCTAGACTGGATTTGGATACTTGATCCTAGATTGGATTTGGATACTCGATCCTAGGCTGGATTTGGATACTCGATCTAGACTGGATTTAGATACTCGATCCTAACTAGATTAGGATACTCGATCCTAGACTGGATTTTGATACTCGATCCTAACTAGATTGGGATACTTGATCCTAGACTGGATTTGGATACTCGATCCTAACTGGATTGGGATACTCGATCCTAAATTGGATTTAGATACTTGGAGCCGAGATTGAATTTGATTTGGGTACTTGGACCCGAGATTGGGTATTGGACCCGAGATTGATTTTGATTTGACTGACCTTTTATCATTTGAAAAGTCTGACTGCTCCGGTTATTCTATACATTGTGGTTTTTTACCCTCAAAATGTATCTTCATCCTTTGAGATAAAGTCTTCACCCTTGAAAACGGATCTTCATTCTTGGAGATCGGGTCTTCACCCTTGAAAACGGATCTTCATCCTTGGAGATCGGGTCTTCATCCTTGCAAATGGATCTTCATCCTTGGAGATTAGGTCTTCACCCTGGCTTAACTTTGTTGTTCCATTCTTTTGTTCTTCCTTTCGCAAAAATTCAGCTATTTTCAGTTGGTTCTCATATCTTCTCCTTGCCCCCAGTGTGGCAAAATACAAAGGAATTTGAAAATATTTAGTATATAAACTTCAAAAAAAATTGAAAAATGAGAAACTTTGCCCCTGTGTAGGCTCAAACCCATGATTTTTCTATGCAAGCTTTGATTGATGTTTTTACCATGTAGTTCTTCGCACAAGCACGTATTTCTTCTCTTTGTAAAACGATTGGAGCTTCCACAAGCAAATAGGCTTTCCATGCCCCCTTGATTCAATATCTTCTTTTGATTTTTTACTTCGCAAGGTATTTTCTATTCACTTTGAAAAGGAATAGACAATGCAAGACAAGAAAGTGTGATGTGATATGCTCATGTATGCATGATATACATGAATAATACTTACAGTCATTCCATTGACTCACAGACCAGGGTGATCAGCAAAAGTGTTCTCATTGGTTCATTTTTGACGTTTGTCCAAGTCTTGCATTGGAATGATCAAAAGCTTTGCATTTGTGGCTTTTATCTTTAAGATGTTGAAAACATGAGTGGTGGAGCCTCTAACCAGTAGAGTTAGAGATTCATCTATTTCAAACTACGTTTTAGCATGTCAGCTAATAGCTTCTTCATGACCTTGCCAATAATCATTTCCTTTTCTCAATATGTCCTTTGGAGGTTCAAGATACTTCCCTTAACTTGAAGGCTTTGTGTGACAAAAATATATTTTTTGTATTTTTTATTTTTTGAATTTTGATTTTGAAATCAAATGTTGGCTTTGCCAAATCAATGACAATATACCTCAGGACTTGATTTTTCCAAATTAACATATCTATAACATGACAACCCTAGTTACCGTACTAAACTCGGGAATCATTTCTATTTAAGCAAGAACTGTTGCACTTCAGATAGGCACATACACATTACTTGGCCAAAGGTCTCATTGAGTTTAAATATTGTCTATCTTATATGCATGCTTATCCAAACTATCTCCACTAATAGACTCTACCAACCAAGAGAGATCAATAGGTCTTTGATAGGCTTGAAATGGGGTTTATGAGGGACATGGGTTAAAGTGAAGGCCATTTTGAGATTGGAGCTGGTGTGACACAAGGGACAAACCCTCACACTACAAATTTCTTGTTGGAACTTTAGACAGTTGGGAGCAATCTTTCTAGACTCCAAATTCCTTCTATCTTCTTGGCATTAATTTGGATCTTGATTAGGACAGTTTTTGCCCTTGCATAAAGTTTGGGACCCAAATTCGTTTCTTTTCTTTTTTTTCCCTTTTCTTTCTCTTTATTTTCCTTACTCTTTCATTTTCTTTGAGCATTTTATCCTTCTTTCTTGTAGGACTATCAAGTATAGAATTTTCAAGAATTGGATGGTCTTCCTCCTTTTCCTTTTATTTTGATTAAATCTTTGGTTGGGTTGGACCAATTTAAGTCAAAATGTCCTTATAAACCAAATAGAAGCCTTTTGCTGCTTTAGGTAAAAGAGAACTCAGTTGGCTTTCTGAACCACCTTTTTATGTTTTATTGTTATTGTTGTTTTTTTCTTGTTGTTTTTTCTTTTCTTTTTCTTTTTCTTTCTTTTCTTTTTTTTCTTTTCTTTTGTCCTTTTTCTTTTCTTCTTCTTCTTTTCTCTTCTCTCTTTTTTTTGTTGTTTTTATTTTTTTTCTAGCTCTAAAAGAGTTGTCTCGTTTGTACTAGCTTGGGCTTCCAAAAATGGATGAGTGGAGTAACATAAACCTTTAGGGATAAATCATTTGTTACTCTAATGATGATGTTGTTTTGATATATTGGAGATATCAAAGGAACTTCAACTACCCTTATGGTCTTCAAAATTTCAACTACCCTTATGGTCTTGAAAACATCAACTGTCTTCATGGTCTTGAGAACCTCAACCATCTTCATGATCTTTACCAATCATTGCCTTCTTTAATCTTCTTGCCTCTTCATATTAGTGATCATAAGATTTGTCAAAAGTATCACAACAGCTCAAGGTAAGTTGTTGAGGTTATATGCCAAAGAAAGCTAAAATTTTATGAAGGCTCAAAGGGACAACTAGAGATTGATATTTAATTGGGTGGATACTAGTTGTTGGCTAACCAAACAATACCTAGATCATCTCTCCCTAAAATAAGAAGAGTTTAATTTTGCCTTGAAAGTTTGTCAAAGCATGTTCTAAGACTGACTAGGACCTAGACAAAGATAATTATGCAGGAGCCCTCTCTAAATAAGCATACACAACTCAATGCTATAGAGCAATTCCCTCACCTAGTAAAGTCATTCAAGTCATGATGCATAAATATATTAATTCATGAATTATCAAGCTAGATTCCTCATCGGTTGAGCACTAAAATGAACAAAGACAAACAAAAATTTTGATGAAAGTAATTTATTCAAACAAATTTAAATTTGAAAAAAAAAGTTCCAATTAAATATTAAAGAAAGTAAAATTGAAAAGCAACATTCAAGCTAAGGAAAGTTCGTTGTGTTTAAGCTTCTTTTCCCTTCACATCTTCAGTATTTCCATCTTAAAAGAATGATAAAACAAAATCTTTGTAATATCCCGGAATAGACCCTAAGAGTTTTGGAGTTAATGTTGTTGCATTTGGATTTAATGTATATGTATGTATGGGAAATATAAAGATAATATATATATATAAGACATATACATATACATCACATATACATGGGATATAAAATGGTGTAGGAAAGTGAGTTGTGTATATATATTTGTATAATTAGTTAATAATAATAATAATGATAATAAGGACAAAAAGAAAAGAGAAGAAGAAAGTCAAAAGTTGGAAAATTATGTGTGGTGGAGGTTATTTGAGAAATATTAAGTATTATTATTATTATTATTATTATTATTATTATTATTATTATTATATATATGAGAGAAACGAAAGAAAGAACGAGAACGTTCTTTCTTCCTCTGCTTCTTATTTTCCTTTGTAAACGAGAGAGAGAGAGAGAGAGAAGCTAGAAAGAGAAAGATGATTTTGCTTCTAGTTACACCAAAGATTAAGGATATCAAGATGTTTGCAAGTGGATATTGAAGATTTAGCAAGCTATTCAAGTAAGTACTCCCTTTTGAGTTGATTTTATTGATTATATGTATATATCTAAATTCTTATCTTCTTGTTTTGAATTCTTGTGGATTGAGGTTATGTTTGGTATAATTAGTGTGTAAAGTGAAGATAATGAAAGAGTGAAGTATGTAAAGATGTTGAATTGATATTTAAGTGATGATAAGTTGAGAAAATTGTGAGGTAAATGATGAAATGTTGAGGTTGGGTTTGGGTTAGATGAATTTGGAAGTGTTTGGCCTTTAATTCATTGAAGAACACGGCCAAGTCATGAGAGACACGGCCAAGTTAGGGCAAACTCGGCCGTGTTGGATGATTTTTGGAGAGACACGGCCGTGTCCCTTGCCCGTGTCTGCTACTGGATTGTTGTGTTGAGAGACACGACCACTGGCTTGGCCGTGTCCACTGCCCGTGTTTGCTACTGCTTGAATTGGATTGAGAGACACGGCCACTGGCTTGGCCGTGTCCTTTGACCGTGTTTGCTACTGGATGTTTGGATTGAGAGACACGGCCAAAAGCTTGGCCGTGTCCCTTGAGGGTGTTAGCTTGGGTGTTTGTTATTTGTTCTTCATACATTGTTGGATCCTCAGAGGTCTTTTATACCTAAACACACTTAAAACAATAATGATCCAACCAAATGTATATAGAAGATTCTATATTCATGTATAATGTAAATTGTTTTGTATATAACAATGATGATATAGGAAATGTGGAAGATATAATGATCATGGAAAAAGGTATGTGCAATGCCATTGATTATGTATTGTTGAGTGATGAATTGATCAATGTGATATGATGATAACAATGATGTTTAAGATACTATATGAACAATGTTATGTTTTATGTATTGTGAACTTTGTAAATTGTAATGTGTTATGTGAAAGATGTGATGTTGTGATGAAAGATGAAATGAGAATTGAAATCAAATGAAATGAGAAGCCATTGTCATTGGCTATGATGATTCAAATGAAATATGAAGCCATTGTCATTGGCTATTATAACACAAATGTGATGTAAAGCCATTGTGATTGGCTATGATGATTCAATTGTGATAAATGAGGCATGTTTGCCTAGATTATGATTCAATTGAGAATGAGATGGATAATAAAATAATAAATGAATTGTGTAACTAATGTGTTATTCAATTTCAGAGTTCTGGGTTTGGAGGCATGCCTATAAAATGAAAGGTAACAGTCTTGCCGGGTTGAGGATCTCTTTAATTTGAGATGAAATGAGGTCCAAGAGACTGGGTCTGTTACACTATGATAATTATGATTATGAGATATATAATTGGTAACAGTCTTGCAGGGTTGAGGATCTCCTCGAGGTTAGTCGAGTTGATGGTCCAAGAGACTGGGTCTGTTACAGGTAACAGTCTTGCCGGGTTGAGGATCTCCTCATGTGGAGTTGATGGTCCAAGAGACTGGGTCTGTTACACTATCCATGGATAGAGTTATTGATACATGATGCCTACGGGCTTGATTATTGTGATTATGAACCAAAGCAGTAACTCTGAACTTTGAATAACATATTAGTGTGTTGTTTGGGCCCGAGTCTGTCTTTGTTGTCAATGTGATATTCAAATGTTGAAATAAATGAGTAATGAGATCTATAACTGCCTTTATTGGAAGTATGATTCATGTCTGATGAATTGTGGATAAAATAATGTTATAAAGTATGATTTTGCAATATGTGCATTGATGTATTGAAGGTGAATATGTTTGAGGGACTTTGTTGATATATGATTTTATAAAAATATAGTATGATGTGTAGAATATATATATGAATAAGGAATGTGTGAGAATTGCTTTCATAAAGGTGTTGAATAGGTCGTTGAATGGTATTTTGGTTGAAATGATGTATGTTTATATGCATATGAGATAGAAAGGGAAAGTACTGTGTTGTAAAGGCTTTATATAATTATGTATAATAATTGTGAAATTAGTGGGAACATATGAAGAATGCATTGAGAAAGGAAAACGTGGTAAGAGAACCATAAAACATAATGCTAAAAATATAAGGTATGATTCTTATGGTAAAATGTGTTTTAGTATTTATTTGTACTACTAAGCTTTCAGGCTTAGCGCGGATGTTTAATCGCGCAGGTATGTATGCGGTTGATCGGGAAGTCTAGCTGTTATGCCACGAGAAGGGTAAGGGTGTCTCGAGACCAACTAGAAGGTGATGCATACATGTGTAATTTTAAATTATATTGTATTTTTGAGTTAATATATATATTCATATGGATGAATGAAGTTTTGATAAATAAGAATACTGACTTTTGTAAATGTGTTTTAAATTAATGTATAATTTGATGAACTTGGATAAAGGTTTTTTTTTAATTGAATCTAAAAGTAACATTCTTATACTTTATATACGTATTGTATGTATACTAGGTATATGTATAGTACTTATATGGAGTATCAGGGTGTTACAATTATTTTGGTATCAGAGCTTAGGTTCGAGATTCTCGGCCTAAGTAAAATTAAAAAGAGAAAGTTTTGAAAGGCCTAAAGAGAAGTAAAAACGAAAAGTTTTGAAATGCAATTGGTAATACATGCATATGCATTCACACCTAGTTTGGTCTCGGACGTGGCATTATATGAGTTGTAGAATATTTGTGTTATAAAAGATGTTCAAAATAGTTGATGATATATGTATATACTATTTTGGATGTAATGAGAAATCATGATTGTTGGCAATGATGTTAGAAATGAATTATAATTGAGGCATAGTATCTAATTGATTATGGGAAACGAATGGTGAAATGTAATGTAATGTGATGTATGTATATTGATGATGCATATGAAAAATGTCATGTTGTGTGCAACATGGAATGTAATGTTGATGTTTATAAGCAATATTATGTAGGACATAATGTGAATTGAAACATACAAAAAAAAAGGAGAATAAAGTTGAAAATGAGTTGAAATCAAATCAAGATAAGAGTATGTACTCTTTCTTCTACACTTTGAACTTCCTTAGAATAAAGTTTATGTGGTCAGCTAATGTTGAGTTTGCTAGATAGAGGAATTAATGTTGAATTTGTTAATATCGAAAGTTATAATATTAATGAGGAGAGTGTGGTGGAATATTGAATGAGTTGATTAGTAGAGACAAAGTGTGATTATGTAAAGTTGGGATATATATATACAGTTAAGGTTTTGTTTAAAGGAAAAAGAGATGATATCGGTTAAGTAAGAATATAAATTGGTATCGTGATTATATTGTAAATAATGTGAATTTATTGTTAAAAATGTGAGATGCTTTGATATTATGAAAGCTCATGGTAATGATGATAATATGTGATATTTGAGATTTTGAAATGAGCTTGGTAATTGTGAAAAGTATATATTTTGATATTGCTTTGTGATATATATACGTAAGATGTTTTTAAAGTGATATTAAGAAAAGATGAGTTTGGTAAATTGAAGTTTAAGCAAAGTAGTAAGTTGAAAAGTTAAAGTTTTAGTGGAATTTGATAAAGATTATTTGGATATTGATAGTTTAATGTATATTCAATACATGAGCTAGGTGGAATGACTAGTATTGCATATGAAAGTATTATGAATTGAGTAATGTGATTAATGGTATGAGAATTTGTTTTGAAATAATTAAGAAAGTGAGTAAGCAAATGAAAATGAGTTATTTTAAGTCATTTGAGTGGAAAGAGTAAAAATGGATATGAAGGTATATTAAACACTTTTAAAGACAAAAGTGAAAGAGATGTCACATAAGGATTCTGAATGAGATGTATGTGAAATGTTATTATGGTTAGAATATATATATATATATATATATATTTGTTTGGAGGATAAATATTTTACATTATATTGAAGAAACGAGAATGATAGTGTTTGAAAGAAAGTAATAAACATTAAATTTGTATGGAATGTATGACAAAGGAAAATAGAATAAGAGCATATAATTAAGTGTATACATGTATATGCTATGTGAATTGAGTTTTTCAATATGAATCAAATTATGAGATATAAACAAGTGTGTGAATCACATTATGAAGGTGACTTATGAATATGTATGTGGTATTATTATAGAATTAGTGTTATGGAAATGATGTTGTATGTATGAGTGGACCTAAGAGAGATTAGGTCTTGAACTGTGCAAAGTTAGATGGATTATGTGATGATAGTAAGTATGAAATGGACTTGAGTAATAGTGGACAGTGGAAACTATTATGATTGAATATGTATATAGTAATAGTGCTGAAGCATGAATTAAGTTGATAAGGATCATATAAGTGAGTGCAAATTGGCTGAAACGGAGTTGGAATGTGTTAATTTCTGTTATACTAAAAATGTAAAGAAGGACTATATAAATCTTATAATACACTTTAGCTTTGTATGTGTAAAGATTGAGAATAGAATTATATAAAGAACAGTATTGATTTGAAAGTCCCAGGCTTGAACATTAATCTCTTAAAGCTATGTGTTCTGTTCAGTATATTTGATCGGTTAATTTGTTATCCATGGATTTGGGTCTTGGATAAAATGATTGTAATACAGATTTGATGAGATTGAGATTATGGTTGAGGAGTGTAGTTAAAATTTATGATGGATAAAGTTGTATCTTATTATTTTATTGTTAAGAACTTGGTTACAACTGTGAATAATATGACAAAAAGGTAAACAAAATAAATATACCAATGATAGGAAATGTGAAGAGATATTAAGAAGGGAGAAATTATAATATATGAATGAAAGTTATACTGAATATGTTTATGGTATGTAACTTAAGGTTTAAGGGAATGAACTCAAGGTTTGAGTGAATGAGTTATAGATATAACGTATGATATTGATTGAAAATGGATTGAAGGAGATTAGAAATTGAATATAAGTTTGCTCTAATGGAATTAAGTTATATGTATATATATAAAAATTGTGAAATTTTGTGAAAGGTTAGATTAATTAATCGTTGATTGGATGTGAACAAGATTAGAACGTGGGTATATTGTGATAGATGGATCAATTGATCTGGATTTGGCTAAGATTATGAATCATCATTGAGATTCAATATGTATATTTATACCAAGGGTACAATTATTTACGTGATAATGTACATGATGTAAAATTTTAAAGTGTGATTGGACATGAATAAATGGAATTAGAGTAGTTGTTAATCATGATAAAAAGGGAAAAGATTGGTTATTTATCAAATAAGTAAAAAAGGTAATGTATTAATATGTAAGTTAAGTGAAAAACATGCTAAAGAAGTAACTCCATGTGTGAAAAATAAGGATCTTGTTATCCATTGAGGTTTGATAAATGTTTATTTAGACAGTGATTGTAATGACAAGATAAGCAATAGTATGATATAATTCAAAAAAATTTCTAAGGTTAAAGTTGATTATCTATAAAGAGATGAAGTGATATATCTTGAATGTAATAGATGAATGGAATATATAGATTATAAGATGAGTTGATTAGTGTATAAAAGAAAATTCATTGGGAATGTAATGAGCTATCTTGGTTGCTCTGTTGAGAAAGTTATAAGATAAAAATAGATATATAATGATAAGTTATGATTGACTAAAAGGGGGAGAGTAAAAGTTATGTAAGTTGATAAATTAAGATGGTGATTTGTTCCAAATGGGTTGTTAGTGTGCTAGATAATTTCGAGGACAAAATTATTTAAGGGGGAGAGAATTGTAATATCCCGGAATAGACCCTAAGAGTTTTGGAGTTAATGTTGTTGCATTTGGATTTAATGCATATGTATGTATGGGAAATATAAAGATAATATATATATATAAGACATATACATATACATCACATATACATGGGATATAAAATGGTGTAGGAAAGTGAGTTGTGTATATATATTTGTATAATTAGTTAATAATAATAATAATGATAATAAGGACAAAAAGAAAAGAGAAGAAGAAAGTCAAAAGTTGGAAAATTATGTGTGGTGGAGGTTATTTGAGAAATATTAAGTATTATTATTATTATTATTATATATATATATGAGAGAAACGAAAGAAAGAACGAGAACATTCTTTCTTCCTCTGCTTCTTATTTTCCTTTGTAAAAGAGAGAGAGAGAGAGAGAGAGAAGCTAGAAAGAGAAAGATGATTTTGCTTCTAGTTACACCAAAGATTAAGGATATCAAGATGTTTGCAAGTGGATATTGAAGATTTAGCAAGCTATTCAAGTAAGTACTCCCTTTTGAGTTGATTTTATTGATTATATGTATATATCTAAATTCTTATCTTCTTGTTTTGAATTCTTGTGGATTGAGGTTATGTTTGGTATAATTAGTGTGTAAAGTGAAGATAATGAAAGAGTGAAGTATGTAAAGATGTTGAATTGATATTTAAGTGATGATAAGTTGAGAAAATTGTGAGGTAAATGATGAAATGTTGAGGTTGGGTTTGGGTTAGATGAATTTGGAAGTGTTTGGCCTTTAATTCATTGAAGAACACGGCCAAGTCATGAGAGACACGGCCAAGTTAGGGCAAACTCGGCCGTGTTGGATGATTTTTGGAGAGACACGGCCGTGTCCCTTGCCCGTGTCTGCTACTGGATTGTTGTGTTGAGAGACACGGCCACTGGCTTGGCCGTGTCCACTGCCCGTGTTTGCTACTGCTTGAATTGGATTGAGAGACACGGCCACTGGCTTGGCCGTGTCCTTTGACCGTGTTTGCTACTGGATGTTTGGATTGAGAGACACGGCCACAAGCTTGGCCGTGTCCCTTGAGGGTGTTAGCTTGGGTGTTTGTTATTTGTTCTTCATACATTGTTGGATCCTCAGAGGTCTTTTATACCTAAACACACTTAAAACAATAATGATCCAACCAAATGTATATAGAAGATTCTATATTCATGTATAATGTAAATTGTTTTGTATATAACAATGATGATATAGGAAATGTGGAAGATATAATGATCATGGAAAAAGGTATGTGCAATGCCATTGATTATGTATTGTTGAGTGATGAATTGATCAATGTGATATGATGATAACAATGATGTTTAAGATACTATATGAACAATGTTATGTTTTATGTATTGTGAACTTTGTAAATTGTAATGTGTTATGTGAAAGATGTGATGTTGTGATGAAAGATGAAATGAGAATTGAAATCAAATGAAATGAGAAGCCATTGTCATTGGCTATGATGATTCAAATGAAATATGAAGCCATTGTCATTGGCTATTATAACACAAATGTGATGTAAAGCCATTGTGATTGGCTATGATGATTCAATTGTGATAAATGAGGCATGTTTGCCTAGATTATGATTCAATTGAGAATGAGATGGATAATAAAATAATAAATGAATTGTGTAACTAATGTGTTATTCAATTTCAGAGTTCTGGGTTTGGAGGCATGCCTATAAAATGAAAGGTAACAGTCTTGCCGGGTTGAGGATCTCTTTAATTTGAGATGAAATGAGGTCCAAGAGACTGGGTCTGTTACACTATGATAATTATGATTATGAGATATATAATTGGTAACAGTCTTGCCGGGTTGAGGATCTCCTCGAGGTTAGTCGAGTTGATGGTCCAAGAGACTGGGTCTGTTACAGGTAACAGTCTTGCCGGGTTGAGGATCTCCTCATGTGGAGTTGATGGTCCAAGAGACTGGGTCTGTTACACTATCCATGGATAGAGTTATTGATACATGATGCCTACGGGCTTGATTATTGTGATTATGAACCAAAGCAGTAACTCTGAACTTTGAATAACATATTAGTGTGTTGTTTGGGCCTGAGTCTGTCTTTGTTGTCAATGTGATATTCAAATGTTGAAATAAATGAGTAATGAGATCTATAACTGCCTTTATTGGAAGTATGATTCATGTCTGATGAATTGTGGATAAAATAATGTTATAAAGTATGATTTTGCAATATGTGCATTGATGTATTGAAGGTGAATATGTTTGAGGGACTTTGTTGATATATGATTTTATAAAAATATAGTATGATGTGTATAATATATATATGAATAAGGAATGTGTGAGAATTGCTTTCATAAAGGTGTTGAATAGGTCGTTGAATGGTATTTTGGTTGAAATGATGTATGTTTATATGCATATGAGATAGAAAGGGAAAGTACTGTGTTGTAAAGGCTTTATATAATTATGTATAATAATTGTGAAATTAGTGGGAACATATGAAGAATGCATTGAGAAAGGAAAACGTGGTAAGAGAACCATAAAACATAATGCTAAAAATATAAGGTATGATTCTTATGGTAAAATGTGTTTTAGTATTTATTTGTACTACTAAGCTTTCGGGCTTAGCGCGGATGTTTAATCGCGCAGGTATGTATGCGGTTGATCGGGAAGTCTAGCTATTATGCCACGAGAAGGGTAAGGGTGTCTCGAGACCAACTAGAAGGTGATGCATACATGTGTAATTTTAAATTATATTGTATTTTTGAGTTAATATATATATTCATATGGATGAATGAAGTTTTGATAAATAAGAATACTGACTTTTGTAAATGTGTTTTAAATTAATGTATAATTTGATGAACTTGGATAAAGGTTTTTTCTTAAATTGAATCTAAAAGTAACATTCTTATACTTTATATACGTATTGTATGTATACTAGGTATATGTATAGTACTTATATGGAGTATCAGGGTGTTACAATCTTCTTCCAATCCTTTTCCCACCATGAAGGTTGCCGGTGGAGGTACTCTTCCAAACATAGGCAAAGGGTTGTTCTTGGTATTGGGTTTATTCGGCTCAGGTAGCTTTCCACTGTCGATTAAATCTTGGATCTCATGCCTTAGACGAGCACATTTATCTATTTCATGCCCTCGCATTTGATGAAATTGACAGAAGGCCTCGGCATTGAAGTTTGGTGGCAGTGGATTATGTAACGGTCGAGGAGCTAATGGTTGTAACAACCCTTTCTTTTGCAGCTTGCTAAAAACCCAAGATAGAGGTAGAGCTAATGCCAAAGGTCTCATTGAGTTAAAATATTGTCTATCTCATATGCATGCTTATTCAAACTATCTCCACTAATAGACTCTACCTACCAAGAGAGATCAACAGGTCTTTGATAGACTTGAAATGGGGTCTATAAGGGACAAGGGTTTAAGTGAAGGCCATTTTGAGATAGGAGCTGATGTGACATAATGGACAAACCCTCACACTACAAACTTCTTATTTGAACTTTAGGCAGCTTGGAGCAATCTTGCTAGACTCCAAAATCCTTCTATCTTCTTGGCATTAGTCTGGATCTTGATTGGGACATTCTTTGCCTTTACAGCAGGACTTCCAAGAACTAGGTGACCTTTCTCCTTTTTCTCTAATTTTGATTGAATCTTTAGTTGGGTTGGACAAATTCAAGTCAAACTGTCCTTATAAATGGAAGCCTTTTGCTGCCTTAGGTAAAAGAGAACTCAGTTGGCTTTCTGAACAGCCTTTTTGGGTTTTATTTTTTTTTCTTGTCTTTTTTTCTTTTCTTATTTTTTCTTTTTTCTTTTCTTTTCTTAATTTTTTTTCTAGTTCTAGCTCTAAAAGAGTTGTCTTGTTTGTACCAACTTGGGTTTCTAATAATGGATGAGTGGAGTGACATAAATTTTCTATAACAGGGATAAATCATTTGTTACTCTAATGTTATCTTGATAGATTGGAGATATTAGGTGAACTTCGACCACCCTTATGGTATTGAGAATTTCAACTATCCTCATGGTCTTGATTATGCATTCCATTGCCTCTTTACCTTAGTGATTATAAGACTTGTCAAAAATGTAACAACAGCTCAAGGTAGATTGTTGGGCTTATAAGTCAATAAAGAGAAAGACGAAATCTTATGAAGGCTCAAAGGGAAAACTAAGGATTGATATTTAATTGGGTGGATACTAGTTGTTGGCTAACAAAACAATGCCTAGATCATCTCTCCCTTAAATAAGTAGAGTTCAATTTCGCCTCGAAAATTTGTCAAAGCATGTTCTAAGACTGACTAGGACCTAGAAAAAAATACTTATGCAAGAGCCCTCTCTAAGTAAGCATAAACAAGTCAATGCTATAGAACAATTCCCTCACCTAGTAAAGTCATTCAAGTCATAATGCATAAATATATTAATTCATGAATCATCAAGCTAGATTCCTCATTGGTTGAGCACCAAAATGAACAAAGACCAACAAAAATTTTAATGAAAGTAATTTATTCAAACAAAAATAGAAAAGCATAATTATTCCAATTAAATATTAAAGAAAGTAAAATATATAGAACAATATTCAAGCTAAGGAAAGTTTGTTGAGTTAAGCTTCTTCTCCTTTCATATCTTCAACATTCCCATCTTGAAAAGAGGATAAGACAAAATCTTATTCCAATCCGTTTCCTACCATGAAGGTTGCTGGTGGTGGCACTCTGTTGAACCTTGGTAAAGGATTGTCTTTTGTGCTGGGCTTATCAGGCTCACACAGCTTACCATTGTCAATTAAAATTTGGATCTCATGTTTTAGTCACAAGCATTTGTCTGTCTCATGTCCTTGTGTCTGATAAAAC
The DNA here is from genome assembly GCA_947685225.1 of Garcia nutans. Classification (NCBI taxonomy): domain Eukaryota; kingdom Viridiplantae; phylum Streptophyta; class Magnoliopsida; order Malpighiales; family Euphorbiaceae; genus Garcia; species Garcia nutans. The sequence continues at coordinate 26,320,052 of CANTUV010000024.1, forward strand.
TCACAAAAGGCTTTAGTATCAAATTTTTGGGGTAAAGGATCTAGCAAAGGTCGAGGGGCCAATGACTATAATAGTCCCTTCTTTTGTAGCTTGTTGAAGACCCAAGACAAAGGCTTCCCCATATCTAAAAACTGCCTTCTATTTACTTGACCAATTGTATTAACATCAACTTCTTTTTACGTGCTTTGCTTTCCAAACTGATAGTTCCCTTTCTCATTCCTTCTTATTGAAAAGCAATTCTTCTCCCTTTTCCATTCTTTAATTTGTAGACCAACTTGGAGAAGATCTTTAAAATCACAGATGAGTGTATGAGACATCCTTTCACAAAGACTAGGCAACACCCCTCTCATAATCATCCTTATTTGATCAGATTCATCAAGCCTCTTCTTGAGCAAAGCAGCCTTATTTCTCCATCTTTTCACATAGTCCACAAAATTCTCATTTGGCCTTTGTCTACTGGACTCAACTTCCATTAAGGTAACTTCTAGCTCGACATTGTACCCATATTATTGAATGAAAGCCTTGTACAACATGTCCCAATCTTTTTGAGTACTTTACTGTAAGGTATTGAACCAATTTTGGACAATAGGGCCCAATGAGAGCATAAAATACCTCAGAGTTTGAGCTTTAGTAGCTTGGGCAAACTGCATAGCAGTGATGTACTGCTTCACATGGAGATGAGGATTTCTAGTACCATTGTACCTAGCGAAGGAAAGACATCTTGATGTGAGCCAGAGAGGATTAATGATATGAGATGCAAATGTATGTATGCATGTATGCAAGTATGCACAAACAATAGACAAAGATAAGTATAACGTCCCTTCCAACTTTATAACTTCCACACACGAATGGCAAGTCTCTTTTCCTAGGTAATATGGTTAACAAAATACCAACATGAGGTATCTTGTTTTTGAATAATTCCCTCGAACATTTCAACCAATAGTTATATTTTCAAAAATGAAAATTAGTTCATGATAATTCCCATTAATTATGTCTTAATCCATTCAACCAACTAAAGTAGCTTTTATGCTATATTGGATTAAAATTAAATTAAGAGGTTTATTATAAATAGATTTCTCACTTGAAAATGTGACTAGTGATTCAAGCCAAAAATAAGCCCATGATTAATAATTCTTAGTATAAACTAGGCTCACAATTGATTTTTGGTTTTTCATAATTGACCTAAATATTTGTAAGCTCTTTAAGAAAATGATTTTATTTCTAAGCCCTTTGTAAAATGATTTTAGAAAAAATGGATTTTGGGCTTAGTATTTGTGTCATGAGAAAAGAATTTTTGATTTGTTTTTTAGAAAAGTTTTATGTCCAAATACCATCTTGAAAAGTTTTAAAAATAGCTTTGGTCTTTTGGACTTTAAAGAAAAAAATTATTTTGAGCTTACAATGTATATAGGTCATATTAGAAAAAGAACAAACCAAATAAGCCAAGATTTAAACCAAGAAAAATTAATCATAGTCAAACAACAAGCATTTGGGGTAAAAACCTAAGGAAAGTAACTAGGTCAATTACATGAGCTTTAGTCTTTGGGTTAAAAGGCTTAGGTTCCCATAACAAGTATATACCAAATGGTACAAGGCAATGAGTGGTTATGCCATGCTCAATCTCCATACCTTGAGTGAAAGTATAGTATCCCTTACATAACACAACACGGGTTACACGGGCATCCTAACTCACACACACAATGCGAACTAGGATGATGCAATGGATAATATCATAATAAAGAAGAATAAAATAATATAAAGACCAATGGAATCAACTTCTCTTATCCCTAGTGGAGTCGCCACTGTGAGCGGGGATTTTTGCCCCCACTTCCATGTGGAATGGTTCTTGTGACTTCGACATTGTTAGGCTCATGGCCTTAGAGAACATGAGCCTAAACCCAGAGAAAATGGAGTCACCACCCGGATGGGCCTAGAAAAAAGAAGAGGGTGGATGACTCGATTCCTAAGGAATCTCCAACCCCCTAATGGGTTTGGAAAGTTGGGTACATGTGGGGAAGGTGAGAATGACCCAACACCCCCACAACGCTCAGTTCATTGGAATCGGCCTCCTTTTCAGGTCTAAATATTATAGAATTTATAATTATTATGATAAAATCCATACTGCATGCAATTATTAGAATAAAAGCATCATTGCATTAATAATCAAAATAACGTCCAAATAAAACAAAATAAACAGACACTCATTCGAAGATGGAAACATGTCCTTACATTGTCCAATGTCTAAAACTAAATAGGGCACCCACCAAAAGGTGGAAACATGTCCTTTAAATTAATCCCAAAATTTAAAATAGCTTAAATTACATAAAGTTCAACTAATGAGGTACCCATAAAAAGGAAACATAACTCTATCATGATTAATTCCAAAATAAATTAATAACGATAACAAAGAAAACATTAATCCATAAATTAAATAAATCCATCACAGATCAAATAAGTCATCCACGAAAACATATAACAAATCCAATAAATAACTAAATCCAAAGTTTATATCATTACACAAGTGAAATTAGGGTTTAAAGAATTAGGGTATGGAAATTAGGGTTTATAATTTTAAAAGATTGGAATTAAGGTTTAAGATTTTTTAGGTTTACTGGATGGGGATTTTTGGATTCATTGGATTTGGGCTAAAGGATTTGTAGGTTTACTGGATGAGGGTTTGAAAAATTAAGGTTTTGATTTATCATTTTAGAAAAAATATTGATTCGAGAAATAAATTAAGATTTTGGAAAACAATTAGGATTTTGAGACTTTAATGGAATAATTTAGGGTTTAATGTTTAGGGAAAATTAGTTTAGGGTTTTAAAGTTTTGAAAACAGAAGAACAGCTTGAGGCTTTGATAATTTAATCAATGACTTAGGCTACTGGATGAATGAAAAATCTGATTTATAAAACATACGATTAGGGTTTAATAATTTATATTACTGAAAGACTCAATATCAAAACAAATAATAGAAACACTTAAAAGAAAATATGGCAATACTATCATATGCTTAAGTAATTCATGAATCAAAACATAACAATACTGTATATATAAATAAATCAAAGATTTATAATCAAACCTCTGTGTCATTGGTTCCACCACAGTTGACTCTGGCTGAATAAGAACAAAGACAAAGTTGTTGCCTTTGATGGATTGATGATTGATGAGTGCTACTTGTTGCTAATTTATTTTTTGCTGCTTCTGCTTTGCTATTTAATCTCTCTTAATGTTAATTGCCGACTTCACTCATGTCGACCTGGGCTAATAGATCGACATGAGTCCAACCCCATGTCGATCTGGGCTGCCAGATCGACATGAGGCATGCTCATGTCGACCTGGGCCCTCCAGGTCAACATGAGCAATTATTCATGTCTCCCCGGTCAGCCTGACTGGAATTATTCTTGTTTTTTTTAACTTATGGACCGAAAAGTTTTAATTTGGGCCGATTCAACTTGATTTTAAGGTTTTAAAATTGAGTTTATGCCTCTTTAATCCCAACCGACTTATTAGAAGTTGTAAATCGGATCGAATTTATTTTGGCATTCTTTAATTAAGATCGTACCAACTTAGGGCCAAAATTAAAGGTCTACACTTTTTTTCTTTTCCCTTTCCCTTTCTCTTTCTTTTTTTAGCATCTTATCATTTTGTCCTTCTTCCTAGTAGGATTGTCAAATATAAGACGCTCAAGAACTAGATGACCTTTCTTCTATCTCTAATTTTAGTTGAATTTCTGGTTGGGTTGGACCAATTTAAGTCGAACTGTCTTTGCCTTCTACTACTTTAGGTAAAGGGAAAACTCGGTTGGTTTTTCTGAACTGCCTTTTGCATTTTCTTTTCTTTTCCTCTTTTTTTTCTTCTTATCTTCTTCTTCTTCTTCTTCTTCCTTTTTCCTTTCTTCTTTTTTCTTTTTTCTTCTCTTTTCTCTTTTTTCCTTTTTATTTTCTTTCTTCCTTCTTTCCGTGGTGTTGAGTCCTAGCTCCAAAAGAATTGTCTTGCTTGTACCATTTTATTCTTCTATTTATGGATGAGTAGAGTAAAGTGAGACAAGGATAATGGATGAGTGGAGTAAAGTGAGACAAGGAAAAATCATTTATCATCATTTTAATGAATCATAGATATCAGGTCTAGTATTAGGTGAACTTCAACTACCCTTATGATCGTGACTATGCTTTCCTTTCTTTGATCTTCTCACCTCTTCACCTTAGTGATCATTAGATTTATCATAAAAGTCACAACAGCTAGGGTAGGTTATTGGTCTTACCAGCCAATGAAGAGTAAGGTAAAATTTATGAAGGCTCAAAGGGACAACAAAAGATTGATGTCAATAGGGTTGATACTGGTTTTTGGGCTTACCAAACAATGCCTAGATCATCTCTCCCTTAAATAAGCAGAGTTCAATTTTGCCTCAAAAATTTGTCAAAGCATGTTCTAAGACTAGACTAGGACCTAGACAAAAGTAATTATGTAGGAGCCCTCTCTAAGTAAGAATACACAACTCAATGTTATAGAATAATTCCCTCATCTAGTAAAGTCATTCAAATCATGATGCTTAGATATATTAATTTATGATTATCAAGCTAGACTCATCATTGGTTGAGCACCAAAATGAACAATGACCAATAAAAATTTAATGAAAATATTTTATTCAAACAAACATAATTTAAAAAACATAATTGTTCCAAATAAGTACTAAAGAAAGTGAAATAAAAAGAGCAACACTTCAAGCTAATGGAGGTTTGTTTATTTGCAGTCGAAGATACTTCATTTATTTAGACATATCAAGGGCAAGGATTTTTCCATCATTAAGGATCATTGCTTCATTATCCATAGTTAGTCCAAGTTTTCTTAGTAGCACATCCTCTTTAGCAGCTTCTCCATCCATATATTGATAAGATAACAAGATAAAACTCTTTATGAAGGTTGCAAGCAGTGGCGCCCTTCCAAATTTAGGCAGAGGATTATTCTTGGCATTGGGCTTATTAGGCTCATGCAACTTTCCACTGTCAATTAAATCTTGGATCTCATGCCTTAGATGAGCGCATTTATTAGTCTCATGCCCTTTCATTTGATGAAATTGACAGTAGCCTAGGCATTAAATTTTAGGGGTAAAGGATTTGATAAAGGTCGAAGGGCCGATGGCTATAATAGTTCCTTCTTTTGTAGCTTGTTCAAAACCCAAGACAAAAGTTTCCCTATATCTAAAAATTTACACTTCATCGCTGATTCAGTTGTCGCACCTCCTCTTTCGCTTTGACTTTGCCCACTGGGATGGTACTCGCCCTTATTGCTCCACTTATACAGCACATGGTTTGACTGGTCTTGTAGAATAGGGATTCACCCTTCATTTTTCATTCGATCTCTATCAGTGGACTTATTCCTTGTTAACGTTGCCTTTCCCTTCTTCTTTACATCAATGGGAGATGCCTTATTAGCATTGTTGATGATCTCCAAAATTTCAATCAACTGGATCTTCATAATTTCAACCAATTGATCTCGTAGCTCAGTCATCCTAACTTTGACAACCGCATCGACTATATCCCTTAGCTGGTTTTCATCCATCCTTCCAATGAAGCACTTGAATCAAAATCATTGTTGTAGGTGGTGTCATTGTATGCTCTTGAATTGTTGTACTCTAGGTCTGTAACCCAGAAAGGATTAATGATATGTTATACAATGCATGTATGCACAAACAAACAAAAAAACTAAGATAATTAGGATGTCTCTTCCAACCTTATAACTTCCACAAATGAATGGCGAGTCTCTTTTCCTAGGTATATGGTTAACAAAATATAAACATGGGATATCTTGTTTTTGAATAATTCCCTTAGACATTTTAACCAATAGTTATATTTTCAAACATGGAAATCAGTTCATGATAATTCCCGCTAATTAGGCTTTAATCTATCCAATCAACTAAAGTAGTTTTTATGCTATTTTGGATCAAAACTAAATTAAATGGTTTATTATAAATAGATTTCTCACTTGAAAAAGTAACTAATGATTCATGCCAAAAATAAGCCCATGATTAATAATTCTTAGCATAAGCTAGGCTCAGAATTAATTTTTGGTATTTTATAATTGACCTAAATATTTTGTAAGCTCATTTAAAAGGTCGTAATGAAGTGAAAATAATTTTGTTTCTAAGTCCATTGTAAAAAGTTTTTAGAAAAAAATGGATTTTGGGCTTTGTATTTCGGTCTTGAGAAAATTAATTTTTGACTTATTTTGGAAAAGTTTTATGCCCAAAGACCATTTCACAAATTTTGAAAATAACTTTAGTCTTTTGGATTTAGAGGAAAAAATTATTTGAGCTCACAGTGTAATTAGGTCATATTAGAAAAATAATAAACCAAATAAGCCATGATTTAATCCAAGATAAATTAACCATAGTCAAGCAACAAGCACATGAGGTAAAACCTAAAGAAAGTAACTAGGCCAATTACATGAGCATTAGTCTTTGGGTTGAAAAGCTTTAGGCTCCCATAGTAGGTATATACCAAAAGGTACAAGGCTATGAGTAGTTATGTCATGCTTGATCTCCATACCTAGAGTGAAAGTATGGTATCCCTTACATGACACAACATAGTAACACGGGCGTCCTAACTCATGAACACGATGCAATCTAAATGATACAATGAATAATATCATAATAAGAAAGAACAAAATAATATAAAGACCAACGAAATCAAGTTCTCTTATCCTCAGTGGAGTTGCCACTGTGAGCGGGGATTTTGGCCCCTACTCCCACGTGAAATGGTTCTTACGACTTTGGCATTGTTAGGCCAGGCGCCTTACAGAACACCGGCCTAAGCCAAAAGAAAATGGAGTAACCAGCCAGACGGGCCAAAAAAAAAAGAAAGAGGTGGATGACTAGAGTCCTAAGAAATTCCCAATCCCCTATTGGATTCAAAAAATTGGGTACGCGTGGAAAAGGTGAGAAATGGCCCAGGACCCCCATAGCGACCGATTTATTGGAACCAACCCCTTTTTAGGTCTTAATATTATAAAATTCTTAAATATAATGATATTATCTATTATACATGCAATGATAAGAATAAATAAATACTTTATTAAAAATCATAGCAATGTTCAAACAAAACAAATAAATGGATGCCCATCTGAGGATGAAAACATGTTCTTACATCATTCGATATTCAAAACTAAATAGGACACTCACTGAAAGGTGGAAACGTGTCTTTTACATTAATCCCAAAATATGAAAATAATTTAAATTACAAAAAGATTAATTAATGTGCTACCCAATCATGGAAACATACCCCTTACAATTTTAATAAACAAATAATAATCAAGAAAATATTCATCCATGATAAATTAAATAAATCAACCATCAAAATTTAAGTAAATCATTCATAAAATATATAACCAATTACATAATCAAATCTAAAATTGAATAAAGTAATAAATGTACAAATTTAGGGTTTTAGAATTTTAATAACCAAATTAGGGTTTAGAGGGTTTTAGGTTTAAAATTTAAGGTTTTAGGGTTTTGGAATTAATATTATTATTTTTATTATTTAAAATGTTAAGCTACTTTGAAGATTTGGAAAATTAAATTAATTAGGGTTTTATGGTTTTAAGAAAATAGTATAGGGTTTAAGTAAAAGAGATCTAAGGTTTATGAGAATAGGATTAGAACTTTTAATGCTTGAAAAAATAAAACTATTGTGATTACATAATATGTAATATCCTAAAATACGCCCTAAAAGTTTTGGAAGAAATATTGTTGTTGTAATTGGATTGAAGGTATATGCTAATTTGAAAGAAAAAAGAATTTTAAAAGGAAGTGTATATGTTGTATATATGGTAGTATAAATAAAATATGCATAAGTCAAAAGAGTGGTCAAAGAGAAGAAATGTGTGGTGGAGGTTTTTTAGAAATTATTATTATTATTATTATATATATACAAGTGGTTAACGTGAGAAGAGGAAGAGAAGAGATAATTGTCTTCTTCTTCTTCTTCTTCGTGGATGAGAAAGAGAGAGAGAGAGAGAGATGTGATTTTAGAGATTTTGAGATCAAATTTCTTAAGGGTTTTAAAAGGATTGAAGATGGAGATGAAGATTTGGCAAAATATTCAGGTAAGTATTCATTTCTTTGAATTGATTTCCATTGATTGTGTTGATATGTGATGTAGTTAGTATGTTAAGATGATAATAGAGAAAGATTGAAAGATATGTATAGATTAAAATGGTTATTTGTGAGGATGATGATGGATTATTGAATTTGGTTAGTAAAGATTTGTATATATGAGTTGGAAAATTGAATAGTTGATGTATGTATGGGTTTAATGAGGTTGAAGTGCATAGAATACATGATTTTGGCCTTGTTTGAAATCATTCAACTATGAGAGACACGGCCAAACTAAGGAAGAGACACGGCCAAGACTAGATATTTTTGGGAGACACGGCCAAGTCTATAGAAATTTGGCCGTGTTGGATGATTTTTGGAGAGACACGGCCACTGGCTTGGCCGTGTCCCTTGACTGTGTTTGCTACTGCCTCTTTTGTGCTGTGAGACACGGCCATGTCCCTTGCCCGTGTCTGCCTCGGTTTGAATTGGTGTTGAGAGACACAGCCACAAGCTTGGCTGTGTCCCTTGAGGGTGTTAGCTACTGTTATTGTTCCTTTGCTCTTCTTGCATTGTTGAGATTGAACATTCATTTGATGACAATGATTACTATATGACCAATGCTATGTTTTATGCATTGTGAATCTTGTGAATGGTAATGTGTTATATGAATAATGTATCTCGTAATGTTACATCAATGATGCTATATGTAAAAAGGTGAAGGATATGATAAGGTAATTGATTATGCATAACTTGATGGGAGTAGTTCTTGAGTGTGAAAGAGACGAGAATCATCCAAAAAGGTATGTGCAATGCAATTTGTTATGATAAATGTTTTAATAATGAATGTTGTTAATGTGTCTTGAGAAATGATGAAATGTGATGTTATCATAATTGATAATGATGATCAAAATGAAATAAATGGACATATGGTTTATATGACAATGAATTTAAGATATATGTGCAATGAAAGGGATTATGTATGGAAGTGTATAATGTGAATTGAGACATAAAGAGGTGGGAAACTAATGTTCTGAATTATAATGATGTGAATGATATGATTGTAGCATGCCTAGATGGTATGATTAAATAATGATATGTTTGTTTAGTTAATGTAATTGATATTGCATATATCAATGATGAAATGTGAAAGGTGATTTGAGATACAATGTGATGTGAAGCCATTGTGAATGGCTATGATTATACAAATGAGATTGTTGAGGCATGTTTGCCTATTTGATAATGATGGAAATGAATTAAGAAAGTAATGTTGAAAGATGTAAATGAGCGAACCTGTCTGCCTCCTGCGGAACCATGCAGACCCAATGAGTGGGCAACCGATCTTGGACTACCGACCTGGTTGGGGGAAGGTTCAGTACAGTCAGTATTACGTACCTATCTGCCTCCTGCGGAACCATGCGGACCCTGAGTGTGGGCAACCGATCTTGGACTACCGACCTGGTTGGGGGAAGGTGCATTATTGATAGTCTTAGACGTTCCTATCTGCCTCCTGCGGAACCATGCGGACCCTGAGTTTGGGCAACCGATCTTGGACTACTGACCTGGTTGGGGGAAGGTTCGTTACTAATAGTATTATACGTGCTTATCTTCCTCCTGCGGACCCCTGGGATTGGTAGTGACCTAAGGCCCAGTGGGCAACCGACCTGGTTGGGGGAGAATTCGTATATGACGCCATGATTGTTGGCTATAATAAGGAAAATGGAATGGCATATTAGAGTCTCTGTTGGGCCCCAGTCTGTCTTCGTTGTCAATGTGATATATAAATGTTGAAATAAATGAGAAATGAGATCTATGGTTGCTTTTATTGGAAATGTGATTTATGATTAGTGAATGGTGAATAAAATAATGTTATGAAGTATGATAATGTATGTGTATTGACATATTGATTGTGGGTATTAATGATGGATGGTGTTTGGTGATAAGGATTGTCTTCATTGGAAATGTGATTCACGATTGGTATGATATATAATGTATGTGTATTGACATATTGATTGTGGGTATTAATGATAAATTGTGAAACCAATGAGTAATGAAATATATTGATTGTGAATATTAATGATGGGTTGGAATTGGTGATAATGTTATGTATATATGTATATAATATATGAAATTAGTTGAGATATATAAAAGGTGCAATTCAAAAGGAAAAACATTATAAGAAACTAATGGTACATGGAATTGCTATTTCATTATATGTTAGTATTTTTATAATTTATGTTTATATTTATATTTGTACTACTAAGCTCTCGGGCTTAGCGCGGATGTGTAATCGCGCAGGTAACTTGGTGGAAGATATGAAGTCTTTCGTTATGCCACGAGAAGAGTAAGAGTTTGTCGAGACCAACTAGAGGGTAATGCATACATGTATGACTTTTAATTATGATGTATTTCTGACGAGAGAATATTTATATGTATAAATGAAGTTTTGATAAAGATAATGATTTTGTAAAATTTATTTAAATTAACGTATTATGGTTTGAACTCTGTTACAGGTTTTAAAAAGTATCGAAAAGTGACATCCTTATACCTTATATACTTAATGTATGTATACTAGGTATATGTATGGTACTTATATAGAGTATTGGGGTGTTACAATTATTTTGGTATCAGAGCTTAGGTTCGAGATTCTCGGCCTAAGTAGAAATAAAAAAAAATTGAAAAGTTTAAATAGAAGTAAAAAGGAAAAGTTTGGAAATGGAATTTGTAATACATGCATATGCATTAACACCTAGGTTGGTCTCGAATGTGGCATTATGTAAATTGAAATGTATTTGAATTATATGAGATGGATGATGGTGTGTGGATGAAGTTTTACATGAATGAAAAGTGGAGAAAGAAATGATATGAGAAAATTTATATAAGTTAAATTGCTACATTAAAGAATGGGAATTTATTCAAGTAAAGTAAATTGTTAAATGTGTTGAAATATAAAGGAATGAATAGGAGAATAAAGTTGAAAATGAGTTGAAAATAAAATCAAGATTAGAGTATGTACTCTTTTCTCTACAATATGAATTCCTTGCTAATAAATCTTATGTTGGATTATTAGAAAGAGGAAATATTGTTGAAAGAGTAATATGGATGGATATGTTATTATAATGCAGAGAGTATGGTGGAATATTGAATGAGTTAATTGATATAAACAAAGTGTGACAATTTAAGGTTTGGATATGTAAAGTTAAGATCTTAAAAAGAAAAATAGATGATATTGGTTAAGTAAGAAGATAAGTTGGTATTGTTTGTATTATTAATTGTAATTTCAATGTTAGAAATGTGATATATTTGGATATTGCAAAAGCTCATGATAATGGTGGTAATATGTGACCATTAGATTGATGAAATGAGCTTGATAATTGTGGAAATTATATGTCTTGATGTTGTATTGTGATATGTATACATATATAGTATTTTTTTTAAAAGTTGATATTAAGAAAAGATGAGATTTGTAAATTAAAGTTTAGGTGAGATAGTGATTTGAGAATTTATAGTTCAATGGAATGTTGATAAAGATTATGTAAATATCGATAGTTTAATGTATGTTAAACATATGAGTTATTTGAAGGAATATTATTTTATATGAGAATACTACGAATTGGGTAATAAGATTGATAGTATGAAAATTTGTTGTGAAATAAAAAGAGAAGTGGATAAGTAAATGAGAATGAGTTATTTTAAGTCATTTGATTGGAAAGGTAAAATGGATATGGAAGTATATTAAATGTTTTTATAGACAAAGGTGAAAAAGATATCACATTAGGAATGTGACTAAGATTTTTCTTTAAATATTATTATAAGAAGAGTATATATATGTATATATTGAGTTGATAAATAACTTGAGTTATGTTAATAGAATGAGAATGATAATGTTCAAAGGAAAGTAATAAATATTAAATTTGTAAGATGATATGTCAAAGAGAAATTAAATAAGATTGCATAATTATATGTATACATGTATATTATAAGTAAGATGAGTTCTTTGATATGAATGTAATGGTATTATGAAAAGAATGTGAGAAGTGAGTCACATTATGAATGTGACCTATGAATGTGTATGTGATATGTTTATCATCTTATACAATTGCATGTTTAGTGATATTGAAAATAATATTGTATATAGTAACGAACCTAAGAGAGATTAGGTTTTGATTTACGCAAAGATGAACTATGTGATGAAGTGGATAAGGAAAATGGACTTGAATAATATTGGACAATGAAATTGTTAAGGCAATAACTGAATTAAGCTATTATAAAGTGTTATGGGCTCAAAGTATTTGTGTGTGGAAATGTTCTATGTATATGTGTATAATGAGAGATTGTATGTATGAAAACTGTTAGAAGAGATAGATAGGAAATGGAGTAATGAATGAAATTTGTATACAATTTATGTATGATCAAATGTTATGCGTAAGAAATGTTAAAGATGATAGTGTTGAACATGAACTGGGCTAATGATGATTTGATAATCAAGAGTAAATTTTTTTGAGATGGAGTTAAAATGTACTAACTCTTGGTGTAGTAAAAGTTTGGAAAATGGATAGGTAATTCTTGTAATACAATTTAGCATTATAATTGAAAAGGTTGGAAACAGAATAATAGAGCAACAGTATTGATTTATAAACCACAGATGTGATCATTACTCTTCTATGGCCATAAGATTTGTTTAGTATATCTAACTGGCTAATTTTGTTATCCACAGATTTGGGATTGAGATAACAAGACTGTAGTGCAGTTTTGATGAGATTAATATTTATGCTTTAAGAAACAGGGTCAAGAGTTATGATTGGTAAAGTTGTATTATCTAACTTTTATGTTAGAAATTTGTTTTAATTGTGGAAAGTATGGAAAGAGAAGGGAATTGTGAAAATGGTTTAAGCAATGAACCATGTGATAGAAAGATAATTATGCAAATATAGTAATGATATGAGATATGAGGAGATGATGTATGAGAGAAATTATAGAATGTGGTTGAAAGTTATACTGAATATGTTCATGGTATAAAGTGAATAAGTGGATAGACTTAAAATTTAAGTGAATGAACTATGAATAATATATATGTATGAAATAATCGTGAGAATTTGGTGAGAATTGTACTAAGATAATTTGAAGTGATTTAGTATTAATGATCATAATTTCAAATAGTTGAATATAGATCTAAAGAGATTAAAATTTGTAAATAAGTTGACTGTTGGTTTAAATCAAACAAAATTGAGACGTTAGTATATTGTGGCAGATAGATCAATTGATCTGGATTTTATTAAAGTTATGAATTTTTATTGAGATTTAATGTGTATAATTGTACGAGGAGTATAAGATATACATGATAATGTAATATTCTAATATGTGAATGAACATGTATAATTGAAAATTCTTTGGGATGAATACATTAATTTGAGACCGATTGTGAGTTATGTTTGTAATTCTGCTTGTTCTTGTAATGCTGTTAACAAGATTAGAGATTATCAATCTTCTAATTATGTTCTGCGTTGTTTTTTTTTTTAAGATTGAATGAAAGTTATAACACAATTAGATCTTAGATTTTTTTTAATGGAGCCATTGTCTTTGCTTAATAAGGTTTTTGCCTTAGTTGCTCAACATGAACGTCAATTTATGTGTCCTGAGAATCTTTTTCCTGGTGATCTAAGTTCTGTTGTTCAATCTTAGCCGATTGTGAATACTTCTAAACAGCCTGTTTATACACATTGTAATCTTCCTGGACATATTGTTCAACAGTGTTATAAGATCATAGGTTATCCACCTGGATTGAAGTCAAGGACTTAGCAGAGGTCTTATGTCTGGAAGGCTAATCAAGTTTCTTCTTATGAAGATTATGATGATGTTTTTTTAAGAATGAATTGTTACTGTACTGGATAATTTCGAGGACGAAATTATTTAAGGGGGAGAGAATTGTAATATCCTAAAATACGCCTTAAAAGTTTTGGAAGAAATATTGTTGTTGTAATTGGATTGAAGGTATATGCTAATTTGAAAGAAAAAAGAATTTTAAAAGGAAGTGTATATGTTGTATATATGGTAGTATAAATAAAATATACATAAGTCAAAAGAGTGGTCAAAGAGAAGAAATGTGTGGTGGAGGTTTTTTAGAAATAATAATAATAATTATTATATATATACAAGTGGTTAACGTGAGAAGAGGAAGAGAAGAGATAATTGTCTTCTTCTTCTTCTTCTTCTTCGTGGATGAGAAAGAGAGAGAGAGAGAGAGAGAGAGAGAGAGAGATGTGATTTTAGTGATTTTGAGATCAAATTTCTTAAGGGTTTTAAAAGGATTGAAGATGGAGATGAAGATTTGGCAAAATATTCAGGTAAGTATTCATTTCTTTGAATTGATTTCCATTGATTGTGTTGATATGTGATGTAGTTAGTATGTTAAGATGATAATAGAGAAAGATTGAAAGATATGTATAGATTAAAATGGTTATTTGTGAGGATGATGATGGATTATTGAATTTGGTTAGTAAAGATTTGTATATATGAGTTGGAAAATTGAATAGTTGATGTATGTATGGGTTTAATGAGGTTGAAGTGCATAGAGTACATGATTTTGGCCTTGTTTGAAATCATTCAACTATGAGAGACACGGCCAAACTAAGGAAGAGACACGGCCAAGACTAGATATTTTTGGGAGACACGGCCAAGTCTATAGAAATTTGGCCGTGTTGGATGATTTTTGGAGAGACACGGCCACTGGCTTGGCCGTGTCCCTTGACTGTGTTTGCCACTGCCTCTTTTGTGTTGTGAGACATGGCCGTGTCCCTTGCCCGTGTCTGCCTCGGTTTGAATTGGTGTTGAGAGACACGGCCACAAGCTTGGCCGTGTCCCTTGAGGGTGTTAGCTACTGTTATTGTTCCTTTGCTCTTCTTGCATTGTTGAGATTGAACATTCATTTGATGACAATGATTACTATATGACCAATGCTATGTTTTATGCATTGTGAATCTTGTGAATGGTAATGTGTTATATGAATAATGTATCTCATAATGTTACATCAATGATGCTATATGTAAAAAGGTGAAGGATATGATAAGGTAATTGATTATGCATAACTTGATGGGAGTAGTTCTTGAGTGTGAAGGAGACAAGGATCATCCAAAAAGTTATGTGCAATGCAATTTGTTATGATAAATGTTTTAATAATGAATGTTATTAATGTCTCTTGAGAAATGATGAAATGTGATGTTATCATAATTGATAATGATGATCAAAATGAAATAAATGGACATATGGTTTATATGACAATGAATTTAAGATATATGTGCAATGAAAGGGATTATGTATGGAAGTGTATAATGTGAATTAAGACATAAAGAGGTGGGAAACTAATGTTCTGAATTATAATGATGTGAATGATATGATTGTAGCATGCCTAGATGGTATGATTAAATAATGATATGTTTGTTTAGTTAATGTAATTGATATTGCATATATCAATGATGAAATGTGAAAGGTGATTTGAGATACAATGTGATGTGAAGCCATTGTGAATGGCTATGATTATACAAATGAGATTGTTGAGGCATGTTTGCCTATTTGATAATGATGGAAATGAATTAAGAAAGTAATGTTGAAAGATGTAAATGAGCAAACCTGTCTGCCTCCTGCGGAACCATACGGACCCAATGAGTGGGCAACCGATCTTGGACTACCGACCTGGTTGGGGGAAGGTTCAGTACAGTCAGTATTACGTACCTATCTGCCTCCTGCGGAACCATGCGGACCCTGAGTGTGGGCAACCGATCTTGGACTACCGACCTGGTTGGGGGAAGGTACATTATTGATAGTCTTAGACGTTCCTATCTGCCTCCTGCGGAACCATGCGGACCCTGAGTTTGGGCAACCGATCTTGGACTACCGACCTGGTTGGGGGAAGGTTTGTTACTAATAGTATTATACGTGCTTATCTGCCTCCTGCGGACCCCTGGGATTGGTAGTGACCTAAGGCCCAGTGGGCAACCGACCTGGTTGGGGGAGAATTCGTATATGACGCCATGATTGTTGGCTATAATAAGGAAAATGGAATGGCATATTAGTGTCTGTTGGGCCCGAGTCTGTCTTCGTTGTCAATGTGCTATATAAATGTTGAAATAAATGAGAAATGAGATCTATGGTTGCTTTTATTGGAAATGTGATTTATGATTAGTGAATGGTGAATAAAATAATGTTATGAAGTATGATAATGTATGTGTATTGACATATTGATTGTGGGTATTAATGATGGATGGTGTTTGGTGATAAGGATTGTCTTCATTGGAAATGTGATTCACGATTGGTATGATATATAATGTATGTGTATTGACATATTGATTGTGGGTATTAATGATAAATTGTGAAACCAATGAGTAATGAAATATATTGATTGTGAATATTAATGATGGGTTGGAATTGGTGATAATGTTATGTATATATGTATATAATATATGAAATTAGTTGAGATATATAAAAGGTGCAATTCAAAAGGAAAAACATTATAAGAAACTAATGGTACATGGAATTGCTATTTCATTATATGTTAGTATTTTTATAATTTATGTTTATATTTATATTTGTACTACTAAGCTCTCGGGCTTAGTGCGGATGTGTAATCGCGCAGGTAACTTGGTGGAAGATATGAAGTCTTTCGTTATGCCACGAGAAGAGTAAGAGTTTGTCGAGACCAACTAGAGGGTAATGCATACATGTATGACTTTTAATTATGATGTATTTCTGACGAGAGAATATTTATATGTATAAATGAAGTTTTGATAAAGATAATGATTTTGTAAATGTTATTTAAATTAACGTATTATGGTTTGAACTCTGTTATAGGTTTTAAAAAGTATCGAAAAGTGTCATCCTTATACCTTATATACTTACTGTATGTAAACTAGGTATATGTATGTTACATATATAGAGTATCGAGGTGTTACATAATACATATTCTTGTGTGGATGGCTACTGGATGGATTAAAATTCAAATACATAGTGTACTGTGAATTAATTTAGATGAAGAAAGAACAAATTCAATACTTGAAACAATCAAAGCATGTCATATTTATTTAATTCAAAAACGTACCTTTGTTGTTGGTTCCTCTACAATTTATTGAATGAAATTCTGGGAGAACAATCACCAAGACAACAATGATTTATTACCTTGATTTTGTAAGTTGGATCTTCTCTTCTTACCATCCAAAAGAATCCCAGAAGTTGTAGCCTAAAATTCTCAAGTCTCCATCAAAGTCCAAAGTCTCTACCGAAAGAAAAGTCTCCCAAAAATTAAAAGTCCAGAAGTCCCTCCTTTTGTCTTTAATTGTGTTATTTATAAGAAAATTAAAAACCTAATACTGGTTGTTTAAGGAAATCAAAATGGTTTAGGAAAAATAAAAATAACCGAGCTTAATAAGGTTTAGGCAAAAATTGCCTAAAGGTACGAGCTGAGAGAAATTGGGCCTGCTGCACTTGGCGATGGGTGCTGGGGGGTGAGTTGCGGGCCGTTGCTATGAGGATTAGCATGTGAGCTATGAGCAACGTTGTGCACTAGGTAAATTTTGCCACAGGCCAATTCACCGCAGACCAAACCTGCGACAAAATGGCCAGCGGCCAATTCACCGTAGGCTGACACGCGACTGACACGCGTTGTTCGCCGATTGGTTCAATTTTTATTTTTTATTTTTGAACATTACATTTTTCATAATAAATATTATATTATTATATAATTAAAATAAATAATAAATACCATAAAAATTATTTCAAACTTATTTTAAAATATTGGACTAGACTTGGTAAAAAATTAAGGGTCTACATTATCCATTTAGGGTTTCCCTTGATTTTGGCCCTGGCCAGTTCGGTGCTAATTCCAAACCTTTGATTGGACTAATATATTACAAAAGAATCTAAAATAAGCTAATTAAACTTTTAAAGCCCTAATATGGTCTATTTTAGAAGATTTGAATGGTTTTTACATGATACCAGACACTAAACCCTAAAACATGTTTGATTCAAAGGTTTGGTTGCTTTTTTGCTTAATCCGGATGGTTTTTATGTAGTAAGGGTGTCTCATGTCAAATTAGGACATCTAATCCAACATGGGAAATGTAATATCCAAAATAATATCCTAAAATTTTGAAATAAATATTAATTGTTGAAAATTAATTAAAGGATTTATAAGTATATGTATTTAATTAAGTGAAAAGAAAGGAGAAAGGAAAAAGGAAAAAGAGGAGATGTGTATATGATGTATATATGTAGATATATACAATATATACAAGTTAATATCTTGATAAGGTTAAATGATATTTTAAATTATTAAGATATTAATATATTATGATAGTGGAAGATGATATTAGTATTATTATTATATTAATATATTGCTTGAGGGAGAGTGAATTAGGGAAATGTGATTGGTTAAAAGAGAAGTGTTTGATTTGAGTTGTTGTTGACTATCATTTTCATCTTCTTCTTTCTTCTTTGGGCCGGCCACCACCATCTTCATCAAGGGAAAGAGGTTTTGTTTCTTCCTAACTCAAGCAATTGAAGGATTTCAAGTGATCAAGTTGGAGTTTTAAGGATTTTTCTTCATATTTTGTAAGTTTCCAACTTGTTTCTTTGATTACCTTTAAGAGTGTGTTTATGAGTTTGTTGGATGTTGATGTAGCTGTGTTGATGGTTGATTTTGGGTATGTTTGAAGTTCTTGTGTCTAGATAACTTTGAATTTGGGGTGGATTGAAGAAAAAAGTTAAGTTTGGTGAAGAAAATAAGAGTTGTGGATTGCGTAAGTTTTGCATTGTGAAATATGGTTATGATTGTATATTGTTGATTGTGATTGAGTTGTGTTGTTGTCATACAAGTTTATTGTGGTATTATGATGGTTTTGGATTGTGTTTGTTTGGAGTTGAAAAGGTTAAAGAAAGATGATAGTGGATGTGGCAATTATTGTAGCGATATCAGGTTTTTGGCCTGACACGCCCAGTAGCACGGCCATGCCTTTGGGTGTGTTGATGGTTCTATTTTCTGTATTGGTGACAAGAGCAGTGACACGCCCATGTCACTGAGCATGTCACAACTACTGTGCTGTTGGAGAATTGACACGTGTAGTGACACACCCATGTCATTGAGCGTGTCACAGCTACTGTGTTGTTGGAGAATTAACAAGTGCATTGACATGCCCATGTCACTGAGCATGTCAAAGCTTTTGTGTTATGAGTTTAAGGCATAGCCATGGACACACCCGTGTTGTTGAGTGTGTCAAGTGTAGAGTTTGCCCTAGATAGTGCTTTTCCTTATTTCCTATGTGTATCGCTAAGTGAGTATTTATAATCATCTTTGGTTTAGGCTTTGAAGAGAATTGAGTTATCAATCCAAGTGTTGAGGGATATCTTGGAAGAGGAGGTTGAAGTGGTGTTGTTGCTTTTAGAGGAAAGTACAAACTTTGAATAATTGTTCATATTTACATGACATTGGGACTTAACACATTTGGTTGGAAAATGTGTTAAGTTACTTACTACATTTGTTGATGCATGAATAAAATGCTATGACTTGTACATTGTGAACCATGTGAAAAATAAGATGATTATTCAAAATGTAAGGCTAATACAATTTGTTATGTATACACTAATGATGGTATGTAAAGCCATTGGTGATGGCTAAACTGATATAAATGAGATATTTAAGGTATTGTGCGTAGTTTGATCATGAGAAAATAAGAAAGGATTTGAGAATGAAATTATGAAAGGATTTGATAATGAGAAATATGAATAAATTGTGTGCCTAGTATGTTATTCAATTTTTAGAGTTCTAGGTTTAGCAGTATGCCAATGAATTGCCTACGGGCTAAATGCTGGGCTGGTGAAAAGACCGGGTCGTAAGCCAGGCCCAGCTGAGAAATATGATATTTTTGGGGTGAAAAGACTGGGTCGTAAGCCTCAAAAACAAATCCATGAAGCTAGACTGAGTGAAATGACTGGATCGTAAGATCAGATCTAGTTGGATTATCCATGCATATATTGCCTACGGGGCTAGACACAAGGTGTCATTATGGACCAAAGCAGTAATTCTAAAATTTGAATAGCATATTAAAACCTTTTTGGGCCCATGCTTGTCTTTGCTTTAATGTGAATTATAAATTGTGGAATAATTGAACAATTTATTGAGATATAATGATGTAATGCTATGAGATATGATATCCTTATGTGTTGTGCATTAGCATTGCAATTAATAATATTGTTATCAAAGTTTGTACCACTAAACTTCTGGCTTAATGTGATTGTAATTCATCGTGCAGGTGACAGGATAGATTTGGTTAAGCCGGAGAGTTCAGCTAGACCGAGTCAAGTCTAGGCTTGGGCCTTTGAGTGCAGTGTTTATTGTGGACAACAAGATTAGAGAAAAACTACCAGCATGTATAAATTTCATATTTTATTCATATTGATTTTGATGTATATAAATATGTATATTCCGCTGCTTATTAAAAATATTTTGGATAAACTTTTGGGTAATGAAGATAAATATGTGTTTTAACAAGAAATGTTTCCTCTATTATTTATATAAAATAAGTTAAATGTTTTATGTTATACAGATTTTATAAGTGATGATTTGCTTGTTTAAAAAGGTTGTGATATTCTTGTATCCTCTATACGTATATTACATATAGTGAGTATATGTGGTGTACATATATTGGGTATAAGGGTGTTATAGGAATGCCCCATATCGAATTAGGCCTCCCCATATCAAATTGGAAGCCCCAATTTGATATAGGGTAGTCCCATATCGAATTGGGACTGCCCCAATTTGATATGGCGTTGTCCCATATTGAAATGGAGTCCCATTTCAATATGGGGAAGCCCCATATTGAAATGGGGCTCTCACAGTTTGATATGGGCTATTGTTTTTCAATTCCATGTTGAATCTGGATACCTACTTCAATATGGGTTCAGTTTTTGTCGAAACAAAGTCATTTTAATTCGAGATGGACTCAGTCTATATCAAATTCAAGTAATTGTAATTCAATATGGAATGTGTTTGTGTCGAACCCATGAATTTGACATGCATCAGAATAAACCATTCTTAAATAAGAAAATTTTGAGGTTTAACCTAAGAGTGATTATAAATACAGGTTTTAAAAACAACCTGAGGAGGGGGATGGAGGGATCTTTTTGGACTTTTGGCTTTTGGTTGGTTGTTGGAACTCTGAAAAATCTAGTAATCAATCAACAAACAAACACTAGAAAGCTTGAGAAACAAAAGAGACAGTAAGGACAAATGAAGAAGATCAACAAAATAAAACCCTACAAAGGCAGTGTACTCACTATCTTTGCCAAAGTTCATCCAGAATCTCGTTCAAACAATTTTGGTGGAGCCAACAAATGGTAGTATGCATTAAGTTAAATAAATACTATAATTTTTTATTGTTTTGAATATTAAATGAGCCCGTTCTTCATTTAATTGAAGTTACAGTATATAACTTCTTCTTAAATCAGTTCATATGTTAGTTTATGTAAAGTACACAATATTATTTTGATAAATCATAACAATTGTAACCAGTAGACTCGTTTGACACAGATTGTTTATTTGTTTTCTATCTCATGCCTATATAATTAATATATTACTCAGAATCACATTAAGGTTTTTCATATAAAACTTCACATCAGCATCTAATCTCCTCAAACATATTCATAGATCACATAATCTATACACTTTGATTGGTTTTTCAGAAACACTAAGCCCTAATTCATTTAAAACCTTAAGCAATAAATATTATTTTTTATAAATACTAAACTCTAATTTATTCTTCCTAAAAACCCTAATTTCATGATGTTAGCCCTAAACCCTAATTTGATTAACTAAAAACTCTACTATTTTCTTAAAATTATAAAACCCTAATCAATTCCATTTTTCCAAAAATCCTCATAGTAGCCTAAATAATAATAATAATAATTGTATTAATTCCAAAATCCCAAAACCCTAAATGTTAATTAAAGAACCCTAAATTGAAACATAAACCTAAATTTATATCTTAATTTATTTGCTTAATTTATATTGGGAGTATGTTTATTATATGTCTTGATTAATGGTTTATTTATATCTTTAATTGATATGTTTGATGAACAATTTATTAATGATGAGTGATTGTTTCTTTTATTGATTTGTTTTGGTTTCAAAAAATTATAAGAGGCATTTTCCATGATTGGGTACCTCATTAATTAATCTTTATGTAATTTCAATTATCTTCATATTTTGGAATTAATGTAAAGGGCATGTTTCACCTTTCGGTAGGTGTTCTATTTGATTTTAGACATGGACGATGTAAGGACATGTTTCCATTCTCGGATTGGTGTCCATTTATTTGTTTTGTTTGGAAATTATTGTGATTTTAATAAAGTATTTACTTATTCTTATGATCGCATGTAGTATAGATAATATCGTTATATTTAAGAATTTTATAATATTAAGACCAGAAAAGGAGGCCGGTTCTAATGAACCGGCTATTATGGAGGTGCTGGGCCATTTCTCATCTTCCCCACACATATCCAACTTTCCAAACCCATTAGGAGGTTCGGGATTCCTTAGGAATTGAGTCATCCACCCCTTTCTTTTTCCCTACTTGTCTGGGTGGCGACTCCATTTTCTCCAGGTTTAGGCTCGTGTTCTCTAAGGCCTCGAGCCTAACAATGCTGAAGTCGTAAGAACCATTCCAACGGGAGTGGGGGCAAAAATCCCTGCTCATAATGGCGACTCCACTGGGGATAAGAGAAGTTGATTTCATTGGTCTTTATATTATTCTATTTTAGATTGCATTGTGTGCCTGAGTTAGGACGCCTATGTTACCTGTGTTGTGTTATATAAGGGATACCATACTTTCACTCAAGGTATGGAGATCGAGCATGGCATAACCACTTATAGCTTTGTACCTACTTGCCATGGGAACCTAAGACTAAAGCTCATGTAATTGGTCTAGTTACTTTCCTTAGGTTTTTACCCTAAATGCTTGTTGTTTGACTATGGTTAATTTATCTTGGCTTAAATCATGGCTTATTTGATTTGTTCTTTTTTTAATATGACCTAAGTACATTGTAAGCTCCAAATAATTTTTTCTTTAAAGTCCAAAAGACCAAAGCTATTTTCAAAACTTTTCAAGATGATCTTTGTGTAGACCTTTAATTTTTGACCCATTCAAATCTGATAGTCCAAAATAATTTTTGTGGTATTTTATTTAATTTTTTAATAATATTTTAATAACTAATTTTTAATAGTTATTTTTAATAAAAATAAAAAAATATAAAAAAATAATAAATGATAAAATAAAAAAATTGGACGGATCGGAGAGAGTCACGCTGCAGCCCATTTCGCCGCATAAATTATCCAAATTTGCCGCAGATGGCATCTGGCACGAATTGGCCCTCTGCTCCCATTTTTGCCAGGGCAATTTCTGCCAACACAGCCCACGGGCTCGACAGCCCGCGCGCTGCCAATTTTTTGACCAAACCTTAATTTACCCAGCTTCCTAATTTTTCCTAAACAATTCATATTTCCTTATTAAAATAGAATTAGGACTCTTTTTTTTCATATAAATACTAGCACTAAAGAAGAAATGAGAAGAGGAAAAAAAACCCTAAAAGGAAAGGCAAAGAGCGGCAATTGAGAGGAAAAAAAAAGTAGCAACAACGAACACTCATCAAATAATCAATCCATCAAAGGCAGCAATACTGCCTTTGTTATTGTTCATCCAAAAAACAATTTAGAGGAACCTTCAACGCAGGTTTTGTGTCTTAATCATGAATTTGCTTAAACATTCAATTGTTATATCATTTTTTGTTCTTACTGGTTTTCGTTTATTGTTTTGTTTTTTTATCACTTTGATTCAATAGTATAAATTGATAAAGACTAATCTGCTTTCCAATTTTCCAAAACCTTAAATCGTTTTATTAATTCCCAAAACCCTAATTTGCTTTCCAATTTTCCAAAACCTGAAAACCCTAAATTGTTCCTTCTATTTCCAAAAACCCTAGAAAATGCTTTTTTGTTTCCATAAACCTTAAATCATTTTGCTTATTTCCAAAAACTTTATAAAACTGTAAACTGTTTTCTCAAATCCTAAAGCCAAAAATATTTTTTGAAACACCAAAAAACCTAATTCTCTCAAAACCAAAACAGTAAACCCTAAATTTTCATAAACCCTAATTCATTGAATTTAAATCCCCAAACTAGTTAATTTAAACCCTAAAGCCATAATCTAATAAAACTAAAATAACAATCCAGTTAACATGAATTATAAACCTAATATCTTAAAATGTCCCCTAATTTCATAATTTTAACCCTCAAACCCTAATTTGATCAATCAAAGAACCTTACTAATTTCTTAAATTATAAAACCCTAATCCATTTCAATTCTCTTAAACCTTTACAGTAGCCTAAACAAATAACAATAATAATATCTTAAGATTCCAAAACCCTAAACATGAATTAAAGAATTTAAATAGAAACAGTAAACCTCAATTTGTATCTTTACTTGCTTTATTTTTAGATTTGATTATGTAGTTCATTATATGTTTTGATTTATTTTCAATGCTTGATTTATTTAATTTATCATGGATGAATGTTTATTATATATTTTGATTGATGTTTAATATCTTTGATGAATGATTTATTTATGATGAATGGATATTTACTTTTATCGATTTATTTTGATTCTCAAATGTTGTAAGAGGTATGTTTCTACTTTGTGGGTACCTCATTAATTAAGTTCTATGTAATTTAAATTGCTTTTATATTTTAGACCAATGTAAAGGACATGTTTCTATCTTATGGTGGGTGTCCTATTTAGCATAAACATGGATGATGTAAGGACATGTTTCCATACTTGGATGGGTGTCCATTTATTTATTTCGCTTGGACATTGCTTTGATTTTAATATAATGATACTTTATTTCAATTATTGTGTGTAATATGGATAATATTGTTATATTTAAGAATTTTATAATATTAAGACCTGTAAATGAGGCCAGTTCCAATAAACCGGGCGTTGTGGGGATGCTGGGCCATTTCTCACCTTCCCCACTCGTACCCAACTTTTCGAACCCATTAGGGGGTTAGAAATTCCTTAGGAATCGAGGTATCCACCCCTTTCTTTTTCCAAACCCGTCCGGGTGGCTACTCAATTCTCTCTGGACTTAGGTCCGTGTTCTCTATGGCCCCGAGCCTAAACAGTGCTGAAGTCGCAAGAACCATTCCATCGGGAGTGGGGGCAAAAACCTTCGCTCACACTTTGGACATAAAACTTTTCTTAAAAAATAAAAAATTCTTTTCTCATCACTCAAATACAAAGTCAAAAATCCATTTTTTCTAAAAATCTTTTTACAATGGGTTTTCAAACAAAACTATTTTTGTGTTTTATCCAACCTTTTCTTACAAAGAGCTTACAAATTATTTAGGTCAATTAAGAAATGCCAAAAATTAATTGTGAGCCTAGTTTATACTAAGAATTATTAATCATGGGCTTGTTTTGGCATGAATCATTAGTTACTTTTTCAAGTGAGAAATCTATTTATAATAAACGTCTTAATTTAGTTTTAATCCAATATAGCATAAAAAGATGCTTTAGTTGATTGGATGGATTAAAACCTAATTGATGGGAATTATCATGAACTGATTTTCATTTTTGAAAATATAACTATTGGTTGAACCGTCCAAGGGAACTTTTTGAAAACAAAATATCCCATGTTGGTGTTTTGTTGACCATATACCTAGGAAAAGAGACTCGCCATTCGTGTGTGGATGTTATAAGGTTGGAAGGAACACCCCATTTACAAAGCCTTCAAGTTAAGGGCAATGTAAGGACATGTGTTTTCTTTTTCCCGTCCTGTCCGGGTGGTGACTCCATTTTCTCCGGGTTTAGGCCTGTGTTCTCTAAGGCCCCGAGTCTAACAGTGCTGAAGTCGCAAGAACCATTTATTAATCTTTATGTAATTTCAATTATCTTCATATTTTTGGAATTAATGTAAAGGACATGTTTCACCTTTCGGTGGGTGTCCTATTTGATTTTAGACATGGACGATGTAAGGACATGTTTCCATTCTCGGATGGGTGTCCATTTATTTATTTTGTTTGGACATTATTATGATTTTAATAAATTATTTATTTATTCTTATGATCACATGTAGTATAGATAATATCCTTATATTTAATAATTTTATAATATTAAGACTTGAAAACGAGGTCGGTTCCAATGAGCCGGGCATTGTTGGGGTGCTGGGCCATTTCTCACCTTCCCCATATGTACCTAACTTTCCGAACCAATTAGGGGGTTAGGGATTCCTTAGGAATTGAGTCATCTACACCTTTCTTTTTCCCGACTTGTCCGGGTGGCGACTTCATTTTCTCCAGGTTTAGGCCCATGTTCTCTAAGGCCCTGAACCTAACAACGTCGAAGTCCCAAGAACCATTCCACCGGGAGTGGGGGTGAAAATTTTTGCTCACAGATACCATTAGGGTTTTGATTTGGAAAGTATGGTTTTAGGCTAGAATTTACTATTTTTGTGTTTTACTTGTAACACCCCGATACTCCATATAAGTACTATACATATATCTAGTATACATACAGTAAGTATATAAAGTATAAGGATGCCACTTTTCGTTACCACTTAATATCCTTTAACAGTGTTCAAACCATAATACATTCATTTAAAGAATATTTAGAAAATCATTATACTTTTAATAATCTTACGTATATATATAATCATATCTTTGTCCAAAACTTCATTTATACATAAGAATACACTTCATCAAAAATACATCATAATTAAAAGTTATGCATGTATGCATTACCCTCTAGTTGGTCTCGACAAACTCTTACTCTTCTCGTGGCATAACGAAAGACTTCATATCTTCCACCTAGTCACCTGTGCGATTACACATTGGCGCTAAGCCCGAGAGCTTAGTAGTACAAATATAAAGTATAACATACATTATAGAAATTCTAACATACAATGATATATCAAGTCAACGTACCATTAGTTCTTATCATGTTTTACCTTTTTCATTGCACCTTTCATATATCTCGACTAATTTCATATTATATACGTTTATACAAACCATTATCATCAACCACAATCCATTACTAAGACTCACAATCAATATATCAATACACATACATTATATATCATTCCAATAATGAATCACATTTCCAATGAAAACAATCCTTATCACCAACCACAATCCATCATTAATACCCACAATTAATATATCAATACACACATCACATATCATTCTTCATAACATTATTTTATTCCCAAGTCACCAATCATAAATCACATTTCCAACAAAGGCAACCATAGATCTCATTACTCATTTATTTCCATATTTATATATCACATTGACAACAAAGACTGACTCGGGCCCAAAAGACACTAATATGCCATTCAATTTTTAGAGTTAATGCTTTGGTTCAATAATCACATTTATCATTATCCCAACTAGGCTTCAAGGATTAGGTTCAACCAAGTTTCAAGGGGAACAAAGCATGCTAAGTATCAACACAACTTGGCTTCAAGAACCAATCCAACCTAGCTTCAAGGGTTGTAACATCTCAATTAGGCTTCAAGGATTAGACCCAACCAAGCTTCAAGGGGAGTAAAACATGTTAAACTTCAACCCAACTTGGCTTCAAGGATCAATTCCAACCTAACTTCAAGAGATTGTTACTAATATTAGGCATGCCACCAACAACAAACTCTGAAAATGGAACAACACATTAGCTACTCAATTCATTTATTATTTCTTTATCCATTCCATTCTCAATTAAATCATCATCTAGGCAAACATGCCTCATTTATCACAATTGTATCATCATAGCCAATCACAATGGCTTCACATCACATTTGAATCATCATAGCCAATCACAATGGCTTCACAACTCTATTAAATCATCATAGCCAATCACAATGGCTTCATAACCCATTTAATTCATCATTATAATATACAACATCAATTACATTAACTAAACAACATACCATTATTCAATCATATCATCTAGGCATGTTTCAATCATATCATTCACATCATTATAATTCAAAACATTAGTCCTGCATTTCTTTATGTCTCAGTTAACATTAAGGTAATTCATCATAAGAAATTGCATTGCACATACCTTTTTGAATGATCCACATCTCTTCCACACTATTCAAGTCATAATATTAGTCACATTATTCATATAACACATTATCATTCACAAAATTCACAATGCATAACATAATATTGTTCATATAGAATCATATGCATCATCAAATGTATGTTCAATCTCCACAAAGCAAGAAGAGCAAAGGACAATCACAGTAGCCAACACACCCAAGGGACACGGCCAAGCTTGTGGCCGTGTCTCTCAACCAAAAACCTCTCAACCAAAAGCAACAGAAGCCAACATGGGCAAGGGACACGGCCGTGTCTCCTCCAAAAATCACCCAACCCGGCTAAATTTCCATGGACTTGGCCGTGTCTCTCAAAAATATTTTAGGTTGGCCGTGTCTCTTCCTTGGTTTGGCCGTGTCTCTCATGTATACAAACCCTAAATATGGCCAACTCTCTTTTAATTGCATTTAAACACATTGTGCACATCATAACCTCATTCAAATGGATATAAACAATGTCATTAACAAATATTCATCACAATATTCACAATAACACTTTAACAACCATACAATCAATCAATTACCACATCAAACCCTAAACCAACATCAATCTTCTTCTTTCAATATCAACATCCACTTAACTTACCATCCTCAAACCAAAACCAACACCAATTTAACTTACAATCCATTTTAACACTTATAAACACATTTCAACCACACCAATTCATAATCTCAACAAATCAAGACTCACTTCAAACATAACTTCAAAAATAACAAAGGAAAACAAGAGAGTACTTACCTCAATTGAAGAAATTTCACAAATCTCCAACTTCATCCTTTGATTCTTCCTTCAAATTTGATGTTAGAAATCAAAACACCTCACTTGCTCTTCCTTTTCCTTTGGTAGCCGGCCACACCAAACAAAGAAGAGAAAATGAAGACAAATCCAACTTCTCTTCTTCTTTAAATATCCACCAAGCAATTTTAACAAGGCAATTACCTAAATGCCCTCATCCATTTAACTTAACTTTTGTCACTTATATGCCCATTTAAGTAATTTCACATACCACAAATAAATATCCTCTTGCATTGACCAACCATTTTGACTTATATATATATATATTATATATTACCATATACACAACATATACACTTTCTCTCTACACATTCCTTTCCTTTTTAAACATTACATAAACATTCTCTTTTCAATTTCTTTTCTTATCAACATAACATATACACATAATTCCAACAAACAACAATTATATCCAAACTTCTAGGGCAAACATTGGGATATTACAATTCTCCCCCTCTAAAAAGAAATTTCGTCCTCGAAATTACCAGTACTATAACAATTCATTCTTAATACAACATTATCTTAACTTCCATTTGAAGTTAATTATATGCTTACGTTATTATGTCATCAACCATCTTCTCTAAATTCCATAACTCATCATTCTATATGTTAATATATCTTATTACTTCCTTGATCAAACATTCAAAAGAACTCATTACATGTCCTATTAATGTCTTTATACAAGAATCAAATCATTTTATAGTACCCTTATATTTCATTCAATCTTTATATTTAATATCTTTTGTTCTTTCACGTCTTTATAATTACTCTCTTAACTTTAACCTTAAAAACCATTGGTTTATATCTAAACATTAATTATTCCGTCATCACAATCACTATCTAAATAGACATTTATCAAACCTCAATGGATAACAAGATCCTTATTTTTCACAAATGGAGTTACTTCTTTAGTATGCTTTTCACTTAACTTATATATTAATACACTACCTTTCAACTTATTTTATAAATAACCAATCTTTTCCCTTTTTATCATGATTTATAACTACTATAACTCCATTTATTCATGTCCATTCACACTTTAAAATTTTACATCATATACATTATCATGTAAATAATTATACTCTTAGTACAACTACACATATTAAATTTCAATAATGACTCATAATCTTAGCCAAATCTAGATCAATTGATCTATCTGTTACAATATACTCATATTCCAATCTTGTTCAATTTCATCCAACGATTAATTTATTTAACTTATCATGAAATTTCACAATATTCATATATGTATATATATATAACTTCATTCCATTAGGGCAAATTTATATTCAATTCCTGATCTCTTCCGATCCATATACAATCAAATTATCATAATAACAAATCACTTCAAATTATCTTTTAATATACACATAGTTTATTCACTTAAACCTCAAGTTACATACCATAAACATATTCAGTATAACTTTCAGTCATATTTTATACTTTCTCCCTTTTTAATATCTCTTCACATTTCATATCATTGTTATATTTATTTTGATTACCTTTTTGTCATATTATCCATAACTCAACACATTTCCAAAATTTTCTTTTCTTTCTATACCTTCATAATTATAACCAAACTCTTAACATAAAATGATAAGGTACAACTTTATCCATCATAACTTTTAATTATACTTCTCAAACAAAATTTTCAATCTCACCAAATCTATATTACAATCATTTTATCTAAGATCCAAATCTATGAATAACAACATTAACCAATCAAATCTACTGAACAAAACACATGGCTTTAAGAGATTAATGTTCAAGCCTGGAACTTTTAAATCAATACTGTTCTTTTATAACTTTATTCTCAATCGTTACATTTTTGGTATAACAGAAATTAACACATTCCAACTCCATTTCAAACCAATTTGCTCTCGATTATATGATCCTTATCAACTTAATTCATGTTTCAACAATATTACTATATATATATTCAATCATATGCAGTTCTTATACAATTTCTATTCGTCAATTCATTTCTAATTCACTTACAATCTCTTATAATATACAATTAGATAGAACTTTCCATATGTGAATACTTTAGGACTCTAAATATCATATGATCATCAAGTTCAATGCTCATCATAACAATTTCCACTGTCCAATATTACTCAAGTCCATTCCATACTTACTTTCATCACATAATCCATCTAGCTTTACACAGTTCAAGACCTAATATCTCTTAGGTCCACTAATACGTATAACATCATTTTTCCATATCACTAATTCTATAATTATACCACATACATATTCATAGGTCACCTTCATAATGTGATTCACACATTTGTTAATATATCATAATTTCATTTATATTGAAAACTCAATTCACATATCATATACATGTATACACTTAATTAGATGCTCTTATTTATCATACATTCAATACAAATTTTCTTTTATAACCGTAACAACCGTCCCAGTCCACCTGCTGAGCCATTCCTATCCGAAGGAACCCCCAGGGCCTCTGGGCCGGGCTGCTACAGTACTAAACTGCCCTCACGGCCCTCCTGTAGGATTCGTTTGTTTGGCTTACACCCAAGACACATGAATGCAAGTCGCCTCCCTAGATCGAACACCTGACCTCCCACTTAAGAGAGCCAGCGAGCGCAATCCAGTACCAAATTTTCCAATACGATATAAAATATTTATTCACATAGCACAAATATACATATATATTGACTATAATAACACTTCACATCCATCTTAGTCACATTCCCAATGTGACATATCTTTCACTTTCATCTTTAAAAACATTTAATATACTTCCATATCCATTTTTACTCTTTTCATTAAAATGACCTAATATAACTCATTTTTATTTGCTTATCCATTTCCTTTTTTTTTTTCCTTCAAAACAAATTCTCATGCTATCAATCACATTACTCAAATCATAATACTTTCATGTGCAATATTAGTCATTTCACCTAGCTCATGTATTGAATATACATTAAACCATCAATATCCAAATAATCTTTATCAAATTCCACTAAAACTTTAACTTTTCAACTTACTACTTTGCTTACACTTCAATTTGCCAAACTCATCTTTTCTCAATATCACTTAAAAAACATCTTATGTATATATATCACAAATTTTCACAATTATCAAGCTCATTTCAAAATCTCAAATATCACATATTACCATCATTACCATGAGCTTTCACAATATTCAAGCATCTCACATACCTAACATTGAATTCACAATGTTTACATTAAAATAACAATACCAATTTATATTCTTACTTAACCATTATCATCTCTTTTTCCTTTTTACAAAACCTTAACTTTATATATGTATATCCCAAACTTTCAATAGTCACACTTTGTCTATACTAATCAACTCATTCAATATCCCACCATACTCTTCTCATTTTAATAACATATCTTTCAATATTAACAATTCAACAATATTTCCTCTATCTAGCAAACCCAACATAAACTCTATTATTAAGAGATTCATAGTATAGAGGAAAGAGGACATACTCTTATCTTAATTTTAATTTCAACTCATGTTCAACTTTATTCTCTTTTTCATTTCTTTATACTTCAACACATTTAACAATTCACTTTACTTGCAACAATTTCCAATTTTTTTTTTAACTTATCAATTAAACTTATATAAATCCATATCATTTCTTTCTCTGGCTTTACTTTCATCTAAAACATCATTCACACACTAGCATCCATCTCATATGACACGAATATTTTACAATTTATATAATGCCACATCCGAGACCAACCTAGGTGTCAATGCATATGCATGTATTACAAATTTCATTTCAAAACTTTTCCTTTTTACTTCTATTTAAACATTTCAAAACTTTTTTTTTAATTTCACTTAGGCTGAAAATCTCAAACCTAAGCTCTGATACCAAAATAATTGTAACACCCCGATACTCCATATAAGTATTATACATATATCTAGTATACATACAGTAAGTATATAAAGTATAAGGATGCCACTTTTCGTTACCACTTAATATCCTTTAACAGTGTTCAAACCATAATACATTCATTTAAAGAATATTTAGAAAATCATTATACTTTTAATAATCTTACGTATATATATAATCATATCTTTGTCCAAAACTTCATTTATACATAAGAATACACTTCATCAAAAATACATCATAATTAAAAGTTATGCATGTATGGATTACCCTCTAGTTGGTCTCGACAAACTCTTACTCTTCTCATGGCATAACGAAAGACTTCATATCTTCCACCTAGTCACCTGCGCGATTACACATCCGCGCTAAGCCCGAGAGCTTAGTAGTACAAATATAAAATATAACATACATTATAGAAATTCTAACATACAATGATATATCAAGTCAACGTACCATTAGTTCTTATCATGTTTTACCTTTTTCATTGCACCTTTCATATATCTCAACTAATTTTATATTATATACGTTTATACAAACCATTATCATCAACCACAATCCATTACTAAGACTCACAATCAATATATCAATACACATACATTATATATCATTCCAATCATGAATCACATTTCCAATAAAAACAATCCTTATCACCAACCACAATCCATCATTAATACCCACAATTAATATATCAATACACACATCACATATCATTCTTCATAACATTATTTTATTCCCAAGTCACCAATCATAAATCACATTTCCAACAAAGGCAACCATAGATCTCATTACTCATTTATTTCCATATTTATATATCACATTGACAATAAAGACTGACTCGGGCCCAAAAGACACTAATATGCCATTCAATTTTCAGAGTTAATGCTTTGGTTCAATCATCACATTTATCATTATCCCAACTAGGCTTCAAGGATTAGGTTCAACCAAGCTTCAAGGGGAACAAAGCATGCTAAGTATCAACCCAACTTGGCTTCAAGAACCAATCCAACCTAGCTTCAAGGGTTGTAACATCTCAATTAGGCTTCAAGGATTAGACCCAACCAAGCTTCAAGGGGAGTAAAACATGTTAAACTTCAACCCAACTTGGCTTCAAGGATCAATTCCAACCTAACTTCAAGAGATTGTTACTAATATTAGGCATGCCACCAACAACAAACTCTGAAAATGGAACAACACATTAGCTACTCAATTCATTTATTATTTCTTTATCCATTCCATTCTCAATTAAATCATCATCTAGGCAAACATGCCTCATTTATCACAATTGTATCATCATAGCCAATCACAATGGCTTCACATCACATTTGAATCATCATAGCCAATCACAATGGCTTCACAACTCTATTAAATCATCATAGCCAATCACAATGGCTTCATAACCCATTTAATTCATCTTTATAATATACAACATCAATTACATTAACTAAACAACATACCATTATTCAATCATATCATCTAGGCATGTTTCAATCATATCATTCACATCATTATAATTCAAAACATTAGTCCTACATTTCTTTGTCTCAGTTAACATTAAGGTAATTCATCATAAGAAATTGCATTGCACATACCTTTTTGAATGATCCACATCTCTTCCACACTATTCAAGTCATAATATTAGTCACATTATTCATATAACACATTATCATTCACAAAATTCACAATGCATAACATAATATTGTTCATATAGAATCATATGCATCATCAAATGTATGTTCAATCTCCACAAAGCAAGAAGAGCAAAGGACAATCACAGTAGCCAACACACCCAAGGGACACGGCCAAGCTTGTGGCCGTGTCTCTCAACCAAAAACCTCTAAACCAAAAGCAACAGAAGCCAACATGGGCAAGGGACATGGCCGTGTCTCCTCCAAAAATCACCCAACCCGGCCAAATTTCCATGGACTTGGCCGTGTCTCTCAAAAATATTTTAGGTTGGCCGTGTCTCTTCCTTGGTTTGGCCGTGTCTCTCATGTATACAAACCCTAAATATGGCCAACTCTCTTTTAATTGCATTTAAACACATTGTGCACATCATAACCTCATTCAAATGGATATAAACAATGTCATTAACACATATTCATCACAATATTCACAATAACACTATAACAACCATACAATCAATCAATTACCACATCAAACCCTAAACCAACATCAATCTTCTTCTTTCAATATCAACATCCACTTAACTTAACATCCTCAAACCAAAACCAATACCAATTTAACTTACAATCCATTTCAACACTTATAAACACATTTCAACCACACCAATTCATAATCTCAACAAATCAAGACTCACTTCAAACATAACTTCAAAAATAACAAAGGAAAACAAGAGAGTACTTACCTCAATTGAAGAAATTTCACAAATCTCCAACTTCATCCTTTGATTCTTCCTTCAAATTTGATGTTAGAAATCAAAACACCTCACTTGCTCTTCCTTTTCCTTTGGTAGCCGGCCACACCAAACAAAGAAGAGAAAATGAAGACAAATCCAACTTCTCTTCTTCTTTAAATATCCACCAAGCAATTTTAACAAGGCAATTACCTAAATGCCCTCATCCATTTAACTTAACTTTTGTCACTTATATGCCCATTTAAGTAATTTCACATACCACAAATAAATATCCTCTTGCATTGACCAACCATTTTGACTTATATATATATTATATATATTACCATATACACAACATATACACTTTCTCTCTACACATTCCTTTCCTTTTTAAACATCACATAAACATTCTCTTTTCAATTTCTTTTCTTATCAACATAACATATACACATAATTCCAACAAACAACAATTATATCCAAACTTCTAGGGCAAACATTGGGATATTACATTACTGGCTTAGGAAATTAGGATTTTAAATTAATCAAATAGGGAATTAGGGTTTCTGGATTAGAAATTAGGGTTTGGAAATTAAGATTTAGGAAATTAGGGTTCTAGAATTAAGGATTTTTAGAATTTGGGTTTAGGGAATTAGCGTTCTTGAATTAATGGTTTTGCTTTTTACAAATTTGGGGTTTTTGGAAATTAAGGTTTAGTTTTTACAAATATAAAGTTTTGGAAATTAAGTTTTAGGTTTTACATATTAGATTTCTGACTTAATAATAAACATTAAATGTGCATTCTAATGTTAACCTATAGACTAGGGCTTAAGATGTATAAAATTATGTTTTAAACAAACTAAATCATGTAACAAAGATTCGAACCATATTGAATTAAATTTGTTATCTACTGGATTAACCTAAACTACTAACAATCAATTTTAATTTACTTTTGCTGGATTGAATTACAATATGAAGACATCATGTAATTATTAAAACAGATTGAATTTAAGAATTCAAACTTGTGTTCATTGGTTCCACCCAATGTGATGCGTCGAACCAAGCTCATGTCTTTGAAAGCCTGCATCATTGAAAGTATTGGTTGGTGCCTTTTGTTATTGCTTTGTCTCTGTATGTATTGCTTTCTGTGCTGCTAGTTGCAAATTGTTGGATCCTGTAGATACTTAATTTTTGACCCAGTCCAGTCCGATATTTTTAAACAGTCCAAAATAATTTTTGTGGTATTTTAATATTTATTATTTATTTTAAACTAAATAATATTTTCTTTAATAATATTTACTACTTATAATATTTATTTTTAATATTGAAAATAAAAAATAAAAATAAAAAAAATCGACGACGGCAAAATCGGCGACGAATTGGCTTAGGCCAATTCGCTGCAGCCGTGCCTCGTAGTTGGCCCTCGCAAATCCTCGTAGCGCCCAGGCCAATCTTCGCCAGCCCCATCCTCGCACGGCAGTGGCCAGAACTAGTCTCTCCTAGGCTCATGCGCAGTTTTCGCCAAAACCTTATTTTACTTGGTTTTTATTATTTTCCTAAACAGATTTTATTTTCTTAACCAATTAGTATTAGGTTTTTATTTTTTCTTATAAATACCACATTAAAAGACATAGAGAAGGGGGGCTTTGGACTTTTTTGGAGACAAAACTTTGAGAGACAGTGGCTATTAGGGGAAGTAGTTTACCATCTAAAAAAGAATCAATAAAAAGCGAGGATCCATAATCAAGGCAATAAGTCAGTGTTGTCTTGGTAATTGTTCTGCCATAATTTTACTTAATAAATTGTGGAGGAACCAACAATGAAGGTATGTTCCAAACTAAATAAATATAATATGCTTTGATAATTTTTAATTTTAAATATGTTCTTTCTTCACCTAAATTAATTCACAAAAGTTATGTATTTAAATTTTTAATACATCACAGTAGCTTCAGCGGGAGAACCATATGGGCTCGTCATGGGTGAATATTTTTTAATGATTGATTTATTTAATTTCAATGCTTGATTTATTTAATTTATCATGGATGAATATTTTTCAATTATTATTTGTTTATTAAAATTGTAAGAGGTATTTTTCCATGATTTGGTACCTTATTAATTAATTTTCATGTAATTTAAATTTTTTTTTATATTTTGGGATTAATGTAAAGGACATGCTTCCACCTTTCGGTGGGTGTCCTATTTATTTTTAGATATTAGATGATGTAAGGACATGTTTCCATCCTTGGATGGGTGTCCATTTATGTATTTTGTTTGGACATTGTTGTGATTTTAATAAAGTATTTGTTTATTCTTATGATCACATGTAGTATGGATAATATCATTATATTTAAGAATTTTATAATATTAAGACCTGAAAAGGAGGTCGGTTCCAATGAACCGGGCATTGTGGGAGTGCTAGACCATTTCTCACCTTCTCCACATGCACCCATCTTTCCGAACCACGCCTTTCACCAAGCCCATCCTTGATGTAGATGAAGCCGCTTATTTTGCATTGACTTCCATCTGAAGGCATTCATATCGAAGTAGGCAAGAAGCAAGGGAAGAAAGTGAGTGAACTATTAACCTAATAGGAAAAACCTCAGAAATGATTCAATGCTTTCCTGGAAATTCCTTAGGAATTGAGTTATCCACCCCTTTCTATTTTTTTTGGCCCGTTCAGATGGTGACTCCATTTTCTCCAGGCTTAGGCCCGTGTTTTCTAAGGCCTTGAGCCTAACAGTGCCGAAGTCGTAAGAACCATTCCACCGGGAGTAGGAGCAAAAATTCCCGCTCACAGTGGCGACTCCACTGGGGATAATAAAAGTTGATTCCATTGGTATTTATATTATTCTATTATTTCTTATCATGATATTATCCATTGTATCATTTAGATTGTGTCGTGTGCGTGAGTTAGGATGCCTGTGTTACTCTTGTTGTGTTATGTAAGGGATACCATACTTTCATTCAAGGTATGGAGATCAAGCATGGCATAACTACTCATAGACTTATACATTTTGGTATACACTTGCTATGGGAACCTAAGCCTTTTAACCCAAAGACTAAAGCTCATGTAATTGGCGTAGCTAATTTCCTTAGGTTTTTACCCCAAATGCTTGTTGTTTGACTATGGTTAATTTATCTTGGTCTAAATCATGGATTATTTGGTTTGTTCTTTTTCTAATATGACCTAAGGACATTGTAAGCTTAAAATAAATTCCAAAAGACCAAAGCTATTTTCAAAACTTTTCAAGATGGTCTTTAGACATAAAAATTTTCTAAAAAACAAATAAAAAATTCTTTTCTCATGACCCAAATACAAAGCCTAAAATCCATTTTTTCTAAAATTGTTTTACAATGGGCATAGAAATAAAACTATTTTCACAACCTTTTTAAAGAGCTTACAAATATTTAGATCAATTATGGAAATACCAAAAATCAATTATGAGCCTAGTTTATATTAAAAATTATTAATCATGGGTTTGTTTTTGGCATGAATCATTAGTTACTTTTTTAAGTGAGAAATCTACTTATAATAAACCTCTTAATTTAGTTTTAATCCAATATAGCATAAAATCTACTATAGTTGGTTGAATGGATTAAAACCTAATTAATGGGAATTATCATGAATTGATTTCCATTTCTAAAATATAATTATTGTTTAAAACGTCCGAGAGAATTTTTTGAAAGCAAGATACCCCATGATGGTATTTTGTTAACCATATACCTATGAAAAGAGACTCGCTATCCGTGTGTGGAAGTTATAAGATTGGAAGGGACGTTCTACTTATCTTTGTCTATCGTTTGTGCATACATGCATACATACATTTGCATCTCATATCATTGATCCTCTATGGTTCACAGCCCTAGATTACAATAGTTCAAAAGCCTACGACAACCCCACTTATGCTGGTGATGAAGAATCCAGCAGCGACTCAATCACTTTCTCACCAAAAGTAATGGAGCCCGAATAAATTCAAAGAATGGTGGACGACGCCCTCAATGGTAAAATGGAAGAACTAAAGGAGGCCCTAGCGGAGACCATGAAGAAACAATTGGCTGAAATTTTAGGGAGCAATGCCAAAGTATCTCCTAGCACCAAGAAGCCAAAGGAAAAAGGGAAGGCTAAGGTTGGTGAAGTCGCTTTTGATGATGACAAGGTAGTCATCGATGATGATGAAGACTAGGCCTAATACTTCCAAGATCCTCAAGATAAGAAGAAAGAGTCAAGAGTTGTGGAAAGAGCAATTGTGGAAAAGACTGAAACTTCTGATGTTGAGAAATTGATTGCTGATTTGGAGAAGAAATTTGAGAAGAAGCTAAAAACTGAAGAGATGTCTAAGATCGACAAACTCTTTGAACAAGATGAGGAGGTCTCTTATAAGTTCAAGATGCCTTCCTTCGCTAGGTACAATGGTACTGGAAACTCTCATCTCCATGTGAAGCAGTACATCACTGCTATGCAGTCTGCCAGAGCCACTAAGGCTCAAACTCTAAGATATTTTATGCTCTCATTGGACCCTGTTGTCCAAAATTGGTTCAACACCTTAGAGGAAAGTTCTCAAAAAGATTGGGACATGTTGTACAAGGCTTTCATTTAGCAATATGGGTACAATGTCGAGCTAGAAGTTACCTTAATGGAAGTTGCTTCCATTAGACTAAGGCAAAATGAGAATTTTGTGGACTATATGAATAGATGGAGAAATAAGGCTGCTTTGCTCAAGAAAAGGCCTAATGAGTCAGGCCAAATCAGGATGATAATCAGAGGCGTCTTGCCCAACCTCCATGAAAGGCTATCTCACACCCTTATAAGAAACTTCAATGGCCTTTTGCAAGCTGGCTTGCAAATCGAAGGGTGAGAAAGGAAGAAGAACAACTTTTCGACAAGAAGGAATGAGAAAGGCAACTACCAGTTGGATAATCAAAGCACACAAACGGAAGTTGATGTTAATGCACTGGTTAAGGAAATATAAGATAATTCTCATAATTGGGGAAGCTATTGTCTTGGGTTCTCAATAAGCTACAAAAGAAGTGATTGTTACAACCCTTGACTCCTCATCCTTTGCCTAATCCTCTTCCACCTAACTTTGATACTAAGCCATTTTTCCAATTCCATCAAAGGCCTGGACACGAAACGGACAACTGTATAAAGTTAAGGCATGAGATCCTGAATTTAATTGATAATGAAAAGTTGCTTGAGCCAGATAAGCCCAATACCAAGAGCAATCCTTTGCCTAAATTTGGAATAGTACCTTCGCCGACAACCTTCATGGTAGGAGGAGGAGTGGAGGAAGATTCTATCTTTCAAGACTGGAATGTCGAAGATGTGGAATAAGAAGAAATTTTATTCAATAAACTTCCCTTAGCTTGGTGTGTTGCACTGTTTATTTTACTTTCTTTAATATTTAATTGGAACAATTATGTTTTTCAAATTTAAAGTTGTTTGAATAAATTATTTTCATCAAATTTTTCATGATTTTTGTTCATTATGGTGTTCAACCGATGATGAATTAGCTTGATCTTTATGAATTAGTATATCTATGCATTATAATTCAAATGACTTTACTAGGTAAGGGAATTATTATATAGCATTGAGTTGTGTATGCTTACTTAGTGAGGGCTCCTACATAATGACCTTTGTCTAGGTCCTAGTCAGTCTTAGAACATGCTTTGACAAACGTTCGAGGCAAAATTGAACTCTGCTTATTTAAGGGAGAGATGATCTAGGCATTGTTTGGTTAGCCAACAACTAGTATCCACCCAATTAAATAGCAATCCCTAGTTGTCCCTTTGAGTCTTCATAAAATTTTAGCTTTCTCTTCATTGGCTAGTAAACCCAACAACCTACCCTGAGCTGTTGTTACACTTTTGACAAGTCTTATGATCAGTAAGGTGAAGAGGCAAGAAGATCAAAGAAAGGAATGAATAGTCAAGACATAAGGGTAGTTAAAATTCACCTAATATCTCCAATCTATCAAGATAACATCAGGGTAACAAATGATGTATCTCTATTAAAGAAGATTTATGCCACTCCTCTCATGCATTATCAGAAACAAAAGTTGGTATAAACAAGACAACTCTTTTAAAGCTAGAGCCATAAAAAGAAAGAAAAGAAAAGAAGAAGAAAAAAGAAAGAAAAGAAAAAAGAAAAAAGAAGAAAAAGAAAATAAAATAAAACCCAAAACGGTTCAGAAAGCCAACTGAGTTCTCTTTTACCTAAAGCAGCAAAAGACTTCCATTTGATTTATAAGGACAGTTTGACTTGAATTGGTCCAACCCAACCAAAGATTCAATCAAAATAAGAGAAAAATGAGAAAATTCATCCAGTTCTTGAAAGTCCCATACTTGACAGTCCTCCAAAGGAGAAGGACAAAATGATAAAATGCTCAAAGAAAAGAAGGAGTAAGAAAAAGAAAGAGAAAGAAAAGGGAAAAGAAGAAAGAAAAGGAATGTGGGTATCAACCTTTTTATAAGGGAAAAGACACTCCCAATCAAAATCTAGATTCATGTCAAAAAGAAAGAAGAATGTTCAAAGCTCTATCTTTCATGCTCCCAACCACCTAAAAGTTTAAACAAGAAATTTGTAGTGTGAGGATTTGCCTATAGTGTTGCAACAGCTCCAATCTCAAAATAGCTTTCATTTAACCCGTGTCCCTTATAGACCCCATTTCAAGCCTATTAAAGACTTTTTAATCTCTCTTAGTAGGTAGAGTCTATTAGTGGAGATAGTTTGGATAAGCATGCATATGAGATAGACAATATTTAAACTCAAACGAGATCTTTGACCAAGTAATTTGTATGTGCCTATCTGAAGTGTAACAGTTCTTGCTTAAATAGAAATGATTCCCTAGT
The DNA here is from genome assembly GCA_947685225.1 of Garcia nutans. Taxonomy (NCBI): domain Eukaryota; kingdom Viridiplantae; phylum Streptophyta; class Magnoliopsida; order Malpighiales; family Euphorbiaceae; genus Garcia; species Garcia nutans. The sequence goes on from CANTUV010000024.1 coordinate 26,362,223, forward strand.
TTAGTATAGTAACTAGGGTTGTCATGTTATAGATATATTAATTTGGAAAATTGAGTCCTGAGGTATAATGACACTGATTTGACAAAGCCAAATATGATTTTAAGATTTAAAAAAAATGTGTGTTTTTGTTATACAAAGCCTTCAAGTTAAGGGAGTATGTTGAACCATCAAACCCCAGAAGACACATTGGGCAAAGTAAATAATTATTGGCAAGGTGGTGGATGTATCTATGCTGCTTGGGCCTGACCATTCATATTTTCAACACCTTGAAAATAAAAGCCATAAATGCAAAGCTTTCTGTCATTCTAATGCAAGACTTGAACAGGCATCTGGAAGGAGTCAATGAGAACACTTTAGTTGATCACCTTGATCTGTGAGTTGATGGAAACACTGTAAGTATTACTCATGCATATCATGCATACATGATCATATCACACTGCATTTTTCTTTGTCAAATGCATACATGAAGAAGATATGGAATCAGGGGGCATGGAGGGCCCATTGCTTGAGGAAGCTCTAGTCATTTTACAAAAGAAAGAAGAGATGCATGCTTTTGCAAGGAACTAGACAAAATATAAACATCAATTAGAGCCTACATGAACAAATCTTTAGTTTGAGCCTACACAGGGGGCAAAAATTCTCCCTCAATTTTTATTTTTACTAAGCAGGGGGGCAAGGAGAAGATATGAGGGCTAGCTAAAAATAGCTGAATTTTTTGCAAAAGGAAGAACAAAAATATCAAAACAAGAAGAAAGTAAGATTCTCAAAAGAATAAAGATGTAAAAGATGAAAGATCAGTGCAGCTCGAAGAGCTAAAGCCAATATAAGACTAGATGCCAAGGATGAAGATCCAATTTCAAGGGTGAAGACCCAAAGACAAGAGATGAAGATCCAAGGTCCAAGGATAAAGATCCATTTTGAGGGTGAAGACCCACAATCCATTAAAGAATGGAACAGCTGATTAAAAGGAAGCTAGAATTCTCGGTTAGTCAAATTCAATCTCAGGTCCAAGTACCAAACTCAGGTCGAGAACCTATAAATCTAGTTTCGGGCCAAGCACCCAAAAATCCAATTTTGGGTTTAGCGCACAAATCTAGTTTTCGGTCAAACACCCAAATTCAATTTCAAGTCGCGCACCCACCTCCTGTCTAGGGTACAAATACTTAATCCAGTTTTGGGTCGAGCACCTAACTCCTGTCTCGGGTTAAATACCAGACTCCAGTTTTGAGTTGAGCACCCAAATCTAGTTTAGGATCGAGAATCCAATTTTGGGTCGAGCACCCAAATCTATTCTAGGATCGAGAATCCAATTTCAGGTCGAGCACCCAAAATCCAGTCTCGGGTCCAAATACCCAAATCAAATCCAGTTTCGGGTTGAGCACTCAAAATCAAGTTTAAGGTCGAGCACCCATAATCCAGTCTTGGATTGAGCATCCAAATCAGTCTCAGGTCGAGAACCCAATATTTAATTTTGGGTCGAGCATCCAAATTTTAGTTTTCGGTTGAGAACCCAAATCAAAATTTAGTTTCGGATCGAGCACCCAAAATCCAATTTTGGGTCGAGAATCCAAATTCAAATTCAGTTTTAGGTCAAGCACCCAAAATCCAATTTTGGGTTGAGAACCCAAATCCAAATTCAGTTTCATGTCGAGCACCCAAAATCTAGTTTCGGGTCGAGAACCCAAATCCATATCTACTATCGCATTGAGTACACAAAATTCAGTCTCGGGTCTAAGTACCCAGTCTCGAGTCCAAGTATCTAAATCAAATTCAATCTCAGGTCCAAGTACCAGTCACGAGTCCAAATACCCAAATCAAATTCAATCTCGGGTCTAAATACCCAAATCAAATTTAGTCTCGGGTCCAAGTACCCAGTCTCGGGTCCAAGTACCCAAATCTCGGGTCCATAACCCATCCTTGATAAGTGTATAACTGATGATATTTTTGTGCCTATTTCTTAATATATTTATTGTCAAATTGAGTTTAACTTGTTTGTTCAAGTGTTTATTAAGGTTGATTCCAGGAACTTTTGACACGTTGGGACCTTAAGGTTGTTTAGGCTAGAATCACTAATGAAAGACAAGGAAAGAATCTATTTTGAGTAGATTCTTCAAGTGACACGCCTAGTGACATGTACGTGTCCATGGCCGTGTCATTCAACTACTTTTCAGAAGCTTCAACATACCCATAGACATGGGCGTGTCACTGAACGTGCCATTACTCCTAACTTACAGAAGCTCTGACATGACTATTTTATTAGTTTTTGTTATAGATTTGTGTCTTGTTTATTATGATAATTATTGTTTATTCAGGTATTTTGTTAGTTTTTATCGGTTTGTTTAGTGTTTTCATTAATTTTGGTAGTTTTAGTTTATTTCAGTGTTTATGTCGTTTTTTATCTAGTTTTTAGTATGTGTTTATGTTTTGTTGGTTAATGTTTATTTACTTCTTATTTACAATTTGTTTGAGTTTTGTTTTAGGTTAAGAAAAGCCAAGGAACCAAGACTAAAAGGAAAAATGGACAGTAGTTGACACAGGCAGAGGACACGGCCGAGTCACTGGCCGTGTCCCACATCAAGCTGAAAAGAAGCCACAAGACACAGTGATGGACACAAGCAAGGGACACGGCCAAGTCAGTGGCCATGTCCCTCCAAAGAAGATCAACACGGCCAAGTCACCTTCACTTGGCCGTGTCTCACTTAGTTCCAAGGCAAAAGAGAAGCAAATCTTCACAGAAGCAAACACAGGCAAGGGACACGGCCAATTCAGTGGCCGTGTCCCTCCAAAAAGGTACAACACGGCCAAGTCCACTTCAACATGGCCGTGTCACTCAACCAAAGAGGAAAAGAAGGAATTCTGAGACAGAAGCAGACACATGCAAGGGACACGGCCAAGTCACTGGCCGTGTCCCTCCAAGAACCACCAACACAGCCAAGTCACCTCTAACATGGCCGTGTGTCTCATGAACCAAATCCGTAGCGAGTTTTTAAAGTGGACGATTCATATAAAAAGAAAAAAAAGCTAGGGTTTGGGACTCTTGGCGATTTTGAGAGAGAATTGAGCCGTTCAAGAGATTAGGGTTTTGATAACTTTGTTTTCTTTTGATTTTGATTAAACTTTGGATCAAAACTAGCTTAGATTAGATTGTTCATGCCATTGATTCATTCTTCTTGTAAGATTTGAACAGGAGATTCTTCAGAAGCTTCAAGGAGTTTGTAACTTGGTTTTGTTCTCGAACTTATCCTCTTTATTTTCATTGAAATTGTATTAATGGATATTATCATGTCTAATTTGATTTCTTTGAACATTAATGAGATGAGTATGTTTGATTGTATCATGAACTAATTTGATCTAGTCTAGGGTTTGTATGGATCTGCTATGATTGTATGAATTGGTTATACTCTTAGCTAATAATTTCTTTAGCCTTGATTGAATGAAATCTGGTTAATATATAATTGATTGGCCACCAATTATGTGTTTTAGGTATTAGATGATGGATTGAAAGATGAAGTCTAATGCTGAAACGATTCAATTAGGGACTTAGGTGAATTAGAGATATAACCTATTAAAAAGATTGTTTCAATTATAACAAGATTAGTTGTAAGATGTTTGAATGCGAGAGCTTATTTCCTTGACTCAATTAATTAAGTTGTTTAAGATTTAATCTTTGAAATTAAATTAGTTAAGAGGAATAACCGTTCATACATATAAGTAGTAGAGAAGTGCAAACCCTAGACCTTTTTATCAAGTGAATCAAAACATCAGCTCTTGTTTACTTTTATTGTTTTAAACTTCAATCAATCTTCTTCATTAGTTAACAATTTAAATTTTCTTCATTACTTGTTATTCATAATCTGATAATCAATTAGCCACTTTAGCTTCCTTGTGAGACGACCTTGGGGCGATCACCTTTGCTACAGCTACCTCGTATACTTGCGAGTGACGCTTTGTGGTAGAGTTAATTCGAGCGCAACAAGTTTTTGGCGCCGTTGCCGGGAAGGCTAATTGGCATAATTGTTTATTAGTTTTAGAAATTTTAGATTATTTTTCATTGTTTACTTTTGATTTTATTTTGTCTTTTGCTATTAATAATTTCTTTTTCTAGAAAATTTTGTTTATGCAAGGCAGGAGATCACTCGAAGGAGATCTACATCCATTTATTCCAGAAATTCAGAGAGTGAAAAGGAGCAGAGAAGAGTTTGAGCTGTACACTGGATTTGATACAGAGGAGGACACTTCTGAATTTGAGTCAGATTTTGCACAATCAGTTAAATGGCTGAAGAAAGGCAAAGAATGATGAGAGACTTTGCTAGACCTGTCATTGGAACTTCCACCTCTTGCATAAGACTGACAGATGCAGCAAGGAACTATGAGTTGAAGAACATTCACTACGACATGCTGCCATCATTCTATGGAGTTCCAAATGAAGATCCTTTGAACTTTATTCGGGATTTCTACTCCACCCTCAACACTTTTCCATTGGGAGGATTAACAGAGGATCAGTTGAGGATGCGGTGTTTCCCATATACTTTGAAGGATAGGGCAAAGAGCTGGCTTATGATGTTGCCCGAAAACTCTTTGACAACTTGGGAGCAAGTTTACAACAAGTTCATGGGAAAGTTTTACTCTCATCAAAAGACAGCTGAATTGAGAGGGAAGATTGCTACATTCTCTCAATTTGAAGGAGAACCATTTCATGAGGCTTGGGACAGATTCAAGATGTTATTGATCTAGTGTCCACATCATCACTACCCACTTCAACTTCTGAATCAGTTTTTCTATGATGGTCTCACCCAGCAATTTCAGAACACTGTTGATAATGCAGCTGGGGGAGCCATGGGAGAAAAAACAGCTGATGAAACTTATGAGATCTTTGAGATGTTGGGAGCTAATTCTCAACAGAAAAGTGTAAGAGGAAGAAGTAAAGGGGTGAACCAATTGGAGGCCAATAGTGAGATGGTAAATCAAACAGCTGAGTTGACAAGGCAAGTGCAGATGCTGAACATGAAGAACAATATTTCTTCATCTACTCAAGAAGCATGTGGAATCTATGGAGCTTTTGGGCATGGAGCAAATATTTGCCCCTCTACATATGAGTCTTATGGGAATGAAGCTGAGCAAGTCAATGCCATGGGGAGATTTCAACCAAGGGCCTAGAATGATCCTTACTCCAATTCTTATAAACCTGGTTGGAGGAATCACCCAAATTTTTCTTGGGCAGCAAATAATTCTCAGCAGCCTTTCCATTTGCTCCAGAGACAGAACCAACAGCAAGGTCAATCCTCAAATCAAGGGCAGTCTAAGATAGAGAGCTTGGAGGAAAGTTTACAAGCTTTCATCAAAGTCAGTGCTCAAAATCAAGAGATGACTAATAAGAGGCTGGATTCATTAGAAGCATCCTTTAAAAAAGTGGGGACTCAAGTAGGACAACTTGCACAACAGATGCAGATTCAACAGAAGGGGAAATTCCCAAGTCAACCTGAGCAGGCACATTCAGTGACTGTTCTTAGGAGTGGTAAGGAAATTAACAATAATGTTGAAAATAATTTTGTGAATGCAGGTGACCAAGAGAACAAGGAGGAAGGAGAACCAGAGAACAAAGGTGATGGAGTTATATCAGTGGAGAAATCACCTTCAGCAGATTTACATAAGGCAAGCAATCCGTACCGGCCTCCTATACCATTCCCTAGCATGTTGAAAGATGATAAAAAAGATAAGCAATTTTCTAATATCTTCAACATGCTGTCTAAGGTAAGTATTAACTTACCTTTACTTGAAGCAATAAAGAACCTGCCGGCTTATGCCAAATTCTTCAAAGAGCTGATCACCGAGAAAAAGAGGTATGAGACGAATGAAAAGGTGATAGTTTCCGAGGTAGCTAGTGCTGTTTTGCAGCATAAACTACCTCCTAAACTAAAGGATCCTGGAAGCTTTATAATTCAAATTACTGTGGGAAATGGAAAGGGGACTGAGGGCATGTGTGATCTAGGAGCTAGTGTGAATTTGATGCCTTATTCTGTTTATAAAGAATTAGGATTAGGGGAACTTAAACCGACAAAAATGGTGTTGCAATTAGCTGATAGGTCTTTTAGATTCCCGAAAGGGGTTATAGAAGATGTGTTAGTTAAGGTTGAAGGGTTAATAGTACCTGTGGATTTCATAGTTCTTGACATGAAAGGAAGTAACCCTGCACCATCAGCACACACTATTTTGCTGGGTAGACCTTTCATGGCTACTACCAACACTTTAATAGATGTTAAAAATGGTAAACTATCAATGACTGTCTTGGATCAAACTGTTGATTTTTTTATTTTTAACACTTCTCCCATTCCTACAACTGCTTTATATGAGGAATGTTCTTTAATTAATTGTGTTGAAGCAGTTGTTTCAGATGCTTTCTTACAGACAGGTTCATCAGATAAATTGGGACTGACACTGACCTTAGAGGAGGAGGCTAAACCAGTGGGGGAGACCCAAAAGTGCCTTAACTAAAAGGCATATGAGAGCTCGAGAAATTATAAGGATCACACTAAAGCACTTCATGACAGATTTATTGGGCGACAGACATTGAGTCCAGGTATGAAAGTTTTACTTTTTAATTCTCGACTCCGTCTGTTTGCAGGTAAACACAAATCTCGATGGAGTGGTCCTTTCGAGGTAACTAAGGTATGTCCTTCGGTGCCATTGAATTGCTTAACTCTAGAACTGTAATATCCCTATGTATGCCCTAGAAGTTTTGTATGTTGTTGTTGTTGTTGTTGTTGGTTTAAATTGAGAAAAGGAAAGTATATGTATTTGTGTTTTGGGAAGAAATAGGGTTTAGAGAAAGTTTATATGTTATGTATATGGTGATATATATAACATATAAAATGGTCAAAGAGAGAGAGTCAATGCAAGAGGAGATTTTTTATATGGCATGTGAAATTACTTAATTGGGTTTATAAGAGACAAAAGCTAAGTTAAGTGATGAGGGGTATATGAGTAATTGCTTGAAATGAAATGCATGGTGGAGATTAAAAGAAGAAAAGGTGTTTCACTTGTGCATTTTTCTTCTTTCTTTCTTGAAGTGGCCGGCTCTCCAAATAGAAAAGAGAAAGGAAGGTGTTCTTGAGGCAAGAAGTAAATTGAAGAGGCAATCAAAGAGTTTGGTTAGAGATTTGTGGAAATTCTTCATTTAAGGTAAGTAATTTCTTGTTTTCTTTTATTAATTTTGAAGTTGTGGCTAAGGTGTATTGTGAATTGTTGAGTTGATGATTTGGTGTGTTTGATATGTGTTTACAAGTGTTAAAGCTGATTGTTAGTTAAAAGATTGAATTGAGGTTGGTTTGGTTGTGAAGGTTGTAAGTTTAAATGGATTTTGATAGTGGAAGTTCAAGTGTAAAGTTGGTTTTAGGGTTTGAGATGGTATGTGTTTAAATGATTTGGTTGATGTGTTTTAATAAGGAATATTGTGTTAAACATGTAGAATTTGTGTTTAGAACATTGATTTCATTCATTTGAAACATGTTATATGGTGTTTGATGAGTTTGAGTGTAATTGGAGGAGAGTTGTGCATATTAGGGTTTGTGTTTTGGGAGACACGGCCAAAAGCAATGTGTGACACGGCCAAGCCAAGGGAATTTGGGCGTGTTGGATTAGTTTTTGGGTGACATGGCCGTGTTCCCAAGCCGTGTTAGCTACTGTGAGTTTTGGTTTAAGAGACACGGCCACAAGCTTGGCCGTGTCCCTCAAGTGGCTGCCCGTGTCCCTCAATTGTATGGGTTGAGGTTTTTATTCTTTGTTCTAATTGCATTGTTTTGGTTCTCCAAGGGTAGGTTGGTCCTTAAACCTAACCCTAAACACTTTAAACACACTTGAATCAATGAAAGATATAATCAAATGCATGTGTAAGGTCCTAAAACTATGAATCATATCAATTGTTCTTTGCCCTAATTGCATTGTTGAGATTGAACAATGTTATGTTATGCTTTGTGAATGGTAATGTGTTTCATGAGTAATATACATTGAAATTGAAATGTATGTCAAAGATGCAATGATAATTCAAATAAGACATGATATGAGACAATGCCATTGTGATTGGCGATGATGATATAATTGAATGATGTATGGCATGTTTGCCTAATTGATGAGAAAGATTGAGAAAGAGTTTGATAAAGAGAATAATGAAATAAGTGTATGCTTAATATGATATTCAATTTCAGAGTTCTGGTTTTTGGAGGCATGCCTATTTAATGAAAGGTAACAGTCTTGCCGGGTTGAGGATCTCTTCAAATTGAGTTGAATTGAGGTCCAAGAGACTGGGTCTGTTACAATATGATAATTGATATTATGAGATATTTGATTTGTAACAGTCTTGCCGGGTTGAGGATATCCTCGAGTTAGATGAGTTGATGATCCAAGAGACCGGGTCTGTTACGCTATCCATGGATAGAGATATATATATATATGTATATGTTGCTTACGAGCTTGATAATGGTGTTTATGAGCCAAAGCAGTAACTCTGAATTCTGAATATCGTATTAAGTACTTGATGGGCCCATAGGTGTCTAGGTTTTATGTATAACATAAATGTTGTTCTAATGTAAGGAAATGTTAATATTACTTATATGATGAAACAGACTATTCACGGAATATTGTTTATTGAGTATGATCTTTACTAATTGTGTGTGTATCATTGATGTTGATTTATTAATACAAATGTGAAACATTGCATTGCACTAAAGCATAACATTAGCATGAATTGTCTTACTAAGCCCTTGGCTTAGCGCGATAGTGTTTGATCGCGCAGGTAATAGAGTTGATAGAGTTGAACCCGAGAGTTCATCAAGACCAAGTGAGAGTAGACCTTGAAGAATTCATTTTGGGAGCTTAAAGATCAGAGCAGACTTGCCAATCATGTATACTTCTTTATATTTTGTAATGAAATGTTTAATATGTAAATATGTACATATTTTATAACTTCCGCTGTGTAATATTTAAATGTATATATATATATAACTAATATGTTTTGTTTTATAAGTAAATGATCTACTTTTCTATAATGTATAATGATAAGGGTATTGTATCAAATTTAAAGTGTTTTGAATGTTAAGAAAACTGTAGCATCCCTATGTTTGGTGCACTTATGCTACATTGTGGTGGTTGTAGTATGTGTGCATTGGATATGGGGGTGTTACAATTGTTTTGGTATCAGAGCCTAGGTTTGAGATTCTCAGCCTAGGTAAAATGTAATAAAAAGAATATTTTTACTTAAAAAGTTGGTTTTGAAATAAAATACATGTTTGGGATTGGCAACCTCTGATCTTTAATAAGAAGTATTCTACTGTGTTTGCAGTGTTATGTTGTGATGGATTCTCACTCACGACAGTCAGTTGAGGGTAGTGCTGAGAGCGTTGCTCCTGCTGAGGGAGCTAGAGTTGATAGTGTTGAGGAGGCACCTGCTTTGGTGTCGGGTAGACCAGCTGGAGAGGAGGTTCCGCCAGCCTGGTTTAAACATATGATGGAAGTTATGAGGCAAGCACCTGTGCAACCACAGCCACCACCCCCTCAACCTTCAGTACCAGTGAGGCACTATGATAAGCTAAGGAAATATGGAGTGGAGGATTTCCTTGGTACTACTGACCCAGCTGTAGCAGAACAGTGGCTTGACAAAGTATAGAGGATCTTTATTCAGTTACAAGCCACCCCCTGAGGAAAAATTTGACTATGCAAGATCTTTGCTACAGAAGGACGCCTATGATTGGTGGAAGACAGTGCCACATTCTATGGATGATCCTCCAACACTGTCTTACACTGATTTTTTGAGAGAATTTGAGTTGAAGTATACTCCTAGGGAGTACAAAGACATGAAGAAGATGGAGTTCTTAAGCTTGAAGCAAGATAGCAAGACTGTAACTGAGTATGAAGTTGAGTTTATTCGACTGAGTCAGTATGCTGGGGGTATCATTGCTGATGAGATTGATAGATGTCGGCGATTTGAGGAGGGATTGAGGCCCTCGATCATGTGCTTAGTGGCTGGATCCAGATATTAGGATTTCTCACAGCTTGTGGCAGCAGCTCGAAGTGTAGAGCGAGCTCAGAGTATTGCAGCTGCTTCAGAGGAAGAGGTTAGGGTTAGGAGGCCCCAGTTTGAGGCAGGGTCTTCTTCTGTTAAGAGAGGTAAAGGAAGCTTTGTTCCTAGAGTTAGTAGGAGTCAGAGGTCAGCTGGTAGGTCAGTGCAGTTTCAGAGACAGAGATTTAGACCTACAACTTCAGTGGCGAGTGCTCCGACCCCAGTGACTCAGAGATCTGCTCTACCTGTGTGTGCTCAGTGTGGTGGATCACATAGGGGTGCTTGTTGGAGGTATAGTGGGTCAGCTGTGTGCTTCAGATGTGGATCTCCTGAGCATTTTATTAGAGATTGTCCAGAGAGACAGGAGAGGATGTCAGTTGATACAGCAGCTTCTCGACCTAGTGCGAGGGGAGGTCGAGCAGGCAGAGGTAGCAGCCGGGGAGGCAGATCTGGGTTCAGTGCTAGAGGAGGTGCTACATCCAGGGAGAGTAGACCAGAGGAGGTTGGTTCTTCCCAGAGGATGTATGTTATGCAGAGGCAGCCTGATGCATCGGCAGTCATAGCTGGTACTTTTTCTTTATTTGATACTTCAGTACTTGCTTTGATTGATCCGGGTTCCACCCATTCTTATATTAGTGCATCTGTTTTGCCTGTGTCTGATGTGCATGCTGAGTCCCTAGGATTTGATGTGTTGGTGACAAATCCGTTAGGGCATAGTGTGATTGTTAGTAAGGTGCATCGAGATAGTGCAGTAGTGGTGCAGGGTGAGGAGTTCTTTGGGGATTTGATTGAGATGCCATTTAAGGAATATGATGTGATCTTAGGTATGGATTGGCTATCTCGACATGGAGCTGTGGTGGATTGTAAAAAGAAAATTGTTTCTTTGAGAACTGTTGATGGTAAAGAGGTGATAGTATCTAATGAGCAGGAACAGCTAGCCTCCTTATTTGTTTCAGCTGTTGCAGCTAGGAGATTGATTAGAAAGGGGTGTGAAGCCTATCTTGCTCATGTGGTGGATACTAGAATGAAGGGTTCCCCTATTGATAGCATTGCCACAGTTGCTGAGTTCCCGGATGTGTTTCCAGAGGAGTTGCCAGGGTTGCCTCCTGAGAGAGAGGTGGAGTTCGGTATTGAATTGTTGCCTGGTACCACTCCTATCTCTATTACTCCTTATAGAATGGCACCAGCAGAATTGAGGGAATTGAAAGTGCAATTACAGGAGTTGTTGGACAAAGGATTTATTCGCCCCAGTATTTCTCCTTGGGGAGCTCCTGTGCTATTTGTGAAAAAGAAAGATGGTACTATGAGGTTGTGTATCGATTATAGGCAATTGAACAAGGTGACTATTAAAAATAAATATCCTTTGCCTAGAATTGATGACCTCTTTGATCAATTGAAGGGTGCAGCTGTGTTTTCTAAAATTGACTTGAGATCTGGGTACCATCAGCTGAGGGTCAAGGCTGAAGATGTTCCAAAAACCGCCTTTCGGACCAGGTATGGGCATTATGAATTTCTAGTTATGCCTTTTGGTCTGACGAATGCACCTGCAACTTTCATGGATTTGATGAATAGGGTGTTTAGGCCCTATTTGGATCAGTTTGTAGTGGTCTTCATCGATGATATATTGGTGTATTCGCGGAATGAAGAGGAACATGACAAGCATCTGCGGATTGTATTGCAGATTTTGAGAGAGAAGCAGTTGTTTGCCAAATTGTCGAAGTGTGAGTTCTGGTTGGATCAAGTCGCTTTTCTCGGACATATTGTTTCAGCAGAAGGCATTAGAGTTGATCCGAGCAAAGTTGAAGCAATTTTGAATTGGAGTCCACCTAAGTCTGTGACAGAGATTAGAAGTTTTCTGGGTTTGGCAGGCTATTACCGGCGGTTTGTGAAAGGATTTTCTTTGATAGCTACTCCACTCACCAGATTGCTTCGTAAGGGAGTGAGATTTGTGTGGACGGATCAGTGTCAGGCTAGCTTTGAGCAGTTGAGAGAAATGTTAACTCAGGCACCTGTTCTTACTTTACCTGTTGAAGGCAAACCATATGTGATCTACAGTGATGCTTCACATAGAGGTTTGGGGTGTGTATTGATGCAGGAAGGGAAAGTTATAGCTTATGCATCTCGACAGTTGAAATCGCATGAGCTTAACTATCCAACCCATGATTTGGAATTGGCTGCCATTGTGTTTGCATTAATGATTTGGCGCCACTATCTGTTTGGGGAGAAATGTTTCATCTACACTGATCACAAGAGTTTAAAGTATTTGGGTGTCCAGAAAGAACTCAATCTTCGTCAGAGGAGATGGTTAGAATTGATTAAAGACTACGACTGCTTGATTGACTATCATCCAGGTAAAGCAAATGTTGTTGCTGATGCCTTGAGTCGGAAGTCTTTAGCTGGTTTAACAGTTTACTCGCTCTCGTTGCTTGTTGAATTGAGAGCATTGCATGCCAGTTTGGTACCTTGTGTTGATGGTGCATTATTGGCACAGTTGCAATTGAAGCCGGTTTTGTTAGATCAGATCAAAGAAGCTCAGTTGGCCGATAAGAAGATACAGAAGATTGTTTCGGATTGTCAGAGTGGAAAGGGTAGAGATTTTATTGTGAAGAGTGATGGGAGCCTATGGTTTAAAAACCGATTGTGTGTACCCGATGATGCTGATTTGAAAAGGGTCATTTTGGAAGAAGCTCATCAGTCGATGTTTGCTATGCATCCGGGTAATACGAAGATGTATCATGATTTGAGACAGTATTATTGGTGGATTGGGTTGAAGAGAGACATTGCAGATTTTGTGTCGAAATGTCTCACTTGTCAGAAGGTAAAAGCAGAGCATCAAGTTCCAACCGGGTTGCTTCTACCTTTGTCAGTGCCAGAATGGAAGTGGGAAAGAGTGACAATGGACTTTGTGTCTGGATTGCCATTGACACAAAGGAAACATGATGCCATATGGGTGATTGTGGATAGATTGACTAAGACAGCTCATTTCCTTCCGGTGCGGATGGATTACTCTTTGGAGAGGTTGGCTGAGCTGTATATCCATGAGATTGTGAAATTGCATGGTGTTCCAACTTCTTTAGTGTCTGATCGAGATCCCAAGTTTACTTTAAGATTTTGGAAGAGTTTGCATAGTGCTTTGGGTTCTCGACTGCACTTCAGCACTGCTTTTCATCCACAGACGGATGGACAGTCAGAGAGGGTGATACAGATTATTGAGGACATGTTGAGAAGTTGTGTCATCTATTTCTCTGGAAGTTGGGATAGGTTTTTACCTCTTATGGAGTTTGCTTACAACAACAGTCACCAATCCAGCATTGGTATGGCACCGTTTGAAGCATTGTATGGCAGACGGTGTAGGACACCTCTTTGTTGGAATGAGCTTGGAGATAATAAGTTGGTTGGTCCTGATTTGATTCAAGAAACTGAAGAAAAAGTAAAGTTGATTCGAGGCAGGTTAAAAGCAGCTTCAGACCGACAGAAGTCTTATGCAGATCTGAAAAGGAGAGACATTCAGTTTGATGTTGGAGATAAGGTGTTTTTGAAAGTATCTCCTCGGAAGAAGATTTTGAGGTTCGGTCGGAAAGGAAAATTGAGTCCTCGTTTCATTGGGCCGTATGAAGTGTTAGAAAGAGTTGGGCCAGTGGCGTATCGACTTGCTTTGCCATCTGAGTTGGATCGTATTCATAATGTATTTCATGTTTCTATGTTGAGGAGGTACAGGTCAGATCCATCTCATGTGTTGCCAATTGAATCTATCGAAGTGAGCCCAGATTTGACTTTTGAAGAGGAACCAGTTGCTATCTTGGCACGAGAAGTGAAAGAGTTGAGGAACAAGAGTGTGCCATTGGTGAAAGTTCTATGGAAGAATCATGGAAAAGAAGAAGCAACTTGGGAAAGTGAACAAACCATGCGAGAGCAATATCCTCAGTTGTTTCAGCCTTGATATCAGGTAATTTCGAGGATGAAATTTTCTTTTTAGAGGGGGAGAATTGTAATATCCCTATGTATGCCCTAGAAGTTTTGTATGTTGTTGTTGTTGTTGTTGTTGGTTTAAATTGAGAAAAGGAAAGTATATGTATTTGTGTTTTGGGAAGAAATAGGGTTTAGAGAAAGTTTATATGTTGTGTATATGGTGATATATATAACATATAAAATGGTCAAAGAGAGAGAGTCAATGCAAGAGGAGATTTTTTATATGGCATGTGAAATTACTTAATTGGGTTTATAAGAGACAAAAGCTAAGTTAAGTGATGAGGGGTATATGAGTAATTGCTTGAAATGAAATGCATGGTGGAGATTAAAAGAAGAAAAGGTGTTTCACTTGTGCATTTTTCTTCTTTCTTTCTTGAAGTGGCCGGCTCTCCAAATAGAAAAGAGAAAGGGAGGTGTTCTTGAGGCAAGAAGTAAATTGAAGAGGCAATCAAAGAGTTTGGTTAGAGATTTGTGGAAATTCTTCATTTAAGGTAAGTAATTTCTTGTTTTCTTTTATTAATTTTGAAGTTGTGGCTAAGGTGTATTGTGAATTGTTGAGTTGATGATTTGGTGTGTTTGATATGTGTTTACAAGTGTTAAAGTTGATTGTTAGTTAAAAGATTGAATTGAGGTTGGTTTGGTTGTGAAGGTTGTAAGTTTAAATGGATTTTGATAGTGGAAGTTCAAGTGTAAAGTTGGTTTTAGGGTTTGAGATGGTATGTGTTTAAATGATTTGGTTGATGTGTTTTAATAAGGAATATTGTGTTAAACATGTAGAATTTGTGTTTAGAACATTGATTTCATTCATTTGAAACATGTTATATGGTGTTTGATGAGTTTGAGTGTAATTGGAGGAGAGTTGTGCATATTAGGGTTTGTGTTTTGGGAGACACGGCCAAAAGCAATGTGTGACACGGCCAAGCCAAGGGAATTTGGGCGTGTTGGATTAGTTTTTGGGTGACATGGCCGTGTTCCCAAGCCGTGTTAGCTACTGTGAGTTTTGGTTTAAGAGACACGGCCACAAGCTTGGCCGTGTCCCTTGCCCGTGTTGCTTACTGTCCAAGTGGGTTGAGTGACACGGCCACAAGCTTGGCCGTGTCCCTCAAGTGGCTGCCCGTGTCCCTCAATTGTATGGGTTGAGGTTTTTATTCTTTGTTCTAATTGCATTGTTTTGGTTCTCCAAGGGTAGGTTGGTCCTTAAACCTAACCCTAAACACTTTAAACACACTTGAATCAATGAAAGATATAATCAAATGCATGTGTAAGGTCCTAAAACTATGAATCATATCAATTGTTCTTTGCCCTAATTGCATTGTTGAGATTGAACAATGTTATGTTATGCTTTGTGAATGGTAATGTGTTTCATGAGTAATATACATTGAAATTGAAATGTATGTCAAAGATGCAATGATAATTCAAATAAGACATGATATAAGACAATGCCATTGTGATTGGCTATGATGATATAATTGAATGATGTATGGCATGTTTGCCTAATTGATGAGAAAGATTGAGAAAGAGTTTGATAAAGAGAATAATGAAATAAGTGTATGCTTAATATGATATTCAATTTCAGAGTTCTGGTTTTTGGAGGCATGCCTATTTAATGAAAGGTAACAGTCTTGCCGGGTTGAGGATCTCTTCAAATTGAGTTGAATTGAGGTCCAAGAGACTGGGTCTGTTACACTATGATAATTGATATTATGAGATATTTGATTTGTAACAGTCTTGCCGGGTTGAGGATATCCTCGAGTTAGATGAGTTGATGATCCAAGAGACCGGGTCTATTACGCTATCCATGGATAGATATATATATATATGTATATGTTGCTTACGAGCTTGATAATGGTGTTTATGAGCCAAAGCAGTAACTCTGAATTCTGAATATCGTATTAAGTACTTGATGGGCCCATAGGTGTCTAGGTTTTATGTATAACATAAATGTTGTTCTAATGTAAGGAAATGTTAATATTACTTATATGATGAAACGGACTATTCACGGAATATTGTTTATTGAGTATGATCTTTACTAATTGTGTGTGTATCATTGATGTTGATTTATTAATACAAATGTGAAACATTGCATTGCACTAAAGCATAACATTAGCATGAATTGTCTTACTAAGCCCTTGGCTTAGCGCGATAGTGTTTGATCGCGCAGGTAATAGAGTTGATAGAGTTGAACCCGAGAGTTCATCAAGACCAAGTGAGAGTAGACCTTGAAGAATTCATTTTGGGAGCTTAAAGATCAGAGCAGACTTGCCAATCATGTATACTTCTTTATATTTTGTAAAGAAATGTTTAATATGTAAATATGTACATATTTTATAACTTCCGCTGTGTAATATTTAAATGTATATATATATAACTAATATGTTTTGTTTTATAAGTAAATGATCTACTTTTCTATAATGTATAATGATAAGGGTATTGTATCAAATTTAAAGTGTTTTGAATGTTAAGAAAACCGTAGCATCCCTATGTTTGGTGCACTTATGCTACATTGTGGTGGTTGTAGTATGTGTGCATTGGATATGGGGGTGTTACAAGAACTAATAAGATTTTTAAAGCAAATAGACATAGAGTTAAACCATATAAAGAAGGATTTCAGGAAGTGAGGATCAATGACAGCACTTTGATCCATGATCCCTAAGTCTTGCATGATGTCCAGCTTTATGACATTAAAGAAGCGCTAAATGGGAGGCAACCCATTAGTTTGAAATTTTTTTTTCATAGTTATAATTTTATATTTTGCAATTTTGATTTTATGTTTAGTTTAAATAAATGGAAACCCTAAAGCTCTCTTGCATCTTGTTTTTGAACATTTGTGTCTGTGATAAAAAGGTAGAGTTTTGCCTCACCAGGGTACGATGGAAAACAGGTTGTCCTTTAACTCTTTTTCTTTATTATTCTTGTTTTCCATTGAGGACAATGTAAATTCTAAAGTGTGGTGTAATCTTTTAGCTTTCCTTTTGTTTTGGTTGTCTTGGTGTGTTTTATTGTGTTGTGCATGGTATAATTGTTGAAAATTTATTGATTTTTTCTGTGATTCTAGCATTATAGTTGAGACTTTAGTATCAGCATAGAAATGAGCATTTGAATTCATTCAGGATCAATTTTCACATTTTGCAATTCATGACATATAAATCTTTATGAACCCACTTGTGTGAGTTTTGAACCTCATAATTTGATATTATTATCAGTTGATTTTCTTTTCTTAAGTGTGCACCTTCATGATTTTGCATCTCTAGAGTTTGCATTTGGATACTAATTGAACTCACATTATGATTTAATCTCAAGTTTTAAAATGATGAAGGCAAATTAGGTTAGCCCTTTTAACTTAAAAAGACCTCCCTTAATATTGATTTCCTTAGTGAGCCAAGTTGAGCCTTTGACCTTTTCTTGTTTGATCAACACAATTCACAGCTCAACTTTCTCTTATTATCATCATACCTGCATTAAGGAATGGAGTTTTATGATATGACAATAGGGTGGTTTATTTCAAAGTGTGGGGTAAGCAATAAAAAAAATTTGGTATTGCTATTTGGGGTTGAAATGCATACTTTGCACATTGTATTTGATTAAGAGTCATTATTCTTTTCCTTTACATTTTAAGCTAGATGTTCCATGCAATTCTTAATTTTGTATATATATATATTAAAAAAAATGATAAAAAAGAGAGAGAGAAAATAAAAGAAAAGTTATATATATATATATACAAAATTCATATATGTTCTAGCATTGGTTATCAAAAGAGGAATGTTGACTGATGTATTTTTATGCAAGTATGTAAGATTATCAAGGGTTGGTTAGTATGCCATTTGAGGGAGTTATGAGTTCCTTAGCAAGAGTAGTGTCTAATTTAGATACTCCATTTCTTGATGCTCTAGCTTAAATGTCTTTTCTCACACCTTCACCTTAGCCCCATTGCATCCAAATAAAAGACCTTCGGATTATTTCTTGAGAAAATCAGTGAGAGAGATTGGATAATTAAGCAAGTTTATGGTAGTATGCAGTCATGAGTGGTTTGAGTGATTAACCTTTGAAATCGAGTGAAACACTTAGATGAGAGATGGATTTATATGTATGGATTAATGAATGAGTTAAGAAAATCCTTGATTGAAATAAATTGCAAATATTTATGGCTGACTCTTAAAGTATTTCATCTATATACTGGAATTATAGTTAAGGTTGTTTGAGTTTTTAATTTATGCCATGTGAATTTGCTTGAGGACAAGCAAAGTTTTAAGTGTAGGGTAGTTGTTTTATTAGTTTTTGTTATAGATTTGTGTCTTGTTTATTATGATAATTATTGTTTATTTAGGTATTTTGTTAGTTTTTATCGGTTTGTTTAGTGTTTTCATTAATTTTGGTAGTTTTAGTTTATTTCAGTGTTTATGTCGTTTTTTATCTAGTTTTTAGTATGTGTTTATGTTTTGTTGGTTAATGTTTATTTACTTCTTATTTACAATTTGTTTGAGTTTTGTTTTAGGTTAAGAAAAGCCAAGGAACCAAGACTAAAAGGAAAAATGGACAGTAGCTGACACAGGCAGAGGACACGGCCAAGTCACTGGCCGTGTCCCACATCAAGCTGAAAAGAAGCCACAAGACACAGTGATGGACACAAGCAAGGGACACGGCCAAGTCAGTGGCTGTGTC
This sequence comes from Garcia nutans, assembly GCA_947685225.1. Taxonomy (NCBI): domain Eukaryota; kingdom Viridiplantae; phylum Streptophyta; class Magnoliopsida; order Malpighiales; family Euphorbiaceae; genus Garcia; species Garcia nutans. Next base: position 26,380,902 of record CANTUV010000024.1, read on the forward strand.
CCTCCAAAGAAGATCAACACGGCCAAGTCACCTTCACTTGGCCGTGTCTCACTTAGTTCCAAGGCAAAAAGAGAAGCAAATCTTCATAGAAGCAAACACAGGCAAGGGACACGGCCAAGTCAGTGGCCGTGTCCCTCCAAAAAGGTACAACACAACCAAGCCCACTTCAACATGGCCGTGGCACTCAACCAAAGAGGAAAAGAAGGAATTCTGAGACAGAAGCGGTCACATGCAAGGGACACGGCCAAGTCACTGGCCGTGTCCCTCCAAGAACCACCAACACAGCCAAGTCACCTCTAACTTGGCCGTGTCTCTGATGAACCAAATCCGTAGCGAGTTTTTAAAGCGGACGATTCATATAAAAAGAAAAAAAAAGCTAGGGTTTGGGACTGTTGGCGATTTTGAGAGAGAATTGAGCCGTTCAAGAGATTAGGGTTTTGATAACTTTATTTTCTTTTGATTTTGATTAAACTTTGGATCAAAACTAGCTTAGATTAGATTTTTCATGCCATTGATTCATTCTTCTTGCAAGATTTGAATAAGAGATTCTTCAGAAGCTTCAAGGAGTTTGTAACTTGGTTTTGTTCTCGAACTTATTCTCTTTATTTTCATTGAAATTGTATTAATGGATATTATCATGTCTAATTTGATTTCTTTGAACAATAATGAGATGAGTATGTTTGATTGCATCATGAACTAATTTGATCTAGTCTAGGGTTTGTATGGATCTGCTATGATTGTATGAATTGGTTATACTCTTAGCAAATAATTTTTTTTAGCCTTGATTGATTGAAATCTAGTTAATATATAATTGATTGGCCACCAATTATGTGTTTTAGGTATTAGATGATGGATTGAGAGATGAAGTCTAATGCTGGAACGATTCAATTAGGGACTTATGTGAATTAGAGATATAACCTATTAAAAAGATTGTTTCAATTATAACAAGATTAGTTGTAAGAGGTTTGAATGCGAGAGCTTATTTCCTTGACTCAATTAATTAAGTTGTTTGAGATTTAATCTTTGAAATTAAATTAGTTAAGAGGAATAACCGTTCATACATATAAGTAGTAGAGAAGTGCAAACCCTAGACCTTTTTATCAAGTGAATCAAAAGATCAGCTCTTGTTTACTTTTATTGTTTTAAACTTCAATCAATCTTCTTCATTAGTTAACAATTTAAATTTTCTTCATTACTTGTTATTCATAATTTGATAATCAATTAACCACTTTAGCTTCCTTGTGAGATGACCTTGGGGCGATCACCTTTGCTACAGCTACCTTGTAAACTTGCGAGTGATGCTTTGTGGTAGAGTTAATTCGAGCGCAACAATGACCAATGACACGGGTGTGTCCCTGAACATGTCCCTAACTCAATATTGCAGTAGCAACAACACGCCCAAGGACATGGGCGTGTTACTACCCATGTCATTAAAGTTTGAAATAGCACCGTTGACATGCCTATAGACACTGGCGTGTCCATGGGTGTGTCAAGCAAAAACATCTAGGCTATAAAATCTGAACTAAAGAGCGAATTAAGGATGGAGTTTAGTTTTTTTCAGAGCCAACCTCCCAAGAAAAAGAGAGTTTTTGGCAGCCAAGAGTGAAGGTGAAGACCCAATTCTTGTGAGATTTAAACCAAGATTCGAGGATTGAAGTGAAGAAACACAAATCGTTCATTATGGATTGTTTGAATTCTTTTACTTATTCCCTCTATTTTGGTTTTCTGGTTATGAACATGAGCTAAACATTTTATCTATCTATAGACCCTTAATTTTTGACCTAGTCCGGTCTAATATATTTTATTTAGTCCAAAATAATTTTTTTGTTATCTTTATTAAATAATATTTGTTTTAGTATTTAATTTTTATAGTTTTTAAAAATTATTTCAATACCAGTGCTCGCAATTTTCCACGCCAGCGCTCGCAAGCTTGCATCCCGTCGCAGTTTTCGCTAGTAACATTTTTCCAACGCAATTTTTTTCGAAACCAAATTCTATTTGATTTCGGTTTTCTTTTCCTAATCAAATATAGTTTCCTTAAACAATTGGAATTAAGCTTCCAAAATTACCTATAAATAACATTAAAAGACACAAAAAAAGGGACGGGGATTTTAAGGAATCGGACTAGTACTTTTTTTTATCTGACTCTAGGGGGGAGGCGGTCTTTTGGAACTTTGAACTTTGAGACTTGAAAACTTTAGGACTTTTTTCGATCGGACCCTGGAGGGAGAAAAACTGAGGAATAAAACTTTGAACTTGGGACTTTAGATTTGAGAAGAACAAGCAAAGCCATCAATGATTTATCAAAGGCAGCAACCTTGCCTTTGTCCTTGTTCATCCAAGAAGCAATTTTTGGTGGAACCAATGAACAAAGGTTTGAATCTCTAATTTCTTCTTTTTCTATTTTCTTACAGTAGCTTCAATCACTAAAAATTAATAAATCATTTCTTCTATTTTCAAAAACCCTAAAAATTACTTTTTTGTTTCTTCTAAAACTTAAGAACCCTAATCTATTTCTTCAAAACCTTAAAACCCTAAATTGTTCCTTCTTTTTCTAGAAACCCTAACAAATATTCTTTTTTTTTTCCAAAAACCTTAAATCATTTTTCCTACTTCCAAAAGCTTTTAAAAACCCTAAACTATTTTCTTATAATTCTTTTCCAAAATTTCCAAATGTTTTGTTAAATCTCCAAACCCTAACTTACTTTAAAGTTTCTAAAAATTACAATTACTTTATAAAACTCTAAACTATTTTCTTCAATTCCAAAACAAAGACAGTAAAACCCAAACTAGTTAATCTAAACCCTAAGTTTTCTTAAACCCTAATTCCCCCAAAATCGTAAACCCTAGTTTTCCTAAACCCTAATCCTTAAAATCTTAAAACCTTATAAACCTAAACATTCAAACTCAATACAGTAAATTCAAAACAACAATCCAGTAACCAAGAGCTACAAACCTAATGTTTTAATATTCTAAAACCCTAATTTTATAATGTTACCCTTAAACCCTAATTTGATTCATGAAACTGTAACCCATTCCAATTTTCAAAGACCATTACAGTAGGTCAAATAAATAACAATAATAATATCTTAAAGTTCCAAAACCCTAAATATTAATTAAAGAACTTTAAATTGAAACAGTAAACTACAATTTGTATCTTTAATTGCTTTATTTGATTATGTAGTTCATTATATGCTTTGATTTATTTTAAATGATTTATTTAATTTATCATGGATGAATGTTTATTATTTTTTATTGATGTTCAATATCTTTGATGATTGATTTATTTATGATGAATGGTTATTTACTTTTATCGATTTATTTTGATTTCCCAAATGTTGTAAGAGGTATGTTTCCACTTTGTGGGTACCTCATTAATTAATTTCTATGTAATTTAAATTGCTTTTATATTTTGGACCAATGTAAAGGATATGTTTCTACCTTTTGGTGGGTGTCCTATTAGTTTAGATATGAACGATGTAAGGACATGTTTCCATCCTCGGATGGGTGTCCATTTATTTGCTTTGCTTGGACATTGCTTTGATTTTTAATATAACGATGCTTTATTTCAATTGTTGCATGTAATATGGATGATATTGTTATACTTAAGAATTTTATAATATTAAGACATATAAAGGAGGCCGGTTCCAATGAACCAGGAGTTGTGGGGGTGCTGGGCCATTTTTCACCTACCCCACATGTACCCAACTTTCCAAACCCATTAGGGGGTTGAGGATTCCTTAGGAATCGAGTCATCCGCCCTTTTCTTTTTCCCGGCCGGTCCGGGTGGCGACTCTATTTTCTCTGGACTTAGGTTCGTGTTCTCTAAGGCCTCAAGCCTAAACAGTGCAGAAGTTGCAAGAACCATTCCACGGGAGTGGGGGAAAAAATCCCCGCTCACAGTGGCGACTCCACTGGGGATAAGAGAAGTTGATTCTGTTGGTCTTTATATTGTTCTATTCTTTCTTATAATGATATTATCCATTGCATCATATTAGATTGCATTGTGTGCGTGAGTTAGGACGCACGTGTTACCCGTGTTGTGTTATGTAAGGGATACCATACTTTCACTCAAGGTATGGAGATCGAGCATGGCATAACCACTTATAGCCTCATACCATTTGGTATATACTTGCTATGAGAACCTAAGCCTTTTAACTCAAAGACTAAAGCTCATGTAATTGGCCTAGTTACTTTCCTCAGGTTTTGCCCTAAAGGCTTGTTGTTTGACTATGATTAATTTATCTTGGCGTAAATCATGGCTTATTTGGTTTGTTCTTTTTCTAATATGACCTAAATACATTGTGAGCTCAAAATAAATTTTTCTTTAAAATCTAAAAGACTAAAGCTATTTTCAAAACTTTTCAAGATGGTCTTTGGATATAAAACTTTTCTAAAAACAAATTAAAAATTCTTTTGCTCATATACTAAGCCCAAAATCTATTTTTTCTAAAACCTTTTTTTTTCAATCGGCTTAAAAACAAAATTATTTTCATCCAACAAAGAGCTTGCAAATTATTTATGTCAATTACGAAATACCAAAATAAATTGTGAGCATAGTTTTTCCGAAGAATAATTAATCATGGGCTTATTTTTGGCATGAATCATTAGTTACTTTTTCAAGTGAGAAATCTATTTATAATAAACCTCTTAAATTAGTTTTAATCCAATATAGCATAAAAGCTACTTTAGTTGGTTGAATGGATTAAAACCTAATTAATGGGAATTATCATGGACTCATTTCTACTTTTGAAAATATAACTATTAGTTGAAACGTCCGAGGGAAATATTTGAAAATAAGATACCCCATACCTAGGAAAAGAGACTTGCCATTCGTGTGTGATGTTATAAGGTTGGAAGAAAAGTCCTAATTATCCTTCTTTGTTGATTATTTGTGCATACATGCATACATTTGCATCTCATATCATTGATCCTTTTTGGCTCACAGCCCTGGATTACGACAGTTCAAAAGCTTGCGACAATCAGACCTACGCCGGAAGCGAAGAAGCTAGCAACGACTCGATCACTTGCTCACCAAAAGCAATGGAGCCTGAACAAACTCAAAGAATGGTGGATGAAGCCCTCAATGCCAAAATGGAAGAAATAAAAGAGGCCCTAGCTGAGACCGTGAAGAACCAATTGGCTGCAATTTTAGGAAATAATGCCGAAGCATCTGCTAGCTCCAAGAAGCCAAAAGACAAAGGGAAAGCCAAAGTTGGTGAAGTAGCTTTTGATGATGATAAGGTGATCATTGATGATGATGATTGGGCTCAATACTTTCAAGATCCTCAAGACAAAAAGGAGCCGAAGGTTGTTGAGAAGACAACTTTTGAAAAGACTAAAAATTTTGATGTTGAAAAGATGATCGCGGATTTAGAAAAGAAATTTAAGAAGAAACTGAAAACCGAAGAAATGTCCGAAGTTGACAAATTATTTGAGCTAGATGAAGAAGTTCCATACAAATTCAAGATGACATCTTTTACGAAGTTTGAAGGAACCAAAAATCCTCATCTCCATGTGAAGCAGTATATCACTGCTATGCAGTCTGCTTGAGCTACTAAGGCTAAAACTCTAAGGTACTTTAAGCTCTCATTGGATCCTATTATCCAAAATTGGTTCAATACCTTAGATGATGGAATACAAAAGAGTTGGGATTTGCTATACAAGGCCTTCATCCAACAATATGGATATAATGTTGAAATGGAAGTGACCTTAATGGAAGTTGAGTCCATTAGGCAACGACCAAATGAAAATTTTGTGGACTATGCAAAAAGATGGAGAAATAAGGTTGCTTTGCCCAAGAAGAGGCCCGATGAATCTGATCAAATAAGGATGATTGTGAGAGGGGTGTTGCCTAGTCTCCATGAAAGGATGTCTCACACCTTTATAAGGGATTTCAAAGATCTTCTTCAAGCTGGTCTACAAATTGAAGAGAGGGAAAGGGAGAAAAATCGCTTTCAATAAGAAGGAATGAGAAAGGAAATTACCAGTCTGGAAATCAAATCATGCAAAAAGAAGTTGATGTCAATAGAACTGGTCAAGCAAATAGAAGGTAGTTTTCAGATCTGGGGAAGCCTTTGTCTGGGGTCTTCAACAAGCTACAAAAGAAGGGACTATTACAGCCATTGGCCCCTCGACCTTTGCCGAATCATTTACCTCCAACATTTAATACTAAAGCCTTTTGTGAGTTTCATCAAACACAAGGACATGAGACAGATAAATGCTTGCGACTAAAACATGAGATCCAAAATTTAATTGGCAGTGGTAAGCTGCCTGAGCCTGATAAGACCAGCACAAAAGACAATCCTTTGCCAAAATTCAACAGAGTGCCGCCACCAGCAACCTTCATGGTAGGAAAAGGATTAGAAGAAGATTTTGTTTTATTATCCTTTCAAGATGGGAATATTGAAGATCTAAAAGGAAAACAAGCTTAAACTCAACGAACTTTCCTTAGCTTGACTTTTCAATTTTACTTTCTTTAATATTTTGGAACTATTATATTTTTCAAATTTAAAGTTGCTTGAAATAAATTACTTTTATCAAAATTTTTGTTGATCTTTGCTCATTTTGGTGCTCAACCAATGAGGAATCTAGCTTGATGATTCTTGAATTAATATATCTAGGCGTCATGACTTGAATGACTTTATTAGGTGAGAGAATTGCTCTATAGCATTAAGTTGTGTATGCTTACTTAGAGAGGGCTCTTGCATAATGATCTTTGTCTAGGTTCTAGTCAGTCTTAGAACATGCTTTGACAAACTTTCGAGGCAAAATTGAACTCTTCTTATTTAAGGGAGAGATGATCTAGGCATTGCTTGGTTAGCCAACAACTTGTATCCACGCTGTTAAATATCAATCCCTAGTTGTCCCTTTGAGCCTTCATAAAATTTTAGCTTTCTTTTCATTGGCTTAAAAACCCCAATAACCTACCCTGAGCTGTTGTGATACTTTTGACAATTCTTATGATCACTAAGGTGAAGAGGCAAGAAGATCAAAGAATGGAATGCATAGCCAAAGCCGGAAGGATAGTTGATGTTTTCAAGACCATAAGGGTAGTTGAAATTCACCTAATATCTCCAATCTATCAAGAAAGCATCTGAGTAACAAAAGATTTATCCCTGTTAAAGGAATTTATGTCACTCCACTCATTCATTATTAGAAACCCAAGTTGGTACAAACAAGACAACTCTTTTAGTGCTAGAACCAAAAAAAAAAGAAGAAGAAAAGAAAAGAACCAAAAAAAAAGGGAGAAGAAGAAAAAAAAGAAAAAAAAAAGAAAAAAGCACAAAAAATAGACAAAAAGAAAAGAAAAAAAGAAGAGAAAAAAAGAAAGATAAAACCTAAAAAGGCGGTTCAGAAAGCCAACTGAGTTCTCTTTTACCTAAAGGAGCAAAAGGCTTCCATTTGGTTTGTAAGGGCATTTTGACTTGAATTGGTCCAACCCAACTAAAGATTCAATCAAAATTGGAGGAAAAAAGGAGGAAGACCATCCAGTTCTTGAAAGTTCTGTATTTAACAGTCCTACAAGGAAGAAGGAAAAAATGATAAAATACTTAAAGAAAGGGAAGAGTAAGAAAAATAAAAGGAAAAAAAGGGGAGAAGAAGAAAAGAAGCGAATTTGGGTGCCAAACTTTAAGCAAGGGCAAAGACTATCCCAATCAAGATCCAGATTAATGCCAAGAAAATAGAAGGAATTTGGAGTCTAGCAAGATTGCTCCAAGCTTCCTAAAGTTCAAATAAGAAGTTTGTAGTGTGAGGGTTTGCCCATAGTGTCACAACGGCTCCAACATACAAATGGCTTCATTTAAACCTGTCCCTTATAGACCCCATTTCAAGCCTATCAAAGACCTATTGATCTCTCTTGGTAGGTAGAGTCTATTAGTGGAGATAGTTTGGATAAGCATGCATATGAGATAGACAATATTCAAACTCAAATGAGACCATTGGCCAAGTAATATATATGTGCCTATCTGAAGTGCAACAATTATTGCTTAAATAGAAATGACTCTCAAGTTTAGTATGGTAACTAGGGTTATCATGTTATAGATATGTTGATTTGAAAAATCAACTCCTGAGGTACATTGACATTGATTTAGCAAAGCCAACATTTGATTTCAAAATCAAAATTCAAGGTTGAAAAAAAAAGAGAAAAAAAATTTATTGCAAAGCCTTCAAGTTAAGGGAAGTATGTCGAATCATTGAACCTCCAAAGGACACATTGGGCAAAGGAAATGATTATTGGCAAGGTCAAGAAGAAGCTACCAACTGGCATGCTGAAACATAGTTTGAAATGGATGTATCCCTGACTCTACTGCTTGGAGTCTCCACCACTCATGTTTTCAACTTCTTAAAGATAAAAGCCACAAATGCAAAGCTTTTGATCATTCCAATACAAACACTTGAACGAGCGTCAAAAAGGAACCAATGAGAACACTTCTGCTGAACACCTCGGTCTAAGGGTCAATGGAACGACTGCAAGTATCATTCATGCATACATGAGCATATCATATCACACTTTCTTGTCTTGTATTGTCTATTCTTTATTAAAGTGAACAGCAAACACCCTGTGAAGTAAACAATCAAAAGAAGATATCAAATCGAGGGGGGCATGGAAAGGCCATTGCTTGAGAAAGTTTCAGTAATTTTGCAAAGAGAAGAAATGTGTGCTTTTGCGAAGAACTAAACAACAAAAACATCAATCAGAGCCTGCATGAAAAAAATCATTGGTCTGAACCTACACAGGCGGCCAAGTTTCTCCTTTTCAATTTTTTGAGTTCATATACCAAACATTTTCAAACTCACTTGCAAATATTTCACCATGTAGGGGGCAAGGAGAAGATATAAGGTCCAACTAAAAATAGCTGATTTTTTGCAAAAAGGAAGAACAAAGGAATGGAACATTAGAACTCTCAAAAGATTGAAGATGCAAAAGATAAGAGATCAATCCAGCTAAAAGAGTTGAAGCCAGGGTAAAGACCCGATTTCCAATTGATAAAGTTCCATGTTTCAAGGGTAAAGACCTGATTTCTAATGAATAAAGATCCATATTTCAAGAGTAAAGATCCGATTTCCAATGGATAAAGGTCCATGTTTCAAGGGTAAAGACCCGATTTATAATGGATAAAGATCCATGTTTTAAGAGTAAAGGCCCAATTTTCAATGGATAAAGATTAATGTTTCAAGGGTAAAGACCCGATTTCCAATGGATAAAGATCCATATTTCAAGGGTAAAGACTCGATTTCTAACAGATAAAGATCCATTTAAGGGTAAAGACCTGCTTTCCAATGGATAAAGATCCATGTTTCAAGGGTAAATAAAGATCCATGTTTCAAGGGTAAAGACCCGATTTCAAATGGATAAAGATCCATATTTCAATGGTAAAGACCCGATCTCTAATGGATAAAGATCCATGTTTCAAGGGTAAAGACCCGATTTCCAATGGATAAAGATCCATATTTCAAAGGGTAAAGACCCAAAGTCCAAAGGATAAAGATCCATGTTTTAAGGGTAAGGACCCAATTTCCAATGGATAAAGATCCATATTTCAAGGGTAAAGACCCAATTTCCAATGGATAAAGATCCATATTTCAAGGGTAAAGACCCAATCTCCAATGGATAAAGATCCATGTTCCTAGGTTAAACACCCAATTTCCAATAGATTAAGATCTATTTTTGGTGGTAACCACAATCCATAAAAATGGAACAACCAGTTATGTCAGAATTCTCAACTGATAAAAGGTCAGTCAAATCAAATTCAATCTCGGGTCTAGGTACCCAAATCGAATCCAAGAACCCAAAACCTCAACTATCTCAAAAATTAAGTCTTATTGCTTTTCACTCTCTTTTGCTGTAGTCTCGGATAGTTGAAGCAGGGGGCATACTGTAGACCTTTAATTTTTGACCCAGTCTGGTCCAATATATTTTATTTAGTCCAAAATAATTTTTGTGATATCTTAATTAAATAATATTTGTTTTAGTATTTATTTTTTATAATTTTTAAAAATTATTATAATAATAAAAAGTAATAATAATAAATAAATAAAAATAAAAATAGACGACGAAAAAATCGACGACGAAAAATTTCGTCACCGGTGGTCGAAATGGCCTTAGGCCATTTCCCCCATAGGAAAATCCTGCAGGCGAAATGGCTTCTGGCCGTGTCCCTCGCAATTTTCCACTCCAGTAATCGCAAGCTCGCAGCCCGTTGCAGTTTTTGCCTGTGACATTTTTCCAATGCAATTTTTTTCGAAACCAAATTCTATTTGGTTTCGGTTTCTTTTCCTAATCAAATATAGTTTCCTTAAACAATTGGAATTAAGCTTCCAAAATTTTCTATAAATAACACTAAAAAGACAGAAAAAGGGATGGGGATTCTAAGGAATCGGACTAGGACTTTTTTTTATCGAACTCTAGGGAGAGGCAGACTTTTGGAACTTTGAACTTTGAGACGTGAAAACTTTAGGACTTTTTTTAATCGGACTCTGGAGGGAGAAAAACTAAGGAATAAAACTTTGAACTTGGGACTTTATATTTGAGAATAACAAGCAAAGCCATCAACGACTTATCAAAGGCAATAACCTTGCCTTTGTCCTTGTTCATCCAAGAAGCAATTTTTGGTGGAACCAACGAATGAAGGTTTGAATCTCTAATTTGTTTTTTGTTATTTTCTTACAGTAGCTTCAATCACTAAAAATTAATAAATCATTTCTTCTATTTTCAAAAACCCGAAAAATTACTTTTTTGTTTCTTCTAAAAGTTAAGATCCCTAATCTATTTCTTCAAAACCTTAAAACCCTAAATTGTTTATTCTTTTTACAAAAACCCTAAAAAATATTCTTTTGTTTTCAAAAACCTTAAATCATTTTTCCTATTTCCAAAAGCTTTTAAAAACCCTAAACTATTTTCTTGTAATTCTTTTCCAAAATTTTCAAATGTTTTGTTAAATCTCCAAACCCTAACTTACTTTACAGTTTCTAAAAATTACAATTACTTTATAAAACTCTAAACTATTTTCTTCAATGCCAAAACCAAGACAGTAAACCCCAAACTCGTTAATCTAAACCCTAAGTTTTCTTAAACCCGAATTCTCCCAAAATCGTAAACCCTAGTTTTCCTAAACAATAATCCTTAAAATCATAAAACCTTATAAACCTAAACATTCAAACTCAATACAGTAAATTCAAAACAACAATCCAGTAACCAAGAGCAATAAACCTAATGTTTTAATATTCTAAAACCCTAATTTCATAATGTTACCCTTAAACCCTAATTTGATTCATGAAACCCTAATCCATTCCTATTTTCAAAAACCATTACAGTAGGTCAAATAAATAACAATAATAATATCTTAAGGTTCCAAAACCCTAAATATTAATTAAAGAACTTTAAATGGAAACAGTAAACTTCAATTTGTATCTTTACTTGCTTTATTTGATTATGTAGTTCATTATATGAATTGATTTATTTTCAATGATTTATTTAATTTATCATGGATGAATGTTTATTATTTTTTATTGATGTTCAATATCTTTGATGAATGATTTATTTAGGATGAATGGTCATTTACTTTTATCAATTTATTTTGATTTCCCAAATGTTGTAAGAGGTATGTTTTCACTTTGTGGGTACCTCATTAATTAATTTCTATGTAATTTAAATTGCTTTTATATTTGGGACCAATGTAAAGGACATGTTTCTACCTTTTGGTGGGTGTCCTATTAGTTTAGATATGAACGATGTAAGGACATGTTTCCATCCTAGGATGGGTGTCCATTTATTAGCTTTGCTTGGACATTGCTTTGATTTTTAATATAACGATGCTTTATTTCAATTGTTGCATGTAATATGGATGATATTGTTATACTTAATAATTTTATAATATTAAGACATGTAAAGGAGGCCGGTTCCAATGAACCGGACGTTGTGGGGTGTGCTGGCCATTTCTCACCTTCCCCACACGTACCCAACTTTTTGATCCCATTAGGGGATTGTGGATTCCTTAGGAATCGAGTCATCCACCCCTTTCTTTTTCCTAGCCCATCCGGGTGGCGACTGTTGTTCTCTGGTAAACACTACTAAAGCTACACTTGCAAGTATATGAGGTTAATGTAGTATTTTGGTGAACACCTCAAGGTCGTCTCACAAGGAAGCTAGTTAAGCTAATTATTTATCAGATCGTAATAAACAAATTATCAAATAATAATCTTCGATTTATAAAATTAATTTAATGAACAACTAATGAAAACAAAAAGGAATTGAATTTATAGTAATGACAGAAAACTAGACAAAGATATTGATTCACTTAATAGAAAAGCCTAAGGTTTGCACTTCTCTACTAATTTATATGTATGAATGGCTATTCCTCTCAACTAATTTAATTTCAAAATCAGATTTCAAAACTTAACTAATAAAATTAAGGAAATAAGCTCTCGCATTCAATCCTTTTTCAATTAATCTTACAGCAATCAAAATGATCTTTTCCTTAGGTTTATATTTCTAGTTCACCTAAGTCCCTAATCAAATTATTCCAGCATTAGATTTCATTTCTCAGTCCTTCATCTAAATACCTAAATCACATAATTGGTGTCCAATCAATTATATATTAGCATTAATCCATTCAATCAAGGATAAAAGAAATAAATCAATTAAGAGAAATAACCATTTCATACAATCATAATAGATCCATACAAACCCTAGACTAGATCAAAATTAGTTCATAGTAATGCTATCGAACAAATTCATCTCATTAAAATTCAAAGAAATTAATTTGGACATTAGAGAATTCATAAATACAATTTCAATGAAACTTAAGAGATAGAGTTCAAGAACAAAACCAAATTACAAACTTCCTTTGGCTTCTGAAGAATCTCTTGCTCAAATTTTTGGTAAAAGAATAATGCAATGGCTAAAACTACTTTGATCTAGAGTGTTTGAATAAAAGTGAAATCAATCTTCAAGAGAAAAGTGAAGGACGACTGAAAGATATATGTTGGACGGCTGGAAGTGTGTGTGTTGAATGACTGAAGAAGTTCCCCTTTTCCCCTTACCCTAATTCTTCTATTTATACAAATCCCTTGCTAAAAATTCGGCGTCTTTTCTTTCTTTGGTCTCATGCAGTGACACGACCATGCTTGTGGCCGTGTCATGTGGCACGGCCATTGGCTTGGCCGTGTCACCTGAGTGTGTTGCCTTTTGTTTCTCTTTTGTTCTTCTTTGTTCTTTGAACATGAGAGTGACACGGCCAAGCTCCTGGCTGTGTCATGTGACACGGCTAGTGGCTTGGCCGTGTCTCCTGGGTGTGTCAGCTTCTGTGCCTTTTCTTTGGTTCTTCTTTGTTCTTGGCTTAGGATGGGACACGGCCAAGCTTGTTGCCGTGTCATGTGACACGGCTAGTGGCTTGGCCGTGTCACCTGCCAGTGTCACCTACTGTTTCTTTTCTTTCTTTGCTTGGTCCTTCTTGGCTTTGCCCTTTAAGTGAGACACGGCCAGTGGCTTGGCCGTGTCTCCTGCCCTTGTCATGATCTGCCAAAAATTCCCTTGAGGTGACACGGCCAAGCTTGATTTGGCTTGGCCATGTCTTGCTTGATTCATGCTCCTCTTTCTTTGTTTTGATCTTCCAAGGGGGGCTTTAACCTAAAACAAACACTTAAAACAAACTTTAAACAAGAATCAAATGAAACATTAACCATAAACACATAAACATCATACTAAAAACTAGTAAAAAAAATGATCTAAACACTAGGATAAATCAAAACTACCAAAATGCATGAAATCACTAAATAAACATATTAAAACTACCAAAATGCATGAAGAAAACAATAATTATCATAATAAATAAATAGCAATTTTATGACAAAAACTAATAAAAACAACTACCCCACACTTAAAACTTTGCTTGTCCTCAAGCAAATTTACATAGCATACATTAAAAACACAATTAACCTTAAATATAATTCATATATATAAGATGAAATCCTTTAATACTCAGCAATAAATGAATGCAATTTACTTCGATCAACATTTTCTTTACTCATTCATTAATTCAGACATAACAAATCTCATCCCTCATCTAAGTGTTTCTCTCAATTTCAAAGGTTACTTCACTCAAACCAACCATGACTGCATACTGCCATAAACTTGCTTAATTATCCATTCTCTCTCACTGATTTTTCTCAAGAAATAATCTGAAGGTCTTTTCATTTGGATGTAATAGGGCTAAGGTGAAGGTGTGAGAAAAGACATTTAAGTTGGAACATCAAGAAATGGAGTATCTAAATTAGACAATAATCTTGCATAGAAACTCGTAGCTCCCTCAAATGGCATATTCACCAACCCTTGATAGTCTCAAATATTTGCATACTTAAAGAAAAGTAAATGAGTCGAAATTCCTCTTTGATGATTAATGCTAGAAAATATATGAATTTTGTATATATATCTTCTGTTTTTATTTTTATTATATATATATAATATAAAATTGCATTGAACATCTAGCTCAAATGTAGAGGAAAAGAATAATCGACTCTCAGTGAAATACAATCTGCAAAGTATGCGTTTCAGCCCAAAATCTTACTAAAGCAATACATTTTTTTATTTTAATATTTATTTATTTATTTACCCCACACTTATCAATTAAACCACTCCTATTGTCATATCATAAGAAACTCCATTCCTTAATGAAGGTATGATAATAATAGAAAAATGTTGAGTTGTGAACTGTGTTGATCAATCAAGAAAAGTTCAAAGGCTCAACTTGGCTCACTAAGGAATTCACAATTAAGGGAGGTCTTTTTAAGCTAAAGGGGGTAATCCTAATTTGCCTTCATCATTTTAAAACTTGAAATGAAATCATAATGTGAGTTCAATTAGTATGCAAAAGCAAGCTCTAGAGATACAAAATCATGAAGGTGCACACTTAAGAAAAGAAAATCAATTGACAGTAATATTCAATCTATGAGGCTCAAAACTCACAAAGGGTGGGTTCTCCAAGACTAATATGTCATGAATTGCAGAATGTGAAAATTGATCCTGAATGAATTCAAATGCTAATCTCTATGCTGATACTCAAGGCTCAAATGTAATGCTAGAATTACAGAAAAGTCAACAAGTTTCCAACAGTCATGCCATGAAAATAAGTTTCTAAAAAAATTGTGCCATGAAAAATGCACAATATACCCAAAGAAAACAAAACAAAACTTAAAGAAAAGCTTAAAAATTACCCCACACTTATGAGTTACATTATCCTCAATGTAAATAAAAGAAAAGATAGAAAGAACCTCTTTTGTGTCATGCATAGTGAAGCTTTCATACAAATAATCAACATGAAAGAAAACAACTAAAGCAAATACCGTGACTTCAGCATAAACATGCGAGCAAGGAAAGTTGGAACTGGATGGCTCTCCTTTTCTCAATTAAACTCAATGCTCCTGGCCTGTTCCCTGTAAGAATAAAAACACTTCCAATCTCCAAACCATCAAGCCTTAAAGAAAAATAGAAGGGAAAATAAATAAATAAACTGAAGATACTAAACTAAAATGATAAAAATAGTAACAATGGGTTGCCTCCCATCGAGCGTTGCTTTAATGTCGTCTTAGCTGGATGTTTCTGCAAGAATTAAGGATCGTAGATCAAAGTACTATCGAAAATCCGTACCTGTTGGAACCCCTCATTATATGGTTTAACTCTCTGTCCATTTACTTTAAAAGTTTCATTCGTTTGAGAGTTAAGTAATTCTATAGCACCAGAAGGGTATACCTGAGTTATCTCGAAAGGTCCGCTCCATTGAGACTTGAGTTTTCCTGGAAACAGTCGGAGATGAGAATTGAAAAGCAAGACCTTCATACCTGGGCTCAATGTCTTTCGTACTAAAATTCTATCATGAAGTGCTTTAGTACGGTCCTTATAAATCCTAGAATTCTCATATGCCTCGTTCCTTAGTTCATCTAACTCCGAAATTTGCAAAAAACGTTCTCTCTTTGCCTTGTCCAAATCTAAATTTAGAGTCTTAATTGCCCAATACGCCTTGTGCTCTAACTCCACTGGTAAATGACAAGCCTTATCGAAAACCAATCGGTATGGACTCATACCCAAAGGAGTCTTGAAAGCAGTTCGATATGCCCACAATGCATCATTCAATCTACTTGCCCAATTCTTCCTTGATGAGTTGACTGTTTTTTTCCAAAATTCCTTTGATTTGCTTGTTGGATGTCTCAACTTGTCCTGAAGTCTGTGGAAGGTATGGGGTCGACATTTTATGTTTCACACCTGACTTGTGCATTAACTTCTCGAAAATTTTGTTACAAAAATGACTTCCCCCATCACTGACTATCACTCTTGGCGTGCCAAATCTGCTAAGAATGTTTTCCTTCACAAATTTAACAACCACATTAGCATCATTAGTTCGGGTGGGGATTGTCTCCACCCATTTTGAAACATAATCAACAGCAACCAATATGAATTCATAACTAAAAGACTTGGGAAAAGGACCCATGAAGTCTATTCCCCAAACATCAAACAGTTCAACCACAATATAAGATTGAAGGGGCATTTCATTCCTCCTTCCAATATTACCTACTCTTTGACAACGGTCACAATGCTTACAATATTCTTGAGCATCTTTGAATAGGGTAGGCTAATAAAATCCACTTTGACGCACTTTTTTGGCGGTCTTTCTCCCTCCAAAATGACCACCGCAGTGAAGGTCATGACAAAATTGAAGAACACTCAGTTGTTCTTCCTCAGATACACACCTGCGAACTATATCATCTTTGCAGATCTGGAATAGGTAAGGTTCATCCCAGAAATAGGATTTACTCATGTGCAAAAACCTTTTCTTTTCCTGAAATGACATGTCAGAGTGTAAAATACCACAAGTAAGATAGTTAGCAATATCTGCAAACCATGGTGAATTCATTACCGCAAACAACTGTTATCAGGAAATGCTTCTAAATTTCTATGAATGCTATATGATGCAAGATTTTCACCAAAGAAAGGTAACCTAGATAAATGATCAGCTACAACATTTTCACTTCCCTAGTATCTTTGATTTGAAAATCAAATTCTTGCAATAATAGCACCCATATAATTAAACGAGGTTTAGCATGTTGTTTTGTCAAGAGATATTTTAGAGCTGCATGATTTGAATGCACAATAATTTTAGACCCAATTAAGTATGCTCTAAACTTATCTAAGGCAAAAACAACAGATAGCAATTCTTTTTCAGTTGTTGTGTAATTAACTTGCGCGCTATTTAGGGTCAAGCTAGCATAATAGATCACTCTCAAAAATTTCTCAACCCTTTGCCCAAGGACAACTCCTACTGCATGGTTGGATGCATCACACATGATTTCAAAAGGTAAGGACCAAACAGTAGCTACAATTACCGGTGCACTGGTCAATTTTGTAACACCCCCACATCCAATACATGCACACTACATACATCACAATGTAGTATACATGCATCGAATATAGGAATGCTACGAATTTTCTTAACATTCAACACATTTCCCATGATACTATAATCTTTCTCATTATACAAAATAGAAAAAAAATAAGTGATTAATCTGTAATATAAAACGAAGTAGATATATATATACATATATACATATACTTAATACGCAGCGGAATTTAGAACTATTTACATATAGGAAAACATTTAAATATTTATATTTACAAATGTACATATATTCACATTATAAACAAAGACAAGCATGGGCCCAAAACACACTAATATGCCATTCAATTTTCAGAGTTAATGCTTTGGTTTTATCACATTTATCATTATCACATATACCCAACTAGGCTTCAAGGATTAGGTTCAACCAAGCTTCAAGGGGAACAAAGCATGCTAAGTCTCAACCCAACTTGGCTTCAAGAACCAAACCCAACCTAGCTTCAAGGGTTGTAACATCTCAATTAGGCTTCAAGGACTAGACCCAACCAAGCTTCAAGGGGAGTAAAACATGTTAAACTTCAACCCAACTTGGCTTCAAGGATCAAGCCCCAACCTAACTTCAAGAGATTGTTACTATCTTTAGGCATGCCACCAACAACAAACTCTGAAAATGGAATAACACATTAGCCACACAACTCATTTATTAATTTGTTATCAATTTCATTCTCAAATGAATCAACATAGCCAATCACAATGGCTCTACATTTTATTTGAATTATCATAACCAATCACAATGGCTTTATATTCCATTTCATCTCAATTCACATCATAGCATTTCAATCTTTCATATACACAATCATTTGCATCATCATGTCATTCACATTATTCATATATATATATATACATCATCATTGATATAAACATAACAACACACATTGCTCATATAAATTAACAATGTAGTAATGCCACATTTGTACTTACATACAATCATATAAGTTTTGTACTTACCTCAAAAGCAAATCACACCACTCTTAACACTACCTTGTTCAAGATCCTTCTACCTCTTAGATCAATGATCAATCACTATCTTCAAGACCTAATTCAAAAGTAATAGCATATACTTGCTTAGGGATACACAAGAGATAATCAAATTAGGAATTAATTAGGGCAAACCCTAACCCTGACACGATCACCCACACGGGCGTGTTCATGGGCGTGCAATACCTACTGCCTCTCAACCATAACAACACGTCCAACATCATGAACGTGCTCCTGGCCGTGTAAATTCTCCAAACTCACAGTAGCTATGACACGCTCAATAACACGGGCGTGTTACTGGTCGTGTCAAATCTACTGCCTCCAACACAATTGACACGCCTAAAAACCCTGGACGTGCTCATGGGCGTGTCCGGCCACAAATCAAGACTCCGATCAAAACAACCAAACACTAAACAACACATTTCTATCCACTAACATTCACTTCAACCAATCTTCACAAAACATACCCAAAAACCTATCTCAAACTTGCAACAACACCAAAACAAACCAAAACACATATCAAACACAAAACACAAAATCATCTCAAAACCCTCACCATATATACAACATCATCTCTTCAAACCACTTAATCTTTTCTTCAATCCATACTCAAAATCCATCATCAAATCACTCAAACACTTCTCACATCTCAAAATCAACCAACACACTCTTAAAAATCTATCAAACTCAAATATCATTTCAAATAAGCACAAAGATCACAAGATAACTTACCAAAGTAACAAAACTTCTTGAATCAACAACTTGATCACTTGAATCTTCCTTCACTTTGAACTTAACACATCAAGATCTTCTCTTTGTCTCTTGCTTTCCTTTGTCTATGGAGAAGCCGGCCACACAAAGAAGAAAGAAGAAAATGAACCACAAGAAACAAAGTCAACTCTTCTTTTAATCTCCACCAAGTGTTTCAATTCAAGCAATTACCAAAACACCCTTCTACAAATTGTTTTGTTTCTTTTTAAAACACTTGCCCTTTTTAGACATTTCACCAATCTTAACTAAAAATATCTTCTTCCCTTGACCACATATTTGACCAACTTATATGTTATATATATCATATAAACAACATATACACTTCTCTCTAAACCCTCTCTTCTTTCCCAAAACACATATACATAAACATTCTTTCCCAAATTCTTTTCTTATCACATACATATACATTCAATCCAATATACAACAATAACATAATCAAAACTTTTAGGGCATGCATTGGGATATTACAATTCTCCCCTCTAAAAAGAAATTTCGCCCTCGAAATTACCTGATATCAAGTCCGAAAACAATTGAGGATATTGCTCTCGCATTGTTTGCTCACTTTCCCAAGTTGCCTTTTCCTTTGCATGATTCTTCCATAAAATCTTCACAAGTGGCACTTTCTTATTTCTCAATTCCTTCACTTCACGTGCCAAGACAGCAATTGGTTCCTCTTCAAATGTCAAATCAGGACTTACTTCGATAGATTCAATTGGCAAAACATGAGATGGATCTGATCTGTATCTCCTCAACATAGAAACATGGAATACATTATGGATCCTATCCAACTCAGGTGGCAAAGCAAGCCTATAAGCAACTGGCCCAACTCTTTCTAAAATTTCATATGGTCCAATGAAACGAGGACTCAGCTTTCCTTTTCGACCAAACCTCAAAATCTTTTTCCAAGGAGACACTTTCAAAAATACTTTATCTCCCACATTAAACTCTATGTCTCTCCTCTTCAAATCTGAATAAGACTTCTGTCGGTCTGAAGCTGCTTTCAATCTATCTCGAATCACTTTCACTTTCTCTTCAGTCTCTTTAACCAAATCAGGACCAATTATCTTACCTTCACCAAGTTCATTCCAACATAGAGGTGTCCTACACCTTCTACCATACAATGCTTCAAATGGTGCCATACCAATGCTAGATTGATGAGTGTTATTGTATGCAAATTCCACAAGTGGTAAAAATCTATCCCAACCTCCAGAGAAATCAATGACACAACTTCTCAACATGTCCTCAATAATCTGTATCACTCTCTCTGACTGTCCATCTATCTGCGGATGGAAAGCAGTACTGAAGTGTAATCAAGAACCCAAAGCACCATGTAAACTCTTCCAAAACCTTGAAGTAAACTGGGGATCTCGATCAGACACTATAGAAGTTGGAACACCATGCAACTTCACAATCTCATGGATATACAGCTCAGCTAACCTTTCCAAAGAGTATTCCATCCGAACTGGAAGAAAATGAGCTGTCTTCGTCAACCTATCAACAATCACCCAAATGGCATCATGCTTTCTTTGTGTCAATGGCAGACCAGACACGAAATCCATGGTTACTCTATTCCATTTCCATTCAGGCACTGCTAAAGGTTGAAGTAACCAAGTTGGAACTTGATGCTCTACTTTTACCTTCTGACAGGTGAGACATCTGGATACAAAATCAGCAATGTCTCTCTTCAAACCAGACCACCAGTAATGTTGCTTCAAATCATGATACATCTTGGTATTGCCCGGATGCATAGCAAATACTGATTGATGAGCTTCTTCTAAAATGATCCTTTTCAAATTAGTATCATCAGGTACACACAATCTGTTCTTGAACCAAAGACTCCCATCATCTTTCACAATAAAATCTCTACTCTTCCCATTCCTACAATCTGACACAATCTTCTGAATCTTCTCATCAGCCAATTGAGCCTCTTTAGTCTGATCCAACAATACTGGTTTTAAATGCAACTGTGCCAACAATGCACCATCATCACAAGATACAAAACTAGCATGCAACGCTCTTAACTCAACAAGCAACGAGAGTGAATAAACAGTCAAACCTGCCACAGACTTCCGACTCAAGGCATCAGCAACAACATTTGCTTTACCCGGATGATAATCAATCAAACAGTCGTAGTCTTTGATCAACTCCAACCATCTTCTCTGCCGAAGATTGAGCTCTCTCTGAACTCCCAAATATTTCAAACTTTTATGATCAGTGTAGATAAAACATTTATCCCCAAACAAATAGTGTCGCCAAATCTTCAATGCAAACACAATGGCTGCCAACTCTAAATCATGGCTCGGATAATTGAGCTCATGAGGTTTCAACTGTCGAGAAGCATAAGCTATAACTTTACCTTCTTGCATCAAAACACAACCCAAACCCCTATGTGAAGCATCACTATAAATCACATATGGTTTATCTTCCACAGGTAAAGTAAGAACAGGCGCTTGAGTCAACATTTCTTTCAACTGATCAAAACTAGCCTGACACTGATCTGTCCACACAAATCTAACTCCCTTTCGAAGTAATCTGGTAAGTGGAGTAGCTATCAAAGAAAATCATTTCACAAACCGTCGGTAATAGCCTGCCAAACCCAGAAAACTTCTAACTTCTGTTACAGATTTTGGTGGACTCCAATTCAAAATAGCTTCAACTTTACTTGGATCAACTCTAATACCTTCCGCTGAAACTATGTGACCGAGAAAAGTAACTTGATCAAGCCAAAACTCACATTTTGATAGTTTAGCAAACAATTGCTTCTCTCTCAAAATTTGCAACACAATCCGCAAATGCTTGTCATGCTCTTCCTCATTACGAGAATACATCAAAATATCATCGATAAACACTACCACAAACTGATCCAGATAGGGCCTAAACACCCTATTCATCAAGTCCATAAAAATTGCAGGTGCATTCGTCAGACTAAAAGGCATAACTAGAAACTCATAATGTCCATACCTGGTCCGAAAGGCTGTCTTAGGAACATCTTCAGCTCTGACCCTCAACTGATGGTACCCTGATCTCAAATCAATTTTGGAAAACACTGCTGCACCTTTCAACTGATCAAAGAGATCATCAATTCTAGGCAAAGGATATTTATTTTTGATTGTCACCTTGTTCAATTGCCTATAATCGATACATAATCTCATTGTACCATCTTTCTTCTTTACAAACAAAACAGGAGCTCCCCAAGGTGAAACACTGGGGCGAATAAATCCTTTATCCAACAACTCTTGTAATTGCACTTTCAACTCCCTCAATTCTGCTGGTGCCATTTGATAAGGAGTAATAGAGATAGGAGTGGTACCAGGCAATAATTCAATACCAAACTCCACCTCTCTCTCAGGAGGCAACCCTGGCAACTCTTCTAGAAACACATCTGGGAACTCTGCAACTGTGGGTATATCATCAATTTGAGAACCCCTTACTCTAGTATCTACCACATGTGCAAGATAAGCGTCACACCCCTTTCTAATCAACCTCCTGGCTACAACCGTTGAAACAAACAAGGATGCTAGCTGTCCCTGCTCACTAGATACTATCACCTCTCTACCATCACCAGTTCTCAAAGTAACAAATTTCTTTTTACAGTCTACCACAGCTCCATGTCTAGATAGCCAGTCCATGCCTAGGATCACATCATATTCCTTAAAAGGGATTTCGATCAAATCTCCAAGGAACTCCTCACCTTGAACCACTACTGTACTATCTCGGTGCACCTTACTAACAATCACACTATGCCCTAACGGATTTGTCACCAATACATCAAATCCTAGGGATTCAACATGCACATCAGACACAGGCAAAACAGATGCACTAACATATGAGTGTGTGGATCCGGGATCAATCAAAGCAAGTACTGAAATACCAAATAAAGAAAAAGTACCAGCTATGACTGCCGAAGCATCTGGTTGCTTCTGCATCACATAAATCCTCTGAGAAGATCCAGCCTCCTCTGGTCTACTCTCCCTGGATGTAGAACCTCCTCTAGAACTGAACCCAGATCTGCCTCCTCTGCCGAACCCTCTGCCTCCTCGACCTCCCCTCACACTAGGTCGAGAAGCTGCAGTATCCACTGACATCTGCTCCTGTCTCTCAGGACAATCTCTAAGAAAATGATCAGGAGATCCACATCTGAAACATACCCCTGCTACACCAGTCTTCCAACAAGTACCACCATGTGGCCTACCACAATGAATGCATATGGGTAAGGTGGATCTCTGAGTCACTGGGGTCGGAGCACTCGCCACTGAAGCTGTAGGTCTAGATCTCTGCCTCTGAAACTGTACTGACCTACCCGCTGACCTCAGACTCCTACTAATCCGAGGAACAAAACTTCCTTTACCTCTTTTCACAGACGAAGACCCTGCCTCAAACTGGGGCCTTCTAACCCTGATCTCTTCCTCTGAAGTAGCTGCAATAGCCTGGGCTCTCTCCACACTCCTAGCTGCTGCCACAAGCTGGGAAAAATCATGATATCTAGATCCAGCCACATGACACATGATAGAGGGCCTCAATCCCTCCTCAAATCTTCTGCATCTATCTATCCCATCAGATATAATACCCCCAACATACTGGCTCAACCGAATAAATTCAACCTCATATTCAGTTACTGACCGGTTGTCTTGCTTTAAACTCAAAAACTCCATCTTCTTCATGTCCTTATACTCCCTCGGAGTATACTTCAATTCAAACTCTCTCAAAAAATCAGCATAGGACAATGTTGGTGGATCATCCATAGCATGGGGCACTGTCTTCCACCAATTGTATGCGTCCTTCTGCAGCAATGATCTTGCATAATCAAACTTTTCCTCTGGAGTGGCTTGCAACTGAATAAAGATTCTTTGTACTTTGTCAAGCCACTGCTCTACTACAGCTGGATCAATGGTACCTATAAAATCTTCAGCTCCATACTTCCTTAACTTATCATACTGTCTCACTGATACCAAAGGTTGTAGGGGTGGTGGCGGTGGTTGCACTGGTGCTTGTCTCAAAGCCTCTATCACATGCCTAAGCCAAACTGGTGGAACCTCCTCACCAGCTGGTCTCCCCGATACAGAAGCAGGTATCTCTCCAGCACTATCCACTCTAGCTCCCTCTCTAATCTCATCAGGAGCTATACTCTCTGCACTACCCTCTACTGACTGACGTGAGTGAGAATCCATCACAACCTATATCTGCAAACACAGCAGAATACCTCTCATTAAAGATCAGAGACTGCCAATGCCAAACATGTATGTTATTCAAAAATCCACGTTTTAAAATCAAAACACACTTTTTCTTATACTTTACCTAGGTTTAGAATTTCAAACCTGGCTCTGATACCAAAACAATTGTAACACCCCCACATCCAATACATGCACACTACATATATCACAATGTAGTATACATGCATCGAATATAGGAATGCTACGAATTTTCTTAACATTCAACACATTTCCAATGATACTATAATCTTTCTCATTATACAAAGTAGAAAAAAAATAAGTGATTAATCTGTAATATAAAACGAAGTAGATATACATATATACATATATACATATACTTAATATGCAGCGGAATTTAGAACTATTTACATATAGGAAAACATTTAAATATTTATATTTACAAATGTACATATATTCACATTATAAACAAAGACAAGCATGGGCCCAAAACACACTAATATGCCATTCAATTTTCAGAGTTAATGCTTTGGTTTTATCACATTTATCATTATCACATATACCCAACTAGGCTTCAAGGATTAGGTTCAACCAAGCTTCAAGGGGAACAAAGCATGCTAAGTCTCAACCCAACTTGGCTTCAAGAACCAAACCCAACCTAGGTTCAAGGGTTGTAACATCTCAATTAGGCTTCAAGGACTAGACCCAACCAAGCTTCAAGGGGAGTAAAACATGTTAAACTTCAACCCAACTTGGCTTCAAGGATCAAGCCCCAACCTAACTTCAAGAGATTGTTACTATCTTTAGGCATGCCACCAACAACAAACTCTGAAAATGGAATAACACATTAGCCACACAACTCATTTATTAATTTGTTATCAATTTCATTCTCAAATGAATCAACATAGCCAATCACAATGGCTCTACATTTTATTTGAATTATTATAACCAATCACAATGGCTTTATATTCCATTTCATCTCAATTCACAT
Organism: Garcia nutans; assembly: GCA_947685225.1. NCBI lineage: Eukaryota > Viridiplantae > Streptophyta > Magnoliopsida > Malpighiales > Euphorbiaceae > Garcia > Garcia nutans. Next base: position 26,406,260 of record CANTUV010000024.1, read on the forward strand.
CATAGCATTTCAATCTTTCATATACACAATCATTTGCATCATCATGTCATTCACATTATTCATATATATATATATACATCATCATTGATATAAACATAACAACACACATTGCTCATATAAATTAACAATGTAGTAATGCCACATTTGTACTTACATACAATCATATAAGTTTTGTACTTACCTCAAAAGCAAATCACACCACTCTTAACACTACCTTGTTCAAGATCCTTCTACCTCTTAGATCAATGATCAATCACTATCTTCAAGACCTAATTCAAAAGTAATAGCATATACTTGCTTAGGGATACACAAGAGATAATCAAATTAGGAATTAATTAGGGAAAACCCTAACCCTGACACGATCACCCACACGGGCGTGTTCATGGGCGTGCAATACCTACTGCCTCTCAACCATAACAACACATCCAACATCATGAACGTGCTCCTGGCCGTGTAAATTCTCCAAACTCACAGTAGCTATGACATGCTCAATAACACGGGCGTGTTACTGGTCGTGTCAAATCTACTGCCTCCAACACAATTGACACGCCTAAAAACCCTGGACGTGCTCATGGGCGTGTCCGGCCACAAATCAAGACTCCGATCAAAACAACCAAACACTCAACAACACATTTCTATCCACTAACATTCACTTCAATCAATCTTCACAAAACATACCCAAAAACCTATCTCAAACTTGCAACAACACCAAAACAAACCAAAACACATATCAAACACAAAACACAAAATCATCTCAAAACCCTCACCACATATACAACATCATCTCTTCAAACCACTTAATCTTTTCTTCAATCCATACTCAAAATCCATCATCAAATCACTCAAACACTTCTCACATCTCAAAATCAACCAACACACTCTTAAAAATCTATCAAACTCAAATATCATTTCAAATAAGCACAAAGATCACAAGATAACTTACCAAAGTAACAAAACTTCTTGAATCAACAACTTGATCACTTGAATCTTCCTTCACTTTGAACTTAACACATCAAGATCTTCTCTTTGTCTCTTGCTTTCCTTTGTCTATGGAGAAGCCGGCCACACAAAGAAGAAAGAAGAAAATGAACCACAAGAAACAAAGTCAACTCTTCTTTTAATCTCCACCAAGTGTTTCAATTCAAGCAATTACCAAAACACCCTTCTACAAATTGTTTTGTTTCTTTTTAAAACACTTGCCCTTTTTAGACATTTCACCAATCTTAACTAAAAATATCTTCTTCCCTTGACCACATATTTGACCAACTTATATGTTATATATATCATATAAACAACATATACACTTCTCTCTAAACTCTCTCTTCTTTCCCAAAACACATATACATAAACATTCTTTCCCAAATTCTTTTCTTATCACATACATATACATTCAATCCAATATACAACAACAACATAATCAAAACTTTTAGGGCATGCATTGGGATATTACAAATTTTTTCTTAAGGGAATTGAAAGCTTGCATGCATTGTGTAGTAAATTCAAATGGAACATCTTTCCCAAGCAAATGACACAATGGTTGGCTTATTTTAGAAAAATCTTTAATAAACCTCCGGTAAAAACCTGCATGCCCTAGAAAGCTTCTTATTCCCTTAACAAAGGTAGGTGGGGGTAATTTAGCAATCAACTCTACCTTAGCTTTATCCACCTCAATCCCTTTACTAGACACAATGTGGCCCAATACAATGCCGTGAGTAACCATGAAATGACTTTTCTCCCAACTCAAAGTGAGGTTACATTCAATACATCTTTCCAGCACAAGAACAAGTTTACTAAGGCAATTATCAAAAGAGTCACCAAAAACTGAAAAATCATCCATAAATACCTCAATAAAGACATCTATCATATCTGTGAAAAAAGACATCATGCATCTCTGAAAAGTTGCAGGCGCATTGCACAAGCCAAAAGGTATACGCTGAAATGCGTTAGTCCCAAAAGGGCAAGTAAAAGTGGTCTTGGATTGATCCTCTAGTGCTATCGCCACCTGATAATAACCTCAAAGTCCATCCAAAAAGCAATAATGTGAGTGTCCAGAAAGTTTATCCAGCATCTGATTAATAAAAGGAAGAGGGAAATGTTCTTTCTTTATGGCATTATTTAACTTCCTATAGTCTATACACATCCTCCACCCAGTTGTAGTCCTAGTAGGAACCAATTCATTCTTTTCATTTTTTACCATAGTGATTCCTGATTTCTTAGGCACTACATGTACTGGGCTAACCCACTCACTATTGGCTATCGGGTATATCACTCCTTCATCAAGCAATTTAAGTACTTCCTTCTTAACCACTTCACTCATGTTTGGGTTAAGGCACCTTTGGGTCTCTCTCACAGGTTTAGCTCCCTCTTCTAAAATAATTCTATGTATGCACATTGAAGGGCTAATACCTTTGATATCACTCAACTCCCATCCTATAGCTCTTTTCAATCTTTTTAATTCACTCACCAACCTCATCTCTTCCCTTTCACTAAGTTCGCTAGAAATTATCATAGGTAAGGTGTTGTGATCTCCTAAAAACACATATTTTAGGTTTTCAGGCAACTCTTTTAGCTCTAACTCAAGTGCAGGATTATTCTCTTCTTTTTGGATGGAGGGGAGCTCAAATGATGGTTCCTCTTTAAGTTCCTCTATTTCAACACTTTCTAACATATCAATGCAACTAGTTACTTTTGAGTAAAAAATATCCAATTCACGATCTAAGGTCAGTGCCAGCTCCAATTTATCCGAAGAACCTGCTTGCAAGAAAACATTTGAAACAACTATGGCAATACAATCAATCAAAGTGCAATCCTCAAATAATGCAGTTGTAGGCATAGGAGAAGTGTTAAAAATAAAAAAATTCAACCGTTTGTCCCAAGACACTCATTGACAATTTACCATTTTTAACATCAATCAAGGTGTTGGTCATAGCCATAAAAGGCCTTCCCAATAGAATAGTGTGTGCGGATGGTGTAGGGTTATTTCCTTCCATGTCAAGAACTATAAAATCCACAGGCACTATCAACCCACCAACCTTAGCTAACACATCTTCTATAGCTCCTTTCGGGAATCTAAGAGATCTGTCAGCTATTTGCAAGACCATTTTGGTAGGATTAAGTTCCCCAAGTTCTAATTCAAGATACACAGAGTAAGGCATCAAATTAACACTGGCTCCTAAATCACACATGCCATCAGTCCCCTTTCCATTACCCATAGTAATTTTAATTATGAAACTGCCAGGATCCTTTAGCTTCATTGTAGTTTATGTTGCAGAATAGCACTAGCTACCTCTAATACTATCACCTTTTCATTTGGCTCATACCTCTTTTTCTTGGTGTTCAATTCCTTGAAGAATTTGGCATAAGCCGGCATGTTCTTTATTGCTTCAAGTAAAGGTAAGTTAATACTTACCTTAGACAGCATGTTGAAGATGTCTAAAAATTGCTTATCTTGTCTATCATTCTTGAACCTGCTGGGGAATAGTATAGGTGGCCGGTAAGGATTACTTGCCTTGTGTTGTCCCAAGATGGCAACCAAGAAGGGGGGTGAATTGGTTTCCTCAAGAAATGATGGAAAATTTTAAACTCAACAAATAAGAAATGCGGAATAGAAAAATTGTTGAGTGGTGAGTAGAAGAGAGAATGCACAAGATTTATAGTAGTTCGGATTTTCTTTAATCCTACATCCACTTCCTTAACAACTTGTTAAGGTTTCACTAATCTTTTGAAGTTTTACAAGCTCACTTCCAACTTTGGTGTTTTCACAAGTTCACAACTAACTTGACAAGTATTTTTCTAATGCTGACACTCAAATCACTTACAAGAGTTTTACTAGGCTCACTCTCACAACCTTTACAAGAGTTTTTCTAGGCTTACTCTCTCAACCTAAGTGTTTTTCAAGCTCACCCTCAAACTTTTACAATGGTATTTTCATTGCTTACACCTAACATTCATTACAATTCAAATGTAAATTGGAGCAAAAGAAAATATGTTGCTTGGCTATAAAATTTTTTATTCTCTTATTTTTTTTATTTTTTTTAGAACAGCAATGTATTTATAGCCAATGTGGTCTGACTAGCCGTTATAGAAAGTGAGAATTAAGTCTTGGCAGTTTAGACCTTTTTTAATAGATTTGTTCGAAGCAGTTCGTGGTTGTCCTTGGTACAAGGATGGTCGTGTTCATGTCTCACGCGATCGCCCTTGGACAAGGTACGGTCGCTGCATTCAAATTTTCTTCAATGGTCAAATTTAAGTGGTCTGCTGCAGGAATCTTGCCCACGTTGTGGTTGTCGGGACAGTCGAGCATAGGATAGGTGCAGTCGCCCTTTTTTGAATGCTTAGGTGGGTTTCCAATGGTCATTACACATGGCATTCTTTAATTGGGCAAAATGCAAGTCCGCCTAAATATGAATTTTGCGGTCGCTCTAGGTGCCTATTCACGGTCGAGTTGAGAGACTCATGTTGAACTTCTGGATGCACCTTAGGATGTGAACACTACTGTCAGTTTAAGCAGATTTCTCTTCAATCATCAGTGCGGTCGTGGATACTGAAAGGCGGTCACTAGAGTGTTGAGTGAGAGCGTATTCTTCATCGTTCTTGTTACCACGAACCTTACTGGAATTTGGATGATTTGGGTTTCTATTGTTGCGGTCGTCCATTATTTAGGAAGATCGCTCTTGAGGAAGTATAGTCACGATTGTGGTCGGGTTTTTAACCGTGAACCTTACTGTGATATGGTTTCATCCTTCAATTGAATGGTGCGGTCATTTCTATGTCTTGTGCGACCGCTAAATATGCTATGTTCAACTTTATTTGAAACAACCTAATCCTGCAACAAGGTTCTTTAAACACATGTTAAATAAGTCATTCAATTTGAGTTGTCAAGGATCAAAATTGAGATCTTTTGGCTAACAATCTCCCCCATTTTGACTTTGACAATCAAATGGAATGATGATATAAATTGAAAAAAAAAATGTAAATTATGTTGGCTAATAATATCCCTTAATTTAAAATGCTCATGCGTTGAATGTTAATAAAGTTTTACAATGCTCCCCCTAATTTAAAGTTTTACATATGCATGAGTCATGTTTATGTTGGAGTATAATTTGGTATATTAGTAAAATATCATTCCCATTGTATATCTCTCCCTCTTTGTCTATTTCATTCTTTGTCTATTTCTCTCCCCCTTTGTCATAGGCAAAATGCACAATATAAGAGAATTATTTAAAGACAATGATAAGATTATAAGCATTATGTATGTAAAACACAATGTTATTAGATAGAGAGCAGTACAAAGATAATGTAAAATAGGAAACATAAAAATAAAACAAAATCAAAACAACAAAACATAACAGGAAAAATAAACTAATCAGAATCTTCATCCTCATCTAGCTCTTCTTCTTCTAAAGGAGTTTTTCCCTTATCAAAAGGGACATTGCTGGTAGAGCTAGTGCTGAAAGATTCTTCTTCAGGGAGACTTTCTGTGTGATCACTTATATCCCAATCCTCAAGATTGCATTGAGGCAAGTCAAGTTTGCCTTGCATGTCATAGAGATCATGATGCATGTGAGATACAAGGTCAATCCTTTTGTTCAAGTGATGGAATCTCTTGGAGACACTTTTCTTGAACCGAGAGAGTTTCCTGGAGAGTGATTTGATAGCTTTTAGAATGAGTTTTGTAGGAGAATTGGTTTAGATGAGGAAGCTTTGGGAGATAGTTCAACAGCAACGTTCAAGAAGTCTCCTTCTTCCTCAATGGTGTACCTTGGTCTTTTCTTTTGTCTATCCACAGCACCTCGTTTGCCAAAGTAATACACATATGTACCCTCAATCTTCCTTACACAGCCAGCATGTTCTAGTTAGTCAATGGTGATGGCACTTGAGGTAAGATTGAAAGGGTTTCTCAAGGTAGCTAAGTTAAGATCATTTAGCAAGTTCATGTGCCTAGCTATTTGAGTTATTTGTTAGGACAACAAGAAAGTTCCAGTTCTTGTGACAGCATGGTGATACAATGTGTCAATCAAGAACTTTGTTGTGTTCATTTGGATGTTGTGGGTGAAAGCATATAAGAAGATGAGATCTTTTTTTGTTACCTTTTCATTCCCATCAGCCCTTTAATGTATGGTGTAGGTGATGATCCTATGAAGCATCCAATGGGTGAGGGATTTGATGTGTCTAGCTTTTGACTCTTTTTCAAATGAGGTTTCCACAGAAATTTCTTGCCAAAAGGTAGAGAGTGTTTGATTGGAGAAGACTAAATCGTTGTAGGAGGTTATTCCATCAACAGGAAAGTCCCTGATTTTTCCAAAGTCCTCTAATGTTAAGGCTAGGTATTGGTCAAATAACTTAAATCTAACCCCATACCACCCTAGTACAGAATTTGCACTCTTTTCAATCTGAAAGGACATGAGAAATTCCTTACTTAAACTAGAATAACCTACCTCTTCAGGAAATACGAATTTCCTCCAGCCAAGAACATCAAGTAGACTTTCAATCTCATCTTTAATGTTGAGGGCAGAGAGCATTCCACCAAATGGAGATTTGGTTCCTTCAATTTTCTTTCTCTTTAGCATGGCATATCTCACATCTTCCTCAGGGGTTTGGTGGTGAGGTTTATGAATTTTCTCACCTCTTCTAGACTGTGAAGGAGATGGAGGAACATCTGTTGGTTCTCTTATGATGATTCTTGAAGGCTTCTTTCCTTTCCCTTTCCCTTTGGAGGTTATTTTCTTTTTGGGGGCCATTAGAGTTGAAGAATAGGAAGAAAATTAGAAAACAGAGAGTGTTTGAAAAGGAGATGATCTTGAGAGGATTTTGGAGATTTGGAGGGAAGTTTGTATGTTATAAAAAGTAAAAGATCCAAGGAACTGATGTATAATGGTCTTAAATAGAAGAAATTAAGAAAATAGTCGTTTATGACTATTGAGAGTTGAAAATCGCTACCTGTCATACAGTCAATGGTTACAAAATTTTGAGCAGAGTGTACAAAGTGCGGTCGCCTATTTGTAAAGGTGCGATCGCGAAGACACTCTAGTGTCTAGTAGGAAAATTAGTGCCCTCGCTTGACTGAAGACACCCCTTTCTTTTTCCCGGCCTGTCCGGGTGGTGACTCCATTTTCTCCAGACTTAGGTCCTTGTTCTCTAAGGCCCAGAGCCTAAATAGTGCCGAAGTTGCAAGAACCATTCCACCGGGAGTGGGGGCGAAAATCCCCTCTCACACATCCTAACATTGCACTTTCTAAATTAACAAATGTAAAATCTATGGTAGACAATAAGTGTAACGTGTAGGCCAGCTTTGCTTCAGCCAATCCAAGTAGGCTTCAGTCAAGCAAGGCATGTCCAAATTGAGAGTGAAATTAGAATTGCGAGGCTCAGCTCCATACTGATGGCTAAGCCAGCAAGGATCATTACAAGTTCCTCGATGAAGCGCAACAAGAGGAACATACATCTAGTATGTCTGCATGGTCATACGAGAAATCTTCCACCAAGGTACCAACCAACGGATGTTGACTTCAGCGCGTAAGTGGATCCAGTCAACCCAGTCAGCATATGAAGAAGCAGGATGGAGTAGTTTTCTAGCAGAATGATGCCATGGCAGATTTCTAGCAAAATCCATGGATGGAATATCAAGCAATCAGAGATGCTCCTGAAGGCAAATCTGTGAGGGAAAATTAAATTAAAAAAAGAGTTCGCTAAGTTGAAAACCCGCAAGGGCAGCATAGGCAAAAATTAAGACAGCTTGCTAGTTTCGAAATCCCACATGGGCGGACTAGGCAAAAATTAGAGCGATATAAAAAAAAGAGAGAATCCGCTAAGTTGGAAACCCACAAGGGCAGCTTAGGAAAAAATTAGGACAGCTCGCTAGTTCCGTAAACCTGCAGGGGCAGACTAGGAAAAAGTTAGAGCAATAAAATAAAAAAGAAGAAGAAAGAGAAAACCTAAATTGAAAACCCAAAAGGGCAGTTTAGGTAATTACCTGAAGCAACAATGGACTCCTGGTCAGTCTCTTTGACAATCTTGATTTAAGTTGGTCTAATATAACTAAAGTCTCAGCTAAGATCACAGGTATCGGTGACAAGCCTCCTTCCATTTGGTTTATGATATCCAATACTCGTGGATCAATATCGCCTTCAAAAGAAACAAGCAAGAAATGGCCCAACAAGCATAGACAAAGCATACGTTCCCATGCCTTAGTAGGAGCCAAATGAGAAAGGTAAAAGTCAATTAAGGGACCAAGCAGAATTCCCTCAACACTGACAAATGGATGGCAGATTCGGTGCTGCCTAAAATGGTCGACCCGAGCAAATATAAAAAAAATCCTCGAGCATACTATTGGGCTGTGTCTCTGTGAACCCATCCTTCGCAGTTCATCCAATAACTACGAATTGGCTCAATTTTTATCTTGAAAAGCCTTTTAAATGATGGTTCCATGCCAATTAATTGTTGAATTTCTTCAAATGTCAGAATATCATTGGTAAGAGGAGCCAGAAGACCATCATACCGAATGCCGGTTATAGCAGCAAAGTCAACCGAACCAATTGTCATATCTCCAATGGGCAAATTAAAAGTATGAGTTGTGTCCAACCATCGTTCTGCAAGCGTCTGGACCACACTCCGGTCTATTGGATACTCCTCGGATGGTAATTGCAAGATGAAGCTCTCAAAACCGCAATCTTGGATAATCTGCCTTACTCGAGAAGGCGCTACATTATACCATTGTCGGGCTTTGTAGACACACCCTTCGCCCCGAATAATGCAATGATCACGCTAACACGAAGTCAGGTAAGTTAACACAAGGTAAGTATATCATTATATCAATACCACCGATTTGTAGGCAAAATTAATTTATATTCTATTTTTTCTATTTACTTAAATTCTTAAATTAATATATTTTTCTAAATTTTCTAAAAAATAAAAAAATATAGGAAAAATATAGGAAAAAATAGAAAATATGCAAAAAAAAAGAAAATTAACAAAAAAAAAGAAACAGAAAAAAACACGAAAAAAAAGAAAGAAAAAAAAAACAAAAAGAAAAAAACAAAAAGAAAAAAAATGAAAAATGAAAAAAATAAAAAAATGGAAGAAAAAAGAAAAATAAAAAAAAGAAAATATATATATAAAAAAAGAGAAAACAAAAACAAAAAATATATAATTTACTGTTAAAATAAATAATTACCTTGCTCTTTTGATTTGAACTATGATGGAGGTGCATCCCGGCCAGTAGACCTATATTTTCATCTTCATGCTGCTGAATAAACTCCAATAACTCAGTATTAGATCGAGTTCATGATCTTGAAGCATGCATTTTTCCAAAACTGTATACTAAACTCTCTAAAATGAAAGGCTTATAGCTATGAATGAATGAAACGAAGAAGTTTGTTGTGAATGAAATGAAGAAATCGGTCGTTTATACAGGGGAACAACAAAGGAAAAAATAAAATTCAAAAAGTAAATTTTACTATTCATGGATAGTAGGTTACTATTTGCAAATAGTAGGTTACTATTTATAAATAGCAGGTTACTATTTACGAATACTAAATAGTGCATGAACAGTGACTACACAATAAATAAATAGGAAACTCAAATATTCAATTTAATCATTCAAATACTTGCGTGTATATAAATATTTTTGGACTTTTAAAATATTTTTTCACGCAGAAGGCAAGGAGAGGATATATGCATGTGCATTGTAAAAATTAGCTAAATTTTTTGCAAATTCCTTTAGTATACTACTGACTAAAATTACCCTTGGGTCTAGAACATAAAATCTCTCTTAAGTCTAGAACTTAGCTTGGGTCTAGAACCCAAATTACCCTTAGGTCCAGAACCTAAAATCTCTTTTAAGTTTAGAACTTAGCTCGGGTCCAGAACCCAAGTTATCCTTAGATCCAGAACTTAAAATCTCTTTTAAGTTTAGAACTTAGCTCGGGTCCAGAATCCAAATTATCCTTAGGTCCAGAACCTAAAATTCCTCTTAAGTCCAGAACATAGCTCGGGTCCAGAACCTTAATTATTCTTAAGTCCAGAATTTAGCTCGGGTCCATAACTCAAATTACCCTTAGGTCCAGAATCTAAAATCTCTCTTAAGTCTAGAATTTAGCTCGGGTCCAGAAACCAAATTATGCTTAGGTCCAGAACCTAAAATCACTTTTAAGTCCAGAACTTAGCTCGGGTCCAGAACCCAAATTACCCTTAGGTCCAGAACCTAAAATTATCCGTAATTCCAGAACTCGAACCGGGTCCAGAACCAAAACCTCAACCATCTCAGAAAAATTAAGTCTTATTGCTTTTTCACTCTCTTTTGTTGTAGTCTCAGATCGTTCAAGCATGAAACAAACTGTAGACCCTTAATTTTTGACCTAGTCTGGTCCGTTATTTTTTTTATATAGTCCAAAATAATTTTTGTGATATTTTAATTAAATAATATTTATTTTAGTATTTATTATTTATAATTTTTAATAAAAAATGGTAAAGTTAATAAAATAAAAAATAAAAATTGGCGACAAATTTTTTTCATGAATTGGCCAGACCAATTTGCCCACAGGTATTTCCTCCAGGCAAAATGGCCTTGGGCCATTTCACCTCCAGGCCAACTAAGTCGCTCGCAGTTTTCGCCCGCAATTTTTTTGCCAGCACAATTTTCCAACGCAGTTTTTTTCGAAACCAAATTCTATTTGGTTTTGATTTCTTTTCCTAATTGGTTTTAATTTCCTTAAACAATTAGAAGGTTTATGAATTTTCCTATAAATACCACATTAAAATACAAAATTAAAGGACTTTGATTGGATTGGAAATATTAGTTTTTATTGGAGTAAAAAAGAGATAGAAAAACCCTAGCACATGAGACATTAGCAACAAGAAGCAATCAACAATTCATTCAAAGGCAGCAACACTGCCTTTGTCATTATTCATCCAGAAATCAATTTTGGTGGAACCAACGAACGGAGGTTTGATTATAAATCTTTGGTTCGATTATATTTACAATGTTATTGCCATGTTTTCTTTTAAATACATCTATCATTGATTTTTGTTTCAGTAACCTAAATAATTAAACTTGGTAATATTTTCATCCAGTAACCTTAATCAGTAATCAAGACTTCAAAACCCTAAAACTATTCTTCTCTTTTCAGAAACCTTAAAACCCTAAAGTATTTCTCTCCCATTTCCAAAAACCGTAAAAACCCTAAATTGTTTCTTCTATTTCCAAAAACCCTAAAACCCTAAAATACTCTTCTGTTTCCAAAAACCTTAAAACCCTAAAATTGTTTCTCTCCTGTTTCCAAAAACTTTAAAACGCTGAATTGTTTTCCCCGAACTATTTTCATCTAAACCATAATTTTTTGTCCAAAATTTCCAAATGTTTTCTTAAATCTTCAAACCCTAATCTTCTTTATGTTTTCTAAGAATCATAATTATTTTTATAAAATTCTAAACTGTTTTCTTAAATCCTAAAATCAAATATGTTTTCCAAACTATCAAAAAACCCTAATTCTCTCAAAACCAAATATAGTAAACCCTTGTTTTCCTAAACCCTAAATTCTTAAAGCATTAAAACTTTAGGACAAATTCAACAACACCCTCAACACCAATCCAGTGAACTTAAAAACCCAATCCAATAAATCTAAACCCTAAAGCTAGAATTCAGTAAACTTAAAATCACAATCCAGTAACCATGAATTATAAACTCTAATGTCTTAAGATTCCAAAACCCTAATTTCATGATGTTACCCTTAAACCCTAATTTGATTAACCAAAAAACCTTACTACTTCTTAAATATATAAAACCCTAATTCATTCCAATTTTCCAAAATCTTTACAGCAGCCTAAATAATAACAATAATAATTCTAAAATCCCAAAACCCTAAATGTTAATTAAAGAACTCTAAATTGAAACAGTAAACCCTAATTTATATCTTTACTTGCTTTATTTAATTTTAGATTTGATTGTGTAGTTTGTTATATGTTTTGATGGTTGATTTACTTAATTTCAATTCTTGATTTATTTAATTTACCAGGGATGAATATTTTCTTTATTGTTATGATTATTATTTGTTTGTTTTAGCATTAAAATTGTAAGAGGTATGTTTCCACTTTGTGGGTACCTCATTAGTTAAATATCATGTAATTTAAATTTAATTTATATTTTGGACCAATGTAAAGGACATGGTTCCACCTTTCGGTGGGTGTCCTATTTAGTTTAGACATGAATGATGTAAGGACATGTTTCCATCCTCGGATGGGTGTCCATTTATTTGCTTTGTTTGGACTTTGCTTTGATTTTAATATAATGATGCTTTATTTTAATTATTTCATGTAATATGGATAATATTGTTATATTTAATAATTTTATAATATTAAGACCTGCAAAGGAGGTCGGTTCCAATGAACCGGGCATTGTGGGGGTGCTGGGCCATTTCTCACCTTCCCCACACGTACCCAACTTTCCGAACCCATTAGGGGGTTGGGGATTCCTTAGGAATTGAGTCATCTACCCCTTTCTTTTTCCCAGCTTGTCCGGGTGGTGACTCCATTTTCTTCAGGCTTAGGCCTGTGTTCTTTAAGGCCCCGAGCCTAAACAGTGTCGAAGTCGCAAGAACCATTCCGCCGGGAGTGGGGACGAAAATCCCCGCTCACACTTGCGTTGTCTATTCTTTTTTAAAGTCAACAATAGATACTATATGAAGGAAACATGAAGCATATATGGAATCAGAAGGCACAAAAGTCCCATTGCTTAAGGAAGATCCAATCATTTTGCAAAAGAAAGAAGAAATGCATGCTTGTGCAAGGAATTAGACAAAATACAAATATCAATCAGAGCCTGCATGTGAACAAAATCATTAGTTTGAGCCTACACAGGGGGCAAAGTTTTTCCTTTCAATTTTTGAGTTATGCATGTACAAAACATTTTTAGACTCACTTTCAATATTTTGCCATGCAAAAGACAAAGAGAGGATATAAGGGCTAACTAAAAAAATAGCTCAATTTTTTCAAAAGGAAGAAAAAAAAGAGCAAAACAAGAAGAAAGTAAGAACTCCAAAAGAAATGAAGAATGAAGAATAAAAGATCAGTCCAGCTACAAGAGCTGAAGTTAAAGCAGGATCGATGTCCAAGGATGAAGATCCATTTTGAAGGGTGAAGACTTGATATCCAAGGATGAAGATACATTTTGAAGGGTGAAGACTAGATGACCAAGGATGAAGATCCATTTTGAGGGTGAAGGCCCATAATCCATTAAGAATGGAATAACCGGCTAGAATAAAGCCAAAATTCTCAACTGACAGAAGGTTACTAAAATTATTTTTAAGTCCAGAACTCAATATGGGTCCACAACTCAAAATCTAGTCTTAGGTCGTGAAACCAAAATATGATCTTGGGTTGAGTACCCAGATCAAATCTAGTCTCGGGTCGAGAATGCAAATTCAGATTCAGGTCAAGAAACCAAATTTAGATTTGGGTCGAGAATCCAAATCCAATCTAGAGTCGAGAGCCCAAAAATTCAATATCGGGTTGAGAACCCAAATTCAATCTTAGGTCAAGAATAAAAATCCAGCTTAGTGCCGAGTACCAAATTTTAGTCTCAGAATGAAAACCCATGTCCTAGCTCAGGTCAAGAACCTAGATCCAGCCACGGGTTCAAAATCCAACCAACCTTAGGTCCAGAACCCAATCAAACCAGTTTTGAGTCTAGAACCCAACCAATCTAGCCCAGGGTCTAGAACTCAACCAATCCTGTTTTGGGCCCAATTCAATATAGGGCTTCCCCAATTCAATATGGGGCCAATCAGGGGGACTCTATATAGAAATAGGGCAATCCTAATTCAATATGGACTTTTATTCCAAGTCAAATTTGGATTGTTTTAGTTCGACATGGCCTTAGTTTGCCTCGAATTAAATGCGTTTTAATCTGACAAGCTCATGATTTTCTTTGGAATTAATTCGATATGCCTCAGGAAATCTTCTCTAAATATGAAGTTAAAGACAAGGCTTAACCTAATACATTCTTCTATTAATACATGTTTAAAAAGAATAAGAGGGGAGGAATAACACATAATTAACATAGAGCAACCAAGTAATTAAGAGTTCAGAGCAATGAAAATAAATGATAACTAAAGATAGCAACCAAAGAGGCAGTAAATATTGTCTCAAGTTTGCTTTAATTGATCCAAGATCGAGGTTGATCAAACAGTAGCACATATTGGATTCAACATATTAATATTGGAGGAACTAACAAAAGCAGGTTTTGTTTTCTTAAAACTTTATTTATTTTAATATATAGTGACTATGCTTTTCCTTTTTCCCTTAAACATTGAAGGTTGATTATTGATCGATCAAGTAGTCGATTAGCTTGACTTGTGCTTTTGCATAGACCTTAATAACAATAATCGAATTAATATATTCTTTCATCCAATAGGCATGTTTGTTTTTTTTTAACATGATCAAGTGCTTAAAAATTATTCTGGTAAATAGTCTGAAGCCCTAATTTCATTCCATCTATTATTTTGTAAATTGTTCCACCAATTTAAAATTAACATTAGATAACATATTTTTCAAAAAACCTAATTTGTAAAATCTGTTCCAAAATCCAAAACCCTAGCTCCCTATTTGCTTATTTTGAAAAACCCTAATTCCTTGAACCCTAATTCTTAAAACATTAATCCAAAACATTAAATTCTAAAAACTTTAGATTTTTTCTAGTAACCATAATTTTAAATCCTAAAAATCCTAAAACCCTAGTTTTTAAATAAAAAATCCCCAATTTCACCACTAAAACCCTAAAAACCCTAATTTCAAATCAAAAACCCTAAAATCCCAATTTTCATCCATAAACCCTAAATTTTTAATACTTACACTAAAACCCTAATTTTATACTAAAAACCCTAATTTAATCACAAAAATCCTAAAATCATCTTTAAGCCATAATTTAATATGTACACCCTAAGTTTGCATACTTGATGTTTTGTTTAAGATTAAAATTTAGATATGATTGTTTTGTCTCGATGAATGATTTCTTAATTTTTTATTTTTATGAATGATTTGTTTTTATTTTGCTCATGGTGAGCGGTTTAATGGTTTAAATTTGTTAATTGTTTAATTTTAAAATACAAGAGGAATGTTTTCACTTCATGGGTACCTCATTAGTTAATTTCTACGTAATACAATTTATTTTGAGTTTTGGATTAATGTAAAGGGCATGTTTCAACCAAATAGTGGGTGTCCTATTTTATTTAGTTTTGGACATTAGAAAAATGTTGTAAAGGCATGTGGTGCACGCGAAGCTAATGCTATAGCAATACCGCAAGTGCACGGGTCGCCCAAGTAATAAGTAGTGAGTGAGTTATCATTTCACTGAGGAAAAGGACAAGTACTAGTGCAAATCTTAACTATTGTTTAGCAAATCAATAGTTGTATGAAGTTTTGTAATTCAAAACAATTAACTTAATAACTGAAAGTAAAGGGAAATGAAATGTTGTGCAAAAAGGATTGATGATAATGACACTATCCAGATATTGAATCCCCCTAGCCACAATTATATTTATGAAAATCAATTCAATTAAATCACATAATAGAGTTGAATTGGCATTCCTCTAGCTTAGACTAAAACCTCTCTCGAGTGAATTAATCCCTAATCACTAAGTAGAGTGCTGAAATCTCTTCTCAAACACAATTAAATAGATCTTGCATTAAGAACAAGGAACTATAAACCAAAGGATCTTGTAAGTCTATCTCTAGCACTCCAATCAATCCTCAACCCTTATGAGTATTCAATTCATATCAAGCTTTCTCAAGTCAATAATATGAAAATTGCAACCAATCAATAAGCATGCTATTATTAATTAGAAATAAATCATTAAGCATCATAAGAATAAAACAACTTAATCAAATGATTCAATTAAATAAGATTATTCAATCCATACAAATAAGCTAGGGTTCATCAATATCTAGATAGAGAATGAATTAGTTCATGTTCAAAACCAGAAAAACAGAACAAGAGAAATTAGTAAAAGAAACTAAACAATCCATGGCGAATAATTTGTATTTCTTCACTTCAATCCTTAATTCTTGGTTAAGGTCTTATATAGGATGTATCTCCTTCTTCAAACTCAGCTCAAGACTCTCCTCTTTGCTCCAGTAGTTGGCTCCTTCTCCCCTATTCCACGTCTCTCCTCTTCTTCATTTTCTTCTCCTTTTAACTCCCTTCCAAGCTCACAACCCATACCTTCCAACTCACACCACTCTCCCTTGTCTCCCACATTCCATTTGTTTTATCTTTCTTTTCTTCAAATTAGGCAAGCTTTTCTTTTGTTTAACATAACTTTTGGCAAAAGCTAGTCTTTGTTCCCCACTTATCTGCAAAAGAATTTCAATATTCAAGGTTGCCCTAGGTGACAAGGCCAAGCTTGCTGGCCGTGTCTCTCACTTTACTTGGGACATGGCCAAGCTTGTTGGTCGTGTCTCCTTCTGTCATTTCTTTCCTTCTTTTCTTCTAGGTGACACAGCCAAGCTCCTGGCCATGTCATGTGACATGGCCAGTGGCTTGGCCGTGTCATGTGGGTGTGTCACCTTCTGCTTCTAGCTTTGTCAATTCTTTTCTTTGTTTCCAATGGGTGACATGGCCAAGCTCCTGGCCATGTCATGTGGCATGGCCAGTGCTAGGCCGTGTCATGTGATAGTGTCAGCTTCTGCCTTCATTTCTTTGGTTTCTTGGTTTTGCTCTTTAGGTGAGACACGGCCAATGGCTTGGACGTGTCTCCTGGCCGTGTCAGCTACTGTCTTGTACTTCTTTTGAGTGACACGACCAAGCTTGCTTTGGATTGGCCATGTCTTGCTTAATTCATGCTCTTTCTTCATTATTTTGATCATCCAAGGGAGTTTTTGCACTTTAACCTAAAATAAACACTTAAAACAATCTTTAAACAAAAATCAAATGAAATATTAACTAAAAACACATAGAAATCATACTACAAATAGTTATAAAATGATCTCATCAAATACCCCACACTTAATTCCTTCCTTGTCCCCAAGCAAGGCTAAAATCAAAACAAACTAAACAAGATAAATTTTAAAGTTCAAGAGTTATAAAAAATGCATCAAGACTTCCCTATCCCTAAATCCGCAATCAATATCAAATCGAACAAAATCGATACCAATGCAATTAAGTGGCTTTCCATGCATAACCTATGTTGTCACTCCCTCACCAACTCTTAGAAAGTGTTTGATCAAGGTGGTGTTTACACTCATAACAATCAATGAAAGATTATTGCCATAGGCTTGCTTATCTATCAAATCTCCACCACTTAATTACAATCAAGCATCAATCAAAAGGTCTTTCTTTGGGTTGTAATGGGGCTAAGGTAAAGGCATGGCATTTAGGAAATGCAAGCTTAATCATTAAGTTCAAGAGCACTTCAAGAATGAAGTAACCGATTATTTGTATAACCCAACGATCCCAAAACAGCTTCCTCTCACCTACCCCTTGACATTAAAGAACTTTTCATGGGAACTCACTTATTACATCTTGCAATGATTATTCCAAACATATTCCAACCCTTTCAACAAGAACAACAATTATTCTTATTTTTTTTCTTCTTTTTATTTGATTTTTTTTCATTTTTTTAATATATATTTCATTTTTTTTATTTTGCTATGCAATCATAAACCTACTAAATTTAACCCCACACTTAATTCAACACAACACTCGGTCATAAACGCTCTTAAAATGCTCTTGACCTAATGAAAGGGTAATAGACAAAATAGCATGATTCAAAGTTAGTAGTGTTGTGAAAAAGAAAGAAAAGGATAAACGGAATAGGCTCGAAGTTGGATATCTAAGGTTAAATATAGGGTTGTTCTTTTTAAGCCAAATTGAGTTCACCTAATTGCCTTAATCATCTTGATGTCTAATTGAAATTTTTATGTAGTCTTAAAATGCATGTCAAAGCAAGTTCTAGCAATTCATCAATCAAAGATGTTTTCCCACAAAAAGATTAATAAGTTGATGGCTCAATTTCTCACTAGGTTAATTGTAATGCAAGGAAAAACCAACAAAATTGACAATAAGCACCAATTCTACTCAATTCTCAAATTCATGCTTCACAAATTCAAAGGTCATCAATCAACAATTTATAACAATTGAACTTTCCAAAATTCATTTATTCTAAGAAAACATGAAAAACATTAACTAAACTAACACAAAAACAAATTAAAAGTAGAAACACAAAACACAAAATGCACCCCACACTTAAAGATCACATTGTCCTCAATGTGAGCATGCACAGACTAAAAGAGAGTTTAGATGAAACCTGATTTCCATCATTCCCATATGCAATATGTAGGGCTCCTTCCTCCTATAATGCAATTGTAGCCCAGGATTGAGAGGATGGATAGCATGCAACTTTGAAATGTGCCCAATGTATTACAAAGCCTAGGTAGTATCCTTTGATGAGCAAATGGCCAATGAAAACTCATGAAGGCTGTCTTGGGGTGATCTTCCAATGCTATAGGAACTTGGTAAAAATATTCTTCAGTATGCAACATGGTTGTATTCATTTTTTGTTCTTTCTCAATCCTGAAAGTGGGAGGGATGATCATTGGTTGCATATTGTTCTCCCTAACCAAAACATATTTCAAAATTTTTGGGGTATTTTGAAGTTCAACCAAGTTTTGTTGAATCTCATTCTCATCCTCTTTAGCAATTTGAAGTTTCCTCTTAACAACCTCATCATTTAATATTAATTTGCTCTTCTCAATTTCTAAGTTGGAAATATTAGGCTCTACTTCTAAGGTCATGGCTACCTCAAGCTTATCTACACTATCTTCACTATAGGGCATGTTATAGAGTTCAGGAATATGTATACCTGGTTTCTCTTCCTCCAGCCTACATGGGAATGAAATTGGTGGCATAAAAGGATTTGGAGGTTCATGCAATCTTATCCAAGTTGATGCTTCCAAATTCTCCTCCTCCTTTGTTTGACTCATCTCCTCTATGTTGGATTGGATATCCTCGCCATTTTCTTCTTGATTAGTACCTGCATCAAAGAAATCACAAAAATTATTATATATTACCTGTTCATTCCTCAACTTTGTGATTACCTAGATTTGCTCCAATTGGCTACGAGACTCCTCCTTTTGGTGTGCTTGGGGTTGATGTGCCAGCTGCCCAACTTGAGCTTCCAACCTCTTCCATGATTCTTGCAAAGATTCAAATCTCAAATTATCTTCCAGTATGTATTGCTTCCATTGAGCTTGATGTTTCTTGGTATTTTGAATGAAGACATTCAATCTCTCCTCCAAAGTGAGCTTCTTAGGTTGATCTACATTTTGTGGGCTATTTTGAATGAAGGCATTCAATCTGTTCTCCAAAGTGGGTTCCTTAAGGTGATCTCGATTCAGTGTGTGTTTTTTAATATAGGCATTTAACTTATCCTCCAATTTGGATTCCTTAAGGTGGTCTTGGTTTGAAAATTGTTCTTGAAAGTAAGAACTTCTTTGGTAAGGCTGAAAAAATTGTTGAGGTGGAATGTACTGCTGATTTTCCCAAGAAAAATTTTTGTGGTTTTCCCAGCTTGTATTATAAGAATTGGAATATGGGTCATTACCACCCATTTGCTAGAAACTTTGGTAGTGTGAGTGGGGATTTTTGCCCCCACTCCTGGTGGAATGGTTCTTGTGACTTCGGCACTGTTTAGGCTCGGGGTTTTAGAGAACACGGACCTAAGTCCGGAGAAAATGGAGTAGCCACCCGGACAGGCCGAAAAAAAAATAAAGGGATGGATGACTCAATTCCTAAGTTATCCCCAATCCCCTAATGGGTTCGGAAAGTTGGGTATGTGTGGAAAAGGTGAGAAATGGCCCAGCACCCCACAACACCCGGTTCATTGGAACCGGCCTCCTTTACAGGTCTTAATATTATAAAATTCTTAAATGTAACAATATTATCCATATAACACACAATAATTAAAAGAAAGCGTCATTATATTAAAATCAAAGCATTGTCTAAACAAATCAAATAAATGGACACCTATTCAAGGATGGAAACATGTCCTTACATCCCATGCCTAAATAGGACACCCACCTAAGGGTAGAAACATGTCCTTTACATTGGTCTAAAATAGAAAAGCAATTTAAATTACATGATATTTAACTAATGAGGTACCCACCAAGTGGAAACATACCTCTTACAACGTTTAGAAGCCTAAATAAATTGATAAAAGTAAATAATCATTCATCATAAATAAATCATTCATAAAAGATATTAAATAGAAACTGAACATCCATCCATGATAAATTTAATAAGCCAAGCATTGAATTTAAAAAAATTAAAGCATGTAAAATAAATCAAAGCATAATCAAATATGGAATTGAATAAGGCAAATAAAAATCCAAATTATAGCTATTGTTTCCATTTAGGGTTCTTTATTTCATGTGTTAGGGTTTTGGAATTCATAGAATTAGGCTACTGTGACTTTTTTAAGGAATTAAAATAGATTAAGGTTTTATGTTTTAAAAGGTTGATAAAGTTCTTTGATTAACCAAATTAGTGTTTGAAAGGTGAAATCATGAAACTAGGGTTTATTATGTAAAATCATTAAACTAGAATTTGGACTCTTTAAAATACTGTTAATTTGTGATTTCAAGCTTACTGTGTGAAATTAAAATATTTGTGTTTTTATGGTTTTTAAAGTTTTAAAGGATTAGGGTTTAGAAAAATTAAGGTTTAAGGTTTTAAAGGGGTTAGGGTTTACTATTTTAGGTTTTGGAATTGAATTTGGGTTTTAGGATTTTTGAATTAGGGTTTCAGTAATGAATTTTATTTTAGGATTTGGAAAGAACAATTGATAATTTTATAGAAGTAGACCAATGATTTAAGGTTTATATAAATAAAAAAGGTGTTTTTAGGGTTTGTTGTAAGAAATAGAATCAAAATTTGGTTTTGTTGAAAAACATGTTCAATTAGGGTTTTAAGATTTTGAAGAAGTAAAAATAACAATTGTAAGTTTTTTAGAAAACAAAGCAACGAAATAAGGTTTTTAAACTTTGAACAAAGGGAATTAAGGTTCTAGGATTTTTTATTTTGAAAGAACCAATTGTATAATCTAAGCTACTATGAAAAGCAAAAAAGAATTTAATACATACCTCCTTTTGATGGTTCCTCCAAAAATCATTTTTCTTGGATGAACAAAAACAAAGGCAAGCTTTGCTGCCTTTGAATTTCCTTGAATTGTTTTTTGGCTCCCTCAAAAATTGAATTGAATTATTGCCTTTCCTACTCAGCTTTGAATCAAAATTTATTCCTCTTTCCTCTCGGATTTCTTTCCCCCTTTCTGCCCCCCTTTTTGTGTTGTAATTATACTTATTTATAGAAGTTTTTTGTGGTTTTTCTCTAGTTGCTCACATCATACATTATTTATTAAGAAAAGGAAATTGAAACCTAATTGCATTAGGTTTCAAAAAATTTGTGTCGGAAAAATTTCACTGGCAAAAAAAAAACTGATGCGGAAAAATCGCGCTGGCAAAAAAAATTTACCGCAGGAAAAATTGCACTGGCAAAAAAGCTGCCACAGGGCAAAGCAGGCCTGCCGGCCATTTCGCCCGTAGGAAAATCCTGTGGGCGAAATGGCCTTCGGCCAATCCGACTTATTTTTTTTCTTTTTTATTTTCATTATTTATTTATTTATTTATTTTTGTTTATTATTTTTGAAGCAAATATTACTTACTTAAAATAACAAAAATTATTTTTTTGTTGGACTTAAAAATATATTAGACAACGCAAAAATTATTTTGAACTAATTAAAATATATTGGATCGGACTGGGTCAAAAATTAAGGGTCTATAGGTAGTCTTATTCTTGCTCGTGCCATTCTTGGTATCGTTCGAAACCAAATGAACATGTATTGGCACTATGTCCTGCATTGCCACATGCTGCACATATCTCTTGGCGTGGCATAGATTGATTCATTAATTCCGCGAATTGCCATGCCATGTCAGATTTATAGTCCCTGTCATAAACTCCCCCGTGCCTTGAAAACTGCATTTTTACAAAAGGCACTTAGTAATTTAAAGAAAACAAACAAACAATTAAATTAAAAACAAATTCAAAGACAACAAACAAACAAATTTACAGAAAATAAACAAACAATTCAAAGAAAACAAACAAACAGTTCAAAGAAAACAAACAAATAGTCTTAATAAAAATAAAACTAAATCAACAGTCTTGATTATATTACTAATATTGAAACCATTGTCCTCAGCAGCGGTGCCAAAAACTTGGTGCGCGTGAAGCTAATGCTATAGCAATACCGCAAGTACACGAGTCGCCCAAGTAATAAAGTAGTGAGTGAATTATCGTTGCACTGAGGACAAGGACAAGTACTAGTGCAAATCTTAACTATTGTTTAGCAAATCAATAGTTGTGTGAAGTTTTGTAATTCAAAACGATTAACTTAATAACTGAAAGTAAAGGGAAATGAAATGTTGTGCAAAAAGGATTGATGATAATGACACTATCCAGATATTGAATCCCCCTAGCCACAATTATATTTATGAAAATCAATTCAATTAAATCACATAACAGAGTTGAATTGGCATTCCTCTAACTTAGACTAAAACCTCTCTTGAGTGAATTAATCCCTAACCACTAAGTAGAGTGCCAGAATCTCTTCTCAAACATAATTAAATAGATCTTGCATTTAGAACAAGAAACTATAAACCAAAGGATCTTGTAAGTCTATCTCTAGCACTCCAATAAATCCTTAACCCTTTTGAGTATTCAATTCATATCAAGCTTTCTCAAGTCAATAATATGAAAATTACAACCAATTAATAAGCATGCTATTATCTTATTAATTGGAAATAAATCATTAAGCATCATAAGAATAAAACAACTCAATCAAATGATTCAATTAAATAAGATTATTCAATCCATACAAATAAGCTAGGGTTCATCAATATCTAGATAGAAAATGAATTAGTTCATGTTCAAAACCAGAAAAACAGAACAAGAGAAAAGACTAAAAGAAACCAAATAATCCATGGTGAATAATTTGTTTTTCTTCACTTCAATCCTTAATTCTTGGTTTAGGTCTTATATACGATGTATCTCCTTCTTCAAACTCAGCTCAAGACTCTCCTCTTTGCTCCAGCAGTTGGCTCCTTCTCCCCTATTCCATGTCTCTCCTCTTCTTCATTTTCTTCTCCTTTTAACTCCCTTCAATTCACAACCCATACCTTCTAGCTCACAACCCATACCTTCCAACTCACACCTCTCCATTTTCTCCCACATTCCCTTTGTTTTATCTTTCTTTTCTCCAAATTAGGCAAGCTTTTCTTTTGTTTAATATAACTTTTTGGCAAAATCTAGTCTTTGTTCCCCACTTGACTGTAAAAGAATTTAAATATTCAAGGTTGCCCTAGGTGACACGGCGAAGCTTGCTGGCCATGTCTCTCACTTTGCTTGGGATATGACCAAGCTTGCTGGCCGTGTCTCCTTCTGCCATTTCTTTCCTTCTTTTCTTCTAGGTGACACGGCCAAGCTCCTGGCCGTTTTATGTGACACGGCTAGTGGCTTGGCCATGTCATGTGGGTGTGTCACCTTCTGCTTCTAGCTTTGTCAATTCTTTTTTATATTTCCAATGGGTGACACGGCCAAGCTCCTAGCCGTGTCATGTGACACGGCCAGTGGCTTGGCCGTGTCATGTGATGGTGTTAGCTTTTGCCTTCATTTCTTTGGTTCTTGGTTTTGCTCTTTAGGTGAGACACGGCCAGTGGCTTGGCTGTTTTTCCTGGCCGTGTCAGCTACTGTCTTGAACTTCTTTTGAGTGACACGGCGAAGCTTGCTTTGGCTTGGCCATGTCTTGCTTGATTCATGCTCTTTCTTCATTGTTTTGATCATCCAAGGGAGTTTTTGCACTTTAACCTAAAATAAACACTTAAAACAAACTTTAAACAAAAATCAAATGAAATATTAACTAAAAACACATAGAAATCATACTAAAAACGGGTATAAAATGATCTCATCGGCATGCTTCCATCCTTGGATGGGTGCCTATTTTGATTATTTTATTTTAAAAAAAGTGATGGATGATTATATATTTTGATGATTGCATGTACTATGGATTATATTTCAATAAGTTAAAATTTTAATAATAATTAGACCTAAAAAGGAAGTCGGTTCGAATGAACCGAGCATTATGGGGGTGCTAGGTCATTCTAATCTTCCCCATATGTACCCAACTCTCCAAACATAATAAGGGGTTAGGAATTCCTTATGAATTGATCATCCACCTCTTTCTATTTTCCTAGCAATCCGGGTGGCAACTCCATTTTCTCCGGGTTTAGGCCCGCGTTCTCTAAGGCCCTGAGCCTAACAATGCCGAAGTTGCAATAACCATTCCACATGGGAGTGAGGCGAAAATACTTGCTCGCATAAATATTTTTCTTGTCTTAGTCCCTCAACAGGCATTAATACTTCTTCAACTTCATCTTCAATTTGACTCTGTAGACCTTTGATTTTGGTCCTAACTAGTCCGTTGCCTAAGTCATAAATCTTTTGATTAGATGGTATAGTGGTTGAACCCTTAAAACCCTAAAGAGGCTTGTTTTGAAGATCCAATTGTGTCTAATTCGATTTTAGGGCATTCAGGGGTGTGTCTGAGTCAAACCGCACCTTCTAATTCAATATGGGACAACCCATATCAAATTAGGATGCCCCCATATCAAATTGGGAGTTTCCCAATTTGATATGGGACCTTAAGATAAGGTCCCATTTTCCAATTTGATATGGGACCTTAAGTTAAGGCCTCATTTCAAATTGGAAGTCCCAATTAGATATGGGATATGTCCCATATCGAACTGGACTTCCAATTTGATATGGGACATTAACTAAAGGTCCCCATATTGAAATTGGAAGCCAATTTCAATATAGGGATAGGCTCCATATGGAATTGGAGCCTTCCCAATTCGATATGGAACTATATTTTGAAGGATTATAATTGGTTTCACTTCGAGATGGTCTCAGTTTGCCTGGTTTGAGTCTGATATGGTCTCAGTGTGCTACGTAGTTTTAATTCAATATGCATCAGAGAGGGTCAATTTTTAAAATGGAAAGCTCCCATGACGTTTAACCTAATGCATGTACACTCTTATAAATACAAACTTTAAAACCTAGAAAAGGATTAGCAGTTATTAGCATTAGCAAGAGGAAGTAATGAGGACTTTTGATTTTTAACTTCAGCAGACTTTGGAACTTCAACAACTTTCAAGCAGTAAAGAAAAGAGAGATGAGAGCGGTTTCTAAAACTCTGATTATCAAAAAAAAAGGGGAACACAGACAGAGAATGAGAAAGGAGCAACAGAGATGAGAACCGATAATTAAAACAAAAAGGGTCAGTAATCGTAATAAAGGCAATGTCAAGGCAATTGCCAAAGTTTAACTGAAGAAATAAATTGATTCAGTTAGCAATATATATCAAACAAAGCTTGATTCGAACACTTTAATTTTGGTGGAGCCTTCAAACGCAAGTACAATCTTCTAAACTCTCCAAAATCATAACAACTTCTATTTACTAATATTATGAATTTCATATTTGTGGTTTAGTTTAAGCATATCTGATAAGTTTTATTTGATAAAACTGTCAATTTATATGCACTGTGTCTTCATGGAAACATATTTAATAGCCATGTATCATATCAGTATCAATATTAAAAAGTTATTAGGGTTTATACAGTGATCAAATATTTATTAAAACCCTAAACCGTAATATTATTTTCACAAAGCTCCAAACCCTAATTTTATTCAAGAAACCCTAATTCAAGATGTAAACCTAAATTTATATTTTATTGCCTTATTTAAGTTTAGATGCATGATTTATTATATGTATTAATAAATAGTTTATTTTTATCTGATTTTATGATGAATGCTCAAATATTTATTATTTGATTTATTTTTTAGTTTTAAGGAATTGTAAGAGGTATGTTTCCACATTATGGGTACCTCATTTATTAAGCTTCATGCAACTTAATTTATTTTAATGTAAAGGATACTATTCCACCAATTGGTGGGTATCCTATTTTATTTGTTTTCTTTTGGACATTGAACAATTGTAAAGGAATGTTTTCACCCATGGATGGGTTCCTATTCATTTATCTTCTTTGAATTTATTGTGGTTTTAATAAAGTATATATTTATTCTTGTGATCACATGTAGTATGGATAATGTCATTATATTTAAGAATTTTATAATATTAAGACATGAAAAGGAGGTTGATTCCAATGAACTGGGCGCTGTGGGGGTGATGGGTCATTCTCACCTTCCCCACGCATACCCAACTCTCCGAATGCAGTAGGGGGTTGGGGATTCCTTAGGAATTGGGTCATCCATCCCTTTCTTTTTCCTGACCCATCCGAGTGGCGACTCCATTCTCTCTGGATTTAGGCCTGTGTTATCTAAGGTCCTGAGCCTAATAGTACCGAAGTCGTAAGAACCATTCCACATGGGAGTGGGGGCAAAATTCCCCGCTTATAGTGGCTGCTCCACTAGGGATAAGAAAAGTTGATTCCATTGGCCTTTATATTATTTTATTCTTTCTTATTATGATATTGTCCATTGCATCATTTATATTGCATTGTGTACGTGAGTTAGGATGCCCGCATTACCTGTGTTGTGTTATGTAAGGGATACCATACTTTCACTTATGGTATGGAGATCAAGCATGGCATAACCACTCATAGCCTTATACCTTTTGGTATATACTTGCTATGGAAACCTAAGCCTTTCAACCCAAAGACTAAAGCTCATGTAATTTGCCTAGTTATTTTCCTTAGGTTATTACCCTAAATGCTTGTTGTTTGACTATGGTTAATTTATCTTGGTTTAAATCATGGCTTATTTGGTATGTTCTTTTTTCTAATATGACCTAAGTACATTGTAAGCTCATAATTGATTTGTTCTTTTTCTAATATGGCCTACCTATATTGTAAGCTCAAAAGTAATTTTTTCCTTTAAAAGACAAAAATCTAAAATTTTCAAATCTTTCAAGATGGGTCAAAAATCTTTTTCTACTTATGGCCCAAGATTTTTGCAACAATATTATTTTTTATCAAAGATTACAAAGAGGGCTTACAAACTATTTAGGCCAATTATGGAATGTCACAAATCAATTGTGAGCCTAATTTATACCAAAGAATTATTAATCATGAGTTTTTTTGGCATGAATCACTAGTTACTTTTTCAAATAAGAAGTTTATTTATGATAAACCTCTTAATTTAGTTTTAATCCAATATAGAATAAGAGCTGCTTTAATTGAGATTCAATGGATTAAAACCTAATTAATAGGAATTATCAAGGACTAATTTCTATATTTGAAAATATAACTATCGGTTAAACCGTCCGATGGAATTTTTCATGAATAAAATATCCAATGTTGGTATTTTGTTAACGATATACCTAGGAAAAGAGACTCACCATTCGTGTGTGGAAGTTATAAGGTTAGAAGGGACATCATAATTATCTTTATTTGTTTGTTGTTTATACATACATGCATACATGCATACACACATTACATTACATATCATTGATCCTCTCTGGCTCACAGACCTAGAGTACGGAAATTCAAGAGCATACAACGACACCACCTATAATATTGATTTTGATTCTAGTGCTTCATTGGAAGGATGGATGCAAACCAGCTAAGGGATATAGTCAATGAAGTTGTCAAATCTAGGATGGCTAGGCTACGAGATCAATTGGCTAAAATTATGAAGACCCAGTTGATTGAAATTCTGGAGATCATCAACAAATGCTAAATGAGGCATCTCCAATTGACATAAGAAAGAAGGGAAAGATAACAATAATGGGAACAAGTTCACTAATAGAGATCAAATGAGAAATGAGAGGTCAATCCCTATTTTATAAGATCAGTCGAACCATGTGCTGTCTAAGTGGAGCAATAAGGGTGGGTACCACCCCAGTGGGTAAAGCCAAAGGGAAAGAAGATGTGTTGAGAAAAATGCAACAACTAAACTAGTAAAGAAGCATAAATTTTCAGACTTAGGGGAACCTTTATCAAAGATGTTAGAGAATCTAATGAAGATGGATTTACTACAACCACTGACACCTCACCCTCTACACAAGCCTCTACCATTAAATTTTGATGCCAAGGTCTTCTATCAATTCTATCAAGTACAAGTGCTTGAGACATATAAATGTGTTTGATTATGGCATGAGATCTAAGATTTAATTGACAATGGAAAGCTTCCTGATCCTAATGAGCCCAACACTAAAAATAATCCTTTGTCTAAATTAGAAGGGTGCCACCACTTGCAACCTTCATGATGGAAGAACAATTGGAGGAGAGTTTTATCTTGTCATCTTGTCATGATATGGATGGAGAAACTGCTAAAGAGGATGTGTTACTAAGGAAGCTTGGACTAACCATGGATGATGAAGCATGATTCTCGATGATGGAAAAATCCTTGCCCGTAATATTTCTAAATAAATGGAGCATTTTTCAACTACAACTCAATAAACTTTCCTTGGCTTGTTTGGTTTTTGTTTTATTTTATTTCTTTATTATTTTTTGGAATAATTATTTCTTTAAAATTATGATTGTTTGAATAAATTATTTTCATTAAATTCTTGTTGGTCTTTGTTCATTTTGGTGCCCAACCAATGATGAAACTAGCTTCATATTCATAAATTAGCGTATCCATGCATCATGATCCAAATGACTTTACTAGGTGAGGGAGTTATTCTATAACATTGAGTTGTGTATGCTTACTTAGAGAGGGCTCCTGCATAATGACCTTTGTCTAGGTCCTAGTCGATCTTAAAACATGCTTTGACGGACTTTTGAGGTGAAATTGAATTCTGTTTATTTAAGAGAGAGATGATCTAGGCATTATTTGATAAGCCAACAACTAGTATCCGCGCAATTAAATATCGATCCCTAGTTATCCCTTTGAGCCTTCATAAGTTTAGATTACTCTTCATTGGCTAGTGAACCCAATAACCTACCCTGAGTTGTTGTAACTCTTATGACAAATCTAATTATCATTAAGATGAAGATGCAAGAAGATTAAAGAAAGGAATGCATAGTCAAGACCATAAGGATAGTTGAAGTTCTTAAGACCATAAAGGTAGCTGAATTTCACCTGATATTAGACTTAATATCTTCAATTTATTAAGATGACATTAGGGCAACAAATGATTTATCCTTGTTAAAGTAAACGCACTCTACTCCACTCAACCATAGTCAGAAGCATAGAATGGTGCAGACTGGATAATTTTCTGAGAGTTGGACCCAAAAAGGAGAAAAAATAAATAAATACAAAGAAAAAAAAACAAAAAATACAAAATAAAATAAAAAGAGAAAAAAAGGTGAAAATAGAAAAAAGAAAAAAAACGAGTGCTGAGTTTGTGTGAAAGCAAAAGGAAAATGTGAAGATCATTTTAATTAGTTATATATTTCTTCCAAGGAGATAGAAAGAAATTGGAGTCTAGCAAGATTGTTCCCAAATGCTTAAGGTTTTGACAAAAAGTTTGTAATGTGAAGGTTTATCCTTTGTGTCACATTGGCTCCAGCTCAAAGATAGCTTTCATTTAACATGTGTCCCTTATAGACCTCATTTCAAGCCTATTAAAGGCATGTTGATAACTCTTGGTAGGTAGAGTCTATTAGTGGAGATAGTTTGAATAAGCATGCATATGAGATAAAAAATATTCAAGCTCAATGAGATCTTTGGCCAAGTGATGTGTATGTGCCTATCTGAAGTGAAACAGTTCATTTTTAAATGGAAATGATTCCCGAGTTTAGTACGATAATAAGGGTTATCATGTTATAGATATGTTAATTTAAAAAATCAACTCGTGAGGTACAATGACACTTATTTGACAAAGTTAATTGTGAGCGGGGATTTTCGCCCCCACTCCCGGTGGAATGTTCTTGTGACTTCGGCACTATTTAGGCTCAGAGCCTTAGAGAACACGGACCTAAGTGGGGTTTCGGAGAATGCATTAGATTTTAGAATTTGAAAATCAATTGATAATTTTATGAAACTTTATGAAAATAAACAAAATGATTTAAGGTTTATAGAAACAGATTCAATTTAAGGTTTTGAAAAATTGGAAAGCAAATAAGGGCTTTGAGATTTTGAAGAAACAAAAATAAAAATTTTAAAATTTTTGGAAAACAAATAAAGGAATTAAGGTTTTTAAGCTTTAGAAAAGGAAATTAAAGTTCTAGGATTTTTGAATCAAAAGAGACAATTGGATGATTTAAGCTACTGTGAAGAAATTTGACATTCATACCTCCGTTTAGTGGTTCCACCAAAAATTTCTTCTTGGATGAATAAGAACAAAAGGCAAGCTTTGCTGCCTTTCATGGATTGAATTGCTTGTTTGCTCTCTCAAAAGTCCCCTTGATTTTACTGCCAGAAGGAACCTTTAAAACCCGATTTCCTTTTAAGGTTTTCCTCCTCAATTTCGGTTTAAATTACTCCTCCCCTTTCTGTGTTGTTTTAGTCCTTATTTATAAAAGATTATTATGATTAATTTTAGTCATTCATAGAATCAAACATTAATTAATAAAAGGAAACCAAAATCTAATTGTATTTAGTTTTGAAAAAATTTGTGTCGAAAAACTTTCGCTGGAGAAAAAAACTGCTTCGAAAAAATTGCCTTGGCAAAAAAGCTGCTGTAGCTAGTTGTGGGCTGCGGGGCAAAAATTGGCCTAAAGGCCATTTTGCCTGCAGGATTTGCTTGCAGGAAAATCCTGTAGGTGAAATGGTCAAAGGCCATTCCGCCACAATCCTTTTCGGCGACAAAATTTTTCGTCACAGATTTTTTGTCTCCGATTTTTATTTTTTATTTTTATTTTTATTTGTTTATTTTTATTTTTTATTTTTTACTAAAGCAAATATTATTTAATTAAGATAACACAAGGATTATTTTGGACTAAAATATATTGGACAACACAAATTATTTTCGACTAATTAAAATATATTGGACCGGACTGGGTCAAAAATTAAGGGTCTATAGTTTGCCCCTGCTTGAATGATCTGAGACTTTAGTGAAAGAGAGTGAAAAGCTACAAGAATTAATTTTTAAGATGGTTGAGGTTTTGGGTTCTGGACCCGGTTCGAGTTCTGGACTCAAGGATAATTTTAGGTTCTGGACCTAAGGAAAATTTGGGTTATGGACCCGAGCTAAGTTCTGGACTCAGAATAGATTCTAGGTTCTGAACTTAAGGGTAATTTGGGTTTTGGACCATAGCTAAGTTCTGGACTTAGAAGAGATTCTAGGTTCTGGACCAAAGGGTAATTTGGGTTCTGGACCCGAGCTAAGTTCTGGACTTAGAAGAGATTATAGGTTCTGGACCTAAGGAAAATTTGGTTTTGGACCCGAGCTAAGTTCTAGACTTAGAAGAGATTCTAGGTTCTGGACCTAAGGGAAATTTAGGTTCTGGACCCAAGCTAAGTTCTGGACATAGGTGAGATTCTAGGTTCTGGACGTAAGAAAAATTTGGGTTCTTAACCCGTGCTAAGTTCTGGACTTCGGAAAGATTCTAGGTTCTGGACCTAAGGAAATTTTGGGTTCAGGACCCGAGCTAAGTTCTGGACTTAGAAGAGATTCTAGGTTCTGGACCTAAGGAAAATTTGTGTTCTCGACCCGAGCTGAGTTCTAGACTTAGGAAAGATTCTAGGTTTTGGACCCAACGAAAATTTGGGTTCTGGACCCTAGCTAAGTTCTGGGCTTAGAAGAGATTCTAGGTTCTGGACCTAAGGATAATTTGGGTTCTGGACCCGAGCTAAGTTCTGGACTTAGAAGAGATTCTAGGTTCTGGACCTAAGGATAATTTGGGTTCTGGACCAGAGTTAATAATAATTTTTTATTTCAAAAAGTTTGGCTAATGCATGTAAAAATATTCATAAATATTTATAAACACGCAAGAATTTGAATGAATAAAGTGAATAATTGAATTTACTGTTTATTTATTATGTAGTCACTATTCATGCACTATTTACTATTCATAAATAGTAGTAAATAGTATTTACTATTGGAAATAGTAAATTACTATTTATAAATACTAATTTTACTATTCATGAACAGTAAAACTTACTTTTGAATTTTATTTTTTCCTTGCCGTTTCTCTATATAAACGAACAAATTCCTTCATTTCATTCACAACAAAATCTATAATTTCTATAATTCTCTTAGATTCTTTCAAATTTAGCACATAGTTTTCAAAAAAAAATGTATGCTTCAAGGTCAGGAACTCATTCTAATGTTGAGTTATTAGAGTTTATTCGGTGTCATGAAGATGAAAATATAGATCTACTAGCCAGGATGCCGCTTCATCGCAGTTCAAACCAAAAGAGCACAGTAATTATTTTTTCTCTTTTCTTCCTTTATTATTTTTCTTCTTTCTTTTTTTTATTATTATTTTTATTTTGATTTATGTTTTTATATTATGCTCTTTTATTATTATTGTGTTTGCCTTTATTTTTTATTTATATTATTATAATTTTTTAGAAATTTTAGGAAAAATAAATTAATTTAAGCAGATAGGATAATATGTACTTACCTTGTATTAACTTACCTGGCTCCGTGTTAGCACGATCATTGTGTTGTTTGGGCCGGAGGGTGTATCTATAAAGCCCGACAATGGTATGGTGTAGTGCTACCTCGGGTAAGGCATATTATCCGAGATTGCAGCTTTGAAAGCTTCATCTTACAATTGCCATCTGAGGAGTATCAGATAGACCGGAGCGTAGTCCAGGCACTTGCAGAACGATGGTTGCACACAACCCACACTTTTCACTTGCCCATTGGAGAGATGGCAATTGGTTCGGTCAATTTTACTGCTATAACAGGCCTTCAATATGATGGTGTTCCGGTTCCTCTGACTAACGATATTTTGACATTTGAAGAAATTCAGCAATTAATTGGTATGGAACCATCATATAAGGGGCCTTTTAAGATAAAAATTGATCCAATTCGTAGCTATTGGATGAACTACAAAGGACGGGTTCATAAAGACACGGCCCAACAGTATGCTCGAGGATTTTTATTATATTTGCTTGGGTCAACCATCTTAGGCAGAACTGAATCCTCCATCCACTTGTCAGTGTTGAAGGCCCTTTCTTATTTTAGGATGGTACCATCTTCTGGCTGGGGTGAAGCTGGTCTCGCCTGTCTTTACCATGGTCTTGATAAACTTTACCGAAACAAGAGGTCTTTTGTCGGCTTGATGGCGGTTGTCGAGGTATTCTTCTTCCACCAATGTCATTTCTATTTCTTTCTTGCATGAATTTGATCTTTACTATTATTGTAGGCATGGGCATACGAACACAACCTTGCGAGGATACCGAGTATTTTCCGAGAGTGAATCGGGTATCCAAGATTAAATTTCTGGTTGTCCGATCATGTGGACATTCCCGGCTCTCACCATGTGCATACTCACCGCTTTATGTTGAGCCGCTTAACCTGGGACCAGGTAAAATAATATTAGTATGCTTTAAATTTTATGTGAAATTTTACTTACCTTATATTATTTTGCAGGTGAATTTGGCCTGGTGGAACCCAAAAGAGCGGACAAACTGGTCTCCCTTCATGAAGGCTGTGCTATCTTTCCAACATTCTCGCCGAGTCATCGCTCGCCCAGTGTCTAGTGGTTGGTTTCTCAGAGAGATAGTTTATGAGTGGTTTCTTGGTCCAGAGCAGCAGATGGTTCAAATGCATTGCCCAGAATATACATTAAATATTATGTGAATGTCAGAGGATGCATGGTGGTCGGCTCGGTACGGTTATGGTGTTGAGACATTTCTCCATCCACCGGGTCCATTTTATGCCCATTTTATTCAAAGAAGTCTGTTGAACTTTGATGTATCTCCTGTTGGCATACGGTAAATTCCTGAAGAAAATGAGGGTGAAGAAGGAGATGTGGGAGAGTTCGCTCCACATCTTGGGGCTGGTACTTCTCAGGTAAGACTTTTACCATTTTTCCATTGCAATTGCTTCTTTCTTTTTTGATTTTTTAATGATTGTTGCAGGCTGTTGGTTCATTTGATCATGAGACTGGACCTTCTTTTACTTCCCCTTCGTTTGCTCATTTTGACCCGCCAGATATGCCATCTCATCCGCAGGGCATTGATATGAATTACCTGGTGAGTTTTCTTATTTCATGGTAATTTATGCTATATGTATGCATGATTATGCATGCTCTTACCTTTTTCTTTTTTGCCTCACAGCGGATGCTTGAAGAACAAAATAGGAAACTTCAAGAAGAGTTGGCTGCAAGTCATCAGCAGACTTCTCATTTTGAAAATTTGTATCATCAATCAGAATAAAATTTTTGAGACTTTCGATTTCAAGGGATGAGGGATCCTGGTGCTTCTTCATCAAGAGGCCCCAAACTGACGTCAGATCAGAATTTCAAGGTAATAAGGATTTTAGTGTTCCCTCTTCGGACGGACTCGGGACGAGTTGTAACACCCCCATGCTCTATATAAGTACTATACATATACCCAGTATACATACAATACGTATATAAAGCATAAGAATGTTACTTTTAGTTTCAATTTAAAAAAAAAACTTTATCCAAGTTCATCAAATTATACATTGATTTAAAACACATCTACTAAAGTCAGTATTCTCATTTATCAAAATTTCATTCATCCATATGAATATATATTAACTCAAAAATACATTATAGTTTAAAGTCACACATGTATGCATCACCTTCTAGTTGGTCTTGAGACACTCTTATCCTTCTCGTGGCATCACAGCTAGATTTCCAGATCAACCGCATAAATACCTGCGCGATTAAACAACCACGCTAAGCTTGAAAGCTTAGTAGTACAATTGAATAATAAAATATACTTTACCAAATTATCATACCTCATATGTTTAGCTTTATGGTTTATTGTTCTCTTACCACATTTTCCTTTCTTAATGCATTCTTCATAAGTTCCTACTAATTTCATAAATTAGTTATATAATCACATAGAACATTCACAACTCAATTCTTCCCTTTTCTATCTCATATACATATAAATATACATCATTTCAACAAAGCACCGTTTTATGACCTATCCAAACCTTCATGAAGACAATACTCACAAATTCCACATTCATATACAATTTACACATCATACAACATTTTCATAAATTCATATATCACGAAAGTCCCTCAAAACATATTCACTTTCAATACATCAATACACATATTACAAAATCATACTTCCAATAAAGGCAGTTATAGATCTCATTACTCATTTATTTCAACATTTGAATATCACATTGTAAACAAAGACAGACTCGGGCCCAAACAACACTAATATGTTATTCAAAGTTCAGAGTTACTGCTTTGGTCTATAATCATAATCATCAAGCCCGTAGGCATCATATATAAATATCTCTATCCATGGATAGTGTAACAGACCCAGTCTCTTGGATCATCAACTCGGCTAAACTCGAGGAGATCCTCAACCCGGCAAGACTGTTACTACAATTCTCATATCACATTTATCAAGTAACAGACCCAGTCTCTTGGACCATCAACCCGATTCAATCGAGGAGATCCTCAACCCGGCAAGACTGTTACAAATCATATATCTTACAAGCACAAATCTCATAGTGTAACAGACCCAGTCTCTTGGACCTCAATTCAACTCAAATTGAAGAGATCCTCAACCCGGCAAGACTGTTACCTTTCATTTTATAGGCATGCCTCCCAAATCCAGAACTCTGAAATTGAATAACACATTAGTTACACAATTCATTTATTAATTCATTATCAATTTCATCATCAATTAGGCAAACATGCCTTATCTCTTTCACTTGAATCATCATAGCCAATCACAATGGCTTTCCATCACATTTGAATCATTATAGTCAATAACAATGACTTCTCATCATATTTTTCACAATATATATATATATAAATCATCATTGCAATTCACAAAATTCACAATGCATTCTACACAACATTGTTCATATAGTATCATAAACATCATTGTTATCATCTAATCATATTGATCAATTCATCACTCAACAATACATAATCAATGGCATTGCACATACCTTTTTCCATGATCATTATCTCTTCCACATTTCCTATATCATCATTGTTATATACAAAACAATTTACATTATACATGAATGTAGAATCTTCTATATACATTTGGTTGGATCATTATTGTTTTAAGTGTGTTTAGATACAAAAGACCCTTGAAGATCCAACAAAGTAAAAAGAACAATTAACAAACACAATAACAAACACCCTCAAGGGACACGGCCAAGCCTGTGGCCGTGTCTCTCAACCAAAAGTTACAGTAGCAAACACGGGCAGTAGACACGGCCAAGCCAGTGGCCGTGTCTCTCAACAAAAACAATCCAGAAGCAGACACGGGCAAGGGACACGGCCGTGTCTCTCAACACAATTTAGGCAGTGGCAAACACGGTCAAGGGACACGGCCAAGACAGTGGCCGTGTCTCTCCAAAAACCATTCAACACGGCCAAGTTTGCCCTAACTTGGCCGTGTCTCTCATAACTTGGCCGTGTCCTTCAATGATTCAAAGACCAAACACTTCCAAATTCATCCAAGCCCTTCCAAAATCACACCACAACCCTATTAATCATCATCTTTATTAATATTTATCAATTTCCTATCATTTTAACATATAAATATCTTCATTATATCATCATAATAATCAATATATACTCCTCACTATAATCAATTACTCAAAGTACCAATTCATTTATACACAACCCTAACTCAACAATTCATCATCATTCTCACAATTATCTCAACTTATCATCACTTAGATGATAATTCAATACATTTACATGCTTCAATCTTTTCTTTTCATCATCTTACACACCCATTATACCAAATATAATCTCAATCCAAAAGAAATCAAAACAAGAAGATAAAAACTCATATATTTCTATAATCAATAAAAATCCACTTAAGAGATTAGTACTTACTTGAATAGCTTGCCAAATCTTCATCTCCATCTTCAATTCCCTTAAATTCCTTTAATCCTTAGTGCTTCTCTCTCTAGCTTCTCTCTCTCTCTCTCGTTCACCAAACAGAAGAAGAAGAAGAAGAAGAAGAATGAAGTTTCTCCATTCTTCCTTCGTTCTTATCCTTTATATATATATAATAATAATAATAATAATAATAATAATAATAACAATAATGATAATAACAATAATAATAATAATAATAATAATACCATTAAATCTCCTCCACACAAATTTCTTTTGCTTTCCTCTTCTTTTTCTTTTTGTCCTTATTATCATTATTATTATTATTAACTAATTATACAAATATATATATATATATAACTCACTTTCCTACACCAATTTATACATCATGAATATGTGATGTATATGTGAGTATATGTATATGTCATATATATTGCATTTATATTTCCCATATCATCAAATACCATATATACACTTTATTCTTCATATCCATCTAGCTCTTATAATATTTTCCTTACATATTTTACCAACATATCTTCTCTTCACTTCTTTTCTCTTTCCCCTTAATACACACACAAAAATTACATCCAAATATAACAATAGCTCCAAAACTTTTGGGGTGTACCTTGGGATATTACACGAGTAATTTGCCCCCTCCTCCAACAGGCGATGACTTTTTCAGGGATTTATTTGATGACCTACCACCACCTTCTTAGTAATGTATAAATTGTATCAATTGTATGAACATTGTACAATAAGCATAAATATATAATTTCCATCTTTACTGTAACTCTCTTTTTTATCATTTCCTTGCCCAGTGTGTCTTTTGAGTTTCAACATGCTTCACTTAACTTGAAAACATTTTTTTTATTTTTTGCCAAATTAATGTTAATGTACCTCAGGACTTGATTTTTTCAAATTAACATATCTATAACATGACAACCCTAGTTACCGTACTAAACTCGGGAATCATTTCTATTTAAGCAAGAATTGTTGCACTTCAGATAGGCACATACACATTGCTCGGCCAAAGGTCTCATTTGAGTTTAAATATTGTATATCTCATATGCATGCTTATCCAAACTATCTCCACTAATAGACTCTACCTACCAAGAGAGATCAACGGGTCTTTAATAGGCTTGAAATGGGGTCTATAAAGGACACAGTTTTAAATGAAGGCCATTTGGAGATAGGAGGTGATGTGACATGATGCACAAACCTTCACACTACAAACTGCTTGTTGAAACTTTAGACAGTTGGGAGCATGAAAAGATAGAGGTTTGAACATTCTTCTTTCTTTCTGGTGTTAACCTGAATCTTGATTGGGACAGTTTTTTGCCCTTGCAAAAAGTTTGGTTCCCAAATTCGTTTCTTTTCTTCTTCTCCCTTTTTTTTATTTTTCTTACTCTTCCCTTTTCTTTCTCTTTTTTTTCCTTACTCTTCCCTTTCTTTGAGTATTTTATCATTTTGTCCTTCTTCCTTGAAGGACTACTAAGTACAGAACTTTCAAGAATTGGATGGTCTTCCTCCTTTCTTCTCCAATTTCGATTGAATCTGTGGTTGAGTTGAACCAGTTCAAGTCAAATATCCTTATGAACCAAATGGAAGCCTTTTGCTGCTTTAGGTAAAAGAGAACTCAATTGGCTTTCTGAACCGCCTTTTTAGGTTTTATTTTCTTGTTGTTTTTTTTTCTTCTTTTCCCTTTTTCTTTTGTACTTTTTTTCTTTTTTTTTCTTTTTTTTTCTTTTCTTTCTTTTTTTTTGGGTTCTAGCTAAAAGAGTTGTCTTGTTTGTACCAAGTTGGGTTTCCAATAATGGATGAGTGGAGTGACATAAATCTTCTTTAACAAGGACAAATCATTTGCTATTCCGATATTGTCTTGATATATTGGAGATATTAGGTGAACTTTAACTACCCTTATGGTTTTGAGAACATCAACTACCCTTATGGTCTTGATAACACCAACTATTTTTACAGTCTTAGCTATGCATTCCATTCCTTGATCTTCTTGCCTCTTCACCTTAGTGATCATAAGACTTGTCAAAAGTATCAAAACAGCTCAGGGTAGGTTATTAGGGTTTGTAAGCTAATGAAAAGAAAGCTAAAATTTTATGAAGGCTCAAAGGGACGACTAGGGATTGATATTTAATAGGGTGGATACTAGTTATTGGTTAACGAAACAATGACTAGATCATTTCTCTCTTAAATAAGTAGAGTTCAATTTCACCTTGAAAGTTTGTCAAAGCATGTTCTAAGACTGACTAGGACCTAGACAAAGATAATTATGTAGGAGCCCTCTCTAAGTAAGCATACACAACTCAATACTATACAGCAATTCCCTCATCTAGTAAAGTCATTCAAGTCATGATGCCTAGACACATTAATTTATAAACATCAAGCTAAATTCCTCATCGATTGAGCACCAAAATGAACAAAGACCAACAAAATTTTTGATAAAAGTAATTTATTCAAACAAATTTAAACTTGAAAAACAAGATTGTTCCAATTAAAGAAAGTAAAATTGAAAAGCAATATTCAAGCTAAGGAAAGTTCGTTGAGTTTAAGCTTCTTTTCCTTTCACATCTTCAATATTTCCATCTTGAAAAGAGGATAAGACAAAATCTTCTTCCAATCCTTTTCCCACCATGAATGTTGCCGGTGGAGGTACACTATTGAACTTGGCTAATGGATTGTCTTTGGTGTTCGGCTTGTTGGGCTCTAGCAGCTTTCCACTATCAATTAAATTTTGGATCTCATGTCTCAACCTCACACATCTATCCGTGTCATGCCATTGCATTTGATGAAATTGACAAAATGCTTTAGTGTCAAAATTAGGTGGGAGAGGGTTAGGCAAAGGGCAAGGATTTAAGGGTTGTAACAATCCCTTTCTTTGAAGCTTATTGAGAACCCAAGACATCAGTTTGCCTAATTCTGAAAACTGCCTTCTTGTTCTTTGGTTAGTAGTATTAACACTGAATTCTTTTTGCGTGCTTTGACTAACAGACTGATAGTTTCCTTTCTCATTCCTTCTTGTTGAAAAATGGTTCTTTTCTCTCTCCTATTCTTCAATTTGCAAACCAACTTGGAGAAGGTCTTTGAAATCATGGATGAGTGTATGAGACATCCTCTCACAAAGACTAGGCAACGCCCCTCTCACAATCATCCTTATTTGATCGGATTCATAGGACCTCTTCTTGAGCAAAGTGGCCTTGTTTCTCCATCTCTTCACATAATCCACAAAATTCTCATTCGACCTTTGCCTAGTGGACTCCACTTCCATTAAGGTAACTTCCATCTCGACATAATATCCATATTGTTGGATGAAGGCTTTGTAAAGCAGATCCCAATTCTTTTGTGTTCCATCATCTAAGGTATTGAACCAATTTTGGACAACAGGATCCAATAAGAGCATAAAGTACCTTAGGATTTGAGCCTTAGTAGCTCGGGCAGACTGTATGGCAGTGATATACTGCTTCACATGGAGATGAGGATTTTCGGTTCCATCAAACTTTGCAAAAGATGGCATCTTGAACTTGTACGGGAATTCTTCATCTTTCTCAAATAATTTGTCAACTTCAGACATTTCCTCCGTTTTCAGTTTCTTCTCAAATTTCTTTTCTAAATTAGCAATCATCTTTTCAACATTAGAAGTTTCGGTCTTCTCCAAAGCTGATCTTTCAACAATCTTTGGTTCTTTCTTCTTGTCTTGATCATCATAAATGATCACCTTTTCATCATAAAAAACCACTTCACCAACTTTAGTCTTCCCTTTGTCCTTTGGCTTCTTAGTGCTAGCAGATGCTTCGGCATGATTTCTTAAAATTGCAGTCAATTGGTTCTTCATGGTCTCAGCTAGGGCCTCTTTTATTTCTTCCATCTTAGCGTTGAGGGCATCATCCACCATTCTTTGAATTTGCTCGGGAACCATTATTTTTGGTGAGCAAGTGATTGAGTTGTTGCTAGATACTTCATCTCCGGCGTAGGTCTGATTGTCGTAAGCTTTTGAATTGTCGTAATCCAGGGTTTTGAGCCAGAAAGATCAATGATATGAGATGCAAAGGTATGCATGTATGCACAAATAATAGACAAACAAGGACGAATAGGACGTTCCTTCCAACCTTATAACATCCACACACGAATAGCAAGTTTCTTTTCCTAGGTATATGGTTAACAAAATACCAACATGGGGTATCTTGTTTTCGAATAATTCCCTCGGACGTTTCAACCAATAGTTATATTTTCAAAA
The DNA here is from genome assembly GCA_947685225.1 of Garcia nutans. Lineage (NCBI taxonomy): Eukaryota > Viridiplantae > Streptophyta > Magnoliopsida > Malpighiales > Euphorbiaceae > Garcia > Garcia nutans. The sequence continues at coordinate 26,447,490 of CANTUV010000024.1, forward strand.
ATGGAAATCATTTCATAATAATTCCTATTAATTAGGTTTTAATCCATTCAACCAACTAAAGTAGCTTTTATGCTATATTGGATTAAAACAAAATTAAGAGGTTTATTATAAATAGATTTCTCACTTGAAAAAAAGTAACTAATGATTCATGCCAAAAACAAGGCCATGGTTAATTTATTCTTAGTATAAACAAGGCTCACAATTGATTTTTGGTATTTCTTAATTGACCTAAATAATTTGCAAGCTCTTTGTAAGAAAAGGTTGGATAAAAATAATTTTGTTTCTAAGCCCATTGTAAAAAGATCTTAGAAAAAATTGATTTTGGGCTTAGTAGTTGGGCCATGAGCAAAAGAATTTTTTATTTGTTTTTAGAAAAGTTTTATGTCCAAAGACCATCTTGAAAAGTTTTGAAAATAGCTTTGGTCTTTTGGACTTTAGAGAAAAGTTTATTTTGAGCTTATAATATACTTAGGTCATATTAGAAAAAGAGCAAAGCAAATAAGCCATGATTTAAGCCAAGATAAATTAACCATAGTCAAACAACATGCATTTGGGGTAAAACCTAAGGAAAGTAACTAGGCCAATTACATGAGCTTTAGTCTTTAGGTAAAAAAAGCTTAGGTTCCCATAGCAAGTATATACCAAATGGTATGAGGTTATGAGTGGTTATGCCATGCTCGATCTCCATACCTTGAGTGAAAGTATGGTATCCCTTACATAACATAACACGGGTAACACGGGCGTCCTAACTCACGCACACGAAGCAATCTAATGTGATGCAATGGATAATATCATTATAAGAAAGAATAGAATAATATAAAGACCAACGGAATCAACTTCTCTTATCTCTAGTGGAGTCGCCACTGTGAGCGGTGATTTTTCCCCCACTCCCGGTGGAATGGTTCTTTCGACTTCGGCACTATTTAGGCTCGGGGCCTTAGAGAACACGGACCTAAGTCCAGAGAAAATGGATTCGCCACCCGAACGGGCCGAGAAAAAGAAAGGGATGGATGACTCAATTTCTAAGGAATCCCCAACCCCCTAATGGGTTCGAAAAGTTGGGCACGTGTGGGGAAGGTGAGAAATGGCCCAGTACCCCCACAATGCCAGGTCAATTGGAACCGGCCTCCTTTACAGGTCTTAATATTATAAAATTCTTAAATATAACAATATTATCCATATTACACATAATAATTAAAATAAAGCATCGATATATTGAAAATCAAAATAATGTCCAAACAAAGCAATTAAATGGACACTCATCTGAGGATGGAAACATGCGCTTACATAATCCATGCCTAAATAGGACACCCACCGAAAAGTAGAAACATGTCCTTTACATTGGTTCTAAAATATAAAAGCAATTTAAATTACATGATATTTAACTAATGAGGTACCCACCAAGTGGAAACATACCTCTTCCAACATTTGGAAATCTAAGTAAATCGAAAAAAGTAAATAACCATTCATCATAAATAAATCATTCATCAAAGATATTAAACATCAATAGAATGTAAACATCCATCAATAATAAACTAAATAAACCAAGTATTGAACTTAAATAAATTAAAGCATATAAAATAAATCAAAGCATAATCAAATATAAAATTGAATGAAGCAATTAAAGACACAAATTAGGGCTACTGTTTCTATTTAAACTTCTTTAATTAATACTTTAAAGTTTTGGAATTTTAAAGTTATTTAGGGTATGCAATTCTTAGCTACTGTAAACGTTAACGGAATTAAAATGGATTAAGGTTTTATGATTTAAGGGATTGATAAAACTCTTTGATTAACCAAATTAGTGTTTGAGGAGTGAAATCATGAAATTAGGGTTTAAGCACTTTAAAATATTGGATTTATGATTATTAGCTATTGAATTATGGTTTTTAGGCTTACTGTGTTTGAATTTTAATATTTATGTTTATAATGTTTTAAGGGAGTTAGGGTTTACTATTTTGGGTTTTGGAGTTGAATTAGGGTTTTAAAATTTTAGAATTAGGGTTTCAGAGAATGCATTAGATTTTAGAGTTTGAAAATCAATTGATAATTTTATGAAACTTTATGAAAATAAACAAATTGATTTAAGATTTATAGAAACAAAAAAGATTTTTTTTAGGGTTTTTGGAAAGAAACAAATTCAATTTAAGGTTTTGAAAAATTGGAAAGCAAATTAGGTTTTTGAGATTTTGAAGAAACAAAAATAACAATTTTAAAATTTTTGGAAAACAAATAAACGAATTAAGGTTTTTAAGCTTTAGAAATGGTAAATTAAAGTTCTAGGGTTTTTTTGAATCGAAAGAGACAATTGGATGGTTTAAGCTACTGTGAAGAAATTTGACATTCATACCTCCGTTTCTTGGTTCCACCAAAAATTTCTTGGATGAACAAGAGCAAAGGCAAGCTTTGCTGCCTTTGATGGATTGAATTGCTTATTTGCTCTCTCAAAAGTCCTCTTGATTTCACTGCCAGAAGGAACTTTTAAAACCCGATTTCCTTTCAAGGTTTTCCTCCTCAATTTCGGTCTAAATTCCCCCTCCCCTTTCTGTGTTGTTTTAGTCCTTATTTATAGAAGATTTTTATGATTAATTTTAGTTATTCACGGAATCTAACATCAATTAAGAAAAGGAAATTGAAACCTAATTGTAATTGGTTTCAAAAAAATTTGCGTTGGAAAAATTTTGCTAGAGAAAAAAAACTGTTGCGGAAAAATTACGCTAGCAAAAAAACTGCTGCGGAAAAATTGCGCTGGAAAAAAAGCTGCCATAGCTGGCTGCGGGCTGTAGGGCCAAAATTGGCCTGTGGGCAAAATGGCCGAAGGCCATTCAGCTGCAATCCTTTTTTCGTCACCATTTTTCCGTCGCCGATTTTTATTTTTATTTAATTGTTTATTATTATTTTTTTTATTAATTATAAAAATTAAATACTAAAAGAAATATTATTTAATTATGATAACACAAGGATTATTTTGGACTAAAATATATTGGATAACACATAAATTATTTTGGACTAATTAAAATATATTGGACTGGACTGGGTCAAAAATTAAGGGTCTACATCAACATTCGACTTTTTTTAAAAAAATTATTTTCATATTGTATAAACCTTCAAGTTAAGGAAAGTATGTTACGTCGTCAAATCTCGAAAGACACATTGGGAAAATTAAATGATTATTTGCAAGGTTATGAAGTAGTTACCAACTGGCATACTAAATCATAATTTGAAATGGATGTATCACTGCTTCTAGGGCCTCCACTGCTCATGTTGTCAATATGTTGAAGATAGAAGCCATAAATATGAAGCCCTATGTCCTTCAATGCTTGATCTAAAAGAGTATGTGGAAGGAACCAATGAGAACACTTCAGCTGATCACCTCGGTCTGTGAGTCAATGGAACCACTGTAAGTATCATTCATGCATATCATGCATACATAAGCATATCACACTACATTTTTGTATTGTGTTCCTATTCTTTGTCAAAGTGAATAGCATAAACTCTATGAAGCAAAAATGAAGTGGAAATGGAGTCAGGGGGCATGGAAGGCCCATTGCTTGAGAAAGATCCAGTCACTTTAAAAATAGAGATGCATGCTTATGCAAGGAACCAGACAATACGAAACATTAATCAGAGCCTGCATTGAAAAAAATCATTTGTTTGAGCCTACACAAGGGGCAAAACTTCCTCTTTTCAGTTTTTGAGTTTATGCATGTACAAAAAATTTGCAGACTCACTTTCAATATTTAGTCACTTAGGGTCAAGGAGAAGATATAAGGGCCAGTTAAAAATAGCTAATTTTTTTGAAAAAAAAAAGAAAAAAAACAAAACAAGAAGAAAGTAAGAATCTCAAAAGAATGAAGATACAAAAGTCAAAAGATCAGTCCAGCTGGAGGAGCTGAAGCCAGGGTAAAGACTCGATCTCCAATGGATAAAGATTCGTGTTTTAAGAGTAAAGACCCGATCTCTAATGGATAAAGATTCATGTTTTAAGGGAAATACCCGATCTCTAATGGATAAGGATCCATGTTTAAAGACTCAATCTCCAATGGATAAAGATCCATGTTTTGAAGGGTGAAGACCCGATGACCAAGGATGAAGATCCATTTTGAACGGTGGAGACCCAATCTCCAAAGCATGAAGATCCATCTTGAAGGGTGAAGACCCAATGACCAAGGATGAAGATCCGACGTCCAAAGGATGAAGATCCATTTTTAGGATAAAGATCCATGTTTTAAGGGTAAAGACCTGATCTCTAATGGATAAAGATCCATGTTTTAAGGGTAAAGACCCGATTTTCAATGGATAAAGATCCATTTTGAAGGGTAAAAATCCGATATCAAATGGATAAAGATCCATTTTTGGTGGGTAAAGACCTACAATCCATTAAAAAATGGAACAACTAATTAGAAGGAAGCTAAAATTCTCAACTAATAAAAGGTCAGTCAAATCCAGTCTTGGTTCCAAGTACCCTATGTTGGGTCTAAGTACCCAAATTAAATTTAATCTCGGGTCCAAGTACACAATCAAGTCTTGGTCGAGAACCCAAAATTTAATTTTGGGTCTAAATACCTAAATCAAATTTAGTCTTGGGTCCAAGTACCCATAACTCACCCGAGTCTAGAACCCAAATCATTTTCGAGTCTAGAACTCACCTAGGTCCAGAATCCAAATAAATTTTGAGTCCAAAATTTACTCGGGTCCAAAACCCAGATCTTTTTTTAGTCCAGAACTCACCCTAGTCTAGAATTTAAATTATTTTTGAGTCCAAAACTCATTTTGGGTTCATAATCTAACCATTTCCAATCTCGGGTGGAAAACCCATCCTTATCCAAAATAACTCAAAATCATGTTACTTTTCACTCGCTTCTACTGAAGTCTCGAATCATTCAACCAGGGGACAAACTGTAGACTCTTGATTTTGGTCTTGACTAGCCTGTTGCCTGAGTCATAAACCTTTTCATTAGATGGTATAGTGGTTGAACCTTTAAAACCCTAAAGAGGTTTATTTTAAAGATTCAATTGTGTCTAACTGGATGTTAGGTCATTCAGGGGTGTGTCTGAGTCAAACTGGGCCTTCTAATTCAATATGGGATAGCCCATATCAAATTGGGATGCCCCAATTCAATATGGGATAGTCTCATATCAAATTGGAAGTCCCAATTGGATATGGGATAAGTTCCATATTGAATTAGACTTCCAATTTGATATGGGACCTTAACTAAAGGTCCCTAAATTGAATTGGAAGCCAATTTTGATATAGGGATAGGCTCCATATCGAATTGGGGCCTTCCCTGTAACACCCCGATACTCTATATAAGTACCATACATATACTTTGTATACGTAAAGTAAGTATATAGAGTATAAGGATGCCACTAGTTATTACAATTAAAAATCTTTACTTAACTTCTAAAACAATAGTACATTTTATTATATAAAATGATTTACAAGATCACTATCCTTTTGATAATAACACATATATATATATAATAGTTACATTGCCTCTTCCAAAGATTTATTGATACATATGAATACATTCTTAGAAAAAAAAATGCAATATATATATTAACTTATACATGCATGCACCATCTTCTAGTTGGTCTCGAGCTACACTTGCCCTTTTCAAGACATAATGGTTTAACTCCAAATCCATCACCTTTTACCTGTGCGATTAATATAACCACGCTAAGCCCAAAAGCTTAGTAATACAAATAAATATTAAAAACAAAATATACATTGCAAAATAAACATCCTCATATTTTTAGCATCATGTTTTATCATTCTCTTAACCTGTTTTCCCTTTTTCCAATGCATTCCACATAAATTTCTACCAACCTCATAAACTATATATATATGCTTATAACATTACGACAAATCATAGTTTACCAATCATAAATCATATTCCCAATAAAGGCAACCATTATCATTAACCACAATCCATCACTAATACTCACAAACAATATACACATTACATATCAGACTACATAACATTGTTATATTCACAATTCACCAATCATTGATCTCAATATTTATTTATTTCAACATTTGTATATCATATTAACAACAAAGACATACTCGGGCCCAAAACACACTAATATGTTATTCAAAGTTCATCATTATTTCCAACAACCATAGCTGCAAATACAAACCTTTCCCCAACCAGGTCGGTTGTCCACTGGGCCTCAGGCCACTGCCAATCCCAGGGGTCCGCAGGAGGCAGATAGGCATGTATAAAACTATCATTAACGAGCCTTCTCCCAACCAGGTCGGTAGTCCAAGTTCGGTTGCCCAATTCACTGGGTCCGCATGGTTCCGTAGGAGGCAGATAGGTACGTATAACACTGAATGAATCGAACTTTCCCCCAACCAGGTCGGTAGTCCAAGTTCGGTTGCCCAATCCACAGGGGTCCGCATGGTTCCGCAGGAGGCAGATAAGTTCGTCCATTTATCTCTACTTTCTCAATTCATTTCACATTACACAATAGATTTGCACCATATCTCAAATCACATTGGAACAATTCATCATTTACCTCATCATAGCCAATCACAATGGCATCAATTAGGCAAACATGCCTCAATCATCATTTACATCATCATAGCCAATCACGATAGCTTCATACATCATTATATCTCAATCTCTATTTCATGTCTCATTATTATTACATATATAATCATTCATCATTTAAGTATACACAATCAATTACATTATTATATCATCATATCATACAATCATATCATCACATCTTTCATCTTTCATAGTATATACATTATTGAATGCTCTCACATTTCATATACTCTTATTGATATACTCATAGGTATCAATGATATAATAGATTTCTTAACACATTTATAATCAAATGGTTTAAGGTTCAAAGTCATATAAATATATGAAATCAAATAGGGTTTTGTACTTACCTCAATAGCACTTCACACAACTCTAAACTCTTCTTCTCTCAAGAGTTCTTTACTTCTCAACTTAGGGCAATTCACTTCCTTCCAAAACCTAATCCAAAAGGAATATTAGCAAAATGACCATATGAATAGCACATTCTGGTTTTAGACTCCATTTTATCCTTATTTTGAAAAATTGTATAAAATAATCTACTTGACTAAAAATTCTAAAATTTTTACAGAATTTAGTTTTGTATCTTAAAATCATTCCTTTAAAATTTCAGATCAAACTGAACACAAAATCTTGGTCAAATATTTCACCTAACCAGACTGCCCCAATTGCCCTGCATCCTGGCAGCAGTTCTGAACTTTGTGAATTCCATAAATCAAATTCAATCAACGTGGTTCCAAATTATTTTTCTCAAATACTAGACTCACTAAGAAACAACATATCCAAAATTCAATTGAATATGATTTTTCTACATTTTATTAAAAATCCCGAAATAGAGCTGTCTCAGTTAAGGTACCTGCTGGAACAGGTCTAATAAAAATAATCTTTCTAAACTCATAACCTATCCAAAATCGAATCAACATATTTTTCAGTCATTCTAGACTCATAGAGGCACAACATATCAAAAATTCAATTCAAGAACATTTTTCTATAATTAATTAAAAATCATACAAATCACAGCCTTTACTAATTGTAAAACAGAAACAATTTCACTAAACACAACTCTTACTCTTCCATCACCAACACCAACCCAACTTCTCATCTATCAAGCAAAATCAATACTTAAAATCACACCATAAGCAACTTAATCATACCATCATCAAATCACAACTCAACTCAAGCATAACTTCAAAAATAACAAGAGTAAACAAGAGCAAACTTACCCAAAATCATGAAATTCTTGAAATTCCAACTTGTTTACTTGAAATCTCTCTCAACTTTGAAGCTTAGAACACCAAACCCTCACTTAGCTCTCTTGTCTTCCTTTGCTTTAGGTGAGCCGGCCACACAAGGAAGAAGAAGAAGAAATGATGAAGAAACCCTAAAGTCAACACTCATTAAATACTCCTCCAAAAGTAATTTACTATCTTACCCTCATGCACATTTTAATTCCCTTTACAAACTCTTGCCCATTTTGGTAATTTCACACTTAACAATATAAATATCTTCTTCCCTTGACCAAGCCCTTTGACCAACTTATATGTCATATATATCACCCTATACACTACATATACACTTCTCTCTACACATTGCTTTTCTTTCCAATTACACATATACATTATCTCTTAACTTCTTTTATCATTCAAATAAACCATACACAATTACCACTTATCACTTACACCTTCAATTCAATAATAACAATATTATCATAACTTCTAGGCACACTTAGGGATATTACAATTAGACATATACATATACATCACATATATATTAAATCCAAATACAACAACTCCTCCAAAACTTTTAAGGTATATCTCGGGATATTACAATTCTCTCCCCCTTAAATAATTTCGTCCTCGAAATTATCCAGTTCAATAACACTCCATTCTTAACAATACGCCATCTTAAATCTTCATATAAGATGAATAGTATTCTTATATGTTGGTTTCATCAACTCACATAATGTGTATTCTTCCTACTAGAATCAATCATCTTTTTCAATTCCATAACTTGTCATAATATATATATCTTATTACATTTTTATCCAATATTCAAAATAACTCATTACAATCCCAAATACCTTATCTATATACAAGAATCCAATCATCTTCGTCCCATTATTACATTCAAATACTTTACCACTTCATCTCTTTATAACTATTCTCTTAACTTACACTAAAAAAAAATCATTTCCAATTATCTTTCAATATACACATAATTTATCTTCTATTATCTTAGTACAATTTCCACCAAATTCACATGATTATCTCGTACCATATGTATTACTCATAATTCACTCATTTAAACTTTAAAATCATCCACTTATTCACTTCATACCACAAACATATTCAATATAACTTTCAATCACAAGTTACACTTTCTCCCATTTACCATCTCTTCACCTTTTTATAACATTACTATAATTACAATAATTGTCTTTTTATTACATTAATCATAACTCAAAATATTATCACAATTCTCTTTTCTTTCTTTACTTTTCAAAATTATAACCAAATTGTTAACACAAAAGTTATAAGATACACATTTACCAATCATAACTTTCAACCATGTTACTAGAAACATAATTATCTGTTTTACCATAATTGTGCTATAATCAAATCTTTTCAATTACACTACTAAGTTGGATCATAAGGATTATATATATCCATTCTCCAAACTTTGACTACATCAAGATTTAGCACATTCCAACTTCACTTCAAAACAATTTGTTCTTGATTACTTGATCATTAATAGCCTAATTCATATTCAAATATATTATCTTTAACATCTCCTATGCACAACATTTGATCATATACAATTTTTACACAAGTTCGTTCATTACTCTATTTCCAATTTATCTCTTCTCGAAATTTCATACATTATATTTTCTTTTTCCATTACAATCTCTTACTATACATGTATACATAAAACATTTCCTCATACACATACTTTGAACCTATAACCATATTACTGTCCAATATTTCCCAAATAAATTCTCATTTCATCATCGTATAAGCAAATATGCTTCATTCATGTTATTTATATTATTATCATGTCTCAAATCACATCAATCAATTTATCATAAAAGTATTCATGTATATCATCAATATTCACATTACACACAACATAACCTTATTCTTATGCATCATCGATATCATTTAATGTATATTCAATCTCAACATTATATGAATATATGCAATAATGTAGTTTGTACTTACTCTTCATAGCTTCTCAAACCATATTCATTTTATGTAATTGCTCAAGTGTTATAATCATTTCATTACATTTCTCATTTCCTATGCAATTCATTACTCAATGACATTGATGCTTCAACAAACTCACCTTATGCACATCACAACATATAATACATTCATATATTAGTCTCATTTTTAAGCCTTTAGATCACAAATTACAAGTTATATCAACATTTAAGTCCCCACGGTCGTGGCCTTCAAGAGCCACGGTCGTGGCATCCAATCCGGGACTGCTTTCCAAAACGACTCAAGTATTTTACATTTATTTCTTCTCATTGCACAACATCATTCTTATCCCTTTTTGACATGGCTTAAGTTATTTATCTATTCCACACATATATACATTCTAACTATAATCATATTTCATAAAATCTTAGTCACATTACTAAGGTGACACCTCTTTCACATTTATTTTTAAATACATTTAGTATACCATCTTTACATCCATTTGCTTACCCTTCAACATATATATATATATCACTCACATATTTATACATATGTATATTACATCCAATCATATACACATTGAGCCCAATAACCTCTATACACTTTCCAAGTTTAGTTCTTACAAACCTCAATTTCTTGAACCAATTCTCACTATCAATCTTATTACATGACTTAGCTTTGCACAAGTCTGTTAATGCAAGCGTAATCATTCTCATATTATCAATCACATTACCCAATTCATAATAATTTTATATCCAATAACATTCATTCCACATAACTCATAAGTTTTATTTACATTAAACTATCGATGTTTACATAGTCTTTATCCAAACTCCATTAACATTAAAAACTCTCATCTTACTACTATATTTAAACTTCCATGAACTCATCTTGTTTTCTTAATATCAACTTAAAAAAAATCATCTTATATATACATACCACAAAACAACATCAAAGTATATCCTTTCCACAAATATTAAAGCTCATTTCAAAAATCCCATTATCACATCTTACCACCATTAATATGAGCTTTAACAACACTCAAGCATATTACATTTCTAACATTAAAATTACAATGTTTGCATTCTAAACAACAATGTAACCAACACCATTATATCTTCTTATTTAACCAATCTCATCTCTTTTTCTTTTAACAACTTTAACTTTACATATTCAAACCTTAAATGGTCAGACTTTGTCTATACCCACCAACTCACTTAATATCTCACCATACTTTCTTCACTTAACAACATATCTATTCATATTACCCATCCAACAATGTTTCCTCTTTCTAGTAATCCAAACATAAGGTTTATTAGAAAGAGATTCAAATTGTAGAGGAAAGATTACATACATTAATCTTGATTTTGTTTTTAACTCATTCTCAACTTTATTCTTCCAATCATTTCTTTATATTATAATCACATTTCAATTGTCAACATTTCACAATTTTCTTTCCTCAAGTAAACTTCCATTCTTTAATTTATCAATTAAACTTACATACATTTTTCCATCTCATATAATCTAAATACATTTTAATTCATATAATACCACCTTCGAGACCAACCTAGATGTTAATGCATATGCATGTATCAAAATTTTCATTCTTTTCATTTTCGTTTATCATCATTTTTCTTTTTAAAACTTTTCTTTTAAATTTACTTAGGCCGAGAATCTCGAACCTAAGCTCTGATACCAAAATATTTGTAACACCCAGATACTCTATATAAGTACCATACATATACTTTGTATACGTAAAGTAAGTATATAGAGTATAAGGATGCCACTAGTTATTACAATTAAAAATCTTTACTTAACTTCTAAAACAATAGTACATTTTATTATATAAAATGATTTACAAGATCACTATCCTTTTGATAATAACACATATATATATAATAGTTACATTGTCTCTTCCAAAGATTTATTGATACATATGAATACATTCTTATAAAAAAAATGCAATATATATATTAACTTATACATGCATGCACCATCTTCTAGTTGGTCTCGAGCTACACTTGCCCTTTTCAAGACATAATGGTTTAACTCCAAATCCATCACCTTTTACCTGCGCGATTAATATAACCACGCTAAGCCCAAAAGCTTAGTAATACAAATAAATATTAAAAACAAAATATACATTGCAAAATAAACATCCTCATATTTTTAGCATCATGTTTTATCATTCTCTTAACCTGTTTTCCCTTTTTCCAATGCATTCCACATAAATTTCTACCAACCTCATAAACTATATATATATGCTTATAACATTATGACAAATCATAGTTTACCAATCATAAATCATATTCCCAATAAAGGCAACCATTATCATCAACCACAATCCATCACTAATACTCACAAACAATATACACATTACATATCAGACTACATAACATTGTTATATTCACAATTCACCAATCATTGATCTCAATATTTATTTATTTCAACATTTGTATATCATATTAACAACAAAGACATACTCGGGCCCAAAACACACTAATATGTTATTCAAAGTTCATCATTATTTCCAACAACCATAGCTACAAATACAAACCTTTCCCCAACCAGGTCGGTTGTCCACTGGGCCTCAGGCCACTGCCAATCCCAGGGGTCCGCAGGAGGCAGATAGGCATGTATAAAACTATCATTAACGAGCCTTCTCCCAACCAGGTCGGTAGTCCAAGTTCGGTTGCCCAATTCACTGGGTCCGCATGGTTCCGCAGGAGGCAGATAGGTACGTATAACACTGAATGAATCGAACTTTCCCCCAACCAGGTCGGTAGTCCAAGTTCGGTTGCCCAATCCACAGGGGTCCGCATGGTTCCGCAGGAGGCAGATAAGTTCGTCCATTTATCTCTACTTTCTCAATTCATTTCACATTACACAATAGATTTGCACCATATCTCAAATCACATTGGAACAATTCATCATTTACCTCATCATAGCCAATCACAATGGCATCAATTAGGCAAACATGCCTCAATCATCATTTACATCATCATAGCCAATCACGATAGCTTCATACATCATTATATCTCAATCTCTATTTCATGTCTCATTATTATTACATATATAATCATTCATCATTTAAGTATACACAATCAATTACATTATTATATCATCATATCATACAATCATATCATCACATCTTTCATCTTTCATAGTATATACATTATTGAATGCTCTCACATTTCATATACTCTTATTGATATACTCATAGGTATCAATGATATAATAGATTTCTTAACACATTTATAATCAAATGGTTTAAGGTTCAAAGTCATATAAATATATGAAATCAAATAGGGTTTTGTACTTACCTCAATAGCACTTCACACAACTCTAAACTCTTCTTCTCTCAAGAGTTCTTTACTTCTCAACTTAGGGCAATTCACTTCCTTCCAAAACCTAATCCAAAAGGAATATTAGCAAAATGACCATATGAATAGCACATTCTGGTTTTAGACTCCATTTTATCCTTATTTTGAAAAATTGTATAAAATAATCTACTTGAATAAAAATTCTAAAATTTTTACGGAATTTAGTTTTGTATCTTAAAATCATTCCTTTAAAATTTCAGATCAAACTGAACACAAAATCTAGGTCAAATAGTTCACCTAACCAGACTGCCCCAATTGCCCTGTATCCTGGCAGCAGTTCTGAACTTTGTGAATTCCATAAATCAAATTCAATCAACGTGGTTCCAAATTATTTTTCTCAAATACTAGACTCACTAAGAAACAACATATCCAAAATTCAATTGAATATGATTTTTCTACATTTTATTAAAAATCCCGAAATAGAGCTGTCTCAGTTAAGGTACCTGCTGGAACAGGTCTAATAAAAATAATCTTTCTAAACTCATAACCTATCCAAAATCGAATCAACATATTTTTCAGTCATTCTAGACTCATAGAGGCACAACATATCAAAAATTCACTTCAAGAACATTTTTCTATAATTAATTAAAAATCATACAAATCACAGCCTTTACTAATTGTAAAACAGAAACAATTTCACTAAACACAACTCTTACTCTTCCATCACCAACACCAACCCAACTTCTCATCTATCAAGCAAAATCAATACTTAAAATCACACCATAAGCAACTTAATCATACCATCATCAAATCACAACTCAACTCAAGCATAACTTCAAAAATAACAAGAGTAAACAAGAGCAAACTTACCCAAAATCATGAAATTTTTGAAATTCCAACTTGTTTACTTGAAATCTCTCTCAACTTTGAAGCTTAGAACACCAAACCCTCACTTAGCTCTCTTGTCTTCCTTTGCTTTAGGTGAGCCGGCCACACAAGGAAGAAGAAGAAGAAATGATGAAGAAACCCTAAAGTCAACACTCATTAAATGCTCCTCCAAAAGTAATTTACTATCTTACCCTCATGCACATTTTAATTCCCTTTACAAACTCTTGCCCATTTTGGTAATTTCACACTTAACAATATAAATATCTTCTTCCCTTGACCAAGCCCTTTGACCAACTTATATGTCATATATATCACCATATACACTACATATACACTTCTCTCTACACATTGCTTTTCTTTCCAATTACACATATACATTATCTCTTAACTTCTTTTATCATTCAAATAAACCATACACAATTACCACTTATCACTTACACCTTCAATTCAATAATAACAATATTATCATAACTTCTAGGCACACTTAGGGATATTACAATTAGACATATACATATACATCACATATATATTAAATCCAAATACAACAACTCCTCCAAAACTTTTAAGGTATATCTCGGGATATTACATTCCCAGTTCGATATTGACCTATATTTTGATGTATTAAATTTGGTTTCACTTCAAGATGGTATCAGTTTGCTTGGTCTAAGTCTGATATGGTCTCGATTTGCTACATGGTTTTAATTCAATATGCATCAGAGAGGATCCATTTTTAAAACGGAAAGCTCCTACGATGACTAACCTAATGCATGCACGCTCTTATAAATACAAACTTTAAAAAAATAGAAAAGGATCAGCAGCCATTAACATTAGCAAGAGGAAGCAATGAGAACTTTTTGACTTTAACTTCAATAGACTTTGGACCTTCAACAACTTTCAGAAAATAAAAAAGAAGAAGATGAGAGCATTTATAATACCCTGATTATCAAAAAAAGGAACACAGATAAAGAGTGAGAAAGGAGCAACAGAGGCGAGAATTGATAATTAAAACAAAAAGGGTCAGTAATCATAATCAAGACAGTGTCAAGGCAAATGCCAAATTGCCAGAGTTCAACCAAAGAAATAAATTGATTTAGTCAGCAATAAATATCAAACAAAGCTTGATTCAAACACTTTAAATTCAGTGGAGCCTTCAAACGCAGGTACAATCTTCTAAACTCTCAATAATCATAACAACTTCTATTTAATAATATTATGAATTTCATGTATGTGGTTTAGTTTAACCATATCTAATAAGCTTTATTTGATAAAACTATCAATTTATATACACCATTTCTTCATGGAAACATATTTAATAGCCTTGTCTCGTATCAATATCAATATTAAAAAGTTATTAGGGTTTATATAGTGACCAAATATTTATCAAAACCCTAAACCCTAATATTATTTTTGCAAAAGTTCTAAACCCTAATTTTATTCAAGAAACCCTAATTCAAAATGTAAACCTAAATTTATATTTTTATTGCCTTATTTAAGTTTAGATGCGTGATTTATTATATGTCTTAATAAATAGTTTATTTTTATCTGATTTTATGATGAATGCTTGAATATTTGTTATTTGATTTATTTTTAGTTTCAAGGAATTGTAAGAGGTACATTTCCACATTATGGGTACCTCATTTATTAAGCTTCATGCAACTTAAATTTTTTTAATGTAAATGATACATTTCCACTAATTGGTAGGTATCCTATTTTATTTGTTTTCTTTTGGACATTGAACAATTGTAAAGGCATGTTTCCACCCATAGATGGGTGCCTATTCATTTGACTTATTTGAATTTATTGTAATTTTAATAATGTATTGATTTATTCTTGTGATTGCATGTAGTATGGATAATGTCATTATATTTAAGAATTTTATAATCTTAAGACCTGAAAAGGAGGTCGGTTCTAATGAACCGGGTGCTATTGGGGTACTGGGTCATTCTCACCTTCCCCACGCATACCCAACTTTTTAGACCCAATAAGGGGTTGGGGATTCCTTAGGAATTGAGTCATCCCCCCTTTTTTTCCCGACCCGTCTGGGTAGCGACTCCATTTTCTTCTGGTTTAGGCTCGTGTTCTCTAAGGCCCTGAGCCTAATAGTGTCGAAGCCACAAGAACCATTCCACATGGGAGTGGGGGCAAAAATTCCCACTCACAAACTCCATCAATGAAAGCTAGAATGTTTTTTCCTCTTCTTGTAGAGTCAATTATTTTTCACAACACTCCATAAAAGATTTATCCTTTAGATGATCTTTGGAAATCTTATGGAGCTTGCTCCATCTTTAAGAATAAGTAGGTGGATCATCATAATCATCGTCTACTTGAATTCTTCTTGGAAATCACCTAGCATGCTAAATAGGAACATTAGTTGATTGCTTCCTAATTAGTGAATGCTTAATGTCATCTATCCTTTTAACCATTTTTCTAAGCTTCTTTTCTAGGGATTGCACCTCCTACAACATAGCCTAAAAAGGTTCTAAATCACCTTGAAAATTTTTAGGTTGCCCTATCATCTTAGAAAAATTATTAAGCTACACAAAATAGGTTGGTAAAATAAGAATTAAAATTAAATACTTCTCTCCCTTATGCGTTTCATTCGAATGTAATTCACTATGATTACTCGTGTTTACACTCAAATTTTTTTTTTACCAACCAATTTTACAAAATTTCTCACGGTCAGAGATATGACCACACAGGCTATGGTGTGACATGATGAAGTTAGGGTGATCACTAGACTCTCTTGGCTACACTTCAACTTTAGACAGTATGATTTGCAGTGGGTTGCACAGTGAGGAGCACGACTGCTAGGCTACATGTGCGACTGCTAGGAAGAATAAGCTACTGTGATGCACTTGAAAGGTGAAACTCTAAATTTTGTAGTAAGGTTCACAGTGGCTGACATGGTAAGAAGGGCAACCACTAGAATAATTGTGCGATCATGAAGACTGATATGTGACTATAAGAAATAAATGAACCAGGTTACAAAGATTTCTAGGGTTTCCAAATTTATCTTAACTCTTTATAGCTTCTAGGGTTTAGGAGTTTTCCTTAGGTGGTCATAAACTCAATGGGAACAACTTTAAATGGAGAATTTGATTTAATAAAAAAAAATTTAATCAAAGGAATTAAAAAAATTTTGGGATTTTAAGATCTCAAATTGCAACACAATGAAAGCGAAGGGCAAGGGATTGAAGACAACAGTGGAATTTTTTTTATTAGGATGAACAAAGAATGAACAAAGTATAGATTTTAATTAGGATAGATAAAGAGATAGTAAGGTGGAACCTAATCTCAAGCTGAATCTCTGATACCAAATTGACTCAAACCACTGCTATACTAAGTTAGAGACTCCCTTGCCTTTGCATGTGATATCAATCCCTTGGAAGATGAAACCTAACCTTGCCAAGTCCATGATCCAAAATCTAACCTATGGAAGATAACCATGGAATTAAACCTATTAACAAAGTGGTTAACTCTGAAAATAGAGAAACCTCGATTCAATGGGAACTAAGAATAAGAGATAAATCCCTTCAAAGAACAAAAATTCTTAATTTTAATTAATCCATCCAAACTTCCATACAATATAAAATAATAGGTATTTATGGCCTCTAATAATTAACTCTAAACCTAGTTACAAAAGGATAAAGGAAATCTTATTAAATGAATTAAATCCTAACAAAATATGAAAATAGATTTAAACTATATTTTATGTAACAAATTGGAAGCCAATTATCTATCTAATAAACTCCAAATCTAGGCTTGGAAGCTTCATAACAATTGTATCTGAAGAAGTTTACATGATTTTAGACTTTTGAATCACTTGATTTGGACTTTTGAAGCTCAAGTTATGGCCTTTTGAAGTAAATTGGTTTGGCTAGAAAATACTAATCTAATATGATTCCATGGTTTTGAATTTACATAGATGTTTGGAGGCCAAAAACAACTTTGATCTATACAAATAAGCCTATTCTAGAAAGCTTAATAAGTCTTCTAAAAATATCATGAGATTTCTTTCTCATTGTGGAACTTTATAATCTTCAAATTCTCAAATAAAGCTTTAAAGGTCAAATTTGCCTAAGTATAAAAATTAAATAATATGCTTCTTTCAAGTTCTTTCTCCTCCAATGCTTCCTCAATCAACATTCTAGCCCTTGAATTCAGCCTCATGCTTAGCTTTGAATCTTAAAAATTTCATTGTAAGGGCTTGTGTGCCAGTGCTCACGTCACTTGAGGAGTGTGGCATGAAGCTTAACCCTGAGAAATGTGCGTTTGTTGTCCAATCTATAAAATTATTGGATTTTATGATCTTGAAGAAGGAAATTGAGGCAAACTTGGAAAAGATTAAAGTAGTCATTGACAGGAGGTGCAACAACTTAATGGCCACATCACTACCCTTGGTCGGTTCATCTCCTGCTCGACTAGGCAGTGCTTACCATTCTATCACATCTTAAAAGATTTGAAGAACTTTAAATGGACCTAGGAGTGCCAGTACACCTTTGCATAACTAAAATTTTTTTTGAGTTCTTTGCCCCTCTTAAGTCGCCTCGTGGAGTGTGAAATCTTATATTTATACTTATTAGCAACACCATTAGTAATCAACTTCATCCTAATTAATGAAGAAGGAAATCAATAGTTTCACACTTATTACACAAGTTAGGTAATCAAAGGCCTTGACCTCAGATGCAACCCATTAGAGAAGCTAGCATTAATGCTCAAAGCAACATCTACAAAACTACGACCATACTTTTATGCCTGCATTGTCACTATACATATTAATTCTTATTTGAAAAATGTCACACCTCCATTTTAAAAGTGTGATGGTTCTTGCTAAATAATATTTGCAACAACATTGAAAAATAGGGTGGAGAATGAGCCACAAACTCAGTGAGTGTTCTTGCTTTTTAATTTGTGTTTTATTTTCACTTTACTTTCTTAAAAGTTTAAGTATTTTATTAAAGCTTATGAATTTTCTTTGATTCTAATTAATCATGCATACATACTAGTATACTTCATATATTACAAAAATTTCATACAAACACACTAGATCATTCATATTGCTCATATATTCATAGCTAACTTATTTGCAAAATTATTTAATAACAGTTAACAACTTATTTAATTCAGTTATTGGTATTGCAATCGGGGATTTTTCCCCCACTCCCGGAGGAATGGTTCTTGCAACTTCGGCACTATTAGGCTTATTACCTTAGAGAACACGAGCCTAAGCCTAGAGAATTGGAGTTGTCACCTGGATCGGCTAGGAAAGAAATAGAAAGGTATGGATGACTCGATTTCTAGGGATTCCCCAAACCCTTACCTGGGTTCAAAAAGTTGGGTGTGCATGGGAAAGGTGAGAATGACTCGACACCCTCAGAACACCCAGTTCATTGGAACTAGCCTCCTTTTTAGGTCTAAATATTATTAAATTCTTAATTATTATGATATCATTCATATTATATGCAATTTAAAACAAATAAAATGAAGATAATCATACCATAAAAACAAACTAGCAAACAACAAAATGGGCACCCATACCAGGATGGAAACATGCCTTAACCATGTCCCAATATCCAAAATACAAATAAATAAAAATAGGACACCCACCACTTGGTGGAAACATATCCTTTACAATTGTCCTTAGATATAAGTAAGATAAAAGAAAGAAGTTTAAATAAGGCACTGATGAGATGGAAGCATGCCTTTTACAATCTTAAAAGTCCAAATAAACATAGTTTGATTAATTAAAATAATTAATAAGACAATCAAAATGTATCATCCATCATAAAACATATAACAATAAATTAAAATCAAGGTTCCCCCATTAAATTAGAACTTTAGTGTTCTTTTTTACTGATTGCTCCAATTAAGTCTTTCATGTGCAACCCTAATTTAAAATATGTAAACTAGGATTTAATATATAGTTCTAAAGTTAAAACATGCAAGCTAAGGTTTTTAGGAAAAAAAACTAAGATTAAAACATGTGAACTAGAGTTTTAAAATTCAAATTAGGGTTTTTGAATACAAATTAGGGTTTAGAGAAATAAATTAGTGTTTGGGATGAAAGTAGGCAAGATTAGGGTTTTGTTTTAAAGAATTAGGGGTTTTATATATGAAACTGGGGTTTTTATGCTAACCTAGGGTTTTTTATGCAATACTAGGTTTAACAGTAAAACTAATGTCCTACATGTAAGATTGAGGGTCTTGGATGCAAATTGGAATAAGAACATGCAATACTAGGTTTAATCCAAGACATTTTGATGCCAAATCTAATGGATTACGGTTTTGGATCAAAACATCTTGGATTAAACATGCTATTATGGTTTGTACCAAATTAAAATCAAACTTATCCTTTAGTGGATAAAGTTTATAACAATTAAATTAATAACTTGAAACAATTATTGCATAATGTTGTTGAAGAATGAAAAAAAAACTATTAAAAGTTTAATCAAATTGAGTTTAGAAAATTGAACCTGTGTTGTTGGCTCCACCAAGTTGAGTTTACTAAATCAAACTCTATCATTTACCTTCTAGACACTCCAATTAGTTAAAGTCTTGGCTGACCCTCCATAATAAGAAATTTCTCTCTAGCTACTACCTTTATTTTACTTTTATTTTCCTTTTTGATTGCTTTGTCTTTTAATTGCTAAGCTCTATCTCTCCTGATCCCTAAAGATTCCCCTCTTTCTTTCTAAATAAAATCATGCATTTATAAGCTACAATCAAGGTGACCTTAGCTGTCGATCCTCATCGAACTCAAACTCCTTCTACTTATATGACATGTATTAGCGTTTAAACAAAATTAAAACTGAGCCTAGCCCGAGTTAAGGACTCATGGCAAATTGGCTAGGCCAATTAGGCATTATCTTGCATTTTATGTTGATCTGGCTTGGTTTTGGCTTTTAAGATTGGAGAGGATGTGATTTGGGTTTTAAAATTGGGCCATACTAAGTTTAAGCCTTTAAAAATTGAATTCGACTAAGTTCAAACTTTTAAAATTTGACCAACCCAAATTCAAGTCTTTAAAATTGTATCAGATCAAGGATTAAATTGTGCTTGGCTTCTAAACTTGTTTAGGGCCAAAATCAGGGGTCTACAGGTATACTCAAAAATTTTCACTTGATGTTCCAGAATTTAATTTATTCAGATTTATTTATATCAAACACCACCAATTTATTTTACTTAAAATTCTTATATTCCACATACTTGTGAGCGGGGATTTTTGCCCCCACTCTTGGTGGAATGGTACTTGCGACTTCGGCACTGTTTAGGCTCAAGGCCTTAGAGAACAGAGACCTAAGTCCAGAGAAAATGGAGTCACCACCCAGACGGGCCGGGAAAAAAGAAAGGGGTGGATGACTCGATTCCTAATGAATCCCCAACCCCTTAATGGGTTGGAAAAGTTGGGTATGTGTGGGGAAGGTGAGAAATGGCCCAGCACCCCCACAATGCTCGGTTCATTGGAACTGGCCTCCTTTACATGCCTTCATATTATAAAATTCTTAAGTATAACAACATTATCCATATTACACACAATAATTAAAAGAAAGCAACAATATATTAAAATTAAAGTAAGGTCCAAGCAAAACAAATAAATGGACACCCATCCGAAGATGGAATCATGTCCTTAGATCACATGCCTAAATAGGACACCCACCGAAAGGTAGAAACATGTCCTTTACATAGGTTCTAAAATAAAAAAGCAAATTAAATTACATCATATTTAACTAATGAGGTATCCAACAAGTGGAAACATACCTCTTACAACATTTGGAAATATAAATAAATTGATAAAAGTAAATAATCATTCATCAAAGATATTAAATATCAATAGAAAGTAAACACCCATCCATGATAAATTAAATGAACCAAGCATTGAACTTAAATAAATTAAATCATAAAAAATAAATCAAAGCATAATCAAATATAGAATTGAATAAGGCAAATAAAATTCCAATTATAGCTACTGTTTCCATTTAGGGCTCTTTATTTCATGTGTTTAGGGTTTTGGAATTAATGGAATTTGGCTACTGTGACTTTAAGAGAATTAAAATAGATTGAGGATTTTATGTTTTAAAAGGTTGATAAAATTCTTTGATTAACCAAACTAGGGTTTGTTATGTAAAATCATGAAACTAGGATTTGGACTCTTTAAAATACTTTTGATTTATGGTTTCGAGTTTACTGTGTGAAATTAAAATATTTGTGTTTTATGGTTTTTAAAGTTTTAAAGGATTAGGGTTTATAAAAAATTAGGGTTTAAGGTTTTAAAGGAGTTAGGGTTTACTATTTTAGGTTTGGAAGTTGCATTTGGGTTTAGCGTTTTAGAATTATGGTTTTGGTGAATGCTTAGATTTTTTTAGAATTTGGAAAAAAGCAATTGATAATTTTATGAAGTTTATGAAAATAAATAAACGATTTTAAGTTTATATAAATAGAAAAGATGTTTTTAGGGTTTGTTGAAAGAAACAGAATCAAAGTTTGGTTTTGAAGAAAAACATGTTCAATCAGGGTTTTAAGATTTTGAAGAAGTAAAAATAACAATTTTAAGCCTTTTTGGAAAATAAAGCAACGAATTAGTGTTTTTAACTTTAGAAAAACTAAATTAAAGTTCTAGGGTTTTTGATTTTGAAAGACACAATTTCATAATCTTAGCTACTGTGAAAAAAATATAATTAATGCATACCTCCTTTTGATGGTTCCTCCAAAATAATTCTTCTTGGATGAACAAAAACAAAGGCAGTTGCTGCCTTTGATAGTTTGTTAATGGCTTTTGCTTCTTCTCCTCTCAAAAGGTCAGATTGATTTCACCGCTTTCCCACTCAATTTCCGTTTCAAACTCTCTCAATTTTCATCCCAATTTCTGATTGTTTTCTCTCTTTTCTTCCTCCTTATTTATAGAAGAATTCTATTATTAATCCTAGTTACTCACGGCATACAATATTGAATAAGAAAAGGAAATCGAAACTGAATTGTATTAGGTTTCAAAAAATTTGCGTCGGAAAATTTTTCTAGCAAAAAAAAGCTGCTTCGGAAAATTACGCTAGCGAAAAAAAAATGCGCTGGCAAAAAAAATTTGCCGCATTTGGCTGCGGTAGGGGGCAAGGAATGGCCTGCGGGGCATTTTGCCTGGAGGAAATTCCTGCGGCCGAAATAGCCCACGGCCAAGCCCGCGCTAGTTTTCGGCGATGATTTTTTCGTCACCGATTTTTCTAATTTTTATTTGTTTATTTTTATTTTTTAATTTTTAATTTTAATTTTTATTTTTTATTAATAAAAATTAGATAATAAAGAAAAAATATTTAATTAAGATAACAAAAATTATTTTGGACCAATTAAAATATATTAGACAACACAAAAATTATTTTGGGCTAACAAAATATATTGGACCGGACTGGGTCAAAAATTATGGGTTTACAGTTTGCCCCCTGCTTGAATGATCTGAAACTTTAGTGAAAGAGAGTGAAAAGCAACAAGACTTAATTTTTGAGATGGTGGAGGTTTTGGGTTCTGGACTCAAGGATAATTCTAGGTTTTGAACCTAAGGAAAATTTGGGTTCTGGACCCGATCTAAGTTCTGGGACTTACAAATAAATTCTAGGTTCTAGACCTAAGGGTAATTTGGGTTCTGGACCCGAGCTAAGTTCTTAGACTTAGAAATAAATTCTGGGTTCTGGACCTAAGGGTAATTTGGTTTTGGACCCGAGCTAAGTTCTGGACTTAGAAAAGATTCTAGGTTCTGACCTAAAGAAAATTTGGGTTCTGGACCCGAGCAAAGTTCTGGACTTAGAAAAGATTCTAGGTTCTGGACCTAAGGAAAATTTGGGTTCTGGACCTAAGAAAAATTTGAGTTCCGGACCCGAGGAAAATTTGGGTTCTGGACCCGGTTCGAGTTCTGGACTCAAGGATAATTCTAGGTTCTAGACTTAAGGAAAATTTGGGTTCTGGACCCGGTTCGAGTTCTGGTCTCAAGGATAATTCTAGGTTTCGGACCTAAGGAAAATTTGGGTTTTGGACCCGGCTCGAGTTCTAGACTCAATTATAATTCTAGATTCTGGACCTAAGAAAAATTTGGGTTCTGGACCCGAGCTAAGTTCTGGACTTAGGGAAGATTCTAGGTTCTGGACCTAAGGAAAATTTGGGTTCCGGACGCAAGCTAATAATTTTTTATTTCAAAAAGTTTGGCTAATTTTTATGCATATGTCTTCTTATTGCCCACTGGGTGTAAAAATATTTATATACCTGCAATTATTTGAATGATTAAAGTGAATAATTAAATTTACTATTTATTTGCTGTGCAGTCACTGTTCATGCACTATTTACTATTCATAAATAGTAAATTTACTATTTGCAAATAGTATCAAATAGTAATTACTATTAGAAATAGTAATTTTACTATTCATCAATAGTAAACTATTCATAAATAGTAAAATTTACTATTCATCAATGGTAAAGTTTACTATTCATAAATAGTAAAATTTACTATTTATGAATAGTTTTGAATTTTTTTTTTTGCTTACGGTTTTTTATAAAAAGCCACCATTCCTTCATTTCATTTCACAGCACGATTTCAATTTCATAATTCTCTCAAATTTCTTTCAATTTTAGCACATATTTTTCAAAAGCAATGCATGCTTCGAGGTCAGGGACTCATTCTAATGCCGAGTTATTGGAGTTTATTCGGCATCATGAAGATGGAAATTTAGATATACTAGCCGGGATGCCGCTTCACCACAGTTCCATCGAAAAGAGCGAGGTAATTATTTTTTCTTTTTTTATTTCTCTTGATATATATATATATTTTATTTATTTATATATTTGTTATTATGCTCTTTTATTGTTATTGCATTTGCCTTTATTATTATTTTTTATGTTTATTTTGTATTATTATTTTTTAGAAAAATAAAATAAATTAAGCAGATAGAATAATATGTACTTACCTGGTATTAACTTATCTGGGTCTGTGTTAGCATGATCATTTCATTGCTCGGGCTGGAGGGTGTA
Organism: Garcia nutans; assembly: GCA_947685225.1. Classification (NCBI taxonomy): domain Eukaryota; kingdom Viridiplantae; phylum Streptophyta; class Magnoliopsida; order Malpighiales; family Euphorbiaceae; genus Garcia; species Garcia nutans. The sequence continues at coordinate 26,472,462 of CANTUV010000024.1, forward strand.
TTTACAAAGCCCGACAATGGTACAATGTAGTGCCTTCTCGGGTAAGGCGGATTATTCGAGATTGCGGCTTTAAGCAGTTAATCTTACAATTGCCATCCAAGGAATATCAGATAGACCGGAGTGTAGTCCAGGTGCTTGCAAAGCGATGGTTGGATACAACCCACGCTTTTCACTTGCCCATTGGAGAGATGACAATTAGTCCGGTCGATTTTACTGTCATAACCAGCCTTCGATATGATGGTGTTCCGGTCCCTCTAACCAACGATATTTTAACATTTGAAGAAATTCAGGAATTAATTAGTATGAAACCATCATATAAAGGGCCTTTTAGGATAAAAATTGAACCAATTCGTACTTATTGGATGAACTACGAATGAGGGGTTGACAGAGACAGGGCCGAATAGTATGCTCGAGGATTTTTGTTATATCTGCTTGGGTCGACCATCTTAGGCAGTACTGAATCCTCCATTCACTTGTCAGTGTTGAGTGCCCTTTCTTATTTCAGAATGGTACCATCCTATGGCTGGGGTGAAGCTGGTCTCACGTGTCTTTACCATGGTCTTGATAAACTTTGCTGAAACAAAAAGTCTTTTGTCAGCTTGATGGCGGTTGTCGAGGTATTCTTTCTTCCACCGATGTCATTTCCAATCTTTTCTTGCATGAATGTGATCTTTATTGTTATTTTAGGTATGGGCATATGAACACTACCTCGTGAGGGTACCCGGTATTTCCCGAGAGAGAATTAGGTATCCGAGATTAAATTACCGGTTGTCCGATTGTGTGGACGTTCCCGGCTCTCATCATGTGCATACTCATCGCTTTGTGTTGAGTCGCTTAACCTGGGATCAGGTAAAATAACATTAGTATGCTTTAAATTTTATGTGAAAGTTTACTTACCTTATGTTATTTTGGAGGTGAATTTGGCCTGGTGGAGCCCAGAAGAGCGAGCAAACTGGTCTCCTTTGATGAGGGTTGCACTGTCTTTCCAACATTCTCACCGAGTTATTGTTGGCCCAGTGTCTAGTGGCTGGTTTCTCGGGGAGAGAGTTTATGAATGGTTTCTCAGTCTAGAGCAACGGAGGGTTCCGATGCAAATCCCGAAATATACTTTAAATATTATGTCAATGCCGGAGGATGCATGGTGGCCGGCCCGGTATGGTTATGGTACCGAGTCATTTCTCCATTTATCGGGTCCATTTTATGCCTATTTTATTCAAAGAAGACTCTTGAACTTTGATGTATCTCCTGTTGGTGTGCGGGAGATTTTCGACGAAAATGAGGGTAGAGATGAAGAAGAACATCATGGAGCTACAGGAGAGTCTGTTCCACATCTCGGAGCCAGTACTTCTCAGGTAAAACTTTTATCACTTTTCCTTTGCAACTGCTTTTTCTTTCTTTGATTCTTCAATGATTGTTGCAGGCTGTTGGCTCATTTGATCATGAGGCTGGACCTTCCTTTACTGCCCCTTCATTTGCTCGTTCTAGCCCTCCAGATATGCCATCTCATCCGCAGGGTATTGATTTGAATTACCTGGTACGTTCCTTATTTCATGATAATTTAAGCTATATGTATGAATGATTATGTATGATCTTACCTTTTCCTCTTTGGCTCACAGCGGATGCTCGAAGAACAAAACAGGAAACTTCAAGAAGAGTTGGCAGCAAGCCGTCAGCAGGCTTCTCATTTTGAAAGTTTATATCATCAATTCGAACACCATTTTTGAGACTTCCGATTTCAGGGGATGAGGGATCCTGGCACTTCTTTATCAAGAGGCCCCCAGACTGACGATCATGAGATCCTTTTGTCTACTTCTGATGAGGACCATGACGGATCAGAACTTCAAGTTAATAAAGATTTTGGTGCTCCCGCTTCGGGTGATCCTGGGACGAGTAATTTGTTGAGTTTTGGTGCTCCCACTTTGGGCGGACTCGGGATGAGTGATTTGCCCCCTCCTCCAACAGGCGATGACATTTTTAAGGCTTTATTTGATGACCTACCACCACCCTCTTAGTGATATGTAAATATTGTAGCAATTGTAAAATATTGTACAATAATGAAAAAAATACAATTTTCCTCTTTACTGTAACTTTTTTTTTCGTTATTGCACCACTTTTCTTTTATCACAGTACATCATAATTTACATCCACTTCATTTGCTAAACCAAATCCAATGTGGTAAAGGAAATTCATTGCTAATTCCTTTCCTTATGCCATAAGGTCTTACCCTTTCCCATCACCTTTTCCTTTTTACTTTAGGAAAAGGTTTATTTCTTCTATATAAATCACCCTTCAAGCCATATTTTAATACATAAACCAAAATTCTTTCTCTTTCAACGTGAAGACTCCCTTTAACAATTTTAATTTTTTCTTCATTCATTCACCATGACCGAGCATCATTTAAAGAGAATAAAAATTCTATTTAAGAATATGGATGCCATTCATTGGAAGCAAATTTCATGGTCAAAACTTGATGTTTTAAAATGTTTTCAAAATGTCAAATTGGACCACTCCTTCTTACATGCCATGGCTTCCTTTTGGAATACGGATTCTAGGGTATTTAAAATTAATGGCTTTGAAATATGTCCCTTGATTGAAGAATTTAAGGCCATCCTTGGATATCCAAATAATTAACAAATGGCATTACCCACATTGATTTCCAAGTCTCAACAGAAGATGCAGATGTTATTTCAAATTCCAAAACCTGAAGTTCTTTGGTTGATGAGAGGTGAAAAAATTCTACTTGCTCCTTTGATTGACTTTTGTCTCTCTCATTTGGCCCCTACTAAGGCATGGGAGCACATGCTCTGTCTTTACTTGCTTGGCTAATTCTTGCTTGTTTCTTCTAACGGCGATATTGATCCACGAGTATTAGATATTATGGACCAAATGGAAGGAGGCTTATCGCCGGTACCTGTGATCTTAGCCGAGACCTTAGTTGGATTAGACCGATTTAAATCAGGATTGTCAAAGAGACTGACTGGGAGTCCGTTGCTGCTTCAGGTAATTACCCTAACTGCCCTTTTGGGTTTTCAATTTAGGTTTTCATTTTTCCTTTTCTTTATTGATCTAATTTTTGCCTAGTCCGCCCGTGTGGGTTTTCGGAACTAGCGAGCTGTCCCAATTTTTGCCTAAGCTGCCCTTGCGGGTTTTTAACTTAGCAGACTTTCTCTCCCTTTTTTTATTTTTTTTAATTCTTTTTTCACAGATTTGGCTTCAGGAGCATCCTTGTTTGCTTGATACTCCATCCATGGACTTTGCCAGATACCTGCCATGTCATCATTCTGCTAGGAAGCTACTCCATCCTATTTCTTCATATGCCGACTGGGTTGACTGGATCCACTGACGCTCTGAAGTCAATATCCATTGGTTGATACCTTGGTGGAAAATTTTGCATATCACCATGCGGACATACTTGATGTATGTTCCCCTTGCCGCTCTTCATTAAGGTACATGCTATGATCCTCGTCGACTTGGCCGTCAGTACGGAGCTGAGCCTCGCGATTCTGACTTTACTCCCGACTTAGACATGCCTTGTCTGACTAAAGTCTACTTGGATCAGTTGAGGCAAAGATGGCCTGGACGTTATATTTATCGACTGCCATAGATTTTAAATTTGTCAATTCAGAAAGTGTATTGTTAGGATGAAAAATAATTAAAGTAATAAAAGATGCTTCTTTTCCATTTATAATTTGTCGTCACCTTTTGCTATTGTGTTTATTTATTTCATCCATATCTAGGCAAATACTTATAATAGTGCACACAGAACAATTTTAACATTAATTCTATTTTATTAAATTGGGGAACAACCAAACATAAAGCCAGCATACACAAGATTACTCATGTTGCCAACTAGCCCTTTCAAGTTTTCTAATTGACGATTTTCTCTCATTTAGCCCTAATTGTTGCCTAGCCTGCCCTTTCGGGTTTTTGGAACTAGCGTACTACTCTACCTTTTGCCTAGGCCGCCCTTTTTGGGTTTTCAACCTAGCGAGCTCTTCTTCTTCTTTTTTATCATACATAAAACCACTTCAACCTGTCAATGTTTACTGGCTCACTAAATTCATTCTCGTCCATGTCTGACAACTTCACCGCACCTTTGTTCACGACTTGTTTCACGACATATGGCCCTTCCCAGCTAGGCCTGAACTTCCCTCTTGGATCAGATACATTAGGCTTACATTGTTTCAACACCAAATCCCCGACTCTGAATTTTTTTATTTTAACCCTTCTATTGTAGGCCCGAGCTATCTTCTTTTGATACAGTTGATGATGATACAATGCCTTTAACCTTCTCCCTTCTAGTAGAGCTAACTGTGTGTATCTGCTTGCTACCCATTCCATTTCAGGCAGTTCAGCTTCCAAAACTACTCTTAACTCAATTTCAATTAGCAATACCGCTTCCATCCCATAAACCAAAGAGAACGGTGTCATTCCAGTAGTTGTTCGCACACTTGTCCTATATCCCCATAAAGCAAAGGGAAGCATCTCTAACAAATCCCTATAAGTCTTGGTCATCTTGGACCAAATTTGCTTAATTGTCTTGTTTGTTGCTTCTACTGCACCATTAGCCTTTTGTCTATAAGGAGAGGATCTATGATGATAGATTCGGTATTTTGAGAATAAATCCTTAACTGCTCCTTGAAACTGTACCCCATTGTCTGATATCACACTGTGTGGGACCCCATATCTGTAGATGAGGTTCTTTTCAATAAACCTAGCCATTTGGCTTACACCCAGCTTGTTGAAGGATTCAGCTTCGACCCATTTTGAAAAATAATCTACTGCTACCACAATGAAACGGTGACCGTTTGAAGCTGTCGGATGTATCTCTCTATACTGTCGATACCCCAGGTGGCAAATTGCCAGGGTGAAGACATTGAATGCAGTTCTTCAGGAGGCATGTGATTCAAGTTACCATACATTTGACATTGTTTTCACTTCTTGACAAACTCAATACAATCTTTCTCCATGGTCAACCAATAGTAACCTTGTCAAATAATCTTCTTAACTAGGGCCAAACCACTCATGTGTGGACTGTAATTTCCCGCATGTATTTCTGACATGATGTGCTCCACTTCAGGTTTTCTTAAACATCTTAAATGCATCCCATCAGGCCATCTTCGATATAACTCCCCATGGAATGTGATGTATTGCAAAGACCACCGCCTTATGGCTCTTCTCTCTTTCTTTGTTGCCCCCGGCGGGTATTCTATTTCCTCCAAAAATTGTCTTATAGTATCATACCACACATCATGGTCTGTATCAATTTACATGATTGTTTTATATTCACAGCAAGGAGTTGATGAACTAGTCAAGATCAGAGGCTTAAGGAATAGACTAATAGGGTTTTCCCATACCGAAGGCAATGTGGCTAGGGCATCAGCCATCTGATATTCTTCTCTTGATAGGTGTATGAACCTACAATCCTTAAAGTTCTTCTTCATCATAGTCAAGTAATGGTGGTATGGTTTTAATTTTTCTTCTTTCAACTCCCATTCTCCATTTACTTGGGATACTACTAGCAATGAATCGCCATAAACTTTCACCTTATCCACCTTTATAATCATTAGGGTTTCCAAATCGAAAATACAAGCTTTGTACTCCACCATATTATTGGTTGCCCGAAATTTCAATTTCTTGGCTAAAGGAATGAGTTCCCCTTGGGCGATTCTAGTATAACTCCCACACCTGCTCCTTTCCTATTCACTGCTCCATCAAAATACATTTTCCACACTTGTACTTCAATTGCTTCTAAATGTTCATCTGGAAATTCCAAGATTACCTCTTCACTTTCTGGTAATGGTTGTTGAGCCAGGAATTCTGCCACCGCTCTACCTTTGATTGTTTTCCTGGTTACATACTCAATCTAAAATTCCTCTAATATTATCAACCATTGACCATATTTCCTAATTAAAGAGGGTGTCTCCCTTAAGTACTTCATTGGATCCAACCTGGAAATTGCTTGCACACTATACGATTGAAAGTAATGCCTGATTCATTTGCTTGGGCTAGCATGGCTCCTATCGACTCTTCTTCTACTGCTAAGTATAGTAATAGAAGTTTGCCGGGTTTAGGTGGTTTTAAAACAGGCGGATTCAACAAATACTCTTTTATTCGCTCAAAGGCCTTTTGACAATCTTCATTCCATATGACCGGCTGATTCTTTCTAAGCAACTTGAAGATAGGCTCACAGATTGTTGTGAGCTTTGCTATAAATCTGCTAATATATTGTAATTTACAGATAAATCCCCGAACTTCTCTCTCCATCTTAGGGGCTGGCATATCCCTGATTGCTTTAACTTTGTCAAGATCAATCTCAAAGCCATTTGGACCAATCACATGTCCTAATAATTTTCCCGAAGTAACATCGAATACACACTTCTTTGGGTTTATTCTTAGCTTATATTTCAAAGCTCTATCGAAGAATAATTCTAAGTTTTGGAAGTGTTGTTCCCTTGTATTCGATTTGACCATCATATCATCAACATATACTTCAACTTCTTTATGCATCATGTCATGAAATAAAGTGGTGGCCATCCTTTGATAAGTCGCTCCAGCATTCTTTAAGCCGAACGACATCACCCTATAACAAAATATGCCCCATGTAGTAATGAAAGCTGTTTTGGTTTTATCCTCTTGGGCCATTAACACTTGATTGTATCCAAAAAAATCCATCTACAAACAAGTGTAGCACGCTAGAGGCTGCACTATCAATGAGGACATCTATATGAGGTAAAGGAAAATCATCCTTTGGAGAAGGTCTTTGAAATCACGGATGAGTGTATGAGACATCCTCTCACGAAGCCTAGGCAACACCCCTCTCACAATCATCCTTATTTGATCGGATTCATCGAGCCTCTTCTTGAGTAAAGTGGACTTGTTTCTACATCTCTTGACATAATCTACAAAATTCTCATTCGACCTTTGCCTAATGGACTCCACTTCCATTAAGGTAACTTCCAACTCAACATTATATCCATATTGTTGGATGAAGGCTTTGTAAAGTAGAACCCAACTCTTTTGTGTTCCATCATCTAAGGTGTTGAACTAATTCTGGACAACAGGGTACAATCAGAGCATAAAATACCTTAGAGTTTGAGCCTTAGTAGCTCGGGCAGACTGCATAGCAGTGGTATACTACTTCACATGGAGATGAGGATTTCTAGTGCCATTGTACTTTGCAAAAGATGGCATCTTGAACTTGTACAGGACTTCTTCATCTAGCTCAAATAGTTTATCGATCTCTAACATCTCTTCGGTTTTTAGCTTCTTCTCAAATTTCTTTTCTAAATCAGCAATCATGTTTTCAACATCGGATGTCTCGGTCTTTTCAATAGTTGCTTTCTCAACAACCTTCGGTTCTTTCTTCTTCTCTTGAACATCTTGGTAGTATTGAGCCCAATCATCATCATCATCAATGATCACTTTTTGATCATCAAAAACCACTTCACCAACTTTAGTCTTCCCTTTGTCCTTTGGCTTCTTAGTGCTAGCAGATGCCTCGGCATGATTCTCTAAGATTGCAGTCAATTGGTTCTTCATGGTCTCAGCTAGGGCCTCTTTTATTTCTTTCATCTTGGCATTGAGGGCCTCATCCACCATCCTTTGAATTTGTTCGGGCTCCATTGTTTTTGCTGAGCAAGTTATTGAGTCGTTGCTAGATACTTCATCTCCGGCGTAGGTAGGATTGTTGTAAGCTTTAGAACTATCGTAATCCAGGGCTGTGAGCTAGAAAGGATCAATGAGATGCAAATGTATGCATGTATGCATGTATGCACGAACAATCAACGAAGAAAGATAATTAGGATGTTCCTTCCAACCTTATAACATCCACACACGAATGGCGAGTCTCTTTCCCTAGGTATACGGTTAACAAAATACCAACATGGGGTATCTTGCTTTCGAATAATTCCCTAGGACGTTTCAACCAATAGTTATATTTTCAAAAATGGAAATCAGTTTATAATAATTCCCATTAATTAGGTTTTAATCCATTCAACCAACTATAGTAGCTTTTATGCTACATTGGATTAAAACTAAATTAAGAGGTTTATTATAGATAGATTTCTCACTTGAAAAGAGTAACTAATGGTTCATGCCAAAAACAAGCCCATGATTAATTATTCTTAGTATAAACTAGGCTCACAATTGATTTTTGGTATTTTCTTAATTGACCTAAATATTTTTGCAAGCTCTTTGTAAGAAAAGGTTGGGTGAAAATAGTTTTGTATCTAAGCCCATTGTAAATGATTTTAGAAAAAATTGATTTTTGGGCTTAGTATTTGGGTCATGAGCAAAAGAAATTTTTAATTTGTTTTTACAAAAGTCTTATGTCCAAACACCATCTTGAAAAGTTTTGAAAATAGCTTTGGTCTTTTGGACTTTAAAGAAAAATTTATTTTGAGCTTGCAAATGTACTTGGGTCATATTAGAAAAAGAACAAACCAAATAAGCCATGATTTAGGCCAAGATAAATTAACCATAGTCAAACAACATGCATTTGGGGTAAAACCTAAGGAAAGTAACTAGGCCAATTACATGAGCTTTAGTCTTTGGGTTAAAAGGCTTAGGTTCCCATAGCAATTATATACTGAATGGTACGAGGCTATGAGTGGTTATGCCATGCTCGATCTCCATACCTTGAGTGAAAATATGGTATCCCTTACATAACATAACACGGGTAACACGGGCATCCTAACTCACACACATGATGCAATCTAAGATGATGCAATGGATAATATCGTTATAAGAAAGAATAGAATAATATAAAGACCAACGGAATCAACTTCTCTTATCCCCAGTGGAGTCTCCACTGTGAGAGGGGATTTTTGCCCCCACTCCCGGTGGAATGATTCTTGCTACTACGGCACTGTTTAGGCTCAGGGGCTTAGAGAACACGGACCTAAGTTAGGAGAAAATGGAGTCACCACCTGGAAGGGCCGGGAAAAAAGAAAGGGGTGCATGACTCGATTCCTAAGGAATCCCCAACCCCTTAATGGGTTCGGAAAGTTGGGTATGCGTGGGGAAGGTGAGAAATGGCCCAGCACCCCCACAATGCCCGGTTCATTGGAACCAGCCTCCTTTACAGGTCTTAATATTATAAAATTCTTAAATGTAACAACATTATCCATATTACACACAATAATTAAAAAGAAAGCATCAATATATTAAAATTAAACCAAGGTCCAAGCAAAACAAATAAATGGACACCCATCCGAAGATGGAAACATGTCCTTACATCACATGCCTAAATAGGACACCCACCGAAAGGTAGAAACATGTCCTTTACATAGGTTCTAAAATAGAAAAGCAAATTAAATTACATGATATTTAACTAATGAGGTATCCAACAAGTGGAAACATACCTCTTACAACATTAGGAAATCTAAATAAATTGATAAAAGTAAATAATCATTCATCAAAGATATTAAATATCAATAGAAAGTAAACATCCATCCATGATAAATTAAATGAACCAAGCATTGAACTTAAATAAATTAAAGCATAAGAAATAAATCAAAGTATAATCAAATATAGAATTGAATAAGGCAAATAAAATTCCAATTATAGCTACTGTTTCCATTTAGGGCTCTTTATTTCATGTGTTAAGGGTTTTGGAATTAATGGAATTTGGCTACTGTGACTTTAAGAGAATTAAAATAGATTGAAGATTTTATGTTTTAAAAGGTTGATAAAATTCTTTGATTAACCAAACTAGGGTTTGTTATGTAAAATCATGAAACTAGGATTTGGACTCCTTAAAATACTTTCGATTTATGGTTTCAAGTTTACTGTGTGAAATTAAAATATTTGTGTTTTTATGGTTTTTAAAGTTTTAAAGGATTAAGGTTTAGAAAAAATTAGGGTTTAAGGTTTTAAAGGGATTAGGGTTTACTATTTTATGTTTGGAAGTTGCATTTGGGTTTAGTGTTTTAGAATTAGGGTTTTGGTGAATGCTTATGTTTTTTAGAATTTGGAAAAAAGCAATTGATAATTTTATGAAGTTTATGATAATAAATAAATGATTTTAAGTTTATATAAATAGAAAAGATGTTTTTAGGGTTTGTTGAAAAAAACAAAATCAAAATTTGGTTTTGAAGAAAAACATGTTCCATTTGGGTTTTAAGATTTTGAAGAAGTAAAAATAACAATTTTAAGCCTTTTTGGAAAATAAATCAACGAATTAGTGTTTTCAACTTTAGAAAAACAAAATTAAAGTTATAGGGTTTTTGATTTTGAAAGACACAATTTCATAATCTTAGCTACTGTGAAAAAAATATAACAATTAATACATACCTCCTTTTGATGGTTCCTCCAAAATAAATCTTCTTGGATGAACAAAAACAAAGGCAGTTGCTGCCTTTGATCGTTTGTTAATGGCTTTTGCTTCTTCTCCTCTCAAAAGGTCAGATTGATTTCACTGTTTTCCCACTCAATTTCGGTTTCAAACTCTCTCAATTTTCGTCCCAATTTCTAATTGTTTTCTCTCTTTTCTTCATCCTTATTTATAGTAGAATTCTATTATTAATCCTAGTTACTCACTGCATACAATATTGAGTAAGAAAAGGAAACTGAAACCTAATTGTATTAGGTTTTGGAAAATTTGCGTTGGAAAATTTTGCTGGCAAAAAAAAAACTGCTGCGGAAAAATTGAGCTAGCGAAAAAAAAATTACCACAGGAAAAATTGTGTTGGCTGCTGCAGGGGGCAGGGAAGGGCATACGGGCCATTTTGCCCTCAGGAAACTCCTGCGGGCGAAATGGCCCACTGCCAAGCCCGCGCTGGTTTTGGGCGATGATTTTTTCGTCGCCGATTTTTATTTTTATTTGTTTATTTTTATTTTTTATTAATAAAAATTGGATAATAAAGCAAAAATTATTTAATTAAGATAACAAAAATTATTTTGGACCAATTAAAATATACTAGACAAAACAAAATTTATTTTGGACTAAACAAAATATATTGGACCGAACTGGGTCAAAAATTAAGGGTCTACAGTACCCGCTCAAGGTATTTTAGAATTTTTATTATTCCTAGTCTCATATTGCAGAACATTTACTTTTTTTAACTAGTTATTCCACACAATTTCTAATTTATGTGTTCATTAATGACACGTAATAAATAATCTTAAGTGGAGATTATGAAAGTTCTAGACATATAGCTCTATTAAAAATACTTAATAATTATTCTTAAATAGAAATTTATGCAAAATAAAATTTAATTTTTACTATGAATCTCCAGTATAATCATAAGCAGAAATTGAGAAAAATTACTATATTTAACAAATATTCTTAAGTAGAAAATCTAAATATCATTTAATTAATTCCTTGGTCTATTAACACTTTGGTTAAATGTCATAATAAATTGCAGCATAATAGAGGAAATTTTACTAAAACTAGAGCATAATTAAAATTCATTTTTACTAGGGGAAATCATATTATAGATTGAAATAGAGTAGCCTAGAGGCTATAAATAGAACAGAGCAGGTAGAAGCTATAAATTAGGATTGTAACTTCCCCTTTATGCATATTTCAGAATACTAGTATATACTACCTAGTGGTTAACCCCCACTAGAGTTGGGCTCTGTTCACATGATTATCAAAAAAATCAGGCTAGGTCATCGGGTTAATCTCAAAAGGTCAACCTAAAAGGTTGTAATTAAACAATTTGTCTTAATTAAAGTAAATTGATACATGTATTTAACGATTAACATATAATTTCTTTTTCTTTTAAAAATATTCATCATATTTTTCATTTTATAGTGTTATGCAATCTTTTGTTTAATTCAATTATTCAAGTAAATCTTTTTACTCTAAATTATATTTTATTAAGTTAGAATAATATCTATTTATTATCTTCACAAATTAATTCATTTAAAATCCTTTCCTTGGATTAAATACTCTATAAGAATTAATTTTAAACAAAGATTGATCAAATTATTCATAGTTCCTAGATATTATAGTGAACTTTCACTATGTCATGTCCACATACAAAAAATTTGAAGTTATTTTATAAATACCTATTAATATTAATTACATTTAATTCTCTTCTGTCACTTACTATTTCTACTTTCTTATCTTTATTAAGTAGTATTTCCTTTTATATTTTTCAATTAATACCACTTGCAAGTGAAAGGATAATATTTTTTTTATTGTCTTTCCTTGTACTTTATTAAAATTTAAAACAATCACTATTAAAAAAAAAACTCTTACTTGTCAACTAATTCCACATGCATGTTTAATATATATATATATAGTCGCATACACAAAACTACTTGCAACCATCCACCACATGTCACAAATCATCGCATACATAACAAAATATGTAAAAAAAATAACATTTAAATAACCAACTCTTTACCCATAACGGTTTAATCTTCTTAAGCACATATCTTTCAAATTCCACATTAAAATGATATTTAAATTTGATAATCTAGTTCTACATGAGTAGCTCTTGTTATCATTATGAACTTTATGAATTATGATAAAAGTGCAAGAAATTATATTTTATTTATATTTCATGTATATGGAGCATATATGTTGCCACTTATGAAACTCTTTTATCCATTCTAATATTAATTCTTTGTCGACTTCTTTTAAAATTACTACAGGCTAATAAAACTACTTAAACTGAGATTGATAAAATGATTATCATGATGCAAGCCTTAATATTAAGTCTTAATGAGTTCTTTCATTTTTTCCATTATTTTACTTTCAATCTCCATTAATTTAAGATCCGAGACTACTACATTACCATCTAAATCTACTTTTTTAATTTAAAAAATTTCTCTTTCCAAACAAGTTCTTAAACAAGCAACAAACATATGTTCTTTTTAATGGTTTTGAACACTCACCTCTTTAAAGTACTTTTAGCAACTATCTTCCCTTAACTCAAGAGCAACATTAATTTGCTTTAAGAACAACCCTCAACTTGTATAGTTTTCTTTTCAACTAGCTCTCCTTCTCTCTCTGTATAGTTTAGGTGAAGAAAAAGTGCCTTAAGCTTTGCATGAAAAACTTCTTGTCCTTCTTTTGGAGGTTGATAGTTCCAAGAGCTATTTATAAGGCTTGAATGTATTTGGTTTCTCTACTACTCAAGTCTTACAACATTTGATTTTATTCTCCTTGTTTGTCTTCTCTTGCATGAACCGAAGACAACAAGTGGTTCCTCTTAAAAATTTTTATTTCTTTCATTTAAACACTTGGCCCATGATTAATATTTTTATTATAAGCTAGCTGTCTGTTTTACTATATTCTAATAATTAACTTACATGCATCATGCCACATACTAACCTTGTTTTATTTACCTAGCTTATAGGGTAATGATGACTAACTTGAATTTAGTCATATATAGCATACCTTTACTAGTTTTAGTTTAACTTCTTTCCTTTTAACTGATTTTTTAACAACTAATTACTATATAATTTTTCTATCACCTAGTTAATTATAGAATAAATTATACTTCTTTCATTTTTAGTATATTTTCTAACCTAACCCATCATTTTTGGGTCTAACATATTAAATATCAATTTTATTGTATGCTTAGGTCTTTTAACTCAAACATGATATGTATATATCTATTCTATTGGCATATTTAATTTCTCACATACTTTATTAACTATATAATCATTTATTAATCTAACTTTACTTGCTTAATTTAGTGTATTATTAAATCTAACTAACCCACTACTTTATTATTTTACATACTTCTTCTATCCAAATATAGCTCATTTAATTTTCCTTACACAATTGTATTACTAAGTCTGTATATATTGAATTAGATATACATATATATATATTCATTATCTAATTTATTTATTATTTCTTTGCAAATTAATTTAACTAATGTGTATATACTTATTTCATAATACACATTTTAACATTAGATATTTCTACATACCTTTTTAATTTAGTCTACTTATTTTGGGGTATTACAAAAAAAGATTTTATGGAGGCCCGAGACCTCCGGCAGTCTAACTGAGTGAGCAGCCAAGCTAGGAAGGCTCGACAACTGGTATAAGCCAAGAAAGGCAATGAAGGCTCAGATCATAGTAGATTTTGTCATAGAGCTTTATAAAAAACCAATAGAGTCCACCCCTAAGGAATCATGGCATTTATATATTGATGGTGCTTCATGTGCAGAAGAGGTCGTGTGAGCAGGGGTTTTTGCTCCCACTCCCAGTGGAATGGTTCTTGCGACTTCGGTACTGTTTAGGCTCAGGGCCTTAGAGAACATGGGCCTAAACTCAAAGAAAATGGAGTCACCACCCAAATAGGCTGGGAAAAAGAAGGAGTGGATGACTCGATTCCTAAGGAATCCCCAACCCCTAATGGGTTCAAAAAGTTGGGTACGTGTGGGGAAGGTGAGAAATGGCCACCCTCATAATGCCCGATTCATTGGAACCGGCCTCTTTTGCAGGTCATAATATTATAAAATTCTTAAATATAACAATATTATCCATATTACATACAACAATTAAAATAAAGCATCATTATATTAAAATCAAAGCAATATCCAAACAAAGCAAATAAATGGACACCCATACAAGGATGGAAACATGTCCTTACATCGTTCATGTCTAAATTAAATAGGACACCCACCGAAAGGTGGAAACATGCCCTTTACATTAGTCCAAAAACTTTAAAATAAAATAAAATACATGAGGTACCCAAAAATATCGAAACATACCTCTTACAATATTTGGAAATCAAAATAAATCAATAAAAGTAAATAACCATTCATCATAAATAAATCATTCATCAAAGATATAAAATATCAATCAAAATATATAATAAACATTCATCCAATTTAAATAAAATAGCAAATATATTAATTTTAGAGATTCATGCATGGGTTTTATGTTCAATAACTAAGGTTTTGCATATACTAGTTTAATTTGTAGAGAAATATTTTAAAGTAATAACATAGCTACTGGATGTTAAAAAGATTTAAGGTTTTGGATGTTTTTATGAAGATAATGTTACTGTGATTTAAAAAAGTAGGTTTAGTTAGGGCTTTAAGCAAACATCATGAAATTAGGGTTTTTTAAGACATTAGGGTTTATAATTTTAAAAGATTGGGTTTTAGGTTCACTAGATTATGGTTTTAGGTGTTGATGAACTTGTCATAAAGTTTTGATGTTTTAAGAATTAAGGTTTAGGAAAGCTAAGGTTTACTGGATTAGGGTTTTGAGAAAATTAGGGTTTTTGGTATTTTGGAAAATATATTTGATCTTAAGATTTAAGAAAACAGTTTAGAGTTTTATAGAAACAATTATGATTAAAGTTTTTAGAAACTGTAAAGAAGATTAGGGTTTGGAGATTTAAGAAGACATTTGGAAATTTTGGACAAAAAGTTAGAGTTTAAATGATTAAGAAAATAGTTATGGAAAAACAATTTAGGGTTTTAAAGTTTCAGAAATAGAAAAAACAATTTAGGGTTTTTAATGTTTTTGGAAGCAGAAGGATGATTTAGGGTTTTTGAAGTTTTAGAAGCAGAAGGTTGATTTAGGGTTAATGGATGAATGGACAATTTGATTTGTAAAACAAACTACTAAGTTTAATAATTTAGGTTACTTGACTCAATATCAAAACAAATGATTATGCTTAAACAATTCATGAATCTAAACGTAAGAATATAATAAAATCAAAGATTTATAATCAAACCTCCGTTTGTTGGCTCTACCAAAAAACTGATTTCTGGATGAACAATAGCAAAGGCAATGCTGCTGCCTTTGATGAATTAATGATTGCTTCTTGTTGCTAATGTCTCTTGCTCCTAGGGTTTTCTCTCTTTTTTTTCCCAAGTCAAAAGTCCAAAGTTTTCCTCTAGTAAAATAATTTTTCCAATCCCTTAATTCTGTGTTTTAATGTGGTATTTATAGAAAAATCATATACCTACTTCTAATTGTCTAA
This sequence comes from Garcia nutans, assembly GCA_947685225.1. NCBI lineage: Eukaryota > Viridiplantae > Streptophyta > Magnoliopsida > Malpighiales > Euphorbiaceae > Garcia > Garcia nutans. The sequence goes on from CANTUV010000024.1 coordinate 26,488,375, forward strand.
GGAAACTAAAACTAAATAGGAAAAGAAACCAAAACCAAATATATTTTGGTTTTCGAAAAAAACTGCGTTGAAAAATTACGCTGGCAAAAAAACTGCTGCGGGCAAAATTGCGAGAGCTGGCTGGGAATTGTTGTGGACGGGCGCCAATTCGCTGCAGGAATTTCCTGCGGGCAATTTTGCCCAAGCCTATTCTCTTTCAGTGATGAAATTTTTTGTCGCCGATTTTTCCATCACTAATTTTATTTATTTATTTATATTTTTAACTTTACTCATATTACATTTTTTATTTTTATTTTTATTAAAAATTAAAAATTAAAAATAATAAATACTAAAAAAGATATTATTTAATTAAAATACCATAAAAATTATTTTGGACTATAAAAAAATATCCGACCAGACTGGGTTAAAAATTAAGGGTCTATAGTACGATCTGAGACTACGACAAAAGAGAGTGAAAAGCAATAAGACTTAATTTTTTTGAGATGGTTTAGGTTTTAGGTTCTGGACCCGGTTTGAGTTCTCGACTAGGAAAAGACTTGGGTTCTGGACCCGGGATGGTTTGGATTCTAGGCCCGGTTCGAGTTCTGGACTCAGTTTGAGTTCTGAACTGGGAAAAGACTCGGGTTCTGGACTGGGGATGGTTTGGGTTCTGGACCCGGGATGGTTGGTTTGAGTTTTGGACTAAGAAAAGACTTGGGTTTTGGACCCGGGATGGTTTGGGTTCTGCACCCGGTTCGAGTTCTAGACTCGGTTTGAGTTCAGTACTTTGGAAAGACTTGGGTTATGGACCCGGTTCAAGTTCTAAACTCGGAAAAGACTTGGGTTCTGGACCCGGGATGGTTTGGGTTCTGGATGAGGTTTGAGTTCTGGACTAAAAAAAGACTTAGGTTTTGGACCCGAGCTAAGTTCTGGACTTAAGGGTAATTTTAGGATCTGGACCCGAACTAAGTTTTGGACTTAAGAGTAATTAGGGTTCTGAACCCGAGCTAAGTTCTGGTCATAAGAGTAATTAGGGCTCTGGACCCGAGCTAAGTTCTTGACTTAAGAGTAATTAGGGTTCTGGACCCTAGCTAAGTTCTGGACTTAAGAGGAAATTTAGGTTATGGCCCTAAGCTAAAAGATTTAATTGTCTGTAAAAAATAGTTGTAGTCAGTAGTATACTAAAGGAATTTGCAAAAAATTTAGCTAATTTTTACCATGCACACATCTTCTCCTTGCCCCCTACGTGTAAAAATATTTTAAAAGTGCAAAAATATTTATATACACACAAATATTTGAATGATTGAATTGAATAATTGAGTTTCCTATTTATTTACTGTGTAGTTACTATTTATATACTATTCACCACTATTCATTTAATATTTGTAAATAGTCATTTACTATTTATCAATAGTAAGATTTACTTTTTCTCTTTTTTTCAAAAGAATACTGTTTTTTTTTTCTTTTTGTCTTTTTCCCTTGCAGGTTTTCTAAATAAAGCTCGGCTCATTTCTTCATTTCATTCATACTTATACATTCTTATCTCAGAGAGTTTAGAGAGTTTAGCCTAGAGTTTTGGAAAAAATGCATGCTTCAAGATTAGGAACTTGATCTAATGCTGAGTTATTGAAATTTATTCGGTTGCATGAAGATGGAAATATAAGTCTACTAGCCGGGATGCCGCTTCATTGCAGTTCAAATCAAAAGAGCAAGGTAATTATTTATTTTAACAACAGATTATTTTTCATTTTTTTCATTTTTCCCTTTTTTTGTTTTTTTTTGTTTAATTTTTTTTGTTTCTTTGTTTCTTTTAACTTTTTTGTTTCTTATTATTTTGAATTTTAGGAAAGATAAATTAATTAGATGAGTAAATTTAAAAATTTAACAAACAAATGATAGACTAAAAATAGAATATAAATAATATTTAGCCTAAAAATCAGCGGTATTGATATGATGATATACTTACCTTGTCTTGACTTACCTGACTCCGTGTTAGCATGATCGTTGCTTTATCCGGGGTGGAGGATGTGTCTATAAAGCCCGACAATGGTATGATGTAGCACCTTCTCGGGTAAGGCGGATTATCCGAGATTGCAATTTTGAAAGCTTTATCTTGCAATTACCATATGAGGAGTATCCGATAGACAGGAGTGTAGTTCAAGCTTACTTTTCACCTACCTATAGGAGAAATGACCATTGGCTCGGTCGATTATACAACCATAACTGGTATCCAGTACTATGGCCTTCCGGTCCCTCTTACCAATGATATTCTGACATTCGAAGAGATCCAACAGTTAATTGGTATGGAACCATCATTTAAAGGGCCTTTCAAGATAAAAATTGAGCCAATTCAGAGTTATTGGATGAACGATGAAGGACAGGTTCACAGAGATACAACTAAACAGTATGCTGGAGGATTTTTACTGTATTTGCTTGGGTCGACCATTTCAGGTAGCATCGAATCCATCATCCATTTGTCGATGTTGAGGGCCCTTACTGATATGAATATGGTACCGCTTTACGGCTGGGGTGAAGCTGGTCTTGCCTGTCTTTACCATGGACTTGATAATTTACAGAAATAAGAAATCTTTTGTTGGCTTTATGGCAGTTGTCGAGGTACTCTTCTTCCACCAATGTCAATTCCATTCTTATTCTCGCATGAACTTGATTTTTATTATTGTTGTAGGCATGGGCATATGAGCACAATCTTGTGAGGGTGCTTGGTATTTCCCAAGAGAGAGTCAGGTATCCAAGATTAAATTTTTGGTTGTCAGATCGTGTAATAGTTCCAAGCTCTCACCATGTGCATACCCAACGCTTTGTCTTGAGCTGTTTAACCTGGGGCCACGTAAAATAGCATTATTATACTTTAAAATTTATATAAAAATTAACTTACCATATGTCTTCTTGTAGATCAATTTGGTCTGGTGGAACACAGAAGAGCGGACGAACTGGACTTCCTCCATGAATGTCGCACTGCCTTTTCAACATACTAGCTGAGTATTTGCCAGCCCTGTGTCTAGTGGTTGGTTTCTCGGAGAGAGAGTATATGAGTGGTTTCTTGGTCCCGAGCAGTGGAGGATCTTGATGTGTTGTTTGAAATATTCTTTAAATATCACATCAATGCCGGAGAATGCATGGTGGTTGGCTCGGAACGGTTATGATGTTGAAACATTTCTCTATCCACCAGGTGCATCTTATACCCAGTTTATTCAAATAGGGCTCTTGAACTTTGATGTATCCCCTGTTGGTGTATGACAAATTCCTGAGGAAAATGAGGATAGAGATGAAGAGGCATATTATGGACAGGGAGGAGAGTTTGTCTCACATCTCGGGCTAGTATTTCTCAGGTAAGCTTTTACTATTTTTCCATTGCAATCGCTTCTTTCTTAACTTATTTTGACTTTTTTAATGATTGTTACAGGCTGCTGGCTTGTTTGGTCATGAGGCTAGACCTTCTTTTACCGCTCCTCCATTTGCTCATTCTAATCAACCAGAGATGCCATCTCATCCACAGGGCATTGATATGAATTACCTGGTAAGTTTTCTTGTTCCATGATAATTTATGTTATATGTATGAATGATTATGTATGCCCTTACTCTTTTCCTTTCTGGCTCACAGTGGATGCTTGAAGAACAAAACAAGAAACTTCAAGAAGATTTCACCGCTAGTCGTCAACTTTCCCATTTTGAAAAATTGTACCATCAGTCAGAGCAAAATTTTTGAGACTTCCGGTTTCAAGGGATGAGAGATCCTGGTGCGTCTTCATCTAAAGGGCCCCAAGCTGATGACCAGGAGATCCTTTTTTCTACTTCGGATGAGGACCATTACAGATCTGAATTCCAAGGTAATAGAGATTTAGGTGCTCATACTTTGGGCAGATTCAGGACGGGTGATATGCCTCCTCCTCCAACAGGCGATGATTTTTTCAGAGCTTTATTTGATGATCTACCACCTCCTTCTTAGTGATGTATGAGTATTGTATCAATTGAGGAAATAGTGTATAATAAGTATAAAAATAATAATGACAATATATAATTTTTATCTTTACTGTAACTCTTTTTTTTCTTTATTTTTTTATCATCATTATTGCGCTACAATTTTCCCTTTCACATTCAATATTTTCATAGTCACACCAATTTACTAAAACCAAATGCAACGCGGTAATTCAAGAACTTTCGTCGCTAATTCCCTGTCCTCATGCATCTCAATCTCATGCTTTTCCTTATCAATTTTGGAATAGCACAATCATCCTATATAAATCAGTTTTCACGCCATAATTTCATACAGAAGCCAGGAGATTTTCTACTTCAACGTAAAAACTCCATTTAACAATTCTATTTTTTCTTCAGTCTTCCACAATGACCAAACTCCATTTGAAGAAAATAAAAGTTCTATTTAAAAATATGAATACCATTCATTGGAAACAAATATCTTGGTCAAAAATTGATACTTTGAAATGTTTTCAAAATGTTAAATTGGACCATTCTTTTTTACATGCCATGGCTTCTTTTGAAATGTGGATTCTAGGACATTTAAAATTAATGGCTTTGAAATATGTCCCTTGATTGATGAATTTGAGGCCATCCTTGGATATCCAAGCAGTCAACAAATGGAATTACCTATATTGATTTCCAAGACTCAACAGAAGATGCAAATGTTATTTCAACTTTCAAAGCCCGAAATTCTACAGTTGATGAGAGGTGAGAAAATTCTGCTTGGTCCCTTAATTGACTTTTGCCTTTCTCTTTTGGCTCCTACTAAGGCATGGGGATGTATGCTTTGTCTATGCTTGCTTGGCCAATTCTTTCTTGTTTCTTCTGATGGAGATATTGATCCACGAATATTGGATATCATGGACCAAATGGAAGGAGGCTTGTCGCCAATACCCGTGATTTTAGCTGAGACTTTAGTTGGATTAGACCAACTTAAATCAGGATTGTTAAAGAAACTGACCGGGAGTCCATTGTTTCTTCAGGTAATTACCTAAACTGCCCTTTCGGGTTTTCAAAACTAGCGAGCTGTTCTAATTTTTGCCTAAGCCACCCTTGCGGGTTTTCAACTCAGCGAACCTTTTTTTTAATTAGAATTTTTCTTACAGATTTGGCTTCAAGAGCATCTCTGCTTGCTCAATACTCCATCTATGAATTTTGCCAGATATCTGCCATGACATCATTCTACTAGGAAATTACTCCATCCCGCTTCTTCATATGTTGATTGGGTTGACTGGATCGACTCACGCACTGAAGTCAGCATCCGTTGGTTAGTACCTTGGTGAAAGATTTCTTGTATCACCATGCGGACATACTTGATGTATGTTCCTCTTGCTGCTCTTCATCGAGGTACTTGCTATGATCCTCGCCGACTTGACCTTTAGTATGGAGCTAAGCCTTGAGGTTCTAAATTCACTCCTGATTTAGATATGCCTTGTCTGACTGAAGCCTACTTAGATCGGCTGAAGTAAAGCTGGCCTGCACATTACACTTATCGTCTACCGTAGATTTTACATTTGTCAATTTCTTTAGAAAGTGTGTTGTTAGGATGAAAATAATAAAAGTAATAATAAGAGATGTTTCTTTTCCTTTTATAATTTGTCATCACCTATTGCTATTGTGCTTATTTATTTCATCCATATTTTGTCAAATACTTATAACAATGCTCATTGAATAATTTTAATATTAATTCTATTTAATTAAATTGGGGAACAACTAAACATAAAGCCAGCATACACAAGATCACTCCTATTGCCAACTAGCCCTTTCGGGTTCTCTAATTGACGATTTTCTCTCATTTAGCCCTAATTGTTGCCTAGCCCGGCCTTTTGGGTTTTCAAAAATAGCGGACTGCTATAACTTTTGCCTAGGCCACCCTTTTGGGTTTTCAACCTAGCGAGCTTTTTCTTCTTTTTCTCTCTTTTCTTTTTCTTTTTTTTATCCATAAAACCTCTTCAATATGTCAATGTTCACTGGATCACTAAACTCATTCCCATCCATGTCTGATAACTTCACTGCACCCTTGTTCATGACTTGTTTTACAACATATGGCCCTTCCCAGCTAGGCCTAAATTTTCCTCTTGGATCAGATACATTAGGCTTACATTGTTTTAGCACTAAATCACCGACTCTGAGTTTCTGATCTTAACCCTTCTATTATAAGCCCGAGCTATCCTCCTTTGATACAGTTGATGATGATACAATGCTTTTAACCTTCTCTCCTCTAGTAAAGCTAACTATGTGTATCTGCTCACTACCCATTCTGTTTCAGGCAGTTCAGCTTTCAAGACCACTCTTAACAACTTGATCTCAATTTCAATTGGCAACACTACTTCCATCCCGCAAACCAAAGAAAACGGTGTCATTCCAGTCGGTGTTCGCACACTTGTCCTATATCCCCACAAAGCAAAAGGAAGCATCTCTGACCAATCCCTAAATGTCTTGGTCATCTTGGATAGGATCTACTTAATTGTTTTATTTGTTGCTTCTACCGTACCATTAGGGTCTAAGGAGAGGATCGGTGATGATGAATTTGGTACTTCGAGAATAAGTCCTTAACTGCTCCTTGAAAATGTACCTCATTGTCTGATATCACACTGTGCGGGACCCCATATCTGCAGATGAGGTTCTTTTCAATAAATCTAGCCATTTGACTTGCCTCCAGTTTGTTGAAGGATTCGGCTCGACCCATTTTGAAAAATAATCTACTGCTACTATAATAAAACAGTGACTGTTTGAGGCTATCAGATGTATCTCTCCTATAAAGTCGATACCCCAAGTGGGAAAGGGCCAAGGTGAAGACATAGAATGCAATTCTTCAGGAGACATATGATTCAAGTTACCATACATCTGACATTGTTGGCACTTCTTTACGAACTCAATACAATCTCTCTCCATGGTCAACCAGTAGTAACCTTGTCAAATTATCTTCTTAACTAGGGCCAAACCACTCATGTGCGGACCATAACTTCCCGCATGTATTTCTGACATGATATGCTCCACTTTAGGCTTCCTCAAGCATCTCAAATGCACCACCATCAGGCTATCTTTGATATAACTCTCCATGAAAAGTGATGTATTATAAGGACCACTGCCTTATGGCTCTTCTTTATTTCTTTGTTGCCCCCAACGGGTATTCCCTTTCCTCTAGAAATTGTCTTATAGTATCATACCACGAATCATGGTCTTTATTAGTTTCCAAGATTGTCTCATATTAAAAGCAAGGAGTTGATGAACTAGTCAGAATCAGAGGCTTGAGGAATAAGTTGACAAGATTTTCCCATACCGAAGCCAATGTGGCTAGGGGATCAGCCATCTTGTTTTCTTCTCTTGGTAGGTGTATAAACTTGCACTCCTTAAAGTTCTCCATCATGGTCAAGTAATGGTGGTATGGTTTTAATTTTTCTTCTTTCAACTCCCACTCTCCATTTACTTGGGATATTACTAGTAATGAATCGCCAATAACTTCCACCTTATCCACCTTCATAATTAGTAGGGTTTCCAAACCAAAGATACATGCTTCGTACTCCACCATATTATTGGTTGCCTTGAATTTTAATTTTTTGGCTAAAGGGATAAGTTCCCCTTCAGGCGATTCTAGTATGACTCCTAAACTTTCTCCTTTCCTATTTACTACTCCATCAAAATACATTTTCCATCCTTATACTTCAATGGCCTCTAAATGTTCATCCAAAAATTCCAAGACTACCTGTTCGCTGTCCGATAATGGTTGTTGGGCCAGGAATTCTGCCACTGCTCTACCTTTGAATGTTTTTCTAGTTACATACTCAATCTCAAATTCTTCCAATATTATCAACCATCACCCATACTTCCCAATCAAAGTGGGTGTCTCCCTTAAATACTTCATTAGATCCAACCTGGAAATTGCGTACACACTATAAGATTGAAAGTAATGCTGTAACTTCTTAGAAGACCAAACCACGGCTATGCAGGTCTTTTCAATGATACTATACTTAATTTCATAAGCTAGGAGCTTTCTACTTAAATAGTAAACTCCATACTCAATCCCTGACTCATCTGCTTGGGCTAGCATGGCTCCTATTGACTCTTCTTCTACTACAAAGTATAGTAACAAGGGTTTACCAGGTTTAGCTTGTTTCAAAATAGGTGGATTTAGTAGATACTCCTTTATCCGCTCAAAGGCCTTTTGACACTCTTCATTCCACAGGACTGGTTGATTCTTTTTAAGTAATTTGAAGATAGGTTCACGCATTGTTGTGAGCTTTGCTATAAACCTGCTAATATATTGTAATTTACCAATGAATCCCTGAACCTCTCAGGATCAATCTCAATGCCATTTGGACCAATCACATGTCCCAACAATTTGCCTGAGGTAACCCCGAACACACACTTCTTCGGGTTTAATCTTAGCTTATATTTCAATGCTCTATCAAAGAATAATTCTAAGTTTTGGAAGTGTTGTTCCCTTGTATTTGATTTCACCATCATATCATCAACATATACTTTAACTTCTTTGTGCATCATGTCATGAAATAGTGTGGTGTCCATCCGTTGGTAGGTTGTTCCAGCATTCTTTAAGCCAAACGGCATCACCCTATAACAAAATATACCCCATGTAGTAATGAAAGCAATTTTGACCCTCTTGGGCCATTAACACTTGGTTGTATTCGGAAAATCCATCTACAAATGAGTGTAGCACGCTAGAGGCTGCACTATCAATGAGGACATCTATATGGGTTAAAGGAAAATCATCTTTAGGGGAAGCCTTGTTTAAATCTCTATAGTCCACATAGACCCTTATTCTTCCATCTTTCTTTGACACTAGTACTATGTTGGCTAGCCAATCTGGATATTCTATCACTTCAAGGAACTTTACTCATATTTGTTTAGTGACCTCTTCTTTAACCAATTCAGCCCACTTAGGTCTTAATCGCCTAAGCTTTTGTTTGACATGTTCCATGTGAGTGTAAGTAGGAATAAGATGTTCAACTATGTCTCGATCTATTCCAGGCATATCCTTATAAGACCAAGCAAATACTTCTTCATATTTTTTGAATATTTTTTCAAATCTCTCTCTCTCATCAGGAGTAAGGTCAGATGCTATGCTAATGTTTTTAGGATTTTCGATTGTTCCTAAATTTAATGATTGTGTATCAACATAATTAATATTAAAGATGCTCATGTAACTACTATTTGAATGTATGCAACCAGCAGGAGAAACATCACACAGGTAAGCAAAATCAAACTTTATTGCATTCATTTTGGAAAAGAAAACATCATCATCCTCATACAAAGCAGACAAATTACAATCAAAATCAAAATCATTGTTCTCAAAATCATAAGGAAGAATATCTTCAAACTTCTCTTCAACCAGGGCAGCAATCTCCTTCGGAGTCTTCTCGGCTTTCAGGACAGCTTCCTTCTTCTCTTTTGGATTGGACTCTTTGTTGGCTGGCAGGGTGAGCTCTTTCTTCACTTGCTCCACTAGCTCGGAAACATCTGCAAAAATTTTAAAACCCGGGATCAACTTTTCCATGAACATGATTGGCTTAGGCTTTTCTTGGAGTTGTCCCATGTCTGGAACTTTGACAAAGATATTTTTCAAGTGGCAAAAAGCTCATCTTCTCATTCTTGTTTGGCTGGACATCTTTGTTGGCTTCATCATATCCCAACCCCTTCTTGGAAGTTTGAGTTTTAAAATCTGGAAGCTTTGTCGAGCCGGCCTTGCCCTTTCCAAGACTAGCTCCGGGAAGGTAGTTCATGCTCTTCATCATGTTCAAGACCTTAGAGTCCATACTTCATCATCAGAAATTGCAGCTATTTGGAAGCCATTAAGTGACCTCTCAATCATTAGAGCATTAACAACCTCATTATCTTCGGCCTCGATGACCACTGTCTCATCTCCGTTAGGGAACTTGATCTTTTAATGAAGGGTGGAAGGAACTCCACCAAGAGGATAAAACCATAGTCATCCCAAGAGTAGGGAAAAGGTAACAGGTATGTCCAAAACAACAAATTCAACAATAGATTCAATTGGACCGACCTTGACAGCAGCTTTGAAGGTTCCTTCGGCATGTCTCTTAGTATTTTCATAAGCCTGAATGGTTACCTTGGTCTGGTTTAGATCCCTTGTTGACATGGAACGTTTTGGCAATATTTTAAGTGGGCAAACATTTATGGCGGACCCATCATCAACCATTACACATGGAGTCCTTTTCCCTTTGATTTTTATTTTGATAAAGAGAGGGCGATTGTGATCTCTCCCCTCTTCCGATAAATTGGCATGTGAGAAAGATACCGCTCCTATATTAACTTCGCTCTTCTCTTGAATATCTTCACATTTCATTACTCCCTCAATTTTTATGAAGTTGATCAGCTCCTCCAGTGTTATGGATGTGGAAATTGGCATGTTGGCCAAGGCCTTGGCCATTGTTTCTTGGTGCTTTATAGAAGTAGCCAATAAATCCCAAATGCTAACACTTGCTTGGGTTCTTTTCAATTGCTTGAGCACGGTATCATCTTCCTCTTCTTTATTCCCTACTTCAATTTCCTTTCCCTATTAACTTCTACCTCCTTAGGCGGTGGCCTTGCATAAGGCTTAACGGATCTAGTGTTCATTACTTCATCTTCCTCGGGCTCGGACCACGTCCATTCCTCCTTTTTGGGTATAAGATCATCATCACTATCTCTTGAATCCCAAAACCTATTCACAACACAAATTGCTACTTCTTTACCCACCATAGCTTGTTTAATTTTGCAAAATACCTCTTCTTCTTTGATTGCTTCTCCACCCACATCTTGAAAAGAAGACATGACAAAACCTTCATGCAAACCTCCTCCAATCATGAAGGTTGCCGGTGGTGGTACTCTATTGAACCTTGGTAATGGATTATCTTTGGTGCTCGGCTTGTTGGGCTCAGGTAGCTTTCCACTATCAATCAAATTTTAGATCTCATGCCTCAACCTCACACATCTATCCGTGTCGTGCCCTTGCATTTGATGAAATTGGCAAAATTCTTTAGTGTCGAAATTAGGTGGGAGAGGGTTAGGCAAAGGACAAGGATTTAAGGGTTGTAACAATCCCTTCCTTTAAAGCTTATTGAGAACCCAAGACAGTGGTTTTCCCAATTCTGAAAATTGTCTTGTTCTTTGGCTAGTAGCATTAACACCAACTGCCTTTTGCATGTCTTGGTTACCAGACTGATAGTTTCCTTTCTCATTCCTTCTTGTTGAAAAATGGTTCTTCTCTTTTTCCCATTCTTCAATTTGCAGACCAGCTTGGTGAAGATCTTTGAAATCATGGATGAGCATATGAGACATCCTTTCATGAAGACTAGGCAACACACCTCTCACAATCATTCTTATTTGATCATATTCATCGGGCCTCTTCTTGTGCAAAGTGGCCTTATTTCTCCATTTTTTTCATATAGTCCACAAAATTTTCGTTTGGCCTCTGTCTAATGGACTCAACTTCCATTAAGGTAACTTCCATCTCGATATTGTATCCATATTGTTGGATGAAGGACTTGTATAGCAGATCCCAACTCTTTTGTGTTCCTTCTTTTAAGGTAGTGAACCAATTTTGGATAACAGGATCCAATGAGAGCATAAAGTACCTTACTGTTTGAGCCTTAGTAGCTCGGGCAGACTACACAGCAGTGATATACTGCTTCACATGGAGGTGGGAATTTTCGGTTCCATCAAACTTTACAAAAGATGGCATCTTGAATTTGTATGGAACTTCTTCGTCTAGCTCAAATAATTTGTCAACTTCGGACATTTCTTCGATTTTCAGCTTCTTCTCAAATTTCTTTTCTAAATCCACAATCTTTTCAACATCAGAAGTCTCTGTTTTCTCCATGGCTGATCTTTCAACAATCTTCGGTTCTTTCTTCTTGTCTTGAGGATCTTGGAAGTGTTGAGCCCAATCATCATCATCATCAATGATCACCTTATCGTCATCAAAAACCACTTCACCAACTTTAGCCTTCCCCTTGTCCTTTGGCTTCTTAGTACTAGCAGATGCTTCGGCATTATTTCCTAAAATTGCAGCAAATTGGTTCTTCATGGTCTCAGCCAGGGTCTCTTTTATTTCTTCCATCTTGGCATTGAGGGCGTCGTCCACTATTCTTTGAATTTGTTCGGGCTCCATTTCTTTTGTTGAGCAAGTGATTGATTTGCTACTAGATTCTTCATCTCTGGCATAGGTCGGATTGTCGTAAGCTTTTGAATTGTTGTAATCCAGGGCTATGAGCCAAAGAGGATCAATGATATGAGATGCAAATGTATGTATGTATGCATAAACAATCAACTAAGAAAGATAATTAGGACGTTCTTTCCAACCTTATAACATCCACACACGAATGGCAAGTCTCTTTTCCTAGGTAATATGGTTAATGAAATACCAACATGGGGTATCTTATTTTCGAATATTTCCCTCGGACGTTTCAACCAATAGTTATATTTTCAAAAATGGAAATCAATTCATGATAATTCCCAATAATTAGGTTTTAATCCATTCAACCAACTAAAGTAGCTTTTATGCTATATTGGATTAAAACTAAAGTAAGAGGTTTATTATAAATAGATTTCTCACTTGAAAAAGTTACTAATGATTCATACCAAAAACAAGCCCATGATTAATAACGCTTGTTATAAACTAGGTTCACAATTGATTTTTGGTATTTCGTAATTGACCTAAATAATTTGCAAGCTCTTTGTAAGAAAAAGATTGGATGAAAATAATTTTGTTTCTAAGCCCATTGTAAAAAGATTTTAGAAAAAATGGATTTTGGGCTTAGTATTTGGGTCATGAGCAAAAGAATTTTAGATTTGTTTTTAGAAAAGTTTTATGTCCAAAGACCATTTTGAAAAGTTTTGAAAATAGCTTTGGTCTTTTGAAAATTATTTTGAGCTTACAATGTACATAAGTCATATTAGAAAAAGAATAAACCAAATAAGCCATGATTTAAGCCAAGATAAATTAACCATAATCAAACAACAAGCATTTGGGTTAGAAACCAAAGGAAAGTAACTAGGCCAATTACATGAGCTTTAGTCTTTAGGTTAAAAGGCTTAGGTTCCCACAGCAAGTATATACCAAATGGTACGAGGCTATGAGTGGTTATGCCATGCTCGATATCCATATCTTGAGTGAAAGTATGGTATCCTTTACATAACATAACAAAAGTAACACGGGCATCCTAACTCATGCACACGATGCAATATAATATGATGCAATGGATAATATCATTATAAGAAAGAATAGAATAATAAAAAGACCAACTTAATCAACTTTTTTTATCTCCAATGAAGTTGCCACTGTGAGCGGGATTTTTCCCCCACTCCCGGTGCAATGGTTCTTGCGACTTTGGCACTGTTTAGGCTCAGAGCCTTAGATAACACGGGCCTAAACCGAGAGAAAATGAAGTTGCCACCCGGATGGACCGGGAAAAAGAAATGGGTGGATGACTCGATTCCTAAGGAATCCCCAACCCCCTAATGGGTTCAAAAAGTTGGGTACGTATGGGGAATGTGAGAAATGGCCCAGCACTCCTATAATGCCCGGTTCATTGGAACCGGCCTCCTTTGCAGGTCATACTATTATAAAATTCTTAAATATAACAATATTATCCATATTACATGCAACAATTAAAATAAAGCATCATTATATTAAAATCAAAGCAATATCCTAACAAAGCAAATAAATGGACACCCAGCTAAGTATGGGAACATGTCCTTACATCATTCCTGTCTAAACTAAATAGGACACCCACCGAAAGGTGGAAACATACCCTTTACATTAGTCCAAAAACTTTAAAATAAAATAAATTACATTATGCTCACAACATGGATACCCAAAATTATGGAAACATACCTCTTACAATTTTTGAAAATCAAAATAAATCAATAAAAGTAAATAACCATTCATCATAAATAAATCATTCATCAAAGATATCAAACATCAATCAAAATATATAATAAACATTCATCCAATTTAAATAAAATAGCAAATATATTAAATTTAGGGATTCATGCATGGGTTTTATGTTCAATAATTAGGGTTTTCATATACTGGTTTAATTTGTGGAGAAATATTTTAAAGTAATAACATAGCTACTGGATGTTAAAACGATTTAAGGTTTTGGATGTTTTAATGAAGATAATGTTACTGTGATTTAAAAAAGTAGTTTTAGTTAGGGTTTTAAGCAAACATCATGAAATTAGGGTTTTTTAAGACATTAGGGTTTATAATTTAAAAAGATTGGGTTTTAGGTTCACTGGATTATGGTTTTAGGTGTTGATGAACTTGTCATAAAGTTTTGATGTTTTAAGAATTAGGGTTTAGGAAAGCTATGGTTTACTGGATTAGGGTTTTGAGAAAATTAGGGTTTTTGGTATTTTGGAAAACATATTTGATCTTAGGATTTAAGAAAGCAGTTTAGAGATTTATAGAAACAATTATGATTAAAGGTTTTAGAAAATGTAAAGAAGATTAGGGTTTGGAGATTTAAGAAGACATTTGGAAATTTTAGACAAAAAGTTAGAGTTTAAATAATTAAGAAAATATTTCGGGAAAAACAGTATAGGGTCTTAAAGTTTTGGAAATAGAAAAAACAATTTAGGGTTTTTAAAGTTTTTGGAAGCAGAAGGATGATTTAGGGTTTTTGAAGTTTTAGAAGCAGAAGGTTGATTTAGGGTTACTGGATGAATGGACAATTTGATTTGTAAAACAAACTGCTAAGTTTAATCATTTAGGTTACTTGACTCAATATCAAAACAAATGATTATGCTTAAACAATTCATGAATCTAAACGTAAGAATATAATAAAATCAAAGATTTATAATCAAACCTCCCTTTTTTTTGTTCCACCAAAAAACTGATTTCTGGATGAACAATAACAAAGGCAATGCTACTGCCTTTGATGAATTAATGATTGCTTCTTGTTGCTAATATCTCTTGCTTCTAGGGTTTTCTGTCTCTTTTTTTTTCCCAAGTCAGAAGTCCAAAGTTTTCTTCCAGTAAAATAATTATTTTGATCCCTTAATTCTGTGTTTTAATGTGTTATTTATAGGAAAAATCATAAACCTACTTCTAATTGTCTAAGGAAACTAAAACTAATTAGGAAAAGAAACCAAAACCAAATAGAATTTGGTTTCAGAAAAAACTGTGTCGGAAAATTGCGCTGGCAAAAAAACTATTGCGGGTGAAATTGTGAGTGTTGGCTGGGAATTGCTGCGGGCGATTTGGCCCAAGCCGATTCTCTTTCAGCGATGAAATTTTTCACAGCCGATTTTTCCGTCGTCGATTTTTAAATATTTATTTATTTATTTTTAACTTTACTCATATTACCTTTTTTATTTTTATTAAAAATTATAAATAATAAATAATAAAATAGATATTATTTAATTAAAATACCACAAAAATTATTTTGGACTATAAAAAAATATCGGACCAAACTGGGTCAAAAATTAAGGGTCTACAGGTCGGAGTGGGAATTGTACTCTGTAGCTCGAGCAGGATGTAGATCAAGTACTCAACCAAACTCACCTTCCCAGCCTTGTACAATGTAGCTAAATATGAGGCACTATGCCTAAGACTGCGACTAGCCTTGGAAGTAAAGCTGGAGATCTTACATGTTTACTCAGACTCTTAATTGGCAATAAGTCAATTAATTGGAAAATGTGACACCAAGGAGAGCAACATGAAAAAATATAAGGATCATGTTATTGTACTCTTGGTTAGCCTAGAGAGCAAAGGATGTTCTTGGAAGCAATAACAAATTGTTAGGGCAAAGCACACAAAGGCCGACCAGCTATCTAAAGCAGTTGCTACTGATAGAGTGGATACTAAGCATAAAACACTTATCGAAGTTTGGAGACTCCCTATATTTCAATTACTCTCCATAAGTGGGCCTAGAAGATTCTGTAGAAGCCAAGAAAATGATTTGGAAGACTAGCATGTACTTAGTCATAGATGGCATCCTCTACAGGAGTTACATTTCTCACCCAGAGACCTGGTGCATGTCAAAAAAGGATGGAAATTATATCCTCAAATAGATCCACAAAGGCATTTGTGACACTTGAAAAGTGATGTTGCAAGGATATTATTGGTTGACCATGTAAAGTGATGCAAAAGCCCTACTACGAAAGTGTGACAAGTGCGAGAGACACG
This sequence comes from Garcia nutans, assembly GCA_947685225.1. Lineage (NCBI taxonomy): Eukaryota > Viridiplantae > Streptophyta > Magnoliopsida > Malpighiales > Euphorbiaceae > Garcia > Garcia nutans. The sequence goes on from CANTUV010000024.1 coordinate 26,504,504, forward strand.
CCAATCTTCAGCACTAGCCCTCAACTGAGCAAAAACCTATCAAGAGCCTTTGGAATTTTTCCTAATAGGGGATGGACATATTAGGATCATTCCCACAAGCCAAAACATAACGAAAATTCCTAGTGGTAGCGGTGGACCACTTCACTAAGTGTGTAGCAGCAGAACCTATAACAACTATAGCTTTATTAAACAAAATTAAATAAATAATATGGCAGGGTTGACTACTTGCTCTCTATTGTTGCTAGTAGAATTGAGTATATGTGTATGGGATTGAAAAAGGGTTATGGAATATGGTGGATCATGTAAAAATATGAGGAATTGATAAAGGAAATGAAAGTATGAAAATGTGATGTGAAAGTGATAATGGAATGGGTGATCATCTAGAAAATGTGGATTTGGGAAAGAAATGATAAATGTGATATAAAGTGATGTGTGTTAGCTCTACACAATTAATTATTCCAAAAAGTTGATGTTGTTGTTGCATATGTTGATAGACATGAGCAGAGCTAAGTCTTGTGTATTCTAATAAACTTGAGCAGAGCTAAGTTTTGAGAAAGAGATTGAAATAGACCTAAGCAAAACTGGGTATTGAAACCGATGTTGTTATAGGCCAAATCAGTTGTTTTGGGACTTGGATATTATGTTGGGAGTTGTTGGGCCTAATGTATTTGTTATGAAATGTTATTGAATTTTATGAGCAATGTGTTTCAATGAAGATGATTTAATGGATTAACAATAAGTATAATAAGGCAATGATATTAGATGGCAGTATGATTTGCTATGTGTCATGGAAAATGTGCTTTGGTTTTAAAATTTTTATTGTTATCAAAGTATGTACCACTAAGCTTTCGGGGCTTAGCGAGATTGAAATGCATCACATTGGTAATTGAAGTGCAAAGCAAGAAAGTGCATATAGTGACTAACAAAACTCTAGTGAAATTGTTCAAGATATTTTTTTAATAAATTAATATAATATATATTTTAACTATAAATAAGTTTAAAGAGGGCGATTTTATAGTAAATTACTGTACCAATCTTATATTTTGTATGTGGCATCCGTAAAATTTTTAAATACAATAAATAATTAAAATAATGATAATTAGAGTGATGGAAGAGGAATATGAATAGTATATACTTAATGTATATGCAAAATATATATAAAATATATATTTTACTAAAAGAGAAAAGTCAAAAGTAAAAAGGTAAAAAGTTAAAAACTGAATATATTTTAAACTTTAAAAAAAATTAAATTAACATTAATTTTGGATGGGAAGATCAAATTATCTAAATACATTAATAAATAATATTTTTTAATTACATAAAAAGGTGAGGGCAAAGTTGGAATTTTAGTATATAAAACAACCATCTTCTTCCTCATTAATGGTGGCCGATTTTTACACAGAGATAGAGAGAAAAGAGAGCTTGTGTAATATCCTAAAGTGTACCCTAGAAGTTTTGATAATTGTTGTTTGATTTGAATCAAATGTATATGTGTTTTGGAAAGGAAAAGATTGTTTAGAGGGAATGTATATGTTGTATATATGGTAATATATATAACATATATGCAAGTCAAATGGGTGGTCAAGGGAAGAAGATATTTTATTTGTTGATTGTGAATTTACTAAAGAGGGCAAGTGATTAAGAAGGATGTTAAAACAAATTAAAAGAGGGTGTTTAGGTAATTCCTTGTTTTGGAATACTTGGTGGAGATTTAAAGAGAAGTTTGACTTTGTTTCTTTATGTTTTCTTCTTCTTTTCCATGGTGTGGCCGGCTCATCCAAAGACAAGAGAAAGCAAGAGAGCAAGAGAGGATTTTAAGGTTCTAAGCTCAAATTGAAGGAAGATCTAAGTGATCAAGTTGGTGATTCAAGAAGTTTCATTACTTTGGTAAGTCCTCTTTTGATTTCTTTACTTATTTGAAGTTGTGTTTGAGTTTGATAGATTAGTTAAGGGTGTGTTGTTTGATTGTGATATGTTTAAGAGTGTTTGATTAGATTGATTATGGATTATAAGGATGGATTGAAGAAAAGAGTAAGTTGGTTGGAAGAGATGGTGTTGTATTTGTGTTTAAGGTTTTGTGATGATATTTGTGATTTGTGTTTGTTATAGATGTGGTGTAATATCCCGATGCATGCCCCAGAAGTTTTGTATGTTGTTGTTGTTGTTGTTGTTATTGTTGTTGGTTTAAATTGAGAAAAGAACATATATGTATATGTGTTTTGGGGAAATTTAGGGTTTAGAGACAAGTTTATATGTTGTGTATATGGTGATATATATAACATATAAAATGGTCAAAGAGAAAGAGTCAATGCAAGAGGAGATATTTTTATATGGCATGTGGAATTACTTAATTGGGTTCATAAGAGACAAAAGCTTAGTTAAGTGATAAGGGGTATATGAGTAATTGCTTGAAATGAAATGCTTGGTGGAGGATTTTTGGTAATTAGTAATTATATTATTATTATTATTATTATTATTATTATTATATACATATATGTGGCTATCGTGGAAGAGGAAAAAGAAATGAAGATATTCTCTTCTTCTTCTTCTTCTTCTCCTTTTGGTTCTTGCACGAGAGAGAGAGAGAGAGAGGTAGAGAGATGAGTTGATCTTCACCAAAACCTTAGGGTTTTAAGAGAATTGAAGGAAGAATCAAAGGATTAAGTGGAAATTTGGTGGAATTCATCAATTGAGGTAAGTACTTACTTGTTTTCCCTTGTTAATGTTTGAGATAGGTTGTGATGGATTGATTTCATGATTTAGTGTGTTATATATGTGTTTACAAGTATTGAAATTGATTACAAGCTAAAGGATTGGATTGGTGTTGGTTTTGTTGGAAAGATGGTAAGTATTCTCTTGTTTTCTTTACTTAATTGGAAGTGGTGTTGGAAGTGAAGTAAGGTTTGATGATTTTGTGATTTGGTGGATTTGAGATGTGTTGTGTTGTGTGTTCAAGTGTTAAATTGATTTTAAGTTATGAGTTTAATTAGTGGTTGTTGTTGGAAATGGTGGAGATGTTGATTTTGGGGTTTTGAGTTGAGATGTGTTTAATTGTTATATTAATGTGTTGTGAAGTAATTATTGTGATGAATATGTGTTTAAAACATTGATTATATTCATTTGAAGCATGTTATATGATGAATATTGTGTTTGAGTGCAATTAGAAGAGAATTGGTTTTGGTTATGGGTGACACGGCCATAGGCATTGAAGAGACACGGGCGTGTTCATCAATTGAGTTGGGCGTGTCAATTGTTTGAATTGGCTACTGCCTCTTTTGTTGTTAGTGACACGGGCGTGTCCATCAAAGGTGCTGGGCGTGTCAATTGTTTGAATTGGCTACTGCCTCTTTTGTTGTTAGTGACACGGGCGTGTTCCATCAAGTGGCTGGGCGTGTCCATCAAATGGGTTGGGCGTGTCCTACAAATGAATTACATATGGCTTTATACTTTGTTTCTTTTTACATTGTTTTGATTCTTCAAAGGTTCCATTGTTTCTAAACTTAAACATGAACATTATAAATATGTTTTAAAAACAAGAATGATCTAATCAAAGGAATGTGGAAGATCATAAAGCTATGAATTATATCAATTGTGTTTTGCCCTAATTGCATTGTTGAGATTTAGCAATGTTATGTTATGCACTTTGAATGATATGTTTGCCTAGTTAATGTAATTGATGTTGTATATATATATATCAATGAGGCTATATGTAAAATGTGAAAAAGAGGATGAAGTTATTGATTATGGATAGCTTGGTGGGAGTAACTCTTGAGGGTGAAAGAGATGAGGATCATCCAAAAAGGTATGTACAATGCAATTTATAATGATGTGAATGATATGTTTACCTAGTTCATGTAATTGATGTTGTATATATATATATCAATGATGGAATATGACATGTAAAGGTTATGATGAAGTAAATGATTATGTATGTAAAAGATGAAATGATAATTCAAATAAGACATGATATGAGACAATGCCATTGTGTTTGGCTATGATGAATGATGCTATATGAGATATAATGTGATCATGGATGAGATAAATATACACTTGAATAATGAAGTGTTATATTGTGAAATAAAATGTGAAGCCATTGTTATTGGCTAATGTGATTCAATGGAGATAAATAAGGCATGTTTGCCTAAAAGATAATGAGAATGGAGAATGAAATCTAAATGAATTGTGTGGCTAATGTGTTATTCCATTTTCAGAGTTTGTTGTTGGTGGCATGCCTAATAAGTGTAACAATCTCTTGAAGTTAGGTTGGATTGGATCCTTGAAGCCTAATTGAGATGTTACCACCCTTGAAGCTAGGTTGGATTAGTTCTTGAAGCCAAGTTGGGTAGAAGCTTAGCATGCTTTGCTCCCCTTGAAGCTTGGTTGAACATGATCCTTGAAGCCTAGTTGGGTATATGATATTGATAAATGTGATAACAAACCAAAGCATTAACTCTGAAAATTGAATTGCATATTAGTGTCTGTTGGGCCCGAGTCTGTCTTTGATGTCTATGTGATATACAAATGTTGAATTAGATGAATAATGAGATCTATGATTGACAATGTGACTTATGATTGGTGAATTGTGATTTAAACAATGTTATGAGGTATGATATGTAATGTGTATGTATTGATATGTTGATTGTGAGTATTGGTGATGGATTGTGGTTGGTGTTAATGATTACCTTGTTGGAAATGTTATTCATGATTGGTAAATGGTGAATAAAATAATGTTATGAAGTATGTTGTGGAATGTGGGTATTGAAATATGATTTAGTTGAGATATATGAAAGGTACAATCTTAAAGAAAAGATATGATAAGCCAAAGTTACATGGAATTGATATATCATTATATGCTAATATTATTATAATGTATGTGTATATTATATATTTGTACTACTAAGCTCTCGGGCTTAGCACGGTTGTTTGATCGCGCAGGTGACCAGATGAAAGATATAAAGTCTTGCGTCATGCCACGAGAAGAGTAAGAGTTTGTCGAGACCAACTAGAGGGTGATGCATACATGTATAATTTAATTATGATGTACTTTTATCAAGAATGTAATCATTTGTATAAACGATGTTTCGAGTAAGATAAGATTATTGTATATTTATAAGATCATTAAAAGTATATCGATTTTGTAAATCTTCTTTAAATTAATGTATTGTGGTTTGAGCTATGTTAAAGGTTTTTAAATTGTAACGAAATGTGACATCTTTATACTTTATATATTTACTGTACGTATATCAGGTATATGTGTAGTACTTATATGGAGTATCGGGGTGTTACAATCATTTTTGGTATCAGAGCTTAGGTTCGAGATTCTCGGCCTAAGTGAAATTAAAAGAAAAAGTTTTGAAACGCATAAAATGAACCAAAAAGAAGAGTTTTGAAATGCAATTAGTAATACATGCATATGCATTGACACCTAGGTTGGTCTCGGAGGTGGCATTATATGAATTGTAGAATATTTGTGTTATATGAGATGTTTAACATAATTAATGATATATGTGTATACCATTTTGGTGTGATGAGAAACCATGATTGTTGGCAATAATGTTGGAAATGAATTATAATTGAGGCATAGTGCCTAATTGATTATGATAAACTAATTGTGAAATGTAATGTGATATATGTATATTGGTGATGCATATGGAAATGTCATGTTGTGTGCAATATGGAGTGTAATGTTGATGTTTATGAGTAATATGATGTGGGACATAATGTGAATTCAAACATAAAGAGAATAAAGTTGAAAATGAGTTGAAAACAAATTAAGATAAAAGTATGTACTCTTTCTTCTACACTTTGAACCTCTTTATAATAAGGTTTATGTTGGGGTTAATAGACAAAGGAAATATTGCTGGATTGTTATTATTGAAAGATATGTTACAAAATGAGGAAAGAATGGTGGGATATTGAATGAGTTGGTTATTATAGACAAAGTGTGACTATCTAAAGTTTGAAGTTTGTACATATATAAAGTTAAGGTTTTGTTTAAAGGAAAAGAGATGAGATTGGTTAAGTAAGAATAAGTTGATATTGTTATTTTAATGTAAACATTGTGAATGCAACGTTAGAAATGTGAGATGCTTGGATATTGTGAAAGCTCATAGTAATGATGGTAATATGTGATATTTGAGATTTCTGAAATGAGCTTAATAATTGGAGAAATTATATGTTTTGACTTTGCTTTGTGATATATATACATAAGATGTTTCTAAAGTGATATTAAGAAAAGATGAGTTTGGCAAATTGAAGTTTAAGCAAAGTAGTAAATTAGAAAGTTAAAGTCTTAGTAGAAAGTGATAAACATTAAATTTGTATTGAATGTGTGAAAAAGAAACATAAAATAAGAATATCTAAGTAAGGGTATACATGTATATGATATGTGAATTGATTTTCAATATGAATGAATTTATGATATATAAACAAATGTGTGAATCACATTATGAAAGTGACCTATGAATATGTATGCGGTATAATTATGGAATAAGTGATATGGAAATGATGCAATATGTATTAGTGGACCTAAGAGATATTAGGTTTTGAACTGTGTAAAGCAGAATGGATTATGAGATGGAAGTGAGTATAAAATGGACTTGAATAATATTGGACAGTGAAAATTGTTATAGTGAGCATTGAATTTGATGATCATATGATATTTAGAGTTCTAAAGTGCTCACATATGGAAATACCATGTACTTATATATTATAAGAGATTGTAAAGGGATTCGAAATGAAGTGACGAAAAGAAATTTTATAGAAAGTACATATGTTTAAATATGTATATAGTAATATTGTTGAAACGTGAATTAAGTTGAGATAGACATTATAATCGAGTGCAAAGTGGTTTGAAATGGAGTTGGAATGTATTAACTTTTGTTATAGCAATAATGTAAAGAAGAAATATGTAATTCTTGAGATACACCTTAGTCTTGTATTTGTAAATTGAGAATAAAATTATGAAAGAACAGAATTGATTTGAGAGTTCCAGGCTTGAATATTAACCTCTTAAGCCATGTGTTTTATTCGGTATATTTGATTGATTAATTTGTTATCCATGGATTTGGGTCTTAGATAAAATGATTGTAATACAGATTTGATGAGATTGAAATTATGATGAAAAGTATAGTTAAACGTTATGATGGATAAAGTTGTATCTTATCAATTTGATGTTAAGCATTTGGTTATATTTATGATAGTTAAGAGAAAAAAAGAAATTATGGAAATGTCTCGAGTTATGAATATTATGGCAAAGAGGTAATCAAAATAAGTATAACAAGGAAATGAAATGTGAGGAGATGTTAAAAAGGGAGAAAATACTAATGTGATTGAAAGTTATACTAAACATGTTTATGATATGTGATGAATAAATGAATAAATTTGAGGTTTAAGTGAATGAACTATATATAGTAAATATGGTATAAAATTTTTATGAGAATTGGTTAGAAATTATATTAAGATAATTTGAAGTGATTGGTTATCATGATAATTTGATTGTATATAGATCGGAAGAGATCAGGAATTGAATGTAAGTTTACCCTAATGGAATTAAGTTATATAAATACATATATGAATATTGTGAAATTTTATGATAAGTTTGAATAAATAAATTGTTGGTTGGAATTGAGCAAGATTGGAATGTGGATATATTGTGATAAATAGATCAATGGATCTGAATTGGCTAAGATTATGAATCATTATTGAGATTTGACATGTATAGTTGTACTAAGAGTATAATTATTTGCATGATAATGTATATGATGTAAATTTCAAAGTGTGAATGAACAGGAATAAATGGAGTTATAATAGTTATAAATCATGATAAAAAGAGAAAAGATTGATTATTTATGAAATAAGTTAAAAGAGTAATTACAAAGAAGTGAAGGAATAGAATATATTGAATATAAAGATTGGATGAAGTATAAGTGTATTATTTAATGATCTAATTCTTGTGTAAAGACATGGATAAAAGATATAATGAGTTCTTTTGAATGTTTGATCAAGAAAGTAATAAGATATCTAATCATATAAAATGATGAGTTATGAAATTTAAAGAAGGCGGTTGATTTGAAAGGGAAGAGTTAAAATTATATGATTTGATGACACTATGACTTGAGCATATAATTAACTTCATATGAAAGTTGAGATAGTATTTTGTTAAGAATGAATCGTTACGGTACTGATAATTTCGAGGACGAAATTATTTAAGGGGGAGAGAATTGTAATATCCCGATGCATGCCCCAGAAGTTTTGTATGTTGTTGTTGTTGTTGTTATTGTTGTTGGTTTAAATTGAGAAAAGAACATATATGTATATGTGTTTTGGGGAAATTTAGGGTTTAGAGACAAGTTTATATGTTGTGTATATGGTGATATATATAACATATAAAATGGTCAAAGAGAAAGAGTCAATGCAAGAGGAGATATTTTTATATGGCATGTGGAATTACTTAATTGGGTTCATAAGAGACAAAAGCTTAGTTAAGTGATAAGGGGTATATGAGTAATTGCTTGAAATGAAATGCTTGGTGGAGGATTTTTGGTAATTAGTAATTATATTATTATTATTATTATTATTATTATTATTATTATATACATATATGTGGCTATCGTGGAAGAGGAAAAAGAAATGAAGATATTCTCTTCTTCTTCTTCTTCTTCTCCTTTTGGTTCTTGCACGAGAGAGAGAGAGAGAGAGGTAGAGAGATGAGTTGATCTTCACCAAAACCTTAGGGTTTTAAGAGAATTGAAGGAAGAATCAAAGGATTAAGTGGAAATTTGGTGGAATTCATCAATTGAGGTAAGTACTTACTTGTTTTCCCTTGTTAATGTTTGAGATAGGTTGTGATGGATTGATTTCATGATTTAGTGTGTTATATATGTGTTTACAAGTATTGAAATTGATTACAAGCTAAAGGATTGGATTGGTGTTGGTTTTGTTGGAAAGATGGTAAGTATTCTCTTGTTTTCTTTACTTAATTGGAAGTGGTGTTGGAAGTGAAGTAAGGTTTGATGATTTTGTGATTTGGTGGATTTGAGATGTGTTGTGTTGTGTGTTCAAGTGTTAAATTGATTTTAAGTTATGAGTTTAATTAGTGGTTGTTGTTGGAAATGGTGGAGATGTTGATTTTGGGGTTTTGAGTTGAGATGTGTTTAATTGTTATATTAATGTGTTGTGAAGTAATTATTGTGATGAATATGTGTTTAAAACATTGATTATATTCATTTGAAGCATGTTATATGATGAATATTGTGTTTGAGTGCAATTAGAAGAGAATTGGTTTTGGTTATGGGTGACACGGCCATAGGCATTGAAGAGACACGGGCGTGTTCATCAATTGAGTTGGGCGTGTCAATTGTTTGAATTGGCTACTGCCTCTTTTGTTGTTAGTGACACGGGCGTGTCCATCAAAGGTGCTGGGCGTGTCAATTGTTTGAATTGGCTACTGCCTCTTTTGTTGTTAGTGACACGGGCGTGTTCCATCAAGTGGCTGGGCGTGTCCATCAAATGGGTTGGGTGTGTCCTACAAATGAATTACATATGGCTTTATACTTTGTTTCTTTTTACATTGTTTTGATTCTTCAAAGGTTCCATTGTTTCTAAACTTAAACATGAACATTATAAATATGTTTTAAAAACAAGAATGATCTAATCAAAGGAATGTGGAAGATCATAAAGCTATGAATTATATCAATTGTGTTTTGCCCTAATTGCATTGTTGAGATTTAGCAATGTTATGTTATGCACTTTGAATGATATGTTTGCCTAGTTAATGTAATTGATGTTGTATATATATATATCAATGAGGCTATGTAAAATGTGAAAAAGAGGATGAAGTTATTGATTATGGATAGCTTGGTGGGAGTAACTCTTGAGGGTGAAAGAGATGAGGATCATCCAAAAAGGTATGTACAATGCAATTTATAATGATGTGAATGATATGTTTACCTAGTTCATGTAATTGATGTTGTATATATATATATCAATGATGGAATATGACATGTAAAGGTTATGATGAAGTAAATGATTATGTATGTAAAAGATGAAATGATAATTCAAATAAGACATGATATGAGACAATGCCATTGTGTTTGGCTACGATGAATGATGCTATATGAGATATAATGTGATCATGGATGAGATAAATATACACTTGAATAATGAAGTGTTATATTGTGAAATAAAATGTGAAGCCATTGTTATTGGCTAATGTGATTCAATGGAGATAAATAAGGCATGTTTGCCTAAAAGATAATGAGAATGGAGAATGAAATCTAAATGAATTGTGTGGCTAATGTGTTATTCCATTTTCAGAGTTTGTTGTTGGTGGCATGCCTAATAAGTGTAACAATCTCTTGAAGTTAGGTTGGATTGGATCCTTGAAGCCTAATTGAGATGTTACCACCCTTGAAGCTAGGTTGGATTAGTTCTTGAAGCCAAGTTGGGTAGAAGCTTAGCATGCTTTGCTCCCCTTGAAGCTTGGTTGAACATGATCCTTGAAGCCTAGTTGGGTATATGATATTGATAAATGTGATAACAAACCAAAGCATTAACTCTGAAAATTGAATTGCATATTAGTGTCTGTTGGGCCCGAGTCTGTCTTTGATGTCTATGTGATATACAAATGTTGAATTAGATGAATAATGAGATCTATGATTGACAATGTGACTTATGATTGGTGAATTGTGATTTAAACAATGTTATGAGGTATGATATGTAATGTGTATGTATTGATATGTTGATTGTGAGTATTGGTGATGGATTGTGGTTGGTGTTAATGATTACCTTGTTGGAAATGTTATTCATGATTGGTAAATGGTGAATAAAATAATGTTATGAAGTATGTTGTGGAATGTGGGTATTGAAATATGATTTAGTTGAGATATATGAAAGGTACAATCTTAAAGAAAAGATATGATAAGCCAAAGTTACATGGAATTGATATATCATTATATGCTAATATTATTATAATGTATGTGTATATTATATATTTGTACTACTAAGCTCTCGGGCTTAGCACGGTTGTTTGATCGCGCAGGTGACCAGATGAAAGATATAAAGTCTTGCGTCATGCCACGAGAAGAGTAAGAGTTTGTCGAGACCAACTAGAGGGTGATGCATACATGTATAATTTAATTATGATGTACTTTTATCAAGAATGTAATCATTTGTATAAACGATGTTTCGAGTAAGATAAGATTATTGTATATTTATAAGATCATTAAAAGTATATCGATTTTGTAAATCTTCTTTAAATTAATGTATTGTGGTTTGAGCTATGTTAAAGGTTTTTAAATTGTAACGAAATGTGACATCTTTATACTTTATATATTTACTGTACGTATATCAGGTATATGTGTAGTACTTATATGGAGTATCGGGGTGTTACAATTATTTTGGTATCAGAGCTTAGGTTCGAGATTCTCGGCCTAAGTGAAATTAAAAGAAAAAGTTTTGAAACGCATAAAATGAACCAAAAAGAAGAGTTTTGAAATGCAATTAGTAATACATGCATATGCATTGACACCTAGGTTGGTCTCGGAGGTGGCATTATATGAATTGTAGAATATTTGTGTTATATGAGATGTTTAACATAATTAATGATATATGTGTATACCATTTTGGTGTGATGAGAAACCATGATTGTTGGCAATAATGTTGGAAATGAATTATAATTGAGGCATAGTGCCTAATTGATTATGATAAACTAATTGTGAAATGTAATGTGATATATGTATATTGGTGATGCATATGGAAATGTCATGTTGTGTGCAATATGGAGTGTAATGTTGATGTTTATGAGTAATATGATGTGGGACATAATGTGAATTCAAACATAAAGAGAATAAAGTTGAAAATGAGTTGAAAACAAATTAAGATAAAAGTATGTACTCTTTCTTCTACACTTTGAACCTCTTTATAATAAGGTTTATGTTGGGGTTAATAGACAAAGGAAATATTGCTGGATTGTTATTATTGAAAGATATGTTACAAAATGAGGAAAGAATGGTGGGATATTGAATGAGTTGGTTATTATAGACAAAGTGTGACTATCTAAAGTTTGAAGTTTGTACATATATAAAGTTAAGGTTTTGTTTAAAGGAAAAGAGATGAGATTGGTTAAGTAAGAATAAGTTGATATTGTTATTTTAATGTAAACATTGTGAATGCAACGTTAGAAATGTGAGATGCTTGGATATTGTGAAAGCTCATAGTAATGATGGTAATATGTGATATTTGAGATTTCTGAAATGAGCTTAATAATTGGAGAAATTATATGTTTTGACTTTGCTTTGTGATATATATACATAAGATGTTTCTAAAGTGATATTAAGAAAAGATGAGTTTGGCAAATTGAAGTTTAAGCAAAGTAGTAAATTAGAAAGTTAAAGTCTTAGTAGAAAGTGATAAACATTAAATTTGTATTGAATGTGTGAAAAAGAAACATAAAATAAGAATATCTAAGTAAGGGTATACATGTATATGATATGTGAATTGATTTTCAATATGAATGAATTTATGATATATAAACAAATGTGTGAATCACATTATGAAAGTGACCTATGAATATGTATGCGGTATAATTATGGAATAAGTGATATGGAAATGATGCAATATGTATTAGTGGACCTAAGAGATATTAGGTTTTGAACTGTGTAAAGCAGAATGGATTATAAGATGGAAGTGAGTATAAAATGGACTTGAATAATATTGGACAGTGAAAATTGTTATAGTGAGCATTGAATTTGATGATCATATGATATTTAGAGTTCTAAAGTGCTCACATATGGAAATACCATGTACTTATATATTATAAGAGATTGTAAAGGGATTCGAAATGAAGTGACGAAAAGAAATTTTATAGAAAGTACATATGGTTAAATATGTATATAGTAATATTGTTGAAACGTGAATTAAGTTGAGATAGACATTATAATCGAGTGCAAAGTGGTTTGAAATGGAGTTGGAATGTATTAACTTTTGTTATAGCAATAATGTAAAGAAGAAATATGTAATTCTTGAGATACACCTTAGTCTTGTATTTGTAAATTGAGAATAAAATTATGAAAGAACAGAATTGATTTGAGAGTTCCAGGCTTGAATATTAACCTCTTAAGCCATGTGTTTTATTCGGTATATTTGATTGATTAATTTGTTATCCATGGATTTGGGTCTTAGATAAAATGATTGTAATACAGATTTGATGAGATTGAAATTATGATGAAAAGTATAGTTAAACGTTATGATGGATAAAGTTGTATCTTATCAATTTGATGTTAAGCATTTGGTTATATTTATGATAGTTAAGAGAAAAAAAGAAATTATGGAAATGTCTCGAGTTATGAATATTATGGCAAAGAGGTAATCAAAATAAGTATAACAAGGAAATGAAATGTGAGGAGATGTTAAAAAGGGAGAAAATACTAATGTGATTGAAAGTTATACTAAACATGTTTATGATATGTGATGAATAAATGAATAAATTTGAGGTTTAAGTGAATGAACTATATATAGTAAATATGGTATAAAATTTTTATGAGAATTGGTTAGAAATTATATTAAGATAATTTGAAGTGATTGGTTATCATGATAATTTGATTGTATATAGATCGGAAGAGATCAGGAATTGAATGTAAGTTTACCCTAATGGAATTAAGTTATATAAATACATATATGAATATTGTGAAATTTTATGATAAGTTTGAATAAATAAATTGTTGGTTGGAATTGAGCAAGATTGGAATGTGGATATATTGTGATAAATAGATCAATGGATCTGAATTGGCTAAGATTATGAATCATTATTGAGATTTGACATGTATAGTTGTACTAAGAGTATAATTATTTGCATGATAATGTATATGATGTAAATTTCAAAGTGTGAATGAACAGGAATAAATGGAGTTATAATAGTTATAAATCATGATAAAAAGAGAAAAGATTGATTATTTATGAAATAAGTTAAAAGAGTAATTACAAAGAAGTGAAGGAATAGAATATATTGAATATAAAGATTGGATGAAGTATAAGTGTATTATTTAATGATCTAATTCTTGTGTAAAGACATGGATAAAAGATATAATGAGTTCTTTTGAATGTTTGATCAAGAAAGTAATAAGATATCTAATCATATAAAATGATGAGTTATGAAATTTAAAGAAGGCGGTTGATTTGAAAGGGAAGAGTTAAAATTATATGATTTGATGACACTATGACTTGAGCATATAATTAACTTCATATGAAAGTTGAGATAGTATTTTGTTAAGAATGAATCGTTACGGTACTGATAATTTCGAGGACGAAATTATTTAAGGGGGAGAGAATTGTAATATCCCGATGCATGCCCCAGAAGTTTTGTATGTTGTTGTTGTTGTTGTTATTGTTGTTGGTTTAAATTGAGAAAAGAACATATATGTATATGTGTTTTGGGGAAATTTAGGGTTTAGAGACAAGTTTATATGTTGTGTATATGGTGATATATATAACATATAAAATGGTCAAAGAGAAAGAGTCAATGCAAGAGGAGATATTTTTATATGGCATGTGGAATTACTTAATTGGGTTCATAAGAGACAAAAGCTTAGTTAAGTGATAAGGGGTATATGAGTAATTGCTTGAAATGAAATGCTTGGTGGAGGATTTTTGGTAATTAGTAATTATATTATTATTATTATTATTATTATTATTATTATTATTATATACATATATGTGGCTATCGTGGAAGAGGAAAAAGAAATGAAGATATTCTCTTCTTCTTCTTCTTCTTCTCCTTTTGGTTCTTGCACGAGAGAGAGAGAGAGAGAGGTAGAGAGATGAGTTGATCTTCACCAAAACCTTAGGGTTTTAAGAGAATTGAAGGAAGAATCAAAGGATTAAGTGGAAATTTGGTGGAATTCATCAATTGAGGTAAGTACTTACTTGTTTTCCCTTGTTAATGTTTGAGATAGGTTGTGATGGATTGATTTCATGATTTAGTGTGTTATATATGTGTTTACAAGTATTGAAATTGATTACAAGCTAAAGGATTGGATTGGTGTTGGTTTTGTTGGAAAGATGGTAAGTATTCTCTTGTTTTCTTTACTTAATTGGAAGTGGTGTTGGAAGTGAAGTAAGGTTTGATGATTTTGTGATTTGGTGGATTTGAGATGTGTTGTGTTGTGTGTTCAAGTGTTAAATTGATTTTAAGTTATGAGTTTAATTAGTGGTTGTTGTTGGAAATGGTGGAGATGTTGATTTTGGGGTTTTGAGTTGAGATGTGTTTAATTGTTATATTAATGTGTTGTGAAGTAATTATTGTGATGAATATGTGTTTAAAACATTGATTATATTCATTTGAAGCATGTTATATGATGAATATTGTGTTTGAGTGCAATTAGAAGAGAATTGGTTTTGGTTATGGGTGACACGGCCATAGGCATTGAAGAGACACGGGCGTGTTCATCAATTGAGTTGGGCGTGTCAATTGTTTGAATTGGCTACTGCCTCTTTTGTTGTTAGTGACACGGGCGTGTCCATCAAAGGTGCTGGGCGTGTCAATTGTTTGAATTGGCTACTGCCTCTTTTGTTGTTAGTGACACGGGCGTGTTCCATCAAGTGGCTGGGCGTGTCCATCAAATGGGTTGGGCGTGTCCTACAAATGAATTACATATGGCTTTATACTTTGTTTCTTTTTACATTGTTTTGATTCTTCAAAGGTTCCATTGTTTCTAAACTTAAACATGAACATTATAAATATGTTTTAAAAACAAGAATGATCTAATCAAAGGAATGTGGAAGATCATAAAGCTATGAATTATATCAATTGTGTTTTGCCCTAATTGCATTGTTGAGATTTAGCAATGTTATGTTATGCACTTTGAATGATATGTTTGCCTAGTTAATGTAATTGATGTTGTATATATATATATCAATGAGGCTATATGTAAAATGTGAAAAAGAGGATGAAGTTATTGATTATGGATAGCTTGGTGGGAGTAACTCTTGAGGGTGAAAGAGATGAGGATCATCCAAAAAGGTATGTACAATGCAATTTATAATGATGTGAATGATATGTTTACCTAGTTCATGTAATTGATGTTGTATATATATATATCAATGATGGAATATGACATGTAAAGGTTATGATGAAGTAAATGATTATGTATGTAAAAGATGAAATGATAATTCAAATAAGACATGATATGAGACAATGCCATTGTGTTTGGCTATGATGAATGATGCTATATGAGATATAATGTGATCATGGATGAGATAAATATACACTTGAATAATGAAGTGTTATATTGTGAAATAAAATGTGAAGCCATTGTTATTGGCTAATGTGATTCAATGGAGATAAATAAGGCATGTTTGCCTAAAAGATAATGAGAATGGAGAATGAAATCTAAATGAATTGTGTGGCTAATGTGTTATTCCATTTTCAGAGTTTGTTGTTGGTGGCATGCCTAATAAGTGTAACAATCTCTTGAAGTTAGGTTGGATTGGATCCTTGAAGCCTAATTGAGATGTTACCACCCTTGAAGCTAGGTTGGATTAGTTCTTGAAGCCAAGTTGGGTAGAAGCTTAGCATGCTTTGCTCCCCTTGAAGCTTGGTTGAACATGATCCTTGAAGCCTAGTTGGGTATATGATATTGATAAATGTGATAACAAACCAAAGCATTAACTCTGAAAATTGAATTGCATATTAGTGTCTGTTGGGCCCGAGTCTGTCTTTGATGTCTATGTGATATACAAATGTTGAATTAGATGAATAATGAGATCTATGATTGACAATGTGACTTATGATTGGTGAATTGTGATTTAAACAATGTTATGAGGTATGATATGTAATGTGTATGTATTGATATGTTGATTGTGAGTATTGGTGATGGATTGTGGTTGGTGTTAATGATTACCTTGTTGGAAATGTTATTCATGATTGGTAAATGGTGAATAAAATAATGTTATGAAGTATGTTGTGGAATGTGGGTATTGAAATATGATTTAGTTGAGATATATGAAAGGTACAATCTTAAAGAAAAGATATGATAAGCCAAAGTTACATGGAATTGATATATCATTATATGCTAATATTATTATAATGTATGTGTATATTATATATTTGTACTACTAAGCTCTCGGGCTTAGCACGGTTGTTTGATCGCGCAGGTGACCAGATGAAAGATATAAAGTCTTGCGTCATGCCACGAGAAGAGTAAGAGTTTGTCGAGACCAACTAGAGGGTGATGCATACATGTATAATTTAATTATGATGTACTTTTATCAAGAATGTAATCATTTGTATAAACGATGTTTCGAGTAAGATAAGATTATTGTATATTTATAAGATCATTAAAAGTATATCGATTTTGTAAATCTTCTTTAAATTAATGTATTGTGGTTTGAGCTATGTTAAAGGTTTTTAAATTGTAACGAAATGTGACATCTTTATACTTTATATATTTACTGTACGTATATCAGGTATATGTGTAGTACTTATATGGAGTATCGGGGTGTTACAATTATTTTGGTATCAGAGCTTAGGTTCGAGATTCTCGGCCTAAGTGAAATTAAAAGAAAAAGTTTTGAAACGCATAAAATGAACCAAAAAGAAGAGTTTTGAAATGCAATTAGTAATACATGCATATGCATTGACACCTAGGTTGGTCTCGGAGGTGGCATTATATGAATTGTAGAATATTTGTGTTATATGAGATGTTTAACATAATTAATGATATATGTGTATACCATTTTGGTGTGATGAGAAACCATGATTGTTGGCAATAATGTTGGAAATGAATTATAATTGAGGCATAGTGCCTAATTGATTATGATAAACTAATTGTGAAATGTAATGTGATATATGTATATTGGTGATGCATATGGAAATGTCATGTTGTGTGCAATATGGAGTGTAATGTTGATGTTTATGAGTAATATGATGTGGGACATAATGTGAATTCAAACATAAAGAGAATAAAGTTGAAAATGAGTTGAAAACAAATTAAGATAAAAGTATGTACTCTTTCTTCTACACTTTGAACCTCTTTATAATAAGGTTTATGTTGGGGTTAATAGACAAAGGAAATATTGCTGGATTGTTATTATTGAAAGATATGTTACAAAATGAGGAAAGAATGGTGGGATATTGAATGAGTTGGTTATTATAGACAAAGTGTGACTATCTAAAGTTTGAAGTTTGTACATATATAAAGTTAAGGTTTTGTTTAAAGGAAAAGAGATGAGATTGGTTAAGTAAGAATAAGTTGATATTGTTATTTTAATGTAAACATTGTGAATGCAACGTTAGAAATGTGAGATGCTTGGATATTGTGAAAGCTCATAGTAATGATGGTAATATGTGATATTTGAGATTTCTGAAATGAGCTTAATAATTGGAGAAATTATATGTTTTGACTTTGCTTTGTGATATATATACATAAGATGTTTCTAAAGTGATATTAAGAAAAGATGAGTTTGGCAAATTGAAGTTTAAGCAAAGTAGTAAATTAGAAAGTTAAAGTCTTAGTAGAAAGTGATAAACATTAAATTTGTATTGAATGTGTGAAAAAGAAACATAAAATAAGAATATCTAAGTAAGGGTATACATGTATATGATATGTGAATTGATTTTCAATATGAATGAATTTATGATATATAAACAAATGTGTGAATCACATTATGAAAGTGACCTATGAATATGTATGCGGTATAATTATGGAATAAGTGATATGGAAATGATGCAATATGTATTAGTGGACCTAAGAGATATTAGGTTTTGAACTGTGTAAAGCAGAATGGATTATGAGATGGAAGTGAGTATAAAATGGACTTGAATAATATTGGACAGTGAAAATTGTTATAGTGAGCATTGAATTTGATGATCATATGATATTTAGAGTTCTAAAGTGCTCACATATGGAAATACCATGTACTTATATATTATAAGAGATTGTAAAGGGATTCGAAATGAAGTGACGAAAAGAAATTTTATAGAAAGTACATATGGTTAAATATGTATATAGTAATATTGTTGAAACGTGAATTAAGTTGAGATAGACATTATAATCGAGTGCAAAGTGGTTTGAAATGGAGTTGGAATGTATTAACTTTTGTTATAGCAATAATGTAAAGAAGAAATATGTAATTCTTGAGATACACCTTAGTCTTGTATTTGTAAATTGAGAATAAAATTATGAAAGAACAGAATTGATTTGAGAGTTCCAGGCTTGAATATTAACCTCTTAAGCCATGTGTTTTATTCGGTATATTTGATTGATTAATTTGTTATCCATGGATTTGGGTCTTAGATAAAATGATTGTAATACAGATTTGATGAGATTGAAATTATGATGAAAAGTATAGTTAAACGTTATGATGGATAAAGTTGTATCTTATCAATTTGATGTTAAGCATTTGGTTATATTTATGATAGTTAAGAGAAAAAAAGAAATTATGGAAATGTCTCGAGTTATGAATATTATGGCAAAGAGGTAATCAAAATAAGTATAACAAGGAAATGAAATGTGAGGAGATGTTAAAAAGGGAGAAAATACTAATGTGATTGAAAGTTATACTAAACATGTTTATGATATGTGATGAATAAATGAATAAATTTGAGGTTTAAGTGAATGAACTATATATAGTAAATATGGTATAAAATTTTTATGAGAATTGGTTAGAAATTATATTAAGATAATTTGAAGTGATTGGTTATCATGATAATTTGATTGTATATAGATCGGAAGAGATCAGGAATTGAATGTAAGTTTACCCTAATGGAATTAAGTTATATAAATACATATATGAATATTGTGAAATTTTATGATAAGTTTGAATAAATAAATTGTTGGTTGGAATTGAGCAAGATTGGAATGTGGATATATTGTGATAAATAGATCAATGGATCTGAATTGGCTAAGATTATGAATCATTATTGAGATTTGACATGTATAGTTGTACTAAGAGTATAATTATTTGCATGATAATGTATATGATGTAAAATTCAAAGTGTGAATGAACAGGAATAAATGGAGTTATAATAGTTATAAATCATGATAAAAAGAGAAAAGATTGATTATTTATGAAATAAGTTAAAAGAGTAATTACAAAGAAGTGAAGGAATAGAATATATTGAATATAAAGATTGGATGAAGTATAAGTGTATTATTTAATGATCTAATTCTTGTGTAAAGACATGGATAAAAGATATAATGAGTTCTTTTGAATGTTTGATCAAGAAAGTAATAAGATATCTAATCATATAAAATGATGAGTTATGAAATTTAAAGAAGGCGGTTGATTTGAAAGGGAAGAGTTAAAATTATATGATTTGATGACACTATGACTTGACTTGATTGAGCGTGTCATGTTTAGAGTTTGCCCTAGTTAACTCTTAACTTGATTATCTCATGTGTATCCCTAAGCAAGTGTATGTTATTATGTTGGATTAGGTCTTGAAGAAAGTGATTTGTCATTGATCTAAGAAGTAAAAGAATCTTGGAAAAGGAAGTGTTTAGAGTTGTGTGAATTGTTATTGAGGTAAGTACAAATATTTCATTATTACATTGTTGAATTATATGAATAATGTACTTTGTTATGTTTATATCAATGATGCTTTATGTATAATGTGAAGAATATGATGATGTAATTGATTGTGTATTTGAAAGATGAATTGCTATAATGTGGATTGAGATGTGATGGAATATAAAGCCATTGTGATTGACTATAATGACTTTAATGAGGCATGTTTGCCTAATTGATAATGAAGATTGAGAATGGAATTGATAATGAAATAATGAATGAATTGTGTGTCTAATGTGTTATTCCATTTTCAGAGTTTTGTTGATTGGTGGCATGCCTATTAGTAACAATCTCTTGAAGTTAGGTTGGAATTGATCCTTGCAGCCAAGTTGGGTTGAAGTTTAACATGTTTTACTCCCCTTGAAGCTTGGTTGGGTCTAGTCCTTGAAGCCTAATTGAGATGTTACAACCCTTGAAGCTAGGTTGGGTTGGTTCTTGAAGCCAAGTTGGGTTGATACTTAGCATGCTTTGTTCCCCTTGAAGCTTGGTTGAACCTAATCCTTGAAGCCTAGTTGGGATTATGATAATGATGAATGTGATAATTGAACCAAAACATTAACTCTGAAAATTGAATGGCATATTAGTGTCTTTTGGGCCCATGCTTGTCTTTGTTTGAATGTGATCCATTAATGGTAAAATAATTGAATAATGAAATCTATGGAAGGACTTTGAAATGTGATATGTTTATATGTGAATGATTTATGGAATATAAAGGTGTGATATTAGCTTTCCATCTATGATGTTGTCTTTATTATTAAAGTGTGTGACATTGCATTTCATTAAAGCATAATGTTAGTATAATTTGTACTACTAAGCCGTTGGCTTAGCGCGATAGTGGTTGATCGTGCAGGTGACAGGGTTGAACCCGAGAGTTCCTCGAGACCGAGTGAGAGTAAACATTGAAGGATTTATTTTGGGACTTAAAGATCAGAGAAAAGCTGCCAATCATGTATAACTTCTTTATATTTTGTAAAGTATGGATTCTAATGTAAATATATGTATAATTGTAAATATGGATTTGAATGTATTCATATATGTAAATATTTTATAAATTCCGCTGCGTATTAAGTAAACGTATTTATATCTATTTTGTTTTATATTACAAGTTAATTACTTTATTTTCTATAATATATAATGAGAAAGAATATCTTATCATCTAAAATGATTTAAATGTTAAAGAAAACTGTAGCGTCCCTATATTCAGTGTACGTATATTACATTGTGGTGTTATGTAGTGTGCGTGTACAAGATGTAGGGGTGTTACAGCTTGGCTTCTTCACATACTCCAAATTTCTCAAGAAATCCAAACACTACAGAAATATTCGGCATTTGCGATGGAAATCTGCAACGAAAAATTTTCGTCACAAATTTGCGACGGATCTGCAATGCATTTGCTACAAAATAACAAGTTGAAGGAATTTTGAGAAAGCCGTCGCAAATCGGCTGCAAATCCGTAATAAATCTGCGACGGATTTTTATTCGTCACAAAGTTTCATCGCTAAAGTTGGCGGGGATTACTCCCGTAGAGGATTTTTGCGAAAAAATTTTACCATCTCAGATCGGTCGCAGATTTGTTGTAAATTTGCTACCCATTTGCTACGGATTTGCGACGGAAATAAGATTTGACTATATATATATGTATCAGTCCCAAAGCGGTGGCAAATCTGTAGCAAATTTGCGACATAAAATAGCCGTCGTAAAACTGAAAGGGAATTTTTATAGGGAGCCCAAAATTGGCGGAATCTAAAATCTATCCTGGTTGGTCGCAAATTGCTATGTAAAATTGGTCGCAGATCCGCGTATGTTATAGGTTCACGTGCAAACTTCTCTAATGCTTGCTCCTACAAAATAACCTTAGTTTGATGCAAAATCTCATAATGTTGTGATTCCAAAGTTGGTATACTAATTTAAGAATGTCATTCTTAACACGACATCTTGAATCCACTGCAGCTTGTACAGAAAAGCTTTGCTCGTTTGGTGTTCGATGACTTTGTTAAATTACTCGGAGTGAGTTCAAAAAAAGCATTTGAAGTTTTGCAAATTTTGACTTATTTATCTTTTTTTATGTATTTAAATTATTTTATTTGAAATTTATAATAAGTTAATGTTGGATATTGATATTTTAGTTATGGGTATTGAATATTGATATTTTGATTATAAATCTTATATTTTATGGCCTCAACTTAATACCGAAATTATCCCTTCTTTTTGAGAGATAGGGCCTGCTCCATTAATCCCATTATAGTAATTTCATTTATCCATGGAGAAACGATAAAAGTTATGGAACACGATTGAGGGGCTTCGCTTTCCCTTTTTCAATTTTAAACCCGACTAAAGAAATGTTGAAAGAAAACGGAGAAACCAAAAAGGGTATAAGCAGAGAGCGGTAAACAAAAGCATAACAGATCACAGATTCGCTATCGCTAGCTGCAGCGCCGACCGCCACTGATAGCAACAACACCACCAGCAGTGGGATGTTCAAAATTTTCAACAGAGGGAAAGATACGGCAAGCGATGCCTTATCGCAATCCTTGACTTCCTTATCCCAATCAACATCGCCCTCTTTGTCCGGGTCTCTGGTGACCAGACCGGCGAGACTAATCAGACTAGTGTACTGCGATGATAATGAAAAGTTCCAGATGGATGCAGAAGCAGTTGCAACACTTCAGCTAGTTAAGGAACCAATCGACGTCATTTCAGTTTGTGGCCGCACTCGCCAGGGCAAAAGCTTCATTTTGAATCAGGTGATTTTTTGCTCATTGTCATCTACTTGAAGAAACGCAGTGTAAATTTTAGTTTCCTCTTTGTATTTTAAACTTTAGGGTTTGTAATATAGAATTTAAGAGGGATGTGGTTGGCGGTTTTCGATTTCGATATTTTGAAGAGAAGGTGCTGTGTTTTGTGGGTTTTGAAGCTGTTAAATTCATCGATTCTGCCATTGAAATAGTAATGTGAAGGGAAATCGTTAATGAATTCATTGATTCTGCTTCATTAGGTTATCAACTCTAGGAATGAAGTTCGTTATGGTTGGAAGAGAAGAACGAGCTCGTTCTAAAAATTACCTGCTGAGACAAGCGGAAATGTAGCTTTCTCTTTTGATTTTTAAAATTGTATAAGCACTTTTTCTCAAGGAGTGGTTTAATTTGGGGGTTCTAGCATTTCTTGTAATTGCAATTTTGAAGCAAGAGTCTGCTAAGGCAACGAACATCCATTCAATTTTCTATAGTGCAGTTCTCCAACACCTTCGCAACATTTGTTTTAATGTTATACATATATGGCCTGTTCTATTTTATCAGCCAAATCAAGCTTTTTATACCTTGCACTCAAAGGATTTTATATGTTTTATTAGCTAAATATTCTTGAAATCAACTTAACAAAGAATTTCTTCTAAATATTCAAGATTAGCTGGCCTTTGCTTTTGGGCAGTTTATCTAGAGAAGTACAGATGATGGATAAAATCCTGTTACCTTTTCCTGTCATTTCTTTCTCTCCATTAGTTCTGCTTCATGCTAAATTTGGTAATCAAACATTAAATTTTTTCTTCTTCTTGTTACTTTAGTTCAGACTGTTTACTTGACTTTTGAGTTTGTCATTTCTAAATTCTTTTAACTAGGACCTGTATTTGGGTTATGTGCTGTAGCTTCTTGGCAGGAGCAGTGGTTTTCAAGTGGATTCATCTTATAAGCCATGTACAAAAGGGCTTTGGTTGTGGAGTGCACCCTTAAAGAGAACAGCTCTTGATGGAACTTAGTACAATCTATTATTATTAGATAGTGAAGGAATAGATGCTTACAATCAAACTGTAAGTTTCATTTCCTTTTATGAGAATTAACTGGTAATCATCTTATTGGTTATTTGATTAGGTCTTAGCTGACTTGTTCTAAATTTCTTTTTTTTGTAACATTTGTGGCTTAATTACAATCATTACTGTGCACTTTTTCTTTTTTATCTTATGAATAATGTGTGATTAGCTGTTACTTTTTGCAGCTAGCAATCTTGGTTGACATATCTTTTCTCTTGGCAGGGGACATATAGCACTCAAATATTCTCTTTGCGACAGAAATCTGTGACGGAATCCGCGATGGAAATCTGCGACGGAATCTGCGACGGCTGCCCTTTACCCGCGAAAATTTAAGCGCGAGATTTGCAACCACCGAGTGGTTGCAAATCCGTCACAATCTGCGACGGCCTATCGCAAAATTGAAAAATACAACGCCTTTTTTATTAACTGATTGTATCGGTCGCAGATCGGTCGCAAGACTTGATTTGTGACGGATTCTGTCCATTGCAGATAGCTTGTTTTTTGTAGTGAAAGGATTTAAGGTGGTTTTGCAGTTTAATAAAGCATTAGGTAATTTTTCTTCCATCTAAGCTTAGTTTTACTTAGCTTTAGATTATGTAATGATATGGGTTGATGATAGATTGATTTAAATTGTTAAAGGTGATAGTGATGAAGTTAATATGGTAGATATATGATAATTTGTTGATTGATTGATTAATTTGAGCATGATTGATGGAGTTAGAGCTTAGGGATAGATTATGTGAAATTAGGGTTTTGGATGGAGGTGACTATAATTATTGAAATGAATTTTTTTTGTTGTTATTTTTATATGTAAGTAATGATTTTATTGTTAGAGGTTGTGTGAGCGGGGATTTTCGCCCCCACTCCCGGTGGAATGGTTCTTCAAACTTCGGCACTATTTAGGCTCGGGGCCTTAGAGAACACATACCTAAGTCCGGAGAAAATGGAGTTGCCACCCGGATGGATCAGGAAAAAAGAAAGGGGTGGATGACTCGATTCCTAAGGAATCCCCAACCCCCTAATGGGTTCGGAAAGTTAGGTACGTATGGGGAAGGTGAGAAATGACCCAGCACCCGCACAACGCCCAGTTCATTAGAACCGGCCTCCTTTACAGGTCTTAATATTATAAAATTCTTAAATATAACAACATTATCCATACTATACACAATAGAAAGAAAGCATCATTATATTAAAATCAAAGCAATGTCCAAACAAAACAAAACAAATAAATGGACACCCATCCGAAGATGGAAACATGTCCTTACATCACATGCCTAGATAGGACACCCACCAAAAGGTAGAAACATGCCCTTTACATAGGTTCTAAAATAGAAAAGCAAATTAAATTACATGATGTTTAACTAATGAGGTACCCACCAAGTGGAAACATACCTCTTACAACTTTTGGAAATCTAAATTAATTGATAAAAGTAAATAATCATTCATTATAAATAAATCATTCATCAAAGCTATTAATCAAAATATAAAATAAACATCCATCCATGATAAATTAAATAAATCAACTATTGAAATTAAATAAATTAAAGCATAAGAGATAAATCAAAGCATAATCAAGTATAGAATTAAATAAAGCAAATAAAAGTCCAATTATAGCTACTGTGACTTTTTATGGAATTAAAATAGATTAGGGTTTTATGTTTTAAAAGGTTGATAAAGCTCTTTGATTAACTAAATTAATATTTGAATGGTGAAATCATGAAACTAGGGTTTTAGACACTTTAAAATACTTTTGATTCATGGTTTTAAATGATGATTTCAAGCTACTATGTAAAATTTAAAGTATTTATGTTTTATGGTTTTTTAATGTTTTAAAGGATTAGGGCTTCAAAAAAAATTAAGGTTTAAGGTTTTAAAGGAGTTAGAGTTTAATATTTCAGGTTTAGAAGTTGAATTAGGGTTTTAGTGTTTTAGAAATAGGGTCTCGGGTGATGAATTTGAATTAGGATTTAGAAAGACAATTTGATGATTTCATGAGGTTTTATAAATTTAAACAAACGGATTGAAGATTTTATAAATAGAAAAGATGTTTTTTATGGTTTTTTGGAAGAAACAGAACCTACTTTGAAATTTTGAAGGAAAAAAAGAATCAAATTTTGGTTTTGTTGAAAAATATGTTTAATTAAGGTTTTAAGATTTTGAAGAGATAAAAATAAAAATTTTAAGTCTTTTTGGAAAATAAAGTAACGTATTAGTATTTTTTACTTTGGAAATCTAAATTAAAGTTCTAAGATTTTAACTTTTGAATAACACAAAATCCTAGTTTTAGCTACTATGAAAAAATAAAAGATAAAAGAATTTAATACATACCTCCTTTTGTTGATTCTCCAAAAATAATTCTTCTTGGATGAATAAGAACAAAGACAATTGCTGCCTTTGAATTGCTTAAATCGTGTCCCTGCTATTCCAGAAAAAAAAATTGAATTGCTCCTTTTCCTTCCCTGATTTGGTTTCAAATTTTCCAAGCTACTGCCAATTTTCGGTCCCCTTTTTCTTTGTGTTTGGTTCTTATTTATAATGGTTTGATATAGTTTATTCCTAATTAGTCACGGTAAGTAATATTAATAAAAAAAACAAAAACCTAATTGAATTAGGTTTCAAAAAATTTGCGTCGGAAAAATTGCGCTGCCGAAAAAACTGCCGTAGGAAAAAATGTGCTGGCGAAAAAAATTTGTCGTAGGAAATTGCGACAGTGGGCGGGCTGTGGGCGATCATTTCACCAGCAGAATTTTCCTGCGGGTGAAATAGCTTGAGCTATTTCTCCCGCAGATTTTTCCTGCCGGCGAAATGCCCACGGGCCCGCCTGACGATTTTTTCGTTGCATATTTTTTCGACTTTGATTTTTATTTTTATTTTTATTTTTTGACTTTTATTTGTTTATTTTTATTTTTTATTAATAAAAATTAGATACTAAAGTAAAAAATTATTTAACAAAAATTATTTTGGACCAATTAGACAACAAAAATTATTTTGGACTAAATAAAAATAAAACATATTGGACCAGATTGGGTAAAAAATTAAGGGTCTACAGGTTGGAAACAAGTTTGGTATGATGAAGTTTGAATATGGTAGTAAGTGAAGGAATTAGTGTTTTGTTGGGAATTGGTTAGAAATTGTATAATTAATGATTGTTTGTGAAATGTGACAAAATGTGAGGAATGAGTCAAATTATGGATGTTACTCATGATTATGTAAAGTGAATATGAAATTGTAATGAGGATGTGAAATGTGTTTAAAGTGGAATGTGAAAATGATCATGGGAAGTTGTTGTTAGAGCAATTATGTAATACACCAATTTTTGATGTACTTTAGAATAGTAGTTATGAGGGAGTGATGGTGAAATGGATAAAGAAAATATAATAAGAGATAGATGTGTATGAAGGATGTTATATGTATATATTGTATTTGAAATATATGGGAAATATAAATACAATATATAAGACATATACATATATCAACATATACACAATATATACATGATGTATATATTGGTGTAGGAAAAGTAAATTTTAAATAAATAATTAATAATAATAATAATGATAATATTGAAAAGAAAAAAAGAAGAAATGAAAGTCAAAAGAAGGACAAATATTTGTGGTGAAAATTTTTAGGTGAAAATAATTATATTATTGTATATATATAAGAAATGGATGAACTGAAAAGAGAGTTGTCTCTCTTTCTTTCTTTCTTCTTCTTCCTCTTGGAATGTGGGACTAGAGAGAGAGAGAAGAGTTTGATTTTGTTCATATACACGTCAAATTCATAAGAATCTTAAGAGAATTGAAGGTGGATATTGAAGAGTTGTCAAAGAATTCAAGTAAGTCCTCTTTTTCCTTGAGTTGATTTTTATAGATTTTGAGTTTATATGTGACATGGTTAGTGAGAGAAAGTGATGATTAATTAAATATTATGATGATAATGAAATATTGAAGTATATATATATATATATGTTGAATTGGTGCTTAGATGATGAAAATATGATTATTTGTGAGGATGATGATGAGTAGTTGAAATTGAGGAATAAGGGTCATAAGAAAAAGAGTAAGGGTTTAGTATAAATGAGTTGGGAATTAAGTAAATTGATACATGGATGCTTGTATAAATGAATTATATAATGATTATTATTATGATATGTTGGAGTTTTATAAGTGTTGAATTGCTGGGTGAATTATGAATATAAATTAAGATGATGATTAAGGGTGTTGTAGTATTGATTTTGGAATGATTGTGTTCATATGGTTGAGAGTTTGAAATTCTAAACTTTTGCCTGACACGGCCATGTCATTTGGCATGTCAACGGTGCTGAGTATAACGATTAATGACACAACCATTAACACGGCCATGTCTCTAGACGTGTTGTGGCTACTGTGTGATAAGATAATTGACACGTCCATGAACACACCCGTGTTGTTGGGCATGTCAAAGTTTCTATAAGGCAGAATAAATGATAGAGGCAGTGACACGCCCATGTCATTGGGTGTGTCACTGCCCCTATATGAATGAGTTAATGTCACGGTCATCAATACGCCCGTGTTGTTGGGCGTGTCACTTGAGAACAACTCCTTTGGTTGTTTTTCATTTGAATTCCTATTTGAATGATTTGAATGTTAAGAATGCCTTAGAATGTGATGCTAAATGGTTGTTTTATGATCACATTTGGTATAGGCATTGAGACAGAGTAGTTTGCCCAACCTTAGTGTTGAAGGGAAACTTGGAAGAGAAGGTTAGAGGAAGTTTTAAAGCTTATTTTGGAGGTTTTCATGAGGTAAGTACAAACTTTGAATAATTTCTTATGTTTACATGACATTGGTACTTAACACATTTTTTTAGAAAATGTGTTAAGTTACTTACTATAATGTTGGTGCATGAGTAATATGCTGTGATTTGTGCATTGTGAATTATGTTGAAATACCCAAGGTAATTGGGTAATGTGTTGTAAATGAAAAGAAATGTGGTATAATGTGATGAGATATGTGGAAACATAGCGTAATGAATTGATATTGATATAAATGAGAAAAGTGAGAAAAAGATGAGAAAAGAAGTCAATGTGCCTAGCATGATTATGTGACAATGAGAAAGAAATTGATAATGAGAAATATGAATAAATTGTGTGCCTAGTATTTTATTCAATTTTCAGAGTTCTGGGTTTGGTGGCATGCCTATGATTTTCCTATGGGCTAGACGCTGGGTGTCACTGTGAAAATGTTTTTGAGGTGAAATGATCGGGTCGTAAGCCTCAAAAATAAATCCTTAAAGCTAGGCTGGGTGAAATGACCGGGTCATAAACTCAGACCTAGTTAGATTATTACATTGATATATTACCTATGGGGCTAGACACATGGTGTCATTATAGACTAAAGCAGTAACTCTGGAATTTGAATAGCATATTAGATCCTTTTGGGCCCATGCTTGTGTTTGCTTCTACGTGAATTATGAATTGTCGAATAATTGAGCAATATAATAGAGATATATGATGGTGATCATGGAATGATATGATCACAATACATAAGCAAATTACCGAAAAGGAATGTGGCTTAAGAAAATATGCTAAATGATGAGAAATGAATTGTTGAAAGACTTTAGCAGTGCTAAGTCTTGATATTGAAAATGAGATTATAGGAATATAATGTGATGTGTAATATGTATATGGATGTGGAAATTGTGTGTATTGTTTCATGATTATTATGATAAGCCATCAAATTGTGGCTTGTGTTAATGATATATATATATATATATATAAATTATGAAATTAGTGAAAAGATAAGAAAAGTGCATTGAAAATGAAAAACATGATAAGAATATGATGATAAATGATGTTAGTATATGAGTATGATTTTCTGTAATGTATGTATATAATATTTATTTGTACTACTAAGCTTTCGAGCTTAGTGCGGTTGTGTAAATCACGCAGGTCAATAGATGGTTGATCCGGGAGTCAAACAATTGTGCCACGATAAGAGTAAGAGTATTTCAAGACCAAATAGAAGGTGGTGCATATATGTACAATTTTATTATGCTGTATTTTGATAAAAATATATATGTACGTAAGTGAATTTTGGAAAAGATAATGTAATTTATATATATGCAATATCATCAAAAGTATAATGATTTTGTAAATGTTCTTTAAATAAAATGTATTATTGTTTGGAACTAAGGTAAAGGTTTTAAACAATAATGAAAAGTGACATCCTTATATTTTATATACGTATTGTATGTATACAAGGTATATGTATAGTACTTATATAGAGTATATAGGTGTTACAAATTAAGTCAGCTTACTAACAATATGTTATGATATTTATTATGTCTATGGGCGAAAGAGTATACCATAGGGTGAAGTTAGACACTTTGATTTCAGTGTCGAGAGGACATGGCCTTTGGGTGATATTTGACATTTGCCTCCAGTGTTGATAGGTGGTGGTCTTCGGGTGATATATTTGACACTTGGTCATCGATGTCAAGATGAGGTGACCTTCTAGTGATATTTGAAACTTGCCTCTGGTGTTGCTAGGGGATGACCTATGGTAATATGTGACATTGTGTCCCTAGTGTTGGATCTTTGAGTTTTAATAGATCAATACATTTTAAATGGAAGGCTAGGCCTAGTGTATATCTATATGCATATGTGTGTGTTATGGACACAATATGCTTATATGGTTTATGAAACTAAGAGATTTTTGAGTATTTTGATTTAAATGTTTATTATTATTAAATATGTACCACTAAGCTATATGCTTAGTGCGATTGGATATATCGCACAGGTGGTGAATTTGTAGAGCAAAGTGGTCCAGAGTGAGATTGAGATAGAAGTGCCAGTTTTACCATGAGTCCAGCTGTGCCGAGAATTGCATACATGTACATTTTATGTTACTATATAATTTGATTTTGAAAAATATAAATGCATCATATGCATTCTAAACATGTTTTGGAAAATGTTTCGTGTATAGGTATATTGTAATATCCTAAATTTTTTGAAAATTTCTAATTTTTGGCAATTTTATAAAATATATTATGATTAAATTAAATAAATTAAATTAATGGTTTTAAATGAAAAATGAAGGGATTTTAAATGAAAAGTGAAATATAAATGTGATATATATGTAAAATATACATAACATATAAAAGTCAACACTTTTTAAAAAGAAAAGTCAAAAGTCAAAGTAAAAGGGTATTTTGGTAATTAAATCTTAAAAAAATAAATTATTAAATTAATTTAAAAATAAATATTTTTTGAATGGAAGAGGGATTTTTAGACTTATAATTTATTAAATAAATAATTAAATAATTAATTATTAAAATATTAAATAATATATTCATAATGTTATAAATAAAAGATGAAAGGAAAGAGAAAATAAAAGTTTTTTTTCATCTTGTTCTTCTCCTTCAAGGGCCAAAATCTCCATGGATGCTAAGAGATGATTTTGATCTTCCAAGCTTCCAAAATTGAAGGATTCCAAAGATTCAAAAAGGATTTTTAGTGATTTCCACTTGAAAAAGTAGGTTCTTTAGCTTTTGGATTTCCATAGAAATTTTCAATATGTGAGTTTTGAATTTTTGAAGTAGCATGTTATAATTGTTGGCATTGGTGTGTATGAAGTTATTTTGGGTAGTTATTAATGATTTTAAGGTTGGATTGAAGAAATGGTTGAATTGGGATAAAGAATGGTGAAGAGAAATAATTTGGAGTTATGGACTTTTATGGTTTGAGAAATCGTGGTTTTTAATTGTGCAAATTAGTTCTAAATGAGTTGTTTTGGTGCATAAACAAATATTTTAAAGTCAAATATTAATTTTGGTTGTGTTTGGTTGGAGTTTGAGAATGGAAGTGTGATTTAGGGTTTTGGAAAATGATTTTTCCAAAGTTGTTGAATTGTATAATTTTATTGGTTTAATCTTGTTGTTTGGTGATATAAGTGATGAATATAAGCTTAAAATGATTAATGGACCTTCAATGGGGGAAGGTTATGCCATTTTAGGATTTTATGTATAAGAGTGTGTTTTTGTAATGTAAATGGTTTAAATGTATTAAAATATGTTTCTAATAATATAAATAAACTTAATATATTAAAATGAATGGCCTAGTATGAGAATCCAAAGTTAAAGTGAGGTTAGCCTTAAATTTTGGACTATTACTTGGATGGGGTTTAATTATGGTTTAATATTGGAAATGCCATTAAATGTGATACTAAATGATTATTTGCTATCACATTTGGTTTAGGCATTGAGGGAGGTTGATTTGCTTCATCCAAGTGGTGAAGGGCAATTTGGAAGGATAGGATTGGAGGTTGTTTTAAGCTTGTTTTGGTTGCTATTTGAGGTAAGTACAAACTTTGAATACATTGGTTATGTTTGCATGACATTTGGGCTTAACACATTTTGGTTGGAAAATGTGTTAAGCTACATGATACGTTGGTTATGTATGAATAATGTGTTATGACATTTGTAATGTCATATATGTGTTAAATGCATTGTGAAAAGCCATTGATAATGGCTGAATTGTATAAAATGTGAAATATGTGTATTATGTGAAAATGACCCAAAGTGTTTGGGTAATGCTATTTGTTGTGTATGCATTAAGTGCATTATCAAAAAGCCATTGGTATTGGCTAGATTACATTAAATGTGATTAATAAGTGAATTATGTGGAAATAATAAAGTAATTGGGTAATGTGTTGTAAATGCAAAAATGTGGTATAATGTAATGAGATGTGTGAAAACATAATGAAATGAATTGATATCGATATAAATGAGAAATATGAATAAATTATGTGCCTAGTATGTTATTCAATTTTTAGAGTTCTGTGTTTGGCGGTATGCCTATGATTTGCCTTTGGGCTAGACGCTGGGCGTCACTGTGAAAATATTTTTGAGATGAGATGATCGGGTCGTAAGCCTCAAAAATAAGTCCTTGAAGCTAGGCTGGGTGAAATGTCTGGGTCATAAGCTCAGACCTAGTTGTACTGTTACATACGGGGCTAGACACATGGTGTCATTATAGACCAAAATAGTAACTCTGGAATTTGAATAGCATATTAGTTATCTTTGGGCCCATGCTTGTGTTTGTTTTTATTTGAATTGTGGATTATGAAATATTTGAAAAGTATGAGAAAATGGAATGATGTGATATCCATATGCATTGTGCATTGGCATAGCATTTGAGTTTTATTATTATCAGGTTTGTATTACTAGGCTTTTGGCTTAGCGCGATTATTTACATTGCGCAGGTGACAGAGTAGATTCGGCTGAGCAGGAGAGTTCTTCTAGACCATGTCGAGTCTAGACTTGTAGTTGTCCTTGTAGAGTTGATATTAAGATCAGAAACATTGTTAGCAGCATATATATATTTTATGTTATTGTATATTTTGGTATGCATATTATATCATGTTTTTGGATTTTAAGTATTGTACACTATAAAGAATGTTTGGGTTAAGTTTTTTGAAATGGGGGTTTAAATATTTTTTTAAATTATATATATATAAATATTTGAGAAATTTGGTGAAATTGAGGAGTATGGGTGAAATGGTGATTTGAAATTATTTGGGAGTGTTTTCTGATGCAGGTTGTATTTTGCTAAATTTTGGAATGTTCAAATTACAGACAAAACTCTGGCAAATTTTTCCTAGAGATTTTCATATACAATGTTTATTTTGGGTTCCTATAGCAAGTAATGAATATTTATACACTATTTAATTTTATATATTTAGTATTTGAAATTTTAAATTAGAAATATAAAAATTTTTATTAAACCGGTTTGTGACATTTTTGTACCTTTTATGCGTATTTTACATATGCTGAAAAATATATATTATACATATATAGGGTATAAGGGTGTTACAGGTACAATATATATTTTTTTCAATGATGTAGTGATTTGGAGAATGGGTTATAAATATTATTTTGGAAGTGTAAATTTTCTTTGCAAGTTGAGTTATATGTTGATTATTTTGGGAATTTTAAAATTATGGACAAAACTATAGTGAAATTTTCCAAGAGAATTTCTTTTATAAAATTTTAAATTATTTTTAATATTAAAGTGAGGGTTTATATATATATTTATTGTAGTACTTTTATATCATAGATATGTATTTTACGTATATGTGGTATATGTGTTATACGTATATAGGATATAAGGGTATTATAGAACCCCCGGTCTCCATCATCCTAGCTGCTGTCATTAAGCTCTCCAAAAGTCCATAATGGCAAGGTTCGGCATCCCACACATGCTTATCACTAACAATGGTAAGCAATTTGATTACAAGGCCTTCAAAGAAAATTGTATTGAGTTAAAGATTGGCCTCCGATTCACCTCTAGGAAAATTTTTAATCACTAAGAAATTTGATAAGCACTAAGAAAATTTTTTAACATCCATAGTTCAATGGTCAAACGGAGGTGACTAACTGGACAATATTGAATGGCCTGAAGAAAAGGCTCGATGAGGCTAAGGGATTATGGGTAGATGAGCTAAACAATGTCCTATATACAGAACCACTCCAAGTACAGTCATAAGAGAGACCCCATTCTTGTTAACTTACAGAACTGAGGTAGTAATCTCAGTCAAAATTGTCCTACCATTTGGAAGAATCATTAGCCATGACCTATAATAATAAGAGCCCTCTATCAGATATAACCTAGATATGCTGGAATTCAAGATAGAGAAAGCTGGTATAATAGTTAAAGCCTACAAATAGCTACCTTTCACAATAGATGGTGCACCATAAAAAGTATAAGAAAGGCTATCTAGTATTATGAAGGGTCATCCATAATATCCCCTGACAATTCTCATTAGAACTATCAGAGAATGTTACTCAATATACTGTCAGTACTCTAATCAATTCATCGACAAAGTTTTCTTTCAAAATGTTACTAACAAAAATCTTCAAATAATAATACAATTTGTATAATATAACACTTTTAAACCAAACATTTAAGCCAATCTCCAATTTTCAATAACAAGCCAACATAATATTTTGATTACACAACATAACTTTAACTCTATAAAAGTCATCATGCTATATTATACTTTCGGTTTGTAACTTTTCTCTTTATGAATCATTTTATTTAAGACTTACTTTCTCATTTATTAACATTGCTCATTATATGCTTATTTTGTTTTTCAGTAAGTCTTACTTTTTAGTTTCAAATATAGGAAAATTTCATTCACTCTATAATTTTTGGCACTCAAATTTAGTACTATACTTTGGAGCACTTTGCATCTTATATCATTATATACACTTTCAATCATTATAACACTTAGTAAGTTATTGATCAATTCAATAACTTAAGCATAACATTTCTATTTCGTGCATTAGAACTTTCACTTGTAAACATTAAAAAATATATTACCAATCACATTCACATTGTTACACAGTAAAGTCAATTTTAAGTAATTGACTTATATAATTATTTTGCATTTCTTCCATTATTCATAACATCATATTGACATATATTTTTAATTTAGATAACTTCATTAAATATGTCCATACATACTGAACCCAGATCATAAGTTTAGATAATAGGTTAATGTAGCACTTTTAATGGAAAATCTCAAGAATATATAATGGCAACTATGTCCACTATCATTGATGACACAATGTGTCCATTAATGGCATGAGGTGCCCATTATCACTATGGTTATCCTTCCTCTGACTAGCCATTTCATCCAAAGCTAGATCTAAAATCAATATGTTTGGGGCAATTCATTAGTTTGTAGTTAACACTGAATCAAATAATACTTTTATCAACATCCATACTTTTAACACAGGCACATGAATTCTCAACATAAAAAGTAAGAAACATAAACATATTAGCCTCATACTAGGCCCATATACCATAAAATACAAGCCAAAAACATCATCCAGGTACCCCACAGTCGTGGCATCTCAACCCCACCCCGTGGAATACAAAATGAAGTTGTCAAATGCCTTTTTAGACCCCACGATCGTGGCTTTCAAGGCCCATGGTCATGGCATTTAGAACGGCTCTGATTTATCAACATTTTTAAAGAAAAAACCTCACTCACGGTTGTCGTACTCAATTGCCACGCCCGTGGCATTGGTTTTGGGTCTATTTTCAGAGTAATTCTTCCTCCAACAGTCCTGACTTCAATACCACACCCATGGCACCTTTAAGCAACGCCCTTGGCATCCCAAAATCATGTATTTTACAATTTTAACTTCATTAATCACAAATATATTGAAAATCTAAGTTAAAAATGTATCAAAACCAAATTTTTGACATAAAAACTGTTCATATCAAATAATTTACTAAAACCTCACTTAATAAAACTTTCAACCATCTCACATTGCTAAAAACAACATCAAACCACCCAATTCTCTTAATGGTTGAATTACGAATCAAACTCATCACATAAAAGTTGTTTTTCACTCATCAATCTATTTAATCAATACTTTCAAGGAATATTTCATTATAAATAACTCAATCAATTAATTCAAACATTAATACTCATAAAAATTCATATATTTGCAAATTATAATACAAAAGCACATACCTATTTAAAATTCCTCTTTCTCTTTCTTTTCTCTCTTTCCCTTTGATTACTTATTGATAATCTTGCCTTTTCTTGCTTATTCTTCTAAAAATCTATACCTTTATGTGATTTTCTCTTAATCCTTGATTAACTTGATGAACGGAAGAAGAAAATAGATAAGATG
This sequence comes from Garcia nutans, assembly GCA_947685225.1. Lineage (NCBI taxonomy): Eukaryota > Viridiplantae > Streptophyta > Magnoliopsida > Malpighiales > Euphorbiaceae > Garcia > Garcia nutans. The sequence continues at coordinate 26,541,561 of CANTUV010000024.1, forward strand.
GTGATGGTGGTGGAAGATGGCGTGGGAGATGGAAGAAGAAATGAGAAGTTTCCACACACACACACACATGTACACATATATATATATAGTTTAATCAAGTGAGGGAATGCTTATAATAACTATAGTGCACCCTCATTTTTAACCGTTAATTCTAAATCGAGTTTAATCTAGTAAAACCGTAAAAATAATTTTTTCAGTAAACTTTGTGATATATTATTCACTATTCTCTGCTTATAGCATTTATCCACATTACTTTTATCACTATATGTTATCAATTATCAATATTAGTTAAAAAGTTCCATATTTAAAATCTTGACCATTACAATTCTCCCCCGCTAAAAAATTTCATCCTCGAAATTTATCTGTTATAGCAATAAGTCATTTAATTCATAACTAATTTTAAATCCCACATAAAATTAATTATTTTATTAATTGACATAACTTTTATTAATTATTTTTTTCTTTATGTATGATATTACTCAATGTAACACTTTCAAAATAATCTTATTATATAACTTCAAAAGATTCAGTTCTACACACTTACACAATTCAAGTACAATTTAGTAATTGCCTTTAATTCTCTTTAGATTTTTTTAAAATATAATTTATGTCAGTACATTCCACTATTATATATATATCTCTTTATTTCCATTATATACTGAACGTTGATTCCTAGTTCCGAATAGCGGGTCACTGATGACAAGTAAATGCCCACTGTAATGATATGGCCAAAGGCCCACTATGGCAGGAATGCCCACTGTAATCATATAGCCAAAGGCCCACTACAGCACGAATGCCCACTGTAATCATATGGCCAAAGGCCTACTATGGCATGAATACCCACTGTAATGATAATGGGATCAAAGATCCTTTATGATGCAAAGCATCCACTGTTGGCATAAAAGCCAATATCACTGGGACATAAAATGTGTCCTCTATGTCATAGAGTGCCCATTGTCATTATGGCATAAAATGCCCACTGTCACTTTGGATATTCACCCTTTAGCTAATTTGAAAACTAGATTTAATATTATTATAATCGGGCAATACCTTTATTTCACTGTTTCAAATTATTTTCAATCATAATATCTTCTGGTATAGAAAATTTTCTTTTGAAATTGTTTGCTTATTACTGTGAATTTATAGGATATAAGCAAGTATTTCAAATACATTTATCATATGAACATATATACACATTATATTTGTTTCCTATTTGTTTGACTAATTTTATTTATTCATCAATCTTTATCTTTCAAGTTACTTCCATGTTTCCACTATAATAATAAAATATAAATAGATTTCCACTCTTACTTGTTTAATTCTTTTCTTAACATATTAATAATTCACAACTATTCTTTCACTTTAAGAGTATATGTACATATATAATGTATTTACTATGTTTAATACACTCACTCACACACACATATATATATATTTCTAGCTTGATCCACAGTACATCATTTCACTAGAAGGGTTAAATTTCCTTCAAATCTCACTACATTCTTTCCTTTTCACATTATCAATTCCTTTCTTTCTGTTGTAATCAATTAGTATTAGTTAACTCTTTAACACTTTTATATATAACCTATAACTTGTCTTTAATCACCAAATAATGTTACTATCATGTATTCCATAAGTACACAATATGCAAATCTCACATTCTTACTTTCATTACTCAATCAATTCGTATATACACTTCTTTGTTTTCTTTATCTTGCTCTTCAAACTATTTAAAATCATCAATGATTTACCAATATATCATTCTTCTCACCTTGTTTCATAAATTATCTTATTTCTTCATGAATAATGTGAAATCCACTAATCACTTGTAATCATCTTTTATCTTTTCTCTGACCTTGCACTTATTTCAAATATCCAATTACATGTATTCATACTTTCCTCAAGTTTTCTTCACATCTAAGTTTAATCATTTAATGGATTGATTTCATTTCAATCTTATAAGCAATCTTTCATCAATTATAACTTTTTCCAAGATGTATTTAATAATTCACTACTAATTCCATCCATAAACCCTACTTTGTGAAAGTATAAGAAGATAGAAATATGCATAGGCAAATGCATGACTGTAAAAGTGATCATGCACTTCACTGCTTGAATTATTTTTAAAATTTTAAAGAATAGAAGTATGCATAGCCAGATGCATGACTATGCAAATTGTCATGCACATCTCTGCTGAAATTTCTTTTCAAAGTTTTAAGGGCATAAGTATATGCATTGTAATATCCCAAATTTTTTGAAAATTTTTAATATTTGGAAATTTGATAAAATATATTATAATTAAATTGAATAAATTAAATTAATGATTTTAAATGAAAAATGAAGGGATTTTAAATGAAAAAGTGGAATATATATATGTAATATATATGTAAAATATACATAACATATAAAAGTCAACACTTTTAAAAGAAAAGTCAAAGTCCAATGTCATTTTTGTAAATAAACTTTAGAAATTAAAAATAAATAAAATAATTCAAAAATAAATTATTTTTGAATAGATGATAGATTTTTAGTCTTTTAATTTCTTTAGTAAATAATTAAATAATTTATTATTAATTTATTATACAATATATATATATATGGTTATAATTAAAAGATGAAAGGAAAGAGAAAATTTATTTTTAAACTTCTTCTTCTCTCATGGACAGCCACCATGAATGTTCAAGACGAAGGATTTTGATCTTCCAAGCTTCTAAGAATTGAAGAATTTCAAAGGTTCAAAAAGGATTTTTAGAGATTTTCACTTGAAAAAGTAAGTTCTTTAGCTTTTTCTTTGGATTTTCATAGAAATTTTGAATATATGAGTTTTGAATTTTTGAAGTAGTATGTTATAATTGTTGGAATTGGTGTTTATGAAGTTTTTTTTTGGGTAGTTATTAATGATTTTAAGGTTAGATTGAAAAAATGGTTGAATTTGGATAAAGAATGGTAAAGAGAGAGAATTTAGGGTTATGAACTTTTAGGGTTTGAGAAATCATGGTTTTTAATTGTGAAAATTGGTTCTAAGTGAGTTGTTTTGGTGTTAAAACAAGTATTTTTTAAGTCAAATATTGGATTTGGTTGTGTTTGGTTGGAGTTTGAGAATGGAAGTGTGATTTAGGGTTTTGGAAAATGATTTTTCCAAAGTTGTTGAATTGTATAATTTTATTGGTTTAATCTTGTTGTTAGGTGATATAAGTGATGAATATAAACTTAAAATGATTAATGGATTGTGTTTGAATGGAAAACTTTCAATGGGGGAAGGTTATGTCATTTTAGGATTTTGTGTATAAGAGTGTGTTTTTGTAATGTAAATGGTTTAAATGTATTAAAATATGTTTCTAATAATATGAATAAACTTAATATATTAAAATGAATGACCTAGTATGAGAATCCAAAGTTAAAGTGAGGTTAGCCTTAAATTTTAAATTTTTGCTTGGATGGGGTTTAATTATGGTTTAATATTGGAAATGCCATTAAATGTGATACTAAATGATTATTTGCTATCACATTTGGTTTAGGCATTGAGGGAGGTTGATTTGCTTCATCCAAGTGGTGAAGGGCAATTTGGAAGGATAGGATTGGAGGTTGTTTTAAGCTTGTTTTGGTTGCTATTTGAGTTAAGTACAAACTTTGAATACATTGGTTATGTTTGCATGACATTTGGGCTTAACACATTTTGGTTGAAAAATGTGTTAAGCTACTTGATACATTGGTTATGTATGAATAATGTGTCATGACATTTGTAATATCATATATGTGTTAAGCGCATTGTGAAAAAGCCAATGGTGTTGGCTAGATTACATTAAATGTGATTAATATGTGAATTATGTGGAAATACCCAAAGTAATTGGGTAATGTGTTGTAAATGCAAAAATGTGGTATAATGTAATGAGATATGTGGAAACATAATGAAATGAATTGATATCGATATAAATGAGAAATATAAATAAATTGTGTGCCTAGTATGTTATTCAATTTTCAAAGTTCTGTGTTTGGCGGCATGCCTATGATTTGCCTACAGACTAGATGCTGGGCATCACTGTGAAAATGTTTTTGAGGTGAAATGACTGGGTCTTAAGCCTCAAAAACAAGTCCTTAAAGCTGGGCTGGGTGAAATGACCAGGTCCTAAGCTCAGACCTAGTTGGACTATTACATTGATATTTTGTCTACGGGGCTAGACACATGGTGTCATTATAGACCAAAATAGTAACTCTGGAATTTGAATACCATATTAGTTATCTTTGGGCCCATGCTTGTGTTTGTTTTTATGTGAATTGTGGATTGTGAAATATTTGTAAAGTATGAGAAAAATGGAATGATGTGATATCCATATGCATTATGCATTGGCATTGCATTTGAGTTTTATCGTTATCAAGTTTGTATTACTAGGCTTTTGGCTTAGCGTGATTATTTACATTGCCCAGGTGACAGGGTAGATTCGGCTGAGCTAGAGAGTTCTTCTAGACCAAGTCGAGTCTAGACTTGTGGTTGTGCTTGTAGAGTTGATATCAAGATTAGAGACACTATCAGCAGCATGTATATATTTTATGTTATTGTATATTTTGGGTATTATTCATATTATATCATGTTTTTGAATTTTATATTTCATAAACTAGAAAGAATGTTTGGGTTCAATTATTTGAAATAGGGGGTTTAAATGTGTTCTAAATTATATATATATCTATATATAAATGTTTTGAGAAAATTTTGAAAAAATTTAGAAGTTAAGGTGAAGATGTGGTTTATTGTTTATTGGAAGTGTTCTTTTTGCAGGTTGTTTAATTGATAAATTTTTGAATGTCTAAATTACAGACCAAACTCTGGCGAATGTTTCCCAGAGATTTTCATATAAAATGTTTATTTTGGGTTCCTATAACAAGTAAAGAATATTTATATACTATTTAATTTTATATATTTAGTATTTAAAATTTTAAATCAGAAATGTAAAACTTTTTATTAAACCGGTCTGTGATATTTTTGTACCATATATGTTTATTTTACATATGCTGAAAATATGTATTATACGTATATAGGGTATAGGGGTGTTACATGCATGATCATGCGAATTATCATGCATACTACTGCAGGAATTTTCTTTTCATGATTTAATCAATAAGTTATCAATAACTCAAACAAATTAAGAAAACATGATAACACCCTTCAAAGCACAATAAAATTCAAATCTAAACTTCCATAACCCTAAAATCTTTCAAAATCTTATTTTCTTCTACAACCTTATATCAACTAATAAATGATTCAATGATGAATTTAATCATTGTTTTAGATAATAATCATTAAATACACATTTACATATTGTAAGAATAACTTTACTACCATAGAATTAAAGTTTTATACTTTTATTTTTCACAATTATTTAATACATAATATCTTTCACAAGTAATGGTGTTTTTCTCAATAGATCAAGCTTATATTAGCTAAAATCCATCAAAACTTGATTTTTTTTTTTGCCAATTCTCCATGATTTCTATGGTGAGAAATGGAAGAATAAGAAAAAGAGACGAAGATAGAGGTAGAGATAATGAGAAAAAGAGATGAAGATGGAGGTAGAGATAATGAGTATGACGTTTTAGAAGGCAATAGAAGACACTAAAAATCTTTAAATAAGCTTTACGATTTTTATCCAATACACTCACTCATACAATAGTTTCGATGCATTCACTTTCTTTAATAAACTATCACTTCAAATTTTTAACACCGAAACATTATGAAAACAATTACCTTTGACACTTTAAAACCCATTATCCATATTTCACATCTAAATTACAGCTCGAGTTCATTTCAGGGCTATAAAGGTATTTTTGTAATTTCTTACCTCTTTGAAATCTTTTCCAAAAATATAGAGATTATTCATAATTGGATTTAATATTACTCTTATTAAGGTTTATTTAACCTTATCACTATCAGTTCCAAATGCTCAATCTACACATAATATCATAATCAATTCAATTTACACTCTTATATTCACTTAATGCAGAAAATCAATACTTAAAATTTTAGAGCATGGCAATTCTCATTCTTAAAATTTATCTATCTGTCATAATTCATTCCTTAAATTCTAATAAATTATTACACTTCCATTGTGTTACTTTGATATATCTCTTTAAATACTCATATCTTATTTTCTTTTCACATTTTTCTTTTTCACAAATAGGTCTAGTGCACTCCAAACAATACACTATGTCTTAATCAATTCTTAGAAAACATTCTACTGCCATAAACATATGAAATATCAATTGCATCAAACATATACCCACTTATTCGATTCACATAACTTAGACAATTGCATTTCACTTCTCCCATAACTCCACATGCCAAAAATGCCTAAACCACGCTCTAATACCACTAAATGTAACATCCCCTGACAATTCTTGTTAGAACTATCAGACAATATTACTCAATATACTATCAGTACTCTAAACAATTCATCGACAAAGTTTTCTTTCAAAATGTTACTAACAAAAATCTTCAAATAATAATACAATCTATATAATACAACACTTATAAACCCAACATTTAAACCAATCTCCAATATCTCCAAAAAATCCAAATACTAATTATAAAACAAATAACCATCATAAGTTTGTCAGATAAAATAAATATATAATACATTGCTTTATTTGATAATCATTCACTAGAATTTCAAACTTCATCCTCTAAGTATATATATTCCTTTCATGTTTATAAATTTGTACAATCTCTCAAATAGCCAAATAAAATTGCATATATACATTTCATAACTTATGAGTACAATATACAAAAGATCTCTATATGTATTGTAGATAATTTCTGAGATCCTTAATTCCACTGCTTAACTTGCTCTGATGACATGATACCTGAGTGTCAGAAAATAATTTTAACACGCTAAGCAAAGCTTAGTGGTGCTTGTATAAATATATTTTGTCACTTAATATTAAAGAAAAATACTTATTGAAATATAGTAATAACACTTAGTTTTAAGAATTATTTAAATATATTAACTATTTTCAATAATGAACAAATATAATATTTTGATCACACAAAATAATAACTTTAACTTTATAAAAGTCATCATGCTATATTATACTTTCGGCATTGTAACTTTTCTTTTATGAATCATTTTCTTTAAGATTTACTTTCTCATTTATTAACATTGCACATAATATGATTACTATATTTTTTAGTAAGTCTTACTTTTCAGTTTCACATATATGATAATTAATTTAATCTATAAATTTTGGCACTTAAATTTAGTACTATACTTTGGAGCACTTTGCATCTTATATCATTATATACACTTTCAATCATTATTACACTTAGAAAGTTATTGATCAATTCAATAACTTGATTATAACATTTCTATTCCGTGCATTAGAACCTTCACTTGTAAACATTAATATATATATTACCGATGACTTTCACATTGTAACACAGTAAGTTGATTTTAAGTAATTGACTTATATTATTATTTTGCATTTCTTCCATTATTCATAACATCATATTGACATATATTTTCAATTTAGATAACTTCATTAAATTTGTCCATACATACCGAACTCAGATCATAAGTTTGGATAATAGGTTAGTGTAGCACTTTTAATGCCAAATCTTAAGAATATATAATTGCAACTATGTCCACTTTCATTGATGACACAATGTGTCCATTAATGGCACGAGCTGCCCACTATCACTATGGTTATCCTCCCTTTTGCTAGCCATTTAATCCAAAGCTAGATCTAAAATTAGTATATTTGGGGCAATTCATTAGTTTGTAGTTAACACTGAATTGTGTATATCATTTCAATGGAACAATACTTTTATCAACATCCATACTTTTAACACATGCACATGAATTCTCAACACAAAAAGTAAGAAACATAAACATATTAGCCTCATACTAGGCCCATATATAATAAAATACAAGCCAAAAACATCATCCAGGTACCCCATAGCCGTGGCATCTCAACCCCACCCTATGGGATACAAAATGATGCTGTCAAATGCCTTTTTAGACCCCCACAGTTGTGGCTTTCAAGGTCCACAGCCATGGCATTCAGAACGGCTATGTTTTATCAACATTTTTAAAGAAATAGCCTCAATTTCAACCCCATGGTTGTGGCACTCAATTGCCACGCCCATGTCATTGGTTTGGGGTGTATTTTTGGAGTAATTCTTCCTCCAGTAGTCCCGACTTTGATACCACGCCCATGGCACCTTTAAGCCATGCCCGTGGCATCCCAAAATCATGTATTTTACACTTTTAACTTCATTAAACATAAATATATTGAAAATCTAAGTTAAAAATGTATCAAAAGCAAATTTTTGACATAAAATGAGTTCATATCAAATAATTTACTAAAACTTCACTTAATCAAACTTTCAACCATCTCACATGGCTAAAAACAACATAAAACCACCCAATTCTCTTGAGGGTTGAATTAAGAATTCAACTCATCACATAAAAGTTGTTTTACGCTCATCAATCTATTTAGTCAATACTTTTAAGGACTATTTCATTATAAATAACTCAATCAATCAATTCAAACATTAATGCTCATAAAAATTCATATATTTGCAAATTATAATACAAAAGTACATACCTCTTTAAAATTCCTCTTTCTCTTTCTTTTCTTTCTTTCCCTTTGATTACTTATTGATAATGTTGCCTTTTCTAGCTTATTCTTCTAAAAATCTATACCTATATGTGATTTTCTCTTAATCCTTGATTAACTTGATAAAAGGAAGAAGAAAATAGAGAAGATGGTGATGGTGGTGGAAGATGGCGTGGGAGTTGGAAGAAGAAATGAGAAGTTTCCACACACACACACATGTACGCATATATATAGTTTAATCAAGTAAGGGAATGCACATAATAACTATGGTACACCCTCATTCTAACCGTTAATTCTAAATCTAGTTTTAATCCTATAAAACCATAAAAATAATTTCTTCAATAAATTTTGAGATATATTATTCACTATTCGCTGCTTATAGCATTTATCCACATTACTTTTATCACTATACATTATTAATTATCAATATTAGTTAAAAAGTTCCATGTTTAAAATCTTGACCATTACATCATCACTATGCATGGGTTAGTTGGACTAGGGAAGTTGGGGACCTCCTGGGAAGGTCCATTCCATATTGTAGAGGTAGGCAAGTCAAGGGCGTGTAAGCTACAAACAATTGATGGCAAGAAGGTACCAAGGACTTAGAATGCAAATAACTTGAAACCATACTACCAATGAAAAGCTTCAAAGCATATGATGTAATTCTCATGATCACAGCTCTTGAAGCTAATCTATGTAATCAATAACAATGAGAAATGAAATGTCATGCTAGTTTAAAAGCCCATAATTAAAACTCATGATATTAGTGAATGTTAAAATCTTTTCATAACAAAGGCATAGTCCCTCCACCATCTTAAAAATAAGCAGTTAAAAGCACGCCTTAACTAGTAATGCTTCGAGCATATCCAAAAATAAAGAATGCCTAAAAGCACACATCTCTTAACTTGAGCAATCTTGGGAGCGCAATTAAGTAAATACATAGTAATAAAAAATGAAAAAAATATTCTCATTTCATTTACTAAGTCTATTATGAAATGGTGAGGGCCCAACCTTTACAATAAGGAGGTCACTCGAGCAACATGAAACAATCAAAGCCTATACAAAAGAAAGCATTCTATCAAAAAGAAGCTAACAAAAAATGATTAATAGCTCCTTGAAAACTTTGCTCACTAGAATCACTATTTGCTCCACCTACATTATCTACTATCTAAGCTCGATATGGCTCCTTACTGGTATAAAGAGGAAGTCTTTTAGTCCATTGAAGATTTAATGGATTAATGTGCATGGTAAAAAAGACTCCTTGACTAAGAATATATCAAACCCTACACTATTCTTGTGGTAAGACATCTCAAACCTACTTTCATGCCCCAGCTCTACGAGTTTATCAATATCAACATCTAGCATCAAGGAGAAATCGACATCGAGATAGATCCTTCTCAAAACCCCATCCACTGTTCATTAATATTAGAGAATACCTTGAGTATAGTGTTCATCAATCTTGCCCTTAGTAGCCTTGGCCTTTCTATTTTCTTCATCCAAAGCATTCTTCGCCTTTGAAATCTCGCACTAGACTTTTGCCAACCTAACTTGGGTAGCCAAGTGAGCTTCCCTTTGACTAGTAAGTGAGGTTTTCACAGTAGCCTGACCCGACCTTTTTTTGAGGTCGTAAGCTCATCATGAGCAGCTAAGAAGTCTTACGATGACGTAGTCAACCTATCCCCAACATCATGAATTAGTTAAATAAGCTACAAAGTCAAATGTTAATAAATAAGCATTACATGAATGCTATAGAGAATGACAAGTCACTTACAATATTCCTAACACTCTTTAGGTGGCTAGATAAAGTAGGCGAGCATAAGGCCTGGTTCTCTCGCCTCTCTAGCGGAACATTTCGCATGACATCCAAGACCATCCTACCCACATCGACCTCTTGGATGGAATAGTCAAGTCCATAATGGCCATAAAATGCCTCATGCACTAGGTTAACCAATTTATCAATTTTGAGTTGCTGAGGTATATGCTCATTGGTGTTAGAACCAACCTCCGTCACCTCTCCCACTCGAGAGGTTGAAGGTGGGATAGTTCCCATAGCCCCACTTCCTTAAGGACTCAGAGGCGGGTCAACCACCACAATCTCAAAGGGTTTGTTCGAAAAGGTATGCCCAGCTATCCCTTGCACCTCTCACGAGCTGGTCAGATCAACATTAGTCTAAGCCCTTTTCTCAGCATCCTTAGCCTCGTCAATTTTCCTTTACAACTTATCAATTACTGATCTCTTACTCTTCCCCATGACTATATTCGAGCTCTTAATAATCTCACAAAGTGTGAAATGACTAGAAAGTCATCCTCCATTTATAGACAAGGACTTCGTGAAGTGTAGACCCTTAATTTTGTCCCGGATTAAATTTAGATATAATTAAAAGGCCAAAATAGATTAAAAAAGATTAAACTTATTGCAGTCTAATTTTAGAAGCCCTATTCTAGGTTGGTTTAATTTCAAAAGCCTAAAATGGGTCCGATACAATCTTAAATTCCCAAATTAATTTGATCCAACCCAAAATTGGCTTAGCCAATTCATTTTTTGCCGCATGCCATGCCTGGGGTGAATTGGCATGGCATATTCATCCTAGACCCTAGACAAGGGCAAATTAGCCTTGCTATTTTGAAGAATCAACATACAACAAGAAGGCAGTAGGCATTGCCTTCACCTTAACCTCCAGCCAAAACCAAAGTGATTCAAATAGTAGCTTTGATCAATATTTTTTCAATTTGGTGGAGCCAACATGAAGGTACGTTCTTTATTTAATTCATCTGAACTTAATAGTAGCTGCTTTTTATCATAACTTTTAACATTGATTAATATTTCATTCATCTAGTAGCTATTTATTTTCAAATACCATCATGCAATAAGTTAGGTTTAGTTTATAATAATTTTGCCAATCCTTTAAATCAACCATTATCTTTGCACAATAACTTGTTAGGACACTTAGTAGCCAAGTTATTAATAATATAAAAATTGTTAGTTCATTAAAGCCCCAACCTTGGTGGCAACTTGTACAAAACCCTAATATTAATACCTAAGACTAAATACCATACTTTGTTTCTTAATTCCCTAAACCCTAAATCTAAAACTTCCATTCTTTAGGTTTAAACCCTAGATTATATATCTGGTATCTAATTGCAATTTTAACTCACCATTATATATTTTAATCTTAGTGTGTATCTTTATATGCTGATCTTAATTTATTTACTTTATGATAGATGAATGATTTATTTAGATTATTTGTTGATGATTAATCATGTGATTTCAATTACTTGTTCATTATGAATGATTGAGTTATTTTTATTAGCCTATTTTAATATTCAAGAAAGTAAGAGACATATTTCCACTTTGTGGGTACCTCATTAATTAAGTTTAATGTAATTTATTTTGAGTTCTGGATTAATGTAAAGGGCATGTTTCCACCAAAAGGTGGATGTCTTATTTTAGTTAATTAGGGATATTGTAAGGGCATATTTCCATATTGTATGGGTGCCCATTTATTATTTTGTTTGGACCTTCTTTTGATTTTAATACAATGAATATTCATTTACTTTAATATGTATGTAATATGGATAATATTTTAATAAGTTAAGAATTTAATAATATTAAGACCTGGAAAGGAGGCCGGTTCCAATGAACCGGGCATTATGAGGTGCTGGGTCATTCTCACCTTCCCCATATGTACCCAACTTTTTGAATCCAATAGGGGGTTGGAGATTCCTTAGGAATTGAGTCATCCACCCCTTTCTTTTTTTCGGCCCATCCGGGTGGCAACTCCATTTTCTCTGGGTTTTAGCCCATGTTCTCTAAGGCCCTGAGCCTAAGAGTGGCGAAGTTGCAAGAAACATTCCACATGGGAGTGGGGGCAAAAATCCTAACTCACAGTGGCGACTCCACTGAGGATAAGAGAAGTGGATTTTGTTGGTCTTTATATTATTTTATTCTTTCTTATTATAATATTATCCATTATATCATTTAGATTGCATTGTGTTCATGAGTTTGGACGCCCATGTAACCTATGTTGTATTATGTAAGGGATACTATAATTTCACTCAAGGTATGGAGATTGATCATGGCATAACCATTCATAGCCTCATACCTTTTGGCATATACTTGCTATGGTAGCCTAAACTTTTCAACCTAAAGATTAAAGCTCATGTAATTGGCCTAGCTACTTTCCTTAGGTTTTTCCCCCAAATGCTTGTTGTTTGACTATGACTAATTTATCTTGGTTTAAACCATGGCTTATTTGGTTTGTTCTTTTTCTAATATGACCTAATCATATTGTAAGCTCAAAATAATTTTTTCCTTTAAATCCAAAAGACCAAATACCAATTTTTCAAAATCTTCAAGATAGTCTTTTCAAATAGGTCAAAAATATTTTTCAACCATATGGCCCAAACTTAAAATCCCAAAGGCTTTGAAACAATATTACAAATTATTTTCTTAAAAAGAGCTTACAAATCATTTAGGCCAATTATGAAATACCAAAAATCAATTATGGGCTTAGTTTATACCAAGAATCATTAATCATAGGCTTCTTTTTGGCATGGACCATTAGTTGTTTTTTCAAATGGGAAATCTATTTATGATAAACCTATTAATTTTGTTTTAATACAATATATCATAAAAGCTATTTTAGTTGAGATTCAATGGATTAAAGCCTAATTAATAGAAATTATCATGTATTGACTTTCATGTTTGAAAATATAACTATTGGTTAAAATTGTCCGAGGATTTTTTTTTTAAAAACAAGATATCTCATGTTGGTATTTTGATGACCATATACCTAGGAAAAGGAGATTTACCATTTGTGTGGAAGTTATAAGGTAGGAAGAAAAGTCCTAATTATCTTTGTTTGCTTGTTATTTGTGCATACATGCATACACGCACTATATAACATGCCATTGATTCTTTCTGGCTCACATACCTAAAGTACAACAATTCAAGAGCGTACAACAACCCAACCTATGCCAGTGACATAGAATCTAGCAGCAACTCAATTAGCTTCTCACCAAGATGGAAGAATTGAAAGAGGCCCTGGCTAAGACTATTAAGAACCAACTAGCTGCACTTTTGGGGAACACAGTTGAGGCATCTGCTAGCACTAAGAAATTGAAGAACAAGGGAAAAGGGTAAGGATTACAAAGTAGCCTTCAATGATGACAAGGTATTTTTTTTATGATGATGATGACTGGGCTCAATACTTTCATGATCCGCAAGATAAGAAGAAATAGCCAAAGGTTGTAGAAAGATCAACCATGGAAAAGATTGAAACTTCGGATGTTGAGAAACTGATTGCTGATTTAGAGAAGAAATTTGAAAAGAAGCTGAAAGTGATGAGATGTCAGAAATAGATAAGCTATTCAAACAAGATGAAGAGGTCCCTTATAAGTTCAAGATGGCTTCCTTCGCTAGGTACAATGGTACAGGAAATTCACACTTGCATGTTAAGCAATCTGCCATGTAGTCTACCAGAGCTACTAAGGCTCAAACTCTAAGGTATTTCATGCTCTCATTAGATCCTGTTGTGTAGAATTAGTTCAATACCTTGGAAGAAAGTACCCAAAAAGTTTGGGATATGTTGTATAAGGCCTTCATACAGTAGTATGGTTACAATGTTGAATTAGAAGTTACTTTGATGGAGGTAGAGACTATCATAGAAAAACAAAATGAAAGTTTTGTCGATTATGTATAGAGATGGAGAAATAAGGCTGCACATCTAAAAAAGAGACAAGATAAGTCTGACCAGATTAGGATGATTATCAGAGGCATCCCGTCCAATCTTCATGAGAGGTTGTCTCACACCCTTAAAAGGAATTTCAAAGATCTTATCCAAGCTGACCTGCAAATAGAAGAATGGGAGAGGGAGAAGAATAATTTTTCTGCAAAATGGAATTATCAGTCTGGTAATCAAAGTACACATAAGGAAGTAGATGTTAATGCAACTGGTCATGAAATAGAAGATAGTTTTAAGAATTGGGAAAACCTCTGTCTTGGGTTTTCAATAAGTTACAGAAAAAGGGATTGTTACAACCATTGGTAAGCTACTAGTTGGGGCCTGACTGGGTTATTTCATTATTCAACTGGTCGGGCTGGGCCACTTCGGGCATGACTGGGTTCAGGTCCGATCAGGCTGGCCCAATATTTTTTTTTTTGAAATAAAAAAAAATAAGGATAAAATTTATTAGTTTTTTAATTTCAATAAAATTTACCGATAAATATTAGTTTAAAATTTATTATACCAAATTGTATCTAATGATATATAAATTATTATATCAATATTTATGATAACTAAATTACTTAATTATTTAGTTATTTCATTATTCAAGTAAAAAATATAAATTATTTCTCATGGATTATAATTTTAAGAGTCCCAAATATCATAAAATACAGACAATATTTTGATTTTCCAAAACCTTTTTATATGAAATTTAAATTACCAAAATATATATTTTTTAAAAAAATAAAAAATTAAATCCTCGGGCCGGGCTAGCCTAAGGATTTTCAACATCAACCCGAAGATTCAGCGAGTATGTTGAAAAGGCATCTGGATACAAACTCTGCTATGTCTCTCTTCATACCTAACCACCAATAATGTCGCTTCACGTCCTTATAAATATTGGTACTCCCAGGATGCATAGCATAAAGTGACTGATGTGCTTCCTCTAATATCATCCTTTTCAATTCTGCATCATCAGGAATACACAACCTATCTCTGCACCATAGACTGCCATCATCCCCCACAAAAAAGTCTGGACTCTCCTCCTTCTGACAAACTAACACTGCCAACTAAGCCTCCCTAATATGATCCAACAAGACTGGCCTCAACTGCAACTGAGCCATCAAAGCATCATCATCACAAGACTCAAATCTAGCATGCAATGCTCTCAACTCAACAAGCAACGAGAGTGAATAAGTAGTCAAACATGCCAAAGACTTCTGACTCATGGCATTAGCAACAACATTTGCTTTACCAAGATGATAATCAGTGAAACAGTCATAGTCTTTAATCAACTCTAACCACCATCTCTGCCGAAGATTCAGCTCTCTCTAAACATCCAGGTATTTTAAACTCTTGCGATCCATATAAATGAAACACTTTTCCCCATACAAGTAATGCCGCCAAATCTTCAAGGCAAAAACTATAGCTGCTAATTCCAAATCATGAATCGAGTAATTTAGCTCATGTGGCTTCAACTGTCGAGAGGCATAAGCAATTACTCTACCCTCTTGCATCAAAACATAACCTAAACCACTATGTGAAGCATCACTGTATATCATATATGGTTTACCTTCCACAGGTAGGGTAAGGACAGGAGCCTGAGTCAAACTCATATATGGTTTAGCTACTTAAAACTTGCTTGACA
Source organism: Garcia nutans (assembly GCA_947685225.1). Taxonomy (NCBI): domain Eukaryota; kingdom Viridiplantae; phylum Streptophyta; class Magnoliopsida; order Malpighiales; family Euphorbiaceae; genus Garcia; species Garcia nutans. The sequence continues at coordinate 26,557,545 of CANTUV010000024.1, forward strand.
CCGATCTATCCACACAAATCAAACTCATTTTCAAAGTAATCTGGTGAGTGGTGCAGCTATCATAGAAAAATCCTTCAGAAACTGACGATAATAGCCTGCTAATCCCAGAAAACTTCTAACCTCTATCACAGTTTTCGGTGGACTCCAATTCAAGATAGCCTCAACCTTACTTGGATCAACTCTAATACCCTCTGCTGAAACCACATGATCAAGAAAAGATACTTGATTGAGCCAGAACTCACACTTAGATAGCTTAGCATACAACTGCTTCTCTCTCAGAGTCTGCAATACAATCCGCAAATGCCTATCATGATCCTCCTCATTATGTGAATACACCAAAATATCATCAATGAAGACCACCACAAATTGATCTAAATATGGTTTGAACACCCTATTCATCAAATTCATAAAAGCTGCTGGTGCATTAATCAATCTAAAGGGCATCACCAAAAACTCATAATGCCCATACCTCATGCGAAAAACTATCTTAGGTGCATCCACATCTCTGACTCTCAACTAATGGTACCCTGATCTTAGATTAATCTTAGAGAATATTGTTGCTTTCTTCAACTGATCAAAGAGATCATCTATCCGAGGCAAAGGATACTTATTCTTCATAGTCACCTTATTCAACTGCCTATAATCAATAAGCAATCTCAAGGTGCCATCCTTCTTCTTCATAAACAACACAGGAGCTCCCCACAGAGACACACTAGGGCGGACAAACCCCTTTTCCAACAACTCCTGCAATTGCACCTTCAACTCTCTCAACTCAGCATGTGCCATACGATAAGGAGTAATAGAGATAGGAGTAGTACCAGGCAACAAATCGATACCAAACTCCACTTCTCTCTCAGGAGGTACCCCTGGCAACTCATCAAGAAAAATATTTGAAAACTCGGCAACTATGGGTATACTGTCAAGCTAGGACCCCACTACTCTGATATCTATAACATGAGCAAGATAAGCCTTACATCCCTTCCGAATCATCCTCCTAGCTGAAACAGCTGAAACAAATATGGATAAAAGATGCCCCTGCTCACTAGATACCATCACGTCCTTACCATCACGTATTCTCAAAGTAACACATTTTTTCTGACAATCTACCACCGTCCCATGCCTGGATAACCAATCCATGCCTAAAATCAGATCATACTCCTTGAAAAGGCATCTTAATCAAGTCACTGAGAAACTCCTCATCCTGAACAATAGGGACTATCTTGGTGTACCCTACTCACCAAAACACCTTGCCCTAAGGGATTTGTGAGCAAAACATCAAATCCTAAGGGCTTAGAATACAAATCATTTACAGGAAAGATAGATGCATTGATGTAAGAATGAGTCGACCCAGGGTCTAATAATGTAAGAACTGAAGTACCAAATAAAGTAAAAGTAATAGCAATAATAGCTGAAGCATCCAGCTGTCTCTGTATCACATAAACCCGCTGTGATGGTCCTGCCTCATATGGTCTACTACCTCTAGCTGTAGAACCTCCTCTCTGACTAGTCCCAGATTGACCACCTCTACCAAAACCTCTGCCACCACGACCCCCTCTAACATTGGATTGAGAAGCTGCAGTATTTGCCTATCAATTTTCTGGTGGCTGTGAACAATCTTTGATAAAATGGTCTGATGACCCACATCTAAAATACACTCCCGAAGCACCTCTCCACCAGCAGACACCTCCGTGTGATTTACCACAATGAACAAAAGTAGGTGAAGCAGGCCTCTGAACCACTGGGGTCGGTACACTAGCCATTGAAACTGCAGATCTCTGTCTCTATCTCTACTGCTGTACTGACCTGCCAAACTGTCACTGGCTCCTACTGAACCTATGAAAATACCCCCCTCGGCCACTTCATTGATGAAGACCCAACCTCACTCTGGAGACTCTGTGCTCTCTCTACACTCCTGGCAATTTTAACCAACTAAGAAAATCCTTGATACCGAGAGCCTGCTATGATACACATGATAGAGGGTCTCAGTCCCTCCTCAAATCACCTGCACTTGTCAATCTCGTCAGAAATGATCCCACCAGCATAATGACTCAACCGGATAAACTCTATCTCATACTCTATCACTGTCTTGGTATCCTATCTCAGACTTAAGAACTCCATCTTCTTTGCATCCTTATACTCCCTCAGAGTATACTTCTTCTCAAATTCCTGCAAGAAATTATCATAAGTCAGGACTGGTGGATCATCTAGAGCATGTGGAACCATCTTCCACCAATCATATGCATCCCTCTACAGAAGAGATCTGGCATAATCAAACTTCTCCTCTAGACTAGCCTGTAGCTGGATAAACACTCTCTGGACCCTGTCTAGCCACTACTATGCTGCAGAAGGATCTGTAGTACCAACGAAGTCCTCAGCTCAAAACTTTCTCAGCTTATCATACTTCCTCACCGGCAATTGCTGATGTGGCTGAACTGGAGCAATAACTCTACCATATGCCACACCCAGCCAGGCGGAATCTCATCAGCTGCTAGTCTCACAGGCACAAAAATAGATGCCTCACTAGCAGACACAACTCTATTTCCATCTCTACCCTCATAAGGAGCCACACTTTCTGCTCTACCCTCTGCAGAATGATGTGTCTGAGATGTCATAACTACCTATATCTACAAACACAGCAGAAATTACTATATCAGAGATCAGAAACTGCCAGTGCCAATGCATGTATTACAATTGAAAACTATTTTCAAATCTCCCATTTTCTCTCTCTATCAACCCACCTAGGTCGAGAAACTCAAGCCCAGGCTCTGATACCAAAATAAATGTAACACCCTTATACCTTATATACGTACAATATATATTTTCAACATATGTAAAATGTGCATATACAATACAAAAATGGCATACACCGATTTAATAAAAAAATTTACATTTCTGATTTAAAATTTTAAATACTTAATATATAAAATTAAATAGTATATAAATGTTCTTTACTTGTTATAGGAACTCAAAATAAACATTTTATATGAAAATCTCTGGATAAAATTCGCCAGAGTTTTGTCTGTAATTTGGACATCCCAAAATTTATCAATTACACAACCTATAAAAGGAACACTCCCAAATATTTTCAAATCACCATTTCACCCAAACTCCTCAATTTCACAAGGTTTCTCAAACATTTTTATATATATATAATTTAGAACATATTTCAACCCCCATTTCAAATAACTTAATCCAAACATTCTTTATAGTTTACAATACATAAAATCAAAAAACATGATATAAAATGCGTAATACTCAAAATATACAATAACATAAAATATATACACACTACTGATAGTGTTTCTGATCTTGATATCAACCTTACAAGCACAACCACAAGTCTAGACACGACCTAGTCTAAAAGAACTCTCCGGCTCAGCCGAATCTACCCTATCATCTACGCGATGTAAACAATCGCGCTAAGCCCAAAGCCTAATAATACAAACTTGATAACAATAAAACTCAAATGCAATGCCAATGTACAATGCATATGGATATCACATCATTCCATTTTCTCATATTTTTAAATATTTCAAAATCCACAATTCACATAAAAACAAACACAAACATGGGCCCAAAGATAACTAATATGCTATTCAAATTCCAGAGTTACTATTATGGTCTATAATGACACCATGTGTCTAGCCCCGTAGATAAAATATTAATGTAATAATCCAACTAGGTCTGAGCTTATGACCCGGTCATTTCACCCAGCCTAGCTTCAAGGACTTATTTTTTAGGCTTATGATCCGGTCATTTCACCTCAAAAATATTTTCACAGTGACGCCCAACGTCTAGCCTGTAGGCAAATCACAGGCATATCGCTAAACACAGAACTCTAAAAATTGAATAACATACTAGGCACACAATTTATTCGTATTTCTCATTTATATCAATATCAATTCATTTCATTATGTTTCCACATATCTTATTACATTATACCACATTTTTGCATTTACAACACATTACCTAATTACTTTGGGTATTTCTACATAATTCACACATTAAGAACATTTAATGTAATCTAGACAATACCAATGGCTTTTTAACAATGCACTTGATGCATACACAACAAATGGCATTACCCAAACACTTTGGGTCATTTTTACATGATACACATATTTCACATTTTACACAATTTAGCCATTATCAATGGCTTTTCACAATGCATTTGACACATCTATGACATTACAAATGTCTTTGCACATTATTCATACATAACCATTGTATCAAGTAGCTTAACACATTTCTCAACCAAAATGTGTTAAGCCCAAATGTTATGCAAACACAACTAATGTATTCAAAGTTTGTACTTACCTCAAATAGCAACCAAAACAAGCTTAAAACAACCTCCAATCCTATCCTTCCAACTTGCTCTTCACCACTTGGATGAAGCAAATCAACCTCCCTCAATGCCTAAACCAAATGTGATAGCAAATAATCATTTAGTATCACATTTAATGACATTTCCAATATTAAATCATAATTAAACCCCATCCAAGCAAAAATCCAAAATTTAAGGCTAACCTCACTTCAACTTTGGATTCTCATACTAGGCCATTCATTTTAATATATTAAGTTTATTTATATTATTAGAAACATATTTTAATATATTTAAATCATTTACATTATAAAAACACACTCTTATACACAAAACCCTAAAATGGCATAACCTTCCCCCATTGAAGGATTTTCATTCCAACACAATCCATTAATCATTTTAAGCTTATATACATCACTTATATCACCAAGCAACAAGATTAAACCAATAAAAATATACAATTCAACAACTTTAGAAAAATCATTTTCCAAAACCCTAAATCACACTTCCATTCTCAAACTCCAACCAAACTTAACCAAATCTACCATTTGATTTTAAAATCCTTGTTTATGCATCAAAACAACACATTTGGAATCAATTTGCACAATTAAAACACATGATTCTAAGAATCCAAATTTTCAATAACCCTAAATTCTCTCTCTTCACCCAACTCATCCCAAACATAATCCTTTCTTCCATTTAACTTGAAAATCATTAATAATTAATCAAAATAGCTTCATTCATACCTAATTAAATAATTAAATCATGCTAATAGAAAATTCCAAAATCCACATATTCATACTTTCATAGAAATCAAAAATTAAGAAAAGAAGCTTACTAACCTATTGGAATCCACCAAAACTTAAATTAACTCTTGAAAATTCTTGTCAAAATGAGTATTTGGATAAAGAAAAATCACTCCCATGGCCATGGAATTTCATTTTTGTTTTTTGAAGAAGACTAATTTTAATTTTCTCTTTCTTTCCACTTAAAAAAATATGACCATATATAAATAATATTTTATTTTAATATATAATTAATTATTTTAAAACCCCAAATTACCTCTTCCAACCAAAAATAATTTATTTTTAATTTATTTAAATAATTTTAAGTTTATAAGATATAATCACCATTTTGCCCTTAGACTTTTGGCATTTCTTTTAGAAGAGTTGACTAATGTATGTGTTAGGTATATTTTACATATATATCACATTTATATTCCACTTTTTCATCTAAAATTCCTTTATTTTTCATTTAAAACCATTAATTTAATTTATCCAATTTAATTATGATATATTTTTATCAAATTTTCAAAAATTAAAAATTTTCAAAAAAATTTGGGACATTACAATTTTGGCTCATGAAATAAAGGAATTGCGAAATAAAGACATTCCTATAGTAAAAATTTTATGGAAGAATCATTCGACTGAGGAAGCCACATGGGAAAGCGAGGAGACAAAGAGATAGCAATATCCTTATCTATTTGAAATGTTTAGAATAGGTAAATTTCGAGGATGAAATTTCTTAAGAGGGGGAGATTTATAATATTTGAAATCTTAAACAATGATTTTCGTTTAAATATTGATAATGGATTGTGTATAGTGATGAAGGTGACCTGGGTATTTGAAATAAGTGGAAAAGTAGAATGAGTTAAACTTTAAAAAGTAGAAATTTTGATCTGAATATAGACGGAATTGGTATTTCTAAAAAAGAATTTTAAAGTGATAGACATTTATGAAAATGCCGTTGTGATTCTAGAATTAAGATTTACTAAATTAGAATGTGAAATATAGAATGTAGGGCTTTAAATTAACTAGAGAAATTATTTTTACAGTTTGCGAAACTCAAAAAAGGATTAGAATTAAATTTAAAGAAATGATTGCACTAAAGCTATAATAAGCTCACTTTATCCAACCAAAACCCTAGATACTATATCAAAAGGAGCCTAGAAATTTCTCCTCTCTTCTTCCATCATCTTCACTCAACACACCTCTTCACCATCACCATCTCTCTCTTTTCTTCTATCTTCTCCCACTACAATGCATCAAAGCATCAAGATCTTTATTTATAACTCTAAATTTTCATAGGAATCCACTAGTTTATGAGAGAATCAATAAGATTATCACCTCAAAATCAAAGGGGTGGAGAGAGAAGAGAATGAGAGGATTTCCTTGAAGAGGTATGTGATTGTGTACTATAATTTGCAATTATTTAGTTATCTTTCAATTTTAATGCTTGAATAAGTTAATAGAGTCATTTTAATTGAGTTATTTTTTAAAGAATTGAATAAATGAGTTGTTGTATAAAAAAGGTGAATGAAGAACTTTTTATACATGAGAAGTGTGGTTTTTATTTTAATTTTGTAAAAATTAAGTGTATTGATAAGGGTTTTAGCTAAGAGAGATAGTTGTGGAGTTTTATTTACTAAGTTAATTGCCAAAGATTTGATTAATTGAGGATTTGAGTAATGTGTTTGATATGGTTTCCTTTTGTGTGGAAATTTTGGTTTTTGGTTCATTTTTACCTTAGATATTAAACGTGTTTATGTTGTTTTAGCTTAAAATATAAGTTGGTACAACATTGGATTATTTGAAAGTGAATTTTAGAGTTGGGCAGATGCTGGGAAAAACACACGACATGTGTGTTTTTCATCCACACTGGCTTGTGAATTTTTTATCTACTGTGATTTTACTTATAGTAATGTTTTGAAATGCTCGGGTGTGTGGATTTCTTAGGCATGCCCATGCCCACTTTATAACCCTAATTTCCTTGTTTTTCAACCTCAAAACACTTCATTTCTTATCTCAATGTAATTACCTTTTCAACTAACATTTATAACATAAGTTTTTACCAAAAGTATGCAAAATTATCAATTTAAAATTTTGAATTTTGAAAATGTATATGAGTTAATTTGTAAAGAGACCTAAGAATCTTGAAACTATTAAATATGGATTATAGTTTTGTTTATTTAAAGTGATGTGTGATTAAAGGCTAAATTAGAAATGAATGCGTGATGAATTGCCTAATCCATACCGATACTAAACCTAGCTTGAGATTGAATGGCCAGCGAGAGGTTGGATATCCATAGTGAAAGTGGGTAGTCCGTGCCATCAGTGGAGACATAGTGTCATCTATGATAGTGGGCATATTTGTCAGATGTGAATGCACTACTTTAATAATGGGTCTTTGGCAATATTCTTGATATTAGGCATTAAATTGCCGACAGTGACCCATTATCCGAACCTAAGTTCTAAATTCAGTGTGTACGGGAAAATTAAAAAGAATTGCATCAATTGTGAACAATATGCTATACAATTAATCTTTTAAAGTTATTAAAATTTGAATTTCCTTATGTTGGGTGTATTGAATATACAAAATTCATCAAATTCGTATTAATGTCCTAAAGTGATGATTTTATTACTTTCATAAATGATAACTCAAAGTTGTCTTTCTTACTTACCTTCTTGCACATTATGAGTACACAAGCACCACTAAGCTTTGCCTAGCATGTGTAGACCCTTAATTTTGGTCCTTAATTAGTTTGGCCAAAATTAAAATGGCTAAATTAGGTCTAATCTAACATTAAGAAGCTTTAATATGATATGGACCAATTTCAAAGGCTTAAACTTAGTCTGGTCCAATTTTAAGAAGCTTAAATCTAATATGGTCCAATTTCAAAGACTTAAATCTAGTCTAGTCCAATTTTTTTTTTCAAAAAAATCTTAAATCAGGTCTGATCTAATTTAAAAAGCTTGAGTCTAGTCTGATCCAATTTCAAATGCTTTAACTAGGCCCGGTTCGATCTTTAAAGCCTAAAACAAGTCAATCCAATACCAAAATGCTAGATCATGATGAATTGGCCTAGCCAGTTTGCCAACGAATTAGCCGTGAGTCCTTAATTTGGGCTAAGTTAAGTTTTTGTTTTGTTTAAATTCCAATGCAGGTAGGACAAGCATAAGGAGTTTGAGTTGGATAAGATTGGCATGCCAAGGTTGCTCTAATTGTGGCCTATAAATACAAGACTGAATTCATAGGAAAAAGTGGCTATGGATTAGCAAATAAAATAGCCAACATTACAAACATAAAATCAAGCAATTAAAGTTTGACCATTAGCAATCATAGAACCACTAGCAATTGAAAATAGAAAACATACATAAATTGAAAAACAATAACTGAGAATAATTCACAAGGAGAGACAGTACCCTAAAGTTCATTATTGGAGCTTGGTTTAACCAAACTACCTTAGTGGAGATAACAATGCAAGTATTGTCTACTAGCTAATTCCATATAATTTGCTCATGTTTTTCCATCTTTCAATGTTGCTAAAGTTATTATTGTTTTAGATTAATTGGTCAATTTCAAAATTTCATACAATAAGTCATGATTTTAGATTTAAATTAAATCGTGACTTCAATTGCATGTTTGTGGCTCTAATTAGTATATCAAACCCTAATTTTTGTCTAAAAACCCTAGCTTACATTCTAAAACCTTAATTTACATCCTAAAACCCTAGCTTACATTCTAAAACCCTTATTTATATTCTAAAACCCTAATTTGCATCCTAAACCCTAAACTTGCATATTTTAATATTAATTTACATCAAAACTCTAATTTCACATGTTAAAACCCTAATTTTAGAATTCCACCCTTAAACCCTAATTTTGCATGCTTTAACCCTAATTAAGTTATCTGTAACTTATTGTTTCAACTAAAACATTAATTATATAATAAGCTTTAACTTGAATGAAACCCTAAAACATTAATTATATAATAAGCTTTAATTTGAATGAAACCCTAGTTTAGGATTCAAAACCTTAAGGTATAGAATTAAACCCTGACCTTGTGATTGAGCTTTAATTTGATGATGGAAACTTAATTTTGGTCCAATTTACTATTATGTGTGATTTTATTTATTATTATGCGTTTAATGATGGATGAGGTGCTTTAATTTTCATTCCTAACAATGGATGATTAGATTGCATTTGTTTATCATTGTTTGAGTTTTGAAAAGGATATGTAAAAGGATGTTTTCACTTTTTGGGCGGCTTGTTTATTTTTGTTATTTTAATTTTAAGGATTTTGGACCATTGTAAATGACACGTTTCTAGCAATTGGTGGATGTCCTATTTTATTTATTTATATGGAAATTGAGACATTGTAAGGGCATGTTTCCATCTTTGTATGGGTGATTATTTCATTTATTTATTTATTTATTTGATTTATAATATGATGAATATTTTATTAATTTCATGTAGTAGGAATAATATTGTAATAATGTAAGAATTCAATAATATTTAAACCTAAAAAGGAGGCCAGTTCCAATGAACTGGGCATTATGGGGGTGCTAGGTCATTCTCACTTTCCCATGCGTACCCAACTTTTTGAACCCAATAGGGGGTTAGGGATTTCTTAGGAATTGAGTCATCCACCCCTTTTTATCTTCCTGGTTTAGGCTCGTGTTATCTAAGGATTAGAGCCTAACAGTACCGAAGTAGCAAGAACCATTCCACCGTGAGTGGGGGCAAAAATTTCTACTCATGTGGCGACTTCACTTGGGATAAGAGAAGCTATTTTTGTTTGTCTTTATATTATTTTATTCTTTATCATTATGGTATTATTCATTACATCATTTAGATTTGTATTGTGTGCATGAGTTAGGTTGCCCTATGGAACTCGTGTTATGTATATGTGAGTGATACCATATTCTCATTTAAGGTATAAAGATCAAGCATTGCATAATTACTTATAGCCTTGTACCTTTTGGGAACCTGAGCCTATTTACCCCAAGGATTAAAAGCCCATGTAATTGGCCTAGTAACTTTCCATAGGTTTACCCTATTTGATTATTGATTGACTTTGATTGAAATGTCTTAGTTTGAGTTATGGCCCATTTGGCTTGTCTTTTTCTAATATGACCTAATTATGTTATGAGCCCAAAAAATATTGGTCGAAAAGTTCTTTTTAACTCAAAAGCCCAAATCATTTTCAAAAATAGGATTGAAACCTTTTCAACAAAGTAGGGTCAACAATTGTTTTCTTGCAGCCAAGTATTGATTTTTGAAACAAACTTTTCTACAAAGGGATAAAATTTTTTGAAATGGGCTTTTAATTATTTAAGTTAATTATGGAATATTAAAATCAATTATGGGCCTTATTTATGCTAAGATTTGTTTGTTATAGGCTTATTTATGGCATGAACCATTAGTTGCCTTTTCCAAATGGTTATAAGCCTATTAATTAGATATTAATCTAACATGCAGTTGAAATGCTGCTAAATTTTAATACACCCAAAAGGATTAATACTTAATTAATGAGATTTATCATAACCTGATTTCAACATTAGGAAACACAATTAATGGTTAATTCATCTAAGAGGTTCTCGAAAACAAATAATCTCTTGTTGATATCTTTGTTTACCATAATACCTAGGAAAAGAGACTCAACATTCGTGTGTGAAAGATATAAGGTTGGAAGGAGCATCCTGACTTTATTTATTTATTTTGCTACACATGCATACATACATACATGCATTGCATCATATTAATCATTTCTAGCTCACAGACCTAGAGTTTAGGAGATTAAGAGCTTATGACAACTCAACTAAGGACAGTGACTTAGAATTCGGCGAAGGTTTAGTAACCTTAGAACCAAAGCCAATGGATCATGAGAAAATTTAGAACCTGGTGAATGAGGCCTTGTTCTAAAAAATGGAAGAATTGAAGGGGACCCTGGTTGAGGCTATAAGAAATTAGCTAGCTGCACTATTGGAAGATAACATTGCTGAAGTATATGCTAGTACTATGAAGCTAAAGGACAAGAGAAAATCTAAGGTAAGTGAGGTAGCCTCTGATGAAGAAAAAGTGATGATTGATGATGATGACTATGACCAATACTTCTAAGATCAACAAGAAAATAAAAAAAAAAGAAAAGAAGGATATGGGAACGATTGAATTTGCTGATGTTGAAAAATTGATTACCGACTTGGAAAAGAAGTTTGAAAAGAAGCTGAAAATCGAAGAGGTGTTGGAGGTGGACAAACTATTTGAAGATAATGAAGGAATTCCTTACAAGATCAAGATGCCTCCATTTGTTAAGTTTGACAGAACTGGAAATCCCCACTTGCATGTTATGCAGTACATCACTACCATGCAGTCTGCTAGAGCTACCAAGGCTCAAACCCTGAGGTATTTCATGCTTTCTCTGGATCTTATTGTGCAAAACGGGTTCAATACCTTGGAGGAGAATAACCCAAAAAGATTTGAATTTGCTGTACAAAACCTTCATTAAATAATATGGACAAGTTGTTGAGCTGAAAGTAACCCTGGTGGAGGTGGAGACTATGAGTCAAAAACAAAATTAGAATTTTATTGACTATGTGAATAGATGAAGGAACAAGGATGTTCTTCTCAAAAAGAGGCCCGATGAGTCTGAAAAGATTAGAGTGATAGTAAGAGGTGTCCTGCCCAATCTCCATAAGAGGTTGTCTCATACTCTTATCAAACATTTCAAAGATCTTCTCCAAGCTAGATTACAGATAGAAGAGTGGGAAGGGCAGAAGAATCACTTTTCTGAAAGAAGGAATGAGAAGGGAAATTACTAGTTTGGAGGTCAGAATACATAAAAGGTAGTGGATGTTAATCAAGTATTGGCTAAGGGAAGAAAAGATAGTTTTTAGATATGGGGAAACTGTAATATTCCGATTTTTGATGTACTTTAGAATAGTAAATATATGATAGCATATGGGTGTAATGGGTAGAGAAAGTATTAGATGGATGTTATATATGAACTATATATATTTGAGATAAATGAGAAGGATCAATAGAATATATATGACATATACATATACCTAGCATATACTACACAAATGCATGGGGTATACATTGTTGGTGGAAAAGTTAATTTTAATCATTTAATTCACTACTACTACTACTACTACTACTACTACTACTACTACTACTACTACTACTAATAATAATAATAATAATAATAATAATAATAATAATAATAATAATAATAATAATAATAATAATAATAATAATAATAATAAAAGGGAAAGTAAAAAGTCAAAGGAGGGAAGAAGATTAGTGGTGGAGAATTTAAGTGAAAATTTTATATAATATTTTATTTATATAAGGATAAGGATAGGTAAGGAGAAGACAAATGTTCTTCTTTTTTTTCTTCTTCTTCAACGTGAGATAGAGAGAGAGAGAGTGGGGAAGTGTGAACTTTTCATGCTACATGAGATTGAAGAGGGATTAAAGAAAATAGCCAAGATTTGACAAGTAATTCAAGTAAGTACCTTCTTCTTGAACTTATTTTATGGATTTTATGTAATATGTATGTTGTCCTAAGATGGCAACCAAGAGGGGGTGAATTGGTTTTCTTGAGGAATGATGGCAAATAGAAAAATTCAACAAACAAGAAATGTAGAAGATGTAGACGATTGAGTAGTGAGTAGAAGAAAGAACATAAGAGATTTATAGTGGTTCAGATTCAACAATCCTACATCCACTCCCCAACCTCAATTGGGTATTCCACTATGCTTGAAGTTTTACAAGCTCACTTCCAACTTTGGAGTTTTTACAAGTTCACACCCAACTTGACAAGTGTTTTCCTAAGGCTAACACTCAAACCCCTTACAAGAGTTTTCCTAGGCTAACTCTCAAACCCAACAAGTATTTGTGGTTCACACTAAACCTTACAACTGGTGTTTTAGTGGCTTACACACAACCTTACATGAAGAGATATATGATGAAAGCTTAAGGAAATAAATTGCAAGAGTTTGGACAATATTAGTATTTATTGTCTTGTAAGAAGACTTATTTGAGGTGGTATTTATAGGCCTCAAACAAGTTCTGCCCGTTGGTGAAGTGGGTAGAAAAGTGCAACTCCAACAACCATAAAATCTTTTTGGATTTTTGTGCCAGACTATTGGTGCGGTCGTGCACCACCTTTGGGCGATTTCGCATCCGTTTGTGCTGTCCTCACAGCTGTCTGGTGCGGTACTGTAATTCAATTATCTAACGGCTACTTGACACGTGGCATCTTCTTATTGGTTCTTTAACTAGCCATTGAAGCCCTCCAACAGCTATATGAATTTAGCGGTCGAGTAGACACTTTGGATGGTCGCGCATTGTCTTGTGTCGAGTCATTCACCGCTCCATGTCACCGCGAACCTCTCTTTCAAACCAAGATAGTTTGGATGGTCGCGCAACCCCTTGGGGCTGTCGCGCATACTTGGATGGTCGCATACACCCTTAGGGCTATCGCGCATCCCTTCAAAAATAAATTTTCAGCACTTAGAAAATCTTCAAATTTCTATGCATTTCAGCTCATTCTAAGTTGCTTTCCTGCCATATAGACACTCATTGAAGCCAATAGATGACTTCAATTTGTTTGCCAAGATCAAAATCAAGATTAACCTAAATCTAGGTCAACAATGTCCCCCTTTTTGATTTTGGCAATCAAATTGAATTTGAAATAAAAATAATCAACAAAAATAGGTAATACTTCCCCATTATGAAAAAACATAAGAAAAATTCAAAAGATAATGTTCAAATTCATCAAATTCTCTCCCCCTTTGCCAAAATTCAAAAAGAGGAGGGGAGAGATGAACAACAATCAAGCAAATTAAAAAGATGATATAAGAAATGAGGAAATATAAACACAAGACAATATCAAAATCAATGTTGGTGTAACTTTATACTAGAATTCAAAGCCAATAGCCAATCACCATAAACAAAATTCACAATTAACACAAATCTAAGTCATATACTTAGGAAAAATAGAAGTACCAATCAATGGAAAATATCAAAATCAATTGAAAATATGTTAAAGATACCAATCGATTGGATTATACTCCCCCTCAATTGATGATCTCCCCCTCAAGAAGTGAAAAACTTAGAAACAATTAAGATCCATTTTTATCAAAATATTCAAGTTTTCTCCTCTCTTGTTGGAGTCAAATCAAGAGGAATATAAAAAGAAAATTGAATACAATTCAAGAAAGTGATTAACTTAATTATGAACAAATTTAAAATGTAACAAAAATAATTTAGTCAACCACAAAATCATTTTTCAACCGTAATTTCAAACACAGCATGTAAAGTAAAAAAATTAAAAGTATAAAAGTTAAAATTCAAAAGTAGGATATCTAGTTGATGATGTTAATTAGTGTAAGGAAATGAATTAGTGTTGTTTAAATGTAAATGTTATGATTTTAATATTGGAAATGTGACATGGATGGGATTTGGTGAGGTTCATGTTGTTGGTTGCAATATATGAAATTAAAATTTTTGAAATGGGTTTCCATAATTATTAAAGTGATGTGTTTTGATATTATATTAATATAAAAATAAAGTTTATAAAGTTATCTCTTGAAAATGAGATTAATAGAATGAAGTTTAAGTAAAGTAGTAAGTTGGAAATTTAGAGTTGTAAGAGAATTTTGTTGAAGATTGTTTAGATGTTGATAGTTTAATGTTTAATAAGCATGGGAGTAATTTTGAATGAGTAATATTATTTATAAAAGTACTAACTAAGGTGTAATGTGGTTGATAATATAAAAATTTGTTATGAAATAAAGGGAAATGATTAAGCAAGTGAAAATGAGTTACTTCAGTTAATTGAATTGGAAATGATGAAAATGGATATGAAAGGTGTGATCAATGCATAAAAAAAATGTGAGAGAGATGTCACATTGGAAATGTGACTAAGATTTATATGAAGTGTTAGAAAAAAAAATAATAAAAAACTTATTTAAGAGATGGGAGATTAAATAAGAAAGATGTAATTATGTTATGGTCAGAGTGTATATATATGTTCAATTGATGAATAACCTAACTAATGTCAAAAGAATGAGAAATGATAATGTTCTCTGAAAGTTGATAAATGTAACTTTGTATAGGTTGCATGTAAAAGAGGAATTTAGTATATTTGTATGATTTGTGTGAAGATATTATTTTTTTCAATATGAACATAAATATGATATATAAGAAAATGTGGAAAGTAAGTCACATTGTGATTATGACTTACGAAGGTGTATGTGGATGATTAAAAAAAAATATTATCGAGTGTTTACTACCTTATACAAATACGTGTTTGGTGATATTGAGAATGATATTGCATGTATTAATATACCTAAGAGAGATTAGGTCTTGACCTGCGTAGAGTTAGGTCATATGATGAATTGAGATTGAGAATGGACCCGAACAGAGCTGGATGATGAAATTGTTATTTTAACAACTAAACCTGATGATTGTATAGTATTTTGGGCCTAAAGTATATGCGTATAAATAAGAGATTGTAAGGAGCAGGAAAGTATAATGAAGAAAGTATGAAAATGAAAAAATATATATATATACATGAATTAAAATTTTTATAAGAGATAAATTAGAAATGAAGTAATAAATGGAAATTGTGTAAATTAGCATATGAACGAATGTTTATATGTAAGAGATGTTAAAGATAATATTGTTGAAACATGAGTTAGGCTAATGATGATCAAGTGATCAAGAGTAAATTGCTTTGAAACAGAGCTGAAATGGGTTAACTTTTTGTGTAGCAAAAGATTAGAAAACGAATATGTGATTTTTGTGATACAAACTTAACATTGTGATTGGAAATATTTGAAGAAGAATGATAGAGGGGCATTATTTACTTATAAGCCACAGGCATGACCATTATTATGCCATGGTCGTATGATTTGTTTAGCATATTAACCGATTAGTTTTTTTATCCACGGGCATGGGCCGGAGATGACATGACTATTGGATAGTTTTGGTGAGATTGATAGTTATGCTTCAAGAAACATGGTCAAGACTTATGGTTTGCATAGTTGTATCTTATAATTTTATACTATAATTTCGTTTATAATTATATAAAGTGTGGAAATAGAAGAGAATTGTGAAAATATGATGAGCTTTAAATGATGTGCAAGAAAAATGATTTTTGTAAATATGGTAATTATAAGAAATGTGAGAAAAGGATAAATGAAAGGAATTATGGAATGTGAGTAAGAGTTGTATTGAATGTGTTTGAAAGTGGTATAAAATGAATAAGTTGATGAAAATGATGTTTAATGTGAATGAGACTAGATGAAATGAATATTATCTGTAATGATGATTTCAAAGGGAATTAAGATTTGAGAATAAATTTGACCTAATAGAATTAGGTCATGAATTGAAAACAGATTAATGAATTTAAAATAGACTAAAGGTTGGTTAGAATGGAATAAGGCTGTGATGGTCATATTATGATAGTTAGATCAATTAATCTGAAATGTAATAAGTTTAGAAGTATTTATTGAAATTCAATGTATGTGGTTGTATTAAGAATATGCAAGCTATGTGATAATGTGCATAATACAACATTCTGATATGTATATGCATATGAAAGAAGCTAAGTTATGATAGTCATAGTATAATTGGAATGAATCTTAATAAGAAAATAAGATTTTGTTGTTGTATAAGGGTGATATTAAATTAATATGTGGTAATTGTACAAAGAGTAGGATCAAAGTGAAGATGTGTAAAATTATTGCATTAAGATAAAAGTTATTAACATTTGAATTTAAGGTGATGAGAGTATATTTTTAAGATAATGAAGTGATCAGATATCTTGAGTGCAATAGGTGTGTCGGTATATATATTAAAGAGATGAACTAATTTTTGTCTAATGACAATTCGATTGATCATATGATAATTTGTTGTGACTATTTGAGTAAATAGACAGTATAATGATGAGATATGGAATGGTAAAAAGGTAATTGAGAATGAACCGAAGGGGGAAAATAGAAATTATGCAATTTGATGAAATAATAATTTTGATGAGATTTTAAGATTATGTTTTATTTGGATGATTTATTACCGTACTGGATAATTTTGAGGACGAAATTATTTAAGGGGGAGAAAATTGTCACATCCATAATTTTGGAGAAAGAAAATTGTATATACTCAATATATATATCTAGAGTATATATAACATATACATATGGCATATTAATTATATATGTTGGATTAATACATTACATACTTAATATATTTAATACACATAAGGCACATTTGATATGTATATAAGATACACATTACTTGTGCATATGTGTAATATCTCAAATTTTTTGAAAAGTTCTAATTTTTGAAAATTTAATAAAATAAATTATAATTTAAATGGATAAATTAAATTAATAGTTTTAACTGAAAAATGAAGGGGTTTTAAATGAAAAAGTGGAATATATATGTGATATATATGTAAAATATAAACAACATATAAAAGTCAATACTTTTTAAAAGAAAAGTCAAAGTAAAAGGGTATTTTGGTAATTAAATCTTAGAAATTTAAAATTAATAAAATAATTAAAAAATAAATAATTTTGGATGGAAGATAATATTTTGGGATTTTAATTAATTAATGAAAAATATATTAAAATAATAATATATATAAGGTTGAAAATGTGATTGGGAGGAAAGAGAATTATTTTTCTTTCATCTTCTTCTTCTTCTTCTTTCCTTTAAGGCCGACTTTCATGGTTTCAAGAGAGCATTTTCCTTCTTCCAAGCAACCATAATTGAAGAGATTTCAAGGATTTAAGTGAAGTTTTAGAAGATTTTTCATAAATTGGCAATGAGGGAGGTTGATTTGCTTCATCCAAGTGGTGAAGGGCAAGTTGGAAGGATAGGATTGGAGGTTGTGTTATGCTTGTTTTGGGTTGCTAGTGGAGGTATGTATAAACTTTGAATATAATGTTTATATTTGCATAATATTTGGACTTAACACATTTTGGTTAGAAAATGTGTTAAGCTATTTGGTTCATTGATTGTGTATGAATAATGTGCTATGACATTTGTAATGTCATATATGTGTTAAATGCATTGTGAAAAGCCATTGATAATGGCTAAATTGTGTAAAATGTAAAATATGCATATTATGTGAAAATACCCAAAGTAATTGGGTAATGTGTTGTGAATACAAAAATGAGATATGTGGAATAATGAAATGAATTGATATTGATAATGAGAAATATGAATAAATTGTGTGCCTATTATGTCATTCAATTTTCAGAGTTCTGGGTTTGGCGGCATGCCTATGATTACCTACGGGCTATATGCTGGAATGGTGAAAAGACTGGGTCATAAGCCAGACCAGCTGACAAATATGATGTTTTTGGGGTGAGAAGACTGGGTCATAAGCCTCAAAAACTGTAGTAGTTTAGCCGGGTTGAGGACCGAGATACTGGGGCCTAAAGGTTGTTACATTATCCATGGATATATTGCCTACGGGGCTAGACACATGGTATCATTATGGACCAAAGTAGTAACTTTGAAATTTGAATAGCATATTAGATCCTTTTTGAGCCTATGTTTGTCTTTGCTTTAATGTGAATTATGAATTGTGATACAATTGAGCAATATAATGTTAAGAATTGTGATATATATATGTGTTGTGCATTGACAATATATTTGGACTATATTGTTGTCAAAGTTTGTACCACTAGGCTTCGGCTTAGCGCGACTGTAATTCATCGCGCAGGTGTCATGGATGATTTGGTAGAGCCGGAGAGTTCTACTAGACCTGATCGGGTCTAGGTTTGTATTTATTGAGCATGAAGAGTTGTTTTCGGGTACATCAAGATCAGAGCCAGTTGCCAGCATGTATATATTTGATATTACAATGTATTTTGATATTATATATGTTATGATATGTTTTTGGAAGTATATAATGTAAATTATAAAGAATGTTTTGAATAATTTGTTTAGATGAGATTTTATATGTGTTGTTAATTTATATATCTATATATAAGTATTTTGAGAAAATATGGAGAAATTGAGAAGTATTGGTGAAATGGTGAATTGATTTTTATTAGGAGTGTTTGCTTTATGCAGGTTTTGTTTTGCTGAATTTTGGGAATGCTTAAATTACAAACAAAACTCTCCCAGAGATTTTCATATAAAATATTTATTTTGGATTCTTATAACAAGCAAAGAATATTTGTATACTATTTATTTTATATATTAGTATTTGAAATCTTAAAACAGAAATGTGAAAATATTTTTTAAATCGGTCTGTGACATTTTTATACCGTATACGCATATTTTACATATGCTAAAAATATGTATTGTACGTATATAGAGTATAAGGGTGTTACAGGAAAAGAGCAAGGATTTAGTAAAGTTGAGATGGAAATTGAATGAATTGATATATGGATAATGGTATGAATAAAATATATGATTATTGTTATTATGATTTTGTGTTTAGATTAACAAGAAATAAGGACAGAAGAGTAAGCTTGGGAATAACCAAAGATTTGTATGAATAACTTCTTTGGTTTGTATATATGATTTTGAGATTGTGCTTATTTTATTTAACATGGGTTGGAGTTGTTATGTGATATGTGAGTATTATATTGATGAAATGGAGTGAAAGAGTTTTTTTTATGATGTCATGGGTGTACCTAGAGATTTAGACTGACACGCCTAATTACACACCCATGTCCCTAGGCATGTGGTAGTCACTGTGATACATAATTAAAGACACTTGTAGTGACATGCCCATGTCTCTGGGCATGTCTTAGATACTGTGATGCAGGACTAAGAGTACAGGCAGTGACACGCCCATGTTTCTAGGTGTTTCATAGCTACAAAAAGGTAGTATAATTGACACGGCCATTAACACGCCTGTGTTGTTGGGCGTGTCAAAGTTTTTGTAAGACAGAATGAATGGCATGGGCAGTGACACGGGTGTGTCATAGCAACTGTAAGGCAGTATTAAGGACACAGGCAGTGACACGCCCATGTTCCTGGGCATGTCAAAGTTGTAGATGTTGAGTGTGTCACTTGAAAAATTATGAGAAAATATGTTAATTATGCTACATATTGGTATGTTGATGAGTCATATGGTGAGTGTGGCTCATGTTTCCATTATAAAAGTATAAAATGGGAAAATGTGGTTAGATGTCAAGTGTGAATTACAAATGAGTAATGATATGATATGATATTGAAATGTATGAATGAAATAATATGACAGAAATGATGATATGATATTGAAATGAAAGAGAAAAAAATGAGAGATAAAGCAATGTGCCTAGTTGAATGTGAGAAAATGTGAAAGAAAAGGAAGATGGGTATTGGTAATGCATGTGACCTATGTATGAATGAGGCGAACTGGTAATGTGATGTGATCAAGAATGGTGATGATCTCTGGAAAAGTATAAACTAAAGAGATGTTATATGCATGTAACCTATATCATTACATGTCTAAATGTTTTATGATTGATTGGATATACACGAGAGGTCCTGAGCAGAGCTAGGCCTAGAGGTGCATATGTTAATAGACCTGAGCAGAGCTAGTTCTTGACCCTAGCAAAGCTGGGTCATATGTTTGAGATGATAGTTGACCTGAGCAGAGCTAGGTCATGTGATTGAAATTGAATTTGGACCCGAGCAGAGCTGGGTCGAGAAACTGTAGTAATTGAAATGATGTGTGAGTGGGATGTGAAGCCAATAGTCATGTACCAATATGGAATGTGATTTTTAACAGTGTAATGATGTGTAAGTGGGATATGATTCCCAATATTGTATTTGAGTGTTTGTATATAAATATTGTTTATATTTATCTCTTATTTTTCAAGCTTAGCGCGGTTGTTTGAATCGCACAGGTAAGTAGATTGATGGTCTAAGAATCGAATATTTGTGCCACTTGAAGGCTGAGGGTGTTCAAGAGACCAACTAGATGGTGGTGCATGCATGTACATTTTGTTATTATGTAGTTTGACCATATGTATATGTATATAAGTAAATTTTTGTAAATACAATGCATAAATGTATATATGTAATTAAATGAAAAATGTTCTTATGTCCTTATATATATATGTGCTTGTATAAATACGATAATGAAAGGTTTGAAAGGATTTGTATTATATCATTTTTATGTCTTATATGCATATTATACATATATGGGATATGTGTATAGTATGTATATAGGGTATGAGGGTGTTACAGAGACCCCTATCTTGGGTTTTCAATAAGTTGCAAAAGAAATGGTTGTTATAGTCATTAGCTCCTCGACCTTTTTCAAATCCACTCTTAGTAAACTTTGACACCAAAGCCTTCTGCCAATTCCACTGGATGCAAGGACATGAGATAGATAATTAGATGGAGTTAAGGCACGAGATCAAAAACTAATTGATAATGGGAAGTTGCCTGAACCCAACAAACCTAGAACGAAGGACTATCCTTTGCCTAAGTTCAAGTACCTATACCAACAACTTTCATGATAGGAGGGAATGAGAATATTGTCTTGTCATCCTCTCAAGACATAGGTGAAGAAACTATAAAAGAAGAGGTTTCGCTTGCAAAGATAGAATCAACCATGGGTGAGGTGGCATTAACCATTATACTGTGAATGAATTTTAGGATTTAACTGATAGTGATGAAGAATTAGAAGCCAAGGAAAAATAGTATTATTTGTCAGAACCTAAAGAAGAAGTACTCAATGCCTGCTCTAGCAAACCATATGGTAGGGCTCCACCGAACAAAGTAGAGACTGACAAGGGAAAGAATGATGTGATAGAAAGAAAAGAAGATAAAGATGATGTCATCCTTAAGCAATTGAAAAGGACCTAAGCCAACATCAGTATTTGGGACGTATTTGAAAAATCCAAGAAGTATAGTGAAACTATGGTCAAAGCTATGGTAAGGATGTAGATTTCCACTTCCGCAACATGAAAGGAGCTAGTTAGTTTTATGGGGATGAAGTAAGTCAAAGAGGCGAAGAAAGGTAAAGACATTCAAGAGGTAAATAAGGTTGAATTTGGGATGGTTCTTTTAGATGCTGTGTAACACCCTTATGCCCTATATACGTACAATACATATTTCTAGCATATGTAAAATATGCATATATGGTACAAAAATGTGACAGACCGATTTACTAATTTTTTTTTACATTTCCAATTTAAAATTTCAAATTCTAAATATATAAATATTAAATAGAATATAAATATTATTTACTTGTTAAAGAACCCAAAATAAGTAATATATATATAAATCTCTGGAAAAAAATTCACCAGAGTTTTGTCTGAATTTTGGATATTTCAAAATTTAGCAATTACTCAACCTGCAAAAAGAAAACACTCCCAAATAATTTCCAACCACCATCTCAACCATAGTTCTCAATTTCACCAAGTTTCTCAAACCTTTATACATATAGATATATATAATTTAAAACACATTTACTCTCCCATTTCAAATACATTAACCCAAATATTCTTTATAATATACAATATGTAAAATTCAAAACATAATAAATTATGCATAAAACTCAAAATGTATAATAACATAAAAATATATACATGCTACAGGCAGTGTTTTAAGTTTATTTATATTATTAAAAACATATTTTTAATACATTTAAATCATTTACATTATAAAAATACACTCTTATATACAAAATCTCAAAAACAGCCTAACCTTCCCGCATTGTAGGTTTTCCATTCCAACACAATCCATTACTCATTCCAAGATTATATTCATCACTTTTAACACTAAACAACATGCTTAAACAAATAAAATCACACAATTCAACCACTTTGGAAAATCACTTTTCCAAAACCCTAAATCTCCACTTCCATTCTCAAACTCCAACCCAACACCACCAAATTCAATATTTGACTTTAAAATACTTGTTTATGAATCAAAATAACTCATTTGGAATCAATTTGCACAATTAAAGTTCATGTTTTCAAAACCCCAAAAATCCATAACCCTAAATTCTCTCTCTTCGCCATTCTTTAACCAAACTCCATCATCACTTCAATCTAACCTTAGAATCATTGTTAACTACCCAAAATAACACCATACACACCAATTCCAACAATTATAACATCCTACATAAAAATCCAAATTCTTACATAATCTAAATTTCCAAGGAATTCAAAGAAAAGAGATGGAAACTTCCTAATTTTGATGGAAATCACCAAAAATCCACTTGAAGCTTGTTAATTCCTTCAATTTATGGAGTATGGAAGAAGAAAAATCCTTGGTCTTCAAACTTCCATGGAAGCCACGTTCTTGAGAAGAAGAAGAAGAAGAAGACTTTTAATATTCTTTCCTTTTCATCTTTTTTTTTAACCACATATATATATATATATTAAAATAATTTAATATTTAATTATTTAATTATTTTTTAATAAATTAAATGTCCTAATTTCCCTATTCCATTCAAAAATAATTTGTTTTTGAATTATTTTATTAATTTTGAATTTATAAGATTTAATTACCAAAATACCCTTTTCTTTTAAAAAGTGTTGACTTTTATATGTTATATATATTTTTCATAGATATCACATATATATTCCACTTTTTCATTTAAAATCCCTTCATTTTTCATTTAAAACTATTAATTTAATTTATCCTTTTAAATTATAATTTATTTTATCAAATTTTCCAAAAAATAAAAAAAAAATTCAAAAATTGTAGGATGTTACAATTCTCTCCCCCCTAAAATAAATTTCGTCCTCGAAATTACCTGTCCTCAAGTCTAGAAAAATTGGGGAAACTGACTCTGCATCGCCTGCTCACTTTCCCATGTCACCTCCTCAGTGGCATGATTCCTCCAAAAGACTTTCACAAGTGGCACCTTCTTATTCCTCAATTCTTTAACCTCTCGTGCCAAAATCGCCACTTATTCTTCCTCGTAAGTCAGATTTGGACTCACCTCAATGGACTCTTCTAACAAGATATGAGATGGGTCAGACCTATATCTCCGAAGCATCAAGACATGGAAAACATTATGTATTTGATCCAACTCAGGCGGCAAAGCTAGTCTATAAGCCACTGGACCAACTCTCTCCAACAGCTCATATGGTCCTAAGAAACGAGGACTCAACTTCCCTTTACGATGGTGGTTGGAAAATACTTTATCCCCCACACTAAACTCTATGTCTCTTCTCTTTAAATCTGAATAGGATTTCTGTCTGTCTGAAGCTACTTTCAAATGGCCACGAATCACCTTCACGTTCTCCTCTGTTTCCTTAATCAAATTGGGACCAACTAGTTTACCTTCTCCAACTTCATCCCAACACAAAGGTGTCCTGCATCTCCTGCCATATAAAGCCTCATAAAGAGTCATCCCAATACTCGACTGATGACTGTTGTTATAAGCAAATTCAATTAATGGCAAAAATTTGTCCCGATTCCCGGCAAAATCAATGATACAGCTCCTCAACATATCCTCTAGAATCTGTATCACTCTCTCTGACTGTCCATCTGTCTGAGGATGGAAAGCATTACTAAAATGCAATCGAGAACCTAGAGCATTATGCAAACTCTTCCAAAATCTTGAAGTAAACCGGGGACCTCGATCTGACACCTAAGAAACTGGGACTCCATGCAACCTGACTATCTGATTGATATATAGCTCAGCCAATCTCTCAAGAGAATAATCCATCCGAATTGGAAGAAAATGAGTTGTCTTCATCAATCGATCAAGTATCACCCAGATTGCATCTTGCTTCTTCTGATTTAAAGGCAGTCAAGTCATGTAAGAGGGGATTTTTGCCCCCACTCCCAGTGGAATGGTTCTTGCAACTTCGGCACTATTTAGGCTCGGGACCTTAGAGAACACAGACCTAAGTCCGGAGAAAATGGAGTCGCCACCAGGACAGGCTGGGAAAAAGAAAGGGGTGGTGACTCGATTCCTAAGGAATCCCCAACCCCCTAATGGGTTCGGAAAGTTGGGTACGTGTGGGGAAGGTGAGAAATGGCCCAGCACCCCCACACCGGCCTCCTTTACAGGTCTTAATATTATAAAATTCTTAAATATAACAATATTATCCATATTACACATAATAATTAAAAGAAAGCATCAATATATTAAAATCAAAGCAAGGTCCAAGCAAAACAAATAAATGGACACCCATCGGAAGATGGAAACATGTCCTTACATCACATGCCTAAATAGGACACCCACCAAAAGGTAGAAACAGACCCTTTACATAGGTTCTAAAATAGAAAAGCAAATTAAATTACATGATGTTTAACTAATGAGGTACCCACCAAGTGGAAACATACCTCTTACAAATTTTAGAAGTCTAAATAAATTGATAAAAGTAAATAACCATTCATACTAAGTAAATCATTCATTAAAGGTATTTAAATATCAATAAAAAGTAAACATCCAGCCATGATAAATAAAATAAACTAAGTATTGAATTTAAATAAATTAAAGCATATAAAATAAATCAAAGCATAATCAAATATAGAATTGAATAAAGCAAATAAAAAAGTCCAAATTATAGCTACTATTTCCATTTAGATTTCTTTATCTCATTTGTTAAGGTTTTGGGAATTTCATGAGTATAAGCTACTGTAACTTTTTTATGGAATTAAAATAGATTGAGGTTTTATGTTTTAAAAGGTTGGTAAGACTCTTTGATTAAACAAATTAAGGTTTGAATGATGAAATCATGAAACTAGGGTTTTAGACACTTTAAAATACTTTGATTTATGATTTTCGGTTATTAGGTTTCTAGGCTACCATGTAAATTTAACCTATTTATGTTTTATGGTTTTTAATGTTCTAAAAGGGATTAGGGTTCATAAAAATTAGGGTTTAAGGTTTGAAAAGGGTTAGGGTTCATTATTTTAGGTTTTGGAGTTGAATTAGGATTTTTAGAATTTAGGGTCACGGTGATGCTTATTTTTAAGAATTTGGAAATCAATTTGATAATTTCATGAAGTTTTATGAATTTAAACAAACAAATTAAAGTTTTTATAAGTAGAAAAGATGTTTTTTAAGGCTTTTTGAATGAAATAGAGCCTACATTAAAATTTTAAAAGAAACAAAATTTAAATCTTAGTTATGTTCAAGGGAGATTCTAGGTTCTCGACCTAAGAAAAATTTGGGTTCTGGACCCGATTCGAGTTTTGGACTCAAGGATGATTCTAGGTTCTGGACCTAAAGAAAAATTTGGGTTCTGGACCCGGTTCGAGTTCTGGACTCAAGGATAATTCTAGGTTCTGGACCTAAGGAGAATTTGGGCTCTGGACCCAAGAGATTTGGATACTCGATCCTAAACTAGACTTGGATACTCGATCCTATCTGGATTTTGATACTTGATCCTAAATTATATTGGGATACTCGATCCTAAGTTGGGTTCGGATACTCGATCCTAAACTTGATTTGGATACTGGATCCTAAACTAGATTGGGATACTCAGCCCTAAATTGACTTGCTTTGGGTACTTGGACCCTAGATTGGGTACTTAGATCTAAGATTGTGCACTTGGACCCAAGATTGTGTTCTTGGACCCGAGCTTGATTTGATTTGGGTACTTGGACCCGAGAATGAATTGATTTAGATTTAATTTGGGTACTTGGACCCGAGAACGAATTTGATTTGGGTACTTGGACCCGAGATTAGATTTGATTTGGGTACTTGGACCCGAGAATGGGTGCTTGGACCCGAGATTGGGTTCTTGGACCTGAGCTTGAATTGATTTGGGTACTTGGACTCGAGATTGGGTTCTTGGACCTGAGATTGATTTGAATTTGGGTGCTTGGACCTGAGATTGAGTTTGACTGACCTTTTTATCATTTGAGAAATATGACTGCTTCGGTTATTCTATGCATTGTGGTTTTTCACCCTCAAAATGGATCTTCATCCTTTGAGATTGGGTCTTCATCCTTGAAAATGAATCTTCATTTTTTGACATTGGGTCTTCACCCTTGCAAATGGATCTTCATCCTTTGAGATTGGGTCTTTACCCTTGAAACATGGGTCTTTATCCATTAGAGGTCGGGTCTTTATCCATTAGAGGTCGGGTCTTTACCCTGGCTTCAGCTCTTTTAGCTGGATTGGTCTTTTGTCTTTTGCATCTTAATTGTTTTGAGAGTTCTAATGTTCCATTCTTTCTGTTCTTCCTTTTTGCAAAGATTTAGCTATTTTTAATTGGACCTTATATCCTCTCCTTGCCCCCCTATGTGGCAAAATATTTGTAAGTGAATTTAAAAATATTTGGTATGTAAACTCAAAAAATTGAAAAGGAGAAACTTTGCCCCCTGTGTAGGCTCAAACCAAAAATTTTATCCATGCAAGCTTTGATTGATGTCTTTGCCACCTAGTTCTTCGCACAATCACGTACTTCTTCTCTTTGCAAATTTACTGGAGCCCCCTGATTTGATATCTTCTTTTGATTCTTTACTTCACAGGGTGTTTGCTGTTCATTTTGCCAAGGAATAGACAACATAAGACAAGAAAGTGCGATGTGATATGCCCATGTATGCATGATATGCATGAATAATACTTACAGTTGTTCCATCGACTCACAAACCAAGGTGATCAGCAGAAGTGTTCTCATGGGTTTTGTTTTGACGCTTGTTCAAGTATTGCATTGTAATGATCGAAAGCTTTGCATTTGTGGCTTTTATCTTCAAGATGATGAAAACACAAGTGGTGGAGACCTTAAGCAGCAGAATTAGGGATGCATCCATTTCAAACTATGTCTCAGCATGTCAATTGATAGCTTCTTCCTTTGCCCAATATGTCCTTTGGAGGTTCAACATACTTCCCTTAACTTGAAGGCTTTGTATGACAAAACATGTTTTGAAATTTTTTAATTTTCATTTTGAAATGAAATGTTGGCTTTGCCAAATCAATGTTAATGTACCTCAGGACTTGATTTTCCAAATTAACATATCTATAACATGACAACCCTAGTTACCGTACTAAACTCAAAAATCATTTCTATTTAAGCAAGAATTGTTGCACTTCAGATAGGCACATACACATTACTCGGCCCAAAGGTCTCATTTGAGGTTAAATATTGTCTATCTCATATGCATGCTTATTCAAACTATCTCCATTAATAGACTCTACCTACCAAGAGAGATCAACAGGTCTTTGATAGGCTTGAAATGGGGTCAATAAGGGACATGGGTTAAAGTGAAGGCCATTTTGAGATTGGAGATGATGTGACACAATGAACAAACCCTCACACTTTAAATTTCTTGTTTGAACTTTAGGCAGCTGGGAGCAATCTTACTAGACTCCAAATTCTATCTTTTTGGCATTAATCTGGATCTTGATTAGGATAGTCTTTGCCCTTGCAAAAATTTTAAGACATAAATTTGTTTCTTTTCTCCTTCTCCATTTTCTTTCTTTTTATCATTTTTGTCCTTCTTCCTTGTAGGACTGTCAAGTATAGAATTTTCATGAACTGAACAGTCTTTCTCCCTTTTTCTTCAATTTTGGATTGAATCTTTAGTTGGGTTTGACCAATTCAAGTCAAACTATCCTTATAAAACCAAATGGAAGCCTTTTGTTGCCTTAGGTAAAAGAGAACTTAGTTGGCTTTTTGAACTGCCTTTTTAGGTTTTATTTTTTCTCTCTTTTTTCTCTCTTTTTTTCTCTACTTTTTCTTTCTTTTCTTTTTTTTATCCTTTTTCTTTTCTTTTTCTTCTTTTTTCTCTTCTCTCTTCTCTCTTTTTTGTTTATATATATATATATTTGTTTCGTTCTAGCTCTAAAAGAGTTGTCTTGTTTGTACTAGCTTGGGCTTCCAATAATGGATGAGTGGAGTAACATAGATCTTCTTTAACAGTGATAAATCATTTGTTACTCTAATGTTGTATTGATATATTAGATATATTAAGTGAACTTCAACTATCTTCATGGTCTTGAATAATCATTGCTTTCTTTGGATCTTCTTGCCTCTTCATCTTAGTGATCATAAGACTTGTCAAAAGTATCACAACAGCTCAGGGTAGGTTATTGGGGTTTTTACGCCAATGAAAAGAAAGCTAAAATTTTATGAAGGCTCCAAGGGACAACTAGGGATTGATATTTAATTGGGTGGATACTAGTTGTTGGCTAACCAAACAATGCCTAGATCATTTCTCTCTTAAATAAGCAGAGTTTAATTTTGCCTCGAAAGTTTGCAAAGCATGTTCTAAGACTGACTAGGACCTAGACAAAGGTAATTATGTGCTCATCAAAGGCATGAGATCCAAATCTCAAAATCGTTCTAAATTAATTCATTCTCGGGTCCAAGTACCCAATTCAAATCAAGCTCGGGTCCAAAACACAATCTTGGGTCAAAGTGCCCAATCTTAGGTCTAAGTACCCAATCTAGGGTCCAAGTACCCAAAGCAAGTCAATTTAGGGCTGAGTATCCCAATCTAGTTTAGGATCGAGTATCCGAAGCCAGTTTAGGATCGAGTATTCAAATCAAGTTTAGGATCGAGTATCCGAACCCAATTTAGGATCGAGTATCCCAATCTAATTTAGGATCAAGTATCAAAATCCAGATAGGATCGAGTATCCAAGTCTAGTTTAGGATCGAGTATCCAAATCTCTTGGGTTCAGAGCCTAAATTTTTCTTAGGTCCAGAACCTAGAATTATCCTTGAGTCCAGAACTCGAACCGGGTCCAGAACCTAAATTTTTCTTTAGGTCCAGAACCTAGAATCATCCTTGAGTCTAGAACTCGAACCGGGTCCAGAACCCAAATTTTTCTTTAGGTCGAGAACCTAGAATTATCCTTGAGTCCAAAACTCGAATCGGGTCCAGAACCCAAATTTTTCTTAGGTCGAGAACCTAGAATCTCCCTTGAGTCCAGAACTCGAACTAGGTCTAGAACCCAAATTTTTCTTAAGTCGAGAACCTAGAATCTCCCTTGAGTCCAGAAATTGAACCGGGTCCAGAATCCAAATTTTCCTTAGGTTTAGAACCTAGGATTTATCCATGAGTCCAGAACTCAAACCGGGTCCAGAACCCAAAACCTCAACCATCTCAAAAATTAAGTCTTATTGCTTTTCACTCTCTTTCACTAAGGTTTCATATCATTCAAGCAGGGGGCAAACTGTAGACCCTTAATTTTTGACCCAATCTGGTCCAATATGTTTTATTCAGTCCAAAATGATTTTTGTTATTTAATTGGTCCAAAATAATTTTTATTAAATAATTTTTGCTTTAGTATCTAATTTTTATTAATAAAAAATAGAAATATACAAATAAAAGTCAAAAAATAAAAATCAGAGTCAGAAAAATCGGCGACGAAAAAATCGTCGCTCGGGCCCGTGGGCATTTCGCACGCAGAAAAATTCTGCCTGCGAAATAGCTCGGCTATTTCACACGCAGAATTTTTCTGCCTATGAAATGGCTACGGGCCCGTTCCGTGCACGCTGCCGCAGCCAACTACGGCAGAATTTTTTTGCCAGCGCAAATTTTCCTTCGACAATGCGATTTTTTCCTACGCAAATTTTTCGAAACCTAATTCAATTAGGTTTCGGTTTCTTTTTTTTATTAGTATTACTTAACTTAACTAATTAGGAATAAACCACATCAAACCACTATAAATAAGGACCAAAGGCAATTTTAAAAAGGGGAGCCAAAATCCAACAGGAGCTTGGAAAAAGAAAATCCAAATCCATAAAGGAAAAAGCTTGAATTGAATTGATTTTAAAAGGAGTAGAAACACGATTTAAGAGAGGAAAAAGGCAAAAAGGTTGGTCTTTTGAGCTTGTTCATCCAAGAAGCAATTTTGGTGCAACTTACAAAAGAAGGTATGAAATTCTAATTTCTTTATTTTTTTTACACAGTAGCTAAAACTAGGAATTTGCTTTATTTCAAAATCTAAAATCCTAGAACCTTAAATTAGTTTTTCTAAAGTTAAAAGCTTTATTTCGTTGGTTTATCTTCCAAAAGGCTTAAAATTGTTATTTCTACTTCTTAAAAATCTTAAAACTCTAATTGAACATAACTAAGATTTAAATTTTGTTTCTTTTAAAATTTTAAAGTAGGCTCTATTTCATTCAAAAAGCCTTAAAAAACATCTTTTCTACTTATAAAAACTTTAATTTGTTTGTTTAAATTCATAAAACTTCATGAAATTATCAAATTGATTTCCAAATTCTTAAAAATCAAGCATCACCGTGACCCTAAATTCTAAAAATCCTAATTCAACTCCAAAACCTAAAATAATGAACCCTAACCCTTTTAAAACCTTAAACCCTAATTTTTATGAACCCTAATCCCTTTTAAAACATTAAAAACCATAAAACATAAATATGTTAAATTTACATAGTAGCCTAGAAACCTAATAACCGAAAATCATAAATCAAAGTATTTTAAAGTGTCTAAAACCCTAGTTTCATGATTTCATCATTCAAACCTTAATTTGTTTAATCAAAGAGTCTTACCAACCTTTTAAAACATAAAACCTCAATCTATTTTAATTCCATAAAAAAGTCACAGTAGCTTATACTCATGAAATTCCCAAAACCTTAACAAATGAGATAAAGAAATCTAAATGGAAATAGTAGCTATAATTTGGACTTTTTTATTTGCTTTATTCAATTCTATATTTGATTGTGCTTTGATTTATTTTATATGCTTTAATTTATTTAAATTCAATACTTAGTTTATTTAATTTATCATGGCTGGATGTTTACTTTTTATTGATATTTAAATACCTTTAATGAATGATTTACTTTTATCAATTTATTTAGACTTCCAAAATTTGTAAGAGGTATGTTTCCACTTGGTGGGTACCTCATTAGTTAAACATCATGTAATTTAATTTGCTTTTCTATTTTAGAACCTATGTAAAGGGCCTGTTTCTACCTTTTGGTGGGTGTCCTATTTAGGCATGTGATGTAAGGACATGTTTCCATCTTCGGATGGGTGTCCATTTATTTGTTTTGCTTGGACCTTGCTTTGATTTTAATATATTGATGTTTTCTTTTAATTATTGTGTGTAATATGGATAATATTGTTATATTTAAGAATTTTATAATATTAAGACCTGTAAAGGAGGCCGGTTCTAATGAACCGGGCGTTGTGGGGGTGCTGGGCCATTTCTCACCTTCCCCACACGTACCCAACTTTCCGAACCCATTAGGGGGTTGGGGTTTCCTTAGGAATCGAGTCATCCACCCCTTTCTTTTTCCCAGCCTGTCCTGGTGGAGACTCCATTTTCTCCGGACTTAGGTCTGTGTTCTCTAAGGCCCCGAGCCTAAATAGTGCCGAAGTTGCAAGAACCATTCCACTGGGAGTGGGGGCAAAAATCCCCGCTCACATGACTGGACTGCCTTTAAATCAGAAGAAGCATGATGCAATCTGGGTGATACTTGATCGAATGATGAAGACAACTCATTTTCTTCCAATTCGGATGGATTATTCTCTTGAGAGATTGGCTGCGCTGTATATCAATGAGATAGTTAGGTTGCATGGAGTCCCAGTTTCTTAGGTGTCAGATCGAGGTCCCCGGTTTACTTCAAGATTTTGGAAGAGTTTGCGTAATGCTCTAGGTTCTCGATTGCATTTTAGTACTGCTTTCCATCCTCAGACAGATGGACAGTCAGAGAGAGTGATACATATTCTAGAGGATATGTTGAGGAGCTGTATCATTGATTTTGCCGGGAATTGGGACAAATTTTTGCCATTAATTGAATTTGCTTATAACAACAGTCATCAGTCGAGTATTGGGATGACTCTTTATGAGGCTTTATATGGTAGGAGATGCAGGACACCTTTGTGTTGGGATGAAGTTGGAGAAGGTAAACTAGTTGGTCCCAATTTGATTAAGGAAACAGAGGAGAACGTGAAGGTGATTCGGGGTCGTTTGAAAGCAGCTTCAGACATACAGAAATCCTATTCAGATTTAAAGAGAAGAGACATAGAGTTTAGTGTGGGGATAAAGTATTTTTGAAGGTGTCTCCATGGAAGAAGATTTTGAGATTTTGGATCTCATGCCTTAGATGAGCACATTTATCTGTTTCATGTCCTTGCATTTTATGAAATTGACAGAAGGCCTCGGCATTGAAGTTTGGTGGCAATGGATTATGTAAAGGTCGAGGAGCTAACGGTTGTAACAACCCTTTCTTTTGCAGCTTGCTAAAAACCCAAGATGGAGGCTTCCCCAGATCTGAAAATTGTCTTTTATATCCTTGACCGATTACATTAACATCAACTTCTTTTTGTGTGCTTTGATTGCCGGACTGGTAGTTCCCTTTCTCATTCCTTTTTGTTGCAAAATGGCTTTTCTTCCTTTCCCATTCTTTAATTTGCAAACTAGCTTGGAGAAGGTCTTTGAAATCACGGATGAGTGTATGAGACATCCTCTCAAGAAGACTAGGCAACACCCCCCTCACAATCATCCTTATTTGATCGGATTCATCGGCCTTTTCTTGAGCAAAGCGGCCTTATTTCTCCATCTCTTCACATAGTCCATAAAATTCTCATTTGGCCTTTGTCTAATGGACTCCACTTCCATTAAGGTAACTTTCAACTCAACATTATATCCATATTGTTGGATGAAGGCTTTGTAAAGTAGATCCCAACTCTTTTGCATTCCATCATCTAAGGTATTGAACCAGTTTTGGACAATAGGGTCCAATAAGAGCATAAAGTACCTTAGGGTTTGAGCCTTAGTAGCTCGGGCAGACTGCATGGCAGTGATGTATTGCTTCACATGAAGATGAGGATTTCCGGTGCCATTGAACTTAGCAAAGGAAGGCATCTTGAATTTATAAGGGACCTCTTCATCATGTTCAAATAGTTTGTCTATCTCAGACATCTCTTCGGTTTTCAACTTCTTCTCAAATTTCTTTTCTAAATTAGCAATCATCTTTTCAACATCAAAAGTGTCGGTCTTTTCAACAGTTGTCTTCTCACCAACCTTTGGTTCTTTCCTTTTTTCTTGAACATCTTAGTAGTATTGAGCCCAATCATCATCATCATCAATGATCACCGTTTTATCATCAAAAACCTCTTCACTAACTTTGGTCTTCCCTTTATCCTTTGGTTTCTTAGTGCTAGCAGATGCCTCGGCATGGTTCTCTAAGATTGCAGTCAATTGGTTCTTCATGGTCTCCGCTAGGGCCTCTTTGATTTCTTCCATCTTGGCATTAAGGGCCTCATCCACCATCCTTTGAATTTGTTCAAGCTCCATTATTTTAGGTGAGCAAGTGATTGAGTCATTGCTAGATACTTCATCTCCGACGTAGGTCAGATTGTTGTAAGCTTTAGAACTATCATAATTCAGGGCTGTGAGCCAGAGAGGATCAATGATATGAGATGCAAATGTATGCATGTATGCATGAACAATCAATAAATAAGGACAAATAGGATGTTCCTTCCAACCTTATAACATCCACACACGAATGGCGAGTCTCTTTTCCTAGGTATATGGTTAACAAAATACCAACATGGGGTATCTTGCTTTCGAATAATTCCCTCGGACGTTTCAACCAATAGTTATATTTTTAAAAATGGAAATCAATCCATGATAATTCCTATTAATTAGGTTTCAATCCATTCCACCAACTAAAGTAGCTTTTATGCTATGTTGGATTAAAATGAAATTAAGAGGTTTATTATAAATAGATTTCTCATTTGAAAAGGCAACTAATGATTCATGCCAAAAATAAGCCCATGGTTAGTGTAAACTAGGCCCACAATTGATTTTTGGTATTTCATAATTGACCTAAATATTTTTGCAAGCTTTCTGTAAGAAAAGATTGGGTGAAAAATAGTTTTGTTTCTAAGCCCATTGTAAAAGATTTTAGAAAAATGGATTTTGGGCTTAGTATTTGGGCCATGGGCCAAAGAATCTTTGATTTGTTTTTAGAAAGGTCTTATGTCCAAAGACCAACTTGAAAAAAATTTTGAAAATAGCTTTGGTCTTTCGGACTTTAAAGAAAAGTTTATTTTGAGCTTACAATATACTTAGGTCATATTAGAAAAAGAACAAACCAAATAAGCTATGATTTAAGCCAAAATAAATTAACCATAGTCAAACAACATGCATTTGGGGTAAAACCTATGGAAAGTAACTAGGCCAATTACATGAGCTTTAGTCTTTAGGTAAAAAGGCTTAGGTTCCCATAGCAAGTATATACCAAATGGTACAAGGCTATGAGTTGTTATGCCATGCTCGATCTCCATACCTTGAGTGAAAGTATGGTATCCCTTACATAACATAACACGGGTAACACGGGTGTCCTAACTCATGCACACGATGCAATCTAAGATGATGCAATGGATAATATCATTATAAGAAAGAATAGAATAATATAAATACCAACAGAATCAACTTCTCTTATCCCTAGTGGAGTCGCCACTGTGAGCGGGGATTTTTGCCCCTACTCTCAGTGGAATGGTTCTTGCGACTTCGACACTGTTTAGGCTCGGGGCCTTAGAGAACACGGACCTAAGTCCGAAGAAAATGGAGTCGCTACCCGGACGGGCCGGGAAAAAGAAAGGGGTGGATGACTCGATTCCTAAGGAATCCCCAACCCCCTAATGGGTTCGAAAAGTTGGGTATGTGTGGGTAAGGTGAGAAATGGCCCAGCACCCCCACAATGCCCGGTTCATTGGAACCGGCCTCATTTACAGGTCTTAATATTATAAAATTCTTAAATATAATAATATTATCCATATTACACACAATAATTAAAAGAAAGCATCAATATAATAAAATTAAAGCAAGGTCCAAGCAAAACAAATAAATAGACACCCATCCGAAGATGGAAACATGTCCTTACATCACATGCCTAAATAGGACACTCATCAAAAGGTAGAAACATGCCCTTTACATAGGTTCTAAAATATAAAAGCAAATTAAATTACATGATGTTTAACTAATGAGGTACCCACCAAGTGGAAACATACCTCTTACAACTTTTGGAAGTCTAAATAAATTGATAAAAGTAAATAACCATTCATAATAAGTAAATCATTCATCAAAGGTATTTAAATATCAATAAAAAGTAAACATCCAGCCATGATAAATAAAATAAACTAAGTATTGAACTTAAATAAATTAAAGCATATAAAATAAATTAAAGCATAATCAAATATAGAATTGAATAAAGGAAATAAAAAAGTCCAAATTATAGCTACTATTTCCATTTAGATTTCTTTATCTCATGTGTTATGGTTTTGGGAATTTCATGAGTATAAGCTACTGTGACTTTTTTATGGAATTAAAATAGATTGAGGTTTTATGTTTTAAAAGGTTGGTAAGACTCTTTGATTAAACAAATTAAGGTTTGAATGATGAAATCATGAAACTAGGGTTTTAGACACTTTAAAATACTTTGATTTATGATTTTCGGTTATTGGGTTTCTAAGCTAATGTGTAAATTTAACCTATTTATGTTTTATGGTTTTTAATATTTTAAAAGGGATTAGGGTTCATAAAAATTAGGGTTTAAGGTTTTAAAAGGGTTAGGGTTCATTATTTTAGGTTTTGGAGTTGAATTAGGATTTTTAGAATTTAGGGTCACGGTGATGCTTGATTTTTAAGAATTTGGAAATCAATTTGATAATTTCATGAAGTTTTATGAATTTAAACAAACAAATTAAAGTTTTTCTAAGTAGAAAAAATGTTTTTTAAGGCTTTTTGAATGAAATAGAACCTGCTTTAAAATTTTAAAAGAAACAGAATTTAAATCTTAGTTTTGTTGAAAAATATGTTCAATTAGAGTTTTAAGATTTTTAAGAAGTAAAATAAACAATTTTAAGCCTTTTGGAAGTTAAACCAACGAAATAAAGCTTTTAACTTTAGAAAAACAAATTTAAGGTTCTAGGATTTTAGATTTTGAAAAAAAGCAAATTCCTAGTTTTAGCTACTGTGTAAAAAAAATAAAGAAATTAGAATTTCATACCTTCTTTTGTAAGTTGCACCAAAATTGCTTTTTGGATTAACAAGCTCAAAAGACCAACCTTTTTGCCTTTTTCCTCTCTTAAATTGTGTTACTACTCCTTTTAAAATAAAGTCAATTCAAGCTTTTTCCTTTATGGATTTGGATTTTCTTTTTCCAAGCTACTGTTGGATTTTGGCTCCCCTTTTTTAAATTCTTTGGTCCTTATTTATAGTGGTTTGATGTGGTTTATTTCTAATTAGTTAAGGTAAGTAATATTAATAAAAAAAAGAAACCGAAACCTAATTGAATTAGGTTTCAAAAAATTTGCGTTAGAAAAAATCGCGCTGCCGAAAAAATTGCCGCAGGAAAAATTTAGCTGGCAAAAAAATTCTGCCGCAGTTGGCTGCGGCAGCGCCCGCAGAACGGGCCCGTAGCCATTTCGCAAGCAGAAAAATTCTTCCTGCGGCTATTTCGCAGGCAGAATTTTTCTGCGTGCGAAATGCCCACGGGCCCGCGCGATAATTTTTTCGTCGCCGATTTTTCCGACTTTGATTTTTATTTTTATTTTTATTTGTTTATTTCTATTTTTTATTAATAAAAATTAGATACTAAAGCAAAAATTATTTAATAAAAATTATTTTGGACCAATTAGATAACAAAAATCATTTTGGACTAAATAAAACATATTGGACCGAATTGGGTCAAAAATTAAGGGTCTACAAGTCACAAAATCCATTGTCACTCGCTCCCATTTCCACTCTGGCACTGATAAAGGTTGGAGCAATCCTGAAGGAACTTGGTGCTCAACCTTCACTTTCTGGCAAGTGAGACATCTGGATACAAACTCTGCTCTGTCCCTCTTCATACCTAACCACCAATAATGTCGCTTCAATTCTTGATACATCTTGTACTCCCAGGATGCATAGCAAAAAGTGATTGATGTGCTTCCTCTAATGTAACACCCCTATACCCCGTATACGTACACAGCATGCTAATACAATCGTAATATACGTATACTGAATATAGAAATGTCACGGTTACAAAACACACATGACATGACTCTTATATACTATGAACAAATTCAAAACTTTTAAATGAGTTTATAAAACAAAATAGATAGAAAGTTTATTTAAAACGCAGCGGAAAATATAACAAATGTTTCCCAATACATTTGCATCAAAATCAAAAGTTACAAATATAAAATATATACATGAGTGGCAGCTCTTCTCTGATCTTTAAGTCCAAAAATCAATTCTTCAATGCCTAGACTCACTAGGTCTAGAGGAACTCTCGGGTTCAATCATGTTACCTGCGCGATGAACCACAATCGCTGTAACACCCCTACATTCAATACATGCACACTACAAACACCACAATGTAGTATACATGCACTAAACATAGGGATGCTACGGATTTTCTTAACATTCAAAACATTTTAAACGATACCATAATCTTTCAATTGTATACATTATAGAAAAATAGGTAGTTACTTATAATAAAAAACAAAATACATATATAGATACATTTAGTTAATACGCAGCGGAATTTATAAAATATTTACATATATGAAACATTTAAATCCATATTTACAAATGTGCATATATTTCATTATAATTATTACTTTACAAAATTAAAAAGAAGTAGTACATGATTGGCAAATCTCTTCTGATCTTTAAGTTCCCAAAATCAACTCTTCAAGGTCTACTCTCACTCGGTCTCGATGAACTCTCGGGTTCAACTCTATTACCTGCGCGATTAAACACTATCGCGCTAAGCCAAGGGCTTAGTAAGATAAAACATGCTAATGTCATGCTTTAGTGCAATGCAATGTCCATTCTCAGTCCATATTATACATGTAACATTATATATATGCAAAGCTAACAACATACCTTTACATTTCATAATTCAACATATGTAGACATATCACATTTCAACATCTTTTCATATACCTCATTAGTTACTCATTAAACCATTCATGAACAACACTAAACAAAGACAAGCATGGGCCCAAGACACACTAATATGCCATTCAATTTTCAGAGTTAATGCTTTGGTTTTGTTATCAAATTTATCAATATCATATACCCAACTAGGCTTCAAGTATTAGGTTCAACCAAGCTTCAAGGGGAGCAAAGCATGCTAAGCTTCAACCCAACTTGGCTTCAAGAACCAACACAACCTAGCTTCAAGGCTGGTAACATCTCAATTAGGCTTCAAGGATTCAATCCAACCTAACTTCAAGAGATTGTTACACTTATTAGGCATGCCACCAACAACAAACTCTGAAAATGGAATAACACATTAGCCACACAATTCATTTATTATTTAGTCATAATTTCTATTCTCAATTCTCATCAACATTTAGGCAAACATGCCTTATTTCTTTCAATTGCATCATCATAGCCAAACACAATGGCTTTGCATCACATTTCACATTTCAATTCATATTATGCATATAGCATTTCAAAAATATATTATCCATCTTACACATTATCATTTACAAAATTCACATTGCATAGTACAAACCCTAGTTCAAGTAGTATCATATGCATTTCAATTGAAAGTTCAAACTCAAACATGTATGAAGAACAAAAACCAAACACAGTAACCAACACACCCAAGGGACACGGCCAAGCTTGTGGCCGTGTCTCCCAAAACAAGTTGGCAGTAGCAGACACTGGCATGAGACACGGCCGTGTCCTCTCCAAAATCACACACACACGGCCAAGATTCCATGGACTTGGCCGTGTCTCTCCAAAACATCAAGTCTTGGCCGTGTCTTTTCTTTGGTTTTGGCCGTGTTACTCATAAACAACCCTAACCAAAAACCAACACTCTTCTAAATGCATTTTAACACCTTATGCACATCACAAACTCATCATACACAATATAGCATAGTTCAAATGAATGGAAACAATGTTCTAAACACAAATTCATCACAAGAAACACTTCACAAAACATCCATACTAAATTTAAACACAAACCATTTTCAAAACCCTAAAACCAATCTCTTTCTCCTTCATCCAAAATCAACATCCACCACTTCCAACATCAACACCTATTCAAACTCTTAACTTAAAACCAAATTAACATTTGAAAACACATCACCACCACATCTTATCATCAAACCAACAAACCCTAATTCACTTCAAAAGGAATAAAGAAATCAAAGGAAAGATCTTACCTTAGTTAAAAACTTCTTGAATCAACACTTGATCACTTCAATCTTCCTTCAAATTGAGTTTAGAACTTCAAACACCTCTCTTCACCTCTTGCTTTCCTTTGTCTAAGGAGGAGCCGGCCAAATGGAGAAAGAAGAAGAAAACATGAAGAAAACAAAGTCAAATTTCCCTTTTAATCTCCACCAAGTGTTTTTAACAAGACAATTACCAAAACACCCCTCATCACTTAATTTAGCTTTTGTCCCTTGCATGCCCAAATATGTAATTTCACAAATCTCAAATAAAATATCTTCTTACTTTGACCAACCCTTTTGACCAATTTATATGTTGCATATATTAACATATAAACAACATATACACTTTTCTCTAAACCCTATTTCTTTCCCAAAACACATATACATAAGCATTCACTTTCCAATTCCTTTTCTAATCACCTAATATATACATTCAATCACATTTTAAATCAACAACAACAACAACAAAATCAAAACTTCTAGGGCATACATGAGGATATTACAATTCTCCCCCTCTAAAAAGAAATTTCGTCCTCGAAATTACCTGATATCAAGGCTGAAACAACTGAGGATATTGCTCTCTCATCGATTGTTCACTTTCCCAAGTTGCTTCTTCTCTTCCATGATTCTTCCACAAAATCTTCACAAGTGGCACTCTTTTGTTTCTTAACTCCTTCACATCACGAGCCAATATAGCAACTGGTTCTTCCTCAAATGTCAAATCTGGGCTCACTTCGATAGACTCAATTGGCAACACGTGAGATGGATCCGATCTGTACCTCCTCAACATAGAAACATGAAATACATTATGAATACGATCCAACTCAGGTGGCAAAGCAAGCCGATAAGCAACTGGCCCAACTCTTTTCAAAACTTCATACGGTCCAATGAATCGAGGACTTAATTTCCCTTTCCGACCAAATATTAAAATCTTCTTCCAAGGAGATACTTTCAGAAATACCTTATCTCTAATATCAAACTCTATGTCTCTCCTTTTCAGATCTGCATAGGACTTCTGTCGGTCTGAAGCTGCTTTTAACCTGCCCCGAATCAACTTCACTTTCTCTTCAGTTTCTTTAATCAAATCAGGCCCAATTAACTTACTTTCCCCAAGTTCATTCCAACACAGCGGTGTCCTACACCGTCTACCATACAGTGCTTCGAATGGTGCCATACCAATGCTGGATTGGTGACTGTTGTTATAAGCAAACTCTACAAGTGGTAGAAATCTGTCCCAACTTCCAAAGAAATCAATAACACAGCTTCTCAACATATCTTCAATAATCTGAATCACCCTCTCTGACTGTCCATCCGTCTGTGGATGAAAAGCAGTACTGAAATGTAGTCGAGAACCCAAAGCACTATGCAAACTCTTCCAAAATCTTGAAGTAAACCTGGGATCTCGATCGGACACTAAAGAAATTGGAACCCCATGCAACTTCACAATCTCATGAATATACAGCTCAGCTAACCTCTCCAAAGAGTAATCCATCCGAACTGGAAGGAAATGAGCTGTCTTAGTCAATCTATCCACAATCACCCAAATGGCATCATGCTTCCTTTGTGTCAATGGCAAACCAGACACAAAATCCATTGTCACTCTTTCCCACTTCCATTCAAGCACTAACAACGGTTGAAGCAACCCGGTTGGAACTTGATGCTCTGCTTTTACCTTCTGACATGTGAGACATTTTGATACAAACTCAGCAATGTCTCTCTTCAAACCAAACCACCAGTAATGCTGTCTCAAATCATGATACATCTTTGTATTGCCCGGATGCATAGCAAACACTGACTGATGTGCTTCTTCCAAAATGATCCTTTTCAAATCAGCATCATCGGGTACACACAATCTGTTTTTAAACCAGAGGCTTCCATCACTTTTCACAACAAAATCTCTACTCTTTCCATTCTGACAATCTGAAATAATCTTCTGAATCTTCTTATCAGCCAACTGAGCCTCTTTAATCTGATCCAACAAAACTGGTTTCACATGCAACTGTGCTAACAATGCACCATCATCACAAGGTACAAAACTAGCACACAATGCTCTCAACTCAACAAGCAACGAGAGCGAGTAAAAAGTTAAACCAACTAAAGACTTCCGACTCAAGGCATCAGCAACAACATTTGCTTTACCTGGATGATAATCAATCAAGCAGTCATAGTCTTTAATCAATTCCAACCATCTCCTCTGTCGAAGATTGAGCTCTTTCTGAACCCCTAAATACTTCAAACTCTTGTGATCAGTATGGATAAAACACTTCTCCCCAAACAGATAGTGGCGCCAAATCTTCAATGCAAACACAATGGCAGCCAATTCCAAATCATGGGTTGGATAGTTAAGCTCATGCGGTTTCAACTGTCTAGATGCATAAGCTATAACTTTACCTTCCTGCATCAGCACACAACCCAAACCACTATGTGAAGCATCACTGAAAATCACATATGGTTTGCCTTCCACAGGTAAAGTAAGAACAGGCGCTTGAGTCAACATATCTCTCAATTGCTCAAAGCTAGCCTGACACTGATCCGTCCATACAAATCTCACTCCCTTACAAAGCAATCTGGTGAGTGGAGTAGCTATCAAAGAAAATCCTTTCACAAACCGTCGGTAATAGCCTGCTAAACCCAGAAAACTTCTAACTTCAGTCACAGACTTGGGTGGACTCCAATTCAAAATAGCTTCAACTTTACTCGGATCAACTCTAATGCCTTCTGCTGAAACAATATGTCCGAGAAAAGCGACTTGATCCAACCAGAACTCACACTTCGACAATTTAGCAAACAAATGCTTCTCTCTCAAAATCTGTAACACAATCCGCAGATGCTTGTCATGTTCCTCTTCATTCCGTGAATACACCAATATATCATCGATGAAAACCACTACAAACTGATCCAGATAGGGCCTAAACACCCTATTCATCAAATCCATGAAAACTGCAGGTGCATTCGTCAAACCAAAAGGCATAACTAGAAACTCATAATGCCCATACCTGGTCCGAAAGGCTGTCTTAGGAACATCTTCAGCTCTGACTCTCAGCTGATGGTACCCTGATCTCAGATCAATTTTAGAAAACACCGCTGCACCCTTCAATTGATCAAAGAGGTCATCAATTCTAGGCAAAGGATATTTATTTTTAATGGTCACCTTGTTCAATTGCCTATAATCGATGCACAATCTCATAGTACCATCTTTCTTCTTCACAAATAGCACAGGAGCTCCCCACGGAGAAACACTGGGGCGAATAAATCCTTTATCCAACAACTCCTGTAATTGCACTTTCAACTCCCTCAATTATGCTGGTGCCATTCTATACGGAGTAATAGAGATAGGAGCGGTACCAGGCAACAATTCAATACCAAACTCCACCTCTCTCTCAGGAGGCAATCCTGGCAACTCCTCTGGGAATACATCTGGGAACTCTACAACTGTGGCAATGCTATCAATAGGAGAACCTCTTACTCTAGTATCTACCACATGAGCAAGATAGGCTTCACATCCCTTTCTAATCAACCTCCTAGCTGCAACAGCTGAAACAAAAAGGAGGCTAGCTGTCCTTGCTCATTAGATACTATCACCTCTCTACCATCAACAGTTCTCAAAGAAACAATTTTCTTTTTACAATCCACCACAGCTCCATGTTGAGATAGCCAATCCATACCTAAGATCACATCATATTCCTTAAATGGCATCTCAATCAAATCCCCAAGGAACTCCTCACCCTGCACCACTACTGCACTATCTTTGTGCACTTTACTAACAATCACACTATGCCCTAATGGATTTGTTACCAAAACATCAAACCCTAGGGATTCATCATGCACATCAAATACAGGTAAAACAGATGCACTAATATATGAATGTGTGGAACCCGGATCAATCAAAGCAAGTACTGGAGTATCAAATAAAGAAAAAGTACCAGCTATGACTGCCGATGCATCTGGCTGCCTCTGCATAACATACATCCTCTGGGACGATCCAACCTCCTCTGGTCTGCTCTCCCTGGATGTATCACCTCCTCTAGAACTGAACCCTGATCTACCTCCTCTGCTGACACCCCTGCCTCCTCGACCTCCCCTCACATTAGGTCGAGAAGCAGCAGTATCAACTGA
The DNA here is from genome assembly GCA_947685225.1 of Garcia nutans. Classification (NCBI taxonomy): domain Eukaryota; kingdom Viridiplantae; phylum Streptophyta; class Magnoliopsida; order Malpighiales; family Euphorbiaceae; genus Garcia; species Garcia nutans. The sequence goes on from CANTUV010000024.1 coordinate 26,601,819, forward strand.
CATCTGCTCTTGCCTCTCAAGACAATCTCTCACAAAGTGATCAGGTGATCCACATATGAAACAAACCCCGGCTACACCAGCCTTCCAACAAGGACCACCACGAGGCCTACCACAATGGATGCAGATGGGTAAGGTGGATCTCTGAACCATAGGGGTCGGAGCACTCGCCACCGAAGCTGCAGGTCTAAATCTCTGCCTCTGTAACTGCACTGACCTACCAGCTGTTCTCTGACTTCTACCGACCCGAGGAGCAAAACTTCCTTTACCTCTTTTAGCAGAAGAAGACCCTACCTCAAACTGGGGCCTCCTCATCCTAACCTCTTCCTCTGAAGCAGCTGCAATACCCTGAGCTCGCTCCACACTCCGAGCTGCTGCCACTAGCTGGGAAAAATCTTGATATCTGGATCCAGCCACATGGCACATGATAGAGGGCCTCAATCCCTCCTCAAACCTCCTACATCTATCTACCTCATCTAATATTATGCCCCCAGCATACTGACTTAATCGAATAAACTCAACCTCATATTCAGTTACAGTCCGGTGATCTTGCTTCAAATCTAAAAACTCTCTTTTCTTCCCATCTTTATACTCCCTTGGAGTATACTTCAATTCAAATTCTCTCAGAAAGTCAGCATATGACAAGGTTGGTGGATCATCCATAGAATGGGGCACTGTCTTCCACCAACTATATGCATCCTTCTGCAACAAGGATCTTGCATAATCAAACTTTTCCTCTGGAGTGGCTTGCAACTGAACAAATATTCTCTGTACTTTATCTAACCACTGCTCAACCACTGCTGGATCAGTAGTACCTATAAAATCTTCAGCTCCATACTTCCTCAGTTTGTCATAGTGCCTCACAGATACCAAAGGTTGAGGGGGTGGTGGCTGTGGTTGCACTGGTGCTTGCCTCAAAGCTTCTACCACATGTCTAAGCCAAGCTAGCGGAACCTCCTCCCCATCTGGTCTACCCGACACCGAAACAAGTGCCTCCCCAGCACTCTCAACTCTAGCTCTATCCTCAGGAGCAACACTCTCCGCACTTCCCTCAACTGACTGACGCGAATGAGGATCCATCACAACCTAAATCTGCAAACACAGCAGATTACATCTTATTAAAGATCAGAGATTGCCAATCCCAAACATATATACTATTCAAAAACTCACTTTTTAAGTAAAAATATTCTTTTTCTTACATTTGACCTAGGTTGAGAATCTCAAACCTAGGCTCTGATACCAAAACAATTGTAACACCCCTACATTCAATACATGCACACTACAAACACCACAATGTAGTATACATGCACTAAACATAGGGATGCTACGGATTTTCTTAACATTCAAAACATTTTAAACGATACCATAATCTTTCAATTGTATACATTATAGAAAAATAGGTAGTTACTTATAATAAAAAACAAAATACATATATAGATACATTTAGTTAATACGCAGCGGAATTTATAAAATATTTACATATATGAAACATTTAAATCCATATTTACAAATGTGCATATATTTCATTATAATTATTACTTTACAAAATTAAAAAGAAGTAGTACATGATTGGCAAATCTCTTCTGATCTTTAAGTTCCCAAAATCAACTCTTCAAGGTCTACTCTCACTCGGTCTCGATGAACTCTCGGGTTCAACTCTATTACCTGCGCGATTAAACACTATCGCGCTAAGCCAAGGGCTTAGTAAGATAAAACATGCTAATGTCATGCTTTAGTGCAATGCAATGTCAATTCTCAGTCCATATTATACATGTAACATTATATATATGCAAAGCTAACAACATACCTTTACATTTCATAATTCAACATATGTAGAGATATCACATTTCAACATCTTTTCATATACCTCATTAGTTACTCATTAAACCATTCATGAACAACACTAAACAAAGACAAGCATGGGCCCAAGACACACTAATATGCCATTCAATTTTCAGAGTTAATGCTTTGGTTTTGTTATCAAATTTATCAATATCGTATACCCAACTAGGCTTCAAGTATTAGGTTCAACCAAGCTTCAAGGGGAGCAAAGCATGCTAAGCTTCAACCCAACTTGGCTTCAAGAACCAACACAACCTAGCTTCAAGGGTGGTAACATCTCAATTAGGCTTCAAGGATTCAATCCAACCTAACTTCAAGAGATTGTTACACTTATTAGGCATGCCACCAATAACAAACTCTGAAAATGGAATAACACATTAGCCACACAATTCATTTATTATTTAGTCATAATTTCTATTCTCAATTCTCATCAACATTTAGGCAAACATGCCTTATTTCTTTCAATTGCATCATCATAGCCAAACACAATGGCTTTGCATCACATTTCACATTTCAATTCATATTATGCATATAGCATTTCAAAAATATATTATCCATCTTACACATTATCATTTACAAAATTCACATTGCATAGTACAAACCCTAGTTCAAGTAGTATCATATGCATTTCAATTGAAAGTTCAAACTCAAACATGTATGAAGAACAAAAACCAAACACAGTAACCAACACACCCAAGGGACACGGCCAAGCTTGTGGCCGTGTCTCCCAAAACAAGTTGGCAGTAGCAGACACTGGCATGAGACACGGCCGTGTCCTCTCCAAAATCACACACACACGGCCAAGATTCCATGGACTTGGCCGTGTCTCTCCAAAACATCAAGTCTTGGCCGTGTCTCTTCTTTGGTTTTGGCCGTGTTACTCATAAACAACCCTAACCAAAAACCAACACTCTTCTAAATGCATTTTAACACCTTATGCACATCACAAACTCATCATACACAATATAGCATAGTTCAAATGAATGGAAACAATGTTCTAAACACAAATTCATCACAAGAAACACTTCACAAAACATCCATACTAAATTTAAACACAAACCATTTTCAAAACCCTAAAACCAATCTCTTTCTCCTTCATCCAAAATCAACATCCACCACTTCCAACATCAACACCTATTCAAACTCTTAACTTAAAACCAAATTAACATTTGAAAACACATCACCGCCACATCTTATCATCAAACCAACAAACGCTAATTCACTTCAAAAGGAATAAAGAAATCAAAGGAAAGATCTTACCTTAGTTAAAAACTTCTTGAATCAACACTTGATCACTTCAATCTTCCTTCAAATTGAGTTTAGAACTTCAAACACCTCTCTTCACCTCTTGCTTTCCTTTGTCTAAGGAGGAGCCGGCCAAATGGAGAAAGAAGAAGAAAACATGAAGAAAACAAAGTCAAATTTCCCTTTTAATCTTCACCAAGTGTTTTTAACAAGACAATTACCAAAACACCCCTCATCACTTAATTTAGCTTTTGTCCCTTGCATGCCCAAATATGGAATTTCACAAATCTCAAATAAAATATCTTCTTACTTTGACCAACCCTTTTGACCAATTTATATGTTGCATATATTAACATATAAACAACATATACACTTTTCTCTAAACCCTATTTCTTTCCCAAAACACATATACATAAGCATTCACTTTCCAATTCCTTTTCTAATCACCTAATATATACATTCAATCACATTTTAAATCAACAACAACAACAACAAAATAAAAACTTCTAGGGCATACATGAGGATATTACAATCGCGCTGAGCCAATAGCTCAGTAGAACAAACTATAATGATATTATGTTATGTCATACATTCAAACAATACAGATCATACTCAATACACTTTATTTTATGGATGTTACATTTCATTATTTCAATAATTGTATCATCATCCATTACTCACACATTTAACATAGACACACATGGGCCCAACATGCATTTAATATGATATTCAAAGTTCAGAGTTACTGCTTTGGTTTATAATCACAATGATCAAGCCCGTAGGCAATATATATCATATCTCTATCCATGGATAGTGTAACAGACCCAGTCTCTTGGACCATCAACCCATTAACATGAGGAGATCCTCAACCCGGCTAGACTGTTACTAGTAACAGACCCAGTCTCTTGGATCATCAATTCAATTCAATTGAAGAGATCCTCAACCCGGCTAGACTGTTACCTTTATATAGGCATGCCACCAAAACCAGTACTCTGAAATTTGAATAAACATATTAGGCACACAACCATTTCATTAATCTCTTTATAAATCTTTTTCTCAATTCATTTCTCATTCCACAATCAACTAGGCAAACATGCCTCATTTGAATCAATATAGCCAATCACAATGGCTTTACACATCATCTTATCATCACATCTTTCATTTTCATAACACATACATATACCATATTACATTTCATGAGGTTCATATTGTATAAAACATAACATTATTCAAACATATCAACAATACAATGAAATTACTTAGTACATTCACACTCAAATGTATAAGTTCCAAAATCACATGAATGTATGTTATAATGCAAGGTTTGTACTTACCTCAAAAGAAATCAACACAATTCTAAACACTTCCTCTTAACAAGTCCTTCACTAAATAATTAAGGCAATTCACCTTCTTCACAACCTAATTCAAAACAATGAGGAAACTCACATAAGATCATAAGGCTAAGAATCAATTAGGGCAAACTCTAAACTGGACATGCTCACCCACACGGGCGTGTCCCTGACCGTGCCCTAACTCCAAAACACAGAAGCATTTACACGTTCAGGACCACGGGAGTGTCACTGGGCGTGTAATACCTACTGTCTCTCAGAAGTATCGACACGTCCAACATCATGAACGTGTTCCTGGCCGTGTCAATTCCCCAAAATCACAGTAGCTATGACACGCTCACTAGCACGGGCGTGTTAATGGCCGTGTCACACCTACTGCCATCCAACACAATTGACACGCCTAAAGACCTGGACGTGCTCCTGGGCGTGTCAGGCCAAAAACCCAGATTCCGGCCAAAACAACAATCCAACCAACAAACAAAAATTTCCACCATCTTCCACTTCAACAAAACTCAACTAGACACACCCAAAACCATAACAACCTTGCAAAAACACCAACACAACTCAAAATACACATCCAACACCAAATCACAACATCATCAAAACTCTAAACACAACCACAACTCAATCTTAACCAACAAACTTATTCTTCCTTTCAATCTTACTCTTTTCTTCAATCCAACCCAAGAATCAAAGATCAAGTAAACCCAACACTCTTAAACACAACACACTCAAACATATCCATACCAACAACCATAAATCACCAAACCCACAACACAAACTCAAAGAAAATAAGGGAATCAAGAGGAAACTTAACAAGAATGAAGAAAACTCTTAGATTCCTCCTTGATCTCTTGAAAACTTCTTCAATCTTGAGCTTGGAAGATCAAATCTCTCCCTCTCTCTTGTTCTCTTGCTGCTGCCGTCCAAAGCAAAGAAAGGAGAAGAAAAGGAAAATGAGAGACACGAGAAGAGAGGAAGAAGGAAGAAAAGGAAAAGAAAGAAAAGTCAAACATTAACCCTCTCTCTCCTCAAAACATTCTCCTCCACACAAATAAAAAATAAAATAATCTCAAACATCACCATCCACCCATCTTAATCCACTAACTCAATTTCAAAATAATTACCTTTATACCCTTCAAACAAATATTTGTATATGTTAAGTATATCACAATATATACAACATATACACACTACTCTAACCTCAACTCTCTTTCCAATAAAATAAATACACTTAATCCAATAATAACAATAATTACTCCAATACTTCTAGGGTACATTTTGGGATATTACAATTCTCCCCCTCTAAAAAGAAATTTCGTCCTCGAAATTACCTGAAATCAAGTCTGAAACAACTGAGGATATTGGTCTAGCATCGCTTGTTCATTCTCCCAAGTTGATTCTTCTCTACCATGATTCTTCCAAAGAACCTTCACAATTGGCACTTTCTTATGTCTCAACTCTTTCATCCCATATGCTAAAATAGCAACCGGTTCTTCTTCAAAAGTCAGATCCGGACTCACCTCAATAGATTCCACTGATAACACATGAGATGGGTCTGACATGTACCTCCTCAACATAGAAACATGGAAGACATTATGGATTCTGTCTAACTCTGGTGGCAAAGCAAGCCGATAAGCAACCGGTCCCAATCTTTCCAATACTTCATATGGTCCAATGAAACGAGGACTCAGTTTCCCTCTTCGACCAAATCTCAAAATCTTTTTCCAAGGAGACACTTTCAAAAATACTTTATCTCCCACATTATACTCAATGTCTCTCCTCTTCAAATCCGAATAAGATTTCTGCCGATCTGAAGCTGTTTTCAACCTATCTCGAATTATTTTCACTTTATCTTCTGTCTCTTTAACCAAATCAGGACCAATTAACTTACCATCACCAGTCTCATTCCAACATAAAGGTGTTCTACACCTTCTTCCATACAATGCCTTAAATGGTGCCATACCAATGCTAGATTGATGACTGTTATTGTAAGCAAATTCCACAAGTGGCAACAATCTGTCCCAACTTCCTGAGAAATCAATGACACAGCTTCTCAACATATCCTCAATAATCTGTATCACTCTCTCTGACTGCCCATCTGTCTGCGGATGGAAAGCAGTGCTAAAGTGTAATCGAGAACCCAAAGCACCATGCAAACTCTTCCAAAACCTCGATGTGAACCTCGGATCTCGATCAAACACTAAAGAAATTGGGACTCCATGCAATTTCACAATCTCACCAATATACAGCTCAGCCAATCTCTCAAGAGAATAATTCATCCGAACCGGAAGAAAATGAGCTGTCTTAGTCAACCTATCAACAATCACCCAAATGGCATCATGTTTTCTCTGTGTCAATGGTAAACCAGACACAAAGTCCATAGTCACTCTTTCCCATTTCCACTCAGGCACTGATAAAGGTTGAAGCAACCCTGTTGGGACCTGATGCTCTGCTTTAACCCTCTGACATGTGAGACATTTGGATACAAACTCTGCAATGTCTCTCTTCATACCAGACCACCAGTAATGCTGTCTCAAATCATGATACTTCTTCGTACTGCCCGGATGCATAGCAAAAACTGATTGATGTGCTTCTTCTAAAATAATCCTTCCCAAACTAAAATCATCTGGCACACACAGTCTACTCTTAAACCATAAACTCCCATCACCTTTCATAAGAAAATCTCGGCTCTCCCCTTTTTGGCAATCTGAAACAATCTTCTGAATTTTCTCATCAATCAATTGAGCCTCTTTAATCTGATCTAACAACACTGGTCTCAGCTGCAATTGTGCCAACAATGCACCATCATCACAAGATATAAAGCTAGCATGCAACGCTCTCAACTCAACAAGCAACGAGAGCGAATAAGTAGTCAAACCTGCTAAAGACTTCCGACTCAAGGCATCAGCAACAACATTTGCTTTACCTGGATGATAATCAATCAAACAATCGTAGTCTTTAATCAATTCCAACCACCGTCTCTGTCGAAGATTAAGCTCTTTCTGAACCCCCAAATATTTCAAACTTTTGTGATCAGTGTAAATAAAACATTTCTCTCCATACAAGTAATGTCGCCAAATCTTCAATGCAAACACAATGGCTGCTAACTCCAAGTCATGGGTTGGATAGTTTAGCTCATGTGGCTTCAACTGTCGAGAAGCATAAGCTATCACCTTACCCTCTTGCATCAAAACACAACCCAAACCACTATGTGAAGCATCACTGTAGATCACATATGGTTTATCTTCCACAGGTAAAGTGAGAATAGGTGCTTGAGTTAACATCTCTTTCAACTGCTCAAAACTAGCTTGACACGGATTAGTCCACACAAATCTAACTCCTTTTCGAAGTAATCTGGTAAGTGGAGTAGCTATCAAAGAAAATCCTTTCACAAAGCGTCGATAATAGCCTACCAAACCCAGAAAACTTCTAACTTCAGTCACAGACTTTGGTGGACTCCAATTCATAATAGCTTCAACTTTACTCGGATCAACTCTAATGCCATCTGCTGAAACTATATGACCGAGGAAAGTTACTTGATCTAGCCAGAACTCACATTTTGACAACTTAGCATACAATTGCTTCTCTCTCAAGATTTGCAATACAATCCGCAGATGCTTGTCATGCTCTTCTTCATTACGAGAATACACCAAAATATCATCAATGAAGACTACTACAAACTGATCCAGATAGGGCCTAAACACCCTATTCATCAAATCCATGAAAGCTGCAGGTGCATTCGTCAACCCAAAAGGCATCACTAGAAACTCATAATGCCCATACCTTGTTCGAAAAGCTGTCTTGGGCACATCCTCAGCTCTGACCCGCAACTGATGGTACCCTAATCTCAAGTCAATCTTGGAAAATACTGCTGCTCCCTTCAATTGATCAAAGAGATCATCAATTCTAGGCAAAGGATATTTATTCTTGATAGTCACTTTATTCAATTGCCTATAATCGATACACAATCTCATAGTATCATCTTTCTTCTTCACAAACAAAACAGGAGCTCCCCATGGCGAAACACTAGGGCAAATGAATCCTTTATCCAGTAACTCCTGCAACTGCACCTTCAACTCTCTCAATTCAACAGGTGCCATTCTATAAGGAGTAATAGAGATAGGAGTGGTACCTGGCAACAATTCAATACCAAACTCCACCTCTCTCTCAGGAGGCAACCCTGGCAACTCCTCTGGGAATACATCTGGAAACTCAGCTACTGTGGGAATGCTATCAAACTGAGAACCCTCTACCCTGGTATCCAAAACATGAGCGAGATAGGCATCACACCCTTTTCTAATCAGCTTCCTAGCTGAAACAGCTGAAATCAACAAGGATGCAAGTTGTCTCTGCTCGCTAGATACCATCACAATTCTATCATCACTAGTTCTCAAAGTAACACACTTCTTCTTACAATCTACCACAGCTTCATGTCTAGACAACCAGTCCATGCCCAAAATCAAATCATACTCTTTAAATGGCATCTCAATCAAATCACCAGGAAATTCCTCTCCTTGCACAACAACTGCACTATCTCTGTGCACCTTACTAACAACCACACTATGCCCTAAAGGATTTGTCACCAAGACATCAAATCCTAGGGACTCAGAATGCAAATCAGTCACAGGCAAAATGGATGCACTTATGTATGAATGAGTAGATCCTGGATCAATTAAAGCAAGTACTGAAATGCCAAATAAAGAAAATGTACCAGCAATAACAGCTGAAGCATCTGGCTGCCTCTGCATCACATAAACTCTTTGGGAAGGTCCAGCCTCATCTGGTCTACTGTCCATAGATGAAGAGCCTCCTCTCTGACTGAACCCAGATCGACCCCCTCTATTAAAACTTCTGCCTCCTCTACCTCCTCTGCTAATACTAGGTCGTGAAGCTGCAGTATCCACCGACCTCTGCTCCTGTACCTCAGGACATTCTCTAATGAAATGATCAGGGGATCCGCATCTGAAGCACACAGCTGGTCCCCTACTCATCCAACAAACGCCTCTATGTGACCCCCCACACTGAGCACATATAGGTGGAGTAAACCTCTGAACCGTTGGAGTCGGAGCACTCGTCACTGAAACCGTAGGTCTCGATCTCTGTTTTTGAAACTGCACTGACCTACCAACTGGCCTCTGACTCCTGCTGGTCCTAGGAACAAAGCTGCCTCTACCTCTCTTCACAGATGAAGACCCTGTCTCAAACTGGGGCCTTCTCACTCTAGTCTCCTCCTCAGAAGCAGATGCTGCAATGCCCTGGGCTCTCTCTACACTCGTAGCTGCAGCAACAAGCTGGGAGAAATCCTGGTATCTGGAACCAGCCACAAGACACAAAATAGAGGGCCTCAATCCCTCCTCAAACCTTCTGCATCTGTCAATCTCATTAGATATAATACCTCCAGCATAATGACTCAATCTGATGAACTCGACCTCATACTCTGTTACTGTCCTGTGGTCTTGTTTCAAACTCAGAAACTCCATCTTTTTAACATCTTTATACTCCCTAGGAGTATACTTTAACTCAAACTCTCTGAGAAAGTCAGCATAAGACAAGGTAGGTGGATCATCCATAGCGTGAGGCACTGTTTTCCACCAGTCATATGCATCCTTCTGCAACAATGACCTAGCATAGTCAAATTTTTCCTCTGGAGTGGCTTGCAACTGAATGAAGATCCTCTATACTTTATCTAGCCACTGCTCAGCCACTGCTGGATCTATAGTACCTAGAAAATCTTCTGCTCCAAACTTCCTCAACTTATCATACTGTCTCACTGGTACTTGAGGCTGGGGTGGTGGTGGCAGTGGTTGCACTGGTGTTTGTCTCATCACTTCCATCATATGCCTGAACCAAGCTGGTGGAACCTCATCACCAACTGGTCTCCCTGACCCAGAAGCAGATGCCTCACTGGCTCTATCAATTCTAACCTCATCTCTACTCTCTTCCGGAGCTACACTCTCCGCACTTCCCTCAACAAACTGACGTGAATGAGGATCCATTACAACCTAAATCAAACATAGCAGAATACACCTTATTAAAGATCAGAGACTGCCAATACTAAATATATATTTTATTCAAAACCAACTTTTAAAATCAAAATATCCTTTTTCTTACAGTTTACCTAGGTTGAGAATCTCAAGCCTAGGCTCTGATACCAAAACAATTGTAACACCCCTATACCCCGTATACGTACACAGCATGCTAATACGATCGTAATATACGTATACTGAATATAGAAATGTCACGGTTACAAAACACACATGACATGACTCTTATATACTATGAACAAATTCAAAACTTTTAAATGAGTTTATAAAACGAAATAGATAGAAAGTTTATTTAAAACGCAGCGGAAAATATAACAAATGTTTCCCAATACATTTGCATCAAAATCAAAAGTTACAAATATAAAATATATACATGAGTGGCAGCTCTTCTCTGATCTTTAAGTCCAAAAATCAACTCTTCAATGCCTAGACTCACTAGGTCTAGAGGAACCCTCGGGTTCAATCATGTTACCTGCGCGATGAACCACAATCGCGCTGAGCCAATAGCTCAGTAGAATAAACTATAATGATATTATGTTATGTCATACATTCAAACAATATAGATCATACTCAATACACTTTATTTTATGGATGTTACATTTCATTATTTCAATAATTGTATCATCATCCATTACTCACACATTTAACATAGACACACATGGGCCCAACATGCATTTAATATGATATTCAAAGTTCAGAGTTACTGGTTTGGTTTATAATCACAATGATCAAGCCCGTAGGCAATATATATCATATCTCTATCCATGGATAGTGTAACAGACCCATTCTCTTGGACCATCAACCCATTAACATGAGGAGATCCTCAACCCGGCTAGACTGTTACTAGTAACAGACCCAGTCTCTTGGATCATCAATTCAATTCAATTGAAGAGATCCTCAACCCGGCTAGACTGTTACCTTTATATAGGCATGCCACCAAAACCAGTACTCTGAAATTTGAATAAACATATTAGGCACACAACCATTTCATATATCTCTTTATAAATCTTTTTCTCAATTCATTTCTCATTCCACAATCAACTAGGCAAACATGCCTCATTTGAATCAATATAGCCAATCACAATGGCTTTACACATCATCTTATCATCACATCTTTCATTTTCATAACACATACATATACCATATTACATTTCATGAGGTTCATATTGTATAAAACATAACATTATTCAAACATATCAACAATACAATGAAATTACTTAGTACATTCACACTCAAATGTATAAGTTCCAAAATCACATGAATGTATGTTATAATGCAAGGTTTGTACTTACCTCAAAAGAAATCCACACAATTCTAAACACTTCCTCTTAACAAGTCCTTCACCAAATAATTAAGGCAATTCACCTTCTTCACAACCTAATTCAAAACAATGAGCAAACTCACATAAGATCATAAGGCTAAGAATCAATTAGGGCAAACTCTAAACTGGACACGCTCACCCACACGGGCGTGTCCTTGACCGTGCCCTAACTCCAAAACACAGAAGCATTTACACGTTCAGGACCACGGGCGTGTCACTGGGCGTGTAATACCTACTGTCTCTCAGAAGTATCGACACGTCCAACATCATGAACGTGTTCCTGGCCGTGTCAATTCCCCAAAATCACAGTAGCTATGACACGCTCACTAACACGGGCGTGTTAATGGCCGTGTCACACCTACTGCCATCCAACACAATTGACACGCCTAAAGACCTGGACGTGCTCCTGGGCGTGTCAGGCCAAAAACCCAGATTCCGGCCAAAACAACAATCCAACCAACAAACAACAATTTCCACCATCTTCCACTTCAACAAAACTCAACTAGACACACCCAAAACCATAACAACCTTGCAAAAACACCAACACAACTCAAAATACACATCCAACACCAAATCACAACATCATCAAAACTCTAAACACAACCACAACTCAATCTTAACCAACAAACTTATTCTTCCTTTCAATCTTACTCTTTTCTTCAATCCAACCCAAGAATCAAAGAACAAGTAAACCCAACACTCTTAAACACAACACACTCAAACATATCCATACCAACAACCATAAATCACCAAACCCACAACACAAACTCAAAGAAAACAAGGGAATCAAGAGGAAACTTACCAAGAATGAAGAAAACTCTTAGATTCCTCCTTGATCTCTTGAAAACTTCTTCAATCTTGAGCTTGGAAGGTCAAATCTCTCCCTCTCTCTTGTTCTCTTGCTGCTGCCGTCCAAAGCAAAGAAAGGAGAAGAAAAGGAAAATGAGAGACACGAGAAGAGAGGAAGAAGGAAGAAAAGGAAAAGAAAGAAAAGTTAAACATTAACCCTCTCTCTCCTCAAAACATTCTCCTCCACACAAATAAAAAATAAAATAATCTCAAACATCACCATCCACCCATCTTAATCCACTAACTCAATTTCAAAATAATTACCTTTATACCCTTCAAACAAATATTTGTATATGTTAAGTATATCACAATATATACAACATATACACACTACTCTAACCTCAACTCTCTTTCCAATAAAATAAATACACTTAATCCAATAATAACAATAATTACTCCAATACTTCTAGGGTACATTTTGGGATATTACATCTAATATCATTCTTTTCAATTTTGCATCATCATGAATACACAATCTATCTCTATACCATAGACTGCCATCACCCCTCACATAAAGTCTCGACTTTCCCCTTTCTGACAAACCAACATAATTTTCTGAATTCTCTCATCTACTAATTGAGCCTCCCTAATATGATCCAACAAGACTGCCTCAACTGCAACTGAGCCATCAAAGCATCATCATCAGAAGACTCAAATCTAGCATGCAATGCTCTCAACTCAACAAGCAACGAGAGCGAATAAGCAGTCAAACCTGCCAAAGATTTTCGACTCAAGGCATCATCAACAACATTTGCCTTACCAAGATGATAATCAATCAAACAGTCATAGTCTTTAATCAACTCTAACCACCGTCTCTGCTGAAGATTAAGCTCTCTCTGAACACCCAGATATTTCAAACTCTTGTGATTTGTATAAATGAAACACTTTTCCCCGTACAAATAATGCCGCCAAATCTTCAAAGCAAAAACAATTGCTGCTAATTCCAAATCATGTGTTGGATAATTCAGCTCATGCAGTTTCAACTGTCGAGAGGCATATGCAATGACTCTACCCTCCTGCATCAAAACACAACCTAAACCACTTTGTGAAGCATCATTGTATATCATATATGGTTTACCTTCCACGGGCAGGGTAAGGACAGAAGCCTGAGTCAACATCTCCCTCAGCTGCTCAAAACTCGCCTGACACCAATCAGTCCACACAAATTTAACTCCTTTCTGAAGTAATCTAGTGAGTGGTGTAGCTATTATAGAAAAACCCTTCACAAATTGGCGATAATAGCCTGCCAATCCTAGAAAACTTCTAACATCTGTCACAGTCTTCGGTGGACTTCAATTCAAGATAGCCTCAATTTTACTCGGATCAACTCTAATACCCTCTGCTGAAATCACATGACCAAGAAAAGCTACCTGATCAAGCCAAAATTCACACTTAGACAGTTTAGCATACAACTGCTTCTCTCTCAGAGTCTGCAATACGATCCGCAAATGCCTATCATGATCCTCCTTATTACATGAATACACCAAGATGTCATCAATGAAGACTACCACAAACTGATCCAAAAATGGTCTGAATACCCTGTTCATCAAGTCCATAAAAGCTGCTAGTGCTTTCGTCAATCCAAAGGGCATCACCAGAAACTCATAATGCTCATACCTCGTACGAAAAGCTGTCTTGGGTAGATCCACATCTCTAACTCTCAACAGATGGTACCCTGATCTCAGATCAATCTTAGAGAATACTACTGCTCCCTTCAAATGATCAAAAAGATCATCTATCCAAGGTAAAGGATACTTGTTCTTGATGGTCACCTTAGTCAACTGCCTATAATCAATACACAATCTCATGGTGCCATCCTTCTTCTTCACAAACAACACAGGCGCTCCCCACGGGGACACACTGAGGTGGATAAACCCTTTATCAAATAACTCTTGCAACTGCACCTTCAACTCTCTCAACTCAGCAGGTGCCATCTGATAAGGGGTAATAGAGATAGGAGTGGTACCAGGCAATAAATCGATACCAAACTCCACTTCTCTCTCAGGAGGTACCCCTGGCAACTCATTAGGGAAAACATCTGGAAACTCGGCAACTGTGGGTATACTTTCAAGTAGGGATCCCACTACTCTAGTATCTACAACATGAGCAAGATAAGCCTCACACCCTTCCGAATCATTCTCCCAACTGAAACAGCTGAAATAAACATAGATGAAAGATACGTCTGCTCACTAGATACTATAACATTCCTACCATCCTGTGTTCTCAAAGTAACACATTTCTTCTGACAGTCTACCACAACCCCATGCTTGGATAACCAATCCATGCCCAAAATCAGATCATATTCCCTAAAAGGCATCTCAATTAGGTCCTCGAGAAACTCCTCATTTTGAACAACAACTAGACTATCTCGGTGCACCCTGCTCACCACTATGCCCTAAAGGATTTGTCACCAAGACATCAAATCCTAGGGACTCAGAATGCAATTCAGACACAGGCAAGATGGATGCACTTATGTATGAATGCATAGATCCAGGATCAAATAGAGGAAGGACTAAAATACCAAATAAAGAAAATGTACCCACAATGATGGCTGAAGCATCTGGCTGCCTCTGAATGTAGAGCCTCCTCTCTAACTAAACCCAGGTCAACCACCTCTACTAAAACCTCTATCACCACGACCACCTCTGACACTGGGTCGAGAAGATGCAGTATCTACCTGCCTAACCACTGGTGGCTCGGGACAATCTTTGATAAAATTGTCTGATGACCCACATCTAAAACACACTCCCGAAGCATCTCTCCACCAGCAGACACCTCTGTGTACTCTACCACAATGAACGCAAGTAGGTGGAGTAGGTCTTTGAGCCACTGGGGTCGGGGCACTAGCCACTGAAACTGCAGGTCTTTGCTGCTGTACTGACCTGCCAAACTGCCTCTGACTCCTACTAAACCTCTGAAAATGTCCCCCTTAGCCTCTCTTCACTGATGAAGACCCTAACTCACTCTGGGGTCTCCTAACTCTGGTCTCCTCAACCCTGGCAGCTGCTGTAAGACTTTGTACCCTCTCAACACTCCTGGCAGCTGCAACTAACTGGGAAAAATCCTGATACCAAGAGCCTGCGATGATGCACATGATAGAGGGTCTCAGTCCCTCCTCAAACCTCTTACACTTGTCAAACTCGTCAGAAATGATCCCACCAATATAGAAATGAACCCACCAATATAGTGACTCAACCAGATAAACTCGATCTCATACTTGGTCACTGTCCTGGTATCCTGTCTCAGACTCAGGAATTCCATCTTCTTTGCATCTTTATACTCTCTCAGAGTATACTTCTGCTCAAATTCTCGCAGGAAATCAACATAGGTTAGGACTAGTGGAACATCCAGAGCATGTGGAACCGTCTTCCACCAATCATATGCATCTCTCTGCAGAAGAGATCTGGCATAATCAAACTTCTCTTCTGGACTAGCTTGTAACTGAATAAATATCCTCTGAACCTGGTCTAGCCACTACTCTGCTACAGCAGGATCTGTAGTATCAACAAAGTCCTCAGCCCCATACTTTCTCAATTTATCATACTGCCTCACCGGCAGCTGTGGCTGCTGCTGTGGCTGTGGTGGCTACGGAACTAGAGCCTGCCTCAACAACTCTACCATATGCCATATCCAGCCAGGCGAAACCTCATCAGTTGCTGGTCTCACAGGCACAGAAACAAATACCTCACCAGTAGATACAACTCTAGCTCCATCTCTACCTTCATCTGGAGCCACACTCTCTGCACTACCCTCAGCAGCCTGATGCGATCGAGACGCCATAACTACCTATATCTGTAAATAAAGCAGAAAATACTATATCAGAGATCAAAAACTGCCAGTGCCAATGCATGTATTACAATTAAAAACTATTTTTTCAAATCCCCCATTTTCTCTCTCTATCATCCCACCTAGGTCGAGAACTTCAAACCTAGGTTCTGATACCAAAACAAATGTAACACCCTTATACCCTATATATGTACAATACATATTTCTAGCATATGTAAAATACGCATATACGGTACAAAAATGTCACAGACCGGTTTACTAAATTTTTGTTTACATTTCCAATTTAAAATTTCAAATTCTAAATATATAAATATTAAATAGAATATAAATATTATTTACTTGTTAAAGAACCCAAAATAAATAATATATATAAAAATCTCTGGAAAAAAATTCGCCAGAGTTTTGTCTGAATTTTGGATATTCCAAAATTTAGCAATTACTCAACCTGCAAAAAGAAAACACTCCCAAATAATTTCCACCACCATCTCAACCATACTTCTCAATTTCACCAAGTTTCTCAAACCTTCATACATATAGATATATATAATTTAAAACACACTTACTCTCCCATTTCAAATACATTGATCCAAACATTCTTTATAATATACAATACGTAAAATTCAAAACATAATATATTATGCATAAAACTCAAAATGTATAATAACATAAAAATATATACATGCTACAGGCAGTGTTATAAGTTTATTTATATTATTAAAAACATATTTTAGTACATTTAAATCATTTACATTATAAAAATACACTCTTATATACAAAATCTCAAAAATGGCCTAACCTGCCCCCATTGAAGGTTTTCCATTCCAACACAATCCATTACTCATTCCAAGCTTATATTCATCACTTTTACACTAAACAACATGCTTAAACAAATAAAATTGCACAATTCAACCACTTTGGAAAATCACTTTTCCAAAACCCTAAATCTCCACTTCCATTCTCAAACTCCAACCCAACACCACCAAATCCAATATTTGACTTTAAAATACTTGTTTATGCATCAAAACAACTCATTTGGAATCTATTTGCACAATTAAAGTTCATGTTTTCAAAACCCCAAAAATCCATAACCCTAAATTCTCTCTCTTCACCATTCTTTAACCAAACTCCATCATCGCTTCAATCTAACCTTAGAATCATTGTTAACTACCCAAAATAACATCATACACACCAATTCCAACAATTATAATATCCTACATAAAAATCCAAATTCTCACATAATCTAAATTTCCAAGGAATTCAAAGAAAAGAGATGGAAAGTTACAAATTTTGGTGGAAATCACCAAAAATCCACTTGAAACTTGTTAATTCCTTCAATTTATGGAGTATGGAAGAAGAAAAATCCTTGGTCTTCAAACTTCCATGGAAGCCACGTTCTTGAAAAGAAGAAGAAGAAGAAGAAGAAGACTTTTAATATTCTTTCCTTTTCATCTTTTTTTTTAACCACACATATATATATTAAAATAATTTATTATTTAATTATTTTTTAATAAATTAAAAGTCCTAATTTCCCTCTTCCATTCAAAATTAATTTGTTTTTGAATTATTTTATTAATTTTGAATTTATAAGATTTAATTACCAAAATACCCTTTTCTTTTAAAAAGTATTGACTTTTATATGTTATATATATTTTGCATATATATCACATATATATTTCACTTTTTCATTTAAAATCCCTTTAATTTTTATTTAAAACTATTAATTTAATTTATCCTTTTAAATTATAATTTATTTTATCAAATTTTTCAAAAATTAGAAATTTTCAAAAATTTTAGGATGTTACATGCTGACTTACCCAAAGATGGGAAAGACCACATCTGCCCATTTTTCATTAAGGTGGAGGTCAAGGGAAAAAGAACCACTTATGTCATAGTGGATGATGGATCTGCTATAAATGTTTGCCCACTCAAGATTCTGCCAAAGCTTCACATATCCACTCGTGGCCTGGGCCTATCCAATATAACAATCCTAGCTTATGATAATACTAAAAGGTAAGCTGAAGGAACCTTCAAAACTCAACTAAAGGCAAGACCTATTGAATCTATAGTTGAATTTATGGTTTTAGATATACTAGTTACCTTAGCATTACTATTGGGTCTCCCATGGTTTCATCCTCTTAGTGGAGTAGCTTCAACACTCCACCAAAAGATCAAGTTTCTAAGCGATAATGGGATGATAATAATTGAGGCAGAAAACAACAATGTAGTCAATACTCTTATGGTGGAAAGGCTCTCCAATGGTTTCCATGTGGCTGGTATTTCTAAAGACACGATAGTAGGTTCTAAGATTCTAACCATGATGAAACAAATGAATTACTTCCCTGGAACTAAACTTGGGAAAGGAAAAGCATGTGTGATGGAGCTTCCAAATTTCAAGACTCAAGTATCAAGGAAAGGTCTAGGTTATGAAGGAATATATGGAGATACTCTGCTGAAAGGAGACAAGAAAATGGAATTTCCTCCTCTTGAGTATATATTTGTTAAAGCTCCAGAATTAGGACCTCTACAAGGGAATCTAGAGCCTGTAATGTTCATAGGAAAGATTATTCTAGGGTTTGAGATCTTTGTTGATGTTGCTGAGCTTGCTAAACAGGTAAAGAAGGAGATCATTTCACTGACTTACCAGAGAGTCAACAAGAGGGAAAGAAGGAAGCTGGCCCTAAATCCAGAAGACTTCAAAAGAGATTGTTGCTCTCATTAAAGATCAATTTGAAGATCTTGTAATATGGGATGATGAGAACATTGATTTTAATTTTGATTTTAACTTTGATTTGTTTGCTCCTTATAAGGATGATGATGTTTTCTTTTCCAAAATGAATGCAATAAAGTCTGATTTTGCTTAATTGTGTGATGTTTTTCTTTATGGTTGCATACATCAATCTGGTGATTACATGAGCATTTTTAATATTAATTCTATTGACACTCAATCATTAAATTTGGGAACACCTAAAAACCCTAAAAATATTAGTAAAGTATCCAACATTAGTCTTGAAGATAGAGAGAAATTTGAAATAATATTTAAAAAACATAAAGAAGTTTTTACTTGGCCTTTTGAAGATATGCCAGTAATTGATCGAGATGTAGCTGAGCATAGGATCCCAACCTACACTCACATGAAGCTTGTCAATCAAAAGTTAAAGCACCTAAGACCAGAATAGGTAAACATGATCAAGGAAGAGGTTACCAAGCCTAAACAGTACTGAAGTCGCAAGAACCATTCCACCGGGAGTGGGGGCAAAAATCCCCGCTCACAATACTTGCTATGGGAACCTAAGCCTTTTTACCCCAAGACTAAAGCTCATGTAATTGGCCTAGTTACTTTCCTTAGGTTTTACCCCAAATGCATGTTGTTTGACTATGGTTAATTTATCTTAGCTTAAATCATGGCTTATTTGGTTTGTTCTTTTTCTAATATGAACTAAGTATATTGTAAGCTCAAAAGAAATTTTTCTTTAAAGTCCAAAAGACCAAAACTATTTTTCAAAATTTTCAAGATGGTCTTTGGACATAAGACTTTTCTAAAACAAATCAAAAATTATTTTGCTCATGGCCCAAATACTAAGCCCAAAATCAATTTTTCCTAAAATCTTTTTACAATGGGCTTTGAAAAAAAAAATTACTTTCATTCAAAGAGCTTGCAAATTATTTAGGTCAATTACGAAATACCAAAAATCAATTGTAAGCCTAGTTTATACTAAGAAAAATTAATCATGGGCTTGTTTTTGGCATGAACCATTAGTTACTCTTTTCAAGTGAGAATCTATTTATAATAAGCCTCTTAATTTGGTTTTAATCCAATAAAGCATAAAAGCTACTATAGTTGGTTGAATGGATTAAAACCTAATTCATTGGAATTACAATGAATGGATTTTCATTTTTGAAAATATAACTATTGGTTGAAACGTTCGAGGATAATATTCAAAAACAAGATACCCCATGTTGGTATTTTGTTAACCATATACCTAGGAAAAGAGACTTGCCATTCGTGTGTGGATGTTATAAGGTTGGAAGGAACATTCTATTTGTCCTTGTTTGTCTGTTATTTGTGCATACATACATGCATACATTTGCATCTCATATCATTAATCCTTTCTGGCTCATAGCCCTGGATTATGATAGTTCAAAAGCTTACGAAAAAACGACCTACGCCGGAGACGAAGAATCTAGCAACAACTCGCCAAAAGCAATGTAGCCTGAACAAATTCAAAGAATGGTGGACGATACCCTCAATGCCAAGATGGAAGAAATAAAAGAGGCCCTAGCTGAGACCATGAAGAACTAATTGACTGCAATATTATAAAATCATGCCTAGGCATCTGCCAGCACTAAGAAGCCAAAGGACAAAAGGAAGACCAAAGTTGGTGAAGTAGCTTTTGATGATGGTAAGGTGATCATTGATGGTAATGATTGGGCTCAATACTACCAAGATCCTCAAGATAAAAAGGAGCCGAAGGTTGTTGAGAAGGCAACTATTGAAAAGACCGAGACTTCTGATATTCAAAAGATGATTGCTAATTTAGAAAAGAAATTTGAGAAGAAACTGAAAATCGAAGAAATGTCCAAAGTTGACAAATTATTTGAGCTAGATGAAGAAGTTCCATACAAATTCAAGATGCCTTCTTTTGAGAAGTTTGATGGAACCAGAAATCCTCATCTCCATGTGAAGCAGTATATCACTGCCATGCAGTCTGCTTGAGCTACTAAAGCTCAAACTCTAAGGTACTTTATGCTCTCATTGGATCCTGTTGTCAAAAATTGGTTCAATACCTTAGATGATGGAACACAAAAGAGTTGGGATATTCTATACAAGGCCTTCATCCAACAATATGGATATAATGTCGAGATGGAAGTTACCTTAATAGAAATAGAGTCCATTAGGCAAAGGTCGAATGAGAATTTTGTGGATTATGTGAAGAGATGGAGAAACAAGGCCGCTTCGCTCAAGAAAAGGCCCAATGAATATGATCAAATAAGGATGATCATGAGAGGCATCCTGCCCAATCTCCATGAAAGGATGTCTCACACCCTTATAAGGGATTTCAAAGATCTTCTCCAAGCTGGTCTACAAATTGAAGAGTGGGAAAGGGAGAAGAATCACTTTTCAATAAAAAGAAATGAGAAAGGGAATTATCAGCCTAGCAATCAAAGTACACAAAAGGAAGTTGATGTTAATGTGACTAGTCAAGGAAATAAAAGGCAATTCTCAGAATTGGGGAAACCTCTATCTTGGGTTTTTAGCAAGCTATAAAAGAAAGGGTTGTTACAATAGTTAGCTCCTCGACCTTTGCCTAGTCCATTACCCCCAAAATTTGATACTAAGGCTTTTTGTCAATTTCATCAGACTGAAGGACATGAGACTGATAGATGTACCCAATTGAAGCATGAGATCCAAGATCTAATCGATAGTGGTAAGCTACCGGAGCTGGACAAGCCCAATACCAAGAACAATCCTTTGCCTAAGTTTGGAAGAGTACCTTCACCGACAACCTTCATGGTTGGAAAAGGATTGGAAGAAGATTTTGTTTTATCATCCTTTCAAGATGAAAACATTGAAGATGTGAAAGGAAAAGAAGCTTAAACTCAACGAACATTCCTTAACTTGAATGTTGCTTTTCAATTTTACTTTCTTTAATATTTTGGAACTATTGTGTTTTTCAAATTTAAAGTTGCTTGAAATAAATTACTTTTATCAAAAATTTTGTTGGTCTTTGTTCATTTTGGTGCTCAACCGATGAGGAATCTAGCTTGAATATTTCATGAAAATATATTTATGCATCATGACTTGAGTGAGCTTACTAGATGAGGGAAATGCTCTATAGCGTTGAGTTGTGTATGCTTACTTAGAGAGGGCTCATGCATAATTACCTTTGTCTAGGTTATAGTCATTCTTAGAACATGCTTTGACAAACTTTCGAGGCGAAATTGAATTCTACTTATTTAAGGGAGAGATGATCTAGGCATTGTTTACGAGCCAACAACTAGTATCCACCCTATTAAATATCAATCCCTAGTTGTCCCTTTGAGCCTTCATAAAATTTTAGCTTTCTTTTCATTAGCTTAAAAACCCCAATAATCTACCCTGAGCTGTTGTGATACTTTTGACAAGTCTTATGATCACTAAGATGAATAGGCAAAAAGATCAAGGAAAGCAATGATTAGTCAAGATCGTGAAGATAGTTGAAGTTCTCAAGACCATAAGGGTAGTTGATATTTTCAAGACCATAAGGATAGTTGATGTTCTCAAAACCATAAGGGTAGTTGAAGTTCCCTTAATATCTCCAATATATCAAGACAACATCAAAGTAACAAATGATTTATCCCTGATAAAGAAGATTTATGTTACTCCATTCATTCATTATTGGAAGCCCAAATTAGTACAAACAGGATAACTCTTTTAGAGATAGAACCAAACAAAAAAAAAGAAAAAGAAGAAAGAAAAAAAAAGAAAAAGAAGAAAAGAAAAGAAAAAAATAAAACCTAAAAAGGCAGTTCAGAAAGCCAACCGAGTTCTCTTTTACCTAAAGTAGCAAAAGGTTTCCATTTGGTTCATAAAGACATTTTTACTTGAATTGGTCCAACCCAACCAAAGATTCAATCAAAATTGGAGAAAAAGGAGGAAGACCATTTAGTTCTTAAAAGTTATGTACTTGATAGTCCTACAAGAAAGAAGGACAAAATGATAAAAGAAAGGGAAGAGTAAGGAAAGAGAAAGAAGAGGGAAGAGTAAGAAAAATAAAGAGGAAAGAAAAGGGAAAAGAAGAAAATAAATGAATTTGGGTCTTAAACTTTTTGCAAGGGCAAAGATCCAGATTAATGCCAAGAAGACAAAAATAATTTAGAGTCTAGCAAGAGCAAGCAAGAAATTTGTAGTGTGAAGGCTTGTCCATTGTTTCACATCAGCCCCAACTTACAAATTGCTTTCATTTAACCACTATGCCTCATAGACCCCATTTCAAGCCTATCAAAGACATGTTGATCTCTCTTGGTAGGTAGAGTCTATTAGTGGAGATAGTTTGGATAAGCATGCATATGAGATAAACAATATTTAAACTCAAATGAGACCTTTGGCCAAGTAATGTGTATATGCCAATCTGAAGTGCAACAATTCTTGCTTAAATAGAAATGATTCCCGAGTTTAGTATGGTAACTAGGGTTGTCATGTTATAGATATGTTAATTTGGAAAAATCAAGTCCTAAGGTACATTGTAATATCCTTAATTATGCCCTAGTAGTCTTGGTGTTATTGTTGTTGCACTTGAATTATGTATATATATATTGTAATAAGTTGATAAGAAGTTGGAAGAGAATGTTTATGTATGGTGATTGGGAAAGGAAATAGGGTTTAGAGACAAGTTTATATGTTGTGTATATGGTGATATATATAACATATAAAGTGGTCAAAATGGAAAGTCAAGGTGTTGGATAGTGGAGGAAGATATTTCTTTTATTATTGAGTAATTACATAATTGGGCACATAAGAGACAAAATGTTAGTTATATAGTTAAGGGTATTTTGGTAATTGTTTGAATTGGAATACTTGGTGGAGATTAAAGAAGAGTTGACTTTGTTTCTTGTGGTTGATATTTCTTCTTTCTTCTTGGTGTGGCCGGCTGAACAAAGGGACAAGGAGAGCAAGAGGATAATTGAAGGTTTTGATGATTTTAAGCTTGGATTGGAAGGAGTTTTCAAGTTTACAAGTTGGAATTTCAAGGAATTTCATTAATTGGTAAGTTTTCTCTTGTTTGCCTTTGTTATTTTTGAAGCTTGGTTTGAGTTGAGTTGTGTTTTGATGATGGTGTGATTAAATGGGTTATGGTGTGATTTTAAGTGTTGATTTTGCTTGTTAGATGAGAAGTTGAGTTGGTGTTGGTATTGGAAGTGGTTGTGTTGAGTTTGTGTTAGGGTTTGAGTTTGTAAGTGTTGTCAATGTTATAGAAATTGATGTATTATATTATTGTTTGGATTAGGTTTTGAAAGAAGTGGTTTATCTTAATTGTAAAGTGAACAATCTTTGGAAGAGAAGATTTCTTGGAGTTGTTTGAGTGTTTATAAGGTAAGTACAACTATTTGTTTACAAACATGCATATAATGTGTAAGCTTAACATTCTTTTGGTTGTAAATGTGTTGTGGTATCAAGTGTGTTATTAATGTGTTTTGATGATGTAAATAAGTATTGAGGATGTTGATTGTGTCCATTTTAAATGAGGTTATGTTGTGTATAATGTGTTTGATGTTAAACAAAAGAAAGTTTGTTAAAGTTAGGGTTTATGCATGAGACACGTGAATTGGGGCGGTCGCGATTATTGAAGTGCGGTCGCGACTTAGATCAAACTTCTGACCGCGAAACCTACTGTGTTAAGGTTTCATCTTTGATTGTGAAGTGCGGTCGCGACTCAGATCGGATTTCTGACCGCGAAACCTACTGTGATAAATTTTTATCTTTTGATTGTGTAGAACGGTCGCGACTTAGCTTGGTGCGACCGCGATAGTCGTTCTGTTCTGTTTTATTTGAAGTAAGTAAAGAATGTAAAGCATGTTGCTTATATGATAATGTAATGTGAATTGTGATTGATTATGATAATTAAGATGATATGTGAGGCCATTGTGTTTTGGGCCAAGATGATTCAAATGAAATGGTTGAGGCATGATTGCCTAATAAATTATGAATTGTGAAATGAATTGAGAAAGAATAAATGAAATGTTAGTATGCCTAATGTGTTGATTCAACTTTCAGAGTCCTGTATTTGATGGCATGCCTATAACTCATTGGATAGGCGAAATGGGAGGCCCGTAAGCCGAGTCCAATTTGAGTAATGTTTATGAATCACTGGATAGGTGAAATGGGAGGCCCGTAAACCGATTCCAGTTGTAAAATGTGAATATGGAATGATGGTGAAATGGGAGACCCGTAAACCACTTCCATTTGAGAATTTGTAACAGTCTAGCCAGGTTGAGGATCTCCTCATGTTAATGGGTTGATGGTCCAAGAGACTGGGTCTGTTACGCTATCCATGGATAGAGATATGATATATTTTGCCTACGAGCTTGATGATTGTGATATTGAATCAAACACAGGGACTCTGAACTTTGAATAACATATTAGGGTGTTTTGGGCCCAGGTATGTCTCAGGTTTAATGTAATTTAGGATTTTTGAATCGTGACCATTGCCTAATGAAATTGATGAGTAATGATATATTATAATGTTCTGAAATGTAATTATGGTATGATAATTTATGATGAATAAGTTATGACTTGCTATGTATTATTTACTTGATTGAGTGTCATGAGCATTGCATCAAGCATTTTGATAGTGTAGTTGTTTTACTAAGCCGTTGGCTTAGCGCGAATGTGTTCATCGCGCAGGTGTTAGAGAAGAACCCGAGAGATCCACTAGACCGAGTGAGTCTAGGAATTGAAGAGTTGAGTAGGACTTAAAGATCAAAGAGAAAGCTGCCAATCATGTATAGACTCTTTATGTTTTGTAAAGTATTGGATTTAATGTATATGTATATAATTTTGTAAACTTGTACTTGGACATATTTATATATGCAAATACATTTGATAAATTCCGCTGCGTATTAAATCAAATGTTTATACTTATTTTGTTTTATTTTAACAGTAAATACCATTATACTATATATATATATATTGCAAATTGTTTATGGAAAAAAAAATGTAGCATTCTTAGGTTCTATGTATGTTCATTACATGGTGGTGATATGTAGTGAACGTATTTGGAATTTAGGGGTGTTACAATTGTTTTGGTATCAGAGCCAAGGTTTGAGATTCTCAACCTAGGTAAAATGTAATAAAAAGAATATTTTGATTTTAAAAGTTGATTTTGAATAAAATATATGTTGGTATTGGCAGCCTTTGATCTTTAATAAGGTGTATTTGGTCGTGTTTGCAGATATAGGTAGTAATGGATCCCCATTCACGGCAGTCTGTTGAGGGAAGTGCAGAGAGTATAGCTCCTGTTGAGAGTAGGGAGGGAGCTAGAGTTGAGGTAGCCAGTGAGGTACCTGCTTCAGTGTCGGGGAGACCAGCAGGTGATGAGGTTCCACCAGCCTGGTTTAGACATATGATGGAAGTTATGAGGCAAGCACCAGTGCAACCTCCACCACCACCTCAGCCTCAGGTACCAGTGAGACAATATGATAAACTGAGGAAGTTTGGGGCAGAGGATTTTCTGGGTACGATAGATCCAGCTGTGGCAGAACAGTGGCTTGATAAAGTTCAGAGAATTTTTATTCAGTTGCAAGCCACGTCAGAGGAGAAGTTTGATTATGCTAGGTCATTATTACAGAAGGACGCTTATGACTGGTGGAAGACCGTACCACATGCCATGGATGATCCACCCACATTGACCTATGCTGATTTCCATAGGGAATTTGAATTGAAGTATACTCCTAGGGAGTATAAGGATGTGAAGAAAATGGAGTTCTCGAGTTTGAAACAAGATCATCGTACAGTAACTGAATATGAAGTGGAGTTTATTCGATTAAGTCATTATGCGGGAGGCATTATATCAGATGAAATTGACAGATGTAGGAGATTCGAAGAGGGGTTGAGGCCTTCTCTTGTATGTCATGTGGCTGGATCCAGATATACTGATTTCTCTCAGCTTGTGGCAGCAGCACGGAGTGTGGAAAGAGTTCAAAGCATTGCAGCTGCATCTGAGGAAGAGACTAGAGTGAGAAGACCCCAGTTTGAGGCAGGGTCTTCATCAGTGAAGAGGGGCAGAGGGAGCTTTGTTCCTAGAGTGGGAAGGAGTCAGAGGCCGATGAGTAGGTCAGGGCAGTTTCATAGACAGAGATCAAGACCTGCAGCTTCTGTGGCTAGTGCACCGACTTCCTTTATTCAGAGATCCACTCCGCTGGCATGTGAGCAATGTGGGAAGATTCATGTGGGTGCTTGTAGGAGGATTGGTGGACCGGGTGTGTGCTTCCATTGTGGGTCGCCTGACCATTTCATTAGAGAGTGTCCTGAGATGCAGGACCAGAGGTCATTGGAATCTGCAGCTTCTCGGCAGAGTTTTAGCAGAGGAGGTCGAGGAAGCAGGGGTTTCAGCCGAGGGGGTAGATCTGGGTATAGTTAGAGAGGAGGATCTGCACCCAGGGATGGCAGACCAGATGAGGCTGGGCCTTCTCAGAGGGTTTTTGTGATGCAAAGACAACCTGATGCTTCTGCAGTCATAGCTGGTACTTTTTCTTTATTTGGCATATCGGTACTTGCTTTGATTGACCCTGGATCCACACATTCTTACATAAGTGCATCCGTATTGCCTGTGTCTGAAATGCATGCTGAGTCCCTAGGATTTGATGTGTTGGTGACAAATCCTTTAGGGCATAGCGTAATTGTTAGTCTAGCCAGGTTGAGGATCTCCTCATGTTAATGGGTTGATGGTCCAAGAGACTGGGTCTGTTACGCTATCCATGGATAGAGATATGATATATTTTGCCTACGGGCTTGATGATTGTGATATTGAATCAAACACAGGGACTCTGAACTTTGAATAACATATTAGGGTGTTTTGGGCCCAGGTATGTCTTAGGTTTAATGTAATTTAGGATTTTTGAATCGTGACCATTGCCTAATGAAATTGATGAGTAATGATATATTATAATGTTCTGAAATGTAATTATGGTATGATAATTTATGATGAATAAGTTATGACTTGCTATGTATTATTTACTTGATTGAGTGTCATGAGCATTGCATCAAGCATTTTGATAGTGTAGTTGTTTTACTAAGCCGTTGGCTTAGCGCGATTGTGTTCATCGCGCAGGTGTTAGAGAAGAACCCGAGAGATCCACTAGACCGAGTGAGTCTAGGAATTGAAGAGTTGAGTAGGACTTAAAGATCAAAGAGAAAGCTGCCAATCATGTATAGACTCTTTATGTTTTGTAAAGTATTGGATTTAATGTATATGTATATAATTTTGTAAACTTGTACTTGGACATATTTATATATGCAAATACATTTGATAAATTCCGCTGCGTATTAAATCAAATGTTTATACTTATTTTGTTTTATTTTAACAGTAAATACCATTATACTATATATATATATTGCAAATTGTTTATGGAAAAAAAAATGTAGCATTCTTAGGTTCTATGTATGTTCATTACATGGTGGTGATATGTAGTGAACGTATTTGGAATTTAGGGGTGTTACATACATTGACATTAATTTGGTAAAGCCAACATTTGATTTCAAAATTAAAATTTAAAAAATCAAAATTCAAAAAAAAAAGTGATTTGTCATGCAAAGCCTTCAATTTAAGGGAAGTATGTTGAACCTCCAAAGGACACATTGGGCAAAGGAAATGATTATTGGCAAGGTCGTGAAGAAGCTCTCAATCGACATGCTGAAACATAGTTCGAAATAGATGAATCTTTGGGGCCTCCACCACTCATATTTTCAACATCTTGAAGATAAAAGCCATAAATGTAAAGCTTTCTATCATTTCGATGCAAGACCTAAACAAGTATATGAAAGGAACCAATGAGAAAACTTCTGCTAAACACCTCGGCCTGTGAGTCGATGGAACCATTGTAAGTATTATTCATGTATATCATGCATACATGAGCATATCATATTGCACTTTCTTGTCTTGTCTTTGTCTATTCTTTGTCAAGGTAAACAAAAAAACACCCTACGAAGTAAAGAATGAAAAGAAGATATCAAATTATGGGGGGGGGGGGGGGGTATGGAAAGCCCATTGCATGAGAAAGTTTCAGTAATCTTGCAAAGAGAAGAAATGTGCGCTTGTGTGAAGAACTAGACAACAAGAACATCAATCAGAGCCCGCATAGAAAAATCATGGGTTTGAGCCTACACAGGGGGCAACGCTTCTCCTTTTCAATTTTTGAGTTTATGCATAAACAAAATATTTTGAATATCTTGCCACGCAGGGGGCAAGGAGAAGATATGAAGGCTAGCTAAAAAAGGCTAAATTTTTTGTTCATGTTTAATTAATGAACAAGAAAAAGAATTCTCAAAAGAATAAAAAATATCATCAATCAAAAGAAAAAAATTCGAATGAAAATGCAAAAGACAAAAGGTCAGTCCAGCTAAAAGAGCTAAAGCCAGGGTAAAGAACCGATTTCCAATGGATAAAGATCAATGTTTCATGGGTAAAGACCCGATTTCCAATGGATAAACATCCATGTTTCAAGGGTAAAGACCCGATTTCCTAAGGATAAAGATCCATGTTTCAAGGGTAAAGACCCAAAGTCTAAAGGATGAATATCCACTTTCAAGGGTGAAGACCCGATTTCCAAGGATGAAGATCCATTTTCAAAGGTGAAGACCTGATTCTAAGGATGAAGATCCAATTTCAAAGGGTAAAGACCCAAAGTCTAAAGGATGAAGATCCACTTTCAAGGGTGAAGACCCAATTTCCAAGGATGAAGATCCATTTTCAAGGGTGAAGACCTGATTCTAAGGATGAAGATCCATTTTCAAGGGTGAAGACTGTAACGACCCTCCCCAACCAGGTCGGTATCCCAAGGTCGGTTGCCCAGCCCACTGGGTCCGCATGGTCCGCAGGAGGCAAGCGATCGCTACAGTACTGGACAGCCCTCGCGGCCCACCCAGCAGGATTTGTTAATTTGGCTTAATTCCTTGGAATTAAGTCGCCTCCCTGGATCGAACCCCTGACCTCCCACTTAAGAGAGCCAGCGAGAACCATCCAGTACCATTTCTGCTACTAGCAGAAATGGTACTGGATGGTTCTCGCTGGCTCTCTTAAGTGGGAGGTCAGGGGTTCGATCCAGGGAGGCGACCCCTTGGGGCCAAATAAACAAATTCCTGCTGGGTGGGCCGCGAGGGCTGTCCAGTACTGTAGCGGTCGCTTGCCTCCTGCGGACTCCGTGCCCAGGTGGTGAAAAGGCCGGGCCGTAAGCCACTAGTGGGCCGGGCAGCCGACCTGGTCGGGGAGGGTCGTTACAAAGACCCAAAGTCTAAAGGATGAAGATCCACTTTCAAGGGTGAAGACCCGATTTCTAAGGATGAAGATCCATTTTCAAAGGTGAAGACTTGATTCTAAGGATGAAGATCCATTTTCAAGGGTGAAGACCCAAAGTCTAAGGAATGAAGATCTACTTTCATGGGTGAAGACCCGATTTCCAAGGATGAAGATCCATTTTCAAGGGTAAAGACCCAATCTCCAAGGATGAAGATCCATTTGCAAGGGTGAAGACCCGATCTCAAAGGATGAAGATCCATTTGCAAGGGTGAAGACCTGATCTCAAAGGATGAAGATCCATTTGCAAGGGAGAATACTCAATTTCAAAGGATGAAGACCCATTTTCAAGGATGAAGACCCGATCTCAAAGGATGAAGATCCATTTTTGAGGGTGAAAAACCACAATGCATAGAATAACCGGAGCAGTCAGACTTCTAAAATTATAAAAGGTCAGTGAAACTCAGTCTCTGGTCCAAGCACCCAAATTAAATTCAATATCGAATCCAGAACCCAAATTTTTCTTAGGTTAAGAACCTAGAATCTTTTTTAAGTCGATAACTTAGCTCGGGTCCAGAACCTAATTTTTTATTAGGTCCAGAACCTAGAATCTCTTCTAAGTCCAGAACTTAGCTTGGGTCTAGAACCCAAATTTTCCTAACGTCTAGAACCTAGAATCTCTTCTAAGTCCAGAACTTAGCTCAGGTCCAGAACCCAAATTTTCCTTAGGTCCATAATCTAGAATCTCTTCTAAGTCCAGAACTTAGCTCGGGTCCAGAACCAAAATTTTTCTTAGGTCCAGAACCTAGAATCTCTTCTAAGTCCAAAACTTAGCTCGGGTCCAGAACCCAAATTTTCCTTAGGTCTAGAACCTAGAATCTCTTCTAAGTCCAGAACTTAGCTTGGGTCCAGAACCCAAATTTTCCTTAGGTCCAAAACCTAAAATCTCTTTTAAGTCCAAAACTTAGCTCAAGTCCAGAACCTAAAATTATCTTTGAGTCCAGAACTCAAACCGGGTCCAGAACCCAAAACCTCAACCATATCAAAAATTAAGTCTTATTGCTTTTCACTCTCTTTCATTAAAGTCTCAGATCATTCAAGCAGGGGGCAAACTGTAGACCCTTAATTTTGGACCCAGTCCGGTCTGATAAGTCCAAAATAATTTTTGTATTGTCTAATATATTTTAATTAATCCAAAATTATTTTTGTTATCTTAATTAAAAAATATTTGTTTTAGTATCTAATTTTTATTAATAATAAATAAATAATAATAATAATAAACAAAAAAAATAAAATAAAAATAAAAAATCAGCGACGGAAAAATCGGCAACGAAAATCAGCGTGGGACGAATGGTCGTGGGCCATTTCGCCCACCGCAGCCCGCTACCCCCTGTGGCAGCTTTTTTGCCAGCACAATTTTTTCGCAGCAGTTTTTTTCGCTACCAAAAATTTTTCGCTACAAATTTTTTCCAAAACCATATTCAATTTGGTTTCGGTTTCCTTTTCTTAATTAATATTAGATTCCGTGAGCAACTAAGATTAATCATAAAAATCTTCTATAAATAAGGACTAAAACAACACAGAAAGGGGGATAGAAATTTAGGAGGAATTCTTGAAGAGGAATCGAATTTTGGACGAAAATTTAGAAGAGAATTGGAGACCGAAAGTGAGTAGGAAAACTTTGAAAACTTTAAAAATTCCTTCTGGCAGTGAATTGAATCGGACTTTGGAGAGAGCAAACAAGCAATTCAATCCATCAAAGGCAACAAAGCTTGTCTTGGTTCTTGTTCATCAAAAAAGTGATTTTGGTGGACCAACAAACGAAGGTATGAATTTCTTTATTTGTTTCATTAATTTACAGTAGCTCAAGGTCAAAATTGTTTCTGTTTCCTCAAAATAAAAAAACCCTAGAACCTCAATTCATCTTTTCTAAAGTTTAAAAACCTTAATTCGTTTATTTGTTTTCCAAAAATATTAAAATTGTTATTTTTGTTTTTTCAAAATCTCAAAACCCTAATTTGCCTTCCAATTCTTCAAAACCATAAATTGAATCTGTTTCTTTCCACAAACCCTAAAAAATATCTTTTATGTTTCTATAAGCCTCAAATTGTTTTATTTATTTTCATAAAGTTTCATAGAATTATCAATTGTTTCTTCAAATTCTAAAACTTAATGCATTCTCTGAAACCCTAATTCTAAAATTCTAAAACTCTAATTCAACTCCAAAACCCAAAACAGTAAACCCTAACTCTCTTAAAACCTTAAACCCTAATTTTTCTAAACCCTAATCCTTTAAACATCAAAACCTTATAAATAGAAATATTAAAATTCAAACACAATATGCCAACAAACTAATTAATCTAAAACTTAAATTTTCCTAATTTCATTATTTTACCCCTTAAACCTTAATTTTGTTAATCAAGGAACCTCATCAATTCCCTTAAAAATTTACAGTAGCTTAAACCCATGAATTCCAAAACCCTAAACACATTAAATAAAGAATCTTAAATAGAAACAGTAACCATAATTTGAATCTTTATTTGCTTTATTCAATTTTATATTTGATTATGCTTTGATTTATTTTACATGCTTTAATTTATTTAAGTTCAATGCTTGGTTTATTTAGTTTATCATGGATGGATGTTTACATTCTATTGATGTTTAATATCTTTGATGAATGATTTATTTGTGATGAATGGTTATTTACTTCTATCAATTTATTTAGATTTTCAAATGTTGTAAGAGGTATGTTTCCACTTGGTGGGTACCTCATTAGTTAAACATCATGTAATTTAAATTGCTTTTCTATTTTAGAACCAATGTAAAGGTGGGTGTCCTACTTAGACATGGATGATGTAAGGGCATGTTTCCATCTTCGGATGGGTGTCCATTTATTTGCTTTGTTTAGACATTGCTTTGATTTTAATATAATGATGCTTTATTTCAATTGTTGCATGTAATATGGATAATATTGTTATATTTAAGAATTTTATAACATTAAGACCTATAAAGGAGGCCGGTTCTTGTGGGGGTGCTGGGCCATTTCTCACCTTCCCCACACGTACCCAACTTTTTGAACCCATTAGGAGGTTGGGGTTTCCTTATGAATCGAGTCATCCACCCCATTCATTTTCCCGGCGCATCCGGGTGGCGACTCCATTTTCTCTGGACTTAGGTCCGTGTTCTCTAAGGCCCCGAGCCTAAACAGTGCAGAAGTCGCAAGAACCATTCCACTGGGAGTGGAGGCAAAAATCTCCACTCACAGTCACTTACCTGTGGAGATTGAACATAATGCATATTGGGCTATAAAACAGATTAATCTTGATCTAGCTAGTGCAGCTGAGAGGAGGAAATTGCAGATCAATGAGCTAGATGAATGGAGATTACAAGCTTATGACAATGCAAGAATGCATAAGGAGCGGACTAAGAGATGGCATGATGATCACATTAAGGAACATAAATAGTTTCAAGTAGGCAATTAGGTATCATTGTACAATTTGAGACTTCGACTTTTTCCAAATAAGTTGAAATTAAGATGGTCTGGTCCATTTACAGTCAAATAAGTTTTCCCTATGGGACAATTGAAATTACTCACCCAGAGAATGGGAATTTTTAGGTTAATGGGCAAAGGATTAAACTATATTTAGGGGGGACTTGAGTGAGTTGAAGGAGATTTTATACCTCTAAGACTAAAGATGAGCCAATCCTGAATGTCCAACTAATACGACATTAAAGAAGTGCTAGGTGGAGGCAACCCACTATTTAATTTGTTTTGATATTTGTTTCTTTAATTTTCATGTTTTATTTATTTTGTTGGTTTTTAATTCTTCTATCATTGGTTGGTGGTGTGTTTGCCTTGAATTCATTTGAATTTGTAAAGGGAAATTTTCTTTTGAGGGGGTAACTTGAGCTTATTTAGGGACACGCCCGTGTGAGTGAGCGTGTCATTAATTTTAAGAGACAGTAGCCATGACACGACCAGTGATACCCCCGTATCACTGGATGTGTCATTTAGATGGAACCACAGTAGCTACAACATGCCCACTAACATGCCCTTGTTAGTCAGCATGTCATTTTATTCAAGAAATAGTAGTTATGACATGCCCATAGACACGACCGTTTCAATGGGCGTGTCCATTTTTTTTAAGTCGTGTCGCTTTTAAATCAAACATAATTTCCTCTCTCCTCTTCCCCTCTTTTACTATTTTCTCTCAAATTTTCACACACTCGCCATCGAAATCACACACCCATTCATCATAGAAGGGATTTTGACTCCCATTTTGTGATTTGGAGGGGATTTACTCATTTTTCCTTTGATTTTCTCGCATTCTTCATGCTATTCAGGTACACACTCTTAACTTTTGAAATTTTATTTTGTTTTTTTTGTGATTTCTTGCGATTTGTTTGGAGATTCTTTCAGATATGTTAATTGTTGGATTTGTTTTTTTAGTTGGATTCTAGAGACTCTATTCTATTTTATTGTGGGTTTTTTTATTTTCCATAACTAGTTTCTAGGGATTTCGTAATTTTTTGACTATGGGATTTCAATTTTTGTTTGAGTTTTGTGGATATTTTGTGATTTAATCATTTTGTTTTTGAAGATTCTATGGTTAGAATCGAGTTGCATTTAGTGACACTCTATTTTTGATTGTTTATTCTTAATGAGTTGACATCCTATGTTTTGTTGCGTTGGGCTATGGCGATATTGAATTGGGACGGTGATACTGAATTAGGGTAATGCTTGTTATGGTGATTGACTATTGCATGGATTTAAAAAAAAAAAAAAGGGTTACCAGTATTGAGAATTAGTTCAATGCTCTCTCAATACTTTTATTGTTTGATAATGCGTTACTATTATTGGTTTTGTTGGGTTGGGCTATTGTGTTGCTCTTCTTGGGTTGTTTGGTGTACTTTATTTTGAGGCTATTCTTATTTGTTCTGCAGATCATGGGTCCTCGCAAACAAGTGCCATCTAAATTACCAACTAAGCGGGCTAGAGGTGAAGGTAGCTCAAGCTGACCTACTACCACTCCCATCTCAAAATTCATTGTTGGCCATAAGTGCCATCGATTCTCAACTGCAGAGGAGTGAAGACTCTTTGAATTGTTAGGGAACAAGGAATGGTCGCTGCCTAGAATTTTGGATTGGGGTGCCATGGAGCGAGACAACATACTGACTGAGGTCCGAGAATTGATCAACCAGCAGGGATGGGAACTCTTCTCTATCAATGAACCTTCCTACAGAGAGTTAACCTCTAGACCCTTAATTTTTGACCCAATCCGGTCCAATATGTTTTATTTAGTCTAAAATGATTTTTGTTGTCTAATTGGTCCAAAATAATTTTTGTTAAATAATTTTTTGCTTTAGTATATAATTTTTATTAATAAAAAATAAAATTAAATAAATAAAAGCCAAAAAATAAAAATAAAAATAAAAATCAGAGTCAAAAAAATTGGCGATGAAAAAATCGTCGCGCGGGCCCGTGGGCATTTCGGCCTCAGGAATTTCCTGCGGGCGAAATGGCCCAAGCTATTTCGCCCGCAGAAAAAATCTATGGGCGAAATAGCTTTTCTATTTCGCTCGCAGGATTTTCCTGCTAGCGAAATAGCTCAAGCTATTTTGCCCACAGGAAAATCCTACGGGCAAAATGGTCGCCCGCAGCCCGTCCCTGCCACAATTTCTTGCGGTAGAATTTTTTTACCAACGCATTTTTTCCAGCTGCAATTTTTTTCGGCAGCGCAATTTTTTTGACGCTAATTTTTTGAAACCTAATTCAATTAGGTTTTGGTTTTTTTATTAATATTACTTGCTGTGACTAATTAGTAATAAAATATATCAAACTATTATAAATAAGGACCAAACGAAAAAGAAAAAGAGAGGCTAAAAATCCAACAAAAGCTTGGAAAATTTGAAACCAAATCAGGGAATGAAAAGGATCAATTCAATTTCTTTTTTTCTGGAATAGCAGGGACATGATTTAAGCAATTCAAAGGCAGCAATTGTCTTTTTTCTTGTTCATCCAAGAAGAATTATTTTTGGAGAATCAACAAAAGGAGGTATGTATTAAATTCTTTTTTGTTTTATTTTTTCACAGTAGCTAAAACTAGGATTTTGTGTTTTTCAAAAGTTTAAATCTTAGAACTTTAATTTAGTTTTCCAAAGTTAAAAATACTAATACATTACTTTATTTTCCAAAAAGACTTAAAATTGTTATTTTTTACTTCTTCAAAATCTTAAAACCTTAATTGAACATATTTTTCAACAAAACTAGAATTTAATTCTATTTCTTTTAAAATTTTAAACTTGATATTGTTTCTTCCAAAAAACCATAAAAAAATATCTTTTCTATTTATAAAAACTTCAATCTATTTGTTTAAATTCATAAAACCTCATGAAATCATCCAATTGTCTTTCTAAATCCTAATTCAAATTCATCACCCGAGACCCTAATTCTAAAACACTAAAACCCTAATTCAACTTCTAAACCTAAAATATTAAGCTTTAACCCATTTAAAACCTTAAACACTAACTTTTTCTAAACCTTAATCCTTTAAAACATTAAAAAACCATAAACCATAAATACGTTAAATTTTACACAGTAGCTTGAAATCATCATTTAAAACCATGAATCAAAAGTATTTTAAAGTGTCTAAAACCCTAGTTTCATGATTTCACCATTCAAATATTAATTTAGTTAATCAAAGAGTCTTACCAACCTTTTAAAACATAAAACCCTAATCTGTTTTAATTCCATAAAAAGTCACAGTAGCTATAATTTGACTTTTATTTGCTTTATATTATTCTATTCTTTCTTATAATTATATTTCCATTGCATCATATTAGATTGCATTGTGTGCGTGAGTTAGGACGCCCGTGTTACCCGTGTTGTGTTATGTAAGGGATACCATACTTTCAATCAAGGTATTGAGATCGAGCATGGCATAACCACTCATAGCCTCGTACCATTTGGTATATACTTGCTATGGGAATCTAAGCCTTTTAACCCAAAGACTAAAGCTCATGTAATTGGCCTTGTTACTTTCCTTAGGTTTTACCCCAAATGCATGTTGTTTGACTATGGTTAGTTTATCTTAGTCTAAATCATGGCTTATTTGGTTTGTTCTTTTTCTAATATGACCTAAGTATATTATAAGCTTAAAATAATTTTTCTTTAAAATCCAAAAGACCAAAACTATTTTCAAAATTTTTCAAGATGGTCTTTGGACATAAGACTTTTCTAAAAACAAATAAAAAATTCTTTGGCCCATGGCCCAAATACTTAGGTCCATAACCTAAAATTATGCTTAGGTCCATAACCTAAAATTATCCTTAGGTCCAGATGAATCCGATCAGATAAGGATAATTGTGAGAGGGGTCCTACCTAATCTCCGTGAAAGAATGTCTCACACCCTTATAAGGGACTTCAAAGATCTTCTCCAAGTTGGTTTGCAAATTGAAGAATGGGAAAGGGAGAACAGCCGCTTTACAATAAAAAGGAATGAGAAAGGGAGCTATCAACCTGGTAGCCAAAGCACACAAAAAGAAATTGATGTTAATGTGACCGATCAAGGGGATAAAAGACAATTCTCAGATCTGGGGAAGCCTTTATCTTGGGTTTTTAGCAAGCTGCAAAAGAAAGGGTTGTTGCAACCGTTAGCTCCTCAACCACTACATAATCCACTGCCACCAAACTTCAATGCCTAGGCCTTCTGTCAATTTCATCAAATGCGAGGATATGAAACAGATAAATGTGCTTGTCTAAGGCATGAGATCCAAGATTTGATTGATAGTGGCAAGTTGCCCGAGCCGGATAAGCCCAACACCAAAGATAATCCATTTCCAAGGTTCAATAGAGTACCTCCACCGGCAACCTTCATGGTGGGAAAAGGATTGGAAAAAGATTTTATTTTATCCTCTTTTCAAGATGGGGATATTGAAGATATGAAAGGAAAAGAAGCCTAACTCAATGAACTTTCCTTAGCTTGAATGTTGCTTTTCAATTTTACTTTCTTTAATTGGAACTATCATGTTTTTCATATTTAAAGTTGCTTGAATAAATTACTTTCATAAAAATTTTTGTTGGTCTTTGTTTGTTTTGGTGCTCAACCAATGAGGAATCTAGCTTGATGTTCATAAATTAATGTGTCTAGGCATTGACTTTACTAGGTGAGGGAATTGCTCTATAGCATTGAGTTGTGTATGCTTACTTAGAGAGGGCTCCTGCATAATTACCTTTGTCTAGGTCCTAGTCAATCTTAGAACATGCTTTTACAAACTTTCGAGGTGAAATTGAACTCTACTTATTTAAGAGAGAAATGATCTAGGCATTGTTTGGTTAGCCAACAACTAGTATCCACCTTATTAAATATCAATCTCTAGTTGTCCATTTGAGCCTTCATAAAATTTTAGCTTTCTTTTCATTGGCTTAAAAACCCCAATAATCCACCTTGAGTTGTTGTGATACTTTTGGCAAGTTTTATGATCACTAAGATGAAGAGGTAAGAAGATCAAAGAAAGCAATGATTAGTCAAGATTATGAGGATAGTTGAAGTTCTCAAGACTATAAAGATAGTTGAAGTTCTCAAGACCATAAGGGTAGTTGATGTTTTTAAGACCATAAGGGTAGTTGAAGTTTTTCTAATATCTCCGATATATCAAGACAACTTCAGAGTAACAAATGATTTATCCCTGCTAAAGAAGATTTATGTTACTCCATTCATCCATTATTGGAAGCCCAAGTTAGTACAAACAAGACAACTCTTTTAGAGCTAGAACAAAAAAAAAGAAGAAAAAGAAAAAAATAAAACCTAAAAAGGTGGTTCAAAAAGCCAACTGAGTTCTCGTTTACCTAAGACAACAAAAGGCTTCCTTTTGGTTTATAAGGGAATTTTTGAATTGGTCCAACCCAATTAAAGATTCAATGAAAAAGGAGGAAGACCATCCAGTTCTTAAATGTTCTGTACTTGACAGTCCTACAAGGAAGAAAGACAAAATGATAAAATGCTCAAAGAAAGGGAAGAGTAAGGAAAATAAAGAGAAAGAAAAGGGAGGAGTAAGAGATATAAAGAAAAGGAAGAAGAAGAGAAGAAATGAATTTGGGTACCAAACTTTTTGCACGGGCAAAGACTGTCCTAATCAAGATCCAGATTAATGCAAAAGAAGATAGAAAGAATTTGGAGTCTAGCAAGATTGCCTCCAAGTTGCCTAAAATTCAAACAAGAAATTTATAGTGTGAGGGTTTGTCCATTGTGTCACGTCAGCTCCTATCTCAAAATAGCCTTCATTTAAACCAGTGTCCCTTATTGACCCCATTTCAAGCCTATCAAAGACCTGTTGATCTCTCTTGGTAGGTAGAGTCTATTAGTGGAGATAGTTTGGATGAGCATGCATATGAGATAGACAATATTTAAACTCAAATGAGACCTTTGGCCAAGTAATGTGTATGTGCCTATCTGAAGTGCAATAGTTCTTGCTTAAATAGAAATAATTCCCGAGTTTAGTATGGTAGCTAGGGTTATCATGTTATAGATATGTTAATTTGGAAAACTCAAGTTCTAAGGTACATTGACATTAATTTGGCAAAGCCAACATTTGATTTCAAAATCAAAATTCAAAAAATTCAAAAAAATGTTTTGTCATACAAAGCCTTCAAGTTAAGGGAAGTATGTTGAACCTCCAAATAACATAT
This sequence comes from Garcia nutans, assembly GCA_947685225.1. NCBI lineage: Eukaryota > Viridiplantae > Streptophyta > Magnoliopsida > Malpighiales > Euphorbiaceae > Garcia > Garcia nutans. The sequence goes on from CANTUV010000024.1 coordinate 26,641,931, forward strand.
TGGGCAAAGGAAATGATTATTGGCAAGGTCATGAAGAAGCTATCAATCGACATGCTGAAACATAGTTGGAAATGGATGCATCCCTGACTCTGCTGCTTAGGGTCTCCATCACTCATGTTTTCATCATCTTGAAGATAAAAGCCACAAATGCAAAAGCTTTCAATCATTCCAATGCGAGACTTGAACGAGCGTCAAAATGGAACCAATGAGAACACTTCTGTTGATCGCCTCGTTCTGTGAGTCAATGGAACAATAGTAAGTATTATTCATGCATATCATGCATACATGAGCATATCACATCGGACTTTCTTGTCTTGTATTATCTATCCTTTATCAAAGTGAACAGCAAACACTCTGTGAAGTGAAGAATCAAAAGAAGATGTCAAATTAGGGGGGTATGGAAAGCCTATTGCTTAATAAAGCTCCTGTAATTTTGCAAAGAGAAGAAATATATGCTTGTGTGAAGAATTAAACAACAAAAACATCAATCAGAGCCCGCATAGAAAAATCATGGGTTTGTTCCTACATAGGGGGCAAAGTTTCTCCTTTTCATTTTTTTAAGTCTATATACCAAATATTTTTAAACTCACTTACAAATATTTTGCCACACAGGGGGGCAAGGAGAGGATATAAGGTCCAATTAAAAATAGCTAAATCTTTGCAAAAGGGAAGAACAAAAGAATGGAACATTAGAACTCTCAAAAGAATGAAGATGCAAAAGACAAAAGAGTAATCCAGCTAAAAGAGTTGAAAGCCAGGGTAAAGACCCGACCTCCAATGGATAAAGACCCATGTTTCAAGGGTAAAGACCCAATCTCAAAGGATGAAGATCCATTTACAAGGGTGAAGACCCAATGTCAAAAGATGAATATTCATTTTCAAGGATGAAGACCCGATCTCAAAGGATGAAGATCCATTTTGAGGGTGAAAAACCACAATGCATAGAATAACCGGAGCAGTCTGATTTCTCAAATGATAAAAGGTCAGTCAAACTCAATCTCGGGTCCAAGCACCCATTCTTGGGTCCAAGTACCCAAATCAATTCAAGCTTGGGTCCAAGTACCCAAATCAAATCTAGTTAGGATCGAGTATCCGAAACCAGTTTGGATCGAGTATCCCAATCCAGTTCAGGATCGAGTATCCAAAGCCAGTTAGGATCGAGTATCCAAATCAAGTTTAGGATCGAGTATCCGAACACAATTTAGGATCGAGTATCCCAATCCAGTTCAGAATCGAGTATCCAAAGCCAGTTAGGATCGAGTATCCAAATCAAGTTTAGGATCGTGTATCCAAACCCTATTTAGGATTGAGTGTCTGAATATAGTTAGGGTCGAGTATCCGAATCCAATTTAGGATCGAGTATCCCAATCCAATTTAGGATCGAGTATCTAAATCTCTCGGGTCCAGAACCCAAATTATCCTTAGGTCTAGAACCTAGAATCATCCTTGAGTCCAGAACTCGAACCGGGTCCAGAACCCAAATTATCCTTAGGTCCAGAACCTAGAATCATCCATGAGTCCAGAACTCGAATCGGGTCCAGAACCAAAATTTTCCTTAGGTCTAGAACCTAGAATCATCCTTGAGTCCAGAACTCGAACCGAGTCCAGAACCCAAATTTTCCTTAGGTCGAGAACCTAGAATTATCCTTGAGCCCAGAACTCGAACCGGGTCCAGAACCCAAATTTTCCTTAGGTCTAGAACCTAGAATTTATCCTTGAGTCCAGAACCCAAAACCTCAGCCATCTCAAAAATTAAGTCTTATTGGTTTTTACTCTCTTTCACTAAAGTTTCAGATTTTTCAAGCAGGGGGCAAGCTATAGACCCTTAATTTTTTACCCAATCCGGTCCAATATGTTTTATTTAGTCTAAAATGATTTTTGTTGTCGAATTGGTCCAAAATAATTTTTGTTAAATAATTTTTTGCTTTAGTATCTAATTTTTATTAATAAAAAATAAAAATAAACAAATAAAAGTCATAAAAATAAAAATCGGAGTCGGAAAAATCAGATTTCGTCCGTGGGCATTTTGCCCGCAGAAAAAATCTGCGACTCCCATAGCCAACCCCTACCACAATTTCCTACGGCAGAATTTTTTAAACAGCGCATTTTTTCCTGCGGCAATTTTTCCGACGCTAATTTTTCGAAACCTAATTCAATTAGGTTTTGGTTTCTTTTCTTTATTAATATTACTTGCCGTGACTAATTAGGAATAAACTATATCAAACCATTATAAATAAGGACCAAATGCAAGAGAAAAAGAGAGGCCGAAAATCCAACAGAAGCTTGGAAAATTTGAAACCAAATCAGGGAAGGAAAAGGAGCAATTCAATTTCTTTTTTTTTATGGAATAGCAGGGACATGATTTAAGCAATTCAAAGGCAGCAATTGACTTTGTTCTTGTTCATCCAAGAAGAATTATTTTTGGAGAATCAACAAAAGGATGTATGTATTAAATTCTTTTTTGTTTTATTTTTTCACAGTAGCTAAAACTAGGATTTTGTGTTTTTCAAAAGTTTAAATCTTAGAACTTTAATTTAGTTTTCCAAAGTTAAAAATACTAATACGTTAAAAGACTAAAAATTGTTATTTTTACCTCTTTAAAATCTTAAAACCTTAATTGAACATATTTTTCAACAAAACTAGAATTTAATTCTGTTTTTTTTTTAATTTTAAACTTGGTATTGTTTCTTCCAAAAAACCATAAAAAAACATCTTTTCTATTTATAAAAACTTCAATCTGTTTGTTTAAATTCATTAAACCTCATGAAATCATCAAATTGTCTTTCTAAATCCTAATTCAAATTCATCACCCGAGACCCTAATTCTAAAACACTAAAACCCTAATTCAACTTCTAAACCTAAAATATTAAGCTTTAACCCCTTTAAAACCTTAAACCCTAGCTTTTTCTAAACCTTAATCCTTTAAAACATTAAAAAACCATAAACCATAAATACTTTAAATTTTACACAGTAGCTTGAAATCATCATTTAAAACCATGAACCAAAAGTATTTTAAAGTGTCTAAAACCCTAGTTTCATGATTTCACCATTCAAATATTAATTTAGTTAATCAAAGAGTCTTACCAACCTTTTAAAACATAAAACCCTAATCTATTTTAATTTCATAAAAAGTCACAGTAGCTATAATTGGACTTTTATTTGCTTTATTTAATTCTATACTTAATTATGCTTTGATTTATCTCTTATGCTTTAATTTATTTAATTTCAATACTTGATTTATTTAATTTATCATGGATGGATGTTTATTTTATATTTTGATTAATAGCTTTGATGAATGATTTATTTATGATAAATGATTATTTACTTTTATCAATTAATTTAAATTTCCAAAAGTTGTAAGAGGTATGTTTCCACTTGGTGGGTACCTCATTAGTTAAACATCATGCAATTTAATTTGCTTTTCTATTTTAGAATCTATGTAAAGGGCATGTTTCTACCTTTTGGTGGGTGTCCTATCTAGGCATGTGATGTAAGGACATGTTTCCATCTTCGGATGGATGTCCATTTATTTGTTTTGTTTTGTTTGGACATTGCTTTGATTTTAATATAATGATGCTTTCTTTTTATTGTGTGTAGTATGGATAATATTGTTATATTTAAGAATTTTATAATGTTAAGACCTGTAAACGAGGCCGGTTCCAATGAACCGGGCGTTGTGGAGGTGCTGGGCCATTTCTCACCTTCCCCACACGTACCCAACTTTTCAAACCTATTAGGGGGTTGGGGATTCCTTAGGAATCAAGTCATCCAGCCCTTTCTTTTTTCCTGGTCGTCCGGGGGTGGCGACTTCAGTTTCTCCGAACTTAGGTCCGTGTTCTCTAAGGCCCTGAGTGTAAACAGTGCCGAAGTCGCAAGAACCATTCCACCGGGAGTGGGGGCGAAAATCCCCGCTCACATAACCCTGGAGTTCTTTTGTACTTTTCAATTTGGTGAAAATAAGATCTCTATCATCGAGGCAACGATGAAGTTCTGATTGGGCGGTCATTGATTCCACATGAGCATCAATGAACTTGGCGTGCATTTGGGTTTATTTACTGTGGAGGAGGTGCAGACGGTAGAGTATCTTAACTTTGAGGTAGACTTTGCGGAGTACGATGTCATTCCTCCTAGGGTTTGGAGCAAATTTGCACCGAATGCTGCCAAGTATCAGCCGAAGGTATCAAAGGCATCAAATTTTGAGTCCTTCCCGTGTCGAGTAGTGCATAATCTGTTGGTTCACACCATAGTGGTTCGACTTAGTAGTATGGGAGTTGTTGGCCTGAGGGAGCTGTTCTTCTTAAATTGCATGGTCCATAAGATCCGGTGCAACATAGCTCATGATGTCATGCACTTTTTTTATGACCAGTCAAAGAAAGGGGCACCAGGTAACTTGCATGGTGGCATGTATGTCATAAGACTTGCTCGCAATTTGGGGGTGCTGGATGGATGTTTCCAATGACTTTGGATGGGCTCCCAAAACTTTTGGGCATGGATACTTTGAAACAGTTGGACCGGGAGAAGGTAGTGGAGCTGCAGGTGCCACCCACGGATTCTGAGCCAGTACCACCCATGGATTTTGAGCCAGTTCCTCCTGCTTCCACTTTCGACATACCTCTACCTCTACCGATAGACATCCCTAGCCCATCCACCACTGTCGGACCTTCTTCCGCAGCTGGCCCGTCTTTTACTCCAACCCCTACCTTCAAAGACTGGTGTCATTCTATGGATGTTGAGTGGGATGATGATAAAAAACAAACTGAGTTTGAATGCTAGATATGCAGGATAGAAGGAAAAATTGGCAACATTGAGCTAAACCAGAATAAAATATTGACTCGGTAGGATCAGATCCAGCATTTCATAGAGCAGCACTACTCATCCTTCCAAGCACAACTGGATCATGAGATACTGAGGAGGCAATGGCTCGAGCAGTCTATACTCGAGTTTTGGAGACATAATGGATTTAGCCCTTCACAGCCACCGACACCATCATTCCAGCCTTTAGTGTCCCATGTTCATGTTTTGGACGATGATGATAGCGATGATGCTAGTGCTAGCGGTGATGATACCGGCACTAGTAATGATTCCAGTGCAGAGCCCATGACCGACTAGCTCATTTTATTTATTTATTTTCTTTTCTTTTATATTCCTTTATATTTTCCTATGAATGATTGTACATTTCATTTTTAATATTTTAATATTTTTTATTATTATTATTATTATATATGTCTTTCAACCTTCACCATTCTATATGCCCATTCTTTTGTCCTATAGCTTTTTTGACATCGCAACTCTTTTGGAACCCTATTCATATATGTCGATTCAGAACATGTCAGGGCAGTTCTCTCTCTTTTGTTCTTTTTATTATTTTACACACATTGGGGACAATGTGCGTCTTAAGTGTGGGGGAGAGGCATATTTTATAGATTAAGCTTTTATTTTCATTTTTTTCCATTTGTTGCATTTGTCTCATTTAGTTTCTTTGAATTTATTTTTCAGGTTCAAGTAAACTAGATCGCTATTATAATATGAAGTGTAATGGTTCCTCTTTTCATTAAAATAATGATTGATTAAACGAGCGACAATTTCTTGTTGAAGTTGACTCGATTTTCTTAATTGATTGCTAAAGACTAAGTGTAATAGTTTGAATAAGGTAGTTAATTTATGAGAGTTGCACATCTGAAGTTTAAAACCTTAGTTACATTTTTAGCATATCCCAATTCTTTAGATACTTGAGTCGAACTCAGTATGACATTTTTATTATCCTAAGTTCCTAACCACTTTATAAAAAAAATTTAATTAAAATAATTAAAATAATTTTTCAGGAGCTTTGAAAATTTATCCCTATTCCACTAATTTTAACTCTTGAATTGAAACAAATGAGTTGGAATCATGAATAGTGCTAGTAGCCATTTGAATGGTGATTCTAACTGAGTAACCGGGGGTTGGCATCACAAATGTTTACCTTCACATCAAAAAGTTAGTGTTAGTTCAAACAAGTCAGCCTCCTTTTGAAAAAAAATAAAAAAATAAAAAAAATTAATCTTTCATGCAATGCATTTTATGAAGGAGTCAAAGAACTTAAGAGAAAACTTACACTTTCTTACTTTGTTCATGACTTTTGTGTTCTTGGAATTTTATGCTCAATCTTTTAACTCTGAAGTTTTAGATTTTAGATCTGTTAAATTTTTGTTTTTAAACATCTTAATTCAACTATCATGTTTGAGATTTAGTTTTTGGTTGAAAATGTTGGGTTTTCTAATTCAAGTGTTGTAAAAGCTTTTGTTTTCTATTATAGTGATTTGGTTTGCTTAAGGACTAGCAAAAACTCAAGTGTGGGTGAATTTGATAAGTGTATAATTGATGAAATTTTTGTCCCTATTTCTTAATATATTTATTGTCAAATTGAGTTTAATTTGTTTGTTCAAGTGTTTATTAGGGTTGATTCCAGAAACTTTTGAAATATTGGGACCTTAAGGTTATTTAGGCTAGAATCACGGATGAAAGACAAGGAAAGAAGCTATTTTGGGGGCAAATTCTTCAAGTGACATGCCCAATGACATGGGCGTGTCCGTGGCCGTGTCATTCAACTACTTTACAGAAGCTTTGACATGCCTAGAGACATGAGCGTGTCACTGAACATGTCATTACTCCTGACTTATAGAAGATGTGACATGCCCAATGACACGGGCTTGTCACTGACCATGTCCCTAACTCAGCATTACAGTAGCAACAACACGCCCAAGGACATGGGCGTGTCACTGCCCATGTCATTAAAGTTTGAAATAGCACCATTGACACGCCCACAGACACGGGCGTGTCAGGCAAAAATCTCTGGGCTATAAAATATAAGCTAAAGAGTGAACTAGGGATGCAGTTTTATTTTTAGAGCCAACTTCTTGAGAAAAAAGAGAGTTTTTTCAAGCCAACAGTGAAGGTGAAGATCCAATTCATGTGAGATTTAATCCAAGATTCGAGGATTGATGTAAAGCAACACAAATCGTTCATTATGGATTGTTTGAATTCTTTTACTTATTTCCTCTGTTTTGGTTTTCTGGTCATGAACATGAGCTAAACATTTTATCTATCTAGATATTGATGAACCCTAGCTTTATTGTATGGATTAAATAATTCTTATTAAATTAAATCATTTGGTTGAGTTGTTTTATCCTTTGATTCTTAATTTATTATTTCCAGTTGATAATAGCATGCTTATTGATTGGTTGTAATTTTCATATTATTGACTTGAGAAAGCATGATATGAACAGAATGCTCATTAGGATTGAGAGTTGATGGAGTGCTAGGGATAGACTTACAAGACCCTTTGGTTTAAAGTTCCTTGTTCTTATTGCAAGATCTATTTAATTATGCTTCAGAAGAGATTCCTAGCATTCTACTTAGTGATTAGGGATTAATTCACTTGAGAGAGGTTTTAATCTAATTTAGGGTAATGCCAATTCAGCTCTATTATTTGATTTAAATGAATTGATTTTCATAAATGCTTTTTATGGCTAGGGGGATTCAATATCAGAATAGTATTTTCATCATCAACTTTTGTTGCATAATATTCAATTTTTCTTCACTTTAGTTTATTAAGTAATTCATCTTTTATTTTAAACAGTTGATATTTGACTAACTATTGATTAGTTAAACAATAGTTGAAATTTGTACTAATATTTGACCTTGTCCCAGTGGAACAATAACTTACTCACAATTTTATTACTTGATTACGGTATCACTGTGATAGCATAAATTTGCCATCAGTTAGAGATTCCCAACCAACATCATATTTTTTTAAGAAAAAAAAAATTTCCCACCCAAGCTTTGTTTTGTTCACATTTTTTGTTTTGGATAATTGCATACCTTTGTTTTTTTTCTTCACTTCAGTTCCTATGTTTGTGAATTCTTAGCCTAGATTCTTCCATAGGAGTAGAAGAAGTTTCAATTCTCTTGCCCTTCTCATGTCCTGGAACTTTCTTCTTAGAAGTTTTGGGAGCCATGAAGATAATGATAAGTTCAATGAGAAAAATTTTAGGGTGCTGATGTTCTAAGTGTTTATAAGTGAAAACAAATGTTAAAGATAACAAACATTGAGTATATGGGTTTGTATAGAGTTTGAAGGTCAAACTAGTCATTTTATCGTTGTTGTGAGTAAAATATACAAGTTTTGAAGTTGTCCAACGGCTAGAATTTTTTGAAAAATTTTGAGTCTTCCCAGTCGGACTACTTTTAGTGCGCTCGGACTAAACCAAAAATTTGGTAGTTTGAGTTTGCACAAAGGAGTTCAGATGTACCGAGATGACTGCAATATAATGGTTAAAAAAATTTTCAAAGGTGCTCAGTCGTGCACAAGGTAGTTTAGTCGGATCGAGCTAAGTCCATCATAATGGCCAAAAAGTTTTAAAGGTGCTTGGTCGGAGCAAGTCTCAGCATGCTCCATTCAGCGGGTTGAGCTGTGATACAGTCGGATAAATTTTAGTCTGGTCATACTGAGACACAGTCCGGGCAGGCTAAGGACATTTTTATGGCCTTTAATGCATGATCAAAATAGATATAAATGAGGAATTAGGTCATGTTAAAATATACTTTCGTAGGTAATTCTAATTCCATCATTGATATGCACATTCAAATCAATAAAATGTATGTCAATTCAAAGTACTTCCATCCATCATCCTTGTGTGTTATTTTATAAAATTTAATCTTTCTTCATTCAAGAGTTTTATAAAGATATCAACAAGTTGATTTTGAGTATTGATAAATTCTAAAGCTACATTTTAATTTTGAACACTATCTCTCCAGAAATGATACCTAATATCTATATGTTTTGACCTAGAATATTGGATTGAATTTTTGGATAGATTAATTGCACCGGTATTGTCACATTTAATGGGAATGTGATCAAAATTTTTACCATAATCTAGCAATTATTGCTTCATCCATAAAAATTCTATACAACAAAAATATGTAGCAACATATTTGGCTTTCACAATGGACAAAGCCATCGACACTTGTTTCTTGCTACACTAAGAAACTAGGCAATCACCAAGAAAATGGCATGCACTACTTTTCCTATCCAATAGGTTATTGGCAAAATCCGTGTCTAAAAAATGTAAAATGTCAAATGATGTATTTCTAGGATACCAAAGTCCTAAATGCAATGTTCTACTCAAATATTTTAAAATCTTTAGGGCATGATTGAAATCTAGCACATAAGCAAACACTATACATTATATCTAGCCTAGACGCTGTTAAGTAAAGAAGTGATCCGATAATACCTTGATATTTTTTCTCATCAACTATCTTACCACTTTCATCTTTGTCCAATTTCAAGGACGTACTCATTGGAGTTTTGCTTGCTTTGCAACCATCCATGCCAAACTTCTTGAGAAGTTCCATTGTATATTTTGATTGATTAATGAAGATACTATCCTTGCATTGCTTAACTTGTAGACTAAGAAAAAATTGAAGTTCACCCATCATGCTCATTTTAAATTCCCTAATCATACAAGAATCAAACTGTAGACCCTTAATTTTGACCCCATTTGATATGGTCTTAATTAAAGGATATCAAAACAAATTTGATCCAACATTAAAATATTTAAACCTAATTTATAATTTTTAAAGAAGTCGGTTCAGATTTAAGACGCATAAATTCAATTATAAAACCCTAAAATCAATTTGAATTGGCCTAAATTAAACCTTTTAGTCCATAAGTTAAAAAAGGCAATACTAATTTGAATTAGGCCGGTTGGGAAGACATGAGCATGCCTCATGTCAATGTGGCAGCCCAAATCAACATGAGGTTGGACTCATGTCGACTTGGGTAGGCTAGGTCAACATGAGCATGCTTCATGTCGACCTTGGCGGCCCAAGGTTGACATTAGGTTGGTCTCATGTGAACCTAGGGCAACTAAGTCGACATGAGTTCAATAACTTTCCTAATTCAACTAGAATTCATTTTAGGGACTGATTAATATTAGGTTAAGTATTTTGAGCAAGGTTTGGCTATAAATATTAATGTTCTAGAATTCAAAGAGGGGGGAGGAAACATTAACAAGGGAGAATTAATAGGAACAAGGGTTGGCAATTGAGATTAACAGAGGATTAAACCACAAAGCAGAAGAGATGACAACAAAGAGAGAAGAACAGCAGCAGCTTTTTGGAGAACGAAGGAAACCACAAACAGAAATATCAAGACAACCAAAGAAGAAGGCAGATTACATAATGTCTTCACATTGTTCATCCAGAAATCAATTTGGAGGAACCAACGAATAGAGGTTTGATCTTTAATCATAAATTACTCATGATCATAGTAGCTTCGTTTCTTTGATTAATAAAAACATGCATGCAGTAACTTTATCTTTGAACACACATTACCTTGATCTTTGAACATGCAGCAAATTGATTTTTGTTTCAATAACTTTAATCGTTTGCTTTAATTAACACATGGATCAGTTGATATTCGTAACCCTACTTGCATGTGTCATAAAAAACATATAACTATCCAGCAGCCGTCGAGGATTTAAATTAATTATTAGAATTTATTTTGTTTACTTTAACTTCAAGAACCATTGGTTATTTTATTAAAACTCAAAACCTCAAACTATTTTTATCCAAAAGCCTAAACCATTTCATTATTAAAGTCCAAAATATTGATTATTTTTCCAAAACCTTAATTTATTTCTCCAAATCAAAAATTATGTTTTTTTAGGCAGTAAGTTAAATCCAAAAACCCTAGTTTCAAAAATCCTAACTATCCAAAACCCTAGTTTTAAAAAACCCTAATTCCAAAACCGTAGTTTCCAAAACCCTAGTTTCAAAACCATAAAAATCCTAATTTCAAAACCCTAATTATAAAACTTCAGTTTCTAAAACCCTAAGTTCCAAAAATCTAAATTCAATTGATAATTCTTTAAAACCCTAAATTTATATATTTATTGCTTTATTTAATTTTAGATTTGATTATATAGTTTATTATATTTTTTGATGGTTGATTTATTTAATTTCAATACATGATTTATTTAATTTATCATGAATGAATATTTTCTTTATTATTATGATTATTATTTATTTATTTTGCTATTAAAATTGTAAGAGATATGTTTCCACTTTGCGGGTACCTTATTAGTTAAATTTTATGTAATTTAAATCGCTTTATATTTTGGACCAATGTAAAGGACATGTTTCCACCTTTTGGTGGGTGTCCTATTTAGTTTAGACATGATCAATGTAAGGACATGTTTCCATCCTTAGATGGGTGTCCATTTATTTGCTTTTGTTTGGACATTGCTTTGATTTTAATGTAATGATGCTTTTATTTTAATTGTTGCATGTAATATGGATAATATTATTATACTTAACAATTTTATAATATTAAGACCTGCAAAGGAGTCCAGTTCCAATGAACCGGGCGTTGTGGTAGTACTGGGTCATTTCTCATTGTAGACCCTTAATTTTTGACCCAGTTCGATCCAATATATTTTAATTAGTCCAAAACAATTTTTGTTATCTTAGTTAAATAATATTTGCTTTAGTATTTATTTTTTATTAATAAAAAATAACAAATAATAATAATAAACAAATAAACAAAAATAAAAATCGGAGACGAAAAATTGGCGAGGAAAAATTTCATCACCGAAAAGGTTGCGGCGCCCGCAGGAATTTCCTGCGGAAGAAATGGTCCGCAGGCAAATTTTCGCCCAGTGCAATTTTTCCGCAGCCGTTTTATTTCGCCAGTGCAATTTTTCCGCAGCCGTTTTATTTCGCCAGTGCAATTTTTCCGCAGCCGTTTTATTTCGCCAGCGAAATTTTTTCAGTTCAAATTTTTTTGAAACCAAATACAATTATGTTTCGGTTTCCTTTTCTTAATTAATGTTAGATTTCGTGAATAGCTAAAATTAATCATAAAAATCTTCTATAAATAAGGACTAAAACAACAAAGAAAAAGGGGGGACCAAAATTGAGAGGGAAATTTAGGAGGAAAAAACATTGAAAGGAAATCAGATTTTAAGAATTCCTGCTAGCAGTGGAAATCGATCAAAATTTTTGAGAGAAGTAAACAAGCAATTTAATTCTTCAAAGGCAGCAAAGCTTGTCTTTGTTCTTGTTCATCCAAGAAACAATTTTGGTGGACCAACAAACGAAGGTATGAATTTCTTTATTTATTTTTCTTTACAGTAACTTCATCACTCAAGATTAAAAATTGTTGTTTCTTCAAAATTTTAAAACCCTAATCTACTTTCTAACTTTTCAAAACCTTAAATCGCTTCATGATTTACCAAAACCCTAATTTGCTTTCCAATTTTTCAAAACCATAAATTGAATATGTTTCTTTCCAAAACCCTAAAAAAATATCTTTCTTGTTTCTATAAAACTTAAATCATTTTGTTTATTTTCATAAAACTTCATAAAACTATAAATTGTTTTTCCAAATTCTAAAATCAAATCCATTCTCTGAAACACTAAAAAACCTCAATTCAACTTTTAGAATCAAGACAGTAACCTCAAACCAATTATTCTAAACCCTAGTTTTCTTAAACCCTAATTCCCTTAAAACCTTAAACTCTAATTTTTCTATATCCTAATCTTTAAAATCTTAAAACCTTATAAATTTAAATATTAAAATTCAATATGGTAAATACAAAATAATGATCCAGTAGCCGTAAATCATAAATCTAAATGTTTTAAAGTGTCCAAACCCTAGTTTCATGATTTCACTCCTCAAACACTAATTTGGTTAATCAAAGAATTTTATCAACCTCTTAAATTATAAAACTTTAATCCATTTCAATTCCTTTAAAACTCACAGTAGCTTAAACCCATAAATTCCAAAACCCTAAACACATTAAATAAAGAATCTTAAATAGAAACAGTAGCCCTAATTTGAATCTTTATTTGCTTTATTCAATTTTATATTTGATTATGCTTTGATTTATTTTATATGCTTTAATTTATTTAAGTTTAATGCTTGGTTTATTTAGTTTATCATGGATGGATGTTTACATTCTATTGATGTTTAATATCTTTGATGAATGATTTATTTATGATGAATGGTTATTTACTTTTATCGATTTATTTAGATTTCCAAATGTTGTAAGAGGTATGTTTCCACTTGGTGGGTACCTCATTAGTTAAATATTATGTAATTTAAATTGCTTTTCTATTTTAGAACCAATGTAAAGGCCATGTTTCTACCTTTTGGTGGGTGTCCTATTTAGGCATGTTATGTAAGGGCATGTTTCCATCTTCGGATAGGTGTCCATTTATTTGCTTTGTTTCGGACATTGTTTTGATTTTTAATATATCGATGCGTTATTTTAATTATTGTGTGTAATATGGATAATATTGTTACACTTAAGAATTCTATGATATTAAGACCTGTAAAGGAGGCCGGTTCCAATGAACCAGGCATTGTGGGGGTGCTAGGCATTTCTCACCTTCCCCACATGTACCCAACTTTTCGAACCCATTAGGAGGTTGGGGATTCCTTAGGAATCGAGTCATCCACCCCTTTCTTTTTTCCCTGCCCATCCGGGTGGCGACTCCATTTTCTCCTGACTTAGGTCCGTGTTCTCTAAGGCCCCGAGCCTAAACAGTGCCGAAGTCGCAAGAACCATTCTATCGGGAGTGGGGGAAAAAATCCCCGCTCACAGTGGCGACTCCATTGGGGATAAGAGAAGTTGATTCTGTTGGTCTTGATATTATTCTATTCTTTCTTATAATGATATTATCTATTGCATCATATTAGATTGCATCGTGTGTATGAGTTAGGACGCCCGTGTTACCCGTGTTGTGTTATGTAAGGGATACCATACTTTCACTCAAGGTATGGAGATAGAGCATGGCATAACCACTCATAGCCATGTACTATTTGGTATATACTTGCTATGGGAACCTAAGCCTTTTAACCCAAAGGCTAAAGCTCATGTAATTGGCCTAGTAACTTTCCTTAGGTTTTTACCCCAAATACATGTTGTTTGACTATGGTTAATTTATCTTGGTTTATATCATGGCTTATTTGATTTGATCCTTTTCTAATATGACCCAAGTACATTTGCAAGCTCAAATAAATTTTCTTTAAAGTCCAAAAGACCAAAACTATTTTTCAAAATTTTTTAAGATGGTCTTTGGATATAAGACTTTTCTCATGACCCAAATACTAAGCCCAAAATATGTTTTTTTCTAAGATCTTTTTACAATGGGCTTAGAAACAAAATTGTTTTTATCCAACCTTTTCTTACAAAGAGCTTGCAGATTATTTAGGTCAATTAAGAAATACCAAAAATCAATTGCGAGCCTAGTTTATACTAAGAATAATTAATCATGGGCTTGTTTTTGGCATGAACCATTAGTTACTCTTTTCAAGTGAGAAATCTATCTATAATAAACCTCTTGATTTGGTTTAATCCAATATAGCATAAAAGCTGCTTTAGTTGGTTGAATGGATTAAAACCTAATTAATGGGAATTATCATGGATTGATTTCCATTTTTGAAAATATAACTATTGGTTGAAACATCCGAGGGAAATATTCGAAAACAAGGTACCCCATGTTGGTATTTTGTTAACCATATACCTAGGAAAAGAGACTTGCCATTCGTGTGTGGATGTTATAAGGTTGGAAGGAACGTCCTATTTGTCCTTGTTTGTCTATTGTTTGTGAATACATGCATGCATGCATACATTTGCATCTCATTGATCCTTTATGGCTCATAGCCCTGGATTACGATAGTTCAAAAGCTTACGACAATCCGGCCTACGCCGGAGATGAAGTATCTAGCAATGACTCAATCACTTGCTAACCAAAAATAATGGATCCCCAATAAATTCAAAGAATGGTGGATGATTCCCTCAATGCCAAGATGGAAGAAATAAAAGAGGCCCTAGCTGAGACTATGAAGAACCAATTGACTGCAATTTTAGAAAATCATGCCAAAGCGTCTGCTAGCACTAAGAAGCCAAAGGACAAAGGGAAGACTAAAGTTGGTGAAGTGGTTTTTGATGATGAAAAGGTGATCATTGATGATGATGATGATTGGGCTCAATACTACCAAGATGCTCAAGACAAGAAGAAAGAATCGAAGATTGTTGAAAGATTAGCTATGAAGAAAACCGAAACTTCTGATGTTGAGAAGTTGATTGCTTATTTAGAAAAGAAATTTGAGAAGAAATTGAAAGCCAAAGAAATGTCCAAAGTTGATAAATTATTTGAGTTAGATGAAGAAGTTCCATACAAGTTCAAGATGCCATCTTTTGCGAAGTTCGATGGAACTGAAAACCCCATCTCCATATGAAGCAGTATATCACTGCTATGCAGTCTACCTGAGCTACTAAGGCTCAAACTCTAAGGTATTTTATGCTCTCATTGGACCCTGTTGTCCAAAATTGGTTCAATACCTTAGATTATGGAACACAAAAGTGTTGGGATCTGCTTTACAAAGCCTTCATCCAACAATATGGATATAATGTCGAGATGGAAGTTACCTTAATGGAAGTGGAGTCCATTAGGCAAAGGTCGAATGAGAATTTTGTGGATTATGTGAAGAGATGGAGAAATAAGGCCACTTTGCTCAAGAAGAGGCTCGATGAATCTGATCAAATAAAGATGATTGTGAAAGGGGTGTTCCTTAGTCTTCATGAGAGGATGTCTCATACACTCATGCATGATTTCAAAGACCTTCTCCTAGCGGGTTTACAAATTGAAGAATGGGAAAGAGAGACGAACCATTTTTCAACAAGAAGGAATGAGAAAGGGAACTATCAGTCTGGTAGCCAAAGCATGCAAAAGGCAGTTGGTGTCAATGTTACTAAACAAGGAACAAGGAGACAATTTTCAGAATTGGGGAAACAAATGTCTTGGGTTCTCATTAAACTTCAAAGAAAGGGATTGCTACAACCCTTAAATCCTCACCCTTTGCCTAACCCTCTCCCACCTAATTTCGACACTAAAGCATTTTGTCAATTTCACCAAATGTAAGGGCATGACACAGATAGATGTGTGAGGTTGAGACATGAGATCCAAAATCTAATTGGTAATGGGAAGCTTCCCAATCCCAATAAGCCAAACACCAAAGACAACCCATTACCAAAGTTCAATAGAGTACCACCGCCGGCAACCTTCATGATTGGAGGAGGTTTGCATGAAGATTTTGTCATGTCTTCTTTTCAAGATGTGGGTAGAGAAGTAGCCAAAGAAGATGAGGTATTTGGTGGAATTAAACAAGTTATGGTGGGTAAAGAAATAACAATTTGTGTTGTCAATGGGTTTTGGAATTTAAGCAATAGTGATGATGATCTTGTATCCAAGAAGGAGGAGTGGACTTGGTCCGAGCCCGAAGAAGATGAAGTAATGAACACTATGTAACGAGCCCACCTGCACGGTCTTACGACAGCTGGTCTATTGGGCCTTTTCTCCCATAGGTGGACCGAAGTCCCAGCCCTCAACCCGGTAGGCCGCCACAGTACTGGACTGCCCTCGCGGGCCCTCCACCAGGATCTGTTTATTTGGCTCCCAAAGGAGTCGCCTCCCCGAATCGAACACCTGACCTCTCCCTTAAGAGAGCCAGCGAGCACAATCCAATACCATTTCTACCAAGGGAGAGGTCAGGTGTTCGATCCGGGGAGGCGACTCCTTTGGGAGCCAAATAAACAAATCCTGCTGGAGGGCCCGCGAGGGCAGTCCAGTACTGTGGCGGCCTGCCTGGTTGAGGGCTGGGACTTCGGTCCACCTACGGGAGAAAACGGCCAATAGACCAGCTGTCGTAAGACCATGCAGGTGGGGTCGTTATAGTTAAAAAGGAAACAAATGTAATACCCTTATACCCTATATACGTACAAAACATATTTCTAGCATATGTAAAATACGCATATATGGTACAAAAATGTCACAAATGGATTTACAATTTTTTTTTTACATTTCCAACTTAAAATTTCAAATTCTAAATATATAAAAATTAAATAGAATATAAATATTATTTACTTGTTATAAGAACCCAAAATAAATAATATATATAAAAATCTCTGAAAAAAATTCGCCAGAATTTTGTCTGTATTTTGGATATCCCAAAATTTAGCAATTACTCAACTTGCAAAAAGAAAACACTCCTAATAATTTCCAATCACCCTCTCAACCATACTTCTCAATTTTACCAATTTTCTCAAACATTTATACATATAGATATATATAATTTAAAACACACTTACTCTCCCATTTCAAATACATTGATCCAAAAATTCTTTATAATATACAATACATAAAATTCAAAACATAATATATTATGCATAAAACTCAAAATGTACAATAACATAAAAATATATACATGTTGCTGGCAGTGTTTCTGATCTCGATAGCAAATCTACAAGCTCAACTACAAGTCTAGACTCAACCTAGTCTAGAAGAACTCTCTGGCTCAACTGGGTCTACCCTGTCACCTACACGATGGAAACAATCGCGCTAAGCCGAAGCCTAGTGGTACAAACTTTGATAATAATAATATAACTCAATGCAATACCAAATGCACAATGCATATAAATGTCACATCATTCCACTTTCTTATATTTTTAAAATAATTCATAAGCACAATTCATAACATTATATTACTCAATTGTATCATAATTCATAATTCACAGTAAAACAAAGACAAGCATGGGCCCAAAAAGGATCTAATATGCTATTTAAATTTCAGAGTTACTGCTTTGGTCCATAATTACATCATGTGTCTAGCCCCGTAGGCAATATATATATCCATGGATAATGTAACAGCCCCGTCTCTTGGACCTCAACTCGGCTAGACCGTTAGGCCCCAGTATCTTGGTCCTCAACCCGGCTAGACTGTTATAGTTTTTACGACCCAGTCTTTTCACCCCAAAAACATCATATTTATCAGCTGGCCTGGCTTATGACCCAGTCTTTTCACCATTCTAGCTTATAGCCCGTAGGCAATCATAGGCATGCCGCCAAACCCAGAACTCTAAAAATTGAATAACATACTAGGCACAAAATTTATTCATTTTTCTCATTATTAATCTCTTTCTTTTTGTCACATATTCAATCTAGGCACATTGCCTTATTTTCACAATTTTTTTTCTCATTTTTCTCATTTTTCACATCTTTCTCATTTTTCTCACTTTTCTCATTTTTATCAATATCAATTCATTTCATTATTACACATATCTCATTTTTGCATTCACAACACATTACCCAATTACTTTGGGTATTTTCACATAATATGCATATTTCACATGTTACACAAATTAGCCATTATCAATGGCTTTTCACAATGCATTTAACACATATATGACATTACAAATGTCATAGCATATTATTCATACACAATCAATGAACCAAGTAGCTTAACACATTTTTCAACCAAAATGTGTTAAGTTCAAATGTTATGCAAATATAAACATTATATTCAAAGTTTGTACATACCTCCACTAGCAACCCAAAGCAAGCTAAAAACAACCTTCAATCCAATCTTTCTAACTTGCCCTTCACCACTTGGATGAAGCAAATAAATCTCCCTCAATGCCTAAACCAAATGTGATTGCAAAAAAATCATTTAGTATCACATTTAAATGCATTTCCAACATTAATTCATAATTACACATCACTCCTACAAATTTCCAAAAATTTAGCCTTTCCTTACTTCAACATTAGAATTTCATTCTACTACAATTAAATTAGTGTTTTAAGTTTATTTATATTATTAAAAACATATTTTAATACATTTAAATCATTTACATTATAAAAATACACTCTTATATACAAAATCTCAAAAATGGCCTAACCTTCCCCCATTGAAGGTTTTCCATTCCAACACAATCCATTACTCATTCCAAGCTTATATTCATCACGTTTAACACTAAACAACATGCTTAAACAAATAAAATCACACAATTCAACCACTTTGGAAAATCACTTTTCCAAAACCCTAAATCTCCACTTCCATTCTCAAACTCCAACCCAACACCACCAAATCCAATATTTGACTTTAAAATACTTGTTTATGAATCAAAACAACTCATTTGGAATCAATTTGCACAATTAAAATTCATGTTTTCAAAACCCCAAAAATCCATAACCCTAAATTCTCTCTCTTTACTATTCTTTAACCAAACTCCATCATCTCTTCAATCTAACCTTAGAATCATTGTTAACTACCCAAAATAACATCATACACACCAATTCCAACAATTATAACATGCTATATAAAAAATCCAAACTCTCACATAA
The DNA here is from genome assembly GCA_947685225.1 of Garcia nutans. Lineage (NCBI taxonomy): Eukaryota > Viridiplantae > Streptophyta > Magnoliopsida > Malpighiales > Euphorbiaceae > Garcia > Garcia nutans. Next base: position 26,661,161 of record CANTUV010000024.1, read on the forward strand.
TCTAAATTTCCAAGGAATTCAAAGAAAATAGATGGAAACTTACTAATTTTGGTGGAAATCACCAAAAATCCACTTGAAACTTGTTAATTCCTTCAATTTATAGAGTATGGAAGAAGCAAAATCCTTGGTCTTCAATCATCCATGGAAGGCACGTTCTTGAGAAGAAGAAGAAGAAGAAGACTTTTAAATATTCTTTCCTTTTCATCTTTTTTTTAACCACATATATTTATATTAAAATAATTTAATATTTAATTATTTAATTATTTTTTTAATAAATTAAAAGTCCTAATTTCCCTCTTCTATTCAAAATTATTTTTTTTTGAATTATTTTATTAATTTTGAATTTATAAGATTTAATTAGCAAAATACCCTTTTCTTTTAAAAAAGTGTTGACTTTTATAAATGTTATGTATATTTTGCATATATATCATATATATTCCACTTTTTCATTTAAAATCCCTTCATTTTTCATTTAAAACTATTAATTTAATTTATCCTTTTAAATTATAATTTATTTTATCAAATTTTCCAAAAATTAGAAATTTTCAAAAATTTTGGATGTTACAATTTTCTCCCCCTAAAATAAATTTCGTCCCCAAAATTACTTGTTCTCAAGTCTGGAACAATTGAGGAAACTGACTCTGCATCGCCTGCTCACTTTCCCATGTCACCTCCTCAGTGGCATGATTCCTCCAAAGGACTTTCACAAGTGGCACCCTCTTATTCCTCAATTCTTTAACCTCTCATGCCAAAATTGCCACTGGTTCTTCCTCGTAAGTTAGATCTGGACTCATCTCAATGGACTCCACTGACAAGATATGAGATGGGTCAGACCTATATCTCCGAAGCATCGAGACATGGAAAACATTACGTATTCAATCTAACTCAGGCGGCAAAGCTAGTGTATAAGCCACTGGACCAACTCTCTCCAACACCTCATATGGTCCTATGAAATGAGGACTCAACTTCCCTTTGTGGTCAAATCTCAAAATCTTCTTCCATGGAGACACCTTCAGAAACACTTTATCTCCCACACTAAACTCTATGTCTCTTCTCTTTAAATCTGAATAAGATTTCTGTCAGTCTGAAGCTGCTTTCAAACGACCCCGAATCACCTTCACCTTCTCCTCTGTTTCCTTAATCAAATCAGGACCAACCAGTTTACCTTCATCCCAACACAAAGGTGTCCTGCATCTCCTGCCATATAAAGCCTCATAAGGAGTCATCCCAATACTCGACTGATGACTATTGTTATAAGCAAATTCAATTAATGGCAAAAATCTGTCCCAATTCCCAGTAAAATCAATGATACAGCTCCTCAACATATCCTCCAAAATCTGTATCACTCTCTCTGACTGTCCATCTGTCTGAGGATGGAAAGCAGTACTAAAATGCAATCGAGAACCCAAAGCATTATGCAAACTCTTCCAAAACCTCAAAGTAAATCGGGAATCTTGATCCGACGCCAAAGAAACTGGGACTCCATGCAACCTGTCTATCTCATTGATATACAGCTCAGCCAACCTCTCAAGAGAATAATCCATCCGAACTGGAAGAAAATGAGTTGTCTTTGTCATTCGATCAACTATCACCCAGATTGCATCATGCTTCTTCTGAGCCAAAGGTAGTCCAGTCACAAAATCCATTGTCACTCGCTCCCATTTCCACTCTGGCACTGATAAAGGTTGGAGCAATCCTGAAGGAACTTGGTGCTCAGCCTTCACTTTCTGGCAGTGAGACATCTAGATACAAACTCTGCTATGTCCCTCTTCCTACCTAACCACCAATAATGTCGCTTCAAGTCCTGATACATCTTGGTACTCCCAGGGTGCATTGCAAAAAGTGACTAATGTGCTTCCTCTAATATCATTCTTTTCAATTCTGCATCATCAGGAATACACAATCTATCTCTGTACCATAGACTGCCATCATCCCTCACATAAAAGTCTCGACTTTCCCCTTTTTGACAAACCAACACAATTTTTTTTGAATTCTCTCATCTGCTAATTGAGCCTCCCTAATATGATCCAACAAGATTGGGCTCAACTGCAACTGAGCCATCAAAGCACCATCATTAGAAGACTCAAATCTAGCATGCAATGCTCTCAACTCAACAAGCAACGAGAGTGAATAAGCAGTCAAACCTGCCAAAGATTTTTGACTCAAGGCATTAGCAACAACATTTGCCTTACCAAGATGATAATCATTCAAACAGTCATAGTCTTTAATCAACTCTAACCATCGCCTCTGTCGAAGATTCAGCTCTCTCAGAACACCCAAGTATTTCAAACTCTTGTGATCTGTATAAATGAAACACTTTTCCCCATACAAATAATGCCGCCAAATCTTCAAGGCAAAGACTATTGCTGCTAATTCCAAATCATTCGTTGGATAATTCAGCTCATGAGGTTTAAACTATCGAGAGGCATAAGCAATGACTCTACGCTCCTGCATCAAAACACAACCTAAACCATTGTGTGAAGCATCACTATATATCACATATGGTTTACCTTCCACAGGCAGGGTAAGGACAGGAGCTTGAGTTAACATCTCTCTCAGCTACTCAAAACTCGCCTGACACCGATCTGTCCACACAAATTCAACTCCTTTCTGAAGTAATCTGGTGAGTAGTGTAGCTATTATAGAAAAACCCTTCACAAACCGACGATAATAGCCTGCCAATCCCAGAAAACTTCTAACCTCTGTCACAGTCTTTGGTGGACTCTAATTCAAGATAGCCTCAATTTTACTCAGATCAACTCTAATACCCTCTGCTGAAACCATATGACCAAGAAAAGCTACCTGATCAAGCCAGAACTTACACTTTGACAGTTTAGCATCCAACTGCTTTTCTCTCAGAGTCTGCAATACGATCCGCAAATGCCTATCATGATCCTCCTCATTACGCGAATACACCAAGATGTCATCAATGAAGACTACCACAAACTGATCCAAATATGGTCTGAATGCCCTGTTCATCAAATCCATAAAAGCTACTGGTGCATTCATCAATCCAAAGGGCATCACCAGAAACTCATAATGCCCATACCTTGTATGAAAAGCTGTCTTGGGTACATCCACATCTCTGACTCTTAACTGATGGTACCCTGATCTCAGATCAATCATAGAGAATACTGCTGCTCCCTTCATCTTTGATCATCTATCCGAGGCAAAGGATACTTGTTCTTGATGGTCACCTTATTCAACTGCCTATAATCAATACACAATCTCATGGTGCCATCTTTCTTCTTCACAAACAACACAGGCACTCCCCACGGGGGCACACTAGGGCGGATAAACCCTTTATCCAATAACTCCAGCAACTGCACCTTTAACTCTCTCAACTCAGCAGGTGCCATCCGATAAGGGGTAATAGAGATAGGAGTGGTACCAGGCAACAAATCAATACCAAATTCCACTTCTCTCTCAGGAGGTACCCCTGGAAACTCATCAGGGAAAACATCTGGAAACTCGGCAACTGTGGGTATACTTTCAAGCAGGGATCCCACTACTCTAGTATCTACAACATGAGCAAGATAAGCCTCACATCCCTTCCAAATCATTCTCCCAGCTGAAACAGCTAAAACAAACATAGATGAAAGATACCTTTGCTCACTAGATACTATAACATCCCTACCATCCCGTGTTCTCAAAGTAACACATTTCTTCTGACAGTCTACCACAACCCCATGCTTGGATGACCAATCCATGCCCAAAATCAGATCATATTCCCCTAAAGGCATCTCAATCAGGTCACCGAGAAACTCCTCATCTTGAACACAACTGGACTATCTTGGTGCACCCTGCTCACCACAACAATATGCCCTAAAGGATTTGTCACCAAGACATCAAATCCTAGGGACTCAGAATGCAATTCAGACATGGGAAAGATGGATGCACTTATGTATGAATGCATAGATCCAGGATCTAATAGAGCAAGGACTGAAATACCAAATAAAGAAAATGTACCTGTAATGACGGTTGAAGCATCCGGCTGCCTCTGCATCACATAAACCCGCTGAGATGGCCCAGCCTCATCTGGCCTACTACCTCCGGATGTAAAGCCTCCTCTCTGACTAAACCCAGGGCGACCACCTCTACTAAAACCTCTGCCACCACGACCCCCTCTGACACTGGGTCGAGAAGATGCAGTATCTGCCTGCCTAACCTCTGGTGGCTCGGGACAATCTCTGATAAAATGATCTGATGACCCACATCTAAAACACACTCTCGAAGCACCTCTCCACCAGTAGACACCTCCGTGTACTCTACCACAATGAACGCAAGTAGGTGGAGTAGGTCTCTGAGCCACTAGGGTCAGAGCACTAGCCACTGAAATTGTAGGTCTCTGTCTCTGTCTCTGCTGCTGTATTGACCTGCCAAACTGCCCCTAACTCCTACTAATCCTCTGAAAATGTCCCCCTCAGCCTCTCTTCATTGATGAAGACCCTGCCTCACTCTGGGGTCTCCTAACTCTGGTCTCCTCAACCCTGGCAGTTGCTGCAAGATTCTGTGCCCTCTCAACGCTCCTGGCAGCTGCAACTAACTGGGAGAAATCCTGATACTGAGAGCCTACAATGATGCACATGATAGAGGGTCCCAGTCCCTCCTCAAACCTCCTACACCTGTCAAACTCGTCAGAAATAATCCCACCAGCATAGTGACTCAACCGAATAAACTCAATCTCATACTCGATCACCGTCCTAGTATCCTGTCTCAGACCCAGGAACTCCATCTTTTTTGCATCTTTATACTCTCTTGGAGTATACTTCTGCTCAAATTCCCGCAAGAAATCATCATAGGTTAGAACTGGTGGATCATCCAGAGCATGTGGAACCGTCTTCCACCAATCATATGCATCTCTCTGCAGAAGAGATCTGACATAATCAAACTTCTCTTCTGGACTGGCCTATAACTGAATAAATATCCTCTGAACCTGGTCTAGCCACTACTCTACTATAGCAGGATCTGTAGTACCAATAAAGTCCTCAGCCCCATACTTTCTCAGTTTGTCATACTGCCTCACCGGTAACTGCGGCTGTGGCTGTGGCGTCTGCGGAACTGGAGCCTGCCTCAACAACTCTACCATATGCCATACCCAGCCAGGCGGAACCTCATTAGCTGCAGGTCTCACAGGTACAGAAATAGATGCCTCACCAGCAGATATAACTCTAGCTCCATCTCTACCCTCGTCTGGAGCCACACTCTCTGCACTACCCTCAGCAGCCTGATGCGGCAGAGACGCCATAACTACCTATATCTGCAAACAAAGTAGAAAATACTATATCAGAGATCAGAAACTGTCAGGGCCAATACATGTATTACAATTAAAAACTATTTTTCAAATCTCCCATTTTCTCTCTCTATCATCCCCACCTACCTAAAACCTAGGCTCTGATACCAAAACAAATGTAACACCCTTATACCCTATATACGTACAAAATATATTTCTAGCATATGTAAAATATGCATATTCGGTACAAAAATGTCACAGACGGATTTACAAATTTTTTTTTTTTTTACATTTCCAACTTAAAATTTCAAATTCTAAATATATAAAAATTAAATAGAATATAAATATTATTTACTTGTTATAAGAACCCAAAATAAATAATATATATAAAAATCTCTGGGAAAAATTCACCAGAGTTTTGTCTGTATTTTGGATATCCCAAAATTTAGCAATTACTCAACCTACAAAAAGAAAACACTCCCAATAATTTCCAATCACCCTCTCAACCATACTTATCAATTTCACCAATTTTCTCAAACATTTATACATATAGATATATATAATTTAAAACACACTTACTCTGCCATTTCAAATACATTAACCCAAACATTCTTTATAATATACAATACGTAAAATTCAAAACATAATATATTATGCATAAAACTCAAAATGTACAATAACATAAAAATATATACATATTGCTGGCAGTGTTTCTGATCTCGATGGCAACTCTACAAGCTCAACTACAAGTCTAGACTCGACCTGGTCTAGAAGAACTCTCTGGCTCAACTGGGTCTACCCTGTCGCCTACGCGATGGAAAAAATCGCGCTAAGCCGAAGCCTAGTGGTACAAACTTTAATAATAATAATATAACTCAATGAAATACCAAATGCACAATGCATATAAATGTCACATCATTCCACTTTCTTATATTTTTTAAATAATTCATAAGCATAACTCATAATATTATATTACTCAACTGTATCATAATTCATAATTCACAGTAAAACAAAGACAAGCATGGGCCCAAAAAGGATCTAATATGCTATTTAAATTTCAGAGTTACTGCTTTGGTCCATAATGACACCATGTGTCTAGCCCCGTAGGCAATATATATCCATGGATAATGTAACAGCCCCAGTCTCTTGGACCTCAACCCGGCTAGACCCTTAGGCCCTCGTATCTTGGTCCTCAACCCGGCTAGACTGCTATAGATTTTGAGGCTTAAGACCCAGTCTTTTCACCATTCCAGCGTATAGCCCGTAGGGAATCATAGGCATGCCGCCAAACCCAGAACTCTGAAAATTAAATAACATACTAGGCACACAATTTATTCATTTTTCTCATTATTAATCTCTTTCTTTTTGTCACATATTCAAACTAGGCACATTGCCTTATTTTCACTTTTTTCTTCTCAATTTTCTCATTTTTCACATCTTTCTCATTTTTCTCACTTTTCTCATTTTTATCAATATCAATTCATTTCATTATTACACATATCTCATTTTTGTATTCACAACACATTACCCAATTACTTTGGGTATTTTTACATAATATGCATATTTCACATGTTACACAAATTAGCCATTATCAATGGCTTTTCACAATGCATTTAACACATATATGACATTAAAAATGTCATAGCATATTATTCATACACAATCAATGAACCAAGTAGCTTAACACATTTTTCAACCAAAATCTGTTAAGTCCAAATGTTATGCAAATATAAACATTATATTCAAAGTTTGTACATACCTCCACTAGCAACCCAAAGCAAGCTAAAAACAACCTTCAATCCAATCTTTCTAACTTGCCCTTCACCACTTGGATGAAGCAAATAAATCTCCCTCATTGCCTAAACCAAATGTGATAGCAAAAAAATCATTTAGTATCACATTTAATGGTATTTCCAACATTAAATCATAATTACACATCACTCCTACAAATTTCCAAAAATTTAGCCTTTCCTTACTTCAACATTAGAATTCCATTCTACTACAATTAAATTAGTGTTTTAAGTTTATTTATATTATTAAAAACATATTTTAATACATTTAAATCATTTACATTGTAAAAATACACTCTTATACACAAAATCTCAAAAATGGCCTAACCTTCCCCCATTGAAGGTTTTCCATTCCAACACAATCCATGACTCATTCCAAGCTTATATTCATCACGTTTAACACTAAACAACATGCTTAAACAAATAAAATCACACAATTCAACCACTTTGGAAAATCACTTTTCCAAAACCCTAAATCTCCACTTCCATTCTCAAACTCCAACCCAACACCACCAAATCCAATATTTGACTTTAAAATATTTGTTTATGAATCAAAACAACTCATTTGGAATCAATTTGCACAATTAAAATTCATGTTTTCAAAACCCCAAAAATCCATAACCCTAAATTCTCTCTCTTCACCATTCTTTAACCAAACTCCATCATCTCCTCAATCTAACCTTAGAATCATTGTTAACTACCCAAAATAACATCATACACACCAATTCCAACAATTATAACATATTATATAAATATCCAAACTCTCACATAATCTAAATTTCCTAGGAATTCAAAGAAAAGAGATGGAAACTTACTAATTTTGGTGGAAATCACCAAAAATCCACTTGAAACTTGTTAATTCCTTCAATTTATGGAGTATGGAAGAAGAAAAATCCTTGGCCTTCAATCATCCATGGAAGCCACGTTCTTGAGAAGAAGAAGAAGAAGAAGAAGACTTTTAAATATTCTTTCCTTTCCATCTTTTTTTTAACCACATATATATTTATATTAAAATAATTTAATATTTAATATTTAATTATTTTTTTAATAAATTAAAAGTCCTAATTTCCCTCTTTCATTCAAAATTATTTTATTTTTGAATTATTTTATTAATTTTGAATTTATAAGATTTAATTACCAAAATACCCCTTTCTTTTAAAAAGTGTTGACTTTTATATATGTTATGTATATTTTGCATATATATCATATATATTCAACTTTTTCATTTAAAATCCCTTCATTTTTCATTTAAAGCTATTAATTTAATTTATCCTTTTAAATTATAATTTATTTTATCAAATTTTCCAAAAATTAGAAATTTTCAAAAATTTTGGATGTTACAATGGTAGAAATGGTACTGGATGGCTCACGTTGGCTCTCTTAAGTGGGAGGTCAGGTGTCCGATCTGGGGAGGTGATTCCTTTGGAAGCCAAATAAACAAATCCTGCTGGAGGGCCCGCAAGGGCAGTCCAATACTATGGTGGCCTGCCGGGTTGAGGGCTGGGACTACGGTCCACCTACGAGAGAAAAGGTCCAATAGACCAGCTGTCGTAGGACCGTGCAGGTGGGGTCGTTACACACTAGATTTGGTAAGCCTTATGAAAGGCCACCACCTAAGGAGGTAGAAACTAATAAGGGTAAGGAATCTGAGGTAGGAAATAAAGAAGAGGAAGATGATGCTGTGCTCAAGCAATTGAAAAGAACACAACAAGTGTTAGCATTTGGGACTTATTAGCTACTTCTAAAAAGCACCAAGAAACTATGGCCAAAGCCTTAGCTAGCATGCCAATTTCTACCTCCACAACACTGGAGGAGTTGATCAACTTCATAAAAATTGGAGGAGTAATGAAAAGTGAAGATTTTCAAGAAAAGAGTGAAGTTAAAATGGGAGCAGTTTCTTTTTCGGATGCAGATTTACCAGAGGAGGGGAGAGATCACATCCGCCCTCTCTTTATCAAAATAGAAGTCAAGGGGAAGAGGACTCCATGTGTAATGGTCGATGATGGGTCTGCCATAAATGTTTGTCCACTTAAGATATTGCCAAAGCTAGCCAAGTCAACAAGGGATCTAAACCCGACCGAGGTAACAATTCAGGCTTATGACAACACTGAGAGACACGCCGAAGGAACTTTCAAAACTACTGTCACGATTGGTCCAATTGAATCTATTATTGAATTTGTTATTTTAGACATATCGGTTACCTTCGCCTTACTCTTGGAGAGACCATGGTTTCATCCTCTTGGTGGAGTTCCTTCCACCCTTCATCAAAAGATCAAGTTCCCCAACGGAGATGAGACAGTGGTCATTGAAGCTGAAGATAATGAGATTGTTAATGCTCTAATGATTGAAAGGCCTCTCAATGGTTTTTAAGTAGCTGCAATTTCTAATGATGAAGTAGTGGACTCCAAAGTCTTGAATATGATGAAGAACATGAACTACCTTCCTGGAGCTGGTCTTGGAAAGGGTAAGGCTGGTTTGACAAAGCTGCCAGAGTTTAGAACTCAAACTTCCAAGAAAGAGTTGGGATATGATGAAAACAACGATGTCCAGCCAAATAAGAGTGAGAAGATGAGCTTCCCACCACTTGAAGAAAGAGCTCACCCTGTCAGCCAACAAAGAATCCAATCCAAAAGAGAAGAAAGAAGCTGTTCTGAAAGCCGAGAACACTCCAGAGGGGATTGCTGCCCTGGTTGAAGAAAAGTTTGAAGACATCCTGCCTTTTGATTTTGAGAACAATGATTTTGATTTTGATTTTAATTTTTCTGCTTTGTATGAGGAGGATGATGTTTTCTTTTCCAAAATGAATGCAATAAAGTCTGATTTTGCTTACTTGTGTGATTTTTCTCCTGATGGTTGCATACATTCAAATAGCAGTTACATGAGCATCTTTAATATTAATTTTGTTAACATACAATCATTAAATTTGGGAACAATCGAAAATCCTAAAAACATTAGCATAGCATCAGACCTTACTCCTGATGAGAGAGAGAGATTCAAAAAACTATTCAAAAAATATGAAGAAGTGTTTGCTTGGTCTTATGAGGATATGCCTGGAATAGATCGAGACATAGCCGAGCATCATATTCCTACTTACACTCACATGAAACCTGTCAAACAAAAGCTTAGGCGATTAAGACCTGAGTGGGCTGAATTGGTTAAAGAAGAGGTCACCAAACAAATACAAGTGATGTTCCTTAAAGTGATAGAATATCCAGATTGGCTAGCCAACATAGTACCGGTGCCAAAGAAAGATGGAAGAATAAGGGTTTGTGTGGACTATAGAGATTTGAACAAGGCTTCCCCTAAGGATGATTTTCCTTTACCCCATATAGATGTCCTCATTGATAGTGCAGCCTCTAGCGTGCTACACTCGTTTGTAGATGGATTTTCTGGATACAATCAAGTGTTAATGGCCAAAGAGGATAAAGCCAAAATTGCTTTCATTACTACATGGGGTATATTTTGTTATAGGATGATGTCGTTCGGCTTAAAGAATGCTGGAGCAACCTACCAAAGGATGGCCACCACACTATTTCATGACATGATGCATAAAGAAGTTGAAGTATATGTTGATGATATGATGGTAAAATCGGACACAAGGGAACAACACTTCTAAAACTTAGAATTATTCTTCGATAGAGCTTTGAAATACAAGCTAAGTTGAACCTGAAGAAGTGTGTGTTTGGGGTTCCCTCAGGTAAATTATTGGGACATGTGATTGGTCCAAATGGCATTAAGATTGATCCTGACAAAGTTAAGGCAATCAGGGATATGCCAGCCCCAAAGGCAGAGAGAGAAGTCCGGGGATTCATTGGTAAATTGCAATACATTAGCAGATTCATAACAAAGCTCACAACAATCTGTGAGCCTATCTTCAAATTGCTTAGAAAGAATCAGCTGGTCATATGGAATGAAGAGTGTCAAAAGGCCTTTGAGCAAATAAAAGAATATTTGTTGAATCCACCTATTTAAAACCACTTAAACCCAGCAAACCTCTATTACTATACTTAGCAGTAGAAGAAGAGTCAATAAGAGCCATGCTAGCCCAAGCTGATGAGTCAGGGATTGAGCATGCAATTTCCTATTTGAGTAGAAAGCTCCTACCTTATGAAGTTAAGTATAGTATCATTGAAAAGACCTGTATAGCGGTGGTTTGGTCTTCTAAGAAGTTACGGCATTACTTTCAATTGTATAGTGTGCAAGCAATTTCCAAGTTGGATCCAATGAAGTACTTAAGGGAGACACCCTCTTTGATTGGGAAATATGGTCGATGGTTGATAATATTAGAAGAATTTGAGATAAGTAACCAGGAAAACAATCAAAGGTAGAGTGGTGGCAGAATTCCTAGCTCAACAACCATTACTAAAAAGCGAAGCGGTAATCTTGAAATTTTCAGATGAACATTTAAAGGCAATTGAAGTACAAGGGTGGAAAATGTATTTTGATGAAGCAGTGAACAGGAAAGGAGCAGGCTTGGGAGTTATACTAGAATTGCCTGAAGGGGAACTCATCCCTTTAGCCAAAAAGTTGAAATTTAGGACAACCAATAATATGGTGGAGTACGAAACTTGTATTTTCGGTTTAGAAACCCTAATGATTATGAAGGTGGATAAGGTGGAAGTTTTTTGGCGATTCATTACTAGTATCCCAAGTAAATGGAGAGTGGGAGTTGAAAGAAAAAAAATTAAAACCATACCACCATTACCTGACCCTGATGAAGAAGAACTTTAAGGAGTATAGGTTTATACACCTATCAAGAGAAGAAAATCATATGGCTGATGCCCTAGCCACATTGGCTTCGGTATGGGAAAATCCTGTCAGTTTATTTCTTAAGCCTCTGATTTTGACCAGTTCATCAACTCCTTGCTATGAATATGAAAAAATCATGGAAATTGATACAGACCATGATGCGTGGTATGATACTATAAGGCGATTTTTGGAGGAATGAGAATACCTGTCGGGGGCAACAAAGAAAGAAAGAAGAGCCATAAGCCGGTGGTCATTGCAATTCATCACATTCCATGGAGAGTTATATCAAAGATGGCCTGATGGGGTGCATTTGAGATGTTTAAGAAAGCCTGAAGTGGAGCGTATCATGTCAGAAATACATGCAGGAAGTTGCAGACTGCATATGAGTGGTTTGGCCCTAGTTAAGAAGATTATTTGACAAGGTTATTACTGGTTGACCATGGAGAAGGATTGTATTGAGTTTGTAAAGAAGTGCCAATAATGTCAGATGTATGGTAACTTGAATCAAATGCCTCCTGAAGAATTGCATTCTATGTCTTCACGCTGGCCCATTGCCACCTTGGGTATCGACGTTATAGGAGAGATACATCCAACAGCCTCAAACGGTCACCGTTTCATTATAGGATCTCATGGTCAACAGTCTAGGGGCCTCTTGATGAAGAAGCGCCAGGATCCCTCATCCCCTAAAATTAGAAGTCTCAAAAATTTTGTTCTGATGATACAAATTTTCAAAATGAGAAGCCTGCTGACGACTTGTGGCTAACTCTTCTTGAAGTTTCTTATTTTGTTCTTCAAGTATCCGCTGTGAGCTAAAAAGGAAAAAGGTAAGAGCATGCATAATCATGCATACATATAGCATAAATTACCATGAAATAAGAAAACTCACTAGGTAATTCATATCAATGTCCTGGGGATGAGATGGCATATTTGGCGGGCCAGAATGAGCAAATGAAGGGGCAGTAAAAGAAGGTCCAATCTCATGATCAAATGAACCAGCAGCCTATAACAATCATTAAAGAATCAAAAAAGAAAGAAGCAGTTGCAAGGGAAAAATGGTAAAAGTCTTACCTGAGAAGTACCAGCCCCGAGATGTGGAGCGAACTCTTCCGCATCTCCATCTCCACCCTCATTTTCTTCAGGAATTTCCCGTATGCCAACAGGATATACATCAAAGTTCAAGAGCCTTCTTTGAATAAAATGGGCATAAAATGGACCCGGTGGATGGAGAAATGTTTCAACACCATACCCGTACCGAGCCGACCACCATGCATCCTTCGGCATTGACATAATATTTAAAGTATATTTCGTGCAATGCATTGGAACCCTCCACTGCTCTGGACTGAGAAACCTCTCATAAACTCTCTCTCCAAGAAACCAACCACTAGACACTGTGCTAGCGATGACTCGGAGAGAATGTTGGAAAGATAGCGCAGACTTCATGAAGGAAGACCAGTTTGTCCACTCTTTTGGGTTCCACCAGGCCAAATTCATCTACAAGATGACATAAGGTAAGTAAACTTTCACATAAAATTTAAAGCATTCTAATGTTATTTTACCTGGTCCCAGGTTAAGCGGCTCAACACAAAGCGGTGAGTATGCACATGGTGAGAGCCAGGAACATCCACACGATCAGATAACCAGAAATTTTATCTCGGATACCCGATTCTCTCTCGAGAAATGCCGGGTACCCTCACAAGGTTGTGTCCATATGCCCATAACTACAATAATAGTAAAGATCAAATTCATACAAGAAAGGAATGGAATTGACATTGGTAGAAGAAGAATACATCGACAACCGCCATCAAGCCGACGAAAGACTTTTTATTTTGGCAAAGTTTATCAAGACCATGGTAAAGACAGGCGAGACCAGCTTCACCCCAGCCAGAAGATGGTACCGTCCTAAAATAAGAAAGGGCCCTCAACACTGACAAGTGGATGGAGGATCCAGTGCTGCCTAAGATGGTCGACCCAAGCAGATATAACAAAAATCCTCGAGCATACTGTTGGGCTATGTCTCTGTGAACCCGTCCTTCATAGTTCATCCAATAGCTACAAATCGATTCAATCTTTATCTTATAAGGCCCCTTATATGATGGTTCCATACCAAATAATTGTTGAATTTCTTCAAATGTTAAAATGTCATTGGTCAGAGGAACCGAAACACCATCATATCGGACCGGACAAATTGTCATCTCTCCAATGGGCAAGTGAAAAGTGTGGGTTGTGTCCAACCATCGTTCTGCAAGTGCCTGGACTACGCTCCGTTCTATCTGATACTCCTCGAATGGCAATTGTAAGATGAAGCTCAGCAATCTCAGATAATCTGCCTTACCCGAGATGGCACTACATCATACCATTGTCGGGCTTTATAGATACACCCTCCGGCCCGGACAACGCAATGATCATGGTAACACGGAACCAGGTAAGTTAATACAAGATAAGTACATATTATCTTATCTGCTTAAATTAATATATTTTTCATAAATTTTCTAAAAAAATTAATAATATAAAAGTAAAAATAATAAATAAAGGCAAACACAATAATAATAAAAGAGCATAATAAAAAATATAAATAAACAAAATAAAAAAAGAGAAAAAAAATAAAAACTACAAAACAGAAAGATGAAAAAATATATATAATATAAAAATATAAGAAAAAAGAAAAATATAAGAAAAAAGAAAAAAAATTACCACACTCTTTTGGTTTGAACTACGATGAAGCTGCATCCCTATTAGTAGATCTATATTTCCATCTTCATGATGCCGAATAAACTATAATAACTCAGCATTAGAATGAGGTCCTGACCTTGAAGCATGCATTTTTTTTGAAAACTATGTGCTAAATTTGAAAGAATTTCAGAGAATTATAGAAATTGAGGATTTAGCTGTGAATGAAATGAAGGAATTCGTTCGTTTATATAAAGAAACGGCAAGGAAAAAATAAAATTCAAAAGTAAGTTTTTACTATTGATAAATAGTAAATTACTATTTCCAATAGTAAAACTATTTACTACTATTTATAAATAGTAAATAGTGCATAAACAATGACTACACAATAATATAAACAGTAAATTCAATTATTCACTTTAATCATTCAAATACTTGCGTGATTATAAATATTTTTGCGCGCAGTAAGGAGAAAACATGAGCATAAAGATTAGTCAAACATTTTGAAACCAAAAAATTATTTTTTACAGATAATTAAATCTTTATTAGCTCGGGTCCAGAATCCAAATTTTCCTTAGGTCCAGAACCTAAAATCTCTTTTAAGTCCAGAACCTAGCTCGGGTCCAGAACCCAAATTATCCTTAGGTCCAGAACCTAGAATCTCTTTTATGTCCAGAACTTAGCTCGGGTCCAGAACCCAAATTCTCTATAGGTCCAGAACCCAAATTCTCTATAGGTCCAAAACCCAAATTCTCTATAGGTCCAGATCCTAGAATCTCTTCTAAGTCCAGAACTTAGCCCGGGTCCAGAACCCAAATTTCCCTTAGATCTATAACCTAAAATCTCTTCTAAGTTTAGAACTTAGCTCAGGTCTAGAACCCAAATTACCCGTAGGTCCAGAACCTAGAATCTCTTCTAAGTCCAGAACTTAGCTCGGGTCCAGAACCCAAATTATCTTTAGGTCCAGAACCTAGAATCTCTTCTAAGTCCAGAACTTAGCTCGGGTCTAGAACCCAAATTTCCCTTAGGTCCAAAACCTAGAATCTTTTTTTAAGTCCAGAAATTAGCTCGAGACTCGAACCCAAATTTTTCATAAGTCCAAAACCCAAATTTTTTTTAGGTCCAGAACCTAGAATCTCTTCTAAGTCCATAACTTAGCTCGGGTCCAGAACCGAAATTACCCTTAGGTACAGAACCTAGAATCTCTTCTAAATCCATAACTTAGCTCGGATTTAGAACCCAAATTACCCGTAGGTCCAGAACCTAGAATCTTTTCTAAGTCTAAAACTTAGCTCGGGTCCAATCCAAATTTTTTTTAGGTCCAGAACCTAAAATTTTCCTTAGGTCCAGAATCTAAAATTACACTTAGGTCCAGAACCTAAAATTATCCTTGAGTCCAGAACTCGAACTGGGTCCAGAACTCAAAACCTCAACCATCTCAAAAATTAAGTCTTATTGCTTTCACTCTCTTTCACTAATGTCTCAGATCATTCATGCAGGGGGCAAACTGTAGACCCTTAAGTTTTGACCCAGTCCGGTCCAATATATTTTAATTAGTCCAAAATAATTTTTGTTATCTTAATTAAATAATATTTTGTTTAGTATTTAATTTTTATTAATAATAAATAAATAATAATAATAATAAACAAATAAATAAAAATAAAAATCGGCGACAAAAAATTTCACCTCTGAAAAGGGTTGCGGCGAAATGGTCCACAGGCAAATTTTTGCCCCGCATCCTGTAGCCAGTTGTGGTAACTTCTTTCGCCAGCGCAATTTTTCCGCAGCAGTTTTTTTTCGCCAGCGAAATTTTTTCGACGTAAAATTTTTCGAAACCAAATACAATTAGGTTTCAGTTTTATTTTCTTAATTAATGTTAGATTCCGTGAATAGCTAAAATGAATCATAAAAATATTCTATAAATAAGGACTAAAACAACACAGAAAAAGGGGGGACCAAAATTGAGAGGGAAATTTAGGAGGAAAAAACATTGAAAGGAAATCAGATTTTAAGAATTCCTGCTAGCAGTGGAAATCGATCGGACTTTTTGAGAGAAGAAAACAAGTAATTTAATTAATCAAAGGCAGGAAAGCTTGTCTTTGTTCTTGTTCATCCAAGAAACAATTTTGGTGGAACCAACAAAAGAAGGTATGAATTTCTTTATTTATTTTTCTTTACAGTAACTTCATCACTCAAGATTAAAAATTGTTGTTTCTTTAAAATTATAAAACCCTAATCTACTTTCTAACTTTTCAAAACCTTAAATCGCTTCAAGATTTACCAAAACCCTAATTTGCTTTCCAATTTTTCAAAACCCTAAATTGAATCTGTTTCTTTCCAAAACCCTAAAAAAATATCTTTTTTGTTTCTGTAAACTTTAAATCATTTTCTTTATTTTCATAAAACTATAAATTGTTTTTCCAAATTCTAAAATAAAATCTATTCTTCGAAACACTAAAAAACCTCAATTCAACTTTTAGAATCAAGACAGTAACCACAAACCAATTATTCTGGACCCTAGTTTTCTTAAACCCTAATTCCCTTAAAACCTTAAACTCTAATTTTTGTATATCCTAATCTTTAAAATCTTAAAACCATATAAATTTAAATATTAAAAATCAATATGGTAAATACAAAATAATGATCCAGTAACCGTAAATCATAAATCTAAATGTTTTAAAGTGTCCAAACCTTAGTTTCATGATTTCACTCCTCAAACACTAATTTGGTTAATCAAAGAATTTTATCAACCTCTTAAATTATAAAACTTTAATCCATTTCAATTCCTTTAAAACTCACAGTAGCTTAAACCCATAAATTCGAAAACCCTAAACACATTAAATAAAGAATCTTAAATAGAAACAATAGCCTTAATTTGAATCTTTATTTGCTTTATTCAATTTTATATTTGATTATAAAGATTATCATCATAAAAACTATAATTCTATTGGAAATTGAGGTTATCATGAAGATATCCCTATCATGAAGATTATGAAATTTTAGGTTTCTTCCATTCCAATGCTCATAAGAAGTTTTATTCAATAAAGGTCTTTTGAAAACTCGATTTGAAATTTAACATGTGGTACTAATGGCTTCCTCCCAAAAGTAAGAAGGTAAATTATACTCATTGAGCATTGTTCTAGCCATTTCTACAAATGTTATAGTTTTTCTTTCAACCACACCATTTTGTTGTGGTGTTCTAGGAGCTGAAAAATTATGTGAAATACCAAGTTCATTGCAAAAATTTTCAAAGTTCTCATTTTCAAATTCTTTGCCATGGTTACTTCTAATAGATGTGATTACATAGCCTTTTTTTCCATTTTGAACTCTTTTTGTAAAAATTTTGAAATAATTAAAAGCTTCATTCTTTTGAGCTAAGAAATTGCAAACCTTGAGTAATCACCAACAAGAACAAATGCATACAACTTGCCACTTAGACTAGCAATTCTATTAAGATCAAACAAATCCAAATAAATTAATTCTAAAGGTCTATATGTGCTTACTACATTCTTTGTTTTGAAAGAACTCTTATGTTGTTTCCCAAATTGATAAGGTTCACGAATTTTATCTTTATTTAATTTCATTTTAGTGAGACCATCTACAAGTTCATCTTTGCTTATATATTGTAATTGGTCCATATTAGCATGTCCAAATCTTCTATGCCAAAACAAAGCATCATTGCTAAAAGTGACTAGACAATAACAAACATTATTAGAGTGTAGGTCAATTTTATATGTGTTACCAACTCTACTTCCATTGAATGCAAGTTCACCATTGGAATATGTAATTTTACATGCTTTAGAATTAAAATTGACATTATATCCTTTGTCACACAATTGACTAATACTAAGCAAATTATGTTTCAATCCATCAACTAGCCATACATCATCAAATAAATTTTTACCAAGCATACCAATAGAACCAATGCCTATAATTTTTCCTTTAGCATTTTTTCCAAAATGTCACATTACCTCCTTGCTTTTAAATAAGAGTTGTGAAAAGTTTTGAATTACTGGTTATGTGCCTTGAGTAACACTATCTACAAGCCAAACACTTTCATTGATAGTAGAATTTAGGCATGCCTTGGGTACATATATGCATAATTTGCTCATGGAAATTTAGTTCTAGAGCCTAGTGAGCCTAGTGTTGTCTTTTAGGATTTTTAGGCTTAGTGTGTTCATGTGTATTCTTTACAACTTCAACACTAGAAATTTGAGTTGTAGATGCTTCAACAAATGTTTGTGTATTAGATGAAGTATTAGATAAGCCATTGAACCCTAAGCCATGCTTGTAGAAAGGTGACCTTTAGACACTAATCAATGTATCCAAGGCTTCCTTTCCTTTGTGAAACTTTGGAATAGAATTTTTCATTTCATTTATTTCTTCTTTCAAAGTGTTATTTTCCTTGATTACCCTTTCTAAGCTATGTGAATTTCTAGATATTTCATTAATGGATTTCAACAATTGTTCATTTGAGGTCTTCAATTCTATGTTGAATTTTTTAAGGAAACAAAATCCTTTCTAGCTTAGAATATTTTTATTTATAAGACTTCATTTTAGAAAAATATTTTTGGACTCTTAGGTTCATATACTCTACTAAGTCATTATCATCCAAAGTATCATCAACATTATCAATATATGCATTCAAGTTTCAGGATTGAGTACCTTCCTCATTGGTGTGATAATCATCATCTCCTATAGCCATGAGACAAAGATTTGCAATTTCTTGCTCTTCCTCGTATTCTTCTTCACTTGAAGAGTCATCATCCCATGTGGCTTTGAGAGATTTTTTCTTTTCTTTATCCTATTTATTTTTGTTCTTAATTTTAAAGTAATCCATTTTGATATGACCTGGCTTGCCAAATTCATAACATTTTATTTCATTTTTCTTCTCCTTATCTTTGAAACTGATTTTGGAGGAATTACCTTTTACATGCAATCTCTTCTTTCTTTTCCATTCACTTTATGTCTGTAGACCCTTAATTTTTGACCGAGTCCAGTCCAAAAATTTTAAAATGGTCCGAAATAATTTTTGTGGTATTTATTATTTATTTTATTATTTATTATTTATTTATTTTAATATTTACTATTTATTTTACTATTTATTTCAATAATATAATTTTTATTTTATTTTATTATTTATTATTTATAATATTTATTTATTTTATTATTTATTTTTAATAATATAATAATATTTATTTTTAATAAAAAATAAAATAAAAATAAAAAATAAAAAAATTGGACAATCTAATCAGTGCACGCCACGTGGTGGTGACCAATTGGCCTGCTGTAGGCCGTTGCCTGTGGCGAATTAGCATGCCAATGGCCAATTCGTCGTAGGCTGGAGCTCGCCCAGGAGCCTCGCAGCGTGCAGCCCATTCGCGCGCACTGCCAATTTTGCGGAAACCTTATTTTACACAATTTTAAAGTTTTTTTTCCTAAATAATTTTATTTCCTTAACCAATTAGTATTAGGTTTTTTATTTTTTTTCTTATAAATACCATATTAAAAAAAGACACAGATGGGGAGGAAAAATAGGATTTGGCTGGAGGGGAAATTTATGAAAGAATTATTTGGACTTTTTCTTAGCAATTAGTTCAGAGACTAGACTTTGAAAATTTGACAGGAGAGAGCAGCAAAAATAAAGGAGAAACCCTAGCAGCCAAAGGAGCAAAAAATTATTGAACGAAGGAAGCAACTGGCAGTGTCAAGGCATTTGCCAAATTGCCAAACTTTAACCGAAAAAGTAATTGACTCAGGCAGTAGCAAAAATCAAACAAAAGCTTGGTTCAAATCTTTTAATTTCAGTGGACCCAACGAATGAAGGTTTGTTTGTTATGTTAAATTCATTTAAATCATAATAGTTACATTATTGTTATCTCATGCATTAATTTACTAGGTATTCAAACAAATCAGTAGCCATTTTTATGTTTGTTTTATTTTCATCACAATAGCGGATATTAAAATCAAAATCATAATTTGAAATAAACAGTAACCATGATATCTTTAAAATAATAATAATAATAATAATAATAATAATAATAATAATAATAATAATTGTTTTGCAAATCAAAACCCTATATTTTAAACTAAAAATCTTCTAAACCCTAGACTTATTTTTAAAACCCTAAAATCTTAATTTTCAACACCAAACTTACAACCCTAAAAACTATTTTTCAAAATTTTTCGGGTGCTACCCCCGACCCTGTATGGGCTTATGGGGACCATGCATTGATTTTTCATAGTAACAGAATTGCCGTATGGGCTCGTCGAAGGGGTCAATAGTTTTTTGTGCATTATAAGTCTTTGTATTTAACTTTCTTTATTTAAAACCCTAATTTTGTTATCAAGATTCTAAATTTCTAATGTAAGATGTAAAACCTAAATTTATATATTTATTGCTTTATTTAATTTTAGATTTGATTATGTAGCTTATTATATATTTTGATGATTGATTTATTTTATTTTGATGATCAATTTATTTAATTTATCATGGATAAATATTTTTTCAATTATTACTTGCTTATTAAAATTGTAAGAGGTATGATTCCAGGATTGTGTACCTCATTAATTAATTTTCATGTAATTTAGATTATTTTGATATATTGGGATTAATGTAAAGGGCATGTTTCCACCTTTTGGTGGGTGTCCTATTTAGTTTTAGATATTGGACGATGTAAGGACACGTTTCCATCTTCGGATGGATGTCCATTTATTTTTTTTGCTTGAAAATTGCTTTGATTTTAATATAATAATGTTCTATTTTAATTATTGCACGTGGTATGGATAATATCATTATATTTAAGAATTTTATAACATTAAGACCTGAAAAGGAGGCCGGTTCCAATGAACCGGATGTTGTGCGGGTGCTGGGCCATTTCTCACCTTCCCCACATATACCCAACTTTTCGAACCCATTAGGTGGTTGGGGATTCCTTAGGAATTGAGTCATCCACCCCTTTCTTTTTCCCTACCCATCCGGGTGGCAATTTCATTTTCTCCTGGCTTAGGCCCGTGTTCTCTAAGGCCTTAAGCCTAACAGTGCCGAAGTCGCAAGAACCACTCCACCGGGAGTGGGGGAGAAAATCCCTGCTCAAAATGTCCTAGATAGCATGGCCATTTCTTCATCATCATCATCACTATCTTCTTCACTTGAGCTCTCAACTTCTTTGGTGACTTTAAGAGCTATGGTTTTCTTCTTGTCCTTTTCACCCTTATCATCTTCTTTCTCGATAGCCAATTCAAAGGTGAGGAGCTTGCCAACTAGCTCATCAGTTCTTAGTGTGCTAAGATCAAGAGCTTTTTCAATTGAAGAGACTTTTGATTCAAAGTTCTTCTTGGCTCTTAGTGCTCTCAATATTTTGCTATTGACATCACCTTGATCATATATTTTCTTGTATTTCTTCAAGTCATTGACAATAGCAAGTAACGATTCATCATTTCAGTGACATTTTCATTTAGCTTCATCTGGAAGAGTTCATACTCATGTACAAGCATTTGGGTTTATGTGAGCCTCACTTGGTAGTGCCCTCATGATAATTCTTAAGAGTTTTTCAAATACTATGTGTACAAGTAAGATATTGGATTCTTCTAACTTTTTCTTTAGATAAAAATTTACCAAGATGGAGGCTGCTCTAATGTTCTTGTAGTGAGCCTTGTTTTTAGCATTGGTCCATTTGTCTATAGAAAGAGGCACCAGGACACCATCAACCTCATGAGTAAGAGGTTTCCATGCACTTTACATGCATTTTTAAAGTTGATTCCCTCACTATCAAGAAAAAAATACATCTTGTATTTCCAACAAGAATAATCCGTTCTATTGAAGTAGGGTCTCAAATCAGAGTTGACATTTCCATGAGATTGAGTAATGAAGGTGGATGAAGAAGTGGCTGCCATTGTGGATCAAATTTCACAATTAAGCTTCTTGAAATTTTGAGGCTCTGATACCAAATGTCGTCACGAGATGGCAACCAAGAGGGGGGTGAATTGATTGATTTGAAGAAGTGATGTTAAATTGAAAATTTAAAATAAAACAAAGCAAGAAAGGAGAATAGTAAAGAAATGAACACAAGGATTTTATAGTTGTTCAAATTACCTCAATCATACATCCACTTCCTCAGCAACTTGTTAAGGTTTCACTAATCTTGAGTTTTTACAAGCTCACTCTAACTTGGTACTTTTAATAAATCATATTGAACTTTTACAAGGTTTGAGAATCTCCTCACAACGCAAACAAAAGTTTTCCTCGGCTCACTTTATAACCTAAGTGTTTCAAAGCTCACATTTTAACTTACAATGGTGTTTAATGCTCACATCCAACACTCAATGAATACAAATAGAAGTTTTTAATGTAAGGAAATGAAAAGATGTTAATCTTGGAAATTACAATTGAAATCTTAAAGAAAAATGAGGTTCCTTGTGGTATTTATAGCCTTCAAGTCTTCAACTAGTTGTTTGGAGTAGGAGCCAATATGTTCGATTCTTGTCTCCCCTTTAATAACTTTTTAGAGCAAGTTCACAGTCAGACTGCCTTTGGTCTTGTCGGCTCAGGCTCAGTATGGTTAGACTGAGCTCGATCCATTCATGCTCTCTACCTTTTCTGACAAAAGTTCTTCAACGGCTAGTACACATGGCATCCAATAATTGAGTAGAGAAGTAACGACTATATTTTTCAAACCCTATACCTCTAGTATGGTCGGGACATGTTTAATCTGGTCGGTCTCCTTATGGTATGTTGAGATTTTGGGAGTATTCGTGATTGTGAACTCTATTGAAACTTGTTGGATTTTTACCTTTGGCTTGGTCGGGTCTGACAGTATCAAGTCCGGTCATACCAGGCATGTTATGCTGAAGTTTTTGGAGTAACCAATGACCATGAGCTCTACTGGATGTCTTTTAGGATTTAGCTTGAGCTCGGTATGCTCAGACCTCACAATGGTTCGGTTGATACATGTAGTCTAGTCAATCTTCCCAGCTCGTGCTTAGTCCGCGTAGCTCGTGCTCTATCCAGTCATAGTATACTTTAGTTTGGTCAGCTTGGTTTTGGAACGTTCGTGCTCCTGTCACATCATTGGTGGAATGCTTATTAGCTCAGTATTGGTCTACTCAGATTGTCAAAAGGTTCAATCAATAATGGCAAGCTATGCTCGGTATGGGCATACTTTAGCTCGGTATGGCCAACTGCTCTTGAGTCTGGTCGGCCTCGATATTGTTCTAGTTAGGCTCTTGAGAAATCTTTAACAAATTTAAGTCTTGCAAAATGTAGCTTGGTACAAATGTTAGTCTTATTTAATTTTATTACTTAAGATCAAAATAGAGGCCAATGGTTTGCCTAACAGGAGTCATATTGGAATCCCCCAATGGAGAACTCATCCCCTTATCTAGGAAATTAAAATTCAAGGTAACCAACAATATAGTAGAATACAAGGCATGCATCTTTGGCGTATAAACCTTGATGATTATGAGGGTTGATAAAGTGTAGGTTTTTTGTGATTCATTCCTAGTAATATCCCAAACAAATGGAGAATGGAAGTTGAAGGAAGAGAAATTGAAACCATTCCATGATTACATAACCATAGTAAGGAGAAATTTTAAAGATTTTAGGTTCTCACACCTACCCTAAGAAGAAAACCAAATGGCTGATGCCTTATCTACACTAGCTTCGGTATGGGAGGATTTTGTCAAATTGTTCCTTAAACCTCTAGTTTTGACCAGCTCATTAACTACTTGTTATTAGTATGAAATGATCATGGAGACTGCCACAGACCATGATGCATGGTATGATACAATTAATCATTTGTTAGAAAATTGGGATTATCCATTGAGGGCAACAAAAGAAGAAAGAGCAACTATAAGGCGGTAGTCTATGCAATACATCACTTTCCAAGGGGAATTGTACCGAAGATGGCTAGATGGGGTGCATTTAAGATATTTAAGGAAGTTTGAAGTTGAACAGATCATGTCAGAAGTACATGTAGTGACCTGCAGTCCTCACATGACTGGTCTGGCTCTAGTTAAAAAGGTAAATTGTCAAGGTTATTACTAATTGACCATGGGGAGGGATTATATTGATTTTGTGCAAAAGTGTCAACAATGTTGGCTATGTGGAAATATGAATCATTTACCTCCTAAAGAGTTGCATTCTATGTCATCACCTTGGCAATTCATTGCTTGGGGCATGGACATTATAGGGGAGATACATCAAATGGCTTCAAATGGCCACCATTACATAGTAGTAGTAGTTGATTAATTTTCAAAGTGGATCGAGCCTGAATCTTTTAATAAGCTGGCAGCAAGGCAAATGGCTCAGTTTATTAAAAGAAATATTATCTGTAGATATGGATTTCCGCATAGTGTAGTGTCGGACAATGGGGTGCAGTTCCAAGGAGCTGTTAAAGATTTGTGAAAACTTCTAAATAGGTATCCTACATCTGAACTTAATTCTTTCTAGTTAAAGAATCTCTTTCTAGTTGCTCCAGAAAAGTTCCCAAGTATCAGATCAATTACCATCGATCCTCCCTATATAGACCAAAAGCTAATGGTGCAGTGAAAACCACCAATAAGACAATTAAGCAGATTCTCTACAAGATGATAAATCATGATAAAAAGAAGAAAACATCTTTCATCGTAACATAATTTCATCTATTTAAAGACTAAAAACTTGCAGAATTAATGGAAGCCGATAAGTGTAATTTGCAGCTAGCTCTGCCTCAGGCGATCTAAAAGGCTTCAGTCAATAAAGACATGTCCAAATCTACTATAAGATTAGAACCTAAAGGTTGAGCTCCATATTGGCGACCAAGACGATAAGGCAAAGGCCAGCAAGTGGAACCTACATTAGATATGTTCAGGTAGTAACCAGGCTGATTTTTTACCAAGGCACCAACCAGTGAACATTGATAATAGCTCTTGAGCTTATCCACTCGACTCACTCAGCATATGAAGAAGCAGGACAGAGAAGTTTTCATGCATAATGGCATCATGGCAAGTATCTTGAATGTTATACAGCTGTTGTGTCAAGCAAACAAAAGCATTCCTGCATCCAGATTTGGAGAGAAGAAGGTATTAAAAAAATAAGAAAAAAGGCCTGCTAGGTTGAAAACATGTAAGGGCGGCCTAGGTAAAAATTAGGGTGGCTTGCTAGTCCCAAAAACCCGCAAGTGTGGGATTGGCAAAAATTAGGACCAAAATAAAATATGACCTAAATTGAAAATCCAAAAGGGTGATTCAGGTAGTTATCTAAAGCAGAAAAGGACTTTTAGTCAGTCTCCTTGCCAAACCAGTCTTCAATTGGTCCAATTTAATTAGAGTTTCAGCTAAAATCAATTGTACTGGTGAAAATCCACCCTCCATTCGGTCCACAATATCTAGTACTCACAAATCAATATCACTATCAGAAGAAACAAGCAAGAATTGTCCAAGCAGACATAAGCAGAACATGTGCCACCAATATTTTGTTGGAGCCAAGTGGGATGTATAGAAATCAATCAAAGGGCTAAGTAAAATTTTCTCACCTCTTATTAGTTGAAGAACTTTAGGTTTTGATATCTGGAATAGCATTTGCATTTTTTTATGAGAGTTGGAAGTCAATATGGGCATTGATATTTGACAATCGCTTGGACATCCAACTATGGCTTCAAATTCTTCAATCATGGGACACAACTCAAAGTTGTTAATTTTAAAAGTCCTAGATTACACATCCTAAAAAGAGGCCATAACATGTAAGAAAGGTTGATTTAACTTAATATTTTTCATGCACTTTAAATTATTAAATTCAAAATAGTTATTTGTTTCCAATGGATAGCTTTAAGGGTTTCAAACAAATGCTTCATCTTCCTTAAATTGGCTTCAATCATTGTTAGATTCATGAGAATTGAAGATTACCTGCCTCGGTAAGAAGAAAGTCGAAGGATTATTTGCGTTGAGGGTCTTAAAGAAAGGAATAAGTGCGGTGATGGTTTACATAGGCAATGGATTAAATACCAAACCGCATGAGGAAAAGGAAAAGCAATGTTTGTTGGATTCGTTAACCTAATTCTCCATAGTTTTGTCAAAGTTAATCCATGTCAAATCCATTTAAACAAATTCAACATGGATATTATGTGTACATATACATAATTAAAAGAAAGATATAAAAAAGTCAAAAGAAATAATTCAAAAGTCAAAAAGTTAAAAATTAATTTATTTAATTACATGTTCTTAGTCATTGCAGATCCAATAAAAGGGAATTAAATTACAAGATCACTGAGAAGGAGGAGGTAGCTCAAAATCAAACAATGCTCTAAAAAGTCATTGCCTAAAGGAGGAGGAGACCTTGATGAAGTAGTAGCACTAGGATCTCTGAAGCCTTTGAATCGAAAGTCTCAAAAATTCTTCTCTGACCAATGGTATAGATCTTTGAAATGTGCGACATTCTGATGGCTAGCATCCAACTCTGGATGACTGACCACTAACTCCTCTTGCAGCTTCCTATTTTGTTCCTCAAGCATTCATTGTGTGCTAGAAAAGGAAAAGGTAAAAACATGCATAGGCACATATACATATGGCATAAATCAATATATTATAGACTAGGTAATTCAAGTCGATGCCCTAAGGATAGGATGATATATTAGCACAAGGAGTTACAGTAGTAGGAGGAGCAAATGGAGAAAATTGCAGTTGAATCGAAGAAGCATAAGCTTGACCAGCCTCATGATCAAATGAACCAGTAGCCTACAAAGTTCATACATAGTTATAACAAATAAAAAGGAAGTTGTTATGGAAGATATATTTGCACTTACCTAAAAAGTGCAAACCTTGGTGTCAACCCTAGAATGGGAAGAAGATCCTTCCCTCTCATCTTCATTTCAATCACTTTCTTCTTCTTCTTCTTCTTCTTCTTCTTCTTACTCGGGAAGTCCTCTGACACCAGCAAGAGAAACTTTAAAATTCAAAAGTTGACTATGAATAAACTAGATGTATGACTTAGCGGGTGATAGAAGATAAGGTTCAATGCCATATTCGTTCTAAGCACACACCCAAAAGTTCTCCATCTTAGATGTGATGTCCAAGGTATATGCTAGAATATTCCTTGGAACCCTTCGCTGCTCAGGACCAAGGAACCATTTGTATAGCCTCTCACCAAGGAACCATCTACTAGAAACTAGACTGGTAATGACTCGATGAGACTTTTGATAAGGAAGTGTATCATTTATGAGTGGAGTCTAGTAGGCCTGCTTGCCAACCTTTCACTAGAAATATCAACCTATGAAATTACAAGAAGGGTAAGTGTGATCAGGGATTTTCTGCCTCTATCCCAATGGAATGGTTCTTGAGACTATGACACTATTAGGCTCGGGACCTTAAAAAACATGGGCCTAAGCTCAGAGAAATAGAGTTGCCACCCAAAAGGGCTGAGAAGATAGAAAGGGGGGGATGACTTGATTTCTAAGAAATCCCCAACCCCTTATTGGGTTCAAAAAGTTAGGTATGCATGGAGAATGTGAGAATGACCTAGCACCCCTATAACGTTCGGTTCATTGGAACCGACCTCCTTTTCAGGTCTAAATATTAATGAATGCTCAACTATTATACTACTATCAATATTACATACAATTGTAAAAAAAATAAATAATCATCATATTATAAATCAAAATAACCAAACAAAATGGGCACCCATACAAGATGAAAATATGCCCGTACAATATCTAACATCCAAAATACAAGTTGTAACACCCCATCTTAGCCTACGTTTATAGACCAAGATGGACTGTTATCTCATGGTGATTGTGTTTTAATATTTTACTTAGCCAATTTTAAGTGCGGATTTTTAAAAAAAAATTTGCCATAACCGCCCCTAAAAATGGAGGTCCCAAGTGTCGACAAAACTGATTTTTCTTATTTTTGGAAAACATTTTATTTCACAATTCAACTCAAGCACACTCCCAATAATCCACCCTTATAACCTCAACTACAACCCTGCAAGAAGAATTCACACTTCTATATTCACAACCCAACTCTATTCAAAACCATACAGTTATTATACATTACTAGATTTACATACTACATCAAGTTATCTCGTTGTATTGTTCAAATAAGTACATGCCAGTTTCTAATACCAAAATATAAAATAAAGAGCACCACCTAAGTTTGTTGATGACCGATAAATCGCAGGACTCCTCTGCTCGCTACTGGCTCCTTGCTAATAACCTACGAGTTTAAAAGAAACTAAACTCGCTAAGCATTGTTTAGTGGGTACTTTAACTATTGCTGAATATAAATAGTGCAAAGAAGGATGTTGAAACACATATAAAAGTAGAATACTGCATAATTAAATTATTTTCATATAATCATCATATTTATATTTTCTAAATAAGTTAAGATTCACATTCTATATGTAAACAACATGTAATATAACTTCATTATAATTACGAGTTAATCTGCTCCACTAGGAAATTATGAATACACCAATCTCAAATGAGGCCTCGTATAGAGTTACGCGTGGTCTTGACCTCACACGACTAATTGCCATGGTCTTGGTCTCACACGATATGAAATATAAAACATAACTGCGTGGTCTTGGTCTCACACGACTAGTTGCCATGATCTTGACCTCACACGATATAACTGCGTGGTCTTGGTCTCACATGACTAGTTGCCATGATCTTGACCTCCAATCCAGACCGGTGTTACCCATTTACCGAGTAGAGCATAAATAACATTTCATATATACCCATTCACTTCGTATATATACCACATATTCTCCATGTATATACAATATATATTTACACAAATATCACATATACTCACATATGTATCATATGTATTCACATATTTTTATTCTTCATATCATACTTAAACTAAATACCAAAAATAAAATGATTTAAAAATCATACAAGTCACAGCATTTTACTAATTGTAAAACAGAAAAATTTCAAAAGGAGTTCAATGGTTAAAGTACCAAACCTTGCTATTTCTTAGTCCTTATTCTATATCACTTCCTTTCCTTCCTTGTCTCCTTGATTTCCTATGAAATTTAACATCACATATACAAAGGTAAGAACCCTAGGTATAGACATAGTCTTATCTTATGATTTTTCTAATGGTTGCTAGCTTATTTTCACCATTAAACACCATTATTTCCTTCATCAAATCCTTCAATTAATTATTTCTTGAATTTTTTCCAAATCTAAGTACATGAACCCTAATTTCAATCTCTTAAATTAACCATTAATCCATGAAATTAAAACTAGAGATAGGTTTCTCTTACCTTATAATCTTGTTTGTCACTAAAATCTTCAACCAAAAGCCTTAAACTTTGGCAAAATCACCTCCTTTTTCCTTCTCTTATGGTTTGGATGAGTTCACCATGTAAGAGAGGGCTTTTATATTCTTTCCTTAGCTTATTTTGATCCAAATGGCAGCCAAGAGAGGTTAAGATGTGTTGGTGTAAGTGTTGATTTCCCATTGGTACACTTAAGTGGGAAAATGGCTAATTTTCATTAGTCCAAATGTCTCTTTCTTTTATTTATTTATTTGGCAAGCCATTAGGCTTCCTTTTATTCATATTTTGACTCCCTCAACTTTCTTGTGTTTTTATAGTCTAGGGTGTGAAAATATCAAAATATCCTACAGTGATTAATCGATTGTAACTTTTAAACCGTGTGTTTTCGGGAAAAATTGAAACCCACGGTTATGACCCGATTAATCTCGAGAATATTATTCCGGGGTCGGATATGGGCACTATTAAGAACTTCCGACACTTAATTTTTAAGTTTACATAGTTGCCCCTAACTTTTGAGAAATTTTCACTTAGGTCCTTGGCCTTTCAAAAAATTACCTTTAGGTCCCATCGACTTCACGAGCCTCCTTTGCACACCAATTTTGTTTTTAACTATCTCGAGCCTCTATTTGACCATTTATTTATGTCTTTCTTGCCTAATACTTGACTACCTAAACTTTGGAATGCGACACAAGTAAATAAAATAGGACACCCACCAATTGGTGAAAACATGTCCTTTACAATGATCTAAAATTCATAAAATAAATTAAATTACAAAACCTAATAAGGCAAGAGTATATATAGAGGTAACCAATATAGTAAACAACTAAAAAATAGCCAAATTTTTGCTATAGCCAAATTTTTTTTGTTGACCTTTAAAAATCAATTTAAGAGATATTACGGGTCTAGAAAGCAAACCAATCCTGGTCTAGAACTTAAACCAAGATATTGCTGGTCCAAAACCCAAACCAATCTAGGTCCAAAACCCGAACTAAGATATTATGGGTCCAAAACCCAAATCAATTAGGGTTCAGAACCTAAACCAGTTCGAGTCTAGAACCCAAACCATTTCGAGTCCAAAACTCAAAACCAGTCTGAGTTTAAAACCCCAAACCAACTCACGAGTCCAGAACCCAAAATCAACTCACTAGTTTAGAACCTAAACCAAGATATTGTGGGTCCAAAACCTAGGCAGTCCGGGTCCAGAACATAAGAACAACTCATGGGTCCAGAACCCAAAATCAACTCATTGGTCCAAAACCCAAACAAAAATATGTCGAGTCTAGAACCCAACCCATCAAAATGCCCAAATTTTTTTGAACTAGCTTAGACTTATCTTGAAGCCTGTTAAGAAAAAATTGCTTTTCACTCGCTAAATAAATTTAAGATTGTTCAAGCAGGGGGAAAAACTATAGACTCTTAATTTTGGTTCTCAATGAGTTTAGCCTAAATTAAAAGGGACAAATTAGGTCTAATCCAACATTAAGAAGCTTAAATCTCATCTGGTCCAATTTCAAAGGCTTAAACTTAGTCTAGTCTAATTTTAAGAAGCTTAAATCTAACCTGGTCCAATTTCAAAGGGTTAAATATAGTCTGGCCCAAATTAAAAAAAAAGCCTTAAATTTGGTCCGATCAAATTGAAAAAGGTTGAATATGGTCCAATCCAATTTTAGAAGATTTAACCTAGTCAAGTTTGATCTTAAAAGCCTAAACCAAGTTGATCCAATGCTAAAATGCTAGTTCATGGCAAATTAGCTAAGCCCATCCATGGTGAATTGGCCTTCACCAATTTGCCATGAGTCCTTAATTCAGACTAAGTTTAGTACTAATTTTGTTTAAATTCCAATGTAGGTCAAATAAGCACCAGGAGTTTGAGTTGGATAAGGATTGGCAAGCCAAGGTTGCCCTAATTGTGGCCTATAATACAAGACTGAATTCAGAGGAAAAAGCAGCTAGTGATTAGCAACTATAATATCCAACATCACAAACGTAAAATCAAGCAATTAAACCTTGAACTTTAGCAATCAAAGAACCATGAGCAATTGAAAATAGAAAACACACAGAAATAGAAAAATAAAAATTGAGAGCAATTAACAAGCAGAGATAGTAGCCTAAAGCAACCACTTTCTTAGGATTGCTTCACCCAACCAAGACATCCAGTGATCCAGGCTTTCAAGCTATTCAAACTATGAGCTTGGTTAAACCAAACTACCTTGGTGGTTCTAACAATGCAGGCATGGTCAACTAGCTGATTTCATATAATTTCCTCATGCCATTGAAGTTCATTATTGTTTTAGGTTAATTGGTCAATTTCAAAATTGCATACAACAAGTCATGATTTTAGATTCAAATTAAATCGTGACTTCAATTTCATGTTTGTGGCCCTAATTAGTATATTAAATCCTAATTCTCTTCCTAAAACCCTAGCTTACATTCTAAAACCCTAGTTTATAGTCTAAAACCCTAATTTGCATCCTAAACTCTAAACTTGCATGTTTTAATATTAATTTGCATTAAAACCCTAATTTTACATGTTAAAACCCTAATTTTAGAATTCTACCCTTAAACATTTATTTTGCATGCATTAACCCTAATTGAGTTATCTGTACCCTATTGTGTCAACTAAAACATTAAGTATATACTATGACTTTAACTTGAATTAAACCCTAGTTTAGGATTTAAAACCTTAAGTTATAAAATTAAACCCTAACCTTGTGATTTATGCTTTAATTTGATGATGGAACCTTAATTTTAGTCAAATTTACTATTATGTGCAATTTTATTTATTCTTACGCTTTTAATGATAGATGATGAGCTTTAATTTTCATTGCTTGCAATGGATGATTGGATTGTGTTTGCTTATCATTATTTGAGTTTTGAAAAGGAGATGCAAAAGGAATATTTCCACTTTGTGGATTCCTTATTTGTTTTAGTTATTTATTTTAATTTTAAGGATTTTGGATCATTGTAAAGGACACGTTTCCACTAATTGGTGGTTGTCCTATTTTATTTATTTGTACGGACATTGGGACATCGAAAGGGTATGTTTGCATCTTTGTATGGGTACTCATTTTATTTGTTTCTTTGTTTTGATTTATATTATGATGAATATTTTATTAATTGCATGTAGTAGAAATAATATTGTAATAATGTAAGAATTCAGTAATATTTGGACCTAAAAAGGGGGTCGGTTCTAATGAACCGGACATTGTGGGGGTGCTGGGTCATTCTGACCTTCCCCATGCATACCTAATTTTCCAAACCCAATTGGGGGTTAAGGATTCCATAGGAATTGAGTCATCCACCCCTTTCTATCTTCCCTGCCCATCCTGGTGGCGACTCCAGATTCTCCGAGTTTAGGCCCATGATCTCTATGGCCCATAGCCTAACAGTGCTGAAGTTGCAAGAATCATCCACTTGGAGGGTGGGTAAAAATCTTTACTCACAGAGTGTTAGTTTTATTTTCTAACATGTATATGAAACAGAAAGAGTTGAGACTGTAGAGTGAGAGTTCTAAGTACCAAATCAACTGCATCACGAAAGGTTTAATGACTAGTATTGTAAATATTGTATTTTGAATAGTTCACATAGCAAAACTTCTAAATTTTAAATGGACGTTATACATATTTGTGGGAACTAAAAATAGTATATATATATATATACGTCTAGTTTTTTTGAACAAACATGGACTTCTATAAGTTTCAATAATTTCATATATGTATTTATATTTATTGTATGTTCATGTTAAATTATGTTGAGATTTTGCTTGGATTTATATGGTATAATAGAAATGGATGGTTTGAGGATTGAATGTATGAAAAACTTAAGAAAATGAATTTTTCTTAGGAGGTAGATTTAAAATAAAGCATATGGGCATGTCATTCTATCAGACATGGTTGTGTTGCTTGTTTCTCTTTAAAGAGGCAGTGTTGATTTAAAATACACGGGCGTGTCAGCCTTGGTTGACACGGGCTTGCCCCTGTCTTAAATAGGAAAATAACTTTTGAGTTCGACCAAGTTGAGTGTTTTGATAACATCTCTTTATAGTCAAGTGCACGAACTATTTAAAGGTGTTACATAACATCATAATATTCATTCTCTTTACATATACTATACATATTTATTACATTTATACTATAGAGCTTTATAGAGTACTTACACTAAGCTAAACAATATAGACCTATGAATATCTATCTTCTTAGAGGAAAAATGAATTGGCTTCCGTGACTTGAGTCACCTATTCTGCTTTAACATTTTCCAACTATTGTTCAAATCCCGTAGTTTTGTTTAGCCTACATTTATATTTAGACATAGAATTTAATTTATTGTTTTTGATTTAAAGTTTCAGTTATCTATTATATTCTTTTGTTTTCTCATTTATTTACTTATTATTATTTACTTATTTATTTTTTTATAGCTTCTTTCAACAACTGTCACCTAAACTTTATTTTGTCTAATTTGAAACACTATATATATGTATAGATCCAAAATACTATCACTTTCTTCCTTATACATTTATATGTGTTTCTGTGAAATAAAAGAGGAGTAAATTTCATTGTAATCCACAACATTACTTCTCATTTTAATTTATAACTTCTATGTTATTTATTGTTATACTATTATAAATATATGTAAATTTTTTCCTTTAGCCGGACCATAGCCATGTATCAATTGATATAATTCTAATGAGTTTTGTATATACTTATTTTCAGTAGCCTAAGCCAAAAAACAAATTCCAATTTTTTTTTTCAATTTAAGATAAATAGTCGGATTAAAGCCTATTATTTGTATATCACTTTAATCCCAACAACTTAAAATTAATCATAATAATTCAATTCCATAAATTACATTCTAATTGATAATTAAATTATATTTACCTTGAATTCTTCTTCCCCCTTGCTTGCTTGATTTAATTTACTTTCCTCTCATTCTCTTTTCTTTTGTTTTTACTCTATTTCCCTTGAAACCATTAAGTGGGTTCGGTGTAACAAAAGAAAGAAGCAAATTTTGAATAAAAGTAATTTGATGGCTTATGAAATTTGAATAAAAGTAATTCAATGACGCAAAAGGTGGTTGTGTCTAATGTTTATATTAGTTTTACTTTTTTGTTGATTAGTGGCAATCTAATTGTCAATTTTTAACTTTCACAAGTTTAGGCTTCCTATTTGTCATGTTTTACATATTGTTGCTTAGTTATGCCTTGGCCCATTTTACAAAGCTTATTGAATATTTGTTCCCATATTTCAGAGTTTTGGTCTCTATTATTATAACATATCCATTTGCTTATATATATATATATTCATGAATTTAGGTGTTTTGTTTACTTTTGGGAGCATTGTGTAACATCCCAGCAGCCCTGGGCTTACGATTCGGTCTTTTCACTTTGCCCGCTTCAAGGGACTGCTATAGTACTGCTTCCCCTCACGGTTCCACAGCAAGATTTGTTTATTTGGCCCAAGTCAAGGGTCGCTCCCTCGTTTCGATCCCAAGACCTTCTCAATAAGAGAGTCTTTTTCACTCAACGAGTACCATTTCTTCTAGAAGAAATGGTAAATGGTACTCGTTGAGTGAAAAATCATTATCATTCCAATAGTTTCTAAATTGCAGGATGTTACATCCTACACTAGAAGTAGAAAAAGTCCAAGTGTCTATCCCTAAAGCATAATGGACCGACAAAAAATAATTGTCCATTATGCTTTAGGGATAGACACTTGGACTTTTTCTACTTCTAGTGTAGGATGTAACATCCTGCAATTTAGAAACTATTGGAATGATAACGATTTTTCACTCAACGAGTACCATTTACCATTTCTTCTAGAAGAAATGGTACTCGTTGAGTGAAAAAGACTCTCTTGGTGAATACTATGTCTAGAGAAGAAGTTAGAAGAGTCCAACAAATTATAAGTGCATATAGCATTTGGAAAACTCTTGATAACTATCACGAGGCTCTACTTAAGTGAGGTTCAATAAATTCCAAATGCTTATGCATTAGTATGAACTCTTAAAGATTAAGCAAAAAAAAAATGCCACTGAGATGACAGATCAGTTACTTATAATTGTTAATGAATTGAAGAAATATGGCAAAGTGTATGCTCAAGAAGATGTTAATAGCAAAATCTTAAGAGCACTTAGAGCACATCTAAGAAAAACTTCAAGTCAATGGTTTCTTCAATTGAAGAAGCCCATGACCTTAAAAAGCTTAGGAACAATGAGCTAGTTGGAAAGTTTCTCATATTTGAAATTCATATTAAAAGAGAAGATGAAAAAGGTGAAAAGGAAAGAAGAAAAGCAATATCTCTCAAAGCTATGAAAGATGAGAACTCAAGTGAAAGTGATAGTAATGAAAATGAGGAAATGGCCATACTCTCAAAAAGAGTAACTGAATGGAAAAGAAAGATGAATATGCAAGCTAATAAGGGAACATTCCCTAAATCATCTTTCAATGACAAAGAAAAAAAATAATGAGTTTAAATGCTATGAATGTGGCAAACTGGGTCACATCAAAATTGAATATCCCAAACTTAAGAACAAGAAGAAATGGGATAAGAAAAAGAAGAATGATCTCAAGACTACTTGGGATGATGATTCCTCTAATGAAGAGGAGGAAGAAAAGCAAGGAATTATAAATCTTTGCCTAATGGCCATAGAAAATGAAAATGACTTTAATGTGGTAGGTACTTCATCCTCGAACTTTAATATAACTTATGATGATGATGTTGATAATGGCTTGGATGATAATGACTTTATTTAGCTAAGGAACCAAAGAGTTCAAAAATACTTGTCCAAAGTGAAATTTTATGAAGAAAAATTTTCTAAGCAAGAAAAGGATTTTGTTACTCTAAAAAATTATTCTTTATAACTAAAAACCTCCAATGAACAACTAAGAAGCTCATTGGATGAACTTTCAATGAATTTCTCTAGCACAGATAAAATTTCAAAAGAAAATCAAATTTTAAGAGAAGAAATAAGTGAATTGAAAAGTTCTATTTCAAAATTTCATAGAGGAAAGTAGGCCTTAGATACCTTAACTAGCGCTCAAAGGCCACCTTCCTCCAAATTCGGTTTAGGCTTCAATGGCTCTACTACTTCTACATTCAATGCACTTGCATGCATTAATGCTTCTACACCTCAAACTTTTAGTATTGAGTTTAAGAAGAACACTGGTTAACACATCAAGCCTAAGACTCTCAAAAAGACTAGTGTGAAGCCCCAGCCCAAGCTGGCCTTTTGGCTTGGCCCTCAAAGGATGTGAACATAAGTGTTAAAAGCTTGGCTAAGTCTCACAAAAAGTGCCAAGATTACTCTGCCTTTGTTGGCTATGCTTGATTCAAATAAAAACTAATTTTGAAGAGTTGCCACTCAAATTTATTTTGGAAAAGGTAAAATTTAAGAAAAATCCTAAATATACTCCAACATTATCCCAAGAATAATAAATACTAGCCTCAAACTAAAGGATGAATTTGGGGGCTAGGTTTAGGCTTATTTTCAATAAGAATAGTTTGGCCTTGGATTAATAAGAACTTACAAAATTAATTTCATGATATGATAGTTATAATGTCAATGACAAATTAAACAAAAACTTATGAATTCATACATAGAAGGATAGTAAGGTAAAGTACAGAAATTAAATTAAATTTTACATTTTAATACCAAGAATAAGGGGATCTCAACTCTAGCCTTATGGATTCTAGGTTAAGCACACATCCCCAACTATTGTTGCCGACTTGTGATTAACAACTATTTATTTTAACTGACTCTTTAGGCATGTCCTAGTTATGAGTAACTTTAAGTGACTTAGGTTTCCCAAAAGATAACTTTAATTTATAGCAAAGGCTAAGGATTTATGGGAAGGGGAAAGTGGACTTCATACTTGGAGTGAAATTCCAAGTAAGCCTTCATACCTGATAAGTGCACAATTGATGATATTTTATTTCTATTTCTTAATATGATTATTATCCAATTGAGTTTAATTTGTTTGTTCAAAGTGTATTTTAGGGTTAATTTCAGGAATTCTCTGTATTTTGAGGCTTATGGTCATTTCGGAGGAATTACGGATGAAAGAAAAAGAAAAGAGAAAAATTCATCAATGGACACGCCCATGGACATGGGCGTGTCAATGGACGTGCCTTTGATGCTGCATACAGAAGCATTGACATGCTCGGTGACATGGGCGTATCACCAAGCATGCCTTTTGCAATGTTTCACAGTAGCTGTGACATGCCCAGTGACATGTCTGTGTCACTAGACGTGCCTTATGTTCAAAATCTCAGTGGCAATAACACGCCCAGTGACATGGGAGTGTCAGGCGAAATTATCTACATTATAAAAGCTATGCTGCAGCATGAATTAAGGATTCAAATTTCATATTTTATAACCTAGAGCCGACTTCTAAAGCAAAGAGGAGAGTTTTGGAGCCGAGATTGAGGGTGAAAACATACTCTAAACAAGATCTAAATCAAGAATCAAGGATTGAAGTGAAGAAATACAAATTATTTGCCATGGATTGTTTGGTTTCTTTTATTCATTTTTCTTGTTCTATTTTTCTGGTTTTGAATATGAACTAATTCATTCTCTATCTAGATATTGATGAACCCTAGCTTATTTGTATGGATTGAATAATTATATTTAGTTGTATCATTTGATTAAGTTGTTTTATTCTTATGACACTTAATGATCTATTCCTAATTGATAATAGCATGCTTATTGATTGGTTGCAATTTTCATATTATTGACTTGAGAAAGCTTGATATGAATTGAATACTCATAAGGGTTGAGGATTCATTGGAGTACTAAAGATAGACTTACAAGATCCTTTTATTTATAGTTCCTTGTTCTTAATGCAAGATCTAATTAATTGTGTTTGAGA
Organism: Garcia nutans; assembly: GCA_947685225.1. Classification (NCBI taxonomy): domain Eukaryota; kingdom Viridiplantae; phylum Streptophyta; class Magnoliopsida; order Malpighiales; family Euphorbiaceae; genus Garcia; species Garcia nutans. The sequence goes on from CANTUV010000024.1 coordinate 26,699,725, forward strand.
AGAGATTCCAGCACTCTACTTAGTGATTAGGGATTAATTCACTCGAGAGAGGTTTTAGTCTAAGTTAGAGGAATGCCAACTCAACTATATTAAATGATTTAACTGAATTGATGTTCATAAATATCATTGAGGCTAGGGGGATTCAATATTGGGATAGATTTATTACCATCAATCCTTTTTGCTCAACATTTAATTTCCCTTTACTTTCAATCATTAGATTAATTGTTTTTAATTACACCACATCACAAACCTATTGATTTGCTAAACAACGGTTAAGATTTGCACTAGTACTTGACATTGTCCTCAGTGGAATGATAACTCACTCACTACTTTATTACTTGGTCGACCCGTGCACTTGCAGTATTGCTATAGCGTAGGTCGCGCGTACCAAGTTTTTTGCTCCGTTGCCGGGAAAAACGGTTTCAATATTAGTAATATAATTAAGACTGTTGATTTAGTTTTATTTTTATTTGTTTTTAACATTGGTTCTTGCTTATTTTTAGGTATTTCCTCCCATTTATGACCAGAGGTAACTCATCCCAACTGTTTGAATTAGATCCAAAGCTAAAAAGAACATTAAGGAGAAAGCGAAAGGAAGAAGAGGAGGCAGTTTTGGAAGACGCAGAAATAGAAATAAATATGGAAATAGCAGAAGAAGAAGAAGTGTTTGGAGTGATGGAAGGATCTGAGCCAAGAACAATGCAGGAGTTTGCTAAGCCTAATCTCAATGGAGCTGAATCTAGTATCCAGAGGCCAACAGTTGCTACAAACAACTTTGAAATAAAAGCAAATGTAATTCAAATGGTGCAGCAGACTGGTTTCCTGATGAAGATCCTAATGCACATATTGAGAATTTTCTGGAGATATGTGACACATTCAAGATAAATAATGTCTCAGAGGATGCAATTAGGTTGAGGTTATTCCCATTTTCCCTTAGAGATAGACCAAAGAAGTGGCTGAAATCTTTTCCTCCAGGAACCTTCACCACATGGGGTCAGTTGGCAGAGAAATTCCTAGAAAAATACTTCCCACCGTCCAAAACTGCTAAGTTGAGGAATGATATCTCATCCTTTCTACAGCAAGATGGCAAGACCCTTTATGATGCCTGGGAAAGATTTAAAGATTTGTTGAGAAGGTGTCCTCATCATGGACTTCCACTATGGCTTCAAATTCAAACATTTTACAATGGGTCGAATTATGTAAGTAAGCAATCCATTAATGCAGCAGCTGGTGGTACCATAAACAACAAGACACCTGAACAAGCAAGGGATTTAATTGAAGACATGGATATCACCAATTATCAGTGGTAAGCCCCAAGGGAGCAAGGAAAGCTGAAAGTCATGGGTTCACACCAATTAGATCCTATGGTGGCTTTGACAGCCCAATTAGAAGCATTGAATAAAAAAATTGATTCTTTGGCTTCTTCTTCTGGGAAAGTAATGCAAGTGATGTCTTGTGAATGGTGTGGGGGTGGACATCAAAGTCAAGAGTGCTAAAATGGCAACATGTTTGCTAGGCAAGAGCAAGTAGATTATGTGGGAAATATGCCAAGGCAATAATAGAATAACCCCTACAGCAACACATACAATCCGGGGTGGAGAAATCATCCAAATTTCTCATGGAATAATCAAAATAATCCAAGACCTCCCCCTGGATTCCAGCAGCCCCAACATCAACAAGCTGCCCCTCCAAGAAAGAGTAATTTGGAGGACATGATGGAGAAATTTATAGCAACTTCTGAAACTAGGCTCCAATCAACTGAAACCACCCCAAGAAATCAGCAAGCCTCCATTCATAATTTGGAGAATCAGGTGGGGCAAATTACCAAGTTGCTCAGTGAGAGACCACAAGGAAGTCTGCCTAGCAACACTGAGGCAAATCCTAAAGAGCAGCTCAAGGCAATTACACTAAGGAGTGGAAAAGAAATCAGAGGTAATGTGGATGAGAAAAGAGGAGAAGTGGCAGAGAAAAGGGCTGAAATACAAGAAAAAGAAAAAGAAGACAATCCTCTTGTCACTTCGGGAGAGAAAACTACATTGGAAAGTGAGAAAGAGAAGCAACTGCAAGAAAGCAGCCCCATATTGAAGGAATACCGACCTAGAGTACCCTATCCGGCAAGGTTGAACAAGGACAAGATTGATGCTCAGTTCGGTAAGTTTCTTGAACTTTTTAAACAATTGCACATTAATATTCCATTTGCTGAAGCTTTGTCACAGATGCCTAAATATGCTAAATTTTTGAAAGACATCCTTTCTAACAAAAGGAAACTTAAAGAAGTGTCTTTAGTGCAGTTATTTGAAAAGAGTTCAACAATTTTGCAAAGGAGGTTACCTAAGAAGTTAAAAGATCCATGTAGTTTTAACATTCCATGTTTAATAGGTAACCTTGAGGTCAAGAGTGCATTAGCTGAATTGGGGACTAGCATATGTGTTATGCCCTATAAAATCTTTAAAGAGTTAGGCATTAGTAAACCTAAACCAACACTTATGACTATCCAACTTGCTGATAAGTCAGTAGTCCACCCTCGTGGCATTATAGAAGATGTGTTGGTAAAAGTCGGGGATTTCATTTACCCCAATGATTTTGTTGTCATTGATATTGATGAGGATGCGGATGTTTCACTTATTCTTGGTAGGCCATTTTTAAATACAGCCCGTGCCCTTATCGATGTTCATGATGGCACATTAACTTTGAGAGTGGGTGATGATAAAGTTATTTTTAGGATATATGATGCTATGAAACATTCACTTTCACTTGATTAGGCAGAATCATGCAATGATGTTATTGAGCATGAGACCGTAAATTGTGTTACTAACATTGTTTCCAAAGATCCCCTTGAGTTGTGTTTATTGCAGGAAAATGTTGAGGATCAAGAAGCAATGGAGCAACTTGCTTTTCTTGAAGCAAGCAAATCGTTCAAATGCAGGGCATATGAGACTATTAAGATGCCAAAGAAAGAGAAGCCAAAACCATCAGTGATTGATCCACCCAACTTGGAACTAAAACCCCTTCCAGATCACCTTGAGTATGGATTTTTGGTGGAGGAGAAAAAATTACCAGCACCTACCCCTGCTCCGGCACCTCAAGTTGATGTTTCCGATGATGAGATTGGCAGTGACGATTCCGGTGATGCACCAATTTTTGACTAGCCCACATTTTTATTTTGTTTTTATTTTATTTTCATTTCTTTGCTTGTTTAATATTCTTTTTAGTTTTCTTTCTTTTTCATTGCTTTTGGACTATTGTTATTTTCTTTAAGAACTGTTCCTTTTGTTTGTTTATTTTATTTATTTATGTCTTAACCTTGTTTTTTCTTCTTTTTGCATTTTATATTTTTGTTTTGAGGCAAATCCTCCTTCACCATACTCTTGGCACCATACTCATATTTATCCATTCATGGACATGAAAAGGGCAGTTTTTCTCTCTCTTCATTATTTCTTGTTTTGTACACACATTGGAGACAATGTGCATCTTAAGTGTGGGGGAGAGGTATACTTTCTTGATTGAATTTTTATTATTTCATTCTTTCTATTTGATTAATTTATCTCAATTAATTTCTGCAAATTGTTTTTCTTTTTGGATTTAAGTAAGTTAGATTGTTGTAATAAGTGTGAATTGATGTGGTTTCCCTTTATATGTTGAGCTAATTTGAGATTTCCTAAATGACAATTTCTTGTTGAGGTTAACTTAGTGATCTTGATCAATTGCTGAGGATCGATTGTAATAGCTATAGTTGGGTTGTGGATTGATGGAAATTGGACACATCTAAAGTTTAAAACCTTAGTTACATTTTTGAGCATGTTATAATTCCTTAGATTCTTGAGTCGGACTTAGTATGGCCCTTAAGTTTCTGACCCTTGAGTTATTTAAAAAAAATAAAATAATAAATAAATAATTCTAATTAAAGGAGCTTTGAAAATTTATCCCTGTTCCGCTGATTTTTACTCTTGAATTAAAACAAATGAGTTGGAATCATGAATAGTGCTAGTAGCCATTTGAACGGTGATTCTAGCTGAGTAACCGGGGGTTGGCATCACAAATGTTTACCTTCACGTCAAAAGGTTAGTATCAGTTCAAACAAGTCGGGCTCTTTAAAATGTATATACATGTGTATATACATTTGAAAAAAAAATATCATAAAAAATAAAAATTTGAGGTTAGAGAACTTAAGAGAAAATTTACATTTTTCGTACTTTTCTCATGGCTTTCTGATTTTTTGGAATTTTATTCTCAATCTTTTAACTCTGGATTTTTAGGGTTTAGGTCTGTGATATATATATTTTTATTTTGAAACTTCTTGATTCAGCTGTTATGATTGTGAATCAGTTTTTGGTTGAGAAAGTGAGGTTTTCTAATTCGAGTATTGTAAAAACTTTACTTTTCTTTTTGAATATAGAGGGGTTCCGTGATTTCTACTTATTACAGTGATTTAGTTTGCTTGAGGACAAGCAAAAACTCAAGTGTGGGGGAATTGGATAAGTGCACAATTGATGGTATTTTATTCCTATTTCTTAATATGATTATTATCTAATTGAGTTTAATTTGTTTGTTCAAAGTGTATTTTAGGGTTAATTTCAGGAATTCTCTGTATTTTGAGGCTTATGGTCATTCCGGAGGAATTACGGATAAAAGTAGAAGAAAAGAGCAAAATTCATCAATGGACACGCCCATGGACATGGGCGTGTCAATGGACGTGCCCTTGATGCTGCATACAGAAGCATTAACACGCCCGGTGACATGGATGTGCCTTTTGCAATGTTTCACAGTAGTTGTGACACCCCCAGTGACATGGGCGTGTCACTGGACATGCCTTATGTTCAAAATCTCAGTGGCAATAACACGCCCAATGACATGGGCGTGTCAGTGGGCGTGTCAGGCGAAATTATCTAGATATAAAAGCTGCGCTGAAGCACGAATTAAGGATCCGAATTTCATATTCTATAACCTAGAGTTGACTTCTAAAGCAAAGAGGAGAGTTTTGGAGCCGAGATTGAGGGTGAAAACATTCTCTAAACAAGATCTAAATCAAGAATCAAGGATTGAAGTGAAGAAATACAAATTATTCGCCATGGATTGTTTGGTTTCTTTTATTCATTTTCTTGTTCTTTTTTTCTGGTTTTGAATATGAACTAATTCATTCTCTATCTAGATATTGATGAACCCTAGCTTATTTGTATGGATTGAATAATTATATTTAGTTGAATCATTTGATTGAGTTGTTTTATTCTTATGATACTTAATGATCTATTCCTAATTGATAATACCATGCTTATTGATTGGTTGCAATTTTCATATTATTGACTTGAGAAAGCTTGATATGAATTGAATACTCATAAGGGTTGAGGATTGATTGGAGTACTAGAGATAGACTTATAAGATCCTTTGGTTTATAGTTCCTTGTTCTTAATGCAAGATCTAATTAATTGTGTTTGAGAAGAGATTCCGACACTCTACTTAGTGATTAGGGATTAATTCACTCGAGAGAGATTTTAGTCTAAGTTAGAGGAATGCCAACTCAACTATATTAAATGATTTAACTGAATTGATGTTCATAAATATCATTAAGGCTAGGGGGATTCAATATCTAGATAGTTTTATTACCATCAATCCTTTTTGCTCAACATTTAATTTCCCTTTACTTTCAGTCATTAGATTAATTGTTTTTAATTACACCACATCACAAACCTATTGATTTGCTAAACAACGGTTAAGATTTTCACTAGTACTTGACCTTGTCCTCAGTGGAACGATAACTCACTCACTACTTTATTACTTGGTCGACCCGTGCTCTTGCGGTATTGCTATAGTGTAGCTCGTGTGCACCAATACCCCATATGAATAGAAATCAAAGCTCATGCAGTTCCAGCCACTGCAAGATGGTTGGTTTAGGACCTTAAATGGGGCTTTAACCTAAGCTAAGTGAGCCTATGTCTATATTGATTTTAGGTTAGGTATTGGGTTCAAATCAATTCTAGGTTCATTTAGATGAATATAAAAACTAAAACTGATTTTGGGAATTAATTGGACGAAACCCTAATTTAAAAATTGTTTTAGGCCTAAATGGATGGAAACATAATTTATATAACGGTTTTGGGAATCAACTAGATGATAACCCAAATTTGAAAATGCTTTTAGGCCCAACTGGATGGAATTATTTATAGATTTTTTGAGGGTGAAATAGTATAAATCTAGCACTTTTCGGCCTTCCTACGGCACCCATAAGCCACTATAGCTATTGCATGGCAGCCATGCAGTAATCACATGGCAGTGTGGGTAGCAGTCCATTTTCTTTCACATAATTTTTCATCTCCTAGGACACCATAACAAAATGGTGTGGCTAAAAGAAAAAATAGAACATTGGTTGAAATGACTAGAACAATGCTCAATGAGTATAATTTAACTTCATAATTTTTGGCAGAAGCCATTAATTCCGCATGTTATATCTCAAATCTTGTGTACAAAATACCTTTGATCAATAAAACTTCTTATGAGTTATGGAATGGAAGAAAATAAAAAATTTGATATCTTAAAGTATTTGGATACAAATGCTTCATATTAAATACCAAGGACAATCTTAGAAAATTCTCATCTAAATCGTATGAAGGTGTGTTCTTAAGGTACATTGTCTATGTAATTTTTAGGATAGTTTTGTTTACTTTTTAGTCTCTTCTAAGCAATTTGTTCAATTTTGTTGTTAGGTTTCTTGCATTTTAGGTTCAAGAATGAAAACTTATAAAAATGAGTTAAATGACTAAATTCACTAGTTGAAGCTAATTGGGAAGAAAAGTATTGAACATGGCCATGTCATACAAAGCCTGGCCGTGTCTCTTAGCTGTAACCTCATGACAGGAAGTAGAATTGAACACAACCTTTTGTCTTGGCAGTGTCACATGACATGGCCTGGATAATGCAGACCTTGGTCATGTCCCCCATAAGAAGAATGAGAAATTTAGATAGAACTGACACAACTACACGTCATGGCCGTGTCACATTAGACATGGCTAGGATAAGACCAATCTTGGTCGTGTTCCACCCCGAGAGAAAAAAAAGCATACTTGATTTTGAGCAGTAATAGACATGATTTAGAAGGTTGGCCTTGTCTAGAGTGAAGTTAAAGAAACATAGCTAAGACAAACAAAACATGGCCATGTTCCAATCCAAGAAAATAAGAGAGAGATCAAGGCAGTGTTGAACACGTTCATTGAACTTAGCCATGTCTAAGGAGAATCTAAGGAGACATGGCTAAGGCAAATAATGCTTGGTCGTGTCTATGAATATGCACTTTGATTTTTAAATGTTTTTAATGATAGACACAACAACAGATTTTAAGGAGCAAAGTAAGAAGAAAAATAAGGGCTGCTTTTTAAAAAACAAAAAGGAAAAGACAAAAGAGCGGCTGGCTAAATAGAAAGGGGGATGGATTTTTCATGATTTGAGGAAAGCTAGTTTCTAGATTTTTATTCATTTTCAGAGGAAAGAACTAATTTGAAAAGCTTGAAGGAGGATTGGAAGTTCTTCATCAAAATTCAAGTTGAGCTAGAGGAAGAACAAGAAGTTCCAACTCTAGTCATCTTCAAAAGGGATTTTTATATTCTCTCAATTAATTCATTTTCCAAATTTTGTTGTTTATGTACACTAATATTTCAATGAAGATTTGATACATGAGTTTTATTAAGATGAAATTTTATCTTATTTTGATGAAGAGCTAAATGACCTTTTCCTAGGACTTGCAATAGCTTTAATTACATTCTTTAATTCAATAACTTTCATTAATATACCTTGTTGTGAGTTGATTGCATTGTAATGTATGTTAGATTAATAGATTGACCACCTATTAGTTTCTAGATATCGAGTAAAAAACTGAGAGGTGAAACTTGATATTGGAACTATGCATTCAGCTACTCTATGAATGAATTAGAAATTTAAATTCTAAGGTTCACTTAATTTATAATTCAAAACAATTGGTAATTATTAATTTGTGTATGTAAGAACTAATGAATTAATAATTGCTAAGTAAAATTAAGAAAAAATTAATTTGCAAGGTTACATTAATTCTGATTAATCAATCTTTATATTCTAGGTACCCTTCTAAAAGTTTTACATTAATTCAGTGCAAACCACTATTCATTTTACTTTATATTTTACATTTATTTTATCATTCCAACACTACAAACTTATTCTTTAATCCTTTTATTTTAATCAAATTGTTGCAAATAAACAACTTCCTTGAGAGATGACCTTGAGGCATTCACCATTACTATAACAACCTCGTATACTTGCAAGACTTGCTTTTTAGTAGTTTTAAGTAGAGCGTAACAAGTTTTTGGCATCATTGCCAGATAAGGCTGTTTAGCTGATATTGATTCTTTTATTTAATTGCTTAAGTGTTTCTTTTAAATTGCCCAGGTGATTGATGCAAGGACTAAGGTTCCAAGGCAGTGAACTTGTTCCCTTTATAGACAACATTCATAAACTTCCTAGAATTGGGGGAGTAGATCCCTTGGGACAAGAATGGGAAGATATTAAAGAGCAATTCAAAGAGGACATAAAAGAAAAATGGCAGAAGAAGAAGAACAACACATGAAAGAGTTTGCACAACCAATTATTGGGGCAACTACATCTTGCATATGGTTGAGCAATGCATCAAGAAACTATGAGCTAAAGAATACTCGTTATAGCATGCTATCCTAATTTCATGAAATGCCAAATGAGGATCCTCTCAATTTCATTCATGATTTTTATTCAAATTACACACATTCCCTTTACAAACATTAAGTAAGGATGAGCTTAAGATATAGTGTTTCCTGTACACTTTGAAGGATAAGGCCAAGGCATAGTTGATGACCTTACTAGAAAATTCATTGACTACATGGACTAAAGTTTATAATAAGTTCATGAACAAATTTTATTCACATTAAAAGACATAGGAGCTTCGGGGAAATATTGCCACATTCACTCAAATGGATGGTGAACCATTTCATGAGGCATGGGATCACTTCAAATTATTGTTGTTTTAGTGCCGTCATCATCATTATCCACAGTAGCTGCTTAATCAATTCCTTTATAATAGGCTCACACAACAATGTTAGAATACAGTAAATAATGTAGCTGGAGGTGCAATGGGTGAGAGAATAGCCGCTAAAACTGTAAGACTGTTTGAGATGCTAGGGGCAAATTGACAATAGAAAAGCATAGGAGAAAGGCGTAAAGCAACTTTTGAGGTGAACTCAAATTCTGAAATGGCAAGGCAGATAGAAGAATTGATGAGGCAAGTTAAGATGTTAAATGCAAGAGGAAAATTACCTATGCCAAGCCAAGAAGTATGTGCAGCATGTGGCATTACAGGTTATAGTACAAATATTATTATGCAAACTTTGATTAGTATTAAGAAGGACAAGAGAAGTGTATGCCTTAGAGGGTTTCCAACAAAAGGGAAGAAATGACCTGTATTCTAATTCTTATAATCCATGTTGGAGAAATGATCCAAACTTCTCTTGGAAAAATTAGTAGTAAATTCCACCTCAACAATCCTTTCAGCCTTATCAAAGAAGTCCTCACTTTTAAGGACAATCTTTAAATCAAGATCAACTGAAGAAACCCACACTGAAAGATAATTTGAATGCTTTTAATACAATTAGCACACAAAATTAAGAAGTGAACAATAAGAGATTTGATTCTTTAGAGGCATCATTAAAGAAGGTGCAAACTCAAGTCAGGCAATTGGCAAAGAAACTTCAAGCACACCAAAAAGGGAAATTTCTAAGCTAACCAGAGCAAGCCAAGGCAATCACAATTCTAAGAAGTGGAAAAAGGAACAGATTACAAAGTTGTGATTCTTTGCATGTAGGTACTAATCAAGAAGAGAATGGTGAGGAGATGCAAGCTAACGTAGATCAACCAAGTCAATCAAAGGAGGAGGAGGATGTGGAGGCATCTACTTCACCGAAGTTGCATAAGTCTTCCAACCCTTATTGACCACCAATTCCTTTCCCAAGCAGGTTGAAAAATGAGAAACAAGATAAGCAATTTTCTCAAATTTATGCCATGCTCTCCTAGGTAAGTATAAATCTTCCCTTACTTGAGGTAATTAAGAACATGTCAACTTATGCCAAATTTTTTAAGAAATTAAATACTAAAAGGAAAAGGTATGAGCCAAATGAAAATGTGATGGTTTCAGAGGTAGCATGTATTGTTTTACAACATAAGTTACCTCCTAAGCTAAAGTACCTTGGAAATTTTGTAATTAACATTCTTTATCGGGAATGGGAAAGAAAAAATTGGCATATGTGACTTGGGAGCTAATATAAATTTGATGCCTTACTCGATTTATTTGCAATTAGAACTTGGGAAACTTAAAACAACCAATATGGTTTTACAATTAGCAGATAGAACTCTTAGAAATTGAGGAGTGCAAGTTTATGTTAGATTGTGAGATTGATGAAAGAGGACTTGATTGTGTTAAGATGAAGGAGAAGGAGATTCGACCAAAATTTGTTGAACTTAAGGAGCACTGAACACATTTGAAATATGTTTTTCTTAGGGAAAGCAAAACTCAGCCAGTGATCATTCCTTCGACTCTCAGTAGTGATGAAGAGGAAAAAGTTGTGAGAGTACTAAAGAGACTTAAGAAAGCCAATTGTTGGGGATTGAGTGATATTAATGGCATTAGTCCTTTCATGTGCATGCATAGAGTAGTTTTAGATGAAGGAGTTATACCGGTGAGAGAGGCCCAGGGGAGGCTCAATCAAAACATGAGTGAGATAGTTAAGAAGGAGGTTCTTAAACTTCTTAATGAGGGGTGATCTACCCTATAGTTGATAGTGAATGGGTTTGCCTTGTGCATGTGGTGACAAAGAAAACAGGCTTCACTGTGGTTCAAAATGAGAAAGGAGAATTGGTACCAATAGAACACAAACTGGGTAGAGAATGTATATAGACTATAGGAAGCTAAATCGTGTCACCAAGAAAGACCATTTTCCTTTACCATTCATTAACCAAATCCTAGATAGATTATCGAGGCATGCCTTTTATTGTTTTCTTTATGGTCTTGTAGGTTATTACTAAGTCCTAATAGCACCGGAGGACCAACCTAAGACATCCTTCATATTTCCTTTTAGAACATTTGCTTTCCGGAGGATGCCATTTGGTCTTTGCAATGCACCAAGTACTTTTCAAGGATGTATGCTATCCATCTTTTCTGACATGGCGGATAAGTTCATTATGGCATTTATGGATGATTTCTCTATTTTTGGTACTTCATTTGATTATTGTTTGCATAAATTGACTCTTTTACTTGGAAGATGTATTGAATGCAATTTAAATTTGAGTTGGGAAAAGATTCATTTTATAGTAGACAGTGGTATTATTTTGGGGCATGTTGTATCTCACAAGGGCATTGAGGTGGATAAAGTTAAAGTTGATTTGATTGCTATTTTACCATCTCCTACATCTGCTTTTATAGGAGGTTCATAAAGGACTTTTCAAAAATTTCATGTCCTTTGTGTAATTTTCTTGGAAAAGATGTTCCATTTGTTTTTTTATGATAAATGCTTAGAAAATAATTTTAAAAGAAAAATTAACTTTTTCCCCTATGATTGTTGCTCCTTATTGGAATTTGTCTTTTGAGATGATGTGTGATGCTTCAAATTATGCTATTGGTGTTGTGTTAGGCTAAAGGGTTAATAAAATCTTGTGTGTAATTTATTATGCAAATTTGTCTTTGAATGATGCACAAGTAAATTATACAACCACTAAAAGGGAGATGTTAGCTGTGGTGTTTACATTTGATAAATTTGGATCTTATTCGATTGGTTCTAGGGTCATTGTATTCTCATATCATATGGCTTTGAAATACCTATTGAATAAGCCACAAGCCAAACGTGGGCTCATTATATGGGTTTTAATGTTACAAGAGTTTTGATGTGGAAATTAGGGATAGGAAAGAAGTGAAAATTTAGTGGCTGACCACTTTTCTAGGTTACATTATGATGATGAAGATGCACAAATTTCTCTTTAAAATGTTTTCAAAAGATTTCTTGATGAGAACTTGTTTGCCATAAGTCACGTACCATAGTATGCGGACATTACAAATTATCTTTCTTGTGGTGTTTTGAGGAAAGACTTAAATTATAAGTGTCAGAGTGTAGGAAACATAAGTAAGAGAAATGAAATACCTCTCTCTACTTTTGACGTGGTAGAAATTTTTTATGTATGGGGAATAGATTTTATGGGGCCCTTTCCCAAATCTTTTGGTTTTGAACATATCATTCTCCCTGTAGATTACATTTCCAAGTGGGTGGAGAATATTCCAACTAGGACTAATAATGCTAACATTGTTTGAAATTCTTGAAGGAGTATATTTTGAGCAGGCATGGGACTCTCAAAGCCATAATGAGTGATGGAGGAAGCCTTTTTGCAATAAGTTGTTTAAGAAGATGATGACTAAAATGGGTATTAGACACAAGGTGGAAAGTCCTTATCATCCCCAAACATCTGGTCGGGCCGAGATATTTAACAAGCAAATCAAGGGAATTCTAGAAAAAATAATGAGCACGACGAGAAAGGATTGGGTAGTCCAACTTCCAGAAGTACTTTGGACTTATCGGACAGCTTTCAAAACACCTTTAGGAATGCGTCCGTATCAATTAATCTTTGGTAAGGCATGCCACTTGCCAGTGGAATTAGAGCACAAGGCCTATTGGGTGATTAAGGCTACAAATATGGACTTGGATGGGGCAAAAGAGCAGAGGATGTTGCAAATTTCTAAATGCAGCTCTTATGAGAGCTCAAGAATGTACAAGGAGAAGGCTAAGGAAATTCATAATAAAAGGATCCTTAGAAGTACTTTTGAACTAGGAATGAAGGTTCTCCTATTTAATTCAACAATGATATTATTCCCTAGGAAATTGAAGTACCATTGGAGCGGACCGTTTGAGATTGTTTAAGTATTCCCACATGGAGTTATGGAACTCTTAAATTTAAAGACCAATGAAACTTTTAAGACAAATGGCCAAAGGTAAAACCCTATTGGGAGGAGCTGAAGGTTGCAAAAGCCATTGAAAGTGTTGTATTTGTGAATGCATGAAGTAACCATGTCTTGCTATTACGACATTGAAGAAGCACTTGATGGGAGGGAACACATTGATTTGCATTTTTTTGTTTTATTTATTTTTAGAAAATTTGAATTTCTAAATTTTCAATGCTAGTTTGTTAATGTTTGAATAAAAATTCTAGAATAGGTGTTGTGATGGGTTATTTTGTTTTGGTTGAGTTTCAAGAAAAGCAAAGGAAGAGAAAATTTTAACTCATTTTGAGTAGTAGCAAACACAACCAGAGACATGGCCAAGTTATAAAAGACAATGCCAAATTGTCAATTTTTACAAAAGTGCTTAAGTTGGACAGTACTGGACATAGCCAGAGGTCTTGGGCTGCATCCATGCCCGTGTCAATTCTCTAAACACATTCCAAATACAGAACTGAGCATGATCATTTGACTTAGCTGTGTTAATGTAGTTTCATCAAATTCACATTTTTTATAAAATAGAACATGACCAAGCATCTTGGTTGTGCCATTTCCATTTCCAAAATACTCATTTTTACACAAAACTAGACACACTCACATGTCTTGGCTATATCTCCGAGAACACATTTACACGGCCAACACTAGTCAAGCTTGGTCGTGTCCCTCGTGCCTTTTTAGAATCAACCTATGCCCTTTTTAACACTGACATGGCTAAGACATTACCTAGCCTGGTCATGTCACCCATTTAAACTCTTTAAATTCCCGATTCTTTCCATTTCTCTCTCATTTAAACCCTAATAATCCATTTTTCCTCTCAATTACCGCTTCTAGATGGCCAAGACACTAACCCAATAAAAAAATCTCTTTTTTTGTCACCAAATCTCTCCAATTTCTTCATCAAAACACAAGTATACCATCTCCCTCTTTCATTTTCATCACGATTGAAGATGCCTAGGACAAAGCAAGTCTCTCACCCAAGGATGAAGAGCATGTCTTCCACATCTACTTCAAGGAGATTGGCAATTCAAGCAAGGGGATTTTTAGCCTCAATGTATGTAAGTAATGATTCCTTAGATGTTTTGCACACTAGAGAGAATTTTGAGTTGTATTAGAAGAATTTGCATTGGGAGACATTGATCACTCTTAAACCATTGCAATTTCAAGATTTAACTCTCGAGTTTGTTTCCTCCCTTAAAGTAGAAAAAGATAACTCTAAGCATTATACTAATCTGGGGTTCAAATTGAATGGGAGATAATATATGATCACTGTTGAGCAATTGAGTGAAATATTTGGTTTTTCTCTTAAGGGGCATTGGACTATTCCTAAGGATTTTAAGCAACAAGATACACGGGGTGAATTAGGATCTGGTGGGACCTATATGGCTAAATCATCTAAGGCAACTAAATTGGTAAATCCTGCCTTGAGATTTTTACATAGGTTTATGGCTTGTAGTTTCTTTGTAATAAAAGATAGCCTCAGAGTTGTTAAACTTAATGAGTTATTTTTCTTGTTGTGTGCTTACAAAGCTACTCCTATTAGTGCTAGTTTTTAATTGGTAGAGGTCCTTGATAATGTGGCCCAAAACATAAGAAGAGTGATTTGTATAAGTGGATTAGTCTCTACTCTAACAATTGCCCTTTATAGAACCTTTGATCCTGAAAAATTGTGGCATGCAAAGGATCTTTGGTAGTGATATGTTAGATGCAACCACTGTGAAAAAAATGCATAAGGTGACTAAGAGTGGAGAGTCTTATGTGATGGCTTATGGTGAACTGAGTTGAAGGGATAATAGACAAAAGTGACCTCGAGTTGATGATGAATATGATTATGACTTATTGAGTTTGCATGAAGATGTCTTAGTCCCGGATAACTATGAGTTGATCAGTAAAATAGAGGCATTGGAGGACAAAGTTGACCAAAATCATGCTTAGGTGCTTAATCAACTTTAACTAATCAACAACAATTTGGCTAGGATTCTTAGTCTTAATCCCTCCCTTGCCTCATCTTCACAACCTCCGATGCAGTAGCTTTAGCTTGTGTGAGCGGGGATTTTCGCCCCCACTCCCGGTGGAATTGCGACTTCGGTACTGTTTAGGCTCAGGGCCTTAGAGAACACGGACCTAAGTCCGGAGAAAATGGAGTCGCCACCCGGATGGGCCAGGAAAAAAGAAAGGGGTGGATGACTCGATTCCTAAGGAATCCCTAACCCCCTAATGGGTTCGAAAAGTTGGGTACGTGTGGGGAAGGTGAGAAATGGCCCAGCACCCCCCACAATGCCCGTTTCATTGGAACCAGCCTCCTTTACTGGTTTTAATATTATAAAATTCTTAAATATAATAACATTTTCCATATTGCACACAATAATTAAAAGAAAACATCATTATATTGAAAATCAAAGCAATGTCCAAGCAAAACAAATAAATGGATACCCATCCGAAGATGGAAACATGTCCTTACATCACATGCCTAAATAGGACACCCACCGAAAGGTAGAAACATGTCCTTTACATAGGTTCTAAAATAGAAAAGAAAATTAAATTACATGATATTTAACTAATGAGGTACCCACCAAGTGGAAACATACCTCTTACAACATTTGGCAATCTAAATAAATTGATTAAAGTAAATAACTATTCAAAATAAATAAATCATTCATCAATGGTATTAAATATCAATAGAAAGTAAACATCCATCCATGATAAACAAAATAAACCAAGCATTGAACTTAAATAAATTAAAGCATATAAAATAAATCAAAGCATATTAAATATAGAATTGAATAAGACAAATAAAATTCCAATTATAACTACTGTGAATTTTTTAAGGAATTAAAATAGATTAGGATTTTATGTTTTAAAAGGTTGGTAAAGTTCTTTGATTAACCAAGTTAAGGTTTGAATGGACTAGGGTTTGGACACTTTAAAATATTAAGTTTTGTGGTTTGCGGCCATTCATTGAATTATGGTTTTAAACTTACTATGCAAAATTGTAAAATTTGTGTTTGTGTGGTTTTTAAAGTTTTAAAGGACTAGGGTTTAGAAAAAATTAGGGTTTAAGGTTTTAAAGGGGTTAAGGTTTCCTATTTTGAGTTTTGGAATTGAATTAGGGTTTTAAGACTTTTGAATTAGGGTTTCGGGTAATTAGTTATTTTTAGGATTTGAAAAAAAATAATTAATAATTTTATGAAGTTTTATGAATTTAAACAAAACGATTTAAAGTTTATAAAAATAAAAAATATATTTTTATGGCTTTTGGAAGGAAATAGAACACAAATTAAAGTTTTGATAATTTGGAAAGCAAATCTTAGTTTTGGGGTTTTGAAGAAATAAAACTAATAGCTTTAAACTTTTAGAAAATAAAGCCATGATTTAAGATTTTCAAACCTTAGAAAAAGTGAATTCAGATTCTAAAGTTTTTGAATTAAAAGAAAGAATGAGATGTTTAGCTACTGTGAAAAAATAAAATGAATTGAGAATTCAAACCTTCTTTCGTGAGGTTGCACAAAAATTGCTTCTTGGATAAACCAAATCAAAGACAAGCTTTGCTGCCTTTGAATTGCCTTGAATTATTTTTCTGCTTCCTCAAAAATTGAATTGAATTACTGCCTTTCCTTCACAGATTCGGTTTCCACATTTGTCCCAGCTTCTGTCCCAATTTCTCCTCTTTCGGCCCCTTTTTGTGTTGTAATTATACTTATTTATAGATGTTTTTTGTGGTTTTCTACTAGTTGCTCATGGCATACATTATTTATTAAGAAAAGGAAACTGAAACCTAATTGCATTAGGTTTTGAAAAATTTGCGTCGAAAAATTTTGCTGGCGAAAAAAAACTGCTGCGGAAAAATTGCGCTGGCAAAAAAAATTACCGCAGGAAAAATTGCACTGGCAAAAAAGCTGCCACATCTGCGGGCAAAACAGGCGTGCGGGTCATTTCGCCAATAGAAAAACTCTACTAGCCATTTCGCCTGCAGAAAAACTCTACAGGCGAAATGCCCACTGGCCCGCTAACTTTCGGTGATGATTTTTTTGTCGCCGATTTTTATTTTTATGTTTATTTATTTTTATTTTTTATTAATAAAAATTAGATACTAAAGCAAAAATTATTTAATTAAGATAAAAAAAATTATTTTGGACCAATTAAAATATTTTGGACAACACAAATTATATGGGACTAAATAAAATATATTGGACAAGACTGGGTCAAAAATTAAGGGTCTATAGTTTGCCCCCTGCTTGAATGATTTGAGACTTCAGTGAAAGAGAGTGAAAAGTAATAAGACTTAATTTTTAAGATGGTTATTTGAATTTGATTTGGGTACTTGGACCCGAGACTGATTTGATTTGGGTACTTGGACCCGAAATTGGATTGAATTTGGGTACTTGGACCCAGGATTGGGTACTTAGACACGAGATTGATTTGGATACTTTGACCCGAGATTGATTTGATTTGGCTGACCTTTTATCAGTTAAGAATTCTGGCATAACTAGTTGTTCCATTTTTATGAATTGTAGGTCTTTACCCACCAAAAATAGATCTTTATCTATTAGAAATTAGGTCTTTAACCTAGGAACATGGATCTTTATCCATTAGAGATTGGGTCTTTACCTGTGAAACATGGATCTTTTATCCATTGGAAATCGGGTCTTTACCCTTGAAATATGGATCTTTATCCATTTGAAATTGGGTCTTTACCCTTGAAACAAGGATCTTTATCCTTCGGACTTTGGGTCTTTACCGTTTGAAATATGGATCTTTATCAATTTGAAATTGGGTCTTTACCGTTAAAACATGGATCTTTATCCATTAGAGATCGGGTCTTTACCCTTGAAACATGGATCTTTATCCATTGGAAATCGGGTCTTTACCCTTGAAACATGGATCTTTATCAATTGGAAATCGGGTCATTACCTTTGCTTCAACCTTTTAGCTGGACTGACCTTTTGTCTTTTACATTTTCATTCTAATTTTTTCTTTTGATTGATGATGATTTTTTATTATTTTGAGAATTCTTTTTCTTGTTCATTAATTAAACATGAACAAAAAATTCAACCTGTTTAGCTAGCCTTCATATCTTCTCCTTGCCCCCTTGCGTGGCAAGATATTCAAAATATTTTGTTTATGCATAAACTCAAAAATTGAAAAGGAGAAGTGTTGCCCCCTGTGTAGGCTCAAACCCATGATTTTTCTATACGGGCTCTGATTGATGTTTTTGCCGTCTAGTTCTTCGCACAAGTATGTATTTCTTCTTTTGCAAAACCACTGGAACTTTCTCAAGCAATTTGCTTTCCATGCCCCATGGTTTGATATCTTCTTTTGATTCTTTACTTCACAGAGTGTTTGTTGTTCACTTTGATAAAGAATAGGCAATACAAGACAAGAAAGTGTGATGTGATATGCTCATGTATGCATGATATGCATGAATAATACTTACAGTTGTTTCATTGACTCACATACCGAGGTGATCAGCAGAAGTATTCTCATTGGTTCCCTTTTGATGCTTGTTCACGTCTTGCATTAGAATGATCAAAAGCTTTGCATATGTGGCTTTTATCTTCAAGATGTTGAAAACATGAGTGGTGGAGACCCTAAGCAGCAAAGTAAGGGATTCATCTATTTTGAACTATATTTTAGCATGTCTGTTGGTAGTTTCTTCATAACTTTGCCAATAATAATTTCCTTTGACCAATGTGTCCTTTGGAGGTTCAACATACTTCCCTTAACTTGAAGGCTTTGTATGACAAAACAATTTTTTTTTTTGCAATTTTGATTTTGCAATCAAATGTTGTCTTTGCCAAATTAATGTCAATGTACCTTAGGACTTGATTTTTCCAAATTAACATATCTATAACAGGATAACCCTAGTTACCGTACTAAACTCGGGAATCATTTCTATTTAAGCAAGAACTGTTGCACTTCAGATAGGCACATACACATTACTTGGCCAAAGGTCTCATTTGAGTTTAAATATTGTCTATCTCATATCCATGCTCATCCAAACTATCTCCACTAATAGACTCTACATACCAAGAGAGATCAACATGTCTTTGATAGGCTTGAAATGGGGTCTATAAGGGACACGGTTTAAGGTGAAGGCCATTTTGAGTTAGGAGCTGATGTGACACAATGGACAAACCTTCACACTATAAATTTCTTGTTGGAACTTTAGACAATTGGGAGCAATCTTGCTAGACACCAAATTCCCTCTATCTTCTTGGCATTAATCTGGATCTTGATTGGAACATTCTTTACTCTTGTAAAAAGTTTGGTTCCCAAATTCATTTCCTTTCTTCTTCTCCCTTTTCTCTCTTTTTATTCTTCTTTCTCCTCCCTTTCTTTGAGCATTTTATCATTTCGTCCTTCTTCCTTGTAGGACTATCAAGTACAGAATTTTCAAGAACTGGATGTTCTTCCTCTTTTCCTTTGATTTTGATTGAATCTTTGGTTGGGTTGGACTAATTCAAGTCAAACTGTCCAAATGGAAGCCTTTTACTGCTTAGGTAAAAGAGACATCAGTTAGCTTTCTGAACCACCTTTTTAGGTTTTCTTTTCTTGTTGTTTTTTTTCTTTTCTTTTTTCTTTTTCTTTCTTTTCTTTTTTCTTTTGTCCTTTTTCTTTTCTTCTTCTTCTTCTTTTTTCTCTTCTCTCTTTTTTTTGTTTATTTTTTTATTTTTTTTGTTTGGTTCTAGCTCTAAAAGAGTTGTCTCGTTTGTATTATCTTGGGCTTCCAATAATGGATGAGTGGAGTAACATAAACCTTTAGGGATAAATCATTTGTTACTCTGATGATGATGTTGTTTTGATATATTGGAGATATCAAAGGAACTTCAACAACCCTTATGGTCTTGAAAACTTCAACTACCCTTATGGTCTTGAAAACATCAACTATCTTCATGGTCTTGAGAACTTCAACTATCTTCATGAAATTGACCAATCATTGCTTTCTTTGATCTTCTTGCCTCTTTATCTTAGTGATCATAAGACTTGTCAAAAGTATCACAATAGCTAAAGGTAGATTATTGGGGTTTATAAGCCAATGAAAAGAAAGCTAAAATTTTATAAAGGCTCAAAAGGACAACTAGGGATTGATATTTAATAAGGTGGATACTAGTTGTTGGTTAACTAAACAATGCCTAGATCATTTCTCTCTTAAATAAGTAGAGTTCAATTTTGCCTCGAAAGCTTGTCAAAGCATGTTCTAAGATTGATTAGGACCTAGACAAAGGTAATTATGCAGGAGCCCTCTCTAAGTAAGCATACACAACTCAATGCTATAGAGCAATTCCCTCACCTAGTAAAGTCATTCAAGTCGTGATGCCTAGACACATTAATTTATGAACATCAAGCTAGATTCCTTATTGGTTGAGCATTAAAATGAACAAAGACCAACAAAATTTTTGATAAAAGTAATTTATTCAAACAAATTTAAATTTGAAAAACATGATAGTTCCAATTAAATATTAAAGAAAGTAAAATTGAAAAGCAACATTCAAACTAAGGAAAGTTCGTTGAGTTTAAGCTTCTTTTCCCTTCACATCTTCAATATTTCCATCTTGAAAGGATGATAAAACAAAATCTTCTTCTAATCATTTTCCTACCATGAAGGTTGCTGGTGGTGGCACCCTGTTGAACCTTAGAAATGGGTTACCTTTGGTATTGGGCTTGTCCCGCTCAGGCAACTTGCCATTTTCAATTATGGATCTCATGTTTTAATCGTAAGCATTTGTCTGTCTCATGTCCTTGTGTTTGATGAAACTCACAAAAGGCTTTAGTGTTAAATTTTGGGGGTAAAGGATTCAGCAAAGGTCGAGGAGTCAATGGCTATAATAGTCCCTTCTTTTGTTGCTTGTCGAAGACCCAAGACAAAGGCTTCCCCAGATCTGAAAATTGGCTTCGATTTGCTTGACCGGTTGTATTGAAATCAACTTCTTTTTGCGTGCTTTGATTTTCGGACTAGTAATTCCCTTTCTCATTCCTTCTTATTGAAAAACAGTTCTTCTCTCTTTCCCATTCTTCAATTTGCAAACCATCTTGGAGAAGATCTTTGAAATCACAGATGAGTGTATAAGACATCCTTTCACGGAGATTGGGCAGCATGCCTCTCACAATCATCCTTATTTGATCAGATTCATCGGGCCTTTTCTTGAGCAAAGCAGCCTTATTTCTCTATCTCTTCACATAGTCCACAAAATTCTCATTTGGCCTTTGTCTAATGGACTCCACTTCCATTAAGGTAACTTCCAACTCAACATTATATCCATATTGTTGGATGAAGGCTTTGTAAAGTAGATCCCAACTCTTTTATGTTCCATCATCTAAGGTACTGAACCAATTTTGGACAACAGGGTCCAATGAGAGCATAAAGTACCTTAGGGTTTGAGTCTTAGTAGCTTGGGCAGACTGCATGGCAGTGATATATTGCTTCACATGGAGATAAGGATTTTCGGTACCATTGTACTTTGCAAAAGATGGCATCTTGAACTTGTACAGGACTTCTTCATCTAGCTCAAATAGTTTATCGATCTTGGACATCTCTTCGGTTTTCAGCTTCTTCTCAAATTTCTTTTCTAAATCAGCAATCATCTTTTCAACATCGGATGTCTCAGTCTTTTCAAAAGTTCCCTTCTCAACAACTTTTAGCTCCTTTTTGTCTTGAGGATCCTTGTAGTATTGAGCCCAATCATCATTAATGATTACTTTATCATCATCAAAAGCTACTTCATTAACTTTAGTCTTCCCATTGTCCTTTGGCTTCTTGGTGCTAGCAGATGCTTCGGCATTATTTCCTAAAATTGCAGCTAGTTGATTCTTTATGGTCTCGGCCATGGCCTCTTTGATCTCTTCCATTTTGGCATTGAGGGCTTCATCCACCATCCTTTGAATTTGTTCGGGCTCCATTATTTTTGGTGAGCAAGTGATTGAGTCGTTGCTAGATACTTCGTCTCCGGTGTAGGTCGGATTGTTGTAAGCTTTTGAACTGTCATAATCTAGGGTTGTGAGCCAGAGAGAATCAATGATATGAGATGTAAATGTATGCATGTTTGCATGTATGCACGAACAATTAACAAACAAGGATAATTAGGACGTTCCTTCTAACCTTATAACATCCACACACGAATGGCGAGTCTCTTTTCCTAGGTATATGGTTAACAAAATACCAATATGGGGTAACTTGCTTTCAAATAATTCCCTCAGACGTTTCAACCAATAGTTATATTTTCGAAAATGGAAATCAATCCATGATAATTCCCATTAATTAGGTTTTAATCCATTCAACCAACTAAAGTAGCTTTTATGCTATATTGGATTTAAACTAAATTAAGAGGTTTATTATAGATAGATTTCTCACTTGAAAAGAGTAACTAATGGTTCATGCCAAAAATAAGCCCATGATTAATTATTCTTAAT
Organism: Garcia nutans; assembly: GCA_947685225.1. Lineage (NCBI taxonomy): Eukaryota > Viridiplantae > Streptophyta > Magnoliopsida > Malpighiales > Euphorbiaceae > Garcia > Garcia nutans. The sequence continues at coordinate 26,722,151 of CANTUV010000024.1, forward strand.
ATAAACTAGGCTCACAATTGATTTTTAGTATTTCGTAATTGACCTAAATAATTTTGCAAGCTCTTTGTAAGAAAAGGTTGGGTGAAAATAGTTTTGTTTCTAAGCCCATTGTAAAAAGATCTTAGAAAAATGGGTTTTGGGCTTTGTATTTAGGCCATGAGCAAAAGAATTTTTAATTTTATTTTTAGAGAAGTCTTATATCCAAAGACCATTTTGAATGTTTTGAAAATAGCTTTGGTCTTTTGGATTTTAAAGAAAATATTTATTTTGAGCTTACAATGTACTTAGGTCATATTAGAAAAAGTGCAAACCAAATAAGCCATGATTTAAGCCAAGATAAATTAAACATAGTCAAATAACATGCATTTGGGGTAAAACCTAAGGAAAGTAACTAGGCCAATTACATGAGCTTTAGTCTTTGGGTAGAAAGGCTTAGGTTCCCCTAGCAAGTATATACCATATGGTATGAGGTTATGAGTGGTTATGCCATGCTCGATCTCTATACCTTGAGTGAAAGTATGGTATCCCTTACATAACATAACACGGGTAACACGGGCATCCTAACTCATACACACGATGCAAACTAATATGATGCAATGGATAATATCATTATAAGAAAGAATAGAATAATATAAAGACCAACGGAATCAACTTCTCTTATTCCCAGTGGAGTCACCACTGTGAGCGGGGATTTTTGCCCCCACTCCTGGTGGAATGGTTCTTGCAACTTCGGCACTGTTTAGGCTCGGGGCCTTAGAGAACACGAAACTAAGTTCGGAGAAAATGGAGTCGCCACCTGGACAGGCCGGGAAAAAAGAAAGGGGTGGATGACTCGATTCCTAAGGAATCCCCAACCCCCTAATGGGTTCAAAAAATTAGGTACGTGTGGGGAAGGTGAGAAATGGCCCAGCACCCCCACAACTCTCAGTTCATTGGAACCGGCCTCCTTTACAGGTCTTAAAATTATAAAATTCTTAAATATAATAACATTATTCATATTACACAAAATAAATAAAAGAAAGAATCATTATATTGAAAATCAAAGCAATGTCCAAGCAAAACAAATAAATGGACACCCATCCGAAGATGGAATCATGCCCTTACATCACATGCTAAATAGGACACCCACTGAAAGGTAGAAACATGTCCTTTACATAGGTTCTAAAATAGAAAAGCAAATTAAATTACATGATATTTAACTAATGAGGTACCCACTTAGTGGAAACATACCTCTTACAGCATTTGGCAATCTAAATAAATTGATAAAAGTAAATAACTATTCAAAATAAATAAATCATTCATTAATGGTATTAAATATCAATAGAAAGTAACCATCCATCCATGATAAATAAAATAAACCAAGCATTGAACTTAAATAAATTAAAGCATATAAAATAAATCAAAGCATATTAAATATAGAATTGAATAAGACAAATAAAATTCCAATTATAGCTATTGTGAATTTTTTAAGGAATTAAAATAGATTAAGATTTTATGTTTTAAAAGGTTGGTAAAGTTCTTTGATTAACCAAATTAAGGTTTGAATGGTGAAATCATGAAACTAGGGTTTGAACACTTTAAAATATTAAGTTTTGTGGTTTGCAGCTATTCGTTGAATTATGGTTTCAAACTTACTGTGCAAAATTGTAAAATTTGTGTTTGTATGGTTTTTAAAGTTTTAAAGGATTAGGGTTTAGAAAAAATTAGGGTTTAAGGTTTTAAAGGGGTTAGGGTTTACTATTTTGAGTTTTGGAATTGAATTAGGGTTTTAAGACTTTTGAATTAGGGTTTTGGGTAATGAGTTATTTTTAGGATTTGAAAAAAAAATAAATTGATAATTTTATGAAGTTTTATGAATTTAAACAAAACGATTTAATGTTTATAAAAAAAAAAGATATTTGTAAGGCTTTTGGAAGGAAACAGAACACAAATTAAAGTTTTGATAATTTGGAAAGCAAATCATAGTTTTGGGGTTTGGGAGAAATAAAACTAATAGCTTTAAACTTTTAGAAAATAAATCCACGATTTCATATTTTCAAACCTTAGAAAAAGTGAATTGAGATTCTAAAGTTTTTGAATTAAAAGAAAGAATGAGATGTTTAGCTACTGTGAAAAAATAAAAGGAATTGAGAATTCAAACCTTCTTTCGTGGGGTTGCACAAAAATTGCTTCTTGGATCAACCAAATCAAAGACAAGCTTTACTGCCTTTGAATTGCCTTGAATTGTTTTTTTGCTCCCTCAAAAAATTGAATTGAATTACTGCCTTTCCTTCACATATTCGGTTTCCACTTTTGTCCCAGCTTCTGCCTCACTTTAACTTTGGATTCTCATACTAGGCCATTCATTTTAATATATTAAGTTTATTTATATTATTAGAAACATATTTTAATACATTTAAATCATTTACATTATAAAAACACACTCTTATACACAAAACCCTAAAATGGCATAACCTTCCCCCATTGAAGGTTTTCCATTCCAACACAATCCATTAATCATTTTAAGCTTATATAAATCACTTATATCACCAAGCAACAGGATTAAACCAATAAAATTATACAATTCAACAACTTTAGAAAAATCATTTTCCAAAACCCTAAATCACACTTCCATTCTCAAACTCCAACCAAACTTAAGCAAATCTACCATTTGATTTTAAAATCCTTGTTTATGCATCAAAACAACACATTTGGAATCAATTTGCACAATTAAAACACATGATTCTAAGAATCCAAATTTTTCATAACCCTAAATTCTCTCTTTTCACCCAACTCATCCCAAACTTAATTCTTTCTTCCATTTAACTTGAAAATCATTAATAATTAATCAAAATAGCTTCATTCATACCTAATTAAATAATTAAATCATGCTAATAGAAAATTCTAAAATTCACTTATTCATACTTTCATAGAAAATCAAAAATTAAGAAAAGAAGCTTACTAACCTATTGGAAATCCACCAAAACTTAAATTAATTCTTGAAAATTCTTGTCAAAATGAGTATTTGGATGAAGAAAAATGACTCCTAGAGCCATGGAATTTCATTTTTTTTTTTGAAGAAGACTAATTTTAAAACCCCAAATTATCTCTTCCAATTAAAAATAATTTATTTTTAATTTATTTAAATAATTTTATGTTTATAAGATTTAATTACCATTTTGCCCTTAGACTTTTGACTTTTCTTTTAAAAGAGTTGACTAATGTATATGTTAAGTATATGTTAGGTATATTTTACATATATATCACATTTATATTCTACTTTTTCATTTAAAATCACTTCATTTTTCATTTAAAACCATTAATTTAATTTATCCAATTTAATTATAATATATTTTATCAAATTTTCAACAATTAGAAATTTTCAAAAAAATTTGGGATATTACAATCATGGCTCGTGAAATAAAGGAATTACGAAATAAAGACATTCCTATAGTAAAAATTTTATGGAAGAATCATTCGACTGAGGAAGCCACATGGGAAAGTGAGGAGACGATGAGACGGCAATATCCTTATCTATTTCAAATGTTTAGAATAGGTAAATTTCGAGGACGAAATTTCTTAAGAGGGGGAGATTTTTAATGTTTGAAATCTTAAACAATGATTTTCGTTTAAATATTGATAATGGATTGTGTATAGTGATGAAGGTGACTTGGGTATTTGAAATAAGTGGAAAAGTAGAATGAGTTAAGCTTTAAAAAGTAGAAAGTTTGATTCGAATATAGACGGAATTGGTATTTCTAAAAAAGAATTTTAAAGTGATAGACATTCATGAAAATGCCCTTGTGATTCTAGAATTAAGATTTACTAAATAAGAATGTGAAATATAGATTATAGGGCTTTAAATTAACTAAAGAAATTATTTTTACAGTTTGCGGAACTCAAAAAAGGATTAGAATTAAATTTAAAGAAATGATTGCACTAAAGCTATAATATGCACACTTTATCCAACCAAAACCTTAGATACTATATCAAAAGAAGCCTAGAAATTTATCCTCTCTTCTACCATCATCTTCACTCAAAACACCTCTTCACCATCACCATCTCTCTCTTTTCTTCTATCTTCTCCCACTACAATGCATTAAAACATCAAGATCTTTAATTATAGCTATAAATTTTCATAGGAATCCACTAGTTTATGAGAGAATCAATATGATTATCACCTTAAAATCAAAAAGGTGGAGAGAGAAGAGAAAGAGAGGATTTCCTTGAAGAGGTATGTGATTATGTACTATAATTTACAATTATTTAGTTATCTTTCAATTTTATTGCTTGAATAAGTTAATTGAGTCATTTTAATTGAGTTATTTTTTAAAGAATTGAAAAAATGAGTTGTTGTACAAAAAGGTGAATGAAGAACTTTTTATACATGAGAAGTTTAATTTTTATTTTAATTTTGTAAAAATTAAGTGTATTAATATGGGCTTTAGCTAAGAGAGATAGCTGTGGAGTTTTATTTACTAAGTTAATTGCTAAAGATTTGATTAATTGAGAATTTGAGTAATATGTTTGATATGGTTCCCTTTTGTGTGTTGAAATTTTGGTTTTTGGTTCATTTTTACCTTCGATATTAAGTGTGTTTATGTTGTTTTAGCTTAAAATATAAGTTGGAACAACTTTGGATTATTTGAAAGTGAATTTTAGAATTGGGCAGATGCTGGGAAAAACACACGGCATGTGTGTTTTTCATCCACACTGCCATGTGAATTTTTTATCTACTGTGATTTTAGTTATAGTAATGTTTTGAAACACTCAGGTGTGTGGATTTCTTAGGCATGCCTGTGCCCACTTTGTAACCCTAATTTCCTTGTTTTTCAACCTCAAAACACTTCATTTCTTATCTTAATGTAATTACCTTTTCAACTAACATTTATAGCATAAGTTTTTACCAAAAGTATGCAAAATTATTAATTTAAAATTTTGAATTTTGAAAATGTATATGAGTTAGATTGTAAAGACACCTAAGAATCTTGAAAGTATTAAATATGGATTATAGTTTTGTTTATTTAAAGTGATGTGTGATTAAAGGCTAAATTAGAAATGAATGCGTGATGAATTGCCTAACCCATACCGATACTAGACCTAGCTTGAGATTGAATGGCCAGCGAGAGGGTGGATATCCATAGTGAAAATGGGTAGCCCGTGCCATCAGTGGAAACACAGTGTCATCTATGATAGTGGCCATATTTGTCAGATGTGAACACACTACTTTAATAGCGGGTCTTTGGCCATATTCTTGATATTAGGCATTAAATTGCTGACGGTGGCTCGTTATCCAAACCTAAGGTCTAAATTCAGTGTGTACGGGAAAATTAAAAAGAATTGCATCAATTGTGAACAATATGCTATATGATTAATTTTTTAAAGTTATTGAACATTGAATTTCCTTATGTTGGGTGTATTGAATATACAAAATTTATCAAATTCGTATTAATGTCCTAAAGTGATGATTTTATTACTTTCATAAATGATAACTCAAAGTTGTCTTTCTTACTTACCTTCTTGCACATTATGAGTACACAAGCACCACTAAGCTTTGCCTAGCGTGTGTCGACCCTTAATTTTGGTCCTTAATCAGTTCGGCCAAAATTAAAACGGCTAAATTAGGTCTAATCTAACATTAAGAAGCTTAAATATGATGTGGACCAATTTCAAAGGCTTAAACTTAGTATGGTCCAATTTTAAGAAGCTTAAATCTAATATGGTCCAATTTCAAAGACATAAATCTAGTCTAGTCCAATTTTTTTAAAAAGCTTAAATCAAGTCTGATCTAATTTAAAAAGCTTAAGTCTAGTCTGATCCAATTTCAACTGCTTTAACTAGGTCCGATTCGATCTTTAAAGCCTAAAACAAGTTAATCCGATACCAAAATGCTAGATCATGATGAATTGGCCTAGCCAGTTTGCTAATGAATTAGCCATGAGTCCTTGATTTGGGCTAAGTTAAGTTTTAGTTTTGTTTAAATTCCAATGCAGGTAGGACAAGAATAAGGAGTTTGAGTTGGATAAAGATTGGCGTGCCAAGGTTGCTCTAATTATGGCCTATAAATACAAGACTGAATTCATAGGAAAAAGTGGCTACGGATTAGCAAATAAAATAGCCAACATTACAAACATAAAATCAAGCAATTAAGTTTGACCATTATCAATCAAAGAACCATTAGCAATTGAAAATAGAAAACATACATAAATTGAAAAACAATAACCGAGAATAATTCACAAGGAGAGACAGTAGCCTAAAGTTCATTATTGGAGCTTGGTTTAACCAAACTACCTTAGTGGAGACAACAATACAAGTATTGTCTACTAGCTAATTCCATATAATTTGCTCATGTTTTTCCATCTTTCAATGTTGCTGGTTCATTATTGTTTTAGATTAATTGGTCGATTTCAAAATTTCATACAGCAAGTCATGATTTTATATTTAAATTAAATCATAACTTCAATTGCATGTTTGTCGCCCTAAGTAGTATATCAAACCATAATTTTTGTCCTAAAACCCTAGCTTACATTCTAAAATCCTAATTTACAACCTAAAACCCTAGCTTACATTCTAAAACCCTTGTTTATATTCTAAAAGCCTAATTTTCATCCTAACCCCTAAACTTGCATATTTTAATATTAATTTACATCAAAACTAATGAGGTACCCACCAAGTGGAAACATACCTCTTACAACATTTGGAAATCTAAATAAATCAATAAAAGTAAATAATCATTCATCATAAATAAATCATTCATCAAAGATATTAAACATCAATAGAACATAAACATCCATCCATGATAAACTAAATAAACCAAGCATTGAACTTAAATAAATTAAAGCATATAAAATAAATCAAAGCATTTAATGAACTACACAATCTAATCTAAGAATAAAGCAAGTAAAAAAATACAAATTAAGGCTACTATTTTTATTTAAGATTCTTTATTTAATGTTTAGGGTTTTAGGATTTATTGGTTTAAGCTACTGTAAGTTTTAAGGGAATTAAAATGGATTAAGGTTTTATGATTTAAGGGATTAATAAAGATCTTTAATTAACCAAATTAGTATTTGAGGAGTGAAATCATGAAATTAGGGTTTGGATACTTTAAAACATTAGGCTTACTGTTATGATTATTAGCTATTGAATTATTGTTTTTAGGCTTACTGTGTTTGAATTTTAATATTTAGGTTTATAAGGTTTTAAGGTTTAAAGGATTAGGGTCTAGAAAAATTAGGGTTTAAGAAAACTAGGGTTTAATGTTAGCTAGTTTAGGGTTTACTATTTTGGTTTTGAAGTTGAATTAGGGTTTTTAGTGTTTCAGAGAATGTATTTGATTTTAGAATTTGGAAAAATAATTTATAGTTTTATAAAGCTTTATGTGATTTTTAGAAGCTGTAAAGTGAAATTTAGGGTTTTAAGGTTTTGAAACATTGAAAAAGAGATTAGGGTTTTGGGAAATTAATAAAACAATTTAAGGTTTTGGCAAGTTGGAAAGTAGATTACGGTTTTTATATTTTGAAGAAACAGAAAAAGTAATTTAGGGTTTGTGCAAATAGAGAAAACGATTTAAGGTTTATAAAAACAAAAGAGACAATTTAGGGTTTTGGGGGACAAAAGGAATAAATTAGGTTTTTGAGGTTTTAGGGAAATAGAAGGATGATTTTTAGGGTTTTAGAACGTTTTAAGGTTTTTGGGAAAACAAAGAAATGGATTAAAAGTTTTTAAAGGTATCAAGAAATAGAGGAAATCACTTAAGGTTTCTGGAAACAAAGATCAAGTTATTACATCTTCAAAGATTAAAGTTTTGAGTGTGTAATCTTATGAATTAAATAAAGAATGAAGCTACTGTAAGAAATAAAAAGAAATTAAGAATTCAAACCATCATTCGTAGGTTACACCAAAAGTGCTTCTTGGATGAACAAGGTCAAAGGCAAGATGGCTGCCTTTGATGGATTGATTGTTTGGTTACTTCTTCTTCTCTCAAAAAGTCTGATTGATTTCACTGCCAAAGGTTTCTCCAAGTCCGATTGTTACAAAGTTTTTCCTCTAAAAATTTTCCTCTTAAATTTCGGTCCCAATTTCCCTCCCCTTTCTGTGTTTTTTTAATCCTTTTTTATAGAAGATTTTTATGATTAATCTTAGTTGCTCATAAAATCTAACATTAATTAAGAAAAGGAAACCAAAACGAAATTAAATTTGGTTTCAAAAAAATTTGCGTTGGAAAAATTTTGCTGGCAAAAAAGCTGCCACAGGGGGCAGAGGGCCGCGGCGTGAAAATCTACCTGCGGGCCATTTCACCGCAACCCTTTCGGCGACGAAAAATTTTGTCGCCGATTTTTATTTTTTTGTTTATTATTATTATTTTTTACTTTGTATTAATAAAAATGAGATACTAAAGCAAATATTATTTAATTAAGATAACAAAAATTATTTTGGACTAATTAAAATATATTAGACCGGATTTAGTCAAAAATTAAGGGTTTACACATATGGTGAGTGTGGCTCATGTTTCCATTATAAAAGTATAAAATGGGAAAATGTGGTTAGATGTCAAGTGTGAATTACAAATGAATAATGATATGATATGATATGATATTGAAATGTATGAATGAAATAATATGACATTGAAATGATGATATGAAATGATATGATATTGATATAAATGAGAAAAAAATGAGAGATAAAGAAATGTGCCTAGGAAGATGAGTATTGGTAATGCATGTGAACTATGTATGAATGAGGTGAACTGGTAATGTGATGTGATCAAGAATGGTGATGATCACTGGAAAAGTATAAACTAAAGTGATGTTATATACATGTAACCTATATCATTACTTGTCTAAATGTTTTAAGATTGATTGGATATGCATGAGAGGTCCTAAGAAAAGCTAGGCCTATAGGTGTATATGTTAATAGACCTGAGCAGAGCTAGGTCTTGACCCGAGCAAAGCTGGGTCATGTGTTTGAGATGATAGTTGACCTGAGCAGAGCTAGGTCATGTGATTGAAATTGAATTTGGACTGGAGTAGAGCTGGGTCGAGAAACTGATAGTATGACAACTGAACTTAGTAATTGAAATGATGTGTGAGTGGGATGTGAAGCCAATAGTCATGTACCAATATGGAATGTGATTTTAATAGTGTAATGATGTGTAAGTGGGATAAGAATCCCAATATTGTATTTGAGGATTTGTATATAAATTTTATTTATATGCATCACTAAGCTTTAAAGCTTAGCATGGTTGTGTGAATTGAGCAGGTAAGTATATTGATGATCTGACAATCGGATATTTGTGCTACATGAAGATTGAGGGTGTGCCAGAGACCAACTAGTAGGTGGTGCATGCATGAAAATTTTTTTATTCTGTAGTTTGACAATATGTATATGCATATTGGTAAATTTTTGGAAAGACAACGTATAAATGTATATATGTGATTAAATGAAAAATGTTCTTATGTCCTTATATATATATGTATTTGTATAAATATGATACTGAAAGGCTTGAAAGGATTTGTATAGTAGCATTTTTACGTCTTATATGCTTATTGTACATATATGGGATATGTGTATAGTATGTATATAGGGTATGACGGTGTTACATTTATTTTAGTATCAGAGCTTAGGTTGGAGATTCTCAGCCTAAGTGTGTTTTTGAAAAGAAAGGAAATTAAAGCTTTGAAATGTGAAAGGAGTTGTATTACATGAATTTGCATTGGCACCTAAGTTTGTCTCTGATGCATTATTATTTGCATTTATTTGTTATGATAGAAATAGTTTGTAATGGCATCTAGAGGACGCTTACCAGATGACAGTATTACAGAGAGTGTAGCTCCTGGTGAGGGTAGAGATGGAGCTAGAGTTGAGATTATTGGTGAGGCATCTGCTTTCATGCCAGTGAGACTAGCAGTTGAAGAGATTTCTTTGGGCTAGGTATGACATATGGTGGAGTTGTTGAGGCAGGCTCCGATTCAGCAGCCATTGCCACCACAACCATAGCTACAGCTGCAATTAATGACGAAGAAATATGACAAGTTGAGAAAGTTTGGAGCTGAGGATTTTGTTGGTACTACAAACCCTACTGTAGCAGAGCAGTGGCTAGACAGGGTTCAGAGAGTGTTTATCCAACTACAGGCTAGTCCAGAGGAGAAGTTTGATTATGCTAGATCTCTTCTGTAGAGGGATGCCTATGAGTGGTGGAAGACGGTTCCACATGCTATAGCTGATCCGCCAGTTCTGACCTATAATGATTTCCTACAAGAATTTGAGAAGAAGTATACTTTGAGGGAGTATAAAGATGCGAAGAAGATGGAATTCCTAAGTTTGTGGCAAGACAGCATGCATGTCTTATTAGATGTGTAATGATTGCATGTGTACTTTCTTGGATGAAATTGTTAGAGTTTATAATTATTTAAATTTATTTGGGACATTGGCATAAATGTTTAAGGATGTGCATAAGGGGGAGAGTAGAGATTAGTGATTGTATTAATGGGATTTATTCATGAGATAGATAATTTCGAGGATGATAATATTTAAGGGAGAGAAAATTGTAATATCCTAATTTTTGATTCACTTTAGAATAGTAAATAGGGGAGAGCATATGGGTGCAATGGGTAGAGAAAATATTAGATGGATGTTATATATGAACTATATATATTTCAGATACATGAGAAGGATAAATAGAATATATAAGACATATACCTATACCTAACATATACTACACATTTACATGAAATATACATTGGTGGTGGGAAAGTTGAATTTAATAATTTAATTAATTAATAATAATAATAATAATAATCATAATAATAATAATAATAATAATAATAAAAAAAAAGGGAAAGTAAAAAGTCGAAGGAAGGAAGATTATTAGTGGTGGAGAATTTAAGTGGAAATTTTATATAATATTTTATTTATATAAGGATAAGGATGGGTAAGGAGAAGACAAGTGTTCTTCTTCTTCTTCTTCTTCAGCATGAGATAGAGAGAAGAGTGGGGAAGAGTGAACTTTTCATGATACATGAGATTCAATAGGGATTAAAGAAAATAGTTAAGATTTGACAAGTAATTCAAGTAAGTAACTTCTTCTTGAACTTATTTTATGGATTTTATGTATATATGTATGATATAGTTAGTGAGAGAAAGTGATGATTAATTGAATAATATTATGACAATGATATATTGATATATATATATGTTGAATTGATATATAGATAAAGAAAATATGATTAGATGTTGGGGATAATAATGAGTAGTTGGAATTGAGGAAAAGAGCAAGGGTTTGGTAAAGTTGAGTTAGGGATTGAATGAATTGATATATGGATAATGGTATGAATAAAATATATGATTATTGTTATTATGATTTTGTGTTTATATTAACAAGAAATAAGGAAAGAAGAGTAAGCTTGGGAATAACCAAAGATTTGTATGTATAACTTCTTTGGTTTGCATATATGATTTTGAGATTGTGCCTATTTGATTTAACATGGGTTGGAGTTGTTATGTGATATGTGTGTATTGTTTTGATTAAATGGAGTGAAAAAGTATTTTTGCGATGTCATGGGCATACCCAGAGATTTAGCCTGACATGCCCAATGACACACCCATGTCCCTAGGTATGTCATAGTCACTATGATACATAATTAAAGACACATGCAGTGACACGCCTATGTCTCTGGGCTTGTCGTAGCTACTATGATGGAGGACTAAGAGTAGAGGCAGTGACATGCCCATGTTTCTCGGCATGTCGTAGCTACTGAAGGTAGTATAATTGACACGGCCATTAACATGCTCGTGTTGTTGGACATGTCAAAGTTTCTGTAATGCAGAATGAATGACACGGACAGTTACACGCCCATGTCTCTAGGTGTGTCATAGCAACTATAAGGCAATATTAAGGACATGAGCAGTGACATGCACATGTTCCTGGGCGTGTCAAAGTTGTAGAAGTTTAGTGTTTCACTTGAAGAATTATGAGAAAATATGTTAATTATGATACATATTGGTATGTTGATGAGTCATATGGGAGTGTGGCTCATGTTTGCATTAGAAAAGTATAAAATGGGAAAATGTGGTTAGATGTCAAGTGTAAATTACAAATGAATAATGATATGATATGATATTGAAATGTATGAATGAAATAATATGACATTGAAATGATGATATGAAATGATATGATATTGAAATAAATGAGAAAAATGAGAAATAAAGCAATGTGCCTAGTTAAATGTGAGAAAATGTGAAAGAAAATAAAGATGAGTATTGTTAATGCATGTGACTTATGTATGAATAAGGTAAACTGGTAATGTGATGTGATTAAGAATGGTGATGATCACAGGAAAAGTATAAACTAAAGTGATGTTATATACATGTAACCTATATCATTACTTGTCTAATTGTTTTAAGATTGATTGGATATGCACAAGAGGTCCTGAGTAGAGCTAAGCCTAGAGGTGCATATGTTAATAGACCTGAGCAAAGCTAGGTCTTGACCCGAGTAAAGTTGGGTTATGTATTTGAGATTATAGTTGACCTGAGCAGAGTTAGGTCATGTGATTGAAATTGAGAGCAGAGCTGGGTTGAGAAACTGATAGTATGACTACTGAACTTAGTAATTGAAATGATGTGTGAGTAGGATGTGAAGCCAATAGTCATGTATCAATATGGAATGTGATTTTTAACAGTGTAATGACGTGTAAGTGGGATATGAATCCCAATATTGTATTTGAGTATTTGTATATAAATATTGTTTATATGTATCTCTTATTTTTCAAGCTTAGCGCAGTTGTGTGAATCGCACAGGTAAGTAGATTGCTGATCTGAGAATCGAATATTTGTGCCACGTGAAGACTGAGGGTGTGCCAAAGACCAAATAAAAGGTGGTGCATGAATGTACATTTTGTTATTATGTAGTTTGACCATATGTATATGTATATAATTAAATTTTTGGAAAGACAATATATAAATGTATATATGTAATTAAATGAAAAATGTTCTTATGCCCTTATATATATATGTGTTTATATAAATACGATAATGAAAGGTTTGAAAGGATTTGTATTGTAGCATTTTTATGTCTTATATGCATATTGTACATATATGGGATATGTGTATAGTATGTATATAGGGTATGAGGGTGTTACAGAGACCCCTATCTTGGGTTTTGAATAAGTTACAAAAGAAATGGTTGTTATAGCCATTAGCTCCTCGACCTTTTCCAAATCCAGTCTTACTAAACATTGACACCAAAGCCTTATGCCAATTACAATGGATGCAATGCAAGGACATGAGATAGATAATTGCATGGGGGTTAAGGCATGAGATCCAAAACTAATTGATAATGGGAAGTTGCTTGAACCTAACAAACCTAGCACAAAGGGCTATTCTTTGCCTAAGTTCAATAAATTAACTATACCAACAACTTTCATGATAAAAGGGAATGAGAATATTGTCTTGTCATCCTCTCAAGACATAGGTGATGAAACTATAAAAAAAGAGGTTTCGCTTGCAAAGATATAATCAACCATGGGTGAGGTGGCATTAACCGTTATACTGTGAGTGAATTTTAGGATTCAACTGATAGTGATGAAGAATTAGAAGCCAAGGAAAAATAGTGCAATTTGTTAGAACCCAAAGAAGAAGTACTCAATGCCTGCTCTAGCAAACCATATGGCAGGGCTCCACCGAACAAAGTAGAGACTGACAAGGGAAAGGATGATGGGATAGAAAGAAAAGAAGATAAAGATGATATCATCCTTAAGCAATTGAAAAGGACCTAAGCCAGCATCAGTATTTGGGACTTATTTGCTAAATCCAAGAAGTATAGTAAAACTATGGCCAAAGCTATGGTAAGGATGTAGATTTCCACTTCCACAACACCAAAGGAGCTAGTTAGTTTTATGGGGACAAAGTAAGTCAAAGAGGCAAAGAAAAGTAAAGACATTCAAGAGGTAAATAAGGTTGAAGTTGGGATGGTTCTTTCAGATGCTGACTTACCCGAAGATGGGAAAGACCACATCTACCCATTTTTCATTAGGGTGGAGGTCAAGGAAAAGAGAACCCCTTGTGTCATGGTGGATGATGGATCCGCTATAAATGTTTGCCCACTCAAGATTCTGCCAAAGCTTGCCATATCCACTCGTGGCCTGGGCCTATCCAATATAATAATCCTAGCTTATGATAATACTAAGAGGTAAGTTGAAGGAACCTTCAAAACTCAAGTAAAGACAAGACCTATTAAATCTATAGTTGTAACACCCCGATACCCCATATAAGTACTATACATATACCGGGTACACATACAGTAAGTATATAAAGTATGAGGATGTCACTTTTCGTTACAATTTAAAAACCTTTAACAGAGTTTAAACCACAATACATTAATTTAAAGAGCATTTACAAATCATTATACTTTTAATGATCTTACCTATATATATAAGAATCTTATCTTTATCAAAACTTCATTTATACATATAAATACACTCTTGTCAGAAATACATCATAATTAAAAATTATACATGTATGTATCACCCTCTAGTTGGTCTCGACAAACTCTTACTCTTCCGGTGGCATATCAAAAGACTTCATATCTTCCACCTAGTCACCTGCGCGATTACACATCCGCGCTAAGCCCGAGAGCTTAGTAGTACAAATAAATAATATAAACATACATTATAGAAGTTCTAACATATAATGATATATCAAATTTCATGTACCATTAGTTTCCTATCATGGTTTCCCTTTTTAGTTACACCTTTCATATATCTCTACTAATCTCATATATTATATATACATATATACATATCATTAACACCAACCACAATCCATCACTAATACTCACAATCATTATATCAATATACATATTACATATCATACTTCATATCATTATTTTATTCACAATTCACCAATCATGAATCACATTTCCAACAAAGGCAAACATTATACCATTCACAGTTCACCAATCATGAATCACATTTAACAAAGACAAGCATGGGCCCAAAACACACTAATATGCCATTCCCTTTTTTAGAGTTAATGCTTTGGTTTTGTTATCACATTCATCATTATCATAAACCCAACTAGGCTTCAAGGATTTGGTTCAACCAAGCTTCAAGGGGAACAAAGCATGCTAAGTATCAACCCAACTTGGCTTCAAGAACCAACCCAACCTAGCTTCAAGGGTTGTAACATCTCAATTAGGCTTCAAGGATCAAATCCAACCTAACTTCAAGAGATTGTTACCAATATTAGGCATGCCACCAACAACAAACTCTGAAAATGGAATAACACATTAGCCACACAATTCATTTAGCAATTTCATTCTCAATTGAATCATCATAGCCAATCACAATGGCTTCACATCACATTTGAGTTATCATAGCCAATCACAATGGCTTCACTTCACATTTGAGTTATCATAGCCAATCACAATGGCTTCACATCACATTTGAGTTATCATAGCCAATCACAATGGCTTCATATCATGTCATGTCTCAATTCATATTATAATATTTCATAGTATACATAATCAATTACCCCATCATATCCTTCACATTTTACATATAGCATCATTGATATAACATTACAAAGTACTTTATTCATATAACACATTACCATTCACAAGATTCACAATGTATAAAACATAACATTGTTCATATAGTATCATATGCATCATCATTACTCACATTGTGTCCCACATTATACACAATATAACATTATTCATATAACACATTACCTTTCACAAGATTCACAATGTATAAAACATAACATTGTTCATATAGTATCATATGCATCATCATTACTCACATTGTCCCACATTGTACACAATATAACATTATTCATAGATTTAGAATCTTCCACATATATTTGTTTAGGTCATTCTTTGTATTAAATGTGTTTAGAGTGTCTATTTTTATGTTTAGGTGCAAGAAGACCTTTGTAGAATCAATACATTGTGAGAAAGGCAAAGAACAATCACAGTAGCAACACCTTCAAGGGACACGGCCAAGCTTGTGGCCGTGTCTCTCAACACCAAAAATCCATTAGCAGACACGGGCAAGGGACACGGCTGAGCCAGTGGCCGTGTCTCTCCAAAAATGACCCAACACGGCCGTGTCTCCTCTAACTTGGCCGTGTCTCCCATAGATTGGTCATGTCTCTCCTTTAGATTTGGCCGTGTCTCCCAACAAATTCAAAACCAAACACGGCCAAGCCTCCTTGATTGCATTAAATCACATTATACACAACTTAACCTTATTCAAATGGATATAATCAATGTTATGAACATTTATTTTACAAGTTCATCACAATATTCACCTTAACAATACATCAATAATACATTTAATCACTTACCATTTCAAAACCCTAAAATCAACATCACTCTTAACTTACCATCTTCAAACCAAAACCAACACCAATTCAATCTTTTTAACTTACACTCAATTTCAACACTTATAAACACATCTCAAACACACCAAATCATAATATCAACAAATCATAACTCACCTCAAACACAACTTCAAAATAACAAAGGAAAACAAGAGAGTACTTACCAAAATTGAGGAAATTCCACAAATCTCCAACTTAATCCTTTGATTCTTCCTTCAATTTGATTTTAGAAATCAAAGCACCTCTCTTGATCTCTTCTTCCTTTGGTAGCCGGCCACACTAAGCAAAGAAAAGAAAAATGAAGACAAGTCAAACTTTTCTTCTTCTTTAAATCTCCACCAAGCAATTCTAACAAAGCAATTACCTAAATGCCCTTCATCCATTTAACTTAACTTCTTTTCACTTATATGCCCATTTAAGTAATTTCACATATCACAAATAAAATATCTTCTTCCCTTGACTCCTCATTTTGACCAACATATATGTTATATATATTACCATATACCCAATATATACACTTTCTCTCTAGACATTACTTTCCTTTTTAAACAATACCTAAACATTCTCTTTTCAATTTCTTTTCTTATCAACATAACATATACACATAATTCAAACAAACAACAATTATATCCAAACTTCTAGGGCACACATTGGGATATTACAACAGTTGAATTTGTGGTTTTAGATATACCAGTTACCTTTGCATTACTATTGGGTCAGCCATGGTTTCATCCTCTTAGTGGAGTAGCTTTAACACTTCACCAAAAGATCAAGTTTCTAAGCAATAATGGGATGATAATAATTGAGGCAGAAAACAGCGATGTAGTTAATACTCTTATGGTGGAAAGGCTCTCCAATGGTTTCCATGTGGCTGGTATTTCTAAAGACACGATATTAGGTTCTAAGATTCTAACCATGATGAAAAACATGGATTACTTACCTGGAACTGAACTTGGGAAAGGAAAAGCATGTGTGACGGAGCTTCCAAATTTCAAGACTCAAGTATCAAGGAAAGGGCTAGGTTAGGAAGGAATATATGGAGATACTCTACTGAAGGGAGACAAGAAAATGGAATTTCCTCCTCTTGAGTAGATATTTGTTAAAGCTCCAAAATTAGGACCTCTATAAGGGAAGCTAGAGCCTGTAATGTTCATAGGAAAGATGATTCTAGGGTTTGAGATATTTGTTGATGTTGCTGAGCTTACTGAACAGGTAAAGAAGGAGATCATTTCACCGACTTACCAAAGAGTCAAAAAGAGGGAAAGAAGGAAGCTGGCCCTAAATCCATAAGACTTCAGAAGAGATTGTTACTCTCATTGAAGATCAATTTGAAGATCTTGTAATATGTGATGATGAGAACATTGATTTTAATTTTGATTATGACTTTGATTTGTCTGCTCCTTATGAGGATGATGATGTTTTCTTTTCCAAAATGAATGCAATAAAGTTTGATTTTGCTTAATTGTGTGATGTTTTTCTTGATGGTTGCATACATCAATCTGGTGATTACATGAGCATTTTTAATATTAACTCTGTTGACACTCAATCATTAAATTTGGGAACACCTGAAAACCCTAAAAATATTAGTATAGCATCCAACATTAGTCTTGAAGATAGAGAGATATTTGAAATAATATTTAAAAAATATAAAGAAGTTTTTGCTTGGTCTTATGAAGATATGCCAGTAATTGATCGAAATGTAGCTGAGCATAGTATCCCAACCTACACTCACAAGAAGATTGTCAATCAAAAGTTAAAACGCCTAAGACCAAAATAGGTAGAGATGATCAAGGAAGAGGTTACCAAGCAGTTACAAGTGAAGTTCTTAGAAGTAATTGAATATCCTGATTGGTTGGCCAATATTGTTTCGGTACCAAATAAAGATGGAAGGATTAGGATTTGCATGGACTACATGCATTTGAATAAGGTTTCCCCTAAAGATGACTTTCCTTTACCTTATATAAATGTCTTAATTGATAGCGCAGCCTCTAGCATGCTACACTCATTTGGATTTTTCAAATACAAACAACTATTAATGGCCAAAGAAGATAAGGCCAAAACTACTTTTATAACTACATGGGGTATCTTTTTGCTATAGGGTGGTGCCGTTTGGATTAAAGAATGTTGGAGCAACCTACCAGTGGATGTCTACTACCTAATTTCATGATATGATACACAAGGAGGTTAAGGTGTATGTTGATGACATGATGGTAAAGTCGGAAACAAGAGAACAACATTTCTAGAACCTGGAAAGTTTCATTGAAAGGGGCATTAAGTACAATCTTAGTTTAAACCTAAAGAAGTGAGGGTTTAGGGTTCCCTCAGGTAAGATGCTAGGATAAATAGTTAGCCCGAACAACATTGAGATTGACCCTAACAAGGTTAAGGCAATCAGGGGAATGCCAGCCCTTAAGATGGAGAATGAAGTTAAGGGATTTATTGGAAGGATGCAATACATAAGTAGATTCATTGAAAAATCACAATAATATGTGAATCCATCTTTAGACTGCTTAAGAAAAACCAATCAGTTGAATGGAATGATGAGTGTAAGAAGGCTTTCGAGTGCATAAAAGAATACTTGTTGAATCTACCTATCTTGAAACCACTGAAACTTGGTAGACCATTGATATTGTACTTAGGAGTTAAAGAAGCATCAATAGGGGCAATGTTGGCCCAGGCGGATGAATTAGGAGTCGAGCATGCAATCTACTGCTTAAGTAGGAAGCTTTCGCCTCATGAAATTAAATAGAGTATCATTGAAAAGACTTGTATTGCCATGGCTTGGTCATCAAAGAAATTACGGCATTACTTTCAGTCTTATAGTGTGCAAGCAATCTCCAGGTTGGATCCAATAAAGTTCCTGAGAGAGACCCCTTCATTAATTAGGAAGTATGGCTGGTGGTTAATAATCCTAGAAGAATTTAAACTTGAATATATATCCAGGAAAATTATTAAAGGAAGAGCAATAGAAAAATTCTTGGCCCAACAACCATTATTCAAAAGTGAGGAAGTAACTTTTGAATTCCCAGATGAACACTTAAGGAAATAGAAGTACAAGAATGGGAGATGTACTTTGATGGAGTTATGAATAGGAAAGGAGTTGGATTGGGAGTTGTCGTTGCAAGATGCCATCCAAGAGGGTGGTGAATTGGTTGACTTGAAGAAGTGATGGTAAATTAAAAATTTAAAATCAAACAAAGGAAAAAATGAGTGGAGTATAGAAGAATGAACACAAGGAGTTTATAGTGGTTTGAATTACCTCAATCCTTTGTCCACTTCCTTAACAACTTATTAAGGTTCCACTAATCTTGAGCTTTTACATGCTCAACTTTAACTTGGTGTTTTCACAAGCTCACACCAAACTTTTACAAGGTTCGAGAATCTCCTCACAACCTAAACAAGAGTTTTCATAGGCTCACTCTATAACCTAAGTGTTTCAAAGCTCACACTCAAACTTACAATAGTATTTAATGCTTAGACCCAACACTCAATGAACACAAATAGAAGTTTTTGATGAAAGGAAATGAAAGATGTTAATCTTGGCAATTACAATTGAAATCTTACAGAAAAATGATGTTCCTTATGGTATTTATAACCTTCAATTCTTCAACTAGCCATTTGGAGTAGGAGCTAACATCTTTGATTTTTGTCTCCCACTTTATTCACATTTTAGAGCAAGTTCATGGCTAGACATCCTTTGGTCTAGTGGGCTCAGGCTCGGTATGGTCGAACTCAGCTCGATCCTATTGTGCTCTCCGATTTTTCTAACAAAAGTTCTTCAACAGCTAGTACATGTGGCATCCAATAATTGAGTGGATAAGTAACAACTATATTTTTCAATCCCCATACCATTGGTATGGTTAGGACAAGTTCAGTCCGATCGGTCTCCTTCTAGTATTATGAGATTGTGGAAGTATTGGTGAACGTGAACTCTACTGGAACTTGTTGGATTTTTAGCTCTGGCTCAGTTTGGTCGGACTGTATCAGTTTTGGTCATACCGGGTGTGGTATTGTGAGTGGGGATTTTTTCCCCACTCCCGGTGGAATGGTTCTTGTGACTTCAGCACTGTTAGGCTCAGGGCCTTAAAGAACACAGACCTAGGTCCAGAGAAAATGGAGTCGCCACCCGGACGGGCTGGGAAAAACGAAAGGGGTGGATGACTAGATTCCTAAGGAATCCCCAAGCCCCTAATGGGTTTGAAAAGTTGGGTACATGTGGGGAAGGGGAGAAATGGCCCAGCACCCCCACAATGCCCGGTTCATTTGAACCAGCCTCCTTTACAGGTCTTAATATTATAAAATTCTTAAATATAACAACATTATCCATATTACACATAATAATTAAAAGAAAGCATCAGTATATTAAAATCAAAGTAAGGTCCAAGCAAAATAAACAAATGGACACCCATCCAAGGATGAAAACATGTCCTTACATCACATGCCTAAATAGGACACCCATCGAAAGGTAGAAACATGCCCTTTACATAGGTTCTAAAATAGAAAAGCAATTCAAATTACATGATATTTAACTAATGAGGTACCCACCAAGTGGAAACATACCTCTTACAACATTTGGAAATCTAAATAAATTGATAAAATAAATAACCATTCACCATAAATAAATCATTCATCAAAGCTATTAATCAAAATATAAAATAAACATCCATCCATGATAAATTAAATAAATCAAGCATTGAAATTAAATAAATTAAAGCATAAGAAATAAATCAAAGCATAATCAAATATAGAATTAAATAAAGCAAATAAATGTCCAATTATAGCTACTGTGACTTTTTATGGAATTAAAATAGATTGAGGATTTTATGTATTAAAAGGTTGGTAAAAATCTTTGATTAAACAAATTAAGGTTTGAATGGTGAAATCATGAAACTAGGGTTTTGGACACTTTAAAATGCTTTTGATTCATGGTTTTAAATGGTGATTTCAAGCTTACTATGTAAATTTAGAATATTTGTGGTTTTATGGTTTTTAATGTTTTAAAGGATTAAGGTTTAGAAAAAAAGTTAGGATTTAAGGTTTTAAAGGAGTTAGAGTTTAATATTTTAGGTTTAGAAGTTGAATTAGGGTTTTAGGATTTAAAATTAGGGTCTCGGGTGATGAATTTGAATTAGGGTTTAGAAAGATAATTTTGATGATTTCATAAGGTTTTATGAATTTAAACAAACGGATTAAAGTTTTTATAAATAGAAAAGATGTTTTTTATGGCTTTTTGGAAGAAACAGAACCAAGTTTAAAATTTTGAAAGAAACATAATCAAATTTTGGATTTGTTGAAAAATATGTTTAATTAGGGTTTTAAGATTTTAAAGAAGAAAAAATAACAATTTTAAGTCTTTTGGAAAATAAACCAATGAAATAAGGTTTTTTGACTTTAGAAAAACTAAATCAAAGTTCTAAGATTTTAACTTTTGAAAAACACAAAATCCTAGTTTTAGATACTGAGAAAAAATGTAAAGAAATTAGAATTTCATACCTTATTTTGTAAGTTGCACCAAAATTGCTTCTTGGATGAACAAGTTCAAAAGACCATCCTTTTTGCCTTTTGAATCCATTAAATCATGTTTTTGCTACTTTAAAAATCAATTGAATTCAAGCTTTTCCTTCACGGATTTGGATTTTCTTTTTCACTGTCCCTTTCGGCCTCCCTTAATTTCATTGCCTTTGGTCCTTATTTATAGTGGTTTGATATGGTTTATTCTTAATTAGTCACGGCAAGTAATATTAATAAGAAAAGGAAACCAAAACCTAATTGAATTAGATTTCAAAAAATTTGCATCGGAAAAAATTGCGCTGCCGAAAAAAATTGCCGCAGGAAAAAATGCGCTGGCAAAAAAAATCTGCCTCAGATTTTGCGGCAGTGGGCAGGCTGCGGGCGAAATGTCCACGGGGCCACACGACGATTATTTCGTCATCGATATTTTCGACGCTGATTTTCATTTTTATTTATATTTTTTGACTTTTATTTATTTATTTTTATTTTTTATTAATAAAAATTAGATACTAAAGGAAAAATTATTTAACAAAAATTATTTTGGACCAATTAGACAACAAAAATCATTTTGGACTAAATAAAACATATTGGACCGGACTAGGTCAAAAATTAAGGGTCGACAGTTTGCCCCCTACTTGAATGAACTGAAACTTTAGTGAAAGAGAGTGAAAAGCAATAAGACTTAATTTTTGAGATGGTCGAGGTTTTGGGTTCTGGACCCGGTTTGAGTTCTGGACTCAAGGACAAATTCTAGGTTCTAGACCTAAGGAAAGTTTGGGTTCTGGACTCGGTTTGGGTTCTGGACTCGGTTCGAGTTCTGGACTCAAGGATAATTCTAGGTTCTCGACCTAAGGAAAATTTGGGTTCTGGGCCAAGTTCGAGTTCTGGACTTAAGAATAATTCTAGGTTCTGGACCTAAGGAAATTTTGGGTTCTGGACCCGGATCGAGTTTTGGACTCAAGGATAATTCTAGGTTCTAGACCTAAAGAAAAATTTGGGTTCTGAACCCGGTTCGAGTTCTAGACTCAAGGATGATTCTAGGTTCTGGACCTAAAAAAAATTTGGGTTCTGGACCCGGTTTGAGTTCTGGACTCAAGAATAATTCTAGGTTTTGGACTTAAGGAAAATTTGGGTTCTGGACCCGGTTCGAGTTATGGACTCAAGAATAATTCTAGGTTCTGGACCTAAGAAAAATTTGGGTTCTTGACCCGAGCTAAGTTCTGGACTCATAAATAATTTG
Organism: Garcia nutans; assembly: GCA_947685225.1. Taxonomy (NCBI): domain Eukaryota; kingdom Viridiplantae; phylum Streptophyta; class Magnoliopsida; order Malpighiales; family Euphorbiaceae; genus Garcia; species Garcia nutans. The sequence goes on from CANTUV010000024.1 coordinate 26,745,267, forward strand.
GGTTCTGGACCCGGTTCGAGTTCTGGACTCAAGGATATTTCTATGTTCTGGACCTAAGGAAAATTGGACCCTAAACTAGACTCGTATACTCGATCCTATCTAGATTTGAATACTCGATCCTAAACTGGATTCGGATTGGGATACTCTATCCTAAATTGGGTTTGGATACTCGATCTTAACTGGAATTGGACACTCGATCCTAAATAGGGTTTGGATACTTGATCCTAAACTTGCTTCGGATACTCGATCCTAAACTGGATTGGGATACTCGATCCTAAATTGGGTTCGAATACTCGATCCTAAACTTGATTTGGATACTCAATCCTAAATTGGCTTTGGATACTCGATCCTAAATTGGATTGGGATACTCGATCCAAAATTGGGTTCGACTACTCGATCCTAAATTGGCTTTAGATACTCGATCCTAAACTGGATTGGGATACTCGATCCTAAATTGGGTTCGGATACTCGATCCTAAACTTGATTTTGGATTTGGATACTCGATCCTAAACTGGATTGGGATACTCAATTCTAAATTAGGTTCAGATACTCGATCCTAAACTTGATTTTGGATACTCGATCCTAAACTGGATTGGGATTACTCGACCATAAATTGATTTTATTTGGGTACTTCGACCCAAGCTTGAATTGATTTGTGTACTTGGACCTGAGAATGGGTGCTTGGACCCGAGATTGGGTACTTGGACACGAGCTTGAATTGATTTGGGTACATGGACCCGAGAATGGGTGCTTGGACCCGAGATTGAGTTTGACTGACCTTTTATCATTTGAGAAATCTGACTGCTCCGGTTATTCTATGCATTGTGATTCTTCATCCTCAGAATGGATCTTCATCCTTGGAAATCAGGGTCTTCACCCTTGTAAATGGATCTTCATCCTTGGAGATCGGGTCTTCACCCTTGAAAATGGATCTTAATCCTTAGAGATTGGGTCTTCACCCTTGCAAATGGATCTTCATCCATTGAGATCGGGTCTTTACCCTTGTAAATGGATCTTCATCCTTGGAGATTGGGTCTTCACCCTTGTAAATGGATCTTCATCGATTGAGATCGGGTCTTCACCCTTGCGAATGGATCTTCATCCTTTGAGATCGGGTCTTCACCCTTGCAAATGGATCTTCATCCTTGGAGATCGCGTCTTCACCCTTTGTAAATGGATCTTCATCCTTTGAGATTAAGTCTTATATTGGCTTCAGCTCTTCTAGCTAGACTTATCTTTTGTCATTTGCGTCATCATTCTTTTGATAGTTCTAATGTTCCATTCTTTTTGTTCTTCCTTTGCAAAAATTCAGCTATTTTTAATTAGACCTTATATCCTTTCTTGCCCCCTGTGTGGCAAAATATTTGTAAGTGAGTTTGAAAATATTAGATATATAAACTTAAAAAATTTAAAAGGAGAAACTTTGCCCCCTGTGTAGGCCCAAACCCATGATTTTTCTATCCAGGCTTTGATTGATGTTTTTGCCGTCTAGTTCTTCGCACAAGCACGCATTTCTTCTTTTGCAAAACGACTGGAGCTTCCACAAGCAAATAGGCTTTCCATGCCCCCCTTGATTCAATATCTTCTTTTAATTCTTTACTTTTAATTCTTTACTTCGCAGGGTGTTTGTTGTTCATTTTGACAAGGAATAGACAACACAAGACAAGAAAGTGCGATATGCTCATGTATGCATGATATGCATGAATAATACTTACAGTCATTCCATCGACTCACAGACCGAGGTGATTAGCAGAAGTGTTCTTATTGGTTCCTTTTTGACACTCGTTCAAGTCTTGCATTGGAATGATTGAAAGCTTTGCATTTGTGGCTTTTATCCTCAAGATGATGAAAACACGAGTGGTGGAGACCCTAAATAGCAGAGTCAGGGATACATCCTTTTCAAACTATTTTTCAGCATGTCAGCTGATAACTTCTTCATGACCTTGCCAATAATCATTTCAAAAGACTTCCCTTAGCTCGAAGGCTTTGTATGACTAAACACTTTTTTTTTTGAATTTTGATTTTGAAAACAAATGTTGGCTTTGCCAAATTAATGTTAATGTACCTCAGGACTTGATTTTTCCAAATTAACATATCTATAACATGTCAACCCTAGTTACCGTACTAAACTCGGGAATCAATTATATTTAAGCAAGAATTGTTGCACTTCAGATAGGCACATACACATTACTTGGCCAAAGGTCTCATTTGAGTTTAAATATTGTCTATCTCATATGCATGCTTATCCAAACTATCTTCACTAATAGACTCTACCTACCAAGAGAAATCAACAGGTCTTTGATAGGCTTGAAATGGGTTCTATAAGGGACACAAGTTTAAGTGAAGGCCATTTTGAGATAGGAGCTGATGTGACATAATGGATAAACCTTCACACTATAAATTTCTTGTTTGAATTGGAGGCAATCTTGCTAGACTCCAAATTCCTTCTATATTCTTGGAATTAATCTGGATCTTGATTAGGACAGCTTTTTCCCTTGCAAAAAGTTTGGTTCCCAACTTCGTTTCTTTTCTTCTTCTCCCTTTTCTTTCTTTTTATATTTCTTACTCTTCCCTTTTCTTTCTCTTTACTTTCCTTACTCTTCCCTTTCTTTGAGCATTTTGTCCTTCTTTCTTATAGGACTATCAAGTATAGAAATTTCAAGAACTGAATGGTCTTTCTCCTTTTCATCTGATTTTGTGTTATCTTTGGTCGGGTTGGACCAATTCAAGTCAAACTGTCCAAATGGAAGCCTTTTGTTGTCTTAGGTAAAAGAGAACTCAGTTGGCTTTCTGAACCGCCTTTTTAGGTTTTACCTTTTTTCTTTTCTTTCTCTTTTCCTTCTTTTCTTCTTTTTTTCCTTTTGGTTTTAGCTCTAAAAGAGTTGTCTTGTTTGTACCAACTTAGGCTTCCAATAATGGATGAGTGGAGTAACATAAATCTTCTTTAGCAGGGATAAATCATTTGTTACTCTGATGTTGTCTTGATATATTGGAGATATTAAAGGGACTTCAACTACCCTTATGGTCTTAAAAACATCAACTATCTTCATGGTCTTGAGAACTTCAACTATCTTCATGATCTTGACCAATCATTGCTTTCTTTGATCTTCTTGCCACTTTATCTTAATGATCATAAGACTTTTCAAAAGTATTACAATAGCTCAGGGTAGGTTATTGGGGTTTGTAAGCCAATGAAAAGAAAGCTAAAATTTTATGAAGGCTCAAAGGGACAACTAGGGATTGATATTTAATAAGGTGAATACTAGTTGTTGGTTAACCAAACAATGCCTAGATCATTTCTCTCTTAAATAAGTAGAGTTCAATTTCACCTCGAAAGCTTGTCAAAGCATGTTCTAAGACTAACTAGGACCTAGACAAAGGTAATTATGCAGGAGCCCTCTCTAAGTAAGCATACACAACTCAATGCTATAGAACAATTCCCTCACCTAGTAAAGTTATTCGAGTCATGATGCATATATTAATTCATGAATTATCAAGCTAGATTCCTCATTGGTTGAGCATCAAAATGAACAAAGACGAACAAATTTTTTGATAAAAGTATTTTCTTCAAACAAATTTAAATTTGAAAAACACGATAGTTCCAATTAAATAAAGTAAAATTGAAAAGCAACATCCAAGCTAAGGAAAGTTCATTGAGTTGAAGCTTCTTTTCCCTTCAAATCTTCAACATCCCCATCTTGAAAGGATGATAAAACAAAATCTTCTTCTAGTCATTTTCCCACCATGAAGGTTGCCGGTGGAGGTACTCTTCCAAACTTAGGCAAAGGGTTGTTCTTGGTATTGGGCTTATCCGGCTCGGGTAGCTTACCACTGTCGATTAAATCTTGGATCTCATGCCTTAGAGGGCACATTTATCTATTTCATGCCCTTACATTTGGTGAAATTGACAGAAGGCCTCGTGTAGACCCTTAATTTTTTACCCAATCCAGTCCAATATGTTTTATTTAGTCCAAAATGATTTTTGTTGTCTAATTGGTCCAAAATAATTTTTATTAAATAATTTTTGCTTTAGTATCTAATTTTTATTAATAAAAAATAAAATAAACAAATCAAAATCAAAAATTAAAAATAAAAATAAAAATCGGAGTCGGAAAAATCGACAGCGAAAAAACAGTTGCACGGGCCCGTGGGCTATTTCGCCTGCAAAAAATTTCTGTGGGCAAAATCACTGTGCTATTTCGCTGGCAGGATTTTCCTGCAAGTGAAATAGAATTTCTATTTTGCCCGCAGGAAAATCTTACAGGTGAAATAGCTCTCCCATAGGAATTTCTTACAGGCAAAATCACTGTCCAAGCCCGCCCACTGCCGCAGTTTTCTGCGGCAGTTTTTTTCTACCAGGGCATTTTTTCCTACGGCAATTTTTTTCGGCAGCGCAAATTTTTTGAAACCTAATTCAATTAGGTTTCAATTTCTTTTTTTTATTAATATTACTTACCTTAACTAATTAGGAATAAACAACCTCAAACCATTATAAATAAGGACCAAAGGCAATTAATTTTAGGGGAGGAAAAATTTCACAGTGAGCTTAGAAATTGGAAAACCAAATAAGTGAAGGAAAAGTAATAAATTGAATTGAATTGATTTTTAAAGGAGCAGCATCACGATTTAAGCAATTCAAAGGCAAAAAAGGCTTGTCTTTGGAGCCAGTTCATCCAAGAAGAATTATTTTTGGAGGAATCATCAAAAGAAGGTATGTGTTAATTGATTTTCTTTAATTGTTTTTACCCAGTAGCTAAAAACTAGGATTTTTTTGTTTTTCAAAAGTTAAAATCTTAGAACTTTAATTTAGTTTTTCTAAAGCCAAAAAACCTTATTTTGTTAGTTTATCTTCCAAAAGGCTTAAAATTGTTATTTTTACTTCTTAAAATTCTTAAAACTCTAATTGAACATATTTTTAAACAAAACTAAGGTTTAAATTTTGTTTCTTTTAAAATTTTAAACTAGGTTCTATTTCATTCAAAAAGCCTTTAAAAACATCTTTTCTACTTATAGAAACTTTAATTTTTTTGTTTAAATTCATAAAACTTCATGAAATTATCAAATTGATTTCCAAATTCCTAAAAATTAATTCACCACCCGTGACCATAAATTCCAAAAATACTAAACCCAAATTCAACTTCCAAAATTAAAAATAATGAACCTAAATCCTTTTAAAACTTTAAACCCTAATTTTTATGAACCCTAATCCTTTTAAAACATTAAAAACCATAAAACCATAAATAGATTAAATTTACACAGTAGCTTAGAAACCCAATAACCAAAAATCACAAACCAAAGTATTTTAAAGTGTCTAAAACCCTAGTTTCATGATTTCACCATTCAAACCTTAATTTGTTTAATCAAAGAGTCTTACCAACCTTTTAAAACATAAAACCCTAATCTATTTTAATTCCACAAAAAGTCACAGTAGCTATAATTGAACTTTTATTTGCTTTATTCATTTCCATACTTGATTCTACTTTGATTTATCTCTTATGCTTTAATTTAATTTCAATACTTGATTTATTTAATTTATCATGGATGGATATTTATTTTTATATTTTGATTAATAGCTTTGATGAATGATTTATTTATGATGAATGATTATTTACTTTTATCAATTAATTTAGATTTCCAAAAGTTGTAAGAGGTATGTTTCCACTTGGTGGGTACCTCATTAGTTAAACATCATGTAATTTAATTTGCTTTTCTATTTTAGAACCTATGTAAAGGGCATGTTTCTACCTTTTGGTGGGTGTCCTATTTAGGCATGTGATGTAAGGACATGTTTCCATCCTTGGATGGGTGTCATTTATTTGCTTTGTTTGGACATTGCTTTGATTCTAATATATTGATGCTTTCTTTTAATTATTATGTGTAATATGGATAATATTGTTATATTTAAGAATTTTATAATATTAAGACCTGTAAAGGAGGCCGGTTCCAATGAACCGAGTGTTGTGGGGGTGCTGGGCAATTTCTCACCTTCCCCACACGTACCCAACTTTTCGAACCCATTAGGGGGTTAGGGATTCCTTAGGAATCGAGTCATCCACCCCTTTCTTTTTCCCAGCCCGTCTGGGTGGTGACTCCATTTTTCTCCTGATTTAGGTCTGTATTCTCTAAGGCCCCGAGCCTAAATAGTGCCGAAGTCGCAAGAACCATTCCACCGGGAGTGGGGGCGAAAATCCCCGCTCACAGTGGTGACTCCACTGGGGATAAGAGAAGTTGATTCCGTTAGTCTTTATATTATTCTATTCTTTCTTATAATGATATTATCCATTGCATCATCTTAGATTGCATCGTGTGCGTGAGTTAGGACGCCCGTGTTACCCGTGTTATGTTATGTAAAGGATACAATACTTTCACTCAAGGTATGGAGATCAAGCATGGCATAACCACTCATAGCCTCGTACCGTTTGGTATATACTTGCTATGGGAACCTAAGCCTTTTTACCCAAAGACTAAAGCACATGTAATTGGCCTAGTTACTTTCCTTAGGTTTTACCCTAAATGCATGTTGTTTGACTTTGGTTAACTTATCTTGGCTTAAATCATGGCTTATTTGGTTTGTTCTTTTTCTAATATACCTAAGTATATTGTAAGCTCAAAATAAATTTTTCTTTAAAATCCAAAAGACCAAAACTATTTTCAAAATTTTTTAAGATGATCTTTGGACATAAGACTTTTTCTTAAAACAAATAAAAATATTCTTTGGCCCATGGCCCAAATACTAAGCCCAAAATCCATTTTTCTAAAATCTTTTACGATGGGCCTAGAAACAAATTTATTTTCACCTAATCTTTTCTTACAAAGAGCATGCAAAAACATTTAGGTCAATTATGAAAAATCAATTATGGGCCTAGTTTACACTAAGAATAAATTAACCATGGGCTTGTTTTTGGCATGAACCATTAGTTACCTTTTTCAAATTAGAAATATATTTATAATAAACCTCTTAATTTCGTTTTAATCCAACATAGCATAAAAGCTACTTTAGTTGATTGAATAGATTAAAACCTAATTAATAGGAATTATCATGGATTGATTTCCATTTTAAAAAATATAACTATTGGTTGAAACGTCCAAGGGAATTATTCGAAAGCAAGATACCCCATGTTGGTATTTTGTTAACCATATAACTAGGAAAAGTGGCTCGCCATTCGTGTGCCGATGTTATAAGGTTGGAAGGAACGTCCTATTTTTCTTTGTTTGTCTATTATTTGTGCATATATGCATGCATGCATACATTTGCATCTCATATCATTGATCGTCTCTGGCTCACAACCCTGGATTACGATAGTTCTAAAGCTTACAACAACCCGACTTACACCGGAGACGAAGTGTCTAGCAATGACTCAATCACTTGCTCGCCAAAAACAATGGAACCCAAACAAATCCAAAGAATGGTGGATGAGGCCCTTAACGCCAAGATGGAAGAAATAAAAGAGGCCATGGCTGAGACCATAAAGAATCAACTAGCTGAAATTTTAGGAAACAATGCTGAAGCATCTGCTAGCACCAAGAAAGTCAAGGGGAAGGCTAAAATTAATGAAGTAGCTTTTGATGATGATAAGGCGATCATTGATGATGATGATTGGGCTCAATACTACCAAGATGTTCAAGAGAAGAAGAAAGAATCGAAGGCTGTTGAGAAGGCAACTATTGAAAAGACCGAGACATCCGATGTTGAAAAGATGATTGCTGATTTAGAAAAGAAATTTGAGAAAAAGCTAAAAACCGAAGAGGTGTCTGAGATTAACAAACTATTTGAACAAGATGAAGAAGTTCCATACAAGTTCAAGATGCCATCCTTTGCAAAGTACAATGCCACCGGAAATCCTTATCTTCATGTGAAGCAGTATATCACTGCCATGCAATCTGCCCGAGCTACTAAGGCTCAAACCCTAAGGTACTTTATGCTCTCATTGGACCCTGTTGTCCAAAATTGATTCAATACCTTAGATGATGGAACACAAAAGAGTTGGGATCTACTTTACAAAGCCTTCATCCAACAATATGGATATAATGTTGAGTTAGAAGTTACCTTAATGGAAGTTGAGTCCATAAGGCAAAGGACAAATGAGAATTTTGTGGATTATGTGAAGCGATGGAGAAACAAGGCCGCTTTGCTCAAGAAAAGGCCCGATGAATCTGATCAAATAAGGAAGATTGTGAGACGAGTGTTGCCTAATCTTCGTGAGAGGATGTCTCATACACTTATCCGTGATTTCAAAGACCTTCTCCAAGCTGGTTTGCAAATTGAAGAATGGGAAAGGGAGAAGAGCCGCTTTGTAATAAAAAGGAATGAGAAAGGGAATTATGAGTCCGAAAATCAAAGCACGCAAAAAGAGGTTGATGTTAATGTAACCGGTTAAGAAAATAAAAGACAATTCTCAGAATTGGGGAAGCCTCTATCTTGGGTTTTTAGCAAGCTGCAAAAGAAAGGATTGTTACAACCGTTAGCTCCTCGACCACTACATAATCCACTGCCACCAAACTTCAATGCCGAGGCCTTCTGTCAATTTCATCAAATGCGAGGGCATAAAACAGATAAATGTGCTCGTCTAAGGCATGTGATCCAATATTTGATTGAAAATGGCAAGCTACCCAAGCTGGATAAGCCCAATACCAAGAACAACCCTTTGCCTAAATTTGGAAGAGTGCCTCCACCAGCAACCTTCGTGGTGGGAAAAGGATTGGAAGAAGATTTTGTTTTATCATCCTTTCAAGATGGGGATATTGAAGATATGAAAGGAAAAGAAGCCTAACTCAATGAACTTTCCTTAGCTTGAACGTTGCTTTTCAATCTTACTTTCTTTAATATTATTGAACTATTGTGTTTTTCAAATTTAAAGTTGCTTCAATAAATTATTTTCATCAAAATTTTGTTGGTCTTTGTTCATTTTGGTGCTCAGTCAATGAGGAATCTAGCTTATAATTCATGAATTAATATATTTATGCATCATGACTTAAATGACTTTACTAGATGAGGAAATTGCTCTATAGCATTGAGATGTGTATGCTTACATAGAGAGGGCTCCTGCATAATTACCTTTGTCTAGGTCCTAGTCAGTCTTAGAACATGCTTTGACAAGCTTTTGAGCCGAAATTGAACTTTGCTTATTTAAGAGAGAAATAATCTAGGCATTGTTTGGTTAGCCAACAACTAGTATCCACCCAAATAAATATCAATCCCTAATTGTCCCTTTGAGCCTTCATAAAATTTTAGCTGTCTTTTCATTTGAATATAACCTCAACAACCTACCTTGAGTTGTTGTGATACTCTTGACAAGTCTTATGATCACTAAGATGAAGAGGCAAGAAGATCAAAGAAAATAATGATTAGTCAAGATCATGAGGATAATTGAAGTTCTCAAGCCCATGAAGATAGTTGAAGTTCTCAAGACCATAAGGGTAGTTGATGTTTTAAAGACATTTAAAGTTCTCAAAACCATAAGGGTAGTTGAAGTTTTCTTAATATCTTTAATATGTCAAGACAACATCAGAGTAACAAATGATTTATCCCTGCTAAAGAAGATTTATGCTACTCCAGTCATCCATTATTAGGAAGCCCAAGTTGGTACAAACAAGACAACTCTTTTAAAGCTAGAACAAAAAAAAAACCAAAAACAAAAACAAAACAAGAGAAAAAAAAGAAGAAGAAAGAAAAAAAAAGAAGAAAATAAAAAAGATAAAGATAAAACCTAAAAAGGCGGTTCAAAAAGCCAACTGAGTTCTCTTTTACCTAAGACACAAAAAGCTTCCATTTGGACAGTTTGATTTGAATTGTTCCCAACCCAGCCAAAGATTCTATCAAAATCAAAAGGAAAAGAGAAAGACCATCCAGTGCTTAAATGTTCTGTACTTGACAGTCCTACAAGGAAGAAGGACCAAATGATAAAATGCTCAAAGAAAAGAAAGAGTAATAAAAAGAAAGAAAAGGGGGAAGAAGAAAAGAAGCAAAGGTTGTCCTAATCAGGATCCAGATTAATGCCAAGAAGATAGAAGGAATTTGGAATCTAGAAAGATTGCTCCCAATTACCTAAAGTTCAAACAATAAATTTGTAGTGTGAGGGTTTGTCCATTGTGTCACATCAGCTCCTATCTCAAAATGGCCTTCATTTAGCCCATGTCCCTTATAGACCCCATTTCAAGCGTATCAAAGACCTGTTGATCTCCACTGGTAGGTAGAGTCTATTAGTGGAGATAGTTTGGATAAGCATGCATATGAGATAAATAATATTTAAGCTCAAATAAGACCTTTGGCCAAGTAATGTATGTGCCTATCTGAAGTGCAACAATTCTTGCTTAAATAGAATTGATTCCCGAGTTTAGTATGGTAACTAAGGTTGTCATGTTGTAGATATGTCAATTTGGAAAATCAAGTCCTGAGGTACATTGACATTAATTTGGCAAAGCCAACATTTGATTTCAAAATCAAGATTCAAAAAATTCAAAAAATGTTTTTTTTTTCATACAAAGCCTTCAAGTTAATGGGAGTATGTTGAACCTCCAAAGGACAAGTTGGGCAAAGGAAATTATTATTGGCAAAGTTATGAAGAAACGACCAACTGACATGCTGAGACATAGTTCAAAATAGATGAATCCCTGACTCTGCTACTTGGGGTCTCCACCGCTCATGTATTCATCATCTTAAAAGCCACAAATGCAAAGCTTTCGATCATTCCAATGCAAGACTTGAACGAGCGCCAAAAAGGAACCAATGAGAACACTTCTTCTAATCACCTCGGTCTGTGAGTCGATGGAACCGCTGTGAGTATTATCATGCATATCATGCATACATGAGAATATCACATCACACTTTCTTGTCTTGTATTTATCAAAATGAACAGCAAACACTCTGTGAAGAAAAGAATCAAAAGAAGATATCAAATCAGGGGGGCATGGAAAGCCCATTGCTTGAGAAAGTTTCAGTCGTTTTGCAAAAGGAGAAATACGTGCTTGTGCAAAGAACTAGATGGCAAAAACATCAATCAGAGCCTACATAGAAAAATCATGGGTTTGAGCCTACACAGGGGGCAAAGTTTCTCCTTTTCAATTTTTAGAGTTTATATAAAAAATATTTTTAAACTCACTTACAAATATTTCACCACGCAGGGGGCAAGGAGAGGATATAAGGTCCAATTAAAAATAACTGAATTTTTGCAAAAAGGAAGAACAAAAGAATGGAACATTAGAACTCTCAAAAGAATGAAGATGCAAAAGGCAAAAGATCAGTCCAGCTAAAAGAACTGATGCAAGGGTGAAGACCCAATCTCAAAGGCTGAAGATCCATTTTGAAGGTGAAAAACCATAATGCATAGAATAATCGGAGCAGTCAGATTTCTCAAATGATAAAAGGTCAGTCAAACTCAATCTCGAGTCCAAGCACCCATTCTCGGGTCCAAGTACCCAAATCAATTCAAGTTCAAGCCCAAGTACTCAATCTCGGGTCCAAGCACCCATTCTCGGGTCCAAGTACCCAAATTAATTCAAGCTTGGGTCCAAGTACCCACACCAAATCAAGTTTAGGATCAAGTATCCGAAGCCAATTTAGGATCGAGTATCCGAATCCAGTTAGGATCGGGTATCCGAATCCAGTTAGGATCGAGTATCCCAATCTAGTTTAGGATCAAGTATCCAAATCCAGTTAGGATCGAGTATCCCAATCCAGTTTAGGATCGAGTATCCAAATCCATTTAGGATCAAGTATCCAAATCCAGTTTAGGATTGAGTATTCAAATCAAGTTTAGGATCGAGTATCCAAATCCAATTTAGGATCGAGTATCCAAATCCATTTAGGATCAAGTATCCAAATCCAGTTTAGGATTGAGTATTCAAATCAAGTTTAGGATCGAGTATCCAAATCCAATTTAGGATCGAGTATCCAAATCTAGTTTAGGATCGAGTATCCAAATTCGATTTCGGATCGAGTATCCAAATCCAGTTAGGATCGAGTATCCCATCAAGTTTTGGATCAAGTATCCGAATCCAAGTTAGGATCGAGAATCCAAATCAATTTAGGATCGAGTATCCAAATCCAATTTCAGATCGAGTATCCAAATCCAGTTAGGATCGAGTATCCCATCAAGTTTAGGATCGAGTATCCGAATCCAAGTTAGGATCGAGAATCCAAATAAATTTATGATCGAGTATCCAAATCCAGTTTAGGATCAAAAATCCAAATCTAGTTTAGGATAGAGTATCCAAGTCCAGTTGGGATCGAGTGTGCCAATCCAATTTAGGATCGAGTATCCAAGTCTAGTTTAGGATCGAGTGTCCAAATCTCTCAGGTCCAGAACCCAAAACCTTAGAAATTAAGTCTTATTACTTTTTACTCTCTTTCACTAAGGTTTCAGATCATTCAAGGAGGGGGCAAACTGTGGACCCCTAATTTTTGACCCAATCCGATCCAATATGTTTTATTTAGTCCAAAATGATTTTTGTCGTCTAATTGGTCCAAAATAATTTTTATTAAATAATTTTTGCTTTAGTATCTAATTTTTTATTAATAAAAAATGAATAAAAATTAAAAAATAAAAATAAAAATAAAAATCGGAGTTGAAAAAATCGGCAGTGAAAAAACAGTCGCACGGGTCCGTGGGCTATTTCGCCCGCAGGAAATTCCTGCGGGCGAAATCACTGTGCTATTTCACTCGTAGGATTTTCCTGCGAGCGAAATAGAATTTCTATTTTGCCCACAGGAAAATCCTATGGGCGACGTCCCAGCCCGCCCACTGCCGTTGTTTTCTGCAGTAGTTTTTTATCGCTAGCGCATTTTTTCCTGCGGCAATTTTTTTCGGCAGCGCAAATTTTTCGAAACCTAATTCAATTAGGTTTCAGTTTCTTTTTTTTTATTAATATTACTTACCTTAACTAATTAGGAATAAACAATCTCAAACCATTATAAATAAGGACCAAAGGTAATTAATTTTAGGGGAGGAAAAATTTCACAGTGAGCTTGGAAATTGGAAAACCAAATCAGTGAAGGAAAAGTAATAAATTGAATTCAATTGATTTTTAAAGGAGCAGCATCGCAATTTAAGCAATTCAAAGGTGAAAAAGGCTTGTCTTTGGAGCTAGTTCATCCAAGAAGAATTATTTTTGGAGGAATCATCAAAAGAAGGTATGTGTTAAATGATTTTCTTTAATTGTTTTTACATAGTAGCTAAAAACTAGGATTTTAGTGTTTTTCAAAAGTTAAAATCTTAGAACTTTAATTTAGTTTTTTTTAAAGCCAAAAAACCTTATTTCATTAGTTTATCTTCCAAAAGGCTTAAAATTGTTATTTTTACTTCTTAAAACTCTTAAAACTCTAATTGAACATATTTTTCAACAAAACTAAAATTTAAATTCTGTTTCTTTTAAAATTTTAAAGTAGTTTCTATTTAATTCAAAAAGCCTTTAAAAACATCTTTTCTACTTATAAAAACTTTAATTTTTTCGTTTAAATTCATAAAACTTCATGAAATTATCAAATTGATTTCCAAATTCCTAAAAATTAATTAACCACCTGTGACCCTAAATTCCAAAAATACTAAACCCAAATTCAACTTCCAAAATTCAAAATAATGAACCCTAATCCTTTTAAAACTTTAAACCATAATTTTTATGAACCCTAATCCTTTTAAAACATTAAATACCATAAAACCATAAATAGATTAAATTTACACAGTAGCTTAGAAACCCAATAACCAACAACAACAACAACAACTAAGCCTTAATCCCAAACAAGTTGGGGTCGGCTGTATGGATTCTCAACAAAATAAGCTCAAAAGACACCAAAAAAGATACTCCAGCCTTAGGCCCCTTCCAAGACACGGATTTTACGTCTCCATTCAAGTCTGTCATTAATCAAATCCGCATCAAGATCTAAGGCACGTAAGTCTCTTGCTATCACCTCCTTCCACACAGTTCTAGTCTGCCACGACCTCTAGCCCCCTCAATCAACAAATTCTCACACTTACGAACCGCAGCATTAGGAGGTCTTCTTAAAACATGCCCATACCATCTAAGTCTTCCTTCCCTCACCTTATCTCCGACGTCCGCTACTTGGACTTTTTGTCGAATATGAACATTCTTAATTTTGTCCAGTCTGGTATGTCCACACATCCATCTTAGCATCCTCATTTCTGCGACACTCATCTTATGCAAATGTTGTCCCGTTGGTGCCCAACACTCACTACCATAGAGCATCGCAGGTCTAACAACCGTCCTATAGAATTTACCTTTCACTTTCAGAGGTATTTTCTTATCACATAGAACCCCAGTCGCACCCTTCCACTTCAACCACCCTACCTGTATTTTGTGAGCCACATCTTCATCTATACGGCCATCATTCTGGAACACCGAACCCAAATATTTGAAGTGCTTGGTTTTAGGAACCAAAACTCCATCCAACTTAACCTCATGTTCCTGCTTCTTCCTTAGACTGAACTCACAGTGCATATATTCTGTTTTACTCCTACTTAACTTAAAACCCTTGTCCTCGAGGGTTTTTCTCCACACTTCCAACTTACGGTTTACACCAGCACTAGTCTCATCAATTAAAATAATGTCATCAGCAAACAACATACACCAAGGAACATCGTCTTGTATGCTTCTGGTTAGCTCGTCCATAACCAGGGTAAATAAATATGGACTCATGGCCGAACCTTGATGCAATCCGGTAGTAATAGGGAAAGCCTCAGTGTCTCCACCAGGTATTTTCACACTAGTGGATGCATTCTCATACATGTCCTTGATGATGTTGACATATTTGCCGTTGACTCCTTTCCTCTTCAAAACCCACCATAACACTTCTCTTGGTACTCTATCATAGGCTTTCTCCAAGTCAATAAATACCATGTGGAGATCTTTCTTCTTCTCTTGATACAATTCCATTAGTCTTCTTAGAAGAGAAATAGCCTCCATGGTAGATCTCCCTGGCATAAACCCAAACTGATTCTCCGAAACTCTTGTAAGCTTCCTCAATCTGTGTTCAATAATCCTTTCCCATAATTTCATAGAATGGCTCATAAGTTTGATACCCCGATAATTTGTACAACATTGAATGTCTCCCTTATTTTTATATATGGGTACCATGATACTCTTCCTCCAGGCATTTGGCATCTTACGTCCTTTCACAATAGCATTAAAGAGTTTAGTTAACCAGGCAACTCCTACCTCTCCAAGGTTCTTCCAAACCTCTATAGGAATACCATCCGGGCCACAAGCTTTACCAACTTTCATATACTTCAAGGCTTCTCTTACTTCACTATGCAAGATCCTCCTAGACCAGCTGATATAATCATTTGTTGCATGAAGACCTTGAAAATCTTGTTCATGTTCAGGGTTGAATAACTGCTCAAAATAAGCCTTCCACCTCTCCTTAATCTCAACATCTCCTGTCAACACCCGTTGATCTTCGTCCTTTATACATTTGACTTGGCTTAAATCTCTGCTTTTCCTTTCTCTCATCCTTGCAATCTTATAAATGCCCATTTCTCCCTCTTTAGTACCTAACTTTTGATAAATCCCTTCTAAGGCTCTGCCACGAGCTACACTAACAGCCTTCTTTGCCTCTTTCTTAGCCTCTTATATTCCTCAAAGGCCTCGCTATTAACCGCATTCGGTAACTTTTTATACCATTCCCTCTTAGCCTTAATAGCCTTTTGAACCTCCTCATCCCACCACCATGCATCGTGCGGTCGAGGCCCTGCCCCTTTAGAGATCCCAAGCAATTTACTACCTGCTTTCTTAATGCCACCTTCCATTTTTGTCCACAAGTCCTCTGCACTAGCCTCAAGGTTCCAAATTTCTTCCTTTAGTAACTCCTCCTTAAAGGTACCTTGAGCTAGGTCTTTCAATTTCCACCATCTTATCCTTGGTTCCAATATTTTCCTATCATTCCTCCAGCTACTTTTATTCTTAACATCTAAAACCACAATACGATGTTGCGCCGTCAATGCTTCACCCGGAATGACCTTGCAATCCTTACACTTACTTTTGTCCCGTCTTCGAGTAAGTATGAAGTCTATTTGACTTTGGGTTCGTCCACTCTTAAAGGTAATCAAGTGTGACCCCCTCTTTTCAAAGCAGGTATTCGCCAGCACTAGATCATAAGCCACCGCAAAATCCAAAATGCTCTTTCCCTCCTCATTCCTGTTGCCAAAACCATAACCCCCATGGACCCTGTCATAACCATTACTGTCCTTACCAACATGCCCGTTAAGGTCCCCACCAATGAAGATTTGCTGATTATCTGGAATACCTTGCATGATATCATCCATATCTTCCCAGAACTGAACCTTGGATGCTCCGTCCAAACCTACTTGGGGAGCATAAGCACTAATTACCTTAATAGTGTCATCTCCCAAAACAAGCCTCAAAGAGATAATCCTGTCTCCCTTTCTTTTCACTTCCACCACCTTGTCTTTAAGCGTAGGCTCAATAATAATGCCATAAACCAAATAACCAAAATTCATAAACCAAAGTATTTTAAAGTGTCTAAAACCCTAGTTTCATGATTTTACCATTTAAACCTTAATTTGTTTAATCAAAGAGTCTTACCAACCTTTTAAAACATAAAACCCTAATCTATTTTAATTCCATAAAAAGTCACAGTAGCTATAATTGAACTTTTATTTGCTTTATTCAATTTCATACTTGATTATACTTTGATTTATCTCTTATGCTTTAATTCAATTTCAATACTTGATTTATTTAATTTATCATGGATGAATGTTTATTTTTATATTTTGATTAATAGCTTTGATGAATGATTTATTTATGATGAATGATTATTTACTTTCATCAATTAATTTAGATTTCCAAAAGTTGTAAGAGGTATGTTTCCACTTGGTGGGTACCTCATTACTTAAACATCATGTAATTTAATTTTCTTTTCTATTTTAGAAGCTATGTAAAGGGCATGTTTCTACCTTTTGGTGGGTGTCCTATTTAGGCATGTGATGTGAGGACATGTTTCCATCCTTGGATGGGTGTCCATTTATTTGCTTTGTTTGGACATTGCTTTTATTCTAATATATTGATGCTTTCTTTTAATTATTGTGTGTAATATGGATAATATTGTTATATTTAAGAATTTTATAATATTAAGACCTGTAAAGGAGGCCGATTCCAATGAACCGGGCGTTGTGGGGGTGCTGGGCCATTTCTCACCTTCCCCACACGTGCCTAAATTTCTGAACCCATTAGGGGGTTTGGGGATTCCTTAGGAATCGAGTCATCCACTCCTTTCTTTTTCTGGGCCCGTCCGGGTGGCTACTCTATTTTTCTCTGGATTTAGGTCAGTGTTCTCTAAGGCCCCGAGCTTAAACAGTGCCGAAGTCGCAAGAACCATTCCACTGGGAGTGGGGGCAAAAATCCCCGCTCACACCTCGGCATTGAAGTTTGGTGGCAATGGATTATGTAACGGTCGAGGAGCTAACGATTATAACAACCCTTTCTTTTGTAGCTTGCTAAAAACCCAAGATAGAGGCTTCCCTAGATCTAAAAATTGTCTTTTATTTCCTTGATCGGTTACATTAATATCAACTTCTTTTTGCGTGCTTTGATTACTAGGTTGGTAATTCCCTTTCTCATCCCTTCTTATGGAAAAGTGATTCTTCTCTCTTTCCCACTCTTCAATTTGCAGACCAGCTTGGAGAAGATCTTTGAAGTCACGGATAAGTGTATGAGACATCCTTTCATGAAGATTAGGCAACACCCCTCTCACAATCATCCTTATTTGATTGGATTCATCGGGTCTCTTCTTGAGCAAAGCAGCCTTGTTTCTCCATCTCTTCACATAAAACCAAATTAAGAGGTTTATTATAGATAGATTTCTCACTTGAAAAAGGTAACTAATGGTTCATGCCAAAAACAAGCCCGTGGTTAATTTATTCTAATTGTAAACTAGGTCCACAATTGATTTTTGGTATTTCATAATTGACCTAAATATTTTGCAAGCTCTTTGTAAGAAAAGGTTGGATAAAAGTAATTTTATTTCTAAGCCCATTGTAAAAAGATTTTAGAAAAATGGATTTTGGGCTTAGTATTTGGTCCATGGGCCAAAGAATTTTTGATTTGTTTTTAGAAAAGTCTTATGTCCAAAGACCAACTTGAAAAAATTTTGAAAATAGCTTTGGTCTTTTGGACTTTAAAGAAAAATTTCTTTTGAGCTTACAATATACTTAGGTCATATTAGAAAAAGAACAAACCAAATAAGCCATGATTTAAGCCAAGATAAATTAACCATAGTCAAACAACATGCATTTGGGGTAAAACCTAAGGAAAGTAACTAGGCCAATTACATGAGCTTTAGTCTTTGGGTTAAAAGGCTTAGATTCCCATAGCAAGTATATACCAAATGGTATGAGGCTATGAGTGGTTATGCCATGCTCAATCTCCATACCTTGAGTGAAAGTATGGTATCCCTTACATAACACAACACGGGTAACACGGGCGTCCTAACTCACGCACATGATGCAATGGATAATATCATTATAAGAAAGAATAGAATAATATAAAGATCAATGGAATCAACTTCTCTTAACCCCAGTGGAGTTGCCACTGTGAGTGGGGATTTTTGCCCCCACTCCCAGTGGAATGGTTCATGCGATTTCGGCACTGTTAGGCTCGGGGCCTTAGAGAACACGGACCTAGGTCCGGAGAAAATGGAGTCGCCACCCGGACGGGCCGGGAAAAAAGAAAGGGGTGGATGACTCTATTCCTAAGGAATCCCTAACCCCATAATGGGTTCAAAAAGTTGAGTACGTGTGGGGAAGGTGAGAAATGGCCCAGCACCCCCACAATGCCCGGTTCATTGGAACCGGCCTCCTTTACAGGTCTTAATATTATAAAATTCATAAATATAACAACATTATCCATATTACACATAATAATTAAAAGAAAGCATCAATATATTAAAATCAAAGTAAGGTCCAAGCAAAATAAACAAATTGACACCCATCCATGGATGGAAACATGTCCTTACATCACATGCCTAAATAGGACACCCACCGAAAGGTAGAAACATGCCCTTTACATAGGTTCTAAAATAGAAAAGCATTTTAAATTACATGATATTTAACTAATGAGGTACCCACCAAGTGGAAACATACCTCTTACAACATTTGGAAATCTAAATAAATTGATAAAATAAATAACCATTCACCATAAATAAATCATTCATCAAAGCTATTAATCAAAATATAAAATAAACATCCATCCATGATAAATTAAATAAATCAAGCATTGAAATTAAATAAATTAAAGCATAAGAAATAAATCAAAGCATAATCAAATATAGAATTAAATAAAGCAAATAAAAGTCCTATTATAGCTACTGTGACTTTTTATGGAATTAAAATAGATTGAAGATTTTATGTTTTAAAAGGTTGGTAAAACTCTTTGATTAAACAAATTAAGGTTTGAATGGTGAAATCATGAAACTAGGGTTTTGGACACTTTAAAATACTTTTGATTAATGGTTTTAAATGGTGATTTCAAGCTTACTATGTAAATTTAGAATATTTGTGGTTTTATGGTTTTTAATGTTTTAAAGGATTAAGGTTTAGAAAAAAATTAGGGTTTAAGGTTTTAAAGGAGTTAGAGTTTAATATTTTAGGTTTAGAAGTTGAATTAGGGTTTTAGGATTTAAAATTAGGGTCTCGGGTGATGAATTTAAATTAGGGTTTAGAAAGATAATTTGATGATTTCATGAGGTTTTATGAATTTAAACAAACGGATTAAAGTTTTTATAAATAGAAAAGATGTTTTTTTTATGGCTTTTTGGAAGAAACAAAACCAAGTTTAAAATTTTGAAAGAAACAGAATCAAATTTTGGTTTTGTTGAAAAATATGTTTAATTAGGGTTTTAAGATTTTAAAGAAGAAAAAATAACAATTTTAAGTCTTTTGGAAAATAAACAAATGAAATAAGGTTTTTTGACTTTAGAAAAACTAAATCAAAGTTCTAAAATTTTAACTTTTGAAAAACATAAAATCCTAGTTTTAGCTACTGTGAAAAAATGTAAAGAAATTAGAATTTCATACCTTATTTTGTAAGTTGCCCCAAAATTGCTTCTTGGATGAATAAGTTCAAAAGACTAGCCTTTTTGCCTTTTGAATCCCTTAAATCGTGTTTCTGCTACTTTAAAAATCAATTGAATTCAAGCTTTTGCTTCACGGATTTGGATTTTCTTTTTCAGTGTCCCTTTCGGCCTCCCTTAATTTCACTACAAAAATATTCGGCATTTGCGATGGAAATCTGCGACGGACATGTTTCCGTTCCAAATTTGCTACGGATCTGCGACGGATTTGCGACGGAAGGACAAGTCAGAGGAATTTTGAGAAATTGGTCGCAAATCCGTTGCAAATCCGTCGCAGATCTGCGACGAAAATCATTCCGTCGCAAATAATCGTCGCAAAAGTTGGTGCGGAAACTTGGTGGGAGGGAGACCCGCGTATTTTTTTTCGTGAAAATTTTTTCCGTCACAAATTTGCGATGAAAATCTGCGACGAAAAATTTCCGTCACAAATTTGCGACGGATCTGCAATGGTTTTGCGACGGATAAACACACTGAAGGAATTTTGAGGAAGCCGTAGCAAATCAGTTGCAAATTCGTAGTAAATCTGCGACGGTTGTCTGGTCGACGCAAATTTTCATCGCAAAATATTTATATCTTGATTAAAAAATATTTATATTTAGACGAGTTGTCAATATTATTAAATTAAGAACATAATAAATTTAATGTGAATGATCATCTATCTAATTTCAAAGTTTTGAGTCATTAGAAGACAATTAATTATTATAATTATAGAAATCATTGAAATTAAGTTTAAAAAGCTTCAGTTATTTCTACTTCTTATAAAAAATCATTAATTTATAAACAACCATTGTCCTATGATAAAAGTTTAAAATTGAATGTGGTTCCAAATAAAATATTTTAGTTTAAAAAGTGGAAATATTATTAAAAATATTTCTTGTCTAAATATTTATTTATTGTTTTTTTTTTATTTTAAAAAATATATATTTTCAATTTAATATAGTTAATATATCAAAAAATGTACATCTAGTCTTCCAGAATATATAGAGTATATTTTCAATTAAATGTTAAAAAAATATATGTAATATTTTCTAAAAAATACAAAATATTAAAAGAATCCGCCATTTTCTCCATCCTCGCAGCCTTTCTCTTTCCCTCACCTCTGTCTATAAACCCACTTCGCTTTTCTTCCTCTCAGCTCTTCCTAGTTGTAGACTCGATCTATGGCTCTCCTAGCTCGCCGAATCTGTTACCACCAACACACCCGTCGCTCCACCGGAAGTGGATGGTCCAATAGAGCTCCCACTATCCTCTCCTTCCATTTTTGCTACCACAGATGACCCTACACCTTTCCAGGTGGCTACCAACGTTCTCCTCACTGGATCCATAGCTGTCTTTCTCTTTCGCGATATTCGCCGCAGAGCTAAGCGTGCCAAAGAACTGGTATTTGAACCTTATACTTTTTTTATTATATATATTATTACGGAAAATGTTTACTGGTTTATTATGTTACTATGTTTTGGTTAATGGGTTTATAAATTTTTTGCCCGAATTCCATATATTAATATGTGTTCCAATTTGGAAATTGAGAGCTGGGTTTTGGCATTTCATCAAATTGTATGTCTACTTGTATGTTATTGTAATTCAATTTGAATTCTAAATGAGCTATAATTGCTTTCCATTTAGTTTTCTCTAGAGCTTAATTATATATAATGATTCAAATGCCATTTGAGAAATTGGGTATGGTGCCATTTAATTCCTTCAATATTTTAGCTTTGAGTAAGTGGGTTGTGTGTTTTCAGAAATTTAGGTCATCAGGAGCCAAGAAAACTATGAAAGAGGAGGCATTAGATAGTTTGAAAGCAATGGAATCAGCTCCGATTGATGCTGCGAAACCTCCTTCACCAATTCAGGCATTTTTAGGCGGCATAGTAGCGGGTGTGATTGTGCTTATACTCTATAAATTCACCACTACTATTGAGGCAGCTTTTAACCGCCAAACCATGTCAGATGCTTTCTCGGTTCGTTCTATTATCTCCCTTTTATGGTTCCATTATATGACTATCATTTGTGGATTTCTTTGCACATTGGTTTTGTTCATTGTCGCTGTCATATATTGACTACAGTGCAGAAACTAAAGAATTGTAATCTATTAAAGTCTTATCCAAGTCTTCTTGTTGTCTGGCAAGACATTGTACTAAAAGCCTGACCTTTAGGAAACATTGTTTGAAGTTGGTTGGTCAGTACTGTCATGAAACTACTTTCATCAGATGATTCTCACTATTCTCATTTTCCTGCTTTTCAGGTTCGTCAAATAACAATAGCGATTAGGTAGCTCTCCTACTGCTATTTTATGAAATTTATGATTCATTAATTTGTAAGAAAGTTGTGACATGTCCTAGCTTTTCACAGGACAATTGTAAATGGGTTGTGTTACCTGGAAACTTTCGTTTTTGGCCTCAATTCTGTGGGTTTATTCCTTTACTCTGGTCAGCTTGCCATCAACTTTTAAAGATCATGTATGCATGATTGTGCTTTTCATTGACTAGACTTTTATGGAATGTTTGACCTCAATTTCGCATTTTACATTTGATGTTTTTAAAGATTCAAGTGATTATATATCATTCAGACTACTGATTTATTGCACTTCAGATTGAACCACATCTTCTTTTTGGGAAGCATGTAATGATTGCTGCCCATGGGAATTCACTAAGGTCCATTATCATGTATCTTGATAAATTAATTTCCCAGGAGGTGATAGACTGTTATGATATTGCAATATTATACAACCTTTACCATCTAATGTTCTTTTGCTTTGTGTATCAAGTTAATTTTCAATATTTATTTCTGTGGCAGGTTATTAGTTTAGAATTATCAACTGGAATACCTATGCTTTACGTATTCAAAGAGGGAAGATTCATTAGAAGGGGAAGTCCTATAGGACCAACTGAGGCTGGGGTCTATGCCTATACTAGGGTATGCAATTTCTGTTTATTGTTATTATTTATCTCCTCAGGAAATTGCAGATTTTCAATTTTAAATTTTATATTTGTGAACATTATATGGATGGTCTAGTTCATCAACAATTAGAAATGCACTTATATAGAAATATATTGGTCTCAAGGTCAATAATGCTCCTATTTTTCCTTTTTATGTTCATGACTGGTATGTCATTGAATTATTGTAATTCCATTTTTAGAATTGCTATTGATGCTGGTGAAGTTTTGATATCAAGCTTTATGTTACATTTATTAGGAAAATGATCAGATTCAAATTCAATATGTGTTGTGTGCTGTTTATGTTCTTTGATATAGAATTCTTAAGTCATCTTAAGATTTGCCTTCTGTTTTGCTACAAATTACATGATATTTCTCATATTGCAGCTTATTAATGCAAATGTTTGTTCAAGTTCTCTTAAGATGTCCAAAGAATGCCTGTGAAGCTGTGAAACACTTTGGCCCAACTCCTGGTGTGCCACACAGCCATACTAAACCCTATGTGCGATCAAAGGGAAGGAAGTTTGAGAGAGCTAGATGAAGGAGGAACAGCAGAGGATTTAGAGTTTGATTTGTTTTGAGTTCGATATTGTGAGACACTTGTGTTACTTTTTCCCAAATAATGTTATTTTCAAGATAGATTTTTTGTAGTAGTGTTCTTAACACATGCATAATTAAATTGTAAAATATTTTATTATATTGAAGATTAATAAAAGAATTATTTTTATCAATGTAATTAGTTTTTTTTTTAGATTGTGTTTAAATGTTCCAAATGTATTTATAAAGTTCTCATAAAATTAATTGATAATACAAATAGTTCCAATAAAAATCAATATTAAATTGTTACGGATTTGCTACGAATCTGTGACAGATATCTGAAATCTATGATGGAATCTGCGACGGAATCCGCGACGATAATCTGCGACCGAATCTGCAACGAATTTGCGATGAAAATCTGCGACAGAATCTGCGACGGCAGATTTGCAACCGCCGAGTGGTTGCAAATCTGTCGCAATCTGCGACGGCCTGTCGCAAAATTGAAAATTGCGATACCTTTTTTATTAACGGATCGTATCCGTCGCAGATTGGTCGCAAGACTTAATTTGCGATGGATTTGCGACGGATTTTGTCCGTTGCAGATAGCGTGTTTTTTTGTAGTGTTTCATTGCCTTTGGTCCTTATTTATTGTGGTTTCATATGGTTTATTCCTAATTAGTCACAAAAAGTAATATTAATAAGAAAAGGAAACCAAAACCTAATTAAATTAGGTTTCGAAAAATTGCGCTACCGAAAAAAATTGCCGTAGGAAAAAATGCGCTGGCAAAAAAATCTGTCGCAGATTTTGCGGCAGTGGGCGGGCTGCAGGCGACCATTTCACTCGCAGGAAAATCCTGTGAGCAAAATGGCAAAGCCATTTCGCCCGCAGTTTTTTTCTGCGGAGAAATGGCTTGGGCCATTTCGGCGCAGGCATCTTCTACGGGTGAAATGCCCACGGGCCCGTGCGATGATTTTTTTGTCACCAAATTTTTTGATGCCGATTTTTTTTATTTTTATTTTTTGACTTTTATTTGTTTATTTTTATTTTTTATTATTAAAAATTAGATACTAAAGAAAAATTATTTAACAAAAATTATTTTGGACCAATTAGACAACAAAAATCATTTTGGACTAAATAAAACATATTGGACCGGACTGGGTCAAACATTAAGGGTCTACAGGTATGCTGAAGTTTTTGGAGTAATTAGTGACTGTGAGCTCTACTTATTGTCTTTGAGGATTTAGCTTGAACTCGGTATGCTCGAAATTCACAATGATCCAGTCGGTACATGTAGTTCATTTGTAAAGTGGAGAGACTTTGAGCGCGAGCTCTTCTAGATTTTACCTCGAGCTAGGTCTACCCAGCTCGTGCTTGGTCTGCTCAGCTTGTGCTTTGTCCTGTTATAGTATACTTTAGCGACATCAGCTCAGTTTTGGAACGTTCATGCTCTTGTCACCTTGTTAGCTTAGTATTGGTGCATTTGGACTATTAGAAGGTACAGTTAAGAATGGTAAGCTATGCTCAGTATGGTAATATTTTAGCTTAGTATGGCCATCTGCTCTTGAATCCAGTCGGTCTGGATATTGGTCCTATCGAGCTCTTGAGAAATCTTCAACAAATTTAAGTCCTACAAAATGTAGCTTGGTTTAAATCTTAGTCTTATTCATTTTGAATGCCTAAGATCAAAATAGAGGCCAATGGTTTGGCTAACAATCTTTTCCTTTTTTAATTTGGCCATTAAATTGAATTGATTTAAAATGAACTTTAAAAGTTTTCATGTCTGAAGAGAGTTTTTCCCTTTAACAGATGCTATTCCTTTAAGAAAAAAAAGTTGTGACAATTAAATGTTCCCCATTAGAATGTGCCATCAAGTTTTTACAAATGTTCCCCCCTTAACATATGTTATCAAGTCAAATAATGCAATTTAAACAATTCAATCAATAATTCAAATTCATTTCTCCCCCTTTGACAAAGACAAAATGGAATGTAAATTATCATAAACTAAACTTTAATTATGAATAAACAAATGAAAAGTAAACATATATGTATGATCATTTGCATTTAAGGGCCAACAAAAGATATAGAGATCATACAAAAATAAAAACAAAAAGTTAAGTTTGTGGTGAATAAGGAGGATAATCAAAATTATCATCATTATTTCCATTTCCCTCTTCTTCTTCTTCTTCATCCTTATCCCCTTCTTCCTCTTCTTAACCTTAATAAAAAAATTCTGGTTCGCTCTCCTTCATATCCTTCTTCATCCGATAGGGGACATTTGGGAATGCCCATGAACTCTTGCATATCCCTAAAGTCCATATGAAGGTGAGAGACTCTTTTGATAAGATCATCAATGTGAGATGTTTGAGAGGCAATTTGTTCTTGAAATTGATGGAGAATGTTAAGGATTGAACCTTGGGCTCTAAACGTTTGAGGTCTTAGTTATTCCACTTGAAACGATTATTGACTCTCATCAACACCATTTTCTTTATTGAGTTCTAATACCTTGAGTGCCAAAAGCATAATGGTATATTCTATCTTCTTCCAATATGCTTTTGGAGCATTTCAAGTGTTTGATATTGATGGGAGTTTTGGCCTGATCAAGATGATTGGACAGAATGGCTAAATTGGTAGGAGTAAGAACATTCACATATTTGGCTATTTGGGTGTGAAGGATGTGATCATGAGTGTCCCATTATTTTCGAGGATGATAATTGGTCAATAAGGAACTTACCAGTTTAGATTTTTACCTTTTTCTCTAAGCAATAAAGAAATAGAAGATCTTTATGAGTCACTTTCTCATTGTTTTCTCCTCTTTCATTGATGGTATAGGTGATGATTCTATGGAGGATCCAAAGAGGTAAGGTTCTAAGGTGTTTAGCATTGGATAACCTATAAAAATTAGTTTCTAAGGAGATGTTGCTCCAAAAGTCATGTAAGATGGCATTAGAAATGGAAGGTTTCGGTTAGATGAAAAATACCATCCATTTTGAAACCCCAAATAGAAGAAAATTCTTGGAGAGAAAGTTTATAGGATACATTGAAAAGTTTAAATGTGATACTATAGGGTCCTAGAGGTTCCAGTCTCTTTTCTCAACAACTAAGGTAGTGAGAAATTTTTTGGTTAGTGATAAGTGTATAATTGATGATATTTTTGTCCTTATTTCTTAATATATTTATTGTCAAATTGAGTTTAATTTGTTTGTTCAAGTGTTTATTAGGATTGATTCCAGGAACTTTTGACACGTTGGGACCTTAAGGTTATTTAGGCCAGAATCACGGATGAAAGACAAGGAAAGAAACTATTTTGGGGCAAATTCTTCAAGTGACATGCCCAGTGACATGGGCGTGTCCATGGCCGTGTCATTCAACTACTTTACAGAAGCTTTGACAGACAAGGGCGTGTCACTGAATGTGCCATTACTCTTGACTTACAGAAGATGTGACATGCCTAATGCCACGGGCGTGTCCCTGACCATGTCCCTAACTCAGCATTACAGTAGCAACAACATGCCCAAGGACATGGGCGTGTCACTGCCCAAGTCATTAAAGTTCGAAACAGCACCATTGACATGCCCACAGACACGGGCATGTGCATGAGTGTGTTAGGCAAAAATCTCTGGGCTATAAAATCTGAGCTAAAGAGAAAATTAGGGATGCAGTTTTATTTTTAGAGCTGACTTCCTGAGAAAAAAGAGAGTTTTTGGCAGCCAAGAGTGAAGGTGAAGATTCAATTCATGCAAGATTTAATCCATGATTCGAGGATTGAAATGAAGAAACACAAATCGTTCATTATGGTTGTTTGAATTCTTTTACTTATTTCCTTTGTTTTGGTTTTTTTGTCATGAACATGAGCTAAACATTTTATCTATCTAGATATTGATGAACCCTAGCTTTATTGTATGGATTGAATAATTCTTATTATATTAAATCATTATATTGAGTTGTTTTATCCATTTGATTCTTAATTTCTTATTTCCAATTGATAATAGCATGCTTATTGATTGGTTGCAATTTTCATATTATTGACTTGAGAAAGCTTGATATAAACATAATGCTCATTAGGATTGAGGGTTGATTGGAGTGCTAGAGATAGACTTATAAGACCCTTTGGTTTAAAGTTCCTTGCTCTTATTGCAAGATCTATTTAATTATGCTTGAGAAGAGATTCCTAGCATTCTACTTAGTGATTAGAGATTAATTCACTTGAGAGAGGTTTTAATCTAATTTAGGGAAATGTCAATTCAGCTCTATTATTTGACTTAATTCAATTGATATTCATAAATGCTTTTTATGGCTAGGGGGATTCAATATCTGGATAGTATTTTCATCATCAACTTTTGTTGCACAATATTCAATTTTTCTTCACTTTAGTTTATTAAGTAATTCATCTTTTATTTTAATCATCACACAAACTATTGATTCGCTAAACAACAGTTGAAATTTACACTAATATTTGACCTTGTCCCAGTGGAATGATAACATACTTGCTTTTTTATTACTTGAGCAATCCGTGCACTTGCGGTATCACTGCGATAGCATAAATTTGCCATCAAGTTTTTTGCACCGTTGCTGGGGACAATGGTTTTGAATATTAGTAATATAATCAAGACTGTTAATTTAGTTTTTATTTTATTTGTTTAACATTAGTTCTTTCTTGTTGATTGTCATTCTAGGTACTTCTTCCCATTTATGACCCGAGCTAGCTCTTCCCAATTATTTGAATTAGATCAAGAGCTAGAGAGAACATTGAGGAGACAACAAAAGGAAGAAGGGGAAGCAGTTTTGGCAAAAATGGAACCAAACTTTGAAGATCTCAGCTCAGAAGGAGAACTGGAAGTGATGGAAGAAAATGAGCCAAGGACAATGCAGAAATTTGCTAGGCCCACTCTTTATGGGGCTGATTTGAGCGTACAGAGACTAGTAGTTGCTACAAACAAATTTGAGATAAAAACAAATATAATTCAAATATAATTCAGCTGCCTCAACATCAACAAGCTGCCCCTCCAAGAAAGAGCAATTCAGAGGAAATGATGGAGAATTTTAGAGCAGCTTCGAAAACCAGATTTCAATCAACAGAAACTACCCTTAGAAATTAGGAAGCCTTCATTCACAATTTGGAAAATTAGGTGGGGTAAATTTTCCAAGTTACTCAGTGAACGACCACAAGGGAGTTTACCTAGCAATACTGAGGCAAACCCGAAGGAGCAGCTGAAGACAATTACTCTAAGCAGTGGAAAGGAAATTAAGGGTGGTGTGGTTGAAAAAGAAGCTGAGTCACAAGCAAAAGAGGTTGAGACACAAAAAGAAGAAGAAGATAACCCTAATGTCGCTTCGTGTGAGAAGGTTGTAGTGGGAAATGAGAAAGCAAATCAACCTCAAGAACCCAGTCCAGTAGTGAAGGAATACCGACCTCGAGTGCCATATCCAGCAAGGTTGGATAAGGACAAGATGGATGCTTAGTTCAGTAAGTTACTTGAACTCTTTAAACAACTGCACATTAATATTCCATTTGTTGAAGCTCTATTGCAGACGCCCAAATATGCTAAATTTTTGAAAGATATCCTTTCTAACAAAAGGAAACTTGAGGAAGTATCTCTGGTGCAATTGTTAGAAAAGAGTTTAGCGATTTTACAGAAGAGATTGCCTAAGAAATTAAAAGATCCTGGTAGTTTTATTATTCCATGTTTGATAGGTAATCTTGAAGTTCAAAGTGCATTGGCTGACTTGGGGGCTATCATAAGTGTTATGCCCTACAAGATGTTTAAAGAGTTAGGTGTCGGAGAAGCTAAACCAACACTCATGACCATTCAACTTGCTAAAAAGTCAGTAATTCACCCTTATGGCATTATAGACGATGTGTTGGTAAAAGTCTGGGATTTCATTTTCCCCAATGATTTTGTTGTCATTGACGTAGATGAGGATATGGATGTTTCGCTTATCCTTGGTAGGCCATTTTTAATACAGCTCGTGCCCTTATCGATGCCCATGATGGCCCATTGACCTTAAGAGTGGGAAATGAGAAAGTTATTTTTAATATACATTATGCTATGAAAGACCCACTTACACTCAATAAGGTGGATTCATGCAATGATATCATTGAGCTTGAAACATTAAATTATGTTATTGACGTTCTTTCCAAGGATCCCTTTGAGTTGTGTTTATTATAGGATAATGTTGAGGATCAAGAAGCACTGGAGCAACTTGCTTATCTTGAAGCTAGCAAATGGTTTAAGAGTCGGTCATATGAAACCATTGAAATGCCAAAAGAACAGAAGCTGTGACCATCTATGATTGATCCATACAATTTAGAACTCAAGATTCTTCCAGACATCTTGAGTATGGATTCCTGGGAGAGGAGAATAAATTGCCAATTATTTTGAGTTCCCACCTATCTTCTGAGAAGAAGGTAAGACTCATTGAGTTATTACAAAAACATAAGCAGTTTATAGCTTGGAAGATAGCATACATCAAGGGTATTAGTCCATCCTATTGCACTCACAAAATACTGATGGAGGATGAATTTAAGCCAGTGGTGCAACCACAATGAAGACTAAACCCTAAGGTGAAAGAAGTGGTTAAAGCTGAAGTAATCAAGCTACTTGATGCTAGAATTATATATCCAATTTTGGATAGATCTTGGGTGAGCCTGATTCAAGTAGTACCAAAGAAAGGAGGGACAACGGTGGTTCTTAATGAAAATAATGAGCTAATCCCAACAAGAACAATTACCGGTTGGAGGGTTTGCATCGACTACTGGAAGTTGAATGATGCAACTAGGAAGGACCATTTTCCTTTTCCCTTCATTTATTAGATGTTGGAGAGATTATCCATGCATGAGTATTACTGCTTTTTGGATGGCCTTTCAGGCTACTTCCAAATTCCTATTCCCCTAGAAGACTAAGAGAAAACTACATTCACCTGCCCATATGGGATATTCGCATATCGAAGGAAGCCATTTGGATTGTGCAACGCACCTGAAACTTTTCAAAGGTGCATGGTGGCAATCTTAGATGAGCTCATTGAGGATATTATGGAGATGTTCATGGATGATTTCTCAATTTATGGCAGCTCGTTTGAAGGTTGTTTGAAAAATCTTGAGAGGGTCTTGATAAGATGTGAGGAAACAAACCTGGTACTTAATTGGGAAAAATATCATTTCATGGTTCAAGAAGGAATCATGTTGGGACAAAAGTGTTAGGAAATCAAGTAGATCACTGCAAACAAAACACGCAGCGGAAAAAAATTTTTGATCTTTGATTTCCCATCAGGATCCATGCTGTTCGTTTAATTCGACAAAAGTGTTCAAAGAACTAACCTGTTGATGATTCGAAATCACAGTTTGGAAGAGATGCCTCGATCGTGAAACACCCTCTATCGTGTATCCACACGAATGCTACCATTTGGAGTGCTAGCTCTCTGCAACAGCGAAGGCTGAAAAAATGTTTTCTCTAAAACGTATTAGGGTTTCTATTTCGTTCTATTTTTATTTTCTAAAGTTACCTATATAAAGACTTAACGTCTGGAGTGAATATAATAACTCCAGAATCCAATTCGAAATTGGATAAGGTAAGTCAAATTCAGAATCCAAATCTAATTAGGATTCTTAATATATTATCTAATAATATATATATATAAAAGAAAATAATAACAATAATAAATATTAATATCTAATATTAATATTATTAATATTATATCCAGCCCAAAGCGCATTCTTGTGTGTGACCCGATAGGCCCATATTAATTGGCAGTCAATTTAATCTCTATTAAACCAACAAGTCATAATTGGCCTCTAGCAAGGCATTACAACTACCCAATTAATATAAGGAATGTCCAATTTGCCTAATAATAGTACATGCATTAATCCCTTTGTCACACGATATCTAGCTTGAACATAAGTCATGGTCAACGTCATACTTATATTGTCCAAACTTATGATTACTCGATCTCCAAGTAGACTAATAAAAAAAATGAAATTGATCACACTATCAATTCATTTGAGCACAGTCATGCATTTCACAGTCTCACTTATCGAGGGGCCCAAAAGATATCTCTCTCAAAGAGAGGGACAAATTCTATCTTGATTGTTCATTATCCTCTACATAATTTCTATCATATATGATCATAACCTTTATTACTATCCAGTTACGGATATTGTTTGATCATGTCAAAATATAATAGTCCTTATATTGGAAACTATGACAATCTCAAGTCAAAGAATTAATACATAACTATCATGAGATTTACTTATGACACTAACCCATGTAGTAATCTCATGATGGGTCTATCCAATACATTGTTTTCTAACAAGTATCTATGAAATTGATTTGTATCACTATACACATAATCATCTGAAGATTATCAAATCAATGTTCATACTGGTTAAGAATTATTTTTTTTTATCTCTATAACAATAATAAACCAGGGACAAATATCAAAATTGTGTAACATGCAAACAAACAATAACGATAATAAAACCTCATTTATTAATAATGAATATATAACATAAAGATCCAAATAAATGGCCTAGGGCACATACACTAACAATCTCCCACTTGCACTAGGCCTACAATTTTCTAAGACTCATAGATCTAGTGTGCTGATCAAGCTTGACCCGTGAGAGAGGCTTTGTTAATGGATCTGCTATGTTATCATTTGTGTCAACTTTGCATATCTTGATATCTCCTCTATCGATAATGTCTCGAATGAGGTGAAAACGCCTGAGTATATGCTTAGACATTTGATGAGATCTAGGCTCTTTTGCCTGTGCTATGGCACCATTGTTGTCACAATAAATGTCCACAGGATTTGCAATGCTAGGCACCACTCCTAGCTCAGTGATGAATTTCTTCAACCAAACTGCTTCCTTAGCTGCATCTGATGCTGCTATATACTCAGCCTCTGTTGTAGAATCAGCCACAGTGCTTTGTTTTGAACTCTTCCAACTAACAGCTCCACCATTCAATGTCAATACAAAACCTGACTGCGATCTAAAATCATCTATGTCAGTTTGGAAACTAGCATCTGTGCAACAATTTACAACTAGCACATCTTCCAAAAACCAAGAATACATCTTTAGTCCTTCGAAGGTACTTAAGAATATTCTTGACAGCTGTCCAGTGACCTTCACCAGGATCAGCTTAAAATCTACTAGTTGCGCTTAATGGATATGAGACATCTGGTCTAGTACGTAACATGGCATACATAATAGATCCTATAGCAGAAGCATAAGGAATCTTATTCATTCCATCTCACTCATCAAATGTCATAGGACATTGACTCTTGCTGAGATGAATGCCATGAGACATAGGTAAGAATCCCTTTTTGGAATCTTGCATGTTGAACCTCTTCAACACTTTATCTATGTATGTACTTTGACTCAGGCCAATTATCCTTCTAGATCTATCTCTATAGATCTTTATACCAAGGATATAGGCAGCCTCACCTAAGTCTTTCATTAAGAAAGAATTCCCTAACCAAGTCTTAACCTTTTGCAAGGTAGGGATATCATTCCCAATGAGTAATATGTCATCCACATATAAGACTAAAAACACTACTGCACTCCCACTAACCATCTTGTAAACACAAGGTTCATCTTCATTCTTGATGAAACCAAAGTTCCTAACTGTTTCATCAAAACGAAGATTCCAGCTTCAAGATGCTTGCTTCAATCCATAAATGGATCTTTGAAGCTTGCAAACCTTTGTAGAATTCTCAGGATTTACAAAACCCTCAGGTTGTGTCATATACACATCCTCAAGCAAGTTTCAATTAAGGAAAGCGGTTTTGACATCCATTTGCCATATCTCATCATCATAGTATGCTGCAATGGCAATGAGAATTCTAACAGACTTAAGCATAGCAACTGGTGAAAAGGTTTCATCATAGTCTATACCATGAGTTTGCTTGAAACCTTTTGCAACAAGCCTTGCTTTATAGGTCTGCACATTCCCATCCATGTCAGTTTTCTTCTTGAAAACCCATTTGCAACCAATAGTCTTAATACCCTCTGGAGGATCAATTAAAGACCAAACTTGGTTGTCAAACATAGATTGCATCTCAGATTTCATGGCTCCAAGCCATTTGTCTGAATCTGGACCTGACACAGCTTCTTGATAGGTAGTAGGCTCATCTTGATCTACGAGCATTACTTCACTATCATCAGTCATAAGAAATCCATATCTCTCTGGCTAACGATGTGTCCTATCAGACCTGCGAGGGATTTGTGTTACATCTTCAGACTCCACAACTATTTGTGGTTCTGAAATAGGCTCTATAGACTGCTCAATGATTTCTTGTGGTACTTGAGTTTCCTCAAGTTCTACTATACTCCCACTAGTTCTCTTAGAAAGAAATTCCTTTTCCAAAAAGATCCCATTTCGAGCAACAAACACTTTGTTCTCTGAAGGAGTATAGAAATAGTATCCTTTAGTTTCCTAAGGATACCCCACAAAATTACATTTGATAGACTTTAGAGCTAACTTATCTGAAACTGGTATTTTCACATAAGCTTCACAACCCCAAATCTTAAGAAAAGACAAACTAGGTGTCTTACCTGTCCATATCTCATATGGTGTCTTTTCAACCGCCTTAGATGGTACACGGTTCAGAATGAATGCAGCTGTCTCCAAGGCATGACCCCAAAAAGATAAAGGAAGATCCGCTTGACTCATCATTGATCGAACCATATCTAATAGAGTTCGATTTCTCCTTTCAGAAACTCCATTCCACTGTGGAGTTCATGGAGGAGTCAGTTGTGAAACAATTCCACAATCCCTTAGATGATCATCAAACTCTTGGCTCAAATATTCACCACCTCGATCTGATTGAAGTTGCTTAATTGTTTTACCAAGTTGATTTTGTACTTCATTTTGAAAAGTTCTAAACATTTCAAAAGACTCATGCTTATGTTTCATTAGGTAGACATAGCCATACCTACTGAAATCATCAGTAAAAGTAATGAAGTATCGAAATCCTCCTCTGGCACTAATGCTGAAAGGACCACATACATCTGTATGTATCAAGCCCAATAAATCATTAGCCCTTTCACTATGCCCAGTAAAAGGATCCTTTGTCATCTTACCAAGCAAACAAGACTCACATGTTTCAAATGATTCAAAATCAAATGAATCTAATAATCCATCTTGATGGAGCTTAGAAATGCGTTTCTCATTGATATGGCTAAGGCGACAATGCCATAAATAAGTAGGGTTTAACTCATTTGGCTTAGTTCTCTTAGAAGTTATGTTATAGATATCATTACCATTAGAATCATCAAGATTAAGGATATAAAGGCCATTATAAGAATTTGCAATACCATAAAGCAAATCATTTTTATCAAAAATAGAACATTTCTTATTCTTAATAAAAAATGAATAACCTTCATCATCCAAAACAGATACTGAAATAAGATTCCTACTCATAGTAGGAACATAAAAGCAATTGTTCAAAATTAACAAAAACCCATTGGGCATAACAAGTTCATAAGTTCCTACAGCTATAGCAGCAACTCTTGCTCTATTGCCAACACGTAGGTCCACTTCGTCCTTCTTCAGCATCCTACTCCTTTTGAGTCCCTGCATATTTGTACAAATATGAGATCCACATCCGGTATCTAATACCTAGGAAGAAGGAATAGATAAATTAATTTCTATAACATAAATACCTGAAGATGTAGTCGCACTACCCTTCAACTTCTTTAACTCATCCAAATAGAGTTGACAATTTCTCTTCCAATGCCCAGGCTTGTTGCAATGGAAACAAGTCCCTTCCTTAGAAACTTTAGCCTTAGGTTCAGGTTTTGGTTTAACTTGTCCCTTGGACTCCCGCTGGCCGGTCAGCGGGCGGGGTTCCGAAGGGGCAGCGCCCCTCGAAGCCAAACAGAAACGTTAATCTCATTAATATTTTTCTTTGGCGAAACCCTAAAACAGAAATGTTAATCTCATTAACCTTCTTACTGTTTTATTTCGAATATGTACAACCCAAAAGCGATCATAAGTGATAGGGGTACTCACTTTTGTAACGCTCGGCTTGAGAAAGTTTTCAAAAGGCTAGGTGTTACACATAGGTTTTCTACTCCTTACCATCCCTAAACTAGTGGCCAAGTTGAGAATACGAATAGAGAAATAAAAAGATCCTTGAAAAAACTATAGAGCTATCCCGAAAGGATTGGTCTGAGAAAGTAGACAATGCTCTATGGGCCTTTAGGACTGCATTCAAAACTCCATTGGGTACTACACCATTTAGGCTAGTATATGAAAAGGCTTGTCACTTACCTGTGGAGATTGAACATAATGCTTATTGGGCTATAAAATAGATTAACCTTGATCTAGCTAGTGCAGGTGACAGGAGGAAATTGCAGATCAATGAGCTGGATGAATGGAGATTACAAGCTTATGACAATGCAAGAATGCACAAGTGCAGACTAAGAGATGGCATGATGATCACATTAAGGAACAGAAAGAGTTTCAAGTTGGCAATTAGGTATCATTGTACAATTTGAGACTTTGACTTTTTCCAAATAAGTTGAAATCAAGATCGTCTGGTCCATTTATAGTGAAAGAAGTTTTTCCCTATGGGACAATTGAAATTACTCACCTAGAGAAAGGAAATTTTAAGGTTAATGGGCAAAGGCTTAAACTGTATTTAGGGGGGACTTGAGTGAGTTGAAAGAGGTTTTATACCTCTAAGACTAAAGATGAACCAATCCTAAACGTCAAACTAGTACGACGTTAAAGAAGCGCTGGGTGGAGGCAACCCACTATTTTATTTATTTCGATATTTGTTTCTTTAATTTTCATGTTTTTGTTTATTTTGTTGGTTTTTGATTCTTCTATCATTGGTTGGTGGTGTGTTTGCCTTGAATTCATTTGAATTTGTAGAGAGAAATTTTCTTTTGAGGGGTAACTTGAGCTTATTTAGGGACACGCCCGTGTGAGTGAGCGTGCCATTAATTTTAAGAGACGGTAGCCATGACACGACCAGTGACACCCCTGTGTCACTGGATGTATCATTTAGATGGCACCACAGTAGCTACAATATGCCTAGTGACATGGCCGTGTCAGTGTGTAACACCCCGATACTCCATATAAGTACTATACATATACCTGGTATACATACAGTAAGTATATAAAGTATAAGGATGTCACTTTTCGATCCAATTTAAAAACCTTTAACAGAGTTCAAACCACAATACATTCATTTAAAGAACATTTACAAAATCATTATACTTTTAATAATCTTACATACATATAATAATATTATCTTTATCAAAACTTTATTTATACATATGAATATACTTCATCAGAAATACATCATAATTAAAAGTTATACATGTATGCATCACCCTCTAGTTGGTCTCGACAAACTCTTACTCTTCTTGTGGCATAACAAAAGACTTCATATCTTCCACCTAGTTACCTGCGCAATTACACATCCGCGCTAAGCCCGAGAGCTTAGTAGTACAAATATAAAATATAACCATACATTATAGAGATTCTAACATATAATGATATATTCATTCCATGTACCATTAGTTCTTATCATGTTTTTCCTTTTTAGTTGCACCTTTCATATATTTCGACCAATTTCATATATTATGTACGTATATACATATCATTATCACTAACCACAATTCATCACTAATACTCACAATTAATATATCAATACACACATTATATCTCATACTTCATAACATTATTTTATTCACAATTCACCAATCATGAATCACATTTCCAACAAAGGCAATCATTAACACCAACCACAATCCATCACCAATACTCACAATCAATATATCAATACACACATTACATGTCATACTTCATAATATTGTTTTATTCACAATTCACCAATCATAAATCACATTTCCAATA
Source organism: Garcia nutans (assembly GCA_947685225.1). Lineage (NCBI taxonomy): Eukaryota > Viridiplantae > Streptophyta > Magnoliopsida > Malpighiales > Euphorbiaceae > Garcia > Garcia nutans. The sequence goes on from CANTUV010000024.1 coordinate 26,782,704, forward strand.
AAGGCAATCATTATTACCAACCACAATCCATCACCAATACTCACAATCAATATATCAATACACACACATTACATGTCATACTTCATAATATTGTTTTATTCACAATTCACCAATCATAAATAACATTTCCAATAAAGGCAATCATTATTACCAACCACAATCCATCACTAATACTCACAATCAATATATCAATACACACACATTATATATCATACTTCATATCATTATTTCAATAATTATATCATCATCTATTATACACATTTAAAGTTTCTCAATATAGCCAACAACTATGGCATCATATACGAACTTTCCCCCAATCCCAGGGGTCCGCAGGAGGCAGATAAGCATGTATAAGACTATCAATAACAAACCTTCCCCCAACCAGGTCGGTAGTCGAAGATCGGTTGCCCAAACCCAGGGTCCGCATGGTTCCGCAGGAGGCAGATAGGAACGTATAAAATTATCAGTAATGTACCTTCCCTAACCAGGTCGGTAGTCCAAGATCGGTTGCACAAACCCAGGGTCCAAATGGTTCCGCAGGAGGCAGATATGTACGTATAATACTGACTGTATCAAACCTTTCCACAACCAGGTCGGTAGTCCAAGCTCGGTTGCCCAGCTCATGGGGTCCGCATGGTTCCGCAGGAGGCAGATAGGTTCGCTCATTTATATCTTTTAACATTACTTTCTCAATTCATTTCCATCATTATCAAATAGGCAAACATGCCTCAATAATCTCATTTGTATAATCATAGCCATTCACAATGGCTTCTCATCACATTTCAATCCACATTATAGCAATTCACCTTTCCAACACACAATCATTCACATCATCATAACTCAGAACATTAGTTTCACATCTCTTTATGTCTCAATTCAAATTATACACTTCATAATTCAAGCATACATAATCAATTTCATTGCACATGTATCTTAAATTCATTATCATATAAACCATATGTCCCTTTTTTTTCATTTCGATCCTTATTATCAACCATGATAATATCACATTCCATCACTTCTCAAGACACATTAACACCATTCATTATTAAAACATTTATCATAACAAATTGCATTGCACATACCTTTTTGGATGATCATTATAGCTTTCACACTATACAAACAATAACATTAGTCACATTGTATTAACAATATAGTAATTTACTTAACACATTTATACTAAATGTGTTAAGTCTCAAAATCATATAAAAGATTACATTTATGTAGGTTTGTACTTACCTCAAGAACTACTCCCATCAATCTATACATTTCCTTTTCCAAGAATTCTCCACATTTAGGTTAATGCAACCCAATCTCTTCAAAACCTAATCCAAAGATAATTATACCCATAAGAAAATAAGAATGATAATTAACTAGGGCAACCTCAACACATTACACGTTCACCAACACGGGCGTGTTCATCAAATACTTTCTCACAATAGCTAACACACTCAAGGGACACGGCCAAGCTTGTGGCCGTGTCTCCCAATACATGCTCCAACACGGCCAAGACTCCCCTAGCTTGGCCATGTCTCTCAACCAAAATCAGGCAGTAGCAGACACGGGCAAGGGACACGGCCAAGCTAGTGACAGTGTCTCTCCAACTTGATCCAACACGACCGTGTCTCCTATCATCCTGGCCGTGTCTCACAAAGAATAAGGGTTTCAAACAAGGCAAAAATCATGTATTTTATGCATTTCAACTACATTAAACCCAAATATACATCAATCATTCAATTCATCAACTCATACATATATATTAAATCTTTACTAACCAATTTCAATAATCCATCATCATCCTCACAATTAACCATATTAACATCATCTAACTATCAATTCAACATATCTATAACTTTAATCTTTCATTAACATCACCATCACACACAAACCATATCAAATCCAACTCAAACAATAGGAATCAATACAAAGAATTGAATACTTACTTGAATATCTTGTCAAATCTTCAATCTCTACCTTCAATTCTCTTAAAGCCCTAAGATTTTGATGTATATTATCACACCTCTCTATCTCTCTCTCTCTTTCGTGCAAGAACCAAAAGAAGAAGAAGAAGAAAGAAAATATCTTTTTTTCTTTTTCCTCTTCTCACGTTAACCACATATATAATAATAATAATAATAATAATAATAATATTATTATTATTATTATTATTAATTATTTCTAAAAACCTCCACCACACCCTTTCTTCTCTTGACTTTTCTTTTGCAACAAGCCTTGCTTTATAGGTCTGCACATTCCCATCCATGTCAGTTTTCTTCTTGAAAACCCATTTGTAACCAATAGTCTTAATACCCTCTGGAGGATCAATTAAAGACCAAACTTGGTTGTCAAACATAGATTGCATCTCAGATTTCATGGCTCCAAGCCATTTGTCTGAATCTGGACCTGACACAGCTTCTTGATAGGTAGTAGGCTCATCTTGATCTATGAGCATTACTTCACTATCATCAGTCATAAGAAATCCATATCTCTCTGGCTGACGATGTGTCCTATCAGACCTGCGAGGGATTTGTGTTACATCTTCAAACTCCACAACTATTTGTGGTTCTGAAATAGGCTCTATAGACGGCTCAATGATTTCTTGTGGTACTTGAGTTTCCTCAAGTTCTACTATACTCCCACTAGTTCTCTTAGAAAGAAATTCCTTTTCCAAAAAGATCCCATTTCGAGCAACAAACACTTTGTTCTCTGAAGGAGTATAGAAATAGTATCCTTTAGTTTCCTTAGGATACCCCACAAAATTACATTTGATAGACTTTAGAGCTAACTTATCTGAAACTGGTCTTTTCACATAAGCTTCACAACCCCAAATCTTAAGAAAAGACAAACTAGGTGTCTTACCTATCCATATCTCATATGGTGTCTTTTCAACCGCCTTAGATGGTACACGGTTCAGAATGAATGCAGCTATCTCCAAGGCATGACCCCAAAAAGATAAAGGAAGATCCGCTTGACTCATCATTGATCGAACCATATCTAATAGAGTTCGATTTCTCCTTTCAGAAACTCCATTCCACTGTGGAGTTCCTGGAGGAGTCAGTTGTGAAACAATTCCACAATCCCTTAGATGATCATCAAACTCTTGGCTCAAATATTCACCACCTTGATCTGATTGAAGTTGCTTAATTGTTTTACCAAGTTGATTTTGTACTTCATTTTGAAAAGTTCTAAACATTTCAAAAGACTCATGCTTATGTTTCATTAGGTAGACATAGCCATACCTACTGAAATCATCAGTAAAATTAATGAAGTATCGAAATCCTCCTCTGGCACTAATGCTGAAAGGACCACATACATCTGTATGTATCAAGCCCAATAAATCATTAGCCCTTTCACTATGCCCAGTAAAAGGATCCTTTGTCATCTTACCAAGCAAACAAGACTCACATGTTTCAAATGATTCAAAATCAAATGAATCTAATAATCCATCTTGATGGAGCTTAGAAATGCGTTTCTCATTGATATGGCTAAGGCAACAATGCCATAAATAAGTAGGGTTTAACTCATTTGGCTTAGTTCTCTTAGAAGTTATGTTATAGATATCATTACCATTAGAATCATCAAGATTAAGGATATAAAGGCCATTATAAGAATTTGCAATACCATAAAGCAAATCATTTTTATCAAAAATAGAACATTTCTTATTCTTAATAAAAAATGAATAACCTTCATCATCCAAAACAGATACTGAAATAAGATTCCTACTCATAGTAGGAACATAAAAGCAATTGTTCAAAATTAACAAAAACCCATTGGGCATAACAAGTTCATAAGTTCCTACAGCTATAGCAGCAACTCTTGCTCTATTGCCAACACGTAGGTCCACTTCGCCCTTCTTCAGCATCCTACTCCTTTTGAGTCCCTGCATATTTGTACAAATATGAGATCCACATCCGGTATCTAATACCCAGGAAGAAGGAATAGATAAATTAATTTCTATAACATAAATACCTGAAGATGTAGTCGCACTACCCTTCAACTTCTTTAACTCATCCAAATAGAGTTGACAATTTCTCTTCCAATGCCCAGGCTTATTGCAATGGAAACAAGTCCCTTCCTTAGGAACTTTAGCCTTAGGTTCAGGTTTTGGTTTAGCTTGTCCCTTGGACCCTTTAGCACCTTTTGCCTTACCCTTGCCTTTAGTATATTTGGCTTTCTTTTTCATTTGTTTAATATTGACATTCAATATTTGAGTAGGCTTTTTGATATTCCCCTCAGCAGTTTTGAGCATACCATGTAGCTCAGGAATGGATTTCTCCATGTCATTCATGTTATAGTTCATGACAAACTGTGAGAAACTGCTAGGTAATGAATGTAGGATCAAATCCGTGGAGAGTTCTAAACTCAGGGGATATCCAAGTCTAGCAAGGTGATCTAGATAGCCTTTCATCTTCAAAACATGAGCACTAACAGATTCACCTTCAGACATTTTGCAGTCAAATAATGCAACAGCGGTGTTAAACCTATCTTGCCTAGCCTGTTGTTGGAAAGCTTGTTTGAGATGCACACTCATCTCATAAGCCTTTAAGTGTTCCAGATCCTTCTGAAGTCCTGGACACATAGTAGCCAACATAAGACATCCTATGTCATTTGAATCATCCACATGCTTCTTATGCTTACTCTTAGCAGCATTAGAAGCATCAGCAGGAGGTGGGTCAGAGATAGCTTCATCAAGCACGTAGGACCTTTTCTCTTGTTTGAGAACAATTCTCAGGTTCCTAAACCAGTCAACAAAATTAGTCCCACATTCTTTCAGTTTTTCCTTCTCAAGGATAGATCGCAGTGATAAGGTGAAATTGTTATTAGCAGCCATCTGTTGATAAATATGCAAAGTCAAATTTTAATTAATAATGAGGTTAAAATTATTTAAACTCCTACTAAAAATATAACCCTCTACAGAAAAATTTTAGTAGGCTAAGATCCGTATTTCACTTAATTCTAAACTCAGCTTTGGCGTGACGCTTAAAATCAAGTTATTTAGGTAGGTAACATCTTTACCAATTACATCTCATGTAACTCTTAGTAATTATGGAATATTGACATCATATGTCATAGCATGTTGAATTCCATCTAATGCCTTAGGCCCAAAACAATTTTGATAGCCTAATTAAGTCTAACCAATTTTAAAACATATGAGTAACACTATTACTCATCCTACCTAGCTAGGAATGTTTAAAGCATATTGCTTTGGCAATACCTACTTTAATACAATCTTAGTTTTGATAGGTGTTCAAAACGTGGATGGCATTTAGACTTAAATTATTCATGAGGGTTCAACTAAATTATTATCATGTCTTGCATTACATATCATTATATTTTAGCATCCTATATGCATATATATAATTTATCACATAAGCATCATATACCAAATGACAAAATATGTAAACGTGACATAGCATGGCCAAACTAAATATGATCTTCAAGAGACCAAATGAAGATCATAAAGGCAACCCTAGGTGAAAAACCTATCTATTACAACACTTGCAGTGTTACATATCTTCAAAACTTGAGCTTGTGCTTCCATCACCATGGAACCATCTTCTCCTTGGTATGAATCTCCATCATAAACATTGTAGCTTGAATCTTCATTTATTACAATAAAAGAAAATCTAACTACTAGTAAAATAAATTACAACAAAATAAACGACACGCAGGCCGTATTTACCCAAAATTAAGATATGAATAAACCAATCACATAGGTCATAAGGCCATGCTATGCACCATGCCAAGAAATCAAACAAACATAACATATTCATCACCAACATGTTAAATAGAAACAAATATATTGACATTCTTAATGTCACGGTAATGAACTATAGGGCACGAACATACAGCGGTCCCGCTAGCCAGTTAGCGGGCGGGGCTCCCGCTGGCCGGTCAGCGGGCGGGGTTCCGAAGGGGCAGCGCCCCTCGAAGCCAAACAGAAACGTTAATCTCATTAATATTTTTCTTTGGCGAAACCCTAAAACAGAAATGTTAATCTCATTAACCTTCTTACTGTTTTATTTCGAATATGTACAACCCATTACAGAATCATTACCAAATGTTTACATCACATATAAACTTAATCGTTTTAATCATATGAAAATTGTTTTAATCAACCAATCATATATACGTGATCATCTCATGAAAATGAAATTAAAAACACCAATCCTTTCTCATCATATGAAAAATGAATTAGGGTTTTACAGAAACGAAACCAAAAACAATCCTTTCTCATCATATGAAAACCAATTATATATACGTGATCATCTCATGAAAACAAAATTAAAAACACCAATCCTTTCTCATCATATGAAAAATGAATTAGGGTTTTACAGAAATGAAACCAAAAATAATCCTTTCTCATCATATGAAAAATGAATTAAGGTTTTATAATTAACATGCCATATGAAATCAATATATCTCATGTAATCATATCAACATGGCATTTTTTACTTAAACGAAAACAACAACCTGGCTCTGATACCACTGTTAGGAAATCAAGTAGATCACTGCAAATAAAACACACAGCGGAAAAAAATTTTTGATCTTTGATTTCCCATCAGGATCCATGCTGTTCGTTTAATTTGACAAAAGTGTTCAAAGAACTAACCTATTGATGATTCGAAATCACAGTTTGGAAGAGATGCCTCGATCATGAAACACCCTCTATCGTGTATCCACACGAATGCTACCGTTTGGAGTGCTAGCTCTCTGCAATGGCGAAGGCTGAAAAAATGTTTTCTCTAAAACGTATTAGGGTTTCTATTTCGTTCTATTTTTATTTTCTAAAGTTACCTATATAAAGACTTAACGTCTGGAGTGAATATAATCACTCCAGAATCCAATTCGAAATTGGATAAGGTAAGTCAAATTCATAATCCAAATCTAATTAGGATTCTGAATATATTATCTAATAATATATATAATTGGATAAGGTAAGTCAAATTCAGAATCCAAATCTAATTAGGATTCTGAATATATTATCTAATAATATATATATATAAAAATGAAAATAATAATAATAATAAATATTAATATCTAATATTAATATTATTAATATTATATCCAGCCCAAAGCGCATTCTTGTGTGTGACCCGATAGGCCCATATTAATTGGCAGTCAATTTAATCTCCATTAAACCAACAAGTCATAATTGGCCTCTAGCAAGGCGTTACAACTACCCAATTAATATAAGGAATGTCCAATTTGCCTAATAATAGTACATGCATTAATCCCTTTGTCACGCGATATCTAGCTTGAACATAAGTCATGGTCAACGTCATACTTATATTGTCCAAACTTATGATTACTCGATCTCCAAGTAGACTGATAAAAACAAATGAAATTGATCAAACTATCAATTCATTTGAGCACGGCCATGCATTTCACAGTCTCACTTATCGAGGGGCCCAAAAGATATCTCTCTCAAAGAGAGGGACAAATTCTATCTTGATTGTTCATTATCCTCTACATAATTTCTATCATATATGATCATAACCTTTATTACTATCCAGTTACGGATATTGTTTGATCATGTCAAAATATAATAGTCCTTATATTGGAAACTATGACAATCTCAAGTCAAAGAATTAATACATAACTATCATGAGATTTACTTATGACACTAACCCATGTAGTAATCTCATGATGGGTCTATCCAATACATTGTTCTCTAACAAGTATCTATGAAATTGATTTGTATCACTATACACATAATCATCTGATGATTATCAAATCAATGTTCATACTGGTTAAGAATTATTTTTTTTATCTCTATAACAATAATAAACCAGGGACAAATATCAAAATTGTGTAACATGCAAACAAACAATAATGATAATAAAACCTCATTTATTAATAATGAATATATAACATAAAGATCCAAATAAATGGCCTAGGGCACATACACTAACAATAAGATGTCAAGCAAGGGTATTGAGGTGGATCAAGCTAAGGTGGAAACCATAAAAAAAATGCCAGCCCCCACATCAGTCAAGGCTATTAGAAGCTTTTTGGGACATGCAGGGTTCTATCGGAGGTTTATACGCGACTTTTCTTAGATATCTCATCCTCTAACAAGACTCCTTAAGAAGGATGTTGATTTTGTGTTTAACGAAGAATGTTTAAGATCTTTCACAAATCTTAAGGAGAAATTGACCCATGCTCCAATCATGGTAGCTCCCAATTGAAATTTACCATTAAAGCTGATTTGTGATGCAAGTGATATTACAGTGGGGGCAGATTTGGGTCAATAAAAAGAGAAGCATTTTCAACCCATTTATTATAAATGCAAGACGTTGAACACAACCCAAGCCAGTTACACAACTATAGAGAAAGAACTTCTAGCAGTGGTTTTTGCTTTTAACAAGTATATATCATATCTTTACTTGTCTGAAGTGATTGTGTATATGGATCACTCGGCTTTGAGGTATTTATTTTCCAAAAGAGATGCAAAGCCTAGGCTAATTCATTGGGTTTTATTATTATAGGAATTTGATATGAAGATTCAAGACAAAAAGGGAGCTAAAAATCTGGCAGCAGATCACCTTTCGCGCTTAGAGAACCTAACCTTGGAGAAGTTCGATGAAGGGAACACTGATGATCATTTCCTTGATGAGCAGCTTTACACCTTGATAAGTGAGGTAAGTGCTTCAACTTTTGATGTACCTTGGTTTGCATATTTGGCTAATTACTTGGCTGCTAGGGAGCTCCCTAAAGATATGACTTATTAAGAGAAGAAATTCTTTTCTGACTTGAAATATTACTTCTGGGAGGATCTTTTCTTGTTTAGGTTATGTAAGGACCACATGATCCAGTGTTGTGTGGCATGGTCCAAAACGATGAATATTCTTCATCATTGTCATGTTGGACCAGCTGGTGGTCATATGGGAGCCAATAGGACTGCTCAAAAGGTGCTCGAATCAGGTTTTTATTGGCCCACGCTGTTTAGGGATAGCTATGATTTTGTGAAATGTTGTGATCGTTGTCAAAGAACTAGAAACATCTCCTCTCATGATGAGATGCCCCAAAATGTAATTCTAGTATGTGAAGTCTTTGATGTATAGGGTATCAACTTTATGGGACCGGTTCCTAGTTCTTTTGGTAACAAATATATTCTTGTAGCTGTAGACTATGTTTCCAAATGGCCTGAAACCCAAGCTTTAGCAACGAATCTTGCTAGGGTAGTGATGAGGTTATTGAAAAAGTTATTTTCTCGATTTGGTACACCAAAAGCGATCATAAGTGATAGGGGTACTCACTTTTGTAACGCTCGGCTTGAGAAAGTTTTCAAAAGGCTAGGTGTTACACATAGGTTTTCTACTCCTTACTATCCCTAAACTAGTGGCCAAGTTGAGAATACGAATAGAGAAATAAAAAGATCCTTGAAAAAACTATAGAGCTATCCCGAAAGGATTGGTCTGAGAAAGTAGACAATGCTCTATGGGCCTTTAGGACTGCATTCAAAACTCCATTGGGTACTACACCATTTAGGCTAGTATATGAAAAGGCTTGTCACTTACCTGTGGAGATTGAACATAATGCTTATTGGGCTATAAAATAGATTAACCTTGATCTAGCTAGTGCAGGTGACAGGAGGAAATTGCAGATCAATGAGCTGGATGAATGGAGATTACAAGCTTATGACAATGCAAGAATGCACAAGTGCAGACTAAGAGATGGCATGATGATCACATTAAGGAACAGAAAGAGTTTCAAGTTGGCAATTAGGTATCATTGTACAATTTGAGACTTTGACTTTTTCCAAATAAGTTGAAATCAAGATCGTCTGGTCCATTTATAGTCAAAGAAGTTTTTCCCTATGGGACAATTGAAATTACTCACCCAGAGAAAGGAAATTTTAAGGTTAATGGGCAAAGGCTTAAACTGTATTTAGGGGGGGACTTGAGTGAGTTGAAAGAGGTTTTATACCTCTAAGACTAAGGATGAACCAATCCTAAACGTCAAACTAGTACGACGTTAAAGAAGCGCTGGGTGGAGGCAACCCACTATTTTATTTATTTTGATATTTGTTTCTTTAATTTTCATGTTTTTGTTTATTTTGTTGGTTTTTGATTCTTCTATCATTGGTTGGTGGTGTGTTTGCCTTGAATTCATTTGAATTTGTAGAGAGAAATTTTCTTTTGAGGGGTAACTTGAGCTTATTTAGGGACACGCCCGTGTGAGTGAGCGTGTCATTAATTTTAAGAGACGGTAGCCATGACACGACCAGTGACACCCCTGTGTCACTGGATGTATCATTTAGATGGCACCACAGTAGCTACAATATGCCTAGTGACATGGCCGTGTCAGTGTGTAACACCTCGATACTCCATATAAGTACTATATATATACCTGGTATACATACAGTAAGTATATAAAGTATAAGGATGTCACTTTTCGATCCAATTTAAAAACCTTTAACAGAGTTCAAACCACAATACATTCATTTAAAGAACATTTACAAAATCATTATACTTTTAATAATCTTACATGCATATAATAATATTATCTTTATCAAAACTTTATTTATACATATGAATATACTTCATCAGAAATACATCATAATTAAAAGTTATACATGTATGCATCACCCTCTAGTTGGTCTCGACAAACTCTTACTCTTCTTGTGGCATAACAAAAGACTTCATATCTTCCACCTAGTTACCTGCGCAATTACACATCTTTGCTAAGCCCGAGAGCTTAGTAGTACAAATATAAAATATAACCATACATTATAGAGATTCTAACATATAATGATATATTCATTCCATGTACCATTAGTTCTTATCATGTTTTTCCTTTTTAGTTGCACCTTTCATATATTTCGACCAATTTCATATATTATGTACGTATATACATATCATTATCACTAACCACAATTCATCACTAATACTCACAATTAATATATCAATACACACATTATATCTCATACTTCATAACATTATTTTATTCACAATTCACCAATCATGAATCACATTTCCAACAAAGGCAATCATTAACACCAACCACAATCCATCACCAATACTCACAATCAATATATCAATACACACATTACATGTCATACTTCATAATATTGTTTTATTCACAATTCACCAATCATAAATCACATTTCCAATAAAGGCAATCATTATTACCAACCACAATCCATCACCAATACTCACAATCAATATATCAATACACACACATTACATGTCATACTTCATAATATTGTTTTATTCACAATTCACCTATCATAAATCACATTTCCAATAAAGTCAATCATTATTACCAACCACAATCCATCACCAATACTCACAATCAATATATCAATACACACACATTACATATCATACGTCATATCATTATTTCAATAATTATATCATCATCTATTATACACATTTAAAGTTTCTCAATATAGCCAACAACTATGGCATCATATATGAACTTTCCCCCAACCAGGTCGGCTGCCCACTGGCCCTCAGGCCACTGCAAATCCCAGGGGTCCGCAGGAGGCAGATAAGCACGTATAAGACTATCAATAACGAACCTTCCCCCCAACCAGGTCGGTAGTCCAAGATCGGTTGCCCAAACCCAGGGTCCACATGGTTCCGCAGGAGGCAGATAGGAACGTATAAAATTATCAGTAATGTACCTTCCCCCAACCAGGTCGGTAGTCCAAGATCGGTTGCCCAAACCCAGGGTCCGCATGGTTCCGTAGGAGGCAGATAGGTACGTATAATACTGACTGTATCGAACCTTTCCACAACCAGGTCGGTAGTCCAAGCTCGGTTGCCTAACTCATGGGGTCCGCATGGTTCCGCAGGAGGCAGATAGGTTCGCTCATTTATATCTTTTAACATTACTTTCTCAATTCATTTCCATCATTATCAAATAGGCAAACATGCCTCAACAATCTCATTTGTATAATCATAGCCATTCACAATGGCTTCTCATCACATTTCAATCCACATTATAGCAATTCACCTTTCAAACACACAATCATTCACATCATCATAACTCAGAACATTAGTTTCACATATCTTTATGTCTCAATTCACATTATACACTTCATAATTCAAGCATACATAATCAATTTCATTGCACATGTATCTTAAATTCATTATCATATAAACCATATGTCCCTTTTTTTTTCATTTCGATCCTTATTATCAACCATGATAATATCACATTCCATCACTTCTCAAGACACATTAACACCATTCATTATTAAAACATTTATCATAACAAATTGAATTGCACATACCTTTTTGGATGATCATTATAGCTTTCACACTATACAAACAATAACATTAGTCACATTGTATTAACAATATAGTAATTTACTTAACACATTTATACTAAATGTGTTAAGTCTCAAAATCATATAAAAGATTACATTTATGTAGGTTTGTACTTACCTCAAGAACTACTCCCATCAATCTATACATTTCCTTTTCCAAGAATTCTCCACATTTAGGTTAATGCAACCCAATCTCTTCAAAACCTAATCCAAAGATAATTATACCCATAAGAAAATAAGAATGATAATTAACTAGGGCAACCTCAACACATGACACGTTCACCAACACGGGCGTGTTCATCAAATACTTTCTCACAATAGCTAACACACTCAAGGGACACGGCCAAGCTTGTGGCTGTGTCTCCCAACACATGCTCCAACACGGCCAAGACTCCCCTAGCTTGGCCATGTCTCTCAACCAAAATCAGGCAGTAGCAGACACGGGCAAGGGACACGGCCAAGCTAGTGACCGTGTCTCTCTAACTTGATCCAACACGGCCGTGTCTCCTATCATCCTGGTCGTGTCTCACAAAGAATAAGGGTTTCAAACAAGGCAAAAATCATGTATTCTATGCATTTCAACTACATTAAACCCAAATATACATCAATCATTCAATTCACCAACTCATACATATATATTAAATCTTTACTAACCAATTTCAATAATCCATCATCATCCTCACAATTAACCATATTAACATCATCTAACTATCAATTCAACATATCTATAACTTTAATCTTTCATTAACATCACCATCACACACAAACCATATCAAATCCAACTCAAACAATAGGAATCAATACAAAGAATTGAATACTTACTTGAATATCTTGTCAAATCTTCAATCTCTACCTTCAATTCTCTTAAAGCCCTAAGATTTTGATGTATATCATCACACCTCTCTATGTCTCTCTCTCTATCGTGCAAGAACCAAAAGAAGAAGAAGAAGAAAGAAAATATCTTTTTTTCTTTTTTCCTCTTCTCACGTTAACCACATAAATATATAATAATAATAATAATAATAATAATTATTATTATTATTATTATTATTATTTTTTCTAAAAACCTCCACCACACCCTTTCTTCTCTTGACTTTTCTTTTGACCAACATATATGTTATATATAGTAACATATATACAACATATACATTCCATTAACCCAATCATTTCCTTTGCAAAAACATATATACATGTAATTCAAATCAAACAACAATTTTATTAAAACTTCTAAGGCATACATTGGGATATTACACAGTGAGCATGTCATTTTGTTTAAGAAATAGTAGTTATGACACGCCTATAGACACAACCGTGTCAATGGGCGTGTCCATGTTTTTTTAAGTCATGTCGATTTTAAATCAAACATAATTTCCTCTCTCCTCTTCCCCTCTTTTACTATTTTCTCTCAAATTTTCACACGCTCACCATCGAAATCACACACCCATTCATCATAGAAGGGATTTCGACTCCAATTATGTGATTTGGAGGGGATTTACTCATTTTTTCTTCGATTTTCTCGCATTCTTCATGCTATTCAAGTACACACTCTTAACTTTTGAAATTTTATTTTATTTTATTTTTTTTGCGATTTGTTTGGAGATTCTTTGAGATCTGTTGATTGTTGGATTTGTTTTGTTTAGTTGGATTTTAGAGACTCAATTCTATTTTATTGTAGGTTTGTTTATTTTCCATTACTAGTTTCTAGGGATTTCGTAATTTTTTTACTATGGGATTTCGCGTTTTATTTGAGTTTTGTGGATATTTTGTGATTTAATCATTTTGTTTTTGAAGATTCTATGGTTAGAATCGAGTTGCACTTATTGACACTCTATTTTTTATTATTTATTCTTAATGAGATGACATCCTATATTTTGTTGCGTTAGGCTATGGTGATATTGAATTGGGACAGTGATATTGAATTGGAGTGATGCTTGTTATGGTGATTGACTATTGCATGGATTTAAAAAAAGGGTTACCCGTATTGAGAATTAGTTCATTGCTCTCTCATTGGTTTAGTGTCATTACTTTTATTGTTTGATAATGCATTACTATTATTGGTTTTGTTGGGTTGGGCTATTGTGTTGCTCTTCTTTGCTTGTTTGGTGTACTTTGTTTTGAGGCTATTCTTGTTTGTCCTACAGATCATGGGTCCTCACAAACAAGTGCCATCTAAATTACCAACTAAGTGGGCTAGAGGTGAAGGTAGCTCAAGCTGACCTACTACCACTCCCATCTCGAAATTCATTGTTGGCCACAAGTGCCATCGATTCTCAACTGCAAAGGAACGAAGACTCTTTGAATTGTTAGGGAACAAGGATTGGTTGCCACCTAGAATTTTGGATTGGGGTTCCATGGAGTGAGCCAACATACTGACTAATGTCCGAGAATTGATCAACCAGCCGAGATGGGAACAACTCTTCTCTATTAATGAACCTTCCTATAGAGAGTTAACCTGGAGTTCTTTTGCACTTTTCAATTTGATAAAAATAGATCTCTATCATCGATCCGACGATGAAGTTATGATTGGGCGGTCAGTGATTCCACATGAGCATCAACAAACTTGGCATGCATTTAGGTTTTTTTACTATGGAGGAGGTGCAGACCATAGAGTATCTTAACTTCGAGGTAGACTTTGTGGAGTACGATGTCATTCCTCCCAGGGTTTGGAGCACATTTGCATCGACTGCCCCCAAGTATCAGCCGAAGGTATCAAAGGCATCAAATTTTGAGTCCTTCCCGTGTTGAGCAGTGCATAATCTGTTGGTTCACACCATAGTGGCTCGACTTAGTAGTACAGGAATTGTTGGCCTAAGGGAGCTATTCTTCTTGATTTGCATGGTCCATAAGATCCGGTGCAACATAGCTCATGGTATCACGCACTTTTTCTACAACTAGTCGAAGAAAGGGGCACCGGGTAACTTGTATGGTGGCATGTATGTCATGAGACTTGCTCGCAATTTGGGGGTGCTGGATGGATGCCTCCCAATGACTTTGGATGGGCTCCCCAAACTTTTGAGCATGGATACTTTGAAATGGTTAGACCGGGAGAGGGTGGTGGAGCTGCAGGGGCCACCCATTGATTCTGAGCCAGTACCACCCACGAATTTTAAGCCAAATCCTCCTATTTCTACTTTTGACATACCTCCACCTCTACCGACAGACATCCCCAGCCCGTCTACCACTGCCAGACCTTCTTCTTCAGCTGGCCCGTCTTTTACTCCAACCCCTACCTTCAGAGACTGGCATCATTTTGTGGATGTTGAGTGGGATAATGATAAAAAACCAACTGAGTTTGAATGCTAGATATGCAGGATAGAAGGCAAAATTGGCAACATTAAGCTAAACCAGAATAAAATATTGACTTAGCAGAATCAGATCCAGTATTTCATAGAGCAGCACTACTCATCCTTCCAAGCACAACTGGATCACGAAATACTGAGGAGGCAATGGCTCTAGTAGTCTATACTCGAGTTTTGGAGACATCATGGATTTAGCCTTCACAGCCGCCGCCACCACTGTACTAGCCTTCAGTGCCCCATGTTCATATTTAGGACGATGATGATAACGATGATGCTAGTGCCAACGGTGATGATACCGGCACTAGTAATGATTTCAGTGCAGAGCCCATGACCGAGTAGCTCATTTTGTTTATTTACTCATTTTGTTTATTTATTTTATTTTCTTTTATATTCCTTTTTATTTTCCTATGAATGACTGTACATTTCATTTTTAATATTTTCATATTTTTTATTATTATTATTCATATATATGTCTTTCATCCTTCACCATTCTATATGTCAATTTTTTTTGTCCTGTCGCTTTTTTGACATTGCAACTCTTTTGGAACCCTATTCATATATGTCAATTCAGAACATGTCAGAGAAGTTCTCTCTCTTTTGTTCTTTTTATTATTTTACACACATTGGGGACAATGTGCATCTTAAGTGTGGGGGAGAGGTATATTTTATATATTGAGATTTGTTTTCATTTTTTGCCATTTCTTGTATTTGTCTCATTTAGTTTCTTTGAATTTATTTTTTTGGGTTCAAGTAAACTAGATTGCTATTATAATATGAAGTGAAATGGTTCCTCTTTTCATTAAAATAATGATTGATTTAACGAGTGACAATTTCTTGTTAAAGTTGACTCAATTTTCTTAATTGATTACTAAAGACTAAGTGTGATAGTTTGAATTAGGTAGTTAATTTATAAGAGTTGCACATCCAATGTTTAAAACCTTAGTTACTTTTTTTAGCATATCCCAATTCTTTAGATACTTGAGTCGAACTTAGTATGACATTTTTATTATCTTAAGTTCCTGACCACTTTATAAAAAAAATTAATTAAAATAATTAAAATAATTTTTCAAGAGCTTTGAAAATTTATCCATGTTCCACTGATTTTAACTCTTGAATTGAAGCAAATGAGTTGGAATCATGAATAGTGCTAATAGCCATTTGAATGGTGATTCTAACTGAGTAACCGGGGGTTGGCATCACAAATGTTTACCTTCACATCAAAAAGTTAGTATCAGTTCAAACAAGTTGAGCTCCTTTTGAAAAAAAATAAAAAAAAAATTAATGTTTCATGCAATGCATTTTATGAAGGGGTCAAAGAACTTAGGAGAAAACTTACACTTTTTTACTCTGTTCATGACTTTTGAGTTCTTAGAATTTTATGCTCAATCTTTTAACTCTGAATTTTTAGATTTTAGATCGGTTAGATTTTTGTTTTGAAACTTCTTAATTCAACTATCATGTTTGAGATTTAGTTGTTGGTTGAGAATGTTGTGTTTTCTAATTCAAGTGTTGTAAAAGCTTTTGTTTTCTTCGGATATCATTTCTGCCTATTATAGTGATTTGGTTTGCTCGAGGACAAGCAAAAACTCAAGTGTTGACGAATTTGATAAGTGTATGATGATGATATTTTTTCCCTATTTCTTAATATATTTGTTGTCAAATTGAGTTTAATTTATTTGTTAAAGTGTTTATCAGGGTTGATTCTAGGAACATTTGAAATGTTGGGACCTTAAGGTTATTTAGGCTAGAATCACGGATGAAAGACAAGGAAAGAAGCTATTTTGGGGCAAATTCTTCAAATGACACGCCCAATGACATGGGCGTGTCCGTGGCCATGTCATTCAACTACTTTACAGAAGCTTTGACATGCCTAGAGACATGGGCATGTCATTGAACATGCCATTACTCCTGACTTACAGAAGATGTGACATGCCCAATGACACGGGCTTGTCCCTGACCGTGTCCCTAACTCAGCATTGTAGTAGTAACAACATGCCTAAGGACATGGGCGTGTCATTGCCCATGCCATTAAAGTTTGAAACAGCACCGTTGACACACCTACAGACACGGGCGTGTCAGGCAAAAGTTCTCTGGGCTATAAAATATAAGCTAAAGAGCGAATTAGGGATGCAGTTTTATTTTTAGAGCCAACTTCCTGAGAAAAAAGAGAGTTTTGCAAGCCAAGAGTGAAGGTGAAGATCCATTTCATGCGAGATTTAATCCAAGATTCGAGGATTGAAGTGAAGAAACATAAATCGTTCATTATGGATTGTTTGAATTCTTTTACTTATTTCCTCTAATTTAGAAGAATGCCAATTCAGCTTTTTTTATTCAATTTAATTGAATTGATATTCATAAATGCTTTTTATGGCTAGGGGGATTCAATATCTGAATAGTATTTTCATCATCAACTTTTGTTGCACAATATTCAATTTTTCTTCACTTTAGTTTATTAAGTAATTCGTCTTTTATTTTAATCATCACACAAACTATTGATTTGCTAAACACTAGTTGAAATTTGTGCTAATATTTGACCTTGTCCCCAGTGGAACGATAACTTACTCGCTATTTTATTACTTGAGCGACTCGTGCACTTGTGAAAATCCCTGCTCACACAAACTCTTTGCACAAAGATTCATTAGTAGCACCAAATATAATGTCATCAATATAGATTTGTATAATTAGAATGTTATGCAATTTCTTTTTAAAAAAAGTGTAGTATCAACTTTGCCTTTTGTAAAACCATTTTCCAATGAATATGCACTAAGTCTATCATACAAAGCTCTTGGAGCTTTTTTAAATCCATATAGTGCCTTGGTTAATTTAAAGAAATAATTTGGAAATTTATAATCTTTAAAACCATGGGGTTGTTCAAGATATATTTCTTCATTAATGAAACCATTCAAAAAAGCACTTTTGACATCAATTTTAAAAATTTTTAAATTCATATGACATGCAAATGCAAGAAAAATTCTAATTACTGCTAATCTGGCTGCGAGAGAAAGTGTCTCATCATAATCAATGGCTTCCTCTTGGTTATAGCCTTTGGCTACCAATCTAGTTTTTTTTTCTAATAATGAGACCATCTTCATCAAGCTTATTCCTATATACACATTTGCAACCAATAATTGGATGATCCTTGGTTCTAGGAACCTCATCAGCAACTGGTGTAATATCCCTATGCATGCCCTAGAAGTTTTGTTGTTGTTGTTGTTGGTTTGAATTGAGAAATGGGAAGAGAATGTTTTTGTATGGTGGTTGGGAAAGAAAAGAGGGTTTAGAGATAATTGTATATGTTGCTTATATGGTGATATATATAACATATAAAGTGGTCAAAATGGAAAGTCAAGGAAAGAGGATATTTTTGTGTTGGTTGTGAATTACTTAAATGGGTATAGATATGACAAAAGCTTAGTTAAATGGATGAGGGTATTATAGTAATTTTCTTTTGGATGGGTATTTAATGCCTATTGACTTTGTGTTTCTTCATCATTTCTTCTTCTTCTTGTTGTTGTGTGGCCGGCTCATCAAAGAGAGAAGAGAGCAAGAGAACAAGTGATGGTTTTGATGATTTCAAGTTCAAAGTGAAGGAAGTTTTCAAAGTTACAAGTTGGAGTTTCAAGGAATTTCATTATTTGGTAAGTTTGCTCTTGTTTACTCTTGTTATTTTTGAAGTTATGCTTGAGTTGAGTTGTGATTTGATGATGGTATGATTAAGTTGCTTATGGTGTGATTTTAAGTATTGATTTTGCTTGATAGATGAGAAGTTGGGTTGGTGTTGGTGATGGAAGAGTAAGAGTTGTGTTTAGTGAAATTGTTTCTGTTTTACAATTAGTAAAGGCTGTGATTTGTATGATTTTTAATTAATTATAGAAAAATGTTCTTGAAGTGAATTTTTGATATGTTGTGCCCCTATGAGTCTGGAATGACTGAAAAATATGTTGATTCGATTTTGGATAGGTTATGAGTTTAGAAAGATTATTTTTATTAGACCTGTTCCAGCAGGTACCTTAACTGAAACAGCTCTATTTCGGGATTTTTAATAAAATGTAGAAAAATCATATTCAATTTAATTTTGGATATGTTGTTTCTTAGTGAGTCTAGTATTTGAGAAAAATAATTTGGAACCACGTTGATTGAATTTGATTTATGAAATTCACAAAGTTCAGAACTGCTGCCAGGATGCAGGGCAATTGGGGCAGTCTGGTTAGGTGAACTATTTGACCAAGATTTTGTGTTCAGTTTGATCTGAAATTTTAAAGGAATGATTTTAAGATACAAAACTAAATTCTGTAAAAATTTTAGAATTTTTAGTCAAGTAGATTATTTTATACAATTTTTCAAAATAAGGATAAAATGGAGTCTACAACCAGAATGTACTATTCATATGGTCATTTTGCTAATATTCCTTTTGGATTAGGTTGTGAAGAGGTTGAATTGTCCTAATTGCATTGTTGAGATTGAATAATGTTATGTTATTTATTGTGAATGGTAATGTGTTTCATGAGTAATGCACATTGAAATGTTATACCAAAGATGTTATAGTGATTCAAATGAAATATGATTGAAGCATGCATTGATGATAGGATTGAATAATAATGTGAGATGTTGAGGCATGATTGCTTAACTTGCTTGTGAAAAAGAAATGAATTGAAAAAGTATTGATAAGTTTAATGAACGGACCTATCCGTCTCCTGCGGAACCATGCGGACCCAGTGGGTTGGGCAACCGATCTTGGACTACCGATCTGGTAGGAGGAAGGTTCGATATAGTCAGTATTATACGTACCTATTTGCCTCTTGAGGAACCATGCGGACCCATTGGAATGGGCAACCGAACTTGGACAACCGACCTGGATGGGGAAAGGTATGTTACTGATAATGTTATACGTGCCTATTTGCCTCCTGCGGACCCTTGGGATTGGAGGGCAACCGACATGGTTGGGAAAGGGTACGTATATAAAGTCATAGTTGTTGGCTATAATGATAAATTTAAATGAGTATAATGAATGGTGCTATTATATGAATATTGATGTGACATTGAACAAAGCAACATATTGAATAAATAATATGCTTTTGATTGATATATGTAATTAATTTGTGACATTGCATTTTAGCATGAATTATCTTACTAAGCCCTTGGCTTAGCGCGATATTGTTTAATCGCGCAGGTAATAGTGTAATATCCCAAATTGTACCCTAGGAGAATTGGATTAATTGTTGATATTAATTGGATTATGTGTATAAGCTTAATGGTAAGAGAATAAGGAATATGAGAAAGTGTATATGTGGTGTATATGAGTTATATATGGTTGCAAGTCAAAGGAAGAGATTATTGTTATTATTTAATTGTGTTTAAGAATTATTTAAGTGAGTTTTGTGTAGTGGGAAAAGATATTTTATTTGTTTAATATTAAATGAAAGGTGGAGAGGATTTTAAGGAAAGTTGTTGGAGAGAGAAGGTTTGAATTTGTCTTTGGCTTCTCTTCTTTCCTTTCTTACGTGACAACCCATTTCTTTCTTTCCTTTTTCCATTTCTTTTCCTTTGTTCTTCGGCTAGCAGAAACAAGAGAGAGAGGAAGAGATTTATCCTTGCAAGATCAAGAGTAGAAGAGTTTTCAAGAGAACAAGTTGAAGGTTTAAGAGTTCTCCATCCTTGGTAAGTTCTTTCTTGACTCTTTGTGTTGTTTTGAGTTGATTGGATATTTGATGGTTTGAGTTGTGTGTTTGAGATGTGTTTTTGAGTGCTTGGTTCTTTGGTTTTTGGATTTTGGGGTTTGATTGAAGGAAAGAGTAAGGTTTTTGGTGGTAGAGATGTGTTGGTGTTATGGGTTTGAAATAATGAGTATGGTTTGTGATTTGTGTTTAATGTGTGTGTTTTGAGTTGTTTTGATGTTCTTGGCAAGTTCATTATGGTTTTGGGTGTGTCTAGTTGAGTTATGTTGAAGTGAAAGATGATGAAAGAGTGTTGTTTGTTGGTTTGATTGTGGTTTGGCCGGAATCTGGGTTTTTGGTCGGACACGCCCATGGGCACGTCCAGGATTGTTAGGCGTGTCAATTGTGTTTGAGGCAGTAGGTGAGACACGGCCATGAGCACGCCCGTGTTAGTTAGCGTGTCATAGCTACTGTGATTTTGGAGAAATTACACGGCCAGGAGCACGTGCATGATGTTGGACGTGTCAATACTTTTGAGAGACATAATGTATTACACGCCGATGAACACGCCCGTGGTGTTGAGCGTGTAAATGTTTCTATGTTGAAGAGTTAGGGCACGGTCAGGAACACGGTCGTGTGGGTGAGCGTGTCCAGTTTAGGGTTTTGCCTTAGTTGGTTCTAAACCTCATGAGCTTAAGAGGGTTTCTTTATTCTTTTGGAATAGGTTGTGAAGAAGGTGAATTTACCCATATTCAAGAGGTGATAGATTCTTGAAGAAAGAAGTGTTTAGAGTTGTGAGGGTTGTTGTTAAGGCAAGTACAAGTTATTCATTAATGCATATACATGTTGAGACTCAATGCATATGAATGTAAATGTGTTGAGTATTGCATTATATTGTTCATACATATAAATAATGTTATTTTGTGTATAATGTGAATTGTTAAGTATATGCCATGTTGAGATATGATGAAATGTGAAATCAATGTGGTTGATAATAATGATGTGAATGAAAAGGTTGAGGTATGCTTGCTTATATGAGATATGAAGCCATGATGATTGGCTAAGAAATGTTAAATGAGAAATGAATTGAAATATGAAACTAAATAAAATGATTGTGTGTATAATATGTTGATTCAATTTTCAGAGTACTGTATTTGGCGGCATGCCTATGAATCATTGGATTGGTGAAATGGGATGGCCCGTAAACCGATGCCAATTGAAAATGTGAATCACTGGATAGGCGAAATGGGATGGCCCGTAAGCTGGTTCCAGTTGAAAAATGTGAAATGAATCATTGGATAGGCGAAATGGGATGGCCCGTAAGCTATTTTCCAATTGAAATTTAGTAACAGTCTAGCCGGGTTGAGGATCTCCTCATGTTTATGAGTTGATGGTCCAAGAGACTGGGTCTGTTACGCTATCCATGGATAGAGATATGATATATATTGCCTACGGGCTTGATGAGTTGTGATATTGGACCAAAACAGTTACTCTGAACCTTGAATAACATATTAGTGTCATTTTGGGCCCATGCTTGTGTTTGTTATAATGTGATTAGGAATTGGAGAAATTGATGAGAAATGAGATAATGTTATGATATATGAACATAATTTGATTGTATGACTTGAACATTGCACCATGGCATATTGATATTATAGCTTGTATTACTAAGTCGTAGGCTTAGCGCGATTGTGGTTCTTCGCGCAGGTGTCAGAGAAGAACCTGAGAGTTCCACTAGACCGAGTGAGTCTAGACATTGAGGAGTTATTCTTGGACTTAAAGATCAGAGATCAAGCTGCCACTTATGTATATATTTTATATTTGTAACTTTGATTTCAATGTTTATGTCATTGTGAATATTTCTACCATTTCCGCTGCGGAGTAATTAAATGTTTTTAACTATTGTGTTTTATAAATACTCTCGTGAATTTGGATCTCTTTTATTTGTTTTAAAAGGTATGTTTTGTGTATTTTATAAACAGTGGCAACCTATATTCAGTATACGTATATTACGATCGTATCAGCATGCTGTATACGTATACGGTATATAGGGGTGTTACAAATAGAGTTGATAGAGTCGAACCCGAGAGTTCATCAAGACCAAGTGAGAGTAGACCTTGAAGAGTTGATTTTGGGAACTTAAAGATCAGAAGAGAATTGCCAATCATGTATACTTCTTTATATTTTGTAAAGTAATGATTATAATGTAAAAATATGGATATTTTTAAATATGTACTCAAATGTTTGTAAATATGTACATATTTTATAACTTCCGCTGTGTAATATTTAAATGTATATATATATAACTAATATGTTTTGTTTTATAAGTAAATGACCTACTTTTCTATAATGTATAATGATAAGGGTATTGTATCAAGTTTAAAGTGTTTTGAATGTTAAGAAAACCGTAGCATCCCTATGTTTGATGCACTTATGCTACATTGTTGTGGTTGTAGTGTGTGGGCATTGGATATGGGAGTGTTACAAATCCTTTTTGCAGGTTGTAGTTGAGGGTATAAGGGGGGATTTATTGGAAGTGTACTGAGAATGATTTTGTTTGCATTGGTTTGTGTAAAATGTTTTAAAAAAAAAAACTAATTTTGTCGACACTTGGGACTCAATTTTTAGGCGAAACTATGGCAAAATTTCTATTAAAATTGGAACTAAAATTTGACTAAGTAAAATTGGTAGCAACATTAGGTTAGTGTGGCGCCTCTACTCAGCTTACACATGTAGGTCGGGAAGGGGTGTTACAATTGTTTTGGTATCAGAGCCTAGGTTTGAGATTCTCAGCCTAGGTAAAATGTAATAAAAAGAATATTTTACTTAAAAAGTTGGTTTTGAAATAATATACATGTTTGGGATTGGCAACCTCTGATCTTTAATAAGATGTAGTATGTTGTGTTTGCAGACTTAGGTTGTGATGGATTCTCACTCACGTCAGTCGATTGAGGGTAGTGCCGAGAGTATCGCTCCTGCTGAGGGAGCTAGAGTTGATAGTGTTGAGGAGGCACCTGCTTCGGTGTCGGGTAGACCAGCTGGAGAGGAGGTTCCGCCAGCCTGGTTTAGACATATGATGGAAGTTATGAGGCAAGCACCAGTGCAACCAGTGCCACCACCCCCTCAGCCTTTGGTATCTGTGAGGCACTATGATAAACTAAGGAAGTATGGAGCGGAGGATTTCCTTGGTACTACTGATCCAGCTGTAGCAGAACAGTGGCTTGACAAAGTACAGAGGATCTTTATTCAGTTACAAGCCACCCCTAAGGAAAAATTTGACTATGCAAGATCTTTGCTACAGAAGGACGCCTACGATTGGTGGAAGACGGTGCCCCATTCTATGGATGATCCTCCGACACTGTCTTACACTGATTTTCTGAGGGAATTTGAGTTGAAGTATACTCCTAGGGAGTATAAAGATGGGAAGAAAAGAGAGTTTCTAGATTTGAAGCAAGATCATCGGACCGTAACTGAGTATGAAGTTGAGTTTATTCGACTGAGTCAGTATGCTGGGGGTATCATTGCTGATGAGATTGATAGATGCAGGAGGTTTGAGGAGGGATTGAGGCCCTCGATCATGTGCTTAGTGGCTGGATCCAGATATCAGGATTTCTCACAGCTTGTGACAGCAGCTCGAAGTGTAGAGCGAGCTCAAGTTATTGCAGCTGCTTCAGAAGAAGAGGTTAGGGTTAGAAGGCCCCAGTTCGAGGCAGGGTCTTCCTCTGTGAAGAGGGGTAGAGGAAGTTTTGTTCCTCGGAGTAGTAGGAGCCAGAGACCAGCTGGTAGGTCTGTGCAGTTCCAGAGACAGAGATTTAGACCTGCAGCTTCAGTGGCAAGTGCTCCGATCCCTATGACTCAGAGATCCGCTCCACCTAGATGTGCTCAGTGTGGGGTTTATCATAGAGGTGTTTGTTGGAAGAGTGGTGGACCAGCTGTATGCTTCAGGTGTGGATCACCTGACCACTTTGTGAGAGACTGTCCTGAGAGGCAGGAGCAGATGCCAGTTGATTCTGCTGCTTCTCGAGCTAGTGTGAGGGGAGGCAGAGGAGGCAGAGGTGCCAGCCGGGGAGGTAGACCAGGATTCAATGCTAGAGGAGGTGCTACATCCAGGGAGGGTAGACCAGAGGAGGTTGGATCTTCCCAGAGGATGTATGTTATGCAGAGGCAGCCAGATACATCGGCAGTCATAGCTGGTACTTTTTCTTTATTTAATACTCCAGTACTTGCTTTGATTGATCCGGGTTCCAAGCATTCATATATTAGTGCATCTGTTTTGCCTGTATTTGATGTGCATGCTGAGTCCCTAGGATTTGATGTGTTGGTGACAAATCCGTTAGGGCATAGTGTGGTTGTGAGTAAGGTGCATAGAGATAGTGCAGTAGTGGTGCAGGGTGAGGAGTTCCTTGGGGATTTGATTGAGATGCCATTTAAGGAATATGAAGTGATCTTAGGTATGGATTGGCTATCTCGACATGGAGCTGTGGTGGATTGTAAAAAGAAAATTGTTTCTTTAAGAACGGGTGATGGTAGAGAGGTGATAGTATCTAATGAGCAGGAACAGCTAGCCTCCTTATTTGTTTCAGCTGTTACAGCCAGGAGGTTGATTAGAAAGGGGTGTGAAGCCTATCTTGCTCATGTGGTAGATACTAGAGTGAAGGGTTCTTCCATTGATAGTATTGCCATAGTTGCAGAGTTCCCTGATGTTTTTCCAGAGGAGTTGCCAGGATTGCCTCCTGAGAGAGAGAGGTGGAGTTTGGTATTGAATTGTTGCCTGGTACCACTCCTATCTCTATTACTCCTTACAGAATGGCACCAGCAGAATTGAGGGAGTTGAAAGTGCAATTACAGGAGTTGTTGGACAAAGGATTTATTCGCCCCAGTGTTTCTCCTTGGGGAGCTCCTGTGCTATTTGTGAAGAAGAAAGATGGTACTATGAGGTTGTGTATCGATTATAGGCAATTGAACAAGGTGACTATTAAAAATAAATATCCTTTGCCTAGAATCGATGATCTCTTTGATCAATTGAAAGGTGCAGCTGTGTTTTCTAAAATTGATTTGAGATCTGGGTACCATCAGCTGAGAGTCAGAGCTGAGGATGTTCCGAAGACCGCCTTTCGGACCAGGTATGGGCATTATGAATTTCTAGTTATGCCTTTTGGTCTAACGAATGCACCTGCAGCTTTTATGGATTTGATGAATAGGGTGTTTAGGCCCTATTTGGATCAGTTTGTAGTGGTCTTCATTGATGATATACTAGTGTATTCGCGGAATGAAGAGGAACATGATATGCATCTGCAGATTGTGTTGCAGATTTTGAGAGAGAAGCAGTTATTTGCCAAATTGTCGAAGTGTGAGTTCTGGTTGGATCAAGTTGCTTTTCTCGGACATATTGTTTCAGCGGAAGGCATTAGAGTTGATCCAAGTAAAGTTGAAGCTATTCTGAATTGGAGTCCACCCAAGTCTGTGACAGAGATTAGAAGTTTTCTGGGTTTGGCAGGCTATTACCGATGGTTTGTGAAAGGGTTTTCTTTGATAGCTACTCCACTTACCAGATTACTTCGAAAGGGAGTGAGATTTGTGTGGACAGATCAGTGTCAGGCTAGTTTTGAGCAGTTGAGAGAGTTGTTGACTCAAGCACCTATTCTTACTTTACCTGTTGAAGGCAAACCATATGTGATCTACAGTGATGCTTCACATAGAGGTTTGGGGTGTGTATTGATGCAGGAAGGGAAAGTTATAGCTTATGCATCTCCACAGTTGAAACCGCATGAGCTTAACTATCCGACCCATGATTTGGAATTGGCTGCCATTGTGTTTGCATTGAAGATTTGGCGCCACTATCTGTTTGGGGAGAAATGTTTCATCTACACTGATCACAAGAGTTTGAAGTATTTGGGTGTCCAGAAAGAACTCAATCTTCGTCAGAGGAGATGGTTAGAATTGATTAAAGACTACGACTGCTTGATTGACTATCATCCAGGTAAAGCAAATGTTGTTGTTGATGCCTTGAGTCGGAAGTCTTTAGCCGGTTTAACAGTTTACTCGCTCTCGTTGCTTGTTGAGTTGAGAGCATTGCATGCCAGTTTTGTACCTTGTGTTGATGGTGCATTATTGGCACAGTTGCAATTGAAGCCGATTTTGTTAGATCAGATCAAAGAAGCTCAGTTGGCCGATAAGAAGATTCAGAAGATTATTTCAGATTGTAAGAATGGGAAGACAAGAGATTTTGTTGTGAAAGACGATGGGAGTCTCTGGTTTAAAAACCGATTGTGTGTACCCGATGATGCTGAATTGAAAAGAGTCATTTTAGAAGAAGCACATCAGTCAGTGTTTGCTATGCATCCGGGTAATACGAAGATGTATCATGATTTGAGACAGCATTATTGGTGGATTGGTTTGAAGAGAGACATTGCAGATTTTGTGTCGAAATGTCTCACTTGTCAGAAGTTTAAAGCAGAGCATCAAGTTCCAACCGGGTTGCTTCAACCATTGTCAGTGCCAGAATGGAAGTGGGAAAGAGTGACAATGGATTTTGTGTCTGGTTTGCCATTGACACAAAAGAAGCATGATGCTATATGGGTGATTGTGGATAGATTGACTAAGACAGCTCATTTCCTTCCGGTTCGAATGGATTACTCTTTGGAGAGATTGGCTGAGCTGTATATCCATGAGATTGTGAAACTGCATGGTGTTCCAACTTCTTTAGTGTCTGATCGAGATCCCAGGTTTACTTCCAGATTTTGGAAGAGTTTGCATAGTGCTTTAGGTTCTCGACTGCACTTCAGCACTGCTTTTCATCCACAGACGGATGGACAGTCAGAGAGGGTGATACAGATTCTTGAAGACATGTTGAGAAGTTGTGTCATTGATTTCACTGGAAGTTGGGATAGATTTTTACCTCTTGTGGAGTTTGCATACAACAACAGTCACCAATCCAGCATTGGTATGGCACCGTTTGAAGCATTGTATGGCAGACGGTGTAGGACACCTCTTTGTTGGAATGAGCTTGGAGATAATAAGTTGATTGGTCCTGATTTGATTCAAGAAACTGAAGAAAAAGTAAAGTTGATTCGAGGCAGGTTAAAAGCAGCTTCAGACCGACAGAAATCTTATGCAGATCTGAAAAGGAGAGATATAGAGTTTAATGTTGGAGATAAGGTATTTTTGAAAGTGTCTCCTTGGAAGAAGATTTTGAGGTTCGGTCGGAAAGGAAAATTGAGTCCTCGTTTCATTGGGCCGTATGAAGTGTTAGAAAGAGTTGGGCCAGTGGCGTATCGACTTGCTTTGCCACCTGAGTTGGATCGTATTCATAATGTATTCCATGTTTCTATGTTGAGGAGATATAGATCGGATCCATCTCATGTGTTGCCATTTGAGTCTATCGAAGTGAGCCCAGATTTGACATTTGAAGAGGAACCAGTTGCTATCTTGGCACATGATGTGAAAGAATTGAGAAACAAGCAAGTGCCATTGGTGAAGATTCTTTGGAAGAATCATGCAAAAGAAGAAGCGACTTGGGAGAGTGAACAATCCATGCGAGAGTAATATCCACAGTTGTTTCAGCTTTGATATCAAGTAATTTCGAGGACGAAATTTTCTTTTTAGCGGGGGAGAATTGTAATATCCCTATGCATGCCCTAGAAGTTTTGTTGTTGTTGTTGTTGGTTTGAATTGAGAAATGGGAAGAGAATGTTTTTGTATGGTGGTTGGGAAAGAAAAGAGGGTTTAGAGATAATTGTATATGTTGCTTATATGGTGATATATATAACATATAAAGTGGTCAAAATGGAAAGTCAAGGAAAGAGGATATTTTTGTGTTGGTTGTGAATTACTTAAATGGGTATAGATATGACAAAAGCTTAGTTAAATGGATGAGGGTATTATAGTAATTTTCTTTTGGATGGGTATTTAATGCCTATTGACTTTGTGTTTCTTCATCATTTCTTCTTCTTCTTGTTTTTGTGTGGCCGGCTCATCAAAGAGAGAAGAGAGCAAGAGAACAAGTGATGGTTTTGATGATTTCAAGTTCAAAGTGAAGGAAGTTTTCAAAGTTACAAGTTGGAGTTTCAAGGAATTTCATTATTTGGTAAGTTTGCTCTTGTTTACTCTTGTTATTTTTGAAGTTATGCTTGAGTTGAGTTGTGATTTGATGATGGTATGATTAAGTTGCTTATGGTGTGATTTTAAGTATTGATTTTGCTTGATAGATGAGAAGTTGGGTTGGTGTTGGTGATGGAAGAGTAAGAGTTGTGTTTAGTGAAATTGTTTCTGTTTTACAATTAGTAAAGGCTGTGATTTGTATGATTTTTAATTAATTATAGAAAAATGTTCTTGAAGTGAATTTTTGATATGTTGTGCCTCTATGAGTCTAGAATGACTGAAAAATATGTTGATTCGATTTTGGATAGGTTATGAGTTTAGAAAGATTATTTTTATTAGACCTGTTCCAGCAGGTACCTTAACTGAAACAGCTCTATTTCGGGATTTTTAATAAAATGTAGAAAAATCATATTCAATTTAATTTTGGATATGTTGTTTCTTAGTGAGTCTAGTATTTGAGAAAAATAATTTGGAACCACGTTGATTGAATTTGATTTATGAAATTCACAAAGTTCAGAACTGCTGCCAGGATGCAGGGCAATTGGGGCAGTCTGGTTAGGTGAACTATTTGACCAAGATTTTGTGTTCAGTTTGATCTGAAATTTTAGAGGAATGATTTTAAGATACAAAAATAAATTCTGTAAAAATTTTATAATTTTTAGTCAAGTAGATTATTTTATACAATTTTTCAAAATAAGGATAAAATGGAGTCTAAAACCAGAATGTACTATTCATATGGTCATTTTGCTAATATTCCTTTTGGATTAGGTTGTGAAGAGGTTGAATTGTCCTAATTGCATTGTTGAGATTGAATAATGTTATGTTATGCATTGTGAATGGTAATGTGTTTCATGAGTAATGCACATTGAAATGTTATACCAAAGATGTTATAGTGATTCAAATGAAATATTATTGAAGCATGCATTGATGATAGGATTGAATAATAATGTGAGATGTTGAGGCATGATTGCTTAACTTGCTTGTGAAAAAGAAATGAATTGAAAAAGTATTGATAAGTTTAATGAACGGACCTATCCGTCTCCTGCGGAACCATGTGGACCCAGTGGGTTGGGCAACCGATCTTGGACTACCGATCTGGTAGGAGGAAGGTTCGATATAGTCAGTATTATACGTACCTATTTGCCTCCTGCGGAACCATGCGGACCCATTGGAATGGGCAACCGAACTTGGACAACCGACCTGGATGGGGAAAGGTATGTTACTGATAATGTTATACGTGCCTATTTGCCTCCTGCGGACCCTTGGGATTGGAAGGCAACCGACCTGGTTGGGAAAGGGTACGTATATAAAGTCATAGTTGTTGGCTATAATGATAAATTTAAATGAGTATAATGAATGGTGCTATTATATGAATATTGATGTGACATTGAACAAAGCAACATATTGAATAAATAATATGCTTTTGATTGATATATGTAATTAATTTGTGACATTTCATTTTAGCATGAATTATCTTACTAAGCCCTTGGCTTAGCGCGATAGTGTTTAATCGCGCAGGTAATAGAGTTGATAGAGTCGAACCCGAGAGTTCATCAAGACCAAGTGAGAGTAGACCTTGAAGAGTTGATTTTGGGAACTTAAAGATCAGAAGAGAATTGCCAATCATGTATACTTCTTTATATTTTGTAAAGTAATGATTATAATGTAAAAATATGGATATTTTTAAATATGTACTCAAGTGTTTGTAAATATGTACATATTTTATAACTTCCGCTGTGTAATATTTAAATGTATATATATATATAACTAATATGTTTTATTTTATAAGTAAATGACCTACTTTTCTATAATGTATAATGATAAGGGTATTGTATCAAGTTTAAAGTGTTTTGAATGTTAAGAAAACCGTAGCATCCCTATGTTTGATGCACTTATGCTACATTGTTGTGGTTGTAGTGTGTGGGCATTGGATATGGGAGTGTTACAAATCCTTTTTGCAGGCTGTAGTTGAGGGTATAAGGGGGGATTTATTGGAAGTGTACTGAGAATGATTTTGTTTGCATTGGTTTGTGTAAAATGTTTAAAAAAAAAAAACTAGTTTTGTCGACACTTGGGACTCAATTTTTAGGCGAAACTATGGCAAAATTTCTATTAAAATTGGAACTAAAATTTGACTAAGTAAAATTGGTAGCAACATTAGGTTAGTGTGGCGCCTCTACTCAGCTTACACATGTAGGTCGGGAAGGGGTGTTACAACTGGTCTCTCTGGCACAGAAGCAGGTGCCTCTCCAACTCTCTCAACCCTAGCTCCATCTCTACCCTCTTCAGGAGGTACACTTTCAGCACTACCTTCTATGGACTGACGTGACAGAGACGCCATCACTACCTATATCTGCAACACAGCAGAATATACCTCATCAAAGATCAGAGACTGCCAATACCAAAACATGTATCTTATTTAAAAACAATATTTTAAAAATCAAAATTTTCTTTCTCTTACAATTGACCTAGGTTGAGAATCTCAAACCTAGGCTCTGATACCAAAACAATTGTAACACCCCTATACCCCGTATACGCACACTACATACTACTACATCTGTAATATACGTATACCGAATACAGAAGTGCCACGGTTTATATTAAACAAACCAATCTTTCAATTTAACAACATTATAAGAAAGACTTAAAACATTCAAATTGTATTATAAAGTATAATAGATAAAATGTTTATTTGATACGCAGCGGAAAATGTAGTGGTATTTACAAATATATGTACATCAAAATCCATGTTTACAAAACATAAAAATTTATACATGTTTGGCATTTTGTCTCTGATCTTTAAGCCCACAATCAGCACTTCAAAGTCTAGACTCGACTCGGTCTAGCTGAACTCTCCGGTTCAACCCTGTCACCTGCGCGATGAACCACAATTCTCTGAAAATTGACTAACATATTAGACACACAATTCTTTCATTATTTCATTATCCATTCCATTCTCATTTCTTCATAATCATCTAGGCAAACATGCCCCAATTATTTCATTTGCCTCATTATAGCCAACAACAATGGCATCACATCCAATAATTAAGGTATACACAACCAATTGCATTGGATATACATTTTGAATGATTATCATATCTTTCACATTATGCAATTCATGATATTAATCAAATATATAAACAATGTAATGGATTACTTAACACATTTACAACCAAATGTGTTAAGTCCCAAAGTCATATAAATGTATGCAATAATGTAGGGTTTGTACTTACCTCAAGAGCAACTCACTCCACACCAAACTCCTCTTCCAAGAATCCTCAACACTTGGATTAGGGCAACTCAACTCTCTTCAAAATCTAAACCAAAGGTGATCATACACACTCACTTAGAGATACACATGAGATAATAAGGCTAAGAATGAACTAGGGCAAACTCTACACATGACACACTCAACAACATGGGCGTGTCCCTGATCGTGCCCTAAACTCACAACACAGAAACTTTGACACGCTCAGTGACATGGACGTGTCACTAGCCGTGTCAATCCACCAACATCATAGTAGCTATGACACGTTCAATAACACGGGCGTGTTACTGGCCGTGTCAATGATACTACAACACAAAAGTTGTGACACGTTCAATAACACGAGCGTGTCACTGATTGTGTCACCCATCCAAGAACACATAACCATTGACACGCCTAAAGACCTGGCCGTGCTCATGGGCGTGTCAGGCCAAAAATCTTGATTCCGGCAACAACAACAATATATCCAACAAACCTCTTACTTCCACCATTTCCACTTCAAACAAACTTAACTAAATACACCCATAAACCAATATAACTTGCAAAAACACTAAAACAACTCAATACATACATCAATCACCAAATCACAACCATTACATAAACACAACTCTTACTCTTCCAACATCAACCTAACTCCTTCTCTTCAATCCAACCCTAAAATCAAAATCAATTAAACCCAACGCTCTCAAACACACCACAATCAAACATACTCATACCATCAACAATCAATCATCAAACTCATAACACAAACTTAAAAGAAAACAAGGGAATCAAGTGGAAAACTTACCAAAAGTGATGAAAACTCTTAGATTTCCAACTTGATCACTTGAAACATCCTTCAATCTTGATTTTGGATGAGCAAAATCTATCTTTCCTCTCTTCCTATTGTGATGGTCGGCCAAACAAGGAAAGAAGAAGATGAAGATGAAGAAAAACAAAGTCAACTCTTCTATTAACCATTAAAACCTTCTTTAAATCTCAACCAAGCAAATATATTAATATAATATTACAAATATCATCATCCACTTTTCACTTAATTTCCATTTCAATTAATTAAAATTAATTATATCTTCTTTTGACCATTTAATAATTTGACTTGTATATGTTGTATATATCTCTATATATACAACATATACACTCTCCCCTTACCTCTCTTCTCTTTCCATTTAAACATATACATTTAATCCAAATACAATAATAAATATTCCAAAACTTTTAGGGTATACTTCAGGATATTACAAGCATTCTCAATAGTCTTGACTCAATTTGAGAAACAAAAGCAATATAAGAATCTAAATATTTAAATTTTGAGCTAGTAGTTACTCCCTTTGAGGTATCACAAATGATGAGTTCCCTTCAATGATCCTTTTGATAATTCTGATATTTGGGTAGTTCTAGAGTTTCATCTATCTTAGATTCTTCTTGTTTTACAATTTGTTCGAGCTCACCAATGTTTTGCTTTGGAGAATCCTTTATCTCAAGTTGTTTAAATGTACCTATAAGATCATCAAGAGTACTACCTTTCCCATGATCAAGCTTAGAGGATTCATCAATGATAACATGCATTGATTCTTCAACAACTAATGTTCTATTAAAAACTCTTTATACTTTACTAGAAGATGAGTATCCTAAGAAAACTCCTTCATCCGATTTGGATGAGAATTTTTCAAGGTTTTCTTGGAATTTAATATAAAGCATTTGTATCCAAATACTCTAAGGTATGAAATTTTAGGTTTCTTCCATTCCAAAGCTCATAAGAAGTTTTATTCATTAAAGGTCTTTTGAAAACTCGATTTGAAATATAACATGCGGTACTAATGGCTTCCTCCCAAAAGTAAGAAGGTAAATTATACTCATTGAGCATTATTCTAGCCATTTCTACCAATGTTCTATTTTTTCTTTCAACCACACCATTTTGTTGTGGTATTCTAGAAGCTGAAAAATTATGTGAAATACCAAGTTCATTGCAAAAATTTTAAAAGTTCTCATTTTCAAATTCGTTGCCATGATCACTTCTAATAGATGTGATTACATAGCCTTTTTTCATTTTTAACTCCTTTTGCAAAAATTTTGAAATAATTAAAAGCTTCATTCTTTTGTGCTAAGAAATTAACCCATGCAAACCTTGAGTAATCACCAACAAGCACAAATGCATACAACTTGCCACTTAGACTAGCAATTCTATTAAAACAAAACAAATACAAATAAATTAATTCTAAGGGTCTATATGTGCTTACTACATTCTTTGTTTTGAAAGAACTCTTATGTTGTTTTCCAAATTGATAAGGTTCACAAATTTTATCTTTATTGAATTTCATTTTAAGGAGACCATCTACAAGTTCTTCTTTGCTTAGATATTGCAACTGGTCCATATTAGCATATCCAAATCTTCTATGCCAAAACAAAGCATCATTGCTAAAAGTGACTAGATAATAACAAACATTATTATAGTGTAGGTCAATTTTATATGTGTTACCAACTCTACTTCCTATGAATGCAAGTTCACCATTGGAATAGGTAATTTTGAATGCTTTATAATTAAAATTGACATTATATCCTTTTTCAAACAATTGACTAATACTAAGCAAAATATGTTTCAATCCATCAACTAGCCATACATCATCAAATAAATTTTTACCAAGCATACCAATAGAACCAATGCCTATAATTTTTCCTTTAGCATTATTTCCAAAATGTCACATTACCTCCTTGCTTTCAAATAAGAGTTGTGAAAAGTTTTGCATTACTGGTTATGTGCCTTGAGTAACCACTATCTACAAGCGAAACACTTTCATTGATAGTAGACTTTAGGCATACCTACAAGACAACAAGGTTTATCTTATTTTAGGTACCAAAATGAACTTGGGTTCTTAGGGGTTAGCTGTAGAAGGATCCTTTAATTTAAGGTGAGCCTTTCTAATGTAACAAAATGTACTTTTATGTTCAAATTTCATGCAATATTGGCATTGATATAGAATTTTATATGTTTACATTCTTTTTCTACTAAACCTTAAAGAATTAAATTGACACTCACAAGTATGTGTTGGATAGGATTTTTTATGTGCATACTTATGCTTGTATTCATGCCTTGGGTACATATATGCATAATTTGCTCATGGAAATCTCGTTTTAGAGCCTAGTGAGCCTAGTGTTGTCTTTTAGGATTTTTAGGCTTAGTGTGTTCATGTGTATTATTTACAACTTCAACACTAGAAATTTGAGTTTTAGATGCTTCAACAAATGTTGGTGTATTGGATGAAGTATTAGATAAGCCATTGAACCCTAAGCCATGCTTGGAGAAAGGTGACCTTTGGACACTAATCAATGTATCCAAGGCTTCCTTTCCTTTGTGAAACTTTGGAATAGAATTTTTCATTTCATTTATTTCTTCTTTCAAAGTGTTATTTTCCTTGATTACCTTTTCTAAGCTATGTGAATTTCTAGACATTTCATTAATTGATTTGAACAATTTTTTTATTTGAGGTCTTTAATTCTAAGTTGAATTTTTTAAGGAAACAAAATCCTTTCTAGCTTAGAATATTTTTCTTTATAAGACTTCATTTCAGAAAAAATATTTTTGGACTCTTAGGTTCATATACTCTACGAAATCACTATCATCCAAAGTATCATCAACATTATCAATATATGCATTCGAGTTCCAGGATTGAGTACCTTCCTCGTTGGTGTGATAATCATCATCTCCTATAGCCATGAGACAAAGATTTGCAATTCCTTGCTCTTCCTCGTATTCTTCTTCACTTGAAGAGTCATCATCCCATGTGGCTTTGAGAGATTTTTTCTTTCCCTTATCCTATTTATTTTTGTTCTTGATTTTAAAGTAATCCATTTTGATATGACCTGGCTTACCAAATTCATAACATTTTACTTCATTTTTCTTCTCCTTATCTTTGAAACTGAATTTGGAAGAATTACCTTTTGCATGCAATCTCCTCTTTCTTTTCCATTCACTTTATGTCTGTAGACCTTTAATTTTTGACCAAGTCCAGTCTAAAGATTTTAAAATGATCTGAAATAATTTTTGTGGTATTTATTATTTATTTTAATATTTAATATTTATTTATTTTAATATTTACTATTTATTTTACTATTTATTTCAATAATATAATAAAATATTTATTTAATTATTTATAATATTTATTTTTAATAATATAATAATATTTATTTTTAACAAAAAATAAAATAAAAAGTAAAAAATAAAAAATTGGATGGTTGATTATGTGCGCGCCACGTTGTGGTGGCCAATTGGCCTGCTGTAGGCCAATGCTTACTGCGAATTATCATGCCAATGGCCAATTCGCCGCAGGTTAGAGCTCGCCAGGAGCCTCGCAGCCTGCAACCCATTCGCGCGCACTGCCAATTTTGCCAAAACCTTATTTTACTCAGTTTTAAAGTTTTTTTTCCTAAATAATTTTATTTCCTTAACCAATTATTATTAGGTTTTTTATTTTTTTTCTTATAAATACCATATTAAAAAAAGACACAGATGGGGAGGAAATTTTGGATTTGGCTGGAGGGGAAATTTATGAAAGAATTATTTGAAGTTTTTCTTAGCAATTAGTTCAGAGACTAGACTTTGGAAATTTGAAAGGAGAGAGCAACAAAAATAAAGAAGAAACCCTAGCTGCCAAAGGAACAAAAAATTATTGAACGAAGGAAGCAATTGGTAGTGTGAAGGCAATTGCCAAATTGCCAAACTTTAACCGAAAAAGTAATTGACTCAGGCAGTAGCAAAAATAAAACAAAAGCTTGGTTCAAATCTTTTAATTTCAGTGGAGCCAACGAATGAAGGTTTGTTTGTTATGTTTAATTCATTTAAATCATAATAGTTACATTATTGTTATCTCATGCATTAATTTACGAGGCATTCAAACAAATCAGTAGCCATATTTATGTTTTTTTATTCATCACAGTAGCGGATATTAAAATCAAAATCCTAATTTGAAATACACAATAACCATGATATCTTTAAGATGATAATAATAATAATAATAATAATAATAATAATAATAATAATAATAATAATAATTGTTTTGCAAATCAAAATCCTATCTTTTAAACTAAAAATCTTCTAAACCCTAGACTTATTTTTAAAACTCTAAAATCTTAATTTTCAACACCAAACTTACAACCCTAAAAACTATTTTTCAAATTTTTTTCGGGCACTGCCCCCGACCCCGTATGGGCTCATTGGGACCATGCATTGATTTTTCAAAGTAACAGGATTGCTGTATGGGCTTGTCAAAGGGGTCAATAGATTTTTATGTATTATAAGTCTTTGTATTTAACTTCCTTTACTTAAAACCCTAATTTTATTATCAAGATTCTAAAATTATAATTTAAGATGTAAACCCTAAATTATATATTTATTGCTTTATTTAATTTTATATTTGATTATGTAGCTTATTATATATTTTGATGATTGATTTATTTTTTTTATGATTGATTTATTTAATTTATCATGGATAAATAATTTTTCAATTATTATTTGCTTATTAAAATTGTAAGAGGTATGATTCCATGATTGGGTACCTCATTAATTAATTTTTCATGTAATTTAAATTATTTTTATATTTTGGGATTAATGTAAAGAACATGTTTCCACCTTTCGGTGGGTGTCCTATTTAGTTTTAGA
Organism: Garcia nutans; assembly: GCA_947685225.1. Taxonomy (NCBI): domain Eukaryota; kingdom Viridiplantae; phylum Streptophyta; class Magnoliopsida; order Malpighiales; family Euphorbiaceae; genus Garcia; species Garcia nutans. Next base: position 26,820,958 of record CANTUV010000024.1, read on the forward strand.
CATTGGACGATGTAAGGACACATTTCATCTTCGGATGGGTGTCCATTTATTTATTTTGTTTGAACATTACTATGATTTTAATATAATGATGTTCTATTTTAATCGTTACATGTAGTATGGATAATATCATTATATTTAAGAATTTTATAATATTAAGCCCTGAAAAGGAGGCCGGTTCTAATGAACTAGATGTTGTGGGGGTGCTAGGCCATTTCTCACCTTCCCCACATGTACCCAACTTTTAGAACCCATTAGGGGATTGGAGATTCCTTAGGAATCAAGTCATCCACCCCTTTATTTTTCTCGACCCGCCCGGATGATGACTCCATTTTCTCCTGGCTTAGGCCCGTGTTCTCTAACGCCCTGAGCCTAACAGTGCCAAAGTCGCAAGAACCATTCCACCGGGAGTGGTGGCAAAAATCCCCAGTCACAATGTCCTAGATAGCATGGCCATTTCTTCATCATCATCATCACTATCTTCTTCACTTGAGCTCTCAACTTCTTTGGTGACTTTAAGAGCTATGGTTTTCTTCTTGTCCTTTTCACCCATATCATCTTCTTTCTTGAAATGCAATTCAAAGGTGAGGAGCTTGCCAACTAGCTCATCAGTTCTTAGTGTGTTAAGATCATGAGCTTTTTCAATTGAAGAGACTTTTGATTCAAAGTTCTCCTTGGCTCTTAGTGCTCTCAATATTTTGCTATTGACATCACCTTGATCATATATTTTCTTGTATTTCTTCAAGTCGTTGACAATAGCAAGTAACGATTCGTCATTTCTGTGACATTTTCATTTAGTTTCATCTGAAAGAGTTCATATTCATGTACAAGCATTTGGGTTTTGGTGAACATCATTTGGTAGTGCCCTCATGATAATTCTTAAGAGTTTTTCAAATACTACGTGTACAAGTAAGATATTGGATTCTTCTAACTTTTTCTTTAGATAAAGAATTACCAAGATGGAGGTTACTCTAATGTTCTTGTAGTGAGCCTTTTCTTAAGCATTGGTCCATTTGTCTATAGGAAGAGGCACTTGGACACCATCAACCTCATGAGTAAGAGGTTTCAATGCACTTTGCATGCATTTTCAAAGTTGATTCCCTCACTATCAAGAAAAAAATACATCTTGTATTTCCAACAAGAATAATTCATTCCATTGAAGTAGGGTCTTAAATCAAAGTAGACATTTCCATGAGATTGAGCAATGAAGGTGGATGAAGAAGTGGCTGCCATTGTGGATCAAATTTCACAATTAAGCTTCTTGAAATTTTGAGGCTCTAACACCAAATGTCATCCCAAGATGGCAACCAAGAGGGCGGAGGGGGGGGGGGGGGTGAATTGATTGATTTAAAGAAGTGATTTTAAATTGAAAATTTAAAATAAAACAAAGCAAGAAAGGAGTATAGTAGATAAATGAACACAAGGAGTTTATAGTCATTCAAATTACCTCAATCATACATCCACTTCCTCAACAACTTGTTAAGGTTTCACTAATCTTGAGTTTTTACAAGCTCACTCTAACTTGGTACTTTTACAAAATCACACTGAACTTTTACAAGGTTTGAGAATCTCATCACAACCCAAACAAGAGTTTTCCTAGGCTCACTCTATAACCTAAGTGTTTCAAAGCTCACATTTAAACTTACAATGTTTTTTAATGCTCACATCCAACATTCAACGAATACAAATAGAATTTTTTGATGAAAGGAAATGAAAAGATGTTATTCTTGGAAATTATAATTGAAATCTTAAAGAAAAATGAGGTTCCTTGTGGTATTTATAGCCTTCAAGTCTTAAACTAGCTGTTTTGTGTAGGAGCCAATATGTTCGATTCTTGTCTCCCCTTTAATCACTTTTTAGAGCAAGTTCACAGTCAGACTGCCTTTGTTCTGGTATGCTCGGGCTCGGTATGTTCAGACTGAGCTTGGTCCATTCATGCTCTCTACCTTTTCTGACAAAAGTTCTTCAACGACTAGTGCACATGGCATCCAAAAATTTAGTGGAGAAGTAACGACTATATTTTTCAAACCCTATACCTCTAGTATGGTCGGGACATGTTCAGTCTGGTCGGTCTCCTTATGGTATGTTGAGATTTTGGTAGTATTCGTGATCGTGAACTCTACTGGAACTTGTTGGATTTTTACCTCTGGCTTGGTTGGGTCTGACAGTATCAAGTCCAGTCATACCAAGCATGTTTTGCTAAAGTTTTCAGAGTAACTAGTGACCATGAGCTCTACTGGATGTCTTTGAGGATTTAGCTTGACCTCAGTATGCTCGGACTTCACAATGGTCTGGTTGATACATGTATTCTAGCCAGTCTTCCTAGCTCGTGCTTAGTCCTCTCAGCTCATGCTCTTTCCAATCGTAGTATACTTTAGTTTGGTCAGCTTGGTTTTGGAATGTTCATGCTCTTGTCACATCATTGGTGGAATGCTTATTAGCTTGGTATTGGTCTGCTCAGATTGTCAGAAGGTTCAATCAAGAATGGCAAGCTATGCCCAGTATGGTCATGCTTTAGCTCGGTATGGCCAACTGCTCCTGAGTCTGGTCGGCCTCGATATTGTTCTGGTCAGGCTCTTGAGAAATCTTTAACAAATTTAAGTCTTGCAAAATGTAGCTTGGTACAAATGTTAGTCTTATTTAATTTTATTACTTAAGATCAAAATAGAGGCCAATGGTTTGCCTAACAGGAGTCATATTGGAATCCCCCAAAGGAGAACTCATCCCCTTATCTAGGAAATTAAAATTCAAGGTAACCAACAATATAGTAGAATACGAGGCATGCATCTTTGGCTTAGAAACCTTGATGATTATGAGGGTTGATAAAGTGTAGGTTTTTTGTGATTCATTACTGGTAATATCCCAAACAAATGGAGAATGGAAGTTGAAGGAGGAGAAATTGAAACCATTCCATGATTACATAACCATAGTAAGGAGAAATTTTAAAGATTGTAGGTTCTCACACCTAGCTAGAGAAGAAAACCAAATGGCTGATGCCTTATCTACACTAGCTTCGGTATGGGAGGATTTTGTCAAATTGTTCCTTAAACCTCTAGTTTTGACCAGCTCATCAAATACTTCCAATTAGTATGAAATGATCATGGAGACTGCCATAGATCATGATGCATGGTATGATACAATTAAAGTTTCTTAGAAAGTCAGGATTATCCATCGAGGGCAGCAAAAGAAGAAAGAACAACTATAAGGCAATAGTCTATGCAATACATCACTTTCCAAGGAGAATTGTACCGAAGATGGCTAGATGGGGTGCATTTAAAATATTTAAGGAAGTTTGAAGTTGAACAAATCATGCCAGAAGTACATGTAGGGACCTGCGGTCCTCACATGACTGGTCTAGCTCTAATTAAAAAGATAAATCATCAAGGTTATTACTAGTTGACCATGGGGAGGGATTATATTGATTTTGTGCAAAAGTGTCAACAATGCTGGCTATGTGGAAATATGAATCATTTGCCTCCTAAAGAGTTGCATTCTATGTCATCACCTTGGCAATCCATTGCTTGGGGCATGGACATTATTGGGGAGATACATCAAATGGCTTCAAATTGTCACCATTACATAGTAGTAGCAGTTGATTAATTTTCAAAGTGGATCGAAGCTGAATCTTTTAATAAGCTGGGGGCAAGGCAAATCGCTCAGTTTATTAAAAGAAATCTTATCTGCAGATATGGAGTTCCACATAGTGTATTGTCAGACAATGGGGTGCAGTTCCAAGGAGCTGTTAAAGATTTGTGAAAACTTCTAGATAGGTATCCTACATCTGAACTGAATTCTTTCTAGTTAAAGAATCTCTTTCTAGTTGCTCCGAAAAAGTTCCCAAGTATCAGATCAATTACCATCGATCCTCCCTATAAGACAATCAAGCCATTCTCTCCAAGATGACCAAGACCTATTATTATAGGACTAAAATACTTTTGTTTTCTCTATAGGGGAATAGGACAAGTGTTTAGACTCCGACTGGAATGATGCTATTTTCTTTGATTTATGGGATGGAGGTGGCACTACCAATTGAAGTCGAGAGCAAATCTCTGAGGGTAGCTTTAGAAGCCAAGCTACGAGAGATGGAATGGGTATTAAGCAGATACACACATCTAGCTTTATTGGAAGAAAGAAGGCTAAAAGCACTGTATCATCACCCAACTTTACCAAAGAAAGATAGCTCGAGCTTATAAGAAAAGAGCCCTAGATCTAAGATGAAAGTTTAGAACAAGTCGGGAAGGGACATACATTGTGAAAGAAGTAATGAAGAAAAGTGTGGTCAAACTATCAGACATGGATGGAAATGTGTTCAGCAAACCAATGAACATTGACAGGCTGAAGAAATTCTATGTTTAAAAATAAAAAAAAATAGAAAAGGGTAAATAAATGAAGAAGCTCGCAAGGGTAAAAACCCGAAAAGTCGACCTAGGGAAAAATTAGAATAGCCCCAAAAATTTGAAAGGAAGGACTAGGCAATAATAAGGGCTAAAAAAATGAGAGAATATTGCTAACTAGAAAACCTGAAAAGGCTGGTTGGCGACAAGAGTAATTTTGTATATGCTTGTTATATGTTTATATCTATTCCCAATTTAATGAGTGAGAGTTAATTATAAAATTGTTCTATGAACACAATTTTGAATAGCAACTAGAAGGATAAAATAAATTGCATAATAGCAAAAAGTAATGATAAATCATGATAAAAAGAAGAAAGCATCTTTCATCGTAACATAATTTCATCTATTTAAAGATTAAAGAATTATAGAATTTATGGAAGCCGATAAGTGTAACGTGCAGCTAGCTCTGCCTCAGGCGATCTAAAAGGCTTCAGTCAACAAAGGCATGTCAAAATCTACTGTAAGATCAGAACCTAAAGGTTGAGCTCCATATTGGCAACCAATACGATGAGGATCATAGATACTACTTCGGCAAAGACCAGTAAGTGGAACCTACATTAGATATGTTTGGGTAGTAATCAGGCTGATCTTTTACCATGGCACCAACCATTGAACATTGATAATAGCTCTTGAGCTAATCCACTCGACTCACTCAGCATATGAAGAAGCAGGACAGAGAAGTTTTCTTGCATAATGGCATCATGGCAAGTATCTTGAATGATATACAGCTGTTGTGTCAAGCAAATAAAAGCATTCCTACATCCAGATTTGAAGAGAAGAAGGTATTAAAAAATAAGAAAAAAGGCCTGCTAGGTTGAAAACATGTAAGTGCGGCCTAGGTAAATATTAGGGTGCTCTGCTAGTTCGAAAAATCCGCAAGGGTGGGATAGGCAAAATTTTGGACCAAAATAAAAAAAGTAATAATAATGCTCGCTAGTTTTGAAAACCTGCAAGGGTGGGCTAGGTAAAAATTAGAGCAATAAATAAAATATGACCTAAATTGAAAATCCAAAAGGGTGATTCAGGCAGTTATCTAAAGCAAAAAAAGACTTTTAGTCAGTCTCCTCACCAAACCAGTCTTCAATTGGTCCAATTCAACTAGAGTTTCGCTAAAATCAATGGTACTGGTGAAAATCCACCTCCATTCGGTCCACAATATCTAGTACTCACAAATCAATATCAATATTAGAAGAAACAAGCAAGAATTGTCCAAGCAGACATAAGCAGAACATGCGCCATCATTATTTTGTGGGAGCGAAGTGGGATGTACAGAAATCAATCAAAGGGCCAAGTAAAATTTTCTCACCTCTTATTAGCTTTAAGTTTTGATATCTGGAATAGCATCTGCATTTTTTTATGAGAGTTGGAAGTCAATATGGGCAATGATATTTGACAATTGCTTGGACATCCAACTATGGCTTCAAATTCTTCAATCATGGGACACAACTCTAAGTTGTTAATTTTAAAAGTCCTAGATTCCACCTCATAAATAGAGGCCATAACATGTAAGAAAGGTTGATTTGATATTTTTCATGCACTTCAAATTATTAAATTGAAAATAGTTATTTGTTTCCAATGGATAGCTTCAAAGGTTTTAAACAAATGCTTCATCTTCCTTAAATTGGCTTCGATCATTGCTGGATTCGTGAGAATTGAAGATCACCTGCCTCGGTAAGATGAAAGTCAAAGGATTATTTGCGTTGAGGGTCTTAAAGAAAGGAATAAGTGTGGTGATGGTTTAAATAGGCAATGGATTAAATACCAAACCGCATGAGGAAAAGGAAAAGCAATGTTTGTTGGATTCGTTAACCTAATTCCCTATAGTTTTGCCAAAGTTAATCAATGTCGAATCCATTTAAAAAAATTCAACATGGATATTATGCGTACACATACATAATTAAAAGAAAGATATAAAAAAGTAAAAAAATAATTCAAAAGTCAAAAAGTTAAAATTTAAATTATTTAATTACAGTGTTCTTAGTCATTGCTGGTCCAATAAAAGGTAATTAAATTACAAGATCACTGAGAAATAGGAGGCAGCTTAGAATCAAACAATGCTCTAAAAGGTCATTGCCTGAAGGAGGAGGAGACCTTAATGAAGTAGTAGCACTGGGTGTAACACCCCTTCCCGACCTATGAATAAGCCGAGGAGGAATGCTACATCGGGATACGAGCTCTAGTTATGTCAGCTTACTTAATGTTCCTTATAAAAATTTTCCAAAAATTTTGACGGAGTCTTCCTTAAAATTCTAGGTCCCAAGTGTCGACAAAACTGATTTTTCTTATTTTTGAAAAACATTTTGTTTCACAATTCAACTTAAGCACACTCCCAATAATCCATCCTTATAACCTCAACTACAATCCTGCAAGAAGAATTCACACTTCTATATTCACAACCCAACTCTGTTTAAAACCATACAGTTATTATACATTACTAGATTTATATGCTACATCAAGTTATCTCTTTGTATTATTCAAATAAGTACATGCCAGTTTCTAATACCAAAATACAAAATGAAGAGCACCACCTAAGTTTGTTGATGACCGACAGATCGCAGGACTTCTTTGCTTGCTACTGGCTCCTTGCTAATAGCCTACGAGTTTAGAAGAAACTAAACTCGCTAAGCATTGCTTAGTGGGTACTTTAACTAATTACAGAAAATAAATAATAAAAGCATAATGCACTTTTAAAAGCAATGAGTCGTATTGAAAAATAATATCACAGTAAAAACAATCCATACATGTCATATATTCAGTTATTATCATTTTATCAGTTCGCTCCACAAGGTAATTTGGTAGACTAACGTATGGTAAGGAACTAACTGAAACAACTGTATATATATTCTGTGGCTGTGGCCCTAAAAAATTACGGACCAAGCTCTGTGGAATCTGTGGCCGAAGCCCTCGGACCGGAGTCCTATAGAACTCGGGCGATTGCCCTATATAACTCGAACCGAAGTCCTATATAGCTTGGGTCGTCACCCTATATAACTCAGACCGAAGTCCTATATTAAAGCAGCACTGCATATAGTATGATATATCATACCCTTACCCTACTCAGTACTATCCCAGATACCCAGTGGAGCCAAAATTTTCATGCCATTTCTTAATCGAATATGCATTATACAATTATCGACTTATGTTTCTTATATTATTTCAACGTAAAATATCATATTTTGTCATTTTAATAACATATTATGCTCATTTATATGCATAAGGAATCAATTGGATTACTTTTGAAAAATGACCAAATGAATATTAGCAAAATGACCATATGAATAGTAAATTCTGGTTTTGGACTCAACTTGATCCTTATTTTGATAAATTGTATAAAATAATATACTTGACTAAAAACTCTAAAATTTTTAAAGAATTTAGTTTTAAATCTTAAAATCATTCCTTGAAAATTTCAGATCAAATTGGACACAAAATCTTGGTCAAATAGTTCACCCAACCAGACTGCTCCAGTTGCCCTGCATCCTGGCAGCAGTTCTGAATTTTGTGAATTTCGTAAATTAAATTCAATCAATGTGGTTCCAAATTATTTTTCTCAAATACTAGACTCACTAGAAAACAACATATCCAAAATCCAATTGAAGATTATTTTTCTAAATTGTATTAAAAATCCGGAAACATGGCTGTCGCAGTCAAGGTACCTCCTAGAGCAGGTCTAACAGAAATAATTTTTCCATAATCATAACCATTCCGAATTCAAGTCAAAATATTTTTTAGTCATTATAGACGCATTGAGGCACAACATATCAAAAATTCACTTAGAGAAAATTTTTCTATATTTAATTAAAAATTATACAAGTCACAGCATTTCACTAATTCTAAAACAGAAAAATTTCAAGAAAATGAACAAACAATTAGTTAAAGTACCAAACCTTGCTTTTCCTTGCTCTTCTTGTCTATTTCACTTCCTTTCCTCTCTAATCTCCTTGATTTCCTATGAATTTAACATGTCACATATGTAAGAACAAACCCTAGTTATGAACATGATGCTACCTTATGATTTTCTAACAATCCTTTACTTATTCTTACTAATAATCACCATTTTCATCATTTCCTTTAAGTAGTTTATCATTTTTCACTATAATCATCAACTTACTAATACTTTCCCAACATGAACATAATATCATATCAAATCTTCCTAAACATGGCCTAATACCTAATTCTAATGAAAGAATAAGTCTTAGGATGGTATCTTACCTTATTTCCTATTGAATTTCACTTGAAAAATGGCTTAGACTTGAAAATTTTCTCCTTGAAAATGGAAGGGGGGGGGGGGGGGGGGGGGGGAAGCACCACCTAAGGAAGAAGAAAAGTGGTGATGGTGGTGTTTTTTGATCCTTTACTTGTGTTTGGAAGACCAAAATTAGTTGTTTATAATTTAATTTCCATTTAATTAATTTGTTTATTTTCAATAGCCATGATTTGTCCAACCCATTTGGACTTAATGGCTAGGATTTGGCCACTTGAAAGTGGCTTTTTGTTCTTTTAAATTTTGCCCCCAAAGTTATATTTAATTACAAAATCTCCCCTCCGGTGGAAATGTCCAAAATGCCCTTGTCAGAAAATCGCCCGTAACTTACAAACCGTGCGTTTTTGGAAAAAATCGTGTGCCACCATTACGACCCGATGAATCCCGAGAACACATTTATGGCATCCGTTAGGGTCACTATTAAGAACCGACACAACTTTTTGGAAAATTACTCTTAGGTCTTCGGCCTTTCAAAAAATTACCTTTAGGTCCCGTCGACTTCACGGGTCTCCTTTGCACACTGATTTATTTTTTGACTATCTCGACTATTTGACCACTTATTTATGTCCTTCTTGCCTAATACTCGACTACCTAAACTTTGGGATGTGACACTGGGATCTCTGAAGCCTTTGAATCGAAAGTCTCAAAAATTCTGCTCTGACCAATGGTATAGATCTTTGAAATGTGTGGCATTCTGACGGCTAGCATCCAACTCTGGATGACTGGCCACTAACTCCTCTTGCAGCTTCCTATTTTGTTCCTCAAGCATTCGTTATGAGCTAGAAAAGGAAAAGGTGAAAACATGCATAGCAACATATACATGTAGCATAAATCAATATATTGTAGACTAGGTAATTCAAGTCGATGCCCTAAGGATAGGATGATATATTAGCACAAGGAGTTACAGTAGTAGGAGGAGCAAATGGAGAAAATTGCAATTGAATCAAAGAAGCATAAGCTTGTCCAGCCTCATGATCAAATGAACCAGTATCCTACAATGTTCATACAGAGTTAAAACAAATAGAAAGGAAGTTGTTATGGAAGATATATTTGCACTTACCTAAAAAGTGCCGACCCTGGTGTCACCCCTAGATAGGAAGAAGATCCTTCCCTCTCATCTTCATTTCAATCACCTTCTTCTTCTTCTTCTTCTTCTTCTTCTTCCTCTTCTTCTTCTTCTTTTTCTTCTTCTTATTCTTCTTCTCCTTCTTCTTCTTCTTCTTCTTCTTCTTCTTCTTCTTCCTCGGGAAGTCCTCTGACACCAGCAGGAGAAACTTTAAAATTCAAAAGTTGACCATGAATAAACTAGACGTATGACTTAGGGGGTGATAGAAGGTAAGGTTCAATGCCATATTTGTTCTAAGCACACACCCAAAAGTTCTCCATCTTGGATGTGATGTCCAAGGTATATGCTAGAATATTCCTTGGAACCCTTCGCTGCTCAGGACCAAGAAACCATTTGTACAGCCTCTCACTAAGGAACCATCTGCTAGAAAATAGACTTGTAATGACTTGATGAGAATTTTGATATGGAAGTGTATCATTTATGAGTGGAGTCTAGTAGGCCCGCTCGCCAGCCTTTCACCAAGAAATATCAACCTATGAAATTACAAAAAGGGTAAGTGTGATCAGGGATTTTCTGCCTCAATCCCAATGGAATGGTTCTTGAGTCTATGACACTGCTAGGCTAAGGACCTTAAAAAACATGGGCCTAAGCTCGAAGAAATAGAGTCGCCACCCAAAAGGGCTGAGAAGATAGAAAGGGGTGGATGACTTGATTTCTAAGAAATTCCCAACCCCTTATTGGTTCAAAAAGTTAGATATGCATGGAGAATGTGAGAATGACCTTGCACCCCTATAACTCTCGGTTCATTGGAACCGACCTCCTTTTCAGGTCTAAATATTATTGAATTCTCAACTGTTATACTACTATCAATATTACATGCAATTGTAAAAAAAAATAAATAATCATCATATTATAAATCAAAACAATCAAACAAAATGGGCACCCATACAAGATGACAATATGCCCGTACAATGTCTAACGTCCAAAATACAAGTAAATAAAATAGGACACCAACCAATTGGTGAAAACATGTCCTTTACAATGATCCAAAATCCATAAAATAAAATAAATTACAAAACCTAATAAGGCAAGAGTATATATAGAGGTATCCAATATAGTAAACAACTAAAAAATAGCCAAATTTTTGCTATTGCCAATTTTTTTTGTTAACCTTTAAAAATCAATTTAAGAGATATTACGGGTCTAGAAAACAAACCAATCCTGGTCTAGAACTTAAACCAAGATATTGTGGGTCAAAAACCCAAACCAATCTAGGTCTAAAACCCAAACTAAGATATTGTGGGTCTAAAACCCAAATCAATTAGGGTCCAGAACCTAAACAAGTTCGGGTCCAGAACCCAAACCAGTTCGAGTCTAAAACTCAAAACCAGTCTAGTTTTAAAACCCCAAAACAACTCACAAGTCCAGAATCCAAAACCAACTCACTGGTTCAAAATCCAAACCAAGATATTGCGGGTCCAGAACCTAACTAGTCCGGGTCCAAAACATAAGAACTACTCATGGCTCCAGAACCCAAAATCAACTCATGGGTCCAGAACCCAAACCAAAATATGTTGGGTCTAGAACCCAACCCATTAAAATGCCCAAATGTTTTCTAACTAGCTTAGACTTATCTTGAAGCCTGTTAAGAAAAAATTTCTTTTCACTCTCTAAATAAATTCAAGATCGTTCAAGCAGGGGGAAAAACTATAAACCCTTAATTTTGGTTCTCAATCAGTTTAGCCTAAACTAAAAGGGACAAATTAGGTTTAATCAAACATTAAGAAGCTTAAATCTCATCTGGTCCAATTTCAAAGGCTCAAACTTAGTCTAGTCCAATTTTAAGAAGCTTAAATCTAACTTGGTCCAATTTCAAAGGGTTAAATATAGTCTGGTGCAAATAAAAAAAAAAAGCTTAAATTTGGTCCAATCAAATTGAAAAAGGTTGAAAATGATCCAATCCAATTTTAGAAGATTTAACCTAGTCCGGTTTGATCTTAAAAGCCTAAACCAAGTCGATTCGATACTAAAATGCTAGATCATGGTGAATTGGCTAAGCCCATCCATGGTGAATTGGCCTTCGCCAATTCGCCATGAGTCCTTAATTTAGGCTAAGTTTAGTTTTAATTTTGTTTAAATTCCAATGTAGGTCAGATAAGCAGCAGGAGTTTGAGTTGGATAAGGATTGGCAAGCCAAGGTTGCCCTAATTGTGGCCTATAAATACAAGACTAAATTCAGAGGAAAAAGCAGCTAGCGATTAGCAACTATAATATCCAACATCACAAACATAAAATCAAGCAATTAAAGCTTGAACTTTAGCAATCAAAGAACCATGAGCAATTGAAAATAGAGAACACACAAAAATAGAAAAATAAGAATCGAGAGCAATTCACAAGCAGAGATAGTAGCCTAAAGCAACCACTATCTTAGGATTGCTTCACCCAACCAAGACATCCATTGATCCAGGCTTTCAAACTATTCAAACTATGAGCTCCATACTACCTTGGTGGTGCCAACAACGTAGGCATGGTCAACTAGTTGATTTCATATAATTTCCTCATGCCATTGAAGTTCATTATTGTTTTAGGTTAATTGATCGATTTAAAAATTGCATACAACAAGTCATGATTTTAGATTCAAATTAAATCGTGACTTCAATTGCATGTTTGTGGCCCTAATTAGTATATTAAATCCTAATTTTCTTCCTAAAACCCTAGCTTACATTCTAAAACCCTAATTTATATCCTAAAACCCTAGCTTACATTCTAAAACCCTAGTTTATATTCTAAAACCCTAATTTGCGTCCTAAACTCTAAACTTGCATGTTTTAATATTAATTTGCATTAAAACCCTAATTTTAGAATTCTACCCTTAAACACTTATATTGCATGCATTAACCCTAATTGAGTTATCTATACCCTACTGTGTCAACTAAAACATTAAGTATATAATATGAATTTAACTTGAATTAAACCCTAATTTAGGATTCAAAAGCTTAAGTTATAAAATTAAACCCTAACATTGTGATTTAAGCTTTAATTTGATGATGGAACCTTAATTTTAGTCATATTTACTAGTATGTGCGATTTTATTTATTCTTATGCTGTTAATGATGGATGATGAACTTTAATTTTCATTGCTTGTAATGGATGATTGGATTGTGTTTGTTTATCATTGTTTGAGTTTTGAAAAGGAGATGTAAAAGGAATATTTCCATTTTGTGGTTTTCCTTATTTATTTTAGTTATTTATTTTAATTTTAAGAATTTTGGACCATTATAAAGGACACGTTTCCACCAATTGGTGGTTGTCCTATTTTATTTATTTGTATGGACATTGGGACATTGAAAGGGTATGTTTGCATCTTTGTATAGGTACCCATTTTATTTGTTTATTTGTTTTGATTTATATTATGATGAATATTTTATTAATTGCATGTAGTAGAAATAACATTGTAATAATGTAAGAATTCAATAATATTTGGACCTGAGAAGGAGGTCGGTTCTAATGAACCAGACGTTGTGGGGGTGCTGGGTTATTCTCACCTTCCCCATTCATACCCAAATTTCCAAACCCAATAGGAGGTTAGGGATTCTATAGGAATCGAGTCATCCACCCCTTTCTATCTTTCCTACCCATCCTGGTGGCGACTCCAGATTCTCCAAGTTTAGGTCCATGATCTCTATGGCCCATAGCCTAACAGTGCTGAAGTCACAAGAATCATTCCACCTGGAGGGGGGGGGAAATCCTTACTCACAGAGTGTTAGTCTTATTTTCTATCATGTATATGAGACATGAAGAGTTGAGAATGCAGAGTGATAGTTCTAAGTACCAAATCAACTGCATCACAAAAGGTTTAATGACCAATATTATAAATATTGTATTTTGAATAGTTCTCATAGCAAAACTTCTAAATTTTAAATGGAAATTATACATATTTATGGGTAGTAAAAATAGTATATATATACATCTAGTTTTTTGAACAAACATGGACTTCTGTAAGTTTCAATAATTTCATATATGTATGTATATTTATTGTATGTTCATGTTGAGATTTTCCTTGGATTTATATGGTACATTAGAAATGGATGGTTTGAGGATTGAATGTATGAAAAACTTAAGAAAATGAATGTTACTTAGGAGGCAGATTTAAAATAATGCATATGGGCATGTCATTCTATCAGACACGGTTGTGTTGCTTGTTTCTCTTTAAAGAGGCAATGTTGATTTAAAATACATGGGCATGTCAGCCTTGGTTGACACGGGCTTGCCCCTGTCTTAAATAGGAAAATACCTTTCGAGTTCTACCATGTTGAGTGTTTTGATAACATCTCTTTATAGTCAAGTGCACGAACTATTTAAAGGTGTTACATAACATCATAATATTCATTCTCTTTACATATACTATACACATTTATTTCATTTATACTATGGAACTCTATAGAGTACTTACACTAAGCTAAATAATATAGACCTATGAATATCTATCTTCTTAGAGGAAAAATGAATAGGCTTTCGTGACTTGAGTCACCTGTTTTGCTTTAACATTTTCCAACTATTGTTCAAATCCTGTAGTTTTGCTTAGCCTACATTTATGTTTAGACATAGAATTTAATTTATTATTTTTGATTTAAAGTTTTAGTTATCTATTATATTCTTTTGTTTTCTCATTTATTTACTTATTATTATTTACTTATTTATTTTTTATAACTTCTTTCAACAATTGTCACCTAAATTTTATTTAGTCTAATTTAAAACAATATATATGTATAGATCCGAAATATTATCACTTTCTTCCTTATACATTTATATGTGTTTCTGTGAAATAAAAGAGGAGTAAATTTCATTGTAATCCACAACATTACTTCTCATTTTAATTTATAACTTCTATGTTATTTATTATTATACTATTATAAATATATGTAAATTTTTTTCCTTTAGCCAGACCATGCCCATGTATTAATTGATATATTCTAATGAGTTCTGTATATACTTATTTTCAATAGCCTAACCCAAAAAACAAATTCCAATTTTTTTTTCAATTTAAAATAAATAGTCGGATTAAAGCCTATTATTTGTATATAACTTTAATCTCAACAACTTAAAATTAATCATAATAATTCAATTCCATAAATTACATTCTAATTCATAATTAAATTATATTTACCTTGAATTCTTCTTCCCCCTACTTGATTGATTTAATTTACTTTCCTCTCATTCTCTTTTATTTTATTTTTACTTTATTTCCCTTGAAACCATTAAATGGGTTCTTTGTAACAAAAGAAAGAAGCAAATTTTGAATAAAAGTAATTTGATGGCTTATGAAATTTGAATAAAAGTAATTCAATGACGTAAAAGGTGGTGTCCAATGTTTATATTAGTTTTACTTGTTTGTTGATTAGTGGCAATCTAATTGTCAATTGTTAAGTTTCACAAGTTTAGGCTTCCTATTTGTCATGTTTTACATATTGTTGCTTAGTTATGCCTTAGCCCATTTTACAAAGCTTATTGAATATTTGTTCCCATATTTGAGAGTTTTGGTCTCTATTATTATAACATATCCATTTGCTTATATATATATATATATTCATGAATTTAGGTGTTTTGTTTACTTTTGGGAGCATTGTGTAACATCCCAGCGGCCCTGGGCTTACGACTCGATCTTTTCACCCATCCCGCTTTAAGGAACTGCTACAGTATTGCTTTCACTCACGGTCCCACAGCAGGATTTATTTATTTGGCCCAAGTCAAGGGTCGCTCCCTCATTTTGATCCCAAGACCTCCCCCATAAGAGAGTCTTTTTCACTCTACAAGTACCATTTCTTCTAGAAGAAATTGTACTCATTAAGTGAAAAAGACTCTCTTATAGAGGAGGTCTTGGGATCGAAACGAGGGAGCGACCCTTGACTTTGGCTAAATAAACAAATCATGCTGTGGGACCGTTTGGGGAAGCAGTACTGTAGCAGTCCCTTGAAGTGGGATGGGTGAAAAGACTGAGTCGTAAGCCCCGGACCGTTGAGATGTTACAATTAAAAAGGCACAAATAAATGTAACACCCTTATACCCTATGTACATATAATACATACACCCAAAATATGTAATACACGAATATACGATATAAGAATACCACAACCCATTTTAAAAAAAACCCTTACTTTTAAAATCTGTATAAACATAAAATCATTTAACTGATTGTGAGCGGGGACTTTTGGTCCCACTCCCGGTGGAATAGTTCTTGTGACTTCGGCACTGTTTAGGCTCGAGGCCTTAGAGAACATGGACCTAAGTCAGGAGAAAATGAAGTCGCCACCCAGACGGGCTGGGAAAAAAGAAAGGGGTGGATGACTCGAATCCTAAGGAATCCCCAACCCTCTAATGGGTTCAGAAAGTTGGGTACGTGTGGGGAAGGTGAGAAATGGCCCAGCACCCCCACAACGCCCGGTTCATTAGAACCGGCCTCCTTTACATGTCTTAATATTATAAAATTTTTAAATATAACAACATTATCCATATTACACGCAATAATAAAAATAAAGCATCGATATTTTAAAAATCAAAATAATGTCCAAACAAAGCAAATAAATGAACACCCATCCGAGGATGGAAACATGTCCTTACATCCCATGCCTAAATAGGACACCCACCGAAAGGTAGAAACATGCCCTTTACATTGGTTCTAAAACATAAAAGCAATTTAAATTACATGATATTTAACTAATGAGGTACCCACCAAGTGGAAACATACCTCTTACAACATTTGGAAATCTAAATAAATTGATAAAAGTTAAATAACCATTCATCATAAATAAATCATTCATCAAAGATATTAAATATCAATAGAGAGTAAACATCCATCCATGATAAATTAAATAAACCAAACATTGAACTTAAATAAATTGAAGCATATAAAATAAATCAAAACATAATCAAATATAAAATTGAATAAGGCAAATAAAAATCTAAATTATGGCTACGGTTTCCATTTAGGGTTCTTTATTTCATGTGTTTAGGGTTTTGGAATTTGTGGAATTAGGCTACTCTGAGTTTTTAAAGGAATTAAAATAGATTAAGGTTTTATGTTTTAAAAGGTTGATAAAGTTCCTTGTTTAACCAAATTAATATTTCAATGGTAAAATCATGAAACTAGGGTTTGGACACTTTAAAATACTTAGATTTATGACTTACGGTTACTCATTGAATTATGTTTTAAGCTTACTGTGTAAAATTAAACATTTGTGTTTATATGATTTTTAAAGTTTTAAAGGTTTTGGGTTTAGAAAAAATTAGGATTTGAAGTTTTAAAGGGGTTAGGGTTCACTGTTTTGTGTTTTGGAATTGAATTAGGGTTTTAGGATTTTTGAATTAGAGTTTCGGGTAATGAGCTAATTTTTAGAATTTGGAAAAACAATTGATAATTTTATGAAGTTTTATGAAATTAAGCAAAATGATTTAAAGTTTATAAAAGCAAAAAAGATGTTTTTAGGGCTTTTGGAAAGAAACAGAACTCTATTTAGGGTTTTGAATATTTGGAAAACAAATTTTGGTTTTGGGGTTTTGAAGAAATAAAACTAATAACTTTAAACTTTTTGGAAAATAAAGCAACGAATTAAGGTTTTCAAACTTCAGAATAGGTGAATTAGGGTTCTTAAGTTTTTGAACTAAAAGAAATAATGGGATGGTTTAGCTATTGTGAAGAATAAAATTTAAACAATTGATGCATACCTTCTTTTGTTGGTTCCACCAAAAATTTCTTTTTGGATGAACAAAATCAAAGACAAGCTTTGCTGCCTTTGAATTGCCTGAATTGTTTTTCTGCTCTCTCAAAAAATTGGATTGATTTACTGCCTTTCCTACTCAGTTTTGAATCCAATTTTTGTTCCTATTTCTCCTCCGATTTCTTGATTTTTTCCCCTCGATTTCTTTATCTTTTTGTGTTGTTTTTGGTCTTATTTATAGAAGAATTTTATGGTATAATTCTAGTTATTCATGGCATCTAATATTGATTAAGAAAAGGAAACCGAAACCTAATTGTATTAGGTTTCAAAAAATTTGCGTCGGAAAAATTTCGCTGGCAAAAAAACTACTGCGGAAAAATTGCACTGGCAAAAAAAAACTGCAGTGGAAAAATTGTGCTGGCGAAAAAGCTGCCACAGCTGGCTGCAGCAGCGCTGGCAAAACGGGCTTGCGGGCCATTTCACCTGCAGGAAACTCCTGCAGGTGAAATGCCCATGGGCCCGGGCTGACTTTTAGCGATGATTTTTTCGTCGCCGATTTTTTTTGTTATTTTTTATTATTTTGATTTTTTATTCGCTTCACCATTTTTTACTAAAATAAATATTAAAATTAATTAAGATACCATAAAAATTATTTTGGACTAATTAAAATATATTGGACAACACAAAAATTATTTTGGACTAATTAAAATATATTGGACCAGACTGGGTCAAAAATTAAGGGTCTACAGTTTGCCCCCTGCTTGAATGATCTGAGACTTTAGTGAAAGAGAGCGAAAAGCAATAAGACTTAATTTGTGAGATGGTTGAGATTTTAGGTTCTGGAGCTGGGAGATTTGATTCTAAACTAGACTTAGATACTCGATCCTAATTGGATTCGAATACTCGATCCTAAATTGGATTTGAATACTCGATCCTAACTAGATTTGGATACTCGATCCTAAATTGGATTAGGATACTCAATCCTAACTAGTTTGGGATACTCGATCCTAAATTGGATTGGGATACTTGATCCTAAAATGGATTTGGATACTCGATCCTAAATTGGATTGGGATACTCGATGCTAACTGGATTGGGATACTTGATCCTAAATTAGATTGGGATACTCGATCCTAACTGGACTTGGATACTCGATCCTAAACTGGATTTGGATACTCGATCCTAAATTGGAATGAGATACTCAATCCTAACTTGATTTGGATACTCGATCCTAAACTGGATTTGGATACTCGATCCTAAATTGATTTGGATACTCGATCCAAAACTGGATTTGGATACTCGATCCTAATTTGGATTGGGATACTCGATCCTAACTGGATTTGGATGCTCGATCCTAAATTGGATTTGGATACTCAATCCTAAATAGATTTGAATACTCGATCCTAACTGGACTTGGATACTCGATCCTAAACTAGATTCAATCCTAAATTGGATTTGGATATTCGATCCTAAATGGACTTGGATACTCGATCCTAAACTAGATTTGGATACTCGATTGTAACTGGATTCGGATACTTGATCCTAAACTGGATTTGGATACTCGATCCTAACTGGATTCGGATTCTCGATCCTAAACTGGATTGGGATACTCGATCCTAACTGGATTCGGATACTCGATCCTAAATTGAATTGGGATACTCGATCCTAACTGGATTTGGATACTCGATCCTAAACTGGATTGGGATACTCAAACCTAACCTGGATTGGGATACTCGATCCTAACTGGATTTGGATACTCGATCCTAAACTGGATTGGGATACTCGATCCTAACCTGGATTGAGATACTCAATCCTAAATTGGATTTGGATACTCGATCCTAAATAGATTTGAATACTCGATCCTAACTGGACTTGGATACTCGATCCTAAACTAGATTCAATCCTAAATTGGATTTGGATACTCGATCCTAAATGGACTTGGATACTCGATCCTAAACTAGATTTGGATACTCGATTGTAACTGGATTCGGATACTTGATCCTAAACTAGATTTGGATACTCGATCCTAACTGGATTCGGATACTCGATCCTAAACTGGATTGGGATACTCGATCCTAACTGGATTCAGATACTCGATCCTAAACTGAATTTGGATACTCGATCCTAACTAGATTTTGATACTCGATCCTAAACTGGATTGGGATACTCAAACCTAACCTGGATTGGGATACTCGATCCTAACTGGATTTGGATACTCAATCCTAAACTGGATTGGGATACTCGATCCTAACCTGGATTGAGATACTCAATCCTAAATTGGATTTAGATACTTGATCCTAAACTGGGTACTTTGACTCGAGATTTGAATTTGATTTGGGCACTTGGACCTGAGAATGGATTTGATTTGGGTACTTGGACCCGAGATTGAGTTTGACTAACCTTTTATCAGTTGAGGAGTCTGACTGCTCCAGCTGTTCTATGCATGGTGGTTCTTCACCCTCATAATGGATCTTCATCCTTTGAGATTGGGTCTTCACCCTTGAAAATGGATCTTCATCCCTTGAGATCAGGTCTTCACCCTTGAAAATGGATCTTCATCCTTTGAGATCGGGTCTTCACCCTTGTAAACGGATCTTCATCTTTTGAGATCGGGTCTTCACCCTTGAAAATGGATCTTTATCCTTGGAGATCGGGTCTTCACCCTTAAAAACATGGATCTTTATCCATTGGAAATCGGGTCTTTACCCTTGAAAATGGATCTTCATCCTTTGAGATCGGGTCTTCACCCTGGCTTCAGCTCTTTTAGCTGGACTAATCTTTCGTCTCTTGCATCTTCATTATTTTGAGAATTCTAATTTTCTTCTTTCTCATTCTTTCTTGTTCTTCCTTTTTGCAAAAATTCAGCTATCTTCAATTAGACCTTATATCCTCTCCTGCCCCCTACGTGGTGAAATATTTGTAAGTGAGTTCAAAGATATTTTATATGTAGACTCAAAAATTGAAAAGGAGAAACTTTGCCCCCTGTGTAGGCTCTGATTGATGTTTTTGCCATCTAGTTCGTCGCACAAGCACGTATTTCTTCTTTTGCAAAATGACTGGAGCTTCCACAAGCAAATAGGCTTTCCGTGCCCTCTTAATTCAATATCTTCTTTTGATTCTTTACTTCGCAGAGTGTTTGTTGTTCATTTTGACAAGGAATAGACAATACAAGACAAGAAAGTGCAATGTGATATGCTCATGTATGCATGATATGCATGAATAATACTTACAGTCATTCCATCGACTCACAGACCGAGGTGATCAGCAGAAGTGTTCTCATTGGTTCCTTTTTATGCTTGTTCAAGTCTTGCATTGGAATGAACGAAAGCTTTACATTTGTGGCTTTTATCTTCAAGATGTTGAGAACATGAGTGGTGGAGATCCCAGGCAGCAGAATTAGGGATTCATCTATTTCAATCTATGTCTCAACATGTCAGTTGATAGCTTCTTCATGACCTTCCCAATAATCATTTCCTTTGCCCAATGTGTCCTTTGGAGGTTCAACATACTTCCCTTAACTTAAAGGCTTTGTATGACAAAATTTTTTTTTTGTGTTTTTTTTTTATTTTTTTAAATTTTTGAATTTTAATTTTGAAATCAAATGTTGGCTTTGCCAAATTAATGTCAATATACCTCAGGACTTGATTTTTCCAAATTAACATATCTATAACATGACAACCCTAGTTACCGTACTAAACTCAGGAATTAATTCTATTTAAGCAAGAATTGTTGCACTTCAGATAGGCACATACACATTACTTAGCCAAAGGTCTCATTTGAGTTTAAATATTGTCTATCTCATATGCATGCTTATCCAAACTATATCCACTAATAGACTCTACCTACCAAGAGAGATCAACAGGTCTTTGATAGGCTTGAAATGGGGTCTATGAGGGATATGGGTTAAATGAAGGCCATTTTGAGATTGGAGCTGGTGTGACACAATGGACAAACCCTCACACTATAAATTTCTTGTTTGAATTTTAGGCAGCTTGGAGGCAATCTTGCTAGACTCCAAATTCCTTCTATCTTCTTGGCATTAATCTGGATCTTGATTAGGACAATCATTGTTTCTTTTCTTCTTCTCCCTTTTCTTTCTTTTTTTTTTCTTACTCTTTCCTTTCTTCGAGCATTTTATAATTTTGTCCTTCAACCTTATAGGACTGTCAAGTATAGAACTTTCAAGAATTGAATGGTCTTTCTCCTTTTTCTTTGACTTTGATTGAATTTTTGGTTGGGTTGGACCAATTTAGGTCAAAATGTCCTTATAACCTAAATGGAAGTCTTTTGTTGTCTTAGGCAAAAGAGAACTCAGTTGGCTTTTTGAACCATTTTGGTTTTTCTTTTTTTTTTCTCTTTCTTTTCTTCTCTTCTCTTTTCTTTTATTCCTCTTCCTTTTTCTTTTTTTTTCTTTCTCTTTTTTTTTGTCTTTTTTTGTCCTTTTTCTTTTCTTCTTCTTCTTTTTTTTTTCTTGTCTGCTTGTAGCTCTAAAAGAGTTGTCTTGTTTGTACCAACTTGGGCTTCCAATAATGGATGAGTGGAGTAACATAAATCTTCTTTAACAAGGAAATGTCATTTGTTACTCTGATGTTGTCTTGATATGTTGGAGATATTAGAAAAACTTCAACTATCCTTATGGTCTTAAAAACATCAACTACCCTTATGGTCTTGAGAACTTCAACTATCTTTATGGTCTTGATAACTTCAACTATCTTCATGCCTCTTCATCTTAGTGATCACAAGACTTGTGAAAAGTATCACAACAGCTCAGGGTAGGTTGTTGGGGTTATATGCCAATGAAAAGAAAGCTAAAACCTTATGAAGGCTCAAAGTGACAACTAGGGATTGATATTTTAATAGGGTGGATACTAGTTGTTGGTTCGTCAAACAATGCCTAGATCATCTCTCCCTCAAATAAGCAGAGTTCAATTTCACCTCGAAAGTTTGTCAAAGCATATTTTAAGACTGACTAGGACCTAGACAAAGATAATTATGCAAGAGCCCTCTCTAAGTAAGCATACACAACTCAATGCTATAGAGCAATTCCCTCACCTAGTAAAGTCATTCGAGTCATGATGCATAAATATATTAATTCATGAATTATCAAGCTAGATTCCTCATTGGTTGAGCACCAAAATGAAGAAAGACCAACAAAAATTTTGATAAAAGTAATTTATTTTAAGCAACTTTAAATTTGAAAAACATAATAGTTCAAAAATATTAAAGAAAGTAAAATTGAAAAGCATCATTCAAGCTAAGGAAAGTTCATTGAGTTTAAACTTTTTTTCCTTTCACATCTTCAATATTTCCATCTTGAAAAGAGGATAAGACAAAATCTTCTTCCAATCCTTTTCCAACAATAAAGGTTGCTGGTGGTGACACTCTTCCAAATTTAGGCAAAGGGTTATTCTTGGTATTGGGCTTATCTGGCTTGGTTAGCTTGCCACTATCAATTAGGTCTTGGATCTCATGCCTTAGAGGAGCACATTTATGTATTTCATGCCCTCGCATTTGATGAAATTGACAGAAGGCCTCGGCATTGAAGTTTGATGGCAATGGAATATGTAGTGGTTGAGGAGCTAACAGTTGCAACAACCCTTTCTTTTGTAGCTTGCTAAAAACCCAAGATAGAGGTTTCCCCAATTCTGAGAATTGTCTTTTATTTCCTTGACCAACCATATTAACATCAACTTCTTTTTGTGTGCATTGATTGCTAGGCTGATAATTCCCTTTCTCATTCCTTCTTATTGAAAAGCGATTTTTCTCCCTTTCCCACTCTTCAATTTGTAGACCAGCTTGGAGAAGATCTTTGAAGTCACGGATGAGTGTATGAGGCATCCTTTCACAAAGACTAGGCAGGACGCCTCTCACGATCATCCTTATTTGATCAGATTCATCGGGCCTCTTTTTGAGCAAAGCGGCCTTGTTTCTCCATCTCTTCACATAGTCCACAAAACTTTCATTTGGTCATTGCCAAGTGGACTCAACTTCCATTAAGGTAACTTCCATTTCAACATTGTACCCATATTACTGAATGAAAGCTTTGTATAGTAGATCCCAACTCTTTTGTGTTCCTTCTTCCAAGGATTGAACCAATTTTGGACAACAGGATCCAATGAGCGCATGAAGTACCTTAGAGTTTGAGCCTTAGTAGCTCGAGCAGATTGCATAGTAGTGATATACTGCTTCACATGGAGATGAGGATTTCTGGTTCCATCAAACTTCACAAAAGATGGCACTTGAACTTGTATGGAACTTCTTCATCTGGCTCAAATAATTTGTCAACTTCAGACATTTCTTCGGTTTTCAGTTTCTTCTCAAATTTCTTTTCTAAATCAGCAATCATCTTTTCAACATCAGAATTCTCGGTCTTTTCAATAGTTGCATTCTCAACAACCTTTGGCTCCTTTTTGTCTTGAGGATCTTGGTAGTATTGAGCCCAATCATCATCATCAATGACCACCTTATCATTATCAAAAGCTACTTCACTAATTTTAGCCTTTCCATTGCCCTTTGGCTTCTTGGAGCTAGCAGATGCTTCGGCATTGTTTCCTAAAATTGCAGCTAGTTGATTCTTTATGGTCTCGGCCATGGCCTCTTTTATTTCTTCCATCTTGGCGTTGAGGCCTCATCCACCATTCTTTGAATTTGTTCGGGATCCATTATTTTTGGTGAGCAAGTGATTGATTCGTTGATAGATACTTCATCTCCGGCATAGGTCGAATTGTCGTAAGCTTTTGAACTGTCGTAATCTAGGGCTGTGAGCCAGAGAGGATTAATGATATGAGATGCACATGTATGTATGTATGCATGTATGCACAAACAATCAAGAAAGATAATTAGGACGTTCCTTCCAACCTTATAGCATCCACACACGAATGGTGAGTCTCTTTTCCTAGGTATATTGTTAACAAAATACCAACATGGGGTATCTTGTTTTCCAATATTTCCCTCGGACGCTTCAACCAATAGTTATATTTTCGAAAATGGAAATCCATTCATAGTAATTCCCATTAATTAGTTTTTAATCCATTCAACCAACTATAGTAGCTTTTATGATATATTGGATTAAAACTAAATTAAGAGGTTTATTATAGATAGATTCCTCACTTGAAAAGTAACTAATGGTTCAAGCCAAAAACAAGCCCATGGTTAATTTATTCTTAGTATAAACTAGGCCCACAATTGATTTTTGGTATTTCATAATTGACCTAAATATTTTTGCAAGCTCTTTGTAAGAAAAGGATAAAAATAATTTTGTTTCTAAGCCCATTGTAAAAAGATTTTAGAAAAAATGGATTTTGGGCCTAGTATTTGGGCCATGAGCAAAAGAATTTTTTATTTGTTTTTAGAAAAGTTTTATGTCCAAAGACCATCTTGAAAAGTTTTGAAAAATAGTTTTGGTCTTTTGGACTTTGAAAAAAAAATTATTTAGAGCTTACAATCTACTTTGGTCATATTAGAAAAGAACAAACAAAATAAGCCATGATTTAAGCCAAGATAAATTAACCATAGTCAAACAACATGCATTTGGGGTAAAAACCTAAGGAAAGTAACTAGGCCAATTACATGAGCTTTAGTCTTTGGGTTAAAAGGCTTAGGCTCCCATAGCAAGTATATACCAAATGGTACGAGGCTATGAGTGGTTATGCTATGCTCGATCTCCATATTTTGAGTGAAAGTATGTTATTCCTTACATAACACAACACGGGTAACACGGGCGTCTTAACTCACGCACACAATGCAATCTAATATGATGTAATGGATAATATCATTATAAGAAAGAATAGAATAATATAAAGACCAACAGAATCAACTTCTCTTATCCCCCCACTCCCGGTAGAATGGTTCTTGCGACTTCAGCACTGTTTAGGCTCGGGCCTTAGAGAACACGGACCTAAGTACGGAGAAAATGGAGTCGCCACCCGGATGAGACAGGAAAAAAGAAAGGGATGGATGACTCGATTCCTAAGGAATTCCCAACCCTCTAATGGGTTCGGAAAGTTGGGTACGTGTGGGGAAGGTGAGAAATGGCCCAGCACCCCCACAACGCCCGATTCATTGGAACCGGCCTCCTTTATAGGTCTTAATATTATAAAATTCTTAAATATAACAACATTATCCATATTACACGCAATAATAAAAATAAAGCATCGATATATTAAAAATCAAAATAATGTCCAAACAAAGCAAATAAATGAACACCGATCCGAGGATGGAAACATGTCCTTACATCCCATGCCTAAATAGGACACCCACCGAAAGGTAGAAACATGCCCTTTACATTGGTTCTAAAACATAAAAGCAATTTAAATTACATGATATTTAACTAATGCGGTACCCACGAAGTGGAAACATACCTCTTACAACATTTGGAAATCTAAATAAATTGATAAAAGTTAAATAACCATTCATCATAAATAAATCATTCATCAAAGATATTAAATATCAATAGAGAGTAAACATCCATCCATGATAAATTAAATAAACCAATCATTGAACTTAAATAAATTGAAGCATATAAAATAAATCAAAGCATAATCAAATATAAAATTGAATAAGGTAAATAAAAATCTAAATTATGGCTACGGTTTCCATTTAGGGTTCTTTATTTCATGTGTTTAGGGTTTTGAAATTTGTGAAATTAGGCTACTGTGAGTTTTTAAAGGAATTAAAATAGATTAAGGTTTTATGTTTTAAAAGGTTGACAAAGTTCTTTGATTAACCAAATTAATATTTTAATGGTGAAATCATGAAACTAGGGTTTGGACACTTTAAAATACTTAGATTTATGACTTACGGTTACTCATTGAATTATGTTTTAAGCTTACGATGTAAAATTAAACATTTGTGTTTATGTGATTTTTAAAGTTTTAAAGGATTAGGGTTTAGAAAAAATTAGTATTTAAGGTTTTAAAGGGGTTAGGGTTCACTGTTTTGAGTTTTGGAATTGAATTAGGGTTTCGGGTAATGAGTTAATTTTTAGAATTTGGAAAAATAATTGATAATTTTAGGAAGTTTTATGAAATTAAGCAAAATGATTTAAAGTTTTTAAAAGCAAAAAAGATGTTTTTAGGGCTTTTGGAAAGAAACAGAACTCTATTTAGGGTTTTGAATATTTGGAAAACAAATTTGTGTTTTGAGGTTTTGAAGAAATAAAACTAATAACTTTAAACTTTT
Source organism: Garcia nutans (assembly GCA_947685225.1). NCBI lineage: Eukaryota > Viridiplantae > Streptophyta > Magnoliopsida > Malpighiales > Euphorbiaceae > Garcia > Garcia nutans. The sequence goes on from CANTUV010000024.1 coordinate 26,847,572, forward strand.
TGAATAATAAAGCAACGAATTACGGTTTTCAAACTTCAGAAAAGGTGAATTAGGGTTCTTAAGTTTTTGAATTAAAAGAAATAATGGGATGATTTAGCTACTGTGTAGAATAAAATTTAAACAATTGATGCATACCTTCTTTTGTTGGTTCCACCAAAAATTTCTTCTTGGATGAAAAAAATCAATGACAAGCTTTGCTGCCTTAGAATTGCCTGAATTATTTTTCTGCTCTCTCAAAAAATTGGATTGATTTACTGCCTTTCCTACTCTGTTTCAGATCCAATTTTTATTCCTATTTATCCTCCGATTTCTTGATTTTTTGCCCCGATTTCTTGATCTTTTTGTGTTGTTTTTTGTCTTATTTATAGAAGAATTTTATGGTATAATTTTAGTTATTCACGGCATCTAATATTGATTAAGAAAAGGAAATCGAAACCTAATTGTATTAGGTTTCGAAAAATTTGCGTCGGAAAAATTTTCCTGGCGAAAAAAAACTGCTGCGGAAAAATTGGGCTAGCAAAAAAGCTACCGCAGCTGGCTGCGGGCGAAATGCCCACGGGCTGGCGCTGACTTTGGGCGACGAAAAAATCGTCGCCAATTTTTTTTTTTGTTATTTTTTATTTTTTATTTTTTATTCACTTCACCATTTTTTACTAAAATAAATATTAAAATTAATCAAGATACCATAAAAATTATTTTGGACTAATTAAAATATATTGGACAACACAAAAATATTTTGGACTAATTAAAATATATTGGACCGGACTGGGTCAAAAATTAAGGGTCTACACTGATATAATTAAATAATAAATAAAATATTACTTCCTATAACACATACATAACTTCATAACCAAATATTTATCCAAAATATTTTTCATAGTTTGCGGTATATACATATATATATACATCAAAATATAATATAATATACATGAAGTCAATATGTAAAAAAATATAAAATATGTACATGCTGGCAATTTGTCTCTGATCTGATATCCAACAATTAACTCTACACTCAAGATCTCAAGCCTAGACCTGGCTTGGTCTAGACGAACTCTTCGGCTCAACTGGATCTACCCTATCACCTGCGCGATGAATCACAATCGCGCTAAGCCAAAAGCCTAGTAATACAAACTTTGATAACAATAAAGTTCAAATGTAATGCCCATGCACAATGCATATGGATATTATATCTCATAACACTTTATCTTAATATATTTCTCAATTACTCCACAATACATAATTCACATAAAAATAAACACAAGCATGAGCCCAAATGATCTAATATGCTATTCAAATCCTAGAGTTACTATTTTGGTCCAAGTTGACATCATGTGTCTAGCCCCGAAGGCAAATCAATTAATTGCTTAAAAGTTAGCCCCGAAGGTAGATCATATCACAATGAGGATAAACTCCTATGTAACATCTCAACTAGGCTTCAAGGGCTAGGCCTAACCCAGCTTCAACGGAATGCTACGTCATAGGCATGCCGCCAAACATAGAACTCTAAAAATTGAATAACATACTAGGCACACAATTATTTCATATTTTCATTATCAATTTCTTTCTTATTTTCTCATGATCAAGCTAGGCAGAATGCCTCAATTATCTCATTCATATCAATATAGCCATCACCAATGGCTTTACATAACATCTTTAATGTATACATAAAAAATCACATTACCCAAATATTTTGGGTCATTATCATATCTTGCACATAGTTCACATTACATATGATGCATTTATGCCATTATACAAATCATAGCATATTGCTCATGCACAAATAATGTAGTAAGTAACTTAACACATCTTCCAACATAAGTGTGTTAAGTCCAAATGTCATGAAAATATAATCAATTATTCAAAGTTTGTACTTACCTCTAAAAGCAATAAAACAAGTTCAAACACCACTTTCAACATTCTCTTCCAAGACACTTGAATTGGACAAATCAAGTCTCCTCAAAGCCTAAACCAAATATGATTATAAATAACCACTTAGTAACACGCTTAAAAGCGTATACAAAACCTCTCAACAAAAGGATAAGGAACATAAAGGAAAATAAGGGAAAGAACTATCTAGGGCGAAACCTACAAATGACACGCTCAACAAAATGGGCGTGTCAATGACTGTGCCCTAAATCCACACAAAAAAAAGCATTGACACGCTTAGTGATATGGGCATATCAATGACCGTGTCCTAAGTTCTGTATTACAGCAGATAAGACACGTCCAGATACATGGACGTGTCCCTGCCCATGCCAAAACTTCTATAACATAGTAGTTGTGACACGCTCAATGACATGGGCGTGTCACTGCACGTGTCAATACTATAACAATACAAAAGAGGTGACACACTCAATGAGAGTGTCACTTCACATGTCACCAACACTAAAAATAGAACCATCGACACGCCCAAAGACATGGCCGTGTCACCGGGCGTGTCAGGCTAAAATCCTAATATCACACATAATTGTCACATCCAAAGTTATCTTTCTTTCCCTTTTTCAACTCTATTCAAACTCAACCAAATCCATCATTTTGCCATAAAATACTTGTATATGCATCACAAAAACTCAATTAAAAGCAAAATACACAATTTAAAACCATGACTTAGCAACTCAAAAGTTACATAACCCAAACTCTTACTCTCTTCACCAAACTTAACCATTTCTTCAATCCAACCCTAAAATCATAGTTAACTTCTCAAAACAACTTCACACATAACAATACCAACCATTAACACAAACTACCCCAAATATCCAATTCACACCTATACAAACTTTCAAAGAAAATCAAGGGAACAAGTTGGAAACTTACCAAATATGGAGAGAATCCCCAAAACTCCAACTTGAAAACTTGAAATCCTTTAATTACTTGAGATTGGAAGAAGCAAATCCCTCCTTTCTTCTAATGGAGATAGCCAACCTTCAATGGAGAAAGAAGAAGAAGATGATGATCCAAACTCATCTCTAACCAACCACTACTCTTTTAACCACAGAAATTTTTCCACTTTAAATTTCCCCAAGTAAAATATATATATATATATAATTTAATTAATATTAAAAATCATCTTCCACTAACTATACAAATTACTTTTTAATAATTTAAAATAACTTTTGACCAATTTAAGATATTGACTTGTATATGTTATGTATATCTGCATATATATATATCATATACACATTTTACTTTTTTCAATTAATATATATTTTTAAAATTATTTATTTAATTTCCAAAAATTACAATTTTTAAAATTTAGGGATATTACAATTCTCCCCCTCTGAAATAAATTTCATCCTCAAAATTACCTGCTCTCAAGTCTGGAACAACTCGGGATACTGACTCTGCATCATCTGCTTATTCTCCCATGTTGCCACTTCAGTGGCATGGTTCTTCTAGAGAACTTTCACAAGTGGCACCTTCTTATTCCGGCATGGTTCTTCTAGAGAACTTTCACAAGTGGCACCTTCTTATTCCGGCATGGTTCTTCTAGAGAACTTTCACAAGTGGCACCTTCTTATTCCTCAACTCTTTCACTTCCTGTGCCAAGATAGCCACTGGTTCTTCCTCATAAGTCAGATATGGACTCACCTCAATAGACTCTACTGACAAGATGTGAGATGGGTCTAACATGTACCTCCGAAGCATAGAGACATGGAAGTCATTATGAATTCGATCCAACTCATGCAGCAAAGCCAATCTATAGGACACTGGACCAACTCTCTCTAGTACCTCATAAGGTCCTATGAAACGAGGACTCAACTTTCCTTTACGGCCAAATCTCAAAATTTTCTTCCAAGGGGACACCTTCAAAAACATTTTATCTCCCACATTGAACTCTATGTCTCTTCTTTTTAAATTCAAATATGATTTCTATCGATCTGAGGCTGCTTTCAGATAATTTTGAATCACCTTCACTTTCTCTTCAATTTCTTTAATCAAATTGGGACCGACCAACTTACCTTCTCCAATCTCATCCCAACATAGAGGTGTCCTGCACCTCCTACCATGCAATGCCTCATAAGGTGCCATCCCAATGCTGGATAGATGACTATTGTTATAAGGAAACTCAATCAGTGGTAAGAATCTGTCCTAGCTCCCAGTGAAATAAATGATATAGCTCTTCAATATGTCCTCTAAAATTTGTATCACTCTCCTTCATTGCCCATCTATCTGAGGATGGAAAGCAGTGCTAAAATGTAATTGAGAGCCTAAAGCATCCTGCAAACTCCTCCACAGTCTCGATTTAAATTGGGGATCTCAATCAGATACCAAAGAAATTGGGACTCTATGCAATCTTAGTATCTAACTGATATATAGCTCAAGAGAATAATCCATCCATGCTGGAAGAAAATGTGTTGTCTTCGTCATCCGATCAACTATTACCCAAATTGCATCATGCTTCTTCTGAAAGGTAATCTACTCACAAAATCCATCATCACTCGCTCCCATTTCCACTCTAGCACTGATAATAGCTGAAGCAATTCTGAAGGAACCTGATGCTCAACCTTGACTCTCTGACAAGTGAGACATCTAGTTACAAACTTTGCTATGTCCCTCTTCATATCTGACCACCAATAATACTGCTTCAAATTTGATACATCTTGGTACTCCTAGGGTTTATAGCATAAGCTGACTAATGTGCTTCCTCCAAAATTACCCTCTTTAATCCTGTATCTTTAGGAATACACAACCTATCTCTATACCACAAACTGCCATCACTTCTCACATAAAAGTCTTTACTCTCCCCCTTTTGGCAATCCAATACAATATTCTGGATTTTCTCATCTACCAACTGAGTCTCCCTAATCTGATCCAATAACACTGGCCTCAACTGCAACTGAGCCATCAAAGCACAATCATCACAAGACTCAAATTTGGCATGCAATGCTCTCAACTCGACAAGCAACAAAAGCGAATAAGTAGTCACTTTCCAAAGACTTTCGACTCAAGGCATAAGCCACAACATTTGCCTTGCTAGGATGATAATCAATTAAAAAATTGTACTCTTTAATTAACTCTAACCATCGTCTCTGTTGAAGATTTAGTTCTCTTTAAACACCTAGATATTTCAAACTCTTGTGATCCGTATAAATGAAATACTTCTCCCCATACAAGTAATGTCACCAAATCATCAAGGCAAAAACTATTGCTGCTAATTCAAAATCATGCGTTGAGTAATTCAGCTCATGCAGCTTCAAGTGTCGGGAGGCATAAGCAATGACTTTTCCCTCCTTCATCAGAACACAACCTAAACCACTACGTGAAGCATCATTGTAAATCACATAAGGTTTATCTTCCATAAGCAGGGTAAGAACAAGAGCCTGAGTCAACATCTCCCTTAGCTGCTCAAAACTCACCTGACATTGCTCAGTCCACACAAATCTAACTCCCTTCCAAAGTAATCTAGAGGGTGGAGTAGCTATCATAGAAAAATCTTTCACAAACTGACGATAATAGCCTACCAGTCCCAGAAAACTTCTAACCTCTATCACAGTCTTTGGTGGACTCCAATTTAAAATAGCCTCAACTTTACTCAGATCAACTCTAATACCCTCTGCCGAAACAACATGATCGAGAAAAGTCACTTGATCAAGCCAAAACTCACATTAGATAGCTTAGCATACAACTGCTTGTCTCTCAGAGTCTACAATACAATTTGTAGATGCTTGTCATGATCCTCCTCATTATGTGAATATGCCAGAATATCATCAATGAAAACCACCATGAATTGATCTAGATAGCTGAATACCCTGTTCATCAAATTCATAAGTGCTGATAGTGCATTCATCAATCCAAAGGGCATCACCATGAACTCATAATGCCAATACCTCATGCGGAAAGTTGTCTTAGGTACATCTCCAACTCTGACTCTCAACTGATGGTACCCTGATCTCAAATCAATCTTAGAGAATACTGTTGCTCCTTTAAAATGATCAAAGAGATCATCTATCTAAGGAAATAGATACTTATTCTTGATGGTCACCTTATTCAACTACAGATAATCAATACATAATCTCAAGGTACCATCCTTCTTCTTCACAAACAAAACAAGCACTCCCCACGAGGACACACTAGGGTGAACGAACCCTTTATCCAATAACTCCTGCAACTGCACCTTCAACTCTCTCAAGTCAGCAGGAGCCATATGATAAGGAGTAATAGAGATGGAAGTGGTACCAGGCAAAAAATCAATACCATACTCAACCTCTCTCTAAGGGTTATCCCTGGCAACTCCTCAGAAAAAACATCCGGAAACTCAGCAACTGTGGGTATCCTGTCAAGCTAGGATCCCACTACTCTAGTATCTACAACATGAGCAAGATAAGCGTCACATCCCTTCCGAATCATCCTCCTCAGTAAAACAGTTGAAATAAATATGGATGAAAGATGTCTCTGCTCACTAGATATCATCACATTTCTACCATCACATGTTTTTAGGCTAACACACTTTTGTTGACAGTCCACCATAGCACCATGCCTGGATAACCAATCCATGCTTAAAATCATATAATTTCTCCTGAAAGGCATTTCAATCATGTCACTGAGAAACTTCTTATCTTGAACCACAACTGGGCTATCTCGATGCACCCTGCTAACCACAACACTATGCCCTAAAGAATTTGTCACTAAAATATCAAATCCTAGGGACTCTGAATGCAAATCACTCACAGGCAAGATGGATGCACTAATGTATGAATGAGTCAACTTATGATCTATAAAAGTAAGAACTAAGGTGCCAAGTAAGGAAAAAGTACTAGTAATAACGGCTAAAGCATCTGGTTGCCTCTGCATCTCATATACCCATTATGAAGACCCTGCCTCATCTGGTCTACCTCTGACTATAGAACCTCCTCTCTGACTAAACCCAGACCTAGATCTACCACCCCTACCAAACCCTCTGCTACTACAACCTCCTTTAACACTAGGTCAAGAAGCTACAGTATCTATCTGTCTATCCTCTGGTGGCTTTGGGCAATCTCTGAAGAAGTGATCTGGTAACCCACATCTATAACACATTACTAGTGTACCCATTCTCCAGTAGGTACCCCCATGTGCCCTACCACAATTGACACAGGTTTATGGAACTGGCCTCTAAACTACTAGGGTCAAAGTGCTAGCTACTGAAATTGCAGGAGGTCTCTATCTTTGTTTCTGTTGTTGTACTGACCTGCCAGACAACCTTTACCTCCTACTGAATCTCTAAAAATATCCTCCTCGGCCTCTCTTCATAGATGAAGACCCTGCCTCACTCTGGGGTCTCCTAGCTCTGGTCTCCTCATCCCTAGCAGCTGCTGCAAGACCCTGTGCTCTCTCAACATTCCTGGTAGTTGCAACCAACTGGGAAAAATCTTGATATCGAGAGCCCGCTATAATGCATATGATAAAGGGTCTCAGCCCCTCCTCAAAACTCCGACACTAGTCAATCTCATTAGAAATGATCCCATCAGCATACTGACTCAGCCTGGTAAACTCTATCTCATACTTTGACACTGTCCTGGTGTCCTACCTCAAATTCAAGAACTCTATCTTCTTTTCATCCTTATACTCCCTCAGAGAATACTTCTGCTCAAACTCTCTCAGGAAATCGTTATAGGTCAGGACTGGTGGATAATCCAGAGCATGTGGAACCGTCTTCAACTAATCATATGCATCCCTCTGCAAAAGAGATCTGGCATAATCAAGCTTCTCCTCTAGAGTAGCCTATAGCTTGATGAACACTCTCTGGACTCTATCAAGCCACTGCTTTGCTACAGCAGGGTCTGTAGTACCAATAAATTTCTCAGCTCTAAACTTTCTCAGCTTATCATATTTCCTTATCAGCAACTGCAGTTGCGTCTGTGGTGGTGGCAGCTGGTGTATTGAGCCTGCCTCAATAGCTCCACCATATGTCGTGCCTAGCCTAGCAGAATCTCATCAAGTGCTGGTCTCTCTGGCACAGAAGCAGGTGCCTTTCCAACCATCTCAGCTCTAGCTCCATCTCTACCCTCACCAGGAGCCACACTTTTCGAGTTTATGAAAATATAGTATGTTGTGTACAATGTATATGAATGTGGAATTTGTAAGAATTGTTTTCATGAAGGTTTGGATAGGCCATTGAAAGGTGATTTGTTGAAATGATGTATATGTATATGTATATGAGATAGAAATGGTAAGTATTGTATTGTGAATGTTCTATGTAAATATGTGTATAATTTTATGAGATTAGTGGAAATATATGAAGAATGCATTGAGAAAGGAAAAACGGGGTAAGCGAACAATAGAACATAATGCTAAAAACATGAGGTATGATTATTTTGTAAAGTATATTTTAATATTTATTTATACTACTAAGCTCTCGGGCTTAGCACGGATATGTAATCGCGCAGGTATTTATGCGGATGATCTGGAAGCCTAGCTGTTATGCCACGAAAAGGGTAAGAGTATCTCGAGACCAACTAGAAGGTGATGTATACATATGTAATATTAATTATGTTGTAGTTTTGATAAGAATAATGACTTTTGTAAATGTTCTTTAAACTAATATAATATTGCTTGTACTTGGATAAATGTTTTTAAATTGAAATGAAAAGTGACATTCTTATACTTTATATACGCATTGTATGTATACCAGGTATATGTATAGTGCTTATATAGAGTATGGGGGCGTTACAATTATTTTGGTATCAGAGCTTAGGTTCGAGATTCTCGGCCTAAGTGAAATTAAAAAGAAAATTTTTGAAAAGTTTAAATAAGAATTAAAAAGAAGATTTTGGAAATGCAATTGGTAAAACATACATATGCATTCACACCTAGGTTGGTCTCGAACGTGGCATTATGTGAATTGTGAATTGTGATGTATTTGAATTACATGAGATAAATGATAGTGTGTAAATAAGGTTTCTTATGAAAGCAAATTTTGAAATGTTGATAATTGAGCGGTGAATGTGATATAAAGAAATGATATGGAAGGTATAAGTAAAAAGTTTGATTATTGATATATGTATGACATTTAAAGATATGGCTAGAAGAATAAAGTTGGAAGTGAGTTAAAAAAAAATTGAAATTAAGATTTAGAGTATGTAATCTTTTCTTTATTATTTGAATCTCTTTCTAATAAACTTTATGTTTGGATTTCTAGAAAGAGAAAATATTGCTGGATGGGTAATATGAAAAGACATGTTATGTAAATGACAATAGTACGGTGAAATATTGAATGAGTTGTTTGGTATAGATTAAGTGTGATAATTTAAGGTGTGGATATGTAAAGTTAAGGTTTTGTTTAAAAAGAAAAGGAGATGATGTTAGTTAAGTACGAAGTGATATAGGTGTTGTTTGTATTGTTATTTTAATGCAAACATGATGATTTCAATATTAGAAATGTGATATGCTTGAATATTGTGAAAGCTCATGTAAATGGTGATGATATGTGATAATTAAATTTTTGGAATGAGTTTAATAATGGTAAAACATATATGTTTTGATGTTGCTTTGTGGTATATACATATAAGATGTTTTAAAGTTGATATTAAGAGAATGAGATGAATAAATTGAAGTTTAAGTAAATTAGTAAGTTGAAAATTTATCGTTTTAATGGAATGTGAAAAAAAAAAGAGCAATTAAATATTAATAGTTTAATGTATTTACATGAGATATATGAAATGAATATTAGTGCACATAAAAGTATTAGGAATTGGGAGATGTGATTGATAGTAGGAAAATTTGGTTTGAAATGAAAGAAAATGAATTGAGCAAAAGAAAATGAGTTACTTTAAGTAATTTGATTGGAAAGGATGAAAATGATTATGAAAGATGTGTGTGAACACTCGAATTTTAAGGCTCGGAAAGCCGACTGCAAAAAATCGAGCCAGACCGGTCGACCGCGGCAAAGTTCACCGAAAGTATGTGTAATATCCCTAAGTGTGCCTAGAAGTTGTGATAATGTTGTTATTAGTGAATTGTATGTGTGATTGATAAGTGGTAATTGTGTATGATTTATTTGGAGGATAATAGAAGTTGAGAAAATAATGTATATGTGTGTAGTTGGAAGGAATGCATTGTGTAGAGAGAAGTGTATATGTAGTGTATATGGTGATATATATAACATATAAGTTGGTCAAAGGGCTTGGTCAAGGGAAGAAGATATTTTATTTGTGATTTGTGAAATTACCTATATGGGTATATATGTGACAAAAGTTTAGTTAAATGGATGAGGGCATTATAGTAATTTTCTTTTGGATGAGTATTTAATGCATGTGGACTTTGTGTTTTCTTCATCATTTCTTCTTCTTCTCCTTGTGTTGGCCGGCTCCTTCATTGGCAAAGAAAAACAAAAGAACAAAGAAAGGTTTTGATGATTTTAAGCTCCAAAGTTGAGAGAGATTTCAAGTAGCTAAGTTGGATTTCAAGGAATTTTATCATCTTGGTAAGTTTTCTCTTGTTTACCTTGATTCTTTTTGAAGTTGTGTTTGGATTGAGTTATGTTTAGTAATAGTATGATTAAGTATGTTTGTAATTTGTTGAGAAGAGTTGAAATAGATTTGAAAAGGAGAAGTAAATTGGTGTTGGTGATGGAAGAGTAAGAGTTGTGTTTAGTGAATATTTTTCTGTTTTACAATTAGTAAAGGCTGTGACTTGTATGATTTTTAATTAATTATAGAAAAATGTTCTTGAAGTGAATTTTTGATATGTTGTGCCTCTATGAGTCTAGAATGACTGAAAAATATGTTGATTCGATTTTGGAATGGTTATGAGTTTAGAAAGATTATTTTTATTAGACCTGTTCCAGCAGGTACCTTAATTGAGACAGTTATATTTCGGGATTTTTAATAAAATGTAGAAAAATCATATCCAATTGAATTTTGGATATGTTCTTGCTTAGTGAGTCTAGTATTTGAGAAAAATAATTTGGAACCACGTTGATTGAATTTGATTTATGGAATTCACAAAGTTCAGAACTGCTGCCAGGATGCAGGGCAATTGGGGCAGTCTGGTTAGGTGAACTATTTGACCAAGATTTTGTGTTCAGTTTGATCTGAAATTTTAAAGGAATGATTTTAAGATACAAAACTAAATTCTGTAAAAATTTTAGAATTTTTAGTCAAGTAGATTATTTTATACAATTTTTCAAAATAAGGATAAAATGGAGTCTAAAACCAGAATGTACTATTCATATGGTCATTTTGCTAATATTCCTTTTGGATTAGGTTGTGAAGAGGTTGAATTGCCCTAATTTGTGAAGTGAAGAACTATTGAGTGGAGAAGAGTTTAGAGTGGTGTGAAATGTTATTAAGGTAAGTACCAATGTTGCATGATTGCATTGTTAATGCATATCACTAATGTATTTTGATGTGTTTATATCATTAATGATATGTATATATATAATTGTGTTATGGGAAAATGAAAGATGTGAATGATTTGATGAATATTAATGTATGAGAATACAATTGATTGAGTATAATTAAATAATATTAGGTAAATTATTACATTGTTAATCTAATGTGACTTGTATAGTGTGAAAGAGAAGAGGATCATTCAACAAGGTATGAGCTATGCAAATTTATTATGATAAACATTTTTATGAAGAATTACTTTAATGTACTTTGTAATGTTATAGCAATGATGCTATATGTATAATGTGAATCATGTGATTGAATAATGATATGTTCATTTGGTTAATGTAATTGATGTTGAGTATTATAATGATGATGCACATGATACTATATGAACAATACTATGATTTGTGTTTTATGAATCTTGTGAATTGTATTGTGCTATATGAATAAGGTACTTTGTAATGTTATAGCACTGATGTTATATGTATCATATGGATTGAGATATGATATGTTGTGAAGCCATTGTGATTGGCTATGATGATCTAATTGAAAGAAATAAGGCATGTTTGCCTAGATGATAATGAACATTGAGATTGAAATTGATAATGAAACAATAAGTGAAATATGTGTTTAATGTGTTATTCAGTTTTCAGAGTTCTGGGTTTGGAGGCATGCCTATAAAATGAAAAAGGTAACAGTCTTGCCGGGTTGAGGATCTCTTCAAATTGAGTTGAATTGAGGTCCAAGAGACTGGGTCTGTTACACTATGAGAATTGTGAATATGAAATATATGATTGGTAACAGTCTTGCCGGGTTGAGGATCTTCTCATGATGAGTTGATGGTCCAAGAGACTGGGTCTGTTACACTATCCATGGATAGAAATATTGATATATGATGCCTACGGGCTTGATGATTATGATTATAGACCAAAGCAGTAACTCTGAACTCTGAATAACATAGTGGTGTCTGTTGGGCCCGAGTCTGTCTTTGTTGTCAATGTGATATACAAATGTTGAAAGAAATGGATAATGAAATCTTTGGTATATTTCATTGGACATGTGATTGATGATATGTAATATGTGCGTTGAAATATTGATTATGAGCACTAGTGATGAATCATTAATGTTGAATTGTGAATAAAGAAATGTTATGATTGGTATGATGTATAATGTGTGTATTAGCATTGATTGTGAATTCAATTGATGAATTGTGGTTGATGACAATCATTGTCTTAATTGGAAATGTGACTTGTGATTGGTATGATGTATAATGTGTGTATTGAGATGTTGATTGTGAATATTAGTGATGGGTTGGACTTGGTAGAAATGCTATGTTTATATGTGTATAAGATGTGAGATTAGTTGAAAGATATGAAAGGTGCAAATGAATAGGGATAAACTTAATAAGAACTAAAAATATATGGAATTGAGATATCTTTATATGTTAGTGTTTCCATGATATATGTTTGTATTTTATATTTGTACTACTAAGCTTTCGAGCTTAGCGCGGATGTATTATCGCGCAGGTAGCTTGGTGGAAGACATGAAGTCTTTTGGTATGCCACGAGAAGAGTAAGATTTTGTCGAGACCAACTAGAGGGTAATGCATACATGTATCCACTTTAAGTATGTTATATTATATGTATAAATGAAGTTTTGATAAAGACAATAATTTGTAAGTGTTCTTTAAATTGACCTATTATGGTTTGAATTTTGTTACAGGTATTGAAAGGTAAAAAGAAAAGTGGCATCCTTATACTTTAAATACTTACTGTATGTATACTAGGTATATGTATAGTATTTATATGGAGTATTGGGGTGTTACAATTATTTTGGTATCAGAGCTTAGGTTCGAGATTCTCCGCCTAAGTAAAATTAAAAAGAAAAAGTTTTGAAACGCTTAAAATGAATTAAAAAGAAGAGTTTTGAAAATGAAATTTGTAATACATGCATATGCATTCACACCTAGGTTGGTCTCAGAGGTGGCATTATATGATTTATAGTATATCTGTGTTATATGAAATGGATGTTAATGTGTGAATGATATGATGTTATGAGAAAACTGTTTTGTTGTAATGTGAGATGTTGAGGCATGATTACTTAACTTGCTTGTGAAAAAAGAAATGAAAAAAAAATATTGATAAGTTTAATGAACGGACCTATCTGTCTCCTGCGGAACCATGCGGACCCATTGGAATGGGCAACCGAACTTGGACAACCGACCTGGTTGGGGAAGGGTACGTATATAAAGTCATAGTTGTTGGCTATAATGATAAATTTAAATGAGTATAATGAATGATATGAATTTATATAAGTCTAATTGATAATTAAAAAAATGGAAATTTATGCAAGTAAAGTGAAGTGTTAAATGTGTTGAAGCATAAAGAAATGAAAAGGAAAATAATATTGAATGAGTTGATTAGTAAAGACAAGGTATGATTATTTAAAGTTTGGGGTATATTTATAAAATCAAGGTATTATTTAAAGGAAAAAGAGATGATATTGGTTATGTAAGAATATAAATTGGTATGGTTATTTTAATGTAAACATTGTGAATTTAAGGTTAGAAATGTGAGATGCTTGGATATTGTGAAAGCTCATGGTAATGGTAATAATATGTGATATTTGAGATTTTTCGAAATGAGCTTAATAATTGGGGAAGAAATATGTGTTGATATTGCTTTATGATATATATATATATATCCGAGATGTTTTTAAAGTTGATTTTAAGAAAAGATGAGTTTGGTAAATTTAAAGTTTAAGCGAAGTAGTAAGTTGAAAAGTTAAAGTTCTACTAGAAATTGATAAAGATTGATTGGATATTGATGATTTAATGTATATTCAATACCTGAGCCAGGTGAAATGATTAATATTGCACATGAAAGTATTATGAATTAAGTAATGTGATTGATGGTATGAGAATTTGTTTTGAAGTAAAAAGAGAAATAGATAAGCAAATGAAAAGGAGCTATTTTAAGTCATTTTATTGCAAAAAAAAATGAGATGAAAACAAAAAAGATATGGAAGTATATTAAATGTTTTTTTTTTAAAGATGAAAGTAAAGAGATGTCACATTGGGAATGTGACCAAGATGGATGTGAAGTGTTATTATAGTCAGAATATATATTTGTAGTGTGATTAAATACTTTTTATCATATTGGAAGAATGAGAATAATAGTATTCAAAAGAAAGTGATAAACACTAAATTTGTAGTGAATGTATGAAAAAGGAAAATAAAAATCAGAGCATATAATTAAGTGTATAGGAGCTATTAGGCTCAATGTGTATATTATTAGGTGTAATGTACATATGTATAAATATATGAGTAAAATATATATATACGTTGAATGGTAAACAAACGGATATAAAGATGATATATTAAATGCATTTCAAAATAAAGGTGAGAGAGATGTCACCTTAGTAAGGTGACTAAGAATTTGTGAAGTATTATTGTAGTTAGGAAATATATATGTGTTGAGTTGATAAATAATTTAAGTTATGTCAAAAAGGGGTAAGAATGATGTTGATTAAGGAAAAGTAATAAATGTTAAATTGTGTTAAAGATATGTAAAAGAGGAATTATATATAATTGTATGACTATGTGTATACATGTATGGAAAATGTGGAATGAGCTTTTCGATATGAATGTAAATGAAAATGTAAGAAATGTGGAAAGCAAGTCATATTGTGAATGTGACCTAAGTATGTGAATGTGATATAATTATTTGTTTAGTGGTGTGGAGAATAATAGGGCATGTATCAGTGGATCTATGAGAGAATAGGTTTTAACCTATGTAGAGTTAGATTATGGGATGAAATGGAGAGTGAGAAAGGACTCAAGTAACACTAGAAGATGAAATTGTTATGATAATAACTGAGTTAAACTATCATATAATATTTCCTGGATTAAGGATTTTGTTTGTAGAAATTCTATATGTATAAGTATATAATAAAAAGGAAAGTATACTGTATGAAAAGTGTTACAAGAGATAAATTAGAAGTGGAGTAATAAATGGAATTTGTATATGATTAAATGTTGTGTATAAAGATGTTATAGATAATATTGTTGATGTGAGTTAGACTAATGATAATCGTATGTTCAAGAGAAAATTTATGGAGATGGAGTTGAAATGTGTTAACTCTTGGTGTAGTAAAAGTGTGGAGAATGGATATATAATTCTTGTGATACAACTAAATAGTGTAATTAAAAAGTTTGGATACAGAATAATCGAGAAACAGTATTGATTTATGAGTTACAGGTGTGTGACCATTCATCTCCTATGGCTATATGATTTGGTTAGTATGTGTAGCCGGTTAATTTTAGTATCCATAAATTTGGGACTGAGACAATATGACTGTAGTACAAATTGGTGAGATTGAAAATTTTGTTTAAGAAGCATAGTTAAATAGTTATTATAAGATTTGGTGGGAACTATACTAATATGATTTGAAGTGATTTGTTATCACAATAATTTGATTGAATATGGATTGGAAAAGATCAAGAAATTGTATATAAGTTTGCCCTAATTGAATTAGATCATATATACATATATGAATATGGTGCAATTTCATGATAAGTTATATAAATTAATCGTTGGATGGAATTGAACAAGATTGGAAAATGGATATATTGTGACAGATAGATCAATTGATCTGAATTGGACTAAGATTATGAAGTATTATTGAGATTTAATATGTATAGTTGTATTAAGAATGTAATTAATTACGTGACAATGTATATGATGTAAAATATTAAAGTAAGAATGGATAGGAATGTATGGAATTATAGTAATTATAAATTATGATAATAAGGGAGAAGATTGGTTATTTATAAAATAAATTGAAAGGCAATGTATTAAAATGTAAGTTAAGAGAAAAGCATGCTAAAGAGGTAACTCCAATTGTGGAAAATAAGGACCTTGTTATCCATTGAGGGTTGATAAATGTCTATTTAGACAGTGATTGTAATGACGGGATAATTAATGCTAAGATTCAAACCAATAATTGTTGAGGCTAAAGTTAAGAAAGTAATTACATAGAGGTGAAGGAACAAAATATATTGAATATAAAGATTGGATGAAGTATAAGTGTACTATAAAATGATTTGATTCCTGATTAAAAATGTTAATAGGAGATGTAATGAGTATTTTGAATGTTTGATCAAGGAAATAAGAAGGTATATAAACATATAGAACGATGAATTATGGAATTCTGAGGAGATTGTTGATTCTAAAAGAAGGAATTGAAGTTATATGATTGGATGACATAATAATTTAAGCATATATTTAACTTCAGGTGGAAGTGAAGATAGTATTTTTGTTAAGAATGAATTGTTATGGCATGGATAATTTCGAGGACGAAATTATTTAAGGGGGAGAGAATTGTAATATCCCTAAGTGTGCCTAGAAGTTGTGATAATATTGTTATTAGTGAATTGTATGTGTGATTGATAAGTGGTAATTGTGTATGATTTATTTGGAGGATAATAGAAGTTGAGAAAATAATGTATATGTGTGTAGTTGGAAGGAATGCATTGTGTAGAGAGAAGTGTATATGTAGTGTATATGGTGATATATATAACATATAAGTTGGTCAAAGGGCTTGGTCAAGGGAAGAAGATATTTTATTTGTGATTTGTGAAATTACCTATATGGGTATATATGTGACAAAAGTTTAGTTAAATGGATGAGGGCATTATAGTAATTTTCTTTTGGATGAGTATTTAATGCATGTGGACTTTGTGTTTTCTTCATCATTTCTTCTTCTTCTCCTTGTGTTGGCCGGCTCCTTCATTGGCAAAGAAAAACAAAAGAACAAAGAAAGGTTTTGATGATTTTAAGCTCCAAAGTTGAGAGAGATTTCAAGTAGCTAAGTTGGATTTCAAGGAATTTTATCATCTTGGTAAGTTTTCTCTTGTTTACCTTGATTCTTTTTGAAGTTGTGTTTGGATTGAGTTATGTTTAGTAATAGTATGATTAAGTATGTTTGTAATTTGTTGAGAAGAGTTGAAATAGATTTGAAAAGGAGAAGTAAATTGGTGTTGGTGATGGAAGAGTAAGAGTTGTGTTTAGTGAATATTTTTCTGTTTTACAATTAGTAAAGGCTGTGACTTGTATGATTTTTAATTAATTATAGAAAAATGTTCTTGAAGTGAATTTTTGATATGTTGTGCCTCTATGAGTCTAGAATGACTGAAAAATATGTTGATTCGATTTTGGAATGGTTATGAGTTTAGAAAGATTATTTTTATTAGACCTGTTCCAGCAGGTACCTTAATTGAGACAGTTATATTTCGGGATTTTTAATAAAATGTAGAAAAATCATATCCAATTGAATTTTGGATAGGTTGTTGCTTAGTGAGTCTAGTATTTGAGAAAAATAATTTGGAACCACGTTGATTGAATTTGATTTATGGAATTCACAAAGTTCAGAACTTCTGCCAGGATGCAGGGCAATTGGGGCAGTCTGGTTAGGTGAACTATTTGACCAAGATTTTGTGTTCAGTTTGATCTGAAATTTTAAAGGAATGATTTTAAGATACAAAACTAAATTCTGTAAAAATTTTAGAATTTTTAGTCAAGTAGATTATTTTATACAATTTTTCAAAATAAGGATAAAATGGAGTCTAAAACCAGAATGTACTATTCATATGGTCATTTTGCTAATATTCCTTTTGGATTAGGTTGTGAAGAGGTTGAATTGCCCTAATTTGTGAAGTGAAGAACTATTGAGTGGAGAAGAGTTTAGAGTGGTGTGAAATGTTATTAAGGTAAGTACCAATGTTGCATGATTGCATTGTTAATGCATATCACTAATGTATTTTGATGTGTTTATATCATTAATGATATGTATATATATAATTGTGTTATGGGAAAATGAAAGATGTGAATGATTTGATGAATATTAATGTATGAGAATACAATTGATTGAGTATAATTAAATAATATTAGGTAAATTATTACATTGTTAATCTAATGTGACTTGTATAGTGTGAAAGAGAAGAGGATCATTCAACAAGGTATGAGCTATGCAAATTTATTATGATAAACATTTTTATGAAGAATTACTTTAATGTACTTTGTAATGTTATAGCAATGATGCTATATGTATAATGTGAATCATGTGATTGAATAATGATATGTTCATTTGGTTAATGTAATTGATGTTGAGTATTATAATGATGATGCACATGATACTATATGAACAATACTATGATTTGTGTATTATGAATCTTGTGAATTGTATTGTGCTATATGAATAAGGTACTTTGTAATGTTATAGCACTGATGTTATATGTATCATATGGATTGAGATATGATATGTTGTGAAGCCATTGTGATTGGCTATGATGATCTAATTGAAAGAAATAAGGCATGTTTGCCTAGATGATAATGAACATTGAGATTGAAATTGATAATGAAACAATAAGTGAAATATATGTTTAATGTGTTATTCAGTTTTCAGAGTTCTGGGTTTGGAGGCATGCCTATAAAATGAAAAAGGTAACAGTCTTGCCGGGTTGAGGATCTCTTCAAATTGAGTTGAATTGAGGTCCAAGAGACTGGGTCTGTTACACTATGAGAATTGTGAATATGAAATATATGATTGGTAACAGTCTTGCCGGGTTGAGGATCTTCTCATGATGAGTTGATGGTCCAAGAGACTGGGTCTGTTACACTATCCATGGATAGAAATATTGATATATGATGCCTACGGGCTTGATGATTATGATTATAGACCAAAGCAGTAACTCTGAACTCCGAATAACATAGTGGTGTCTGTTGGGCCCGAGTCTGTCTTTGTTGTCAATGTGATATACAAATGTTGAAAGAAATGGATAATGAAATCTTTGGTATATTTCATTGGACATGTGATTGATGATATGTAATATGTGCGTTGAAATATTGATTATGAGCACTAGTGATGAATCATTAATGTTGAATTGTGAATAAAGAAATGTTATGATTGGTATGATATATAATGTGTGTATTAGCATTGATTGTGAATTCAATTGATGAATTGTGGTTGATGACAATGATTGTCTTAATTGGAAATGTGACTTGTGATTGGTATGATGTATAATGTGTGTATTGAGATGTTGATTGTGAATATTAGTGATGGGTTGGACTTGGTAGAAATGCTATGTTTATATGTGTATAAGATGTGAGATTAGTTGAAAGATATGAAAGGTGCAAATGAATAGGGATAAACTTAATAAGAACTAAAAATATATGGAATTGAGATATCTTTATATGTTAGTGTTTCCATGATATATGTTTGTATTTTATATTTGTACTACTAAGCTTTCGAGCTTAGCGCGGATGTATTATCGCGCAGGTAGCTTGGTGGAAGACATGAAGTCTTTTGGTATGCCACGAGAAGAGTAAGATTTTGTCGAGACCAACTAGAGGGTAATGCATACATGTATCCACTTTAAGTATGTTATATTATATGTATAAATGAAGTTTTGATAAAGACAATAATTTGTAAGTGTTCTTTAAATTGACCTATTATGGTTTGAATTTTGTTACAGGTATTGAAAGGTAAAAAGAAAAGTGGCATCCTTATACTTTAAATACTTACTGTATGTATACTAGGTATATGTATAGTATTTATATGGAGTATTGGGGTGTTACAGTATGCCTTCATGGTACTTGAAATGTCCGGAGCGACGCAAGGATCACAGGTATGGTCTCGGAATAATTTTTGGTGGTCCGCAGCTCCCAGAAAATCAGTTTGAACGGGAAAACACGGATTTCGGTACGGTTTTTGGGGGTGAGAACCGCCGCCCGACCACCCGGACCGGCGGTCCGACCGCCGTGGTCTCGGCGGTCCGACCGCCGTCCTTTTTCCCGTTTTTCCGGCGAGCCGCTGGTCCGACCGCCCGTCCTGCCCGACTTTACCTATAAATTGCCTTCAGATTTTCATAAAACAGGTTGGCTTTTGGAGACTCCGGGCCTCATGCTGACGAATTTAATCCGTAATCAAGAATCATAATCCAAGATCCAAGAAAACGAGATCTGGAACTTCAAAGTGGGAAGATTCTAAGCGAGGTAATATTCTAATCAATTCTTTGTCAATTCAAACATTTCATAAGCATTCCATCTTCTTCTCAATTTCTTCTTGGTCAAAGACCTAATCCTTTTAGGTCTAAGGCCTAATGGACTAATCAATCAGCCTCTTTGGCACGAAGCCTAAATTGAATCCTTTTGGTACAAAGTACCTAAATTTCACAATTAAAATCAACTTTTTGGCACGGAGCCTAAATTGTACCTTTTTCGGTACCAAGTACCTAAATTTCACATTTAACATTAAGTGTTAAAACTCATCATATTGGCATGAAGCCTGACAATGCAGGCCAAAGGCCCAAAATTTGCATCCTTTTGGTACAAAGTACCTAAAATTGCACCATTTAGCACTAAGTGCTAAATTTCACAAATTTGGCAAAAAGCCCGCTCAATACTTGGCATGAAGCCCGACACCAGCACGAAGTGCTCAAAATCTCACATTTGGCATGAAGCCTAAAATTTGCATCTTTTTGGTACAAAGTACCTAAACTTCACCGTTTAGCACTAAGTGCTAAATCTCACCAATTTGGCAAAAAGCCCGACAAATGCATGAAGCATACACACACACATGCATGAAGCATAATTTTTATCGCCTTTAAATAGGCTTTTCCGAACTACATGGGCTTTGATCTCCCATTCAAACGGGAGTATGTAGGCATATTTGGGATTCACCCCAAATAGCAAGTCCACAATTTACTAACAATCTGTCTCTTCTTTTCTTTATTCCTTTTAGATTTGTTCTTTTTGCAAGTTAGTCAAATGCATGACATAGTCCCCGAATCCTCCTTGGGTTCGCAGACTAGAAACCTTTACATTGGACAAGTTATTGGAGTCAAACAAGGGTTTTCTTAGTTTTTCCCTTCGAACAAAATAAACTGAGTGGCGACTCCCGACAACGAGTGAACTTTCGCCCGGATCCTTTTCGGGCGGAAAACCGAGGTTCACAATGTGTTAAAGATATTTATAAACAAATGTGAGAGAGATATCACATTGGAAATGTGATTAAGCTCCTTGTGAAATAATATTATAAGTAGAGTGTATATATTTATTGAAGTTAATGAATAACTTAGGTTATGATAAACAAATGAGAATGATGATAGTCAAAGGAAAGTGGTAAATATTAAATTTGTATAAACTATATGCAAAAGAGAAATTTAATAAATTGAATAATTATGTGTATATATATAAAAAGGATATGTGAGATAAACTTTTCGACATGAATGTAATGGTTATATGTAAGAAAGGTGGGAAGTGAGTCACACTATAAATGTGACTTATGAATGTGTATATAATATGTTTATTATTTTATACCATTACATGTTTAATGGTATTAGAAATGAGATTGCATATAGTAGTGGACCTAATAGAGATTAAATCTTAATTTTTGTAGAATAGATTATGTGATGAAATAGAAGATGAAAATGGATTTGGGTAGTATTGGATAAACTAAATGAGACTACCATAAGATGTTTTGGAACTCAAAGTATTTATGTGTGGAAGTGTTTTATGTATAAGTGTATAATAAGAAATTGTAGGGAAAGAATTGTATATTTGAAATTTTTAGAAGAGATGGATTGGAAATGGAGTAATAAATGAAACTTGTGTAAGATTTGTATCTGATTGAAGGATAGGCATAGAAAATGTTAACGAGTTAAACTTGTAAGATTTGCATATGAGTTAGGTTAATGATGATTAAATAGTCAAAAGCAAACTGTTTTGAGATGGAATTAAAATGTGTTAATTCTTGGTGTAATAAAAGTTTAGAGGATAAATATATAACTTTTGTGATACAATCTAGCATTATAGTCGTAAAGACTGGAATTCGAATGATAGAAGAATGATATTGATTTACAAATCTCAAGTGTGATTGTTAATATATCATGGTCATATGATTTGGTTAGTGTGATTAGTTGGTTAGTTTTATTATCTTCAAATTTAGAGCCGAGATGATATAACTGTAGTACTGTTTTGGTAAGATTGATAACTATGTTTCTAGATATATTGGTTAAAAGATATGATTGAATAATGAGATGTTCTATATAGTTGATGATATATGTGTATATTATTTTGATGTGACGAGAAACCATGATGGTTGGAAATGAATTATAATTGAGGCATAGTGCCTAATTGATTTTGAGAAATGAATTGTGAAAAGATAAATGAACGGACCTATCTGCCTCCTGCGGACCCCTGGGATTGGTAGTGGCCTGAGGCCCAGTGGGCAACCGACCTGGTTGGGGGGGGGAAGCTCGTTTATGAAGTTATAGTTGTTGGCCATATTGATAAACTTTGAATGAGTATAAGAAATGATGATATAATTATTGAAATAATGAAATGTATATGTATAAGCATGATTCTTATTGATTGAATATATGAATTTGGAAAGATTAGAATTTGAATATAAGTTTGACCTAATGAACTTAGGTTATATATATGTATATATGGTGAAATTCCATGATAAATTTCGATAAGCTAATTGTTGATTTGAATCAAATAAGGTTGAAATGTTAGTATATTGTGATAGATAGATCGATTGATCTAGATTTCGCTAAAGTTGCGAGTCAATATTAAGATTTAATATGTACAGTTGTACTAGGAGTGTAAAATTGAAATGGTAATGTGTATGATGTAATATTCGGACATATGAATGAACATAAATAAATTGAATTATATCAATTGTACATGGTGAGAAAAAGAGAAATGTTGTTCACCTGTTAAGTAAGTTTAAAAACATTGTGTTAACATTTATATTAAGTGAGAAGCAAGCTAAAGAAGGTAAGGATATTGTTATCCATTGAGGTTTCGTATATGTTATTTTGAAAGTGATTGTAAGAATGGAATAATCAATGTTAAGATATTAATTAATGACTCTTTAGGTTAAAGTTAAGAGAATATCTATAAAGAGTTAAAGTGATAATCTAACTCTAATACAAAGATAAAATTCATTGGAGATGTAATAAATTATATTGATGGCTTTGTTGAGAAAGTAATAAGATATAAAGATATATATATCTATACAATGATGAATTGTGAAATTCAGAGAAGATGATTATTTCTAAGGGGGAGAGTAGAAGTTATGTGATTTGATAAAATTATAATGTAAGATACGATTATCTTTGTATGAAAGTTAAGATGATGATTTGTTCTAAATGGGTTGTTATTATGCTGGATAATTTCGAGGATGAAATTATTTAAGGGGGAGAGAATCGTAATATCCCAATATATGCCCTAGAAGTTTTAATACAGTTGTTGTATGATTTAAATTAAAGGTATATATGTTTTTGCAAAGGAAATGATTGTGTAAATGGAATGTATATGTTGTATATATGTTAATATAT
This sequence comes from Garcia nutans, assembly GCA_947685225.1. NCBI lineage: Eukaryota > Viridiplantae > Streptophyta > Magnoliopsida > Malpighiales > Euphorbiaceae > Garcia > Garcia nutans. The sequence goes on from CANTUV010000024.1 coordinate 26,871,290, forward strand.
AATACATATAAATTGGTCAAAAGAAAAGTCAAGAGAAGAAAGGGTGTGGTGGAGGATTTTTGGAAATAAGTAATTATTATTATTATTATATATATATATATATGGTTACCGTGAGAAGAGGAGGAGATATTTTCTTTTTTCTTCTTCTTCCCCTTTTTGGTTCTTGCACGAGAGAGAGAGAGAGAGAGATAGAGAGAGGTGATGATCTTCATCAAATTTCTTAAGGATTTTAAGAGTATTGAAGATGGAGATGAAGATTTGGCAACATATTCAAGTAAGTATTAATCTCTTGAGTTGATTTTATTAATTATATGTATATATGAGTCTTTATCTTCTTGTTTTGATTTTCTTTTGGATTGAGGTTATGTTTGGTATAATTGGTGTGTAAGATGAAGATAATGAAAGATTGAAGTATGTAAATGTGTGGAATTGATAACTAAGTGATGATATGTTGAGATATTTGTGAGGATGATGATGAATGGTTGAGTTAGGGTTTAGAATAAATGAATTGGTACTTTGAGTAATTGATTCTAGTGATGTATATATATATTAATTAGTATGATGATATAATGAAGTTATATAAATGTTAAGGTGATAGAAAATTGATAAATATAAACAAAGATAATGGTTAAGAGGGTGGTGGTGTGAATTTTGAAGGGTTTGGATGAATTTTGAAGTGTTTGGTCTTTAAATCAATGAAGGACACGGCTAAGTTATGAGAGACACGGCCAAGTTAGGGCAAACCTGGTCGTGTTGGATGAGTTTTGGAGAGACACTGCCATTGGCTTGGCCGTGTCCCTTACCTGCGTTCGTTACTGATTGGATTTTTGTTGAGAGACACGGCCGTGTCCCTTGCCCGTGTTTGCCTCGGATGAATTGGTGTTGAGTGACACGGCCACAAGCTTGGCCGTGTCCCATGAGGGTGTTAACTTTTGTGTTTGTTATTTGTTCTTCATACATTGTTGGATCTTCAAATGTCTTTTGTACCTAAACACAATTAAAATAATAATGATCCAACTAAATGGATATGGAAGGTTCTAAATCCATGAATAATGTAAATTGTTATGTATATATATCAATGATGATATAGGAAATGTGGAAGATATAATGATCATTGAAAAAGTATGTGCAATGTCATTGATTAGGTATACTTGAGTGATGAATTGATCAATATGATTGGATGATAATGTTGATACTATATGAACCATATTATGTCTTATGCATTGTGAACCTTGTGAATTGTAATGTGGTATGTGAATAATGTAATTTGTGATGTTATACCAATGATGCTATATATATAATGTGAAGGATATGATGAAGTAATTGCTTATGTACTATTGAATAATTAAATATTATGATATGATTTGAGATATAATATGATGTGAAGTCATTGTTATTGACTATGATGATTCAAATATGATATGAAGCCATTGTGATTGGCTATGATGATTCAAATGAAATGTGAAGCCATTGTTATTGGCTATGATAATTCAATTGAGAATGAAATTGATAAATGAATTGTATAGCTAATGTGTTATTCCATTTTCAGAGTTTGTTGTTGGTGGCATGCCTAATATGAGTAACAATCTCTTGAAGTTAGGCTGGATTTGATCCTTGAAGCCAAGTTGGGTTGAAGTTTAACATGTTTTACTCCCCTTGAAGCTTGGTTGGGTCTAATCCTTGATGCCTAATTGAGATGTTACAACCCTTGAAGCTAGGTTGGATTGGTTCTTGAAGCCAAGTTGGGTTGATACTTAGCATGCTTTGTTCCCCTTGAAGCTTGGTTGAACCTAAATCCTTGAAGCCTAGTTGGGATAATGATAAATGTGATGATTAAACCAAAGCATTACTCTGAAAATTGAATGGCATATTAGCGTGTTGTTTGGGCCCGAGTCTGTCTTTGTTGTCAATGTGATATCCAAATTTGAAATAAATGAATAATGAGATCTATGAATGCTTTTGATGAAAATATGATTTATGTTTAATGAATTGTGAATAATACAATGTTATGAAGTATGATTTTGTAATGTGTGTATTGATATATTGAAAGTGAATATGGCTTGAGGAGCTTTGTTGAGATATGAGTTTATGAAAATATAGTATGTTGTGTACAATGTATATGAATGTGGAATTTGTAAGAATTGTTTTCATGAAGGTTTGGATAGGCCATTGAAAGGTGATTTGTTGAAATGATGTATATGTATATGTATATGAGATAGAAATGGTAAGTATTGTATTGTGAATGTTCTATGTAAATATGTGTATAATTTTATGAGATTAGTGGAAATATATGAAGAATGCATTGAGAAAGGAAAAACGGGGTAAGCGAACAATAGAACATAATGCTAAAAACATGAGGTATGATTATTTTGTAAAGTATATTTTAATATTTATTTATACTACTAAGCTCTCGGGCTTAGCATGGATATGTAATCTTAAAATCATTATTTTTACATCTTAAAATCATTCCTTTAAAATTTCAGATCAAACTGGACACAAAATCTTGGTCAAGTAGTTCACCCAACCAGACTGCTCCAGTTGCCCTGCATCCTGGTAGCAGTTCTGAATTTTGTGAATTCCGTAAATTAAATTCAATCAATGTGGTTCCAAATTATTTTTCTCAAATACTAGACTCACTAAACAACAACATATCCAAAATTTAATTGAAGATTATTTTTCTAAATTTTATTAAAAATCCGGAAACATGGCTGTCTCAGTCAAGGTACCTCCTAGAGCAGGTCTAACATAAATAATTTTTCCATAATCATAACCATTTCAACTCAAAATATTTTTCAGTCATTCTAGATGCATTGAGGCACAACATATCAAAAATTCACTTCAAGAAAATTTTTCTATATTTAATTAAAATCATACAAGTCACAGCATTTCACTAACTCTAAAACAGAAAAATTTCAAGAAAATGAACAAACAATTAGTTAAAGTACCAAACCTTGCTATTTCTTAGTCCTTTATCTATATCACTTCCTTTCCTTCCTTGTCTCCTTGATTTCCTGTGAAATTTAATATCACATATACAAAGGTAAGAACCCTAGGTATAGACATAGTCTTATCTTATGATTTTTCTAATGGTTGCTAGCTTATTTTCAACATTAAATACCATTATTTCTTTCATCAAATCCTTCAAATAATTATTTCTTGAATTTTCTCCAAATCTAGCTACATGAACCCTAATTTCAATCTCTTAAATTAACCATTAATCCATGAAATTAAAACTAGAGATAGGTTTCTCTTACCTTATAATCTTGTTTGTCACCAAAATCTTCAACCAAAAGCCTTAAACTTTGGCAAAATTACCTCCTTCTTCCTTCTCTTATGGTTTGGACGAGTTCACCATGTAAGAGAGGGCTTTTTTTTTCTTTCCTTAGCTTATTTTGATCCAAATGGCAGCCATAAGTGGTGAAAATATGTTGGTATAGATGTTGACTTCCAATTGGTACACCTTATAGCAAAAATGGCCACTTTTAATTGGTCCACTTGCCTTCTTCTTTTATCTATTTATTTGGCAAGCCATTAGGCTTCCTTTTATTCATATTTTGACCCCCTCAACTTTCTTGTACTTTAATTTTATACTCTAGGGTGTGAAAATACCAAAATACCCTCCAGCGATTAATCCATTGTAACTTTTAAACCGTGCGTTTTCGGGAAAAATTGAAACCTACGGTTATGACCCGATTAATCCTGAGAACACATTTATGGAATCTGTTAGGGTCACTATTAAGAACCGACATAACTTTTTGAAAAATTACTCTTAGGTCCTCGGCCTTTCGAAAATTTACCTTTAGGTCCCGTCGACTTCACGGGCCTCCTTTGCACATCGATTTTATTTTTGACTATCTCGAGCCTCTATTTGACCACTTATTTATGTTCTTCTTGCCTAATACTCGACTACCTAAACTTTGGGATGTGACAGAAAGTGTTGTATTTATGAATGCATGAAGTAACCATGTCTTGCTATTACGACGTTAAAGAAGCACTTGATGGGAGGGAACACATTGATTTTTATTTTTTTTTTGTTTTATTTATTTTTAGAAATTTTGAATTTCTAAATTTTCAATGCTAGTTTGTTAATGTTTGAATAAAATTTCTAGAAGAGGTGTTGCAATGGGTTATGCTGTTTTGGTTGAGTTTCAAGAAAAGCAAAGGAAGAGAAAATTTTAACTCATTTTGAGCAGTAGCAAACACAACAGTGACATGGCCAAGTCATAAAACACAAGGCCAAATTGTCAATTTTTACAAAAATGCTTAAGTTGGATAGTACTGGACAGAGCCAGAGGTCTTGGCTGTGTCCATGTCCGTGTCAATTCTCTAAACACATTCCAGATACAAAACTAAGCATGATCATTCGACTTAGCAGTGTCAATGTAGTTTCATCAAATTCACATTTTTTGTAAAACAGAACATGACCAAGCATCTTAATTGTGTCATTGTCATTTCCCAAATACTCATTTTTACACAAAACCATACACACTCACATGTCTTGGCTATATCTCCGAGAACACATTTACATGGCCAACACCAGTCAAGCTTGGCCGTGTCCCTCTTGCCTTTTCAGAATCAACCTATGCCCTTTTAAACACTAACATGGCTAAGGCATTACCTAGCATGGTCATGTCACCCATTTAAACTCTTTAAATTCCCGATTCTCTCCTTTTCTCTCTCATTTAAACCCTAATAATCCATTTTTCATCTCAATTGCCGCTTCTAGATGGCCAAGACACAAATGTAACCCAAAAATCTTTTTTTTTTGCCACCAAATCTCTCTAATTTCTTCATCAAAGCACAAGTAATCCATCTCCCTCTTTCATTTTCATCAAGATTGAAGATTCCTAGGACAAAGCAAGTCTCTCACCCAAGGATGAAGATCATTTCTTCCACATCTTCTTCAAGGCGATTGGCAATTCAATCAAGGGTATTTTTAGCCTCAGGGTATGTAAGTGATGATTCCTTAGATGTTTTGCACACTAGAGAGAATTTTGAGTTGTATTAGAAGAATTTGTATTGGGAGAAATTGATAACTCTTAAACCATTGCAATTTCAAGATTACTTGCTTAGAGTTATCTCTTTCTACTTTAAGGGAGGACAATATATGATCACTGTTGAGCAATTAAGTGAAATATTTGGTTTTTCTCTTAAGGGGCATAGGATTATTCCTAAGGATTTTAAGCAACAAGATACACGGGGTGAATTAGGATCTGGTGGGACCTATGTGGCTAAATCATCTAAGGCGACTAAATTAGTAAATCCTGCCTTGAGATTTTTACATAGGTTTATGGATTGTAGTTTCTTTGTAATAAAAGATAGCCTTAGAGTTGTTAAACTTAATGAGTTATTTTTCTTGTTGTGTGCTTACAAAGCTACTTCTATTATAGCTAGTTTTTAATTGGTAGAGATCCTTGATAATGTGGCCCAAAACATAAGAGGAGTGATTTGTATAAGTGGATTAGTCTCTACTCTAACAATTGGCCTTTATAGAACCTTTGATCCTGAAAAATTGTGGCATGCAAAGGATCTTTGGTAGTGATATGTTAGATGTAGCCACTATGGAAAAAATCCATATGGTGACCAAGAGTGGAGAGTCTTATGTGATGGCTTCTGGTGAACTGAGTTGAAGGGATAATAGACAAAAGTGACTCGAGTTGATGATGAATCTGATTCTGACTTATTGAGTTAGGATGAAGATGCCTTAGTCCCGGATAACTATGAGTTGCTCAGTAAAATAGAGGCATAGAATAACAAAGTTGACCAAAATCATGCTTAGGTGCTTAATCAACTTTAACTCATCAACAATAATTTGGCTAGGATTCTTAATCTTAATCCCTCCCCTGCTTCATCTTCACAACCTCCGATGTAGTAGCTTTAGCTTGTCATATGAAAGTATTTATTATTTTGTGTTCTTATATGTTTTAATTTTTATTCTCAATAATTAATACTTAATGTTTATATGTCTTTAATTCTCTATTTATTTTTATTTCTTTGTCAAACAATTAATATGTGTTTTTGATAAGGATGGAAGTAGCCCTTTGTATTGCACCATGGAACAATGGAAGACAGGTTTTACCTAAACTTTTTTTTTAATTTGTGCATGTTCACATTGGGAACAATGTGAATCTTTAAGTGTGGGGTGAAAAGGTTTACTTTTAACTTATATTTGTTGAGTTTTAGTCATATAATATTTTTCTTTGAATAAATGAATTTTGAAAAGGTTAATGGTTATAAGATTGTTGATAGATGACCTTTGAAATTTTTGAAGCATGAATTTGAGAATTGAATGGAATTGATACTTATTATCAATTTTAATAGTCATTCTTTGCATTACCATTAACTTATGAGAAAATGAGCCTTTTAAGTTGGATACCAATTTGTTATTCTTTGAGTGTGTGAGTGGGGATTTTTGCCCCCACTCTAATTTGGAATGGTTCTTGCCACTTTAGCGTTGTTAGGTTCAGGGGCTTAGAGAACACGGGCCTGAACCCAAAGAAAATGGAGTCGCCACCCGAACGGGTTGGGAAAATAGAAAGGGGTTGATGACTCAATTCTTAAGGAATTCCCAACCCCCTATTAGGTTTAAAAAGTTGGGTATGCGCGGGGAAGGTGAGAATGACCTAGAACCCCCATAGTGCCCGGTTCATTGGAACCAACCTCCTTTTTAGATCTCAATATTATTAAATTCTTAACTTATTATAGCATCATCCGAATTACACACATATTAAAGGAAATAAATATTCATTATATTAAAATCAAAGAAGATCCAAACAAAACAATAAATGAGCACCCATACAATATTGAAACATGCCCTTACAATGTCCAATATCCAAAATAACATAGGACACCCACCTTTTGGTGGAAAACATGCCCTTTACATTAGTCCCAAAATCCAAAATAAATTAAATTACGTTAAACCTAACTAATGATGTACCCACAAAGTGGAAACATACCTCTTACATCTTGGAAACTAAAATAAATCAATAAAAGTAATCCAACCATTCATCATAAAAGTAAACCATTCATCATAAATCTAAATAAAATAAGTCATACATCAAAATATACTATGAGTGAACATATATTAAAAATCAAGACTGTATTTAAATATCATATTAAATAATAAATATACAAACTAGGGTTCTAACATTTTTAGTAGGTTTCTTAAAGTTTAGATTACTAAATTAAGGTTTAGGGTTTATATCATGTGATTGGTGTTTCTTACATACAATTTAGTTTTAAAACATACAAACTAGGGTTTTGAAAAAACAATCAAGATTTTAGGGCTTACAGAATAAGGTCAACATTTTGATTTTACAATCTAGGTTTTTAGATTACTTTTGAGAATTAATTAAAAAAACATCAAAATGTTTATAAAAAACGTCAAACCTAACATCAATCATCATTCAATATTCAATATTTAAAAGAAGAAATATGGCCACCAATATTCAATATGAAAGAGAAGCATAATTACTGGATGTTTTTAAAAGTGCAAGAACAAAATAAAACAAGGAAACAAAACAAATAAATTGCTATAAATTTTTAAAAGAGTAAAATAAAGGATTGCAAACCTTCGTTGTTGGTTACACTAATATTTTTATTTTGATACAATCTTTATTCTTGTACCACGCTAAATCTTAGTTGAATGGGATGAAGACAGTCGACCATTGCCTTTTAGGTTTGATGGTTTGATATTTTGTCTTTCTATTTGCTGAACTGCTCAAGTTTACTGCCTGTTTCATTTGCTCTCTGTGTATTATTTTTTTATGTTTTTCTCTTATACCCCCTTTGGGTTGCTACCTCCTTATATTTATAAGGAAGGATTCAAGTCAACTTCTTAAACCCCTCTCATTTCCTGATTAAGCATGATTTTTAAAACCATTTGAATTTTCTTGATTAAGCACGGTTTTAAAATGATTTGAATTTTAGATAAACTTTGACATGTCGAACTAAAACCGACTAAATTTGAGTTAGATTAGGGTTCATATCGAATTGGAACATCCCCAGTTTGATATGGAACTTATTGAATTGGACAAGACACAGTTCAATATGGACCTTGTCCATATCGAACTAGGGCTTCCCAGTTTGATATGGATGCCCATATCAAACTAGGTTTGTCCTAGTTCGATATGGACCATCCATGTCTAACTAGACAGGCCCAATTTGGCATGCATGATCCAATATAAAAAAATGACTCACATACCATTTTTAGGTTTTAAAACTCACTTTGTTACCATTTTAAAGTTTTAGAAACTAAATCAAACTCATTTAGGCCTTTATAAAAACTAGTCCAATCAAGATAAAAGCTTAAAATATATTTAAGCCATTAAGAATGGACTGATAAGTAATTAGGCCATCTTTAATTAAGACCAAACTAACTTAGAGCCAAAATCAAGAGTCTACAGTTTGCACCCTTCTTGAACGATCATGGATTTATTTAGAGAGTGAAAAGCAACATGAGTTTAAGATGATTTTAGACACGGATGGTTCTGGACCAGAGATTGGAGTTGGTTTGGGTTCTGAACCTAGGTTGGTTTATGTTATGAACCTAGATTGGTTTGGGTTCTGGACCCAAATTGATTTCTGGACTCAAAAATGATTTTGGTTCTGGACCCAGATTAGTTTGGGTTCTGGACCCGAATTGTGTTCTAGACCCGGATTGATTTGGGTTATTGACATGAAACTGGATTAGTTGACCTTTTGTTAGTTTGAGAGTTCTTGCTTTCTTCTAGCCAATTAATTTTAACTCTTCTAGCTGATTGATCTTTTATCATGGCTTTCTTCTAGCCACTTGCTCCATATCGAACTAGGTTTGTCCTAGTTTGATATGGACCATCCATGTCTAATTGGACATGCCCAATTTGGCATGACTCACATACCATTTTTAGGTTTTAAAACTCGCTTTGTTACCATTTTTAAAGTTTTAGAAACTAAACCGAACTCATTTAGGCCTTTATAAAAACTAGACCAATCAAATAAAAGCTTAAAATATATTTAAGCCATTAAGAATGGACTGATAAGTAATTAGGTCATCTTTAATTAGGACCAAACTAACTTAGGGCCAAAATTAAGGGTCTACAGTTTGCACCCTACTTGAAAGATCATGAATTTATTTAGAGAGTGAAAAGAAACATGAGTTTAAGCTGATTTTGGACTTGGATGTTTCTGGACCCAAGGTTGCAGTTGGTTTGGGTTATGAACCTAGGTTGGTTTAGGTTCTGGACCTAGATTGGTTTGGGTTCTAGACTCGGATTGAGTTCTGGACTAAAAAATGATTTTGGTTCTAGAGCCAGATTAGTTTGGGTTCTAGACCCGAATTGTGTTCTAGACCCAGATTTATTTGGGTTCTTGACCTAAAACTGGATTGGTTGACCTTCTGTCAGTTTGAGAGTTCTTGCTTTCTTCTAGCCAATTAATTTTAGCTCTTCTAGCTGACTGATCTTCTATCATGGCTTTCATCTAGCCACTTACTCCATTCTTTAATGGATCGACTCTAGCTCTTCTAGCTGGACTGACCTACTGTCATCTAGAAATTTTGGTTTTCTTCTAGCTGATTATTCCATTCTTTAATGAATTTTGCTAACCTTTTATCATTTGAGATTTTTTGCTTTCTTTTAGATGGTTGTTCCATTCTTCAATGGATTGTGGGTCTTCACCCTCAAAATGGATCTTCATCCTTGGACCTTGGGTCTTCACCCTTCAAAATGGATCTTCATCCTTTGGAGATTGGGTCTTCATCCTTTAAAATAGATCTTCATCCTTTGGAGATCGGGTCTTCGCCCTTCAAAATGGATCTTCATCATTAGACATTGGGTCTTCACCCTTCAAAATGGATCTTCATCCTATAGACATCAGTTCTTCACCCTTCAAAATGGATCTTCATCCTTTGGACATCGAGTCTTCACCCTTTAAAATAGATCTTTATTCTTTGGACATCGGGTCTTCGCCCTTTAAAATGGATATTCTTCCTTTGGAGATTTGTCCTACAATGGCTTCAACTCTTCTTGCTGGACTGATCTTTTTATCTTTTGCATCTTCATTCTTTTGAGAGTTCTAATTTTCTTCTTATTCTATTCCTAAATGGACTTTTACAAAAAATTCAGCTATTTTTAGCTAGTCCTCATATCCTCTCTTTGCCCCGTGCATGGCAAAATATTAAAAGTGAGTCTGAAAATATTTTGTACATCATAAACTAAAAAATTGAAAGGAGAAACTTTGCCCCCTGTGTAGGCTCAAACCAATGATTTTTTTTTTCATGCAGGCTTTCATTGATGTTTGTGTTGTCTAGTTCTTTGCACAAGTATGCACGTCCATTTTTGAAAAGTGACGTGATCTTTCTCAAGCAATGGACCTTATATGTCCCCTGATTCCATATCTGCTTCATATTTGCTTCATAGAGTATATGTTGTTTATCTTGATAAAGAATAGGGACACAAGACAAAAATGCAGTGTGATATGCATATGTATGCATGATATGCATGGATGATACTTACAGTGGTTCCATCAACTCACATACTGAGGTGCTCAACTATATTGTTCTCATTGGGTTCCTTTCAGATGCTCGTTCAGGTCTTGCATTGGAACAACAAAAGTCATCACATTTATGACTTTAATTCGAGAAAGTTGGAAACATGGGTAGTGGAGACCCTAGCAGCAAAGATGCATCAATTTCAAATTATGATTTAGTACGCCAGTTGGTAACTTCTCCATAACCTTGCAAATAATCCTTTATTTTTCCAATGTGTTCTTTGAGGTTTAACTGTGCAATATACTTCCCTTAACTCGAAGGTTTATACAATAAGAAAACATTTTTTTTATTTGTTAAATCAAATGTTGACTTTGTCAAATTAGTTTCATTGTATCTCAGGACTCGATTTTTTAAATTAACACATTTATAACATGACAACCCTAGTTACCGTAATAAACTTGGGAATCATTTCAATTTAAATAAGAACTGTTGCATTTCAAATAGGCACATACACATTACTTGGGTAAGGTCTCATTGAGTTTGAATGTTGTCTATCTCATATGCATGCTTGTTTAAACTATCTCCACTAATAGACTCTACTTACCAAGAGAGATCAACAGGTCTTTGATAGGCTTGAAACGGGATCTATAAGGGACACGGGTTAAATGAAGGTCATTTTTATATTGGAACTGATATGACACTGCTGACAAACCTTCACACTATAATCTTCTTGCTGGAACCATTTTCACCTTCTGGGCATCACTTTTATCTTTTGACTTCATGAAAATATAAAGCTTGAATGTCCTTCCTTCTTCTTTGCAGAAATCTAGATCTTGATTAGGATAGTCTTTGCCTTTGAAAAAAACTTGAGACCCTCATTCTTTTCTTTTTCTCTCCCTCTTTTTTCTTTTGGCATTTCATCATTTTTTTCCTTTTCCTCTATAGGGCTAGCAAGTGCAGGACTTTTAACTAGATGACCTTTCTCCTATATCTCCAATTTTGGTTGAATCTCTGGTTGGGTTAGACCAATTCATGTCAATCTATCCTTATAAACTAAGTGAAAATCTTCTGATACTTCAGGTAAGAAGAACTTTGTTGGCTTTCTAAATAGGTCTTTTGGGTTAACTGCCCTTTTTTGGGTTTTTTTCTTCTCATCTTTTTTTTTTTGTTTTTTTTTTCTTTTTCTCTTCTTTTTTCCTTTTTTTTCTTTTTTTCTTTTTTTCTTTCTTTTGAATCCTAGCTCTAAGAGAGTTGTACCATTTTATGCTTCTGACTATGGATGGATGGAGTAGGATGAGTTTTTTTCAATGAGGATATACCTTTTATTATCCTGATGTTATAGGTTTGAGATATTAGGTACAGTTCAAATAAACTTCAATAGACTTTTCCTCGATCTTCTTTCTCCTTGGTAATTTAGTGATCATCAGACTTGTCAGAAGTGTAATAATGGCTCAGGGTAGGTTATCGGGAATTATAAGCTAATAAAAAATAAGCTAAAATATCATGAAGGCTCAAAGGGACAACTACAGATTAATATTTAATTGGGTGGATACTAGTTGTTGGCTTATAAAATAATGCCTAGATCATCTCTCCCTTAAACAAATAGAGTTCAATTTCACCTTGAAAGTTTGTCAAAGCATGTTCTAAGATCTACTAGGACCTAGACAAAGGTCATTATGCAAGATCCCTCTCTAAGTAAGCATATATAGCTCAATGCTATCGAATACTTTCCTTAACTAATAAAGTCATTGGGATCATGATGCATAGATATACTAACTTTTGATTATCAAGCTAGACTCATCATTGGTTGAGCACCAAAATGAACATAGACCAATAAAAATTTAATGAAAATAATTTATTCGAAAAAACATAATTTGAAAAACATAATTGTTCCAATTAAATATTAAAGAAAGCAAAATAGAAGAGCAACATTCAAGCTAAGGAAAGTTTTCTGAGTTGAGCTTCTTCTCTCTGCATATCTTGAGCACTCTCATCTTGAAAAGAGGATAAGACAAAATCTTCCTCCAATCCTCTTCTTACCATGAAGATTGTTGGTGGTGGCATTCTGTTAAACCTAGGCAAAGGATTATCCTTTGTGCTGGACATATCAGGTTTAGGTAGCTTCTTGCTTCAATCGGGTGCATCTATCTATCTCATGTCCTTGAGTCTGATGAAATTGACAAAAAGCTATGGTATTAAAGTTTGGAGGTAAAGGATTCAACAAGGGTCGAGAAGCCAATGGTTGTAATAACCTTTTTGTAGATTGTTGAAAACCCAAGACAGAGGTCTCCCCAACTCTGAAAATTATTTTCTATTTCCTTGACTAGTTGCATTAATATCAATTTCCTTATGTGTACTTTGATTGCCAGACTGATAATTTTGTTTTTCAGAAAAATGGTCCTTCTCTCTTTCCCACTCTTCTATTTGCAATCCAGCTTGGAGAAGATCTTTGAAATCCCTTATAAGAGTGTGAGACAACCTTTCATGCAGACTGGGTACGACACCCCTGACTATCATCTTGATCTGGTCAGACTCATCAGGCCTCTTCTTAAGCAATGCAGCCTTATTGTGAGCGGAAATTTTTACCCCAGTCCCATGTGGAATGGTTCTTACGACTTTGGCACTATTAGGCTTAGGGCCTTAGAGAACATGGGTCTAAACCAGGAGAAAATGGAGTACCCACCCGAATAGGCCAGGAAAAAGAAAGGGGTGGATGACTCGTTCCTAAGGAATCCCCAACCACCTATTTGGTTAAAAAAGTTGGGTACGTATGGGGAAGGTGAGAATGACCCAGCACTCCCACAGCACCCGGTTCATTGGAACCAGCCTCATTTTCAGGTCTTAATATTATAAAATTCTTAATTATAATGATATTATCCATACTATATGTAGTCATAAGAATAAATAATTACTTCATTAAAACCACAACAAGTTCACACAAAATAAATGAATAGGCACCCATCCATGGATGGAAACATGCCTTTACAATTGTCCAATGTCCAAAAGAAAATAAGAAAAATAGGATGCCCACCAAGTGGTGGAAATATATCCTTTACATTGATCCAAAACTTAAAATAAATTAAATTATATGATACTCAACAAATGACGTACCCATAATATGAAAATATATCTCTTACAATTCTTGAAACCAAAATAAACCAATAAAAAACATTCAATCATCCATCATAAATAAATCATTCATCATAGACCAAATAAACCATCCATCAAGACATATCATAAACACACATGCATTAGAATCAATCTTACATTTAAGTATCATGTTTAAACAATAGATTAACAAGCTAGGGTTTTTAATTTGTAAATTAGGGTTTAAGAAAATATGATTAATGTTTTAAGGTTTTAGAAAAATACAATTAGATTTTATTTTTAGAGAAATTGAGTTTTAGGGTAACGGTGTGGAAATTAAGATTCTTGAATTTAAAAGAATAATGACAGAATATGCATATTGATGCCACTGTCCGAATATATACATTGATGTAAGCTATAATCAAATCTAGGATTTTTATAAAATTAGGGTTTGGATCTAAAGAGGTTGAATTATGTCAAGTCATTAAAGTTTTGTATTAAATCATGACCAAACTTTATTTGCTACTAGAGTAAACAACTTCAATTTATTGCTACTGGAATTAAAGCAATTAGAAAATACTATAAACTTAAATGAAGTAAACACAGAATAACACACCTTCATTTGTTGGCTCCACCGAATTTAAAGGGTTTGAACCAAGCTTCGTTTGGTATTTGCTAATGCCTAAATCAATCTATTCTTTCAGTTGAGCTTTGGCAATTTGGCAATTGCCTTGACATTGCCTTGATTGTGATTACTGACTCTTTTTGTTTTATTTTATCTTTTTCTTGTTGCCTTCTTTCTTTTAAATATCAGTTCTCCTCTCTTTTGCGGATCCCCCAATCTCTATGTGTTAATCCTATATTTATAGGGAAACCAACACTTAAACCTAAACCTAAACCTAAACTCCCTAATTCAAATCTTAAATGAATTAGGAAATCAAATTACTCGGTCAACATTGTTTAGAACTCGGATTAGTCAGGGCTAAAAATCAACATGAGGCCTCCCTCATATCAATTTGGGCTGCCCAAATCGATATGAGGCAGCCTCATATCGATTTGGGATGCTAAAATCACTGCCTAAATTGATATAAGGGAGCCTCATATCGATTTTTGGTGCTAAAATAGATATGAGGCCTCCCTCATATCTATTTTTGCTACCCAAATCAATATGAGGCAGCATCATATTGATTTTGGATGCCAAAGTCGATATAAGACATGTTGATTTGAACCACCCGACTCGAACCGATCCAAAATTATTAATTCTTCAATACTAACTTTTGTAATTTTTATATAATCTCCAATTGAATTCCAAAATTAGGTTTAAGAATTTTAAATTTATAATGGACCAACATAAGCTTTTTAAAATTAAACAGGTCCAAATTTAAGGGTCTACACTTATTCCTCCATCTCTTCATGTAATTAATAAAATAAGAGTCACTTCTAGTTCGACATTGTACCCATATTGCTGAATGAAGTAATTTTACAGTATATTCCAATCTTTTTGGGTACTTTCCTCTAAGGTATTGAACTAGTTTTTCACAACAGGATCTAATGAGAGCATGAAATACCTTAGAGTTTGAGCCTTGGTGGCTCTAACAGACTTCATAGTAGTGATGTATTGCTTAACATGCAAGTGAGGATTTCCTATACCGTTATACCTAGAGAAGGAAGGCATATTAAACTTATAAGGGACCTCCTCATCTTGTTTGAATAGCTTGTCTATTTCTGACATCACATCAGCATTTAGCTTATTTTCAAATTTCTTCTCTAAATCAGCAATCGGTTTCTTAACATCTAAAGTTTCAGTATTTTCCATGACTAATCTTTCTAAAACCTTCAGCTCTTTCCTCTTATCTTGTAAATGTTTGAAGTATTGAGCACATTCATCATCATCATCAATAACTACCTTGTCATCATCGAAGGCTACTTCGCCAGCCTTAGCCTTTCCCTTGTCCTTCAGCTTCTTAATACTAGCAGATGCTTCAAAAGTATTTTCTTCCAATAGTACAGCTAGTTGATTTCTCATGGTCTTTGCTAGGACCTCCTTTAATTCTTCCATCTTGGCATTGAGGGCATCGTCCACCATCCTTTGAATCTATTCAGGATCCATTACTCTTTTGAGAAGCTAATTGAGTCGCTACTAGATTCTACATCACTAGCATAGGTTGGGTTATCGTAGGCTCTTGAACTGCTGTACTCTAGGTCTATGAGCCTGAATGGGCCAATGACATGTTATGCAATGTGTATATGCATGTATGCATGTGTGCACAAACAACAAGCAAACAAAGATTTAGGATGTTCCTTACAACCTTATAACTTCCACACACGAATCGCGAGTCTCTTTTTCTAGGTACATGGTCAATAAAATATCAACATTGGATATTCTATTTTTGAGAAATTCCCTTGAATGATTTTAACCAATATTTATATTTTCAAACATGGAAGTTAGTCCATGACAATTCCCATTAATTAGGCTTTAATCCATCCAATCAATTAAAATAGCTTTTCTACTATATTGAATTAAAACTAAATTAAGAGGTTTTTCATAAATAGATTTCTCATTTGAAAATGTAACTAATGATTCGTGCCAAAAACAAGCCTATGATTAATGATTCTTGGTATAAATTAGGCTTACAATTGATTTTTGATTTTCCATAATTGACCTGAATGATTTTTAAGCTCTTTTTAAGAAAATAATTTGTAATTTTTGATGAAGTGAAAATAATTTTGTTTCAAAGCCTTTCAACTTTCAAGTTTGGGCCACAAGGTTAAAAAAGATTTTTGATCCATCTTGAAAAGACTATCTAGATTATTTTGAAATTTTGGTATTTGGTCTTTTGGATTTAAAGGAAAAAAATCATTTTAAGCTTACAATATGATTAGGTCATATTAGAAAAAGAACAAACCAAATAATTCATGATTTAAACTAAAAAAATTTAATCATAGTCAAACAGCAAGCATTTGAGGAAAAAACCTAAGAAAAGTAGCTAGGCCAATTACAGGAGCTTTAGTCTTTGGATTGAAAAGTTTAGGCTCCCATAGCAAGTATATAACAAAAGGTACAAGGGTATGAGTGGTCATGTCATGCTTGATCTCCATACCTTAGGTAAAAGTATGGTATCCCTTACATAACACAGCACGAGTAACATTGGCGTCCTAACTTACGCACACGATGCAATCTATATGATGCATTGAGCAATATTATAATAAGAAAGAATAAAATAACATAAAGGCCAATGAAATCAACTTCTCTTATCCCCAGTGAAGTCACCACTGTGAGCGGAGATTTTCATCCCCACTCCCATGTGGAATGGTTATTGCGACTTCGGCACTGTTAGGCTCAAGGTCTTAGAGAATATGGGCCTGAACCCAGAGAAATTGGAGTTGGCCCTCGGATAGGCCGAAAAAATAAAAAGGGGTGGATGGCTCTATTACTAAGGAATCCCCAGCCTCCTATTGGGATTGGAAATTTGGGTATTCATGGTGTAATATCCCAAATTTTTTGAAAATTTTTAATTTTTGAAAATTTGATAAAATATATTATAATTAAATTGGATAAATTAAATTAATAGTTTTAAAAGAAAAATGAAGGGATTTTAAATGAAAAAGTGAAATATATATGTGATATATATGTAAAATATACATAATATATAAAAGTTAACATTTTTTAAAAGAAAAGTCAAAGTCCAATGGTATTTTTATAAATAAATTTTAGAAATTAAAAATTAATAAAATAATTCAAAAATAAATTATTTTTGAATGAATGATGGATTTTTAGTCTTTTAATTTCTTTAATAAATAATTAAATAATTAAATATTAATTTATTATAATATATATATGGTTATAATTAAAAGATGAAAGCAAAGAGAAAATTTATTTTTAAACTTCTTCCTCTTCTTCTTCTCTCATGGCCGGCCACCACGAATGTTCAAGACCAAGGATTTTGATCTTCCAAGCTTTCAAGAATTGAAGGATTTCAAAGGTTCAAAAAGGATTTTTGCTACGGGCAGGATTGCACAACAAAATTTAAATAATAATAACCCTTACCCAATATAGTGGTTAAGCAAGGGGTCGAACAATAGGAACGATTTTCTTAAATATTATTCAATTAATTACTAAAGATGTCTAGGCTTACCGATAATTAAGATGTTTATTATTAATTAATTTAACTAAGAAAAGGATAAAATAAAACAGAAATTAAAAACAAAGTTAACAACAAGATGGCAAATAAAAAATATCAATGAATTAAATTGTATAATCAGTATACAGTCATGTTATTAAAAATAATAATCACTTCAAAAGAAGGATGATTAATTAACTGGAAAGAGAACCTAAGTCTTTTGATCCTTATCTCTAAGCAATCAAAAATGTTCATAGACGGAGGCTATACCCGATCTCTTGCAATATAGTGATGAAAATGAATGTTCAAGTTCTATATTCTACCTTTTAATCCCAAAGATATAAGAGCAGCCCCAATTAGAATGTCACGTACCACACTTATGAACTAGGTGAATTTGATTAATTTTTCATTAAAGTAACGCAGCTCTCGCATTTAATTACCCAACTTAGATTATTATAAATGGTGATCAAGCACTTATAATTTTAAGGCATAATCAAACTCAAATTAATTAAACACCTAATTAAGCACTTTGATCATTTTATTATTTTTATTAACATGTTTGTAATACCAATTATACCATAGGAATTTAGCCTAAGTTAGAAAATATAAAAACAAAAGAAAACATTTTAAATAACATTATAAAGCAGATTTACTAAGTAAATGAAATGAAATAAAATAGACGAAAGTAAAAGAAACGAAATATAATATGGAGTTGAAAGAAAATATATATAAAAAAAAACAAAAGAATAAGGGAAAAGAATTTGTCACTCTTATAAATAACTTGCAATTCTTCTTCTATTGACTTAGAATAATTACAGAATATTTATTTAAGTGAGCTTTTACTTAAGAACAAAAAGAATTATATATTCCCATAAGGAAATGTGCCCCTTCTATTTATAGAAGTAGAAAAGATGCCAAAGTTATATATTTTGACCAACCAAAACAATTGTTGAAAAAGGTGTAATGAAAAGTTGTAGTCTTTGGTCAAAAATCACAACTCAAATTGGGTTATGATTTTTGGCACTGGTCCTAAACGGTACACTAGTTTCCACTGCGCCAAGTCATGTGTAGCGCGCCCGCGCTTGCTTTCCCTCTACTGGAACGCGCCCGCACTTGTTCCTTTCGCGCCCGCGCTTGCTTCCCTTCGCGCCCGCGCTTGCTTTCCCTCTACTGGAATGCGCCCGCGCTTGCTTGCAAGCGAAACCTGCGTTTTGCACTTCAACTTTTGCCCTTTCTTTATTTATTTCTACTTCAAATATTAATTATCTGTAAATAGCACTCAAACATAACACAAAATATAATAAAATAATAAAATATCAAACAAAATTATATAAATTAAATAAGTATTTTGCACGCAAATGCGACGCTATCAATTCCCCCACACTTAGTCTTTTGCTTGTCCCCAAGCAAAATATTGCAAGCACTTTAATTGTACCTCATTTCAATCATTGATTTGGACTTTATTAAATAATCTAACAAACTTAGGAAATGATTCAAGAGTGAACTCAAGTATTATATGTTAACATATTATCCATAAACCATCCACTTAGCAATCAAAGTTTAGAGTTAAGTAATTAAACAAACTTAAAACAATTAGAAAGTCAAAAATCCACTTTTAGAAAATAAAACAGAAAGTTTTTAAGGACCAAAATTAAAGCATGCATGTGTGTTTCTTGTCTCAAGGCATTTGTAGGTAACCTATTTCTAGCACTCGAAATGGTTGCGTTTTACGCTTCATACAATTTCCTCACCTTTTACCTCATTACCCCTTTTTGTATTGCTTTTTATTTTATTTTATATTATATATATATATATATTTAGTTTATTTAAGTGGTTGCATTTTACGCTCCATACCACTTCTCACCTTTTACATAACGGATTTTTCATTATTCCCTCTATATATAAATGTATATATATATATATATTTTTCGCAATACCCTCATCCTTTTTTGACTTGAAACACACATGTATTATGGCTGTAGTTTCTTACTTACTTTCTATTTCATTTTCTAACTTAGGATTTTATGCATTCACTTAGTTAAAATTTTGGTTAAATACTTAACTAAAAACTTGTTCACTAATGACAATTCGAAACAACATGTTAAACAAATAATACCAAAGTTCAAAATTAAATCTAAACATATAAATAATGAATTTCCTAAACATGGTATACTATTCAAGACTTCCATTTCAATAATTGAAACAAGTATACATTCAAAATGTTGGAACAAACAATTAACTAAGGTGAAAAAGTTGACTTTTTTCATTTTGTTTTTTCTTTTAAAATGAAATATCTAAAAATGGAAATATGAAAACATACTTTTTATAACATAATGCATGAACACTTTTCCCCTATACTTGAGAGACACAATGTCCTAATTGTAAAGGATCATACAAATTACATAAGAACAACAAACTAAAATGAAAACCAAACACAACAGGAAAAAAAATGAAAAAAAAAAAAGAAAAGCGATAAAAACCTCATTCCACCGGTGAATCCGGTGGAGATGGTGTAAACTCCAGGTTTTATTTGCGGAAGTAAGACTTCAATCGGTGGGACATCTTTCGTTGTTCCTTCTCCATTTTGTTGATTTGGACAGACATATTGGAGACAGTCATCTGCATGTCGCCCTGCTTTCCTTTCAATTGTTCCACCTTACCCAAAACCTGCTTCCAACCCTCTGTGTTATCTTCCTCTTCCTCAGTGTCAATGTTTGAGGATGTTGCCGGTGCCTTGCCTCTAGCAGAACGTCGGACCTCTAAGGGTTTTGTCCTAAGTTTATTGCTCACCCTTTCTTCCCAAGTTTTCCATTGATAGGAAATTGTATCTTCATCCTGGATTTCTACTACCAACCCTGCCCTCTTAAAAAACGGACCATCCAAGAGACTGTAGTTTGCTACTTCAGTAGGGAGACTAAATGGCAACCCGGGTTCAGCAATTCGGTATAAGATGGAAATAATTCCACTTACACCAGTGGAGATCCTTCCCAGATGGCGGGAAACATTATAAATTGCCTCAAACAGAATTCCAGTAATATCCACCGTTTTTCCCTCTAGTAAGCATTGCAATAAGAACAAATTTGTGGTCTGAACTTTGGTGGCTTTAACCCGGCAAAAGATGGAGTAGGAGAGGTATTTGTGTAGATACAGCAAATATTCATCCTTTAACCACTTGTTGCCGGCGTTTCTGGAATTGTACTGAGTCTGCCCAGTGAGCATCTCCCAAATAGATGCAGCATTCCATCCCGTAGGATTTTTTGCAAATCCGTCCTTGGGGAATCCCAAAGTGCGGTTCATCATATCATACGTGAGATAAAGCTCTATTCTCTTGATTAAAAAACTGAGAACCGTACGGTCCTCGTTGGCCCAGTTTAGAGTTGTTAGAAACTCTAATGGAATATTCACACTATCAGGGACTTTGATTTTGGAGTAGGTTTCTAAGTGAAGAATACGTAAGTATTCTTCCATCTTGTCCATCATGCCCATCTTCTCCAAGAATTCGAAGTCCATCAGATACATCTCTGAAAAGTGATATTGAACTATTCTTTCGTATCGTTCACCTTCTTCTTCGAAATAGATAGGAAATAAGGCGTTGTATTTAGATTGCATATTAGTTTGTGAAGAAGGATGGGAGGAAGGGCTAGACATTTTTATAAGGGAAATGAAGAAACGGATAAGGAAGTTGGTTTTTATTTTGGATGAAATTGTTTAAGAAAGGGTGCAACATTTGAAGGGTGGTTAAGTTGGATGGAAATAAACGGGTTTTAAAGAGATGGGTTAAGGGTGATTTTGAAGAGATGGGTTTTAAATTGAAGTGGTGCAGAAGGTGTTGGAGAAGATCACGAGAATTGGAAATGATTTTGTAAAGGAATAAGGTTTTGTTTTTTTTTTTTCAAAAGTTGCAATGATTTTGGTCATAAATGATGACTCTTGGGAATGAGACAAGAATTGGGAAGGGGCTGCAGAATAAAATGTCAAAAGTTGCAATGATTTTTTGGTAGTTTTTTTTAAGGGAAGAGAAAAAAAAACTGTCCAAAAACTGCTTGTGAGGCGCGCCCGAGCGAAATAAAGGCATGAAAGCTTGCACGCGCGTGGCCAAAGGGAAAAACTGTCTCGCGCGCGCGTGAGCCTTTGGTCTTGGCTGGGTTGCGCTCGCGAGGCTCCTTTGCATGCAATTTTTTTTTTGCATGGCTATAATTTGTGGCAGTGCACGTGAAACAAAATTGTTTCATTTTGCTTTTAATTGCAACCTGCAAGAATGCATATTAATTTGCTCTTATTTTTATTTATTTTTTAAGGAAATAAATAAAAATAAATAATAATAATAATAATAAAATGTAACTAAAAAATCAAATATTATTCTATAATATATTATAATTTAATTTACGATTAATGATTAATGATCCAAATAAATGGTATCCATCCTGAAAGTAGAATTACCGACTATATATGGTTTTAAACGATGTCCATTGACCTTAAAAGATTCCCCATTTTCATTTAAAATTTCAACAACTCCATGGGAAAAAACTTCTTTAACTCGAAATGGACCGGACCACCGTGATTTTAACTTACCCGGAAAAAGTTTAAGCCTGGAATTATACAGTAAGACCAATTGTCCTTCATGAAAATTTTTGGCTTGAATATGCTTATCATGCCATAATTTAGTTTGATCTTTATAAATTTTGGCATTCTCGTAAGCATTTAATCTAAGCTCTTCCAATTCATTTAATTGAAGGAGTCTTTTTCTTCCAGCTTTTGCCAAATCAAAATTTAGAACTCTTGTTGCCCAGTATGCCCTGTGCTCTAACTCAACCGGTAAATGGCAAGATTTTTCATATATTAATTGATATGGGGTCAATCCAATTGGAGTTTTAAAAGCAGTCCTATATGCCCATAAAGCATCATCTAATTTCATAGACCAATCTTTTCTGGTAGAGACCGTTTTTTCTAATATCCACTTTAACTCCCGATTACTAACTTCTACTTGCCCACTAGTCTGTGGATGATAAGGAGTAGAAATTTTATGGGTTACACCATACTTCTTAAGCAGTGATTTGATTAAATGGTTGCAAAAATGCGAACCCCCGTCACTTATTAATGTTCTAGGTGTACCAAATATGGGAAAAATGTTCTTTTTAAGCATCCTCTTTACTGTATTGGCATCATTGGCTACTGTTGCCATAGCTTCCACCCATTTGGATACATAATCGACCATAACTAGTATATATTTAAATCCTTTAGAACTCGGGAAAGGTCCCATAAAGTCGATTCCCCAAACGTCAAAAATTTCTACTTCAAGAATATTGCTCAATGGCATCTCTTGACGTTTTCCAATATTGCCAGTCCTTTGGCACCTATCGCAGGATAAAACAAAATTCTTTACATCTTTACATAGTGAAGGCCACCAAAATCCTGCCTGCAATACTTTAGCAATTGTTTTGGAAATTCCAAAAATGACCACCTACTTGTAAAGAATGGCAATGTCTCAATATTTATTGAATTTCATCTTGGGGAACACATCTTTGAATAATATCATCGCTACATCGTTTATAAAGCAAAGGTTCTTCCCAATAGTAATGTCGAACATCTCTAAGGAATTTCTTCCTTGCTCTATAGTCTAAATCAAAGGGTAGAATTCCACTTACCAAGTAATTAGCAGTATCAGCAAACCAAGGCTCCTCCTGACTAACTACTCTGAACAATTGCTCATCCATAAATGTTTTGTTTATTGGTATCCCATCATCTTGCTCCATAAGTAGTTCCTTATCAAGTCTAGATAAGTGATCTGCAACGAGATTCTCACTACCCTTTTTATCTCTTATCTCCCAATCAAACTCTTGAAGCATTAATATCCATCGGAGTAATCTTTGCTTCGCATCTTTCTTTCTTAAGAGGTATTTCAAGGCGGCGTGATCAGAATACGCAATTACTTTTTGACCAACCAAATATGCCCGAAACTTATCAAATGCATATACGATGGATAGCATTTCTTTCTCTGTGGTGGTGTAATTAATCTGAGCATCATCAAGAAGTTTACTAGCATAATAAATAACATATGGCTTACCTTCTTTTCGTTGATCAAGAACTGCTCCAATAGCAAAATTGCTTGCATCACACATTATCTCAAATGGAAGATTCCAATCAGGTGGTTGTAAGATAGGGGCTGAAATAAGTGATTGTTTTAAGGTATCAAATACACTTATACAAGCATCGCCAAATACAAACTCTGCCTCTTTTGCCAGTAGATTGCATAATGGCTTGGAAATCTTGGAAAAATCCTTGATAAATCTTCTATAAAATCCTGCGTGCCCTAAAAAACTTCTCACATACTTGACAGTCTTAGGGTGAGGCAGATTTGCTATTACTTCCACTTTAGCTCTATCAACTTCTATACCTTTACTTGATACCAAATGTCCCAAAACAATTCCCTCTTGAACCATAAAATGGCATTTTTCCCAATTAAGTACCAATCCATGTTCCTTGCACCTGTCAAGAACCTTAGAGAGATTTTGGAGACAATGTGAAAATGAAGACCCATAGACACTAAAGTCATCCATAAAAACTTCCACACATTCATCGATTAGATCACTGAAAATAGAAAACATGCATCGTTGGAATGTGGCTGGTGCATTGCAGAGACCAAATGGCATTTGCCTAAATGCAAAAGTTCCATAAGGACATGTAAAAGTTGTCTTATCTTGGTCCTCAGGATGAATAGGAATTTGGTAGAAACCACTAAGACCATCTAGATAGCAGAAGTATGAAAATTTGGCTAATCTTTCTAGAACTTGGTCTATGAAAAGTAAAGGAAAATGGTCTTTTTTTGTAGTCTTGTTAAGCTTTCTATAGTCAATACACATACGCCAACCCGTGACTGTCCGAGTAGGGACTAAATCATTGGATTCATTTTTAATAACTGTAAGTCCCCCTTTCTTCGGTACCACTTGAACTGGACTTACCCAATTACTATTGTTGTTGGCATATATGATACCATTGTCCAAAAGCTTAATTACTTCTTTTCTAACAACTTCCTTCAAAGTCGGATTTAGTCTTCTCTGACCTTCGATTGTTGGTTTAGCATTATCTTCCAAAAGTATTCTATGCATGTAGAGATTAGGACTTAAGCCCTTAAGATCATGAATTGAATATCCTATAGTACCATTATATTCGTTTAACACATGGGACATTTCTTGTACTTGATCATCTCTAAGGGAAGAATTAACAATAATTGGCTTACTAGAATGAGAATCTAGAAATGTATATTTTAAACTAGAAGGCAAAGTCTTAAGTTCAAACGTAGGCTTACTCTTAGAATCATCCTCTTATTTTCTTAAGCTCTCAAATTTATTGTGTTTATAAGGAAGTGTGACTGCAATACTTTTTACTGACTCAATGATGTCATCATTTTGAGTACTGACAATACAATCATACAAAATTTCAGTGACACAATTATCAATCTCATCGATTGTATCAATTCTATCAACCATATGAAAGGGTGAAGACTCATGCATCATCTTATTGATATTAAATTCAATAGTCTCACCATCGACTTCCAGAGTAATTTTCCCTTTTTTCATATCAATAACGACGCCAGCGGTGACCAAAAATGGTCTATCGAAAAGTACAGGGATTTCAGGATCTTCATCCATATCCAGAACAACAAAGTCTGCTGGAATAATAAAATTTCATACTTTAGTAGGAACATTTTCGACAATACCCACTGGGTACTTGATGGATTTATCAGCCATAGATAAACATTTAGTCGTTGGTTTTAACTCCCCCAAGTCCAATCTCTTGAACAAGGAGTATGGCATAAGACTAACACTTGCGCCAATATCACAGAGGGCCTTGTCAAAACAAGTATTCCCTATTACGCAAGGAACAGTAAAAGATCCTGGATCATTCAACTTAGGAGGAGAATTTGAGAGTAGGGCTTAAGACTCCTGGACTAAAGCCACAAGTCCGTCTCCTTCTAATTTACTTTTATGAGTCACTATATCTTTCAAAAATTTACCCCATGCAGGCATATCTCTTATAGCATCAGTAAAAGGTATAGTGATAGTAATTTGCTTTAAGTACTTAAGGAATTTACCAAATTGTGAATCTAATTTCCTCCTCATCAATCGTTGAGGAAATGGTAGGGTAGTAGGACTTACCTTTGGTTCTTCTTTACTGGAAGTAGTAATCCCCTTATTTACCTTTTTCATATTGATGTTTGGATCATTTGGACTTTCAGTATTTTCCTTAGGTTGTGGATCCGCAATCTCCTTACCACTTCTCAATGTAATAGCTTGACACGTCTCTTTAGGTTGGTACTCAGGTTGGCTCGGAAGTTTTCCTAGAGTTTTTGAATTCATAGAGGCTTGTTGGGCTATTTGTGTCTCAAGCATTCGCGAATGAGTTGAAAGTTGATCTATTTTAGAATCAAGATGCTTGAGTTGCTCTTGAGTTTATTTATTTGTTGTAATTTGTTGGTTAAGGAATTGTTCCAATAGGATTTCCATATTGGATTTTTGCGATTGGAATGGTTTAGTTGGGAAACCTGGTGGGTTCCTATCATTAGGATAGTTTGGTGGGTTTAGGGAGGCTGTAGGGTTGGACCATGAAAAACCTGGGTGATTCCTATGTTGGTAGTTATAATTATTTTGCAGAGGATTATTTCGTTGATTATAACTGCCTTGAACATAGTTAACTTGATCACTGTTATTCATAGTACAATCTTGATAGTTGTGTGTCCCACCGCAAAGTTCACAAGTCAATTTCATATTCTCTACTTGATTAACTTGAGATTTTGCCATTAATTTTGTCAGAGCCTCAACCTTTGCTGTCAGAAGATTGATGCTATCTAATTCTAGGACACCCATGCCCCTTTGCGTAGCTGGCTCATCACCAATATAACCTTGAGATGCTAGTTCATCTAACAGAGACACGGCCTCTGTTGGAGTCATTGTCATCCATTTTCCACTAGCACCTGCATTGACAATGCTTCTATCCTCATCCGTTAAACCATTATAGAATATGTTTGGTATCATCCATTCTGGTAGACCGTGGTGAGGGCATTGTCTTTGCAATTCCTTAAATCTTTCCCAAGCATTGTATATGGTTTCATTTTTCCCTTGCTTGAAAGTAGAAATCTCTTTCCTTAATTTAGCAGTCTTTTGGGGTGGAAAATATTTATGCAAGAAAGCTTGCTTCAATTGATCCCATGTAGTAATGGAATTATTGGGCAAACTTGCCAACCAAATTTGTGCCTTATCTCTTACAGAGAAGGGGAACAAACGGAGGCGTATTGCATCGTCTGATACTCCATTTATCTTAAAAGTTGCACATACATTAAGGAATGTAAGAATATGTGCATAAGGATCCTCTCCTGGCAGTCCTCCAAATTGGTTATTTTGAACCATTTGGATAATACTTGGTTTAATCTCGAAGTTATTGTTGGCAACTGTTGGTGCCACAATGCCTCCGACATTATCCGTAATATTTGGCATAGTAAAGTCTGCCAAGGTTCTTCGTTGATTGGCCATTGGTGATTTCTTTTCATCTCCTTGTATTAATCTTTGTTTCCTGCGCAGAGCACGAAAAGTCCTTTCAATTTCAGGATCGAATAAACCACTATCTTGGCTTTTACAACGTCTCATAAAAAAAATAAAATAAAATAAAATATCCTAAAGTAACTTTTTCTTCAATCTAAATAATATCAACAAAATTTTGCTACGGGCAGGATTGCACAACAAAATTTAAATAATAATAACCCTTACCCAATATAGTGGTTAAGCAAGGGGTCGAACACTAGGAATGATTTTCTTAAATATTATTCAATTAATTACTAAAGATGTCTAGGCTTACCGATAATTAAGATGTTTATTATTAATTAATTTAACTAAGAAAAGGATAAAATAAAACAGAAATTAAAAATAAAGTTAACAACAAGATGGCAAATAAAAAATATCAATGAATTAAATTGTATAATCAGTATACAGTCATGTTATTAAAAATAATAATCACTTCGAAAGAAGGATGATTAATTAACTGGAAGGAGAACCTAAGTCTTTTGATCCTTATCTCTAAGCAATAAAAAATGTTCATAGACGGAGGCTATACCCGATCTCTCGCAATATAGTGACGAAAATGAATGTTCAAGTTCTATATTCTACCTTTTAACCCCAAAGATATAAGAGCAGCCCCAATTAGAATGTCACGTACCACACTTATGAACTAGGTGAATTTGATTAATTTTTCATTAAAGTAACGCAGCTCTCGCATTTAATTACCCAACTTAGATTATTATAAATGGTGATCAAGCACTTATAATTTTAAGGCATAATCAAACTCAAATTAATTAAACACCTAATTAAGCACTTTGATCATTTTATTATTTTTATTAACATGTTTGTAATACCAATTATACCATAGGAATTTAGCCTAAGTTAAAAAATATAAAAACAAAAGAAAACATTTTAAATAACATTATAAAGCAGATTTACTAAGTAAATGAAATGAAATAAAATAGACGAAAGTAAAAGAAACGAAATATAATATGGAGTTGAAAGAAAATATATATAAAAAAAAACAAAAGAATAAGGGAAAAGAATTTGTCACTCTTATAAATAACTTGCAATTCTTCTTCTATTGACTTAGAATAATTACAGAATATTTATTTAAGTGAGCTTTTACTTAAGAACAAAAAGAATTATATATTCCCATAAGGAAATGTGCCCCTTCTATTTATAGAAGTAGAAAAGATGCCAAAGTTATATCTTTTGACCAACCAAAACAATTGTTGAAAAAGGTGTAATGAAAAGTTGTAGTCTTTGGTAAAAAAATCACAACTCAAATTGGGTTATGATTTTTGGCTCTGGTTCTAAACGGTACACTAGTTTCCACTGCGCCAAGTCATGTGTAGCGCGCCCGTGCTTGCTTTCCCTCTACTGGAACGCGCCCGCACTTGTTCCTTTCGCGCCCGCGCTTGCTTCCCTTCGCGCCCGCGTTTGCTTTCCCTCTACTAGAACGCGCCCGCGCTTGCTTACAAGCGAAACCTGCGTTTTGCACTTCAACTTTTGCCCTTTCTTTATTTATTTCTACTTCAAATATTAATTATCTGTAAATAGCACTCAAACATAACACAAAATATAATAAAATAATAAAATATCAAACAAAATTATATAAATTAAATAAGTATTTTGCACGCAAATGCGACGCTATCAATTTTCAGAGATTTCCACTTTAAAAAGTAAGTTTTTTAGTTTTTTCTTTGGATTTCCATAGAAATTTTGAATATGTGAGTTAAGAATTTTTGAAGTATTATGTTATAATTGTTGGAATTGGTGTGTATGAAGTTATTTTGGGTAGTTATTAATGATTTTAAGGTTGGATTGAAGAAATGGTTGAATTTGGATAAAGAATGCTGAAGAGAGAGAATTTAGGGTTTTGGACTTTTAGGGTTTAAGAAATCATGGTTTTTAATTGTGCAAATTGGTTCTAAATGAGTTGTTTTGGTGTTTAAACAAGTATTTTTTTTAAGTCAAGTATTGGATTGGTTGTGTTTGGTTGGAGTTTGAGAATGGAAGTGTGATTTAGGGTTTTGGAAAATGATTTTTCCAAAGTTGTTGAATTTTATAATTTTATTGGTTTAATCTTGTTTTTTGGTGATATAAGTGATGGATATAAGCTTAAAATGATTAATGGATTGTGTTGGAAAGGAAAACCTTCAATGGGGGAAGGTTATGCCATATTAGAGTTTTGTGTATATGAGTGTGTTTTTCTAATGTAAATGGTTTAAATGTATTAAACTATGTTTCTAATAATATAAATAAACTTAATATATTAAAATGAATGGCCTAGTACGAGAATCCAAAGTTAAAGTGAGGTTAGCATTAAATTTTGGATTTTTGCTTGGATGGGGTTTAATTATGGTTTAATATTGGAAATGCCATTAAATGTGATACAAAATGATTATTTGCTATCACATTTGGTTTAGGCATTGAGGGAGGTTGATTTGCTTCATTCAAGTGGTGAAGGGCAAGTTGGAAGGATATGATTGGAGGTTGTTTTAAGCTTGTTTTGGTTGTTATTTGAGGTAAGTACAAACTTTGAATACATTGGTTATGTTTGCATGACATTTGGGCTTAACACTTTTTTGTTGGAAAATGTGTTAAGCTACTTGATACATTTGTTATGTATGAATAATGTGCTATGACATTTGTAATGTCATATATGTATTAAGTGCATTATTAAAAAGCCATTGGTATTGGCTAGATCACATTAAATGTGATTAATATATGAATTATGTGGAAATACCCAAAGTAATTGGGTATTGTATTGTAAATGCAAAAATGTGGTATAATGTAATGAGATATGTGAAAACATAATGAAATGAATTGATATCGATATAAATGAGAAATATGAATAAATTGTGTGCCTAGTATGTTATTAAAGTTTCAGAGTTCTGTGTTTGGCGGCATGCCTTTGATTTGCCTATGGGCTAGACGCTGGGCGTCACTATGAAAATAGTTTTGAGGTGAAATGACCGGGTCGTAAGCCTTAAAAGAAAGTCCTTGAAGCTGGGTTGGGTGAAATGACTAGGTCGTAAGCTCAGACCTAGTTAGACTATTACATTGATATTTTGCCTATGAGGATAGACACATGGTGTCATTAGAAACCAAAACAGTAACTCTAAAATTTGAATAACATATTAGTTATCTTTGGGCCCATGCTTGTGTTTGTTTTATGTGAATTGTGGATTGTGAAATATTTAAAAAGTATGAGAAAATGGAATGATGTGATATCCTTATGCATTGTGCATTGGCATTGCATTTTAGTTTTATTGTTATCAAGTTTGTATTATTAGGCTTTTGGCTTAGCGTGATTGTTTACATCGAACAGGTGATAGGGTAGATTCGGCTAAGCCGGAGAGTTCTTCTAGACTAGGTTAGGTCTAGACTTGTGGTTGTGCTTGTAGAGTTGATATCATGATCAGAAGCACTATCAACAGCATTATATATTTTGGGTATTATGCATATTATATCATGTTTTTTGGATTTTATGTATTGTAAACTATGAAGAATGTTTGGATTAAGTTATTTGAAATGGGGGTTTAAATGTTTTCAAAATTATATATATCTATAGATATAAATGTTTTGAGAAAATTGTGGAAAATTTAGAAGTTAAGGTGAAGATGTGGTTTATTGCTTATTAGAAGTATTCTTTTTGTTGGTTGTGTAATTGATAAATTTTGGGATGTCCAAATTATAGATAAAACTCTGGCGAATTTTCTAGAGATTTTCATATAAAAATGTTTTTTTGGGTTCCTATAACAAGTAAAGAATATTTATATACTATTTAATTTTATATATTTAGTATTTAAAATTTTAAATCATAAACGTGAAAATTTTTATTAAACCGGTCTGTGATATTTTTGTACCGTATATGCGTATTTTACATATGCTGGAAATATGTATTGTACTTATATAGGGTATAAGGGTGTTACATTTATTTTGACATCAAAGCCTAGGTTTGAGGTTCTAGACCTAGGTGGGTTAATAGAGAGAGAAAATGGAGGATTTGAAAATAGTTTTCAATTGTAATACATGCATTGGCACTGGCAGTTTCTGATCTCTG
This sequence comes from Garcia nutans, assembly GCA_947685225.1. Lineage (NCBI taxonomy): Eukaryota > Viridiplantae > Streptophyta > Magnoliopsida > Malpighiales > Euphorbiaceae > Garcia > Garcia nutans. The sequence goes on from CANTUV010000024.1 coordinate 26,902,586, forward strand.
ATAGAATAATTTCTACTTTGTTTGCAGATATAGGTAGTTATGTCATCTCGGATGAATCAATTTGCAGAGGATAGTGTAGAGAGTGTGGCTCCTGATGAGAGTAGAAATGGAGCTAGAGTTGTGTTTGCTGGTGAGGCGTCTGTTTCTGTGCCTGTGAGACCAACAGCTGATGAGATCCCGCCTAGCTGTGTAATACATATGGCAAAGTTGTTGAGGTCGGCTCCAGTTCAACAGCCACCGCCTCCATAGCCCCAGCAGCAGTTGCCAGTGAGGAAGTATGATAAGCTGAGAAAGTTCAAAAATGAGGACTTCATTGGTACTATTGACCCTGCTGTAGTAGAGCAGTGGCTAGACAGGGTTCAGAGAGTGTTCATTCAATTATAGGCTAGTCCGAAAGAGAAGCTTGATTATGCCAGATATCTTCTGCAGAAGGATGCATATGATTGGTGGAAGACGGTTCCACATGTTCTGGATGATCCACCAGTTCCGACCTATGATGATTTCCTGCGGGAATTTGAGCAGAAGTATACTCCGAGGGAGTATAAGGATGCAAAGAAGATGGAGTTCCTGAGTCTAAGACAGGATACCAGGATAGTGACAGAGTATGAGATCGAGTTTATCCAGTTGAGTCATTATGCTGGTGGGATCATTTATGATGAGATTGATAGGTGCAAGAGATTTGAGGAGGGATTGAGACCCTCTATCATGTGTATCATAGCAGGCTCTCGGTATCAAGATTTTTCTCAGTTGGTTGCAGCTGCCAAGAGTGTAGAGAGAGCACAGAGTCTTGCAGCAGCTATCAGGGTTGAGGAGACCCTAGGTGAGGCAGGGTCTTCATCAGTGAAGAGAGGCCGAGGGGGATATTTTCAGAGGTTTAGTAGGAGCCAGGGGCAGTTTGGCAGGTCAGTACAGCAGCAAAGACAGAGAGAGAGACATGTAGTTTTAGTGGCTAGTGCTCCGACCCCAGAGGCTCAGAGGCCTGCTCCACCTACTTGTGTTCATTGTGGTAAAGCACACAGAGGTGTCTGCTGGTGGAGAGGTGCTTTGGGAGTGTGTTTTAGATGTGGGTCGGTAGACTATTTTATTAGAGATTGTCCAGAGTCACCAAAGGATAAACAGGAAAATACTGCAGCTTCTCTACCCAGTGTCAGAGGGGGTCATGGTGGCAGAGGTTTTGGTAGAGGTGGTTGATCTGGGACTAGTCAAAGAGGAGGTTCTACAGCCGGAGGTAGTAGACCAAATGAGACAGGGCCATCACATCAGGTTTATGTGATGCAGAGGCAGCCGGATGCTTTAGTTGTTATTGCTAGTACTTTTACTTTTTTGGTAATTCAATTCTTATATTATTAGACCCTGGGTAGACTCATTCTTACATTAGTACATCTATCTTGCCTATGAGTGATTTGTATTCTGAGTCCTTAGGATTTGATGTTTTGGGCACAAATCCTTTAGAGCATAGTATTGTGGTGAGCAAGGTGCACTGAGATAGCCCAGTTGTGGTTTAGGATGAGAAATTTCTCGGTGACCTAATTGAGATGCCTTTTAAGGAGTATGATCTAATTTTAGGCATGGATTGGTTATCCAAGCGTGGGGCTGTGGTAGATTGTCAGAAGAAATGTGTTAATTTGAGAACACGTAATGGTAGGGATGTGATGGTATCTAGTGAGCAGAGGTATCTTTCATCTATGTTTGTTTCAGCTGTTTTAGCTAGAAGGATGATTTGGAAGGGATGTGAGGCTTATCTTGCTCATGATGTAGATACCAGAGTAGTGAGATCCCAGTTTGACAGTATACGCACAGTTGCCGAGTTTCTAGATGTTTTCCCTAATGAGTTGCTAGGGGTACCTCCTGAGAGAGAAGTGGAGTTTGGTATCGAATTGTTGCCTGGTACCACTCACATCTCTATTACCCCTTATCGGATGGCACCTGCTAAGTTGAGAGAGTTGAAGGTGCAGTTGCAGGAGTTGTTGGAAAAAGGGTTTGTTTGCCCAAGTGTGTCCCCGTGGGGAGCGCCTATGTTGTTTGTGAAGAAGAATGATGACACCTTGATATTATGTATTGATTATATACAGTTGAATAAGATGACCATCAAGAACAAGCATCCTTTGCCTCGGATAAATGATCTCTTTGATCAGTTGAAGGGAGCAATAATATTCTCTAAAATTGATATGAGATCAAGGTACCATCAGTTGAGAGTCAGAGATGTGGATGTATCCAAGATAGCTTTTCGCATGAAGTATGGGCATTATAAGTTTATTGTGATGCCCTTTCGATTGATGAATGCACCAACAACTTTTATGGATTTGATGAACAGGGTGTTCAGACCATATTTAGATTAGTTTGTGGTGGTCTTCATTGATGACATTTTGGTGTATTTGCATAATGAGGAGGATCATGATAGGCATTTCCGGATTGTATTGCAGACTCTGAGGGAGAAGCAGTTGTATGCTAAGCTATCTAAGTGTGAGTTCTGGCTCAATCAGGTAGCTTTTCTTAGTCATGTGGTTTCAGTAGAGGGTATTAGAGTTGATCCGAGTAAGGTTGACGCTATCTTGAATTGAAGTCCGCCGAAGACTATGACAAAGGTTAGAAGTTTTATGGGATTGGTAGGCTATTATCATCGATTTGTGAAGGGTTTTTCTATCATAGCTACACCACTCAACAGATTGCTTTGGAAAGAAGTTAGATTTGTGTGGACAGATTGGTGTCAGGCGAGTTTTGAGTAGCTGAGGGAGATGTTGGCTCAAACTTCTATCCTTACCTTACCTATGGAAGGTAAACCATATGTGATATACAATGAAGCTTCACATAGTGGTTTAGGTTGTATTCTGATGCAGGAGGGTAGAGTCATTGTTTATGCTTCTTGATAGTTAAAGCCACATGAGCTGAATTACCCACCTCATGATTTGGAGCTTGCAGCCATAGTTATTTCCTTTAATATTTGGCAGCATTACTTGTATGGGAAAAAGTGTTTCATTTATACGGATCACAAGAGTTTAAAATACCTGGGTGTTCAGAGAGAGTTGAATCTTCAGCAGAGATGGTGGTTAGAGTTGATTAAAGACTATGACTATTTGATTGATTATCATCCTAGTAAGGAAAATGTTATTGCTGATGCCTTGAGTCAGAAGTCTTTGGCAGGTTTGACTGCTTGTTTGCTCTCATTGCTTGTTGAGTTAAGAGCGTTGCATGCTATATTTGAGTCTTGTGATGATGGTGCTTTGATGGCTCAGTTGCAGTTGAGGCTAGTCTTGTTGGATCATATTAGGGAGGCTCAGTTGGCAGATGAGAGAATTAAGAAAATTGTGTTGGTTTGTCAGAAGGGGGAGAGTTGAGATTTTTTTGTGAGGGATGATGGAAGTCTATTGTACAGAGATATTCCTGATGATGCAAATTTAAAAAGGATGATATTAGAGGAAGCACATCAGTCACTTTATGCTATGCACCCTGAGAGTACCACGATGTATCAGGACTTGAAGCGACATTATTGGTGGTCAGGTATGAAGAGCGACATAGCAGAGTTTGTATCCAGATGTCTCACTTGCCAGAGAGTGAAGGCTGAGCACCAGGTTCCTTTAGGGTTGCTCCAACCTTTATCAGAGCCCGAGTGGAAATGGGAGCGAGTGACAATGGATTTTGTGACTGGACTGCCTTTGACCCAGAAGAAGCATGATGCAATCTCAGTGATAGCTGATCGGATGATGAAGACAACTCATTTTCTTCCAGCTCAGATGGATTATTCTCTTGAGAGGTTGGCTGAGCTGTATATCAGTGAGATAGTGAGGTTGCATGGAGTCTCAATTTCTTTGGTGTTGGATTGAGATCCCTTGTTTACTTCAATATTTTGGAAGAGTTTGCATGATGCTTTGAGTTCTCAGTTGTATTTTAGTACTACTTTCCATCCTCAGATAGATAGGCAGTCAGAGAGAGTGATATAGATTCTAGAGGATATGTTGAGGAGTTGTATCATTGATTTTACTGGAATTGAGATAATATATTTTTGCCACTAATTGAGTTTTCTTATAACAACAATCATCAGTCCAGTATTGGGATGGCTCCTTATGAGGCCTTGTATGGCATGAGATGCAGGACACCTTTGTGTTGGAATGAGGTTGGAGAAGGTAAACTGGTTGGTCCCGATTTGATTAAGGAAACATAAGAGAAAGTGAAGGTGATTCGGGGTCATTTGAAAGCAACTTTAGACCGGTAGAAATCGTATTCAGATTTGAAGAGAAGAGACATAGAGTTCAGTATGGGAGAAAAAGTGTTTCTAAAGGTATCTCCATGGAAGAAGATTTTAAGATTCAGTCGTAAAAGGGAAGTTGAGTCCTCGTTTCATAGGACCATATGAGGTGTTGGAGAGAGTTGGTCCAGTGGCTTATAGACTAGCATTGCCGCCTGAGTTGGATTGAATTCATAATGTCTTCCATGTCTCGATGCTTCAGAGATACAGGTCTGACCCATCTCATATCCTATCAGTGGAGTCTATTGTGGTGAGTCCAGATCTGACTTACTAGGAAGAACCAGTGGCGATTTTGGCACGAGAGGTTAAAGAATTAAGGAATAAGAGGGTGCCACTTATGAAAGTCCTTTGAAGGAATCATGCCATTGAGGAGGCGACATGGGAGAGTGAGTAGACGATGCAGAGTCAGTTTTCTCAATTGTTCCAGACTTGAGAGCGGGTAATTTTGAGGACGAATTTTGTTTTAGGGGGAGAGAATTGTAATATCCCAAATATTTTAAAATTTTCTAATTTTTGAAATTTTGATAAAATATATTATAATTAAATTGGATAAATTAAATTAATGATTTTAAATGAAAAATGAAGGGATTTTAAATGAAAAAGTGGAATATGTATGTGATATATATGTAAAATATACATAACATATAAAAGTCAACATTTTTTAAAAGAAAAGTCAAAGTCCAATGGTATTTTTGTAAATAATTTTTAGAAATTAAAAATTAATAAAATAATTCAAAATTAAATTATTTTTGAATGGATGATGAATTTTTAGTCTTTTAATTTCTTTAATAAATAATTAAATAATTAGTTATTAATTTATTATAAAATATATATATAGTTATAATTAAAAGTTGAAAGGAAAGAGAAAATTTTATTTTTAAACTTCTTCTTCTTCTTCTCTCATAGCCGGCCACCATGGATGTTCAAGACCAAGGATTTTGATCTTCCATGCTTCCAAGAATTGAAGGATTTCAAAGCTTCAAAAAGAATTTTTAGAGATTTTCACTTGAAAAAGTAAGTTCTTTAGCTTTTTCTTTGGATTTCCATAAAAATTTTGAATATGTGAGTTTTGGATTTTTTAAGTGGTATGTTATAATTGTTGGAATTGGTGTGTATGAAGTTATTTTGGGTAGTTATTAATGATTTTAAGGTTGGATTGAAGAAATAGTTGAATTTAAATAAAGATTGGTGAAGAGAGAGAATTTAGGGTTATGGACTTTTAGGGTTTGAGAAATCATAGTTTTTAATTATGCAAATTGGTTCTAAATGAGTTGTTTTGGTGTTTAAGTAATTATTTTTAAGTCAAATTTTAGATTTGATTGTGTTTGGTTGGAGTTTGACAATGGAAGTATGATTTAGGATTTTGGAAAATGATTTTTTCAAAGTTGTTGAATTTTATAATTTTATTGGTTTAATCTTGTTGTTTGGTGATATAAGCGATGAATATAAGCTTAAAATAATTAATGGATTTTGTTGGAATGGAAAACCTTCAATGGGGGAAGGTTATGCCATTTTAGGATTTTATGTATAAGAGTGTGTTTTTGTAATATAAATGGTTTAAATGTATTAAAATATGTTTCTAATAATGTAAATAAACTTAATATATTAAAATGAATGGCCTAGTATGAGAATCTAATGTTAAAGTGAGGTTAGCCTTAAATTTTGGATTTTTGCTTGGATGGGGTTTAATTATGGTTTAATATTGGAAATGCCATTAAATGTGATACTAAATGATTATTTGCTATCACATTTGGTTTAGGCATTGAGGGAGGTTGATTTGCTTCATCCAAGTGGTGAAGGGCAAGTTGGAAGGATATGATTGGAGGTTGTTTTAAGCTTGTTTTGGTTGTTATTTGAGGTAAGCACAAACTTTGAATATATTGGTTATGTTTGCATGACATTTGGGCTTAACACATTTTGGTTGGAAAATGTGTTAAGCTACCTGATACATTGGTTATGTATGAATAATATGCTATGACATTTGTAATGTCATATATGTGTTAAATGCATTGTTAAAAAGCCATTGGTATTGGCTAAATTACATTAAATGTGATTAATATGTGAATTATGTAGAAATACCCAAAGTAATTAGGTAATGTGTTGTAAATGCAAAATTGTGGTATAATGTAATGAGATATGTGGAAACATAATGAAATGAATTGATATCGATATAAATGAGAAATATGATAAATTGTGTGCCTAGTATGTTATTCAATTTTCAGAGTTATGTGTTTGGTGGCATGACTATGATTTGCCTACGGACTAGACTCTGGACGTCACTGGAAAAATATTTTTGAGGTGAAATGACGGATCTTAAGCCTTAAAAACAAGTCCTTGAAGCTGGGGTGGATGAAATGACAGGGCCATAAGCTCAGACCTAATTGGACTATTACATTGATATTTTGCCTACAGGGCTAGACACATGGTGTCATTATAGACTAAAACTGTAACACCCCGATACTCCATATAAGTACTATACATATACCTGGCATACATACAGTAAGTATATAAAGTATAAGGATGTCACTTTTCGTTGCAATTTAAAAACCTTTAACAGAGTTCAAACCACAATACATTAATTTAAAGAAAATTTACAAAATCATTATACTATTAATGATCTTACATATATATAATAATTTTATCTTTATCATAACTTCATTTATACATATAAATACACTCTTGTCAGAAATACATCATAATTAAAAATTGTGCATGTATGCATCACCCTCTAGTTGGTCTCGATAAACTCTTACTCTTCTCGTGGCATAACGAAAGACTTCATATCTTCCACCTAGTCACCTGCGGGATTACACATCCGCGCTAAGCCCGAGAGCTTAGTAGTACAAATAAATAATATAAACATACATTACAGAAGTTCTAACATATAATGATATATCAAATTCCATGTACCATTAGTTTCTTATCATGGTTTCCCTTTTTAATTAGACCTTTCATATATCTCTAGTAATCTCATATATTATATATACATATATACATATCATTAACACCAACCACAATCCATCACTATTACTCACAATCGATATATCAATACACACATTACATATCATACTTCATATCATTATTTTATTCACAATTCACCAATCATGAATCACATTTCCAACAAAGGCAATCATTATACCATTCATGAATCACATTAAACAAAGACAAGCATGGGCCCAAAATACACTAATATGCCATTCCATCTTTCAGAGTTAATGCTTTGGTTTTGTTATCACATTCATCATTATCATAAACCCAACTAGGCTTCAAGGATTAGGTTCAACCAAGCTTCAAGGGGAACAAAGCATGCTAAGTATCAACCCAACTTGGCTTCAAGAACCAATCCAACCTAGCTTCAAGGGTCGTAACATCTCAATTAGGCTTCAAGGATCAAATCCAACCTAACTTCAAGAGATTGTTACCAATATTAGGCATGCCACCAATAACAAACTCTGAAAATGGAATAACACATTAGCCACACAATTCATTTAGCAATTTTATTCTCAATTGAATCATCATAGCCAATCACAATGGCTTCATATCACATTTGAGTTATCATAGCCAATCACAATGGCTTCACATCACATTTGAGTTATCATAGCCAATCACAATGGCCTCATATCATGTCATGTCTCAATTCATATTATAATATTTCATAGTATACCTAATCAATTACCTCATCATATCCTTCACATTTTACATATAGCATCATTGATATAACATTACAAAGTACATTATTCACATAACACATTACCATTCACAAGATTCACAATGCATAAAACATAACATTGTTCATATAGTATCATATGCATCATCATTATATCTCAAATCACATTTCATATTTATCATCTATATACCTAACACTTTACATTATTCATTGATTTATAATCTTCCACATACATTTGTTTTGATCATTCTTTGTTTTAAAAGTGTTTAGAGTGTTTACTTTTAGGTTTAGGTATAAAAGGATCTTTGAAGAATCAAAACAATGTAAGAAATGCAAGGAACAATCACAGTAGCCAACACCCTCAAGAGACACGGCCAAGCTTGTGGCCGTGTCTCTCAACACAAAATCAAGCCGAGGCAGACACGGGCAAGGGACACGGCCGTGTCTCTCCAAAAATCATCCAACACGACCAAATTTCCTTAGACTTGGCCGTGTCTCCCAAAAATTCTTTAGTTTGGCCGTGTCTCTCATGAATAAAAACTCTAAACATGGCCAAATCTCTTTTGATTGAATTAAAACACATTATGTACAATATAACCTCATTCAAATGGATATAATCAATGTCATTAACACATATTTTTCATATTCATCACAATATTCACATTAACAATACATTTAATCACTCATCATTTCAAAACCCTAAAATCAACATCACTCTTATTCTTTCATTATCAACATCCACTTAACTTACCATCTTCAAACCAAAACCAACACCAATTCAATCTTTTTAACTTACACTCAATTTCAACACTTATAAACACATCTCAAACACACCAAATCATAAAATCAATAAATTATAACTCACCTCAAACACAACTTCAAAATAACAAAGGAAAACAAGAAAGTACTTACCAAAATTAAGGAAATTTCACAAATCTCCAACTTAATCCTTTGCTTCTTCCTTCAACTTGATTTTAGAATTTAGAACACCTCTCTTGCTCTCTCTTTCCTTTGGTAACCGGCCACCCAATGCAAAGAAGAGAAAAATGAAGACAGGTCAAACTTCTCTTCTTCTTTAAATCTCCACCAAGCAATTCTAACAAAGCAATTACTTAAATGCCCTCATCCATTTAACTTAGCTTCTTTTACTTATATGCCCATTTAAGTAATTTCACATATCACAAATAAAATATCTTCTTCCCTTGACTCCTCATTTTGACCAACATATATGTTATATATATTACCATATACCCAACATATACACTTTCTCTCTACACATTATTTTCCTTTTTAAACAATACCTAAACATTCTCTTTTCAATTTCTTTTCTTATCAACATAACATATACACATAATTCAAACAAACAACAATTATATCCAAACTTCTAGGGCACACATTGGGATATTACAATTCTCCCCCTCTAAAAAGGAATTTCGTCCTCAAAATTACCAGTACCGTAACAATTCATTCTTAACAAAATACTATCTTAACTTCCATATGAAGTTAATTATATGCTTAAGTTATTATATCATCAAATCATATAACTTCAACTCTCCCCTTTAGAATCAACCATCTTCTCAAAATTCCATAACTCATCATTCTATATGTTTATATATATCTTATTACTTCCTTGATCAAACATTCAAAAGAACTCATTACATTTCCTATTAATATCTTTATACATTAATCAGATCATTTTATAATACACTTATACTTCGTCCAATCTATATATTTAATATATTTTGTTCCTTCATCTCTTTGTAATTACCCCCTTAACTTTAACCTTAAAAAAAATCATTGGTTTATATCTTAGCATTAATTATCCCGTCATTACAATCATTGTCTAAATAGACATTTATCAAGCCTCAATGGATAACAAGATCCTTATTTTTCACAAACTGAGTTACTTCTTTAGCATGCTTTTCACTTAACTTACATATTAATACACTACCTTTCAACTTATTTTATAAATAACCAATCTTTTCCCTTTTTTTTTTATCATGATTTATAACTACTAACTCCATTCATTCATGTCCAATCACACTTTAAAATTTTACATCCTATACATTATCATGTAAATAATTATACTCTTAGTATAACTATACATATTAAATCTCAATAATGATTCATAATCTTAGCCAAATCCAGATCACTTGATCTATCTGTTACAATATACCCACATTCCAACCTTGTTCAATTCCAACCAACGATTAATTTATTTAACTTATCATGAAATTTCACAATTTTCATATATGTATATATATAATTTAATTCCATTAGGGCAAACTTATATTCAATTCCTGATCTCTTCCGATCCATATTCAGTTAAATTATCATGATAACAAATCACTTCAAATTATCTTTTAATATACACATAGTTTATTCTCTATTATTTTACTATAATTCCCACCAATTCTCATAATAATTTTATACCATATTTATTATCTATAGTTCATTCACTTAAACCTCAAGTCCATTCATTTATTCATTATATACCATAAACATATTCAGTATAACCCTCAGTCACATTTTATATTTTCTCCCTTTTTAATATCTCCTCACATTTCATATCATTGTTATATTTATTTTGATTACCTTTTTGTCATATTATCCACAACTCAAAACATTTCCATAATTTCTTTTTTTCTCTTTACCTTCATAATTATAACCAAATTCTTAACATAAAATGATAAGGTACAACTTTATCCATCATAACTTTTAACTATATTTCTCAAACAAAATTTTCAATCTCACCAAATCTGTATTACAATCATTTTATCTAAGACCCAAATCCATGGATAACAAAATTAACCGATCAAATATACTGAACAACACATATGGCTTTAAGAGATTAATATTCAAGCCTGGGACTTTCAAATCAATACTGTTCTTTTTATAATTTTATTTCTCAATCTTTACGAATACAAGGCTAAGGTGTATTTCAAGAGTTACATATTCCTTCTTTACATTTTTACTATATCAGAAGTTAACACATTCCAACTCCATTTCAAACCAATTTGCACTCGATTATATGATCTTTATCAACTTAATTCATGTTTCAACAATATTACTATATATATTTTCAATCATATGCAGTTCTTATAAAATTTCTATTCATCACTTCATTTCTAATCCATTCACAATCTCTTATAATATATAATTATATAGAACTTTCCATATGTGAATACTTTGGGACTCTAAATATCATATGATCATCACGTTCAGTGCTCACCATAACAATTTCCACTGTCCAATATTACTCAAGTCCATTCCCTTCTCACTTCCATCACATAATCCATCTAGCTCTACACAGTTCAAGACCTAATCTCTCTTAGGTCCACTAATACATACAACATCTTTTTCCATATCACTAATTTTATAATAATACCACATACATATTCATAAGTCACCTTCATAATGTGATCCACATTTTTTTTATATCATAATTTCATTCATATTGAAAAACTCAGTTCACATATCATATACATGTACACACTTAATTATATGCTCTTATTTTATTTCCTTTTTCATACATTCCATACAAATTTAATGTTTTTCACTTTCTTTTAAACACTATCATTCTCATTCTTCCACTATGATGTAAAGTATTTATTCACACTACAATTATATATATTCTGACTATACTAACACTTCACATCCTTCTTGGTCACATTCCCAATGTTCATTTTCGTCTTTAAAAATATTTAATATACTTCCATATCCATTTTTACCCTTTGCAGTAAAATGACTTAAAATAGCTCATTTTCATTTGCTTATCCACTTCCCTTTTTACTTCCAAACATATTCTCATACTATCAATCACATTACTTAATTCATAATTCTTTCATGTGCAATATTAGTCATTTCACCTAGCTCATATATTGAATATACATTAAACCATCAATATCCAAATAATCTTTATCAAATTCCACTAAAACTTTAACTTTTCAACTTACTATTTCGCTTAAGCTTCAATTTGCCAAACTCATCTTTTCTTAATATCAACTTTAAAAACAACATATATATATATCACAAAACAATATCAAAACATATAATTTTCACAATTATCAAGCTCATTTCAAAAATCCAAATGTCACATATTACCACCATTACCATGAGCTTTCACAATATCTAAGCATCTCACATTTCCAACATTGAATTTACAATGTTTGCATTAAAATAACAATACCAATTTATATTCTTACTTAACCAACATCATCTCTTTTTCCTTTAACAAAACCTAACTTTATATATATACCCCAAACTTTAAATAATAACACTTTGTCTATACTAATCAACTCATTCAATATTCCACCATACTCTCCTCATTTTAATAACATATCTTTCAATATTAACAATCCAACAATATTTCCTCTGTCTAGCAAACCCAACATAAACTTTATTATAAAGATGTTCAAAGTGTAGAGGAAAGAGTACATACTTTAATCTTGATTTTGTTTCCAACTCATTTTCAACTTTATTCTCCTTTTCATTTCTTTATACTTCAACACATTTAACAATTCACTTTACTTGCATAAATTTCCAATTTTTTTTAATTTATCAATTAAACTTATATAAATCCATATCATTACTTTCTCTAGCTTTTCTTTCATGTAAAACATAATTCACACTCTAGCATCCATCTCATATAACATAGATATACTACAAATCATATAATGCCACACCCGAGACCAACCTAGGTGTTAATGCATATGCATGTATTACCAATTGCATTGTAAAACTCTTCTTTTAAATTCATTTTAAGCGTTTCACAAATTTTTTTTTCACTTAGGCCGAGAATCTCGAACCTAAGCTCTGATACCAAAATAATTGTAACATCCCGATACTCCATATAAGTACTATACATATACCTGGTATACATACAGTAAGTATATAAAGTATAAGGATGTCACTTTTCGTTGCAATTTAAAAACCTTTAACAGAGTTCAAACCACAATACATTAATTTAAAGAACATTTACAAAATCATTATACTATTAATGATCTTACATATATATAATAATTTTATCTTTATCATAACATCATTTATACATATAAATACACTCTTGTCAGAAAATACATCATAATTAAAAATTGTGCATGTATGCATCACCCTCTAGTTGGTCTCGATAAACTCTTACTCTTTTCGTGGCATAACGAAAGACTTCATATCTTCCACCTAGTCACCTGCGCGATTACACATCCGCGCTAAGCCCGAGAGTTTAGTAGTACAAATAAATAATATAAACATACATTACAGAAGTTCTAACATATAATGATATATCAAATTCCATGTACCATTAGTTTCTTATCATGGTTTCCCTTTTTAATTAGACCTTTCATATATCTCTACTAATCTCATATATTATATATACATATATACATATCATTAACACCAACCACAATCCATCACTATTACTCACAATCGATATATCAATACACACATTACATATCATACTTCATATCATTATTTTATTCACAATTCACCAATCATGAATCACATTTCCAACAAAGGCAATCATTATACCTATCATGAATCACATTAAACAAAGACAAGCATGGGCCCAAAACACACTAATATGCCATTCCATCTTTCAGAGTTAATGCTTTGGTTTTGTTATCACATTCATCATTATCATAAACCCAACTAGGCTTCAAGGATTAGGTTCAACCAAGCTTCAAGGGGAACAAAGCATGCTAAGTATCAACCCAACTTGGCTTCAAGAACCAATCCAACCTAGCTTCAAGGGTTGTAACATCTCAATTAGGCTTCAAGGATCAAATCCAACCTAACTTCAAGAGATTGTTACCAATATTAGGTATGCCACCAATAACAAACTCTGAAAATGGAATAACACATTAGCCACACAATTCATTTAGCAATTTTATTCTCAATTGAATCATCATAGCCAATCACAATGGCTTCATATCACATTTGAGTTATCATAGCCAATCACAATGGCTTCACATCACATTTGAGTTATCATAGCCAATCACAATGGCCTCATATCATGTCATGTCTCAATTCATATTATAATATTTCATAGTATACCTAATCAATTACCTCATCATATCCTTCACATTTTACATATAGCATCATTGATATAACATTACAAAGTACATTATTCACATAACACATTACCATTCACAAGATTCACAATGCATAAAACATAACATTGTTCATATAGTATCATATGCATCATCATTATATCTCAAATCACATTTCATATTTATCATCTATATACCTAACACTTTACATTATTCATTGATTTATAATCTTCCACATACATTTTTTGGATCATTCTTTGTTTTAAAAGTGTTTAGAGTGTTTACTTTTAGGTTTAGGTACAAAAGGATCTTTGAAGAATCAAAACAATGTAAGAAATGCAAGGAACAATCACAATAGCCAACACCCTCAAGAGACACGGCCAAGCTTGTGGCCGTGTCTCTCAACACAAAATCAAGCTGAGGCAGACACGGGCAAGGGACACGGCCGTGTCTCTCCAAAAATCATCCAACATGGCCAAATTTCCTTAGACTTGGCCGTGTCTCCCAAAAATTCTTTAGTTTGGTCGTGTCTCTTCCTTAGTTTGGCCGCGTCTCTCATGAATAAAACTCTAAACATGGCCAAATCTCTTTTGATTGAATTAAAACACATTATGTACAATATAACCTCATTCAAATGGATATAATCAATGTCATTAACACATATTTTTCATATTCATCACAATATTCACATTAACAATACATTTAATCACTCATCATTTCAAAACCCTAAAATCAACATCACTCTTATTCTTTCATTATCAACATCCACTTAACTTACCATCTTCAAACCGAAACCAACACCAATTCAATCTTTTTAACTTCACTCAATTTCAACACTTATAAACACATCTCAAACACACCAAATCATAAAATCAATAAATCATAACTCACCTCAAACACAACTTCAAAATAACAAAGGAAAACAAGAAAGTACATACCAAAATTAAGGAAATTTCACAAATCTCCAACTTAATCCTTTACTTCTTCCTTCAACTTGATTTTAGAATTTAGAACACCTCTCTTGCTCTCTCTTTCCTTTGGTAACCGGCCACCCAATGCAAAGAAGAGAAAAATGAAGACAGGTCAAACTTCTCTTCTTCTTTAAATCTCCACCAAGCAATTCTAACAAAGCAATTACTTAAATGCCCTCATCCATTTAACTTAGCTTCTTTTACTTATATGCCCATTTAAGTAATTTCACATATCACAAATAAAATATCTTCTTCCCTTGACTCCTCATTTTGACCAACATATATGTTATATATATTACCATATACCCAACATATACACTTTCTCTCTACACATTATTTTCCTTTTTAAACAATACCTAAACATTCTCTTTTCAATTTCTTTTCTTATCAACATAACATATACACATAATTCAAACAAACAACAATTATATCCAAACTTCTAGGGCACACATTGGGATATTACAAAAACAGTAACTCTAAAATTTGAATAGCATATTAGTTATCTTTGGGACCATGCTTGTGTTTGTATTTATGTGAATTGTGGATTATGAAATATTTGAAAAGTATGAGAAAATGGAATGATGTGATATCGATATGCATTGTGTATTGGCATTGCATTTGAGTTTTATTGTTATCAAGTTTGTATTACTAGGCTTTTGGCTTAGCGATTGTTTATATCGCGCAGGTGACAGGGTAGATTCGGCTGAGCCAGAGAGTTCTTCTAGACCAAGTCGGGTCTAGACTTATGATTATGATTGTAGAGTTGATATCAAGATCATAAACACTATCAGTAGCATGTATATATTTTATGTTATTGTATATTTTGGGTATTATGCATATTATATCATGTTTTTTGATTTTATGTATTGTAAACTATAAAGAATGTTTAGGTTAAGTTATTTAAAATGGGGGTTTAAATGTGTTCTAAATTATATATATATATCTATATATATAAATGTTTTGAGAAAATTATGGAAAAATTTAGAAGTTAAGGTGAAGATGTGGTTTATTGTTTAATGGAAGTGTTCTTTTTACAGGTTGTGTAATTGATAAATTTTTGAATGTCCAAATTACAGACAAAACTCTGACAAATTTTTTCTAGCGACTTTCATATAAAAATGTTTAATTTGGGTTTCTATAACAAGTAAAGAATATTTATATACTATTTAATTTTATATATTTATTATTTGAAAATTTAAATCAGAAACGTAAAAATTTTTATTAAACCGGTCTGTGACATTTTTGTACCGTATATGCGTATTTTACATATGCTGAAAATATATATTGTACGTATATAGGGTATAAGGGTGTTACATATGGGGAAGGTGAGAATGACATAGCACTCCCATAGCGCCATGTTCTTTGGATTCGGCCTCCTTTTTAAGTCTAAATATTATTAAATTCTTAACTTATTATAGCATCATCCATATTATACACATATTAAAGCATATAAATATTTATTGTATTAAAATTAAAGAATATCCAAATAAAACAATAAATGGGCACTTATACAATATGGAAACATGCCCTTATAATATCCAATATCTAAAATAAGATAGGACACTCACCTTTTGGTGGAAAACATGCCCTTTACATTAGTTCCAAAATCCAAAATAAATTAAATTACGTTAAAACTAACTAATGAGGTACCCACAAAGTGAAAAACATATCTCTTACATCTTGAAAACTAAAATAAATCAACAAAAGCAATCCAACCATTCATCATAAATCAAAATAAAATAAGTCATACATCAAAACATGCAACAAGTGAACATATATTAATAATTGAGACGATATTTAAATATCATGTTAAATAATAAATATACAAACTAGGGTTATAACATTTGAATTAGGGTTTCTTAAAGTTTAGATTACTAAATTAGGGTTTAGGGTTTATATCATACGATTGGTGTTTCTTACATGTAATTTAGGTTTGAAACATATAAACTAGGGTTTTGGAAAAACAATCAAGATTTTAGGGTTTACAAAATAAGGTTAGCATTTTGATTTTACAAACTAGGTTTTTAGATTACTTTCTATAATTAATTAAAATACATCAAAACGTATATTAAAAAAACATCAAGCCTAACATCAATCATCATTCGATATTCAATATTCAATATTTAAAAGAATAAATATGGCCACCAATATTCAATATGAAAGAGAAGCATGATTACTGGATGTTTTTAGAAGTGCAAGAATAAAATAAAACAAAGAATCAAAACAAAGAGATTGCTGTAAAAATTTAAAAGTGTTAAATAAAGGACTGCAAACCTTCATTGTTGGTTACACCGATGTTTTTATGTTGATACAATCTTTGTACTTGTATCACAGCTAAATCTCGATTGAATGGGATGAAGATAGACAGCCAGTTTGATGGTTTGATATTCTGTGTTTCTGTTTACTGAACTGCTCAAGTTTATTGCCTGCTTCGTTTACTCTTTGTGCATTCTTTATTGATGTTTCTGTCTTATCCCCCCCTTTGGGTTGCTGCCTTCTTATATTTAAAGGATTCAGGTCAACTTCTTAAGCCCCTCTCTGTTTCCTGATTAAGCACATTTTTAAAACCATTTGAATTTTACAACATCCCCTAACATTTCTCACATAAAAACTATTAAAGAATGTTACTCAATTTATTGTCAGTACTCTAATCAATTCATCATTAAAGTTTCCTTTCAAAGTGTTACTAACAAAAAATTTTAAATAATAATATAATTTGTATAATACAACACTTATAAATCCAACATTTAAACCAATCTCCATTAAACCAAATACTAATTATAAATCAGATAATCATCATAAGTTTGTGAATAAAAAATAAATATA
Organism: Garcia nutans; assembly: GCA_947685225.1. Lineage (NCBI taxonomy): Eukaryota > Viridiplantae > Streptophyta > Magnoliopsida > Malpighiales > Euphorbiaceae > Garcia > Garcia nutans. Next base: position 26,920,340 of record CANTUV010000024.1, read on the forward strand.
TAATACATTACTTGATTTGATAATTATTCACTAAAATCTAAAACTTCATTCTCTAAATACATATATTTCTTTCACATTTACAAATTTATACAATCTCTCAAATTGCCAAGATAATTTGTATATATATATATACTTCATAACTTATAAGTACAATATACAAAAGATCTCTATATGTATTATAGATAATTTTTGAGATCTTTAATTCCACTTCTTAACTTGCTCTGATAACATGATACCTGCATGTTAGAAAATAATTCTAACACGCTAAGTGAAGCTTAGTGATACTTGTATAAACATATTTTATCACTTAATATTAAAGAAAAATACTTACAAAAATATAGTAATAACACTCAGTTTTAATAAATATTTTAATATATTAAACATTCTCATTAACAAACCAACGCAATATTTTGATTATGCAAAATAATAATTTTAACTTTATAAAAAAAATCAAACTATACTACATTTTTGGTATTGCAACTTTTCTCTTTATGAATCATTTCGTTTAAGACTTACTTTCTCATTAGCTAACATTGCTCATATTACATTTATTTTATTTTTCAGTAAGTCTTACTTTTCAGTTTCACATATAGGATAATTTCATTTAATTTATAATTTTGGCACTTTTTTTTAGTATTACACTTTGGAGCACTTTGTATCTTATATCATTATATACACTTTCAATCATATAACACTTAGAAAGTTATTGATCAACTCAATATTTTGAACATAACATTATATTCACATATATTTTCAATATAGGTAACTTCATTAAATATGCCCATACACACTGAACTCGGATAATAGGTTTGGATAACAGGTCACTGTAGAAATTTTGATGCCAAATCTCAAGAATGTATAATGGTAAATATGCTCACTATCACAGATGACACAATGTATCCAATAATAGCACGACATGCCCACTATCACTATGGATATCCTCCCTCTGGCTAGCTATTTTTTTGGAAAATTTATTACTTATTCACTTATAATAACATTTAATTACATATCATGTCAATAAAATGATACTATATTCCTTATCTAATACTTACAAAATTCCAAGGCTTCTTTGCAAACTAACTTGTAGACATTTTCAAATTTTTAATCTTTAATTTGACAAACTTGCATATTTTTAAGTATTAATTATGTTATAAATGTTAATTGAATAGAAAATTATATCAACGTAAGAAATGAAGTTTTTCGGGATTGAAAAAGAAGAAAATTAGGGTTACAAAGTGGACATGGGCGTGCATAAGAAGTCCACATGCCCATGTGTACCAAAACATTACTTAAAGAAGAGTTACAGAAGCTGAATAATTTACACGGCCATGTGGATCAAATCCACACACCCGTGTGGATTTTCCAGCATCTGCCAAACATAAAAATTCAATTTTTTGTGAGCCAAAGTTGTTCCAACTTGCATTTTAAGTTAAAAAAACCTAAACACATTTAATAACCATGATAAAAATGAACCAAAAACCAAACTTTCAAATAAAAAAGATTCCAAATCAAACACTTTACTCAATTCTCAATTAATCAAATCTTTAGCAATAAATTTAGTTATCAACACTCCATAACCATCACTTTTTAACCAAGAATAATATCATCACACTTATTTCTTACAAAATTGAAGTAAAATTCATATATAGTTTCTTTAATCTTTCCTTACACAATATATCATTTATTCAATTCTTTAGTAAATAACTCAATTAAAATGATCCAATTAACTTATTCAAGCATTAAAATTCAAAGAAAACCAACTATTTGTAAATTACTCATACACAAGCACATATCTCTTTCAAAATCTCTTCGTCTCTCTTTTTCCTCTTTTTCTTTGATCACTTGTTGATAATGTCACCAACTCTAACTAATTCTCTAAAAAAAATTATTGCAAAAGATAGATTTCCCATGATTCTTTGATGAAAGGAAGAAGAAAGTAGAGAAGATAGTGATGGTGGTGGTATATGGCATGGAAGATGGAAGAAGAGAGAAGAGTCTTCTACACACACACACATGTCCATATATATAGTTTAATCAAGTGAGGCAATCTCATTTTAACTATGGTACACCCTCACTCTTAACCTTTAATTCTAATTCGATTTTTAATCCTTTAAAACTAAAAAATAATTTCTTTAGTAAATTTTTGAGATATAGTATTCACTATTCTCTACTTATAGCATTTATCCACGTTACTTTTATCACTATACACTATCAATTATCAATATTAATTGAAAAGTTCACTGTTTGAAATTTTGTACATTACAATTCTCCCCCACTAAAGAAATTTCATCCTCGAAATTTACCTATTATGGCAATAAGCCATTTAATTCATAACTAATCTTAAATCTCAAATAAAATCAATTATTTATTAATTTACATACTTTTATTTATTATTATTTTTTATCATGTCTGATATTATTCAATGTAACACTTCTAGAATAATCTTATTATAGAACTGCAGAAGATGTGGCTCTACACACTTACACTATTTAAGCTCAATTCAGTAATTGCCTTTAATTCTCTTTATAATTTTTTAATATAATTTGTGTCATTACATTCCATTGTTATATATATATATATATCTTTCTTTCCCTCATATACTAAACTTTAAATCCTAGTTCCAAATAGCGGGTCACTGATGGCAAGTAAATGCCCACTGTAATGATATGACCAAAGGCCCACTCTGGCATGAATGCCCATTGTAATAATATGGCCAAAGGTCTACTATGGCACGAATGTCCACTGTAAAAATAATGGGATCAAAGATCCTCTATGATGCAAAGCGTCTACTGTTAGCATAAAAGCCAATATCATTGGGACATAAAATGTGTCCTCTATGGCACAGAGTGCCCATTGTCACTATGGCATAAAATGCCCACTCTGACTTTGCATATTCACCCTTTAGCTAATTCGAAAACTAGATTTAACATCAATATAATCGGGCAAAACATTTATTTCACTATTTCAAGTTATTTTCAATCATAATATCTTTTGATATAGAAATTTTCTTTTAAAATTTTTTGCTTATTACTGTGAATTTATAAGATATGAGCATTTATTTCAAATACATTTATCATATGAACATATATACATATTATATTTGCTTCAGATTAGTTCAACTAATTTTATTTATTCATCAATCTTTATCTTTCAAATCACTTCCATGTTTCCATTGTAATAATGAAATCTAAATAGATTTTCACTCTTATATGTTTAATTCTTTTCTTAACATATTAAGAGTTCACAACTATTCTTTTACTTTAAGAGTATATGTACGTATATATAATGTATTCAGTATGTTTAACACACACACACACACACACATATATATATTTCTAACTTGATCCATAATACATCATTTCAATAGAAGGGTTAAACTTCCTTCAAATCTCACTACATTCTTTCCTTTTCACACTATCAATTCCTTTCTTTCTGTTGTCATCTATTAGTATCAGTTAACTCTTTAACACTTCTATCTATAATCTACTACTTGTCTTCAATCACGAAATAATGTTACTATCAAGTGTTCCACAATTACACAATATGTAAATCTCACATTCTTACTTTCATTACTCAATCAATTCATTTATATAGATCTTTCTTTTCTTTACCTTACTCTTTAAGCTATTTAAAATCATCAATGATTCATCAATATATCATTCTTCTTACCTTGCTTCGTAAATTATCTTATTTCTTCATGAATAATGTGAAATCTACTAATCACTTGCAATCAACTTTTATCTTTTCTCTAACCTTAAACTTATTTCAAATATCCAATTACATTTATCCATACTTTTCTCAAGTTTTCTCCACGTCTAAGTTTCATCATTTAATGGATTGATTTCATTTTATGCAATCTTTCATCAATTATAATTGTTTCCAAGATGTATTCAATAATTCACTACTAATTCTACCCATAAACCCTACTTTATGAAGGTGTAAGAAGGTAGAAATATGCATGGGCCAATGCATGACCGTGCAAGCGATCATGCACATCACTTCTTGAATTATTTTTAAAGTTTTAAAGAACAGAAGTATGCATAGCCAGATGCATGACCATGCAAATGGTCATACATGTCTATGCTGGAATTTCCTTTCAAAATTTTAGGGCACAAGTATATGTATGTCCATAAGAATGATCATGCGCGTCACTGTTGGGATTTCTTCTCAAAGTTTGAAGAATATAAATATGCAAAATGTCATGGGATTTCTTTCTCACAAGCTCAAACCCGTGCGGCACTAGCAAACTTTGCCCAACACTTTAAAGAAAGCTAGTCAGCCTTACCCCAATAAGCGTAATGCAGAAGCTAAACAAAGTAGCTTGATCACAAGAGAAGAAGAGAGAATTGGGAGAATGCTTGAATGCTTATATTACTTGAATTTCTTATGTTGTTACAACAAATGAATCCTACATCTATTTATACTACTCCACCTCCTCAATGGACGTCTTAGATCAATTTGATCCAATGGTGGAGAATACTACTTCTAGAATTCTCTACACTAGTCTAGTATGTACAAGGAGATTCCTTATCTTTCTACATACTTCTACACTAGTCTATAAGTTTCTAGAGACTTGCACACATCTCTAGACTATTATGGAAAATTTCTGACATTTCTTTGGTGAACCTCGCATTCTTGGCAATATCACGAGCAAGTCGTGACAATAAGCATACGCATGACCGTGCAAATGATCATGAGCATCTCTGCTAGAATTTCTTTTCAATGTGCTTTGAGGACTACTAATGTCGGCTAGCTCTCCTTTTCTACTTAAAGCATCAGCAACTAAGTTGGCTTTACCAGGCTTGTACTCCAATGTGCAGTTGAACTCTGCTAGGAAGTCTTGCCATCTAGCTTGCTTCGGAGATAGCTTCTTTTGTGTTTGGAAATAGCTAGTGGCAACATTGTCCGTCTTGACCATAAACATGCTCCCAAGCAAGTAATGTCGCCATGTGCGCAAACAATGCACTACCGCGGTCATCTCTTTTTCTTGTACCGTATACCGCCTCTCGATATCATTGAGCTTCCTACTTTCAAAGGCAATAGGATGTCCATCTTGCATCAATACTCCACCTATTGCAAAATTGGAAGCATCGGTATGCACCTCAAATGGTTGGAGATAGTTGGGAAGTGCTAACACCGGCTCCTCCACAATTGCCTTCTTTAATTCTTCAAAGGCATGTTGGCATTGCAAACTCCACTCTCAACTTCACCCCTTCTTTAGTAAATTCGTCAATGGGGCAGCTACAGAAAAGTATCCCTTGATGAATCTTCTATAGTAATTCACCAAGCCAAGGAATGATCTCAACTCGGTGATTTTGGTTGGCGGCTCCCAATCTTGGATAGCTTGCACCTTGGACTTGTCCATCCTTAGCTTGCCTCTACCGATAACATGACCCAAGAAAGTCACCTCTTCTTGGGCGAAGGAACATTTTTCCTTCTTCACGTAGAGTTCATTTTCCTTTAAGGTGTGGAACACTTGCCTCAAATGCTCTACATGCTCCTCCAATGTTTTGCTATAGATCACAATATCATCAAGGTACACAACTACAAATCGATCAAGGAAAGGAGCAAGTACCTTGTTCATAAGCGTGAAAAATGTCACCGGCGCATTGGTGAGGCCAAAAGGCATCACAAGGAATTCATATGATCCATACCTTGAGACACATGCCGTCTTTGGCTCATCTCCTTTGGCTATGCGAACTTGATAGTACCCCGATTGTAAATCCAACTTGGTGAAGTACCTTGCATCGCCAAGTTGATCAAATAAATCCGCAATGAGTGGGATGGGATATTTATTCTTAATGGTAATCTTGTTGAGTTCTCGGTAGTCAATGCAAAGCTAAAGTGACCCATCATTCTTCTTTTGGAATAAAACTGGAGCACCATAAGGAGCTTTGGAGGGACGGATATAACCGGCATCAAGTAAGTCATTCAATTGCCTCCTTAGCTCTTCTAACTCGGGTGGTGCCATGTGATAGGGAGCAAAAGTGGGTGGTTTTGCTCCAACCTCCAACTCAATGGCATGAACCACCTCTCTTCTTAGAGGAAGCCTTTTTGGTAGCTCGGTAGGCATGACGTCCTTGAATTCTTCAAGCACGTCTTGAATTGGCTTTGGTGCATTTACCCCTCCATCCATGGGGCCTTCATCTACCTTGAGAGTGGCAAGATAAGTTGGCTCTTTTCTCTTCACCCCCTTGGAGAGTTAGATTGCAGACACCATTCTCTCCTTGCTAATCTCCCTCTTAACGGGAACAACACATGGTTGTCCCTTCTCCATGATGCACATTGTGTCGGCATAGGGAACCAAGAAAGCCTTCACCATGTCTAGAAAGTCTATTCCCAAATAGAACTTATTATCGTCAATGGGAGCAATAGTAATGTCGACCTTACCTCTCCATTGGCCGATTTTAATATCGGTGTCTCATGCTACACCATCAATTGGGAGACTCTTGGCATTGACCCCCTTGTCGAAACCCCTTTCCTTGGTGAATAAGGCAGCAATCTTCCCACGTTTAGGGCACTCAAAAGCCCGATGAGGCCCATTGCATAAGAAGCAAGCAATTTTGAATTTGGAAGCATCATTCTTGTCTTCCATCTTTCCCTTACCTTTATCTCTAGAGGATTGGCCCTTCTTGGGAGATTTGTCCCTATCTCCCCCACCTTTTCCATTGTAGGTGGACTTTTTGCCTTGCTCCTTCTTCGAATCCTTCCTTTTAAATTCGATCAAGGACTCGGCAGCGGCCATTGCTGTAGCTAGATCTTGGACTCCCCTCCTTTGGAGTTCAAGCTTAGCCAATCCAGTTAGGCCATCTATAAAGCTAAAGAGAGCATCCTCTTGCCCCATGTTTGGAATCTCCAACAACAACTCAGAGAATTCCTTCACATATTCCCTTATATAGCCTTCCTTGTGTTGAAGGAGACGAAGCTTGGCCCTAGCTTCGTTTTGAGCATCCTCGGGGTAGAACTGATTCTTGAGTTCCACCTTGAAGCCTTCCCAAGTGTCGATATTACAAAGACCCTTCTTAACATCATCACACCTTCTTTGCCACCACACCATGGCGATATCCCTTAAGTAGGGAGTGACGCTCTTCACCCATTGAGCATCATCAAATATTCCTACCGCATCAAAGTAATTCTCAACACTCCAAAGAAAATTGTTAATTTCCCTTGCATTCCTCGCCCCATTATAGGCTTGAGGTCGGGGAACATCCACCTTGTGGGTAGGAGCGGCATGCGTAGCTCCACCTCCATTGACTATGGCATCCATGCATACACTAAGTTGAGTTTGGAGTTTCTCCACAATTTCTTCAAGGTTTGTAATTCTTACCTTGCAAGCATTCACCTCGTCATCCTTTACAGCAACAGTGGCCTCCAAGGATTGCATCTTCTTGGACACTATGTCCAAGGCCATGTTTAAGGCACCTTGCATCTCCTCGCGGAGCTCATCCACCCTAATAGACTCTTGACCCTCGATGTGTTGGTCCATATCCTCAACTTTGACTTTGTCACTTATCTCGGACATGGTGGCACTGAACCTTGCCAACCTTTCCTCCATGGCAGCGATGATGTCCCTCTACTTATCCTTGCAGCCCCTCCCTCCTTGGGTGGTGTTGGTAGCAACAGAAGGATTGGTAGTGTCCGACATTCTCTTGTGTTGAAGTTTTGCTTAACCTGTCTTTGATACCAACTGTCACGGGATTTCTTTCTCACAAGCTCAAACCCGTGCGGCACTAGCAAACTTTGCCCAACACTTTAAAGAAAGCTAGTCAGCCTTACCCCAATAAGCGTAATGCAGAAGCTAAACAAAGTAGCTTGATCACAAGAGAAGAAGAGAGAATTGGGAGAATGCTTGAATGCTTATATTACTTGAATTTCTTATGTTGTTACAACAAATGAATCCTACATCTATTTATACTACTCCACCTCCTCAATGGACGGCTTAGATCAATTTGATCCAATGGTGGAGAATACTACTTCTAGAATTCTCTACACTAGTCTAGTATGTACAAGGAGATTCCTTATCTTTCTACATACTTCTACACTAGTCTATAAGTTTCTAGAGACTTCTACACATCTTTAAACTATTATGGAAAATTTAGGACATTTCATTGGTGAACCTCGCGTTCTCGGCGATATCACGAGCAAGTCGTGACAATAAGCATACGCATGACCGTGCAAATGATCATGAGCATCTCTGCTAGAATTTCTTTTCAAAGTTTTAAGGAATAGAAATATACATAGGCATATGTATGATCATGAATTTCTTTTCATAATTTAATCAATAAGTTGTCAATACTTCAACTCAAACAAATTAAGGAAACAGGATCCAACCCTTCAAAGCACAATTAAATTCAAATCTAAACTTCCATAACCCTAAAATCTTTCAAAACCTTATTTTCCTCCACAACCTTAAATCAACTAATAAATGATTTAATGATGGATTTAAACATTATTTCAATTAATAATAAATAAATACACATTTACGTATTGCAATAATAACTTTATTATCATAGAAGTAAAGTTTTATACTCATATTTTTTGCAATTATTCAATACACGATATCTTTCACAAGTAATGGTGTTTGATCAATTCACAAATCTCTTTACATAATAAAAATTAAGATCAATTCAATAAATAGCAAAATAAGTATTATACACAAACTAACCTCTTTAAAAATACTCTTCCATCACTTTTCCTTTCAATCTTTTGTTTTGATGATATTTTTCTCGATAGATCAAGCTTGAATTAGCTAAAATCCATCAAACTTAGTTTTTCTACTAATTCTCCATGATTTCTATGGTGAGAAATAAAAGAAGAAGAAAAAGAGGTGAAGATGGAGGTGGAGATAACTTGGTTTTTCTACCAACTCTCATTGTCACTCAATTTTACAAACCAACACAATATTTTAATTACAAAAAATAATATTTGTAACTTTATAAAAAAATCATCAAAATATACTACACTTAAAGTATACTACACTTTCAGTTTTACAACTTTTCTCTTTTTGAATCATTTCATTTAAGACTTACTTTCTCATTTAATAACATTGCTCATATTACACGTATTTTGTTTTTCAGTAATTCTTACTTTTCAGTTTCACATATAGGATAATTTCATTCAATTTATAATTTTGGCACTTTTTTTAGTATTATTCTTTGGAGAACTTTGTATCTTATATCATTATATACACTTTCAATCATTATAACACTTAGAATGTTATTAAGCAATTCAATATTTTGAACATAACATTATATTCACATATATTTTAAATATAGGTAACTTCATTAAATATGACCATACACACTGAACTCAGATAATGGGTTTGGTTAATGGGTCCCTGTAGCAATTTTAATGCCAAATCTCAAGAATGTATAATGGCAAGTATGCCCACTATCACCGATGACACAATGTGTCCATAATGGCACGACGTGCCCACTATCACTATAGATATCCTTCCTCTGGCTAGTTATTTGATTCCAAGTGTAGACTCTTAATTTTTGCCCCAGTCCGATCTGGTATTTTTTATAGTCCAAAATAATTTTTGTGGTATTTTAATATTTATTTTAGTTAAAAATGGTGAAGTGAATAAAAATAAAATAATAATAATAATAATAATAATAATAATAAATAAAATTAAAATCGGCGACGAAAAACATTCATCGCCGAAAGCGTTGGACAAAATGGCCTTGGGCTATTTCGCTCACAGGAGTTTCCTGTGGGCAAAATGGCTTTGGCATTTCGCTCATGGGAAAAACCTCCGAGCGAAATGGAGAGCAAAATGGCCCCGCAGGAAAATCCTGCGAGCGAAATGGCCCGCAACAAATTTCGTTCACGCGACCTTGCAAATTTCCACAGCGGCCCGCAGCAGTTTTTTTGCCAGCGAAATTTTTCCGACGCAATTTTTTGAGAAACCAAATTCAATATGGTTTTGGTTTCCTTTTCCTAATTAATGATAGTTTCTGTAAACATTTTGAATTAATCATATAAATTTCCTATAAATAAGACCAAGAAAACATAGAACAACGGAGAGGAGAATAAGAGAGGAATCGGACTTTAAACAGACTTGGAATTTGGAACTAACACTTTATAAATTGATCAGACTTTTTAGAAGAGAAGAAGCAAGCAAGCAATCCAGCTCTCAAAGGCAGCAACCTTGCCTTTGTCCTTGTTCATCCAAGAAGTAATTTTTGGTGGAATCAACAAACGAAGATTTGAATATCTAATCTTTTTCTTTTTTTTTCCTTACAGTAGCTTCAATCATTAAATTGTTTCTTTTGATTCTAAAAACATGAGAGCCCAAATTTACTTCTTTTAAACCTTAGAACCTTAAATCGTGTCCTCTATTTTCAAAAACCCTAAAGTTATTTTTCTATTTCTTCTAAAACCTAAGAACCCTAATCTATTTCTTCAAAATCTTAAAACCTTAATCTACTTTCTAACTTTCCAAAACCTTAAATCGTTTTATTAATTTCCAAAACCCTAATCTGCTTTTCAATTTTCCAAAACCTTAAAACCCTAAATTGATCCTTTTATTTCTAAAATTTTTTGGGGCACTGCCCCCTTGACCCCCGCCCGCTAATCGGCTAGAGGGACTGCCGTATGGGCTCGTCGAAGGGGTCAATATTCATTTGTGTATTATGAATATGCGTATTTAACTTTCCTTTTTCCAAAGACCTAATTTAGTAATTAAAATCTTAAAATCCTATTTTAAGATGCGAACCCTAAATTATATATTTATTGCTTACTTTATTTTTAGATTTAATTATGTAGTTTATTATATGCTTTGATTTATTTGAGTTCAATGCTTAGTTTATTTAAATCATCATGGATGAATGTTTATATTTTTATCTTTGATGAATGATTTATTTATGATGAGTGGTTATTTACTTTTATCGATTTATTTTGATTTCCAAATGTTGTAAGAGGCATGTTCCACTTTGTGGGTACCTCATTAGTTAAGTTCTATGTAATTTAAATTGCTTTTATTTTTCAGACCAATGTAAATAGCATGTCTCTACCTTTTGGTGGGTGTCCTATTAGTTTAGACATGGATGATGTAAGGACATGTCTCCATCTTCGGATGGGTGTCTATTTATTTGCTTTGTTTGGACATTGCTTTGATTTTTAATATAACGATGCTTTATTGTTGCATGTAATATGGATAATATTATTATATTTAAGAATTTTATAATATTAAGACCTGTAAAAGAGGCCGGTTCCAATGAACTGGGTGTTGTGGGGGTGCTGGGCCATTTCTCATCTTCCCCGCACGTACCCAACTTTCCGAACCCATTAGGAGGTTGGGGATTCCTTAGGAATCGAGTTATGCACCCCTTTTTTTTCCCGGCCCGTCCGGATGGCGATTCCATTTTCTCCAGACCTAAGTCTGTGTTCTCTAGGGCCCCGAGCCTAAACAGTGCCGAAGTCGCAAGAACCATTCCACAGGGAGTGGGGGAAAAAATCCCTGCCCACATCAAGCTAGATCTAAAATAAGTATGTTTTGGGCAATTTATTACTTATTCACCTCTAAAAACATTTAATTACATATCACACTAATAAAATGACACTATAATCCTTATCTAATACTTAAAAATCCCAAGGTTTCTTTGAAAACTAACTTGTAGACATTTTAAAAATTTTAACCTTTAATTTGACAAACTTTCATATTTTTAAGTATTAATTATGTTATAAATATTAGTTGAACAAGAAAATTATATTAAAATAAGAAATGAAGTGTTTTGGGGTTGAAAAAGAAGAAAATTAGGGTTTCAGAGTGGACATGGGCGTGCCTAAGAAGTCCACACACCCGTGTGTACCAAAACATTGCTGAAAGTAGAGTTACAGAAGCTGAATAATTTACACGGTTGTATGGATCACAGCCACAAGCCCGTGTAGATTTTTCAGCATCTGCCAAACTTAAAAATTCACTTTTTGTGAGCCAAAGTTGTTCCAACTTGCATTTTAGTTAAAACAACCTAAACACATTTCATAATCATGATAAAAATGAACCAAAAACCAAACTTTCAAATAAAATGAATCCAAATCAAACACTTTACACAATGCTCAATTAACCAAATATTTAGCAATAATTTTTGTTATCAACACTCCATTACTATCGCTTTTTAACCAAGAACAATTTCATCATACTTATTTCTTACAAAATTGAAGTAAAATTCATATACAGGTTCTTCAATCTTTCCTTACATAACATATCATTTATTCAATTCTTTAGCAAATAACTCAATTAAAATGATCCTATTAACTTATTCAAGCATTAAAATTCAAAGAAAACCAACTATTTGAAAATTACTCATGCACAAGCACATTCCTCTTTTAAAATCTCTTTTATTCTCTCTTTTTCCTCTTTTTCTTTGATCACTTATTGATAATCTCACCAACTCTAACTAATTCTCTAAATAAATTATTCCAAAAGACGGATTTCCCTTGATTATTTGATGAAAGGAAGAAGAAAGTAGAGAAGATGGTGATGGTGGTGGTAGATGGCGTGGAAGATGGAAGAAGAGAGAAGAGTCTTCTACACACACACATGTCCATATATATATAGTTTAATCAGGTGAGGGAATCTCATTTTATCTACGGTGCACCCTAACTCTTAACCTTTGATTCTAATTGGATTTTTAATCCTGTAAAACCATAAAAATAATTTCTTCAGTAAATTTTTTAGATATACTATTCACTATTGTCTACTTATAGCATTTATCCACGTTACTTTTATCACTATACACTATCAATTATCAATATTAATTAAAAAGCTTTGCTATTTGCCGAAGTCGCAAGAGCCATTCCACCGGGAGTGGGGGTAAAAATCCCCACTCACAGTGGCGACTCCACTGGGATAAGAGAAGTTGATTTTGATGGTTTTTATATTATTTTATTCTTTCTTATAATGATATTATCCATTGCATCATATTAGATTGCATTGTGTGCGTGAGTTAGGATGCCCATGTTACCCGTGTTATGTTATGTGAGGGATACCATACTTTCACTCAAGGTATGGAGATCGAGCATGGCATAACCACTCATAGCCTTGTACCATTTGGTATATACTTGTTATGGGAACCTAAGCCTTTTGACCCAAAGACTAAAGCTCATGTAATCAGTCTAGTAACTTTCCTTAGGTTTTACCCCCAAATGCATGTTGTTTGACTATAGTTAGTTTATCTTAGTCTAAATCATGGCTTATTTGGTTTGTTCTTTTTCTAATATAACCTAAATACATTGTGAGCTCAAAATAAATTTTTCTTTAAAGTCCAAAAGACCAAAACTATTTTTAAAACTTTTTAAAATGGTCTTTGGACATAAAAGTTTTTTTTTAAAAATCAAAAATTCTTTGCTCATAACCTTAATACTAAGCCCAAAACCCATTTTTCCTAAAATCTTTTTACAATGGGCTTAGAAACAAAATTATTTTCATCCAACCTTTTCTTACAAGGAGCTTGCAAATTATTTAGGTCAATTACGAAATACCAAAAATCAATTGAGAACCTAGTTTATACTAAGAATAATTAATCATGGGCTTGTTTTTGGCATGAATCATTAGTTACTTTTTAAGTGAGAAATCTATTTATAATAAACCTCTTAATTTAGTTTTAATCCAATAAAGCATAAAAGCTACTTTAGTTGGTGAGATGGATTAAAGCCTAATTAATAGGAATTATCATAAACTGATTTCCATTTGTGAAAATATAACTATTGGTTGAAACGCCCGAGGGAAATATTCGAAAACAAGGTACCCCATGTTGGTATTTTGTTAACCATGTACCTAGGAAAAGAGACTCGCAATTCATGTGTGGATGTTATAAGGTTGAAAGGAACGTCCTGATTACCTTTCTTTGTTGATTGTTTGTGCATACATGCATACATGCATACATTCCCATCTCATATCATTAATCCTTTCTGGCTCACAGCCCTGGATTACGATAGTTCAAAAGCTTACGACAATCCAACCTATGCCGGGGATGAAGAATCTAGCAATGACTCAATCTCTTTTTCACCAAAAGCAATGGAGCCCAAAAAAATTCAAAGAATGGTGGATGAAGCCCTCAATGCCAAGATGGAAGAAATAAAAGAGGCCATGGCCGAGATCGTGAAGAACCAATTGGCTGCAATTTTAGGAAACAATGCCAAAGCATTTGCTAGCTCCAAGAAGCCAAAGGATAAAGGGAAGACTAAAATTGGTGAAGTAGCTTTTGATGATGATAAGGTGATCATTGATGATGATGATTGGGCTCAATACTACCAAGATCTTCAAGACAAAAAGGAGCCAAAGGTTGTTGAGAAGGCAACTATTGAAAAGACTGAGACATCTGATGTTGAGAAGATGATTGCTAATTTAGAAAAGAAATTTGAGAAGAAGCTGAAAACCGAAGAAATGTTCGAAGTTGACAAATTATTTGAACAAGATGACGAGGTCCCTTATAAATTCAAGATGCCATCTTTTGCAAAGTTTGATGGAATCGAAAATCCTCACCTCCATGTGAAACAGTATATCACTGCTATGAAGTCTGCCCGAGCTACTAAGGCTCAAACTCTAAGGTACTTTATGCTCTCATTGGATCCTGTTGTCCAAAATTGGTTCAACACTTTAGAGGAAAGTACTCAAAAAGATTGGGACATGTTATACAAGGCTTTCATTCAGTAATATGGGAAAAATGTCGAGTTAGAAGTTACCTTAATGGAAGTTGAGTCCATTAGGCAATGACCAAATGAGAATTTTGTGGACTATGTGAAAAGATGGAGAAATAAGGCTACTTTGCTCAAGAAGAGGCCCGATGAATTTGATCAAATAAGGATGATTGTGAGAGGTGTCCTGCCCAATCTTCGCGAAAGGATGTCTCACACCTTTATAAGGGATTTCAAAGATCTTCTCCAAGCTGGTCTACAAATTGAAGAGTGGGAAAGGGAGAAAAATCGCTTTTCAATAAGAAGGAATGAGAAAGGGAATTATCAGCCTAGTAATCAAACCACGCAAAAAGAGGTGATGTTAATGCGACTGGTCAAGGAAATAAAAGACAATTCTCAAAATTGGGGAAACCTTTATCTTGGGTTTTTAGCAAGCTTCAAAAGAAAGGGTTGTTACAACCGTTAGCTCCTCGACCGCTACATAATCCACTACCGCCAAACTTCAATGCCGAGGCCTTTTGTCAATTTCATCAAATTCAAGGGCATGAAACAGATAAATGTGCTCGTCTAAGGCATGAGATCCAAGATTTGATTGATAGTGGTAAGCTGCCCGAGCCGGATAAGCCCAATACCAAGAACAACCCTTTGCCTAAATTTGGTAGAGTGCCACCACCAGCAACCTTCATGGTGGGAAAAGGATTGGAAGAAGATTTTGTTTTATCATCTTTTCAAGATGGGAATGTTGAAGATGTGAAAGGAAAAGAAGCTTAAACTCATCAAACTTTCCTTAAATTGAATGTTGCTTTTCAATTTTACTTAATATTTAATTGGAACAATCTTGTTTTTCAAGTTTAAATTTGTTTGAGTAAATTACTTTTATCAAAAATTTTGTTGGTCTTTGTTCATTTTGGTGCTCAACCAATGAGGAATCTAGCTTGATAATTCATGAATTAATATATTTCTGTATCATGACTTGAATGACTTTACTAGGTAAGGGAATTGCTCTATAGCATTGAATTGTGTATGCTTACTTAGAGAGCGCTCCTACATAATTACCTTTGTCTATGTCCTAGTCAGTCTTATAACATGCTTTGACAAACTTTCGAGGCAAAATTGTAACTCTGCTTATTTAAGGGAGAGATGATCTAGGCATTGTTTGGTTAGCCAACAACTAGTATCCACTCTATTAAATATCAATCCCTAGTTGTCCCTTTGAGCCTTCGTAAAATTTTCAGCTTTCTTTTCATTGACTTATAAGCCCAACAACCTACCCTGAGCTGTTGTGATACTTTTGACAAGTCTTATGATCACTAAGATGAAGAGGCAAGAAGACCAAAGAAAGAAATGAATAGTCAAGATCATGAAGACAGTTGAAGTTCTAAAGACCATAAGGGTAATTGAAGTTCTCAAGACCATAGGGGTAGTTGAAGTTCTCCTAATATCTCCAATATATCAAGACAACATCAGAGTAACAAATGATTTATCCCTATTAAAGAAGATTTATACCACTCCACTCATCCATTATTGGAAACCCAAGTTGGTACAAACAAGATAACTCTGTTTGAGCTAGAACCACAAAAAGGAAAGAAAGAAAGAAAAAACAAAACAAAAAGAAAAAAACAAAACAAAACAAAACAAAAAGAAGAAAACAAAAAGAAAAAAGAAGAATAAAACCTAAAAAGGCGGTTCAAAAAGCCAACTGAGTTCTCTTTTACCTAAAGCAGCAAAAGGCTTCTATTTGGTTTATAAGGACATTTTGATTTGAATTGGTCCAATCCAACTAAAGATTCTATCAAAATCAAAGAAAAAGCAGGAAGACCATCCAGTTTTTGAAAATTCTGTACTTGACAGTCCTACAAGGAAGAAGGACACAATGATAAAATGCTCAAAGAAAGGGAAGAGTAAGAAAAATAAAAGGAAAGAAAAGGGAGAAGAAGAAAAGAAGCAAATTTGGGTGCCAAACTTTTTGCAAGGGCAAAAACTGTCCTAATCAAGATCTAGATTAATGCCAAGAAGATAGAAGGAATTTGGAGTCTAGCAAGATTACTCCCAATTGTTTAAAGTTCCAATAAGAAATTTTTAGTGTGAGGGTTTGTCCATTGTGTCACAACGGCTCCAACATACAAATGGCCTTCACTTCAACCCATGTCCCTTATATACCCCATTTCAAGCCTATCAAAGACCTGTTGATCTCTCTTGGTAGGTAAAGTCTTTTAGTGGAGATAGTTTGGATAAGCATGCATATGAGATAGACCATATTTAAATTCAATGAGACCTTTGGCCAAGTAATGTGTATGTGCCTATCTGAAGTGCAACAATTTTTGCTTAAATAGAAGTGATTCCCAAGTTTAGTACGGTAACTAGGGTTATCATGTTATAGATATGTTAATTTGGAAAAATCAAGTCTTGACGTACATTGACATTGATTTGGCAAAGCCAACATTTGATTTCAAAATCAAAAGTCAAAAAAAATTCAAAAATGTTTTTGTCATACAAAGCCTCCAAGTTAAGGGGAGTTTGTTGAACTGTCGAATCTCGAAGGACACAGTGGACAAAGGAAATGATTACTGACAAGGTTATGAAGAAGCTGCTAAAACATAGTTTGAAATAGATGAATCCCTGACTTTGCTGCTTGGGGCCTCCATTATTCATATTTTCAATATCCTGAAAGCCATAAATGTGAAGTAGCCTGTCATTCCAGTGCAAGAAATGAATGGCATCTCAATGGCGTCAATGAGAATACTTCTGCTGATCACCTCGGTCTGTGAGTCGATGGAACCACAGTAAGTATTACTCATGCATATCATGCATAAATGAGTATATCACATAGTACTTTCTTGTCTTATATTGTCTATTCTTTATTAAGGTAAACGACAAACACCCTGTGAAGTAAATAATCAAAAGAAGATATCAAATCAGGGAGCATGGAAAGCCCATTGCTTGAGAAAGTTCTAGTAATCTTGCAAAGAGAAGAAATACGTGCTTGTATGAAGAACTAGACAACAAAAACGTCAATCAAAGCTTGCATGAAAAAATCTTTGCTTTGAGCCTACACATGGGGCAAAGTTTCTCATTTCCAATTTTTAAGTTTATGCATGAACAAAACATTTTGACTCACTTCTAATATTTTACCATGCAGGGGGGCAAGGAGAAGATATGAGGGCCAACTAAAAATAGCTGAATTTTTGGGAAAGGAAGAACAAAAGAATGGAACAACAAGTTAAGCCAGAATCCTCAACTAATAAAAGGTCAATCAAATCGAATTCAATCTTGAATCAAAAGTACCCAGTCACAGGTCTGAGTACCCAAATCAAATCAAGTTAGGATCGAGTATCCCAATCCAGTTTAGGATCGAGTATCCAAATCCAGTTAGGATCGAGTATCCCAATCAAATTTAAGATCGAGTATCCCAATCCAATTTAGGATCTAGTATCCAAATCCAGTTAGGATCGAGTATCCCAATCCAATTTAGGATCGAGTATCCAAATCCAGTTACGATCGAGTATCCCAATCCAATTTAGGGTTGAGTATCCAAACCCAATTTAGGATCAAGTATCCAAATCAAGTTAGGATTGAGTATCCAAATTCAATTAGGATCGAGTATCCAAATCCAGTTAGGATCGAGTATCCCAATCAAATTTAGGATCGAGTATCCCAATCCAATTCAAGTATCCAAATCCATTTAGGATCGAGTATCCAAATCCAATTTAGGTTCGAGTATCCAAATCCAGTTTAGGATCGAGTATCCAAATTCAGTTAAGATGAGTATCCAAATTTAGTTTAGGATCGAGTATCCAAGTCTAATTTTGGATCGAGTATCCAAATCTCTAGTGTCCAGAACCCAAATTATCCTTAGGTCCAGAACCTAGAATCTCTTCTAAGCCCAGAACTTATCTCGGGTCCAGAACCCAAATTATCCTTAGGTCTAGAACCTAGAATCTCTTCTAAGTCCAAAACTTAGCTTGGGTCCTGAACCCAAATTATCCCTAGGTCCAGAACCTAGAATCCATTTTAAGTCCAGAACCCAAAATTACCCTTAGGTCCAGAACCTAAAATTATCCTTGAGTCCAGAACTCAAACCGAGTCCAGAACCCAAAACCTTAATCATCTCAGAAAAATTAAGTCTTATTGCTTTTCACTCTCTTTTACTAAAGTCTTAGATCATTCAAGTAGGGGGCAAACTGTAGACCCTTAATTTTTGACCCAGTCCGGTCCGGTATTTTTTATAGTCCAAAATAATTTTTGTGGTATTTTATTCTTCATTTTAGTTAAAAATTGTGAAGTGAATAAAAATAAAAATAATAAACAAATAAATAAATAATAAAAACAAATAAATAAATAAAAATAAAAATAAAATCGAAGACGAAAAACTCGGCCACAAAAAAATTAATCACCGAAAGCGTCGGATGAAATGGCCTTGGGCCATTTTGCCCACAGGAAAATCCTACGGGCGAAATGGCCGGCAACCAATTTCTCTCGTGTAACCTCGCAAATTTCCACAGTGGCCCGCAGCAGTTTTTTTGCCAGTAAAATTTTCCCGCCGCAATTTTTTTCAAAACCAAATTCAATTGGTTTCGGTTTCCTTTTCCTAATTAATGATAGTTTCCGTAAACAATTTGAATTAATCATATAAATTTCCTATAAATAAGACCAAGAAAACACAGAACAACGGAGAGGAGAATAAGAGAGGAATCAGACTTTAGACAGACTTGGAATTTGGAACTAACACTTTACAAATTGATCGGACTTTTTAGAAGAAAAGAAGCAAGCAAGCAATCCAGCTCTCAAAGGCAGCAACCTTGCCTTTGTCCTTGTTCATCCAAGAAGCAATTTTTGGTGGAACCAACAAACGAAGGTTTGAATATCTAATATTTTTCTTTTTTTTCCTTATAATAGCTTCAATCATTAAATTGTTTCTTTTGATTCTAAAAATTTGAGAGCCCTAATTTACTTCTTCTAAACCCTAGAACCTAAAATCGTCTCCTCTATTTTCAAAAACCCTAAAGTTATTTTTCTGTTTCTTCTAAAACCTAAGAACCCTAATCTATTTCTTCAAAATCTTAAAACCCTAATCTACTTTCCAAAACCTTAAATCATTTTATTAATTCCCAAAACCCTAATCTGCTTTTCAATTTTTCAAAACCTTAAAACCCTAAATTGATCCTTCTATTTTCAAAAAACCCTAAAAAAATACTTTCTATTTCCAAAAACCTTACATTGTCTTGCCTGTTTCCAAAAACTTTACAAAACTCTAAACTGTTTTCTCAAATCCTAAAACCAAAACATGTTTTCCAAAACACCTAAACTCTAATTCTTAAAACCTTAAAACCTTATAAACCTAAGTATTAAAATTCAATACAGTAAGCCTAAAAGCAACAATACAGTAGCTAATAATCATAAACCTAATGTTTTAAAGTATCCAAACCCTAATTTCATAATTTTACCCCTCAAACCATAATTTGATCAATCAAAGAACCTTACTAATTTCTTAAATTATAAAACCCTAATCCATTTCAATTCTTTTAAAACATCCAGTAGCATTATTCATTTAAAATATAATATTAGTTACTCAAAATTCCAAAACCCTATTTTCTAAATTCTAAGCCCTAAAATCTTAATTTTCAACACCATAACCTACAATCCTAGAAGCCAGTTTCCAAAATTTTCTTGGGTGCTGCCCCCTTGACCCCCGCCCAAGAGAAAAAAAGCAGGCATCAATTCAAGCAGTACCGAACACGGCTTGGAAGCTTGGCCATGTCTAAAGTGAATATAAAGAAACACGACCAAGACAAACCAAACCTAGTTGTGTCTCATTCCGAGAAAACAAGAGTGAGATCAAGGCAGTGTTGAACACGTTCATTCGACTTGGCCTTGTCCAAGAAGAAACTAAGGAGACATGGCCAAGACAAATAAAGCTTGGTCATGTCTATGAATATGGGCTTTGATTTTTTAAAGTTTTTAGTGACAGACACAAAAGCAGATTTTAAGTAGCAAAGTCAGGAGAAAAATAAAGACTACTTTTTGAAAAGCAAAAAGGTAAAGACATAAAAGAGAGGCTGGTGTGAGCGGGGATTTTCGCCCCCTCACCCAAGTGGAATGGTTCTTGTGACTTTGGCACTGTTAGGCTCAGGGCCTTAGAGAACAAAGGCCTAAACTTGGAAAAAATGGAGTCGCTATCCAGAAAGGCCAGGAAAAAAGAAAGGGGTGGATGACTCGATTCCTAAGGAATCTCCAATCCCCTATTGAGTTTGAAAAATTAGTTACGCGTAGGGAAGGTGAGAAATGGCCCAGCAACCCTACAGT
The DNA here is from genome assembly GCA_947685225.1 of Garcia nutans. NCBI lineage: Eukaryota > Viridiplantae > Streptophyta > Magnoliopsida > Malpighiales > Euphorbiaceae > Garcia > Garcia nutans. The sequence goes on from CANTUV010000024.1 coordinate 26,941,286, forward strand.
ACCTGGTTCATTAGAACCGGCATCCTTTTCAGGTCTTAATATTATAAAATTCTTAAATATAATGATATTATCCACACTACATGCAATCGGAAGAATAAACAAATACTTTATTAATAATCATAGCAATGTTTAAACAAAATAAATAAATGGACACCCATCCGAAGATGAAAACATGTCCTTACATCGTCCATGTCTAAAACTAAACAGGACACCCACTGAATGGTGGAAACATGTCCTTTACATTAATTCTAAAATATGAAAATAATTTAAATTACGGAAAATTAATTAATGAGGCACTTAATCATGGAAATATACCTCTTACAATTTTAATAAATAAATAATAATTAAAAAAATATTTATCCATGATAAATTAAATAAACCAAACATCAAAATTAAATAAATCAATCATCAAAAAGTATAATAAACTACATAATCAAATCTAAAATTAAATAAAACAATAAATATATAAATTTAGGGTTTAAATCTTAAATTAAGATTTTTAGAATTTTAATAACTAGATTAGGATTTAAAATAATGAAAATTAAACACAAGTACTTGTAATACACAAATAAATATTGACCCCTTCGACGAGCCCATATGGCGATCCCACTAGCCGACTAGCGGGTGGGGGTCAAGGGGGCAGCGCCCCTTACAAGGTCGGGGTTGGTGTCAGGCGTATCCATCCCTAATCCCTTATTGGGTTTGAAAATTGATTTTTAGGGTTGTAGGTTTTGGTGTTAAAAATTAAGATTTTAGGATTTAAGATTTAGAAAATAGGGTTTTGGGAAAATAGTTTAGGGTTTTTGTAAAGTTATGACACTAATTAGGGTTTGAAAACTAAATTAATATTTGAATGATCATATTATTTATTAAAAAATTTAGCTATTGTCTGAATTAAAAAGAAAAAGGAATTTGATTATATAAATAGTGTGATGGAAATTTGAAACATGAGGATAATTGTTTATTTGATAAACTAAATTTAGAGAACTTACCTACATTTGAAGGCTCCACCAAAATTATTGGACAAACTTCTAGATGAGCTAACACCAAGATAGAATATCTAACTTGCTGCCTTGATTAAGGATTGTCTCTCGTCCCTGTTGCTTTTTTCCTTTGCTCCTATCCACAAAAATTGTCCCAATCGTCTCAGCCGAAAAAGCCAAAGTCCAAGCCACAAGCAAAAGTTCAAAAATTCCAAAAATCCCAAGTCCCTTGAACTGTGTTTTAATGTCTTATTTATAAGAAAAAACAAAACCTAATACTAAATAGTTAAGAAAATAATAGACTCTTAAGGAAAAAAACACAAAACTAACTAAAATAAGGTTTGAGCAGAAATCGACAGCGCACGCGGGCTGCTGGGCTTTGGGCCTACGTGCTGGGGTGCTGGGGTCTGTACACTGCGTTGAGCGGGCAGCAATTCACCTCAGGCTTGGGCCTGCGGTAAATTGGTTGTTGCCAATTCGCCATAGGCTTGGACGTGCGGCGAATTGGCTGCCAGCAGTTAATCACTGCTTGCCGCGCAGCAGTGTGGCAGAGTTGCCGCGTGTCACTCACTGATCCTTTCGATTTTTTATTTTTGTACTTTTTATTTTATTTTTCATTAAAAATATATATTATTATATTATTAAAAATAAATAATAAATAAAAATAAATAGAATAAATTTTACAAATAACAAAAATAAATAAAATAAATATTATAAATAATAAATAATAAATAATATATTATATTATTAAAATAAATAATAAATACCATAAAAATTATTTCGGACCATTTTAAAATCTTTAGACTGGACTTGGTAAAAAATTAAGAGTCTACAGCTGGCTAAACAAAAAGGGGATGGATTTTACATGAGATGAGGAGAGCTAGTTTCTGGATTTTTATTCATTCTCAGAGGAAAGAACTAATTGGAAAAGCTTGATGGAGGCTTTGAAGTTCTTCATCAAAATTCAAGTTGAGCTTAAGGAATAACAAGAAGTTCCAACTCTAGTCATCTTCAAAAGGGGTTTTTATATTCTCTCAATTAATTCATTTTCCAGATTTTTTTTATTTATATACATTAATATTTTAATGAAGATTTGTGATCTGATTTTATTGAGATGAAATTTTGTCTTATTTTTATGATGAGCTAAATTATCTTTGCCTAGGATTTATAGTAGATTTAATTAAATGCTTTAATTCAGTAACTTCCATTAATATACCTTGTTTTGAGTTGATTGTATTGGAATGTATGCTAGATTAATAGATTGGCCACCTATTAGTCTCTAGATATTGACTGAAAAATCGAGAGGTGAAACTTGATATTGTAATTATAGATTCAACTACCCTAAGAATGAATTAGAAATATAAATTCTAGGGTTCACTTAATTTATGGTTCAAAACAATTTGTAATTATTAATTGAGAATATGATTACCAATGAATTGATAATTGCTAATTAAATTTAAGGAAGAAATTAATTTGCAAGGTTATATTAACAGATAATTTGAGAATTAAATTTTGATTAAATCGATTTGTAAATCCTAGGTACACTTTTGAAAGTTTTACATTAATTTTGTGCAAACTACTATTTACTTTACTTTAAATTTTACATTTATTTTATCATTCCAACACTACAAACTTATTCTTTGATCTTTTTATTTTAATAAAATTATTGCAAATAAACAACTTCTTTGAGAGCTGACCTTGGGACATTCACCATGACTATAACAATCTTGTATACTTGCGAGAGTCGCTTTTAGTAGTGTTAAGTATAATATAATAGTATTCATCTTCTAGTAAAGCATATGGAGTATTTAATAGGAGAACTATAGTAGTTGAAGAATCAATGCTTGTTATCTTTGATGGATCCTCTAAGCTTGATCATGGGAAAGGTAAAGTTCTTAATGATTTTGTAGGTATATTTGAAAATCTTGAGATAAGTAATGTTTCAAAGGAAAACAATGATGAGCTAGAAAAAATAATGGAATAAGAAGAAACTGTGATAGAAGAGATTCAAGAACTACCCAAAAATTGGCATTATCGAAATGATCATCCAAAAGAACTCATCATTAATGATACTTCAAAGGGAGTAACCGCTAGATCAAGATTTAAATATTTAGATTCTAATGTAGCCTTTGTTTCTCAAATTGAGCCAAGGACTATTGAGGAGGCTCTTAGTAATGAATGTTGGGTGATTACAATGTAAGATGAACTCAACCAATTTGAAAGAAACAAATTATGGAAACTTGTTCCTAGACCTAAGGATCATCCAATTATTGGTTGAAATGGGTGTATAGGAATAAGATTGATGAAAATGGCCACATTACCAGGAGCAAAGCTAGATTGGTAGCCAAAGGCTATAATCAAGAGGTAAGTGTTGACTATGATGAAACATTTGCTCCTGTTGCTATATTAGAAGCAATTAGAATTTTACTTGCATTTACATGTCATATGAATTTCAAACCGTTTCAAATGGATGTTAAAAGTGCATTTTTAAATGGATTCATTAATGAAGAAGTTTATGTTGAACAACCTCCAGGTTTTGAAGATTATAGACTTTCAAATCATGTTTTTAAATTAACAAAGGCACTATATGGATTGAAACAAGCTCCAAGAGCTTGTTATGATAGACTTAGTGCTTATTTATTGGAAAATAGTTTTACAAAAGGAGAATTTGATACTACACTATTTGTTAAAAAGAAATTGCATAATATTTTATTTCTACAAATTTATGTTGACGACATTATATTTGGTGCTACTAATAAATTTTACACCATGAGTTTTCTTCCTGTATGACTAGGGAATTTGAAATGAACATGATGGGTGAAATTAAGTTCTTCCTTGGTCTACAAATTAAGTAACACAAGGATGGTATCTTCTTCAATCAATCAAAATATATAAAGGAACTTCTCAAAAAGTTTGGGATGGACGGATGCAAGGCTAGTAAAACTCCAATAAGCACAAACTTTACTTAATCGCTTCTAGACCTGATATAATGTATAGTATTTGTTTGTGCTCTAGATTTTAGTCATGCCCTAACGAATCACATTTGAATGCTACTAAAAGGATTTTAAATATTTAAGTGGAACATTGCATTTAGAACTTTTGTATTCTAGAAATACATCTTTTGATAATTTAGGATTTTTGGATGCGAATTTTGCCGGTAGCCAATGGATAGGACAATCACGATCGATGTATGTCATTTTCTTAGTGATTGCCTAGTTTCTTGGTTTAGTAAGAAACAAGTGTCGGTTGCTCTATCTACTGTAGAAGTTGAATATCTAGCTGCTTACTTTTGTTGTACACAAGTTCTTTGGAGGAAGCAACAATTACTAGATTATGGTAAAGTATTTAATCATATTCCCATTAAGTGTGATAACAAAAGTGCCATTAATCTGTCCAAAAATCCAATTCAACATTCTAGGTCAAAACACATAAATATTAGAGATCACTTCTTGAGAGACAATGTTCAAAATCATAATGTTGTTATAGAATTTATAGATACTCAAAATCAACTTGCTGATATTTTTACATAACCACTAAATGAAGAGAGGCAAAACTTTATAAAACAACACATAGGGATGATAAATGGAAATTCTCTTGAATAAGCACTCAATGACTCATTTAGGAATGATAAATTCCTCTGAAATCTATTTTGATCATTGTAAAATTGAAACATCATCAAAATTTAATCAAATATAGCGTTTACACCAAACAATTGCATGTCTCGCCCACAAGAAGTTGTTTTGTGTGATCGCTAATTGCATGGTTGCTCAATTCAAACTTTTTTTAAATTTATAGACTATTTCATTTGACTAGCTTATGCGAGTGTGTAGACCTTTAATTTTTTTACCAGTCCAAAATAATTTTTGTAGTATTTTAATATTTATTGTTTATTGTAATAATATTTATTACTTATAGTATTTATTTTTAATATTGAAAATAAAAAAATAAAAAGACAAAATAATCAGCAACGGCAGAATCTTGCCCGCAAGCAAGACTTGCGGCAAAATGCATGCAACCTGCACCCAGCCCGCAGCTCGCCCAGGTCTGCGCGCAGTTTTTTTCGAAACACTATTTTACTTGGTTTTTTATTTTATTTCCTAAATAGTTTTTATTTTCTTAACTAATTAGTATTAGATTTTTATTTTTTCTTATATATACCACATTAAAAGACACAAAGAAGAGAAGGAATTTTATTTCAACCAAGAGGAAAATTTTGGGACGGCACAATTATTAGGGACTTTTGGACTTTTATTTCTTTAGACTTTTTAGCAATTAATTTAGAGATTGAATGAACAGAAGCTCAAACAAATAAGGAGCAAGTCAAAAATCATCAAACACCATCAAACAAGGCAGTAGCAAACTCTCACTGTCTTGATTTCCTTCCAACCAAGAAGAACAAATTTGGTGCAAGTAAATACATTGCATCAACATTTAATTATTGGTGGAGCCAACAAACGATGATAAATTCTAAACATATTTAATATAACCTATTCTGTGTCTATTTTAATTACAATAGATTATATCTTTTAATTTTAGCTCATAGCAATTTACATAGAGCATAGTTTAATGGTGTTGTTTTGTTAATAATAAAAAATAAATCTATAACCTATTAAGTTTAAGTTACGACTACTTATATGTGTTAAATTAATATTTTTAATACATGATTATTTAATTAAAAAAAATGTTCCAATAGCCTTATTTTTTTAAGTATCAAAAGCTTTAACCCTAATTAATTCTTCTTTCCAAAATCACACAGTAGCATTATTCTTTTAAAAATAACATTAGTTCCTTAAAATCTCAAAACCCTATTTTCCAAATCTTAAACCCTAAAATCTTAATTTTTCAACACCAAAACCTACCCCTTGACCCTTCCCGCTAACTAGATAGCAGGACCGCCGTATGGGCTCATCGAAGGGGGTCAATATTTATTTGTGTATTATAAGCCTTTGTGTTTAACTCCCTTTATTTAAAAATCTCAATTTGTTTAGTAAAATTCTAAAACCCTAAATTTATACATTTATTACTTTATTTAATTTTAAATTTGATTATGTAGTTTATTATATATTTTGATGATTGATTTATTTAATTTCAATATTTATTTGTTTATCATGGATGGATGATTTCTTTATTATTATTATTATTTGTTAAAATTGTAAGAGGTATGTTTCCATGATTGGGTACCTCATTAATTAATCTTTATGCAATTTAATTTATTTTCATATTTTGAAATTAATGTCAAAGACATGTTTTCACCTTTCGGTGGGTGTCCTATTTAGTTTTAAACATAGACGATGTAAGGACATGTTTCCATTCTCGGATGGGTATCCATTTATTTGTTTTGTTTGGACATTATTGTGATTTTAATAAAGTATTTATTTATTCTTATGATCGCATGTAGTATGGATAATATCATTATATTTAAGAATTTTATAATAATAAGACCTGCAAAGGAGGCTAGTTCCAATGAACCGAGCGTTGTGGGGGTGTTAGGCCATTTCTCGCCTTCTCCACATGTACCTAACTTTTCAAACCCATTAGGGGGTTGGGGATTCCTTAGGAATCGAGTCATCCACTCCTTTCTTTTTTCCTAACCCTTCTTGGTGGTGACTCCATTTTCTCCGGGCTTAGGCTCGTGCTCTTAAGGCCCTTAGCTTAAATAGTGCCAAAGTCGTAAAAACCATTCCACCGGGAGTGGGGGCAAAAATCCCCACTCACAAAGTGCCTTATACACATGGCTATCGCAACACACATATAGCAGTCGCACAACTGTCTGTGCGATTATACTCGATGGCCAACAGCCAAATTTTTTTAAACGTCGAAACTTGCACAGTTTTGCCCGTTCTGTCCCTAACTATCATAAAATGGCTATTTTTCAAAATTTTTCTATAAATACCTCTATTTTCTAGTAAAATGCACTTTTACAAACACTTAATCACCTCTCCAAGGAATTTCTCAAGGTTTTGGACCTTAAGAAGGCATTTGTGAAGATTTCAAGCTTCTTCTACATTCTCTCTTCTACCTTTCTAATTTTTCTCTTTTTTTTTATTGAAAATGACACCTAAATCTAAAGACCTCTAAGAAGAAACCATCAGCATTAGGGTAGTGATTAGTGAACCTCACCCCCAAACCAAACCATTCACCCGAAGTAGTGTCCAACCTAACAAACAAAATACAAAAATGATGATGAAAACCAACTATTACATGCTCAAGAAGAAGATTCTTGAACCAACCTATAAACCCTTAATTTTTTACCCAGTCTGGTCCAATAATTTTTATATAGTCCAAAATAATTTTGTGGTATTTTAATTAAATAATATTTATTTTAGTATTTATAATTTATAATTTTTAATGAAAATAAAAAAGGTAATATTAATAAAGTTAAAAAATATAAAATAATAAATAAAAATCAGTGATGAAAAAATCAGCGACGAAACATTTTGTCACCGAAAGTGAATTGGCTTGGGCCAATTCATCGTAGGAAAATCCTATGGCTAAATGGCCTCGGCCCAATTCGCCTCAGGAATGGCCAATTCGCCGCAGGAAATTCCTGCGGTGAATTGGCTAGCTGCCCAGCACTGGCCTGCCAGCTCTCGCAGTTTTCTCCCACAACAATTTTTTTGCCAGTGCAATTTTTTCCAATGCAGTTTTTATTTTCGAAACCGAATTCTATTTGGTAAATTAAACTAGTACATGCAAAACCCTATTTATTAAACATAAAACCCTAGAAACCCTAATTGATGAATGAACCCCTAAAGTTAATATATTTACTGTTTATTTTAAATTGGATGAATGTTTATTATATATTTTGATTGATGTTTGATATATTTGATGAATGATTTATTTTGTGGGTACCTCATTAATTAATGGTTATTTACTTTTATTAATTTATTTTGATTTCCAAATATTGTAAGAGATATGTTTCTACTTTGTGGGTACCTCATTAATTAATTTCTATGTAATTTAAATTGCTTTTATATTTTGGACCAATGTAAAGGACATGTTTTCACCTTTTGGTGGGTATCCTATTTAGTTTAGACATGAACGATGTAAGGACATGTTTCCATCCTCAGATGGGTGTCCATTTATTTAATTTGCTTGGACATTGCTTTGATTTTAATATAATGATGCTTTATTTTGATTGTTGCATGTAATATGGATAATATTGTTATACTTAAGAATTTTATACTATTAAGACCTGCAAAGGAGGCCGGTTCCAATGAACCGGGCATTGTGGGGGTGCTGGGCCTTTTCTCACCTTCCCCACACGTACCCAACTTTCCGAACCCATTAGGGGGTTGGGGATTCCTTAGGAATCGAGTCAACCACCCCTTTCTTTTTCCCGGCTCGTCCGGGTGGCGACTCCATTTTCTCCGGGCTTAGGCCCGTGTTCTCTAAGGCTCCGAACCTAAATAGTGCAGAAGTCGCAAGAACCATTCCACTGAAAGTGGAGGCAAAAATCCCCACTCATAGTGGCGACTCCACTAGGGATAAGAGAAGTTGATTCCTTTGGTCTTTATATTATTCTATTATTTCTTATCATGATATTATCCATTGCATCATTTAAATTACATCGTGCGCATAAGTTAGGACGCCCGTATTACCTGTGTTATGTTATGTAAGGGATACCATATTTTCACTCAAGGTATGAAAATCGAGCATGGCATAACCACTCATAGCCTTGTACCATTTGATATATACTTGCTATGGGAACCTAAGCCTTTTAACCCAAAGACTAAAGCTCATGTAATTGGCCTAGTTACTTTCCTTAGGTTTTACCCCCAAATGCATGTTGTTTGACTATGGTTAGTTTATCTTAGTCAAAATCATGGATTATTTGGTTTGTTCTTTTTCTAATATGACCTACGTATATTTTAAGCTCAAACTAAATTTTTCTTTAAAATCCAAAAGACCAAAGCTATTTTTAAAACTTTTTAAGATGGTCCTTGGACATAAAAATTTTCTAAAAACAACTCAAAAATTCTTTTCTCATGACTCAAATACAAAGTTAAAAATCTATTTTTTCTAAAAATCTTTTTACAATGGGTTTCTCAAACAAAATTATTTTGCATTTCATCCAACCTTTAAAAGAGCTTACAAATGTTTAGGTCAATTAAAAAATACCAAAAATTAATTGTGAGCCTAGTTTATACTAAGAATAATTAATCATGGGCTTGTTTTTTGCATGAATCATTAGTTACTTTTTCAAGTGAGAAATCTATTTATAATAAACCTCTTAATTTAGTTTTAATCCAACATAGCATAAAAGCTACTTTAGTTGGTTAAATGGATTAAAACCTAATTAATGGGAATTATCATGAACTGATTTCCATTTTTGAAAATATAACTATTGGTTGAAACGTCCAAGGAAATTATTCAAAAAATAAGATATCCTATGTTGGTATTTTGTTAACCATATTACCTAGGAAAAGAGACTCACCATTTGTGTGTGGATGTTATAAGGCCAGAAGGAACGTCCTAATTATCTTTCTTTGTTTATTGTTTGTGCATACATACATACATCACATGGCATATCATTAATCCTTTCTGGCTCATAGACCTGAAGTATGACAAATCAAGAACATACAATGATATCACCTACAACATTGATTTTGATTCAAGTGCTTCATTGGAAGGATGGATGCAAACTAGCTAAGTGACATAGTCGATGAAGTTGTCAAAGCTGGGATGGCCGAGCTACTAGATAAATTGGTTAAAATTATGAGGACCCAGTTGATTCAAATTATGGAGATCATCAACAATGCTAATGAGGCATCTCCCATTGACATAAGAAAGGGGGGAAGGGTAGCATCAATGGAGAACATGTTTGCTAATAAAGATCGAATGAAAAATGAGGGATCAATCCCTATTCTACAAGATCAGCCAAACCATATGCTGTCTAACTGGAGCAATAAGAGTGGCTACCACCCCAATGAGCAAAATCAAAGGAAAAGAAGAGGTGTTGAGAAAAAATGCAGCAATTGAACCAGCGAAGAAGCTTAAATTTTTAGACTTGGGGGAACCTTTATCTAAAATGTTGGAGAATCTAATGAAGAAAGGATTGTTACAACCCTTGACTCCTCGTCCTTTCCTAATCCTTTTCCGCCTAACTTTGATACTAAAGTATTTTGCCAATTCCATCAAAGGCTTGGACACGAAACAGACAACTGTATGAAGTTGATGCATGAGATCCAAAATTTAATTGATACTTGAGCCTGATAAGCCCAACATTAAGAATAAGCCTCTGCCTAAAATTGGAAGGGTGCCATCGCTTGTAACCTTCATGAAGAGTTTTATCTTGTCATCTCATCATGATAGAGAAGCTGCTAAAGAGGATGTACTACTAAACAAGTTTGGATTAACTGTGGATGATGAAGCAATGATCCTTAATGATGAAAAAAATCCTTGCCATTGATATGTCCAAATAGATGTTATATCTTTGACTCCAACTCAACAAACAATGTTACTTTTTAATTTTGCTTTCTTTAATCTTTAATTGGAACAATTATGTTTTTCTATTTTTATTTGAATAAATTACTTTCATCAAAATTTTTGTTGGTCTTTGTTCATTTTGGTGCTCAATCAATGAGGAATATAGCTTGATAATTCATGAATTAATATATTTATGCATCATGACTTGAATGACTTTACTAGGTGAGGGAATTACTCTGTAGCATTGAGTTGTGTATGCTTACTTAAAGAGGGCTCCTGCATAATTACCTTTGTCTAGGTCCTAGTTAGTCTTAGAACATGCTTAGACAAACTTTCAAGGCGAAATTGAACTCTACTTATTTAAGAGAGAAATGATCTTGGCATTGTTTGACGAGCTAACGACTATTATCCACACTATTAAATATCAATCCCTAGTTGTCCCATTGAGCCTTCAAAAAATTTTAGCTTTCTTTTCATTGGCATATAACCCTAACAACCTACTCTGAGTTGTTGTGATACTTTTGATAAGTCTCATGATCACTAAGATGAAGAGGCAAGAAGATAAAAAAAAATGAATAACCAAGACTGTAAGGATAGTTGATGTTATCAAGACCATAAGGGTAGTTGAAGTTCACCTAATATCTCCAATCTATCAAGATAATGTCAGAGTAATAAATGATTTATCCCTGTTGAAGCAGATTAATACCACTCCACTCATCCATTATTAGAAATCCAAGTTGGTACAAATAAGACAACTCTTTTAGAGGTACAACCAAAAAAAGAGAAGAAGAAAAGAAGAAGAAAAAAAGAGAAGAAAAGAAAACAAAGGAAAACTAAAGAAAAAGAAAAAGAAAAGAAAAGAAGAAGACAAAGAAAAAAAACAAAAGACAAAAAAGAGAAAAAGACAAAAGAAAAAAAAGAAAAAAAAAGAGAAAAAGAAAAAAGAAAAAAGAAAAAGGAAAAAAAGGAGAAGATGAACCCCAAAAAGGTGGTTCAGAAAGCCAACTGAGTTCTCTTTTACCTAAAGCAGCAAAAGGCTTCCATTTGATTTATAAGGATAGTTTGACTTGAATTGGTCCAACCCAACCAAAGATTCGATCAAAATCAGTGAGAAAAAGGAGAAAGGTAACCCAGTTTTTGAAAGTTATGTACTTGAGAGTCCTACAAGGAAGAAGGACAAAATGATAAAATGTTCAAAAAAAGGGAAGAACAAGAAAAATAAAAAGAAAGAAAAGGGAGAAGAAGAAAAGAAATGAATTTAGGTACCAAACTTTTTGCAAGGGCAAAGACTGTCCTAATCAAGATCCAAATTAATGCAAGAAGATAGAAGGAATTTCGAGTCTAGCAATATTGCTCCCAACTGTTCAAAGTTCCAACAAGCAGTTTGTAGTGTGAAGGTTTGTCCATTGTGTCACATCAGCTCTAATCTCAAAATGGCCTTCATTTAACCCTTGTCCCTTATAGACCCCATTTCAAGCCTATCAAAGACCTGTTGATCTCTCTTGGTAGGTAGAATATATTAGTAGAGATAGTTTGAATAATCATACATATGAGATAGACAATATTTAAACTCAATGAGACTTTTGGCCAAGTAATGTGTATGTGCCTATCTGAAGTGCAATAATTCTTGCTTAAATAGAAATAATTCCCTAGTTTAGTATGGTAACTAGGGTTGTCATGTTATAGATATGTTAATTTGGAAAAATCAAGTCCTGAGGTATATTGGCATTGATTTGGCAAAGCCAACATTTGATTTCAAAATCAAATTTAAAAAAAATAATAAATGTTTTTGTCATACAAAGCCTTCAAGTTAAGGGGAGTATGTTGAACTATCGAATCTCGAAGGATATATTGGGCAAAGGAAATGATTGATTGTAGACCCTTAATTTTTGACCCAACCCGGTCCAATATGTTTTATTTAGTCTAAAATGAATTTTGTTGTCTAATTGGTCTAAAATAATTTTTATTAAATAATTTTTTCTTTAGTATCTAATTTTTATTAAATAATTTTTGCTTTAGTATCTAATTTTTATTAATAAAAAATAGAAATAAACAAATAAAACTCAAAAAATAAAAATCGGAGTCAGAAAAATCGGCGACAAAAAAATCATCGCGCGGGCCCGTGGGCACGGGCCCTCGAAATCACTGTGCTATTTCGCACGCAGAATTTTTCTGCCTGCGAAATAGCTTACGGGCCCGCTCTGTGCACGCTGCCGCAGCAAGCTGTGGCAGATTTTTTTGCCGGCGCAGTTTTTTCGCAGCAGTTTTTTTTCGGCATCGCAATTTTTGCGACGCAAATTTTTCAAAACCTAATATTTTTAGGTTTTGGTTTCTTTTTTTTTTATTAATATTACTTACCTTAACTAATTAGGAATAAACAACCTCAAACCACTATAAATAAGGACCAAAGGCAATTAATTTAGGAGAGGCAAAAAATCCAAGAGTAGTTTGGAAAATTTGAAACCAAATCAAGGAAGGAAAAGAAGAAATTCAATTCAACTCTTTTCTGGAACAGCAACAGCACGATTTAGAGATTCAAAGGCAAAAAAGGCTTGTCTTTGGAGCTAGTTCATCCAAGAAGAATTATTTTTGGAGAAATCATCAAAAGAAGGTATGTGTTAATTATTTTTCTTTAATTGTTTTTTTTACACAGTAGCAAATTTGTGAAATCAAAATTAAAAACCTTTGAACTTTAATTTAGTTTTTCTAAAGCCAAAAAACCTTATTTCGTTAGTTTATCTTCCAAAAAGCTTAAAATTGTTATTTTTTCTTCTTAAAAATCTTAAAACTCTAATTGAACATATTTTTCAACAAAACTAGGATGTAAATTTTGCTTCTTTTAAAATTTTAAAGTAGGTTCTTTTTCCTTCAAAAAGTCTTCTAAAACATCTTTTCTAGTTATAAAAACTTTAATTCACTTGTTTAAATTCATATAATTTCATAAAATATTAAATTGTCTTCCAAACCCTAAGATTAAAATTACCATCCGAGACCCTAAATTCCAAAATATCAAATCCAAATTCAACTTCCAAAATTCAAAATAATGAACACTAACTCTTTTAAAACCTTAAGCCCTAATTTTTATGAACCCTAATCCTTTTAAAACATTAAAAAATATAAAAACATAAAAACCTAAATTTTGCACAGTAGCTTAGGAACCCAATAATCAAAAATCACAAATTAAAGTATTTTAAAGTGTTTAAAACCCTAGTTTTATGATATCATCATTCAAACCTTAATTTTGTTAATCAAAGAGTCTTACCAACCCTTTAAAACATAAAACCCTAATTTATTTTAATTCCATAAAAAGTCACAGTAGCCATAATTGGACTTTTATTTGCTTTATTTAATTCCATACTTGATTATGCTTTGATTTATTTCTTATGCTTTAATTTATTTAATTTCAATACTTGATTTATTTAATTTATCATGGATGGATGTTTATTTTATATTTTGATTAATAACTTTTATGAATGATTTATTATGATGAATGATTATTTACTTTTATCAATTTATTTACACTTCCAAATGTTGTAAGAGGTATGTTTCCACTTGGTGGGTACCTCATTAGTTAAATATCATGTAATTTAATTTGCTTTTCTATTTTAGAACTAATGTAAAGGGCATGTTTCTACCTTTTGGTGGGTGTCCTATTTAGGTGTGTGATGTAAGGACATGTTTCCATCTTCGGATAGGTGTCCATTTATTTGCTTTGTTTGGACATTGCTTTGATTTTAATATAATGATGCTTTCTTTTAATTATTGTGTGTAATATGGATAATATTGTTATATTTAAGAATTTTATAATATTAAGACCTGTAAAGGAGGCTGGTTCCAATGAACTGGGTGTTGTGGGGGTGCTGGGCTATTTCTCACCTTCCCCACACGTACCCAACTTTCCGAACCCATTAAGGGGTTGGAGATTCCTTAGGAATCAAGTCATCCACCCCTTTCTTTTTTCCGACCCGTCCGGGTAGCGACTCCATTTTCTCCGAACTTAGGTTCGTGTTCTCTAAGGCCCCAAGCCTAAACAGTGCTGAAGTTGCAAGAACCATTCCACCAGAAGTGAGGGCGAAAATCCCCGCTCACAGTGGCGACCCTACTGGGGATAAGAGAAGTTGATTCCGTTGGTCTTTATATTATTCTATTCTTTCTTATAATGATATTTTCCATTCCATCATCTTAGATTGCATCGTGTACGTGAGTTAGGACGCCCGTGTTACCCGTGTTATGTTATGTAAAGGATACAATACTTTCACTCAAGGTATAGAGATCGAGCATGGCATAACCACTCATAGCCTTGTACCATTTGGTATATACTTGCTATGGGAACCTAAGCCTTTTTACCCAAAGACTAAAGCTCATGTAATTGGCCTAGTTACTTTCCTTAGGTTTTACCCCAAATGCATGTTGTTTGACTATGGTTAGTTTATCTTAGTCAAAATCATTGATTATTTGGTTTGTTCTTTTTCTAATATGACCTAAGTATATTGTAAGCTCAAAATAAATTTTTCTTTAAAGTCCAAAAGACCAAAGCTATTTTTCAAAATTTTTAAGATGGTCTTTGGACATAAAACTTTTCTAAAACAAATCAAAAATTCTTTGGCCCATGGCCCAAATACTAAGCCCAAAATCCATTTTTCTAAAATCTTTTACGATGGGCTTAGCAACAAAACTATTTTTACCCAACCTTTTCTTACAAGGAGCTTGCAAAAATATCTAGGTCAATTATGAAATACCAAAAATTAATTGTGGGCCTAGTTTACACTAGGAATAAATTAACCATGGGCTTGTTTTTGGCATGAACCATTAGTTATCTTTTCAAGTGAGAAATCTATCTATAATAAACCTCTTAATTTAGTTTTAATCCAATATAGCATAAAAGGCTACTTTAGTTGGTTGAATGGATTAAAACCTAATTAATGGGAATTATCATGGATTGATTTCCATTTTCGAAAATACAACTATTGGTTGAAACATCCGAGCGAATTATTCGAAAGCAAGATACCCCATGTTGATATTTTGTTAACGATATACCTAGGAAGAGAGACTCGCCATTCGTGTGTGGATGTTATAAGGTTGGAAGGAGAGTCCTATTTATCCTTATTTGTTGATTGCTTGTGCATACATGCATACATTTGCATCTCATATCATTGATCCTTTCTGGCTCACAGCCCTGGATTACGATAGTTCAAAGGCTTACAAAAATCTGACCTACGCCGGAGACGAAGTATCTAGCAACGACTCAATCACTTGCTCACCTAAAATGATAGAGCCCGAACAAATTCAAAGGATGGTGGATGAGGCCCTCAATGCCAAGATGGAAGAAATCAAAGAGGCCCTAGCTGAGACCATAAAGAACCAATTGACTGCAATCTTAGAAAATCATGTCGAGGCATCTGCTAGCACTAAGAAACCAAAGGACAAAGGGAAGACCAAAGTTAGTGAAGTGGTTTTTGATGATGAAAAGGTGATCATTGATGATGATGATGATTGGTCTCAATACTACCAAGAGGTTCAAGAAAAGAAGAAAGAACCAAAGGTTGTTGAGAAGGCAACTATTGAAAAGACTAAGACTTCTGATGTTGAAAAGATGATTACTGATTTAGAAAAGAAATTTAAGAAGAAAATGAAGACCGATGAGATGTCTGAGATTGACAAATTATTTGAGCTAGATGAAGAAGTTCCATACAAATTCAAGATGCCATCCTTTGCAAAGTACAATGGCACCGGAAATCCTCATCTCCATGTGAAGCAGTATATCACTGCCATGCAGTTTGCCCGAGCTACTAAGGCTCAAACTCTAAGGTACTTCATGCTCTCATTGGATCCTATTGTCCAAAATTGGTTCAATACCTTAGATGATGGAACACAAAAGAATTGGGATTTGCTTTACAAGGCCTTCATCCAACAATATGGATATAATATCGAGATGGAAGTTACCTTAATGGAAGTGGAGTCTATTAGACAAAGGCCAAATGAGAATTTTGTAAACTACGTGAAGAGATGGAGAAATAAGGCTGCAATTCCCAAGAAAAGGCCCGATGAATCTGATCAAATAAGGATGATCGTGAGAGGGATGTTGCCTAATCTCCGTGAAAGGATGTCTCACACCCTTATAAGGGATTTCAAAGACCTTCTCCAAGCTGGTTTGTAAATTGAAGAATGGGAAAGGGAGAAGAGTCGCTTTGCAATAAAAAGGAACGAGAAAGGGAGCTATCAACCTGGTAGCCAAAGCACACAAAAAGAAGTTGATGTAATGTAACCGGTCAAGGAAATAAAAGACAATTTTCAGATCTGGTGAAGCCTCTATCTTGGGTTTTTAGTAAGCTACAAAAGAAGGGATTGTTACAACCCTTGAGTCCTCGTCCTTTGCCTAATCCTCTTGCTCCTAACTTTGATACTAATGCATTTTGCCAATTCCTTCAAAGGCCTGGACACGAAACGGACAATTGCATGAAGTTAAGGCACGATATCCAGAATTCGATTGATAGTGGCAGGCTACCCGAGCCGGATAAGCCCAACACCAAAGATAATCCATTTCCAAGGTTCAATAGGGTGCCTCCACCAGCAACCTTCATGGTGGGAAAAGGATTGGAAGAAGATTTTGTCTTATCCTCCTTTCAAGATGGAAATATTGAAGATGTGAAAGAAGCTTAAACTCAACAAACTTTCCTTAGCTTGAATGTTGCTTTTCAATTTTACTTTCTTTAATATTTTGGAACTATTATGTTTTTCAAATTATATTTGTTTGAATAAATTATTTTCATCAAAATTTTTGTTGGCCTTTGTTAATTTTGGTGCTCAACCAATGAGGAATCTAGCTTGATGTTCATAAATTAATGTGTCTAGGCATCATGACTTGAATGACTTTACTAGGTGAGGAAATTGCTCTATAGCATTGAGTTGTGTATGCTTACTTAGAGAGGGCTCTTGCATAATTACCTTTGTCTAGGTCCTAGTCACTCTTAGAACATTCTTTGACAAACTTTCAAGGCGAAATTGAACTCTACTTATTTAAGAGAGAAATGATCTAGGCATTGTTTGCTTAGCCAACAACTAGTATCCACCCAATTAAATATCAATCCCTAGTTGTCCCTTTGAGCCTTCATAAAATTTTAGCTTTCTTTTCATTGGCTTAAAAACCCCAATAACCTACCTGAGCTATTGTGATACTTTTGACAAGTCTTATGATCACTAAGATGAATAGGCAAGAAGATCAAAGAAAGCAATAATTAGTCAAGATCATGAAGATAGTTGAAGTTCTCAAGACCATAAAGATAGTTGAAGTTCTCAAGATCATAAGGGTAGTTGAAGTTTTCAAGACCATAAGGGTAGTTGAAGTTCCCTTAATATCTCCAATATATCAAAACAACATCATCATTAGAGTAATAAATGATTTTTCCCTATTAAAGAAGATTTATGTTACTCCACTCATCCATTATTGGAAGCCCAAGCTAGTATAAATGAGACAACTCTTTTAGAGCTAGAACCAGGCAAAAAAAAAAGAGAAAGAAGAGAAGAAAAAAAAAGAAAAAGAAGAAAAAAAGTGAGACAAAAGAAAAGAAAAAGAAAAGAAAAAAAGAGAGAAAAGAAAAAGAAAAGAAAAAGAAAACCAAAAATGGTTCAAAAAGCCAACTGAGTTCTCTTTTACCTAAGACAACAAAAGGCTTCCATTTGGTTTATAAGGACGATTTGACTTGAATTGGTCCAACCCAACCAAAGATTCGATCAAAATCAAAGGAAAAGGAGAAAGACCATCCAGTTCTTGAAAGTTATGTACCTGATAGTTCTACAAGAAAGAACGACAAAATGATAAAATGCTCAAAGAAAGGGAAGAGTAAGAAAAATAAAGTGGAAAGAAAAGGAAAAAAAAAAGGAAAAGAAACATATTTGGGTCTTAAACTTTTTGCAAGGGCAAAGACTGTCCTAATCAAGATCCAGATTAATGCCAAAAAGATAGAATGAATTTGGAGTCTAGAAAGATTGCTCCAAGCTGCCTAAAATTCAAACAAGAAATTTACAGTGTGAGGGTTTGTCCATTGTGTCACATCAGCTCCTATCTCAAAATGGCCTTCATTTAACCCATGTCCCTTATAGACCCCATTTCAAGCCTATCAAAGACCTGTTGATCTCTCTTGGTAGGTAGAGTCTATTAGTGGAGATAGTTTGGATAAGCATGCATATGAGATAGACAATATTTAAACTCAAATGAGACCTTTGGCCAAGTAATGTGTATGTGCCTATCTGAAGTGCAACAATTCTTGCTTAAAAAGAAATGATTCCCAAATTTAGTACGGTAACTAGGGTTGTCATGTTATAGATATGTTAATTTGGAAAATCAAGTCCTGAGGTGCATTGACATTAATTTGGCAAAGCCAACATTTAATTTCAAAATCAAAATTCAAAAAAAAAAGGGGGTATTTTGTCATACAAAGCCTTCAAGTTAAGGGAAGTATGTTGAACCTCCAAAGGACACATTGGGCAAAGGGAATGATTATTGGCAAGGTCATCAATCGACATGCTGAAATATAGTTGGAAATGGATGCATCCTTGACTCCGCTGCTTGGGGTCTCCACCACTCATGTTCTCAACATCTTGAAGATAAAAGCCATAAATGCAAAGCTTTCTATCATTCCAATGCAAGACTTGAACGAGCGTTAAAACGGAACCAATGAAAACACTTCTGTTGATCACCTCGGTCTGTGAGTCAATAAAACTGCTGTAAGTATTATTCGTGCATATCATGCATACATGAGCATATCACATCGCACTTTCTTGTCTTGTATTGTCTATTCTTTATCAAGGTGAACAACAAACACTCTGTGAAGTGAAGAATCAAAAGAAGATATTGAATAAGGGGGGCATGAAAAGCCCATTGCTTGAGAAAGCTCCAGTAATCTTGTAAAGAGAAGAAATGCGTGCTTATGCAAAGAACAAGATGGCAAAAACATCAATCAAAACTTGCATGGATAAAATCTTTGGTTTGAGCCTAAACAGGGGGCAAAGTTTCTCCTTTTCAAATTTTTGAGTTTATATACCAAATATTTTTAAACTCACTTACAAATATTTTGCCACACAGGGGCGCAAGGAGAGGATTTAAGGTCCAATTAAAAATATCTAAATCTTTGCAAAAAGGAAGAATAAAAGAGTGGAACATTAGAACTCTCAAAAGAATGAAGATGTAAAACATAAAAGACTAATCCAGCTAAAAGAGCTAAAGCTAGGGTAAAGACCCGACCTCCAATGGATAAAGACCCATGTTTCAAGGGTAAAGACCCAATCTCAAAGGATGAAGATCCATTTGCAAGGGTGAAGACCTGATCTCAAAGGATGAAGATCCATTTTTTTCAAGGATGAAAACCCGATGTCAAAAGATGAAGATTTATTTTCAAGGATGAAGACCCGATCTCAAAGGATGAAGATCCATTTTGAGGGTGAAAAACCACAATGCATAGAATAACCGAAGCAGTCAAATTTCTCAAATGATAAGAGGTTAGTCAAACTCAATCTCGGGTCCAAGCACCCATTCTCGGGTCCAAGTACCCAAATCAATTCAAGCTCGGGTCTAAGTACCCAATCTTGGGTCCAAGCACCCATTCTCGGGTCCAAGTACCCAAATCAATTCAAACTCGGGTCCAAGTACCCAATCTCGGGTCCAAGTACCCAAATCAATTCAAGCTCGGGTCCAAGTACCCAATCTCAGGTCCAAATACCCAATTTCGGGTCCAAGTACCAGAATCAAATCTAAGCTCGGGTCTAAGTACCCAAATCAAATCAATCTCGGGTCCAAGTACCCAATCCTGGGTCCAAGTACCCAAATTCCATCCAATCTTGGGTCCAAGTACCCAAATCGAATTCAACCCAATCCCATGTCTAAATACCTAAAATCAATTCAATCTCGAGTCCAAGTGCCCAATCTCGGGTCCAAGTACCCAATCTCGGGTCCAAATACCCAATCTCGAGTCCAAGTACCCAAATCAAATCAATCTCGGGTCCAAGTACCCAATCTCTAGTCCATGTACTCAATCTTGGGTCCAAGTACCCAAATTCAATCAATCTCGAGTCCAAGTACCCGATTTCGAGTCCAAGTACCCAAAACAAATTTAATTCGCCATCTCAAAATTAAATCTTATTGCTTTTCATTCTCTTTCACTAAGGTTTCATATCATTCTAGCAGGGGGCAAGCTGTAGACCCTTAATTTTTGACCCAATCCGGTCCAATATGTTTTATTTAGTCTAAAATAATTTTTGTTGTCTAATTGGTCCAAAATAATTTTTATTAAATAATTTTTGCTTTAGTATCTAATTTTTATTAATAAAAAATAGAAATAAACAAATAAAAGTCAAAAAATAAAAATAAAAATAAAAATTAGAGTCAAAACCCAATAACCCAATAAAACATTAAAAAACATAAAAACATAAAAACCTAAATTTTGCACAGTAGCTTAGGAACCCAATAACCAAAAATCACAAATTAAAGTATTTTAAAGTGTTTAAAACCCTAGTTTCATGATATCATCATTCAAACCTTAATTTTCTTAATCAAAGAGTCTTACCAACCCTTTAAAACATTAAATCCTAATTTATTTTAATTCCATAAAAAGTGACAGTAGCCATAATTGGACTTTTATTTGCTTTATTCAATTTCATACTTGATTATGCTTTGATTTATTTCTTATGCTTTAATTTATTTAATTTCAATACTTGATTTATTTAATTTATCATGGATGGATGTTTATTTTATATTTTGATTAATAGCTTTGATGAATGATTTATTTATGATGAATGATTATTTACTTTTATCAATTTATTTACACTTCCAAATGTTGTAAGAGGTATGTTTCCACTTGGTGGGTACCTCATTAGTTAAATATCATGTAATTTAATTTGCTTTTCTATTTTAGAACTAATGTAAAGGGCATGTTTCTACCTTTTGGTGGGTGTCCTATTTAGGTGTGTGATATAAAGACATGTTTCCATCTTCGGATGGGTGTCCATTTATTTGCTTTGTTTGGACATTGCTTTGATTTTAATATAATGATGCTTTCGTTTAATTATTGTGTGTAATATGGATAATATTGTTATATTTAAGAATTTTATAATATTAAGACCTGTAAAGGAGGCCTGTTCCAATGAACCGGGCATTGTGGGGGGTGCTGGGCCATTTCTCACCTTCCCCACACGTACCCAACTTTTCGAACTCATTAAGGGGTTGGGGATTTCTTAGGAATCGAGTCATCCACCCCTTTCTTTTTTTCCCAGCCCGTTCGGGTGGCGACTCCATTTTCTCCGGACTTAGGTTCGTGTTCACTAAGGCCCTAAGCCTAAACAGTGCCGAAGTCGCAAGAACCATTCCACCGGGAGTGGGGGCGAAAATCCCCGCTCATATTGATGGCAAGGTTATGAAGAAGCTACTAAATCATAATTTGAAATGGATGCATCTCTGCTGCTTAGGGCTTCCATTATTTATGTTTTCAACATCTTGAAGGTAAAAGCCATAAATGTGAAGCATCCTGTCATTCCAAAGCAAGAACTAAGCAAGCATCTGGAAGGAGTCAATGAAAACACTTCAGCTAATCACCTCGGTCTGTGAGTCGATGAAGCCACTATATTGAATCAGGGGGGCATAGAAGACTCATTACAAGAGGAAACTCTAGTCATTTTGCAAAAGAAATGAAGAAATGCATGCTTGTTTGATGGGCTAGACAATATACAAACATCAACCAAAGCAGCATAGAAAAAATCATGGGTTTGAGCCTACACAGGGGGCAAGGAGAAGATATGAAAAGAAGAAAAAAAAAAGAGTTGCAGTGAAAATGCAAATTACACATCATTATTTTTATCATTGTACTTATTATACAATATTTCCTCAATTGATACAATACTCATACATCACTAAGAATGGGGTGGTGGATCATGATCAAACAAAGCTTTCAAAATGTCAACGCCTATTGAAGAAGGAGGCATATCATCCATCCCGAGTCCGCCCGAAGTAGGAGCACCTGAATCTCTATTGCCTTGAAACTCATATCTATAATGGTCCTCATCCGAAGTAGACAAAAGGATCTCATGGTCATCAGCTTGGGGGCCTCTAGATGACAAAGCACCAGGATCTCTCATCCCCTGAAACTGGAAGTCTCAAAAATCTTGCTCTGATTGGTGATATAATTTTTCAAAATGAGAAACCTGTTGACGACTAGCGGCCAACTCTTCTTGAAGTTTCTTATTTTTTTCTTCAAGCAACTACTATGAGCCAGAAAGGAAAAGAGTAAGAGAATACATAATCATGCATACATATAGCATAAATTATCATGGAACAAGAAAACCTAACAGGTAATTCATATCAATGCCCTGTGGATGAGAGGGCATCTCCGGTTGATTAGAATGAGCAAACGGATGAGCATGAAAAGAAGGTCTAGCCTCATGACCAAACGAGCCAGCAGCCTATAACAATCATTAAAAAAGTCAAAACAAGTTAAGAAAGAAGCAATTGCAATGGGAAAAATGGTAAAAAGTTTACCTGAGAAGTGCTAGCCCTGAGATGTGAGACAGACTCTCTTCCCTCTCCGTGATACTCCTCCTCATCTCTATCCTCATTTTCCTCGAGAATCTCCCATAATCCAACTGGGGATACATCAAAGTTCAAAAGTCCTACTTGAATAAACTGGGCATAAGATGCACCTGGTGGATAGAGAAAAGTTTCAACATCATAACCGTGCCGAGCCAACCACCATGCATTCTTTAGCATTGATGTGATATTTAAAGTATACTCCGGGCAATGCATTGGGATCCTCCACTGCTCGGGACCAAGAAACCACTCATATACTCTCTCTCCGAGATACCAGCAACTAGACATAGGGCCGACAATGACTCGGTGGGTATGTTGAAAAGGCAGTGCGGCATTCATGGAGGAAGTCCAGTTCGTCCGCTCTTTTGTGTCCCACCAGGCCAAATTGACCTATAAAAAGTCATAAAGTAAGTGGACTTTTATATAAATTTTAAAGTATACTAATGATATTTTACCTGGCCCTAGGTTAAGCAGCTCAAGAGAAAACGCTGGGTATGCACATGGTGAGAGCCGGGAACTTCTACACAATCTGACAACTAAAAATTTAATCTCGAATACCCGACTCTCTCTCGGGAAATATCAGGCACCCTCACAAGATTGTGCTCATATGCCCATACCTACAATAATAATAAAAATCAAATTCATGCAAGAAAAAGAATGGAATTGACATTTGTGGAAGAAGAGTACCTCAACAACTGCCATAAAGCCAACAAAAGACTTCTTATTTCTGGAAATTTTGTCAAGTCCATGGTAAGGATAGGCAAGGCCAGCTTCACCCCAGCCGTAAAGCGGTACCATACTCATATCAGTAAGGGCCCTCAACACCGACAAATGGATGGCAGATTCGGTGCTGCCTAAAATGGTTGACTCGAGCAAATACAATAAAAATCCTCGAGCATATTGTTTGGCTGTGTCCCTATGAACCCGTCCTTCATAGTTCATCCAATAACTTCGAATTGGCTCAATTTTTATCTTGAGAGGCCCTCTAAATTATGATTCCATATCTATTAGCTATTGGATTTCTTCGAATGTCAGAATATCATTGTTAAGAGGGACTGAAAGGCCATAGTACCGGATACCAGTTATGGCTGTATAATCGACCGGGCCAATGGTGGTAGGTGAAAAGTATGGGTTGTGTCCATCCACCGTTCTGACAATACTTGAACTACACTCCGGTCTATCGGATACTCCTCGGATAGTAATTGCAAGATAAAGCTTTCAAAATCGCAATCTCGGATAATCTGTCTTACCCGAGAAGACGCTACATCATACCATTGTCGGGCTTTATAGACACATCCTCCGTCCCAGATAGCGCAACAATCACGCTAACATAGAGCCAGGTAAGTCAACACAAGGTAAGTATATCATCATATTAATACCACTGATTTTTAGGCTAAATTTATTTATATTCTATTTTTGGTCTATCTATTTACTTAAATTCTTAAATATATTCATCTAATTAATTTATTTTTTCTAAATCTTAAAAAAATAATAAAAAAAATAAAAAGAAACAAAAAAAGACAAAAAAGACAAAACAAAAAACAAGAAAGAAAATAAAAAAAAAAGAAAAGAAAGAAAAGGAAAAGGAAAAAAAAGAAAGAAAAAGAAAGAAAGAAAGAAAAAGAAAAGAAATAAAAAAAATGAAAAAACGAAAATAATTTGCTGTTAAAATAAATAATTACCTTGCTCTTTTGATTTGAACTGCGATGAAGCGGCATTCTGGCTAGTAGACTTATATTTCCATTTTCATGCTGCCGAATAAACTCCAATAACTCAGCATTAGATCGAGTTCCTGATTTTGAAGCATGCATTTTCTCCTCAAACTCTATGCTAAACTCTCTAAACCTTCTAAATTCAAAATGTATAAGTATGAATGAAATGAAGAAATGAGCCGAGGTTTATATAGAAAATTTGCAAGGGAAAAAGACAAATAAAAAGAGGAAAACAGTATTCTCGTGAAAAAAAAGAGTAAATGTTACTATTGATAAATAGTAAATTACTATTTATAAATAGTAAATTACAATTTACAAATAGTAAGTAAATAGTAAATGAATAATGGGTGAATAGCATATAAATAGTAACTACACAGTGAATAAATAGAAAACTCAATTATTCAATTCAATCATTCAAATATTTGCATGTATATTTTTGCACTTTTAAAATATTTTTACAAGTAGGGGGCAAACAAGATATGGGCATAGTAAAAATTAGCTAAATTTTTTGCAAATTCCTTTGGTATCCCACTGACTAGCAAATAATCAAATCTCTTTTAGCTTAGGTCCAGAACCTAAAATCTCTCTTAAGTCCAGAACTTAGCTCGGGTCCAGAACCCAAATTACCCTTAAGTCTAGAACTTAGCTTGGATCCAGAACCTAAATTATCCTTAAGTCCAGAACTTAGCTTAGGTCCAGAACCTAAAATCTCTCTTAATTCTAGAACTTAGCTTGGGTCCAGAACCCAAATTACCCTTCATTCCATAACTTAGCTCGAGTCCAGAACCCAAATTACCCTTAAGTCTAGAACTTAGCTCGGGTCCATAACCCAAATTATCCTTAAGTCCATAACATAGCTTAGGTCCAAAACCTAAAATCTCTCTTAAGTCCAGAACTTACCTTGGGTCCATAACACAAATTATCCTTAAGTCCAGAACTTAGCTTGGGTCCAGAACCTAAATTACCCTTAAGTCCAAAACTTAGCTCGGGTCTAGAACTCAAATTATCCTTAAGTCTAGAACTTAGCTTAGGTCCAGAACCTAAAATCTCTCTTAAGTCCAAAACTTAGCTCGGGTCCAGAACCTAAATTACCCTTAAGTCCAGAACTCAGCTCAAGTCCAGAACCTAAATTATCTTAAAGTCTAGAACTTACCTTCGAGTCCAGAACTCAAATCATAGATCTAGCTCGGGTTTAGAATCCAAATTATTTTTAAGTCTAGAGAGTCCAGTATGGCTCCAAACCCAGTCACAAATTACATTGCTTTTCACTTTCTTTTGCCATTATCTCAAATCGCTTAAGCAGGGGACAAAGAGATTTTTGACCCAGTCTGGTCTAATATTTTTTATATAATCCAAAATAATTTTGTGGTATTTTAATTAAATAATATTTATTTTAGTATTTATTATTTATAATTTTTAAAGAAAATAAAAAAGGTAATATTAATAAAGCTAAAAAACATATCTAAAAATAATAAATAAAAATCAGCGACAACAGTGAATTGGCTTGGGCCAATTCGCCGCAGGAAGCTGGCCACCCAGCGCTGGCAAGCCAGCTCTCACCATTTTTGCCAGCAGCAATTTTTTTGCTAGCGCAATTTTTTCCAACGCAGTTTTTTTTCGAAAACAAATTCTATTTGGTTTTGATTTCTTTTCCTAAATAATTTTAATTTCCTTAGACAATTAGAAATAAGTTTATTATTTTTCCTATAAATACCATATTAAAATACAAAATTAAGGATCAAAAATTTGATTTTTACTTGGGAGGAAAAAGAAGGCAGAAACCCTAGTAGCAAGAAACGGCAAAAGTTAGCAACAAGAGGCATTCATCAATGCATCAAAGGCAGCAACATTGCCTTTGTCATTGTTCATCCAGAAGCCAATTGTTGAGGAACCAATGAACGGAGGTTTGATTATAAATCTTTGATTTGATTATATTTACAATGTTATTGCCATATTTTCTTTCAAATGTTTCTATCATTTATTTTGATATCGAGTCAGTAACCTAATTATTAAACTTAGTAATATGTTTCACAGATTAAATCGTGCATTCATCCAGTAGCCTAAGTCATTGATCAAAACTTCAAAAACCCTAAATCATCGTTCTGTTTCTAAAACTTCAAAAACCCTAAAACTGTTCTTCTATTTCCAAAACTTCAAAAACCCTAAAACTGTCCTCATGTTTCCAAAACTTTAAAACCCTAAATTATTTTTCCCTGAACTATTTTCTTAATCATCTAAACCCTAACTTATTTGTCTGAAACTTCAAAATATTTTCTTAATTCTCCAAAACCCTAATCTTCTTTACAATTTCTAAAAGCTTTAATCATAATTGTTTTTATAAAACTCTAAACTATTTTCTTAAATCCTAAGATCAAATATGTTTTCCAAAATATCAAAAACCCTAATCTAGTAAACCCTAGCTTTCCTAAACTCTAATTCTTAAAACATCAAAACTTTATGACAAGTTCATCAACACCTAAAACCATAATCCAGTGAACCTAAAACCCAATCTTTTAAAATTATAAACCTTAATGTCTTAAGGTTCCAAAACCCTAATTTCATAATGTTTGCTCAAAACCCTAACTAAACCTACTTTTTAAAATCACAGTAACATTATTTTCATAAAAACATCCAAAACCTTAAATCTTTTAAACATCTAGTAGCTATGTTATTACTTTAAAATATTTCTCAATAAATTAAATTAGTATATGCAAAACCCAAGTTATTAAACATAAAACCCTAGAAACCCTAATTGATGCATGAACCCCTAAAGTTAATATATTTACAGTTTTATTTAAATTAGATGAATATTTATTATATATTTTGATTGATGTTTGATATCTTTGATGAATGATTTATTTATTATGAATGGTTATTTACTTTTACTGATTTATTTTGATTTCCAAATACTGTAAGATGTATGTTTCCACTTTGTGGGTACCTCATTAATTAATTTCTATGTAATTTAAATTGCTTTTATATTTTTGACCAATGTAAAGGACATGTTTCCACCTTTCGGTGGGTGTCCTATTTAGTTTAGACATGAACGATGCAAGGACATGTTTCCATCCTCGGATGGGTGTCTATTTATTTGCTTTGTTTGGACATTGCTTTAATTTTAATATAATGATGCTTTTATTTTAATTGTTGCAAGTAATATGGATAATATTGTTATATTTAAGAATTTTATAATATTAAGACCTACAAAGGAGGATGGTTCCAATGAACTGGGCATTGTGGGGGTACTGGGTCATTTCTCACCTTCCCCACAAGTACCCAACATTCCGAACCCATTAGGGGGTTGGGGTTTCCTTAGGAATCGAGTCATCCGCCCCTTGCTTTTTCCTGGCCCGTCCGGGTGGCAACTCTATTTTCTCCTGGCTTAGGCCCGTGTTCTCTAAGTCCCCGAGCCTAAACAGTGTTGAAGTTGCAAGAACTATTCCACTGGGAGTGGGGGCAAAAATCCCCGCTCACACTACCAAAATGCCTCCTATTAACATAAAATGAGAACTCTATAGATTCTTTGATACATTAGGGTGGAGGCATTTTGTCTTTCCAAATGATTTAGGGTACCTTAGCTTATCTAGAGAATTCTTGATGTCTTTAAGATTAGAAAAGAACAATGCTCTCATTGGCTATTATGGAGTTTATTTTAGGTTGTTTAACCAAGAATTTTCGCTATCCATAAATGAATTAGCTGAAGTGGGATTCCAAACTCATGGTCTTTTTTTCAAGCACTTACAAAGACTTCCCCTTGAAAACTTCTTAACCTTTTGGAGTGAAGTTTTTATAGAAATTGAGTACAACAATATATCCTTCAAATCCATTCATTTCAAGTCTCTCATTAATTGGATTCTCCACAAAATTATAACGTACACCATCTACCAAAGGAGTGATGGAAATGAAAAGATCACACAACATGGCATGTTTTTCTTGTATGCCTAAAAATACAATGAACCCATTCAAACCAACCGTGTACACCCTTATACCTTATATATGTACCGTACATATATCCCTTTTTTTGTAAAATATGCATATAAATTATAAGAGTGCCACTATAAACTCCTTAATAAAATTTCAGTTTTAAATATATAAATAAATGTTAATAGTTAAACAGATACTCTAGTAGTATGTTGTTAAAAATACAAATGTATAAAGAAAATCTCTGGAAAAAAAATTTGCCAGAATTTTATCTGTAAACTAAATTTAATCAAAACACAACTTATACAAAATTGAACACTCCCAAAAATATAGTTTTCACCAATTCTCTAAATCACCAATTTATAAATACATATTCAAATTCATAGTTCAAAATATTATTTACAGCTAATCAACCAAATCACAATTTCATTAGTTTATGTAACAAGATTTTATATCCAAGGCATTTCTCACCATAAATATTTATACAGAAAAGTTTATTATGCTCAAGAATTGAAGTACAACAAAATCAACTTATACATGGATGCAACACAGTCCAAGTTGGTCTCATGGCGCAGAAGAACTTCAAGCCTCAACCTCAATCCGAATCTACACTTTTAATAACCCGTGATACACACTACCGCACTAAGCTTTATAGCTTAGTGGTACATATTTATAAATAATAAATGTTACATACACACTTTCTTATTACTCATTTTATTCATTACGTATATATATGTATATCTCTTTAATTTCCAATACAAACTATATGATTTCATGACCCAATTATGCTTAGGTCATCTCAGTCTTTAGACCCAGCTCTGCTCAGGTCTATCAACATATGCATTTTCAGTCATATATCTTTATTCATATTACAATCAATTCATCATATTTTATTATCCAAGACACAATACACATATACTCATAAACATATCACAAACACACACATTGGGCCTAAATATCCTTATATAATATTCAAGTTCCAGAGATATTGCTTTGGACCAATTTGACACCCAATGTCTAGCCCGAAGGCAATATGATAGTGATGCCCAGCATCTGGCTAGAAGGCAATAATAATGATGCCTAGCATCTGGCCCGAAGGTAATCATCGATATACAATAACACCAAATACAATGCTTTGGAAATTGATATTACATAAGGTGACATACATTCATTAACCAATTTCTCATTTTTCTCATTCTTTGGCAATAATGCCAATTTCCATTCTTTATCCACTTTTCTTCATTTCCAATTATTTTCACACATTTTCAATAATTTTATCAATTTTCTTACCACATACTCAATTTGGCCGAATTATGTATTTATTAAGCAAAATTACACATATCAAGTATAGTAACCATTCTATAATGGCTTATATCTCACAATTCAAGCATTTCACACGATTTCTCTTACTTTTCATACTCTTTTACTATTTTTCACGCTTTTCAAGTGATCTACTCAATCCTTGATCACTTTTACATTACATCATATTTTCACATTATTTCATATTTTATCACTTTCCATATTTTTAGTTCATCAAATTTCATATTCGTAAGTCACATTCACAATGTGACCCACTTTCCAAATTTTCTCACAAGCCACAAATGTGTCCACATTGGACAACACACCACATATATCATTTATATATATATATATATCCATAATGGATTATTGCCAATGTGACACCCAACACATAACTATGTCACTATGCAAAGATTATGTGCAAAACCATATTTTACAATAACATTAGACATTCATAATGCTCACTTATATTTAATAAAAATACAAGGTTTAGTAATATGTACTAACCTTTTTTTCCCTCCCAAGCAAAATTCTAATTTTCACATCTTTTATCACTTTAACCTACACATACATAATCCTTCAATAAGCAATATTATCTATTTAAAGTCACTTACATGCTCATTGATTATCAAATTACCATTATTTATTCAATTCTCATCAAAACCTCATTAATACTCTAATTTCACCATTCACTACTTTACTTAAACTTCATTCTACCAATCTCATTTTCAACATTTAATCATAAAAACATTACTTATACATTAATATAATACTAAAACAATTTACTTTCACAATTATGGAATTTTCCTTCAAAAAACCAAATTCCACATAATACAACCATCACCATGAACTTCAACAAAACTTATCCATATCACATTTCCAACCTTATAGTCACAACATCTACATTAAAAACAAAACTAGTTCATCTCATCGCAGCAATTAAAATCATCCATATTAGAAACCCTAATTTTACATAACCAAACCTTAAATCCCAACTTTATCCAAACTTGCCCATAATTAATTTCTAACCATGGAATCATTACATACATATTGAAATAATATTAATTTTATCCATTCCAAAAATTATCTTAATCTATATGGAAAATCCTAATTGCACATAATCATTCCAAAATCGTAATTACATCAACTTTGCTCTTTTCAAACAATCAACCATCAATTCATTATATACTCATCATTTTAGCATCATTTCTATATATTTGAACAATTTAACATTACTTTCTCTCTAGCAATTCCAAACATAACCATAAAACTAAGAAATTAAAGCTTTAAAGAAAGGAAACTTACTTTATTTCTTCGTTTCTTTCAAAAATCTGTTTGATTTCCTAAGCTTTTGATGTAATTTGATGTTATTAGAAAAATATCTCTCCCTCTCTTTCACTTCTTCAATTTCATTCACCACCATGTAGGAAGAAAGAAGATAATATTTTATTCTTGTTTTTTACAATTTCTATCCATAAATATACATATATTAATTAATTAATTAATTAATCATTTTACTTTAAATATCCACCAAGTATTTTTCTTTCCTCCTTTGACTTTCTTTTTCTTTTTCTTTCTTTTTTTAATTATTATAATTATCTCTTTCCCATCCATAATTATCCACTATCTATATTTACTTTCTTTATATATTACATATATTTAATGTATATGCATATGTAATATATATGTAATTATAGGTCATATATACATAATGCATACATAATAAATATACATCATGTATATATTATGTATATAATATAAATCCAACACATTACATGCTTGGTATAAACTATGCATACACTATCTATACATTAGGTATATATAATACTAATACCTCTCTCAATACTTTAATCCACCTTCAAATTAATTATTTAACAACCTCTAAAATTTATGGGCGTTACAATTCTCTTCCCCTTATATAATTTCGTCCTCGAAATTATCTATCACTGTAAACAAATCCATTTAAACAAATATTAATCCCAACTTCACATAACAATTAATGAGATCATTATCACCACCATAGATTCTATTTACTTATTCTAATTTTTCTTTTCTCTTACAATCTCATAAACATATGTATTTCAACATTATAAAAAGTAATTGTTAGCATAATTGACTTATGATTTTTTTTGAATCAAAACTATCATTCACATTTCCATCAACTTATAGATAACTTGTTAAGAAACACCATCAAATACCTTGCACTGCCCATCAATCTCAACTCTCCCCTTTTATGCATATTCTCAAACATTTATACAAAATATTAATTAATACAAAGAAATTTCAAATTCTAACAACACCATTAAATTATGAATTCTTTACCAATGTATAATCAGTGCTACTAGATAATAAAAATTTATCTTCATCTATCTCTTAGACATCCTGTCCCTTTTTCATCGCACATCCACATACTCTTCTCCTTACAGATATAGCAATAATTTTCTACAACATCAAATTCTCTCTTTCTTTATAATTTTACAAATTACTTAAATTACACTTCATTAATTTATAACTTTTTCATTAGGATTTCACTCTCATAAATGTTTAAACTAATAGAAAGAATCCTTAATTTATCTAGATTAAAGCATACATACTCTACGATTCAATAAATAATAACTTCAAGTAAAAAGATCATATCTTCATCTACATCCAAAATACCTTATATATATTTTTAAAACATTTCAAGTCATAATTTGTCAATTATCTTATCAACTTTCTTATCCACATTTTTTTAAACCTACTTACTATCTCAAAAATGTCATATCAATTTGCTACTCACATACAATGAACACTTATTCCTTCTATAGCTATACATCTATTTCGAACATCCAATTTCAATTGAATTGGTTACATTGCAATTTTATAATTTACTTAATACACCTTTATTGATTCCATTCGTCTAAATCAAATAAGTAATATTTAGCATACCAAAAACTCAATCTAATTCCACTCTAAACTTTCATAAATTAATCAACCAAATACCATTCAATGTACTTGCATTAAATCTTCGTTACATTAAATACTCATCTTTCTTATTTTTCAATGTACTCACCATCACTTTTCTTTCTCTTTTCCTCTTTATTTTCTTTATCTTCTTTCCCAAATTATTTTAAGTCACTAATAATACATTATTCCATAAATCTTCTTTCCTTGATCCATAAGTTGTCTACTTCCTCCATAAGATAAACCAAAATCCATTTATTATATATGATCATTTTGTATCCATTATTAAATTTTTACATCCACCTTAAATATCCTAAAATATATTTATTATTTTTCTTATAACTTCCACTTACACATAATACATTAATAAATACATCACATTCATGCAACCAAACATAGATTGTATGTATAACCACGACTTATATTAACATAATAAACAGTTTATGCAAATTCTCACTTTAATTGCTTATATTCATTTATAGCTTAGAAAGTAATCAATATAGATAATCATTTATGATAAAGAAAAGAATTTAATTTTTATTTACCGATAATAGATCTTAACTTAACCAATACTATAAGTCACTTTAATAAATCTTTTATATGCTTCCATAATAAACAAAATTGTTGTCGTAAACTAGTTTTTCCATTTATTTTAATTATAAATTCTTTGTTCTAAATTTATTAAAAAATCTATATTCCTTCTTCATACATTTACCAATCCATATGTATTTCATAATTTCCTTCATTCATTTATCATATAAAATTTAATTTATTACTCAATTCCATAAATCCACATGACTTCCTAACTTCCATGTCAATCTCACTTTTCAACTTTCCATTCATTAGTAAATCTTCACTAAAGATTGTAAACTTTTAACCATGTGTACTAGACACATATATGGACTTATGTTTAAAATTTTAGATTTTTCTAAGTTTATTTACCATATTTAAAAATTAAGTTTTCCAAACTCACGGATTCTGTCTTTTCAATAATTTCTCTAGCAATACCTATTTATATATATTTTTTTAGGTACAAATCTTGATAGATATTTATGAAATTTTAACCATATATCCTACAAATAAAATCTTTTATATAAATTTTCAATTTTTCTAGGTTTTTTTGCTGTAGTTTTTAAATACGTTTAGAATATTTATTTGAAAAATTAAGATTTATATTGATTCAAGTGATAAAATAAGTGAAATTAAGGAAATGATTTAAGATATGAAATAAAAAGCTTGAGAGATGAGTATGATGGTTGCTGGAAATTCTGCTTATGTGCTGCGAAGTAATTTTGTCTAAAATTTTAGACTAAAAATCCTTAATCTAAAATCTCTAGAATGACGCTTCCGATGCGCCACTCAGATCTATGCATCACAAACGCCATCTTAACTTATATCCGACATATCGAACGGACATTGCCACATCAGAGACCAACACAAGTGTTAATGCATATGCATGTATTAAAACTTAAATGACATTTTAAAGCTCTCCTTTCTTATTATCAAAGCCCTCCTAGGTTGAGAATCTCAAACTTAGGATCTAATACTAAAATAAATGTAACACCCTTATACCTTATATATGTACCGTACATATATCTCTTATATGTAAAATATGCATATAAAATATAAGAGTTCCATGATAAGCTCCTTAATAAAATTTCTATTTCAAAATATGTAAATGATGTTAACAGTTAAAGAGATACTCTAGTAGTATGTTGTTAAAAATACAAATGTATAAAGAAAATCTCTGAAAAAAAATTGCTAGAATTTTATCTGTAAACTAAATATTTCCCCAATTTAATCAAAACACAACTTGTACAAAATTGAACACTCCCAAAAATACAATTTTCACCAATTCTCCAAATCACCAATTTATAAATACATATTCAAATTCATAGTTCAAAATATTATTTACAACCAATCATCCAAATCACTATTTCATTAGTTTATGTAATAAGATTTTATATCCAAGACATTTCTCACCATAAATATTTATACATCAAAGTCTATTATGCTCAAGAATTGAAGTACACCAAAATCAACTTATACATGGATGTAACACCGTCCAAGTTGGTCTCATGGCGCAGAAGAACTTTAAGCCTCAACCTCATTCCAGATCTATACCATTATTGAACTGTGCGATACACACTATCGCGCTAAGCTTTACAGCTTAGTGGTATATATTTATAAATAATAAATGTTACACACACAATTTCTTATTACTTGTTTGGCTCTAGTAAACACTACTAAAGCTACACTCGCAAGTA
Source organism: Garcia nutans (assembly GCA_947685225.1). Taxonomy (NCBI): domain Eukaryota; kingdom Viridiplantae; phylum Streptophyta; class Magnoliopsida; order Malpighiales; family Euphorbiaceae; genus Garcia; species Garcia nutans. The sequence goes on from CANTUV010000024.1 coordinate 26,976,411, forward strand.
TACAAGGCTGCTGCAGTATTTCGGTGAACACCTCAAGGTTGTCTCACAAGGAAGCTAGATAAGCTTAATTATTTATCAAATCATAAATAACAAATTATTAATAAAATTAAATTGCTAAACAACTAATGAAAATAGTAAGGAATTGAATTTATACTAATGAAAGGAAACTAAGCAAGTATATTGATTCACTTAATAGAAAAGCCTAGGGTTTGCACTTCTCTACTAATTTATAATTATGAATGGCTATTCCTCTTAACTGATTTAATTTCAAAGATTAGATTTCAAGCAACTTAATTAATCTAATCAAGAAAATAAGCTCTCGCATTCAAACCTCTTTCAATTAATCTTATTACAATCAAAATGATCTTTTCCTTAGGTTTATATTTCTAATTCATCTAAGTCCCTAATTGAATTATTCCAGTATTAGACTTCATTTCTCAATCCTTCATCTAAATACCTAAAACACATAATTGGTGGCCAATCAATTATATATTAACATTATTCCATTCAATTAAGGATAAAAGAAATAAATTAGTTAAGAGCAATTACCATTTCATACAATCATAGTATATCCATACAAACCCTAGACTAGATCAAATTAGTTCATAGTGATGCTATCAAACAAATTCATCTCATTAAAATTCAAAGAAATTAATTTAGACAATAGAGAATTCATAAATACAATTTCAATGAAACTTAAGAGATAGAGTTCAAGAACAAAACCAAATTACAAACTTCCTTTGGCTTCTAAAGAATCTCTTGCTCAGATTTTCTCTAAAAGAATAATGCAATGGCTAAAACTAATTTCATCTAGAGTATTTGATTGAAAGTGAAATCAATCTTCAAGAGAAAAGTGAAGAATGACTGAAAGATATGTGTTGGACGGCTAGAAGTGTGTGTGTTTAACGGCTGAAGAAGTTGATCCCCTTTTTCTCTTGCCCTAATCTTCTTATTTATACAAATCCCTCACTAAAATTCCACGCATTCTTTCTTTCTTTGGTCCCATGGAGTGACACGGCCACAAGCTTGGCCATGTCACCTGGGTGTGTCAGCTTCTATTTCTCCCTGCTCTTCTTTGTTCTTTGGAGATGAGAGTGACACGGCCAAGCTCCTGGCCATGTCACCTGCCAGTGTCACCTACTGTTTCTCTTCTTTCTTTACTTGGTCCTTCTTGGCTTAATATGGGACACGACCAAGCTTGTGGCCGTGTCATGTGACATGGCCAGTGGCTTGGCCGTGTCATCTGCCAGTGTCAGCTTCTGCCAAATTTTCCTTTGAGATGACACGACCAAGCTTGATTTGGCTTGGCCATGTCTTGCTTGATTCATGCTTTTCTTTCTTTGTTTTGACCTTCCAAGGGAGTTTTTTGCACTTTAACCTAAAACAAACACTTAAAACAAACTTTAAACAAGAATCAAATGAAACATTAACTAAAAACACATAAACATCACACTAAAACTACTACAAAAATGATCTAAACACTTGGATAAATTAAAAACTACCAAATTGCTGAAATCACTAAATAAACAGATTAAAACTACCAAAATGCATGAAGAAAACAATAATTATCATAATAAATAAATAACAATTTTATGATAAAAACTAATAAAACAACTAACCCACACTTAAAACTTTGCTTGTCCTCAAGCAAATTTACATAGCATAAATTAAAAACTCAATTAACCTTAACTATAATTCAAGTATATAAGATGAAATCCTTTAATACTCAGCAATAAATAAATGCAATTTACTTCAATCAAGATTTTTTAACTCATTCATTAATTCAGACATAACAAATCTCATCTCTCATCTAAGTGTTTCTCTCACTTTCAAAGGTTAATTCACTCAAACCAATCATGACTGCATACTGCCATAAACTTGCTTAATTATCCAATCTCTCTCACTGATTTTTCTCAAGAAATAATCCGAAGGTCTTTTCGTTTAGATGTAATGAGGCTAAGGCGAAGGTGTGAGAAAAGACATTTAAGTTGGAACATTAAGAAATGGAGTATCTAAATTAGACAATAATCTTGCGTAGAAACTCGTAACTCTCTCAAATAGCATATTCACCAACCCTTGATAGTCTCAAATATTTGCATACTTAAAGAAAAGTAAATGAGTCGAAATTCCTCTTTGATGACTAATGCTAGAAAATATATGAATTTTGTATATATATCTTTTCTTTTTTTTTATTTTTTATATTTTTTATATATAAATTCAAAATATAAAATTGCATTCAACATCTAGCTTAATTGTAGAAGAAAAGAATAATCGACTCTTAGTCAAATACAATATGCAAAGTATGCATTTCAGCCCCAAGTCTTACTTAAATAATACTATTTTTTTATTTTTTTTTGTTTACCCCACACTTATCAATTAAACCACTCCTATTGTCATATCATAAAAAACTCCATTCCTTAATAAAGGTATGATAATAATAGAAAAATGTTGAGTTGTAAATTGTGTCGATCAATCAAGAAACGGTCAAAGGCTCAACTTGGCTCACTAAGGAATTCATAATTAAGGGATGTCTTTTTAAGCTAAAGGGGGTAATCCTAATTTGCCTTCATCATTTTAAAACTTGAGATGAAATCATAATGTGAGTTCAATTAGTATGCAAAAGCAAGCTCTAGAGATGCAAAATCATGAAGGTGCACACTTAAGAAAAGAAAATCGATTGATAATAATATTCAATCTATGAGGCTCAACACTCACAAAGGGTGGGTTCTCAAAGATTTATATGTCATGAATTGCAGAATGTGAAAATTGATCCTGAATGAATTCAAATGTTAATCTCTATGCTGATACTAAAGGCTCAAATGTAATGCTAGAATTACAGAAAAGTCAATAAGTTTCCAACAATTATGCCATGAAAATAAGTTTCCAACAATTATGCCATGAAAAACGCATAATATAACTCACAAAGAAAACAAAACAAAAATTAAAGAAAAGATTAAAAATTACCCCACACTTATGAGTTGCATTGCCCTCAATGCAAACAAAAGAAAAGATAGAAAGAACCTCTTTTGTGTCACGCATAGTGAAGCTTTCATACAAATAATCAACATGAAAGAAAACATCTAAAGCAAATACCGCAAATTCAGTATAAACATGTGATCAAGGAAAGTTGGAACTGGCTGGCCCTCCTTTTCTCAATTAAACTCAATGCTCCTGGCATGTTCTCTGTAAGAATAAAAACACTTCCAATCTCCAAACCATCAAGCCTTAAAGAAAATAAATAAATAAACTGAATATACTAAACTAAAATGCTAAAAACAATAACAATGGGTTGCCTCCCATCGAGCGCTTCTTTAATGTCGTCTTAGCTGGACGTTTCTGAAAGAATTAAGGATCGTAGATCAAAGCACTATCGACAATCCTTACCTCTTAGAACCCGTCATTATATGGTTTAACTCTCTATCCATTTACTTTAAAAGTTTCATTCATTTGAGAGTTAAGTAATTCTATAGCACCGGAAGGATATACCTGAGTTATCTCGAAAGGACCACTCCATCGAGACTTGAGTTTTCCTAGAAATAGTCGGAGATGAGAATTGAAAAGCAAAACCTTCATACCTGAGCTCAATGTCTTTCGTACTAAAATTCAGTCATGAATTGCTTTAGTTCGGTCCTTATAAATCCTTGAACACTCATATGCCTCGTTCCTTAGTTCATCTAACTCCGAAATTTGCAAAATATGTTCTCTCTTTGTCTTGTCCAAATCTAAATTCAGAGTCATAATTGCCCAATACGCCTTGTGCTCTAACTCCACTGGTAAACGACAAGCCTTACCGAAAACCAATCGGTATGGACTCATACCCAAAGGAGTCTTGAAAGCAGTTCGATATGCCCACAATGCGTCATTCAATCTACTTGCCCAATCCTTCCTTGATGAGTTGACTGTTTTTTCCAGAATTCCTTTGATTTGCTTGCTGGATGTCTCAACTTGTCTTGAAGTCTGTGGATGGTATAGGGCCGCCACCTTGTGTTTCACACCCGACTTATGCATTAACTTCTCAAAAAGTTTGTTGCAGAAATGACTTCCCCCATCATTGACTATCACTCTTGGCGTGCCAAATCTGCTAAGAATGTATTCCTTCACAAATTTAACAACCACATTAGCATCATTAGTTCAGGTGGGGATTGCCTAGACCCATTTTGAAACATAATCAATAGCAACCAATATGTATTCATAACCAAAAGATTTGGGAAAAGGACCCATGAAGTCTATTCCCCAAACATCAAACAGTTCAACCACAATATAAGATTGAAGGGGCATTTCATTCCTCCTTCCAATGTTACCTACTCTTTGACAGTGGTCACAATGCTTACAATATTCTTGAGCATCTTTGAATAGAGTAGCCCAATAAAATCCACTTTGAAGCACTTTTTCTACCGTCTTTCTCCCTCCAAAATGACCACCACGGTGAAGGCCATGACAAAATTGAAGAACACTAAGTTGTTCTTCCTCAGGTACACACCTGCGAACTATCTCATCTTTGCATATCCTGAATAGGTAAGGTTCATCCCAATAATAGAATTTACTCATGTGCAAAAACCTTTTCTTTTCCTGAAATGACATGTCGTAACGCAAAATACCATAAGCAAGATAGTTAGCAATATCTGCAAACCAAGGTGAATTCATTACTGCAAAAAACTATTCATCAGGAAATGCTTCTAAATTTCTATGAACGCTATTAGATGCAACATTTTCATCAAAGAAAGGTAACCTAGATAAATGATCAGCTACAACATTTTCACTTCCCTTAGTATCTTTGATTTGAAAATCAAATTCTTGCAATAATAGCACCCATCTAATTAAACAAGGTTTAGCATGTTGTTTGGTCAAAAGATATTTTAAAGCTGCATGATCTGAATGCACAATAATTTTAGACCCAATCAAATATGCTCTAAACTTATCTACAGCAAAAACAACAGCTAGCATTTCTTTTTCAGTTGTTGTGTAATTAACTTGTGCGCTATTTAGGGTCAAGCTAGCATAATAGATCACTCTCAAAAATTTCTCAACCCTTTGCCCGGGGACAGCTCCTACTGCATGGTTGGATGTATCACACATAATTTCAAAAGGTAAAGACCAAACAAGAGCTACAATTACCGGTGCACTGGTCAATTTTTCCTTAAAGGAATTGAAAGCTTGCATGCATTGTACAGTAAATTCAAATGGAACATCTTTCCCAAGCAAATGACATAATGGTTGGGTTATTTTAGAAAAATCTTTAATAAACCTCTGGTAAAAACCTGCATGCCCTAGAAAGCTTCTTATTCCCTTAACAGAGGTAGTGGGGGTAATTTAGCAATTAACTCTACCATAGCTTTATCCACCTCAATCCCTTTACTAGACACAATATGGCCTAATACAATATCGTGAGTAACCATGAAATGAATTTTTTTTCAAACTCAAAGTGAGATTACATTCAATGCATCTTTCAAGCACAAGAACAAGTTTTCTGAGGCAATTATCAAAAGAGTCACCAAAAATAGAAAAATCGTCCATAAATACCTCAATAAAGTCATCTATCATGTCCATAAAATTAGACATCATGCATCTCTGAAAAGTTGCAGGTGCATTACACAAGCCAAAGGGAATACGCCGAAATGCATAAGTCCCAAAAGGGCAAGTAAAAGTGGTCTTGGATTGATCCTCTGGTGCTATCGCCACCTGATAATAACCTGAAAGTCCATCCAAAAAGCAATAGTGTGAGTGTCCAAAAAGTTTATCCAGCATTTGATCAATAAAAGGAAGAGGGAAATGATCTTTCTTTGTGGCATTATTTAACTTCCTGTAGTCTATGCACATTCTCCACCCAGTGGTAGTCCTAGTCAAAATCAATTCATTCTTTTCATTTTTTACCACAGTGATTCCTGATTTCTTAGGTACTACATGTACTAGGCTAACCCACTCACTATTTGCTATCGGGTATATCACTCCTTCATCAAGCAATTTAAGCACTTCCTTCTTAACCACTTCACTCATGTTTGGGTTAAGGCGCCTTTGGGTCTCTCTTATAGGTTTAGCTCCCTCTTCTAAGATAATTCTATGCATACACATTGAAGGGCTAATACCTTTGATATCACTCAACCCCCATCCTATAGCTCTTTTCAATCTTTTTAATTCACTCACCAACCTCATCTCTTCCCTTTCACTAAGTTCGCTAGAAATTATCATAGTTAAAGTGTCGTGATCTCCTAAAAATGCATATTTCAGGTTTTTAGGGAACTGTTATAGCTCTAACTCAAGTGAAGGATTATTCTCTTCTTTTTGGATGGAAGGGAGCTCAAATGATGGTTCCTCTTTGAATTCCTTTATTTCAGCACTTTCTAATGTATCAATGCAACTGGCTACTTCTGAGTCAAGAATATCCAAGTCATGATCTAAGGTTAGTGCCAGCTCCAATTTATCCGAAGAACCTATTTGTAAGAACACATCTGAAACAACTACGTCAATACAATCAATTAAAGAGCAATTCTCATATAATGCAGTTGTAGGAATAGGAGAAGTATTAAAAATAGAAAATTCAACCTTTTGTCCCAAGACAGTCATTGACAATTTACCATTTTTAACATCAATCAAGGTGTTGGTCATAGCCATAAAAGGCCTACCCAGTAAAATAGTGTGTGCGAATGGTGTAGGGTTATCTTCTTCCATGTCAAGGACTATAAAGTCCATAGGCACTATCAACCCACCAACCTTAACTAACACATCTTCTATAATTCCTTTCAGGAATCTAAGAGATTTGTTTGCTAATTGCAAGACCATTTAAGTAGGTTTAAGCTCCCCAAGTTCTAACTCAAGATACGCAGAGTAAGGCATCAAATTAACACTGGCTCCTAAATCACACATGCCATCAATCCCCTTTCCATTACCCATTGTAATTTTAATTATGAAGCTGCCAGGGTCCTTTAGCTTTGGAGGTAGTTTATGTTGCAAAATATCACTAGCTACCTCTAATGCTATCACCTTTTCATTTGGCTCATACCTCTTTTTCTTGGTGTTCAATTCCTTGAAGAATTTGGCATAAGCCGGCATGTTCTTTATTGCTTCAAGTAAAGGTATGTTAATACTTACCTTAGGCAGCATGTTGAAGTTGTCTGAAAATTGCTTATTTTGTTTATCATTCTTCAATCTGCTGGAGAATGGTATAGGTGGCCAGTAAGGATTACTTGCCTTGTGTAAATCTGTTGAAGGAGATTGCTCCATTGATTTTTCTCTATCACCCTTTTCCTCTGGTTCTCCTTCTTTTTTGTTTTCTTGATCACCTGCATTCACAGAATTATTTTTAACACCATTATTTATTACCTTGCCACTTCTAAGAACAGTTACTGCTTGTGCTTGCTCAGGTTGACTCAAAAATTTTCCTTTCTGTTGAATCTGCATCTGTTGTGCAAGTTATCCCACTTGGGTCTCCACTTTCTTGAAAGATGCTTCCAATGAATCCAACCTTTTGTTATTCATCTCTTGATTCTTGGTACTGACTTGGATAAAAGCATGTAAACTATCCTCCAAATTGTCTCTCTTAGGCTGCCCTTGATTTGAAAATTGCCCTGGCGGTTGATTTTGTCTTTAGAGCAAATGGAAAGGTTGTTGAGAATTATTTATTGCCCACGAAAAGTTTGGATGATTCCACCAACCAGGATTGTAAGTTTTTAAGTAAGGATCATTCCGGGCCCTTGGTTGATATCCCTCCATAGCGTTAACTTGCTTAGTCTTATTTCCATAAGACTCATACATAGAGGGGCATATATAATTGCTCCATGTCCAAAAGTTCCACAAATTCCACACACTTCTTGAGTGGATGAAAAAGCATTGTTCTTCATGTTCAGCATCTGCACTTGTCTTGTCAATTCAGCTATTTGATTGGCCATCTCACTATTGGCTTCCACTTGATTTACCCCTTTACTTCTTCCTCTTACACTTTTTTGTTGGGAATTAGCTCCCAATATTTCAAAGATTTCATAAGTCTCTTCTGCTGTCTTTTCTCCCATAGCTCCCCCAGCTGCATTATCAACAGTATTCTAAAATTGCTGGGTTAGACCATCTTAGAAAAACTGATTCAGTAGTTGAAGTGGGTAATGATGGTGTGGACACTGGATTAACAACATCTTAAACCTGTCCCAAGCCTCATGAAATGGCTCTCCATCCCATTGAGCAAATGTGGCTATTTTTCCTCTTAATTCAATTGTCTTCTGATGTGAGTAAAATTTGCCTATAAACTTGTTATATACTTGCTCCTAAGTTGTCAAAGAATTTTCAGGCAACATCATAAGCCAGCTTTTTGCCCTATCTTTTAATGTGCACGGAAAACACCTCATCCTCAACTGGTCTTCTGTTAGTCCTCCCAATGGAAATGTGTTGAGGGTGGAGTAGAAATCCCTGATAAAATTCAAAGGATCCTCATTCAAAACTCCATAGAAAGATGGCAGCATGTTGTAATGGATATTCTTCAACTCGTAATTTCTTGCTGCATCTGTCAATCTTATACATGATGTGGAAGTCCCAATGATAGGTCTGGAAAAATCCCTCATAGTTCTTTGCCTTTCATCTCCCATATTGGTAGATTGTGCAGTATCCGACCCAAAATCAGAAATCTCCTCCTCTGTATCAAACCCGGTTTACAGTTCAAACTCTTCTCTGCTCCTTTTCACATTTTGAATTTCTGAAATAAATTGGCAAAGCTCTCCTCCGAGTGATCTCTTGCCATAAATAAAATTACTGGAAGAAAGAATTATTTAAAGTAAAAGAAAAATAAAATAAAATATAAACAATGAAAAATAAGTTAATATATATATATGACTAATAAATAATTACGCCAATTAGCTTCCCCACCAACGGTGCCAAAAACTTGTTGCGCTCTAGTAAACACTACTAAAGCTACACTCGCAAGTATACGAGGCTGCTGTAGTATTTTGGTGAACACCTCAAGGTCGTCTCACAAGGAAGCTAGATAAGCTTAATTATTTATCAAATCATAAATAACAAATTATTAATAAAATTAAATTGCTAAACAACTAATGAAAACAGTAAGGAATTGAATTTATAATAATGAAAGGAAACTAAACAAGTATATTGATTCACTTAATAGAAAAGCCTAGGGTTTGCACTTCTCTACTAATTTATATGTATGAATGGCTATTCCTCTCAACTGATTTAATTTCAAAGATCAGATTTCAAGCAACTTAATTAACCAAATCAAGGAAATAAGCTCTCGCATTCAAACTTCTTTCAATTAATCTTATTACAATCAAAATGATCATTTCCTTAGGTTTATATTTCTAATTCACCTAAGTCCCTAATTGAATTATTCCAGTATTAGACTTCATTTCTCAATCCTTCATCTAAATACCTAAAACACATAATTGGTGGCCAATCAATTATATATCAACATTATTCCATTCAATTAAGGATAAAAGAAATAAATCAGTTAAGAGCAATTACCATTTCATACAATCATAGTAGATCCATACAAACCCTAGACTAGATCAAAATTAGTTCATAGTGATGCTATCAAACAAAATCATCTCATTAAAATTCAAAGAAATTAATTTAGACAATAGAGAATTCATAAATACAATTTCAATGAAACTTAAGAGATAGAGTTTAAGAACAAAACCAAATTACAAACTTCCTTTGGCTTTTGAAGAATCTCTTGCTCAGATTTTTGCTAAAAGAATAATGCAATGGCTAAAACTAATTTGATCTAGAGTGTTTAAATGAAAGTGAAATCAATCTTCAAGAGAAATGTGAAGAAAAGCTGAAAGATATGTGTTGGATGGCTGGAAGTGTGTGTGTGTTGAATGCCTGAAGAAGTTGATCCCTTTTTCTCTTGCCCTAATCTTCTTATTTACACAAATCCCTCACTAAAAATCCGCGCTTTCTTTCTTTCTTTGGTCCCATGGAGTGACACAGCCAAGCTTGTGGCTGTGTCATGTGACACGGCCAAGCTCCTGGCCGTGTCGTGCTACTGTTTCTCTTCTTTCTTTGCTTGGTCCTTCTTGGCTTAATATGGGACACGACCAAGCTTGTGGCATTGTCATGTGACACGGCTAGTGGCTTGGCCATGTCATCTGCCAGTGTAAGTTTTTGCCAAATTTTTCTTTGAGGTGACACGGCCAAGCTTGATTTTGCTTGGCCATGTATAGACCCTTAATTTTTGACCTAGTCCAGTCCAATATATTTTATTTAATCCAAAATAATTTTTGTGTTGTCCAATATATTTTAGTTACTCCAAAATAATTTTTATGGTATCTTGATTAATTTTAATATTTATTTTAGTTAAAATGGTGAAATGAACAAAAATTCAAAAATAATAAAAAATAACAAAAAAAATCGGCGACGATTCTGCGCGGACCCATGGGCATTTCGCTCCCAGGAAACCCCTGCGGGCAAAATGGCCTATGGGCCCATTCCGTGCTCACTGCCGCAGCCAGCTGTGGCAGCTTTTTTGCCAGCACAGTTTTTCCGCAGCAGTTTTTTCCGCCAGAGAAATTTTTTTGACGCAAATTTTTCGAAACCTAATACAATTAGGTTTCGGTTTCCTTTTCTTATTCAATAAAGATGTTGTGAATAATTAGGAATGAAGGATATAAAACTTCTATAAATATGGACTAAACAACACAAAAAAAAGGGGGCCGAAAAAAAAAAGAAAATTGGACAGGAACTTGGATCAAGAAGTGGAAACCGAAACTGTGAAGGAAAAACGGGAATCAAGCAGTTTTTTTTGAGAGAGCCGAAAAACAATTCAAGCAATTCAAAGACAAAAAGGCTTGTCTTTGACCTTGTTCATCCAAGAAGCAATTTTTGGTGAAACTCACAAAATAAGGTTTGAATTTTTAATTTCTTTTGTTTTTTTTTACAGTAGCTTAATCATCACTTTGTTTCTTTTAATTCAAAAATTTTATCACCTCAATTCACTTTTTCTAAGGCTTAAAAATCTTAAATCGTGGCTTTATTTTCTAAAAGTTTAAATATATTAGTTTTATTTCTTCAAAACCCCAAAACTAAGATTTTCTTTCCAAATTTTCAAAACTCTAAATTGTATTTTGTTTCCTTCCAAAAGACTTAAAAACATCTTTTTGCTTTTATAAATTTTAAATCATGTTGTTTATCTTCATAAAACTTCATAAAATTATCAATTGATTTTTCAAATCCTAAAAAGAACTCATTACCCGAAACCCTAAATTCAAAAATCCTAAAACCCTAATTCAACTCTAAAACCTAAAATAGTAAACCCTAAACCTCGTTAAAACCTTAAACCTTAATTTTTTCTAAACCCAAATCCTTTAAAACTTTAAAAAACCATATAAACACAAATATTTAATTTTACACAGTAAGCTTGAAACCATAATTCAATGAATAGCCATAAACCACAAATCAAAAATGTTTTAAAGTGTCCAAACCCTAGTTTCATGATTTCACCATTCAAATATTAATTTAGTTAATCAAAGAGCTTTATCAACCTTTTAAAACATAAAACCTTAATCTATTTTAATTTCTTAAAAAAAAGTCACAGTAGCCATAATTTAGACTTTTATTTGCTTTATTCAATTCTATATTTGATTATGCTTTGATTTATTTTATATGCTTTAATTTATTTAAGTTCAATGCTTGGTTTATTTAATTTATCATGGGTGGATGTTTACTTTCTATTGATATTTAATATCTTTGATGAATGATTTATTTATTATGAATGGTTATTTACTTTTATCAATTTATTTAGATTTCCGAATGTTGTAAGAGGCATGTTTCCACTTGGTGGGTACCTCATTAGTTGAATATCATGTAACTTAAATTGTTTTTCTATTTTAGAACTAATGTAAAGGGCATGTTTCTACCTTTCGGTGGGTGTCATATTTAGGCATGGGATGTAAGGACATGTTTCCATCTTCGGATGGGTGTCCATTTATTTGTTTTGCTTGGACCTTGCTTTGATTTTAATATATTGATGCTTTCTTTTAATTATTATGTGTAATATGGATAATGTTGTTATATTTAAGAATTTTATAATATTAAGACCTGTAAAGGAGGTCGGTTCCAATGAACCGGGCGTTGTGGGGGTGCTGGGCTATTTCTCACCTTCCCCACACGTACCCAACTTTCCGAACCCCTTAGGGGGTTGGGGATTCCTTAGGAATTGAGTCATCCACCCCTTTTTTTTCCTGGCCAGTCCAGGTGGCGACTCCATTTTCTCCGGACTTAGGTCTGTGTTCTCTAAGGCCCCGATCCTAAATAGTACCGAAGTCGCAAGAACCATTCCACCGGGAGTGGGGGCAAAAATCCTCGTTCACAGTGGCAACTCCACTAGGGATAAGAGAAGTTGATTCTGTTGGTCTTTATATTATTTTATTCTTTCTTATAATAATATTATCCATTGCATCATCTTAGATTGCATCGTGTGCATGAGTTAGGACGCCCGTGTTATGTTATGTAAGGGATACCATACTTTCACTAAAGGTATGGAGATCGAGCATGGCATAACCACTCATAGCCTAGTACCATTTGGTATATATTTGCTATGGGAACCTAAGCCTTTTTACCCAAAGACTAAAGCTCATGTAATTGGCCTAGTTACTTTCCTTAAGTTTACCCCAAATGCATGTTGTTTGACTATGGTTAATTTATCTTGGCTTAAATCATGACTTATTTGGATTGTTCTTTTTCTAATATGACCTAAGTACATTGTAAGCTCAAAATAAATTTTTCTTTAGAAAATCCAAAAGACCAAAGCTATTTTCAAAATTTTTCAAGATGGTCTTTGGACATAAAAGTTTTCTAAAATCATATAAAAAATTCTTTGGCTCATGGCCCAAATATTAAGCCCAAAATTCATCTTTTCTAAAAAATTTTTACAATGGGCTTAGAAATAGAATTATTTTCAAAGAGCTTGCAAATTAGTTAGGTCAATTACGAAATACCAAAAATCAATTGTGGGCCTAGTTTACACTAAGAATAAATTAACCATGGGCTTGTTTTTGGCATAATCATTAGTTACCTTTTTCAAGTGAGAAATCTATCTATGATAAACGTCTTAATTTAGTTTTAATCCAATATAGCATAAAAGCTACTTTAGTTGGTTGGATGGATTAAAACCTAATTAATGGGAATTATCATGGATGGATTTCCATTTTTGAAAATATAACTATTGGTTGAAATGTCCGAGGGAAATATTCGAAAACAAGGTATCCCATGTTGGTATCTTGTTAGCCATATACCTAGGAAAAGAGACTCGCCATTCGTGTGTGGATGATATAAGGTTGGAAGGAAACGTCCTAATTATCCTTGTTTGTTGATTGTTTGTGCATACACGCATACATGCATACATTTGCATCACATATCATTGATCCTCTCTGGCTCACAGCCCTAGATTACGATAGTTCAAAAGCTTACAACAATCTGACCTACGCCGCAGATGAAGTATCTAGCAATGACTCAATCACTTGCTCACCAAAAACAATGGATCCCGAACAAATTCAAAGAATGGTGGATGAAGCCCTCAATGCCAAAATGGAAGAAATAAAAGAGGCCCTAGCTGAGACCATGAAGAACCAACTAGCTGCAATTTTAGGAAACGATGCCGAATTATTTGCTAGCACCAAGAAGCCAAAGGACAACGGGAAGGCTAAAATTGGTGAAGTGGTTTTTGATGATGAAAAGGTGATCATTGATGATGATGATGATTGGACCCAATACTACCAAGATGCTCAAGAGAAGAAAAAGGAACCGAAGATTGTTGAAAGATCAACTATGGAGAAGACCGAAACTTCTGATATTGAAAAGATGATTGCTAATTTAGAAAAGAAATTTGAGAAGAAGCTGAAAACTGAAGAAATGTCTGAAGTTGACAAATTATTTGAGTTAGATGAAGAAGTCCCATACAAGTTCAAGATGCCATCTTTCACAAAGTTTGATGGAACCGAAAATCCTCACCTCCATGTGAAGCAATATATCAGTGCCATGCAGTCTGCCCAAGCTACTAAGGCTCAAACCCTAAGGTACTTTATGCTTTCATTGGACCCTATTGTCCAAAATTGGTTCAACACCTTAGATGATGGAACACAAAAGAGTTGGGATCTGCTTTACAAAGCCTTCATCCAACAATATGGGTATAATGTCGAGATGGAAGTTACCTTAATGGAAGTAGAGTCCATAAGACAAAGGCCAAATGAGAATTTTGTGGACTATGTGAAAAGATGGAGAAACAAGGCTGCTTTGCTCAAGAAAAGGCCCGATGAATCTAATCAAATAAGGATGATTGTGAGAGGTGTCCTACCAAGTCTTCATGAAAGGATGTCTCATACACTCATCCGTGACTTCAAAGATCTCCTCCAAGCTCGTCTACAAATTGAAGAGTGGGAAAGGGAGAAAAATCGCTTTTCAATAAAAAGGAATGAGAAAGGGAACTATCAGTCGGGCAATCAAAGCACACAAAAAGAAGTTGATGTTAATTCCACTAGTTAAGGAGGAATGAGACAGTTTTCATAATTAGGGAAGCCATTGTCTTGGGTTCTCAATAAGCTACAAAAGAAGGGATTGTTACAACCCTTGACTCCTCGTCCTTTGCCTAATCCTCTTCCACCTAACTTTGATACTAGTGCATTTTGCCTGGAGACGAAATGGACAATTGTATGAAGTTGAGGCATGAGATCCAGAATTTAATTGATAATGGCAAGTTGCCCGAGCCGGACAAGCCCAATACCAAAGGTAATCCATTTCTGAGGTTCAACAGAGTGCTACCACCAGCAACCTTCATGGTGGGAAAAGGATTGGAAGAAGATATTGTTTTATCATCCTTTCAAGATGGAATTATTGAAGATGTGAAGGGAAAAGAAGCTTAAACTCAACAAACTTTCCTTAGCTTGAATGTTGCTTTTCAAGTTTACTTTCTTTAATATTTAATTGGAACTATCATGTTTTTCAAATTTAAATTTGTTTGACTAAATTACTTCCATCAAAATTTTTGTTGGTCTTTGTTCATTTTGGTGCTCAACCAATGAGGAATCTAGCTTGATGCTCGTAAATTAATGTGTCTAGGCATCATGACTTGAATGACTTTACTAGGTGAGGGAATTGCTCTATAGCATTGAGTTGTGTATGCTTACTTAGAGTGGGCTCCTGCATAATTACCTTTGTCTAGGTCCTAGTCAGTCTTAGAACATGCTTTGACAAACTTTTGAGGCAAAATTGAACTCTGCTTATTTAAGAGAGAAATGATCTAGGTATTGTTTGACGAGCCAACAACTAGCATCCACCCAATTAAATATCAATCCCTAGTTGCCCCTTTGAGCCTTCATAAAATTTTAGCTTTCTTTTCATTGGTATACAAACCTCAATAACCTACCCTGAGCTGTTGTGATACTTTTGACAAGTCTTATGATCACTAAGATAAAGAGGCAAGAAGATCAAAGAAAGCAATGATTAGTCAAGATCATGAAGATAGTTGAAGTTCTCAAGACCATAAGGGTAGTTGATGTTTTCAAGACCATAAGGATAGTTGAAGTTCCCTTAATATCTCCAATATATCAAGACAGAGTAACAAATGATTTATCCCTGTTACAGAAGATTTATGTTACTCCACTCATCCATTATTGGAAGCCCAAGTTGGTACAAATAAGACAACTTTGTTTGAGATAGAAGACAAAAACAAAAACAAAAAAAAACAAACAAACAAAAAAAGAAGGAAAAGAAGGAAAAAAAGAAAAATAAAACCCAAAAAGGCGGTTCAGAAAGCCAACTGAGTTCTCTTTTACCTAAAGCAGCAAAAAGGCTTCCATAAGGACGGTTTGGCTTGAGTTGGTCTAGCCCAACCAAAGATTCGATCAAAATCAAAGGAAAAGGAGAAAGACCATTCAGTTCTTGAAAGTTCTGTACTTGACAATCCTACAAGGAAGAATGACAAAATGATAAAATGCTCAAAAAAGGGAAGAGTAAGAAATATAAAAAGAAAGAAAAGGGAGAAGAAGAAAAGAAACGAATTTGGGAACCAAACTTTTTGCAAGGGCAAAAACTGTCCTAATCAAGATCCAGATTAATGCCAAGAAGATAGAAGGAATTTGGAGTCTAGCAAGATTGCCTCCAAGCTGCCTAAAGTTCCAACAAGAAATTTGTAGTGTGAGGGGTTGTCCTTTGTGTCATACCAGCTCCAATCTCAAAATGGCCTTCATTTAAACTCATGTCCCTTATAGACCCCATTTCAAGCCTATCAAAGACCTGTTGATCTCTCTTGGTAGGTAGAGTCTATTAGTGGAGATAGTTTGAATAAGCATGCATATGAGATAGACAATATTTAAACTCAAATGAGACCTTTGGCCGAGTAATGTGTATGTGCCTATCTGAAGTGCAACAATTCTTGCTTAAATAGAAATAATTCCTGAGTTTAGTACGGTAACTAGGGTTGTCATGTTATAGATATGTTAATTTTGAAAATCAAGTCCTGAGGTACATTGACATTAATTTGGCAAAGCCAACATTTGATTTCAAAATCAAAGTTCAAAAAAAAAAGAAAAAAAAATTCACACAAAGCCTTCAAGTTAAGGGAAGTATGTTGAACCTCTAAAGGACACATTGGGCAAAGGAAATGATTATTGGCATGGTCATGAAGAAGCTATCAACTGGCATGCTGAAACATAGTTCGAATCCCTGACTCTGCTGTTTGGGGCCTCCATTATTCATATTTTCAACATCTCAAAGATAAAAGCAATAAATATAGAGCATCCTATCATTTCGAAGCAAGACCTGAACGAGCATCTGAAAGGAACCAATGAAAAACACTTCTGCTGATCACCTCGGTCTGTGAGTCGATGGAACGATTGTAAGTATCATTCATGCATATCATGCATACATCAGCATATCAGATTGAATTTTCTTGTATTGTATTGTCTATTCCTTGTCAAAATGAATAGCAAGCAATCAAAAGAAGATATCAAATCAGGGGGGCATAAAAAGCCCATTGCTTGAGAAAGCTCCAGTAATTTTGCAAAGAGAAGTAATGCATGCTTGTGTGAAGAACTAGACAGCAGCAACATCAATCAGAGACCGCATAGAAAAATCATGGTTTTAAGCCTGCACAAGGGGCAAAGTTTGTTCAATTTTTTGAGTTTATATATAAAACATTTTCAAACTCACTTGCAAATATCTCGCCACGCAGGGGGAAAACGAGAGGATATGAAGGCTAGCGAAAAAGGGCTGAATTTTTTGCAAAAGTGCAAAGGAAGAACAAAAAAGAATGGAATAAAAAAAGAAAATTAGAATTCTCAAAAGAATGAAGATGCAAAAGACAAAAGATCAATCCAGCTAAAAGAGCTGAAGCCAGGGTGAAGACCCGATCTCAAAGGATGAAGATCCACTTACAAGGGTGAAGACCCAATCTCAAAGGATGAAGATCCACTTACAAGGGTGAAGACCCGATCTCAAAGGATGAAGATCCATATTTTCAAGGGTGAAGACATGATCTCAAAGGATGAAGATCCATTTACAAAGGGTGAAGACCCGATCTCCAAGGATGAAGATCCATTTGCAAGGGTGAAGACCAGATCTCAAAGGATGAAGATCCATTTTGCAAGGGTGAAGACCCGATCTCAAAGGATGAAGATCCATGTTTCAAGGGTAAAGACCCGATGTCAAAAGATGAAGATCCATTTTCAAGGATGAAGATCCATTTTGAGGGTGAAAAACCACAATGAATAGAATAACCGGAGTAGTCAGATTTCTCAAATGATAAAAGGTCAATCAAACTCAATCTCGGGTCCAAGCACCCAATTCAATTCAATCTCGGGTCTAAGCACCCAAATTCAATTCAATCTCAGGTCCAAGTACCCAATTCCAATTTAATATCGGGTCCAAGCACCCAAATTCAATTCAGTCTCGGGTCCAAGTACCCATTCTCGGGTCCAAGTACCCATTTTCGGGTCTAGGTACCCAAATCAAATAAATTTCGGGTCCAAGTACCCAAATCAAATCAATTTCGGGTTCAAGTAGCCAAATCAAATCTAATCTCTGGTCCAAGTACCCAAATCAAATCAATCTCGGGTCAAAGTACCCAATCCTGGGTCCAAGTACCCAAATTCATTCCAATCTTAGGTCCAAGTACCCAAATCAAATTCAATCCAATCTCAGGTCCAAGCACCCAATCTCGGGTCCAAGTACCCAAAGCAATTCAAGCTCAGGTCCAAGTACCCAATCTCAGGTCCAAGCACCCATTCTCGGGTCCAAGTACCCAAATTAATTCAAGCTCGGGTTCAAGTACCCAAATCAAATTCAATCCAATCTAGGGTCCAAGTACCCAATCTAGGGTCCAAGTATCCAAATCAAATCCAATCTTGGGTCCAAGTGCCCAATCTCGGGTCCAAGTACCCAAATCAAATCAATTTTGGGTCTAAGTACCCAATCCTAGGTCCAAGTACCCAAATTCAATCAATCTCGGGTCCAAGTACCCAAATCAAATCAATTTTGGGTCAAAGTACCCAAATCAAATCTAATCTCGGGTCCAAGTACCCAAATCAAATCAATCTCGGGTCCAAGTACCCAATCCGAGGTCCAAGTACCCAAATCAAATTCAATCTCAGGTCTAAGTACCCAATCTTGGGTCCAAGTACCCAAATCAATCCAATCTCAGGCCCAACTACCCAATCTCGGGTCCAAGTACCCAAATCAAATTCAATCTCGGGTCCAAGTACCCAAATCAATCCAATCTCGGGTCCAAGTACCCAATCTCAGGTCCAAGTACCCAATCTCAGGTCCAAGTACCCAAATCAAATCAATCCTTGGTCCAAGTACCAAAATTCAATCCAATCTCGGGTCCAAGTACTCAATCTCGAGTCTAAGTACTCAATCTCGGGTCTAAGTACCCAAATCAAATCAATCTCGGGTCCAAGTACCCAAATGAAATTCAATCTCGGGTCCAAGTATCCAATCTCGGGTCTAAGTACCCCAATTAAATCAATCTCGGGTCCAAGTACCCAATCCCAGGTCCAAGTATCCAAATTCAATCAATCTCGGGTCCAAGTACCCAAAACAAAATCACCATCTCAAAAATTAAGTCTTATTGTTTTTCACTCTCTTTCACTTAAGTCTTAGATCATTCAAGCAGGGGGCAAACTGTAGACCCTTAATTTTTGACCTAGTCCGGTCCAATATATTTTATTTAGTCCAAAATAATTTTTGTGTTGTCCAATATATTTTAGTTACTCCAAAATAATTTTTATGGTATCTTGATTAATTTTAATATTTATTTTAGTAAAAAATGGTGAAATGAACAAAAATTAAAAAATAATAAAAAAATAACAAAAAAATCGGCGACGAAAAAATCAGCAATAAAAAAATCCTCGCCAAAAGTCAGCGCGGGCCCGTGGGCTTTTCACCCGCCGGAAATTCCTGCGGACGAAATTGCCCAGGCCATTTTGCCCTCAGGAATTTCCTGCGGGCAAAATGGCCTACGGACCCGTTCCGCGCGCGCTGCAGCAGCCAGCTGCGGCAGCTTTTTTGCCAGCGCAGTTTTTCCGCAGCAGTTTTTTCCGCCAGCAAAATTTTTTCGACGCAAATTTTTCGAAACCTAATTCAATTAGGTTTCGGTTTCCTTTTCTTATTCAATAAAGATGCTGTGAATAATTAGGAATGAATGATATAAAACTTCTATAAATATGGACTAAACAACACAAAAAAAGGGGGGCCGAAAAAAAAAAGAAAATTGGACAGGAACTTGGATCAAGAAGTGGAAACCGAAACTGTGAAGGAAAAACGGGAATCAAGCAGTTTTTTTGAGAGAGCCGAAAAACAATTCAAGCAATTCAAAGACAAAAAGGCTTGTCTTTGACCTTGTTCATCCAAGAAGCAATTTTTGGTGAAACTCACAAAATAAAGTTTGAATTCTTAATTCTTTTGTTTTTTTTTACAGTAGCTTAATCATCACTTTGTTTCTTTTAATTCAAAAATTTTATCACCTCAATTCACTTTTTCTAAGGCTTAAAAATCTTAAATCGTGGCTTTATTTTCTAAAAGTTTAAATATGTTAGTTTTATTTCTTCAAAACCCCAAAACTAAGATTTGCTTTCCAAATTTTCAAAACTCTAAATTGTATTCTGTTTCCTTCCAAAAGACTTAAAAACATCTTTTTTGCTTTTATAAATTTTAAATCGTGTTGTTTATCTTCATAAAACTTAATAAAATTATCAATTGATTTTTCAAATCCTAAAAATAACTCATTACCCGAAACCCTAAATTCAAAAATCCTGAAACCCTAATTCAACTCCAAAACCTAAAATAGTGAACCCTAAACCTCCTTAAAACCTTAAACCTTAATTTTTTCTAAACCATAATCCTTTAAAACTTTAAAAAACCATATAAACACAAATATTTAATTTTACACAGTAAGCTTCAAACCATAATTCAATGAATAGCCATAAACCACAAATAAAAAATGTTTTAAAGTGTCCAAACCCTAGTTTCATGATTTCACCATTCAAATATTAAATTAGTTAATCAAAGAGCTTTATCAACCTTTTAAAACATAAAACCTTAATCTATTTTAATTTCTTAAAAAAACTCACAGTAGCCATAATTTAGACTTTTATTTGCTTTATTCAATTCTATATTTGATTATGTTTTGATTTATTTTATATGCTTTAATTTATTTAAGTTCCATGCTTGGTTTATTTAATTTATCATGGGTGGATGTTTACTTTCTATTGATATTTAATATCTTTGATGAATGATTTATTTATTATGAATGGTTATTTACTTTTATCAATTTATTTAGATTTTCAAATGTTGTAAGAGGTATGTTTCCACTTGGTGGGTACCTCATTAGTTGAATATCATGTAACTTAAATTGCTTTTCTATTTTAGAAATAATGTAAAGGGCATGTTTCTACCTTTTGGTGGGTGTCCTATTTAGGCATGGGATGTAAGGACATGTTTCCATCTTTGGATGGGTGTCCATTTATTTGTTTTACTTGGACCTTGCTTTAATTTTAATATATTGATGCTTTCTTTTAATTATTGTGTGTAATATGGATAATGTTGCTATATTTAAGAATTTTATAATATTAAGACCTGTAAAGGAGGCCGGTTCCAATGAATCGGGCGTTGTGGGGGTGCCGGGCCATTTCTCACCTTCCCCACACGTACCCAACTTTTCGAACCGATTAGGGGGTTGGGGATTCCTTAGGAATCGAGTCATCCACCCCTTTCTTTTTCCCGGCCCGTCCGGGTGGCGACTTCATTTTCTCCAGACTTAGGTATGTGTTCTCTAAGGCCCCGAGCCTAAATAGTGCCGAAGTCGCAAGAACCATTCCACCGGGAGTGGGGGCGAAAATCCCCGCTCACACCATATCTTGCTTTATTCATGCTTTTCTTTCTTTGTTTTGACCTTCCAAGGGAGTTTTTTGTACTTTAACCTAAAACAAACTTTAAACAAGAATCAAATGAAACATTAACTAAAAACACATAAACATCACACTAAAACTACTACAAAAATGATCTAAACACTTGGATAAATTAAAAACTACCAAATTGCTGAAATCACTAAATAAACATATTAAAACTACCAAAATGCATGAAGAAAACAATAATTATCATAATAAATAAATAACAATTTTATGACAAAAAATAATATAACATTACTCATTTTATTCATTATGTATATATATATATGTATATCTCTTTAATTTCCAATATACACTATAGTGATTTCATGACCCAATTATGCTTAGGTCATCTCAGTCTTTAGACCCGAGCACCTACCTCTGCTCGGGTCTATCAACATATGCAATTTTAGTCATATATCTTTATTCATATCATAATCAATTAATCATATTTTATTATCAATGACACAACACATATACATAATCGTATCACAAACACACACATTGGGCCCAAATATCTCTATATAATATTCAAGTTCCAGAGATATTACTTTGGACCAATTTTTAACACTCAATGTCTAGCCCGAAGGCAAATAATAATGATGCCCAACATTTGGCCCGAAGGCAATATAATAGCGATGTCTAGCATCTGGCCAAAGGCAATAATAATGACGCCTAACGTCTGGCTCAAAGGCAATCATCGATATACCGTAATACCAAACACAATACTCTAAAAATTGATATTACTTAAGGTTACATACATTCACTAAACAATTTCTCATTTTTCTCATTCTTTGTCAATAATGCCAATTTCCATTCTTTATGCACTTTTTCTTCATTTCCAATTATTTCCACACATTTTCAATAATTTTATCAATTTTCTTACCACATACTCAATGTAGCCGAATTATGCATTTATTAAGAAAAAGTACATATATCAAGTATATTAACCATTCTATAATGGCCTATATCTCACAATTCAAGCATTTCACATGATTTCTCTTACTTTTCATATTCTTTTACTATGTTTCATAGTTTTCAAGTGATCAACTCAATCCTTGATCACTTTCACATTACATTATATTTTCACATTATTTCTCATTTTATCACTTTCCATATTTTTTAGTTCATCAAATTTCATATCCGTAAGTCACATTCACAATGTGACCCACTTTCCAAATTTTCTCACAAGCCACAAATGTGTCCACATTAGACAAAACGCCTCATTTATATATATATCCACATTGGATTATTGCCAATGTGACACCCAACATATAACTCTGCCACAATGCAAAGATTATGAGCAAAACCATATTTTACAATCACATTAGACATTCATAATGCTCACTTATATTTAATAAAAAGACAAGGTTTAGTAATATGTACTAACCTTTTTTTCCTTCCTAAGCCAAATTCTAAATTCCACCTCTTTTATCACTTTAACCTACACATACATAATCCTTCAATAAGCAACATTATTTATTTAAAGTCACTTACATGCTCATTAATTATCAAATTACCATTATTTATTCAATTCTCATCAAAACCTCATTAATACTCTAATTTCACTATTCACTACTTTACTTAAACTTCATTCTACCAATATCATTTTTAATATTTAATCTTAAAAACATTACTTATACATTAATATAATACTAAAATAATTCACTTTCCCAATTATGGAATTTTTTTTCAAAAAACCAAATTCCAAATAATACAACCATCACCATGAACTTCACCAAAACTTAACCATATCACATTACCAACCTTAAAATCACAACATCTACATTAAAAACAAAACTAGTTCATCTTATTACAACAATTAACATCATCCATATTAGAAACCCTAATTTTACATAACCAAACCTTAAATCCCAACTTTATCCAAACTTGCCCATAATTAATTTCTAACCATAGAATCATTACATACATATTGAAATAATATTAATTTTATCCATTCCAACAATTGTCTTAATCTATATGGAAAATCCTAATTGCACATAATCATTCCAAAACCATAAATACATCAACTTTGCTCTTTTCAAACAATCAACCATCAATTCATTATATACTCATCATTTTAGCATCATTTCTATATATTTGAACAATTTAACATCACTTTCTCTCTCTAGCAATTCCAAACATAACCATAAAACTAAGAAATTAAAGCTTTAAAGAAAGGAAACTTACTTGATTTCTTGGTTTCTTTGAAAAATCTATTTGATTTCCTAAGCGTTTGATGTAATTTGATGCTATTAGAAAATTTTCTCTCCCTCTCTTTCTCTTCTTCAATTTCGTTCACCACCATGAAGGAAGAAAGAAGATAATATTTTATTTTTGTTTCTTATAATTTCTATCCATAAATATTAATTAATTAATCATTTTAATTTAAATATCCACCAAGTATTTTTCTTTCGTCCTTTGACTTCCTTTTTCTTTTTCTTTCTTTTTTTAATTATTATAATTATCTCTTTCCCATCCATAATTATCCACTATCTATATATACTTTCTTTATATGTTACATATATTTAATGTATACATGTATGTAATATATATGTAATGCATATGTAAAATATACATAATGCCTACATAATAAATATACATCATGTATATATTATGTATATAATATAAATCCAACACATTACATGCTCGGCATAAACTATGCATACACTAGCTATACATTAGGTATATATAACACCAATACCTCTCTCAATACTTTAATCCATCTCCAAATTAATTATTTAACAACCTCTAAAATTTTCGGGTGTTACAAACCGCTTCTTAATTGACACATTTCTTCACTATAGAAAGTATAGGGCTAGCACATTCTTTCTATCCTCTCAAATCACTCAAATAGCTAGACATTTAGGCTTGCTAACCCCTAAAAATCTAACTATCTTAAGCGATCCCCTTAACCTTACCACAAATTCCATTAACCTTTATTATCTTGAACATGCTAGATGCATCCAAAATGGTTATGATCACTATGAATACATCCTCAAGGTGTGATTCAAAGGGAAAAGAAGAGAACTAGATATCACACCACTCAAGAAGAAGGTGGAGAACCTATAGAATTTGAAATTGAGCACCCCTCCCCCCAAGCCAACCAAAACCACCAAAGAAATAGGTGAATCTTCTAAAGCCATGAAGCTAATTCTCAAAGCAATTCACTCTCTCTATAAAAAGTTTAACTATTTCAAGAAGGATGCCACCAAAAGGATCACCAGACTCAACCAAAGGTTGATCTCTTGTCACATATCCATCATGAAATCTAGAAATGCAAGAAAAATTTGACCTCCCTCAATGTGATCTTAAGGATTGGAATGTGAGTGAACATATTGAGAATCCATATAAAGAATCATCTGAATCATCCCTTGTCACCTCTGCCACACCTACTTCACCTATTGACAAAGGTGATATGGAGGAACTCCAAGAAGTCACTCCACCTCCATCTATGAAGGGAAAAGGGATAGCCAAAGACTAGCTTTACTTTTTTTTTCCTCTTTGCAATGTTATGTTATGCTCTTTTATGTAATGTAATGCTCCTTTATGATTAATGAAATGAATTGTTGCCTTTATTGTTGTTTCTAAATTCATACTTATTGTTTTTATCTTTGTCAATGGTGGAGAGAAAACATAATTGAATTAAAACAAAAACTAAGAGGGAGAAAGAACTAATGAACCAATAATTAAGGGGCACAAAACATCAAATTGTAGGAAGAGATTTACATTTGAACTTAACATTAAATTATAGGAAGAGATTTGCAATTGAACTTAAATTAGTTTAAATTTGAACACTAGAGTTTGATTTCTTACATATTTAAAATTGTTTAAATTCAATTTAATTGCCAAAGTCAATAAGGGAGAGATTGCTAGCTAAATTGTTGGATAATTTAACTCTATTTTGATCATTGATGACCAAATTGATGGATACTAATGAGTTTAACAAGTTTTCATTTATAGGTAAGTTATTTCAGCACTTGTGCAATTGCATAACCTAACCATGCGACCGTACACTAGCAAGAGAAGAGAAACCACTTGAAGCACATAAGAGATCACGATCTTTGCCACGATGACATGATGACCATTATGACTTCTGCAACCACCCCACATATTAGTACGACAGCACAAATGGATGAAGAAAAATGGCAAGTTTCACAGAAGCGATAGTGGCCAGAGGGTGTGGTGCAATGTTGGCCGGCTAAAGAGTTATGCGTCTACTCAAATCATTAAGCAACCAGATAAGACTTAAAGCAGAATGACACAAAGACACATAATATATAGCAGTTTTGAGTTGTACAATGGGAAATCTAAACTATACGACTGCATAATATCAACAAATTTGAATTTCAATGCTAAATATCATGGATAAATATTGAATCAACACATGGAACAAAAGTTGATGTTCAAGTAGTCATTTGGCATTTGTTCAACCGCACAATATGTTTGTGCTACTACTAGACATGGTAAGCTGGCAAGGTATAGGACCAACACTTCTGTCGAGGAACTTGAGTCTACCATTGGAGATAGCCATTGGAGAAATTTTAAAATGTGTGACCGCTCATGGTGAAGAGCATCCGTATAACTTGTATGGTGACCATACAAATAGTATGGCAACCACTATACTTGATTCAGCTATGACTTAAGTTAGAAACAATATTCAAACATGTTGGCACCCACTTCAAATGGCTATATGAAGACTTAAATACTATAAATACCTCCAAGAAACATCATTTTTAAAAAGATCAACATTTGATAAAGCCTAGAATAGCAAATTTCAACTCTTTGCATTTAAAATCAACTTGTAATCTTTAAGTGTTGGGTATGAGCATTAAATATCATTATGTAACTTTGAGTGTGAGCTTTGAAATACTTAGGTTATAGAGTTAGCCCGAGAAAACTCTTGTTGGATTGTGAGAAAATTACTCAAACCTTGTAAAAGTTGCATGTGAGCTTATGAAAATATCAAGTTAGAGTTGAACTTGTAAAAACTCATTGATAGTAGAAACTCAACAAGTTGTTGAGCAAGTGGATGTAGGATTAAGGAATCCAAACTACTATAAATCTATTGTGTTCATTCTACTCTACCCTACTCATCTATTTCTTCATCTTCCATTTTAATTTTAATTTGCCATCACTTCTTTAAAACAACCAATTCACCCCCCTCCCTCCCCCCCCCCCCCCCTCTCTTCTTGGTTGCCATCTTGGGACAATAATAGATTCTCAAAATGGCACATTTCATTCCATGTCATAAAATCAATGATGCCACAAACATTGCACATTTGTTCCTTAATGAGATTGTCATATTACATGGAATTCCTAAACCCATTGTTAGTGACAGGGATGTAAAGTTCTTGAGTCATTTTTGGAGGGTCTTGTTGAGTAAGTTAGGAACTAAGCTTATGTTTCCTACAACTTGTCACCCACAAACTGATGTACAAACAGAGGTTGTAAATAGAACTCTAGAAACTTTATTGCATGCAATAATCAAGAAAATTTTAAAGAAATGGGAAGAGTGTATACAATTTGTTGAATTTGATTATAATAGGATTTGTGCATTCTACTATAGGTTTCTCACCTTTTGAGGTTGTGTATGGTTTTAATCCACTAACGCCTTTGGATTTATTTTCTTTTCCTTGTGATGAAAGTTTCAGCTTGGATGGTAAGAAAAAGGCAAAGTTAGTGAAGAAAATTCATGCAGATGTGCGAGCTAACACAAAGAAAAGAAATCAACATGTTGCAGATTAAGTCAACAAAGGGAGAAAGAAAGTAATTTTTGAACAACGTGAATAGGTATGGGTGCACATGCACAAGGAAAGGTTGATGGGTATAGGTGCACATGCACAAGGAAAGGTTTCCCAACTAACAAAAATCTAAATTACACCCAAAAAGAGATGGTCCTTTTCAAGTCAATGAAAATGCTTATAAAGTGGACTTGCCTGGTGAGTATAATGTATGTGTGTAGACCCTTAATTTTGGCACTAAATTAGTTCAATCCCAATTAAAAGGGCTAAGTAGAATCCAATCCAATTTTTAAGCATGAATTAAGTCTGGTCTAATTTTAAAAGCTTGAATTAAAATTTAGATCAAATTAAAAGCCCAAACCCACTCTGGTCCGATTTAAAAAGGGGGTAAAGCGACTGACGAATGGGCTATCTTAATTCGACATGAGCCTTGCTCATGTCCAATTAGCCATGAGGAGTGCTAATGTCGAATAGGATATTTTGGTCATTTTTGTGTACTAATTGTGTTTCAACTCAAATACATTTAAATAAACAACAAATTTCCTAGTGGGATTATTACTTTTAATCATGTTTAGCCCTTACAAAACCTTAATTAAACATTATAAAAATGGGACAATCAACAATTAAAAGGGGCCAGATTTAGAAAAGAAAAAGCATAGAAATAGAACAATTACAATCAATAGAAAGGAATTAAACAATTAGCTAAGAACGGCACAAAGAAACAGAGAGCAAAACTCATACCAAAGGGAAAGCCAAAAGTAGTGGCCAAAGTCCCACTGATCTAGACACGTCAAAATCATCCAAGCTAAAGATTCAGGGAAGTTCATTTAATAAAGTTTGACTCGATGAATTTTATTTGGCAAAGCTTACAGCGTAGGTATGATCTTTGTTCACTAAATTTATTTAATTCAATTTAGTATAATATTTGGTTAATCTTGTGAACTTATTATGTTTAGATTTATTATTTTAATTTAGTTTAAAGTGCAATCCAAAACCCTAGTTTGTTAACTAAACCCTAATTTGATTATTAAAACCTTGATTTATAAACCAAAACCATAAATTGCATGATAAACCCTAGTTTTAGGATCAAACTCTAATTTTGTATGTTTTAGGATTAAGTCCTAAATTATGATTTAAAATCCTAATTTTTATTTTGGAGGTAGCAACTCATTTAATGAGTATAATAAATCATTTATCTTTCAGAGGCACTTCCTTCGATCCCCTGCAAGGCATGCCACCCCCCTTAACCCCCGCTAACTAATCGGATAACGAAACCACCGTATGCATCACGTACTATATTTCGTTAATGGATATTAAGATTTGCATGTGCATTGCAAATTTTGTAATTAATCTTAATTTTCTTTAATCAAGCCCGAGTTTTATAATTCTTTGTACAATTATTTATATGTTTGTGGATTGCAATTTTTATTATTTGTATTTTAAGGTTGTAAAAGGCATGTTTCCACTTTGTGGGTGCCTTGTTTATTTAATTTGTTTCTTTTATTTATTTTATACTTGGGGATTAATGTAAGGGAAACATTTCCACTTTTTTGTGGGTGTCTCATCTTACTTTATTTGTATTATGGACATTTGTACATTGTTAGGGCATGTTTCCATCTTTGTATGGGTGCCAATTTTTTTGTTTGTTTGTTTACTCTATGATATGATTTATTTACCTTCAATTGTTTGTATCATAGATGATATCATAATAATCCAAAAATTTAATAATATTTAGACCTATCATAGATGATATCATAATAATCCAAAATTTTAAAAATATTTAGACCTGAATAGGAGGCTAATTCCAATGAACCGAGCGTTGTGAGGGTGCTGGGTCACTTCTCAACTTCCACATGCATACCCAGCTTTTCAAACCCACTAGGGGTTGGGGATTCCTTAGGAATCGAGTCATCCACCCCTTCTATTTCTTTGCGGGTCCGTCTGGGTTGTGACTCCTTTTCTAGGAGTCTAGACCCGTGTTCTCTAAGGCCAAAAGCCTAACAGTGCCAAAGTCAGAAGAACTATTCCATCGGGAGTGGGGGCAAAAATTCTTGCTCATAATGGCCACTCCATTGGGGATAAGAGAAGTTGATTTCATTAGTCTTTATATTATTTTATTTTTTTATTATGATAGTACTCATTGCATTATTTAGATTTGCATTGTGCGTGCGAGTTAAGATGCCCTTGTGGAAACCGTATTATATGCATGTAAGAGATACTATACTTTCATTCAAGGTAAGGAGCGAGCATCACATAACCACTCATAGCCTTATACCTTTTGGTACTATAGGAAGCTAAGCCTTTTAACCCCAAAGTCTAAAGCCCATGTAGTTGGCCTAGTAACTTTCCTTAGGTTTACCCTAATTGCTTGTTGATTGACTATTATTGATATATCTTAGTTTAAGTTATATCCCATTTGGTTTGTTTTTTCCTAATATGACCTATTTATGGTATAAGCCTAAAATTGGTATACGCCCAAAATTATTTGATGGTCCAAAAATTCCATTAAGCCTAAAGCCCAAATCATTGTCAAAACTTTTTTAATCTTTCCTACAAAGTTGGGTCAACAATTACTTTCTACCTTGTGGCCAAAGTATGAAGCCCAAAATTGTTTTTTAAAATAAATTTTTACAATAGGCTTTGAAATATTTCAAAGGAGGGCCCAAAAAACTATCTTTTACTTTATGGCCCAATTTTCTAAATCAAGCTTCCATTGGGCCATAAAATTAAAACTCTTTTACAGCAGACCCAAATTTTTGAAATGTGCTGGTAATTAATTTAGTCAATTATGGAATACTAAAATCAATTGTGGACCTTATTTATACTAAGAATTGTTAATTATGGGCTTCTTTGTGGCATATGTCATTAATTGCTTTTCTAAATAAGAAGTCTATTTATAATAAACCTATTAATTTAGTTTTAATCCAAAATATAGCAGAAATGTTGCTTGAATTTTTTAGTGGACCTAAAAGATTAAGGCTTAATTAATGGAAATTATCATAGATTGACTTCTATATTTGAAAACATATCAACTCATCTAATAGAATCTTTTAAAAATAAGAATATCCCTCATTGATATTTTTCACTGAAGCATCCGCTAATACCAAAGAAGCTAAAGGACAAGGGAAAGGCTAAGATGGGTAAGGTAGCTTTTCATGAAGCAAAGGTAGTGACTGATGACAATGAAGACTGGGATACATACCTCCAAAACCAATAAGAAAAATAAAAAGAAAAGAAGGTTGCAGGCAAGACTGAATATGCTAATGTGGAAACACTCATTGTTGACCTAGAAAAGAAGCTTAAAAAGAGACTAAAAGTTAAAGAGGACTCAGAAGTTGATAAGCTTTTTGAAGAGGATTATAATCTCCCACACAAGTTTAAAATGCCTACTTTTGCTAAGTATAATGGTGCAGAAAATCCTCACTTGCATGTTAAGCAGTACATTACTGTCATACAGTCTGCTAGAGCTACTAAGGCTAAAACAGTGAGGTATTTTATGCTCTCTTTTGGATCCTACCAATACCTTAGAGAAGAACACTCAAAGAGACTAGGATTTGTTGTATAAAGCTTTTATATAATAGAATGGGTACAACATTGATTAGAGTTAACCTTGGTAGAGGTTGAGCCTATTAGACAAAGGTAGAATGAGGGCTTTATTGATTACATAAAGAGATAGAGAAATAAGGCGGCCCTTCTTAAGAAAATACCAGATGATTCTGACCATATTCAAAGGATAGTCAAGGGTGCTTTGCCCCATCTTCAAGAAAGAATGGTTCATACCCTTATAAGGGATTTCAAGCATCTTCTATAGGCAAATCTTCATTTGAAAGAATGGGGGAGAGAAAAGAATATATATAATGAAAAAGGAAGCAATAAGAGCGGCAATCATTCTAAGGGATGAAGTCAAGAAGACATTAGGGTGAATGCAACAAATGAACCAGCAAAGAAGCATCAATTCTAAGAATTGGGAAAGCTACTGTCTTGGGTCTTCAATGAATTACAGAAGAAGGGATTATTAGAGCCTTTAGCCCCTTGACCTTTGCCAGATCCTTTGCCTTCAATTTTCATATAGACATTTTTTGTTAGTTCTATCAGGTGCCTGGTAAAAAAAAAATTGATGTACATGATTGAGGCATGAAATACAAAACCTTATCTATGATGGAAAGATCCTTGACCCTGACATGCCCAAGTAGATGAAGCATTTTCGGTTCCAATTTAATAAACTTCCCTAGGCTTGAATGCTGCTTATTTTATTTTTTTTATTTCATTGGTATTTCATTGAAACAATTATGTTTTTCACATTAAAATTGTCTAACTAAATTACTTTTGTTGAATTTAAAATTTTATTGGTTTTAGCTCATTTTAATGCTCAATCGATGACGAATCTAGCTTCATATTCATAAATTATTCTATCAATGCATCAAGATTCGAATGACTTTACTAGGTAAGGAAATTATTCTATAGCATTGAGTTGTGTATGCTTACTTAGAGAGGGCTTGTAATATCCCAAAATTTTGAAAATAATAATTTTTGAAAATTAAATAAATGATTTAAAAGTATATATATAATTAAGTGAAAAAGGAAGTGCGTATATGATATATATATGTAGATATACATAAAATATATAATTCAACATTTTAATATGGTCAAATGTCATTTTAGTTATTAAGATATTAATTAAATGGTTAGTGGAAGATGACATATTATATATTAATTAAGTATTATATTTTACTTGGTGGAGAGTGAAAGAGGGATAAGTGTATAGTTTAAAGGGGATTAGTTGGTAGTGCAGTTGATGATCATTATCTTCTTCTTCTTCTTTCTCCATTGACGCCGGCCACCTTCATCAAAGGAAGAGAGGAATTTGTTTCTTGCTAACTCAAGTAATTAAAGGATTTCAAGTGTTCAAGTTGGAGTTTTAAGGATTTTCTTCATATTTGGTAAGTTTCCAACTTGTTTCTTTGATTTTCTTTGGAAGTTATATTTGTGTGACTTGGATGTTTGGTGTAGTATGTGTTAAAGATTGATATTGGTATGTTTGAAGTTCTTTTGGCTAGCTAACTATGAAATTTAGGGTTGGATTGAAGAAAATGTTAAGTTTGGTGAAGAGAATAAAAGTTTTGGATTGTGTAACTTTTGAGTTGAGAAGTCATGGTTGTAATTGTGTATTTTTGCTTTTAATTGAGTCATTTTGATGTTTACACAAGTATTATGTGGTATAATGATGGATTTGGTTGAGTTTGTATGGAGTTGAAAAGGTTAATGAAAGATAATAGTTGGATGTGGCATTTATGTGTGGATATCAGGATTTTGGCCTGACACGCCCAGTGACACGGCCATACCTTTGGGTGAGTCAATGGTTCTATTTTTAGTGTTGGTGACATGAGCAGTAACACCCCCATGTCACTGAGCGTGTCACAGCTTCTGTGATGTTGTAGTATTGACACGAGAAGTGACACACCCATGTCACTGAGCATGTCATAGCTACTGTGTTGTATTAGAATTGACACATGTAGTGGCACGCCCATGTCACTGAGCGTGTCAAAGCTTTTGTGTTGTGGGTTTAGGGCACGATCATTGACACGCCCATGTTATTGAGCATGTCATGTGTAGAGTTTGCCCTAGTTAGTTCTTTTCCTTATTTTTCTTTGTGTATCTTATCCTTGTGTTGAGAGGTTTTGTTTATACCCATAAGTGTATCACTTAGTGATTATTTAAAATCACATTTGGTTTAGGCTTTGAAGAGACTTGAGTTATCCAATCCAAGTGTTGAGGGATATCTTGGAAGAGGAGGTTGAAAGTGGTGTTTGTTACTTTTAGAGGTAAGCACAAACTTCGAATAATTGCTTATATTTACATGACATTGGGACTTAACACATTTGGTTGGAAGATATGTTAAGTTATCTACTACATTGTTCGTGCATGAGTAATATGCTATGATTTGTATAATGTGAACTTTGTGCAAAATATGATAATGACCCAAAATGTATGGGTATTGCAATTTGTTATGTATACATTAAAGATGGAATGTAAAGCCATTGGTGATGGCTATATTGATATAAATGAGATATTTGAAGCATTGTGCCTAGCTTGATCATGAGAAAATGAGAAAAGATTTGATAATGGAATTATGAAAGAATTGTGTGCCCTAGTATGTTATTCAATTTTCAGAATTTTGAGTTTGGTGGCATGCCTAAGACGTAACAGTCCCTTGAAGTTGGGTGGGGCTTGGTCCTTGAAGCCTAGTTGGGTGTTACATGATATAGCAAACCCTTGAAGATGAGTTGGGCCTAGTCCTTGAAGCCTAGTTGGGATGTTACATATGAGGTAATCCTCATTGTGATTATGATGTGCCTTCGGGCTAGACACATGGTGTCATCTTGGACCAAAGCAGTAACTCTGGGATTTGAATGGCATATTAGATCCTTTTGGGCCCATGCTTGTGTTTGCTTTTATGTAAATTATGAATTATGGAACAATTGAGAAATTTATCAAGATATAATGATATAATGTTATGAGGTAATACATCCTTATGTGTTGTGCATTAGCATTGCCATTGAACTATATTATTATCAAAGTTTGTACCACTAAGCTTTTGGCTTAGTGCGATTGTGATTCATCACGCAGTTGACAGGGTAGATCCGGTTGAGCCGGATAGTTCGTCTAGACCCAGTTGAGTCTAGGCTTGAGATCTCAAGTATAGAGTTGATTGTTGGACATCAAGATCAGAGACAAACTTCCAGCATGTATATATTTTATATTTTTGTACTTATTGATTTCATGTATATTTTGATATATATTTATATGTATATTTCGCAAACTATCGAACATGTTTTGGATAAACCTTTGGTAATGAAGTATACATATGTGTTTTAGCAAGTAATATTTTATCTATTATTTATATGATATCAGTTGAATATTTTTAAGTTTATACAGATTTTATAAGTGAATTTTTATTTTGTTAAAATGGGTTGTGACATTATTGTATCCTATATTCGTATGTTACATATATTGGGTGTATGTAGTGTGTGTATATTGGGTATAAGGGTGCTACATTTGTTTTGGTATCAGAGCCTAGGTTTGAGGTTCTCAACCTAGGTGAGTTGTAAGAGAAAGAAAATAGAAATTTTTAAATATGGTTTTTAAATATGATACATGCATTGGCACTGGCAGTTTTTGATCTCTAATGTGGCAAATTCTGCTGTGATTGCATATATAGGTAGTTATGGCATCTCAAACACGTCAATCTGCTGAAGGTAGTGCAGCGAGTGTGGCTTCTGTTGATGGTAGAGATGGGGCTAGAGTTGAGATAATTGGAGGGGCACCTACTCCTGTGCAGAGAGACCAACAGTTGATGAGATTTCGCCGAGCTGGGTACTGTATATGGTGGAGTTGTTGAAGCAGGCTCCAGTTTAGCAGCCACCGCTACCGCAGCCGCAGCTATAGTTATCAATGAGGAAATATGATAAGTTGAGGAAGTTTAGAGCTAAGGCCTTTATTGGTACTACAGACCTTGCTGTAGCTGAGCAGTGGCTAGATAGAGTCTAGAGAGTGTTCATCAAGTTGTAGGCTACTCCAGAAGAAAAGTTTGATGATGCTAGATCTCTTTTGTAGAGGGATGCATATGTCTGGTGGAAGATGGTTCAACATGCTCTGGATGATCCACCAATCTTGACCTATGATGATTTTCTGCGAGAGTTTGAGCAGAAGTATACTCTGAGGGAGTATAAAGATGCAAAGAAGATAGAGTTCTTAAGTTTGAAGTAGGATACCAGGACTGTGTCAGAGTGTGAGATAGAGTTTACTCGATCGAGTCAGTATGCTAGCGGGATTATTTCTGATGAGATTAACCAGTATCGGAGATTTGAGGAGGGGTTGAGACCCTCTATCATGTGCATTATCGCAGGCTCTTGATATCAGGATTTTTTCCAGTTGGTTGCAGCTGCCAGGAGTGTTGAGAGACCACAAGGTCTTGCAGCAGCTGCTAGGGATGAGGAGACCAGAGCTAGGAGACCCCAGTTTGATGCAAGGTCTTCATCTGTGAAGAGAGGCCGAGGAGGATATTTTCTAAGGTTCAGTAGGAGCCAGAGGCAGTCTGGTAGGTCAGTACAGCAGGAGAGGCAGAGATTGAGACCTATAGTTTCCGTGGCTAGTGCTCCAACTCCAGTAGTTCAGAGGCCAGTTCCATATACTTGTGTCCATTGTGGTAGGGCACACGAGGGTGCTTGTTAGAAGATAGGTGGACCAGCAGAGTGTTATAGATGTGGGTCACCGGATCATTTCATTAGAGATTGCCCTAAGCCACCAGAGGATATGTAACACCCTTATACCCTATATACGTACAATACGTATTTCTAGCATATGTAAAATACACATTTAGGGTACAAAAATATCACAGACTGGTCTAAAAAAATTTTTCACATTTCCAATTTAAAATTTTAAATTCTAAATATATAAAAATTAAATAGAATATAAATATTTTTTACTTATTATAAGAACCCAAAATAAATAATATATATATAAATCTCTGGGAAAAATTCGCCAGAGTTTTGTCTGTATTTTGGACATCCCAAAATTTATCAAAACACAACCTTCAAAAAAGAAAACACTCCCAAATAATTTTCAATCACCATCTCAACCATACTTCTCAATTTCACCAAGTTTCTCAAATATTTATACATATAAATATATATAATTTAAAACACACTTACTCTCCCATTTCAAATACATTGACCCAAAAATTCTTTATAATATATAATACGTAAAATTAAAAACATAATATATTATGCATAAAACTTAAAATGTACAATAACATAAAAATATATACATGCTGCAGGCAGTGTTTCTGATCTCGATAGCAACTCAACAAGCTCAACTACAAGTCTAGACCCGACCTGGTCTAGAAGAACTCTCTGGCTCAACTGGGTCTACCTTATCACCTGCGCGATGGAAACAATTGCGCTAAGCCGAAGCCTAGTGGTACAAACTTTGATAATAACAATATAACTCAATGCAATACCAAATGCATAATGCATATAGATGTCACATCAATCCACTTTCTTATATTTTTCAAATATTTCATAAGCATAACTCATAACATTATATTACTCAGTTGTATCATAATTCATAATTCACAGTAAAACAAAGACAAGCATGGGCCCAAAAAGGATCTAATATGCTATTCAAATTTCAGAGTTACTGCTTTGGTCCATAATGACACCATGTGTCTAGCCCCGTAGGTAATATATATATCCATGGATAATGTAACAGCCCTAGTCTCTTGGACCTCAACCCGGCTAGACCCTTAGGCCCCAATATCTTGGTCCTGAACCCGACTAGACTGCTACAGTTTTTTAGGCTTACGACCCAGTCTTTTCACCATTCCAGCGTATAGCCTGTAGGCAATCATAAGCATGCCACCAAACCCAGAACTCTGAAAATTGAATAACATACTAGGCACACAATTTATTCATATTTCTCATTATTAATCTCTTTCTCATTTTCACATATTCAATCTAGGCACATTGCCTTATTTTCACAATTTTTTTCTCACTTTTCTCATTTTTCACATCTTTCTCATTTTTCTCACTTTTCTCATTTTTATCAATATCAATTCATTTCATTATTACACATATCTCATTTTTACATTCACAACACATTACCCAATTACTTTGTGTATTTTCACATAATATGCATATTTCACATGTTACACAAATTAGCCATTATCAATGGCTTTTCACAATGCATTTAACACATATATGACATTACAAATGTCATAGCACATTGTTCATGCACAATTAATGAACCAAGTAGCTTAACATATTTTTCAACCAAAATGTGTTAAGTCCAAATGTTATGCAAATATAGACATTATATTCAAAGTTTGTACATACCTCCACTAGGAACCCAATGCAAGCTAAAAACAACCTTCAATCCAATCTTTCCAACTTGCCCTTCACCACTTGGATGAAGCAAATCAACCTCCCTCAATGTCTAAACCAAATATGATAACAAATAATCATTTATTATCACATTTAATGGCATTTCCAACATTAAACCATAATTACACATCACTCCTACAAATTTTCAAAAATTTGGCCTTTCCTTACTTCAACATTAGAATTCCATTCTACTACAATTAAATTAGAGTTTTAAGTTTATTTATATTATTAAAAATATATTTTAATGCATTTAAATCATTTACATTATAAAAATACACTCTTATACACAAAATCTCAAAAATGGCATAACCTTCCCCCATTGAAGGTTTTCCATTCCAACACAATCCATTACTCATTCCAAGCTTATATTCATCACTTTTAACACTAAACAACATGCTTAAAAAAATAAAATCACACAATTCAACCACATTGGAAAATCACTTTTCCAAAACCCTAAATCTCCACTTCCATTCTCAAACTCCAACCCAACACCACCAAATCCAATATTTGACTTTAAAATACTTATTTATGAATCAAAACAACTCATTTAGAACCAATATGCACAATTAAAATTCATGTTTTCAAAACCCCAAAAATCCATAACCCTAAATTCTCTCTCTTCACCATTCTTTAACCAAACTCCATCATCTCTTCAATCTAATCTTAGAATCATTGTTAACTATCCAAAATAACATCATACACACCAATTCCAACAATTATAACATACTACATCAAAATCTCCAAACTCAGATAATCCAAATTTCCAAGGAATTCAAAGAAAAGATATGGAAACTTACTAATTTTGGTTAAGATCACCAAAAATCCACTTGCAACTTATTAATTTCTTCAATTTATGGAGTATGGAAGAATCAAATTCTTGGTCTAACTCCCATGGAAAATTCGGCCGAAGGAAGGAGAAGAAGAAGAAGACTTTTAATATTTCTTTTTCTTTCATCTTTTTTTAAACCACACATATATATATATATTAAAATATTTTAATTTTTAATTTTTTTTAATAAATTAAAAGTCCCAATTTCCCTCTTCCATTCAAAAATAATTTTTTTTGAATTATTTTATTAATTTTGAATTTATAAGATTTAATTACCAAAATACCCTTTTCTTTTAAAAAGTGTTGACTTTTATATGTTTTGTATATTTTGCATATATATCACATATATATTCCACTTTTTCATTTAAAATCCCTTCATTTTTCATTTAAAACTATTAATTTAATTTATCCTTTTAAATTATAATTTATTTTATCAAATTTTCCAAAAATTAGAAATTTTCAAAAATTTTAGGATGTTACAGGATAGACATACAGATACTGCAGCTTCTCGACCCAGTGTTAGAGGGGGTCGTGGTGGCAGAGGTTCTAGCAAAGGAGGTTAGACATGGTCTAGATAGAGAGGAGGTTCTACCGCAAGTAGTAAACCCGAAGAGGCAGGAGCATCTCAGCGGGTATATGTGATGCAGAGGCAATCAGATGCTTCAATTGTTATTGCTGGTACTTTTTCTTTATTTGGTACTTCAGTTCTTGCTTTGATAGATCCTGGATTGACTCATTCATACATCAGTGCATCCATCTTGCCTGTGATTGATTTGGATTTAGAGTCCCTAGGATTTGATGTTTTGGTGACAAATCCTTTAGGGCATAGTGTTGTAGATAGCAAGGTGCACCGAAATAGTCCGATTGTGGTTCAGGATGAGGAGTTCCTTGGTGACTTGATTGAGATGCCTTTCAAGGAGTATGATTTAATTTTAGGCATGGATTGGTTATCCAAGCATGGGGTTGTGGTAGATTATCAACAGAAGTGTGTTACCTTGAGAACCTGTGATGGTAGAAGTGTGATGGTATCTAGTGAGCAGAGACATCTTTCATCCATGTTTGTTTTAGCTGTTTTAGTAAGGAGGATGATTCGGAAAGGATGTGAAGCTTATCTTGCTCATGTTGAAGATACCAAAGTAGTGGATTCCCAGCTAGACAGTATATCCACAATAGCTAAGTTTCCAGATATTTTTCCTGAGGAGTTGCCATGGATACCCACTGAGAGAGAGGTTGAGTTTGGTATCGGTTTGTTACCTAGTACTACTCCCATCTCTATTACTCCTTATCTTATGGCACCAACTGAGTTAAAAGTGTTGAAGGTGTAGTTGCAGGAGTTGTTGGATAAAGGGTTCGTTCACCCTAGTGTGTCTCCGTGGGGAGCACCCATTTTGTTTGTGAAGAAGAAGGATGGTACCTTAAGATTGTGCATTAATTACCGACAGTTGAATAAAGTGACCATTAAGAATAAGTATCCATTGCCTAGGATAGATGATCTCTTTGATCAGTTGAAAGGAGCAACAGTATTTTCTAAGATTGATTTGAGATCAAGGTACCATCATGATGATCATTTGCGGATTGTATTGCAAACTCTGAGAGAGAAGTAGTTGTATGCTAAGCTATCTAAATGTGAATTTTGGCTTAATCAAGTGACTTTTCTTAGTCATGTAGTTTCAGCACAGGGTATTAGAGTTGATCCGAGTAAAGTTGAGGCTACTTTGAATTGGAGTCCACCGAAGACTGTGATAGAGGTTAAAAGTTTTCTGGGTTTGGCAGGCTATTATCAATGATTTCTGAAAGGTTTTTCTATGATAGCTACTCCACTCACCAAATTACTTCAGAAGGGAGTTAGATTGTTGTGGACAGATTGATGTCAAGCGAGCTTTGAGCAGCTGAAGGAGATGTTGACTCAGGCTCCTGTCCTTACTTTTCCTATGGAAGGTAAACCTTATATGATTTAAAGTGATGCTTCACATAGTTGTTTAGGTTGTGTTATGATGCAGGAGGATAAAGTCATTGCTTATGCTTCTCAACAGTTGAAGCCGCATGAGCTAAATTACCCGACATATAATTTGGAGTTAGCAGCTATAGTTTTTGCTTTGAAGATTTAGCGACATTACTTGTATGGGGAGAAGTGTTTCATTTATACGGATCACAAGAGTTTGAAATATCTGGGTGTTCAGAGAGAGTTGAATCTTTGCAGAGACGGTGGTTAGAGTTGATTAAAGACTATGACTGTTTAATTGATTATCATCCTGGTAAGGCAAATGTTGTTACTGATGCCTTGAGTCAGAAGTCTTTGGCAGGTTTGACTGCTTATTCACTCTTATTGCTTGTTGAGTTGAGAGGGTTGCATGCCATATTTGAGTCTTGTGATAATGGTGCGTTAATGGCTCAGTTGCAATTGAGGCCGGTGTTATTGGATCAAATTAGGGAGACTCTGTTGGCAGATGAGAAAATCCAAAAAGCTGTATTGGATTGCCAAAAGGGGGAGAGTCGAGACTTTCATGTGAGAAGTGATGGCAGTTTGTGGTACAGAGATAGATTGTGTGTTCCTAATGATGCAAGACTAAAAAAGGTAATTTTGGAGGAAGCACATCAATTAGCTTATGCTATACACCCTGGGAGTACCAAGATGTATCAGGATTTGAAACAATATTATTGGTGGTCAGATATGAAGAGGGACATAACAGAGTTTGTACCCAGATGTCTCACTTGTCAAAGAGTGAAGGCTGAACACCAAGTTCTTTCGGGATTACTTCAGCCATTATCAATGCCAGAGTGGAAATGAGAGCGAGTGCCGATGGATTTTGTGACCGGATTGCCATTGACTCAGAAGAAGCATCATGCAATCTAGGTGATTGTTGATCGAATGATGAAGATAGCTCATTTTCTTCCAGTTTGGATGGATTATTCTCTTGAGAGGTTGGCTGAGCTGTATATCGGTGAAATAGTGAGGTTGCATGGAGTCTCAATTTCTTTGGTATCTGATCGAGATCCCCGATTTACATCAAGATTATGGAGAAGTTTACAAGATGCTTTAGGCTCTCAGTTATATTTTAGTACTACTTTCCATCCTCAGACAGATGGGCAGTTAGAAAGAATAATACAGATTTTAGAGGACATGTTGAGGAGTTGTATCATCGATTTCTCTAGGAGTTGGGATAGATTCTTACCACTAATTGAGTTTGCTTATAACAACAGTCATCAGTTCATTATTAGAATGGCACCTTATGAGGCATTGTATGGTAGGAGATGCAGGACACCTCTATGTTGGAATGAGGTTGGAGAAGGTAAGTTGATTGGTCCTAATTTGATTAGAAAAATAGAAGAGAAAGTGAAAGTGATTAGGAATTATCTAAAAGTAGCCTCAGACCGACAGAAATCATATTCAAATTTGAAAAGAAGAGACATAGAGTTCAGTGTAGGAGATAAAGTATTTTTGAAAGTGTCTTCCTGGAAGAAAATTTTGAGATTTGGACGCAAAGGGAAGTTGAGTCCTCGTTTCATAGGACCTTATGAGGTACTGGAAAGAGTTGGACCAGTGGCCTATAAACTAGCTTTACCACCTGAGTTGGATCGAATTCACAATGTCTTCCATGTCTCTATGCTTCGGAGGTACAGGTCAGACCCATCTCATATTTTGTCAGCGGAGTCTATTGAGGTGAGTCCAGATATGACATACGAGGAAGAACCAGTGGCTATTTTGGCACGTGAAGTGAAGGAGTTGAGAAATGAGAAGGTGCCACTTGTGAAAGTTCTTTGGAAGAATCACTCTACTAAAGATGCAACATGAGAGAGTGAATAGATGATGCGGAATCAGTATCCCCAGTTGTTCCAGACTTGAGAGCAGGTAATTTCGAGGATGAAATTTATTTGTAGAGGGGGAGAATTGTAATATCCCAAAATTTTGAAAATATTAATTTTTGAAAATTAAATAAATTATTTAAAAGTATATATATATATAATTAAGTGAAAAGGAAGCGTGTATATGATATATATATATGTAGATATACATAATATATATAAGTCAACATTTTAATATGGTCAAATGTCATTTTAGTTATTAAGATATTAATTAAATGGTTAGTGGAAGATGACATATTATATATTAATTAAGTATTATATTTTACTTGGTAAAGAGTGAAAGAGGGATAAGTGTATGATTTAAAGGGGATTAGTTAGTAATGGAGTTGGTGATCATTATCTTCTTCTTCTTCTTTCTCCATTGAAGCCGGCCACCTTCATTAAAGGAAGAGAGGAATTTGTTTCTTGCTAACTCAAGTAATTGAAGGATTTCAAGCGTTCAAGTTGGAGTTTTAAGGATTTTCTTCATATTTGGTAAGTTTCCAACTTGTTTCTTTGATTTTCTTTGGAAGTTGTATTTTTGTGAGTTGGATGTTTGGTGTAGTATGTGTTAAAGATTGATATTGGTATGTTTGAAGTTTTTTTGGCTAGTTAACTATGAAATTTAGAGTTGGATTGAAGAAAAGGTTAAGTTTGGTGAAGAGAATAAGAGTTTTGGATTGTGTAACTTTTGAGTTATAAATTCATGGTTGTAATTGTGTATTTTTGCTGTTAATTGAGTCATTTTCATGTTTACACAAGTATTATGTGGTATAATGACGGATTTGGTTGAGTTTGTATGGAGTTGAAAAGGTTAATGAAAGATAATAGTTGGATGTGA
Source organism: Garcia nutans (assembly GCA_947685225.1). Taxonomy (NCBI): domain Eukaryota; kingdom Viridiplantae; phylum Streptophyta; class Magnoliopsida; order Malpighiales; family Euphorbiaceae; genus Garcia; species Garcia nutans. Next base: position 27,018,980 of record CANTUV010000024.1, read on the forward strand.
CATTTATGTATGTATATTAGGATTTTGGACTGACACGCCCGGTGCAAGGCCATGCCTTTGGGCTTGTCGATGGTTTTGTTTTCAGTGTTGGTGACACGAGCAGTGACACGCCCATGTCACTGAGCGTGTCATAGCTACTGTGTTGTAATAGATTTGACACGTTCAGTGACACACCCATATCACTGAGCGTGTCAAAGCTTTTGTGTTGTGGGTTTAGGGCACGGTCATTGACATGTCCGTGTTATTGAGCGTGTCATGTGTAGAGTTTTCCATAGATAGTTCTTTTCCTTAATTTTCTTTGTGTATCTTATCCTTGTGTTGAGAGGTTTTGTTTATACCCATAAGTGTATCACTGATTGATTATTTATAATCATATTTGGTTTAGGCTTTGAAGAGACTTGAGTTACCCAATCCAAGTGCTGAGGGATATCTTGAAAGAGGAGATTGAAAGTGGTGTTTGTTGCTTTTAGAGGTAAGTACAAACTTTGAATAATTGCTTATATTTACATGACATTGGGACTTAACACATTTGGTTGGAAGATGTGTTAAGTTATCTACTACATTGTTGGTGCATGAGTAATATGCTATGATTTGTATAATGTGAACTTTGTGCAAAATATGCTAATGGCCCAAAACGTATGGGTATTGCAATTTGTTATGTATAAATTAAAGATGGAATGTAAAGCCATTGGTGATGGCTATATTGATATAAATGAGATATTTGAAGCATTGTGCCTAATTTGATCATGAGAAAATGATAAAAGATTTAATAATGGAATTATGAAAGAATTGTGTGCCTAGTATGTTATTCAATTTTCAGAGTTTTGAGTTTGGTGGCATGCCTAAGATGTAACAGTCCCTTGAAGCTGGGTTGGGCTTGGTCCTTGAAGCCTAGATGGGTGTTACATGAAGTAGCAGACCCTTAAAGCTGGATTGGGCCTAGTCCTTGAAGCCCAGTTGGGATATTACATATGAGTTAATCCTCATTGTGATTATGATGTGCCTTTGGGCTAGACACATAGTGTCATCTTGGACCAAAGCAGTAACTCTAGGATTTGAATGGCATATTAGATCCTTTTGGGCCCATGCTTGTGTTTGCTTTTATATGAATTATGAATTGTGGAATAATTGAGCAATTTATCAAGATATAGTGATATAATGTTATGAGATAATATATCCTTATGTGTTGTGCATTAGCATTGCTGTAACACCCCCACATTCAATACACACACACTACAACACCACAATGTAGCATATGTGCACCGAACATAGGAGTGCTACGGCTTTTCATCAACATTCAAAACATTTTTATATAATACCATCATCTTTCTCAATATACATTATAGATAGTAAATACTCAATTTGTAATATAACATAATAGATATATAAATACATTTAAGTAGTACACAGCGGAAGTTATAAAATATTTACACATATGAAAACATTTGAGTACATATTTATCGTTATATATATATTTACAATATAAACAAAATCTTTACAAAATATAAAAGAGTTATACATGATTGGCAAATCTCCTCTGATCTTTAAGTTCCCAAAATTAACTCTTCAATGTCTACTCTCACTCGGTCTAGAAGAGATCTCGGGTTCAACTCTATCAGTTCTATCACCTGCGCGATTAAACACTATCGCGCTAAGCCAACGGCTTAGTAAGATAAAACATGAAATGGATATGCTTTCATGCAATACAATGTCAATTCTAATTCATATCATATATGTAACAACATAGATGCAAAGCTAATAACATACCTTTACATTTCATATGCCTCATTCGTTATTCATTTAACCATTCATGAATAACAATAAACAAATCATGACTCACATTAAACAAAGACAAGCATTGGGCCCAAGACACACTAATATGTCATTCAATTTTCAGAGTTAATGCTTTGGTTTGTTATCACATTTATCAATATCATATACCCAACTAGGCTTCAAGGATTAGGTTCAACCAAGCTTCAAGGGGAGCAAAGCATGCTAAGCTTCAACCCAACTTGGCTTCAAGAACCAACCCAACCTAGCTTCAAGGGTTGTAACATCTCAATTAGGCTTCAAGGATTCAATCCAACCTAACTTCAAGAGATTGTTACTATCATTAGGCATGCCACCAATAACAAACTCTGAAAATGGAATAACACATTAGCCACACAATTCATTCATTAATCAATTATCATTATCATTTAGGCAAACAAGCCTTCTTTCTTTCAATTGCATCATCATTGCCAATCACAATGGCTTTGCATCACATTTCCCATCTCAATTCATCTTATGCACATAACATCATTGATATAGCATTTCATATCTCAATTCATATTGTGCATTTAACATTATTGGTATCACATTTCACAATACATTATTCATAATACACATCACCATTCACAAGCCTCACAATGCACAATACATAATCTTATTCATGTAATATCATATGCATTATCTAATATGGGTTCAATTCCAATCATATAAGAAGAACCAAAACCATGTAAAAAGAACAAAGAATAAAAATAGTAACCAACATTTTTGAGGGACACGGGCAACACCACTTGAGGGACACGGGCAAGCTTGTGACCGTGTCTCTCAATCCAAAACTCACAGTAGTTAACACGGTTAGGGAACACGGCCGTGTCACTCCAAAAACAAATCCAGCACGCCCAAAATCCCTTGACTTGGCCGTGTCTCTCTTTCCCTTTTTGGCCGTGTCACCCAAAACCAAAACCCTAACCAAAACCAACCCTTTCTCAAATGCACTCAAACACAATATTCATCATATAACATATTTCAAATGAACATAATCAATGTTCTAAACACATATTCATCACAAGAATTACTTCACAACACATTAATATAACAATTAAACACATATCATCTCAAAACCCTAAAACCAACATCCTTCGAAATCAACATCCACCATTTCCAACAACAACCTCTAATTAAACACATAACTTAAAATCAATTTAACACTTGAGAACACATCATAAACACATCTCATCATCAAATCATCAAACCCTAATTAACTTCCAATACCACTTCAAAAGAATGAAAGAAATCAAAGGAAAGATCTTACCTTAGTTAAAAACTTCTTGAATCAACACTTGAACACTTAATCTTCCTTCAATTTTGAACTCAACTCATCAAGAACCTCTCTTGTCTCTTTCTTTCTCTTTGTCTATGGAGGAGCCGGCCACTTCATGAAAGAAAGAAGAAAATGATGAAAAAAACAAAGTCAAACCTTCTTTAAATATCCACCATGTGATTCAATTCAAGCAATTACTCATATACCCCTCATCACTTAACTTAGCTTTTGTCTCTTATAAACCCAATTAAGTAATTTCACACTCAACACAAAAATATCTCTCTTCCTTTGACTCTTCCTTTGACCCAATTATATGTTATATATATCACCATATACACAACATATAAACTTGTCTCTAAACCCTAAATTTCTCCCAAAACACATATACACAAGCATTCTCTTCTCAATTTAAACCAACAACAACAACAACAACAACATACCAAACTTCTAGGGCATACATAGGGATATTACAATTCTCCCCCTCTAAAAAGAAAATTTCGTCCTCGAAATTACCTGATATCAACTCTGAAACAACTGAGGATATTGTTCTCGCATGGTTTGTTCACTTTCCCAAGTTGCTTCTTCTTTTCCATGATTCTTCCACAAAATCTTCACCAATGGCACTCTCTTGTTTCTCAACTCTTTCACATCACGTGCCAAAATAGCAACTGGTTCCTCCTCAAATGTCAAATCGGGATTCACTTCAATTGACTCAATTGGCAACACATGAGATGGATCCGATCTGTACCTCCTCAACATAGAAACATGAAATACATTATGAATACGATCCAACTCAGGTGGCAAAGCGAGTCGATAAGCAACTGGCCCAATTCTTTCCAAAACTTCATATGGTCCAATAAACCGAGGACTCAATTTTCCTTTCCGACAGAACCTCAAAATCTTCTTCCAATGAGATACTTTCAGAAATACCTTATCTCCAACATCAAACTCTATGTCTCTCCTTTTCAGATCTGCATAAGACTTCTGTCGGTCTGAAGCTGCTTTTAACCGGCCTCGAATCAACTTTACTTTCTCTTCAGTTTCTTGAATCAAATCAGGCCCAATTAACTTACCTTCCCCAAGTTCACTCCAACAAAGAGGTGTCCTACATCGTCTGCCATACAATGCTTCAAATGGTGCCATACCAATGCTGGATTGGTGACTGTTGTTGTAAGCAAACTCCACAAGTGGTAAGAATCTATCCCAACCTCCAGAGAAATCAATAACACAGCTTCTCAACATATCCTCAATAATCTGTATCACTCTCTCCGACTGCCCATCTGTCTGTGGATGAAAAGCAGTGCTGAAGTGCAGTCGAGAACCCAAAGCACTATGCAAACTCTTCCAAAATCTTGAAGTAAACCTGGGATCTCGATTAGACACTAAAGAAGTTGGAACACCATGCAACTTCACAATCTCATGGATATACAGCTCAGCAAATCTCTCCAAAGAGTAATCCATCCGCACCGGAAGGAAATGAGCTGTCTTAGTCAATCTATCCACAATCACCTATATGGCATCATGTTTCCTTTGTGTCAATGGCAATCCAGACACAAAGTCCATTGTCACTCTTTCCCACTTCCATTCTGGCACTGACAACGGTTGAAGCAACCCGGTTGGAACTTGATGCTCTGCTTTAACCTTCTGACAAGTGAGACATTTCGATACAAACTCAGCAATGTCTCTCTTCAACCCAATCCACCAGTAATATTGTCTCAAATCATGATACATCTTTGTATTACCCGGATGCATAGCAAACACTGACTGATGTGCTTCTTCTAAAATGACTCTTTTCAAATTAGCATCATCAGGTACACACAATCTATTCTTAAACCAGAGACTTCCATCATCTCTCACAACAAAATCTCCACTCTTACCATTCTGACAATTTGCAACGATCTTCTGAATCTTCTCATCAGCCCACTGAGCCTCTTTAATCTGATTCAACAAAACTGGTTTCACATGCAACTGTGCCAACAATGCACCATCATCACAAGATACAAAACTAGCACACAATGCTCTCAACTCAACAAGCAACGAGAGCGAATAAACAGTTAAACCAGCTAAAGACTTCCAACTCAAGGCATCAGCAACAACATTTGCTTTACCTGGATGATAATCAATCAAACAGTCGTAGTCTTTAATCAATTCCAACCATCTCCTCTGTCGAAGATTGAGCTCTTTCTGAATGCCCAAATATTTCAAGCTTTTGTGATCAATGTAGATGAAACATTTCTCCCCAAACAAATAATGGCGCCAAATCTTCAATGCAAACACAATGGCTGCCAACTCCAAATCATGGGTCGGATAATTAAGCTCATGCGGTTTCAACTGACGAGATGCATAAGCTATAACTTTACCTTCTTGCATTAGCACACTTCCCAAACCTCTATGTGAAGCATCACTGTAGATCACATATGGTTTGCCTTCAACAGGTAAAGTAAGAACAGGCGCTTGAGTCAACATATCTCTCAACTGCTCAAAGCTCGCCTGACACTGATCTGTCCACAAAAACCTCACTCCCTTACGAAGCAATCTGGTGAGTGGAGTAGCTATCACAGAAAATCCTTTCACAAAACGTCGATAATAGCCTGCCAAACCCAGAAAACTTCTAACCTCTGTCACCGACTTGGGTGGACTCCAATTCAATATAGCTTCAACTTTGCTCGGATCAACTCTAATGCCTTCTGCTGAAACAATATGTCCGAAAAAAGCGACTTGATCCAACATGAACTCACACTTCAACAATTTGGCAAACAACTGCTTCTCTCTCAAAATCTGCAATACAATCCGCAGATGCATATCATGTTCCTCTTCATTCCGCGAATACACCAAAATGTCATCGATGAAGACCACTACAAACTGATCCAGATAGGGTCTGAACACCCTATTCATCAAATCCATAAAAGCTGCAGGTGCATTCGTTAGACCAAAAGGCATAACTAGAAATTCATAATGCCCATACCTGGTCCGAAAAGCAGTCTTAGGAACATCTTCAGCTTTGACTCTCAGCTGATGGTACCCAGATCTCAAATCAATTTTAGAAAACACAGCTGCACCCTTCAATTGATCAAAGAGATCATCGATTCTAGGCAAAGGATATTTATTTTTAATAGTCACCTTGTTCAATTGCCTATAATCGATACACAACCTTATAGTACCATCTTTCTTTTTCACAAATAGCACAGGAGCTCCCCAAGGAGAAACACTGGGGCGAATAAATCCTTTGTCCAACAACTCCTGCAATTGCACTTTCAACTCCCTCAATTCTGCTGGTGCCATTCTATAAGGAGTAATAGAGATAGGAGTGGTACCAGGCAACAATTCGATACCAAACTCCACCTCTCTCTCAGGAGGCAATCCTGGCAACTTCTCTGGAAATACATCTGGGAACTCAGCAACTGTGGCAATACTATCAATGGGAGAACCCTTCACTCTAGTATCTACCACATGAGCAAGATAAGCTTCACACCCCTTTCTAATCAATCTCCTAGCTGCAACAGCTGAAACAAATAAGGAGGCTAGCTGTTCCTGCTCATTAGATACTATCACCTCTCTACCATCAGCAGTTCTCAAAGTAACAACTTTCTTTTTACAATCCACCACAGCTCCATGTCTAGCTAACCAGTCCATGCCTAGGATCACATCATATTCCTTAAATGGCATCTCAATCAAGTCTCCAAGGAACTCCTCACCTTGCACCCTTACTGCACTATCTCGGTGCACCTTACTCACAACCACACTATGCCCTAACGGATTTGTCACCAACACATCAAATCCTAGGGACTCAGCATGCATATCAGACACAGGCAAAACAGATGCACTAATATATGAATGTGTGGAACCCGGATCAATCAAAGCAAGTACTGAAGTATCAAATAAAGAAAAAGTACCAGCTATGACTGCCGATGCATCTGGTTGTCTCTGCATAACATACATCCTCTGGGAAGATCCAACCTCCTCTGGTCTACTCTCCCTGGATGTAGCACCTCCTCTAACACTGAACCCAGATCTGCCTCCCCGGCTGCTACCTCTGCCTGCTCGACCTCCCCTCATACTAGGTCGAGAAGCTACAGTATCAACTGACATCTGTTCTAGCCTTTCAGGACAATCTCTAACAAAGTGATCAGGCGATCCACATCTGAAACAAACCCCTGCTACACCAGTCTTCCAGCAAGGACCACCATGTGGCCTACCACAATGGATACAGACGGGTAAAGTGGATCTCTGAATCATAGGGGTCGGAGCACTTGCCACTGAAACTGCAGGTCTAAATCTCTGCCTCTGTAACTGCACTGACCTACCAGCTGACCTCTGACTCCTACTAACTCTAGGAACAAAGCTTCCTTTACCTCTCTTAACAGAAGAAGACCCTGCCTCAAACTGAGGTCTTCTCACCCTAACCTCTTCCTCTGAAGCAGCTGCAATAACTTGAGCTCGCTCTACACTTCGAGCTACTGCCACTAACTGGGAGAAATCGTGATATCGAGATCCAGCCACTAAGCACATGATAGAGGGCCTCAATCTGTAACACCCCTTCCCGACCTACGTGTGTAAGCTGAGTAGAGGCGCCACCCTATCCTAATGTTGCTACCACTTTTACTTAGTCAAATTTTTGTTCCGATTTTTATAGAAATTTTGCCATAGTTTTGCCTAAAAATTCAATCCCAAGTGTCGACAAAACTGGTTTTTTTCTAATTTTTGAAAACATTTTTACACAAACCAATGCAAACAAAATCATTCTCAGTACACTTCCAATAAATCCCCCTTATAACCTCAACTACAACCTGCAAAAAGGATTTACACTTCTAGTACAAAATAAAGTAAAGGTTTATTATGAAATACAGCAGATAAAATCTTTGTTCACTATGTAACGGAAAGTAACAATATTTACAAATTCATATACATCAAAACTCAAGTTTTACAACACATAAAATTTATACATGTTTGGCAGTCAGTCTTCGATCTTAAAGCCCACTATTCAATCTTCAAAATCTAGGCTCGACTCGGCCTAGAGGAACTCTCTGGTTCTTCCTTGTCACCTGCGCGAAGAATCACATTCGCGCTAAGCCAACGGCTTAGTAAGATAAAACATGCTAATGGTATGCTTTAATGTAATGCAATGCCACATTCAACATTAATCAATCATACTCAATAACCAACATCTCATTTCATTAACTCATAACATTATTTAGGACATTCATATAACCCTGACACCTATGGGCCCAACAAGTATTTAATATGATATTCAGAGTTCAGAGTTACTGCTTTGGTTCATAGTCACAATAATCACGCCCGTAGGCAATGTATATACATGTATCTCTATCCATGGATAGTGTAACAGACCCAGTCTCTTGGATCATCAACTCAACACATATGAGGAGATCCTCAACCCGGCAAGACTGTTACAAATCATATATCTCATAGTGTAACAGACCCAGTCTCTTGGATCATCAACTCAACACATATGAGGAGATCCTCAACCCGGCAAGACTGTTACCTTTTATCATTTCTTAGGCATGCCACCCAAATCCAGAACTCTGAAACTGAATAACATATTAAACAAACAATTCATTTCCATTCTCAATTCTCATCACATTTAGGCAAACATGCCTTCTTTCTTTCAATTACATCATCTTAGCCAATAACAATGGCTTCACATTTCATTTCACAATATAACATCTCATTATTCAAGTATATATATATATATATATCTCATCCATGATCACATTATATCTCACATAGCATCATTCATAAATATTAACATTTCATTCCACATTACTCATGAAACACATTACCATTCACAATGCACAACATAACATTGTTCAATCTCAACAATGCAATTAGGGCAAAGAACAATTGATTATAACATTCATTGATTCAAGTGTGTTTAAAGTGTTTAGGGTTAGGTTTAAGGACCAACCTACCTTTGGAGAACCAAAGCAATGCAAGAAGAACAAAGAATTAAAACCCTAACCATAAATAGTACATTCTGGTTTTAAACTCCATTTTATCCTTATTTTGAAAAATTGTATAAAATAATCTACTTGACTAAAAATTCTAAAATTTTTACAGAATTTAGTTTTGTATCTTAAAATCATCCCTTTAAAATTTCAGATCAAACTGAACACAAAATCTTGGTCAAATAGTTCACCTAACCAGACTGCCCCAATTGCCCTGCATCCTGGCAGCAGTTCTGAACTTTGTGAATTCCATAAATCAAATTCAATCAATGTGATTCCAAATTATTTTTCTCAAATACTAGACTCACTAAGCAACAACATATCCAAAATTCAATTGAATATGATTTTTCTACATTTTATTAAAAATCACGAAATATAGCTGTCCCAGTTAAGGTACCTGCTGGAACAGGTCTAATGAAAATAATTTTTCTAAACTCATAACCATTCCAAAATCGAATCAACATATTTTTCAGTCATTCTAGACTCATAGAGGCACAACATATCAAAAATTTACTTCAAGAACATTTTTCTATAATTAATTAAAAATCATACAAATCACAGCCTTTACTAATTGTAAAACAGAAACAATTTCACTAAACACAACTCTTACTCAACACAATCACTTCCAACACCTTCACCAACTCAACTTCTCATCATCAAACCAACAAACCCTAATTCCTTTCTCACACCACTTCAAAAGAATTGAAGAAATTAAAGAAAAGATCTTACCTCAAATGAAGAAATCCACAAATCTTTAACCAAAACCCTTGTTTCTTTCTTCAAAATGCTTCAAACCTCAAGATCACCTCTCTTTCTCTCTTTGTCTATGGAGAATCCGGCCACTTCAAGAAAGAAAGAAGAAAATGCACAAGTCAAACACCTTTTCTTCTTTTAATCTCCACCATGCATCTTACAAGGAAAATTACCAAAACACCCTTAACCATATAACTAACTCTTTGTCTCATATAAGCCCTTTATAGTAATTTCATTAACAACCAAAAATATCTTCTTCCACTTAACCATCACCTTGACTCTTCATTTGACCAATGTATATGTTAATTATATCATCATATAAACAACATATACATTTGTCTCTAAACCCTAAATTTCTTCTCCAAAACACATATACATATACATTCTCTTCCCATTTCTTTTCTCTTACAATTTAACACATATATGCACAAACATTCACTTCCCAATATATATATCAACAACCACAATAACAACAACATACTCAAAACTTCTAGGGCATAAATGAGGATATTACAATTCTCCCCCTCTAAAAAGAAAATTTCGTCCTCGAAATTACCTGATATCAAAGCTGAAACAATTGCGGATACTGCTCTCGCATGGTATGCTCACTTTCCCAAGTCGCTTCTTCTTTTGCATGATTCTTCCAAAGAATCTTCACCAATGGCACTCTCTTGTTCCTTAACTCTTTCACTTCTCGTGCCAAGATAGCAACTGGTTCCTCTTCAAATGTCAAATCTGGGCTCACTTCAATAGACTCAAATGGCAACACATGAGATGGATCCGACCTATATCTCCTCAACATAGAAACATGGAATACATTATGAATACGATCCAACTCAGGTGGCAAAGCAAGTCGATACGCCACTGGCCCAACTCTTTCTAACACTTCATACGGCCCAATGAAACGAGGACTCAATTTTCCTTTCCGACCGAACCTCAAAATTTTCTTCCAAGGAGACACTTTCAGAAATACCTTATCTCCAACATCAAACTCTATATCTCTCCTTTTTAGATCTGCATAAGACTTCTGTCGGTCTGAAGCTGCTTTTAACCTGCCTCGAATAACTTTACTTTATCTTCAGTTTCTTGAATCAAATCAGGACCAACCAACTTATTATCTCCAAGCTCATTCCAACAAAGAGGTGTCCTACACCGTCTGCCATACAATGCTTCAAACGGTGCCATACCAATGCTGGATTGGTGACTGTTGTTGTAAGCAAACTCCACAAGAGGTAAAAACCTATCCCAACTTCCAGAGAAATCGATGACACAGCTTCTCAACATGTCCTCAATAATCTGTATCACCCTCTCTGACTGTCCATCCGTCTGTGGATGAAAAGCAGTGCTGAAGTGCAGTCGAGAACCTAAAGCACTATGCAAACTCTTCCAAAATCTGGAAGTAAACCTGGGATCTCGATCAGACACTAAAGAAGTTGGAACACCATGCAGTTTCACAATCTCATGGATATACAGCTCAGCCAATCTCTCCAAAGAGTAATCCATTCGAACCGGAAGGAAATGAGCTGTTTTAGTCAATCTATCCACAATCACCCATATAGCATCATGCTTCTTTTGTGTCAATGGCAAACCAGACACAAAATCCATTGTCACTCTTTCCCACTTCCATTCTGGCACTGACAATGGTTGAAGCAACCCGGTTGGAACTTGATGCTCTGCTTTAACCTTCTGACAAGTGAGACATTTCGATACAAACTCAGCAATGTCTCTCTTCAAACCAATCCACCAATAATGCTGTCTCAAATCATGATACATCTTCGTATTACCCGGATGCATAGCAAACATTGACTGATGAGCTTCTTCTAAAATGACTCTTTTCAAATCAGCATCATCGGGTACACACAATCGGTTCTTAAACCAGAGACTCCCATCATCTTTCACAACAAAATCTCTAGTCTTCCCATTCTTGCAATCTGAAAAAATCTTCTGAATCTTCTTATCGGCCAACTGAGCTTCTTTGATCTGATCTAACAAAATCGGCTTTAATTGCAACTGTGCCAATAATGCACCATCAACACAAGGTACAAAACTGGCATGCAATGCTCTCAACTCAACAAGCAACGAGAGCGAGTAAACAGTTAAACCAGCTAAAGACTTCCGACTCAAGGCATCAGCAACAACATTTGCTTTACCTGGATGATAGTCAATCAAGCAGTCGTAGTCTTTAATCAATTCTAACCATCTCCTCTGACGAAGATTGAGTTCTTTCTGGACACCCAAATACTTCAAACTCTTGTGATCAGTGTAGATGAAACATTTCTCCCCAAACAGATAGTGGCGCCAAATCTTTAATGCAAACACAATGGCAGCCAATTCTAAATCATGGGTCGGATAGTTAAGCTCATGCGGTTTCAACTGTCGAGATGCATAAGCTATAACTTTCCCTTCCTGCATCAATACACACCCCAAACCTCTATGTGAAGCATCACTGTAGATCACATATGGTTTGCCTTCAACAGGTAAAGTAAGAACAGGCGCTTGAGTCAACAACTCTCTCAACTGCTCAAAACTAGCCTGACACTGATCTGTCCACACAAATCTCACTCCCTTTCGAAGTAATCTGGTGAGTGGAGTAGCTATCAAAGAAAACCCTTTCACAAACCGTCGGTAATAGCCTGCCAAACCCAGAAAATTTCTAATCTCTGTCACAGACTTGGGTGGACTCCAATTTAAAATGGCTTCAACTTTGCTCGGATCAACTCTGATGCCTTCTGCAGAAACAATATGTCCGAGAAAAGCAACTTGATCCAACCAGAACTCACACTTCGACAATTTGGCAAATAACTGATTCTCTCTCAAAATCTGCAACACAATCCGCAGATGCATATCATGCTCCTCTTCATTCCGCGAATACACCAGTATATCATCAATGAAGACCACTACAAACTGATCCAAATAGGGCCTAAACACCCTATTCATCAAATCCATAAAAGCTGCAGGTGCATTCGTTAGACCAAAAGGCATAACTAAAAACTCATAATGCCCATACCTGGTCCGAAAAGCAGTCTTAGGAACATCTTCACTTCTTACCCTCAGCTGATGGTACCCAGATCTCAAATCAATTTTGGAGAACACTGACGCTCCCTTCAACTGATCAAAGAGATCATCGATTCTAGGCAAAGGATATTTATTTTTAATAGTCACCTTGTTCAATTGCCTATAATCGATACACAACCTCATAGTACCATCTTTCTTCTTCACAAATAGCACAGGAGCTCCCCAAGGAGAAACACTGGGGCGAATGAATCCTTTGTCCAACAACTCCTGTAATTGCACTTTCAACTCCCTCAATTCTGCTGGTGCCATTCTATAAGGAGTAATAGAGATAGGAGTGGTACCAGGCAACAATTCAATACCGAACTCCACCTCTCTCTCAGGAGGCAACCCTGGCAACTCCTCTGGAAACACATCCGGGAACTCAGCAACTGTGGCAATGCTATCAATAGGGGAACCCTTCACTCTAGTATCCACCACATGAGCAAGATAGGCTTCACACCCCTTTCTAATCAACCTCCTGGCTGCAACAGCTGAAACAAAAAAAGAGGCTAGCTGTTCCTGCTCATTAGATACTATCACCTCTCTACCATCACCCGTTCTCAAAGAAACAATTTTCTTTTTACAATCCACCACAGCTTCATGTCGAGATAGCCAATCCATACCTAAGATCACGTCATATTCCTTAAATGGCATCTCAATCAAATCCCCAAGGAACTCCTCACCCTGCACCACTACTGCACTATCTCTATGCACCTTACTCACAACCACACTATGCCCTAACGGATTTGTTACCAACACATCAAATCCTAGGGACTCAGCATGCAAATCAGATACAGGCAAAACAGATGCACTAATATATGAATGTGTGGAACCCGGATCAATCAAAGCAAGTACTGGAGTATTAAATAAAGAAAAAGTACCAGCTATGACTGCCGATGTATCTGGCTGTCTCTGCATAACATACATCCTCTGGGAAGATCCAACCTCCTCTGGTCTACCCTCCCTGGATGTAGCACCTCTTCTAGAACTGAATCCTGGTCTACCTCCCCGGCTGGCACCTCTGCCTCCTCTGCCTCCCCTCACACTAGCTCGAGAAGCAGCAGAATCAACTGGCATCTGATCCTGCCTCTCAGGACAGTCTCTCACAAAGTGGTCAGGTGATCCACACCTGAAGCATACCCCTGATCTACTATGCCTCCAACAAACGCCCCCATGTCTTCCACCACACTGGTTACACACAGGTAAGGTGGATCTCTGAACTCCAGGAGTAGGAGCACTCGCTACTGAAGCTGCAGGTCTAAATCTCTGCCTCTGGAACTGCACTGACCTACCCACTGGTCTCTGGCTCCTACTACTCCGAGGAACAAAACTTCCTCTACCCCTCTTCGCAGAAGAAGACCCTGCCTCGAACTGGGGCCTTCTAACCCTAACCTCTTCCTCTGAAGCAGCTGCAATAACTTGAGCTCGCTCTACACTTCGAGCTGCTGCCACAAGCTGTGAGAAATCCTGATATCTGGATCCAGCCACTAAGCACATGATCGAGGGCCTCAATCCCTCCTCAAATCGCCGACATCTATCAATCTCATCAGTAATGATACCCCCAGCATACTGACTCAGTCGAATAAACTCAACTTCATACTCAGTTACGGTCCGATGATCTTGCTTCAAATCTAGAAACTCTCTTTTCTTCCCATCTTTATACTCCCTAGGAGTATACTTCAACTCAAATTCTCTCAGAAAATCCGCATAAGACAAGGTTGGTGGATCATCCATAGAATGGGGCACTGTCTTCCACCAGTCGTAGGCATCCTTCTGTAGCAAAGATCTTGCATAGTCAAACTTCTCCTCTGAAGTGGCTTGCAACTGCACAAATACCCTCTGAACTCTATCAAGCCACTGTTCTGCTACAGCCGGATCAACTGTACCAAAGAAATCCTCTGCTCCATATTTCCTTAGCTTATCATAGTGCCTTACTGGTACTGAAGGCTGAGGGGGTGGTGGCGGTGGCTGTGGTTGCACAGGTGCTTGTCTCATAGCTTCCAACATAGGCCTAAACCAGGCTGGCGGAACCTCCTCCCCAGCTGGTCTACCCGACACCGAAGCAGGTGCCTCCTCAACACTATCAACCCTAGCTCCCTCAGCAGGAGCAATACTCTCGGCACTACCCTCAACAGATTGTCGCGAATGAGATGCCATCTCTACCTATATCTGCAAACACAGCAGAATATTCCTCATTAAAGATCAAAGACTGCCATACCAAAACATGTATTTTACTCAAAAACCCACTTTAAAAATCAAAATATTCTTTTTCTTACAATTGATCTAGGTTGAGAATCTCAAACCTAGGCTCTGATACCAAAAATTGTAACACCCCTTCCCGACCTACGTGTGTAAGCTGAGTAGAGGCGCCACCCTATCCTAATGTTGCTACCACTTTTACTTAGTCAAATTTTTGTTCCGATTTTTATAGAAATTTTGCCATAGTTTTGCCTAAAAATTCAATCCCAAGTGTCGACAAAACTGGTTTTTTTCTAATTTTTGAAAACATTTTTACACAAACCAATGCAAACAAAATCATTCTCAGTACACTTCCAATAAATCCCCCTTATAACCTCAACTACAACCTGCAAAAAGGATTTACACTTCTAGTACAAAATAAAGTAAAGGTTTATTATGAAATACAGCAGATAAAATCTTTGTTCACTATGTAACGGAAAGTAACAATATTTACAAATTCATATACATCAAAACTCAAGTTTTACAACACATAAAATTTATACATGTTTGGCAGTCAGTCTTCGATCTTAAAGCCCACTATTCAATCTTCAAAATCTAGGCTCGACTCGGCCTAGAGGAACTCTCTGGTTCTTCCTTGTCACCTGCGCGAAGAATCACATTCGCGCTAAGCCAACGGCTTAGTAAGATAAAACATGCTAATGGTATGCTTTAATGTAATGCAATGCCACATTCAACATTAATCAATCATACTCAATAACCAACATCTCATTTCATTAACTCATAACATTATTTAGGACATTCATATAACCCTGACACCTATGGGCCCAACAAGTATTTAATATGATATTCAGAGTTCAGAGTTACTGCTTTGGTTCATAGTCACAATAATCACGCCCGTAGGCAATGTATATACACGTATCTCTATCCATGGATAGTGTAACAGACCAGTCTCTTGGATCATCAACTCAACACATATGAGGAGATCCTCAACCCGGCAAGACTGTTACAAATCATATATCTCATCTAGCCTTTCAGGACAATCTCTAACAAAGTGATCAGGCGATCCACATCTGAAACAAACCCCTGCTACACCAGTCTTCCAGCAAGGACCACCATGTGGCCTACCACAATGGATACAGACGGGTAAAGTGGATCTCTGAATCATAGGGGTCGGAGCACTTGCCACTGAAACTGCAGGTCTAAATCTCTGCCTCTGTAACTGCACTGACCTACCAGCTGACCTCTGACTCCTACTAACTCTAGGAACAAAGCTTCCTTTACCTCTCTTAACAGAAGAAGACCCTGCCTCAAACTGAGGTCTTCTCACCCTAACCTCTTCCTCTGAAGCAGCTGCAATAACTTGAGCTCGCTCTACACTTCGAGCTGCTGCCACTAACTGGGAGAAATCGTGATATCGAGATCCAGCCACTAAGCACATGATAGAGGGCCTCAATCTGTAACACCCCTTCCCGACCTACGTGTGTAAGCTGAGTAGAGGCGCCACCCTATCCTAATGTTGCTACCACTTTTACTTAGTCAAATTTTTGTTCCGATTTTTATAGAAATTTTGCCATAGTTTTGCCTAAAAATTCAATCCCAAGTGTCGACAAAACTGGTTTTTTTCTAATTTTTGAAAACATTTTTACACAAACCAATGCAAACAAAATCATTCTCAGTACACTTCCAATAAATCCCCCTTATAACCTCAACTACAACCTGCAAAAAGGATTTACACTTCTAGTACAAAATAAAGTAAAGGTTTATTATGAAATACAGCAGATAAAATCTTTGTTCACTATGTAACGGAAAGTAACAATATTTACAAATTCATATACATCAAAACTCAAGTTTTACAACACATAAAATTTATACATGTTTGGCAGTCAGTCTTCGATCTTAAAGCCCACTATTCAATCTTCAAAATCTAGGCTCGACTCGGCCTAGAGGAACTCTCTGGTTCTTCCTTGTCACCTGCGCGAAGAATCACATTCGCGCTAAGCCAACGGCTTAGTAAGATAAAACATGCTAATGGTATGCTTTAATGTAATGCAATGCCACATTCAACATTAATCAATCATACTCAATAACCAACATCTCATTTCATTAACTCATAACATTATTTAGGACATTCATATAACCCTGACACCTATGGGCCCAACAAGTATTTAATATGATATTCAGAGTTCAGAGTTACTGCTTTGGTTCATAGTCACAATAATCACGCCCGTAGGCAATGTATATACATGTATCTCTATCCATGGATAGTGTAACAGACCCAGTCTCTTGGATCATCAACTCAACACATATGAGGAGATCCTCAACCCGGCAAGACTGTTACAAATCATATATCTCATAGTGTAACAGACCCAGTCTCTTGGATCATCAACTCAACACATATGAGGAGATCCTCAACCCGGCAAGACTGTTACCTTTTATCATTTCTTAGGCATGCCACCCAAATCCAGAACTCTGAAACTGAATAACATATTAAACAAACAATTCATTTCCATTCTCAATTCTCATCACATTTAGGCAAACATGCCTTCTTTCTTTCAATTACATCATCTTAGCCAATAACAATGGCTTCACATTTCATTTCACAATATAACATCTCATTATTCAAGTATATATATATATATATATCTCATCCATGATCACATTATATCTCACATAGCATCATTCATAAATATTAACATTTCATTCCACATTACTCATGAAACACATTACCATTCACAATGCACAACATAACATTGTTCAATCTCAACAATGCAATTAGGGCAAAGAACAATTGATTATAACATTCATTGATTCAAGTGTGTTTAAAGTGTTTAGGGTTAGGTTTAAGGACCAACCTACCTTTGGAGAACCAAAGCAATGCAAGAAGAACAAAGAATTAAAACCCTAACCATAAATAGTACATTCTGGTTTTAAACTCCATTTTATCCTTATTTTGAAAAATTGTATAAAATAATCTACTTGACTAAA
Source organism: Garcia nutans (assembly GCA_947685225.1). Classification (NCBI taxonomy): domain Eukaryota; kingdom Viridiplantae; phylum Streptophyta; class Magnoliopsida; order Malpighiales; family Euphorbiaceae; genus Garcia; species Garcia nutans. The sequence continues at coordinate 27,037,022 of CANTUV010000024.1, forward strand.
AATTCTAAAATTTTTACAGAATTTAGTTTTGTATCTTAAAATCATCCCTTTAAAATTTCAGATCAAACTGAACACAAAATCTTGGTCAAATAGTTCACCTAACCAGACTGCCCCAATTGCCCTGCATCCTGGCAGCAGTTCTGAACTTTGTGAATTCCATAAATCAAATTCAATCAATGTGATTCCAAATTATTTTTCTCAAATACTAGACTCACTAAGCAACAACATATCCAAAATTCAATTGAATATGATTTTTCTACATTTTATTAAAAATCACGAAATATAGCTGTCCCAGTTAAGGTACCTGCTGGAACAGGTCTAATGAAAATAATTTTTCTAAACTCATAACCATTCCAAAATCGAATCAACATATTTTTCAGTCATTCTAGACTCATAGAGGCACAACATATCAAAAATTTACTTCAAGAACATTTTTCTATAATTAATTAAAAATCATACAAATCACAGCCTTTACTAATTGTAAAACAGAAACAATTTCACTAAACACAACTCTTACTCAACACAATCACTTCCAACACCTTCACCAACTCAACTTCTCATCATCAAACCAACAAACCCTAATTCCTTTCTCACACCACTTCAAAAGAATTGAAGAAATTAAAGAAAAGATCTTACCTCAAATGAAGAAATCCACAAATCTTTAACCAAAACCCTTGTTTCTTTCTTCAAAATGCTTCAAACCTCAAGATCACCTCTCTTTCTCTCTTTGTCTATGGAGAATCCGGCCACTTCAAGAAAGAAAGAAGAAAATGCACAAGTCAAACACCTTTTCTTCTTTTAATCTCCACCATGCATCTTACAAGGAAAATTACCAAAACACCCTTAACCATATAACTAACTCTTTGTCTCATATAAGCCCTTTATAGTAATTTCATTAACAACCAAAAATATCTTCTTCCACTTAACCATCACCTTGACTCTTCATTTGACCAATGTATATGTTAATTATATCATCATATAAACAACATATACATTTGTCTCTAAACCCTAAATTTCTTCTCCAAAACACATATACATATACATTCTCTTCCCATTTCTTTTCTCTTACAATTTAACACATATATGCACAAACATTCACTTCCCAATATATATATCAACAACCACAATAACAACAACATACTCAAAACTTCTAGGGCATAAATGAGGATATTACAATTCTCCCCCTCTAAAAAGAAAATTTCGTCCTCGAAATTACCTGATATCAAAGCTGAAACAATTGCGGATACTGCTCTCGCATGGTATGCTCACTTTCCCAAGTCGCTTCTTCTTTTGCATGATTCTTCCAAAGAATCTTCACCAATGGCACTCTCTTGTTCCTTAACTCTTTCACTTCTCGTGCCAAGATAGCAACTGGTTCCTCTTCAAATGTCAAATCTGGGCTCACTTCAATAGACTCAAATGGCAACACATGAGATGGATCCGACCTATATCTCCTCAACATAGAAACATGGAATACATTATGAATACGATCCAACTCAGGTGGCAAAGCAAGTCGATACGCCACTGGCCCAACTCTTTCTAACACTTCATACGGCCCAATGAAACGAGGACTCAATTTTCCTTTCCGACCGAACCTCAAAATTTTCTTCCAAGGAGACACTTTCAGAAATACCTTATCTCCAACATCAAACTCTATATCTCTCCTTTTTAGATCTGCATAAGACTTCTGTCGGTCTGAAGCTGCTTTTAACCTGCCTCGAATAACTTTACTTTATCTTCAGTTTCTTGAATCAAATCAGGACCAACCAACTTATTATCTCCAAGCTCATTCCAACAAAGAGGTGTCCTACACCGTCTGCCATACAATGCTTCAAACGGTGCCATACCAATGCTGGATTGGTGACTGTTGTTGTAAGCAAACTCCACAAGAGGTAAAAACCTATCCCAACTTCCAGAGAAATCGATGACACAGCTTCTCAACATGTCCTCAATAATCTGTATCACCCTCTCTGACTGTCCATCCGTCTGTGGATGAAAAGCAGTGCTGAAGTGCAGTCGAGAACCTAAAGCACTATGCAAACTCTTCCAAAATCTGGAAGTAAACCTGGGATCTCGATCAGACACTAAAGAAGTTGGAACACCATGCAGTTTCACAATCTCATGGATATACAGCTCAGCCAATCTCTCCAAAGAGTAATCCATTCGAACCGGAAGGAAATGAGCTGTTTTAGTCAATCTATCCACAATCACCCATATAGCATCATGCTTCTTTTGTGTCAATGGCAAACCAGACACAAAATCCATTGTCACTCTTTCCCACTTCCATTCTGGCACTGACAATGGTTGAAGCAACCCGGTTGGAACTTGATGCTCTGCTTTAACCTTCTGACAAGTGAGACATTTCGATACAAACTCAGCAATGTCTCTCTTCAAACCAATCCACCAATAATGCTGTCTCAAATCATGATACATCTTCGTATTACCCGGATGCATAGCAAACATTGACTGATGAGCTTCTTCTAAAATGACTCTTTTCAAATCAGCATCATCGGGTACACACAATCGGTTCTTAAACCAGAGACTCCCATCATCTTTCACAACAAAATCTCTAGTCTTCCCATTCTTGCAATCTGAAAAAATCTTCTGAATCTTCTTATCGGCCAACTGAGCTTCTTTGATCTGATCTAACAAAATCGGCTTTAATTGCAACTGTGCCAATAATGCACCATCAACACAAGGTACAAAACTGGCATGCAATGCTCTCAACTCAACAAGCAACGAGAGCGAGTAAACAGTTAAACCAGCTAAAGACTTCCGACTCAAGGCATCAGCAACAACATTTGCTTTACCTGGATGATAGTCAATCAAGCAGTCGTAGTCTTTAATCAATTCTAACCATCTCCTCTGACGAAGATTGAGTTCTTTCTGGACACCCAAATACTTCAAACTCTTGTGATCAGTGTAGATGAAACATTTCTCCCCAAACAGATAGTGGCGCCAAATCTTTAATGCAAACACAATGGCAGCCAATTCTAAATCATGGGTCGGATAGTTAAGCTCATGCGGTTTCAACTGTCGAGATGCATAAGCTATAACTTTCCCTTCCTGCATCAATACACACCCCAAACCTCTATGTGAAGCATCACTGTAGATCACATATGGTTTGCCTTCAACAGGTAAAGTAAGAACAGGCGCTTGAGTCAACAACTCTCTCAACTGCTCAAAACTAGCCTGACACTGATCTGTCCACACAAATCTCACTCCCTTTCGAAGTAATCTGGTGAGTGGAGTAGCTATCAAAGAAAACCCTTTCACAAACCGTCGGTAATAGCCTGCCAAACCCAGAAAATTTCTAATCTCTGTCACAGACTTGGGTGGACTCCAATTTAAAATGGCTTCAACTTTGCTCGGATCAACTCTGATGCCTTCTGCAGAAACAATATGTCCGAGAAAAGCAACTTGATCCAACCAGAACTCACACTTCGACAATTTGGCAAATAACTGATTCTCTCTCAAAATCTGCAACACAATCCGCAGATGCATATCATGCTCCTCTTCATTCCGCGAATACACCAGTATATCATCAATGAAGACCACTACAAACTGATCCAAATAGGGCCTAAACACCCTATTCATCAAATCCATAAAAGCTGCAGGTGCATTCGTTAGACCAAAAGGCATAACTAAAAACTCATAATGCCCATACCTGGTCCGAAAAGCAGTCTTAGGAACATCTTCACTTCTTACCCTCAGCTGATGGTACCCAGATCTCAAATCAATTTTGGAGAACACTGACGCTCCCTTCAACTGATCAAAGAGATCATCGATTCTAGGCAAAGGATATTTATTTTTAATAGTCACCTTGTTCAATTGCCTATAATCGATACACAACCTCATAGTACCATCTTTCTTCTTCACAAATAGCACAGGAGCTCCCCAAGGAGAAACACTGGGGCGAATGAATCCTTTGTCCAACAACTCCTGTAATTGCACTTTCAACTCCCTCAATTCTGCTGGTGCCATTCTATAAGGAGTAATAGAGATAGGAGTGGTACCAGGCAACAATTCAATACCGAACTCCACCTCTCTCTCAGGAGGCAACCCTGGCAACTCCTCTGGAAACACATCCGGGAACTCAGCAACTGTGGCAATGCTATCAATAGGGGAACCCTTCACTCTAGTATCCACCACATGAGCAAGATAGGCTTCACACCCCTTTCTAATCAACCTCCTGGCTGCAACAGCTGAAACAAAAAAAGAGGCTAGCTGTTCCTGCTCATTAGATACTATCACCTCTCTACCATCACCCGTTCTCAAAGAAACAATTTTCTTTTTACAATCCACCACAGCTTCATGTCGAGATAGCCAATCCATACCTAAGATCACGTCATATTCCTTAAATGGCATCTCAATCAAATCCCCAAGGAACTCCTCACCCTGCACCACTACTGCACTATCTCTATGCACCTTACTCACAACCACACTATGCCCTAACGGATTTGTTACCAACACATCAAATCCTAGGGACTCAGCATGCAAATCAGATACAGGCAAAACAGATGCACTAATATATGAATGTGTGGAACCCGGATCAATCAAAGCAAGTACTGGAGTATTAAATAAAGAAAAAGTACCAGCTATGACTGCCGATGTATCTGGCTGTCTCTGCATAACATACATCCTCTGGGAAGATCCAACCTCCTCTGGTCTACCCTCCCTGGATGTAGCACCTCTTCTAGAACTGAATCCTGGTCTACCTCCCCGGCTGGCACCTCTGCCTCCTCTGCCTCCCCTCACACTAGCTCGAGAAGCAGCAGAATCAACTGGCATCTGATCCTGCCTCTCAGGACAGTCTCTCACAAAGTGGTCAGGTGATCCACACCTGAAGCATACCCCTGATCTACTATGCCTCCAACAAACGCCCCCATGTCTTCCACCACACTGGTTACACACAGGTAAGGTGGATCTCTGAACTCCAGGAGTAGGAGCACTCGCTACTGAAGCTGCAGGTCTAAATCTCTGCCTCTGGAACTGCACTGACCTACCCACTGGTCTCTGGCTCCTACTACTCCGAGGAACAAAACTTCCTCTACCCCTCTTCGCAGAAGAAGACCCTGCCTCGAACTGGGGCCTTCTAACCCTAACCTCTTCCTCTGAAGCAGCTGCAATAACTTGAGCTCGCTCTACACTTCGAGCTGCTGCCACAAGCTGTGAGAAATCCTGATATCTGGATCCAGCCACTAAGCACATGATCGAGGGCCTCAATCCCTCCTCAAATCGCCGACATCTATCAATCTCATCAGTAATGATACCCCCAGCATACTGACTCAGTCGAATAAACTCAACTTCATACTCAGTTACGGTCCGATGATCTTGCTTCAAATCTAGAAACTCTCTTTTCTTCCCATCTTTATACTCCCTAGGAGTATACTTCAACTCAAATTCTCTCAGAAAATCCGCATAAGACAAGGTTGGTGGATCATCCATAGAATGGGGCACTGTCTTCCACCAGTCGTAGGCATCCTTCTGTAGCAAAGATCTTGCATAGTCAAACTTCTCCTCTGAAGTGGCTTGCAACTGCACAAATACCCTCTGAACTCTATCAAGCCACTGTTCTGCTACAGCCGGATCAACTGTACCAAAGAAATCCTCTGCTCCATATTTCCTTAGCTTATCATAGTGCCTTACTGGTACTGAAGGCTGAGGGGGTGGTGGCGGTGGCTGTGGTTGCACAGGTGCTTGTCTCATAGCTTCCAACATAGGCCTAAACCAGGCTGGCGGAACCTCCTCCCCAGCTGGTCTACCCGACACCGAAGCAGGTGCCTCCTCAACACTATCAACCCTAGCTCCCTCAGCAGGAGCAATACTCTCGGCACTACCCTCAACAGATTGTCGCGAATGAGATGCCATCTCTACCTATATCTGCAAACACAGCAGAATATTCCTCATTAAAGATCAAAGACTGCCATACCAAAACATGTATTTTACTCAAAAACCCACTTTAAAAATCAAAATATTCTTTTTCTTACAATTGATCTAGGTTGAGAATCTCAAACCTAGGCTCTGATACCAAAAATTGTAACACCCCTTCCCGACCTACGTGTGTAAGCTGAGTAGAGGCGCCACCCTATCCTAATGTTGCTACCACTTTTACTTAGTCAAATTTTTGTTCCGATTTTTATAGAAATTTTGCCATAGTTTTGCCTAAAAATTCAATCCCAAGTGTCGACAAAACTGGTTTTTTTCTAATTTTTGAAAACATTTTTACACAAACCAATGCAAACAAAATCATTCTCAGTACACTTCCAATAAATCCCCCTTATAACCTCAACTACAACCTGCAAAAAGGATTTACACTTCTAGTACAAAATAAAGTAAAGGTTTATTATGAAATACAGCAGATAAAATCTTTGTTCACTATGTAACGGAAAGTAACAATATTTACAAATTCATATACATCAAAACTCAAGTTTTACAACACATAAAATTTATACATGTTTGGCAGTCAGTCTTCGATCTTAAAGCCCACTATTCAATCTTCAAAATCTAGGCTCGACTCGGCCTAGAGGAACTCTCTGGTTCTTCCTTGTCACCTGCGCGAAGAATCACATTCGCGCTAAGCCAACGGCTTAGTAAGATAAAACATGCTAATGGTATGCTTTAATGTAATGCAATGCCACATTCAACATTAATCAATCATACTCAATAACCAACATCTCATTTCATTAACTCATAACATTATTTAGGACATTCATATAACCCTGACACCTATGGGCCCAACAAGTATTTAATATGATATTCAGAGTTCAGAGTTACTGCTTTGGTTCATAGTCACAATAATCACGCCCGTAGGCAATGTATATACATGTATCTCTATCCATGGATAGTGTAACAGACCAGTCTCTTGGATCATCAACTCAACACATATGAGGAGATCCTCAACCCGGCAAGACTGTTACAAATCATATATCTCATAGTGTAACAGACCCAGTCTCTTGGATCATCAACTCAACACATATGAGGAGATCCTCAACCCGGCAAGACTGTTACCTTTTATCATTTCTTAGGCATGCCACCCAAATCCAGAACTCTGAAACTGAATAACATATTAAACAAACAATTCATTTCCATTCTCAATTCTCATCACATTTAGGCAAACATGCCTTCTTTCTTTCAATTACATCATCTTAGCCAATAACAATGGCTTCACATTTCATTTCACAATATAACATCTCATTATTCAAGTATATATATATATATATCTCATCCATGATCACATTATATCTCACATAGCATCATTCATAAATATTAACATTTCATTCCACATTACTCATGAAACACATTACCATTCACAATGCACAACATAACATTGTTCAATCTCAACAATGCAATTAGGGCAAAGAACAATTGATTATAACATTCATTGATTCAAGTGTGTTTAAAGTGTTTAGGGTTAGGTTTAAGGACCAACCTACCTTTGGAGAACCAAAGCAATGCAAGAAGAACAAAGAATTAAAACCCTAACCATAAATAGTACATTCTGGTTTTAAACTCCATTTTATCCTTATTTTGAAAAATTGTATAAAATAATCTACTTGACTAAAAATTCTAAAATTTTTACAGAATTTAGTTTTGTATCTTAAAATCATCCCTTTAAAATTTCAGATCAAACTGAACACAAAATCTTGGTCAAATAGTTCACCTAACCAGACTGCCCCAATTGCCCTGCATCCTGGCAGCAGTTCTGAACTTTGTGAATTCCATAAATCAAATTCAATCAATGTGATTCCAAATTATTTTTCTCAAATACTAGACTCACTAAGCAACAACATATCCAAAATTCAATTGAATATGATTTTTCTACATTTTATTAAAAATCACGAAATATAGCTGTCCCAGTTAAGGTACCTGCTGGAACAGGTCTAATGAAAATAATTTTTCTAAACTCATAACCATTCCAAAATCGAATCAACATATTTTTCAGTCATTCTAGACTCATAGAGGCACAACATATCAAAAATTTACTTCAAGAAAATTTTTCTATAATTAATTAAAAATCATACAAATCACAGCCTTTACTAATTGTAAAACAGAAACAATTTCACTAAACACAACTCTTACTCAACACAATCACTTCCAACACCTTCACCAACTCAACTTCTCATCATCAAACCAACAAACCCTAATTCCTTTCTCACACCACTTCAAAAGAATTGAAGAAATTAAAGAAAAGATCTTACCTCAAATGAAGAAATCCACAAATCTTTAACCAAAACCCTTGTTTCTTTCTTCAAAATGCTTCAAACCTCAAGATCACCTCTCTTTCTCTCTTTGTCTATGGAGAATCCGGCCACTTCAAGAAAGAAAGAAGAAAATGCACAAGTCAAACACCTTTTCTTCTTTTAATCTCCACCATGCATCTTACAAGGAAAATTACCAAAACACCCTTAACCATATAACTAACTCTTTGTCTCATATAAGCCCTTTATAGTAATTTCATTAACAACCAAAAATATCTTCTTCCACTTAACCATCACCTTGACTCTTCATTTGACCAATGTATATGTTAATTATATCATCATATAAACAACATATACATTTGTCTCTAAACCCTAAATTTCTTCTCCAAAACACATATACATATACATTCTCTTCCCATTTCTTTTCTCTTACAATTTAACACATATATGCACAAACATTCACTTCCCAATATATATATCAACAACCACAATAACAACAACATACTCAAAACTTCTAGGGCATAAATGAGGATATTACACAATCCCTCCTCAAATTGCCGACATCTATCAATCTCATCAGCAATGATACCCCCAGCATACTGACTCAGTCGAATAAACTCAACTTCATACTCAGTAACAGTCTTGCTTCAAGCTCAAGAACTCCATCTTCTTCATGTCCTTATACTCCCTAGGAGTATACTTCAATTCAAATTCTCTCAGAAAGTCAGCATAGAATAAGGTAGGTGGATCATCCATAGAATGTGGCACTGTCTTCCACCAATCGTAAGCGTCCTTTTGAAGCAAAGATCTTGCATAGTCAAACTTTTCCTCTGAGGTGGCTTGCAACTGAACAAATACCCTCTGTACTCTGTCAAGCCACTGTTCTGCTACAGCTGGATCAACTGTACCAAAGAAATCCTCTGCTCCATATTTCCTTAGCTTATCATAGTGCCTCACTGGTACTGAAGGCTGAGGGGGTGGTGGCTGTGGTTGCACAGGTGCTTGTCTCATAACTTCCATCATATGTCTAAACCAGGCTGGCGGAACCTCCTCTCCAGCTGGTCTACCCGACACCGAAGCAGGTGCCTCCTCAACACTATCAACTCTAGCTCCCTCAGCAGGAGCAATACTCTCGGCACTACCCTCAATCGACTGACGTGAGTGAGAATCCATCACAACCTAAGTCTGCAAACACAACATACTACATCTTATTAAAGATCAGAAGTTGCCAATCCCAAACATGTATATTATTCAAAAACCACTTTTAAAATCAAAATAATCTTTTTCTTACATTTTACCTAGGTTGAGAATCTCAAACCTAGGCTCTGATACCAAAACAATTGTAACACCCCCACATTCAATACACACACACTACAACACCACAATGTAGCATATGTGCACCGAACATAGGAGTGCTACGGCTTTTCATCAACATTCAAAACATTTTTATATAATACCATCATCTTTCTCAATATACATTATAGATAGTAAATACTCAATTTGTAATATAACAAAATAGATATATAAATACATTTAAGTAGTACACAGCGGAAGTTATAAAATATTTACACATATGAAAACATTTGAGTACATATTTATCGTTATATATATATTTACAATATAAACAAAATCTTTACAAAATATAAAAGAGTTATACATGATTGGCAAATCTCCTCTGATCTTTAAGTTCCCAAAATCAACTCTTCAATGTCTACTCTCACTCGGTCTAGAAGAGCTCTCGGGTTCAACTCTATCAGTTCTATCACCTGCGCGATTAAACACTATCGCGCTAAGCCAACGGCTTAGTAAGATAAAACATGCAATGGATATGCTTTCATGCAATACAATGTCAATTCTAATTCATATCATATATGTAACAACATAGATGCAAAGCTAATAACATACCTTTACATTTCATATGCCTCATTCGTTATTCATTTAACCATTCATGAACAACAATAAACAAATCATGACTCACATTAAACAAAGACAAGCATTAGGCCCAAGACACACTAATATGTCATTCAATTTTCAGAGTTAATGCTTTGGTTTGTTATCACATTTATCAATATCATATACCCAACTAGGCTTCAAGGATTAGGTTCAACCAAGCTTCAAGGGGAGCAAAGCATGCTAAGCTTCAACCCAACTTGGCTTCAAGAACCAACCCAACCTAGCTTCAAGGGTTGTAACATCTCAATTAGGCTTCAAGGATTCAATCCAACCTAACTTCAAGAGATTGTTACTATCATTAGGCATGCCACCAATAACAAACTCTGAAAATGGAATAACACATTAGCCACACAATTCATTCATTAATCAATTATCATTATCATTTAGGCAAACAAGCCTTCTTTCTTTCAATTGCATCATCATTGCCAATCACAATGGCTTTGCATCACATTTCCCATCTCAATTCATCTTATGCACATAACATCATTGATATAGCATTTCATATATCAATTCATATTGTGCATTTAACATTATTGGTATCACATTTCACAATACATTATTCATAATACACATCACCATTCACAAGCCTCACAATGCACAATACATAATCTTATTCATGTAATATCATATGCATTATCTAATATGGGTTCAATTCCAATCATATAAGAAGAACCAAAACCATGTAAAAAGAACAAAGAATAAAAATAGTAACCAACATTTTTGAGGGACACGGGCAACACCACTTGAGGGACACGGGCAAGCTTGTGACCGTGTCTCTCAATCCAAAACTCACAGTAGTTAACACGGTTAGGGAACACGGCCGTGTCACTCCAAAAACAAATCCAGCACGCCCAAAATCCCTTGACTTGGCCGTGTCTCTCTTTCCCTTTTTGGCCGTGTCACCCAAAACCAAAACCCTAACCAAAACCAACCCTTTCTCAAATGCACTCAAACACAATATTCATCATATAACATATTTCAAATGAACATAATCAATGTTCTAAACACATATTCATCACAAGAATTACTTCACAACACATTAATATAACAATTAAACACATATCATCTCAAAACCCTAAAACCAACATCCTTCGAAATCAACATCCACCATTTCCAACAACAACCTCTAATTAAACACATAACTTAAAATCAATTTAACACTTGAGAACACATCATAAACACATCTCATCATCAAATCATCAAACCCTAATTAACTTCCAATACCACTTCAAAAGAATGAAAGAAATCAAAGGAAAGATCTTACCTTAGTTAAAAACTTCTTGAATCAACACTTGAACACTTAATCTTCCTTCAATTTTGAACTCAACTCATCAAGAACCTCTCTTGTCTCTTTCTTTCTCTTTGTCTATGGAGGAGCCGGCCACTTCATGAAAGAAAGAAGAAAATGATGAAAAAAACAAAGTCAAACCTTCTTTAAATATCCACCATGTGATTCAATTCAAGCAATTACTCATATACCCCTCATCACTTAACTTAGCTTTTGTCTCTTATAAACCCAATTAAGTAATTTCACACTCAACACAAAAATATCTCTCTTCCTTTGACTCTTCCTTTGACCCAATTATATGTTATATATATCACCATATACACAACATATAAACTTGTCTCTAAACCCTAAATTTCTCCCAAAACACATATACACAAGCATTCTCTTCTCAATTTAAACCAACAACAACAACATACAAAACTTCTAGGGCATACATAGGGATATTACAATTGCATTTGAACTATATTATTATCAAAATTTGTACCACTAAGCTTTTGGCTTAGCCTGATTGTGATTCATCGCGCAGGTGACAGGGTAGATCCGGTTGAGCCAGAGAGTTTGTCTAGACCAAGTCGAGTCTAGGCTTGAGATCTTGAGTGCAGAGTTGATTGTTGGACATCAAGATCAGAGACAAACTGCTAGCATATATATATATTTTATATTTTTGTACTTATTGATTTCATGTATATTATGATATATTTTGATATATATATATTTATATGTATATTTCACAAACTATCGAAAATGTTTTGGATAAACCTTTGGTAATGAAGTATACATATGTGTTTTAGCAGGTAATATTTCATCTATTATTTATATGATATCAATTGAATGTTTTTAAGTTTATACAAATTTTATAAGTGAAGATTTGTTTTCTTAAAATGGGTTGTGACATTCTTGTATCTTATATTCGTATGTTACACATATTGGGTGTATGTAGTGTGTGTATATTGGATATAAGGGTATTACAGGGCTTATGCATAATTACCTGTGTGGAGTATATCTTAGAATATACTTTGATGAACTTTCAGAGTGTTACCTGCTAAAAAGTAAAAAAAAAGATGGGCGGCCTAGGTAAAAATTAGAACAACCGCTAGTTTTGAAAACCCAAAAAGGATGGGCTAGAAAAAAAATTAGAGCTAAAAAAATTTTAAAAGTTTGGATTGAAAACTTGAAAGGGCAATTCAGAAAACCAACAGAGTGTTTTTTACCTGAAGCAGTAAAAGGTTTTCACTAGAAGGCTTGATTTGAATTAGTCCAACCCAACTAGAGAATCAGCTAAAATCAAAAACCATCTTTCATTTGGTTCACAATGTCCAACATAGCTCCAAGTCAGCAATCTTAAAAGTCCTATACTTGATATTTCAAAAAGGAAAAAGGGCCGGAATGATGAAATCCTATGTCCAAACAAACAAAGGAAGAAGTAGAAAGAATGAAGAATGAAAAAGAAAAAGGAAAAGAAGAAAAAAGGGTCCTGAGTTTTTGCAAAAGAAAAAGACAAAGAATAGGTTTGTCCTAGTCAGATCAGATCCAGATTTCTGCTAAAAAATGGAAGAACATGTATTAATCAATTTTTTTTAAAGAGCAGCAATTAAAAATAAATAAACACAATTGTTAATAAGATATCTATAATATTACACCAAATACATAAAAATAATAATAATAATAAAACAAGGAAAAGCAACTCATGTTTTTCCTTCCTTGTTTCCTGCAACAATTAAGGGAGAAATACAATTAAAAAGAAAGAGAGTTAGTTAAAATCCATTATAAAAAGAGAGAGTACACAGCAAAGGGGAAAAAAAAAAAAGGAAAGACCCAAAAAAACACAGAAAATATGGATAAAAGAAAAACACACAAAAAATGATAAAAAAAAATAAGAAAGATAAACGGGATAGAGAGAGAAAAAAAAAAAAAAACAAGACAGAAAAGAGAGAAAGGAAAATACAAAGAAGAAGAAAAGAGGGGAGTGAAAATTTTTTAACAAATAATTTCCTGGTAAAGGAAATTATGATAATCCTTAAGATTTATTAAGTACAGGAATTGAACTTAATAAGCCTCTGAAAATACAAGCAAAAACAACAAGAAGTTGCATTCAACCTTCAACAATTGAGAACCAAAATCAAGTAAACACTCTACTACAGTATAAGCATTTATTTATTCATCAGTAACTTCTTTTTTTTAATCTAGTTAATACACTACTGCAGTCTAAGCATTTATTTATTCATTTATAATTTTATTTATTTTTTTTGTTTTTGTCTCAAAATAAAGGCATTTAATATCAAAGATAGAATATAGTGTAGTCAGGAAGTGACTACTTCATTCTATCTTGTTCACACAAAATAAAGAAATTTAAATGATTAAGATTAATGAAAATACACAATAAGCACAAAATGCAAACACTTAGATCCTAAACATCCTCAAATCCAGGAATTTTCAATAGAGTGTAAGTGTATGCAAATAAATTATCATAAAAATGACACTAATTAAGAATATGTAGAAATAACAAATATATATACATAAACACAGTCTATATAGTTAAAATTTTGTTGCTCCAGCTAATATAACAAAACAATAAAGTAATAAAGATAAGATAAGTCTCTGGATAAAACAAAAGCATTATTCAAGGCTAAAAAAAATAAAAATATATATTAAATTAAGGAGAAAGTTAAAAATATATATATAATAAAAATAATAACAAAATCAGTCTTTGGAAAGGGATGACAAAGCAAAATAGTATTAGTAATTTCATACAATAAAATAAAATAAATTTTGTTAAGGGAATTTATTTTTTTAGCAAAAATGAATTAAAACAAAGAATAATACCAAAAACAATTTTAATAAAAACATAAGAAATAATAAAAATAATAAAATGATATTTTGAAATCTTTTTACATTAGAATTTGTTGATAAATAACAAAATCGAGATGACCGGAATTGACGTTGCGCCATAGATTCAAACAAAAAAAAAACATATATTCAAGGGAGACAATTTTTTTTTCATGTAAAGGATGAAAGGGATTTTTGTTAGAGAGAAAATAAATGAAAAAAGAGAGTGAACGGTGCAATTGGAATAAATGAAAGAAAATGAGGTACTTATATGAAGTAGATTATGGTTGATATGACAATACGTTTTAGTTTAGATGAGTTTTTTTAGCTACTATCAATTATATTAATGTTAAAAACAAAATCTTGTTTCCTTGGACCATTATCATAATCTTTAAGAGTAGTAATATCATGGGCCCATGATGTTACCTTATATTTTATTTTTTTTTAATTTTATTTTTGTCTTTGTTTTATTATTTAGATTTTTTTTACTTAATGATAAAATCCAAACATATAATCAAAATAACTTTGTCTCATCAATTAATGATTTCCTTTCTTTAACATGTGACCATTTTTCTTTAAAAAAAGGGCTTTTAAATGGTAAACCTGTTAATTTTAATATTTTTTTTTAAATTTCCTTTTATGTAAACTTTATCTCATAAATTATCCCAACCGTAGTAGAGATTTTTATATGTATTGTTTAATTAGTCAATTTCTTGACTAGGACATGATAATCTTCATATTAATATAAAATAATAAAAATTAATGTATTCAAGCAATAGATACGGTATCACTGAAATTAAATTTAGAATTTATAGGTAGTTAATAAATATACATATACAAAAAATATTAAATAAATAAAAACTAATAATTAGATCTAAGGAGTAGATATAATTAAAAAAATAATGTGTAACAAAATAAGTAAAAAAATATTTCACGAGAATATTTGAAAATAATAATAATAATAATAATAATAATAATAATAATAATAATAACAACAACAATAGAAAAATAAATCTAATAAAATGTTATGTCAAGGAAGTTGACCTGATAATAACAATAACAATATCGATGATGCTAATAAAAATTATTGAACTACAGAAACTTTGATTTTGTTAAGCAGATACATAGGCAATTAAAATCGAGTTTTGAATTCAAGTCCACTTTTAAAAAAATACCATTTTTAAAAAATATATTAACATATTACGAAAAAAGATATGAAAAATATTTAATAAAATACATAATTAGATTAGTTATGTTCAGAAAGTGGGCATAATTTAAAAAATAATAATCATAAATTTAACAAATATTAAGCCATAAAATTTTTATATTCAGGTAGTAAAAGTGAGGATTAAATAATTAACTAATAAATGAAATATGCGCCCACAAAGGTAATAAAATCATTAAAAAATAAGTTTAATAAAAAAATTTTAGACAGTGGATACAAAAATAAAAAAATAAAGATAAGAAAATATAACTAAGATTTATATTTAGGCAGTGAATATAATTTCTCTTAGAAAGAAAATAGATAATAAAACATCACAATAATTATAGTAGTAATTTTTGGGCTGCAGGGTACTTTTCTTCTCTACACGTAACTAACCCGTAGAACTTAGAAATGCAGACCATTACTAAGTGTCCAACCAAACCTCATAATTGATTGGTAGTAACTCCTAAAACACACAAAATAATGACTAAATATAAGCCGACAAAATCAAATTAAATCTTTATATTTTGCCCTAATCGTCACCCCGTGTGCGACAGAACATTCAAGCTTTATCTTTTCATGAAGCAAGATATTAAGACACCTAAAAGGTGGAAATAATGCCCGGAGTTTAAGAATGTTTCCAACATCATACAGTTTCAACAGAAAGTTTGTAGTATGAAGGTTTGTCATTCATGTCACGTTAGTTCCAATTTAAAAATGGTCTTTGCTTAACCTATATCTCTTATAGACCCTATTTTAAGCTTGTTAAAGACCTGTTGATCTCTCTTGGTAAGTGGAGTTTATTAGTGGAGATTTTTTTACAGCATGCATTTGAGATAGACAATATTTAAACTCAATGATACTTTTGGCTAAGTAATGCAGATGTACCTATCTGAAGTATAATAGCCCTTGCTTAAATGAAAATTATTCCCAAATTTAGTATGGTAACTAGGGTTATGATGTTATTGATGTGTTAGTTTGAAAGACAAGTCCTCAGGTATATTGACACTTGTTTGACAAAGCCAACATTTGATTTTAAAATTGAAATTAAATTTCAAAAGAAAAGTGTGTTCTTGTCACATGAGCCTTCAATCATAAGGAAGTACACTGCATTGTCGGACCTCAAAGGACACATTAGGCAAAGGTAGGCTAATGAAAGAATTATTCACAAGATTATGAAGAAACTATCAACTAATGTGCTAAAGCATGGTTTGAAATGGATGTCTCATGTATCTCTGACTATCCTACTTGGGCCCCCTCTATTAATTTTTTTTTCATATCTTAAAGATGAAGCTATGGATGTGACATTTAATGATGATAAAATGCAAGCCCTAAATGAACATCTCGAAGGTGCCAATGGGAGTCCTATGGCTTATCACCTCATTTCGTGAGTCAGTATAATCACTGTAAGTATTATTCATGCATATATGCATATGTGAGCATATCACACTACATTCTTATTATCTTGTGTTGCCTACTCCTTATCACAGTCGATACTTTATGAAGCAAATAATAAGAAGTAGACATAGCGTCAGGGGGCATGAACGACCCATTGCTTGAGAAAGATTTAATCACTTAGGAAAAATGGAGATGCATGCTTGCTCAAAGAATGAGACAAAGAAAAAACATCAGTAGGAGCCTACATGGGAACAAAATCATTGGTTTGATCCTATACAGGAGGCAAAGCTTCTCCTTTTTCAATCTTTGAGTTTATGCATATATAAAATATTTTCAAACTCTCTTTCAATATTTTTGCACGCAGGGGGCAAAGAGAGGATATGAGGGCTAAAAATAGCCAAAATTTTTACAAGTGGCTAGAAGAAGGCCAGAACCCTCAAATGAATGAAGACACAAGTGACAAAAGGTCAGTCAAGCTAGAAGAGCTATAGTCAATGTAGGACAAAGGTTCATTCCCAAGAATAAAGAATCAAGATGAAGATCATTTCTATAAAGGCAGACATTTTTCTAGATTTGTTAAAGTATTTAGAATCAAGTTTCTATCCATGAGAAACCTAAATGGATTTGATGAAGTATTCAAATCTCCAATCTATATTGGATTTTTTTAAAGTATAATAATGGTGCAATTTTATGGATTTTGGTTAAAACATCCAAAATCTTCAGCCAATATTGGATTTACTATTGTATCCTTAGGGCACAGTTTTGCGGATTTGGTAAAGCATCCAAATCTTCATCCTATATTAGAATTTGTTAAAATATCCTGATGGCACAATTTTGAGGATTTGGCAAAGCATCCAAATCTTCAGCATATATTGGATTTGTTAAAGTATCCTGACGGCACACTATTGTGAATTAAGTAAAACATCCAAATTTTTAGCATCCATATTTTCCAGAAGCAGCTCGGGTTTATTTAAAGCACCCAAACCAACTCAAATTTACTAAAGCATCTATAGAATAGCTCGGGTTTATTTAAAGTACTTGAACCAACTCAAATTTGTTAAAGCATCCAAACCAACTCGAGTTCATTTAAATAACCCAAACCAATTTGGATTTGTTAAAGTATCCAAATCAACTCGGGTTTATTCGAAGCACTCGATCCAGTCCGAATTCATTGAAGTATCCAAAATCAACCAAAATATATCAAGAAAAATTATTTTTCACTCTCTGAATAAATTCAAGATCGTTCAAGTAGGGGGTAAGATCGTAAACCCTTAATTTGTGCCCTGAATAAGTTCAATCCTAATTAAAAGAGCCAAGTCAAATCTAATCCAATATTTAATCTTTAATTAAGTCTTGTTCAATTTTAAAAGTTTAAATTAAAATTTGGATCCAATTAAAAGCTCAAACCCACTATGCTTCGATTTAAAAAGTTGGTAAAGTGACTAACAAATGGGCTATCCCAATTTGACATGAGCCATACTCATATCGAATTGGCCATAAGCATTGTTCATGTGGAATTGGCCATGCCAATTCGACATGAGCCATAATTTTGGGCATTTTATGTACTAATTATATTTAAACTCAAATAAATTCGGATAAACAATGGATTTTCTAGTGGGATTAGGACTTTTAATCATGCTTAGCCCTTACAAAACCCTAATTAAACATTATAAAAAGGGGACAATCGGCAATTAAAATGTGGCCAAATTTAGAAAAGAAAAGGAATAGAAATGGAACAATTACAATCAACAAAAAACAATTAAATAATTAACTAAGAACGGCACAGAGAAATAGAGAGTAAAACTCATACCAAAGGAAAAGCCAGAAGCAGTAGCCAAAGTCCCATTGATCCAGATGCATTAAAATTATCCAAGCTGAAGATTCAGGGTAGTTCATCCTGTAAAGGTTGGCTCGGTGAATTTTATTTGGCAAAGCTTATAGCGTAGGTATGATCTTCGTTAACTAAATTTATTTAATTTAATTGAGTATCATCTTTGTTTAATCTTATAAACATATTGTGTTTAGATTTATTATTTGTGATTTAGTTTAAAGTGCAATTCAAAACTCTAATTTGTTAACTAAACCCTAATTTGATTATTAAAACCTTAATTTGTAAACCAAAAACCTAAATTGCATGATAAACCCTAGTTTTATGATCAAATTCTAATTTTGCATGTTTTAGTATTAAACCCTAAATTATGTTTTAAAACCCTAATTTATATTCTAGAGGTAGCAACTCATTCAATGAGTATTGTAAATCACTTACCTTTCAAAGGCACTGCCTCCGATCCCCCGCAAGGGGTGATACCCCCTTTGATCCCTGCCCATTAACCAGGTAGCGGGACCGCCGTGTGCATCGTGTATTATATTTCATTAATGGATTAATATTGAGATTTTCTTATGCATTGCAAATTTTGTAATTAATCTTAATTTCCTTTAATTAAGCCCTAGTTTTATAATTCTTTGTACAATTCTTTATATATTTATGGATTGCAATTTATATTATTTTGGATTTTAAGGTTATAAAAGGCATGTTTCCACTTTATAGGTGCCTTGTTTATTTAATTTGCTTCTTTTATTTAATTTGTATTTGGAAATTAATGTAAGGGACACATTTTCACTTTTCTATAGGTGTCCCATCTTACTTTATTTGTATTATGAACATTTGAACATTGTAAGGGCATGTTTCCATCTTTGTATGGGTGTTGTTTGTTTGTTTACTTTTTGATATGACTTATTTACCTTTGATTATCATGGCTGATATCATAATAATCCAAGAATTTAATAATATTTGGATCTAAAAAGGAGGCCAGTTCCAATGAACTGAGCATTATGGGGGTGCTAGGTCACTTTTCACCTTCCCCATGCGTATCCAACTTTTCAAACCTAGTAGGGGTTGGAGATTCCTTAGGAATCAAGTTATCCACCCCTTCTTTTCTAGCCCATATGGGTGGTGACTCCTATTCTCTAGGTTTAGACTCATATTTTATAAGGCCTAGAGCCTAACAGTACTGGGGTCAAAAGAACCATTCCACCAGGAGTAGGAGCAAAATTCCCCGCTCATAAAGTGCAACTTTCAATGTTGTTGATTTAACTCTTTTTGATTTTGAGGGTGAAGATTCGAGGGCGAATCCTTTTAAGGAGAGAGGGAATGATGCAACAAAGGATCAGCCCATGTTGAAGGCCAAAGACCCATTGAGCCTACCCGATGGACAGATTATGGGAGGTCGTCTCCAACAGTTCAAAGAAGCTTTGCTTGCAATGATCCGAGGGTTATAGAGTGATTTGGATAAATTGAGGAATGTAAAGAAGACTTTAACTTCAAGCTTGGACTTCTATCATCTACTCAAGATTGAGCCTAACTTTCTGTCGTCCAGGAGAGATAGCGGTCACACCAATGATGTAACGGCCGCCATGCTTGTTTAGTGGTTGCTCCTTCTAGCGCGAAGTCTACTGTGACATTTTTTGAGTTATTTGTATTTTGTTACATTTTGGTTTGTGCTAGAACATATTTGGTCTTTGGATTAAGTCTTTGTGTTTAGGCCAATTGTTGTTTAAAAAGCCCAAAGGTAGTTGGTGGATAGCTTTTATGTGTTTTGGTTAACTTATCTTAGTATAGGATCACTCTTGTATTAGTTACCAAACACTCTAGGCTAAGGCATCCAGCAGTTGGATGGTATTTAAGCATCCTTATGAACCGTGTAATGGTTGTTGTTGAATCTTTGAAAAGAATTTCTAGAACTTTGTTCTAAAAGAGAGGTTTCTCTTGCTTTGATTCTTATTGAATCAAACAAATTCACATAGAGTTAACAACTTAAGTGAATTCTAATAGTAAGATTCTTTCTTACAAGTTGAGATCGGGTTGAGGTTTGTAACACCCCTACATCCTGTACATGCACACTACATAACACCACAATGTAATATACGTACACTGAATATAGGGACGCTACAGTTTTCTTTAACATTTAAATCATTTTAGATGATAAGATATTCTTTCTCATTATATATTATAGAAAATAGAGTAATTAACTTGTAATATAAAACAAAATAGATATATATATACGTTTACCTAATACGCAGTGGAATTTATAAAATATTTACATATATGAATACATTCAAATCCATATTTACAATTATACATATATTTACATTAGAATCCATACTTTACAAAATATAAAGAAGTTATACATGATTGGCAGCTTTTCTCTGATCTTTAAGTCCCAAAATAAATCCTTCAACGTCTACTCTCACTTGGTCTCGAGGAACTCTCGGGTTCAACCCTGTCACCTGCGCGATCAACCACTATCGCGCTAAGCCAACGGCTTAGTAGTACAAAGTATACTAACATTATGCTTTAATGCAATGCAATGCAATGTCGCACATTTTAACAATAGAGACAATCTCATAGGTGGAAAGATAATATCACACCTTCATATTTCATAAATCATACACATATAAACATATCACATTTCAAAGTCATTCCATAGATCTTATTATTCAATTATTTTACCATTAATGAATCACATTTAAACAAAGACAAGCATGGGCCCAAAAAACACTAATATGTCATTCAATTTTCAGAGTTAATGCTTTGGTTTTGTTATCACATTTATCATTATCATTATCCCAACTAGGCTTCAAGGATTAGGTTCAACCAAGCTTCAAGGGGAACAAAGCATGCTAAGTATCAACCCAACTTGGCTTCAAGAACCAACCCACCCTAGCTTCAAGGGTTGTAACATCTCAATTAGGCTTCAAGGACTAGACCCAGCCAAGCTTCAAGGGGAGTAAAACATGTTAAACTTCTACCCAACTTGGCTTCAAGGATCAAGCCCAACCTAACTTTAAGAGATTGTTACTATTATTAAGCATGCCACCAATCAACAAAACTCTGAAAATGGAATAACACATTAGCCACACAATTCATTTATTATTTCATTATCAATTTCATTCTCAACTCTCATCATCATCTAGGCAAACATGCCCCATTTATCTCAATTGAATCATCATAACCAATCACAATAACTTTATATTCCATCACAACTCAATCCACCTTAAAGCAATTTATCTTTCAAATACACAATCATTTACATTATCATATTCTTCACATTATACATATAGTATCATTGATATAAACATAACAAAGTACATTATTCATAAAAGTCAACAATGTGATATTGCAATATTTGTACTTACCTCAATAACAATTCACACAACTCTAAACACTTCCTTTTCCAAGATTCTTTTACTTCTTAGATCAATGACAAATCACTTTCTTCAAGACCTAATCCAAAAATAATAACATACACTTGCTTAGGGATATACATGAGATAATCAAATTAAGAGTTAACTAGGGCAAACCCTAAACATGACACTCTCAACCACACGGGCGTGTCCCTGACCGTGCCCTAACTCCACAACACAGAAGCTTTTACATGCTCAGAACCACGGGGGTGTCACTGGGCGTGTAATACATACTGCCTCTCTGAAAAACATCAACACGTCCAACACCATGAGCGTGCTTATGACCGTGTCCATTCTCCAATCTCACAGTAGCTATGACATGCTCAATAACACGGGAGTGTTAATGGTCGTGTCAAACCTACTGCCTCCAACACAATTGACACGCCTAAGACTTTGGACGTGCTCCCGGGCGTGTTAGGCCAAAAACCCATATTCCGGCCAAAACAACAAAACACCTAACAAAACACTTCTTTTCACCAACATCCTCTTTAAACAAATTTAACAAAACATACCCAAAAACCATCTTAACTTACAAAAACACCAAAACAACTCCACATCTATAACAAACACAAATCACAAATATCATCACAAAACCCTAAACACAAATACAACACCATCTCTTCCAACCAACTTACTCTTTTCTTCAATCCATCCTTAAAATCCACAATCAATTCAATCAAACACTCTTAAACATATCACAATCAAACAACACACCCTTGATAATCTATAAAACTCAAACACAACTTCAAATAAGCAAAGAAATCAAAAGAGGACTTACCAAAGTAATGAAACTTCTTGAATCATCAACTTGATCACTTAGATCTTCCTTCAATTTGAGCTTAGAACCTTAAAATCCTCTCTTGCTCTCTTGCTTTCTCTTGTCTTTAGATGAGCCGGCCAACACAAAAGGAAAAGAAGAAGAAAACATGAAAAAAAACAAAGTCAAACTTCTCTTTAAATCTCCACCTAGTATTTCAACATGAGCAATTACCTAAAGACCCTTTTACAAATTGTTTTGATTTCCTTTAAAGCACTTGCCCTCTTTTAGTAATTTCACAAATCACAAATTAAAATATCTTCTTCCCTTGACCACCCATTTGACTTGCATATATGTTATATATATTGCCATATATACAACATATACTTTCCCTCTAAACAATCTTTTCCTTTCCAAAACACATATACATTTAATTCAAATCAAACAACAATTATATCAAAACTTCTAGGGCATACTTTGGGATATTACAAGGTTTCTTGGCAAGGACTTGATTTAGCTTTCTAAGGAGTTGATCCAAGAACAAAGGTGTTAGGTTTTAAGGCATAGTTCTTATGGGTTCACATCAATAAGGGATATTAGCTAAGTGAAGGCCATTTTTTAAATTGGAGCTGATATGACACTGCTAATAGATCTTCACACTATAAACTTTTCATTAGAACCATCGGTTGTTTGGAACATTCATAAACTCTAGGCATCATTTCCACATTTTAGGCATCTTGTTATCTTACTTCATGAAAAGATAGAGCTTGAATATTCTTCCATCTTCTTGGCAAAAATCTGGATCTGATTAGGGCAATCTTATTCTTTTTCCTTTTGCTTTTGCAAAAACTCAGGACCCTTCTTCTTCTCTTTTTTCTTTCTTTCTTTATTTTTTCTTCTTCTTTTTTTCTTTATTCTTTCCTTTTTTATCTTTTTTTTTTCTTCTTCTCTTTTGTTTTTTTTTTGTTGTTGTTTTGGCTCTTTTTAGGATATTACATTTCATCATTCCTCCTCTTTTCCCTTTTGGAATATCAAGTCTAAGACTTTTAAGATTGCTAACTTAGAGTTCTGTTGAACATTGTGAACCAAATGAAAGACGGTCTTTCTCTTATTTCTTTGATTTTAACTGAGTCTCTGGTTGGGTTGGATCAATTCAAGTTAAAATCTTCTCGTAGGCTAAGTGGAAACTTTCTATAACTTTAGGTAAAAAGAACTTTGTTGGCTTTATGAATCACCCTTTTGGGTTTTCAATTCAAGCTTTTATAATTTTCTAAACTGCCATTTTGGGTTTTCAACCTAGCAAGCTTTTTATTTATATTTTCTTTTTTATCTTGATTTTTCTCTTTTTTTTGTCCTAACTCTAAGAAAGTCATCTTGTTTGTACTATTCTACACTTATTACTACGGAGTAACACGAGTCTGCTTTCAGCAAGGATGAATCCTTTGTTACCCTAATGCCATTTTAAGGTAAAGTAGTTTTGAGATATCATATCTAATTATGGTAAACTTCAATGGTCTTCATGGCCTTGATTAAGCATCCCTTTCTTTGATCTTCTTGCACCTTAATGATCATCAGATTTGGCACAATTGTCACAATAGCTCAAGATAAGTTATCAGGTTTATAAGCCAATAAAAAGCAATCTAAAATCTCATGAAGGCTCAAAGGGACAAACTAGAAATTGATATTAACAGGGTAGATACTAGTTGTTGGCTCATCAAACAATGCCTAGATCATCTCTTCCTTCAATAGGCAGAGTTTAATTTTGCCTCGAAAGTTTGTCAAAGCATATTTTAAGATCAACTAAATACAAGTATTTATGTAAGAGCCCTCTTTAAGTAGGCATACACAGCTCAATACCACAGAATAATTCCTTTACCTAGTAAAGTCATTCTCATCATAATGCATAGATATGATAATTTATGAATACTAAGCTATATTCGTCATTGGTTGAGTACCAGAACGAACAAAACCAATAAAATTATAAATTTAACAAGATAATTTATTCGTAAAAAATTTTAATTTAAAAATTGTTCAAAAAATACCAAAGAAAGAAAATGAGATGAGCAACACCCAAGCCAAGAGAAGTTTGTTGATTTGGAATAGAAAAAACTTCATCTACTTGGACATGTCAGGGGTGAGGATCTTTCCATGATCGATGAGGTTTTGTATTTCATGCCTTAATTGTGTACATTGATCTATTTCATGATCAGGCACCTAATGGAACTGGCATAAAATCTCTATATCAAAATTGGATGTCAGAGGATCTGGGAAATGTCAAAGGGTTAAAGGTTGTAATAATCTCTTCTTCTATGACTTGTTGAAGACTTAAGACAGTGGCTTTCCTAATTCTAAGAATTGACACTTCTTTGTTGGCTCAGTTGTTGCATTTATCTCAATATCTTTTTATCTACATTGACTTTGTCCATCAGACTGATAGCCACACTTATCAATTATTTTCCCATAGTATCTGTTCTTTTCTCTCTCCCATTATTCCATTTGAAGACTTGGATATAAAAGATCCTGAAAATCCCTTATAAGGGTCTCAACCATTCTTTCTTAGAGATGGGGCAAAGCACCCTTGATTATCATTCATATTTGGTCTGAATCATCTAGTCTTTTCATGACTACCTTATTTCTCCATCTCTTTATGTAGTCAACAAAGCCCTCATTTTGTCTTTGCCTGATAGACTCAATGTCTATCAAGGTTATCTTTAACTTAATGTTATACCCATACTGTTGGATGAAAGTTTTGCACAATAAATCCAGTCTTTCTAAGTTCTCTCATCTAAAGTATTGAACCAGTTTTCCACCATAGGATCCAAAGAGAGCATAGAGTATGTCATTGTTTGAGCCTTAGTAGCTCTTGTAGATTGCATTGTGATAATGTACTGCTTAACATATAAGTGAGAATTTCGTGTACCATTGTACTTAGCAAAAGTAGACATTTCGAAATTATATGGGAGATTATCATCTTCTTCGAATAACTTGTCCACTTTTGAGACATTTTTGACTTTTAGTCTCTTTTCAAACTTTTTATCTAATTCAACAATTAGTTTTTCAAAATCAGCAGATTCAATTTTCTCTATAACTTTTTTTCTCTTCTTTCTGTTGGAGGTATGAATCCCAGACCTCATTATCGATCACCACCCTTTCTTCGTCAAAATATACCTCATCTACTTAAGCCTTTCTCCTATCCTTTTGCTTCTTACAACTAGCAGATTCCTCGGTAGTGTTATTTTCTAGTAGTGTAGCTAATTGACTTCTCATGATCTCAGTCAGGACCCCCTTTAATTCTTCCATATTGGATGTAAGAGCTTCATTCATTGAGTTCTGAACTTGTTCAGAATCTATTGATTTTGGCGTAAAGTTGATTGAACCCTCACTGAACTCTGAGTCACTGACATAAGTCAAGTTGTCGTATGCTCTTAAATTGTTGTACTATAGATTTGTGAGCCAGAAAGGATCAATGTGATACAATGCAATGTATATATGCATGTACGCATGTGTAGCAACAAAAAAAATAGAGTCAAAACATTACTTCCAGCCTTATTTCTTCCCAGACACGAGTGGTAAGTCTCTTTCTTAGGTTTTATGATAAACAAAAATAACAACGGGGGATATTTTTCTTTTTAAAAGAATCTCTTAGAAAAAATAACTAATAGTTGTATTTTCAAATACAGAAGTCAGTCTATGATAATTCCCACTAATTAAGCCTTAATCCTTTGGATCCACTGAGCAACATTTCTGCTATATTGTGAATTAAGACTAAATTAATAGGTTTATTATAAATAGACTTGTTATTTAAAAAAGTAACTAATGATTCATGCCACAAACAAACTAACAAGTCTGGACATAAACAAGGTCCACAATTGATTTTAATATTCCATGATTGACCCAACTACTTACAAGTCCATTTCAAAAATTTTGACCCATTATAAAAAGAGTTTTAATTTTAAAGCTCAATGAAAGCTTGATTTGGAAAAAATAGGCCATGAAGTGAAAGATTTTTTTTTGGTCCCTTCTTTGAAAATATTTCAAAGCCCACTGTAAAAGTTTGTTTCGAAAATCAATTTTTGGCTTTGTACTTGGGCTTCTTTCGAAAATCAAATTGGGCCATAAGGTAAAAAATAATTATTGACCCAACTTTGAAAAGTTATGAAAGGAGTTTTTAGGCCATAAAATAATTTTAGGCTTTTATCATAATTAGGTCATATTAGGAAAAGATAAATCAAATGGGCCAAGATCTGTCAATCATAGTCAAACAACAAGCAATTAGGGTAAACCTAAGGAAAGTTACAAGGCCAGCCAACTATGGAAAGCCTTCGGTTCGCATAGATAGTATATACTAAAAGGTACAAAGCTATGAGTGATTATACAGTGCTCAATCTCAAAACCTTGAATGAAAGTATAGGATCACTTATACACACATAACATAAGTTTCATAAGGTATCCTAACTCACACACACAATGCAATTATGAGTGATATAATGAATAATATCATAAAGATAAAAAAATAAAAAATATATATATAATAACAAAATCAACTTCTCTTATCCCCAGTGGTGTGGCTACTTTGAGTTGGGATTTTCGCCCCCACTCCTAATGGAATGGTTCTTGTGATTTCGGCATTGTTAGACTCTGGGCCTTAGAGAACACGGGCTTAAACTCGAAGAATAGGAATCGCCATCCAGACAGGCAATGAAGAAGATAAAGAGGTGGATGACTCGATTCCTACGGAATTCCCAACCCCTTACTTTCAAAAGTTGGGTATGTATAAAAAAGGTGAGAAATGACCCAACACCCTCATAACACCTAGTTCATTGGAACTGACCTCTTTTTTAGGTCTAAATTTTATTAAATTTTTATATTATTATAATATTAGTCATGCTACAAGTAATTAACATAAAATAAATAAACATTCATCAATCTATAAACTTAAACAAATAATAAAATGGGCACCCATGCAAGATGAAAACATGCCCTTACAATGTCCGAGTCCAAAATACAACTGAAATAGGACACCGACAAAAGAGTGAAAAAGTGTCCTTTACAATTGTCCAAAAATAAATTTAAATAAACAAGACATTCATAAGTGGAAACATGCCTTTTATAATCTTAAAATCCGAATAGCAGGAAATTACAATCCATAAATATATGAATAATAAACATACACATAGTCATTATATAGACAATTATAAAATTAGGGCTTAATTAAAAAAATTAGGGTTAATAATAAAATTAGCATTTTGATTGTAAAATTAGGGTTTTTAACATGCAATTAGGGCTTGGATTATAAAGTTAGGGTTCTTAGCATGCAACAAAAGTTTTGCTCATAAAATTAATTAAATAGAATTAAGGAAACAATGAATCTATAAATTAACAAAGAACATGATTAAATTGAATGAATATAGATATTGAAATTCATTACCAGCGTTGTTAACTCCACCAAACAATTATGTTTATCCAAGCTTAGGCACAATCCTTTATGTGAAGATTGGTGTTGGGTTTTGCATTGATATTGTACAATTCGTCTAGGTCAAATAAGCTTTGGCTTAGATGTTGTGTCTTTTGGCTTCTGTTTCCTTTCCACTCTCTGTGTTTTAGGGATTTTGTGTCTTTTTTTGTTTTTTTTTTGTTTTTACCTTTTATCTCTATACTACTTGTTGCATGCTTATCATTCTTGGCTTCCCTTTTATAATATTTAGTTAGGGTTTTATTAGGGTTAATCTGATTAAAAGTCCAATCTTGCTAGAAAACTATATGCTTATTTAAATAAAGTTTAATTTTAAAAAGGATTAGAAAATTTAAAGACCCGACTCATACCAAATTGGCCATGGCTCATGGCTAATTCACCATGGAAAATAGCTAATTCGTCATGACTTTTAGGGCCGATTAAGTAATTTTGTCTTTTAAATTAGAACCATACTCGATTTGGGCTTTTTAATTGAACTAGATTCTATTTGGACTTCTTCATTTTTTTAATTGGACCATATTTATCTAGGCCTAAAATTAAGTGTCTACAATATGCATGAGCAGTTATATTATGCATAAACAATTATATTATGCATGAGCAAGACATCCATTTTTCTACATCCATCACAAAATAAGGTAAAAACAACGTCAAAAGGAATAATTTAATATTATATTTCAAAAAGCCAATAAGAGGGGATCCCAACTCTAGCCCTTATGGGTATACATTCCTCGAAAGGAAGCATTTAAACGAATAATAAAAATATAACATTATGATGAATAATACAAACATGAGGTGGACCTAGGGTTGTGAGCTTGATAATTTGCATTGAGACTCCAAACAAAGCCGTATATCCTTTTAGCATGGAAATTAGTGCTTCATCTATCCACTCAGGAGACTGTAAAATTGGGGGGGTGGGGGGGGATTGGTTGGCCTAGTGCTAAGGTATTGGCAAAACTAAGAATAAAGGCCTAAGACTAACTCAAACCAATTCAGTTTTGGGTTTGAAAATATTTTGATGCAAACTAGGTAAGTTTTATGCTTGGAAAATATTATAAACCATGTCAGATTTAGGTTTAGAAAATGATTTGATGCAAATCAATTAATGTTTTAGGTTTTAAAAATGATTGATTGATTGATTGAACACAAACCAATTAATGTCTTACGTTTGAAGGAAATTGATTTGTTACAAACTAGTTAAAATTTTAAGTTTGAAAGGATTCGAATTAATTTAGATGGCAAACCAATTTAGATTTAGGTTTGAAAAATAATTTAGTGATAAACCAGTTCAAATTTAGGTTTAGAAAATATGTTTGATAATAAACCAACTCAAATTTAGTTTAAGAAAATGATTTGACTTAATAGGAGTTGACTAGTTTGAAAATTAATTGGCAAAAATTTATAAAGGGCAAATTTGAGATTTTACCTTCCTTGAGGATGATCTTTACAATGGTGGAGCCTCAAAAGCTTTCTTATCAGACCGTAATTCTACCATTGGAATAAATTTAAGTGAAAAATCTCCCTCAAAATGAGAAAAACATCAGGGAGATCTTTTAAAAGATGAAAATAAAGCAATAAAGAGTTTCTGGCTGCTTTCAATGAGATGAAGCAAAAAGTAATTATCAAAATGATGAAAAAAGGAAACTATTTATAGGCACAAGAATCGATAAAGAGATCTCCATATGGCTAATTAACGATTTTCAATCGTTAGAATGACAACCATATGAATCGCCAGAAACTTGTGACCAGAGTGGTCACCGGTACCAACCAATCGAGCCTCTAATCATTAGTAAGAAGACAGTGACTAGACAATTAGCAATTAATAGTGCCGAGACCAATAAGCTCGTGACTGGATTGGTGATAGCTCTAGGTCATCGATCTTGGCTCGATGTGCACAAAACTTTCAAAGTTTGTATCGAGTTTATCCGACGTCAGATCGATGCAATTCTTAAGGCATTGGAATCGTGATAGATTGAATTTCAAAATAGTGTGCAAAAAAAGAGGTATCACAATTATTTATATAATTTTCTCAAATTTATTTTATTTCATACTACTTTCATTTTTTACCAGCATTTTTTTTATACAGGTTCCATTTATTTATTTATTTATGTTTACATAGTTTAATTCTATTCTTTGTGCATGAGTATACAATTTATAATTACTATATTCCTTTGCTTTTTTCCATTTTTTTTACTTGAGCATTTTATCGAATAGAATTTCAGCTAATTAAAAAACTATACATACATATATAAGACTAACTAATAACAAATTATTCATTAATTCTTCTTATGACAATCTATTAAACTATACTTGAAATTTTTAAACAGAAATCAGAAATTAATGTTCGTTTTTATTGGGCTTACAAACCAGTAATTACATGCTGTGAAAAAGTAGATTTGTTATCAAATTAATTAATATTTTTAATTAATTGAAGAGAGTAGTAAAGTTAAAATAATAAAAATTATTAAAAATTAATTTAGAAAGAAAAGTAATTAATAATTTGAAAATAATATATCAACTTTGAAATTACCACAATCAAGTGATGGGGATGAAGAGAGGAGGAAAAAAAAAGAGAAGAAAAAGAAAAGATAGTATAAATATAAATATTTTAGAAGGAATTAGTATTTTTGTATTGGACTATATTTTTCTATTTTTTTTTAAAAATACAATGAAATACTATTATTTTAAGTTTTTTTTCAAAAATATTGTATATATATATTTTTTTAACTTTTAACTTTCTTATTTTTCATTTTTACCTTTTTCTTTGTTCTTTTTCTTTTAGAAAAAAATACACAATATTTTTCATTCTTTTGTTATTCTTCTACTTATATTTCAATTTTTTTTTCTTCTCGTTAGTTTTTTTTTCTTTGGATCTTCCTTTATTTTTCTTCCCATGAAATAATCTCCATCTTTTTCTTTGATCTTTTTTCCATTGCTCTTTGCATTCGATCTTGAAAGTTGTAGAACTAACCTCTATATCCTTAATCTTAAATATGTTAAGCAAAATTTAAAAGATGGATATTGTGTTTATATCTTCTTCTTTTTTTATCATTTAGATTTATTGTGTTTGTAACTTTTCTTTTCTTTTTTTTTTTTATCAGTTTGATTTTGGTGTTCTTTAATTCTAATGTTATAGTTTTTTTTTGTTCTTGAACTATATTTCCTTTTACATATTTAATAAAATTTTTTAAATAATTATTTTCCTTTGTAAATTTTTTTATTATTTTATTTATTTGTATTTACTAAATTGATATATGTCATTTTTTTTAATTATATTTATTTTATTTTGATTTGTATTTGTATTGTTTGTTTGTGTATAAAGACTAAAATATAACATATCTTCAACATTTATACAATATATCAATAATATATACATTATAATTAACTAACATATAAAGATTGAAAGACAATATATTTGTAATATGTATACTATAATTAAGCAGCATATAAAGGCTATATAATATATAAATGTTGGAACACAATATATCTACAATATATATATATATAATATATACAACATACATAATATATTAACAACATATATTCTATAATTAACCAACATATATCTTTCAAAAAACAAAACCAAGAAATGAAGGCCGAAAAATAAAAAATATATATACATTATAATTAAGTAATATATAAAGAATGTACAACATGTACAAGTTGAAAGATAATATATATGCAATATATATACGACATATCTAAGTATATAAAGATTGAATCATAATATTTCTACAATATATACACAATATATCTGCAATATATAAAATGATGTTATAAAATAATATTATTAAAGTTAATTTTTTTTGAAAAAATTTTATAAAATGATATTATTTTTTTCTTAAAATTATTGTTTTATAAAATAATATTTCAAATAAACTTTATTTTTACATTTTCTTTTAAAAATTTTTATAATATATATAGAGCACATGATATATATATGTACAACGTATAGAAACCGAAAAAATACATAGCTTTTTACGGAATGACTGTAATTCAGTGTTTTTGTAGTTTCTCAACTTTTTCGCATACTATTGAAATTTTTTGTGACTGCCGTATTATTTTTTAAAAGAGCTTTGCTTCTGCAATTAGTTTTGTAAATTTTTTTTTTTTAAGTTTATATATGTAAATTTTCCTTTATAAAAAGCCCAAAATGAAACAGCCACCTCATCCAGCCCATTATAATGTTAATCCAGTCCATGTCGCCTAAACTTGTAAATGGAAAATCTAAACTGAAAGGAAACAAAAGGAGGGAAATCAACAACGGCTTATCTTCAAGTCAAATACTGTGTGATTGTGCCTCTCCATCGTTCAAAAAATGGCACTCTCATCCTTCGAAACTAACATTCAAATCCTAAATACAAAATTTGCTGAGAAGAAAATTGGAATTCATGGCCTCCGCAAAAAGATTCTCAAGAAAGGAATTTCATGGCAAACTCCATTTCGTGGAGACGACGTACAAGGTATAATTGAACGTAATTTTTTAGCTTTTAGCTTCTCTGGTTCCCAAAGTATTAATAGAGAAAATATACATTATTCAGTTCATTTCAGCGGGCACGTAGAGGGTGGGGCATCTCTTGATTCAAGTAGTTATAAAGAAGTTCCTTTCAGCTTTAAATTAGGCCAAGGTAATTAATTACAAGAAAACTATTTTACTTTGTTGTGGTTATGAATTAATTATTACATAGAAACATTAATGATGATGTTTTTATGACTATAGACCTGTATGGCATGGTGATCGAATACAGTATAATCTTTCTGGTTTTTTTATTTTTATTTTTATTTTATAGTAAATATGAATTAGCATGCAGAAAAGTTTGATTAAATTTTGTATAGTTAATTCATTTCCCCAATTACATTTTCAACATTTTGTATTGGGAAAATTATTATTTCGCTTGGCAATATTAGTGAGTCTCTGTTTTTAGAAATACATTATAAAACATCTATAATATTTTATTTTGCTAACTGCTTAACAACATCACCAATGGAAAGAGATTTGGATCCCATTAACATGCAACATAAGAAAAATTTGGAATCTAAACAAAAATGAAACTTGGTTTTTCAATGGAGAGGGCGAAGTGCCATTTTATTAAAATTATTTTCTTAAAAAATATTATTTTTATTTTTTTTAATAAATGAATGGCAGCACTTCATTCACTAATATATATATATATATATATATATGTATATGCTACAAGATGGTACGGTTCATCTCATTAATTAGCTCCCACGGTCCTAGTCCCATGAAGGGAGTGAGACCAAAAAAGCACCCCGAAGTTCCTCCGTTCACAATTTGAATATATTCCAGCATATTTGCATTATCAAATGACTATGTTACTCTTGCCTTCAACCTACATCCCTGAACCCTTCACCTTTTCTCACTCAATACCGTCACCTCCATGAATTAGCTTTGTAGAGCTTGAAGAAGTACTAGAAGTAACCATTTCCTGGCAAATTGCTACTCAAAATTGGTAAACCATTTCTGCTTCAAATTCCCAAAATTTGAAAGAATTTCACCTGAGAAGCTGTTTCCACTCGGGTCTAATGTGGTTAAACACCTTAACCGTAAAAGCTCGGGCTATAAGCTTCTGTTCAATCCATTATCTTAAGCTCCATCCCTTTAATACCAAAAACTAAAACACCAAGCAAACCGACGAAAGAGATAGAGATAGAGTAGGAGGAGACGGAAAAGAAAAATATGCAGGGTATTTTAGTTTTTTTTTTAATGTAATTAATGGTTAAAATTCATAAATTTTAAAAATTATATAATTAGTAAATGAAAACAAAAATTAGATAAATTTTATAAAGAGCTGGAAAGTTAAAAATTTATCTATTAGAACACTCAATTATAAAAAATATTTTTAATTAAATCTTAAAATTAAAATATTTATTTAAATATTCTTCTATATATAGAATTTTTTAATTCATTTGAATAAAATATTATTATTCAACTAAAAAAATATTTTTAATGTTAGAAGACGAGCGAGGGAGAAAATTTTGTTTTTTTAATTTTTAATTAATGAAATTTGTTAGGAAGAGCTAAAATTATAGACAATACAGAATGAAAAATTAATGAGTGCAGAGTAGTCAAAATTAAAATTTGACTATTTTTCGGTTTAGTCCAATGAAATATGGGCAACAAATTTCACAAAATTAAGGGGACGTCTTACATTTTCTTTTGTCAAAAATTCAATCCTCCAAAGACGCATTTCATCTATGAGAATTTTTCACCTATTTTTTGATGTGTATGTAATATTTTATCTTTAAATATTTTTATTTTATATATATATATATTTTATTTCCTATTTAGTATGTTATTACCTTTTTTTTAATAGTTTCATTAATTTTTGTATAAGGATTTTTTTTGGATACCCTATAACACATACATATATAACGTATGCTTTTATAATGAATGTAAATAATTTTGAATCAAAAAAAGTCAAGGATAATCCAAAATTTTTAAATTCTTGAATCAAAGATTACTTGAAATCCATATTTCTGAGTATTTTTAGACTGAGTAGTTTTTATAGGAAACTAATTTTTCTGTTGTGACTTCAGAGGGTCGTTTTAACATATTTTTAAAGAAATGGTGATAAAAACTAAAAACGAAATAAGAAATTACCCTTTCTATTTATATTTGGTTCATTTATTCCTTTTATTCATAGCTTACTGCTCTGTTGGAAACGGATCTATTTCTGTATTATAATTGCAGTTGATTCAAAGCAAATCATCTATGTTTTTAGCTCAAAATTATATAGCAATGCCATGACTCACGAGGGTAAGAATTAATTTAAAATTTTTAACTTTGCTTTTAGTCTATTACATGAGGTTGATTGCTTTGTAATATTTGGAATATAGGTGAAGTCATCAAAGGACTGGATGATGGCATTGCCACAATGAAGAAAGGTAAGAGAGCAATTTTTAGAGTACCCCCGGACTTGGGCTATGGGGAAGTTGGTTCTCCACCATTGATTCCCTCAAATGCAACTCTTTTTTTTTTGATGTTGAGATGCTATCTTGGAGCAGCATCAGGGATTTAACAGGTGACGGAGGAATTTTGAAGAAGATTATTAAGGATGGTGAAGGATGGGCTACACCAAGAGATGGAGGAGATCGAGTTTTGGGTAAATACTACACTTTGATTCACAAGGGAAGTTCATAAAATATTAATGCAGTTTAATCCTTGTAGTAACGTATGAAGCAAGGCTTGAGAATGGATTGCTTCTTTCCAAATCCGAAGAAGGTGCAGAGTTTTGTATAGGGGCTGGTGAGTTTTATACTGTTCGTATTTACATCCTAATAATCAGCCTTATTAATTTAATAAATTTAACCTGACAAGTTAACTTTTCCTTTCCTGTTCATCGGGTTTCAACTGCGTTGTAACTCATAAAGTCTCAGTTCTCTAGATAATATTACTAAGACAAAGCTAAATAGTTCTGAAATTAATTCTGGAAGTAGCTTTTGAGTGTAGGTTATCTATATCCTGCCTTGGGCAAAGCTGTGAAGACAATGAGAAAAGGTGAAATAGCAGAGCTAGCAGTTAAGAGCTCTTGTAAGTTAATACATGAATTTTTTTTTAAATATAATTTGCATCTGTTTTCACCTTTATTATGATTGTTCCTATTTATCAATCCTAGATCATTCCTTTTCAGATGGGGTTCAATCAAAATAGGAATGAAGATGAAAACATTGGCAAAAGCATTCCACCTGATTCTAATTTGACCATCCTACTTGAGCTTATATCATGGCAAAGTGTAATTGATATAACAGGAGATAAGAAAGTGCTGAAAACAATTGTAAAAGCTGGGGAAGGCTTTGAACACCCGAATGAAGGATCCCAGGTGAAAGGTGATTTATCTAACAGTTTGTAGTTTTGGTTCATCTCTAAACACCCTCTAGACTAGATTGTTAAGACCAAAACACATTTGCAAGAAGAATTATAAAAATTTTATTACAACATAACTATCACTCTTTCAATACAAACTCATACAACAACACTCAACACTCAAGAGAAGCTTTACTTCTTATTTTCTTTCTGATTTTTTATACTTATAAATCACAATGGGAGGGCTATTTATAATAACTTAAAATCAATACAAACCACATAAACACACCTAACACATACCATCTAAATCATACATTTGTAACACCATTTTCAACAATCTAGCTTACCTTTGACCTGTGATTCATCATGTGAAAAACATTAGAAGTGTAATATCCCCATATGTGCCCTAGAAGTTTAGATATAATTATTGTTTTAATTGGATTATGTGTGTAAGTTTAATTGAAAGAGAAAAGAATGTAAGATAGAAGTGTATATGTGTATATATGGAAATATATATAACATATACATAAGTCAAATATGATGGTCAAAGAGAGTTAGTGGAAGAAGATATTTATGTGTTTTTAAGTAATTAATTAATTAAAGGAAATGGAAATTTAATATTGAGTGGAAGAGAAGAAATGGGATTATTTTAAATACTTTAAATACTTGGAGGAGGTTTAAAGGAATTTTGTGTGGAGATTAAAAGTTGACTTTGCTTCTTACTCTTCATTTTCTTCTTTGTCTTCTTTGTTGGCCGGACATCCAAGAGACAAGAGAACAAGAGAGAGATTGATGGTTTTAAGATCAAAGTCTAAGGAGATTTGAAGTGATCAAGTTGGAAATTGTGGAATTTCATCAATTTTGGTAAGTTTTCTCTTAATTTCCTTTGTTGTTTTTGAAGTTGTGAGTAAGTTTGATTGTTGATAGTTAATGTTAGGAGTGTGTTGGTTTGATTGTGATATTGAGGAGTGTTTGGTGTTATTGATTTTGATTTGTGGGGCTGGAATGAAGAGAAGAGAAAGTTGGTTGGTATAGATTGAGTTGTGGTTATGTTCAAAGTTTTGATGATGTTTGTGATTTGTGTTTGATGTGTGTGTTTTGGTTTGTTGTGGTGTTGTTGCAAGTTTGAGATGGTTTTTGGGTATGTGTAGTGAAGTTTGTTTGAAGTGGATGTTGATGGATAGAAGTGTTTTGTTGAGTGTTTGGTTGTTTTGGCCGGAGTCTTGATTTGTGGCCGGACATGCCCATGAGCACGTCCAAGGTCCTTAGGCGTGTCAATTGTTCTGTGTGGCAGTAGGTTTGACACGGCCAGTAACACGCCCGTGTTATTGAGCGTGTCATAGCTACTGTGAGAATGGAGAATTTACACGGCCAGGAGCACGTTCAGGTTGTTGGACGTGTTGAAGTATTTGTGTGAGGCAGTATGTATTACACGCCCAGTGACACGGCCGTGGTCATGAACGTGTAATAGCTTCTGTGTTTTGGAGTTAGGGCACGGTCAGGAACACGCCCGTGTGGTTGAGCGTGTTATGTGTAGAGATTGCCCTAGTTAACTCTTAACTTGATTACTTCTTGTGTATCCTTAAGTAAGTGTGTGTTCTATTTGTTGGATTAGGTCTTGAAGAAGGTGATTTGTCATTGATTTAAGAAGCATAAGAACCTTGGGAAAGGGAGTGTTTTGAATTGTGTAAATTGCTTTTGAGGTAAGTACACATCCTGCATTATTGCATTGTTGATTCTTGTGAAGAATGTACTTTACTATGCTTATATCAATGATGATATATATATGTATTATATGAATGATAAGATGATACAAATGATTGTACATTTGAAAGAGGAATTGCTAAGATGGGTATTGAGATATGCTATGATATGAAGCCATTGTGTTTGGCTATGATGATTCAATTGAAAGATATAAGGCATGTTTGCCTAATTGATGATGAGAATTGAGAATGAAATAATAAATGAATTGTGTGGCTAATGTGTTATTCAATTTTCAGAGTTTGTTGTTGGTGGCATGCCTAATGATAGTAACACTCTTTTGAAGTTAGGTTGGGCTTGATCCTTGAAGCCAAGTTGGGTAGAAGTTTAACATGTTTTACTCCCCTTGAAGCTTGGTTGGGTCTAGTCCTTGAAGCCTAATTGAGATGTTACAACCTTTGAAGCTAGGTTGGGTTGGTTCTTGAAGCCAAGTTGGGTTGAGACTTAGCATGCTTTGTTCCCCTTGAAGCTTGGTTGAGCCTAATCCTTGAAGCCTAGTTGGGTTTATGATAATGATAAATATGATGATTAAACCAAAACATTTACTCTGAAAATTGAATGGCATATTAGAGTGTTTTGGGCCCATGCTTTTCTTTGTATATAATGTGATTCTTGAATGGTAAAATCAATGGCACTATGAAGATGTAATATGAATATTGTTATGACATTGAATGTAGTATGATGTGGTAATGTGATGTGCTTCTATGTGTGTGGGTTATGAAATATAAAGGTATGTTGTTAGCCTTCCATCTATGATGTTGATTTGTTATTAAAATGTGTGACATTACATTGCACTATAGCATAATGCTAGCATACTTTGTACTACTAAGCCGTTGGCTTAGCGCGATAGTGTTTGATCGCGCAGGTGACAGAGTTGGACCTGAGAGTTCTTCAAGACCGAGTGAGAGTAGACATTGAAGAGTTCATTTTGGGACTTAAAAATCAGAGAAGAACTGCCAATCATGTATATATTCTATGTTTTGTAAACTTTGATTTATATCATATTTGTAATACCTTCCGCTGTGAATTATTAAACATTTTATATATAGTGTCTTTTGGATTTCTTTTATTTGTTTGAGATTGGTTTCACTTGTTTACAAAGATATGTGTTGTGTCTTTTTAAACCGTGGCATTTTCTATATTCAGTATACGTATATTACTATCGTTTAAGCATGCTTAGTACGTATACAGGATATAGGGGTGTTACAAGAAGGTTCTTTGAGGTGGGCTTAAAACTAGTTTATATTTCAACACTCCCCCTTAAACTTGTTTTATAAGTCCAAGCAAACTCCTTATCCTCGCAAAGTCTTCATATTTCAGTGGCTTCGTGAAGATATCAGCAATTTGATCATGTGATTTGATGTACTCGATTTCTACATTCTTTCTTGCAATGCATTCTCTAATGTAATGAAATCGAGTATCTATGTGCTTTGATCGATCATGAAACACTGGATTCTTTGCTAGAGCAATTGCTGATTTGTTATCAACACCAATCTTTATTGGTTTTTCTTGTGCCAAGTTCAGCTCATTCAATAAGTTTCTCAGCCAAACTGCATGACAAACAGTTGAAGTTGCGGCTACATACTCAGCTTCACAAGTTGAGAGTGTGACGATTGGTTGTTTCTTTGACATCCATGTGAAAGCAGTATCTCTCATAAAGAATACAAATCCAGTAGTACTTCTTCGATTATCTAAGTCTCCACCCCAGTCGCTATTGTTATATCCAATAAACTTGTAATCATTAAAAATTAAATAGTACAAGCCAAAATCAATTGTACCTTTCAAATAATGAAGAATTCTCTTAGCAGCTTTGAAATGAGTGTTTGTTGGAGACTCCATATAGCAACTAAAAACTCCGACTGCATAGAGAATGTCAGGCCTCGTGCAGCTTAAGTATCACAGGCTTCCAACCAGACTTTTAAAGAGTGTTGAATCTACCCTTTTGCCTTATTCATGCTTGGAAAATTTAAGTCCACATTCCATTGGAGTGATGATTGGCTTACAGTCATCCATCTTGAATTTCTTAAGTATTTCTTGAGCATAACTATGTTGGAAGATGAATATACCTTCATCCTTTTGCTTGACTTCAATACCAAGATAATATGCCATGAGCCCGATTCTTGAATTTAACAAATATGCCTGGGTTGTTTCCGGTAAAGATCAAATCATCAACATAGAGACATACGATCAAAATATCTCCATCTTTGATTTTAACATACAGGGCATGCTCGTAAGGACATTTTCTGAAGCCATTCTCTTGAAAATACTTGTCGATTCGGCTGTTCCAAGCCCTTGGTGCTTGCTTTAGCCCATATAGAGCCTTTTTCAACTTTAACACCTTATCTTCTTGGCTTTTGATTTCATAACCTAATGATTACTGTATGTAGACTTCCTCTTCAAGGACTCCATTTAGAAAAGCAAATTTTATATCCATTTGATGTATTTTCCATCTGTTTTGAGCTGCTAGAGAAATTATTAGTCTAATTATTTCTAGTCGTACAACAGGAGCAAATACCTCATCATAATCAATTCTAGCTTTCTAACTGTAGCCTTTAAAAACTAGCCTCGCCTTGTGCCTTTCAACTTTTCCTTTGGCATTCTTCTTTATTTTGAATACCCACATTACACCAATTGCCTTGTGACCTTTGGGAATTGGAACAAGCTTCCATATTTTGTTTTTCTCGATTACCTTGATTTCTTCATCCATTGCATCTCTCCACTTCTTCTCTTTTGCAGCTTCTTTATAGCTTACTGGTTCACAATTAGCAAACAGGCAAAACAGTGTAAGATTATCTACTTGTTCAGTTGCTTCGTAGAGATCTTGAAGGCTCCTTATACATTGCACAGCTCTTTCTTCAAGACTATCATTTAAAGATGATGAAGATGACTCATTTTCATGGGCGGGGAGTAGGTGGTGTAGTGAGATCTTGCTGAGGTTCTTTTTGTCGCTCTGCTGGTGCCTGCTCATTTTCATTAAATGGAAAGAAATTGAAGTCGTCTGTGGGGGAGTTGAATTCCCATTCAACTTCTTCATCAAATATGACATCTCGGCTGATTACAATCTTCCCATTATTTAGATTGTACATCTTATAGCCTTTCGAACTTGCATCATAGCCGATGAAAATGAATCTTTCACTTTTATCATCAAGCTTGGTTCTTCTTTCATCCGGTACATGAATATGAGATGTGCTTCCAAAGACTCTTAGGTGTGAGATACCTGACTTTCTTCCACTCCATGCTTCTTGTGGTGTTTTTCCCCATACGCTTTTTGTTGGAGACCGATTGGACAGATAGATTGTTGTAGCCACTGCTTCAGCCCAAAACTCTTTTGGAAAATGCTTGTTTTTTAGCATACTTCGAACCATGTCAAGGATAGTTCTATTTTTTCACTCTGCAACTCCATTTTGCTGGGGGGATCTTGGGACTGTTAATGGTCTTCGAATTCCATTTACTTCATAGAATTCTTGAAACTCCTTGGAAAAGAATTCTCCTCCTCGATCAGATCTCATTGCTTTAATCTTTTGGTCACTTTCATTCTCCATAACAACTTTAAATTTCTTGAATACTTCGAAAACCTCTAATTTCTGCTTTAAAAAATATACCCATGTTTTTCTTGAAAAATCATAAATAAAGAGAAGGAAATAGTTATTTTTACCAAAGGAACTTGGACTGATTGGTCCACAAACATCTGCATGTATAAGCTCTAATGGCTTTTTGGCTCTTGAGTCTGAGAGCTTTGGAAAGCTTTTTCTGAATTGCTTCCCAAGTAAGCACCCTTTACAAAGTTGTTCAGGTTGATTGATGCTTGGTAGTCCTCTCACCATGTTCTTCTTGGATAGAAGCTCCAATCCTCCAAAATTGAGATGCCCAAATTGAAGATGTCATAGCCATGATGCATCCTTGTAGCAAGCTTTCAAGCATTTTGCAACATTATTCTGTATGTTAATCATGAACATTCTATTTTTTGTCATTTGTACTTTAGTGATTAGATTATTTCTGTCATCCTTGATAGATAGATTATCACTTTTCATGTGAATATCATAGCCTTTCTCCAACAGTTGCCCAAGACTTAATATATTACTCCTCATGTTAGGCACATAGTACACATTTCAAATAAACTGATGTCTCCCATATTTTAAACGAATAAGAATTTTACCTCTCCCTTTTACTGCAACTTTGGAATCATCTTCAAATGAGACATTTCCACTTACAGATTCATCGAGTTCCTAAAACATGCCTTTCTTTCCACACATGTGATTGCTTGCACCAGTGTCATGATACCAAGAATTCTCTGATCCATCACCATTTTCCTTTGTTGCTAGGAAAAGAGTTGCCTTTTCTTCAATCTTTTCTTCTATGTAGTTGGACCTTTCTTCAACTTTGTTTTTTGAACCTCTACATTTTGAAGTGTAATGGCCATACTTGTGACAACTGTAGCATTGAATTTGAGATTTGTCATTCCTCAAATTAGGATTTCCTCTTCCACGACCTCTTGTCGAAGTTCCTCCTCTTTCATAGTTGATGTGTTGTAATTCCAACCTCGTCCACGACCACAATTTTCTCCTCATCCTCAAGCTCTACCTCTACCTCAACCATGTTGATTGACTTGGCTTTCATTTTTCTCCTCCTTGAGTTGTATTTTGAGGAGTTGTTCGACGATCCCATGTTTCTTTTTATGCTTTTCTTCATAGGCTTGTAATGAACCTAGAAGTTGCTCAATCTTCATTTCCTCCAAGTCTTTAGTCTCTTCTATTGTCACAACAATGTGCTCAAACTTTTGGTCTAGTGAGCGGAGTATCTTTTCCATGATTCTTACATCTTCTAATTTTTCACCATTTCTTTTCAATTGATTTGAAACAGCCAAAACTCGAGAGAAGTCATCAGAAACTGACTCTTTTCCTTTCATGTGCAAGGATTCAAACTCACCTCTTAAAATTTGAAGACGCGCCTTGTAATATCCCAATGTGTGCCCTAGAAGTTTGGATATAATTGTTGTTTGTTTGAATTATGTGTATATGTTATGTTGATAAGAAAAGAAATTGAAAAGAGAATGTTTAGGTATTGTTTAAAAAGGAAAGTAATGTGTAGAGAGAAAGTGTATATGTTGGGTATATGGTAATATATATAACATATATGTTGGTCAAAATGAGGAGTCAAGGGAAGAAGATATTTTATTTGTGATATGTGAAATTACTTAAATGGGCATATAAGTGAAAAGAAGTTAAGTTAAATGGATGAAGGGCATTTAGGTAATTGCTTTGTTAGAATTGCTTGGTGGAGATTTAAAGAAGAAGAAAAGTTTGACTTGTCTTCATTTTTCTTTTCTTTGCTTGGTGTGGCCGGCTACCAAAGGAAGAAGAGAGCAAGAGAGGTGCTTTGATTTCTAAAATCAAATTGAAGGAAGAATCAAAGGATTAAGTTGGAGATTTGTGGAATTTCCTCAATTTTGGTAAGTACTCTCTTGTTTTCCTTTGTTATTTTAAAGTTGTGTTTATGATTTGGTGTGTTTGAGATGTGTTTATAAGTGTTGAAATTGAGTGTAAGTTAAAAATATTGAATTGGTGTTGGTTTTGTTTTGAAGATGGTAAGTTAAGTGGATGTTGATATTGAAAGAATAAGAGTGATGTTGATTTTAGGGTTTTGAAATGGTAAGTGATTAAATGTATTATTGATGTATTGTTAAGGTGAATATTGTGATGAACTTGTAAAATAAATGTTAATAACATTGATTATATCCATTTGAATAAGGTTAAGTTGTGTATAATGTGATTTAATGCAATCAAGGAGGCTTGGCCGTGTTTGGTTTTGAATTTGTTGGGAGACACGGCCAAATCTAAAGGAGAGACACGGCCAATCTATGGGAGACACGGCCAAGTTAGACGAGACACGGCCGTGTTGGGTCATTTTTGGAGAGACACGGCCACTGGCTCAGCCGTGTCCCTTACCCGTGTCTGCTACTGGATTTTTGGTGTTGAGAGACACGGCCACAAGCTTGGCCGTGTCCCTTGAAGGCGTTGGCTACTGTGATTGTTCTTTGCCTTTCTCACATTGTATTGATTCTACAAAGGTCTTCTTGCACCTAAACATAAAAATAGACACTCTAAACACATTTAATACAAAGAATGACCTAAACAAATATATGTGGAAGATTCTAAATCTATGAATAATGTTATATTGTGTACAATGTGGGACAATGTGAGTAATGATGATGCATATGATACTATATGAACAATGTTATGTTTTATACATTGTGAATCTTGTGAAAGGTAATGTGTTATATGAATAATGTTATATTGTGTACAATGTGGGACAATCTGAGTAATGATGATGCATATGATACTATATGAACAATGTTATGTTTTATACATTGTGAATCTTGTGAAAGGTAATGTGTTATATGAATAATGTTATATTGTGTATAATGTGGGACACAATGTGAGTAATGATGATGCATATGATACTATATGAACAATGTTATGTTTTATACATTGTGAATCTTGTGAATGGTAATGTGTTATATGAATAAAGTACTTTGTAATGTTATATCAATGATGCTATATGTAAAATGTGAAG
Organism: Garcia nutans; assembly: GCA_947685225.1. Taxonomy (NCBI): domain Eukaryota; kingdom Viridiplantae; phylum Streptophyta; class Magnoliopsida; order Malpighiales; family Euphorbiaceae; genus Garcia; species Garcia nutans. Next base: position 27,081,522 of record CANTUV010000024.1, read on the forward strand.
GATATGATGGGGTAATTGATTATGTATACTATGAAATATTATAATATGAATTGAGACATGTCATGATATGAAGCCATTGTGATTAGCTATGATAACTCAAATGTGATGTGAAGCCATTGTGATTGGCTATGATAACTCAAATGTGAAGTGAAGCCATTGTGATTGGCTATGATAACTCAAATGTGATGTGAAGCCATTGTGATTGGCTATGATGATTCAATTGAGAATGAAATTGCTAAATGAATTGTGTGGCTAATGTGTTATTCCATTTTCAGAGTTTGTTGTTGGTGGCATGCCTAATATTGGTAACAATCTCTTGAAGTTAGGTTGGATTTGATCCTTGAAGCCTAATTGAGATGTTACAACCCTTGAAGCTAGGTTGGGTTGGTTCTTGAAGCCAAGTTGTGTTGATACTTAGCATGCTTTGTTCCCCTTGAAGCTTGGTTGAACCTAATCCTTGAAGCCTAGTTGGGTTTATGATAATGATGAATGTGATAACAAAACCAAAGCATTAACTCTGAAAAAGGGAATGGCATATTAGTGTGTTTTGGGCCCATGCTTGTCTTTGTTAAATGTGATTCATGATTGGTGAACTGTGAATGGTATAATGTTTGCCTTTGTTGGAAATGTGATTCATGATTGGTGAATTGTGAATAAAATAATGATATGAAGTATGATATGTAATATGTATATTGATATAATGATTGTGAGTATTAGTGATGGATTGTGGTTGGTGTTAATGATATGTATATATGTATATATAATATATGAGATTAGTAGAGATATATGAAAGGTGTAACTAAAAAGGGAAACCATGATAAGAAACTAATGGTACATGAAATTTGATATATCATTATATGTTAGAACTTCTATAATGTATGTTTATATTATTTATTTGTACTACTAAGCTCTCGGGCTTAGCGCGGATGTGTAATCGCGCAGGTGACTAGGTGGAAGATATGAAGTCTTTTGTTATGCCACGGGAAGAGTAAGAGTTTGTCGAGACCAACTAGAGGGTGATGCATACATGTATAATTTTTAATTATGATGTATTTCTGACAAGAGTGTATTTATATGTATAAATGAAGTTTTGATAAAGATAAGATTCTTATATATATAGGTAAGATCATTAAAAGTATAATGATTTGTAAATGCTCTTTAAATTAATGTATTGTGGTTTAAACTCTGTTAAAGGTTTTTAAATTGTAACGAAAAGTGACATCCTCATACTTTATATACTTACTGTATATATACCCGGTATATGTATAGTACTTATATGGGGTATCGGGGTGTTACACACCTTCTTCACTTTCTCTTCTCCTTTTTAGGATGTTTGAAGCTTCTCCCATGCTTGTTTGACAGATTTTGCATCAGAAATTTTCTCAAAGCCATCATCATCTAAGGCTTGATAGATTAGAAAGAGAGCCTTCTTGTCTTTCTTTCTTGAATCTTTTAAAGTATCCTTTTCGGATTGGGATAGTGACACCTCATTTTGTGGTTCAGTGTAGCCTTTCTCCACAATCTCTAAGACATCATGAGCACCTAAAAGAGCCTTCATCTTGATACTCCAATTGTCATAATTGTCGCTGTTCAGTGTTGGAACTTGAAAAAAAGCTACTCCACTAGCCATATCTTCAAATAGAGTAAGAATTTAAAAATTCTATGTGCACCAATGAATTCAGAACGTTGAAAAACCTTAAGAGAGCTTTGATCAAAATTTTCAATTGTTGGTCAACGGTCAAAATCAACTGTCAACAGTCAACGGTCAACTGCATAATCAATAGCTCTGGCGGCTTGGTCAACAGTTTAGTGGCTTGACTCGACTCCGTCCGACTCAGTTTGACTTAGTCCAACGCAGTGAGTCGACTTAGTTTTTCTGGGCAGCAATCTTCTGGTGACGATTGGCGGCTTGTCTGAACTCTGATCAGGCTGATTCTGATGGCATTGGATTCGTCTCGTTGAGAGCTTCGATTTGATATATTATATGATTATATGTTGCTCTGATACCACTTTGTTAACACCAAAACATATTTGCAAGAAGAATTATAAAAATTTTATTGCAACATAACTATCACTCTTTCAATACAAACTCATACAACAACACTCAATACTCAAAAAAAAATTTTCTTCTTATTTTCTTTCTAATTTTTGATACTTATAACTCACAATGGGAGGGGTATTTATACTAACTCAAAATCAATACAAACCATATAAACACACCTAACACACACATAACACATACCATCAAAATCATATATTTGTAACACCATTTTCAACAATCTAACTTACCTTTGACCTGTAATTCATCACGTGAAAAACATTAGAAGGTTCTTTGAGATGAGCTTAAAACAAGTTTATATTTCAAAATAGATAACTTAAAATCAAAGTTTAGTTATTTTTCAATTTTAAGAAATTAGTGTTTATTATTGACTAAATTAGAAATAAGTGTAAAGTTTAGTGATCTCTAGTATCATTTACTCTTAACAATATTGACAGTGACGTATATTGGCAAACTTGAAAATGGAGCTGTTTACGAGAAGGGAACTGCTGAAGAGCCTTTTTGTTTTGTAACTTTGGAAGGTATATATTTTGTATCAGTCATATTCATTTCTTGGGCAAGTTTCTTAAATTTCCTAATGCATGTAATCTTGGCTTTTATTTTTTTCTTAAAAAAAAACTATTAATCCTTTCTTAATCTATACTTTTCAGACCAAATAAATGAACGTTTGGACAAAGCAATAATGACTATGAAGAAAGGAGAACATGCTATAGTGACCATCAGTGGAGAATATTTGTCTGGCCATGACATTTCTGCAAATTCTGTGCTTCGTTATGAAGTTGAACTAATTGACTTTGTCAAGGTTATTGTTCATATTTTCTCATTTAGTTTTCTTCTCCTTAAGCTTGATTTTGAAAGTGTTTGTTTGTTATCTACAAAAGATCAATCAAACCCAGAATATTTTATGCCTGGTGCATTCATTATGCTCAAATTCCACTTCATACTTTCAATATTATCACTTTCTTTGAAACAAGTTGTGATCTTTGGGCAGGAGAAACCATTTTGGAAGATGGATACATGTGAGAGAATAGAAGCTTGTGAGAGGAAGAAACTTGATGGCAATCTGCTGTTCAAAGCTGGAAAATTCTGGCATGCTTCAAAGAAATATGATAAGGCAAACTACTGTTAAAATACTTATTAGATAAGAGATTGATGATGTTATAGTTACTCTTTTCTTTCCATTTGTCTTTACAGAGAATTTTTTCGCTTAATTATGAATTTTAGGCAGCAAATTATGTGGAGTATGACCACTCCTTCACAGATGATCAAAAGTTCCTCACCAAAGGCTTGCGGTCGTCATGTAATTTGAACAATGCAGCTTGCAAGCTTAAACAAGGAGAGTATCGTGCAGCTTCAAGATTATGCACCAAGGTTTGTTCCTTTACTCACATTATATATGAATATAAGATATCAAAAGAATATATTAGATTTTTTTAAATTAATTGCATAATCGATCTGTTGCAAATGATCCCACATCACCTTCAAATTTTCAATATGGTTCCAATCCCTTTTTTTTTTCTTAGAGGAAAATGATACTGCAGAGACTTTTCAACCCAAGATTTAGGCGGACTATATAGACAGGCAAAAAACTAGACAGGCAAAAACTAGATTATGTGAAACAACGTATACTGCCATTGATGACATAATAGACCTAATACATAGATTTTTTCCTTGAACGTCACATCAACAATAGGTCTTAGAATATGATCCCTCCAATGTCAAAGCTTTATTTAGAAGATCCGAGGCATGCCTAAAAACATCTTGAGAAAGCTGAAGCTGATATAAAGAGAGCTCTAGCCATTGACCCAAATAACAGCAAACTTCAATCTTCAAGAAAATTTTACCAAATGATCTATATTTTTTTTAACATGATTCTTTTTCTTCATTTGCTTTGCATTAGCAGAGATATGAAGCTGAAGTACAAGGAACTAAAAGATAAGCAAAAAGAATATGTTAAATATGAAGCTGAGCTTTTTAGCAACATGATTTCAAGGATGGGCTAATTAATATGGTCCGCTGGAGTTCTTCATTTGCAATTTAATGAAATGAAAACTACATAATAGGTTCTTAGTAAACTACTCAAAACTCCCCAAGGTTTGGCCTAATATTCATCTTTAAAATTTCAAAATTAGCTACTTTAATCACTATACAAACATTAGGAAAAAAAAAGATTTTAAGATATAAAAAATACTATATAAAATAGCAACTCAAAAAATAAAATCAAAACAATAAAATAAAAATTTAAAGATTGTGAATCAAATTTTATAATTTTCAGAATTAAATATAATGTGATTATTGTTGGGTTTTGAATTATAAACTAAATTAATAGGATATTCTCATATAGTATAAAATTGAAAATAAAGAACATACAAGAAAGAATGGTTATATACCTTTTTTGTTCTGCATCACTTCTTGTATTCTTCTAGTACAAATCACAACAATTCAAAATATGCAAAGATATTCCATAGGAAAGGAATTAAACACCAACAAGTAGGGATGACTTGGCCTAATTGCTTGTGCTAGCAACACCAAAATCGTCCATAGAAGAAAAGAAGAGGGAAGCGGCTAGGACAATTTTTTATAGAAAACATTTTCTTTTTTTTTTTTTTTAAAAAAAATTTCTTTCTCGTTAAGACCAATCACTCAATGAGGTGTTGCTATAATAAAGTGGCAGCCAGGGTTTTGTTAGGTTTTAACCTTTATTGTGCTCTGATAAACTCTAATTATATATAGGGTTAGCAACAGGGCGGCCTGGGGCGGGGTGGGGAACCAATCTCCATCCCAGCCCCCGCCCCACTCCCAACCATAGAAACTGGGGTAAATTTGCCCCGTCTCCTTCCTCGCAGGGATTTTCAAGAGAAATTTAGTTTTTTAATTAAAAATTAAAAATATAAAAAATAATAATTCATTATAATTATATATTTAATAAAAAAAATAATATAATAATCATGTGCAATAAATTTTAAAAAATACTACAAGATAAAATACATTAAATTAAAATTTTTTATATGTGCAAAAATTAAAATACAATATGCGTAATATAATATGTATAAAATCAAATATAACATGTATTTAATAATATATATAATATAATATATATATATAATATGTGTATTATATTTATATAGTGTTTATATTATATATATAATATATATATATTTATTTTGAATCCCCGCAGGTAGGGAAGTATATTTTCCGTCCTTATCCTGCCCTCCCCAATAAAGAAAAATTTTTTCCAATCCTCACGGGGGATAAATTCGGAAGATCCCTGCCCCAGTTTGGGCAAATTTTTATATTCTCAGCCCTACTACCAACACTGATTATGTAAGAGGAATTTATATGATACAGGGGATTTTGTTTCTTGTTTTTTGTTTTACGGTCATAGACACACATATATATATTTACATTTCTATTGATTCTTTTTTTTCATTAATGCTATAAGTGTGTGACACTGAGTTTTTTTTTTTTTTATGATTTTTATCTTTTTTTTTCTATTATTTTTATACTATTTGTGCTTTTTTCTACTATTTATTTTTTTATTTTTTAAAGATATGTTTCAAATTAAATTTTTTTAAATATTAAATTAAAAATATTTATATCAAGTTTATATGCAAAGAAAGAGTTTTTTCAATTTTTTAATTTTTTTTATCACATTTAATAGATTATATCTAACATTTATTACATATAGTTAAATATATAATAATTATATATTCTTATTTCTCTCCAATCTATCATATATATCTATTTATATGTAACATATATTACATATAACTAAACATATAGTAATTATATACTCTAATTTCTCTCTAATCTAACTTATATATCTATTTATATATAATATATATGTCGAATAACTAAATATATATGTCATAAAAATAATTATTCATTTCTAATCCATTATATATATTTATTTATATGTAAGATGTATGTTCATATAAGTAACTAACCAATGACAATTTTATAATTTTAGGATAGCATGTTTTTAATACGTCTACTCCACCTTATTTTTGAAATTTGTTTTCATTGTGAAGGAGTTTTAAAACTTTTTTTTGATGGTATTTTTAGTAACTACTTTTTTTGAAGATACTTTTATAATTTTCCCATTATGTAACTCTTGCATAATAGGCTCAACATGGCCCAAATCCCGTTATAATAAGAGGAAATTACATAGTTATACCCCTATAATATATTCACTTTTCATTTTTACTGTTGTTTTTTTTTTATCTTACTTTGTTTCGATCATGTTTTTGCTGATTTTTTTTTTTATTTTTACGAAAATCTTCACGTTTCTATCACAGTGACTATACACGTTTGCATTCATCAATTTTCATCAGCACATTATTCTTAACTCTTGTAAAGATGCTATAAAATCTTCAAACTCTTATTTATTATCTATGGCATCAATGGGCAAATTCCACCAAAAATCTTAATCAATATTCGTATTTTTTTTATCAAGATCTCCAATTATTATTTTTTGTAACAAAAGCAATGTTTCCAGTGTATTAATTTTTTTTATTTATTTTATGTTTGATTTTATTGTTTTTCAATTTCAATGTTAGAGTTTTTATGTTCTTCATTTGTAATGCATTTTACATATTCGATAAAATATTTTAAAAAATATTTTTCTTTTTTGTGTAATTTTTTTTATTTTTTCTTTCTTAATTTGTGTTTTCTAAATCAGTATATACTCTTTCTTTTGAATTTTAATTATTTCTTTTAAATTTTTGTTTGTTGTTTTTGCAATTTATTAAGGTTGTATTTGAAATACAACATCTATACAACATATATGCTACATCTACATAACATATATACAATATCTATGCATTAATTAAAATGATAAAATAATTAGAATACAACATGCATACAATATCTACATAGCATCTACACTATAATTAAAATCATATATATCATATTTAAGAACATATAAAGGCTGTAATTTAATATATATGCAATATGTATACTACATCTACGTAGCATTTACACTATACTTAATAATATTTAAATGTTGGAATACAATATTTATACAACATCTACACTATAATCAAGAACATATAAAGAGTGTGATATCTATACGATATTTACACTATACTTAAGAACATATAAAAACTAGAATACAATTTATATGCAATACTAACAAGATATTTACAAATTAATTAAGAACATATAAAGGCTATTACTAAACCTATATGCAACATTTAAATTATAACTCAATATACGCATAACAATTATTTTCAAAAAAATAATAATAACTACACAACATATACATTATTATATTGTATAGTTTTACACCTTATTTAGTTTTTTATTTATCTTATATTTTAGATTTCGCATACATTCTCAACATTTAAATATATTAAAACTATTGTTGAATTTTATATACTTTTAGTGCTTATTTTTTTAGTTTTTTATTTAGCATACACATAACATATATACTTTTTTGTTGCTTATATATTTAATATATTATAACATCTTTATACTCTATGCACGTATAATACATACATTTTGTATAACACCCCTACGTAGCCTATACACTTAATTACATAGGAGATGTCACTTAACATTCACACTTGTTCTACATTTGTGTCTATGTATGTATTAAAAAAATAAAGACCAAATACTTCTAATTATTAATGCAGTTGTTAAGCTTTCAAAATAACTACTACAACCAATCCCGTATTACAAGCATATATTTGTTAAATTGTAAAGAACTCCTGTTGACAACTTACATTAATAAAATTCTCAAACTACTCTTAAACTTGTACAACTGTCATACAAAAGTATAAGGTATTGCCATGTGAATTATACAAAACATAATATTTACAATATTGTTATTGAACCTTTATGATGCAATTGACCAGGAACGTAAATCTCTTACTCTGCAGTCTCAACTCTTCTTGTTTGATCTGCGCATCAGAACATAGTTCTAATATGCTAAGCAAAGCTTAGTGGTACTCATATATTCACAATATGCAAGAAAAATTAAAGGAAAGAGATATAAACATTAAATAGTTTAAAAATAATAAAAAGTATTACTTTCAGAACATTAAATAAAGGAAGTAATAAATCCATTGAACCTTGAAATACTAAATACAATTAAATACAAAATTGATTAATTTAACAATAACCATATAACACATTATTTTCAAAGTAGACAACTTATTTAATTATGCCCATGCACACTAAACTCAGATTCTAGGTTTGGATAACGGGTCACTGTTGGCAATTTAATGCCCACTGTATAAAATTTTGGCCAATGGCCCACTATGACATGAATGCCTACTGAGTATGGTGACACAGAGTGTCTATTGATGGCACAGGGTGCTCACTATTACTTTGGATATCCTCCCTTTGTCTAGCCATTCAATCCCAAGCTAAATCTAAAATCAGTATGATTTGGACAATTCAATAGTTATTAATTAACATTAAATTATGCACAACACTTTAATGAAACAGTTCTTTAATCAACACTTATTATCACACATATTTTATCATATATTCAAATAAATCTATTACACTACTTGTTAGGGTTAACTTCAAAAAGAAATCATTTACACTTTGAGAGCTTATAATCATTACAGCTAGAATTACAAATGAAAAATAAAACAAAAAATTATTTTGAGTAATTTTTTTCAAGTGACACGCCCAGTGACATGGGTGTGTCATTGACCGTGTCATAAACTTATTCTCATAGAAGTTTTGACACGTCCAATGACATGGGCATGTCTTTGGCTGTGTCATTTAAGTTGTATTACAGTAGCTACGACACGCCTATTGACACGGGCGTGTCACTGGCCGTATCATTTATCTTGTATCACAGTTGCTATGACAGGCCCAATGACACGGGTGTATTACTGGTCGTGTCTTCAATGTTGAAACACAACATCGTTGACACGCCCAGTGACATGGTCGTGTCATTGGTGGTGTCAAGTAAAACTCTATATTTTGAACACTTATCAACTTAAATTCCATATATCCAAATATATGATATCAATGCATCAAAACTAGTTTCTTTAACATAGAAAGAGCATATATCAAATATTTTTCAATAAAAACTCATCAGGACAACTCAATCAATTATTTTAAATAATAAATTCATAGAAATTTAGATAGTTGCAAATAAAAAATACATAAGCACATACCTTTTCAAACTCTTCTTTTTCTCTAATTACTTGTTGATAATCTCAACTTTTTCAACTTAATCTTCTAAAAACTTATAACTAGATATTATTTTCTCTTAAGTTTTGATCAAAGTCTTAGAAGGAAGGAAGAAAGAAGGAGTTTTGGTGGTGAAGATGGTGATGAACGTGGAAAGAAGAAAGAAGAAGAAAGAAAGAGAAGTTTCTACATAAATACACCTGTCCATACACCTATATATATACAGCTTAATCTAGTGTGGCCAATCTCATCTTAGCTATGGTGCACCCTCTTTCTTATCTTTTGATTCTAATTCAATTTTTAATCTCGTAAAACCATAAAAATACATAATTTCTTCAGTAAATTTTTAAGATTCACTATTTAAATCACTTATTCATACCACTTATATCACAATTCATTATCAATTATCAATATTAAATTAAAGTTTAGTATTTAAAATTTTTAACATTATAATTCTCCCTCACTAAAGAAATTTCGTCCTCTAAATTTACCTGTTATAGACGCTTGAAATAATTGAGGGTATTGATGTCTCATTGTCTCTTCGCTTTTCTAAGTGGCTTCTTCTATCTAATGATTTCTCTACAACACTTTTGCTAAAGGAATGCGCTTATTACGCAACTCCTTTATTTCATGAGCTAAGATAGCCACTAGTTCTTCTTCATAATTTAAATCTGGTTGAATTTCAATGGACTCTGCTTGAATCACATGTGTAGGATCTAATCTATATCGTCTAAGCATTGACACATGGAATACATTATGAATCTTAGCCAGTTCTGGAGGCAAAACTAGTCGATAGGCTACTGGACCTACACGTTCAAGTATTTCATATGGCCCAATAAACCTAGGACTTAGTTTACCTTTCTTTCCAAAGTGAAGAACCTTCTTTCATAATGATACTTTCAAAAATACCTTATCCCCCACACTATATTCAATATCACGTCATTTCAAATCTGCATAAGATTTTTGTCTATCCATTGCAATTTGTAATCAATCCCTTATAAGCTTTACTTTGTCTTCAGTTTGTCTTATGAGATCAGGTCCCACAAGTTTGCTCTCATTCAATTCCATCCAACACAATGGAGTTCTACACTTCCTTCCATAAAGTGCCTCATATGGAGCCATTCAAATACTCGTTTGATAACTGTTGTTATAGGCAAATTCTACTAAAGGCAGATATTTATCCCAGCTACCTTCAAAATCAATTACACAACTTCTAAGCATATCCTCAAGTACTTATATCACCCTTTCCGTCTATGGATGAAATGCAGTACTAAAATGAAGTCGAGTACTCAACGCTTTCGGAAAACTTTTCTAAAATCTTAAAGTAAAGCGAGGGTCTCAATCTAAAATAATAGACATTGGTACTCCATGAAGCCTGACTATCTCATTAACATATAACCCTACAAGTCTATCCATTGAATAGTCAACTCAAATGGGAAGGAAATGAGCTGATTTGGTTAATCGATCAACAATTACCCAAATTGTATCATGCTTCTTTTGGGTGTTCGAAAGGCCAGTCACAAAATCCATGGTGATTCTATCCCACTTCCATTCTGGTATTGATATAGGTTGCAAAAGACCCGATGAAACTTGATGTTATGCTTTGACTTGTTGACACACTAAATATCAAGTCACATATTCAGTAATATCTCTTTTCATACCAAGCCACCTATAATGAGATTTCAAATTTTGGTACATCTTATTGCTTCCGGGATGTACAGTATATGTAGTATTGTGAGCTTCACCAAGAATACACTCCTTTAGTTCCTTCACATCAGGTACACACAATCAATCTCTATAATATAATCCACCATCTTTTGACACAAAATAATTTGGCTTTTTCCCTTCATGCACTTATTTCAAAAGTTCTAACAATTTCTTATTTTGTTTTTGAGCTTCTATCACTTTTTGCCTAATGGTTGGTTCAACCCTCAATTCTGCTAAAGTCTTTTGACTTAAAGCATCGGCTACCACATTAGCTTTCCCAGGATGATAATCGATAATACAATCATAATCCTTGATCAATTCCATCCATCTTCTCTGCCTTAAGTTTAGTTCTTTTTGTGTTGGCAAGCATTTCAAACTTTTATGATCAGTGAAAATATAACACCTTTCACCATACAAGTAATGTTGCCAGATCTTAAGAGCAAATACAATAGCAGCTAACTCCAAATCATATGTACGGTAATTTAATTTATGAGATTTTAATTGCCTAGAAGCATAAGCAATTACCTTACCCTCTTGCATCAATACACAGCCAAGTCCCTTATGAGAAGCATCACTATAAATAATATAGTCTTTACCTAGAGTCGGTTGTGTCAAGATAGGCGCTTCAGTCAATGTAGCCTTAAATTGTTCAAAACTAGCTTGACACTAAGCATTCCACTCAAATTTAGTTTCTTTTCTAAGGAGCTTAATTAAAGGAAGTGCTATCTTCGAAAACCCTTGTACAAATCTTCTATAGTATCCAGCCAACCCAAGGAAACTCTGGACTTCTATTATATTCTTTGGTGGCTACCAATTCAAGATAGTCTCAATCTTACTTGGATTCAAACGAATACCATTAGCTAACACTACATGACCTAAAAATGCCACTTCTGTCATCCAAAAATCACACTTTGATAATTTAGCGTACAATTGATTCTCCCTTAGTGTCTGTAATACAATTCTCAAATTTTTATTATGTTCCTCTCAATTTTTGGAATAAACCAATATATCATCAATGAAAACAACTACGAACTTGTCTAAATAGGGTTTAAAGACTCGATTCATCAAATCCATAAAAGTTCATGGAGCATTAGTTAAACCAAAGGGCATAACTAAAAATTCATAATGGCCATATCGAGTACTAAAAGCTATCTTTGGAATATCTATTGTAACACCCCTTCCCGACCTACGTGTGTAAGCTGAGTAGAGGCGCCACCCTATCCTAATGTTGCTACCACTTTTACTTAGTCAAATTTTTGTTCCGATTTTTATAGAAATTTTGCCATAGTTTTGCCTAAAAATTCAATCCCAAGTGTCGACAAAACTGGTTTTTTTCTAATTTTTGAAAACATTTTTACACAAACCAATGCAAACAAAATCATTCTCAGTACACTCCCAATAAATCCCCCTTGTAACCTCAACTACAACCTGCAAAAAGGATTTACACTTCTAGTACAACATAAAATAAAGGTTTTGTGACAACCCCCATATTTAAATATTACACAGCGGAAGTTATAAAATATTTACATATTTACAAATTCATATACATCAAAACTCAAGTTTTACAACACATAAAATTTATACATGATTGGCAAGTCTGCTCTGATCTTTAAGCTCCCAAAATGGATTCTTCAAGGTCTACTCTCACTAGGTCTTGATGAACTCTCGGGTTCAACTCTATCCACTCTACTACCTGCGCGATTAAACACTATCGCGCTAAGCCAACGGCTTAGTAAGATAAAACATGCTAACGGTATGCTTTAATGAAATGCAATGCCACATATGTTATTGATAAGATCAACATCATAAATATAAAGTTAACCACACAATTATGCATTTCACAAATCATAGTCATATGAGCATACCACATTTCAACATCTTTTCACATTCAACACTAATCAATCATACTCCATAACCAACATCTCATTTCATTAAACTCATAACATTATTTAGGACATTCATATAACCTTGACACCTATGGGCCCAACAAGTATTTAATACGATATTCAGAGTTCAGAGTTACTGCTTTGGTTCATAGTCACAATAATCACGCCCGTAGGCAATGTATATACATGTATCTCTATCCATGGATAGTGTAACAGACCCAGTCTCTTGGATCATCAACTCAACACATATGAGGAGATCCTCAACCCGGCAAGACTGTTACAAATCATATATCTCATAGTGTAACAGACCCAGTCTCTTGGACCATCAACTCAACACCTATGAGGAGGTCCTCAACCCGGCAAGACTGTTACCTTTCATCATTTCTTAGGCATGCCACCCAAATCCAGAACTCTGAAACTGAATAACATATTAAACAAACAATTCATTTCCATTCTCAATTCTCATCACATTTAGACAAACATGCCTTCTTTCTTTCAATTACATCATCTTAGCCAATAACAATGGCTTCACATTTCATTTCACAATATAACATCTCATTATTCAAGTATATATATATATATATCTCATCCATGATCACATTATATCTCACATAGCATCATTCATAAATATCAACATTTCATTCCACATTACTCATGAAACACATTACCATTCACAATGCACAACATAACATTGTTCAATCTCAACAATGCAATTAGGGAAAAGAACAATTGATTATAACATTCATTGATTCAAGTGTGTTTAAAGTGTTTAGGGTTAGGTTTAAGGACCAACCTACCTTTGGAGAACCAAAGCAATGCAAGAAGAACAAAGAATTAAAACCCTAACCATAAATAGTACATTCTGGTTTTAAACTCCATTTTATCCTTATTTTGAAAAATTGTATAAAATAATCTACTTGACTAAAAATTCTAAAATTTTTACAGAATTTAGTTTTGTATCTTAAAATCATCCCTTTAAAATTTCAGATCAAACTGAACACAAAATCTTGGTCAAATAGTTCACCTAACCAGACTGCCCCAATTGCCCTGCATCCTGGCAGCAGTTCTGAACTTTGTGAATTCCATAAATCAAATTCAATCAACATGATTCCAAATTATTTTTCTCAAATACTAAACTCACTAAGCAACAACATATCCAAAATTCGATTGGATATGATTTTTCTACATTTTATTAAAAATCCCGAAATATAGCTGTCTCAGTTAAGGTACCTGCTGGAACAGGTCTAATAGAAATAATCTTTCTAAACTCATAACCATTCCAAAATCGAATCAACATATTTTTCAGTCATTCTAGACTCATAGAGGCACAACATATCAAAAATTCACTTCAAGAACATTTTTCTATAATTAATTAAAAATCATACAAATCACAGCCTTTACTAATTGTAAAACAGAAATAATTTCACTAAACACAACTCTTACTCTTCCATCACCAACACCAACCTAGCTTCTTATCTTTAATTCCATTTCAACACTTTTACACACACCATACACAAACACACTCCATCAAACCCAAACAAAATTCCAAATAGAACAAGAGAAAACTTACCTTAAATGAAGAAATCCACAAATCTCTAACCAAAACCCTTGCTTCCTTCTTCAAATTGCTTCAAACCTCAAGATCACCTCTCTTTCTCTCTTTGTCTATGGAGAATCCGGCCACACATGAAGAGAAGAAGAAAATATGAAGAGCAAAGTCAAATTTGGCTTCTTATATCCATCAAGTGTTTTTAACCTTGCAATTACTAAAACACCCTTCACCATTTAACTAACCTTTTGTCTCATCTAAGCCCTTATATGTAATTTCATTAACAACCAAAAATATCTTCTTCCACTTAACCATCACCTTGACTCTTCATTTGACCAATGTATATGTTAATTATATCATCATATAAACAACATATACATTTGTCTCTAAACCCTAAATTTCTTCTCCAAAACACATATACATATACATTCTCTTCCCATTTCTTTTCTCTTACAATTTAACACATATATTCAATCCAATATATAACAACAACAACAACACTAACAACAACATCAACCATAACAACCACATAACCAAGACTTCTAGGGCATACATGAGGATATTACAATTCTCCCCCTCTAAAAATAAATTTCGTCCTCGAAATTACCTGATATCAACTCTGAAATAGTTGAGGATATTGCTCTCGCATAGTTTGCTCACTTTCCCAAGTTGCTTCTTCTTTTGCATGATTCTTCCAAAGAATCTTCACCAATGGCACTTTCTTGTTCCTCAATTCTTTCACATCACGTGCCAAGATAGCAACTGGTTCTTCTTCAAATGTCAAATCTGGGCTCACTTCGATAGACTCAAATGGCAACACATGAGATGGATCTGACCTGTACCTCCTCAACATAGAAACATGGAATACATTATGAATACGATCCAACTCAGGTGGCAAAGCAAGTCGATATGCAACTAGCCCAACTCTTTCTAACACTTCATACGGCCCAATGAAACGAGGACTCAATTTTCCTTTCCGACCGAACCTCAAAATCTTCTTCCAAGGAGATACTTTCAAAAACACCTTATCTCCAACATCAAACTGAATGCCTCTCCTCTTCAGATCTGCATAAGACTTCTGTCGGTCTGAAGCTGCTTTTAACCTACCTCGGATCAACTTCACTTTTTCCTCAATTTCTTGAATCAAATCAGGTCCAATTATTTTACCTTCACCAAGTTCACTCCAACAAAGAGGTGTTCTGCACCGTCTACCATACAATGCCTCGAACGGTGCCATACCAATGCTAGATTGGTGACTGTTGTTGTAAGCAAACTCCACAAGAGGTAAGAATCTATCCCAACTTCCAGTGAAATTGATGACACAGCTTCTCAACATATCCTCAATAATCTGTATCACCCTCTCTGACTGTCCATCCGTCTGTGGATGAAAAGCAGTACTGAAGTGTAGTCGAGAACCCAAAGCACTATGCAAACTCTTCCAAAATCTTGAAGTAAACCGGGGATCTCGATCAGACACTAAAGAAGTTGGAACACCATGCAATTTCACAATCTCCTGAATATACAGCTCAGCCAATCTCTCCAAAGAGTAATCCATCCGCACCGGAAGGAAATGAGCTATCTTCGTCAATCTATCCACAATCACCCATATAGCATCATGCTTCTTTTGTGTCAATGGCAAACCAGACACAAAATCCATTGTCACTCTTTCCCATTTCCATTCTGGCACTGACAATGGTTGAAGCAACCCGGTTGGAACTTGATGCTCTGCTTTAACCTTCTGACAAGTGAGACATTTAGATACAAACTCAGCAATGTCTCTCTTCAACCCAATCCACCAATAATGCTGTCTCAAATCATGATACATCTTGGTATTACCCGGATGCATAGCAAACATCGACTGATGTGCTTCTTCTAAAATAACTCTCTTCAAATCAGCATCATCGGGTACACACAATCTGCTCTTGAACCAGAGACTCCCATCATCTCTCACAACAAAATCTCTAGTCTTCCCATTCTTGCAATCTGAAAAAATCTTCTGAATCTTCTTATCGGCCAACTGAGCTTCTTTGATCTGATCTAACAAAATCGGCTTTAATTGCAACTGTGCCAATAATGCACCATCAACACAAGGTACAAAACTGGCATGCAATGCTCTCAACTCAACAAGCAACGAGAGCGAGTAAACAGTTAAACCAGCTAAAGACTTCCGACTCAAGGCATCAGCAACAACATTTGCTTTACCTGGATGATAGTCAATCAAGCAGTCGTAGTCTTTAATCAATTCTAACCATCTCCTCTGACGAAGATTGAGTTCTTTCTGGACACCCAAATACTTCAAACTCTTGTGATCAGTGTAGATGAAACATTTCTCCCCAAACAGATAGTGGCGCCAAATCTTCAATGCAAACACAATGGCAGCCAATTCTAAATCATGGGTCGGATAATTAAGCTCATGCGGTTTCAACTGTCTAGATGCATAAGCTATAACTTTCCCTTCCTGCATCAATACACACCCCAAACCTCTATGTGAAGCATCACTGTAGATCACATATGGTTTGCCTTCAACAGGTAAAGTAAGAACAGGCGCTTGAGTCAACAACTCTCTCAACTGCTCAAAACTAGCCTGACACTGATCTGTCCACACAAATCTCACTCCCTTTCGAAGTAATCTGGTGAGTGGAGTAGCTATCAAAGAAAACCCTTTCACAAACCGTCGGTAATAGCCTGCCAAACCCAGAAAACTTCTAATCTCTGTCACAGACTTGGGTGGACTCCAATTTAAAATGGCTTCAACTTTGCTCGGATCAACTCTGATGCCTTCTGCAGAAACAATATGTCCGAGAAAAGCAACTTGATCCAACCAGAACTCACACTTCGACAATTTGGCAAATAACTGATTCTCTCTCAAAATCTGCAACACAATCCGCAGATGCATATCATGCTCCTCTTCATTCCGCGAATACACCAGTATATCATCAATGAAGACCACTACAAACTGATCCAAATAGGGCCTAAACACCCTATTCATCAAATCCATAAAAGCTGCAGGTGCATTCGTCAGACCAAAAGGCATAACTAGAAATTCATAATGCCCATACCTGGTCCGAAAAGCAGTCTTAGGAACATCTTCACTTCTTACCCTCAGCTGATGGTACCCAGATCTCAAATCAATTTTGGAGAACACTGACGCTCCCTTCAACTGATCAAAGAGATCATCGATTCTAGGCAAAGGATATTTATTCTTAATGGTCACCTTGTTCAATTGCCTATAATCGATACACAACCTCATAGTACCATCTTTCTTCTTCACAAAAAGCACAGGAGCTCCCCAAGGAGAAACACTGGGGCGAATAAATCCTTTGTCCAACAACTCCTGTAATTGCACTTTCAACTCCCTCAATTCTGCTGGTGCCATTCTATAAGGAGTAATGGAGATAGGAGCGGTACCAGGCAACAATTCAATACCAAACTCCACGTCTCTTTCAGGAGGCAATCCTGGCAACTCCTCTGGAAAAACATCTGGGAACTCGGCCACTGTGGCAATGCTATCAATTTGAGAACCTTCTACTCTAGTATCTACCACATGAGCAAGATAGGCATCACACCCCTTCCTAATCAATCTCCTGGCTGCAACAGCTGAAACAAATAAGGAAGCTAGCTGTTCTTGCTCATTAGATACTATTACCTCTCTACCATCACCAGTTCTCAAAGAAACAATTTTCTTTTTACAATCCACCACAGCTCCATGTCGAGATAGCCAATCCATGCCTAAGATCACATCATATTCCTTAAATGGCATCTCAATCAAATCTCCAAGGAACTCCTCACCCTGCACCCTCACTACACTATCCCGGTGCACCTTACTCACAACCACACTATGCCCTAACGGATTTGTCACTAACACATCAAATCCTAGGGACTCAGCATGCATATCATACACAGGCAAAACAGATGCACTAATATATGAATGTGTGGAACCCGGATCAATCAAAGCAAGTACTGGAGTATTAAATAAAGAAAAAGTACCAGCTATGACTGCCGATGCATCTGGCTGCCTCTGCATAACATACATCCTCTGGGAAGATCCAACCTCCTCTGGTCTACCCTCCCTGGATGTAGCACCTCCTCTAGAACTGAATCCTGGTCTACCTCCCCGGCTGGCACCTCTGCCTCCTCTGCCTCCCCTCACACTAGCTCGAGAAGCAGCAGAATCAACTGGCATATGCTCCTGCCTCTCAGGACAGTCTCTCACAAAGTGGTCAGGTGATCCACACCTGAAGCATAGCCCTGATCTACTATGCCTCCAACAAACGCCCCCATGTCTTCCACCACACTGGTTACACACAGGTAAGGTGGATCTCTGAACTCCAGGAGTAGGAGCACTCACTACTGAAGCTGCAGGTCTAAATCTCTGCCTCTGGAACTGCACTGACCTACCCGCTGGTCTCTGGCTCCTACTACTCCGAGGAACAAAACTTCCTCTACCCCTCTTTGCAGAAGAAGACCCTGCCTCAAACTGGGGCCTCCTAACCCTAACCTCTTCCTCTGAAGCAGCTGCAATAACTTGAACTCGCTCTACACTTCGAGCTGCTGCCACAAGCTGTGAGAAATCCTGATATCTGGATCCAGCCACTAAGCACATGATCGAGGGCCTCAATCCCTCCTCAAATCGCCGACATCTATCAATCTCATCAGCAATGATACCTCCAGCATACTGGCTCAGTCGAATAAACTCAACCTCATACTCAGTTACGGTCCGATGATCTTGCTTCAAATCTAGAAACTCTCTTTTCTTCCCATCTTTATACTCCCTAGGAGTATACTTCAACTCAAATTCTCTCAGAAAATCCGCATAAGACAAGGTTGGTGGATCATCCATAGAATGGGGCACTGTCTTCCACCAGTCGTAGGCATCCTTCTGTAGCAAAGATCTTGCATAGTCAAACTTCTCCTCTGAAGTGGCTTGCAACTGCACAAATACCCTCTGAACTCTATCAAGCCACTGTTCTGCTACAGCCGGATCAACTGTACCAAAGAAATCCTCTGCTCCATATTTCCTTAGCTTATCATAGTGCCTTACTGGTACTGAAGGCTGAGGGGGTGGTGGCGGTGGCTGTGGTTGCACAGGTGCTTGTCTCATAGCTTCCAACATAGGCCTAAACCAGGCTGGCGGAACCTCCTCCCCAGCTGGTCTACCCGACACCGAAGCAGGTGCCTCCTCAACACTATCAACCCTAGCTCCCTCAGCAGGAGCAATACTCTCGGCACTACCCTCAACAGATTGTCGCGAATGAGATGCCATCTCTACCTATATCTGCAAACACAGCAGAATATTCCTCATTAAAGATCAAAGACTGCCATACCAAAACATGTATTTTACTCAAAAACCCACTTTAAAAATCAAAATATTCTTTTTCTTACAATTGATCTAGGTTGAGAATCTCAAACCTAGGCTCTGATACCAAAAATTGTAACACCCCTTCCCGACCTACGTGTGTAAGCTGAGTAGAGGCGCCACCCTATCCTAATGTTGCTACCACTTTTACTTAGTCAAATTTTTGTTCCGATTTTTATAGAAATTTTGCCATAGTTTTGCCTAAAAATTCAATCCCAAGTGTCGACAAAACTGGTTTTTTTCTAATTTTTGAAAACATTTTTACACAAACCAATGCAAACAAAATCATTCTCAGTACACTCCCAATAAATCCCCCTTGTAACCTCAACTACAACCTGCAAAAAGGATTTACACTTCTAGTACAACATAAAATAAAGGTTTTGTGACAACCCCCATATTTAAATATTACACAGCGGAAGTTATAAAATATTTACATATTTACAAATTCATATACATCAAAACTCAAGTTTTACAACACATAAAATTTATACATGATTGGCAAGTCTGCTCTGATCTTTAAGCTCCCAAAATGGATTCTTCAAGGTCTACTCTCACTAGGTCTTGATGAACTCTCGGGTTCAACTCTATCCACTCTACTACCTGCGCGATTAAACACTATCGCGCTAAGCCAACGGCTTAGTAAGATAAAACATGCTAACGGTATGCTTTAATGAAATGCAATGCCACATATGTTATTGATAAGATCAACATCATAAATATAAAGTTAACCACACAATTATGCATTTCACAAATCATAGTCATATGAGCATACCACATTTCAACATCTTTTCACATTCAACACTAATCAATCATACTCCATAACCAACATCTCATTTCATTAAACTCATAACATTATTTAGGACATTCATATAACCTTGACACCTATGGGCCCAACAAGTATTTAATACGATATTCAGAGTTCAGAGTTACTGCTTTGGTTCATAGTCACAATAATCACGCCCGTAGGCAATGTATATACATGTATCTCTATCCATGGATAGTGTAACAGACCCAGTCTCTTGGATCATCAACTCAACACATATGAGGAGATCCTCAACCCGGCAAGACTGTTACAAATCATATATCTCATAGTGTAACAGACCCAGTCTCTTGGACCATCAACTCAACACCTATGAGGAGGTCCTCAACCCGGCAAGACTGTTACCTTTCATCATTTCTTAGGCATGCCACCCAAATCCAGAACTCTGAAACTGAATAACATATTAAACAAACAATTCATTTCCATTCTCAATTCTCATCACATTTAGACAAACATGCCTTCTTTCTTTCAATTACATCATCTTAGCCAATAACAATGGCTTCACATTTCATTTCACAATATAACATCTCATTATTCAAGTATATATATATATATATCTCATCCATGATCACATTATATCTCACATAGCATCATTCATAAATATCAACATTTCATTCCACATTACTCATGAAACACATTACCATTCACAATGCACAACATAACATTGTTCAATCTCAACAATGCAATTAGGGAAAAGAACAATTGATTATAACATTCATTGATTCAAGTGTGTTTAAAGTGTTTAGGGTTAGGTTTAAGGACCAACCTACCTTTGGAGAACCAAAGCAATGCAAGAAGAACAAAGAATTAAAACCCTAACCATAAATAGTACATTCTGGTTTTAAACTCCATTTTATCCTTATTTTGAAAAATTGTATAAAATAATCTACTTGACTAAAAATTCTAAAATTTTTACAGAATTTAGTTTTGTATCTTAAAATCATCCCTTTAAAATTTCAGATCAAACTGAACACAAAATCTTGGTCAAATAGTTCACCTAACCAGACTGCCCCAATTGCCCTGCATCCTGGCAGCAGTTCTGAACTTTGTGAATTCCATAAATCAAATTCAATCAACATGATTCCAAATTATTTTTCTCAAATACTAAACTCACTAAGCAACAACATATCCAAAATTCGATTGGATATGATTTTTCTACATTTTATTAAAAATCCCGAAATATAGCTGTCTCAGTTAAGGTACCTGCTGGAACAGGTCTAATAGAAATAATCTTTCTAAACTCATAACCATTCCAAAATCGAATCAACATATTTTTCAGTCATTCTAGACTCATAGAGGCACAACATATCAAAAATTCACTTCAAGAACATTTTTCTATAATTAATTAAAAATCATACAAATCACAGCCTTTACTAATTGTAAAACAGAAATAATTTCACTAAACACAACTCTTACTCTTCCATCACCAACACCAACCTAGCTTCTTATCTTTAATTCCATTTCAACACTTTTACACACACCATACACAAACACACTCCATCAAACCCAAACAAAATTCCAAATAGAACAAGAGAAAACTTACCTTAAATGAAGAAATCCACAAATCTCTAACCAAAACCCTTGCTTCCTTCTTCAAATTGCTTCAAACCTCAAGATCACCTCTCTTTCTCTCTTTGTCTATGGAGAATCCGGCCACACATGAAGAGAAGAAGAAAATATGAAGAGCAAAGTCAAATTTGGCTTCTTATATCCATCAAGTGTTTTTAACCTTGCAATTACTAAAACACCCTTCACCATTTAACTAACCTTTTGTCTCATCTAAGCCCTTATATGTAATTTCATTAACAACCAAAAATATCTTCTTCCACTTAACCATCACCTTGACTCTTCATTTGACCAATGTATATGTTAATTATATCATCATATAAACAACATATACATTTGTCTCTAAACCCTAAATTTCTTCTCCAAAACACATATACATATACATTCTCTTCCCATTTCTTTTCTCTTACAATTTAACACATATATTCAATCCAATATATAACAACAACAACACTAACAACAACATCAACCATAACAACCACATAACCAAGACTTCTAGGGCATACATGAGGATATTACATCTATTTCTTTAATTTTCATATGATAATAACTCGATTTAAGATCAATCTTAGAGAAAACACCCGCTCCTCTCAATTGATGAAACAAGTCATCAATTCTAGGTAACGGGTACTTATTCTCAATAGTCACTTTATTCAACTGTCAATAATCTATACATAATCTTAAGGTACCAAACTTCTTCTTCACAAATAAAATTGGTGCGTCCCAAGGTGACACACTAGGTCTTATGAATCCTTTATCAAGCAATTCTTAGAGTTGCACCTTTAATTCTTTTAATTCTGGAGGTGTCATTCTATAAGGTGGAATAGAAATTGGTGTTGTACCTGGAACTACATCAATAACAAATTTTACCTCCCTCTCTGGTGGTATTCTAGGTAATTCTTCTGGAAAAACATCTGAAAACTCACTCATTGTAGGTATGTCTCCCAAAACCTTGCTTAAATGTCGTGTATCATTAACATAAGTAAGATAAGCTTCACATCTCTTCCTAATAAACCTTCTAGCTTTAGCTGTAGAAATTAAACTAGAAGGATAAAATTATTTTTCTCCTCAAACTACAAATTCACCATAACCCGGAATGTAATATCCTAAACTATACCCTAAAATTTTGGAATGTTTATTGTTGAAATTGGATTAAATGATTTTGAAGTGTGTATAAATGATTAAGAGGAAAAGAGGAGTGTGTATATGTTGTATATATGAAGATATATACAACATATATAAGTCAAATTATTACTATAAGGTCAAAGGATATTTGGATTAATTGAATTAGAAATTACATATCAGTGGAAGAGGATATTTATAATATTTTATTATTTAAATTGCTTGATGGAGATTAATTAGAAAATTGTGTGGTTTAAGAAATGAGAGTTGTTTGACTATTTTATCATCTTCTTCTTTCTTTCTTATGCTTAGCCGGCCATCACCATTAACAAAAGGGAAAGAGAGATTTTGTTCTTCCTAACTCAAGATTGAAGGGTGTTTCAAGTGATCAAGTTGGAATTCTAAAGATTTTCTTCACTTTTGGTAAGTTTCCAACTTGTTTCTTTGGTTTTCTTTTGAGTTTGTGAATTGAGGTTGGCGTATGGTTGTTATAGATGTGTTCTTGATTGATTTTGGCATGTTTGAGATTGTTTGGTCTATTGGCTTTGATTTTAGGGTTGGTTTGAAGGAAGATTAAGTTTGGTGATGGAAAGCTAGTGTTGTGGATTATGTATGGGTTGAGTTGTAATTATGGTTGTGATTTGTGTTTGATATATGTATTGAGTTGTTTTGGTGTTTATGCAATTTTATTATGGTTTATTGATGGCTTTGGGTAAGATTATTTGGAGTGGAAAAGGGTTAAGTAAGATGTTTGTTGGATGTGGTGTTGTTGGTGTCGGAATCTAGGTTTTTGGCCTGACACGCCCATGAACATGGCCAAGTCTTTGGGCGTGTCAATGATTCTGTTTTCTGGATGGGTGACACGACCAATGACATGACCATGTCACTGAGCGTGTCATAGCTTCTGTGTTGGATCAGTATGGACACATCCAGTGACACACCCATGTCACTGAGCATGTCATAACTACTGTGTTGTTGGTGGGTGATACGCCCATGTCACTGAGCATGTCATAGCTACTATGTTATTGGTGGATGGACATATCCAGTGACACACCCATGTCACTGAGCGTGTCATAGCTTCTGTGTTGAGAGAGGATTAACACGACCAGTGACACGCCCATGTCACTGAGCGTGTCAAAGCTTCTATGTTGTGAGTTTAGGGCACGATCAGGGGCACGCCCGTATTATTGAGCGTGTCATGTGTTAGGTTTGCCCTAGTTAGCTCTTGTTCTTATTTCTTATGTGTAATCACCTTTGGATTAGGTATTGAAGAGATTGAGTTGCCCTAATCCAAGTGTTGAAGGATTCTTGGAAGAAGAGGTTGTTAGATTGGTGTGAGTTGCTCTTGAGGTAAGTACAAACCCTACATTATTGCATGCATTTACATGATTTTGGGACTTAACACATTTGGTTGAAAAATCTGTTAGGTTACCTATTATATTGTTGATATATGAGAATGGTGCAATGAATTGTATTATGTGCATTATGTGAATTATATGTTGAGGATTCAAAATATATGAACAAGGTAAGTTGTGATGTGCACTCAAATGATGATATGTGAAGCCATTGGTGTTGGCTATAATGATGTAAATGAAATATTTGAGGCATTATTGCCTAGTTGATCATGAGAAAATGAGAATGGATTTGATAATGAAATAAAGAAAGAATTGTGTGCCTAGTATGTTATTCAATTTTTAGAGTTTTGTTGTTGGTGGCATGCCTAAAAGTAATAATCTCTTGAAGCTGGGTTGAGCTTGGTCCTTGAAGCCAAGTTGGGTTGATGCTTAACTCCCCTTGAAGCTTGGTTGGGCCTAGTCCTTGAAGCCTAGTTGGGATGTTAAATATGAGATGTTTCTCATTGTGATAATGAATCGCCTACGGGCTTGATAAATGTGATTATTGAACCAAAATAGTAACTCTGGAAGTTGAATGACATATTAGTTTCTTTTGGGCCCATGTTTGTCTTTGCTTTAATGTGAACTATGAATGATGAAACAAATGAATAACATGTTGAGATTTAATGTTATGAAAAATGGCATTCTTGAATATTGTTTCTAATGCTTGAAAGTGTGACATTGGAATTACATTTAAAGCATATTGTGATCATGGTTAGTACCACTAAGCCGTTGGCTTAGCACGATTGTAGTTCATCGCACAGGTGACAGGGTAGAACCAGAGAGTTTTGCTAGACCGAGTGGAGTCTAGTTTTGTAATCCTTTTTGAAGTGTTGATTATTGGACTTCAAGATCAGTGACGAACTGCCAAGCATGTATAAACTCTATATTTTTGTAAATATTAATTTTGATGTATACATATGTATATTCCACTACATTTTTCCGCTGCTTATTAAACAAATGTTTTAGATAAACTTTTGGGTACTATTGTGGTATATATGTATATATGATTATTTATTTTAAGGTTTGGTTTGCTTCAATTACACTATGACATCCTTATATCCGGTATACGTATATTACATGTTGAGAGTATATGTGGTGTACGTATATGGGGTCTTAAAAGATATAACTTTAATACAGCAGTCTATAACTACTTGATGTCGGGACAACCAATCCATTTCCAAGATTACATCAAAGTCATGGAATGGAAGTTCAATCAAATCAGTAGGGAGTTCTACATCATGAACTCTAAGTGGACAATTTTGATATACTCTATTTACTTTCACACTATGGCCTAAGGGATTTGTAACTTCTATCTCATAATCAAATTTATCAACACGCATTTTCTTCCCTAAAACTATAGTTGTACAAATAAAAGAATGTGTAGAACCAAGATCTAATAATGCATACACATCAAGACCAAGTAAAAAAAATTTACCAACTATAACATCAGGAGCATCTTGGTTCTCCACAGCTTTAATGGCATAAGCCCTAGCTGGAGCACTGCTTCGAGTCTGAGGTCTATCCACTATTTCAGATCCTCTCTACTGATGGGTCAACCACCTCTACTTGTCCTACGTCTTGATTGAGACCTCTGTACAGAACTATGTCCTTCAACAACTTCTAATTCTTTTATCGTTGGACAATCTCTAATTCTATGTTCCAAAGAACCACATTTCAAACAAGCCCCTTTCTGATACCAGTAATCTTCACTTGCATGGCCCTTACCACAATATTGACAAGGTGTAGTAACAACCCTTGAAGATGAACCTGTAGCCACTCCAAACCTATCACCTCTAGATTTCTGAAAACTAGCTCCACTTCCTCTACCAAACCCCTGAGTTTGGGCTTGAATATTTCTTTGTCTTTTCTGGTCACCTTGTTGTTGTTCACTAGAAAATCCCTTCTTTGATTGTTGTTTTATTCCCTACTCTTGTTTAATCTCATTTTCTATAGCAACTATCGCATTAACAAGTGTGAAAAACTCTTTAATCCTCATCACTACTAAATACACCCGAATCTGACTGTTCAAACCATGTTCAAACAACTTACACTTCTCTTCCTCAGATGCAACTAACTCTGAAAAATATTTGCTGAGGCGAACAAACTGCCTCTCATATTCAGACACAAATGATTACTTTTGCTTAAGATACAAAAACTCCCGGCACTTATCCTCTAAATAAATCTCACTTATATATTCCTTTTTAAATTCTTCTTGAAGAAATGCCCAAGTAAGTCTACCTACGGTACATCTTTCTGCTTTGTATCCCACCAGGCATAAGCTTGTTCCTACAATAAGGAAACTGCACACAATCCTCTCCATCCAATACTCTGTTACTGAAGATTCATCAGTATCACGAGCTTTAAAATCTTTTGCTCCCAATTTTCTAATTCTCTCTAATGGAGATCTTTGGGGCATTAGCAGTGGAGGTTGTGCAAGAGGAGCATCTCTTACTATTTTCCTGAGAACCTCCCCTATATTTCTCACAAATTGGGGATCTAATGGAATTTGTTATGTAGAAGATTCTAATAATTGCTGATTCCCTACACTAGCTTGATTGTGTGAGGATGCAGCTTGTTCCTCACCACCTTGATGGGATTCAGAGGCCATCTTATACCTTTAAACATTAAAAATCAACTGAATCAAACATTTATTCAATTATATAGTTCACATGGCAATGACAGTTGGACTTCTTTTTTCTTTTAACCCACTAACTTAGGGTTGCTTAAACCTGCTCTGATACCACTAAATGTAACACCCCCTATGTAGCCTATATACTTAACTATATAGGAGATGTCACCTAACATTCACACTTGTTTTACATATGTGTCTATGTATGTATTAAAGAAATAAAGATAAAATACTTCTAATTATTAATGCAATTGTTAAGCTTTCAAAATAACTACTACAACCAATCCCATATTACAAACATATGTCTGTTAAATTGTAAAGAACTCCTGTTGAAAACTTACATTAATAAAATTCTCAAACTACTCTCAAACTTGTACAACTGTCATACAAAAGTATAAGGTATTGCCATGTGAATGATACAAAACACAATATTTACAATATTGTTATTGAACCTTTATGATACAGTTGACCAGGAGCATAAATCTCTTACTCCGCAGTCTCAACTCTTCTTGTTTGATCTGCCCGTCAGAAAATAGTTCAAACACGCTAAGAAAAGCTTAGTGATGCTTATGTATTCACAATATGCAAGAAAAATTAAAGGAAGGAGATCTAAACATTAAATAATTTAGAAAAAATGAAAAGTATTACTTTCAGAACATTAAATAAAGGAAGTAATAAATCCATTGAACCTTGAAAAACTGAACATAATTAAATGCAAAATCAATTAATTTCATAATAACCATATAACACATTATTTTCAAAGTAGATAACTCCTTTAATTATGCCCATACACATTGAGCTCAGATTCTAGGTTTTGATAATGGGTCACTGTTGGCAATTTAATACCCACTGTATAAAATTATGGCCAATGGCCCATGATGGCATGAATGCCCACTGAGTATGGTGACACAACGTATCTATTGATGGCACAGGGTGCCAACTATCACTTTGGATATCCTCCCTTTGGCTAGTCATTCAATCCCAAGGTAGATCTAAAATCAATATGATTTGGGCAATTCAATAGTTATTAATTAACATTAAATTATGCACAACACTTCAATGAAACAGTTCTTTGACCAACACTTAGTATCACACATATTTTATCATATATTCAAATAAATCTATTACACTACTTGTTAGGGTTAACTTCAAAAAGAAATCATTTAAACTTTGAGAACTTATAATCATTATAGCTAGAATTACAAATGAAAAATAAAACAAAAAGTTATTTTGAGTAATTTTTTCAAGTGACATGCCCAGTGACATGGGTGTGTCATTGACCGTGTCATAAGCTTATTCTTACAGAAGTTTTGACACGTCCAATGATATGGGCGTGTCTCTGGCCGTGTCATTTAAGTTGCATTACAGTAGCTACGCCACGCAAATTGACACTGGCGTGTCATTGGCCATGTCTGTAACACCCCTTCCCAACCTACATGTGTAAGGTGAGTAGAGGTGCCACACTATCCTAATTGTTGCTACCAATTTACTTAGTCAAATTTTAGTTCTGATTTTTACATAAATTTTACCATAGTTCCGCCTAGAAATTTGGATCCCAAGTGTCGACAAAACTTGTTTTTCTGATTTTTGAAAACATTTTACACAGACCAATGTGAATACCATCAAATTTAATGCACTTCCAATGAATCCACCTTATACCCTCAACTACAAACCTGCACGGAGAGTTCACACTTCTAATATAACATAAAGTAAAGATTTATGATTATTACATACTAGTAACATACAGTTATAACATAGAAATTCTCTTTTATATTTATTCATATACATGCCACAACTATCAACTCATAATGGAACTAAAAGATCTACCCCTGAGATTTTTGCTGTGGTCTGGTCGTTGCTTCCCCAAGATTTATCTACTGCTCCGAACCTACGAGTCAAGGAAAACTTAACTCGCTGAGCGTTGTTGCTCAGTGGGTACTTTACCAATAAAAATAAAAGTAGTATATGAAAGTATTCGAAATCAAAGGAAATAGTTAAATCAATAATCAACCCACTTTATACCAATAGAAATCGTGATACATTCAGTGTGATATGCTTTCAATAATGTAAAATCATAATTCAAACTCATTGGCATTATATAGTTCAACGAAAAATAATATTTCTTTGATTCAGGCTCTACTGGTATATAGGGAACCATAGTGATAAGGCAGTGGCCCTCACCACTGTAACATAGGTGGCCCTCACCACCGATATCAGATCACAGGAATGGCCCTCACCATCCTGGTTCTAACCAATGGGCCTCCCCATTGGCTTCAGTGGCCTCACCACTGAATAACATATCATATCACAATAATGAGCAGTACTGCATGCGTTAGTATAGTGCACCATACCCTTATCTACCACTCCCACTATTCAGTAGAGCATAAAGGTTAAAATGATTCAATTTAAGTTTCAAACTTCATTTTGGAATGATTCGAAAAATCATTTTAATTTCCGTCACGCTTTGCCATTTATGCCGCGCACCACATTCTTTGGTCAAACCGTTACTCTTTTTCACATATTTAACATCCACAATAAACATATCAAATATTTCAAAGCATTCCTCAAAGGATCACAAATTGACCAAATGAATAGTGTTGTGGCGAGAAAAATCGGCAACGCAAAATGGCATGACC
Organism: Garcia nutans; assembly: GCA_947685225.1. Classification (NCBI taxonomy): domain Eukaryota; kingdom Viridiplantae; phylum Streptophyta; class Magnoliopsida; order Malpighiales; family Euphorbiaceae; genus Garcia; species Garcia nutans. The sequence goes on from CANTUV010000024.1 coordinate 27,111,404, forward strand.
AAATGAATAGTAAAATCTGGATTTTCGTCAAAATTTCAGTCCACTTCAATCATGCATTTGACCAAGTAAATGATCTTATTTTTGGCTGAAATTTTACAGAAAACTTATTTCATATGTTGACTAATTGCATGTAAAATTTCGTTGAAAAATTCCTTCGTTTTCTACCTCAAACAATTTCCACAAAAAAGGTCCAGAAAGCTGTCTTTTTGGGACCATTTCGGCCCAAACACATGAAATGCATAGGATAGTTTATTTTTCTTTTGCAAATCAATATTAAGGCTTCTTTAATGGTAAAGTGAAGATTCAAACACTTCCCTTTGACAACTTTTGCATGTTTAACTCAAATCAATATATTTAAGCATCAACAACAAAACTTTCATAAACCAAAGTTTGTAAAGCATCAAACTAAAATTAATTATTCAAAGGTAAAGTACCAAACCTTATTTCTTTAATTCCTCTTGGCTTTTCTTTCTTCTCCTTCTTTAATTCTTTATTTCTCCTTCAATCAATTCAAGATATAACATAAACCTTAGAATTTCAAAATAATAAATTATCCTCTATTTCTTTTCCAACCGAAACCCCTAATCCAACCTTATTAATCTTTCTATATCTTGGTTCTTCCATTTAATCAATTAATCTTATTATTATTATTATTATTTTCAATTCCATATAAGACTCTAATTCTCAATCTTCCAATATATATATAACTACCTAAAACTAATACTAAAATTAAAGTCTACACACTTAAAAACCTTAGAACTTACCTTAAAAATCAAAGTTTGGAAAAACTTGGAAGTCCCTTGGTATTTTCTTTTGTTGGCCGAATTTGGTGAGTGGAAAAGAGAGAATTTGCTCTTCATATCACCTATATTTATATACAAAGGAAGTGATGATCACCTTGACCATTTGTCCACTTTTTCTCTTTCTTCATTTATTACACATTTATTACATATGCTAAATGTTCTCTTTTGATTGGCCAACCTTTGATTTTTATAACTTCCTTTTTCCTTTACTTCTTTCCACTTGTCTCTCTTCCCATTGGATCTCATAAAGTTGTCCCGGGTTACTCATCCGGTCCCGACACGAAACCGGGCCCACATTACGTTCCGGCGATTAATCGATCATATCTTTTAAACCGTATAGCTCCACGAGTCAAACTATATATGGTTTTGATCCTCTCGACCTCTACTTTCTATTTATAAGATCTATTTTAGGTTTCTAAGTCATTTTGAAAAATTACCGGTAAGCCCTCAACTTTTTACAAAATTCCCTTTTGGTCCTATTTTTGCTCGGGTTTTCTCCGGCTTCGTTTCTACTGACAATCGTTTCATATTTAACTTCTCGCCATTCTCTACGTACTCACGTCTTTATTTCCTACCCTAAATTCATGTATAACTTTAATTGGTAATGACCAAAATGCCCTTAGTCAACATTTCTTCATTTTTCTTTAACGGGACATTTCCTGGAAAAACCGTTACACGTCGTTGCGATCCGATTTTTCTCTACATTCCATTTTTGGAATCTGTTATATGCACTATTAAGAACATCCGGTGCAACTTTCTTTAAAATTACATCTACGTCCCCAACTTTATTAAAAATTACAATTAGGTCCCTTTTGTCATACAACCTTATCTAGGGCTGTTATCAAAAATTATCTTCTCCTTTTCCCTACTCTCGCTATGCACGTGTCTACACTGCATAAATGCAGTAGGCGGATGTGACAATGTCATTTATCTTGTATCATAGTAGCTATGACACACCCAGTGACATGGTCGTGTCACTGGTGGTGTCAATTAAACTCTGTATTTCGAACACTTATCAACTTAAATTTCATATATCCAAATATATGATATCAATGCATCAAAACTAGTTTCTTTAACATAGAAAGAGCATATATCAAATATTTTTTCAATAAAAACTCATCAGGACAACTCAATCAATCATTTTAAACAATAAATTCATAGAAATTTTGATAGTTGCAAATAAAAAATACATAAGCACATATGTAATATTCCAAATGATACCCTAGAATTTTTGGAAATGTTAATTGTTGAATTAGATTATATGATTTTTAAGTGTATGTTTAATTAAATATATGTTATGTATATGGAGATATATATACATTATATATACAAGCCAACAAGTTGAGTTGGTCAAATGAGATTATTAATTATATTAAATATTATTACTGGAGGATGATATTTAAATGCATTTAATTAAGTTAGTGGAAGATGATGTAATTGGGTACTATTATATTGTTAATTTCTTGGTGGAGAGTAATTTGAGGAAAGTGTTTGGTTAAAGAGGTTGACTTTCTTTTTCTTTGCATTTTCTTCTTCTTCTTTCTTCTCTTTGGCTGGCCACCATTATCAACCAAAGGAAAAAGGATTTTATTGCTTCCAAACTTAAGAGATTGAAGGACTTCAAGAAATCAAGTTGGAGTTTTAAGGATTTTCGTCACTTTTGGTAAGTTTTCAACTTATTTCTTTGTGTTCTTTTGAGTTTGTGTTTTTGGGTTTGTTGGATTGGTTGTTCTAGATGTGTTTATGGTTGTATGTTTGAGGTTATTTTGTTTTGTTAACTTTGATTTTGGGGTTTGATTGAAGAGAAAAGGGTTAAGTTTGGTGAAAGAGTCAAGTGTTGTGGATTGTGTAAGTTTGAGTTGTGAGATATGGTTGTGTTTGTGTTTTAATGTTTACTCAATTATTATATGGTACATAGATAGTTTTGGTTAAGTTTGTTTGGAGTGAAAAAGGGTAAAAGAAAGATGTTTGTTGGATGTGGCATTTTGGTGTCGATTTCAGGGTTTTTGGCCTGACACGCCTTGTAGCATGGCCATGTCTTTAGACGTGTTGTTGGTTCTATTTTCTGGGTTGGTGACATTTCCAATGACACGCTCAAGTTACTGAGCGTGTCACAGCTTCTGTGTAGTAGTAGCATTGACAAATCCAGTAACATGCCCATGTCACTGAGCGTGTCATAGCTACTGTTTTGTTGGAAGTTTGACACGTCTAGTGACACACCCATGTCACTGAGCTTGTCAAAGCTTCTGTGTTGTGGGTTTAAGGCATGGTCGGAGACACGCCCGTGTTGTTAAGCGTGTCAAGTGTATATTTTGCCCTAGATAGTTCTTATTCTTGTATTCTTATGTGTAATCACCTTTGGATTAGGTTTTGAAGAGAATTGAGTTACCCTAGCCAAGGTTTAAGGGATACCTTGGAAGAAGGAGTTGATAGAGTGGTGTTGTTGCTTTAAGAGGTAAGTACACACTTTGAATGATTGCATACATTTATATGACATTGGGACTTAACACATTTAGTTGAGAAATGTGTTAAGTTACTTTATATATTGTTGATGAATGAGTTATATGTTACGATATGCATAATGTGAATTATGTTGATATACCAATGTAATTGAGTAATGTGTTGGATATGAAAAGAAATGTGGAATAATGTGATATGATATGTGAAATCATAATGTAACAAATTGATATTGATATAAAAGAGAAGAATGAGAAAAGATGAGAAAATGATGACATAATAAGGCAATGAGCCTAATTTGATCACGAGAAATGAAATGAGAAATAAATTATGAAAGTAATCAATAATGAGATAAATGAATAAGTTGTGTGCCTAGTATGTTATTCAATTTTTAGAGTTCTACGTTTGGCGGCATGCCTATGAATTGCTGGGCAGGTGAAATGACCGGGTTGTAAGCCGAGCCCAGCTGATAAATATAATGTTTTTGGGGTGAAAAGACTGGGTCGTAAGCCTCAAAAGCTGTAACAGTCTAGCCGGGTTGAGGACCAAGATACTGGGGCCCAAGGGTCTAGCCGGGTTGAGGTCCAAGAGACTGGGGCTGTTACATTATCTATGGATATATATATATATATATTGCCTACGGGGCTAGATACAAGGTGTCATTATGGACCAAAGCAGTAACTCTGAACTTTGAATATCATATTAGATCCTTTTTAGGCCCATGTTTGTCTTTGCTTATATGTGAACTATGAAATGTGATGCAAATGATTAATATGTTGAGTTATAATGTAATAAGTTGATGTATTCATATGTATTGTGCATTAGCATCGCATTGATCTATATTGAATCAAAGTTTATACCACTAAGCTTTCTACTTAACGCAATTGTGGTTCATCACGCAGGTGACAGGGTAGATCCAATTGTACCGGAGAGCTCGTCTAGACCGAGTCGAGTCTAGTCTAGTCTTGAGTTTGTGAGAGCAGTATTGAGTTGTGGACCACAAGATCAGAGACGAATTGCCAGCATGTATAAATTTCATGTTTTTTTTATACTTATTGATTTTGATGTAAACATATGTATATTCCACTGCATTTTTTGCTGCTTATTAAATAAATATTTTGGATAAACTTTTGGGGTAATGAAGATATATGTATATGTATTTTAACAAGGATTGTTTCATCTATTGCTATTTACAATATAAGTTAAATGTTTTTAGTTTATTCAGATTTTAGAAATGATGATTTGATTTAATAGTTAAAGATTGGTTTGTTTAAAATGCACTGTGACACCCTTATATCTGGTATGCATATATCGCATGTTGTGTGGGTATGCGGTGTGCGTATATTAGGTGTTGGGGTGTTACAATTGTTTTGGTATCAGAGCCTAGGTTTGAGGTTCTCAACCTAGGTAAATTCTAAGAAAGAGAAAATTTTGATTTTTTTAAAAAATGGTTTTTAAATATGATACATGCATTGGCACTAGTAGTTTCTGATCTTTGATGAGGTATTCTACTTTGTTTGCAGATATAGGTAGTGATGGCGTCTCAGTCACATCAGTTCATAGAAGATAGTGCTGAGAGTGTAGCTCCTATTGAGGGTAGAGATGGAGCTAGGGTTGAGATAACTGGTGAGGCACCTGCTCTTGTGCCAGAGAGACCAGCAGTTGAAGAGATTTTTCCAGTTTGGTTAAGGCATATGGTAGATTTATTGAGGCAGGCTCTAGTGGAACAACCGCCACCGCAACCGCAGTCACAGGTACCGGTGAGGCAGTATGATAAATTGAGGAAGTTCGGAGCTGAGGACTTCTTTGGTACTATAGATCCTGCAGTAGTTGAGCAGTGGTTGGATAGAATTCAGAGGGTATTTATCCAGCTGCAAGCTACTCCTTAAGAGAAATTTGATTATGCTAGATCTCTTCTGCAGAGAGATGCTTACGATTGGTGGAAGACGGTTCCACATGCAATGGATGATCCACCGACCTTGACTTATGGTGATTTTCTGCGGGAGTTTGAGCAGAAGTATACTCCGAGGGAGTATAAGGATATGAAGAAGATGGAGTTTCTGAATCTAAGGTAGGATAACCGGAAGGTGACAGAGTATGAGGTAGAGTTTATCCGGTTGAGTCATTATGCTGGTGGGATTATTTCAGATGAGATAGACCGGTGTAGGAGATTTAAGGAGGGGTTGAGACCCTCTATTATGTGTATTATTGTTGGTTCCCGGTATCAAGATCTTTCCCAACTTGTTGCAGCAGCCCGGAGTGTTAAGAGAGTACAAGCTATTGCAGCAGCTGCTACTGAGGAGTAGACCAGAGTTAGGAGACCCCAGTTTGAGACAGGGTCTTCATCTGCAAAGAAAGGCCGAGGAGGTCATTTTCAGAGGTTCAGTAGGGGGCCAGAGGCAACCTGTTAGGTCAGTACCACATCAGAGGCAGAGACCGAGACCTACAGTTTCTGTGGCTAGTGCACCAACCCCAGTGGCTCAGAGGTCTGCTCCACCTGTTTGTGTTCATTGCTGTAGAGCACACGGAGGTGATTGCAAGTGGAGAGGTACTTCGGGAGTATATTTTAGATGTGGGTCGTTTGACCATTTCATTAGAGATTGTCCTAAGCTATAGGAGGATAGGCAGACAGATTCTACAGTTTCTCGACCTAGTGTGAGAGGAGGTCATAGTGACAGAGGTTTCAGTAGAGGTGGTAGACCTGGGTTTAGTCAGAGAGGAGGCTCTACATCCGGAGGCAGTAGGCCAGATGAGGTTGGGCCATCTCAGTGAGTGTATGTGATGCAGAGGTAGCCGGATGCTTCAACCGTCATTGCAGGTACATTTTCTTTATTTGGCATTTCAGTTCTTGCTCTTATTGATCCAGGATCTACGCATTCATATATAAGTGCATCCATCTTGCCTGTGTCTGAATTGCATTCTGAGTCCCTAAGATTTGATGTTTTGGTGACAAATCCTTTAAAGCATAGTGTTGTGGTGAGTAAGGTGTACCGAGATAGTCCGGTGGTTGTTCAGGATGAGGAGTTCTTGGTTGATTTGATTGAAATGCCGTTTAAGGAGTATGATTTGATCTTAGGCATGGATTGGTTTTCTAAGCATGGAGCTATAATAGATTGTCAGAATAAGTGTGTTACCCTTAGAACCGGTGATGGTAGGAGTGTGATGGTATCTAGTGAGCAGAGACAACTTGCTTCCATGTTTGTTTCAGCTGTTGCAGCTAGAAGGTTGATTCGAAAAGGATGTGAGGCTTATCTTGCTCATGTTGTTGATACCAAGGTAGTGGGTTCTCAACATGATAGTATACCCACAGTAGATGATTTCCCATATGTTTTTCCTGGGGAGTTGCCAAGGATACCCCCTGAGAGAGAGATTGAGTTTGGTATTAATTTGTTGCCTAGTACCACTCCCATCTCTATTACTCCCTATCGAATGGAACCTACTGAGTTGAGAGAGTTGAAGGTGCAGTTGCAGGAGTTGTTGGATAAAGGGTTTTTTCGCCCTAGCGTGTCTCCATGGGGAGCTCCTATTTTGTTTATGAAGAAGAAGGATGGTACCTTAAGATTGTGCATTGATTATAGGTAGTTGAATAAGGTGACCATCAAGAATAAGTATCCTTTGCCTCGGATAGATGATCTCTTTGATCAGTTGAAAGAAGCAGTTTTTTTTCTCTAAGATTGATTTGAGATCAGGGTACCATCAGTTAAGAATCAGAGAGGAAGATGTTCCTAAGACAACTTTCCGCACAAGGTATGGGCATTATGAGTTTATGGTGATGCCTTTTGGATTGACGAATGCACCTGCAACTTTTATGGATTTGATGAATAGGGTGTTTAGACCCTATCTAGATCAGTTTGTGGTGGTCTTTATCGATGATATTTTGGTGTATTCGCATAATGACAAGATTCATGATAAGCACTTGCGGATTGTATTGCAGACCTTGAGAGAGAAGCAGTTGTATGCTAAGCTAGCTAAGTGTGAGTTTTGGCTTGATCAAGTAACTTTTATGGGTCATGTAGTGTTAGTAGATGGTATAAGAGTTGATCCAAGTAAAGTTGAAGCCATTTTAAATTGGAGTCCACCGAAGACTGTGACAGAAGTTAGAAGTTTTCTAGGTTTGGCAGGCTATGATCGACGATTTATGAAGGGTTTTTCTTTGATAGCTACTCCACTCACTAGGTTATTTCGGAAGGGAGTTAGATTTGTGTGGACAGATCAGTTTCAAGCTAGCTTTGAGCAGTTGACGGAGATGTTGACTCAAGCTCCTGTTCTTACCTTGCCTGTGGAAGATAAACCATATGTGATTTACAGTGATGCTTCACATAGTAGTTTAGGTTGTGTTTTGATGCAGGAAGGTAGAGTCATAGCCTATGCTTCTCGGCAGTTGAAGCCGCATGAGTTGAATTACCCGATGCATGATTTGGAGTTGGCAGCCATAGTTTTTGGTTTGAAGATTTGGCGACATTACCTTTTTGGGGAGAAGTGTTTCATTTATACAGATCACAAGAGTTTGAAATACTTGGGGGTTCAGAGAGAGCTGAATCTTTGATAGAGACAGCGGTTGGAGTTGATCAAAGACTATGACTGTTTGATTGATTATCATCCTGGCAAGGCAAATGTTGTTGCTGATGCCTTGAGTCAAAAGTCTTTGGCAGGTTTGACTGCTTATTCGCTCTCTGTAATATCCTCATTTTTGCCCTAGAAGTTTTGCATATTGTTGTTGTTGTTATTGTTATAAATTGGATTGAATGTATATGATGGGATAAGAAAAGAATTAGGGTTTAGAGAGAATGGTATACGTTGTGTATATGATGATATATATAACAAATAAATGGGTCAAAGGAAGAGTCAAAGGAAGAGAGATATTTTTGTATTGAGTGTGTAATTACATATATGGGCTTATATGAGACAAAAGGTTAGTTTTATGGTGGAGGGCAATTTGGTAATTGCTTGAATTGAATCACATGGTGGATATTTAAAGAAGGTTTGACTTTGTTTCTTCATCATTTTCTTCTTTCTTTCATGAAGTGGCCGGCTCCTCCATAGACAAAGGGAAGCAAGAGGTGAAGAGAGGTTCTTGATGAGTTGAGTTCAAAATTGAAGGAAGTTTAAGTGTTCAAGTGTTGATTCAAGAAGTTTTAACTAAGGTAAGATCTTTCCTTTGATTTCTTTCCTACTTTTGAAGTGGTATGGGAAGTTAATTAGGGTTTGATGATTTGATGATGAGATGTGTTTATGATTTATTCTCAAGTGTTGAAATGAAATTAAAGATAAGAAGCTAGGTTGGTGTTGGTGATGGAAGAGTAAGAGTGTGTTTAGTGAATTCTTTTTCTGTTTTACAATTAGTAAAGGCTGTGACTTGTATGATTTTTAATTAATTATGGAAAAATGTTCTTGAATTGAATTTTTGATATGTTGTGCCTCTATGAGTCTAGAATGACTGAAAAATATGTTGATTCGATTTTGGATAGGTTATGAGTTTAGAAAGATTATTTTTATTAGACCTGTTCCAGCAGGTACCTTAACTGAGACAGCTCTATTTCGGGATTTTTAATAAAATGTAGAAAAATCATATTCAATTGAATTTTGGATATGTTGTTGCTTAGTGAGTCTAGTATTTGAGAAAAATAATTTGGAACCACGTTGATTGAAATTGATTTATGAAATTCACAAAGTTCAGAACTGCTGCCAGGATGCAGGGCAATTGGGGCAGTCTGGTTAGGTGAACTATTTGACCAAGATTTTGTGTTCAGTTTGATCTGAAATTTTAAAGGAATGATTTTAAGATACAAAACTAAATTCGGTAAAAAATTTAGAATTTTTAGTCAAGTAGATTATTTTATACAATTTTTCAAAATAAGGATAAAATGGAGTCTAAAACCAGAATGTACTATTCATATGGTCATTTTGCTAATACTCCTTTTGGATTAGATTGTGAAGAGGTTGAATTGCCCTAACCGTGTCCTTCAAGTGGCTGACCGTGTCCCTCAATTGTGTAGGTTAGGGTTTTAATTCTTTGTTGTTCTTGCATTGTTGAGATTGAACAATGTTATGTTATGCATTGTGAATGGTAATGTGTTTCATGAGTAATGTGGAATGAAATGTTGATATTTATGAATGATGCTATGTGAGATATAATGTGATCATGGATGAGATAAATATATACTTGAATAATGAAATGTTATATTGTGAAATGAAATGTGAAGCCATTGTTATTGGCTAAGGTGATTCAATGGAGATAAATGAGGCATGTTTGCCTAAATGATAATGAGAATTGAGAATGAATTGTGTGGCTAATGTGTTATTCCATTTTCAGAGTTTGTTGTTGGTGGCATGCCTAATAAGTGTAACAATCTCTTGAAGTTAGGTTGGATTGAATCCTTGAAGCCTAATTGAGATGTTACCACCCTTGAAGCTAGGTTGGACTTAGTCCTTGAAGCCTAGTTGGGTATATGATATTGATAAATGTGATAACAAAACCAAAACATTAACTCTGAAAATTGAATGGCATATTAATATGTCTTGGGCCCATGCTTGTCTTTGTTTAGTGTTGATTATGAATGGTTAAATGAATATTAATGAAGTATATGAAAATATATTGAAATGTGATATGTAAAGTGAAAGTATGTTGTTAGTTTTGCATATATGATGTTACATGTATATTATGGATTGAGAAATGACATTGCATTGCACTAAGTCATATCATTTGCATGATTATCTTACTAAGCCGTTGGCTTAGCGCGATAGTGTTTAATCGCGCAGGTAATAGAGTTGATAGAGTTGAACCCGAGAGTTCATCAAGACCAAGTGTGAGTAGACCTTGAAGAATTCATTTTGGGAGCTTAAAGATCAGAGCAAACTTGCCAATCATGTATAATTCTTTATATTTTTGTAAAGAAATGTTTAATATGTAAATATGTAAATATTTTATAACTTCCGCTGTGTAATATTTTAATGTATAATGAATAGGGTATGGTATCAAGTTTTAAAGTGTTTTGAATGTTAAGAGAACCGTAGCATCCCTATGTTTGGTGCACTTATGCTACATTGTGGTGTTGTAGTGTGCTTGTACCAGGTGTGGGGGTGTTACAATAAACCTTTACTTTATTTTGTACTAGAAGTGTAAATCTTATTTGCAGGTTGTAGTTGAGGTTATAAGGGGGATTTATTGGGAGTGTATTGAGAATGATTTTGTTTGCATTGGTTTGTGTAAAATGTTTTTTAAAAAAAAAACTAGTTTTGTCGACACTTGGGACTCAATTTTTAGGCAAAACTATGGCAAAATTTCTATTAAAATTGGAACTAAAATTTGACTAAGTAAAATTGGTAGCAACATTAGGTTAGTGTGGCGCCTCTACTCAGCTTACACATGTAAGTCGGGAAGGGGTGTTACAATTGTTTTGGTATCAGAGCCTAGGTTTGAGATTCTCAACCTAGGTAAAATGTAATAAAAAGACTATTTTGAACTTTAAAAGTGGTTTTTGAATAATATACATGTTTGGGATTGGCAACCTCTGATCTTTAATAAGTTGTATTCTGCTGTGTTTGCAGACATAGGTTGTGATGGATCCCCTTCTGCGTCAGTCAGCTGAGGGTAGTGCAGAGAGTGTTGCTCCTGATGAGGGAGCTAGGGTTGATAGTGCTGAGGAGGTACCTGCTTCAGTATCAGGGAGACCAGCTGGTGAGGAGGTTCCACCAGTCTGGCTTAGGCATGTGGTAGATGCTTTGAGGCAAGCACCAGTGCAACCACCGCCACCACCCCCACAGCCTTTGGTGTCAGTAAGGCATTATGACAAACTAAGGAAGTATGGAGCCGAAGATTTTATAGGTACTACTGATCCAGCAGTAGCTGAGCAATGGTTAGACAAAGTTCAGAGAATCTTTGTTCAATTGCAAGCTACTTCAGAGGAAAGGTTTGATTATGCAAGATCCTTGTTGCAGAAGGATGCATATAGTTGGTGGAAGACAGTGCCCCATTCTATGGATGATCCACCTACCTTATCCTATGCAGATTTTCTGAGAGAATTTGAATTGAAGTACACTCCAAGGGAGTATAAAGATGGGAAGAAAAGAGAGTTTTTAGATTTGAGGCAAGATCACCGGACCGTAACGGAGTATGAGATTGAATTTATTCGGTTGAGTGAGTATGCTGGGGGTATTATTTCAGATGAGATAGATCGATGTCGGAGATTTGAGGAGGGATTGAGGCCCTCTATCATGTGTCTGGTAGCTGGATTCAGATATCATGATTTTTCCCAGCTTGTGGCAGCAGCTCGAAGTGTAGAGCGAGCCCAGGGTATTGCAGCGGCTGCTTCAGAAGAAGAGACCAGAGTAAGAAGGCCCCAGTTTGAGGCAGGGTCTTCATCTGCTAAGAGAGGTAGGGGAAGTTTTATTCCTCGAGTTAGCAGGAGTCAGAGGCCAGCGGGTAGGTCGGCACAGTTTCAGAGGCAGAGATTTAGACCTACAGCTTCAGTGGCAAGTGCTCCGACCCCAGTGACTCAGAGATCCACTCTACCAGTATGCATTCATTGTGGTAGGCCACATGGTGGTCCTTGTTGGAAGACTGGTGTGGCAGGAGTATGCTTCAGATGTGGGTCTCCCAATCATTTTGTTAGAGATTGCCCTGAGAGGCAAGAGCAGATGTCAGCTGATACTGCAGCTTCTCGACTTAGTGTGAGGGGAGGTCGAGGAGGCAGGGGTTTTGGTAGAGGTGGCAGATCCGGGTTCAGTGCTAGAGGAGGTGCTATATCCAGGGAGAGTAGGCCAGAGGAGGTTGGTTCTTCCCAGAGGATGTATGTTATGCAGAGGCAACCAGATGCTTCGGCAGTCATAGCTGGTACTTTTTCTTTATTTGATATATCAGTACTTGCTTTAATTGATCCGGGTTCCACACATTCTTATATTAGTGCATCTATTTTGCCTGTGTCTGATTTGCATGCTGAGTCCCTAGGATTTGATGTATTGGTGACAAATCCTTTAGGGCATAGTGTGGTTGTGAGTAAGGTGCACCGAGATAGTGCAGTAGTGGTGCAGGGTGAGGAGTTCCTTGGGGATTTGATTGAGATGCCATTTAAGGAATATGACGTGATTTTAGGTATGGATTGGCTATCTCGACATGGAGCTGTGGTGGATTGTGAAAAGAAAATTGTTTCTTTGAGAACGGGTGATGGTAGAGAGGTGATAGTATCTAATGAGCAGGAACAGCTAGCCTCCTTATTTGTTTCAGCTGTTACAGCCAGGAGGTTGATTAGAAAGGGGTGTGAAGCCTACCTTGCTCATGTGATGGATACTAGAGTGAAGGGTTCTCCCATTGATAGTATTGCCACAGTTGCAGAGTTCTCTGATGTTTTTCCAGAGGAGTTGCCAGGATTGCCTCCTGAGAGAGAGGTGGAGTTCGGTATTGAATTGTTGCCTGGTACCACTCCTATCTCTATTACTCCTTACAGAATGGCACCAGCAGAATTGAGGGAGTTGAAAGTGCAATTACAGGAGTTGTTGGACAAAGGATTTATTCGCCCCAGTGTTTCTCCTTGGGGAGCTCCTGTGCTATTTGTGAAGAAGAAAGATGGTACTATGAGGTTGTGTATCGATTATAGGCAATTGAACAAGGTGACTATTAAAAATAAATATCCTTTGCCTAGAATCGATGATCTCTTTGATCAATTGAAAGGTGCAGCTGTGTTTTCTAAAATTGATTTGAGATCTGGGTACCATCAGCTGAGAGTCAGAGCTGAGGATGTTCCGAAGACCGCCTTTCGGACCAGGTATGGGCATTATGAATTTCTAGTTATGCCTTTTGGTCTAACGAATGCACCTGCAGCTTTTATGGATTTGATGAATAGGGTGTTTAGGCCCTATTTGGATCAGTTTGTAGTGGTCTTCATTGATGATATACTAGTGTATTCGCGGAATGAAGAGGAACATGACAAGCATCTGCGGATTGTATTGCAGATTTTGAGAGAGAAGCAGTTGTTTGCCAAATTATCGAAGTGTGAGTTCTGGTTGGATCAAGTCGCTTTTCTTGGACATATTGTTTCAGCTGAAGGCATTAGAGTTGATCCGAGTAAAGTTGAAGCCATTTTAAATTGGAGTCCACCCAAGTCTGTGACAGAGATTAGAAGTTTTCTGGGTTTGGCAGGCTATTACCGGCGGTTTGTAAAAGGGTTTTCTTTGATAGCTACTCCACTCACCAGATTGCTTCGTAAGGGAGTGAGGTTCTTGTGGACAGATCAGTGTCAGGCTAGTTTTGAGCAGTTGAGAGAGTTGTTGACTCAAGCGCCTGTTCTTACTTTACCTGTTGAAGGCAAACCATATGTGATTTACAGTGATGCTTCACATAGAGGTTTGGGGTGTGTATTGATGCAGGAAGGGAAAGTTATAGCTTATGCATCTCGACAGTTGAAACCGCATGAGCTTAACTATCCGACCCATGATTTGGAATTGGTTGCCATTGTGTTTGCATTGAAGATTTGGCGCCACTATCTGTTTGGGGAGAAATGTTTCATTTACACTGATCATAAGAGTTTAAAGTATTTGGGTGTCCAGAAAGAACTCAATCTTCGTCAGAGGAGATGGTTAGAATTGATTAAAGACTACGACTGTTTGATTGATTATCATCCAGGTAAAGCAAATGTAGTTGCTGATGCCTTGAGTCGGAAGTCTTTAGCTAGTTTAACAGTTTACTCGCTCTCGTTGCTTGTTGAATTGATAGCATTGCATGCTAACTTTGTACCTTGTGATGATGGTGCATTGTTGGCACAATTGCAAGTGAGACCAGTTTTGTTGAATCAGATCAGAGAAGCTCAGTTGACTGATATGAAGATTCAGAAAATTATTTCAGATTGTCAGAGTGGAAAGAGTAGAGATTTTGTTATGAATAGTGATGGGAGCCTATGGTTTAAAAACAGATTATGTGTACCCGATGATGCTGATTTGAAGAAGATTATTTTAGAAGAAGCTCATCAGTCAATATTTGCTATGCATCCGGGTAATACGAAGATGTATCATGATTTGAGACAGCATTATTGGTGGATTGGTTTGAAGAGAGACATTGCAGATTTTGTGTCGAAATGTCTCACTTGTCAGAAGGTTAAAGCAGAGCATCAAGTTCTAACCGGGTTGCTTCAACCGTTGTCAGTACCAGAATGGAAGTGGGAAAGAGTGACAATGGATTTTGTGTCTGGGTTGCCATTGACACAAAAGAAACATGATGCCATATGGGTGATTGTGGATAGATTGACTAAGACAGCTCATTTCCTTCCGGTTCGGATGGATTACTCTTTGGAGAGATTGGCTGAGTTGTATATCCATGAGATTGTGAGACTGCATGGTGTTCCAACTTCTTTAGTGTATGATCGAGATCCCAGGTTTACTTCCAGATTTTGGAAGAGTTTGCATAGTGCTTTAGGTTCTCGACTGCACTTTAGCACTGCTTTTCATCCACAGACGGATGGACAGTCAGAGAGGGTGATACAGATTCTTGAAGACATGTTGAGAAGCTGTGTCATTGATTTCACTGGAAGTTGGGATAGATTTTTACCTCTTGTGGAGTTTGCATACAACAACAGTCACCAATCCAGCATTGGTATGGCACCATTTGAAGCATTGTATGGCAGACGATGTAAGACACCTCTTTGTTGGAGTGAAATTGGGGAAGGTAAGTTAATTGGGCCTGATTTGATTCAAGAAACTGAAGAAAAAGTAAAGCTAATTCGAGGCAGATTGAAAGCAGCTTCAGACCGACATAAGTCTTATGCAGATTTGAAGAGGAGAGACATAGAGTTTGATGTTGGAGATAAGGTGTTTTTGAAAGTATCTCCTTGGAAGAAGATTTTGAGGTTCGGTCGGAAAGGAAAATTGAGTCCTCGTTTCATTGGGCCGTATGAAGTGTTAGAAAGAGTTGGGCCAGTGGCGTATCGACTTGCTTTGCCACTTGAGTTGGATCGTATTCATAACGTATTTCATGTTTCTATGTTGAGGAGGTATAGATCGGATCCATCTCATGTGTTGCCGATTGAGTCAATTGAAGTAAATTCTGATCTGACATTTGAAGAGGAACCAGTTGCTATTTTGGCACGTGATGTGAAAGAATTGAGAAACAAGAGAGTGCCACTTGTGAAGATTTTGTGGAAAAATCATGGGAAAGAAGAAGCAACTTGGGAAAGTGAACAATCCATGCGAGAGCAATATCCGCAATTGTTTCAGCTTTGATATCAGGTAATTTCGAGGATGAAATTTTCTTTTTAGAGGGGGAGAATTGTAATATCCTCATTTTTGCCCTAGAAGTTTTGCATATTGTTGTTGTTGTTATTGTTATAAATTGGATTGAATGTATATGATGGGATAAGAAAAGAATTAGGGTTTAGAGAGAATGGTATATGTTGTGTATATGATGATATATATAACATATAAATGGGTCAAAGGAAGAGTCAAAGGAAGAGAGATATTTTTGTATTGAGTGTGTAATTACATATATGGGCTTATATGAGACAAAAGGTTAGTTTTATGGTGGAGGGCAATTTGGTAATTGCTTGAATTGAATCACATGGTGGATATTTAAAGAAGGTTTGACTTTGTTTCTTCATCATTTTCTTCTTTCTTTTATGAAGTGGCCGGCTCCTCCATAGACAAAGGGAAGCAAGAGGTGAAGAGAGGTTCTTGATGAGTTGAGTTCAAAATTGAAGGAAGTTTAAGTGTTCAAGTGTTGATTCAAGAAGTTTTAACTAAGGTAAGATCTTTCCTTTGATTTCTTTCCTACTTTTGAAGTGGTATGGGAAGTTAATTAGGGTTTGATGATTTGATGATGAGATGTGTTTATGATTTATTCTCAAGTGTTGAAATGGAATTAAAGATAAGAAGCTAGGTTGGTGTTGGTGATGGAAGAGTAAGAGTGTGTTTAGTGAATTCTTTTTCTGTTTTACAATTAGTAAAGGCTGTGACTTGTATGATTTTTAATTAATTATAGAAAAATGTTCTTGAAGTGAATTTTTGATATGTTGTGCCTCTATGAGTCTAGAATGACTGAAAAATATGTTGATTCGATTTTGGATAGGTTATGAGTTTAGAAAGATTATTTTTATTAGACCTGTTCCAGCAGGTACCTTAACTGAGACAGCTCTATTTCGGGATTTTTAATAAAATGTCGAAAAATCATATTCAATTGAATTTTGGATATGTTGTTTCTTAGTGAGTCTAGTATTTGAGAAAAATAATTTGGAACCACGTTGATTGAAATTGATTTATGAAATTCACAAAGTTCAGAACTGCTGCCAGGATGCAGGGCAATTGGGGCAGTCTGGTTAGGTGAACTATTTGACCAAGATTTTGTGTTCAGTTTGATCTGAAATTTTAAAGGAATGATTTTAAGATACAAAACTAAATTCGGTAAAAAATTTAGAATTTTTAGTCAAGTAGATTATTTTATACAATTTTTCAAAATAAGGATAAAATGGAGTCTAAAACCAGAATGTACTATTCATATGGTCATTTTGCTAATACTCCTTTTGGATTAGATTGTGAAGAGGTTGAATTGCCCTAACCGTGTCCTTCAAGTGGCTGACCGTGTCCCTCAATTGTGTAGGTTAGGGTTTTAATTCTTTGTTGTTCTTGCATTGTTGAGATTGAACAATGTTATGTTATGCATTGTGAATGGTAATGTGTTTCATGAGTAATGTGGAATGAAATGTTGATATTTATGAATGATGCTATGTGAGATATAATGTGATCATGGATGAGATAAATATATACTTGAATAATGAAATGTTATATTGTGAAATGAAATGTGAAGCCATTGTTATTGGCTAAGGTGATTCAATGGAGATAAATGAGGCATGTTTGCCTAAATGATAATGAGAATTGAGAATGAATTGTGTGGCTAATGTGTTATTCCATTTTCAGAGTTTGTTGTTGGTGGCATGCCTAATAAGTGTAACAATCTCTTGAAGTTAGGTTGGATTGAATCCTTGAAGCCTAATTGAGATGTTACCACCCTTGAAGCTAGGTTGGACTTAGTCCTTGAAGCCTAGTTGGGTATATGATATTGATAAATGTGATAACAAAACCAAAACATTAACTCTGAAAATTGAATGGCATATTAATATGTCTTGGGCCCATGCTTGTCTTTGTTTAGTGTTGATTATGAATGGTTAAATGAATATTAATGAAGTATATGAAAAGATATTGAAATGTGATATGTAAAGTGAAAGTATGTTGTTAGTTTTGCATATATGATGTTACATGTATATTATGGATTGAGAAATGACATTGCATTGCACTAAGTCATATCATTTGCATGATTATCTTACTAAGCCGTTGGCTTAGCGCGATAGTGTTTAATCGCGCAGGTAATAGAGTTGATAGAGTTGAACCCGAGAGTTCATCAAGACCAAGTGTGAGTAGACCTTGAAGAATTCATTTTGGGAGCTTAAAGATCAGAGCAAACTTGCCAATCATGTATAATTCTTTATATTTTTGTAAAGAAATGTTTAATATGTAAATATGTAAATATTTTATAACTTCCGCTGTGTAATATTTTAATGTATAATGAATAGGGTATGGTATCAAGTTTTAAAGTGTTTTGAATGTTAAGAGAACCATAGCATCCCTATGTTTGGTGCACTTATGCTACATTGTGGTGTTGTAGTGTGCTTGTACCAGGTGTGGGGGTGTTACAATAAACCTTTACTTTATTTTGTACTAGAAGTGTAAATCTTATTTGCAGGTTGTAGTTGAGGTTATAAGGGGGATTTATTGGGAGTGTATTGAGAATGATTTTGTTTGCATTGGTTTGTGTAAAATGTTTTAAAAAAAAAAAACTAGTTTTGTCGACACTTGGGACTCAATTTTTAGGCAAAACTATGGCAAAATTTCTATTAAAATTGGAACTAAAATTTGACTAAGTAAAATTGGTAGCAACATTAGGTTAGTGTGGCGCCTCTACTCAGCTTACACATGTAAGTCAGGAAGGGGTGTTACACTCTCATTGCTTGTTGAGTTGAGAGTGTTGCATGCTAGCTTCGAGCCTTGTAGTGATGGTGCTTTGTTG
Organism: Garcia nutans; assembly: GCA_947685225.1. Lineage (NCBI taxonomy): Eukaryota > Viridiplantae > Streptophyta > Magnoliopsida > Malpighiales > Euphorbiaceae > Garcia > Garcia nutans. The sequence goes on from CANTUV010000024.1 coordinate 27,129,704, forward strand.
GCTCAGTTGCAATTGAGGCCCCTCTTGTTGGATCAGATTAGAGAGGCTCAGTTGGCAGATGAAAGAATTCAAAACGTTGTATCAAATTACCAAAAGGGGGAGAGCCGAGATTTCCATGTGAGGAGTGATGGCAGCCTTTGGTACAAAGATAGATTATGTGTTCCTGATGATGCAGGATTGAAAAAGATTATTTTGGAGGAAGCACATGAGTCGGCTTTTGCTATGCACCCTGGGAGTACTAAGATGTATCATAATTTGAAGCAACATTATTGATGCTCAGGTATGAAGAGGGACATCATGGAGTTTGTATCCAAATGTCTCACTTGTCAGAGAGTGAAGGCTGAGCACCAAGTTCCTTCGGGATTGCTCCAACCTTTATCAGTGCTAGAATAGAAATAGGAGCGTGTAACGATGGATTTGTGACTGGTTTGCCTTTGACTCAGAAGAAGCATGATGCCATTTGGGTGATTGTTGATCGGTTCACAAAGACAGCTCATTTCCTTTCAGTTCGAATGGATTATTCTTTTGAGAAGTTGGTTGAGTTGTATATCAGTGAGATAGTGAGATTGCATTGAGTTCCAATTTCTTTGGTGTCTGATCAAGATCCTTGGTTTACTTCAAGGTTTTGGAAGAGTTTGCATAGTACTTTGGGATCCCGGTTACATTTTAGCACTGCTTTTTATCCGCGGATAGATGGGCAGTCAGAGAGAGTGATACAGATTTTAGAGAATATGTTGAGGAGCTGTGTCATTGATTTCTCTGGAAGTTGGGACAGATTCTTACCATTGATGGAATTTTCTTATAACAACAGTCATCAGTCTAGTATTAGAATGGCATCGTTTGAGGCATTGTATGGTAGAAGATGTAGGACGCCTCTATGTTGGGATGAAGTTGGAGAAGGTAAGTTGGTCGGTCTTGATTTGATTAAAGAAACAGAAAAGAAAGTGAAGATAATTTGGGATCGCTTGAAAACAGCTTCAGATCGATAGAAATCCTATTCAAATTTGAATAGGAGAGATATAGAGTTCAGTATTGGAGATAAAGTATTTTTGAAAGTATCTCCTTGGAAGAGAAATTTGAGATTTGGCCGCAAAGGGAAGCAGAGTCCTCGTTTTATTGGACCTTACGATTTACTGGAGAGAGTTGGACCAGTGGCTTATTGACTCGCTTTGCCGCTTGAGTTGGATAGAATTCACAATGTCTTTCATGTCTCTATGCTACGGAGGTACAGGTCAGACCCATCTCATATTTTGTTAGTGGAATCCATTGAGGTGAGTCTGGATCTGACTTTTGAGGAAGAACCGATGGCTATTTTGGTACATGAAGTGAAAGAGTTGAGAAATAAGAAAGTACCACTAGTGAAGGTTCTTTCGAAGAATCATGCTAAGGAAGAGGCAACTTGGGAGAGTGAGCAAGTGATGCGAGATCAGTATCCCCAGTTGTTCTAGACTAGAGAACAGGTAATTTCGAGGACGAAATTATTTTGTAGAGGGGGAGAATTGTAATATCCCAAATGATACCCTAGAATTTTTGGAAATGTTAATTGTTGATTTGGATTATATGATTTTTAAGTGTATGTTTAATTAAGTGAGAAGATAATAGGAAGATGTGTATATGTTATGTATATGGAGATATATATACATTATATATACAAGTCAACAAGTTGAGTTGGTCAAATGAGATTATTAATTATATTAAATATTGTTAGTGGAGGATGATATTTAAATGGATTTAATTAAGTTAGTGGAAGATGATGTAATTCGGTATTATTATATTGTTAATTGCTTGGTGGAGAGTAATTTGAGGAAAGTGTTTGGTTAAAGAGGTTGACTTTCTTTTTCTTTGCATTTTCTTCTTCTTCTTTCTTCTCTTTGGCCGGCCACCATTATCAACCAAAGGAAAAGGGATTTTGTTGCTTCCAAACTCAAGAGATTGAAGGACTTCAAGAAATTAAGTTGGAGTTTTAAGGATTTTCTTCACTTATGGTAAGTTTCCAACTTGTTTCTTTGTGTTCTTTTGAGTTTGTGTTTTTGGGTTTGTTGGATTGGTTGTTGTAGATGTGTTTATGGTTGTTTTTGTATGTTTGAGGTTGTTTTGTTTTGTTAACTTTGATTTTGGGGTTGGATTGAAGAGAAAAGGGTTAAGTTTGGTGAAAGAGTCAAGTGTTGTGGATTGTGTAAGTTTGAGTTGTGAGATATGGTTGTGTTTGTGTTTTGATGTTTACTCAAGTATTATATGGTATATAGATGGTTTTGGTTAAGTTTGTTTGGAGTGAAAAAGGGTAAAAGAAAGATGTTTGTTGGATGTGGCATTTTGGTGTCGATTTCAGAGTTTTTGGCCTGACACGCCAAGTAGCACGACCATGTCTTTAGGCGTGTCATTGGTTCTATTTTCTGGGTTACTGACACGCCCATGTTACTGAGCATGTCACAGCTTCTGTGTAGTAGTAGCATTGACACGTCCAGTGACACGCCTATGTCATTGAGTGTGTCATAGCTACTGTGTTGTTGAAAGATTGACACGTCCAGTGACACACCCATGTCACTGAGCGTGTCATAGCTTCTATGTTGGAGGAGAATTGACACGTGCAGTGACACGCACATGTCACTGAGCATGTCAAAGCTTCTGTGTTATGGGTTTAGGGCACGGTCAGGGACACGCCCGTGTTGTTGAGCGTGTCAAGTGTATAGTTTGCCCTAGATAGCTCTTATTCTTGTATTCTTATGTGTAATCACCTTTGGATTAGGTTTTGAAGAGAATTGAGTTACCCTAGCCAAGGTTTAAGGGATACCTTGGAAGGAGTTGATAGAGTGGTGTTGTTGCTTTAAGAGGTAAGTACACACTTTGAATGATTGTATACATTTATATGACATTGGGACTTAACACATTTAGTTGAGAAATGTGTTAAGTTAGTTGATATATTGTTGATGAATGAGTTATATGTTACAATACGCCCAATGTGAAGTATGTTGATATATCAATGTAATTGAGTAATGTGTTGGATATGAAAAGAAATATGGAATAATGTGATATGATATGTGAAATCATGATGTAACAAATTGATATTGATATAAAAGAGAAGAATGAGAAAAGATGAGAAAATGATGATATAATAAGGCAATGAGCCTAGTTTGATCACTAGAAATGACATGATAAATGAATTATGAAAGTAATCAATAATGATATAAATGAATAAATTGTGTGCCTAGTATATTATACAATTTTCAGAGTTCTGGGCAGGTGAAAAGACCGGGTCGTAAGCCAAGCGCAGTTGATAAATATGATATTTTTGGGGTGAAAAGACTGGGTCGTAAGCCTCAAAAACTATAACAGTCTAGTCGGGTTGAGGACCAAGGTACTGGGGCCCAAGGGTCTAGCTGGGTTGAGGTCCAAGAGACTGGGGCTGTTACATTATCCATGGATATATATATTGCCTATGGGGCTAGACACAAGGTGTCATTATGGATCAAAGCCGTAACTCTGAACTTTGAATAGCATATTAGATCCTTTTTGGGCCCATGTTTGTCTTTGCTTATATGTGAATTATGAAATGTAATGCAAATGATTGATATGTTGAGTTATAATGTAATAAGTTGATGTATTCATATGTATTGTGCATTAGTATCTCATTGATCTATATTGAATCAAAGTTTGTACCACTAAGCTTTCTGCTTAGCGCGATTGTGGTTCATCGCGCAGGTGACAGGGTAGATCTGATTGTACCAGAGAGCTCATCTAGACCGAGTCAAGTCTAGGCTTGAGTTTGTGAGAGTAGTGTTGAGTTGTGGACATCAAGATCAGAGATGAACTGCCAGCATATATAAATTTCATGTTTTTTTATGCTAATTGATTTTGATGTAAACATATATATATTCCGCTGTATTTTTCGCTGCTTATTAAACAAATATTTTGGATAAACTTTTGGGGTAATGAAGATATATGTATATGTATTTTAACAATGGTTGTTTCATCTATGCTATTTAAAATATAAATTAAATGTTTTTAGTTTATTCAGATTTTAGAAATGATGATTTGATTTAATAGTTAAAGATTGGTTTGTTTAAAATGCACTGTGACACCCTTATATCTGGTATGCGTATATCGTATGTTGTGTGGGTATGCGGTGTGCGTATATTGGGTGTGGGGGTGTTACAACATACCTTTTCAAACTCTTCTTTTTATCTAATCACTTGTTGATAATCTCAACTTTTTTAGCTTAATCTTCTAAAAACTTATAACTAGGTATTATTTTCTATTAGGTTTTGATCAAAGTCTTGGAAGGAAGGAAGAAAGAAGTAGTTTTGGTGGTGAAGATGGTGATGAACGTGGAAAGAAGAAAGAAAGACAAGTTTCTACATAAATACACCCGTCCATACACCCATATATATATATATATATACAGCTTAATCTAGTGTGACCATTCTCATCTTAGTTATGGTGTACCCTCTTTCTTATCCTTTGATTTTAATTCGATTCGATTTTTAATCTTGTAAAACAGTAAAAATACATAATTTCTTTAGTAAATTTTTAAGATCTACTATTTAAATCACTTATCCATATCACTTATATCACAATTCATTATCAATTATCAATATTAAATCAAAGTTTAGTATTTAAAATTTTTAATATTACATTTTGTATATGAAAAATACTTATATAGGATACAAGAATGTCACTATAAATAACTGTAAAAAAATCCCTCTCTTGTTCTTTAATAATAAATATAGTTTACATAAAGGTAATTTATAAGGAATATATATAATTGTTTAATACATCAATAAATTTTATAAGAAAATCTCTAGAAAAATTTTGCCAGAATTTTATCTCTAAATTAGACATTCCTCAAAATCAAATAATCACAACTTGTGGAAAAATACACTCCCAAATTTAATATAAATCCCAAGTGTAATGATCAGGATTTTCAACAGGGAAGTTTTAACTAATAATAAAAAATTGCATAGTATATAGTGAAAAAAGTATTGTGGATAAATGTTATATGTAGAGAAGAGTAAATTGTGTATCTTAACACTTTACTGAAAAGAGTATTTTTACAGTTTTACGAGATTAAAACTCGATTTAATATCAACGGTTAAGAATGAGGGTGCACCATAGTTATTATGGGCATTCCCTCACTGGATTAAAAATATTATATATATATATATGTGTATATGTGTAAGTGTGTGGAAATTTCTGATTTCCTTCTTTTCTCCACGCCATCATCACCATCTTCACTTCTTTCTTCTTCCTTCTTTCCATGAGTTGAATCAAAACTTAAAATTAAGTTGGAAAAGTGGTGATTATCAACAAGGTATGTGCTTTTGATTTATACTTTACAAAAATATGACTTTTTACAAGTTTAAATGATTTAATTGATTGATTGAGTATGTATAATGATATATTTATGAGAAATGAAGGATTTGATCATGTTTTTATCCATATGAAATGGTTAAAAGTTTAATTAAGTGAAGGTATTTTATATGAATTCTTTTTATGTCAAAATATTGAGTTTGATCAATTATTATCTTAGATCTTCAATATGTTTGTGTTTACGGAAGTTAAAAGTACATAATACATGAGTTTAATCCGAAATAAAGGCAAAATGAATGCCATAGTCATGGCAAATGTGTGCCACGGTCGTGGCAAATGAGTGCCATGGTCGTGGCAAGTGAAGGCCACGACCGTGGGATTGAAAGTGTGACTGTGTCTTCAAAAATTTTGATAAAAACAGAATAGTTCTGAATGCCACGACTGTGGCCCTTGAAGGCTATGACCGTGGGGATTTTAAAACAAAGTGGACAGACTAGTTTGCTATCCCACGGTTGTGGGGTTGTGAGGCCACGACCGTGGGGACCTAAATAGTATTTTTGGCTTGTAATTTGTAATCTACGGGCCTAGTATGAGACTAATATGTGTATAGTACCTTTGTGTTAATATGTTAAATGTATGAAAATGAGTGATCAACTTTAGATACGTGACACACATATATATTTGACTAAATGTTGCTAAGAGTAATGTACCAAGGAAATAATATAAACAAGTGAAATGATATCAACAAGTGAAATGATATAAACAAGTGCTTATATAAACAAGTGAGTGTTTATATAAACAAGTGTTAATCAATGACATGAGACTAATATGTGTATAGTCCATACTTTTGTGTTAATGTGTTAAATGTATGAAAATGAGTGATCAACTTTAGATATGTGACACACATATATATTTGACTAAATGTTGATAAGAGTATAGTACCAATAAAATGAATTAAACAATGTAGTGTTCATCAAAATTAATGAATTGCCCAAATCATACTAAATTTATATCTAGCTTTGGATTGAATGGCTAACCAGAGGATGGATAGCCACAGTGATAGTGGGCACCTCGTGCCTATAGTGGACACATTGTGTTATCAGTGATAGTAGGCATAATTGCCATTATAAATTCTTGAGATTGCTACACTAACATGTTATCCAAACCTATGATCTAAGTTTAGTATGTTTGGGCATAATTAATGAAAAGATATGTGAACATGATAGTTGTGACTAATGAAAGAAATGTAAAATAATAATATAAGTCAATTACTTGAAATTGAAGTATTGTGTTCCAGTGTAAAAGTGATTGTTAATATATATATATATTAATGCTTACACGTAAAAGTTCTAATGAACGTAATGGAAATGTTATGCTCAATGTATTGAATTAATCAAATGATTGAAAGTGTATATAATGTTGTGAGATACAAGTGCTCCAAAGTATATCAAATGATTGAAAGTGTATATCATGATGTGAGATACAAAGTGCTCTAAAGTATAGTACTAGATATAAGTACTGAAAAGTATAGATTGAATAATCCTATATGTGAACTTGAAAAGGAAGACTTATTGAAAAACAAAATAAGTATAGTGTGAACAATGTTATCAAATGAGAAAACAAGTCTTGAATAAAATGATTCTCAATGAGACAAGAGGCAATACCAAAAGTATTGTATTATATGATAACTTTTATACTAGGATAATTATTATTTTGTGTAATCAGCATGGTATATTGACTTATTACTAAAATTAGTTTATATATGAAAATACTTCTTAAAACTAAGTGTTAATACTATATTTTCATATGTATATTTCTTTAATATTAAGTGATAAAATATGTGTATATAAGCACCACTAAGTTTTGCTTAGCGTGTTAGAATTGTTTTCTGACACGCAGGTATCAGGACATCAGAGCAAGATATGAACAGATGAAGATCTTGTTTATGTTGTATTCATAAGTTATAAAATGTATATAGATACTTTAGTTTGGCCATTTGAGAGACTGTACAAATTTGTAAACATGAAAGAAATGCATGTATTTCAGGAATAAAGGATGAAGTGTGAGAATTCAAGTGAATGACTCATAAAGAAAGGAATGTATTATATAATCATTTGATTTGACAAATGTATGATAGTTATCTGATTTGTAATAGATTTTTGAAAATTGGTCTAAACATTGGTCCTGTAAGTGTTGTGATATGCAGATTTTATTATTATTTGAAAATTTTTATTTATGAAGAGAATTTTCTCTAAATTGATTGGAGCGTAAAAAGTATATCGAATAACATTCTCTGATAGTTTTTATATAAGGATTGTCAGGGGATGTTACACCAAGTCTCCAACATTTCCTCCAAAAATCACTCAACATCCCATAACATAATATATTTACAAAACTTAATCAAACATAAAATTTTACAATATTTTTACATGATAGCATAATGTGTATAATTATAGTGAATTTAACAAAAAGAAATATTTATATGATATGCAGGTAGGCTCTGACCTTTTGGAAAAATATCAGGCTTGAAGTGCTAGTCCAAAAAACCTAGACCTGGTTAGGTCTCGCATGGCTTTCTGCCTCAACCTTGTTACCTACACAATGAAACAATTGCAATAAGCTATTGGCTTAGTGGTACATAGTTTGATAACAAAATAATTTTAAAAATAATGCATTATTATTTTTTCAATATGCCATGTAATGTAAAATGACACGATACATCCTTTGCTCACTAGAGATGTCATAGTCATATATATTGAGCCCAAAAAGTTCCTATATAATATTTATGTTCCAAAAATATTGCTTCAGTCAATAGTAACACTAGGAATCTAAGTATCACATATCGCCCAAAGGCGCATCCCCTATTGACATTAACGTGTCTAGCCCGAAGGCACAACAAATATTGTTACACATCAACAGCATGCCAATCTAATAATGCTAAATATAATTTTCTAGAACATGATATCATATAAGGCGAACATATATCACATTTTATCTATTTTCATTTTATTTCCCATATTCATGTATAATTTCCAACTTTTCAACATATTTCATTCGCAATAGTCATAATTTTAGTTACATTTACAATGTGACATCCTTTCCCATATTTCTTAAGCATATTCCACATTTTTCATAACTAACACATATCAATGTAGTTAGCCATTTCATAATGGCTTAACATTTTGCATTTTAAGCAATTCACACTACATTACACAAAACAATGCATATTACATCTCAAAACCAATTTCAAAATAGCTTAGCACATTCATAAATCACAACGTGCTAGGCCAAACCAAATGTAATTACAATACATGTAATCAAAGTATGTATTAATCTTAAATATGCCTAACTTCAAGCCTAATTCACCCTCCAGCTTCAACTTCACCAAATGCCCTTCTTCTCTTTAATGGGAAAATTCATCTTACTCCTAAACCATATTATAAGTGCAAAAATAGCATTAATAACTCATTCTAATACATTTCATTCAATTACATCCATTTTACCCCAAAATTCCACCAAACCCCTAATTTACTCACTATTTCACCCAAACTACAACAAAACCCAATCAATTCAACCAAGCAACCTTAAAATCATTACTTCCACATCAAAATAACTTTATTATAACCCATAATAGCAATTATTGAAACTCCCATCAAAGTGTAAATTTCACGTATTCTAAATTTCCATGAAAAGCTTCTTAAAATCAAAGGAAACTTACCTATTTATTGTGAATTCCTCAAAAACACCTTAAATCCATGGAGAATCTTATAAAATTTGAAGAATGTAAGAATACAAATTCCTCTTTGGGTAACAATGGAGGTTCTGCTTCCTTAGAAGAAGAAGAAGATGATGATGATGAAAATTAATTTTTTACTTTTTATTCTTGTTTCTTTTTAACCACACATATATATAACAATTAATTAATTAATAATTAAAATATTTATCATCTATCATCAAAAAAAAATTTAATTTCCATTTTTTAACTTTTTAACGTTTTAACTTTGACTTTGATTTTTTACTTTTTGACTATTTTTTTTTTTAGTAAAATTTATACTTTATATATATTTCACGTATACACTAAGTATACATTAATGATTGTCTTCTTCCAACATATTTATTAAACCTTCCAAACTATTTATATAATTATATTTACTAAAATTACGGGCGATGCACATATATGCAATATCTATACTTTTTTTTTGCTGTAGATTTATTTTCAAGGAAAGTGCAAACCTATTTTTTTTTTAATCTGATATCATTTTTTTTTTATCTTTTGACATTGATTTATTCTTTTTTAATCTATATTGATATTTAATTTTTGTATTGAAGTTGTTTCTATTGATGATTTATGTTTTCTTATTACTAATATATTTTATGTTTCTATTGATGATTTATGTTTTCGTATCATATTTTTTTTACTTTTGGTCGTTTCTTCTTATTTAATGTTTGTTGAGCTTTGATTGATGAACATGAAGTAAAGTTTTGTTGATGTAACACCCCCATATCCAATGCACACACACTACAACCACAACAATGTAGCATAAGTGCACCAAACATAGAGATGCTACGGTTTCCTTAACATTCAAAACATTTTAAAACTTGATACCATATCCATATCATTATATCTTATTAACAAAATAGATCATTTACTTATAAAACAAAACATATTAGTTATCTATATATATATATATATATACATTTATATATTACACAGCGGAAGTTATAAAATATGTATATATATGAAAACATTTGAATACATATTTACTATTATACATATATTTACATTATCAACAAAACTTTACACAATATAAAAGATTTATACATGATTGGCAAGTCAGCTCTGATCTTTAAGCTTCCAAAATCAACTCTTCAATGTCTACTCTCACTCGGTCTCGAAGAGCTCTCGGGTTCGATTCTATCAGTTCTATCACCTGCGCGATTAAACACTATCGCGCTAAGCCAAGGGCTTAGTAAGATAAAACATGCAATAAACATGCTTAAATGCTATACAATGCCAATTCTAATTTATCATACATGTAACAACATAAATGCAAAGCTAACAACATACTTTTACATTTCATAACCTAACATACATATATGTATATCAGAATTCAACATCTTTGCATATATTTTATTAGTTAATCATTTAATCATTTATGAACAACACTAAGCAAAGACAAGCATGGGCCCAAGACACACTAATATGTCATTCAATTTTCAGAGTTAATGCTTTGGTTTTGTTATCACATTTATCAATATCAATATCATATACCCAACTAGGCTTCAAGGATTAAGTTCAACCAAGCTTCAAGGGGAGCAAAGCATGCTAAGCATCAACCCAACTTGGCTTCAAGAACTAACCCAACCTAGCTTCAAGGGTTGTAACATCTCAATTAGGCTTCAAGGATTCAATCCAACCTAACTTCAAGAGATTGTTACACTCATTAGGCATGCCACCAACAACAAACTCTGAAAATGGAATAACACATTAGCCACACAATTCATTTAGATTTCATTCTCAATTCTCATTATCATTTAGGCAAACATGCCTCATTTATCTCCATTAAATCACCTTAGCCAATAACAATGGCTTCACATTTCATTTCACAATATAACACTTCATTATTCAAGTGTATATTTATCTCACATAGCACCATTCATAAATATCAACATTTCATTCCATATTAATCATGAAACACATTGCCATTCAAAGTGCATAACATAACATTGTTAATTCTCAACAATGCAATTAGGGCAAAACACAATTGACATGATTCATAGCTTTAGGACCATCCACATTCATTTGATTAGATCATTCTTGTGTTTGAAACATGTTTATAATGTTCATGTTTAAGTTTAGGAACAATGGAACTTTTGAAGAATTTAAACCATGCAAAGAGAACCAAGAAATCAAACAATGTTCAAATCATTTGAAAGGCACGCCCAACTCACTTGATAGACACGCCCAACCATCTTGAGTGACACGCCCGTGTCCTTAAAAAGAAAAGAGGCAGTAGCCAATCCAAATAATTGACACGCCCACTCTTCTAAGGGACACGCCCACTCCCCTAAAATTTATTTTGGCCGTGTCACCAAATCATAAAACCTTAACTAAAACCAACCCTTTCTCAATTGCACTCAAACACAATATTCATGATATAACATATTTCACATGAACATAATCAATGTTCTAAACACATATTCATCACAAGAACTACTTCACCACACATTAATATCACAATTAAACACATAGTAACTCAAAACCCTAAAATCAACATCCTTCTCCATCCATCCAAATCAACAACCATCATTTCCAACAACAACCTTCAATTAAACTCATAACTTAAAATCAATTTAACACTTGAAAACACAACCAAACACATCTCAAATCCACCAAATCACAAAATCATCAAACCCTACTTTACTTCCAACACAACTTCCAAATAAGTAAAGAAAACAAGAAAATACTTACTTGAAAAGAAGAAATTCCACAAATCCTTTGTCAAAACCTTGGATTGCTTCATCAACTTGCTTCTTGCCTCAAGAACACTTCTCTTTTCCTTTTGCTAATGGAGAGCCGGCCACTTCATGAAGAAAGAAGACAATGATCAAGATACAAAGTCAACTTTTGCTTTTAATCTCCACCAAGTGTTCTTATCCAAGCAATTACTAAAACACCCTCAATCATATAACTAACCTTTGTCTCATATAAGTCCTTATATGTAATTTCATTAACAACCAAAAATATCTTCTTCCACTTAACCATCACCTTGACTCTTCATTTGACCACTTTATATGTTATATATATCATCATATACACAACATATACATTTGTCTCTAAACCCTAATTCTTTCTCCAAAACACATATGCACAAGCATTCACTTTCCAATTTCTTTTCTTACCCAATCATATGCATACAATTCAATTAAACAATAACAACAACAACAACAACAACATAATCAAAACTTCTAAGCCACATATGAGGATATTACAATTTTCCCCCTCTAAAAAGAAAATTTCGTCCTCGAAATTACCTGAAATTAACTCTGAAACAACTGAGGATATTGCTCTCGCATCGTTTGCTCATTTTCCCAAGTTGCTTCTTCTTTCCCATGGTTCTTCCAAAGAATCTTCACCAATGGCACTCTCTTGTTTCTCAAATCTTTCACATCACGTGCCAAGATAGCAACTGGTTCCTCTTCAAAAGTCAAGTCTGGGTTCACTTCAATTGATTCAAATGGCAACACATGAGATGGATCCGACCTGTACCTCCTCAACATGGAAACATGGAATACATTATGAATACGATCCAACTCAGGTGGTAAAGCAAGTCGATAAGCAACTGGCCCAACTCTTTCTAACACTTCATATGGCCCAATGAAACGAGGACTCAATTTTCCCTTCCGACCGAACCTCAAAATCTTTTTCCAAGGAGACACTTTCAAAAATACCTTATCTCCAACATCAAACTGAATGTCTCTCCTTTTCAGATCTGCATAAGACTTCTGTCGGTCTGAAGCTGCTTTTAACCTGCCTCGAATAATTTTTACTTTCTCTTCAGTTTCTTGAATCAAATTAGGACCAACCAACTTATTATCTCCAAGCTCATTCCAGCAAAGAGGTGTCCTACACCGTCTGCCATACAATGCTTCGAATGGTGCCATACCAATGCTGGATTGGTGACTGTTGTTGTAAGCAAACTCCACAAGAGGTAAAAATCTATCCCAACTTCCAGAGAAATCGATGACACAGCTCCTTAACATGTCTTCAAGAATCTGTATCACCCTCTCTGACTGTCCATCCGACTGTGGATGAAAAGCAGTACTGAAGTGCAGTCGAGAACCCATAGCATAATGCAAACTCTTCCAAAATCTTGAAGTAAACCTGGGATCTCGATCAGACACTAAAGAAGTTGGAACACCATGTAGTTTCACAATTTCCTGGATATACAGCTCAGCCAATCTCTCCAAAGTGTAATCCATCCGCACCGGAAGGAAATGAGCTGTCTTAGTCAATCTATCCACAATCACCCATATGGCATCATGTTTCCTTTGTGTCAATGGCAAACCAGACACAAAGTCCATTGTCACTCTTTCCCACTTCCATTCAGGCACTGACAACGGCTGAAGCAACCCGGTTGGAACTTGATGCTCTGCTTTAACTTTCTGACAAGTGAGACATTTCGATACAAACTCAGCAATGTCTCTCTTCAACCCAATCCACCAATAATGTTGTCTCAAATCATTATACATCTTCGTATTACCCGGATGCATAGCAAACACTGACTGATGAGCTTCTTCTAAAATGATTCTTTTCAAATCAGCATCATCGGGTACACACAATCTGCTCTTGAACCAGAGACTCCCATCATCTCTCACAACAAAATCTCTAGTCTTCCCAATCTTGCAATCTGAAATAATTTTCTGAATCTTCATATCAACCAACTGAGCCTCTTTGATCTGATCTAACAAAACTGGCTTCAATTGCAACCGTGCCAACAATGCACCATCATCACAAGGTACAAAACTGGCATGCAATGCTCTCAACTCAACAAGCAACGAGAGCGAGTAAACTGTTAAACCAGCTAAAGACTTCCGACTCAAAGCATCAGCAACAACATTTGCTTTACCTGGATGATAATCAATCAAGCAGTCGTAGTCTTTAATCAATTCTAACCATCTCCTCTGACGAAGATTGAGTTCTTTCTGGACACCCAAATACTTCAAACTCTTGTGATCAGTGTAGATGAAACATTTTTCCCCAAATAAATAATGGCGCCAAATCTTTAATGCAAACACAATGGCAGCCAATTCCAAATCATGGGTCGGATAGTTAAGCTCATGCGGTTTCAACTGTCGAGATGCATAAGCTATAACTTTCCCTTCCTGCATCAATACACATCCCAAACCTCTATGTGAAGCATCACTGTAGATCACATATGGTTTGCCTTCAACAGGTAAAGTTAAAACAGGCGCTTGAGTTAACATTTCTCTCAACTGCTCAAAGCTAGTCTGACACTGATCCGTCCACACAAATCTCACTCCCTTACGAAGCAATCTGGTGAGTGGAGTAGCTATTAAAGAAAACCCTTTTATAAACCGCCGGTAATAGCCTGCCAAACCCAGAAAACTTCTAATTTCTGTCACAGACTTGGGTGGACTCCAATTCAAAATAGCTTCAACTTTACTTGGATCAACTCTAATGCCTTCTGCTGAAACAATATGTCTGAGAAAAGCTACCTGATCCAACCAGAACTCACATTTCGACAATTTGGCAAACAACTGCTTCTCTCTCAAAATCTGCAACACAATCAGCAGATGCATATCATGTTCCTCTTCATTCCGCGAATACACCAGAATGTCATCGATGAAGACCACAACAAACTGATCCAGATAGGGCCTGAACACCCTATTCATCAAATCCATAAAAGCTGCAGGTGCATTCGTCAGACCAAAAGGCATAACTAAAAATTCATAGTGCCCATACCTGGTCCTGAAAGCTGTCTTCGGAACATCTTCAGCTCTGACTCTCAGCTGATGGTACCCAGATCTCAGATCAATTTTGGAAAACACAGCTGCACCCTTCAACTGATCAAAGAGATCATCGATTCTAGGCAAAGGATATTTATTCTTAATGGTCACTTTGTTCAATTGCCTATAATCAATACATAACCTCATAGTACCATCCTTCTTCTTCACAAATAGCACAGGAGCTCCCCAAGGAGAAACACTGGGGCAAATAAATCCTTTGTCCAACAACTCCTGTAACTGCACTTTCAGCTCTCTCAACTCTGCTGGTGCCATTCTATAAGGAGTAATAGAGATAGGAGTGGTACCAGGTAACAATTCAATACCAAACTCCACCTCTCTCTCTGGAGGCAATCCAGGCAACTCCTCTGGAAACACATCAGGGAACTCAGCAACTGTGGCAATGCTATCAATGGGAAAACCCTTCACTCTAGTATCTATCACATGAGCGAGATAGGCTTCACACCCCTTTCTAATCAACCTCCTGGCTGCAACAGCTGAAACAAATAAGGAGGCTAGCTGTTCCTGCTCATTAGATACTATCACCTCTCTACCATCAACAGTTTTCAAAGAAACAATTTTCTTTTTACAATCCACCACAGCTCCATGTCGAGATAGCCAATCCATACCTAAGATCACATCATATTCCTTAAATGGCATCTCAATCAAATCTCCAAAGAACTCCTCACCCTGCACCCTCACTACACTATCCCGGTGCACCTTACTCACAACCACACTATGCCCTAACGGATTTGTCACCAACACATCAAATCCTAGGGACTCAGCATACACATCAGATACAGGCAAGACAGATACACTAACATATGAATGCGTGGAACCCGGATCAATCAAAGCAAGTACTGGAGTATTAAATAAAGAAAAAGTACCAGCTATGACTGCCGATGCATCTGGCTGCCTCTGCATAACATACATCCTCTGGGAAGAACCAACCTCCTCTGGTCTACCCTCTCTGGATGCAGCACCTCCTCTAGAACTGAACCCTGGCCTACCTCCTCGGCTGACACCTCTGCCTCCTCTACCTCCTCTCACACTAGCTCGAGAAGCAGCAGAATCAACTGGCATCTGCTCTTGCCTCTCAGGGCAATCTCTCACAAAGTGGTCTGGTGATCCACACCTGAAGCATACCCCTGCAACACCAGCCTTCCAACAAGGACCACCATGTGGCCTCCCACAATGGATGCAGATGGGAAGAGTGGATCTCCGAATCATCGGGGTCGGAGCACTTGCCACTGAAGCTACAGGTCTAAATCTCTGCCTCTGGAACTGCACTGACCTACCTGCTGGTCTCTGGCTCCTACTACTCCGAGGAACAAAACTTCCTCTACCCCTCTTCGCAGAAGAAGACCCTGCCTCGAACTGGGGCCTTCTCACTCTAACCTCCTCTTCAGAAGCAACTGCAACTATGGCCTGAGCTCTCTCTACACTCCTAGCTGCTGCAACTAGCTGGGAGAAATCCTGATACCTGGAGCCAGCCACATGACAAATAATTGAGGGCCTCAATCCCTCCTCAAATCGCCGACATCGATCAATCTCATCAGCAATGATACCCCCAGCATACTGACTCAGTCGAATAAACTCTACTTCATACTCAGTAACAGTCTTGCTGTCTTGCTTCAAGCTCAAGAACTCCATTTTCTTCATGTCCTTATACTCCCTAGGAGTATATTTCAACTCAAATTCCCTCAGAAAATCAGTGTAAGACAGTGTTGGAGGATCATCCATAGAGTGTGGCACTGTCTTCCACCAGTCATATGCGTCCTTCTGCAGTAATGACCTGGCATAATCAAACTTTTCCTCAGGGGTGGCTTGTAACTGAATAAAGATTCTCTGCACTTTGCCTAACCATTGCTCAGCCACTGCTGGATCAGTGGTTCCCATAAAATCTTCTGCCCCAAACTTCCTCAATTTATCATACTGTCTCATCTGAACCTGAGGCTGGGGTGGTGGTGGAGGTGGCTGTACTGGTGCTTGTCTCATTACTTCCATCATATGTCTAAACCAGGCTGGCGGAACCTCCTCTCCAGCTGGTCTACCCGACACCGAAGCAGGTGCCTCCTCAACACTATCAACCCTAGCTCCCTCGGCAGGAGCAATGCTCTCAGCACTACCCTCAACTGACTGTCTTGAGTGAGGATCCATCAACACCTAATACTGCAAACACAGCAGATTACATCTTATTAAAGATCAGGGACTGCCAATCTCAAACGTATATGTTATTCAAAACCACTTTTTAAGTAAAAATATTCTTTTTATTTTATTTTACCTAGATTGAGAATCTCAAACCTAGGCTCTGATACCAAAACAATTGTAACACCCCCATATCCAATGCACACACACTACAACCACAACAATGTAGCATAAGTGCACCAAACATAGAGATGCTACGGTTTCCTTAACATTCAAAACATTTTAAAACTTGATACCATATCCATATCATTATATCTTATTAACAAAATAGATCATTTACTTATAAAACAAAACATATTAGTTATCTATATATATATATATATACATTTATATATTACACAGCGGAAGTTATAAAATATGTATATATATGAAAACATTTGAATACATATTTACTATTATACATATATTTACATTATCAACAAAACTTTACACAATATAAAAGATTTATACATGATTGGCAAGTCAGCTCTGATCTTTAAGCTTCCAAAATCAACTCTTCAATGTCTACTCTCACTCGGTCTCGAAGAGCTCTCGGGTTCGATTCTATCAGTTCTATCACCTGCGCGACTAAACACTATCGCGCTAAGCCAAGGGCTTAGTAAGATAAAACATGCAATAAACATGCTTAAATGCTATACAATGCCAATTCTAATTTATCATACATGTAACAACATAAATGCAAAGCTAACAACATACTTTTACATTTCATAACCTAACATACATATATGTATATCAGAATTCAACATCTTTGCATATATTTTATTAGTTAATCATTTAATCATTTATGAACAACACTAAGCAAAGACAAGCATGGGCCCAAGACACACTAATATGTCATTCAATTTTCAGAGTTAATGCTTTGGTTTTGTTATCACATTTATCAATATCAATATCATATACCCAACTAGGCTTCAAGGATTAAGTTCAACCAAGCTTCAAGGGGAGCAAAGCATGCTAAGCATCAACCCAACTTGGCTTCAAGAACTAACCCAACCTAGCTTCAAGGGTTGTAACATCTCAATTAGGCTTCAAGGATTCAATCCAACCTAACTTCAAGAGATTGTTACACTCATTAGGCATGCCACCAACAACAAACTCTGAAAATGGAATAACACATTAGCCACACAATTCATTTAGATTTCATTCTCAATTCTCATTATCATTTAGGCAAACATGCCTCATTTATCTCCATTAAATCACCTTAGCCAATAACAATGGCTTCACATTTCATTTCACAATATAACACTTCATTATTCAAGTGTATATTTATCTCACATAGCACCATTCATAAATATCAACATTTCATTCCATATTAATCATGAAACACATTGCCATTCAAAGTGCATAACATAACATTGTTAATTCTCAACAATGCAATTAGGGCAAAACACAATTGACATGATTCATAGCTTTAGGACCATCCACATTCATTTGATTAGATCATTCTTGTGTTTGAAACATGTTTATAATGTTCATGTTTAAGTTTAGGAACAATGGAACTTTTGAAGAATTTAAACCATGCAAAGAGAACCAAGAAATCAAACAATGTTCAAATCATTTGAAAGGCACGCCCAACTCACTTGATAGACACGCCCAACCATCTTGAGTGACACGCCCGTGTCCTTAAAAAGAAAAGAGGCAGTAGCCAATCCAAATAATTGACACGCCCACTCTTCTAAGGGACACGCCCACTCCCCTAAAATTTATTTTGGCCGTGTCACCAAATCATAAAACCTTAACTAAAACCAACCCTTTCTCAATTGCACTCAAACACAATATTCATGATATAACATATTTCACATGAACATAATCAATGTTCTAAACACATATTCATCACAAGAACTACTTCACCACACATTAATATCACAATTAAACACATAGTAACTCAAAACCCTAAAATCAACATCCTTCTCCATCCATCCAAATCAACAACCATCATTTCCAACAACAACCTTCAATTAAACTCATAACTTAAAATCAATTTAACACTTGAAAACACAACCAAACACATCTCAAATCCACCAAATCACAAAATCATCAAACCCTACTTTACTTCCAACACAACTTCCAAATAAGTAAAGAAAACAAGAAAATACTTACTTGAAAAGAAGAAATTCCACAAATCCTTTGTCAAAACCTTGGATTGCTTCATCAACTTGCTTCTTGCCTCAAGAACACTTCTCTTTTCCTTTTGCTAATGGAGAGCCGGCCACTTCATGAAGAAAGAAGACAATGATCAAGATACAAAGTCAACTTTTGCTTTTAATCTCCACCAAGTGTTCTTATCCAAGCAATTACTAAAACACCCTCAATCATATAACTAACCTTTGTCTCATATAAGTCCTTATATGTAATTTCATTAACAACCAAAAATATCTTCTTCCACTTAACCATCACCTTGACTCTTCATTTGACCACTTTATATGTTATATATATCATCATATACACAACATATACATTTGTCTCTAAACCCTAATTCTTTCTCCAAAACACATATGCACAAGCATTCACTTTCCAATTTCTTTTCTTACCCAATCATATGCATACAATTCAATTAAACAATAACAACAACAACAACAACAACATAATCAAAACTTCTAAGCCACATATGAGGATATTACAGTTGATAATTTGAGTTTTTTTTTATCTTGTTTTGTTGAAGAAGAAGATGAAGATCAAACAATCAAAGATAGTAATGAAGATTTGTTGAAGAATAAGAAGAAGATGAAGATGAAGTTAACATCAAAGTCTCCATTAAAACATATGTATTTTTATTATTTAAAAGCTAATTTTCAAATCTGTAAATATTATTGGAAATTTAAAAGAACAAATAAAAATATGGAAAATGAACATAGAAATTATATTTTGTACTCAATCATTTAACACAATAATATGCCTATTTATAGGCTTACAAGAGAATCAAAAAGTACCTAAAATCACTCAAAAATATTATATTAAATGCAAAAAATATGCACTAAATAAAAAACAGATCACAAAAATATTCTAATAACAAATAAATAAATTTAAATATTATGTTTTAAATTAATATTTCAACATCCCCTCTTAATTTAAACATAATATTTAAAAAAGGGTTGAATGTTGACATTATTGGCTTTAAAAAGGGTTTGGTTCATACTGGTTCAAATTTATTTGGTTCAAAATGGTTTAAAATGATTTGATTCAAAATGATTTGGTTCAAAAGGTTTAAAGATTTGGTTCAAAATATTAAAAAGATTTTGGTTTGAAAGATTGAAAAGGGTTTGGGTTTTTTAGAAAAGACAATCCTCTTCAAATTCAGCCTTGACCAAATTTGCTTCAATATTGTCACGATCCTCTTTATTTGATTTGCACACTTTTGTGATATGGCCCAATTGTTTACAATTTTCACAAAGATCATATGCTTCAAGGTATGACTGCATTTTCACAGACCAGCTTTGATAGTTTTCACCATTGAAAATTTGGGGAGTACTTAGAGAAAGATTGATGCTAGCCATTTTGAAAACGAGGTTGAAAATGGGTTCTAAATTCAAGTTCTTCCTAAGAACAACCAGCGCTCTGATACCACTGTTGGAAATTTAAAAGAACAAATAAAAATATGAAAAATGAATATATAAATTATATTTTGTACTCAATCATTTAACACAATAATATGCCTATTTATAGGCTTACAAGAGAATCAAAAAGTACCTAAAATCACTCAAAAATATTATATTAAATGCAAAAAATATGCACTAAATAAAAAACAGATCACAATAATATTCTAATAACAAATAAATAAATTTAAATATTATGTTTTAAATTAATATTTCAACAAATATTTCTTAAAATTGTCGCATATGTGAAAAAAAAAAGTTTCTTTTTGCAGTTAGTTTGTGATTTTCCCTTAAAATAAAAATAGCCCATCCGATAGAAAGATGATTCTGAAATTTCCAAATTCAAGCACTTCATTACATTCAAATTCAAGTGCAATCAATCCAAGCTTTCAGTACCCAAGTTCAAGAATTTCAAAATCAAGTCCAAACCTCCCAAACTCTTCAACAAGCATTTTGAATACAAGAAAAAAAAAAACTGGCATAATTTGAATTCCAATTCCAAGCTTCAGAAGGATCAAAATAAAAGTTTCCCAAACGATGTTGGTGTTTCTATTTCATCATGGACGAATGCTATTAAGGAGGAAGATAAGCCAATACCAAGTCAAGCATGGATACAAGCAACGTCAAGTCTAAGTTCAAGTCAAGCAAAGATTAAAAGAAGTTTAAGTGATTAATTATAAGTCAAAGAAGGGCCTATGACTAAGTCAACATCATGAAAACTTAAAGAAATTATAAATTCACTAATTCAAGAAAATTATTGTGCCTCTAGTCATAAATTAGATCTAAATACATTGGTTAATTTGATCCAAGCTAATCCACTTCTTTTTCCCATAAGGATGGTTGAATCATACTAAAGAATAAGTAGGAAATCTGTTGTTTTAAGTTTATCCTTTTCTAATAAAGATACCCTTTTCAATTTAAGAGTTTGAGTTTTCCATATTCCTAAATTGTAACTCCTATCCTAGTTAGAAAGTCTAGTTTTATTTAGTCACTTATTTCTTTTTAGGAATTATTATTTTGTAAATGCACTTCCACCCCTATATAAAGATGAACCATACCACTCGAATCTATAATTAATTTTACCATTAATTATTGAATTAATTTATCATCATATTCTTTTTTTCTAAGAAAAAATAATTTTGTGATTATATTAATACATTAAACAATGCATAAACTACTTAAAGAATTGTCGAATTATCACTATTCTATATATTTATTTAATCAAAATAAGTTTACAAATGTATTTCATATTGATGAGTACTAACAATAATGGCTCCTTAAAATTTAGCTAGAACATACAAGCCCAAAGAAGGTCGAACAACTATAAAACATATGCTTCAGACCCAGTTTGAATTAAATGTTTAGACTTAAACTCGGTTTGCCCTCACCGTACGATTTATCCATTTGAAATGAGAAAAATGGGCGGGGGTGAGATGAGATTTTGAGCGGCTTAGCAGTTAAACAAGTCACCAATAGCTAACCGGTAGCCATCAGTTGCTAATGGGTGAACCGTCAATTAGCTCATATGTTCCATTTCTCTATTTAAATCTTCACTTTGCCTTTAAAAAAAAAAAAAAAACTTTTGTATAGTTTTGAAAAAAAAAAAAACTAGATAGAAAACATAAAGAACATTACAAAAATCAAATAAAATCAAAGAAAATTGAGAGAAACTCAAACAATCCAAGTATCCAACCAAAAAATCAGAATCTTCAACAAACAATCACATTTAGGACATTAAACACGAATTTTTATATTTCTAACAAATTGGGACATCAATTTTACTGTGTTAATGAGTGGTTTGGGATTCTAAGGATTTTTTTTTGGCTAATTTGCATTAATTTGAATATAAATTAGGATGAGCCTACTCATATGTATTGTGTCAAAGCTTCTATTTTTGATTCATTTTGATTAATTAGACTAGTTAAAACTCGGTAATCTTCATTTTACACATTTTGTGATTGTAAAATTATGGTTTATATAGAGTAAATATTATACAAATCCAATCAACATTCTAGAAATGAACATATAAACGTTAGACATCACTTTATAAGAAATCATATCCGAAATGGTGATTTTGTACTAGAATTTATTAACACTCAAAACCAATTTGTTGATATTTTTACAAAAGCTTTAAATAAAAAAAATAAAATTTATCAAATAATATCTAGTGTGTGACATTGATTCCATTACTCATGATTATTTATGCTTGTACATTGATTCTCTATTTGCTTGATTGATTGTTTGTGTGGTTATATGCAATGATGTGAAAATATGTTTAAACATGGTTAAAAGAAAAACTGATAATTACTGCATGTGAATTTTCAATGTATCCATGCATTTATCAATTGCTAATATTGATTTTTATCTTGAGTGCCCACCCAATACATTGCATTGACTTTTTTTTTTATTTCTCAAAATCAAATTATTTCAAAATCACCACTCATTCGGGGCGCTTTTCGATATCATGGTTACAATTATTGAAGAGTTACAACTTTTAACATCCGTGTTCATATCACAGTTGTGTGTAGCAATTACAAGTGTTGTTTTTCAAAAAAAAACTTGTTGCGATAATTTTTGTCTTTTGTAATCATTGATAGGTGTTTACTGTCGCGATAGACTATTTTACTATGAAAAAATATACCCATTTTTAAACGGGCAAAAAGGCTAAAAATGTTGCATAAAAGTCTTGTAATATGAAAACTTCCTTTTTCTATTTAAACTTTGTTTCATGCTTAAACGCTTCTTCTAACTTTTACTCAAATTCCTATCAAGATTAACTGCTTCTTGTTCTTATTTTTCTACATAAACAATGACTTTTTTTATAAACCTAATATTTTCAGCACAAAACTATCTTCTTCTCTACTTTTAATCATCAACATGCTTCCAAATATTAAGACCAACAAAGGCAAGAAAATCATGGCCTCCTAATCTTCTCAAAGACATCAAGTTAACATGATAAGATAAAGGAAGAGAAGAAACATTTTGCCTTGATTGAGAACAAATCCATCCTCCCAAACCGAGTTCTAAGTGGAGCAAGTTTGAAGAAACTTGGTATTCAAGATTCCATCCACTCTTACCTTAAGAACCTACAATGGATGAATTTTTTTTTTTTTTTTTTGCAATCAAATTGGGCTATGCATACTCACTAAATAGTTTTGGCAACTTTGTTGATTAAAAAGAAGAATGATAATCCTCTTGGCCATTATGGAATCCATTTTTAGATGTTTGGTGAAGAGTATAGACTCACACTTGAAGAGGTAAGTATGATTTTTGAGTTGCAAGTTGAGGGCTTTTTTCATCCCACCTCTTATATGGATAAATATACACAAAATTTTGGAAGGAGATTTCAATTGAATCTTCCTATAATAATAATAATAAAAAAAAAGAGCCCCTGTTGAACACCTCAAAACCCTTCAACTATGAACTCTACATCAAATCATAATCTTCATTTTCATGTTAGAGCCAATGGCGATGAAAAGGTCTCTTAAAAAGATCCTTTTTTTTTTCTCTATAGCCTAATAAAATACAAGCCTATAATCACTATAAAGCTTTTCATTGATCACTTGGCTCATTTAGGAATAAAAAAATTCATAAAAATTTTCATCTCATTCCACATCACCATGATATCTAAGTATCTTAACACCCTCACCCCTAGGAACTAGGCCTACCTCATAACCTCCTATGAGCCAAAAAAGAACTTTCTTGATTTGGCCTACCTAGAACATTCCAAATGCTTAAAACTTAAACAAGGTGTTTATCATTATGTGTAGGGAGAAACTGGTGCTATAGAGGCCTATAGGAAATGGCCTAGAATTATTAAGGTAGGGGGACAAACCCAAGTTGAGAGAACCATCGATCTAAAGTTCATCCTTTAAATCTAGAACCTCTTTATCAAACAAATCCCTCAATCAAGTCCTCTCTACCCTTAAAACCATGGTAAAGAAAGTGAGCATACTCTGTAAACTCAAACAACTTTTAACCCACCTTCTCAATGATATTCTCCAAATGAAAGAGATATTTCAACTTCCTACTTGCCTAACATGAGATTGAGACATTTCATCAAGTGAGGAAGAGGAAGAGGTTGCCTCGATGGAAGAGGAACCAAAGGTTGAGACACCTAAAGCCAACCATGGAGGAAGAAGGTAATGAAGAAGAGAATTGAAAAAGTGATGATTTTGATTATCTTTTTCTTTTGTTTCTTTTTCTGTTGAAGGAATAAATTTGTCTCTTCTTATAAAGAAAAGCTTATAGATAATAAAAAGTTATGAGAATAGTGGTAGTGGCTTACTTATATAGGAGTCTTGGAATCAATATTAGAATTAAGGTAAAATCTTAGAGAAAAATCGTACCTATTGCTACTTTAAAATCAACATGGGCATGCATGTCAACTTGCACATGCATGAATAATTCTCTTGATGTTGTTCTTTTGAAATTCCCCTTTTAGACAGATGGAAACTATTTCGCATGGTCACGCAATGTGATTTGCATGGTAGTGAACTTCAAACAGCTTCTGATCTTCGTTTGGCTCTTCCTCACTTTTTGGGCAGTTATGATTTGAAATGCATGGCTATACAAAATGAGTTGCACGATCATGGAGATGCTTAATCTTCTATTTTGAGTCACTTCATCTCCTTTTTATTTTGCATCTTTTTTTCCTTCATCTTTTAATAAATTCTCAACCAAATTGTGCTCCAAACTTAGATTTTTAAATCCAAACTTGAAAACATGGTTATTCTAGCTTTCATAACAAAAACTCATCAAATTCAATTAATTAAAATGTAAAAATATAACTAGAATAATCATAAAATTATACTTAAATATAGCTTTATCAAAAATCAAAAAAGAAGTTTAAATGAACTATATAAAAATAATAATATTAAACCTTCATAAATAAAACCAATTAGCTGGAGGAAACTTCACGACAACTCTGGTGGTAACCTCATGCGGCGGGCTCAGGTGGCCTTCAGGTAGCTTCACTGGTTTTGTTTATTTTGAGTCCATTTAAAGTCTTATTAAAGTGATTCTTGATGCCTTAGATCCATAACACAATAGGTTACATAGAATAATTTTCTCACCTAGTAAAGTCATTCAAATCATAATGCATAGACACGCTAATTTATGAAAATCAAACTAGATTCATCATCGGTTGTGCATCAAAATAAACATAAACGAACAAAATCATAAATTCATCTAAAGAAATTTATATAAACAATTTTAATTCGAAAAACATAATTATTTTAAAGAAATAAGAAAGAAAATAAGACGAGCGTCAATCAAGCCAAGGGAAGTTTGTTGAGTTGAGTATCTTCTTTCATCACATCTTCTGCACTCTCATCATGAAAAGATGATAAAACAAAATCTTCTTTCAATTCTCCTCCTACCATGAAGGTGCCGGCGGATGTACTCTGCCGAACTTAGGCAAAGGTTTATCCTTCGTGCTAGATTTGTTGGGCTCAGGTAATTTCCCATTGTCAATCTGATTTTGGATCTCATGTCTTAACAACATGCAATTATCTGTTTCATGCCCTTGTGTCTGATGGAATTGATAGAAAGCCTTGGCATCAAAGTTCGATGGCAGAGGATTTGGTAATGGTCGAGGAGCCAGTGACTGCAAATAGCCTTTGCTTTTGTAGCTTTATTAAAAACTCATGATAAAGGTTTACCAAGATCTAAAAATTGCCTTCTATTTTCTTGGCCAGTAGTTATATGGACATTAGTTTCTTTTTATGTACTCTAATTGCCAAATTGGTAATTCCTTCTTCCAGAAAAGTTATTTTTCTCCCGTTCCTACTAATCTATTTGCAAGCCAGCTTTGAGAAGATCTTTAAAATCTCTTATAAGCTTGCGAGACAGTCTCTCATGAAAGCTAGTTAGGATACCTCTTACTATCATTCTGATATGGTCAGATTCATTAGGCCTCTTTTTAAGAAGAGTCGCCTTATTTCTCCACCTCTTCACATATTTAACAAAATTCTCATTTTTTTCTTTTGCCTGATTGATTCTACCTCTATCAGAGTCATTTCTAATTCAACATTGTACCCATACTACTGGTTGGAGGCTTTGTGCAGCAAATCATAGTTCTTTTGAGTACTTTCCTCTAAAGTGTTGAACCAGTTTTGCACAACGGAATCTAATGAAAGTATGAAATACCTTAGAGTTTGAGCTTTAGTAGATCTAGCATATTGCATGGCAGTAAGATACTGCTTGACATGCAGATGGGGATTTCCACTTTCATCAAACTTAGCAAAAAAAGGCATCTTGAACTTGTATGGAACCTCTTTATCTTGCTCGAATAACTTGTCTACGTCTGACACGTTCTCAATTTTACGCTTCTTCTCAAACTTCTTCTCCAAATTAGTAATTAATTTTTTGACATCATCAGCTTTAGTCTTCCTTTCTTTATTCTTATCTTGCTGGTCTTGAAAATATTGGTCCCAGTCATCATCGTCATCAATTAGCTCATCATCATCAATTACCTCCTTTACTTCATTGAAATCTACCTCTCCCACCTTAGCCTTTCCCTTATCATTTGGCTTCTTGTTACTAGCAGATGCTTCAGCATTGTTATCCTCTAATATTGAAAGTAATTGATTCCTTACGGTCTCAGCCAGGGCCCCCTTCAATTCTTCCATCCTAGAGTTCAGGGCATCATTTACCATCTTCTGAATTTGCTCAGGTTCCATTACTTTTGATGTGAAACTGACTGAATTCTCACTAGATTCTGAGTCGCAGGTGGAGTTGTCGTAAGCCCTTGAACTTTCGTATTCCAAGTTTGAGCTAAAAAGGATTAATGTGATGTAATACAATATATGTATCACGTATGCATGTGTAGTAAACAAACAAGCAGAATTAGTGCGTCCCTCCCAATCTTATATCTCCCACACACAAATGACGAATACCTTTTCCTAGGCATATGGTAAACATAACATTAACATGGGATGTTTTATTTTTGAAATATACACTCAGATCGATTAACCAATAGTTATATTTTCAAATAAGAACCCAGTCCATAATAACTCTCACTAATTGAGCCATACTCCATTGGGTCAATTGGAAAATAGCTTTTATTATATATTGTGGATTAAAACTAAATTAAAGAGTTTATCATAAATATATTTCTTTGTGGAAAATCTACTAATGGCTAATGCTACAAACAAACCCATGATTAACAAATCTTGGTATAAATTAGGACACAATTGATTTTGACATTCCATAATTGACCTAATTAGTTGCAGGCCCATTTTGAACCTATATTAAAAAGTATTTCAAAAGGTTTATTTAAAAAATGAATATTGGGCTTTTATGTTTGGACCATGATGTGAAAAAGGATTTTTGGCTCATCTAAAAAGGTTTCCATGCCCAAAGTCCATCTTAAAATGAGTTTGAAAATAATTTGATCATTTGGACTTTTAAAAGAATAATTAGGTCAAATTAGGAAAAGACAAACTAAATGGGTCTTAATTCATGCTAATACATGTCAACCATAATAAAACAATAAGCAATTAGGGCAAACCTAAGGAAAGTTACTAGGCCAATTACATGAACTTTAGTCTTTGGGTTAAAAAGCTCAGGTTTCCATAGCAAGTATATGCCAAAAGGTATAAAGTTATGAGTGGTTATGCAATGCTTGATCTATATACCTTGAATGAAAGTACAGTATCACTCACATACACATAACACGGGTTCCACATGGCATCCTAACTCACACACACAATGCCACTATGAGCGAAGATTTTCGCCCCCACTCCCTATAGAATGGTTCTTATGATTTTGGCACTGTTAGGCTCAGGGCCTTAGAGAACACGAGCCTAAACCCAAAAGAAAAGAAATAGGTGGATGATTTAATTCCTAAGGAATCCTCAAGCCCCTATTGGGTTCAGAAAGTTGGGTACACATGGAGAAGATGAGAATGACCCAGTACCCCATAATGCCCAATTCATTAGAATTGGCCTCCTTTTTCAGGTCTAAATATTATTGATTTCTTAAGTTATTATAATATTATTCACACTGCATGCAATTATAAAAATAAATATTTATTAATTAAAATCAAAATAACCAAATAAAATAGGCACCCATACTAGATAAAAATATGTCCTTACAATGTCCAATGTCCAAAACATAAGTAAATAAAAATAGAACAGCCATCAATTGGTGGAAACATGTCCCTTACATTAATTCTTAAATACAAATAACATAAAAAAAATAAATTAAATAACCAAGGTACTCACAATGTGGAAACATACTTTTTACATATTTAGAACCCAAATAATAAGAAATTGCAATCCACATAATAAATAATGATCATACACATAGTCATTAAAGAATAATACATTAGGGTTTAAATAAAATGAAATCACAAAAAATGCAATCAATGAGCAAATCTTAATATTAACCCCTTAACAAATTATAGTGTATAACGCACACGGCGGTCCCGCTAATCAATTAGTGGGTGAGGATCAAGGGGCAGCGCCCTTGAAAGGTAAACGATTTAAAAAATAAGTTTTATTGTGGAATTAGGATTTGGTTGTGGAAATTAACATTTTGGAAATTTGGAATTAGGATTTTAGGAATTAGGGTTTAGATTAAAATTTAGGGTTTTCGGATCGAAACATGCAAGGTTAAGGTTTAATTATGCAAAATAGACATGCAACCTAATACTAAACCTAATGGATTTAGATTTAGGGTTTTAACAAAGCAAGATATGTAATCAAGATCTGAACCAAATTAAAACTCAAACCATTACCTACTGAATGGACTTAAAATACGAATTATCAACCGTAATTAACTTTTGCTTGATTATGTTATGGAATGAAAATATCATATAACATTAAAAACAAATTGAACTTAGAAATTCAAATCTGCGTTCGTTGGTTCCACCCAATTTGATACGTTGAACCAAGCTCATGTCTTAAAAGCCTAGATCAATGGAAGTGTTGGTTGGTGCCTTGAAAATCTGAGCTCAATGCTACTGCCTTTTTGTTACTGCTTCAGCTTTTGCTATTTGCTGCTTTTCTTTTTTGCTCTCATTTGGATAATTGTTGCTGACACTTCTCCTTGTTACAACCTGTATTTATATTCAACAATTAGATTAAAGCTGACTTAATCAACCTTAATTTTTAAAACTCTTTCTACTTATCCGAGCATATTTAGAATTTAAACCAAATTTTAACTAAATTTGGCTTGAATTAGGGACCAAAATAAAGATTCATATCGAATTGAACTTTTGTTAATTTGATATGAACCGAAGCTCATATCGAACTGAACCTAGGTCAATTCGATATGAGCTTTGTGCTCATATCGAATTAGGTGTCCAATTCGATATGGGCATAGCCCATGTGAATTGGAATGCCCAATTCTATATGGGCACAGCCGATATCGAATTAAACTAAACCAAATGGATTTTGCCTTTGGATTGGACTCATTTACGGTTTTAGAAGTTGAACCAGCTTACTTTGGGCCTCTTTTAAAATTGGGTCGACCTACTTTAAGGCTTTAAAGGTTTAAGCTTCTAAAATCTAATTTGGCCATTTTAATTGGGTCTAAATTTACTGGGGATCAAATTAAGAGTCTACAATTATTGTATATAATGACATAAAAATTGTCGTTGTCAAATAAAAATTTATTATTGACGTAAATGATATTATAATATTTAATGTTACTTTTAATGATGAAATACAATATTAAATGATAAATTAATAATACAAAATATAAAAAAATTAGCGTCACTAAAAGTAATATAATTTATGACAATGTTGTGGTTTTGGCATTAAAAATAGAAGTTATTGTGACGAAAATAAATTATCGTATATATAAAATATTATACTGTTACAGTAACAATGTTCATGATAATAAATTTTTTTCACAAAAAAATTGTGATGAAAATTTAAGTTAACGAGATGATTTTAAGCGTTATTATTTATCAACTTTTTTTTAGTGAAAGGAACTAAATTATCAAGATTTGAAGATGGCATTAATGACCCACGGGATGAATTTTCATTTCTTTCATTATCGTGATTAAACAAAAAATCATCTTGATTCAACGTCTTAAAGCATTTCCTTGATTTTTTTTTTTTGTTTAACTGAAGAAGTTGAATCTCCGTTAATTGGATCTACATTAGTTAGATCAAAACTTTGGAAATTAAGGTGATCATTACAATTTCATATTTAGCTATATTCGTCGTGAATTTCATATTATACTATTTGAACCTATCTAAATTTATAATTTTTATTATCTTATCACTAAAAAAGGCCCAAGTAAAATCAAATTTTCTTCATTTAATGTCATTTGATTTTAGAATGAAAATCTGAGAGCCTTTCGAGGAACAGATAACCATGGAAATATCTATAATTGTTTTGAAGCTTGCAAAACTCATTATTGAAATCATAAGAAACCTCAAAGGAAATTCAGAAGTAGTAAAATCTAACTAATGATCTAAATGCAAGAATTGCACTTGGTTATAAGGTCTATAATCCTCAGTAACTAAATTACAAATAGAAATTATAAATCTCCACTTTTCCTATTTGGGTTGACTAAACCCTTTTTCCCATAAGTTTCCTTTGTACAACACTTGATTCATGTTGTTGGTTTTTCCTTTCAGGTTGGGTTTAATCATTTGGGACCATTTAACCAAGGGGAGAAGAATGAAACTAAAAAGTTTTGAGTACACTGAATGGTCTTTGAACTTAATCGTTGATTGTTGAAGTATGCATAAAATATATGGAAATTTGTAGACCTGATATTAAGGCATCAATCACCTGTACTGCTATTAGCGTATTACCAATTGAGAATAGTATATTATATAATATAAAGTATTATATATTCGAACGGATTTATTTTGTCTTCAAATATTGAGAATGGTTGATGATCAAATAAATTATTTAATTTTTGACGCCAAAAAGTTTTTGTGCCTTTATATAGCAAATGATATATCAAATAAATGTAATTGGACATAAATATTCTTAGCCATGACCTCTGAATTATTAGTCGGGGTCGATATTAATTCACCCACCGAATTCGTTTTTGACCAAAATTTTTGAACCCAATTAGTTGAATAAATTAATTTTTAATTTTAGTTCATTCAATTAATTAATTTAATTAAATTAGTTAATTTAATTAATTAATTAAACTAACTAAATAAAATAAAAAAATTATATTTACAATAAAAATATTAATATAATCAAATAACTATACAAAATTTATTAAAAAAATTACACTAAATATAACTTTATTTTATAATAAAAAATATATTTATAATACAAATTTATATAAATAAAGAATTAAAAATAATTAAAAAATAATTAAATAAAAATTATTTTTTTAAAACAATTAACGATTAACTGATTGAACTGAATATAACTATTAGCAGAACTAAAAATTAAATTAATTTAAATTTTTTAATCAAATCAACCGAATTAATCAACGGTCTATTAACCGAATTAAATTTTTAATCACTTAATCAAATTTTACCCACCTTTAATTATAGTGTCTTTATTTTTTTGGAAACAAATTATTATTTTTAATTTAAGGATTAAAATTACCATATATTTATAAACATAACTTTTTTAAATAATTTTTCTCTCTCATGGATATTAAAATTAGATTTAATCACTATGTTAAATCATTAATTATTATTAAATTATTTTTAATTTTATAAGTTAGAAATAAAATAAAATATTAATAATTAAAATTAATACATAGATTAAATTTACCGTCTATCGTGTGCTGGTTTATTTCCACATATAAATATTAAATAAATAAATAAGCCAAATAATTGAAGGCCGCACGTGCACGCGGACGGAAACCAACAAACCCCAGCAAGGTTGCTGGGCGAGCAAGGTTTTGGAAGAAGAAAGAAGGCTACTTTTTGATCTCAACAATAAATTTAATAGAGAAGAAAATTTTCCAATTTTATTATAATCAATAACCAGATATGGGAAGGATCAGAAAAGATCCAGAAACAAATCTACAATTTTGTTAATTAAATTGACTTCTCATTTCACTCAATCTCTTGAGCTTCTGCTGCTTCTCGTTCTTTGTCCCTTAAAATGCTCTGAAGACACACACTGCCACTGTCCTTCTTGTCATCGGTGGAGGCCTCCAGATTAAATGATCCAAATTTTGGAGTGAACTGAGGAGAAGTTCCACTCAATTTGGTGTCGAAAGTGAAAGAAGAGTTCTGATTTGAGGTTGTTGTGTCTTCTAATGATGAGGGGCAATTTTTTCTCCTTTTGGATTTTCTGATTGAGTCCCCTTCTGGGTATTCTTCGTTCTTGAATTTCCGGCCGGCGTAAGTTGAAACAGCTGGTGGTGGGTCTTTGCTCGAATCTTCAATTTTGGTCTCTGCCATTTCTTTTTCAGGTTCACAAAGTGGGTGCGCTTGCTTGCTTGCTTGAGCGAATAGGATAGAGACATTTCGTTACTTCTATTTGTGCGGCTGCTTATTACAGCATTGTATGAAATTACAAACAAGGCCTTGATTTGTTCATGTTATTAAAAAATCTGTCTTTTCTCTCTAATTTTCAATAGACAAAGCCACTGGCTGTAGAAACACCAAGCAAGATTCTCCAGTTATCTATTTTAGAGTTTATAAATAAATCAAATCTAATAAAAATAAATGTGTTATAGTAAGTCCAATTAGTACTTGGGAATGTTCCAATCACTCATTGCTATTGGTAATTAGACCAATCAGTACTGAAAATGCGCGTTGGTTATTATCAGCGTTGAAAAGATTGAAAGGGTTGGCAGATATTAAATTTTATGGATCCACGATATAAATAAATTATTGACCAAGGTTTTTGCATTTATATCAATAAAGAAAAAGAATTTCTAATAGAAATTTGATATATCGATAATTAGAATTAAGATGAGGACA
Source organism: Garcia nutans (assembly GCA_947685225.1). Lineage (NCBI taxonomy): Eukaryota > Viridiplantae > Streptophyta > Magnoliopsida > Malpighiales > Euphorbiaceae > Garcia > Garcia nutans. The sequence continues at coordinate 27,163,212 of CANTUV010000024.1, forward strand.
TATGATCAAAGGGTTTCGGTTTAATTATAAACCTAATCTGGATTCGGATTTCATAATGAATAAATTTGAGGGTATAATGGTTGGTCTATGACTAATGGTTCATGGAATATTGATAATTAGTTGATATGTTCAAGATAATTAAGTGGTCATGTTATGCTATGCTAAATGTCCCTTACAAGTTATGAGAACTAATTGTAAAGTAATAATTTCATGTTTAATAGAGAAAAAGAACACTACAAGAAACACAAATTATCACAAAATTTTTGTTGGTAATAAAAAAATCTATCAGTAAAATAATTTATCGACGACTTACAAATCGAAAAATTCAGCTTCTGATAACCTTGTTGAGAAAAAAATTGCCGAAAAAAAATTGCTAGATTAGTAATTATTGACAATAGTTTTGGTTCTGACATAAGTAAAGTATGCTAAGAGAAAATAGAGTTCTCATAAATTATGGTAACTTTTTTTATCGGTATATTATTTTATTATTATTTAAAAAAATATAAGGTTTGTTAATAATCTGTTGACAAACAATTCAAGTATCCATCAGTAAATGTATAAAAAATTTAGAAAAAGTGGTCAGACATTAGTTGGTAATCTGTCACCGTATTTTTTAATTTATTTAATTAATTTCTAAATTTTATCAGTAATCTGTTAGTAATTTAAAAAATTTTAAAATTTAATTTTAGTGTAAATTTAAAATGATACATAAGTAATTGAATTATGTTATATTTAAATAAAATTAAATTCATGTTATTAATATAATCAAAATGTATTTAATTATAAAATAAAAATTAATTGAATTAATCAATAAACTAAAAAATATATTTAATTCTAATGAATAAATTAATAATTACAATAATACATAAATTATCTAGTCCCTCATTTTCAAAATCTGATTCTAATGCCTCACTTGATTCCAAAACAACTTCATCTGATTTTGAGTCCCCTGCATCAATGTCAATCAATTAACCGAATGGATCATTCAAAGGATCTGGAACATCATCCCTTGCTATTATGTTCATTTCATGCATAAAATTATCTTTTCATCTTCTTGAAAGGTAGCATATTGGTTCATAGTTTTTGTTGATGATTTAGGAAGATTAACATTGGACTGAGCTTTGATTTTACAAATCGCTAACCAACAAGTTGTATCTCATCTCACATTAAGGTATGGTGCATAATAAACTTGTGAAGCTTGTATTGCTATAATAAATGGTTCATACATATTATATAATGTGGGACCTCCCCCGAACACCTAGCAAATCCGCGGAAGAATTGAAATGCTCTGGTCGGTTCAAGAAAAATTGCCACATTTAGTCTCTAATTGTTGGTAAGCACGGGTTTGAAAAGTGTCACCACTTTAATTTTTAATTTGAAGGAAAAATATAAAGTAAACCCCTAATGATTTCAATTTAGAAAAACGACACTAGTCAGAACCAAAAGATGGATCTAGTACTAGGTTTTCATTTTATGCAAGTAGCTCTAGCCTTAATGTAAACTAAGATTTACAAAATGGTTTCATATTGACAGTTATAACATGAATGGCGATTAATATTTTACATTAACAGTTATACCATGACATTCATTCATACAAATCCACACTAAAATAAGATCAAAGGTACAAATATAATTGAATTTTACATTTAAAAACAAGTAATGAGGGGATCCTAACTCTAGCCTTTATAAGTACTAGGATGAGTACACATTCCCCAAAGTATGTAAAAGAGCAACAGAGGACAATATTAAACAATGTGACGTGTGGTGGACCTAGGGTTGCTAGGGTTATAGGTGCGATCATTCAGACTAAAATTTCAAACAGTCCTTCATATCCTTTTAGCATAGGAATCGGACGCCCATGCAGTTCTATCCACTCATGAGAGTGTGAAAATGGGTGGGCGACCTAGTGCTAACGTCTTGGTTGACCTAAGGGCGAGGTCTAGGTTAACCTAAAGGTGAAGTATAGATTGTGTAACACGCATGAATTTCAAATACTGTTAAATAATAAATTTGGAGGGTAGTTGATATGTTGGAAGAGGGAAATATAAGATATATACATAATATATACAAGATATATACCTATTGTATAATTGGTGTATACATAAAATATACATTACATATACATTATATATACATATAAGTAAAAATATACATAACATATAAATAAATAATAAAAGAAAAGAAAAGTCAAAAGAAGAAGGAAAGTGTGTGGAGGAAATTAAAAGGAAAAATAAGTAAATAAATAAATATATTAATATATATGGATGGTAAATGAAGAAAGAAACCAAAAAAAGTCTTCTTCTTCCTCTTCCCCTTCCATGGCTGAAATTCTCGCCTAGAGAGAGAGAGAGAGAGAGAGAGTTGTTTCTAAATACTTCAAATTTCATAAGAAATTCAAAGGTTTCAAGTGGATTTTAAAGAGAAAATAAGAATTCAAGTAAGTAGTTCTTCTTGAAGCTTGTTTTATTTTATTTTAAGATTATGTTTGAGATGACTAGAGAGACAAAGTGGTACTAAATTGCTAAAATAGATAGTAATGAAGTTAAAATGATGAGTATATGGTGATTTATTGGTTGGTTGGTTGAAATGGGCATAGTTGATGAATTTAGGGTTATGGGTAGATTATGTACAAATTAGGATTTTTATGTGGGTGGCTATAATTATTGTAATGGAATGATTTAATGTTGTTTTAGTGTATATGTTGTAATTTTATGGTTAGAAAGTGAATATGAGTAGGTTTGGATGAAGTTATGGTTTTGTAGTAAGTTATGTGAAATTAGGGTTTTGCATGGAGGTTGAGATAATTATTGAAATAAGTTGTTTTAATATTATTTTGATATGTAAGTAATGAATTTATGGTTAAATATTGGAAATAAGTTGGGTAGGATGAAGTTTGAATAAAGTAGTAAATGGTGAAATTATAATTTTATTAGAATTTTGATGGAAATTGTAAGTTTAATGGTAGTTTGCTATAAATTGACCATGGAAATGGATTTAAAGTAATCAATGTTGCTTATTATTGAGTTTATGTATATGTAGGTCAAATTAGTGGAAGTGGTGGAGTTTAGAGTTTTAGCTTAGAAAGGGGTTTGGAGTGATTTGGAAGCAAATAAGGTTATTACATGTTTTAATAATTATTATTTGAATAATATTGTTGTTGGCATAACACATTGTGAATTTAAGAATGTGTTATGCCACTTTCATTTTTTAGATTTAATAAGGATATGTGTATGGAATAATTAAGAGAGTGATAAATGCATGAGGTATGAAAAGCTAAGCCATTGTAGAATAGCTATTGCAATGGTGTATGTGCATGATGTATAAAATGTGAAATATGCTAAAATGATTGGAAAGATGAGAAATGAACAATGTGACAAGATATGAGAAAGAAAATGTGAAAACTATGAAAGAAAGAGTAAATGTGATGGAATAGAGAAATGTGATAAAAAGATGAGAATGTGAAAGAATAATATGTTATTGTGTGTATGTAACCTATACAATTACTCATCCAATACTGTTAAGATTGATTATGCATGTATTGATAGACCTGCACAGAGCTAGGTCATGAGATTGAGATTGAAAATAGATCTGAGCAGAGCTGGGTCATGAAATTGATGTGAGAACTGGGCTTAGTGATTGTATGGGGGTTATTGAGCCCAATGTATGTGTGAATGTATGTGATTGTGGATTTGAATATATATATATATATATATATGATTAATTAATTATAAATAAAATGTGGTTATATTAATATTGCAAATTACATTATGTTGTTTTCAACTTGTACCACTAAGCTATATGCTTAGCGCAGTTGTATGAATTGCATAGGTGAGAGGGTTACTTATATGAGAGATATCTAGGTTGTGGCTGATATTTGGAGATTTAGGATGCCACAACACCAACGGTGCCAACTGCATACACGTAAAATTATGATTATTATTATGTATTATGATTTATCTATAATAGTACTTAACTCTTGTTTACTAAGTAAAGAATTGATATTATGGTGTATATATATATAAATATAAATGTAATTAAGATAAATAGTTTGAATGCTTTTGGATATGCTTGGAGAATTGGGAAGACTTGTGAATTAAAACATTGGGAGTGTTAAATTTTTATTTGCAGGTTGTGATGTTTGATTTTGGGACTATCAAAAGTACAGACAAAACTCTGGTGAAAATTTTTCAAAGAATTTTCTTTAATAAATTTATAATTTGCTTTTGCTATCAAAGTGGGGGGTTTTTTATTTGCATTTATTATAATACCTTTGTATTCTAGATATGTATTTTACATATACCAGGTATATGTATTATACATATTTTATAAGGGTGTTACAAATTGACTTAAAGTTAATGCAAACCTATTATTGTTTTTAAGTTTGGAAAAGATTGATGATCGTTTATGTGAGTTGTTCATAACCTAAGTTTAATTCTAAGCTCAACTCAACACAAAGAATTAATTGATTGATGTGAATTGATCATAAGTTAAGTTTAATTCTTGGCTCAATTCGATAAAATGATTAATTGATTAATGTGAATTGATCATAACCTAAGTTTAATTTGAGGCTCAATTCGACAAAAAGATTCATTGATTAATGTGAATTGATCGTAATCTAAGTTTAATTCTAGACTCAATTCGACAAAAAGATTAATTGATTATTTACATAAAATTCATTTTATGGTTTTATGGAGTGATATGATTATATTAACAACATCTAAGGAAAAGAGTTTAAAATTTATAACTTTTTAGAGCGTGCTTTTCATGGTGCAGGAGCTTCAAATGCCTTCTTGGTGGATTGAATTTCCACCTTTGAAGCTTGAAAGAATCTTGATAAACACTTGATGATTTTAATTTGATAAAAAAAATTTATGGAAGTGGATGATTATTGTAATACATTTATACCCTATATATGTATAATACATATACCTTGTATACGTAAAATACTTATATAGTATATAAGTGTGCTATAGTAAAAACTGTAGAAACCCTCATATTTGATACGAAAAATATTTATAATTAACATAAAATATAAATTTAATATAAGCAAATAAATATTTATTTGGTAATTAAATAAATATACTTAAGTGTCGTTGGTTAATTTATATAATAAAAATCTCTAGAAAATTTTTTTTCAGAGTTTTGTCTATACTTTCAATAAATCCTAAAATCCCAAATAACTCAACCTATATAAGATAACACTCCCAGAATTCATAATGTCTCAAAATCCATCATTTCTCCATACATATCCAAGTATTTAACAAATATAGGTAATGTACTTTATATACATTTACAAAACTTTATAATACTTTAAATATGTAAACATGTTTATAAAATGTTATAATGTACATAACCATAATGTATATGAACAATATTTATTTACATGCCATGCAGTGAAGCAACAACTAGGCAGGCCTTATGGCAAAAATTATAACTTCAAATGTCAACCTTAAGTTCTAGACCTGCATAGGTCTATTAGGGCTCCCTCTCTCAGTTATAAAAATCAATGTAAGTTTTACATAAAACATAATGCATTTAGTTTCCATTACAAAGTAATACTCATTTAACATTCACCAACACTTAAAATTTTATAAACATATCACAATCATACACATTGGACCTAACAAATCCCTATACAATATTCAGGTTCCAAAAAGAATGATTTGGCCTATCATGACCCGAAGGTTCGATACCAAACATCTAAGTGTCATGTGATACCAACGTATCACTATCACTCGGAGGCCATCTACTTGATACAAAGTGTCCGGCACTAGTGTGCCTTACCTAAAGGTGTAATAATAAATATGATACCAGTGTATCTCTGTAATATCCCAAAATTTTAAAATTTTAATTTTTGAAAATTAAATAAATGATTTAAAAAAATTAAGTAAAAAAGTAAAATGTATATGTGATATATATGTAAATATACATAACATATACAAGTTGATATTTTAAAAGTCAAAGGTTATTTTAAATCATTAAAAAGTAAATTGCATAGTTATTGGAAGATGATATTTGATGTTAATTAAATAATAATATATATACTTGGTGGATAATTAAAGTGGAAAGTTATGTGGTTAAAAGTGAAGTGGTTGGATAAAGATGATTGTGGATCATCATCTTCTTCTTCTTTCTTCATTGAAGGTCAGTTTTCTCCATTAGGGGAAAGGAAGGATTTTCTTCTTCCAAGCTCAAGTAATTGAAGGATTTCAAGTGTTCAAGTATGATTTTTTGGGATTTCCTCCATATTTGGTAAGTTTCCAACTTGTTTCCTTGAATTTCCATGAAAGTTTGTATATGTGTGAATTGGATGTTTGATGTAGTATCTTTTAATGCTTGGTATTGGTATGTATGAAGTAATTTTGAGTAGTTAACTATGATTTTAAGGTTGGATTGAAGAAATGGTTAAGTTTGAGTTAAGTTTGGTGAAGAGGAAGAGTTTTGGGTTATGTAACTTTTGAGTTGTGAAGTCATGGTTTTAAATTGTTTTTTTTTTTGCTTTTAATTGAGTTGTTTTGATGCATAACCAAGTATTTTATAGTTAAATGATGGATTTTGTTGAGTTTGAATAGAGTTGGAAAGGGAAAAGAAATATAACTTTGGATGAGACAATTATGTGTTGATATTAGGAATTTGGCCTGACACGCCTAGTGACATGGCCATGTCATTGGGTCTGTCGATGGTTCTATTTTCAGTGTTGGTGACATGTGAAGTGACACGCCCATGTCACTGAGCGTGTCACAACTTCTGTAATGCTATAGTATTGACGCGTGCAGTGACATGCCCATGTCACTGAGCGTGTCACAGCTAACATGATGTAAGAGTATTGGCTCGGGCAGGGACACACCCATATCTCTGGATGTGTCATAGTTACTGTAATGCAGAGCTAAGGATATGGTCATTGACACGCCCATATCACTGAGCATGTCAAAGCTTTTGTGTTGTGGGTTTAGGGTACGGTCATTGACACGCTCGTGTTATTGAGCTTGTTATTTGTTTGCCTTAGATAGTTCTTTTCCTTATTTTCATTTGTGTATCCTATCCTTGTGTTGAGAGGTTATGTATATGCCTTTAAGTGTGTTACTAAGTGATTATTTATAATCACATTTGGTTTAGGCTTTGAGGAGATTTGAGTTGCCCAATCCAAGTGTTGAAGGATATCTTGGAAGAGAAGGTTGAAAGTGGTGTTTGAGCTTATTTTGTTGCTTTTAGATGTAAGTAAAAATTTTGAATAAATTGATTATATTTGCATGACATTTGGACTTAATACATTTGGTTGAAAAATGTGTTAAGTTACTTGCTACATTGATTATGCATGAGTAATATGCTATGACTTGTGTAATGTCATAAATGCATTATATGTAATGTGAAAAGCCATTGATAATGGCTAAATTGAGTAAAAGTGGAAAATATGCAAGGTGTGAAAATTTCCCAAAGTGTTTAGGTAATGTGGTTTGTTGTGTATACATTAAAGATATTATGTAAAGCCATTGGTAATGGCTAGATTGTATAAAATATTATACATTATGATTATATGATGATGTTGATATATATGAGATAAATGAGACAATGTGCCTAGCTTGATCATGAGAAAATGAGAAAGAGATTAATAATGGAAATATGAAATAATTGTGTGCCTAGTATGTTATTCAATTTTCAGAGTTATGTGTTTGGCAGCATGCCTATGATGTAGTAGTCCCTTGAAGCTGGGTTGGGCTTAGCCCTTAAAGCTTGGTTGGGATGTTACATAGGAGGTTATCCTCACTGTGATATGATTTACCTTTGGGGCTAGATGCTTGATGTCATTGTGATATGATTTGCCTTCAGGGCTAGACACATGGTTTCATTATAGACCAAAATAGTAACTCTGGGATTGGAATAGCATATTAGATCCTTTGGGCCCACGCTTGTATTTATTTTTATGTGAATTGTAGAATAATCGAGAAATATGTTAAGATAAAGTGATATGAGACATGATATCCATGTGCATTGTGCATTAGCATTGCATTTGAACTTTATTGTTATCAAAGTTTGTGCCACTAGCCTTTTGGCTTAGTGCAATTATAATTCATCGCGCAGGTGACATGGTAGATCCGGTAGAGCCAGAGAGTTTATCTAGACTAAGTTGGGTCTAGACTTGAGATCTTGAGTGTAGAGTTGATTGTTGGACATCAAGATCAGAGACACACTATCAACATGTACATATTTTATATTTTTATACATTTTGACATCATATATATTATATTATATTTTGATGTATATATATATATATATTGTAAACTATAAAGAATGTTTTGGATAAAAATTTTGTAATGGAGGCATGTATGTATTTTTAACAAGTAATATTCTATTGGTTATTTAAAATTAAATCCGTTAAAATGATTTAAGATTATATAGATTGAAAAAGTAAGGTTTTTATTAAAATGGATTGTGGCATTCTTGTACCATATATGCATATATTACATAAGTTGGATGTATGTATTGTACATATATAGGGTATAAGGGTTTTACAATCTTGCCCAGAGACATATAAATGTCATGACGTATCATTGACATGTCAACTCAATAGTACCAAACTCAATATTTTGGAACAAGTAGCTTTGGAGTTTTAACAATCACAAAATGTCATATCCCATTTTCTTATTATCATTTCAAGTCATCATTTATCCATAATTACTGCATTTTATAACATTCCACAATTATTTCCGTGTTGCACATTACATTCCATATTAGTAATGTGCTTCAATAAAACATGTCCAATCACCAAATCACATTGACTTAATGCTCAATGCATCATTCATATCACATTTATAACACAATACATAAAATTGTATGAATAACTTCAATTTTAAGGGAAAAAACAAAATTTGCAATGCTAATGTAATTATGCCAAACATGAATATTTCAAATATGTGTTGTCAAAGTATGTACTAACCTTATTTAACTTCAAAATCCAATTACAAACACTTTCCAAGCTTTAATCTCTCAAAGCCCTAAACTTTATCTTTTAACTCAAATGTGTTTATCCTCTCCTAAATCAAACAAAGGACCAATTGTTCAATTAGAATAATTCTTATACTCAATTTATGCAAAAAAAAAACCTCTAATTGTACTAATTCTAACAAAATCCAACTAAAACCCTAGTTTCACTACTTCCATACACAAACTTCACCAAAATATGTTCACTTCCATCATTCAACCATTAAATCAAAATTTACTCATCATAATAACTTAAAAACTATCCATTTCAACAATTAAAACCACTTCAATCACTAACCCAAATTTCACATAATCTTAAAAAAAAAAAAAGAAACTAAGCTTAAAGTAAAGAATAATCACTTAAACCTTGCCTAGTCTTTAAAACCACCTTTAAACCTTTGAATTTCTTTGTGAAATTTGGTGTATGTGATGAAAAGGATCTCTCCCCTCCTCTCTAATGGAATTCAGCCACCATGAAAGAAGAAGAAGAAGAAGAAGCTTTCTTTTCTTTTTTTTTTCTTTTTAATTTTAAATAATTTTCCAACTTTAAGTTTATATATATTTAAATATTATTAATTAATTAATTATTAAGATATTTTTTATTTCCCTTCCATAATTAACTTAAGTCTTCCTTTGACTTTTATTTTATTTTATTTATTTTTAACTTTTAACCTAACATTGCCTTTATGCAAAAGTATATATATTAGGTATATACTATATATATATATATTATGTATCCAATATATATATATATTATATATAGTGTATAAATTGGGTATATATTGTGCATATCATATTCCTTTTCCAACACACTAATTAATCATCCATATTAATTATTATTTTTATGTACATTAAAATTATGGATGTTATAATTTTAGTGAAAGAAATTGGAAAAAAGACTCAGAAATGCTTAAAAGTTGCTGGAAATGAGCTTCTAAGGCTCTTAGGGTGTTCTCAGGTCTACCGAAAATTGTGAAAAGGATCTAATATTTATAGGCACAAAAATTGAGACATAGATGACCAGAGAATGGTTTAGTGATCACCTTTAGTGTGGTGGTTAATAGTGGCCTAATCGATCACCGAAAGAGCCATCATTCATTGGTCATGAGACCCGTGACTGCTTGGCCGATCAGTGACTACTAAACACTAAACTTGGTTTTTTTGCACAATCAACCTTCCAAATCTTGTTTCATGGTGGTCAAATGTTAGATTGATGCAATTCTTGAACTATTGGAATCATGAAGGAATGAACTTCAATATGGGTGCAGAAAAATAAGGATTCACAGCGGGGATTTTTAGTCAAAGTGATGGTAGTGTGTGAGCGGGGATTTTCACCTCTACTCCCACATGGAATGGTCTTGCGACTTCAGCATTGTTAGGCTCAGGGCCTTAGAGAAAATGAGCCTAAATAAGGAGAAAATAGAGTCGCCACCCGGATAGGCCAGAAAAAAGAAAGAGGTGGATTGATTCAATTCCTAAGGAATCCCCAACCCCCTAATGGGTTCTGAAAGTTGGATACGTGTGGAGAATGTGAGAATAACCCAGCACTCCCACAACGCCCAGATCATTAGAACCAACCTCCTTTTCAAATCTTAATATTATAAAATTCTTAAATATAATGATATTATCCATACTACATGCAATAATAAGAATAAACAAATACTTTATTAAAAATCATAGCAATGTTCAAACAAAAGAAATAAATGGACACCCATCCGAGGATGGAAACATGTCCTTACATCGTCTAATATTTAAAACTAAATAGGACACCCACCGAAAGGTGAAAATGTGTCCTTTACATTGATCCGAAAATTAAAATAAATTAAATTACATGATGCTCACAATATGAGGTACCCAAAATATGAAAACATACCTCTTACAATGTTTTGAAACCAAAGCAAATCAATAAAAATAATCAACCATTCATCAAAAATAAATTATTCATCAAGGACATGAACCATCAATCAAAAATATAATAAATATACATCTAATTTAAATAAATCAATAAGTATATAAATTTAGGGTTTATGCATCAATTAGGGTTTCTTAAATAAAATTAGGATTTTGTAGGGTTTATGTTTAACAATTAGGGTTTTGTATTTTAATTACTGGATTAGTCAACTAAGAAATATTCAATATAAAAGAAATAACATGGCTACTGGATGGACAAACAAGTTGATCTTTGATTTTATGTAATTAAGGCTTTAGTAATTAAATCTGTATGATCAAAATAATGAAGCTATTGTGTTAATAACAACCCAAAATAATAAAAAAGTTTTAAAGGTAAAATAACATAGCTACTTTGATGTTTAAATTAAGAATTAGGTTTGAAATAAATTAGGGTTTGAATCTAAAGAATGGATATTTTGGATTTAGGGTTTGATATTAATATTAGGATTTTGTACAATTTGCCATCGAGGCTGGGGCCTCAATGAACTAAAAATTTTAATCCTATTAATGGCTTGGCTACTGAGTGTCCTAACAAGTTATCGTGAAAATATAATGGTTTATTTAAAGGGTTGACTTGATTATTATAAACTAAACCTAACTTATTGCATGTTGATATTTGAAAATAAATAGCTACTGGATGAATTAAATATCAATGTCTAAAGGTTATGATAAAAAATAGCTATTATTAAATTTAGATGAATTAAATAAAGAATGTACCTTCATGTTGGCTCCACCAAATTGAAGAAATTGATCAAGCTCCTACCTCCTGCAATTCTTTATTTTTGGCCGAGCAAAATCAAGACACTGTCTTGTTGTCTTATTGCCTCACTGTTTGATGTTTAATCTTTTCTTTGTTTGATAATGATTTTAGAATTAGTTTGTTGCTCCGTTGTTCTCTGCCTAAATTGAAAGTTTGATGTTCTTCCAAAAAGTTACAAAGAAAAGTCCAAAGTCTTTGAAATAATTGCTAAGAAAAACTCCAAATAATTCTTTCATCACCCCCTCGTTATGTGTGTTTTAATGTAATATTTATAGGTAATTAAAAGAAAAAAACATAGTATGTTAAGGAAATTAAAAACTATTAAGGACAAAATTAAAATCGAGTAAAATAAGATTTGGGTAGAAATTGGCAGCACGTGCAGGCTGCTGGGCCTGCAAGGATTGCTTGCGGGCTGGCGAACTGGCGTGCGAGACTTAGCTACTGCGTGCGAGCTGGGCAATTGCTGTGGCAAATTGGGACACTGGGATTTCTACGTGCGGAGAAGTGGGGCATTAGAATTTAGCTGCAGGTCCAGGCCTGCGGCAAAATGCCCCATCAATCTGTTCTATTTTTATTTTTCTATTTTCTTTTTATTTTTATTATTAAAAATATATATTTAAAATATCTTTTTTCTTCTCTTTTTTCTATATTAAATAATAAATATTATATCATTAAAATAAGTAATAAATATTAAAATAAATAATAAATACTATAAAAAATTATTTTGAACCTCTTTAAAATTCTAGACTGGACTTGGTAAAAAATTAAGGGTCTACAGTTTGCTCACTGCTTGAATAATCTGAGATTTTTAGTAGAAGAGAGTGAAAAACAATATGATGAGGATGGGTTCTCGACCCGAGGTTGGAGTTGGTTTGGGTTTGGACCCAAAAAAGGCTTGGGTACTTGGACCTGGGACTGGGTACTTGAACTCAAGACTGAATCTAATTTGGGTACTTAGACCCGAGACTAGATTGTGTACTTAGACCCGAGACTGGATTGGATACTTGGACTCGAGACTGAATTGGGTACTTGGATCCGAGAATGAATCTGATTTGGGTACTTGGACCTGAGACTGGATTGGGTACTTAGACTTGTGATTGGATACTTGGACTCGAGATTGGGTACTTAGACCCGAGATTGGATACTTGTACCCGAGATTGAATTGGGTACTTGGACCTAGGACTGGATACTTAGACTTGAGACTGAATTTGATTTAGGTACTTAGACCCGAGACTAGGTACTTAGACCTGAGACTAAATTGGATTTGAGGACTTAGACTCAAAATTATATTTTAGGTGCTTGACCCGAAACTGAATTTGACTGATCTTTTATCAGTTGAGAATTTTGGCTGAACCGGCTATTCCATTAATTAATGGATTCACCCTCAAAATGGATCTTCATCCTTGGACCTTGGATCTTCATCTTTGGTCATTGGGTCTTCACCCTTCAAAATGAATCTTCATCCTTTGAAAATCGAGTCTTCACCCTTCAAAGTGGATTTTCATCCTTGGCATCGGGTCTTCACCCTTGAAAACGGATCTTCATCCTAGGCGTCGAGTCTTCATCCTTCAAAGTGGATCTTCATCCTTTGGACTTCGGGTCTTCACCCTTTGAAATTGGATCTTCATCCTTGGTATCGGGTCTTCACCCTTCAAAATGGATCTTCATCCTTGGAGATTTGGTCTTCACCCTTAAAAATGGATCTTCATCCTTTGGCATTGGGTCTTCACCCTTGAAATTAGATCTTCATCATTGGAGGTCGGGTCTTTACCCTTTGAAATGAATCTTCATCCTTTTAAACTTTTATCCTATATTAGCCTCAGCTCTTTTAGCTGGATTGATCTTTTGTGTTTTGCATCTTCATTTTTTTGATAGTTTTAATGTTCCATTCATTTTGTTCTTCCTTTTGCAAAAAATTTAGCCATTTTTTAGCTGGCCCCTTTATATCTTCTCCTTGCCTCCTGCATGGCAAAATATTGAAAGCGAGTCTGAAAATATTTTGTATATGCATAAACTCAAAAAATTGAAAGGAGAAACCTTGCCCCCTGTGTAGGCTCAAACCAATGATTTTTCCCATGCAGGCTCTGATTGATGTTTGTATATTGTCTAGTTCTTTGGACAAGCATGCATTTCTTCTTTTGCAAAATGACTGGAGCTTCCTCCATCAATGGGCTTTCCATGCCCCTTGATTCAATATCTTCTTTTGATTCTTTGCTTCACAAGGTGTTTGCTGTTGACTTGGACAAATAATAGGTAACACAAGACAATAAAATGCAATATGATATGCTTATGTATGCATGATATGCATGAGTAATACATACAACGGTTCCATCGACTCAATGACTGAGGTGTTCAGCTGAAGTGTTCTTGTTAGTTCCTTCCGGATGCTCGTTTAGGTCTTTCATTGGAATAGCAGAAAAATTCACTTTTATGGCTTCTATCTCCAAGATGTTGAAAACATGAGCAGTAGAGGCCTAAGCAGCAGAGATGCATCCCTTTCATATTTAGGATTCAACACTCCAGTTGGTAACTTTTCCACAACCTTGCCAATAATCATTTACTTGCCCAATGTGTCCTTCGAGGTTTGATGGTTCAATAAACTTCTCTTAACTTGAAGGCTTTGTATGACAAATTTTTTTTTAAAAATCTTAAAATCATATTTTGGCTTTGTCAAGTCAGTGTCATTATACCTCAGGACTCGATTTTTTAAATTAACATATCTATAACATGACAACCCTAGTTACTGTACTAAACTCGAGAATCAATTCCATTTAAGCAAGAAATGTTGCACTTCAGATAGGCACATACACATTACTTGGCCAAAGGTCTCATTAATTTTGAATATTGTCTATCTCATATGCATGCTTATTCAAACTATCTCCACTAATAGACTCTACCTACCAAGAGAGATCAATAGGCCTTTGATAGGCTTGAAATGGGGTCTATAATGGACATGGTTTAAATGAAGGTCACTTTGAGATTGGAGCTGATGTGACACTATGGACAAGCTTTCACATTACAAACTTCTTGTTGGAACTTTAGGCAGTTAGAAGCATGAAAAGATAGAGCTTTGAATGTTCTTCCATCTTCTTGGCGTTAATCTGGATCTTGATTGGGATAGTCTTTACCTTTACAAAAAGTTTGATACCCACATTCCTTTCCCTTTTTTGCTTTCCCTTTTTTGCTTTTGACATTTCATCATTTTGTCCTTTTCCTCTGTAGGATTGTCAAGTATAGGACTTTCAAAAACTAGATGGTTTCCTTTTTCTCTGATTTTGATTGAATCTTTGGTTGGGTTAGACAAATTCAAGTCAAACTGTCCTTATAAACCAAATGGAAGTCTTTTGCTACTTTAGTTAACAGAGAACTTGGTTGGGTTTCTAAACCATTTTGGGTTTTATTTTCTTTTATTTTTCTTTTCTTTTCTTTTCTTTTTGTCTTTTTATTTTCTTTTTTATTTTCTTCCCTTCTTCTTCTTTTTTGTTGGGTCTTAATTCTAGAAGAATTTCCTTGACTATAGATGAGTGGAATAGAGTGAGTCTAATTTAATGAGGATAAATACTTTGTTGTCCTGACTTTATCTCAATAAGTCTATGATAATAGGTCTGATTCAGGTGTCCTTCAACTATCATTATAGTATGGAGAACTTTAACTATCCTTGTTTTCTTGACCATGCATTCCTATCTTTTTGATCTTCTTGTCTCTCCCCCTTAGCGATCATCAGATTTGTCATAAGTATTACAATAGCTCAGGATAGGTTGTTGGGGTTTGTAAACCAATGAAAAGAAAGCTAAAATTTTATAAAGGCTTAAAGGGACAACTAAGGTTTGATGTCAATAGGGTTGATATTAGTTGTTGGCTCATCAAACAATACCTAGATCATCTCTCTCTTAAATAAGTAGAGTTCAATTTAGCCTCAAAAGCTTGGCAAAGCATGTTCTAAGATTGAATAGGACTTAGACAAAGGTCATTATGTAGGAGCCCTCTCTAAGTAAGCATACACAACTCAATGCTATAGAATAATTTCGTCATCTAGTAAAGTCATTCAAACAAAGATGCATAGATATATTAATTTATGATTATCAAGCTAGACTTATCATTGGTTGAGCACCAAAATGAGCAAAGACCAATAAAAATTTAATGAAAATAATTTATTCAAATAACCATAATTTTAAAAACATAATTATTCTAAATAAGTACTAAAGAAAGCCAAATAAAAAGAGCAACAATTCAAGCTAAGGGAAGTTTGTTGAATAAAATTTCTCCTTATTCCACATCTTCAATACTCCCATCTTGAAAGGAGGATAAGACAAAATCTTCTTCCAATCCTCCTTCTACCATGAAGGTTGCTGGTGGTGGCACTCTGTTGAACCTAGGCAGAGGATTGTCCTTTGTATTGGGCTTATCGGGTTCGAGCAGCTTACCACTGTTGATCAGATCTTGGATCTCATGCTTCAATCAGGTACACTTATCTATCTCATGTCCTTGAGTTTGATGAAATTGACAAAAAGCTTTAGTATCAAATTTTGGGGGTAAAGGATTTAGCAAAGGTCAATGGGCCAATGATTGTAATAGTCCCTCCTTTTGTAGCTTGTTGAAAACCTAAGACAAAGGCTTTCCCATATCTGAAAATTGTCTTCTATTTGCTTGACCAGTTGTATTGACATTGACTTCCTTCTGGATATTTTTATTGCCAGACTGATAATTCCATTTGGCAGAAAAATGGTTCTTCTCTCATTCCCATTCTTCTATTTGCAAGCTAGCTTGAAGGAGATCTTTGCAATCCCTTATGAGGGTGTGAGACAGCCTCTCATGGAGATTAGGCAGGATTCCTCTGACTATCATTCTTATCTTATCCGACTCATCAGGCCTCTTCCTAAGCAAAGCAGCCTTATTCCTCCATCTCTTCACATAGTCCACAAATTCTCTTTTGGCCTTTGTCTAATGGACTCAACTTCCATTAAGGTAACTTCCAGCTTGACATTGTACTCATACTATTGAATGAAGGATTTGTACAATATGTCCCAATCATTTTGCGTACTTTCTTTCAAGGTATTGAACCAATTTTGCACAATAGGATCCAATGAGAGCATGAAATACTTCAGAGTTTGAGCCTTAGTAGCTCTTGCAGACAACTGGTAGTGATGTACTTCTTAACATGTAAGTGAGGATTTCTTGTACCATTGTACCTAGCGAAGGAAGGCATCTTAAAATTATAAGGGACCTCTTCATCTAACTCAAACAATTTGTCGACCTTAGATATTTCTTTGGTTTTCAGATTCTTTTCAAACTTCTTTTCCAGGTCAGCAATCAACTTCTGAGCATCTAAAGTTTCAGTTTTCTCCACAACTGATCTTTTAACAACCTTTGGCTCTTTCTTCTTGTCTTGAGAATCTTGGAAGTATTGAGCCCAGTAGTCATCATCATCATGACTACCTTGTCATTATCAAAAGCCACTTCACCAACCTTAGCCTTCCCTTTGTCTTTCTTGGTGCTTATGGATGCTTCAGCTGTGTTTCCAAACATTGTAGCCATTTGACTCTTCATGATCTCAGCTAGGGCCCTCTTTAGTTCTTCCATTTTGACTTCAAGGGTATTATCCAACATCTTTTGAATCTGCTCAGGTTCCATTGCTTTTGGTGAGAAGCTAACTGAGTTGCTATTTGATTCTTCATCTCCGGCATAGGTCAGATTGTTGTAGGCTTTTGAACTGTTGTAATCCAGGGTTGTGAGCCATGATATGAGATGCAAATATATGTATGCATGTATGCACAAACAATAAATAAAGATAGTTAGGACGTCCCTTCTAGCCTTATAACTTCCATACACGAATGGTGAGTCTCTTTTTCTAGGTATATGATTAACAAAATACCAACATGGGGTATCTTATTTTCGAATAATTCCCTTGGACGATTTTAACCAATAGTTATATTTTCAAATATGGAAATCAGTTAATGATAATTCCCATTAATTAGGCTTTAATCAATCCAATCAACTAAAGCAGCTTTTATGCTATAATGGATTAAAACTAAATTAAGAGGCTTATTATAAATAGATTTCTCACTTAAAAAAATAACTAATGATTCATGCCAAGATCAATACCATGATTAATAATTCTTAATATAAACTAGGTTTATAATTGATTTTTAGTATTTTCATAATTGACCTAAATATTTATAAGCTCTTTAAAAAGGTTGTGAAAATAATTTTGTTTCTAAACCCATTGTAAAAAGATCTTAGAAGAATGGGTTTTGGGCTTTGTATTTGGGTCATGAGAAAAGAATTTTTGATTTGTTTTTAGAAACGTTTTATGTCCAAACACCATCTTGAAAAGTTTTAAAAATAGCTTTGGTCTTTTGGACTTTAAATAAAAATTTATTTTGAGCTTACAATGTACTTAGGTCATATTAGAAAAAGAACAAACCAAATAAGCCATGACTTAAACCAAAATAAATTAACCATAGTCAAACAACAAGCATTTGGGGTAAAAACCTAAGGAAAGTAACTAGGCCAATTACATGAGCTTTAGTCTTTAGGTTAAAAGGCTTAGGTTCCCATAGCAAGTATATACCAAAAGGTACAAGGCTATGAGTAGTTATACCATGCTCGATCTCCATACATCGAGAGAAAGTATGGTATCCCTTATATAACACAACACGAGTAACACGAGCATCCTAACTCACACACACGATGTAATCTAAATGATGCAATAGATAATATCATGATAAGAAAGAATATAATAATATAAAGACCAACGGAATCAACTTCTCTTATCCCTAGTGGAGTCGCCACTATGAGCGGGGATTTTTGCCCCCACTCCTGAATGGAATGGTTCTTGCAACTTCGGCACTGTTAGGCTCAGTGCCTTAGAGAACATGGGCCTAAACTCGAAGAAAATGAAGTCGCCACTCAGGCAGGCCGGGAAAAAGAAAGGGGTGGATTGACTTGATTCCTAAGGAATCCCCAACCCCTTAATGGGTTCGGAAAGTTGGGTATGTGTGGGGAAGGTGAGAATGACCCAGCACCCCCACAATGCCCGGTTCATTGGAACCAACCTCCTTTTTAGGTCTTGATATTATAAAATTCATAAATATAATGATATTATCCATACTACATGCAATAATAAGAATAAACAAATATTTTATTAAAAATCATAGCAATGTTCAAACAAAAGAAATAAATGGACATCCATTCGAGGATGGAAACATGTCCTTACATCGTCTAATATACAAAACTAAATAGGACACCCACCAAAAGGTGAAGAAGTATCCTTTACATTGATCCAAAACTAAAAATAAATTAAATTACATGATGCTCACAATATGAGGTGCCCAAAACATGGAAACATACCTCTTACAATGTTTTGAAATCAAAGCAAATCAATAAAAATAACCAACCATTCATCATAAATAAATTATTCATCAAGGACATGAACCATCAATCAAAATATATAATAAACATATATCTAATTTAAATAAAGCAATAAGTAGATAAATTTAGGGTTTATGTATCAATAAGGGTTTCTTGAATAAAATAAGGGTTTTGTAGGTTTTATGTTTAACAATTAGGGTTTTGTATTTTAATTACTGGATTAGTCAACTAAGAAATATTCAATATAAAAGAAATAACATGGCTACTAGATGGACAAACAGGTTGATCTTTGATTTTATATAATTAAGGCTTTAGTAATTAAACCTATATGATCAAAATATTGAAGCTATTGTGTTAATATAACAACCCAAAATAATCAAAAAGTTTTAAAGGTAAAATAACATAGTTACTGTGATGTTTAAATTAAGGATTATTTTTGAAATAAATTAGGGTTTGAATCTAAAGAATGGATGTTTTGGATTTAGGGTTTTATATTAATATTAGGATTTTATACAAGTTGCCATCGAGGCTGGGGACTCAATGAACTAACAATTTTAATACTATTAATGGCTTGGCTACTGAGTGTCCTAACAAGTTATCGTGCTAATATAATGGTTGATTTAAAGGGTTGAAATGATCATTATAAACTAAACCTAACTTATTGCATGTTGATATTTGAAAATAAATAGCTACTGGATGAATTAAATATCAATGTCTAAAGGTTATAATAAAAAATAGCTATTATTAAATTTAGATGAATTAAATAAAGAACATACCTTCTTATTGGCTCCACCAAATTGAAGAAATTGATCAAACTCCTACTTTCTACAATTCTTTATTTTTGGCCGAGCAAAATCAAGACATTGTCTTGTTGTCTTATTGTCTCACTGTTTGAAGTTTAAGCTTTTCTTTATTTGACAATGATTTTAGAATTAATTTATTGCTCCATTGCTCTCTGCCTAAATTGAAAGTTTGATGTTTTTCCAAAAAGTCCCAAAGAAAAGTCCAAAGTCTTTAAAATAATTGAAAAGAAAAAGTTTGAATAATTCTTTCGTCAATCCCCCCCGTTCTGTGTGTTTTAATGTGATATTTATAGGCAATTAAAAGAAAAAAACCTAGTATGTTAAGGAAATTAAAAACTGTTAAGGAAATAAAATTAAAACCGAGTAAAATAAGGTTTGGGCAGAAATCGGCAGCGTGCACTGGCTGCTGGGCCTGCGAGGATTGCTTGGGGGTTGGCGAACTGGCGTGCGAGACTTAGCTGCTACGCGCAGGCTGGACAGTTATTGTGTGGCGAATTGGGTCACTAGGATTTGTACATGCTGTGAAGTGGGGCATTGGGATTTTGCTGTAGGCCCAGGCCTGCAGTGAAATGGCTGCTAACCAATTTGCCCCATTGCCTGCCGTGCGGTAGCGCTGCTGTGCTGCCGAGTGTCGCCCTCTGATCCGTCCGATTTTTATTTTTTATTTTCTTTTTATTTTTATTATTAAAATATATATATATATATTTAAAATTGCTTTTTTCTTCTCTTTTTTTTCTATATTAAATAATAAATATTATATTATTAAAATAAGTAATAAATATTTAAATAAATAATAAATACTACAAAAAATTATTTCAAACCGTTTTAAAATTCTGGACTGGACGTAGTAAAAAATTAAGGGTCTACATAGTGAACCAAGCTATCTGATTGTCTAATCAACTAATCATTCCCTTGCTTGTTTCGATGCTTTGAGGCTTGCCTCGAGCACCATGTCTGGCGTGCAAAGGATTTAAGTTGAAATGCTGAAAAAATGGGCTAAGTCTCATACAAGGTCACTCTGCTAACGCAGGCTACACTCTATTTAAGTAAAAATAGTTTTAAAGAGTCACCACTTAAATTTATTTTTTTAGAAAAAAGGGAAAATTTAAGAAAAATCCAAAAATTTGACTCCAATTATATCCCAAGGATAAAAATCACTAGCCTTAAACTAATAGATGAATTCAAGGGCTATGTTTTGACTTATTTTAAGTAAAAGAAGTTTGGCCTTAAACTAAATAAAAACTTAGAAAATTTAATTTTATGAAATGACAATTGTAATATGATATGATAAATAATATAATCCATACATCATTCATAACAAAGAGTAAAAATAATGTGCAAAGATTAAATTAGCTTTTACATTTCAAAACTCAAAGGGAATCCCACTCTAGCCTTATGGATTTTAGGTTGAGCATATTTTCCCTAAAAGGAAACAAATAAACAAACAAGGCAAAGGGAATAAAGTTCATAATTAAAGAAAAAGAAAAGAAAATTTTTACAAAGTTGATTTAATACTTGGATTGAAATTCCAAGTAGGTATGCATATCCTGTTTGAATGGGAATCAAAGCCCATATAGTTCTAACCATATTGCAATTGTTGGTTTTGACTTAAAATTGCAATTTTCCTAGTCTAACCTAGGCTAACCTAAGTTTAAGTCCAATTTTAGATTGAATTTTCTTAACCTAACTCTAAGGTCCAATTTTAAATGTTTAAGTCCAAGCTATATTTAGGTTCAACTTAGGGTTCAAAATGATTTTGGTTTGAACACAGGGTTCAAAATCATTTTAGGCTGAACTTAGGGTCCAAATGATTTTTATGGTAAACTCTGAGGTTCAAAAATGATTTTTAGGTGAACTCAGGGTTCAAAATGATTTTTAGGCTGCACACAAGATTCAAAAATGATTTTTAGTCTGAACTTAGGTTTCAAAATGATTTTTAGGGTAAACTCAGGGTTTAAAATGATTTTGAGGGTGAATCAAGGTTTGAAATGATTTTTCGTCCATTTAAAGTCTATTTTAAGGTTCATTTGATTAAATTCCATTTCAAGTCCATTTCAAGGTTCAAAGGATGGGCCTTGAACAAGGTCCATGATTTAGGTCCATTTTAAAGTCCTAAGTCCATTTCAAGGTCCAAAATATGGGCCTTGAATGAAGTCCATAATTTAGGTCCATTTTAAAGTCCTAAGTCCATTTCAAGGTCCAAAGGATGAGCCTTGAGTCCAAAATCCATGATTTGGGTTCATTTTAAAGTTAATTTAGTCCATTTCAAGGTCCAAATATAGGCCTTGAGACTAAATGATTAGGTCCAAATTTAGGGCCTACATAAGTTCATTTTAATCATTAGAAATTAATTAAAAGGAAGAGTTTAGAGTTTACCTTATTGGAAGCCCTTGCTGGTTGGTCTTAGAGTATGTTCGGATCAAAGTTCCACATTTGTTAAGGTATGGTTGCTAAGATAGCAACTAGCTCGAGATGATTTAATGAAATTACAACCCCAAGTTGACCAGTATAAAAATTTGTTAAGAAAAAAAAAATTTAGGTAGTTCGCAATAAGGAAGATTGAAAATTTTCTCTTAGAAGAAGAAAAGAGGGAGAAAAGATAAAATAACTAGCAATTAGGTTTGGTTGGTAGAATGAAGTGTGTGTAAATGAGGTGGAGAGGGCCTATTTACAGAGTTTTGGGAGGTTAAAATCAGAATCTTTGGAAAAAAAAAAGTCAGATTAGGGTGTCGCGATACATTTTTGGCTTCCCGCAGTAGATTTTTGTTGTTGCAAGGTAGCTTGTGGCTATCAAAGCTGCAGGCCCAACGAGCCTGTTTTGCTGCCAAAATTTTTAAAGGTCCATTCTCCTTCTTCAGGCATCTACTTTGAGTGATTCAAGTTGCATTATAATCACAAAGAACTGAATTTTAATATTATGGTGAAAAATTAAGGTTTCATAGTTGCCCCGATCATATCATCCTTGGTTCCTGAGAGTAGCATGATGGAAGTGAACCATTAATTAAAATTTAGTTTATAGGACAAAAGTCATCATTTACAATATTATAGCCAATGTAGAAAGCACTTACCTGATTGGGATAGGTTAATCTCGTCGATTTTTTATTATTTCTGTAGTCAGCTCCTATAATCATCTATCATGTCTATCACTTTCTATTATTCTGGCTGCACTCACATGTAGAGGACTTGATTATGAATGTGTTGCTTCAAACAACTCATAAATCAGAGTTAAACCGATCCTAGAATGTTTATTTGAAGTTTGGAACCAACCCCTATATAAAGGGATGACTATTTCCTTTTTCAACATTCTCATTCATTTGCTAAGTTTTCACTCTCTGCAACACCCTTACACTCTACTTACATATAGTACGCACTCCCTTGAGTATGTAAAATATGCAAGTTATAAGAATACCACTAACTTGTTATTTATAAAATCTTACTTACGAAAGGATAGTTTGACTCATAGTTCAAAATATATAAAAACATATATTTATATAAAATACTATAATTATGTATATTATAAAACCAAAGTATGGTTACTATACACATACTTAATACTTTAGATAAGTACAATATAAAATCAAACGTTGATTTATATGTTGATACATCATATCAAAATATACTTAACAATAAATAACTAACAAAATAAATATTTACATGCAATGCTAAAGGCTCTGGTATGACAGCAAAAGTGAAGCTTCAAATACAAATCCTCACAATCTAAACTTGTATTGGTCTATAAGGACCCTCAAGTTCTGCCCTGTCACCTGCGCGATAAACAAATCATGCTAAGCTAATCGTTCAGCGGTATATACTTTGATAACAATAACATTTACATATCAAAATCGTATAAATGTGCATCATGCTTATATGTCACATAGAATAACTTTACTTTATTAAATAAACATAAGCATCAAACATGCATTAGGCTCAAATACCCTTATACATTAATCTAGTTCTAGAACATTGCATTGGACTAACTCAACAGTAGTGACACCCATGTATCTCGCTGGTGGAAACAAATTTATCTATGGAACCCAGTGTTTCATCTACAGTATAATCATCTCTCGAACACCAAATGTGTCTCAATCAGGGGAGTAGTAACATCTTCGTGACACCTAGTGTCTCACCCTACAATGTATGGCATGCCAAAATTACCAAACCCAATTTCCTAGAACTAGTTAAGGTATAAGGTACACACAATACTCATTTATCATTTTGTAACTTCTTCATTTCATATCTCATCATGCTTATCACATATCATCATCATTTTTGTTATATTATATGGTTAACAACATCACAAACATCTTTTCTTCATATTTAAGTTTCACGGCCATGCCTACTTGAAGGCTATACCTGTGCACTTTAATTTAGTTCTGCCATTTTTAAAAAAACAATCCCATAGCTTGTGACCTCTAAATGCCACTCCCATGTCTTTCAATGAAGCATTGCCACTTTTAGACAAACAAGCCCATAGCTGTGGATTTCTAATGCCACGCCCGTGGCTTTCAATTTTACACTGTCATTTCACAAACTTTGAGTAGACAAACTCAAATCAAAACCCACAGCCGTGCCCTCCATAAGGCCACACCCATGGTATCACTAAACTTGCACCAAACCACAAATATTCATTCAAAACAATGCAAACCACAAGAAACACACATTATCAAAGTATGTGATAACTTTTTTGAAGCTTAAAATGAAAAGATAACCTCCTTCCCAAGTCTACTCCACTAAGCTTCCCACTTTCTCAAAGTGGTTCTCTTCTTTAATTACACAACACCACTTCACTTAACACCTAATACTTCAATTATCACCAAAGCTATCCTCAACACTTTTGGAAATCTTATCAAATCTTGATATTTAGGAGAATCAAAATTCTCTCTCTTGATGTCCATGGAGGTCAGCCAAAGAAGAAGAAAGGGAAGAAGATGATGGTGGGTTCTAGAGATTTTCCTTCCCATATTAATCCACTAACTATATATATTATTATATAATTAAATAATGGCTTAAGATATTATATGATAAAATATTATTATTTTATGCATTTATTTTTTTAACTATTCTACTTTTAACTGAAAGGGAAGAAAACTTAATTCCCCTAAAACCTAAAATATGCATAGATCACTAGATTATTCAAATTAAATTGCAAAGGGCAGAATTGCATACCTGAAATCATCGTATGTTGATGCTGAAGACGATTCTGGGGTTTGTCACCTTCCAGGGGATACACACTTTAGGTTATGCGGAAGCACTACTGAAGGAACGTAATGTTCTCTAAAATTGTTATGTTCCCCCGGAGACCACGACCCCTTATTTATAACTGAATAAATGATGATTAATTTCTATTTTGGTCCTTCAACAAAACAGAAATTCTTATCGGTCTCTACACTTATAATCCTATTAAGAGTAGGACACCTCAATAGTCAACAATCCTAATTTGGTCAAAACTTTAATTGACTATTTTAGTTTGACTGCAATACATATTTAATATTTAAATATATTTAGCCCATACTTATGATTAATTAGAGGATTAATTTTATCAATATAAAATTAATTCTAACAATCTCCCACTTGGGCTAACATATATTAAATATAAATGTATATACCTTAATGAGCTCATAAAAGCAGTCATACTGAAGGTGCCTCAAACAATCTCGTCCATTGATTATATCGATAAAGGACTGAAGGGTCAGTCGCCACATTCATCGTGACTCAAATCGCCATCAATCACATTACCAATACTCTCAAATGACATAGATCAATAATAGGAGTGTAGCATGGAAACTACATGTAATGTGATCTAATCATGCCTGTTTCCAACTGGTCATACTTTAGTGAGATCAATCAATAATAATACAGAGTGTAACAAAATAAATACTTTATTTTCTGCAGAAACTGAGTATTAATAACATAATATATCAATTACAAAACAGAGTATACACAAATATAATGTAACCATAATGAACAAACTCCCACTGAAACTAAATAGTCTCAAATAATGTGACACCCATATGAGCAGTGTGCTCATGAAAAACTTTCGGTATCACAGCCTTAGTGAGCGGATATGCAATCATGGAGTTCGTTCCAATATGCTCTATGGATATCTGTCCACTCTGTACTCTCTCCCTCATAGCCAGAAACTTTATCCCAATGTGTCTCGTTCGAGAAGAGCTTCTATTGTTGTTGGAGAATAAGACTGTTGAGTTATTATCACTGTATAACTTTAATGGCCTTTCAATGCCATTCATAATGTGCAACCCTTTGACAAAGTTCCTCAGCCAGATTGCCTGATTGGATGCCTCATAACTTGCTACAAATTCTGCTTCCATGGTGGAGGTAGCTACTAGAGTTTGTTTCACACTCTTCCAAGAAATAGCACCGCCAGCCAAGAGATATATGTAGCCTGAAGTGGATTTTTGACTATCTTGGCATCCCGCGAAATCAGAATCAGTATACCCAATGATCTCAAGCTGATTTGATCGCCTGTATGTGAGCATATGTCCCTTAGTTCTCTAAAGATACCTCAAGACTCTTTTGGCTGCTTTCCAATGATCCATTCCTGGATTGCTGAGATATCGCCCTAACATGCCAACTATGAATGAAATATCTGGACGAGTGCAAACTTGAGCATACATCAGACTCCCAACTGCTGACGCATAAGGAATCTTCTGCATCTCCTGAATCTCAAGTTTACCCTTTAGACACTGATCAAGACTGAATTTATCTCCTTTAGCAACTGGGGTATCAATTGGTCTACTGTTGTGCATACTAAATCTCTTGAGCACTTTCTCAATATAGCCCTTTTGTGATAATCCAAGAATACCTCGAGTACGGTCTCGATGTATTTGAATCCCTAATACAAAAGAAGCTTCACCTAAATCTTTCATCTCAAAGTGTTTTGAGAGAAAGACTTTGGTCTCATGCAGCAAATCCTTACAGTTAGTAGCAAGCAATATGTCATCCACATATAAGACCAAAAGATAAACCTACTCCCACTGAACTTGTGATACACACAATCTTCCACAGCATTTGTCTCAAAACCAAAAGAGACAAATACTTCATGGAATTTGAAGTACCACTGACGAGAAGCTTGCTTGAGTCCATAAATGGATTTCTTTAATCTGCATACCAGTCGCTTTGGGTCTCCAAACACAAAGTTTTTTGGCTGCACCATATAGATGGTTTCATCAATGTCTCCATTGAGAAACGCAGTCTTCACATCCATTTGATGTAACTCAAGATCAAAATGTGCAACTAGAGCCATGATGGTCCTAAAAGAGTCCTTCGATAAAACTGGAGAGAAGGTCTCTTTATAGTCAATCCCCTCTTTCTGAGTGAAGCCTTTAGCTACAAGACGAGCCTTATATCTTTCCACATTACCTTTAGAATCCCTCTTGGTTTTAAATATCCATTTGCAACCAATAGGTTTCTTTCCTTCAGGTAATGGGATAAGATCCCAAACTTGATTGTCTTGCATAGATTTATATTCTTCACTCATTGCCTCAATCCACTTATGAGAGTTGGAATCCTGCATGACATGATGAAAGCTGATTGGATCATCTTCCACCATGTCTACAGAGTCCTCATGTTCCTGAAGATATACTACATAATCATCTGGAATAACATTTCTTCTCTCTCTAGTGGACCTCCTTAAAGGCACAGGTTCTGGCTCAAATTCTTGAGGTTGTTGAGCTTGTTCTTGAGGAAGTTGTTCAACATTGTCTTGTATTGAAACTTGATGTGCTTCTGGAACAGTGACAGGCGTAGGAACTAGAACACTGCTAGGAGCAATGATAGGAATTGACACTGAGTGTTCCTGACTCGATCCCTCCTCAAAGACAATGTTTCTAACCTTACTTCTCCCCCCAAACTCAACATCCTAAAAAAATTTTGCAATTCCCGTCTCAAAAATAGATATGGAAGTAGGATTATAAAACTTAAAACCCTGAGATCGCTCTGAATAACCAACAAAGTAGCTACTAACAGTTTTGGAGTCCAATTTTGTCTCATTAGGCCTATAAGTCCTAGCCTCAGCAGGACATCCCCAAACATGAAGGTGCTTTAGACTGGGCTTGCGTCCAGTCCAAAGCTCATAAGGTGTTTTTGTAGCTGCTTTAGTTGGTACTCTGTTAAGAAGATAGACTGTTGTCTTTAATGCTTCTCCCCACAGAGACTCAGGTAAAGAAGAATGACTAATCATACTTCTAACCATATCCATAAGAGTCCTGTTACGTCTTTCAAATACACCATTCATGCTGGGTGTACTAGGCATGGTGTATTGAGGGACTATACCATAGTCCTGTAGGAAAATAGCAAATGGTCCTAGACGTTGTTCACCTGAACCGTCATATCTACCGTAGTACTCACCACCACGGTCAGATCTAACTCATTTAATCTTCTTTCCGAGTTGGTTTTCAACTTCGGCCTTATAAGATTTGAAAACGTCCAGAGACTGATTTCTCATGAATGAGATATAGGTACCCATAACGTGAGTAATCGTCTATGAATGATATGAAGTATCTTTGGCCATTCCTTGTTGCTGTAGGGAATGGACCACAGATGTCCGTATGTATCAATTCTAAAATGTTTGATGATCTGTTGGCACCTAGTCTCTTTTGTTTAGTCTGTTTGCCTTTAATACACTCAACACAAGAGTCCAAATCTGTGTAATCAAGTGTGTTTAGGATACCATATGACACAAGACGTTCTATTCTAGATTTGGATATGTGACCCAAACGTCTGTGCCAAAGTTCAGCTGAATTATCTATATTTCGCTTCCTTTTGGTACCTATAGTACTTACCTGCAGGGTTTCATTATAAGAATCATTAATATCCAACATATATAGATTATCACATGCATTCAAGAAGCCAGTACCAAAAATTTTTGAATCCATAGATAAAGTAAATAAACTGTCTCCAAATGAACAAGTAAAACTAGATTTGTCCAAATAAGAAATAGAAATTAAATTCCGTCTAAACGTCGGAATAACAAAAGTATATACAAGATCCAAAAAACAACCAGTTCTTAAACATAATCTAATATGCCCAATTGCCTCCACTTCCACCGGCTCGCCATTTCCCACATAGACGTATCTTTCACTGTCAGTTGGCTTTCAGTAGCTCAGGCAACCCTGCAATGAAGCACTTATGTGAGCGGTAGCACCAGAATCCATCTAATACGTGTTTCTAGGAGCTGAAGTTAAATTAACCTCAGAACAGACTAAAACAAGGTACTTACCCTTCTTGACACGCCATGTGGCGTATTTAGGACAGTCCTTCTTTAATTGTCCAGACTTGCTGCAGAAGAAGCATTTTAATTCCTTAGGCTTCTTTTGCACAGGACCTTTATTAGCAGTCTTATTCTCAGCAGTCTTGTTTCTCTTCTTGTTCTTGCCCTTATCTACTGAAGAGACCAGATGAGCACTCTCCCTCTTAGTAGCCAACAACTTTTCCTACTCATCCACACAATGAGCAATGAACTCGTTAAGAGTCCATTTGCTCAGCTGGCAGTTATATGAAGTCCTAATCTGCCCATACCGTGGTGGAAGAGATTTCAAAGCTAGATGGACTAACAGGTCATCTGGTAAAACCAAATCCAGGACCTTTAGCCTCTTGGCTATTTTGGACATGCTCAGTATATGCTCCCGAACACTACCATTGCCAGTATACCTTATGGAGGTGAGTTTTGCTAAAAGCATCCCCACTTCGGCCTTGTCATTTTTGACATAGACCTTCTCCAGCTTAGCAAGATAGTTTTTAGCATTACTTTCTTCAGCAGAAATGGCTACTCGAACATGTTCTGGGATTCCCTGCTACATGATCAAAAGACCTAAGCGGTTAGAATGCTCCCACTTCTTATACTGAACCCTCTGAGCATCTGTGCTCTCTTCAGTAAGAGGAGCAGGTTTGTCCATCCTAAATGCAAGGTCTAAGTCCATACAACCCAGATAAATCATGATGCTTGATTTCCATGAACCAAAGTTTGACCCCTCAAGCATAGGGACAGTGTTAGGATTATACGGCATGCTAGCTGACATCATAGAAAGTGTCAAAAAATTAACATAAGCTCACTATCCACAAAATAATTAAAACAAACAATAATAGAGTTTAAATAATGAAAACAAGATACCGGCACAATATTAATATTTTCATCTTTGGATATAAAACATTAACTGTAATTGGCATCTCAATGCAGTAATCAAATATTGAAAATTCAATCCTGTCAAATATTAAATCTTCCTTTGGGCCGATATATTATCCACATGGATGAAAACATAATAATTATCACATATTTATCATTGCACATGTTTTCTCAATTCAGCTAGATAGCAACCTTCCTTTGGGCCGGTTTACTACCCGCAATGAATTTTAATACACCTGTCTAATATCCCAAATAAATTAATTTACACAATAGAGGTCACTTTGGTAACTTTTTGTATCAATTAATTTATTATTAAAATATTAAACACAATCAGGACTAAAATACCAAAATTTAAAATCAATTTAATAAATTCTCAATTAAAATTTAATATTGTAATAAATATAAAATTAAACTTTAATTAATTAAAATTTTTTAATCTTTAATTAATTAATTTACATAATTAATCAACCAAAAATTAATTAATTCCAGAAAAAATCACAAACACAAATTCAAGTCCAGAAATTCGATTTTTCCATAATCAATTAAATAATCACAGTAATTTAATCCAAAAACAAATCAAACCAAAATTGATTTCAGATTACTAAATTCGATTCCAAATTAATTCTAAAAAATTACAATCACCGAATTAATTTTCTAGAATCAAAACAATAATCAATATCGCAATTTAATCGGAAAATCTAGCAACCTAGCACAGGGCTCTGATACCAATTGAAAGGGGAAGAAAACTTAATTCCCCTAAAACCTAAAATATTCATAGATCACTAGATTATTCAAATTAAATTGCAAAGGGCAGAATTGCGTACCTGACATCATCGTATGTTGATGCTGAAGACGATTCTGGGGTTTGTCGCCTTCCAGGGGATACACACTTTAGGTTATGCGGAAGCACTACTGAAGGAACGTAATGTTCTCTAAAATTGTTATGTTTCCCCGGAGACCACGACCCCTTATTTATAACTGAATAAATGATGATTAATTTCTATTTTGGTCCTTCAACAAAACAGAAATTCTTATCAGTCTCTACACTTATAATCCTATTACGTGTAGGACACCTCAATAGTCAACAATCCTAATTTGATCAAAACTTTAATTGACTATTTTAATTTGACTGCAATACATATTTAATATTTAAATATATTTAGCGCATACTTATGATTAATTAGAGAATTAATTTTATCAATATAAAATTAATTCTAACATTAACATTTTACCTCTTTACCCTTTTTACCTTTAACTATTTATATATACGTTATATTTCATTTACATTTAATATATCTCTCTCAACTAAATCTTTCTTAACCCTGCCAATGAATGTATGTCAACATTTTAACAAAATTGGGGCATTACACTCTTTCTCTAACTTCTCTCTAAACCAAAATTCTCTCAACTTTCAAGGATGACTTCTCCTTCCTCACGACGTTCATGACAAATCAAATGGAATACATTGCTAATGGAACATGAGAGGCTTGCTTCAGTTATGAGCGCGTTAGACATATTTATAATTTCTACCCAACTTTTATTATTTACAATTTTGTCGTGAAATATTTCATAATTGCATTTTGACCCATAAAACTTTGAAAAATTGCATTTTTGCCTCAACTACCTGAATTGCTTGCATATTAATCCTTGCCTCATATTTAGCATATATGAACAATTTTAGCGCGAAACTTTGCATACTCAAATACCGACAAAATAATGAAAACACCCTTGTGCTTTTCAAAAGAGAAAGTGAAATTAACATGCTTAAAGACTTATAATCAAATTTAAATGATAAAATATCACTTTTTATGAGTCTTGGAATAATCCTTCATGAAAACCACACACATTTTTTCTATCTTCAAAATTATAAAAATGCTCTTTCTCATGCCCTTTTAGCACAAAAAGTGTAGTTAGCTGTCAAAACACACTAAAAACAAAATGTAATTTTATTTTATAATACTTACAATGGTTTTGCTTTTGAATGTCGACCCTTTTATGGATCAGAGGAAGCTGAAGAAACCTGGCTGATTTGCATATACTCGATGAGGTGATCCAGTTGATCTAGTCAACTGGTTATCTAGACTTCTTGGGTTTGGACATATCCATTCTAGGGAATATCCCATTATTGAGTCAATTAGTTTTCTAGACTTCTTGGGTTTGGACACATCCATTTTAGGGAATATTCCATTATTTAAGGCATTAGGGGAGTGATGGTGGGAGAACACCAACACATTCCATTTCACGTGTCGTGAGCTGATAGTGACACCAACTGACTTGACCGCCATCATTAGGATCTAATTTGTTACTCATGTGATTGAGTGCTTTAATGATTGCAGGGTTCTGACTTAGGAGATGCATGATCTGACTGGGGGTCATCCCCCAAGGACTTTCACACATATTCCCCATAACTAGTCAAGTTCACATATCGGGACTATTCATTTTGATCTATTTGGCTCGACTACCGAGCAGCTTTATAACACCCTTATACCCTATATACGTACAATATATACTTCCAGCATATGTAAAATATGCATATACGGTACAAAAATGTCACAGACCGATTTAATAAAAATTTTCACATTTCTGATTTAAAATTTCAAATACTAAATATATAAAATTAAATAGTTTATAAATATTCTTTACTTGTTATAGCAACCCAAAATAAATATTTTATATGAAAATCTCTGGGAAAAATTTGCCAGAGTTTTGTCTGTAATTTGGACATCCCAAAATTTATCAATTACACAACCTGCATCAGAAAACACTCCCAAATAATTTCAAATCACCATTTCACCCATACTCCTCAATTTCATTAAGTTTCTCAAACATATATATATATATATATAATTTAGAACACATTTAAACCCCCATTTCAAATAACTTAACCCAAACATTCTTTATAGTTTACAATACATAAGATCCAAAAACATGAGATAATATGCATAATACCCAAAATATACAATAACATAAAATATATACATATTGCTGATAGTGTTTTTGTAACACCCTTGTACCCCATATACGTACACCACATACACTCACATATTCAATATACGTATACCGGATACAAAAATGTCACAATCCATTTAAAAAAAAAACAAATCTTTAACTTTAACATCAAATCATCCTTTCAACCATCTGAGTAAACTTAAAACATTTAGCTGATATTATAAAAAGTAATAGATAAAACATTCCTTGTTAACATATATATATATATATATTTATTACCTAAAAATTTATCCAAAATGATTGTTTAATAAGCAGCGGAATATACATATGTATACATTAAAATCAATATTTACAAAAATATAGAATTTATACATGCTGGCAGTTCGTCTCTGATCTTGATGTCCAAATCAACACTGCTCTCACAATCTTAAGCCTAGACTCGACTCGGTCTAGCTGAACTTTTCGGCTCAACCAGATCTACCCTATCACCTGCGTGATAAATCACAATCGCGCTAAGCTAGAAGCTTAGTGGTACAAACCTTGATAACAATACTATACAATTGCAATGCTAATGCACAACACAAATGGATACCACAACTTATAACATTATATCACATTATATTACTCAATTTTTTATAATTCATATTTCACATTAAAGCAAAAACAAGCATGGGCCCAAAGAGATTTAATATGCCATTCAAATTCCAGAGTTACTGCTTTGGTCCAATAATCACATTTATCTAGCCCGAAGGCGAATCATAATCACAATGAGGATTACCTCATTTGTAACATCCCAACTAGGCTTCAAGGACTAGGCCCAACCCAGCTTCAAGGCTAAGCTACATCATGTAACACCCAACTAGGCTTCAAGGACCAAGCCGAACCCAGCTTCAAGGGATCGTTACTTTTTAGGTATGCCACCAACAACAAAACTCTAAAAATTGAATAACATACTAGGCACACAATTCTTTCATATTTTCATTATCAAATCTTTTTTTTTATTTTCTCATGATCATTATAAGCACAATGCCTCAAATATCCCATTTATATCAATATAGCCATCACCAATGGCTTCACACACTATCATTAGTGTATACATAACAAATTGCATTATTCATACTTTTTGAATTATCATTATATATTTCACATAGTTCACATTATGCAAATCATAGCACTATTCTCATACACCAACAATATAGCAGGTAACTTAACACCTTTTCCAACCAAATGTGCTAAGTCCCAAAGTCATGTAAATGTATGCAATCATTTAAGATTTGTACTTACCTCTAAGAGCAACAAACACCAATTCCAATCTTCTCTTCCAAGATATCCTTCAACACTTGGATTGGGGTAACTCAAATCTCTTCAAAACCTAATCCAAATGTGATTATAATTACTCTTTTAGTGATACACAAAAGAAAATAAGGA
The DNA here is from genome assembly GCA_947685225.1 of Garcia nutans. Classification (NCBI taxonomy): domain Eukaryota; kingdom Viridiplantae; phylum Streptophyta; class Magnoliopsida; order Malpighiales; family Euphorbiaceae; genus Garcia; species Garcia nutans. The sequence goes on from CANTUV010000024.1 coordinate 27,197,593, forward strand.
AGAGAACTATCTAGGGCAATCTCTACACTTGACACGCTCAACAACACGGGCGTGTCCCTGACCGTGCCCTAAACCCACAACACAGAAGCTATGACATGCTCAGTGACATGGGCGTGTCACTGCATGTGTCAATACTCCTCCAACACAGAAGCTATGACACGTTCAGTGACATAGGCGTGTCACTGGACGTGTCAATCCTCCAACAACACAGTAGCTATGACACGCTCAGTGACATGGGCGTGTCACTGCTCGTGTCACCAATACTGAAAATAGAACCATCGACACGCCCAAAGGCATGGCCGTGCTACTGGGCATGTCAAGCCAAAAACCCGAAATTGACACCAAAAGCAGCACATCCAACCAACATCTTTCACCATACAAACTCAACCAAATCTATCAATATACCACAATAAACTTGCATCACATCAAAACAACTCAATTACAAGCAACAAAACACAATCACAACCATATATCACAACTCAAAACTTACACAATCCACAACTCTTATTTTCTTCACCAAACTTAACCTTTTTCTTCAATCCAACCCCAAATCAAAGTTAATTAAACAAAATAATCTCAAATACACCAAAATCAACCATAAACACAACTACACCAACCATCCAACAAACTCATATACACAAACTCAAAAGAAATTAAAGAAACAAGTTGGAAACTTACCAAATATGAAGAAAATCCTTAAAACTCCAACTTGATCACTTGTAATCCTTCAATTTCTTGAGTTAGGAAGAAACAAAACCTCTTTTCCCTTTGACAATGGTGATGGCCGGCCCTCTTGGAGAAGAAAGAAGAAGATGATGAAAGTCAATTCTCCACTAAACTCACAAACCTCTTAAACCACACAAAAACCCTCTTTTAATCTCCACCAAGAAATTAAATTATTATAATATTATAAATATCAAATATTATCTTCCACTAACATTTAATCTCTATTTTAAATAATTAAATATATCATTTGGCCAACTCAACTTGTTGACTTGTATATAATGTATATATCTCTATATATACAACATATACACCCTCCTTCCTCTTATCTTTTCACTTAATCATATATACACTTTAAATCATTTAATTCAATTTCAATAATTAGCATTTCCAAAATTTTAGGGTATCATTTGAGATATTATAGTTTTTGATCTTGATATCAACTCTACCAGCACAAACACAAGTCTAGACCCGACCTGGTCTAGAAGAAGTCTCCAGCTCAGCCGAATCTACCCTGTCACCTACGTGATATAAACAATCGCGTTAAGCCAAAAGCCTAGTAATACAAACTTTGATAATAATAAAACTCAAATGCAATGCCAATGCACAATGCGTATGGATATCACATCATTCCATTTTATCATACTTTTCAAATATTTCACAATCCACAATTCTCATAAAACAAACACAAACATGGGCCCAAAGATAACTAATATGCTATTCAAATTCCAGAGTTACTGTTTTGGTCTATAATGACACCATGTGTTTAGCTCCGTAGGCAATATATCAATATAATAATCCAACTAGGTCTGAGCTTACGACTGGTCATTTCACCCAGCCTAGATTCAATGACTTATTTTTGAGGCATACGACCCGGTCATTTCACCTTAAAAACATTTCCACAGTGACACCCAATGTCTAGCCCGTAGGCAAATCATAGGCATGCCGCCAAACACAGAACTCTGAAAATTGAATAACATACTAGGCACACAATTTATTCATATTTCTCATTTATATCAATTCCAATTCATTTCATTATGTTTCCACATATCTCATTACATTATACCACATTACCCAATTACCTTGGGTATTTCAACATAATTCACATATTAGTCATATTTAATGTAATCTAGCCAATACCAATAGATTTTTAACAATGCACTTAATGCATACACAACAAATGGCAATACCCAAACACTTTGGGTCATTTTCACATAATATACATATTTGACATTTTACACAATTTAGCCATTATCAATAGCTTTTCACAATGCATTTAACACATATATGACATTACAATGTCATAGCACATTATTCATAAATAACCAATGTATCAAGTAGCTTAACACATTTTCCAACCAAAATGTGTTAAGCCCAAATGTCATGCAAACATAACCAATGTATTCAAAGTTTCTACTTACCTCAAATAGCAACCAAAACAGCTTAAAACAACCTCCAATCCTATCCTTCCAACTTGCCCTTCACCACTTGGATGAAGCAAATCTACCTCCCTTAATGCCTAAACCAAATGTGATAGCGAATAATCATTTAGTATCACATTTAATAGCATTTTTAATATTAAACCATAATTAAACATTACCCCTACAAATTCTAAAAATATAGCCTTTCCTTACTTTAACATTAGAATTCCATTCTACACCATTTAAATTAGTGTTTTAAGTTTATTTCTATTATTAAAAATATATTTTAATACATTTAAACCATTTACATTATAAAAACACTCTTATACAAAAAACCCTAAAATGGCATAACCTTCCCCCATTGAAGGTTTTCCATTCTAACACAATCCATTAATCATTTCAAGCTTATATTCATCACTTTTAACACTAAACAACATGCTTAAACAAATAAAATCAAACAATCCAACAACTTTGGAAAATTACTTTTCCAAAACCCTAAATCTCCACTTCCATTCTCAAACTCCAATCAAACGCAACCAAATCCAATATTTGACTTTAAAATACTTGTTTATTCACCAAAACAACTCATTTAGAACCAATTTTCACAATTAAAAACCATGATTACTCAAACCCTAAAAATCCATAACCTTAAATTCTCTCTCTTCACCATTCTTTATCCAAACTCCATCATCTCTTCAATCCAACCTTAAAAACATTGTTAACTACCCAAAATAACATCATACACACCAATTTCAATAATTATAACGTACTACTTAAAAATTCAAAATCACACATAATTAAAATTTCCAAGAAAATCAAAGAAAGGAGTTGGAAACCTACCAAATTTGGTGGAAATCACCAAAAATCCACTTTAAACTTGTTAAATTCTTCAATTTGTGGAGTATGGAAGAATCAAAAGCTTAGTCTATGCTCCCATGGTGGTTTCGGCCTTGATGAAGAAGAAGAAGAAATGAAGACAACTTTTTAATTTATCTTTCCTTTCATCTTTTATTTTAAACCATATATATATATTATAATATTATAATAATTATTTATTTATTTAATAAAATAAAAGTCCAAAAATTCCTTTTTCATTCAAAAATTATTTATTTTTGAATTAATTTAATAATTTTAAATTTTTAATATTTAATTACCAAAATACCATTTTACTTTGACTTTTGACTTTTCTTTTAAAATGTTGACTTTTTTGTTGACTTTTACATGTTGTTTATATTTTGTATATGTATCGCATATATATTCCACTTTTTTCATTTAAAATCTCTTCATTTTTTATTTAAAATTATTAATTTAATTTATCCATTTAAATTAAAATTTATTTTATCAAATTTTTAAAAATTAGAAATTTTCAAAAATTTGGGTATTACAAGCTTGCTAAATCCATCTTGCTTTTTAATTTTTGGCTATACCTTTTGGCACTCATTTTGAGATAATGTGGACTTGGGCATTCTCTGCAGCCTTCAAGTCCTTACCATGGTTAGCACATGTGATTTGGGTGGAGTTGTAATTAGCACTATGTATCGAGAGATAGATGACCTTTCCTAAGGGAGCTGTGCATCTTTAGGTGGTACCCCCTTGAACTTGAATTCATATTTTTTCATGCTACTCTTATGCTAACTTTCTTATTTTATGCAGATTTGGGCTTATGAGTACGTTGGATGTACTAGCTCCATCTTGAGTGATCCACTTCTTATAGTTCCTCCTATTTAAGTGGGGAAGAATAAACGCAATAGGGAGGAGTTAGACTTACCCTTGTTTGGTGCATTGCAGTCTCACTTTGATCATCTTGGCATTGTAAGCTGATTCCTACTTCCTTGTTCATAACTTTTTGTATTCTTAGATTGATGTTTTACCCTTTTGGCAGATCACTTGGGTGCCATACTTTGAAAGGTTCCCAAAGGCATCGAGTATTTTCCTTAGGCCTGTGACCATATCACTATGTTGCCCCCTTTTTTGAGCCTTACTGCATATGATATACTACCTTGGAGAGTGAGTCATGCACCAACACTATACAAATGTCCAACTTGTATACAAGTTTCCTCTAGTAGACATACGAAATGGCATGAGAGGGTCTTTTTACAGCGGTACCTGCTGAGCATTTTAACAAACAAGAATTGGACTACTAGGAGTTCTATAAGAATTCACTCATGCCCACTAGATTAGACCAGGCAGTATGCCCATTTCACTAATATTGACTACTCATTATGCAATTGGCACAACTCATGTTGTATCTAACTCGGACTAAGGCTTCTGTTACCCCACATTATACAGGACCAGACATGTATTGAGGGATTCTAGCTTAAAAGGCATATTGCCTGAGTATATGATGGATACACTATCACATATTTTACTTTGTTCTAGGTTCCATAGGGACGCTTCCTTAGCTTTGTGACAGCCGTACTAAGGTGCCTTTTGATTATCTTGCTCATACCTTTTTCAATTGGACCTTTTTCATCTTTTTCTTGCTACCCTTTTTAGTATAAGTTCCCTTTAAGTGAGCATAGCACTTTTATACCATGGCTTAGTGCTACAAACTTGGCCCAAATGTGACCCTAACTAGATTAGCTATAGTTGAAAATCAAATCGAGACACTTGAGGAGATGGCTCGGGACGTAGAGTAGAGGCAGAGGCAAGGATGTAACCTTTGATTTGACTTGCTTTTCCTTTTGACAAAAAATAAAAAAATGTATGCAAAAAGAATGCAAATGCAAATGAATATGAATTGATTTACTTTTATTTTAGCACAAACAGTACATATGTATGCATGATGTCCCCTTTTATTTTCATAAAGGTATTTATTTGCTTCTTTACAACCATTGCATGCACAACTGGACCAAGAGTCTTCAAAAGGTTGAAAGGATTAATATGGGAAGATATGGATTGAAAGCTGTTGCTACTCTTAGAGGCATAGCTGTAGATTGGCATTTCTTTCATGCTTGTATCAGATTTTGGGATCACCAAGCTCATGTCTTCAGATCTGGTGCTTGGATGGACGAGATGTGTCCTTTTTTTGAGGAATTCTGCTCAATTATCGGATGTGACCCAAATACCCCTCTTGTAAGGCATGAGGTTCGAGTTGGCTATGTGGGGTCTTTTCAGAGGCTTTTCAACTTTACAAGGCCTCAAGCTCAAGCTATGATTGTGGATGGGAATAAGGCGATGATGCTTCCTTTGATTGATGCATTCTTGACCGCTAATTTTGAAGATGAGATTCAACTGAAGCATAGGATGCGAGCTTTTGTTTTCTGCATGTTAGCTGGATTTCTTTTCAACCGTGATCCTAGCTTCGGAGATTTAAAGCTTTGCCCCATGATTAGGCAAATGGAAGAACTTAACTGCATTGGTGGTATGATTCTGGCTGAGACTATTCAGAGTCTTGACAGAACTACACTCGGATTTGTAAATTGGACTGTTACCCCGATAATTCTTCAGGTAATTTTGTTATACCTTTTGTTTCTTCTCATTTCATCATCTCTCTTTTTTGTTTGTAAATAGAAAGGATCTATTTTCTCAGGTTTGGCTGAGAGACCATCTTCGAGTGGTTGCCGCTCCCCATGCCTTGACTTATAACCCTTCTCAGTACCGCACCAGAAAAATCCAGATTTCTTTTCCTTCTATGGCTAAGTGGACTATCTGGTTGTTTGAGCTTGGACCAGAAGAATTGTTGTGGTTCATCCCTTGGTATAGAATTTCTCGATTCATGGAGGCAAATGCAATGCATAACCATGTCTACCTTCTTGGTTTCACTCATCTCAGACAGATGGGGATTGATCGGAGGGTTCCTCTTCCTGTTGGGCTTTCCATTGCTTCCCCCATTACACCCGGAGTTACTCGAGCTGTTCTACAAACTTGGGTTAGGAACCATCAGATGATCAGGCCTTTTGCAGAGCCTTCTCTTGTCCAGCCTACTCCAGAGTATAGAACTTGGTTTATAGCCGAAGTTTGGCCAATTGAAAAGCCAAGGAGGCTTGCATTGCTGCAGGAGTTGGAGGGAGAGGATGTGGTTCCTCTTAATGAGGGGAAGACAGATGTTGCAGAGAGTTCCGAAACTAAGGAAGATATCGAAGACTCTGCCCCACGTAGGAGATGTAGGATTTAGATCCTAGGGTTGACTCTATTGTCTGATTGCTTGTACCTTTTTGGTTCCTTGGATGTTTAGGACTTATGGTTTGACTCTTTTCATGGATAGAATGACTCTTTTTGTAATGAATGACTCTGTTTGGAATGAATGACTCTTTTTGGAATGAATGACTCTTTTTCGAATGAATGACTTTTTTATTTGCTTTCCAAGCATTATCTACTTTATTTACTTGCTCTAATTTTTGCCTAAGCCGCCCTTTGCGGGTTTTCAACTTAGTGGATTTTTTTATATTTTATTTTTTAATGTTGGAAAATGAAAAGTGAATCAATGGTTTTCATTAAAATTTAGACCGTGCTCAAGGAGAGCTGCCTACATATCTCGAATTAATTTGCGAGAATCAGGTCTAATGTAGTTCCTTACAATGCATGATTATACATAATATTTCTTTAATTGATGCAGATTGCATGGGTTTGTGAACTCCAGACCATCCAAATCAGACAAGATGACGGCTACACCGGAAAGTATTTTCTTTACAATGTAGGGTCCAGCCCAATGAGGACGAAACTTCCCATGAGGATCTGTAACGGGTGTTCTGATCTCTTTCAGAACCAAACAACCTTCTTCCAACTTTCGATCTTTGACCTTTTTGTTAAAGTGTCTGGCCATTTGCCTCTGATACCCTTGAATTTGATGGAGAGCTTGAAGTCTTTTTTCATCCAAACCCAACAACTGATGATGATAATTGCTAATCCATTCAGCTTCATTTATCTGACTTTCTTGAATTATCCTTGCCGATTGAACTTCCAGTTCAATGGGGAGTACTGCTTCCATTCCGTACACCAGTGAATATGGGGTTGCCCCAATAGGAGTTCTAATTGATGTTCTATATCCCCACAAGGCTAGTGGTAACTTCTCATGCCAACACCTATGTTCCTTGATCATTTTTTGTATGATCATCTTTATAGACTTATTTGCTACTTCTACAGCTCCATTTGTTTGAGGTCTATAAGGAGAGGACTTATGATGCTGGATCCTTTTATCCTTCAAGAGTTTAGCAAATTCTGCTTGGAAATGAGTTCCATTATCAGTGATAATCTCAAATGGCATTCCGTACTGACAAAGGATGTTGGTTCGGACAAACTGTGCTGCCTTTTTGGCGTCTAATTCTGCATAGGAAGCTGCTTCAACCCACTTTGTGAAGTAATCCGCTGCTACCAAGATAAACTGATGTCCATTCGAAGCTCTCGGATGTATTTTGCCAATTATATCTATTCCCCAAGTAGCGAAGGGCCATGAAGAGGTGATTGGATTCAGAGCAACGGGAGGTCATTTCTGCAGCTTAGCAAATATCTGACACTGATGGCATTCTTGCACAAATGCCACACAGTATGTATTCATGGTGGACCAATAATATCCTAGATTGGCTATTTTTTGAGCCAAGGCGATCCCATACATATGCGGTCCTAATTCGCCACCATGTACCATTTCCATTATCCGCTTAGCCTCTGCTTCATTCACACACCTTAGGTGCATTCCATTCCTACTTCTTTTGTAGAGGATATCTCCATTAAGAATGTAACCTGTGGCTAGCTGCCTTATTGCTCTCTGATCAACCCTTGATGATCCCTCCGGATAACTTCCGTCCTTGAGATAACTCTTGATATCCCAGAACCATGGTTTACCATCGGCCAAATGCATTACGTGGGCCGGTTGCTTCTGAAGTTGGACTTTCAATGGACGAATGGCTTTCCCCTCCTTGATATTGATTATGGAAGCTAAAGTAGCCAGGGCATCAGCAAACTGATTCTTTGCGCTTGGGAGATATTCGAAGGACAGATCATCGAATTGTTGTGCCAAATGATCAAGGCGTTGTAGGTAAGGAACCAAACGCTCTTCTCTTATTTTCCATTTCCTTAAAGCTTGTGATACTATTAAAATAGAATCACCATAGACCTTTAGGTTCTTAATCCCCAATCCCAGGGTTGCTTCCAGCCCATTGATGCAAGCTTCATATTCTGCTTCATTGTTTGTGCAGCTAAAGTCAAGTTTAACTGCAAAGGGAATGTATTCTCCACAAGGAGTTTTGAACACAATCCCAATTCCATTTCCATGATAATTGGATGCCCCATCAAAATACATCTCCCAAACACTTCTTTCCACATTCAAGAGGTCTTCGTCAGGGAAATTCATTTCTCGCATCTCGTCTTTTTCGGGTAATTCTGCTAACTGGTCAGCTATTGCCCCACCTTTCACAGCTTTCCTTTGAATGAATTTTAAGTCAAAAGCTGCCAATGTTGACACCCACTTTGCCATTTTGCTGTCCAAAACAGGCCTCTCCATAAGGAATTTCAAGGGACTCTGTTCTGCGATGACACAAGTAGTATAAGAAGACAAGTAGTGTTGTAACTTCGTGCAAGCCCAATACAACGCTAAACACAACTTCTCAATCTTGTTATACTTTAACTCATAGTCCAGCATCCTTTTGCTGAGGTAATAAATTGCATTTTCCACCTTTGTACCTTCAGCCTCTTGAGCTAGCATTGCACCCATGGCTTCATCTGTTACAGACAAATACAAGAGCAGAGGTTTTCCCATTCTGGGAGGTTGCAGAATTGGCGGACTTAACAAGTATTCTTTAATCTTGTCAAAGGCCTTCTGGCAGTCTTCATTCCATTCTTGTGAAGCACCTTTCCTTAGTAGCTTAAAGATAGGACCACAAGTCTCTGCCAACTGCGATATGAATCGACTAATATATTGTAATCTACCTAGCAAGCCTCAAATCTCCTTTTCTGTTCTCGGTGGTGGCATTTTCAGAATAGCCTTTGACTTTGCTGGATCAACTTCTATTCCTTTCTTGCTGACCAAATATCCCAAAAATAAGCCTGATGTTGCTCCAAATAGGCACTTTGCAGGATTAAGCTTCAAATTGTACTTGCGAAGTCTAAGGAAGAACTTCTCAAGTGCTTCAACGTGCTCTTCTGGAGATTTTGACTTGACAATCATATCGTCGACATACACTTCTACTTCTTTGTGAATCATGTCATGAAAGACTGTCGTCGCCATCCTTTGATAGGTAGCCCCTGCATTTATCAATCCAAAAGGCATAACCCTGTAGCAGAAAGTGCCCCATTCTGTAATGAAAGCTGTCTTCTCTTTGTATGGTGGGTGTACCATGATCTGATTGTACCCAACCACAAGGTCGGTCATGGAAACCATGATATGCCCAGCCATCCTCTCTATTAGCAAATCGATGTGTGGTAGCGGGAAATCATCCTTGGGACAAGCCTTATTCAAATCTCTATAGTCAACACACGTCCTGACCTTTCCGTCTTTCTTCGGGACTGGCACAATGTTTGCTAACCAGGAAGGGTAGACAATTGGTTCTATGAACTTATTATCCAGTTGCTTGGCAACCTCTTCTTTAATTTTCAAAGACCATTCCGGCTTCATCCTTCTCAACTTCTGCTTAACCGGCTTTGCATCTGGGTATAGCAGAATCTTATGAACTGCTATGGCTGGGTCTATTCCCGTGACATCACTTGTCTTCCACATGAAGCAGTCGGCATATCCTCTGATGCACTCAACAACCTGTTCTTTATTCACACAATCATATGCAATGTATGTATATTCATTTTCTTTGCCAATTATTATCTTTTCATTTATTTCTTTTATTTCATTTATTTCATTTTTGCTAGATAATACTTGGAAAGCAAAAGACACAGGGTAACCAAGAACTTGAACAGTTTCATTAATAATGGCGGAGTCATCCTCCAGAGTTACATTACATTCGACATCAGGGTTTTCTATTCCTAAAGCTAAGGAAGACTCAGAACTGGACTCTGACTCGGTGTTTGACTCGAGATTTGACTCGGTACAAGACTCAGGTTCGGGGTGTGACGTAGGACTAGGTTTGACTATAGCCACTTGTCCCCCCTCAGCATACCAGTTCATTAGTGGTCCATCTGTTGTCTTGATCAGCTTCATGAAGTCCCTTTTGTCTTCAAAATTGGTTATCACAGGAACCTCATCAAAGAGACTAGGCCGCATGAAATCTTCCACTTGTGGGTCAGTTATAGGTTCTGGCTCTTCTTCCTTTATGGCCACAACATCAGTGAACATCTCAAAACCCGGCAACTTCTTCCCAGTCATAGGAGAATAGAATGGCTCCTGAAAACCACAATAAGGAACTGCTTTTCCAGGTTTGCAAAAGTGACCGTTCAGAGTTCTAAAGTAAGGGCGCATTTTGAGGCTTTTTGCCCCCCAAGTCTTCTTTTTGTTCTTCCCATGCTCAAACTCTTTTATCTCCTCGTCTGTGGGTTTGTACCCCAAGCCAAAAGTTCCCTTATTCTCAGGCTCTTCCCATGGCCGCACTATAGATGATTTTCTCCCAGACTTTATCATTTCCATCCTGGGTAGCAGACCGACCCTTAGCATCATTCCCACCAGGCAATTGACTTGGACCTCCGCAAAGTCATATAGGATAAATGGCCCTTTGGGCCTTTCTCCTTCAATGCATTGAATAGTGTCATAATGGAACCCAGTCAAGGCCATAGCAGTTTCACCAGGAACAACCTCAAAGAGAGACTGATCCATGGTTTTCTTGTTGATTTCACATGTGTCTCCTTTAATAGTGATGATTTTTCCTTCGAAAGGGAACTTAAGTTTTTGATGTAATGAAGAAGGTACAACATTATTCTGATGAATCCACGGCCTTCCAAGGAGGAGATTAAAGCTCGTGGGTACATCAATGACTTGGAACAGCACTCCCATTTTCACCGGTCCAATAGCAACTTCCAAAGTAGCAACACCCAAAATTTCTCTTCGAGTGTTATCATATGCTCTAACAATTTGAACAGAAGGTGTAAGATCTGTAGCCTCCAATCCTAGACAGCTTGCTACTTTCAAGGGACATACGTTTAAGGCTGACCCATTATCAATGAGAACCATGGGCACAGTCTTTCCCCCAGTCTGTATGGTGATGTATAGAGCATCATTGTGTCTCATGCCATCTTCTGGTAGGTCTACATCAGAAAACTGGATACTCAATGCCTTGGTTGATTGGGTCAAAGTGGCCACCAAAGCTTCTGGGCTTATGTCTACTGATGTATCAAGTTGACTCAAAGCTTTACTGAGAGCCTGACGGTGTGGGAATGAGGAAGCAAGGAGCTCCCAAATTGACACCTTAGCTTGAGTTTGTTTAAGCTGAGTGAGGACAGGGTCTTCCTTTGGTTCTGGCGTCTTCTTGTATGAGGGATTTGGGGTTTTAGGGGCTTTCCCCAAGTCAAGTGGCTGATATTGCCTTCCACTTCTTGTCAAAGCATCGACCTCTTCAATGAGGTCATTCAGATCCAGCACACATACTTCATTCATTTCCAAGAGAAGTTTGAAAGGATCAAACAACTCTTCTTCCACAGTGATGGCATGGATGGAATGATTGGGCAAAGGGTTAGTATTAATGTTTGGTTGACTCCTGAGAGGAATGATGTCACCTCTATCTACCAGATCTTGGATGCGGTTTTTCAGAGTCCAGCAAGCATCTATCCTATGCCCATTTCCTTGGTGGTATTCACAATACTCATTGGTCCTATAATTGGAGGGTAATGGTTTTGGAGGAGGCCTTGGGTCCAAAGGCTTCAAGTATTTTCCTTCCACGGCCTTTTTAAACACCAGATGAAGGGGCATCCCAAGGTCAGTATATTGCCTTCTTGGCTAATTTCTCTGCCCAAGATTGCCCACACGTAAAGGATTCACAGGGGCAATATTGGCCACTTCATTGACCTTGCTTGAGGAAGTAGCTTGGCCCTGTTTCTTATACTTTGAAGTAGCTCCCTCATCCACTATCTTACCCAATTGTATCAAATCTTCTACCTTAGTTGCAGTCGCAATGAGCGATTTGAAAGTAGGTAGGTATTGTGTTTGCAGTTGAGCTTGATATGTAGGCCTTAAATTCCTGATTATAATACCAATCTGCTCCTGTTCTGAAGGGCGATTGATCATTTGAGCAGCCTTCACCCTCCACCTCGTAAGGAACGAGGAGAAGGGTTCATTGTTGTTTTGCTTGGTAGTCTCAAGCTCCCTTCTAGTGACATCTATCTCAATATTGTAGTGGTATTGAGTGTTAAATGCATTGCAGATGTCTTCCCAAGTCTTAATCTTGGCACGATCCAGGCTTACAAACCATTTAAGGGCAGCACCAGTCAAGGATTGTTGGAAGAGTTGAGCAAAGAGCTCGTCATTTAAACCCCAAGGGCTTAAGGCCCCCACATACATCTTCAGGTGGGTTTTAGGGCAAGTAGTCCCATCAAATCTGTCCATCCCAAGCATCTTGAATTTTGGAGGCAACCTAGCTTGGGGAAACAAGGATAAGGAATCCATGTCTACCACCTCTTTATGAGTTTTCATGGCAGTGATTGACCTTTCAAGCAATTCAAGTTTCTTTTTTAGTTCATCAGTTTCAGTAGCATTCTTAAAGGGTGGATCCTCCAAATTGATGATAGGGGTATTATTCTGAGCAGTCATGGGGGTACTAGTTTATCCCACAATAGGTTCCTTCCCTAGATTTCCAGGAGTAGTGGCTGTCTTTGGTGCCCCTCCCAATTCGGCCAAGATGGCTACCCTTTGGGCGGTCAAGGCTTCATCAATTCTTTCTTGCATCCTAGCTTCAATCTCCTTAACCTGTCCATCTAGCAAGGCCTTAATCTATTCAATAGTAGCCATTTCAGTAATTGGAGTAGTTGGTGAAGTTGGGGTAGTAGGACTTTGTGGGTGATTGCACAGTTGGAGTTGGTGTAGCTTGTGTAGGTGAAGGCACATGGATAGTGGGTACCTGCAAAGGTTAAGGGTAAAGGATCAGGGTAGTGCGTAGGGTAGGAAAACTATTGGTCCATTTGCATATATCAAAAGGTTTTCCCCAAAACAATGTTGTTATGTTGCATGAATGCACCTCATCACATCATAATTCATTTTAATGGAATGTGGCACTATTATTGGGTACATACAACCTAAGGGAGGGTTCTATTGTTACATGAAAAATAGAGAATAGGCTTATAATAGGGACCCTTGAGTCTTGAGTAAGATATACCTAACCACATGTGAAACAAAGAGTTTCGCATGGGTCCAACAGTACGTTTACTCATGGGCCACTCCAAAAGGATTGGAATGGTTTTCGAAAACAGGGAGGACGCTTTGGCTATCCGCCGGCATAATCAAGGACACCTGTCGGTCAGTGCTACTTGCTATCCAGACTAAGAATTTTGAACAGAGAGAGAAGAAATTCATTAGAAAACAATTTTTTTTATGCAATGGAGGAAAATGATTCCCCCATATAATGCAAGAGAAAAAGATTCTCTAAATGACAAAACAAATGCACAATTTAATCAAACAAGGGGTCCATCAAAGGAAAAAGATTCCTTTTGTCAATTTTATTCCAATATCCTTAAGGAAAGGATATATATTGCTAAGGTACACTGCAAAATAAATAAAAGTACCCTAAAGAAGGGCAAATTAGTCAAATAAACAATAGTAGTCCACTAAGATCTCATAAATCATTTTTATGTTCCCCAGTGGAGTCGCCAAATTGTGAACCTCGTTTTCCACCCTAAAAGGATTCGGAGGAACGTTCACTCGTTGTTAGGAGTCGCCACTCAGTTTTTTCTGTTCAAAGGGAAAAACTAAGAAAACCCTTGTTTGACTCCAATTAATGCATCCAATGTAAAGGTTTCTAATCTACGAACCCAAGGAGGATTCGGGGACTATGTCATGTATTTGATTAACTTGCCAAAAGAAATAAACCCAAAAGAGATGAAGAAAAGAAGACAAGCAGATTGTTAGTAAATTGTGGACTTGCTATTTGTGGTGAATCCCAAATATGCCTACATACTCTCATTTTTATGAGAGATCAAAGCCCATGTAGTTCGGAAAAGCCTATTTAAAGGCAATTATGCATTATGCATGTGTGTGTATGCTTCGTGCATTGTCGGGCTTTTTGCCAAAATTGTGAGATTTTGAGCACTTAGTGCTGATTTTGATGAAATTTGGGTACTTGGTACCAAAAAGAATCCAATTTAGGCTCCGTGCCAAAAAGATCAATTGATTCCTGGCTTAATGCCAAAAGGTTGATTGATTAATTAATTAGGCCTTAGACCTAAAAGGATTAGGTCTTTGACCAAAAAGAAATTAAGAAGGAGGTGCAATGTTTATAACCTGCTTGGATTGACAAAGGATAAATTATGATATTACCTTGTTTAGGATTCTCCCATTTCGTAGTTCCAGATCTCGTTTTTTTCGGACTTTGGATTCGATTTTGATTAATTCCTACAGCACACGGTTAGATTTATGGAAATAAAAGTCCAAGAGAAGTTCTTAAGCGTGTGAAAGTAGAGAGTTCGTCAGCATGAGGCCCGGGATCCGAATAGCCAACCTCTTTTTCTGAAAATTTGGGGCCTTTTATAGACAAAAATCGGACTTGATGGCGGTCGGACCGCCGGTTCCAACTGGATTTTAGGTGCTCGACCCAAAACCGGAACCGGCGGTCCGACCACCGTCAAGTCCGATTTTTGTCTATAAATGGCCTCAACTTTTCAGAAAAAGAGGTTGGCTGTTCGGATCCCGGGCCTCATGCTGACGAACTCTCTACTTTCACACGCTTAAGAACTTCTCTTGGACTTTTATTTGCATAAATCTAACCGTGTGCTGTAGGAATTAATCAAAATTGAATCCAAGGTCCGAGAAAATGAGATCTGGAACTACGAAGTGGGAGAATCCTAAACAAGGTAATATCATAATTTATCCTTTGTCAATCCAAGCAGGTTATAAACATTGCACCTTCTTCTTAATTTCTTTTTGGTCGAAGACCTAATCCTTTTAGGTCTAAGGCCTAATTAATTAATCAATCAACCTTTTGGCATTAAGCCAGGAATCAATTGATCATTTTGGCACGGAGCCTAAATTGGATTCTTTTTGGTTCCAAGTACCTAAATTTCATCAAAATCAGCACCAAGTGCTCAAAATCTCACAATTTTGGCAAAAAACCCGACAATGCACGAAGCATACACACACATGCATAATGCATAATTGCCTTTAAATAGGCTTTTCCGAACTACATGGGCTTTGATCTCTCATAAAAACGAGAGTATGTAGGCATATTTGGGATTCACCACAAATAGCAAGTCCACAATTTACTAACAATCTGCTTGTCTTCTTTTCTTCATCTCTTTTGGGTTTATTTCTTTTGGCAAGTTAATCAAATACATGACATAGTCCCCGAATCCTCCTTGGGTTCGTAGATTAGAAACCTTTACATTGGATGCATTAATTGGAGTCAAACAAGGGTTTTCTTAGTTTTTCCCTTTGAACAGAAAAAACTGAGTGGCGACTCCTAACAACGAGTGAACGTTCCTCCGAATCCTTTTCGGGTGGAAAACGAGGTTCACACTACCTAAAAGGTTAGGAAAGGAGGGGTTGAAGATCCTTAGGTGATAAATCCCTAACTCCTACTAGATTAAAAAAGTTGGGTACGCATGGAGAAGGTAGAGAAATGGCTCTAGTGCCCCATACACCTGATTCATTATAACTAGCCTCCTTTATGGTTCTAGCAACATGCGACTTTTAATTATTGACACATTATCCAAATTAAACAACAATTTATGAAATTCACTGTAAAGTGAAAATATTCATTTATTATTCATATATATATGCTTATGCTTGTGAAAATGTATGCATGGTGTGAGTGGGGATTTTTGTCCCCACTCCCAATGGAATGGTTCTTGCAACTTCGGCACTATTTAGGCTCGAGGCCTTAGGGAACACAGGCTTAAGCCTGAAGAAAATGGAGTCACCACCAGGACGGGCCAGGAAAAAGAAAGGGGTGGATGACTCAATTCCTAAGGAATCCCCAACCCTTTAATTGGTTTGGAAAGTTAGGTACATGTGGGGAAGGTAAGAAATGGCCCAGCACCCCACAATGCCCGGTTCATTGGAACCGGCCTCCTTTGCAAGTCTTAATATTATAAAATTCTTAAATATAACAATATTATCCATACTACATGCAATAATTAAAATAAAGCATCGTTATATTAAAATCAAAGTAATATCCAAACAAAACAAATAAATGGACACCCATCTGAGGATGGAAACATGTCCTTACGTAGTCCATGTCTAAAACTAAATGGGACACCCACCGAAAGGTGGAAACGTGTCCTTTACATTGGTCCAAAATATAGAAGCAATTTAAATTACTTGATGCTTAATACATGAGGTACCCAACATAAGGAAACATACCTCTTACAAAGTTTTGAAATCAAAACAAATCAATAAAAGTAAACATCCATTCATGATAAACAAATCAAATATCAAAATTTAAATAAATCAATCATCAAAACATATAATAAAGTACATAATCTAATTTAAAATTAAATAAAGCAATAAATGTATAAATTTAGGGTTTACATCTTAAATTAGGATTTTTTTAATTAAAATTAGGGTGTTGGGATTAACATCATGAAATTAGGGTTCTTTTAATCAAAATTAGGGTTTTGGGATTAACATCCTGAAATTAGGGTTTTTTAGAAAGAATAAATTCAAGTTTTGTATTTATAAAAAATAATGTTTGTACCTTAAGGTTTTAGACGAATTAGGGTTTAGTGTTTATGAAAAACTTATCAAAGTTCATAGGTTATGTGAACTATGAATATGTTTAAAGAGAGTAGATGCTACTGTGAAGTTTTATATGAAAACCATAATGTGATTCTGAGTGATGTATTGATAAAATAGGCATAAATAAACCAAAAAAAAAATATGTGTTAAACAAGTCTACGGGTTATAATTGATATGACTTATAGAAATAATAATCTGTAATTCACATAAACTAATCATTTGAACTTATTTTAAGAAGAATTTATATACTGTAACTTTAACTAAATGAAAAAAATGGGCTCATTAAATATTTAAAATAATAAAAACATATAGTATTTATTTAATTTAAAGCATACCGCCATTTGTTGGCTCCACCAAAATTGTTTGAATGAAATTCTTGATGAGCTTTAGCAAAGACAATGATTGCACTGCCTTTGTATTTGTTGGTTGAATTGAGAACAAGACAGTGAGCTAAGATACTACCTTGTTGATTGTTTTTCTGCTTGATATTTCAGATTCGTTGCTCTTGGTTTCAAAGCAAGCCAAAAGTTCCAAAAGTCCTTTGCTAGGGTTTTCTATCTCCTTTTCTTTTGTTGCCATTCTCCCAGTCCCTAGTTTCTTTAAAAAATTGTCTCCTCTTTCTTTTGTGTTTAATTCTAGTGTTTATAGGAAAACAAAAAGACCTAATCCTATTTTAATAAGGAAATACCAACTGTTTAGGAAAAATTATAAAATCAGATAAAATAAGGTTTAGTAAAAAAATCGGCAGTGTGCGTGTGCTGCTGGGCCCAAGGGCTGCGTCTGCAAAAATTGCTGTGAGGATCGGGCTAAGTGCTGGGACTACTTGCTGGCTTGTGTGGCAAAAATTACTACAAGGATCGGGCTGGGACTAGTCGCTGGCATGTGTAGTGAAGTGGCAAGCAATGATTTCGCCGTAGGTCCAGCGCGTCGCTCTCTGATCTTCCTATTTTTTATTTTTTATTTTTATTTTTTTATTTAAAATAAATATTCAATATTATAAGTAATTAAAATAATTAAAATACCACAAAAATTATTTTGGACTATCAAATTGGACTGGGTAAAAAATTAAGGGTCTACAGTTTGCCCCCCTACTTGAACGTTCTGAGACTTTAAGTAGAAGAGAGTGAAAAGCAACATGACTTTGAACAGATTTTGGATGAGAATGGGTACGTGGATTCAATTTGGGTACTTAGATCTGAGACTGAATTTTGGGTGCTCGACCTAAGACTGGATTTAGGTTCTCGACTCGAAATTGGATTTGGATACTTGATCCTAAACTGGATTTGAATAATCGATCCTAATCTGTATTTGGATACTTGATCCTAAACTAGACTTGGATGCTCAATCCTAAATTGGATTTGGATGCTCGATCCTAAACTGGATTTGGATGCTCATCCTAAACTGGATTTGGATGCTCGATCCTAAACTAGATTTGGATGCTCAATCCTAAATTGGATTTGAATGCTCGATCCTAAATTGAATTTGGATGCTCAATCCTAAACTGAATTTGGATACTCGATCCTAAATTGGTTTTGGATACTCGATCCTAAACTAGATTTGGATACTTGATCCTAAGCTAGGTTTGGATACTCGATCCTAAACTAGATTTGGATACTCGATCCTAAACTGGATTTTAGGTGCTCGACCCAAAATTGGATTCTGAGTGCTAGACCCAAGATTAGATTTTTGGTTTGGATTCTCGTTTTGAAACTGGATTTTGGGTGCTCGACCAGAAATTGGATTTTGGATGCTCGATCCGAGATTGGATTTTTGGTTTGGATTCTCAACCCAAAATTGGATTTTGGGTGCTCGACCCAAGATGAGTTTGGGACTCAAAAGTGATTTGGGGTTCTGGACCTGGTGGTGAATTCTAGCCTTAAAAGTGATTTGGGTTCTAGACCCGGTGGTGAGTTCTAGACTTAAAAGTGATTTGGGTTATGGACCCGGTGGTGAGTTATGGACTCAAAAAGTGATTTGGGTTCTGGACCAAAATATGTGAAAGTTAGTTTGAAAATATTTTGTATACGCATAAACTCAAAAAATTAAAATAGAGAAACTTTGCCCCCTATGTAGGCTAAAACCCATGATTTTTCTATGCGGGCTTTGGTTGATGTTTATAGATTGTCTAGTTCTTAGGACAAGCATGCATTTCTTCTTTTACAAAATGACTGGAGCTTCCTCAATCAATGGGCTTTCCATGCCCCCTGATTCCATATCCGCTTTATGGTTACTTCATAGAATATTACTGTTTATTTTTGACAAAGAAAAATGGAGTGTGATATGCTCATGTATGCATGATATGCATGGATAACACTTACAGTAGTTCCATAGAATCACAGACCAAGGTGATCAGCTAAAGTGTTTTCATTGACTCCTTCCAGATACTTGTTCAGTTCTTGCTTTGGAATGACATGATGCTTCACATTTATGGCTTTTATCTTCGAGATATTGAAAATATGAGTGATGGAGGCCCCAAGCTTGCAGAGTCAGGGATACATCCATTTCAAACTATATTTTAGCATGTCAGTTGGTAGCTTCTTCATGACCTTGCTAAAAATCATTTTCTTTGTCCAATGTGTTCTTCGAGTTTTGATGATTCGACATACTCCCCTTAACTTGAAGGCTTTGTAATTTTTTTTAATTTTGATATTGAATTTGAAATCAAATGTTGGCTTTGCCAAATTAATGTCAATTTACCTTAGAACTTGATTTTCCAAATTAACATATCTATAACATGACAACCCTTATTACCATACTAAACTCGGGAATCATTTCTATTTAAATAAGAATTATTGTACTTCAGATAGGCGCATACACATTACTTGGCCAAAGGTCTCATTGAGTTTAAATATTGTCTACCTCATATGCATGCTTATTCAAACTATCTCCACTAATAGACTCTACCTACCAAGAGAGATCAATAGGTCTTTGATAGGATTGAAATGGGGTCTATAAGGGACACGGGTTAAAAGAAGGCCATTTTGGGATTGGAGTTGATGTGACACAATGGACAAACCTTCACACTACAAACTGCTTGTTGGAACTTTAGGCAGTTGGGAGAAGGAATAAGATAGAGCTTTGAATGTTCCCCCATCTTCTTGGCATTAATCTGGATCTTGATTGGGATAGTTTTTGCCTTTGTAAAAAGTTTGGTACCCACATTCCTTTTCTTTCTTCTTTTCCCTTTTCTTTCTCTTTATTTTTCTTACTCTTCTCTTTCTTTGAGCATTTTATTATTTTGTCCTTCTTCCCTGTAGGATTGTCAAGTACTGGATGACCTTTCTTCTATCTCTCTAATTTTGATTGAATCTTTGGTTGAGTTGGACCAATTTGAGTCAAACTATCCTTATAAACCAAATGGAATCCTTTTGCTGCTTTAGGTAAAAGAGAACTCGGTCAACTTTCTGAATCGCCTTTTTGGGTTTTATTTTCTTCTTTTTTTTTGCCTTTTTTTTTACTTTACTTTACTTTTTCCTTTTTCCTTTTTTTTGGGTTCTAGATCTAAAAGAGTTATCTTGTTTGTACCAACTTATATTTCTAATAATGGATGAGTGGAGTTAATATGCTTTAGTCCTGACTTTATTTGCAATATTTGGTCTAATTCAGGTGAACTTCAACTACCTTTATCATCTTGAGAACTTCAACTATCCTTATAGTCTTGACCATTCATTCCTTTCTTTGACCTTCTTGTCTCTTCACCTTAGTGATCATAAGACTTGTCAAAAGTGTCACAACAACTTAGGGTAGGTCATCGGGGTTTATAAGTCAATAAATAGAGAGCTAAAATTTCATGAAGGCTCAAAGGGATAACTAGGAATTGATATTTAATTGGGTGGATACTAGTTGTTGGCTCGTCAAATAATGCCTAGATCATTTCTCTCTTAAATAAGCAAAGTTCAATTTCGCCTCGAAAGTCCATCAAAGCATGTTCTAAGACTGACTATGAATTAGACAAAGGTAATTATGCAGGAGCCCTCTCTAAGTAAGCATACACAACTCAATGCTATAGAGCAATTCCCTCATCTAGTAAAATCATTCAAATCATGATGCCTAGACACATTAATTTATGAACATCAAGCTAGATTCCTCATTGGTTGAGCACCAACATGAACAAAGAACAACAAAAATTTTCATGAAAGTAATTTATTCAAACATATTTAAATTTGAAAAACATGATTGTTCCATAAAACACCAAATAAAGAAAATAAAACAAAAAAAAAACAAACAAACAAGCCAAGGGAAGTTTGTTGAGTTAAGCTTCTTCTCCTTTCACATCTTCAATATTCCCATCTTGAAAGGAGGATAAGACAAGATCTTCCTCCAATCCTCCTCCTACCATGAAAGTTGCTGGTGGTGGCACTTTGTTGAACATAGGCAGAGGATTGCTTTTGGTATTGGGCTTATCTGGCTTGGGTAGCTTACCACTGAAAATCAAATCTTGGATCTCATTTCTTAGACGAGCACATTTATCCATCTCATGTGCTTGCATTTGATGAAATTGACAGAGGGCCTCGGCATTGAAGTTTGGTGGCAGAGGATTATGTAGCAGTCGAGGAGCCAATGGTTGTAACAACCCCTTCTTCTGTAGTTTGTTGAAAACCCAAGATAGAGGTTTCCTCATTTCTGAGAACAGTCTTTTACTTCCTTGATCAGTTGCATTAACATTAACTTTTTTTTTGCATGTTTTGATTACCCAACTGGTAGTTCCCTTTCTCATTTCTTCTTGTCGAAAAGCGGTTCTTCTTCCTTTCCCATTCTTTAATTTGCAAGCCAGCTTGCAAAAGGTCTTTGAAGTCCCTTATAAGGCTGTGAGACAGCCTTTCATGAAGGTTAGGCAGGATGCCTCTGACAATCATTCTGATCTGATCTGATTCATCAGGCCTCTTCTTGAGCAGAGCCGCCTTGTTCCTCCATCTCTTCACATAGTCCATAAATTCTCATTTGACCTTTGTCTAATGGACTCAACTTCCATTAAGGTAACTTCTAGCTCAACATTGTACCCATATTGCTAAATGAAAGCCTTGTACAATATGTCCCAATCTTTTTGAGTGCTTTCCTCTAAGGTGTTGAACCAATTTTGGACAACAGGGTCCAATGAGAGCATGAAATATCTTAGAGTTTGAGCCTTAGTAGCTCTAGTAGACTGCATAGCAGTGATGTACTGCTTTACATGGAGATGAGGGTTTCCAGTACTATTGTACCTAGCAAAGGAAGGCATCTTGAACTTATAAGGGACCTCCTCATCTTGTTCAAACAGTTTGTCGATCTCAGACATCTCTTCGGTTTTTAGTTTCTTCTCAAATTTCTTTTCTAAATCAACAATCATCTTCTCAACATCAGATGTCTCGTTCTTTTCAGTAGTTGTCTTCTCAACAACCTTTGGCTTCTTTTTATCTTGAGGATTTTGGAAGTATTGAGCCCAGTCATCATCATCATCAACGACTACCTTGTCATCATCAAAAGCCACTTCACCAATCTTAGCCTTCCCTTCGTCCTTTGGCTTCTTGGTGCTAGCAGATGCTTCGGCATTGTTCCCTAAAATTGTATCCATTTTATTCTTCATGGTCTCGGCTAGGGCCTCTTTTAATTCTTCCATTTTAGTATTGAGGGCGTCATCCACCATTCTTTGAATTTGTTCGGGCTCCATTACTTTTGGTGAAAAAGTGATTGAGTCAATGCTAGATTCTTCATCTCTAGCGTAGGTCAGATTGTCGTAAGCTTTTAAACTAGCATAATCTAGGGCTGTGAGCCAAAAAGGATCAATGATATGAGATGCGAATGCATGTATGCATGTATGTATGTATGCACGAACAATAAACAAACAAGGATAAATAGGATGTTCCTTCCAACCTTATAACATCCACACACGAATGGCGAGTCTCTTTTCCTAGGTTTATGGTCAACAAAATACCAATATGGGGTATCTTGTTTTTGAAAAATTCTCTCGGACGTTTCAACCAATAGTTATATTTTCAAAAATGGAAATCAATTCATGATAATTCCAATTAATTAGGCTTTAATCCATCCAATCAACTAAAGTAGCTTTTATGCTATATTGGATTAAAACTAAATTAAGAGGTTTATTATAAATAGATTTCTCACTTGAAAAAGTAACTAATGATTCATGCCAAAAACAAGCCCATGATTAATAACTCTTAGTATAAACTAGGCTCACAATTGATTTTTGGTATTTTCGTAATTGACCTAAATAATTTGAAAGCTTTTTGAAAGAAAAGGTTGGATGAAATGCAAAAAATAGTTTTATTTGAAAAACCCATTGTAAAAAGAATTTTAGAAAAAATGGATTTTTGACTTTGTATTTGAGTCATGAGAAAAGAAATTTTGATTTGTTTTTAGCAAAGTTTTATGTTCAAAGATCATCTTGAAAAGTTTTGAAAATTGCTTTGGTCTTTTGGATTTTAAAGAAAAATTTATTTTGAGCTTACAAAGTACTTAAGTCATATTAGAAAAAGAATAAACCAAATAAGCCATGATTTAAGCCAAGATAAATTAACCATAGTCAGACAATAAGCATTTGGAGTAAAACCTAAGGAAAGTAACTAGGCCAATTACATGAGCTTTAGTCTTTGGGTTAAAAGGTTTAGGTTCCCATAGCAAGTATATACCAAACGGTACAAGGCTATGAGTGGTTATGTCATGCTTGATCTCTATACCTTGATTGAAAGTATGGTATCCCTTACATAACACAACACGAGTAACACGGGCGTCCTAACTCACACACACGATGCAATCTAAATGATGCAATGAATAATATCATGATAAGAAAGAATAGAATAATATAAAGACCACGGAATCAACTTCTCTTATCCGCAGTGGAGTCGTCACTGTGAGCGGGAATTTTTGCCCTCACTTCCGATGGAATGGTTCTTGTGACTTCAGCACTATTTAGGCTCTGGCCTTAGAGAACACGAGCCTAAACGCAGAGAAAATGGTGTCACCACCCGGATAGGCCAGGAAAAA
Organism: Garcia nutans; assembly: GCA_947685225.1. NCBI lineage: Eukaryota > Viridiplantae > Streptophyta > Magnoliopsida > Malpighiales > Euphorbiaceae > Garcia > Garcia nutans. The sequence goes on from CANTUV010000024.1 coordinate 27,221,470, forward strand.
GAAAGGGGTGGATGACTCAATTCCTAAGGAATCTCCAACCCCTTAATGGGTTTGGAAAGTTAGGTACGTGTGGAGAAGGTGAGAAATGGCCCAGCACCCCCATAATGCCCGGTTCATTGGAACCGATCTCCTTTGCAGGTCTTAATATTATAAAATTCTTAAATATAATAATATTATCCATACTACATGCAATAATTAAAATAAAGCATCGTTATATTAAAATCAAAGCAATATCCAAACAAAATAAATAAATGGACACCCATCTGAGGATGGAAACATGTCCTTACATAGTCCATATCTAAAACTAAATGGGACAACCACCGAAACGTGGAAACGTGCCCTTTACATTGGTCCAAAATATAAAAGTAATTTAAATTACATGATGCTTAATACATATGGAAACATACATCTTACAAAGTTTTGAAATAAAAACAAATCAATAAAAGTAAACATCCATTCATGATAAACAAATCAAATATTGAAATTTAAATAAATCAATCATCAAAACATATAATAAGCTACATAATCTAATTTAAAATTAAATAAAGCAATAAATGTATAAATTTAGGATTTACATCTTAAATTAGGGTCTTTTAATCAAAATTAGGGTTTTGGGATTAACATCATGAAATTAGGGTTCTTTTAATCAAAATTAGGGTTTTGGGATTAACATACTGAAATTAGGGTTTTTTAGAAAGAATAAATTAAAGTTTGGTATTTATAAAAAATAATGTTTGTTGCTTAAGGTTTTTGACAAATTAGGGTTTAATGTTTATGAAAAACTTATCAAAGTTCAAAAGTTAAGTGAACTATGAATATGTTTAAAGAGAGTAGATGCTACTGTAAAGTTTTATATGAAAACCCTAATTTGATTCTGATTGATGTATTGATAAAATAGGCATAAGATAAAACAAATAAACAATTTGTGTTAAACAAGTCTACGGGTTATAATTGATATGACTTATACAATAATAATTTGTAATTCACATAAACTAATCATACGAACTGATTTTTAGAAGAATTTGTATACTGTACTAAATGAAAAAATGGGCTCATTAAATATTTAAAATAATTAAAACATATAGTATTTATTTAATTTAAAGCATACCGTCGCTTGTTGGCTCCACCAAAATTGCTTGAATGGAGTTCTGGATGAGCTTTAGCAAAGACAATTATTACATTGCCTTAGTATTTGTTGGTTAACTTGAGAACAAGATAGTGAGCTAAGCTACTTCCTTGTTGGTTATTTTTCAGCTTGATATTTCAGATTCGTTGCTCTCTATTTTCAAAGTCAGCAAAGAGTACCAAAAGTCCTTTGCTAGGGTTTTTTGTCTCCCTTTTCTTTTATTGCAGTTCTCCCAGTCCCTAGTTTGTTTAAAAAATTGCCTCCTCTTTCTTTTGTGTTTAATGCTAGTATTTATAGGAAAACAAAAAGACCTAATCCTATTTTAATAAGGAAATACCAACTGTTTAGGAAAAATTACAAAACTGAGTAAAAAAATTTTTGGCCAAAAAATCTGCAGCGTGCGCGGGCTGCTGGGCCTACGGGCTGCACTGGCAAAAATTGCTGTGAGTATCGAGCTAGGTGCTGGGACTGCTTGCTGGATTGTACGGCAAAAATTGCTGCAAGGATCGGGCTGGGTGGACTGGGGTTCCTCGCTACCATGTGCGGCAAATTGGCAAGCAATTATTTCACCACAGGTCTAGGCCTGTGGTGAATTGGCTTGCCAATTCGCCACAGGTCCATGCCTGCAATGAAGTTCCTTGCCGCATGGCAGCACTACCGCACTTCGCTCTCTGATCAGTCCAATTTTTTTATTATTTATTATATTTTTATTTAAAAATAACTATCCAATATTATAAGTAATTAAAATAATTAAAATGCCACAAAAATTATTTTGGACTATCGGATTGGACTGGGTCAAAAATTAAGGGTCTACACATGGTAAGAAAAGGGCCCCATATAGTGAGAATAAGCCCTAACAACCCTCTTTTGAATAATTACATTACGGCAAAAAATCCTATTACTGTCACATCCACCCATCGCATTTATGCATAGCAGTCACGTGCACAGTGAGAGAAGGGGAAAGGAGAAGTCAATTCCTGACAACGGCCCCAGATAAGGCTATAGGACCAATGGGACCTAATTGAAAAAAATGAAAAATTTTGGGGAGGTGAATGTAATTTTCAAAAGTTGTACTGAAGGTTCTTAATAGTGCACATAACAGACTCCAAAAATGGAGAGTAGAGAAAAATCGGGTCGCAACGACGCGTAACGGTTTTTCTAGGAAACGCCCCATTAGAGAGAAACGAAGACATGTAGACTAGGGTCATTTTGGTCATTATTAATTAAAAATTTATACATGAATCCAAAGTAGGAAATAAACACACGAGTGCGTAGAGGACGTCGAGGGGTTGAATATGAAATGATCGTCAGAAGAAATGGAGCCCGGGCAAAATCCGAGCAAAGAAAGGACCTAAAGGGAATTTTGTAAAAAGTTGAGGGCTTATTGGTAATTTTTCAAAATAACTTGGAAACCTAAAATAGACTTTAAAAATAGAAAGTAGAGGTTGAGAGGATCAAAACCATATGTAGTTTGCCTCGTGGAACTGACGGTTTAAAAGTTATGATCGATTAATCGCCGGAGCGTAAAATGATCTCGGTTCCATGTAGGAACCATATGGGTGATATGGAACAAATTGGGGTACCAAATGGGAAGAGGGACAAGTTGGAGGACTTAATTGGAAAGAAAAATATAAAAATCTTTTGATGGCCAATCATAATTAGCCATTTAGAATTATTAAAAGAAGAAAAGTAAAAGGTATGGACAAATGGACCTAAAGCATTCATCCACCGCAAAAGTGGACATCATTTCCACTATATATATCATAGCAAGAAGAACAAAAACTCTCTCCCACAAACACTCCAAACCGTCGGCTTCCATAGGAAGAACACCAAAGAATTTCTAATTTTTGTCAAGTTTGATTCAAGTTCAAGGTGAGTTTTAAGGTTTTAAAGCATGTAGAATTCAATTCTATTATCAATTTTAAGTATTTATATATCTATTAGAAGATTTGAAAATTAGGGTTCTTATGGTGGATTTGGGAAAATTTTAAGTAGTGATGATATTGATTAATTAAATGGAAGAATCAAGGTTTCTAAGGTTTAATAAGGTTAGATTAGGATTTAGCTTGAAAAGAAATGGAAGGGTAGTGTATGTTCTAAATTTCTAAGGTTTATGTTTAAGGTTGTGTTCTTGAATTTCTTGAAGGAGAAACAAAGATTAAGGAAGGAGAAGAAGGAAAAGCAAAGGGGAATTAAAAGAACAAGGTTTGGTACTTTACCTTGGAAGAATTAATTTTCCTTTCATTTTCTTATCAAAACTCTATCTATGGAACTTTTGCTATGGATGCATAAATGTGTTGTTTGAGTTTGAATTCAATTGTTGAGTGGTATTTTTAAATCCATGTGGTGATTGGGTTTTTTAAATTCAAATGAAATCTAATGTTTCCAATGATTTTGGTAAAAGGGTTTATGAACTCCATTTAGTCCAAATTGATTTAAACAATCAAGTCATTTTAAAAGGGAAGTGTCTAAGTCTTCATTATATTATTAGGGAAGCTTTGAAATGGGTTTAAAACAGAAAAATAAACAATTTTGCACCAAATGCAAGTGTGGGCCGAATTGGTGCCCTTTGGGATCCAATTCTGGACCTAACTTTGGGCAGCCAGTTGAGGCAGCAAACGATGAAATTTTTTGACGAAATTTTACATGCAATTAGTCAACATATGAAATAAGTTTCCTGAAAAATTTCAACCAAAAATAAGATCATTTACCTGGTCAAATGCATGACTGAAGTGGACTGAAATTTTGACAAAAACCCAGATTTTACTATTCATTTGGCGCTTGCCTTTTTGCGTTGCCGATTTTACGCGCCGCGACACTATTCATTTGGTCAATTTGTGACCTTTTGAGGAATGCTTTGAAATGCTTGATATGTTTATTGTGGATGTTAAATATGTGAAAAAGGGTAATGGTTTGACTAAAGAATGTGGTGCGCGGCGTAAATGGTAAAGCGCGACGGGAATTAAAATGATTTCTCGAGTTATTCTAAAATGAATTTTGAGACTTAAATTGAATCATTTTAACCTTTGTGCTCTGCTGGGTAGTTGGGAGTGGTAGATAAGGGTATGGTGCACTATACTGACTTATGCAGTACTGCTTGATATTGTGATTGAATTGTTATGATCTGAACTCAATGGTGAGGGCCATTGAAGCCAGTGGTGAGGGCCATTGGTTATAACCAGGATGGTGAGGGCCATTCCTGTGATATGATAATGGTGGTGAGGGCCACCTATGTTACAGTGGCGAGGGCCACTGCCTTATCGCTATGGTTCCCTATATACCAGTAGAGCCAAGGTCCTATTTTTTTTAAACTACGTAATGCAAAATGAGTTTGAATTATGGTTTTTACATTTGTTGAAAGCATATTTACACTGAATGTACAATAACTTCCATTGTTTTAATGTTGGTTGATTTTTGATTCAATTATTTCCTTTTATTTCAAATGCTTTCATGTTTTACTTTTATTTCCATTGGTAAAGTACCCACTGAGCGACATTGCTCAGCGAGTTAAGTTTTCCTTGACTCGTAGGTTTGGAGCAGTAGCTAACTCTTGAGAAGCGACAACCAGACCCACAGCATCTCAGGGTAGATCTCCTAGTTTCCATTATGAGTTAATTAGTTGTGGCATGTATATGTATATATAAGTTTGAGAATTCCAATGTTATACTGTACGTTAGTGGTATGAAATAATAATAAATCTCTACTTTATTTTGTACTAGAAGTGTAAATTCTTCTTGCAGGTTTGTAGTTGAGGTTATAAGGGGGATTCATTGGGAGTGTATTAATACTGATTGTGTTCACATTGATTTGTGTAAAAATGTTTTCAAAAATCAGAAAAACTAGTTTTGTCGACACTTGGGACCCAATTTCTAGGCGAACCTCTGGCAAAATTTCTGTAAAAATCAGAACTAAAACTTGACTAAGTAAAATTGGTAGCAACTGTAATATCCCAAAATATACCCTAAAAGTTTGGAGTAATTATTGTTGTATATGGATTTAATGTGAATGTCTATTGAAAATCAAAAGAAGAGTAACGAATTAATTTAATACCCCAATTTTGGTGTACATTGGAGTAGTAGCTGTGAGAAGATATGTTGGTAATATATGTAAGGATAATATGTATATATGGTATTTGGGAAAATGTATGGGAATATAAAAGTGATATATAAGAAATATACATATACCAACATATACATCACATATACATGAGGTATAAAGTGGTGTGGGAAAGTAAGCTTAATTAATTAATAATAATAATAATTAAAAGAAAAAGAAGAAAGAAAGTCAAAGAGTGACAAGTGTATGGTGAAGATTTGAAGGTATTTAATTATTAATGTATATATATATGATAAGCATGAGAAAAAGAAGAAAAGATCTTCTTTTCATCATCTTCTTCTTCTTGGACGAGAGAGAGAGAAAGAGAAAGAGGGATAGAGAGAAAGAGAGGTGATTTTATCTACATATACACCAAATTCTTATGGGTTTGAGAGAATTGAAGATGGTTATTGAAGATTTGACATAATAGTCAAGTAAGTATTCATTTCCTTGTATTGATTTCTATTGTTTGAGTTTGGATTTGATATGATTGATGTGAGATGATGATGATAATGAAATATTGAAATATATATATGTGTGGAATTGGTATTTAGATGATGATAATATGGTTAATTGTGAGATAATATGGTTAATTGTGAGGATGATGATGAATTGTTGAAATTATTGAGTAAGGGTTTCATATGAATGAATTGGGGAAATTGAGTAGTTGATATATGGTGGTGTATATAATGATTATTATTATGATATATTGAAGTGATATAAGTGTTAAATTGATAGGTAATTAATGAATATAACCAAGATGTTGATTAAGGGTGATGAAGTATGAGTTTTGAAGTGTTTGTGTTTTCATGGATGAGAGTTCGAATTCATGATTTTTGGCTGACACGGCCAGTGACACGGCCACAATGTTGGGCGTGTCAATGGTACTGAGTTGGATGTTTGCGACACGACCATTAACACGGCCATGTTACTGAGCGTGTCATAGCTACTGTGAGAAAAAGTAATTGACACGGCCATGAACACGCCCGTGTTGTTGGGAGTGTCAATGTTTCTGTGAGGCAGAATGAGTGACACGTCCATTAATAAGCCTGTGTTACTGAGCGTGTCAAAGCTTCTGTATTGTTGGTTTAGGGCACGATCAGGAACACGCCCGTGTTGGTGAGCGTGTCATGTGTTGTGTTTGCCCTAGTCAGTCATCATTCTTACTTCTTATGGGTGTAATTATCTTTGGATTAGGTTTGGAAGAGATTATGTTGCACTAACCTAATGTGAGAACTCTTGGAAGAGAAAGTGTATAGATTAATTGGAGTAGTTCTTGAGGTAAGTACAACTTACATAGATGCATTCTTTTATATGATTTTGTGACCTATAACAATGTTAAGTAATTTATTATATGGTTAATACAATGTGACTAATGTTATTAATTGTATAGTGTGAAAGTTATGGTGATCATTCATGTAATATCCTCATATATGCTCTAGAAGTTTTGATTATGTTGTTGTTATTGTTGTTGTTGTTATATTGGATTGAATATATGTGTTAATTGCAAGAGAAAAGAAATTGGGAAAGAAAATAGAGTTTAGAGAGAATGGTATATGTTGTATATATGATGATATATATAACATATAAATTGGTCAAATGAAGAGTCAAGGTGATGGTTAAGTGGAAGAAGATATTTTTGGTTGTTATTGAAATTACTATAAAGGGCATGCATAATGAAAAGAAGTTTAACTATGTTAAAGAGGGCATTTTGGTAATTCTTCTTTTGAAATTGTGTGGTGGAGATTAATAGAGAGTTTGACTTTTATTTTGATCAATTTCCTTTCTTCTTTTCACGTGTGGCCGGCCAACCTAAAGAACAAGAGAGAAAGCAAAGGTTTGATGATATTTTGAGCTCAAATTGAAGAAGTTCTAAGTGGTTAAGTGGAAATCCAAGAAGATTCACTATATTTGGTAAGTTTCTCTTGATTCTTTTAAGTTATTTAAGTTGTTTGTGAGTTGATTGTGGATTTTAAAGTGGGGTTGTGTTGATTGTTATATGTTGGATTTAATTGGTTGTGGTGTTGGTTTTGGATTTGAAGATGATAAGTTAAGAGTGATGTTGGTTTAGGGTTTTGGAAATGGTAAGTAATAAATTATATTGTGTTATTTTGGATTAGGTTTTGGAAGAAAGTGATTTGCTCTAATTTGAGAAGTGAAGAATTCTTGGAGAAAAGAAAGTGTTTAGAGTTGTATAATTGGTGCTAAAGGTAAGTACAAACTATATGGTTACAAACATGCATATATTGTTTAATCTTAAAACACTTTTGTTTGTAAATGTGATAAGGTATCAAATGTATTGTTAATGAATGTTGGTGATGAAAATATTGTGATGAGCATGTAAAATAATTGTTAATGATGTTGATTATGTCCATTTGAATGAGGTTATGTTGTGTACAATGTGTTTTAAGTTAACCAAAAGAAATTTGGCTACATTTAGGGTTTATGCATGAGAGACACGTAATTTGGGACGGTCGCTATTATTCATGTGCGGTCGCGACTTAGGTCGGGCTTCTGACCGCGAAACCTACTGTAATAAGGTTTCATCTTGTAATTGTATGGCGCGGTCGTATTCAGGTGAGGTGCGACCGCTAGAAAGGTTCTGTTCACCTTATTGGAAGCAATCTAATCCTACAACAAGATTCTCAAATACATGTTAAATAGATCATCCATTTGAGTTGTCAAGGATCAAAATAGAGATCATTTGTCTAACATCATTGTTGAATCATGAAATGTGAGATGATATGGAATTGATAATGCATATGATATTACATGAAAAAGGTTATGTATTGTGTATTGTGAGGCTTGTGAATGGTGATGTGTATTATGAATAATGTACTTTGAAATGTGATACCAATAATGCTTTATGCACAATATGAATTGAGATATGAAATGCTATAAAGCCATTGTGATTGGCTATGATGGTTCAATTGTAAGAAATGAAGCATGTTTGCCTAGTTGATGATGAGATTTGAAAATGAAATGATAAATGAATTGTGTGGCTAATGTGTCATTCCATTTTCAGAGTTTGTTGTTGGTGGCATGCCTAATATGAGTAACAATCTCTTGAAGTTAGGTTGGATTGAATCCTTGAAGCCTAATTGAGATGTTACAACCCTTGAAGCTAGGTTGGGTTGGTTCTTGAAGCCAAGTTGGGTTGAAGCTTAGCATGCTTTGCTCCCCTTGAAGCTTGGTTGAACCTAATCCTTGAAGCCTAGTTGGGTATATGATATTGATAAATGTGATAACAAAACCAAAACATTAACTCTGAAAATTGAATGGCATATTAGTGTGTCTTGGGCCCAATGCTTGTCTTTGTTTAATGTGATTCATGAATGGTAAAATGATTGACTAATGAGATATATGGAAGATTGTTGAAATGTGGTATGTATATATATATGTGAATATTAAATGTAAAGGTATGTTATTAGCTTTTCACCTATGGTGTTGTTTTTGTGAATAATATGTATGACATTGCATTGCATTAAAGCATGATTTGTCTTACTAAGCCGTTGGCTTAGCGCGATAGTGTTTAATCACGCAGGTAGCAGAGTTGAACCCGAGAGTTCTTCGAGACCTAGTGAGAGTAGTCATTGAAGGGTTTATTCTTGGATTTAAAGATCAGAGAAGAGCTGCCAATCATGTATAAATCCTTTATGTTTTGTAAAGTATTGTGTATTTGTAAATATGAAATTAAATGTTTTCATATATGTAAATATTTTATAAATTCCGCTGCGTAACAACTAAATGTATCTATATATATTTAGTTTTATATTACAAGTTAACTACTTATCTTTCTATAATGTATACAATTGAAAGATTAAGGTATGGTTTCAAATGTTTTAAATGTTAAGAAAATCCGTAGCATCTCTATGTTTAGTGCATGTATACTACATTGTGGTGTTTGTAATGTGCATGTATTGGGTGTGGGGGTGTTACAGTTGTTTTGGTATCAGAGCCTAGGTTTGAGATTCTCAACCTAGGTAAAATGTAAGAAAAAGACTATTTTGATTTTAAAAAGTGGTTTTTTGAATAACATATATGTTTGGGATTGGCAATCTCTGATCTTTAATAAGAAGTATTCTACTGTTTTGCAGTGTTAGGTTGTGATGGATTCTCACTCACGCCAGTCAGTTGAGGGTAGTGCTGAGAGTATTGTCCCTGAGGATAGAGCTAGAGTTGATAGTGCTGAGGAGGCACCTGCTTCGGTGTCGGGGAGACCAGTTGGTGAGGAGGTTCCACCAGCTTGGCTTAGGCATGTGGTTGAAGCTTTGAGGCAAGCACCAGTGCAACCACCACCACCCCCTCAGCCTGTGGTATCAGTGAGGCACTATGATAAACTAAGGAAGTATGGAGCAAAAGATTTCCTTGGTACTGTTGATCCAGCTGTAGCGGAGCAATGGCTTGATAAAGTACAAAGGATCTTTATTCAGTTGCAAGCCACATCGGAGGAAAAGTTTGACTATGCAAGATCTTTGCTACAGAAGGATGCATATGACTGGTGGAGGACAGTGCCCCATTCTATGGATGATCCACCAACCTTGTCCTATGCTGACTTTCTGAGAGAGTTTGAATTGAAGTATACTCCTAGGGAGTACAAAGACATGAAGAAGATGGAGTTTTTGAGCTTGAAGCAAGATAGCAAGACTGTAACTGAATATGAGGTTGAGTTTATTCGATTGAGCCAGTATGCTGGGGGCATTATAGCTGATGAGATAGATAGATGTAGGAGATTTGAGGAGGGATTGAGGCCCTCTATCATGTGCTTAGTGGCTGGATCTCGATATCACGATTTCTCCCAGCTAGTGGCAGCAGCTCGAAGTGTAGAGCGAGCTCAAGTTATTGCAGCTGCTTCAGAGGAAGAGGTTAGGGTTAGGAGGCCCCAGTTTGAGGCAGGGTCTTCTTCTGTTAAGAGAGGTAAAGGAAGCTTTGTTCCTAGAGTTAGTAGGAGTCAGAGGTCAGCTGGTAGGTCAGTGCAGTTTCAGAGGCAGAGATTTAGACCTGCAGCTTCAGTGGCGAGTGCTCCGACCCCAATGATTCAGAGATCCACTCTTCCCATCTGCATTCATTGTGGTAGGCCACATGGTGGTCCTTGCTGGAAGACTGGTGTAACAGGGGTTTGTTTCAGATGTGGATCACCTAATCACTTTGTGAGAGATTGTCCTGAGAGGCAGGAGCAGATGTCAGTTGATACTGCAGCTTCTCGACCTAGTGTGAGGGGAGGTCGAGCAGGCAGAGGTAGTAGCCGGGGAGGCAGATCTGGGTTCAGTGCCAGAGGAGGTTCTACATCCAGAGAGAGTAGACCAGAGGAGGTTGGGTCTTCCCAGAGGGTATATGTTATGCAGAGGCAGTCAGATGCTTCGGCAGTCATAGCTGGTACTTTTTCTTTATTTGATATTTCAGTACTTGCTTTGATTGATCCGGGTTCCACCCATTCTTATATTAGTGCATCTGTTTTGCCTGTGTCTGATATGCATGCTGAGTCCCTAGGATTTGATGTGTTGGTGACAAATCCGTTAGGGCATAGTGTGATTGTGAGCAAGGTGCACCGAGATAGTGCAGTGAGGGTGCAAGGTGAGGAGTTCCTTGGAGATTTGATTGAGATGCCATTTAAGGAATATGATGTGATTCTAGGCATGGATTGGCTATCTAGACATGGAGCTGTGGTAGACTGTAAAAGGAAAATTGTTTCTTTGAGAACTGCTGATGGTAGAGAAGTGATAGTATCTAATGAACAGGAACAGCTAGCCTCCTTATTTGTTTTAGCTGTTGCAGCTAGGAGATTGGTTAAAAAGGGGTGTGAAGCCTATCTTGCTCATGTGGTAGATACTAGAGTGAAGGGTTCTCCCATTGATAGTATTGCCACAGTTGCAGAGTTCCCAGATGTATTTCCAGAGGAGTTGCCAGAGTTACCTCCTGAGAGAGAGGTGGAGTTCGGTATTGAATTGTTGCTTGGTACCACTCCTATCTCTAGTACTCCTAATAGAATGGCACCAGCAGAATTGAGGGAATTGAAAGTGCAATTGCAGGAGTTGTTGGACAAAGGATTTATTCGCCCCAGTGTTTCTCCTTGGGGAGCTCCTGTGTTATTTGTGAAGAAGAAAGATGGTACTATGAGGTTGTGTATCGATTATAGGCAATTGAACAAGGTGACTATTAAAAATAAATATCCTTTGCCTAGAATCGATGATCTCTTTGATCAATTAAAGGGTGCAGCTGTGTTTTCTAAAATTGATTTGAGATCAGGGTACCATCAGTTGAGAGTCAGAGCTGAAGATGTTCCTAAGACAGCTTTTCGGACCAGGTATGGGCATTATGAGTTTCTAGTTATGCCTTTTGGTCTAACGAATGCACCTGCAGCTTTTATGGACTTGATGAATAGGGTGTTTAGGCCCTATCTGGATCAGTTTGTGGTAGTGTTTATTGATGATATTCTGGTGTATTCGCGTAATAAGGAGGAACATGACAAGCATCTGCGGATTGTGTTGCAGATTTTGAGAGAGAAGCAGTTGTTTGCTAAACTGTCGAAGTGTGAGTTTTGGTTGGACCAAGTAACTTTTCTTGGTCATATAGTTTCAGCAGAAGGTATTAGAGTTGATCCGAGTAAAGTTGAAGCTATTTTGAATTGGAATCCACCAAAATCTATAACTGAAGTTAGAAGTTTTCTGGGTTTGGCAGGCTATTACCGACGGTTTATGAAAGGATTTTCTTTGATAGCTACTCCACTCACCAGATTGCTTCGAAAGGGAGTTAGATTTGTGTGGACAGATCAGTGTCAGGCTAGTTTCAATCAGTTGAGAGAAATGTTGACTCAAGCGCCTGTTCTTACTTTACCTGTGGAAGGCAAACCATATGTAATCTACAGTGATGCTTCACATAGTGGTTTGGGGTGTGTGCTAATGCAAGAAGGTAAAGTTATAGCTTATGCTTCTAGACAGTTGAAACCGCATGAGCTTAATTATCCGACCCATGATTTAGAGTTGGCAGCCATTGTGTTTGCATTGAAGATTTGGCGACACTATTTGTTTGGGGAGAAATGTTTTATCTACACTGATCATAAAAGTTTAAAGTATTTGGGTGTCCAAAAAGAGCTTAATCTTCGGCAGAGGAGATGGTTGGAATTGATTAAAGACTACGACTGTTTGATTGATTATCATCCAGGTAAAGCAAATGTTGTTGCTGATGCCTTGAGTCGGAAGTCTTTAGCTGGTTTAATTGTTTATTCGCTTTCGTTGCTTGTTGAGTTGAGAACATTGCATGCCAGTTTTGTATCTTGTGATGATGGTGCATTATTGGCACAGTTGCAATTGAAACCAATTTTATTGGATCAGATCAAAGAGGCTCAGTTGGCTGATGAGAAGATTCAGAAGATTGTTTCAGATTGCCAGAACGGGAAAAGTAGAGATTTTGTTGTGAAAGGTGATGGGAGTCTCTGGTTTAAGAACCGATTGTGTGTACCCGATGATGCTGATTTGAAAAGAGTCATTTTAGAAGAAGCACATCATTCAGTGTTTGCTATGCATCCGGGCAATACCAAGATGTATCATGATTTGAGGCAGCATTATTGGTGGTCCGGTATGAAGAGAGACATTGCAGATTTTGTGTCCAAATGTCTCACATGTCAGAAGGTAAAAGCAGAGCATCAAGTTCCAACCGGATTGCTTCAACCATTATCAGTACCAGAATGGAAGTGGGATAGAGTGACGATGGATTTTGTGTCTGGTTTGCCATTGACACAAAAGAAGCATGATGCTATATGGGTGATTGTGGATAGATTAACTAAGATAGCTCATTTTCTTCCAGTTCGGATGGATTACTCTTTGGAGAGGTTAGCTGAGCTGTATATCCATGAGATTGTGAAGTTGCATGGTGTTCCAACTTCTTTAGTGTCTGATCGAGATCCCAGGTTTACTTCAAGATTTTGGAAGAGTTTGCATAGTGCTTTGGGTTCTCGATTACACTTCAGTACTGCTTTTCATCCGCAGACAGATGGGCAGTCTGAGAGAGTGATACAGATTATTGAGGATATGTTGAGAAGCTGTGTCATTGATTTCTCTGGAAGTTGGGATAGATTTTTACCTCTTATGGAGTTTGCTTACAATAACAGTCACCAATCTAGCATTGGTATGGCACCATTCGAAGCACTGTATGGTAGACGGTGTCAGACACCTTTGTGTTGGAATGAGATTGGTGAAGGTAAGTTAATTGGGCCTGATTTGATTCAAGAAACTGAAGAGAAAGTGAAGTTGATTCGAGGCAGGCTGAAAGCAGCTTCAGACCGACAGAAGTCTTATGCAGATCTGAAAAGGAGAGACATAGAGTTTGATGTTGGAGATAAGGTATTTTTGAAAGTGTCTCCTTGGAAGAAGATATTGAGGTTCAGTTGGAAAGGGAAATTGAGTCCTCGTTTCATTGGACCGTATGAAGTTTTGGAAAGAGTTGGGCCAGTTGCTTATCGACTCGCTTTGCCACCTGAGTTGGATCGTATCCATAACGTATTCCATGTTTCTATGTTGAGGAGATACAGATCGGATCCATCTCATGTGTTGCCGATTGAATCTATCGAGGTGAATCAAGATTTGACGTTTGAAGAGGAACCAGTTGCTATTTTGGCACGTGAAGTGAAAGAGTTGAGGAACAAGAGTGTGCCATTGGTGAAAGTTCTATGGAAGAATCATGGAAAGGAAGAGGCAACTTGGGAAAGCGAACAATCCATGCGAGAGCAATATCCTCAGTTGTTTCAGCTTTGATATCAGGTAATTTCGAGGATGAAATTTTCTTTTTAGAGGGGGAGAATTGTAATATCCTCATATATGCTCTAGAAGTTTTGATTATGTTGTTATTGTTGTTGTTGTTATATTGGATTGAATATATGTGTTAATTGCAAGAGAAAATAAATTGGGAAAGAAAATAGGGTTTAGAGAGAATGGTATATGTTGTGTATATGATGATATATATAACATATAAATTGGTCAAATGAAGAGTCAAGGTGATGGTTAAGTGGAAGAAGATATTTTTGGTTGTTATTGAAATTACTATAAAGGGCATGCATAATGAAAAGAAGTTTAACTATGTTAAAGAGGGCATTTTGGTAATTCTTCTTTTGAAATTGTGTGGTGGAGATTAATAGAGAGTTTGACTTTTATTTTGATCAATTTCCTTTCTTCTTTTCACGTGTGGCCGGCCAACCTAAAGAACAAGAGAGAAAGCAAAGGTTTGATGATATTTTGAGCTCAAATTGAAGAAGTTCTAAGTGGTTAAGTGGAAATCCAAGAAGATTCACTATATTTGGTAAGTTTCTCTTGATTCTTTTAAGTTATTTAAGTTGTTTGTGAGTTGATTGTGGATTTTAAAGTGGGGTTGTGTTGATTGTTATATGTTGGATTTAATTGGTTGTGGTGTTGGTTTTGGATTTGAAGATGATAAGTTAAGAGTGATGTTGGTTTAGGGTTTTGGAAATGGTAAGTAATAAATTATATTGTGTTATTTTGGATTAGGTTTTGGAAGAAAGTGATTTGCTCTAATTTGAGAAGTGAAGAATTCTTGGAGAAAAGAAAGTGTTTAGAGTTGTATAATTGGTGCTAAAGGTAAGTACAAACTATATGGTTACAAACATGCATATATTGTTTAATCTTAAAACACTTTTGTTTGTAAATGTGATAAGGTATCAAATGTATTGTTAATGAATGTTGGTGATGAAAATATTGTGATGAGCATGTAAAATAATTGTTAATGATGTTGATTATGTCCATTTGAATGAGGTTATGTTGTGTACAATGTGTTTTAAGTTAACCAAAAGAAATTTGGCTACATTTAGGGTTTATGCATGAGAGACACGTAATTTGGGACGGTCGCTATTATTCATGTGCGGTCGCGACTTAGGTCGGGCTTCTGACCGCGAAACCTACTGTAATAAGGTTTCATCTTGTAATTGTATGGCGCGGTCGTATTCAGGTGAGGTGCGACCGCTAGAAAGGTTCTGTTCACCTTATTGGAAGCAATCTAATCCTACAACAAGATTCTCAAATACATGTTAAATAGATCATCCATTTGAGTTGTCAAGGATCAAAATAGAGATCATTTGTCTAACATCATTGTTGAATCATGAAATGTGAGATGATATGGAATTGATAATGCATATGATATTACATGAAAAAGGTTATGTATTGTGTATTGTGAGGCTTGTGAATGGTGATGTGTATTATGAATAATGTACTTTGAAATGTGATACCAATAATGCTTTATGCACAATATGAATTGAGATATGAAATGCTATAAAGCCATTGTGATTGGCTATGATGGTTCAATTGTAAGAAATGAAGCATGTTTGCCTAGTTGATGATGAGATTTGAAAATGAAATGATAAATGAATTGTGTGGCTAATGTGTCATTCCATTTTCAGAGTTTGTTGTTGGTGGCATGCCTAATATGAGTAACAATCTCTTGAAGTTAGGTTGGATTGAATCCTTGAAGCCTAATTGAGATGTTACAACCCTTGAAGCTAGGTTGGGTTGGTTCTTGAAGCCAAGTTGGGTTGAAGCTTAGCATGCTTTGCTCCCCTTGAAGCTTGGTTGAACCTAATCCTTGAAGCCTAGTTGGGTATATGATATTGATAAATGTGATAACAAAACCAAAACATTAACTCTGAAAATTGAATGGCATATTAGTGTGTCTTGGGCCCAATGCTTGTCTTTGTTTAATGTGATTCATGAATGGTAAAATGATTGACTAATAAGATATATGGAAGATTGTTGAAATGTGGTATGTATATATATATGTGAATATTAAATGTAAAGGTATGTGAATAATATGTATGACATTGCATTGCATTAAAGCATGATTTGTCTTACTAAGCCGTTGGCTTAGCGCGATAGTGTTTAATCGCGCAGGTAGCAGAGTTGAACCCGAGAGTTCTTCGAGACCTAGTGAGAGTAGTCATTGAAGAGTTTATTCTTGGATTTAAAGATCAGAGAAGAGCTGCCAATCATGTATAAATCCTTTATGTTTTGTAAAGTATTGTGTATTTGTAAATATGAAATTAAATGTTTTCATATATGTAAATATTTTATAAATTCCGCTGCGTAACAACTAAATGTATCTATATATATTTAGTTTTATATTACAAGTTAACTACTTATCTTTCTATAATGTATACAATTGAAAGATTAAGGTATGGTTTCAAATGTTTTAAATGTTAAGAAAATCCGTAGCATCTCTATGTTTAGTGCATGTATACTACATTGTGGTGTTTGTAGTGTGCATGTATTGGGTGTGGGGGTGTTACAATTCAAAAAGGTATGTCCAATGCAATTGGTTATGATAAATATATTAATGATGAATTATATTAATGTGCCTTGAGAAGTGATGAAATGTGATGTCATTATGGTTGGTAATAGTGATTGCAATGAAATAAATGGACATATTGTCTATATGTTCAATGAAATTGATTATGTATACTTGAATGATGAAGTGTTGTAATGTGAATTGAGATATAATTCAAATGACATGTGAAGCCATTGTGATTGTCTATGATAATTCAAATGACATGTGAAGCCATTGTGATTGGCTATGATAATTCAAATGACATGTGAAGCCATTGTGATTGGCTATGATGATTCAATTGAAACAAGTGGGGCATGTTTGCCTAGATAATGATGAGAATTGAGAATATAATTGATAATGAAATAATAAATGAATTGTGGGCTAATGTGTTATTCCATTTTCAGAGTTTGTTGTTGGTGGCATGCCTATAGTAACAATCTCTTGAAGTTAGGTTGGGCTTGATCCTTGAAGCTAAGTTGGGTAGAAGTTTAACATGTTTTACTCCCCTTGAAGCTTGGTTGGGTCTAGTCCTTGAAGCCTAATTGAGATGTTACAACCCTTGAAGCTAGGTTGGATTGGTTCTTGAAGCCAAGTTGGGTTGATACTTAGCATGCTTTGTTCCCCTTGAAGCTTGGTTGAACCTAATCCTTGAAGCCTAGTTGGGATAATGATAAATGAGAAAATTAAACCAAAACATTAACTCTGAAAGTTGAATGGCATATGAGTGTCTTGTGGGCCCATGCATGTCTTTGTTTTAATGTGAATTATGGAATGAAATATAACATTATGTGATATATGATGATAATCATGGAATGAGATGTATACAATACATAAGTAAATGATTGAAAGTGAATATGGCTTGAGAAACTATGTTGAATGATGAGTTTATGAAAACATAATATGATGTGTAAAATGTTTATGGATGTGGAAATTGTGAGCATTATTTCATGAAGGTTTTGTTAAGTCATTGAATTGTGATTTGTTGGAATGATGTATAGGAGTATATATATATATATTATGAGAATGGTGGAAATATATAGAGAGTGCATTAAAAAGGGTAAATATGATAAGAAAATGGTAATACATGATGTTAATATATGAAATATGATTTATTTGAAATGTATATTTTAAATTATTTCTTTGTACTACTAAGCTTTTTAGCTTAGCGTGGTTATGTAAATCGCGCAGGTGAATAGGTGGTTGATCTAAAAGTCAATCGGTATGCCACGAGTAAGGTAAGTGTGTTCTGAGACCAACTAGAGTGTGTTGCATATATGTATAATTTAATTATGCTGTATTTTACTACAAAAATGTATTCATATGTATAAATAAAGTTTTGTTAAAGACAAGATTATTATTATATTTAAGTATAAGATCATTAAAAGAAATACTTTATGAAAGATATGATTTGAACTCAGTTAAAGGTTTTTAAAGTGTAACGAAAAGTGACATCCTTATACTTTATATGCTTACTGTATATATACAAGGTATATGTATAGTATTTATATGGAGTATCGGGGTGTTACAATTATTTTGGTATTAGAGCTTAGGTTCGAGATTCTCGGCCTAAGTGGAATTAAAAAGGAAAAAGATTTTTTTTAAAAAAAAAAGTTTAAATAGAATTGAAAGGAAGAGTTTTGAAATGTAAATGGGTAATACATGCATATGCATTAACACCTAGGTTGGTCTCAAACGTGGCATTATGTGATTTGTGATGTATCTGAATTACATGAGATGGATGATAGTGTGTGAATAAGATTTTATATGAAAGTAATGTTGGAAAAAGAAATGATATGAAAAATTGGTACAAGTTTAATTGGTAAGTTCAAGAATGGGAATTTACTTAAGGAAAGTAAATTTTGAAATATTGATTATTGAAAAGTGATTGTAATATAAAGAAATGAATAGGAGAATAAAGTTGAAAATGATTTGAAAAATAAAATCAAGAATAAAGTATATACTTCTTCCTCTATATTTTAAATCTCTTTATAATAGAGTTTATGTTGGGTTTGCAAGAAAGAGGAAATATTATTGGATTGTTAATATGGAAGAATATGTTATTAAAATGAAAAGAGTATGGTGAAATAGTGAGTGAATTGATTGGTATAGACAAAGTGTGATTATGTAAGGTTCGGGTATATTAAGTTAAGATTTTGTTTAAAAGAAAAAAGAGATCATGTTGGTTAAATAAGAAGACATATTGGTGTTGTTTGTATGGTTATGTTAATGCAAACATTGTAATTTTCAATGTTAAAAATGTGATATGCTTTGAATATTGTGAAAGCTCATGTTGATGGTGGTAATATGTGATTTTTGAGATTTTTGAAATGAGCTTGATAATTGTAAAAATTATATGTTTTGATGTTGCTTTATGGTATATATATAAGATGTTTTTAAAGTTAATATTAAGAAAAGATGAGTTTGGCAAATTGAAGTTTAAGTGAAGTAGTGAGTTGAAAAGTTAAAGTTTTAAATGGAATTTGATAAAGAATATTTGGATATTGATGGTTTAATGTATATTCAATACATAAGCTATGTGAAATGAATAAAATTGCACATGAAAGTATTATGAATTGAGTAATGTGATTGATAATATGAAAATTGTTTTGAAGTCAAAAGAAAGTGAGTAAGCAAGTGAAAATGGGTTATTTTTAAGTTATTTGAGTAGAAAGGATAAAAGTGGATATAAAGGTATATTAAATGCTTTTAAAGACAAAAGTGAAAGAGATGTCACATTGGGAATGTCACTAAGATGTATGTGAATTGTTATTATGGTTAGAATATATATATATATATATTTGTTTTGATGATAAATACTTTACATCATATTGAAGGAATGAAAATGATAGTGTTCAAAGGAAAGTGATAAACATTAAATTTGTATGGAATGTATGAAGAAGAAAATAGAATAAGAGCATATAATTAAGTGTATACATGTATGGGATATGTGAGCTGAGTTTTTCAAAATGAATGAAATTATGATATGTAAGAAATGTGAATCACATTATGAAAGTGATCTATGAATGTGTACGTGATATAACTATTGGATAAGTGAGATGGAGAATGATATTGCATGTATTAGTGAACCTAAGAAAGATTAGGTTATGATTTGAGCAACTAGATAAATTTTATGACAAAATTGAGAGTAAGAATAGACTCGTGTAATATTGGACAATGAAATTGTTATGGTGATCACTGAATTTGATGATCATATGATATTTAGAATCCCAAAGTATTCACATATGAAAAGTTCTATATATTTGTATATTATAAGAGATTGTGAATGAATTAGAAATGGAGTGATAAATAGAAATTGTGTAAGAACTGCATATAATTGAATATGTATATAGTAAGAAATGTTCATAGTAATATTGTTGAAACATGAATTAAGTTGATGAAGATCATATAATCGAGTGCAAATTGGTTTGAAACGGAGTTGGAATGTGTTAACTTTTGGTATAGCAAGGGTTTAAAGAATGAATATGGAATTCTTGTGATCTAATTTAGTTTTGTAATTGGAAAGGTTGGAAACAGAATAATAGAGAAACCATATGGATTAATAAGTTTTAAACATGACCCTTAATCTTTTATAATCCTATGATTTGTTTAGTATATTTTGGTTGATTAGTTTTGTTATCTATAGATTTGGGACCTGAGATAATATGATTATAGCAACCATTTGATGAGATTGATATTTTTGTTTCTAGAAATATGGTCAAGAATTATGATTTGGTAAAGTTATATCTTATCATTTTATGTTAGAAATTTGTTTATAATTATGAATCGTAAGGAAAAAAAAAGAGAATTATGAAAATGTGTTGAGTTATGGATAACAATTATTGTAAAGATAGCAATGATGTGAAATGTGAGAAGATGTTAAAAAGAGGAAAAAAATTACAAATGTGATTGAAAGTTATACTGAATATGTTTATTGTATAAAGTGAATAAATGAATGGAATTAAGGTTTAATTGAATGAACTATAGATAGTAAATATGGTATAAAATTTATCATAAGAATTGATGGAAATTATATTAAGATACTAGAAAATAAACTATATGTATATTAAAGGACAATTTGGAGTGATTTGTTATCATGATAATTTGACTGAATATGAATCTAAAGAGATAAGGATTTGAAAATAAGTTTGATCTAATGGAATTAGGTAATCTATATAATGTGAAAACTAATGATGAGTTTAAATAAGTTAATTGTTGGTTTGATTTGAACAAGATTGAAATGTGGATATTTTGTGACAGATAGATCAATTGATCTAGATTTTACGAAAATTATGAATCATTATGGAAATTTAATATGAATAGTTGTACTCAGAGTATAAAATTTACATGATAATGTATATGATGTAAAATTTTAAAGTGTGATTGGACATGAATGAATGGAGTTATATTAGTTATAAAAAAATTAATAAAAGGGAAAAGATTGATTATTTATAAAATAAGGATCTTGTTATCCACTGAGATTTGATAAATTTCTATTTTGATAGTGATTGTAATGATGGGATAATCAATACTAAGATATAAATCAGTAATTTTTAAGGTTAAAGTTAAGAGAGTAATTATTAAGAGGTGAAGGAATAAAATATTTTAAATATAAAGATTGGATAAAGCATAAATGTATTATAAGACGATCTAATTGTGGTATAAGGATAAATTCATTGGGAATGTGAGGAATTATCTTGATTGCTTTGTTAAGAAAGTAATAAGACATATAAATATATATATAATGATGAACTATGAAATTTAGATAAGATGAATGACTCTAAGGGGGAGAGTTGAAGTTATATGATTGGATGACATAATAACTTAATGATGCACTGAATTTTGTATGAAAGTTAAGATGGTAGTTGTTTAGAATGGATTGATGCGATACTAGATAATTTCGGGGACAAAATTATTTAAGGGGGAGAGAATTGTAATATCCCAAAATATACCGTAAAAGTTTGGAGTAATTATTGTTGTATATGGATTTAATGTGAATGTCTATTGAAAATCAAAAGAAGAGTAACGAATTAATTTAATACCCCGATTTTGGTGTACATTGGAGTAGTAGCTGTGAGAAGATATGTTGGTAATATATGTAAGGATAATATGTATATATGGTATTTGGGAAAATATATGGGAATATAAAAGTGATATATAAGAAATATACATATACCAACATATACATAACATATACATGAGGTATAAAGTGGTGTGGGAAAGTAAGCTTAATTAATTAATAATAGTAATAATTAAAAGAAAAAGAAGAAAGAAAATCAAAGAGTGACAAGTGTATGGTGAAGATTTGAAGGTATTTAATTATTAATATATATATATATATATATGATAAGCATGAGAAAAAGAAGAAAAGATCTTCTTTTCATCTTCTTCTTCTTCTTGGACAAGAGAGAGAGAAAGAGAAAGAGGGATAGAGAGAAAGAGAGGTGATTTTATCTACATATACACCAAATTCTTATGGGTTTTGAGAGAATTAAAGATGGTTATTGAAGATTTGACATAATAGTCAAGTAAGTATTCATTTCCTTGTATTGATTTCTATTGTTTGAGTTTGGATTTGATATGATTGATGTGTGATGATGATGATAATGAAAGATTGAAATATATATATGTGTGGAATTGGTATTTAGATGATGATAATATGGTTAATTGTGAGATAATATGGTTAATTGTGAGGATGATGATGAATTGTTGAAATTATTGAGTAAGGGTTTCATATGAATGAATTGGGGAAATTGAGTAGTTGATATATGGTGGTGTATATAATGATTATTATTATGATATATTGAAGTGATATAAGTGTTAAATTGATAGGTAATTGATGAATATAACCAAGATGTTGATTAAGGGTGATGAAGTATGAGTATTGAAGTGTTTGTGTTTTCATGGATGAGAGTTTGAATTCATGATTTTTGGCTGACACGGCCAGTAACACGGCCAAAATGTTGGGCGTGTCAATGGTACTGAGTTGGATGTTTGCGACACGACCATTAAAACGGCCATGTTACTGAGCGTGTCATAGCTACTGTGAGAAAAAGTAATTGACACGGCCATGAACACGCCCATGTTGTTGGGCGTGTCAATGTTTCTGTGAGGCAGAATGAGTGACACGTCCATTAACACGCCCGTGTTACTGAGCGTGTCAAAGCTTCTGTATTGTTGGTTTAGGGCACGATCAGGAACACGCCCGTGTTGGTGAGCGTGTCATGTGTTGTGTTTGCCCTAGTCAGTCATCATTCTTACTTCTTATGGGTGTAATTATCTTTGGATTAGGTTTGGAAGAGATTATGTTGCACTAACCTAATGTGAGAACTCTTGGAAGAGGAAGTGTATAGATTAATGGGAGTAGTTCTTGAGGTAAGTACAACTTACATAGATGCATTCTTTTATATGATTTTGTGACCTACAACAATGTTAAGTAATTTATTATATGGTTAATATAATGTGACTAATGTTATTAATTGTATAGTGTGAAAGTTATGGTGATCATTCAAAAAGGTATGTGCAATGCAATTGGTTATGATAAATATATTAATGATGAATTATATTAATGTGCCTTGAGAAGTGATGAAATGTGATGTCATTATGGTTGGTAATAGTGATTGCAATGAAATAAATGGACATATTGTCTATATGTTCAATGAAATTGATTATGTATACTCGAATGATGAAGTGTTGTAATGTGAATTGAGATATAATTCAAATGACATGTGAAGCCATTGTGATTGGCTATGATAATTCAAATGACATGTGAAGCCATTGTGATTGGCTATGATAATTCAAATGACATGTGAATCCATTGTGATTGGCTATGATGATTCAATTGAAAAAATGGGGCATGTTTGCCTAGATAATGATGAGAATTGAGAATGGAATTGATAATGAAATAATAAATGAATTGTGTGGCTAATGTGTTATTGCATTTTCAGAGTTTGTTGTTGGTGGCATGCCTATAGTAACAATCTCTTGAAGTTAGGTTGGGCTTGATCCTTGAAGCCAAGTTGGGTAGAAGTTTAACATGTTTTACTCCCCTTGAAGCTTGGTTGGGTCTAGTCCTTGAAGCCTAATTGAGATGTTACAACCCTTGAAGCTAGGTTGGATTGGTTCTTGAAGCCAAGTTGGGTTGATACTTAGCATGCTTTGTTCCCCTTGAAGCTTGGTTGAACCTAATCCTTGAAGCCTAGTTGGGATAATGATAAATGAGAAAATTGAACCAAAACATTAACTCTGAAAGTTGAATGGCATATTAGTGTCTTGTGGACCAATGCATATCTTTGTTTTAATGTGAATTATGGAATGAAATATAACATTATGTGATATATGATGATAATCATGGAATGAGATGTATACAATACATAAGTAAATGATTGAAAGTGAATATGGCTTGAGAAGCTATGTTGAATGATGAGTTTATGAAAACATAATATGATGTGTAAAATGTTTATGGATGTGGACATTGTGAGCATTATTTCATGAAGGTTTTGTTAAGTCATTGAATTGTGATTTGTTGGAATGATGTATAGGAGTATATATATATATATATTATGAGAATGGTGGAAATATATAGAGAGTGCATTAAAAAGGGTAAATATGATAAGAAAATGGTAATACATGATGTTAATATATGAAATATGATTTATTTGAAATGTATATTTTAAATTATTTCTTTGTACTACTAAGCTTTTTAGCTTAGCGTGGTTATGTAAATCGCGCAGGTGAATAGGTGGTTGATCTAAAAGTCAATCGGTATGCCACAAGTAAGGTAAGTGTGTTCTGAGACCAACTAGAGTGTGTTGCATACATGTATAATTTAATTATGCTGTATTTTACTACAAAAATGTATTCATATGTATAAATGAAGTTTTGTTAAAGACAAGATTATTATTATATTTAAGTATAAGATCATTAAAAGAAATACTTTATGAAAGATATGATTTGAACTCAGTTAAAGTTTTTTAAAGTGTAACGAAAAGTGACATCCTTATACTTTATATGCTTACTGTATGTATACAAGGTATATATATAGTATTTATATGGAGTATCGGGGTGTTACAGCAACATTAGGTTAGTGTGGCGCCTCTACTCGGCTTATACAAGTAGGTCGGGAAGGGGTGTTACAATTACAATTTATCTAAAAATTTACAACAGAATCTAGCCCTACTATAAATATTCTAGTAAAAGAAAAATTACACTCTTAAAGCTGATTCAACCCTATTACATAAATTCTACAACAAACCAATGCAATGAGGCATGAAACACAGCATGACATCAAAATATTCAACAGGCGTCATCCATGTTAAACATCACAGTACATTCACATATTTAGATACAACTTGAATACTTAGCATACACTATCATCCTGAGTAAGTTACTTATATTATAACTGCTATTTAGAGATGAAAACATATTTTCCTAATAGAGACGTGATCCATTGAAAATAATCAAGTTCAAGTCCAATTTATTGGCCATGCAATAAGGAGTGATGGGTTTGTCACATGGAGTGGCGATTCTGCCACTACCCAAGGATGATCCATCGCTAGGGGATGGTTTACGATTCGAGGTCTAATAAGGGTGGAGACATTGATAGGATGAGTAGGATAGTCACTCCTTTCACCATTCTCATTAGAGGGAGTGATAAAACCTTCATTCCTATCATTTCACCCTCCTAACTTCTTATCATGTTCCGAAGTTCTAGTTCAACACATTTAAATCCACTCTTAAGTCTCATTACTATTATTTCATTACCAATAAGTTCATTTCAACGATCAATCCCATCCTAGCATGCATTTGAACTTGTATTTGTTCATGGCTTTATGTATTTATCCATATTAGTCTGATTCACAGTAGGTTCATAGTGGACACACCATACACATCTTGGCCGACTCAATTACCTGTATAAGCTTTCTTTACTGCAAAAAAGAATTATTTTTATGAATTTATTAGTGCTTCTTTAGTGCTAAAAAACATTTTGAAGCAAGTTTTTCTTTTCTTTTTTTTTTTATTTAGCCTTTTTTTTCTTTTTGCCCCTTTTGGCCATTTTTTCATTTTTCACCATTCTTTACCATTTTTCATCATTTTCATATTTTGACCTATTCTTTATTTTTCTTCTACTTTTTTCACATTCTTCTTTACATATTTTTTACATGGAACTCACTTTTAGCCATACTATGCATTTGTTAATCTAGAAATTAGGCAAGGTGTGTAAGATTTACTTAGGGAGGTTTAGGATTAGATTGGTGACTGCACTATGGGGGGTGAAAGTTGACTTGGATTTCCTAAGTGCCTGTCTTAGGTTTTAGGACCCTATGGCTCATGTTTCTAGGTTTGAGGCCAATATAAAGGAGCTTTGCTCTATTTTTTTAGGAGTTTAAAGCTATTTTAGGGACTATTGATGATGTTACTGTCATTGTTATAGAGAGTTGGGCTGGATATTTTTGGAGATTCCAAAGATTCTTTTCCTTAACTCAAGAGAAGGCTAGTAATATGGTAATGGAGGAGAGGCTCAATATGCTTGCCCTAATTAAGGAGTTTTGGGATATAGATTATATGACTAATAAAGAGAAGGAGAAATTGAAGCTCATCGCTTTGGCATTCTGCTTGACTTTTGGCCTTTCACTTTTCGATGATCCTAATTGGGGTAATATTAGGGTTGTTAGTCTGGCATCTCAGACAGAGGATTCATGTGGCATCATAGGGATAACTTTGGGTGAGACTTTATTGAGTATGGACAGTGCATAAAGGGTGGATGGGAGATGGTCTACTATGCTAATTATCCTTCAGGTAAGTTACTTGAACCTTTTCTTATAGTCAGTTAAATTACAATATGTATGTTTATCCCATATCTTTCTTAATCATGTATGGTCCAATGATCATATTTAGATTATCTGACCATTGAGCCAACTACCATACTTTTCATTTTGCTACTGTTCATAGGGGATTATTGCTAGATTCAGTTCAGAGCTAGAGTGGGCTAAGTGGCTTTTTAACTTGATTCCTCATGATATTCATATTATCCTCGGTATAAGATTTAATGCTTCATGGTGCAGATTTCTAGCTACAAGGTGGTTTATTTACTTAGATTATCCATGACTTCATTTTATCATTATACTAGGGTGTTACGATTGATAGCCAAGCCCAGGGGGTGCTAGTAGATGGAGTTGCTTATCCTACAAGTCTTATCACACCTCCAGTTACTAGAGTTATTACCAATGGCTGGGCTTGATCTTATCATGCAGTTAGGCCTGGTCTAAGTGCTGATTAGTCTAAGTAGTATGAGGCTTCATTGATTGATGTAGTATGGCATTATAAGAAGATATGACGAGCAACTCTATTAGCTGAGCCAGAGGGGACTGCTTCATTGGAGAGGACTTTTGCACAAGATGACATAAAAGTTGGAACTGATTCTGACTCTTAGGTTGGACAAAAGAGAAAGACTCAGACTTCACCTATTTTTTTTAATTTAAACACCTTTTATTAGGATTCAACTTTTGAACTATATCTATCATGACTTTTTATTATTTATAGAGATTAAACAAATAAAAAATAAAGGACTTTATTTGATCTCTTATAATTTTTAAAGCATTTTTTTATTATTTATAAGAAAGGTTTATTATTTAAGCTCTAGCTTTCATCCAAGCTGCCCTTTGGGTTTTCAGCTCGATGAGGTTGCCCTAATTTTTACCTAAGCCATCCTTCTAGATTTTCAACTTAGTGGGCTGCCCTAACTTTTGCCTAAGCTTCCTTATTAGATTTTCAACTTAGCAGGCTGATTTTTATTATTCTTTTCTTTTTTTTTTTACCTTGGCACTACTTTAGGGGAAAAATGAGTTCATTAATGATTGGAACGAACCTAGAGGGTTGCCTATATATCTCTCTTACAAAAATTAATTAAAATTGAACATTTTATTTTGTTTGAGAGAATAAGTTCCATGTAGTTCTAGTATAATGCATCATATATAACAATTCTTAAGTTAATCTAAGTTAGGTGGGCTTGCAAACTTAATTCCATCTAGGTCTATTAGGATTTCGTCTCCACTTGACAACCTCTTCTTCAGTACATAGGGACCAACCCAATTAGGTCTGAACTTTCCTCGAGGATCATGGATCAGAGCCCTAATTTCCTTTAGAACCAGGCTTCCTTCTTATAACTCACATTCTTTGACCCTTTTATTAAAATGTCTAGCTAGCTTCTGTAGATAACCTTGCATTTTAAAAAGAGCATCCATCCTTTTCTCCTTAATGGTATTTAATTGCTCATGGTAACCTTTTACACATTTCACCTCTTTAAGTTGACACTCTTGCATAACCAAAGCTAATCGTATTTTAACCTCAACTGTTAGTGTAATATCTAGAAGTTCACTAGATTAAAACTAAATTAAATTAATAATTTAGAAGATTAATTAAGATGTTAGAAAATGGGGAATATAAGAAGGTATATGTAAATTATATGAGGAATATAAATAACACATAAAGTCAAAGTGAATAGTAAAATCAATGGGTAAAATGGTAAAAGGGTAAAAGTAAAAAGTTAAAAAAATAAAATAATAATAATAAAAATTAGTTAAATATTTCAAAATTTAAAATAATTTTAATGGAAGAAAGAAAATGGATTTTTTAAAATAAATAAATAAATAAATAATATAATATATATAAGGTTAGAATTAAAGGAAGATTAAAAAGTTAATATTTATCTTCTTCTTCCTCTTTCTCTCAAGCTTGGCCGAATTCTCCATGGATGGAGCAAGGTAATTTTGATTCTTCCAAACACCAATTTTTTGAAGGAATTTCAAGAATCAAAAGGAGTTTTAGTGGATTTTCAACCAAATAGTAAGCTTTCTTACCTAAATTTGAAGTTTCCTTTAAATTTTTGAATATGTATAATTTGCAATTTTGATGGAGTGTAATATAATTGTTCAAATGGGTTTAAGGTGATATTTTGATGAGAAGACAAGGATTTTATGTTTGAATGGTTGGTATGTCTAAGTTTGGTGTGAGTTTGGATGAAGAAGAAGGTGATTTAGGGTTTTAGAAGAACTAGGTTGAAGAACTTATGTAAATTGTGTTTAATTGTTAAAATTAAGTTATAATATGTTTTTAATAATGGAAATGACTTTATAATTCCAATTAGAATTGATTAGAATATTGTTCCAAAATTAAATTAAGTTAGGGTAAATTTTGGAAAATTGAAGGAATATTGTTTAATTCATGTTTAATAGTTAAAACACCTAGAAATATGATTCTAATATGTAATATACATTTACATTTTGATTAGGTGTTGAGTAAATAGTAGTTTCTATAACTTAGTGGTGAAGGACATTTTGAGGAAGTGGTGAGGAAGCGTGCTTTTTGAGCTTGAAAGTGGCGAAACTAAATGTTAGTACATACTTTAATAGAAATGCATTTTAATGGATTTGTTGAGCATGCTACATTGCTATTTGATATACAAACTATGCTACTTTGATGTGAGAATTCACATGAAAAGTGCATAGATAAGTGTTTAAAGGGTTCAATTGCATAATGTGTGAATGTTTAAGCCATTTCAAGATGGCTATTGACATTGATAAATATATTTGTCCAAAAGAATACTTTTATGCCAATTTTAGGTCATAGTTCAACCATAATGAGAAAGTGGCAAAGAATCTAATATTTGTGATGCAAATATTGTGTAATGTTGGAAAATAATGGAAAAAGAATGAAAAATGTCACAGTTACCAATGTATAAGAAAATGTGAATAAATATGTATAATGTGTGTGCTATCTTATATAATATATTGTTCTAGAGTATTGTGCCCAGTGAGATGATATGGAATGCCTAGGATTGCCTCCGGGCTAGACGTTGGTCATCACTGATATATGATTACCTTCGGAATAGACGCTTGGTTTCACCATTATATATGTTGCCTTTGGCCTAGACATTGGGTGTTGAAATGGTCCAAAGCAATATCTCTGGGACCTAAAAATTATATAGGGTCATTTGGGTGTGATGGTTTAAAGTGAAAAATGTTTAAGTTTATGTTATTATCAAAATATATACCGCTTGGTGAAAAGCTTAGTACAATTTTTTTATCGTGTATGTGATAGGCTGGATATTGAGAACCCTGCTGGACCTGAGCAGGTCTAGGGTTTTCTACTTATACTTGAAGTATTGTTAGCTGCGACGGACCAAGACTAGTTGCAATCATGTAATAATTCCATTTTGTGAACTTATTTGAAATCTTGAAATCATGTACATTATGTTTGTAAATTAGTATGTGATGTAAATTATAAAGATTTTTGGGTTAAATGTTGAGAATTTGGAAAATATGATATATGTATTAATAATTATAAATGTATATCTATTATGATGAATATTGGAGATTTTCGGAGAATTGGGTGTTTGAAATTACTTGGGAGTGTAAATCATCATGCAGGTTGTGAAAATTGATTTTTGGGAACATCTAAAATTCAGACAAAACTCTAGTGAATTTTTTTCTGAGATTTTTCACTAAAATTTGTATTTTGATAATTTATTATTCATTGGAATATTTGTTTATTTGTTAAAGTAAATCTTAATGTTTAATTTTTTTAAAAAAGTTTTTGAAAAGACTGAAACTGTGACATTCTTGCATTCATATACGTATTATATGTATATAGGGTGCATGTATTATATGTATACAAGGTATAAGGGTATTATATTTGTAACACCCCTATACCTTGTATACGTACACAGCATGCTAATACGATCGTAATATACGTATACTGAATATAGGTATGCCACGGTTTATTTAAACTTACAAATAATCCCTTCTCAATAACACGAATAAATTTAAAACATTTAAAGAAAATTTTAAAAAGAAAAACTATAGATAAAATGTTTATTCAAAACGCAGCGGAGAATATAACAAATACTTATACATCAAAACTCAAGTTTTACAAAACATAAAATATATACATGTTCGGCAGTATGTCTTTGATCTTTAAGCTCCACTATCAACACCTCAAGATTTAGACTCTACTCGGCCTAGAGGAACTCTCCGGTTCTTCCCTGTCACCTGCGCGATAAATCATAATCGCGCTAAGCCAATGGCTTAGTGGTACAAACTACAATAATATTATGTTTTGATGCAATGCCAATGTCACACAATCAATGCCATACACCATTCACAAGAAATGTTATACTTCAACATCTTACTTTGCTTAATGTCATATCAAACATTCATTCTCAACAAGATACTTATGCATTATAATTAATCTCATTATTCATTCATTTCACATTTCATAATCTGCTAGCACCAAGAAAGTCAAGGGGAAGGCTAAAATTGATGAACTACCAAGATCCTCAAGACAAAAAGGAACCAAAGATTGTTGAGAAAGCAACTATTGAAAAGACCGAGACATCTGATGTTGTAAAGATGATTGTTGATTTGGAAAAGAAATTTGAGAAGAAACTAAAGACCAAAGAGATGTCCGAGATTGACAAATTATTTAAGCTGGATGAAGAAGTTCCGTACAAGTTCAAAATGCCATCTTTTGCAAAGTACAATGGCACTGGAAATCCTCATGTCCATGTGAAGCAGTATATCATTGCTATGTAGTCTGCTCGAGCTACTAAGGCTCAAACCCTAAGGTACTTTATGCTCTCATTGGACCCTGTTGTCCAAAATTGGTTCAATACTTTAGATGATGGAACACAAAAGAGTTGGGATCTGCTTTACAAGGCCTTCATCCAACAATATGGACATAATGTCAAGATGGAAGTTACCTTAATGGAAGTGGAGTCCATTAGACAAAGGCCAAATGAGAATTTTGTGGACTATGTGAAGAGATGGAGAAAAAAGGCCGCTTTGCTCAAGAAAAGGCCCAATGAATCCGATCAAATAAGGATGATTGTAAGAGGGGTCCTACCCAATCTCCGTGAAAGAATGTCTCACACCCTTATAAGGGACTTCAAAGATCTTCTCCAAGCTAGTTTGCAAATTGAAGAATGGAAAAGAGAGAAGAATCGCTTTTCAATAAAAAGGAATGAGAAAGGGAACTACCAGTCGGGCAATCAAAGCACACAAAAAGAAGTTGATGTTAATGCTGCTAGTCAAGGAGGAATGAGGCAGTTTTCAAAATTAAGGAAGCCACTGTCTTGGGTTCTCAATAAGCTACAAAAGAAGGGATTGTGACAACCTTTGACTCCTCGTCCTTTGCCTAATCCTCTTCCACCTAACTTTGATACTAGTGCATTTTACCAATTCCATCAAAGGCATGGACACGAAACGGACAATTGTATGAAGTTGAGGCATGAGATCTAGAATTTAATTGATAATGGCAAGTTGCCTGAGTCGGACAAGCCCAATACCAAATGAAATCCATTTCCAAGGTCCAACAGGGTGCCTCCACCAGCAACCTTCATGGTGGGAAAAGGATTGGAAGAAGATTTTGTCTTATCCTCCTTTCAAGATGGAAATATTGAAGATGTGAAAGGAAAAGAAGCTTAAACTCAACAAACTTTCCTTAGCTTGAATGTTGTTTTTCAATTTTACTTTCTTTAGTATTTAATTGGAATAAATTATTTTCATCAAAATTTTTGTTGGTCTTTGTTCATTTTGATGCTCAACCGATGAGGAATCTAGCTTGATAATTCATGAATTAATATATTTATGCATCATGATTTGAATGACTTTACTAGGTGAGCGAATTGCTCTATAGCATTGAGTTGTGTATGCTTACTTAGAGAGGGCTCCTGCATAATTATCTTTGTATAGGTCCTAGTCAGTCTTAGAACATGCTTTGACAAACATTCAAGGCGAAATTGAACTCTGCTTATTTAAGGGAGAGATGATCTAGGCATTGTTTGGTTAGCCAAGAACTAGTATCCACCCTATTAAATATCAATCCCTAGTTGTCCCTTTTGAGCCTTTATAAAATTTTAGCTTTCTTTTCATTGGCATATAACCCCAACAACCTACCCTGAGCTGTTGTGATACTTTTGACAAGTCTTATGATCACTAAGATGAAGAGGCAAGAAGATCAAAGAAAGCAATGATTAGTAAAGATTATGAGGATAGTTGAAGTTCTCAAGACCGTAGAGATAGTTGAAGTTCTCAAGACCATAAAGATAGTTGAAGTTCTCAAGACCGTGAAGATAGTTGAAGTTCTCAAGACCATAAAGGTAGTGGATGTTTTCAATACCATAAGGGTAGTTGAAGTTTTCCTAATATCTCAAATATATCAACATCAACATCAAAGTAACAAATGATTTATCCCTATTAAAGAAGATTTATGTTACTCCACTCATCCATTATTGGAAGCCCAAGTTAGTACAAACAAGACAACTCTTTTAGAGCTAGAACCAAAAAAAAAAAAGAAAAAGAAAAGAAGAAAAAAAAAAGGAGAAAAGAAAAAATAAAACCTAAAAAGGTGGTTCAAAAAGCCAACTGAGTTCTCTTTTACCTAAGACAACAAAAGGCTTCCATTTGGTTTATAAGGGCATTTTTCAATTGGTCAACCCAATTAAAGATTCAATGAAAAAGGAGGAAGACCATCCAGTTCTTAAAAGTTCTGTACTTGATAGTCCTACAAGGAAGAAAGACAAAATGATAAAATGCTCAAAGAAAGGGAAGAATAAGGAAAATAAAGAGAAAGAAAAGGGAAGAGTAAGAGAAATAAAGAAAAGGGAAAAGAAGAAAAGAAACAAATTTGGGTCTTAAACTTTTGCAAGGGAAAAGATTGTCCTAATCAAGATCTAGATTAATGCTAAGAAGATAGAAAGAATTTAGAGACTAGCAAGATTGCTCCCAATTGCCTAAAGTTCAAATAAGAAATTTGTAGTGTGAGGGTTTGTCCATTGTGTCACATCAGCTCCTATCTCAAAATGACCTTTATTTAACCCATGTCCCTCATAGACCCCATTTCAAGCCTATCAAAGACCTGTTGATCTCTCTTAGTAGGAAGAGTCTATTAGTGGAGATAGTTTGGATGAGCATGCATATGAGATAGACAATATTTAAACTCAAATGAGACCTTTGGCCAAGTAATGTGTATGTGCCTATCTGAAGTGCAACAATTCTTGCTTAAATAGAAATGATTCTCGAGTTTAGTACGGTAACTAGGGTTGTCATGTTATAGATATGTTAATTTGGAAAAATCAAGTCCTGAGGTACATTGACATTAATTTGGCAAAGCCAACATTTGATTTCAAAATCAAAATTCAAAAAAAAAATAATGTTTTGTCATACAAAGCCTTCAAGCTAAGGGGAGTATATTGAACTGTCGAACCTCCAAAGGACACATTGGGCAAAGGAAATTATTATTGACAAAGTTATGAAGAAACTACCAATCGACATGCTGAAATATAGTTTGAAATGGATGCATCCCTGACTCTGCTGCTTAGGGTCTCCACCACTCATGTTTTCAACATCTTGATGATAAAAGCCCCAAATGCAAAAGCTTTCGATCATTCCAATGCAAGACTTGAACAAGCGTCAAAACGGAACCAATGAGAACACTTCTGCTGATCACCTCGGTCTGTGAGTCAATGGAATGACTGTAAGTACTATTCATGCATACATGAGCATATCGCACTTTCTTGTCTTGTGTTGTCTATTCCTTGTCAAAATTAACAGCAAACACCCTGCGAAGTAAAGAATCAAAAGAAGATATTGAATCAAGGGGGCATGGAAAGCCTATTTGCTTGTGGAAGCTCCAGTCATTTTGCAAAAGAAGAAATGCTTGCTTGTGCGAAGAACTAGACGGCAAAAACATCAATCAAAGCCCGCATAGAAAAATCATGGGTTTGGGCCTACACAGGGGGCAAAGTTTCTCATTTTCAATTTTTTAAGTTTATATACCAAATATTTTCAAACTCACTTATAAATATTTTGCCACACAGGGGGGCAAGGAGAGGATATAAGGTCCAATTAAAAATAACTGAATTTTTGCAAAGGAAGAACAAAAAGAATGGAACATTAGAACTATCAAAAGAATGATGATGCAAATGACAAAAGATCAGTCTAGTTAGAAGAGCTGAAGCCAATATAAGACTTAATCTCAAAGGATGAAGATCCACTTACAAGGGTGAAGACCCGATCTTAAAGGGTGAAGATCCATATTTTCAAGGGTGAAGACCTAATCTCAAAGGATGAAGATCCATTTACAAAGGGTGAAGACCCGATCTCCAAGGATGAAGATGCATTTGCAAGGGTGAAGACCCGATCTCAAAGGATGAAGATCCATTTCTCAAGGGTAAAGACCCGATGTCAAAAGATGAAGATTAATTTTCAAGGATGAAGACCCGATCTCAAAGGATGAAGATCCATTTTGAGGGTGAAAAACCACAATGCATAGAATAACCAGAGCAGTCAGATTTCTCAAATGATAAAAGGTCAGTCAAGCTCAATCTCGGGTCCTGGCACCCAAAATAAAATCAATTTCAGGTCCAAGTACCCAAATCAAATCTAATCTCGGGTCCAAGTACCCAATCCTGGGTCCAAGTACCCAAATCAAATTCAATCCAATCTTGGGTCCAAGTACCCAATCTCAGGTCCAAGTACTCAATCTCGGGTCCAAGTACCCAAATCAATTCAAGCTCGGGTCCAAGTACCCAATCTCGGGTCCAAGCACCCATTCTCGAGTCCAAGTACCCAAAACAATTCAAGCTCGGGTCCAAGTAGCCAATCTCTGGTCCAAGTACCCAAATTAATTCAAGCTCGGGTCCAAGTACCCAATCTCAGGTCCAAGCACCCAATCTCGGGTCCAAGTACCCAAATCAATTAAAGCTCGGGTCCAAGTACCCAATCTTGGGTCCAAGTACCCATTCTCAGGTCCAAGTACCCAAATCAATTCAAGTTTGGGTCCAAGTACCCAATCTCGGGTCCAAGTACCCAAATCAAATTCAATCCAATCTTAGGTCCAAGTACCCAATCTCGAGTCCAAGTACTCAATCTTGGGTCTAAGAACCCAATCTCGGGTCCAAGTACCCAAATCAAATAACTTTTGGGTCCAAGTACCCAATCCCGGGTCCAAGTACCCAAATTCAATCCAATCTCGGGTCCAAGTACCCAAATCAAATCAGTCTCGGGTCTAAGTACCCAATCTCGAGTCCAAGTACCCAAATAAAAATCAATCCCGGGTCCAAGTACCCAAATTCAATCCAATATCGGGTCCAAGTACCTAAATCAAATCAGTCTCGGGTCCAAATACCCAATTCCTGGTCCAAGTACCCAAATTCAAACCAATCTCGGGTCCAAGTACCCAAATCAAATCAGTCTCGAGTCCAAGTACCCAATCTCGGGTCCAAGTACCCAATCCCGAGTCCAAGTACCCAAATTCAATCCAATCTCGAGTCCAAGTACCCCAAATCAAATTAGTCTCCGATCCAAGTACCCAATCTCGGGTCTAAGTACCCAAATCAAATTCATAACTCAAACCGGGTCCAGAACCCAAATTTTCCTTAGGTCCAGAACCTAGAATCTCCCTTGAGTCCAGAACTCGAACCGGGTCCAGAACCCAAATTTTCCTTAGGTCCAGAACCTAGAATTATTCTTGAGTCTAGAACTCGAACCGGGTCCATAACCCAAATTTTTCTTTAGGTCCAGAACCTAGAATTATCCTTGAGTCCAGAACTCGAACCGGGTCCAGAACCCAAATTTTCCTTAGGTCTAGAACCTAGAATCATCCCTTGAGTCTAGAACTTAGGTCCAGAACCTAGAATCATCCTTGAGTCCAGAACTCGAACGGGGTTCAGAACCCAAATTTTCCTTAGTTCCAGAACCTAGAATCATCCTTGAGTCCAGAACTCGAACCGGGTCCAGAACCTAGAAATATCCTTGAGTCCAGAATTCGAATTGGGTCCAGAACCCAAATTTTCCTTAGGTCCAGAACCTAGAATTATCCTTGAGTCCAGAACTCGAACTGGGTCCGGAACCCAAATTTTTCTTAGGTCCAGAACATAGAATTATCCTTGAGTCCAAAATTCGATCCGGGTCCAGAACCCAAATTTTCCTTAGGTTTAGAACCTAGAATTTATCCTTGAGTCTAGAACTCAAGCCGGGTCCAGAACCCAAAACCTCAACCATCTCAAAAAATTAAGTATTATTGCTTTTCACTCTCTTTCACTAAAGTTTCAGATCATTCAAGCAGGGGGCAAACTATAGACCCTTAATTTTTGACCCAGTCCGGTCCAATATGTTTTATTTAGTCCAAAATGATTTGTGTTGTCTAATTGGTCCAAAATAATTTTTGTTATCTTAATTAAATAAATTTTGCTTTAGTATCTAATTTTTATTAATAAAAAATAAAAATAAAAATAAAAGTCAAAAAATAAAAATAAAAATAAAAATCCGCGTCGAAAAAATCGATGATGAAAAAATTATCGCGTGGGCCCGTGGGCATTTCGCCCACAGAAGATGCCTGCAGACGAAATGGCTTTGCCATTTTGCCCGCAGGAAAATCCTGCGGGCGACACCCGCTCCTCGCCCACTGCCGCAGTTGACTGCGGTAGATTTTTTTGCTAGCGCATTTTTCTTGCGGCAATTTTTTTTCGGCAGCGCAATTTTTCCGACGCAAATTATCCAAAACCTAATTCAATTAGGTTTTGGTTTCCTTTTCTTATCAATATTATTTGCCGTGATTAATTAGGAAGAAACCATATGAAACCTCTATAAATAATGACCAAAGGCAATCAAATTGAGGGAGGCCAAGAATCAGAAAAATTGGGCAGTAGCTTGAAAAAGTGGAACGAAATCCTTGAAGGAAAAGGAGCAATTCAATTTGATATTTTTTATGGAATAGCAGGGACACGATTTAAGCAATTCAAAAGGCAGCAACTATCTTGGTTTTAATCCATCCAAGAAAAACAATTTTTGGAGGAATCATCAAAAGGAGGTATGTATTATATTCTTTGATTTTTTTTTTTCACAGTAGCATACTCATCCTTTGGTTTCTTTTAATTAAAAAATTTTAGGACCTCAATTCACTTTTTCTAAGGATTAAAATTCTTAAATCATGGCTTTATTTTCTAAAAGTTTAAAGCTATTACATTTATTTCTTCAAAACTCCAAAACCAAAATTTGTTTTCCAAATTTTCAAAACTCAAAATTGTGTTCTGTTACTTTCCCAAAAGCTTTAAAAATATCTTTTTTTGCTTTATAAACTTCAAATCGTTGGTTTATTTTCATAAAATTCCATAAAATCTTCAATTGATTTTTCCAAATCCTAAAAATCATGCATCACTGAAACCCTAAATTCTAAAACACTAAACCTAAAGTCAACTTCTAAACCTAAAATAGTAAACCCTAACCCTTTAAAACTTTAAACCCTAACTTTTTCTAAACCTTAATCCTTTAAAACATTAAAAACCATAAAAACATAAATATTTTAAATTTATACAGTAAGCTTGAAATCACCATTTAAAACCACAAATCAAAAGTATTTTAAAGTGTCTAAAACCCTAGTTTCATGATTTCACCATTCAAATATTAATTTAGTTAATCAAAGAGTCTTACCAACCTTTTAAAACATAAAACCTTAATCTATTTTAATTCCATAAAAAAGTCACAGTAGCTTAATTTTATGAATTCCAAAACCTTAACACATGAGATAAAAAACCCTAAATGGAAACAGTAGCTACAATTTGGATTTTTATTTACCTTATTCAATTCCATATTTGATCATGCTTGGTTTTATTTCTTATGCTTTAATTTATTTAAATTCAATGCTTGGTTTATTTTATTTATCATGGATGGATGTTTTCTTTTTATTAATATTTGGTACCTTTGATGAATGATTTATTTATTATGAATGGTTATTTACTTTTATCAATTTATTTAGATTTCTAAATGTTGTAAGAGGTATGTTTCCACTTGGTGGGTACCTCATTAGTTAAATATCATGTAATTTAATTTGCTTTTCTATCTTAGAACTTATGTAAAGGACATGTTTCTACCTTTCGGTGGGTGTCCTATCTAGTCATGTGATGTAAGGACATGTTTCCATCTTCGGATGGGTGTCCATTTATTTGTTTTGTTTTGTTTGGACATTGCTTTGATTTTAATATAATGATGCTTTCTTTTTATTGTGTGTAGTATGGATAATATTGTTATATTTAAGAATTTTATAATATTAAGACCTGTAAAGGAGGCCGGTTCCAATGAACCGAGCGTTGTGGGGGTGCTGGGCCATTTCTCACCTTCCTCACACGTACCCAACTTTCTGAACCCATTAGGGGGTTAGGGATTCCTTAGGAATCGAGTCATCCACCCCTTTCTTTTTCCCGGCCCGTCCGGGTGGGGACTCCACTTTCTCTGGACTTAAGTCCGTGTTCTCTAAGGCCCCGAGCCTAAATAGTGCCAAAGTCGCAAGAAACATTCCACCGGGAGTGGGGGTGAAAATCCCCGCTCACACTATTGCCATAGGCCAATTCGCTGCAGGCCTTGGTCTGTGGTGAATTGGCTTAAGGCCAATTAGCCATAGGCCAAGCCTGCGACGAATTGCTGCTCACCCAGCCAATCCTCACCAGCTCATAATTCACAGCAATCGGCCCGCGGTATGTTTATTTTATTATATGTTTTGGTGATTGATTTATTTGATTTCAATGTTTGATTTATTTAATTTATCATGGATGAATATTTTCTTGACTATTATTTGTTTATTAAAATTGTAAGAGATATGTTTCCATAATTGGGTACCTCATTAATTAATCTTTATGTAATTTTATTATTTTCATATTTTGAGAATAATGTAAAGCACACGTTTCCACCTTTTGGTGGTGTCCTATTTAGTTTTAGACAATGGACGATGTAAGGACATGTTTTCATCCTCAGATGGGTGTCCATTTATTTATTTTGTTTAAACATTGCTACGATTTTTAATAAAGTATTTGCTTATTCTTATGATTGCATGTAGTATGGATAATATCATTATATTTAAGAATTTTACAATATTAAGACATGAAAAGGAGGCTGGTTCTAATGAACCGGGCGCTGTGGGGGTGCTAGGCCATTTCTCACCTTCTACACGTATACCCAACTTTCTGAACCCAATAGGGGGTTGGGAATTCCTTAGGAATCGAGTCATTCACCTCTTTCTTTTTTTCCTGGCCCGTCTGGGTAGTGACTCCATTTTCTTTGGGTTTAGGCAAGTGTTCTCTAAGGCCCTGAGCCTAATAGTGCAAAAGTCGCAAGAATCATTCCATCGAGAGTGAGGGTAAAAATCCGCGCTCACATGTACTTCAGGTCTGTGAGCCAGAAAGGATAAATGACATGTTATGCAATGAGTGTATGCATGTATGCACAAACAACAAACAAATAAAGATAATTAGGACGTCCCTTCCTGTAACATCCTCTGACAATTCTTATATAAAAACTATCAGAGAATGTTATTCGATATACTATTCACGCTCCAATCAATTCATAGAAAACTCTTTTCATAAATAAAAATTTTCATATTATAATACAATCTGTATATCACAACCCTTATAGATTCAATATTTAAATCAATTTCAAATATCTCCAATATAGATCAGATAAACTTTATAAGTTCATCAAATCAAATAAATAAACTATACATTTCTTTCAATATACTCATTCACTAGAATCTCAAACTTCATTCTCTAAATACATAAATCTTCTTATGTTTACAAAATTTATACAAGCTCTTAAATAGCTAAATTGAATTATCTATATACATACACCTTATAACTTATAAATACAATAAACACAAGATCTTCATCTGTTCTTAACTTGCTCCAATGTCCTGATACCTGCGTGTCAGAAAACAATTCTAACAAGCTAAGCAAAGCTTAATGGTGCTTGTATACATAAATTTTAACACTTAATATTAAAGAAATATACTTATGAAATATAGTAATAACAATTAGTTTTAAGAAGTATTTCCATATATAAATTAATTTTAATAACAAGTCAATATACCATGCTGAATACACAAAATAAGAGCTATCCCTGTATAAAGTTATCATATAATACAATACTTTCGGTATTGCCTCTTGTCTCATTGAGAAGCATTTATTCAAGACTTGTTTTCTTATTTGATAACATTGTTCACAATACATTTATTTTGTTTTTCAATAAGTCTTTCTTTTCAAGTTCACTTCTAGTATCATTTCATTCAATTTATATTTTTCATCACTTCATTTTAGTACTATACTTGAGAGTTCTTTGTATCTCACATCATGATATACACTTTCAATCATTTGATATACTTTGGAGCACTTTGTATCTCATAGCATTATATACACTTTTAATCCTTTGATTAATTCAATACATTGAGCATAACATTACCATTACGTGCATTAGGACTTTCACTTGTAAGCATTAATATATATATTACCATTCAATTTTACACTATAACACAATACTTCAATTTCAAGTAATTGACTTATATTCTTATTTTACATTTCTTTCAACTATCATGTTCACATATATTTTCATTAATTATGCCCAAACATACTAAACTTAGATCATAGGTTTGGATAACATGTTAGTATAGCAATATCAAGAATTTATAATGGCAATTATGCCCACTATCACTGATAACACAATGTGTCCATTAAAGGCACGAGGTGCCCACTATCATTGTGGCTATCCATCCTCTGGTTAACCATTCAATCCAAAGCTATATATAAATTTAATATGATTTGGGCAATTCATTAATTTTGATGAACACTACATTGTTTATTTCATTGATACTATACTCTTATCAACATTTGGTAGAATATATATGTGTGTCACGTATCTAAAGTTTATCACTCGTTTTCATACATTTAACACATTAACACAAAAGTATGGACTATACACATTTTAGTCTCATGTCATTGATTAACACTTGTTTATATAAACACTCACTTGTTTATATAAGCACTTGTTTATATTTCACTTGTTTATATCATTTCATTAGTACATTACACTTATCAATATTTAGTATGAT
Organism: Garcia nutans; assembly: GCA_947685225.1. Lineage (NCBI taxonomy): Eukaryota > Viridiplantae > Streptophyta > Magnoliopsida > Malpighiales > Euphorbiaceae > Garcia > Garcia nutans. The sequence continues at coordinate 27,262,937 of CANTUV010000024.1, forward strand.
ATATATATTTGTCACTTATCTCAAGTTTCTCACTCTTTTTCATGCATTTAACACATACACATGAAGTCTCAATACAATTATTCACATATTAGTCTCATACTAGGCCCGTAGATCACAAATTACAAGCCAAAAATATTATTTAGGTACCCCACGCCCGTGGCATCTCAACCCCACGCCCGTGGGATCCAAAATGAAGCTGTAAAATAAGTTTGAAGACCCCACTGTCATGGCCTTCAAGGGCCATGGTCGTGGCATTGTAACTTGCTCTGTTTTATCAAATTTTTTTGAAGAAACAGCATCACTTTCAATCCCACGGTCATGGCACTCATTTGCCACGACCGTGGCATTGATTTTGGGACTGTTTTCGGAGTAAAATCATGTATTATGCACTTTTAACTTCATTAAACACAAACATGTTTAAGATCTAAGATCAAAATGTATCAAACTCAAAGTTTTGATAGAAAAAGAATTCATATCAAAGATTTTACACAACTTCACTCAATCAAACTTTCAATCATTTCCTATGAATAAAACCAACATCAAACCATTCAATTCTCATAAAGGTTGAGTTAAGGATCAAAACCCATCATATAAAAGTTATTTTTCACTCATCAATCTATTTAATCAATACATTCAGGAAATATATTATTATACATAACTCAATCATTCAATTAAATCATTAAAACTCATAAAAATTCATATTTTTGCAAAGTATAAATCAAAAGCAAATACCTTGTTGATAATCACCACTTTTCCAACTTAATCTTCTCAACACTTATATTTAGATGTAATCTTATCTTAGTTTTGATTCAAATCATAGAAAGAAAGAAGAAAGAATAAACTTTGGTGGTGTTGGTGATGGTGGCGTGGAGAGAAGAAGGAAGAAAGAAATCAGAAAATTCTACACAATTGACACATTTACACACACATATATATATATATAATATTTTTAATCTAGTGAGGGAATACTCATAATAACTATAATGCACCCTCATTCTTAACCGTTGATTTTAAATCGAGTGTTCATCTCGTAAAACAGTAAAAATACTCTTTTCAGTAAAGTTTTAAGATACACAATTTACTCTTCTCTACATATAGCATTTATCCACAATACTTTGGTCACTGTACACTATCAAGTTTTCATTATTAGTCAAAATGTTCCTGTTTAACATCTTGACCATTACACTTCCAACCTTATAACATCCTCACAGAATGGTGACTCTCTTTTCCTAGGTATATAGTCAACAAAATATCAACATGAGATATTTTACTCTCAAAAAATTCCCTCAGACAATTTTAACCAATAGTTATATTTCAAACATGGAAATCAGTTCATGATAATTCTCATTATTAGGTTTTAATCCATTGAATCTCAATTAAAACAACTTTTATGCTCTATTGGATTAAAACTAAATTAAAAGGCTTATAATAAATAGATTTACCACTTGAAAAAGTAACTAATGATTCATTACAAAAAAAAAAAAACTCATGATTAATAGTTCTTAGCATAAGCTGAGCTCATAATTAATTTTTGGTATTTTCATAATTAACCTAAATATTTACAAGCTCTTTTGTAATCTTTGATAAAAAATAAATAAATTTGTTGCAAAACCCTTGTTCCATAAGGTAGAAAAAGATTTTTAACCCATCTTGAAAGATTTGAACATTTGAGATTTTGGTCTTTTAAAGAAAAAAATTATTTTTGAGCTTACAATATAGGTATGCCATATTAGAAAAAGAACAAACCAAATAATTCAAGATTTAAACCAAGATAATTTAATCATAGTCAAACAACAAGCATTTAGGGTAAAAATCTAAGAAAAATAACTAGGTCAATTACATGAGCTTTAGTCTTTGGTTTGAAAAGTTTAGGTTCCCAAAGCAAGTATACACCAAAAGGTATAAGGCTATGAGTTGTTATGCCATGCTCAATCTCCATACCTTGAGTGAAAGTATGGTATCTCTCACATAACACAACACGGGTACCACATGCATCCTAACTCATGCACACAATGCAATCTAAATGATGCAATGGACAATATTATAATAAAAAAGAATAAAATAATATAAAGGCCAATGAAATCAACTTCTCTTATCCCCAGTGGATTCACCACTTTGAGTAGGCATTTTTGCCCCCACTCCCATGTGGAATGATTCTTGTGACTTCAGCACTGTTAGGCTTAGGGCCTTTGAGAACGCGGGTCTAAATCCGAAAAAAATGGAGTCACCACCAGGATGGGCTAAAAAAAAAGAAAGGGATGGATGACTCGATTCCTAAGGAATCCTCAACCCGCTATTGGGTCAGAAAGTTAGGCACGCGTGGGAAAGATGAGAATGACCTAGCACCCTCATAGCACCCGGTTCATTGGAATTGGCCTCCTTTTCATGTTTTAATATTGTAAAATTCTTAGTTAATATGATATTATCCATATTGCATGCAATCATAAGAATAAATATTCATTTTATTAAAATCACAATAAATTCAAATAAAATAAATAAATAGGCACCCATCCATAGATGGAAACATGTCTTTACAAACGTCCAATGTCCAAAAAAAAACAAATAAAATAGAAAACAAATAAAATAGGATACCCACCAATTGGTGGAAACATATCATTTACATTGATCCAATACTTAAAATAAATTGAATTACATGAAACTTAACAATTGAGGTACCCAACCTTGGAAACATACCTCTTACAATTCTTAGAACCAAAATAAATCAATAAAAATAATCAATCATTCATCATAAATAAATCATTCATCAAGACATATCATAAATACACATGAATAAATAATCAATCCTATATTTAAATATCATATTTAAAAAAATAGATTTACAAACTAGAATTTTTAATTTGTGAATTAGGCTTAAAGAAAATATGATTAATGTTTTAAGGTTTTAGAAAAATACAATTACGGTTTTAGATAAAGGCTAGGGTTTTAATTTAGAAACTAATGTTTTGGATTTCAAAAATTAGTTTACTAGATATTAGGATATTAGGGTTTTGAAAAATAATTTTAGGGGTTTTAAATAAAAGCTAGGGTTTTGGTTAATTAAATTAGGATTTCTTAAAGTCTAGATTGCTAAATTAGAGTTTAAGGTTCGTACCATGTAACTAGGGTTTCAGAAAAAAAAAATCAAGATTTAAGGGTTTAACTAAGTTATTTTTTGGTTTGAAAATTTTAAAATATTGTAATATGTAAGAAAACTCAAATGTAACTATTAGATGAAATAAATTTTAACTTTGCCATTATTATTAAATTTATGCAAAGTTGTAGTGATGGATTAATATTTAATATTTATTAAGAGAGATATAACTACTGAATCAAAATAAATAGAATTTAGAGAAGAAAACCTGCATTGAAGGCTCCACCAAAATTGAGAGAATTGATCAAGCTTCTACCTGCTTCAATCTCTTATTTTTGGTCGATCATGATCAAGACAACACTGCCTTGTTAACTTGATTTTGTAAATTTGAACATCTCTTGTTACTTGTCCAGGAAATCCCAAAAGTTCTATTCTCTAAAAAGTCTAAAGGCCTCAAGTCTTAGAAAAAATCCAAAGTCCCCTTCCAATGTTTTTAATCCTCTTATTTATAGGAAATTAAAAAAACTAATACTTGTTGGCTTAGGAAAAAAAAATGAAAAAAAATGAGTTAAAATAGATTTAGGAAAAAATTGGCAAGCGCGCTGGCAAATGGGCCTATAAGGCTGTAAGGGTCTGAGCCTACTGCGTCTGCGAGAATTGTGAATGTTGCTGCGATGGCATTGGGTGAGCTACGGACCAATTGTGAGCGTTGCTGTAAGGGGCATAATTCACTGCAGGCTTGGCCTGTGGCGAATTGGCCTATTGCAGCGTTGCCACATGTCGCTTACCGATTCATCCAATAATTTTATTTATTTATTATTATTATTTTTAAAAATAAATATTATATTTAAAATATTTATAATTTCTTTTTTTATTTTATTTTAAATAATAATTATTATATTATTATTACTAAAATAAATAATAAATATTATAAAAATTATTTTAGATTGTTTTAAATATTCATAGTTCACTTAATCGCATTTTTAATTAGTGTTGGACTGGACTTGGTCAAAAAATAAGGGTCTACTGTATCATAAAACCCTAATTAGATGATAAAACCTTAATTTTAGGTTAGAAACCCTAATTTTGCATGTTTTAAGTCTAATTTAAGATTAAACTTTAGATTCGATTATTTAATTTATTTATTACATGCTTTTATGATGAATGTTGCATTTTGGTTGTTTTATTGCTTTTTTCATTTAATTGAACTATATTTGTTTATTTGGGTGCTAAAGTTGTAAAAGGCATGTTTTCACATTGTGGGTGCCTAGTTTATTTAATTTGTTCCTTTTAATTTTGTTTTATTTGGGGATTAATGTAAGGGACACGTTTCCACCTATGGTGGGTGTTCTATCTTATTCATTTTATTTTTAGACATTGGACATTGTAAAGGCTTAAAACATGGATGGATGCCTGTTCTGTTTGTCTTATTTTAATAAAATGATGGATGTTTATTTCTTTTTAAATTGTATGTAATATGTATGATGTCATAATTTTTAAGAATTTAATAATATTTAGACCTGAAAAGGAGGCCGATTGCAATGAACCCGGCGTTATGAGGGTGCTGGGTCATTCTCATCTTCCCCATACGTATACAACTTTTCGAACCCATTAGGGGTTGGGGATTCCTTAGGAATTGAGTCATCCACCCCTTTCTTTTTCCTAGCCCATCTAGGTGGCGACTCTATTTTCTTCGGGTTTAGGCTTGTGTTCTCTAAGGCTCTAAGCCTAATAGTGCCGAAGTCACAAGAATCATTCCACATGAGTGTGGGAGAAAAAATTCCCGCTCACAGTTGCGACTCCACTGGGGAAAGAAGTTGATTTCATTGCTCTTTATATTATTTTATTATTTCTCATTATGATATTGTCCATTGCATCATTTAGATTGCATTGTGTGTGTGAGTTAGGATGCCCGTGTAACCCATGTTGTGTTATGTAAGGGATACCATACTTTCACTCAAGGTATGGAGATCGAGCATGACATGACCACTCATAGTCTTGTATCTTTTGGTATATACTTGCTACGGGAGCCTAAGTTTTTCAACCCGAAGACTAAAGTACATGTAATTGGCCTAGTTATTTTCCTTAGGTTTTTATCCAACTATGATTAATATATCTTGGTTTGAACCATGGCCTATTTGGTTCTTTTTCTAATATGACCTAATTATATTGAAAGCTCAAAATAGTTTTATTCCTTTAAACCAAAAGACCAGAAATATTTTTAAATATTTTCCAAGATTGGTCTATGGACATGAAAGCCTTTTAAGAATCTTTTTCCACCTCATGGCCCAAGTACAAAGCCCAAGATTCATTTTTAAACAAACCTTTTACAATAGACTTTGAAACAAAACTATTTTTCACTTTATTCAAATTATAACATTTCTTAAATGGGCTCAGAACTACTTTTCTGTTGATGACCCAAGTTTGGATTTTTGATGTTAAAACCTTTTTCTTAAATAAGCTTATAGTTATTTAGGTCAATTATGGAATACCAAAAATCAATTGTGGGCCTAATTTATACTAAGAATTGTTAATCATGGGCTTGTTTGTGGCATGAATCATTAATTGTTTTTCCAAAGAGGAAATCTATTTATGATAAACTCTTTAATTTGGTTTCAATCCATAATATAGCATAAAAGCTTTTTTAGTTGATCCAATGGATTAAGGCTTAATTAATGAGAATTATCATGGACTGACTTCTATGTTTGAAAATACAACTATTGTTTTAAACCATCCAAGTGAATTTTGTCAAAAATAAGATGTCCCATATTGATATTTTATTAACCATATACCTAGAAAAAGAGACTTTCCATTCATGTGTGGGTGATATAAGGTTGGAAGGGTCGTTCCTACTCTTTTTCTTTTGTTTGTTTGGTTGTTTATGTGTGCACACATGCATACATGCATATATATATTGCATTACATAACATTGATCCTTTATGGCTCACAGACTTGAAGTACAGCAGTTCAAGGACATATGATAACCCGACCTATGTCAGTGAGAAGATACATTTAATTTCACTCCCAAAACCATGAATCCTGACCAAGTTCAGAATATGGTAAATGAAGCTCTTGCATCTAAGATGGAAAGAGGTAAAGGGGGACCTAGCTAAAACCATGAGAAATCAACTAGCTGCACTATTGGAAGGAAATACTGTTGAAGCATCTGCTAGTAACAAAAAGCCAAAAGATAAGGCAAAGGCTAGGGTAGTCGAAACAGCCTCTAATGAAGACAAAGAAGCTATGGATGATGATGGCTGGGATTAGTACTTCTAAGATCAATAAGAGGATAAGAAAGAAAAGAAGACTACAAAAAAGAAAGCTGAATCCTCTGATGTCGAGAAGATGATTTCTGATATAGAGAATAAGTTTAAAAAGAAGCTGAAGGCTGAAGAGGTGTCAAAAGTGGACAAACTATTTGAGCAAGATGAAGAAGTTCCTTACAAGTTCAAGATGCCTTTTTTTGCTAGGTACAATGGTGCAGGGAATCCTTACTTGCATGCTAAGTAGTACATCACAACTATGCAGTCTTCTAGAGCTACCAATGCTTAAACTTTAAGGTATTTTATGCTCTCATTGGATCATGTTGTGCAAAAATGGTTCAACACCTTAGAGGAAAGTACCCAAAAGGATTGGGATATGTTGTACAAAGCCTTTATTTCGCAATATAGGTACAATATCGAATTGGAAGTGACCCTGATGGAGGTGGAAACTATCAGACAGAAGCAGAATGAGAATTTTGTTGACTATATGAAAAAGTGGAGGAATAAGGTTGCACTACTTAAAAAGATGCATGATGAGTCTAACAAAATTAGGATTATAGTGAGAGGTGTCCTACCAAATCTACATGAATGAATGTCTCACACTCTCATCAGAGATTTCAAAGATCTTCTCCAAGCTGGCTTGCAAATAGAAGAATGGGAAAGAGAGAAGAATCATTTTTCTGAAAGGAGTGATAGGGGAAGTTATAGTATGGCAGTCGAGGTACACATAAGTCCTTGGATGTCAATGCAACAACTAGTCAAGCAAATAGAAGATAGATTTCAGAGTTGGGGAAACCTCTGTCTTGGATTTTCAAAAAGTTGCAGAAGAATGGGCTATTACAACTGTTGGCTCCCCGACCTTTGCCGAATTCTTTACCATCAAGCTTTGATGCCATGACCATTTGTTAATTTCATCAAGTGTAAGGGCATGAGATAGATAGATATGTTCATTTAAGGCATGAGATTCAATACTTGATTGACAGTGGCAAGCTACTTGAGCCCAATAAACCCAACTGTGAGCGGGTATTTTTGCCCCCACTCCCAGTGGAATGGTTCTTGCAACTTTGGCACTGTTTAGGCTTGAGGCCTTAGAGAACACGGACCTAAGCCCAGAGAAGAATAGAGTCGCCACCTGGATGGGCCGGGAAAAAGAAAGGGGTGGATGACTTGATTCCTAAGGAATCCTCAACCCCTTAATGAGTTTGAAAAGTTGGGTACGTGTGGGGAAGGTGAGAAATGGCCCAACACTCCCCACAATGCCCGGTTCATTGGAACTGGCCTCCTTTGCAGGTCTTAATATTATAAAATTCTTAAGTATAATAATATTATCCATATTACATGCAACAATTAAAATAAAGCATTATTATATTGAAATCAAAGCAATATCCAAACAAAGCAAATAAATGGACACCCATCTAAAGATGGAAACATGTCCTTACATCATCTATGTCTAAACTAAATAGGACACCCACCGAAAGGTGAAAACATGTCCTTTACATTGGTCCAAAATATAAAAAAAAAATTAATTACATGACATTTAACAAATGAGGTACCCACAAAGTTGAAACATACCTCTTACAATTTTAATACTAAAACAAACAAATAATAATCATAATAATAAAAAAAATATTTATCCATGATAAATTAAATAAATCAAGCATTGAAATTGAATAAATCAACCATCAAAACATATAATAAACTACATAATCAAATCTAAACTAAATAAAGCAAGTAAAGATATAAATTAGGGTTTACTGTTTCAATTTAGAGTTCTTTAATTAACATTTAGGGTTTTGAGATTTTAGAATTATTATTGTCATTATTTAGGCTACTGTGAAGATTTTGGAAAATTGGAATGGATTAGGGTTTTATAAATTTAAGAAAGTAGTAAAGGTTTTTGGTTAATCAAATTAGGGTTTAGGGCTAACATCATGAGATTAGGGTTTTGGAATTTTAAAACATTAGGGTTTGTAATTCATGATTTACTGGATTGTGATTTTAGTTTTATTGGATTATGGCTTTAGGGTTTAGATTTATTAGTTTGGGTTTTAAGTTAACTGGATTTGGGTTAAAGTTTTGATGCTTTAAGAATTTAGGGTTTAGGAAAACGAGGGTTTACTATATTTGGTTTTGAGAAAATTAGGGTTTTTTGATATTTTGGAAAATATATTTGATTTTAGGATTTAAGAAAACAGTTTAGAGTTTTATAAAAATAATTATGATTTTTAAAAAACATAAAGAAGATTAGGGTTTGGAGATTTAAGAAAACATTTGGAAATTTTGGACAAAAAGTTATGGTTTAGATGAAAATAGATCGGGGAAAACAATTTAGGGTTTTAAAGCTTTAGGAAGTAGAAAAAAAGTTTTAGGGTCCTTAAGGTTTCTGGAAAAAGTAGGGTTTTAAGGTTTTTGGAAATAGAAGAAATAATTTAGGGTTTTTAAGGTTTTTGGAAACAAAAGAGTAGTTTAGGGTTTTTAAAGTTTTGGAAACGGGAGAGAAATACTTTAGGGTTTTAAGGTTTCTGAAAAGAGAAGAATAGTTTTAGGGTTTTGAAGTTTTGATCACTAATTACGGCTAGTGGATGAACATATTACCAAGTTTAATGATTTAGGTTACTGAAACAAAAATCAATGATTGATGTATTTAAAAGAAAATATGGCAATAACATTGTAAATATAATCAAAGCAAAGATTTATTATCAAACCTCCATTTGTTGGTTCCACCAAAACTGATTTCTGGATGAACAATGACAAAGGTAGTGTTGCTGTCTTTGATGGATTGTTGATTGCTTCGTGTTGCTAATGTCTCTTGCTTGCTAGGATTTTTCTTTCTCTTTTTTCCTCAGTCAGAAGTCCAAAGTTTTCCTCCAGTAAAAACTAATTTTTGATCCTTTAATTCTGAGTTTCAATGTGTTATTTATAGGAAAAATCATAAACCTGCTTCTAATTGTTTAACGAAATTCAAACAAATTAGGAAAAGAAACCAAAACCAAATAGAATTTGGTTTTGAAAAAACTACGTTGGAAAATTACGCTGGCAAAAAAATTACTGGCAAAAATTGCAAGGATTGTGAGCTGCTGCGGGCGGGCGCTGGGCAGCTAGCCAATTTGTTGCAGGAATTTCCTATGGCAAAATGGCCCAAGGCCTTTTCTGCGGGCGAATTGGCCTGGCAAATTCACCTTCGGCCATCAATTTTTTCGTCGCCGATTTTTTCATCGTCGATTTTTATTTTTTATTTATTTAACTTTACCATTTTTATTTTTATTAAAAATTATGAATAATAAATATTAAAATAAATATTATTTAATTAAAATACTACAAAAATTATTTTGGACTATATAAAAAATATCGGACCAGACTGGGTCAACAATTAAGGGTCTACACTTTGCCCCCTGCTTGAACGATCTGAGACTACAACAAAAGAGAGTGAAAAGTAATAAGACTTAATTTTTCTGAGATGGTTGAGGTTTTGGGTTCTGGTCCCGGTTAGAGTTCTGGTCTCAAGGGTAATTTTAGGTTCTGGACCTAAGGGTAAGTTGGATTCTGGACCCGAGCTAAGTTCTGGACTTAAAAAAGATTTTAGGTTATGGACCTAAGGATAATTTGGGTTCTGGATCCGAGCTAAGTTCTAGACTTAAGAATAATTTTAGGTTCTGGACCTAAGGGTAATTTGGGTTCTGGACCCGAGCTAAGTTTTTGGACTTAAGAGAGATTTTAGGTTCTGGACCTAAGGGTAATTTGGGCTCTAGACCCGAGCTAAGTTTTTGGACTTAAGAGAGATTTTAGGTTCTGGACCTAAGGTTAATTTGGGTTCTGGACCCGAGCTAAGTTCTGGACCTAAGAGAGATTTTAGGTTCTGGACCTAAGGATAATTTGGGTTCTGGACCCGAGCTAAGTTCTGGACTTAAGGGCAATTTGGGTTCTGGACCCGAGCTAAGTTCTGGACTTAAAAGAGATTTTAGGTTCTGAACCTAATGGTAATTTAGGTTCTGGACTCGAGCTAAGTTCTGGACTTAAGGGTAATTTGGGTTCTGGACCCGAGCTAAGTTCTGGACTTAAGAGAGATTTTAGGTTCTGGACCTAAGGATAATTATAGTCAGTAGTATACTAAAGGAATTTGCAAAAAATTTAGTTAATTTTTACCATGCACATGCACATATCTTCTCCTTACCCCCTGCATATAAAAATATTTTAAAACTACAAAAATATTTATATACACGCAAGTATTTGAATGATTAAATTGAATAATTGAGTTTCCTATTTATTTATTGTGTAGTCACTGTTCATACACTATTTATTTACTATTTATAAATAGTAACCTACTATTTGTAAATATTACCTACTATTATAAATAGTAACTTACTATTTAGCAATAGTAAAAATCACTTTTTCTTTTTCTTTTCATGAGAATACTGTTCTTTTTCGTCTTTTCCTTTGCCATTCCTCTATATAAATGGCTCATTTCTTCAATTCATTGACAGAAGCTCATTTCTTCATTTCCCTCGTTAATAACTATACTTTTATTTTAGATAGCATAGAGTTTTGAAAAAAAAAATGCATGCTTCAAGATCAGGAACTCGATCTAATGCTGAGTTATTGGAGTTTATTCGGCAACATGAAAATGAAAATATAAATCTACTAGCCGGGATGCCGCTCCATCGTAGTTCAAATCAAAAGAGCAAGGTAATTATTTATTTTAATAGCAAATTATTTTTGTTTTTGTTTTCTTGTTTTTTTTTCTCTTTGTTTTCTTGTATTTTTATTATTTTTTGTGTGTTTGTTCTTTTTTTTTGTTTTTTTTTCTATTTCTTTTTTTCTATATATTTCTTTTCTTTTCTTTTTCTTTATATATTTTCTATTTTCTTTTTATTTTTTCATTTTCTTTTTCTTTTTTTATTTTTAGGAAAAATAAATTAATTAGATGAATATATTTAAAAATTTAAGTAAATAAATAGTCTAAAAATAGAATATAAATTAATTTAGCCTAAAACTCGGTGGTATTGATATAATGATATACTTACCTTGTGTTGACTTACCTAGCTCCGTGTTAGCGTGATCATTGCATTATCCGGGTCGGAGGGTGTGTCTATAAAGCCCGATAATGGTACTATGTAGCACCTTCTCGGGTAAGGCAGATTATCCGAGATTGCGGTTTTGAAAGCTTCATCTTGCAATTACCATCCGAGGAGTATCTGATAGACCGGAGTGTGGTTCAAGCATTGTCAGAACAGTGGATGGACACAACTCATACTTTTCATTTGCCCATTGGAGAGATGATAATTGGTCTGGTTGACCTAGCTGCTATAACTGGCATTCGATATTGCAGCCTTCCGGTGCCTCTTGCCAATGATATTCTGACATTTGAAGAAATTCAATAGTTAGTTGGTATGGAACAATCATTTAAGGGGCCTTTCAAGATAAAAATTGAGCCAATTCGTAGTTATTGGATGAACTACGAAGGATAGGTTCACAGAGACACAACCAAATAGTATGCTCGAGGATTGGTACCATTTTAGGCAGCACCAAATCCGCCATCCATTTGTCGATGTTTAGGGCTCTTACTAATACAAGGATGGTACCGCTTTACGGCTGGGGTGAAGCTGGTCTTGCCTGTCTTTACCATGGTCTTGACAAAATTTGCAGAAATAAAAAGTCTTTTGTTGGCTTTATGGTGGTTGTTGAGGTACTCTTCTTCCACCAGTGTCAATTCCATTCTTTTCTTGTATGAATTTGATTTTTATTATTATTATAGCCATGGGCATTTGAGCACAATCTTGTGAGGGTGTCTGGTATTTCTCGAGAGAGAGTCGGGCATCCGAGATTAAATTTTTGATTGTCAGACCGCGTAGAAGTTCCCGGCTCTCACCATGTGCATACCCAATGCTTTGTCTTGAGCTGCTTAACCTGGGACCATGTAAAATAGCATTAATATACTTTAAAATTTATATGAAAGTTTACTTACCTTATGTCAATTTTGTAGGTGAATTTGGTCTGGTGGAACATAGGAGAATGGACAAACTGGACTTCCTCTATGAATGCAGCACTGCCTTTTCAACATACCCGCCGAGTCATTGCCGGCCCTATGTCCAGTGGCTGGATTCTCGGAGAGAGATTATACGAGTGATTTCTTGGTCCCGAGTAGAGGAGGATCCCGATGCGTTGCCTGGAGTATACCTTAAATATAACATCAATGCCGGAGAATGCATGGTGGTTAGCTCGGCACGGTTATGATGTTAAAACCTTTCTCTATTTACCAGGTGCATCTTATACCCAGTTCATTCAAATTGGGCTTTTGAACTTTGATGTATCTCCTATTGGTGTATGGGAAATTTCTGAAGAAAATGAGGATAGAGATGAAGAGGAACATCATGGAGAGGGAGGAGAGTTTGTTCCACATCTCGGGGCTAGTACTTCTTAGGTAAACCTTTACCATTTTTCCATTGCAATCGCTTCTTTCTTAATTTATTTTGACTTTTTTTAATGATTGTTGTAGGTTGCTGGCTCATTTGATCATGAGGCTGGACCTTCTTTTACTGCTCCTTCATTTGCTCATTCTAGTCCACCGGATATGTCATCTCATCCACAGGGCGTTGACATGAATTACCTAGTAGATTTTCTTATTCCCTGATAATTTATTCTATATGTATGCATGATTATGTATGCTCTTACTCTTTTCCTTTCTGGCTCACAGCGAATGCTTAAAGAACAAAACAAGAAACTTCAAGAAGAGATGTCCACTAGTCATCAATAGGTTTCCCATTTTGAAAATTTGTACCATCAATCAAAGCAAAATTTTCGAGACTTCCGGTTTCAGGGGATGAGAGATCCTGGTGCTTCTTCATTTAGAGGCCCCCAAACCGATGACCATGAGATCCTTTCGTCTACTTCTGATGAGGACCGTTACAGATCGAAACTCCAAGGTAATAGAGATTCTGGTGCTCCTAATTTAGGCGGACTTGGGACGAGTGATATGCCTCCTCCTCCAACAGGCGATGATTTTTTCAGAGCTTTATTTGATGATCTACCACCTCCTTCTTAGTGATGTATGAATATCGTATCAATTGAGGAAAAATGTTATAATAAGTATAAAAATAATAATGATGATATATAATTTTTATTTTTACTGCAACTCTTCTCTCTTTTTTTATCATCATCATTTCCTTGCCGAATGTGTCCTTCGAGGTTCAACATACTCCCTTTAACTTGAAAGCTTTGTATGAAAAAAATATTTTTTATTATTTTTTTTGAATTTTGATTTTGAAATCAAATGTTGGCTTTGCCAAATCAATGTCAATGTACCTCAGGACCTGATTTTTCTAAATTAATATATCTATAATGTCACAACCCTAGTTACCGTACTAAACTCATGAATTACTTCTATTTAGGCAAGAATTGTTGCCCTTCAGACAGGCACATACATATTACTTGGTCAAAGATCTCATTTATTTTAAATATTATCTATCTCATATGCATGCTTATTCAAACTATCTCCACTAATAGACTCTACCTACCAAGAGAGATCAACATGTCTTTGATAGGCTTGAAATGGGGTCTATAAGGGATATAGATTAAATGAAGGCCATTTGTAAGTTGGAACCGATGTGACGCAATGGACAAACCTTCACAGTACAAATTTCTTGTTTAAACTTTGGGCAGCTGGAAGCATTCTTGCTAGACTCCAAATTCTTTCTATCTTCTTGGCATTAATCTGGATCTTGATTGGGATAGTATTTGCCCTTGCATAAAGTTTGGTACCCAAATTCATTTCTTTTCTTCTTCTCCCTTTTCTTTCTTTTTTTTTTCTTGCTCTTCCTTTCGTTGATCATTTTATCATTTTGTCCTACTTCCTTATAGGATTGTCAAGTATAGAACTTTCAAGAATTGGATGGTCTTTCTCCTTTTTCTCTGATTTTGATTGAATCTTTGGTTGGGTTGGACCGATTCAAGTCAAACTGTCCTAATGAACCAAATGGAAGCCTTTTGCTATTTTAGGTAAAAGAGAACTCAGTTGGTTTTCTGAACTGCCTTTTTGGGTTTTATCTTTCTTTTTTTTTTCTTTTCTTCTACTTCTTTTTTTTTTCCTTTTTTTGTGTGTTTTTTCTTTTCATTTTTTTCTCTTTTTTCTTTCTTTTTCTCTTTTTTTTGGTTATAGCTCTAAAAGAGTTGTCTTGTTTGTACCAACTTGGGTTTCTAATAATGGATGAGTGGAGTGACATAAATCTCCTTTAATAGGGATAAATCATTTGTTATTCTGATGTTATCTTGATAGATTGGAGATATTAGGAGAACTTCAACTACCCTTATGGTCTTAATAACATCAACTATCTTTATGGTCTTGACTATTCATTTCTATCTTTGATCTTCTTGCCTCTTCATGTTAGTGATCATAAGATTTGTCAAAAGTATCACAACAGCTCAGGATAGGTTGTTGGGGTTTGTAAGCCAATGAAAAGAAAGCTAAAATTTTTGAAGGCTCAAAGGGACAACTAGGGATTGATATTTAATAGGGTAGATACTAGTTGTTGGCTAACCAAACAACGCCTAGATCATCTCTCCCTTAAATAAGCAGAGTTCAATTTCACCTCGAAAGTTTGTCAAAGCATGTTCTAAGACTGACTAAGACCTAGACAAAGGTAATTATGCAGGAGCCCTCTCTAAGTAAGCATACACAACTCAATGCTATAGAGCAATTCCCTAACCTAGTAAAGTCATTCAAGTCATATGCCTAGACACATTAATTTATGAACATCAAGTTAGATTCCTCATCGGTTGAGCACCAAAATGAACAAAGACCAACAAAATTTTTGATAAAAGTAATTTATTCAAACAAATTTAAATTTGAAAAACATGATTGTTCTAATTAAATATTCAAGCTAAGGAAAGTTTGTTGAGTTAAGCTTCTTTTCCTTTCACATCTTCAATATCCCCATCTTGAAAGGATGATAAAACAAAATCTTCTTCTAATCCTTTTCCTACCATGAAGGTTGCTGGTGGTGGCACTCCGTTGAACCTTAGCAATGGATTGTCTTTGGTGTTTGGCTTATTGGGTTCGAGCAGCTTTCCACTATCAATCAAATTTTGGATCTCATGCCTCAACCTCACACATCTATCCTTGTCGTGTCCTTGCATTTGATGAAATTGACAAAATGCCTTAGTGTCGAAATTAGGTGGGAGAGGGTTAGGCAAAGAATGAGGATTTAGGGGTTGTAACAATCCCTTATTTTGTAGCTTATTGAGAACCCAAGAAAAAGGCTTCCCCAGATCTGAAAACCGCCTTCTATTTTCTTGACCAGTTGTATTAACTTCAACTTCCTTTTGCATGCTTTGATTATCAGACTGATAGTTTTCTTTCTCATTCCTTCTTGTTGAAAAATGGTTCCTCTCTCTTTCCCATTCTTTAATTTGCGGACTAGCTTAGAGTAGATCTTTGAAATCACGGATGAGTGTATGAGACATCCTTTCACAAAGACTAGGCAATATCCCTCTCACAATTATCCTTATTTGATCAGATTCATCAGGCCTTTTCTTGAGCAAAGCGGCCTTATTTCTCCATCTTTTCACATAGTCCACAAAATTTTTATTTGGCCTTTGTCTAATTGACTCCACTTCTATTAAGGTAACTTCCATTTCAGCATTGTATCCATATTGTTGGATGAAGGCCTTGAATAGCATATCCCAACTCTTTTGCGTGCTTTCCTCTAAGGTGTTGAACCAATTTTGGACAGCAGGGTCCAATGAAAGCATGAAATATCTTAGGGTTTGAGCCTTAGTGGCTCTGGTAGATTGCATAGCAGTGATATACTGCTTCACATGGAGGTGAGGATTTTCAATTCCATCAAACTTTGCAAAAGATGGCATCTTGAATTTGTATGGAACTTCTTCATCTAGCTCAAATAGTTATTCAACTTCAGACATTTCTTTGGTTTTCAGCTTCTTCTTAAATTTCTTTTCTAAGTCCACAATCATCTTTTCAATATCTAAAGTCTCAGTTTTCTCCATAGCTGATCTTTCAACAATCTTCGGTTCTTTCTTCTCATCTTGAGGATCTTGGAAGTATTGATCCCAATCATCATTATCATCAATGATCATCTTATCATCATCAAAAACCACTTCTCCAACTTTATCCTTCCCTTTGTCCTCTGGCTTCTTAGTGCTAGCAGATGCTTCGACATGATTTCCAAAAATCACAGCCAATTGGTTTTCCATGGTCTCAGCTAGGGCCTCTTTTATTTCTTCCATCTTGGCATTGAGGGTGTCATCCACCATTCATTGAATTTATTCGGGTTCCATTGCTTTTGACGAGCAAGTGATTGAGTTGCTACTAGATTCTTTGTCTCGTATGTCAGATTGTCAATAGCTTTTAAACTGTCATAATCCAGGGCTGTGAGCCAGAGCGGATCAATGATATGAGATGCAAATGTATGTATGCATGTATGCACAAACAATCAACAATGATAAGTAGAACATCCCTTCCAACCTTACAACATCCACACATGAATGGCGAGTCTCTTTTCCTAGGTGTATGGTTAACAAAATACCAACACGGGGTATCTTGTTTTCAAATAATTCCCATCCATTCAACCAACTAAAGTAGCTTTTATGCTATATTAGATTAAAACTAAATTAAGAGGTTTATTATAAATAGATTTCTCACTTTAAAAAGAAACTAATGATTCATGCCAAAAACAAGCCCATGATTAATAATTCTTGGTATAAACTAGGCTCGCAATTGATTTTTGGTATTTCGTTATTGACCTAAATAATTTCCAAGCTCTTTGTAAGAAAAGGTTGGATGAAAATAATTTTGTTTCTAAGCCCATTGTAAAGAGATTTTAGAAATTATAGATTTTGGGCTTAGTATTTGGGTCATGAGAAAAGAATTTTTTTGATTTATTTTTAGAAAAGTTTTATGTCCAAAGACCAACTTGAAAAGTTTTGAAAATAGCTTTGGCCTTTTGGACTTTAAAGAAAAAATTTATTTTGAGCTTACAATGTACTTAGGTCATATTAGAAAAAGAACAAACCAAGTAAGCCATAATTTAAGCCAAGACAAATTAACCATAGTCAAACAATTAGCATTTGGGGTAAAATCCTAAGAAAAGTAACTAGGCCAATTACATGAGCTTTAGTCTTTGGGTTAAAAAGCTTAGGTTCCCATAACAAGTATATACCAAATGGTACAAGGCTATGAGTGGTTATGCCATGTTCGATCACATACCTTGAGTGAATGTATGGTATCCCTTACATAACACAACATGGGTAACACGGGTATCCTAACTCACACACACGATGCAATCTAATATGATGCAATGGATAATATCATGATAAGAAATAATAGAATAATAAAAAGACCAATGGAATCAACTTCTCTTATCCCCAGTGGAGTCACCACTATGAGCGGGGGATTTTGCCCCCACTCCTGGTGGAATGGTTCTTGTGACTTCGGTACTGTTTAGGCTCGAGGTCTTAGAGAACACTGACCTAAGCTCGGAGAAGAATGGAGTTGCCACCGGGACGGGCCAGGAAAAAGAAAGGGGTGGATGACTCGATTTCTAAGAAATCCCCAACACCCTAATGGGTTTGGAAAGTTAGGTACGTGTGGGGAAGGTGAAAAATAGCCCAGCACCCCCACAATGCCCGGTTCATTAGAACCGACCTCCTTTGTAGGTCATAAAATTATAAAATTCTTAAGTATAACAATATTATCCATATTACATGCAACAATTAAAATAAAGCATCATTATATTAAAATCAAAGCAATGTCCAAACAAAGCAAATAAATGGACACCCATCCGAAGATGGAAACATGTCCTTACATCATCTATGTCTAAACTAAATAAGACACCCACCGAAAGGTGGAAACATGTCCTTTACATTGGTCCAAAATAAAAAAAAATTAACTTACATGACATTTAACTAATGAGGTACCCACAAAGTGAAAATATACCTCTTACAATTTTAATACTAAAACAAACAAATAATAATCATAACAATAAAGAAAATATTCATCCATTATAAATTAAATAAATCAAGCATTGAAATTAAATAAATCAACCATCAAAGCATATAATAAACTACATAATCAAATCTAAAATTAAATAAAGCAAGTAAAGATATAAATTAGGGTTTACTGTTTCAATTTAGAGTTCTTTAATTAACATTTAGGGTTTTGGGATTTTAGAATTATTATTGTTATTATTTAGGCTACTGTGAAGATTTTGAAAAATTGGAATGGATTAGATTTTATAAATTTAAGAAAGTAGTAAAGGTTTTTGGTTAATCAAATTAGGGTTTAGGGCTAACATCATGAGATTAGGGTTTTGGAATTTTAAAACATTAGGGTTTGTAATTCATGATTTACTGGATTGTGATTTTAGTTTTATTGGATTATGGCTTTAGGGTTTAGATTTATTAGTTTGGGTTTTAAGTTCACTAGATTAGGTTTAGGGTTTTGATGAATTTGTCATAAAGTTTTGATGCTTTAAGAATTTAGGGTTTAGAAAAACTAGGGTTTACTGTATTGGGTTTTGAGAAAATTAGGAAAACATATTTGATTTTAGGATTTAAGAAAATAATTTTGAGTTTTATAAAAATAATTATGATTTTTAGAAAACGTAAAGATGATTAGGGTTTGGAGATTTAAGAAAACATTTGGAAATTTTGGACAAAAAGTTATGTTTTAGATAAAAATAGTTCGGGGAAAACAATTTAGGATTTTAAAGTTTTTGGAAGCAGAAGAATAGTTTTAGGGTCTTTAAGGTTTCTAGAAAAAGAAAAATAGTTTAGGGCTTTAAGGTTTTTGGAAACAGAAGAAACAATTTAGGGTTTTTAAGGTTTTTGGAAACAGAAGAGTAGTTTAGGGTTTTTGAAGTTTTGGAAACGGGGGAGAAATACTTTAGGGTTTTAAGGTTTCTGAAAAGAGAAGAATAGTTTTAGGGTTTTGAAGTTTTGATCACTAATTAAGGCTACTGGATGAACATATTACCAAGTTTAATGATTTAGGTTACTTAAACAAAAATCAATGATAGATGTATTTAAAAGAAAATATGGCAATAACAACGTAAATATAGTCGAAGGAAAGATTTATAATCAAACCTCTATTTGTTGGTTCTACCAAAACTAATTTTTGGATGAACAATGTCAAAGGCAATGTTGCTGCCTTTGATGGATTGTTGATTGCTTCTTGTTGCTAATGTCTCTTGCTTGCTAGGATTTTTCTGTCTCTTTTTTCCTCAGTCATAAGTCCAAAGTTTTCCTCCAGTAAAAACTAATTTTTGATCCTTTAATTCTGAGTTTCAATGTGTTATTTATAGGAAAAATAATAAATCTACTTCTAATTGTTTAAGGAAATTCAAACCAATTAGGAAAAGAAACCAAAACCAAAACCAAATAGAATTTGATTTTAAAAAAACTGCGTTGGAAAATTACACTAGCAAAAAAATTACTGGCGAAAACTACGAGGATTGCGAGCTGCTGCGAGTGGGCACTGGGCGGTCAGCCATTTCCCCGCAGGAATTTCCTGCGGCGAAATGGCCCAAGACCATTTTGCCCGTAGGAAATTCCTGCGGGCGAATTAGCCTGGCCGATTCACCAATTCGTCGCTGATTTTTTCATCATCGATCTTTATTTTTTATTTATTTATTTAAATTTACCATTTTTATTTTTATTAAAAATTATAAATAATAAATATTAAAATAAATATTATTTAATTAAAATACCACAAAAATTATTTTGGACTATATAAAAAATATCGGACCAGACTGGGGTCAAAAATTAAGGGTCTACACCAACACTAAAAGCAATCCATTGCCTATGTTTGGAAGAGTGCCACCGCCAGTGACCTTCATGTTAGAAGGAGGATTGATGAAAAGTTCTATCTTATCATCTTTTTAAGATATATATGGAGAAATTGCTGAGGAAGGGGTTGCTAGTAGATGAAGAATTTTTGTACTCATACTCAACAAACTTCTCTTAACTTGTTTGGTTTTTGTTTCATTTTTTTTTCTTTAATGTTTTCTAGAATAAATATGTTCTGTCAGATTAAGATTGTTTGAATAAATTACTTTCATTAAATTTTTGTTGGTCTTTCTTCTTCTTGGTGCTCAACCAATGATGAATCTAGCATGATATTTATAAATTAGTAAATCTATACATCATGGTTTGAATGACTTTATTAGGTGAGGGAATTATTCTATAGCATTGAGTTGTGTATGCTTAGTTAGAGAGGGCTACTGCATAATTACCTTTGCCTAGATTCTAGTCGATCTTAGAATATGCTTTGACGAACTTTCAAGGCAAATTTGAACTCTACTTATTTAAGGGAGAGATGATTTAGGCATTGTTTGATAAGACAACAACTAGTATCCACCTTGTTAACATCAATCCCTAGTTTGCTCCTTTGAGCCTTCATAAGATTTTAGCTTGCTTTTATTGGCTTGTAAACTCCAATGACCTACGTAAGCTATTGTGATACTTATGGCAAGTCTAATGATCACTATAGAATAAAGGGGAAAGAAAATCAAAGAGAAGGATATATAGTCAAAGCTATAGAGATAGATGAAGGATACCTAAATTAGACCGAATATCACTGACTTATTGAGATAAAGTCAGGGCTGAAGCAGATTTATGTCACTCCATTCTTTCATTATCAGAAACACAATTTGGTACAAATAAGACAACTCTGAGATCGAGTTTATCCAGTCGAGTCACTATGCTGGTGGGATCATTTCTGATGAGTTTGACAGGTGCATGAAGTTTGAGGAGGGACTGAGACCCTCGTGCATCATTGTAGGCTCTCAGTATCAGGATTTTTCCTAGTTAGTTGCAGCTGCCAGGAGTGTTGAGAGAGCACAGAGTCTTGCAACAACTGCTAGGGTTGAGGAGACTAGAGTTAGGAGACCCTAGAGTGAGGCAGGGTCTTCATCAGTGAAGAGAGGCCGAGGGGGACATTTTCAGAGGTTTAGTAGGAGTTAGGGGTAGTTTGGCATGTCAGTACAGTAGTAGAGACAGAGGTAGAGATCTGCGGTTTTAGTGGCTAGTGCTCCAACTCCAGTGGCTCAGAGACCTACCCCACCTACTTGTGTTCATTGTGGTAGAATACATAGAGGTGTCTGCTGGTGGAGAGGTTCTTCAGGAGTGTGTTTAAGATGTGGATTGTCAGACCATTTTATTAGAGATTATCCCGAGCCACTAGAGGTTAGGCAGGCAGATACTGCAGCTTCTCGACCCAGTGTCAGAGGGGGTCGTGGTGGCAGAGGTTTTAGTAGAGGTGGTCGACCTGGGTTTAGTCAGAGAGGAGGCTTTACATCCAGAGGCAGTAGGCCAAATGAGGCTGGGCCATCTTAGTGGGTTTATGTGATGCAGAGGCAGCCGGATACTTCAGCCGTCATTGCGGGTACATTTTTTTATTTGGTATTTCAGTCCTTGCTATATGAGATCCTGGATCTATGCATTCATACATAAGTGCATCTATCTTGCCTATGATTGAATTGCATTCTGAGTCCCTAGGATTTGATGTCTTAGAGACAAATCCTTTAGGGCATAGTGTTGTGGTGAGCAGGGTGCACTGAGATAGTCCAGTTGTTGTTCAAGATGAGGAGTTTCTCAGTGACCTGATTAAGATGCCTTTCAGGGAATATGATCTGATTTTGGGCATGAATTGGTTATCCAAGCATGGGGCTATGGTAGACTGTCAGAAGAAATGTGTTACTTTGAGAACACATGATGGTAGGGATGTGATGGTATCTTGTGAGCAAAAGTATCTTTCATCTATGTTTGTTTCAGCTGGGAGGATGATTCGGAAGGGATGTGAGGCTTATCTTGCTCATGTTGTAGATACTAGAGTAGTGGGATTCCTGCTTGAAAGTATACCCACAGTTGCCGGGTTTTCAGATGTTTTCCCTGATGAGTTGCCAGGGGTACCTCCTGAGAGAGAAGTGGAGTTTGGTATCGATTTGTTTCCTTGTACCACTCCTATCTCTATTACCCCTTTTTATATGGCACCTGCTGAGTTAAGAGAGTTGAAGGTGCAGTTGCAGGAGTTATTGGATAAAGGGTTTATCTGCCCTAGTGTAAAACCCGTGGGGAGGGCCTGTGTTGTTTGTGAAGAAGAAGGATGGCACCATGATATTGTGTATTGATTATAGACAGTTGAATAAGGTGACAATCAAGAACAAGTACCCTTTGCCTCGGATAGATGATCTCTTTGATCAGTTGAAGGGAGCAGCAGTATTCTCTAAGTTTGATTTGAGATCAGGGTACCATTAGGTAGGAGTCACAGATGTGGATGTACCCAAGACAGCTTTTCGCACAAGGTATGGGCATTATGAGTTTCTGGTGATGCCCTTTGGGTTGACGAATGCACCAGCAGCTTTTATGGATTTGATGAACAGGGTATTTAGACCATTTTTGGATCAGTTTGTGGTAGTCTTCATTGATGACATCTTGGTGTATTTGCGTAATGAGGAGGATCATGATAGGCATTTGCGGATCGTATTGTAGACTCTGAGAGAGAAGCAGTTGTATGCTAAGCTGTCTAAGTGTGTGTTCTGGCTCGATCAGGTAGCTTTTCTTGGTCATGTGGTTTCAGTAGAGGGTATTAGAGTTGATTCGAGTAAAATTGAGGCTATATTGAATTGGAGTCCACCGAAGACTGTGAAAGAGGTTAGAAGTTTTCTGGGATTGGCAGGCTATTATCGCCGATTTGTGAAGGATTTTTCTATAATAGCTACACCACTCACCAGATTACTTTGAAAAGGAGTTAAATTTGTGTGAACAGATCGGTGTCAGGCGAGTTTTGAGCAGCTGAGGGAGATGTTGACTCAAGCTCATGTCCTTACCCCGCCTGTGGAAGGTAAACCATATGTGATATGCAGTGATGCTTCACATAATGGTTTAGGTTGTGTTCTGATGCAAGAGGGTAGAGTCATTGCTTATGCCTCTCGACAGTTGAAACCGTATGAGCTGAATTATCCGATGCATGATTTGGAATTAGCAGCAATAGTTTTTGCCTTGAAGATTTGGCAGCATTATTTATATGGGGAAAAGTGTTTTATTTATACGGATCACAAGAGTTTGAATACCTAGGTGTTCAGAGAGAGCTGAATCTTCGGCAGAGATAGTGGTTAGAGTTGATTAAAGATTATGACTGTTTGATTGATTATCACCCTGGTAAGGCAAATGTTGTTGCTGATGCCTTAAGTAGAAAGTCTTTGGCATGTTTGACTACTTATTCGCTCTCGTTGCTTGTTGAGTTGAGTGCGTTGCATGCTAGATTTGAATCTTTTGATGATGGTGCTCTGATGGCTCAGTTGCAGTTGAGGCCAGTCTTGTTGGATAATATTAGGGAGGCTCAGTTGGCAGATGAGAGAAATCCGAAAATTGTGTTGGTTTGTCAGAAGGGGGAAAGTTGAGACTTTTATGTGAGGGATGATGGTTGTCTATGGTATAGCAATAGATTGTGTATTCCTGATGATGCAGAATTGAAAAGAATGATATTAGAGGAAGCACATCAGTCACTTTTTACTATACACCCTGAGAGTACCAAGATGTATCAGGACTTGAAGCTACATTATTGGTGGTTAGGTATGAAGAGGGACATAGCAGAGTTTGTATCCAGATGTCTCACTTGCCAGAAAATGAAGGTTGAGCACCAAGTTCCTTTAGGGTTGCTCCAACCTTTATTAGTGCTAGAGTGGAAATGGGAGCGAGTGACAATGGATTTTGTGACTGGACTACCTTTGACTCAGAAGAAGCATGATGCAATCTGGGTGATAGTTGATCGGATGATGAAGACTACTCATTTTCTTCTAGTTCGGATGGATTTTTCTCTTGAGAGGTTGGCTGAGCTGCATATAAATGAGATAGTCAGGTTGCATGGAGTTTTAGTTTCTTTGGTGTCTAATCGAGATCCCCGGTTTACTTCGAGGTTTGGAAGAGTTTGCATGATACTTTGAGTTCTTGATTGCATTTTAGTACTACTTTCCATCCTCATACAGATGGACCATCAGAGAGAGTGATACAGATTCTAGAGGATATGTTGAGGAGCTGTATCATTGATTTTACCGGGAATTGGGACAGATTTTTGCCATTAATTGAGTTTGCTTATAACAATAGTCATCAGTCCAGTATTGGGATGACTCCTTATGAGACTTTATATGGCAAGAGATACAGGACACCTTTGTGTTCAGATGAAGTTGGAGAAGGTAAACCGGTTGGTCCCGATTTTATTAAGGAAACAGAGGAAAAGGTGAAGGTGATTCGGGGTCATTTGAAAGAAGCTCCAGACTGACAGAAATCCTATTAAGATTTAAAGAGAAGAGACATAGAGTTCAGTGTGAGAGATAAAGAGTTTCTAAAGGTGTCTCCATGGAAGAAAATTTTGAGATTTTGCCGCAAAAGAAAGTTGAGTCCTCGTTTCATAGGACCATATGTGGTGTTGGAGAGAGTTGGTCTAGTGGCTTATAGGCTAGCTTTGCCGCCTGAGTTGGATCGAATACATAATGTTTTCCATGTCTTAATGCTTCAAAGATATAGGTTTGACCCATCTCATATCTTGTCAGTGGAGTCCATTGAGGTGAGTCTAGATCTGACTTACGAGGAAGAACCAGTGGCGATTTTGGCACGAGAAGTTAAAGAATTGAGGAATAAGAGGGTGCCACTTATGAAAGTCCTTTGGAGGAATCATGCCACTGAGAAGGCTACATGGGAAAGTGAGCAGGTGATGCAGAGTCAGTTTCCCCAATTGTTCCAGACTTGAGGATAGGTAATTTCGAGGATGAAATTTATTTTAGAGGGAGAGAATTGTAACATCCTAAAATTTTTGAAAATTTCTAATTTTTGGAAAATTGGATAAAATAAATTATTATTTAAAAGGATAAATTAAATTAATTGTTTTAAATGAAAAATGAAGGGATTTTAAATGAAAAAATGGAATATATACGTGATATATATGCAAAATATACGTAACATATATAAATGTCAACACTTTTTAAAAGAAAAGGATATTTTGGTAATTAAATCTTATAAATTAAAAATTAATAAAAAAATTCAAAAAAATTATTTTTGAATGGAAGAGGGAAATTAGGACTTTTAATTTATTAAAAAATAATTAAATATTAAATATTAAATTATTTTAATATATATATATGGTTTTAAAGAAAGATGAAAGGAAAAGAAATATTAAAGTCTTCTACTTCTTCTTCTTCTTCTTCTTCTTCTCTTTCCTTTGGTCAAAATTCCATGGGAGCTAGACCAAGGATTCTACTTCTTCCATACTCCATGAATTGAAGAAATTAACAAGTTGCAAGTGGATTTTTTGTGATCTCCACCAAAATTAGTAAGTTTCCATCTCTTTTCTTTGAATTCCTTGGAAATTTGGATTATGTGAGTTTTGAGATTTTGATGTAGTATGTTATAACTATTGGAATTGGTATGTATGATGTTATTTTGGGTTGTTAACAATGATTCTAAGGTTAGATTGAAAAGATGATGGAGTTTGGTTAAAGAATGGTGAAGAGAGAGAATTTAGGGTTATGGATTTTTGGGGTTTTGAAAACATGATCTTTAATTGTGGAAATTGGTTCTAAATGAGTTGTTTTGATTCATAAACAAGTATTTTAAAGTCAAATATTGGATTTCATGGTGTTGGGTTGGAGTTTGAGAATGGAAGTGGAGATTTAGGGTTTTGGAAAAGTGATTTTCCAAAGAGGTTGAATTGTGCGAATTTATTTGTTTAACCATGTTGTTTAGTGTTAAAAGTGATGAATATAAGCTTGGAATGAGTAATGGATTGCGTTGGAATGGAAAACCTTCAATGGGGGAAGGTTATGCCATTTTTGAGATTTTGTGTATAAGTGTGTACTTTTATAATGTAAATGATTTAAATGTATTAAAATATGTTTTTAATAATATAAATAAACTTAAAACACTAATTTAATTGTAATAGAATGAAATTCCAATGTTGAAGTAAGGAAAGGCTAAATTTTTGGAAATTTGTAGGAGTGATGTGTAATTATGGTTTAATGTTGGAAATGCCATTAAATGTGATACTAAATGATTATTTGTTATCACATTTGGTTTAGGCTTTGAGGGAGGTTGATTTGCTTCATCCAAGTGGTGAAGGTCAAGTTGGAAAGATTGGATTGAAGTATGTTTTTAGCTTGCTTTGGGTTGCTAGTGGAGGTATGTACAAACTTTGAATATAATGTTTATATTTGCATAACATTTGGACTTAAAACATTTTGGATCGAAAATGTGTTAAGCTACTTGGTTCATTGATTGTGTATGAATAATGTGCTATGACATTTGTAATGTCATATATGTGTTAAATGCATTGTGAAAAGCCATTGATAATGGCTAAATTGTGTACAATATGAAATATGTATATTATGTGAAAATACCCAAAGTAATTCGGTAATGTGTTGTGAATGCAAAAATGAGATATGTGGAATAATGAAATGAATTGATATTGATAATAAATGAGAAAAGTGAGAAAAATGAGAAAAATGAGAAAAATGAGAAAAAAATGTGAAAATAAGGCAATGTGCCTAGATTGAATATGTGACAAAGAGAAAGAGATTAATAATGAGAAAAATGAATAAATTGTGTGACTAGTATGTTATTCAATTTTTAGAGTTCAGGGTTTGGTGGCATGCCTATGATTGCCTATAGGCTAAACAATGGAATGGTGAAAAGACTGGGTAGTAAGGCAGGCCAGCTGATAAATATGATTTTTTGGGGGGTGAAAAGATTGGGTCATAAGCCTCAAAAACTGTAGCAGTCTAGCCGGGTTGAGGACCAAGATACTGGGGCCTAAGGGTCTAGCCGGGTTGCCGTCCAAGAGACTAGGGCTGTTACATTATCCATGGATATATTGCCTACGATGCTGGACACATGATGTCATTATGGACCAAAGCAGTAACTCTGAAATTTGAATAACATATTAGATCCTTTTTGGGCCCATGGTTGTCTTTGTTTTATTGTGAATTATGAAATATTTGAAAAATATAAGAAAGTGGAATGATTTGACATCTAAATGCATTGTGCATTGGTATTGCATTGAGTTATATTGTTATTATCAAAGTTTGTACCACTAGGCTTTGGCTTAGCTCGATTGTTTCCATCGCGCAGGTGATAGGGTAGACCCAGCTGAGCCAGAGAGTTCTTCTAGACCAGGTCGGGTCTAGACTTGTAGTTGAGCTTGTTGAGTTGCTATAGAGATCAGAAACACTACCAACATCATGTATATATTTTTATGTTATTGTACATTTTTGAGTTTTATGCATAATATATTATGTTTTGGATTTTACATATTGTATATTATAAAGAATGTTTGGGTCAATGTATTTGAAATGGGAGAGTAAGTGTGTTTAAAATTATATATATATATATATCTAAATATATAAATGTTTGAGAAACTTGGTGAAATTGAGAAGTATGGTTGAGATGGTGATTGGAAATTATTTGGGAGTGTTTTCTTTTTGCATGTTGAGTAATTGCTAGATTTTAGAATATCCAAATTATAGACAAAACTCTGGCGAATTTTTCCCAGAGATTTTTATATATATTATTTATTTTGGTTATTATAACAAGTAAAGAATATTTATATTCTATTTAATTTTTATATATTTAGAATTTGAAATTTAAAATTGGAAATGTGAAAATTTTTTATTAAATCGGTCTGTGACATTTTGTACCGTATATGCCTATTTTACATATGATGAAAAAATGTATTGTACGTATATAGGGTATAAGGGTGTTACAATGGAAGCATGTCCTTACATCGTCTAATATCTAAAACTAAATAGGATACCCACCGAAAGGTGAAAACATGTCCTTTACATTAATCCCAAAATATAAAAGCAATTTAAATTATATGAAAATTAATTAATGAGGTATCCAATCATGGAAACATACCTCTTACAATTTTAATAAATAAATAATAATTGAAAAAATATTCATCCATGATAAATTAAATAAATCAAGCATTGAAATTAAATAAATCAATCATCAAAACATATAATAAACTACATAATCAAATCTAAAATTAAATAAAGCAATAAATATATAAATTAAGGGTTTACATCTTAAATTATAGTTTTTAGAATTTTAATAACTAAATTAGGATTTAAAATAAAGGAAGTTAAACACAAAGACTTATAATACACAAATAAATATTGACCCCTTCGATGAGCCCATACAGCGCTATTAAAACTTTAAATACATAACCTTTTGTGAATTAATTTAGGTGAAGAAAGAACATATTTAATATTTAAAACAATAAAAGCATATTTTATTTATTTAGTTTGGAACATACCTTCATTGTTGGTTCCTCCACAATTTATTGAGTAAAATTTTGGCAGAACAATCACCAAGACAACACTGACTCGTTGCCTTGATTATGAATCCTCTCTTATTGTTGATTATTTTTTAGATGGTAAACTGCTTCCCCTAATAGCCACCTTCTCTCTAAGTTTCGTCTCGAAAAAAAGTGCAAAGCCCCCTTCTCTATGTCTTTTAATGTGGCATTTATAAGAAAAAATAAAAACCTAATACTAATTGGTTAAGGAAATAAAAACTGTTTAGGAAAATACTTAAAACCAAGTAAAATAAGGTTTTGGCAAAAACTACACGCGGGCCCTGGTGAGATTGGCTCTGGGCGCTGCTGCGCGAGGATTGGCCTGGGCGCTATGAGGTCGTTTTTGCCGTCACTGATTTTTTATTTTTTATTTGTTATATTCATTATTAAAAATAAATATTTTAAGTAATAAATATTATTAAAATAAATATTATTTAGTTTAAAATAAATAAAAAATATTAAAATACCACAAAAATTATTTTAGACTATTTAAAAATATCGGACTGGAATGGGTCAAAAATTAAGTGTCTACAATTTGCCCCTTGCTAGAATGACCTGAGACTTTCAGTAGAAGAGAGTGAAAAGCAACATGACTTTGAGCAGATTTTGGATGAGGATTGGCTACGGATCTATGCTATCGTAGTGTTACCGCAAGTGCACGGGTTGCTCAAGTAATAAAACAGTGAGTAAGATATCGTTCCACTGGGGATAAGATCAAATATTAGTGCAAATTTTAACTGTTATTTAGTTAATCAATAGTTTGTGTGATGATTAAAAAAAAAGATAAATTACTCAATAAACTAAAGTGAAGAAAAATTGAATATTGTGCAACAAAAGTTGGTGATGAAAATACTATCCAGATATTGAATCCCCCTAGCTATAAGAAGTATTTATGAATATCAATTCAATTAAATCAAATAATAGAGCTAAATTGGCATTCCCCTAAATTAGATTAAAACCTCTCTCAAGTGAATTAATCCCTAACCACTAAGTAGAATGCTAGGAATCTCTTCTCAAGCACAATTAAATAGATCTTGCAATAAGAACAAGGAACTTTAAACCAAAGGGTCTTGTGAGTCTATCTCTAGCACTCCAATCAACCCTCAATCCTAATGAGCATTCTATTCATATCAAGCTTTCTCAAGTCAATAATATGAAAATTGCAACCAATCAATAAGCATGCTATTATCAATTGGAAATAAGAAATTAAGAATCAAAAAGATAAAACAACTCAATCAAATTATTTAATTTAATAAGAACTATTCAATCCATACAATAAAGCTAGGGATCATCAATATCTAGATAGATAAAATGTTTAGCTCATGTTCATAACTAGAAAACCAAAATAGAGAAAATAAGTAAAAGAATTCAAACAATTCATAATAAATGATTTGTGTTTCTTCACTTCAATCCTTGGATCTTGGTTTAAATCTCGCAGAAATTGGGTCTTCACCTTCACTCTTGGCTGCCAAAAACTCTCTTTTACTTGGGAGGTCAGCTCTAAAATAACTAAACTCCATCCATAATTCACTCCTTAGCTCAGATTTTATAACCCAGATATTTTTGCCTGACACGCCCTTGGATACGCCTGTGTCTGTGGGTGTGTCAACGGTGCTATTTCAAACTTTAATGACATGGGTAGTGACATGCCCATGTCCTTGGGCGTGTTTTTGCTACTGCAATGTTGAGTTAGGGACACGGTCAGGGACACGCCCGTGTCATTGGGCGTGTCATAGCTTCTGTAAGTTAGGAGTAATGGCACGTTCAGTGACATGCCCATGTCTCTGGGCATGTCGAAGCTTCTGTAAAGTAGTTGAATGACACGCCCATGTCACTGAGTGTGTCACTTGAAGAATCTACCCAAAATTATAATATCCCAAAAATTTAAAAATAAATATTAATTGTTGTAAATTAATTAAAGGATTTATAAGTGTATTTATTTAATTAAGTGAAAAGAAAGGAAAAAGGAAAAAGGGAAGTGTGTATATGTTATATATATGAAGATATATACATTATATACAAGTCAACATGCTTAGTTGGTCAAATGATATTTTAAATTATTAAGATATTAATATGTTATGATAGTGGAAGATGATATTATAATATAATATTATTAATGCTTGGTGGAGATTAAAAGAAGATATTTGTGTGGTTAAATAGAGAAGTGGTTGATTTGAGTGGAGAATGACTATTTTCATCTTCTTCTTTCTTCTCCAAGAGGGCCGGCCATCACCATGTTCATCAAAGGGAAAAGATGTTTTGTTTCTTCCTAACTCAAGCAATTGAAGGATTTCAAGTGATCAAGTTGGAGTTTTAAGGATTTTTCTTCATATTTGGTAAGTTTCCAACTTGTTTCTTTGATATCCTTTGAGAGTGTGTTTATGAGTTTGTTGGATGTTTAATGTAGTTGTGTTTATGGTTGATTTTGGAATGTTTGAAGTTGTTTTGTCTTGTTAAATTTGAAATTTGGGGTTGGATTGAAGAAAAAGGGTTAAGTTTGGTGAAAATAATAAAAGTTGTGAATTGTGTAACATTGAGTTGAGAAGTCTTGGTTGTGATTGTGTATATTTATTCTTTTAATTGAGTTGTGCTGATGTTCATACAAGTTTATTGTGGTATTATGATGATGTTTTTGGTTGTGTGAAAAGGTTAATGAAAGATGATAGTTAGATGTGGCAATTTTTGCATCGATATTAGGTTTTTGGCCTGACACGCCTGGTGACACGGCCATGCCTTTGGGCGTGTCGATGGTTCTATTTTCAGTGTTGGTGGCATGAGCAGTGACATACCCATGTCATTGAGAGTGTCACAGCTACTGTGTTGTTGTAGAATTGACACATGAAGTGACCGCCCATGTCACTGAGCGCATCATAGCTACCGTGTTGTTGGAGAATTGACACGTGCAGTGACATGCCCATGTCACTGAGCGTGTCAAAGCTTCCATGTTATGGGTTTTGGGCTCGGTCATGGACACGCCCGTGTTGTTGAGCATGTCAAGTGTAGAGTTTGCCCTAGATAGTGCTTTCCCTTATTTCCTATGAGTATCACTAAGTGAGTATTTATAATCACCTTTGGTTTAGGCTTTAAAGAGAATTGAGTTATCAATCCAAGTGTTGAGGGGTATCTTGGAAGAGGAGGTTGAAGTGGTGTTGTTGTTTTTAGAGGTAAGTACAAACTTTGAATGATTGCATACATTTACATAACATTGGGGCTTAACACATTTGGTTGGAAAAATGTGTTAAGTTACTTAATATATTGTTGATTAATTAAAAAATACGTTATGATATGCATAATGTGAATTATTTTGATGTATCAAAGTAATGTGTTGCAATTGAAAAGAAATGTGGAATAATGTGATGAGATACGTGAAAACATAATATAATAAATTGATATTGATACAAAAGAGAAAAGTGAGAAAAGTTAGAAAAAGATTATATAATAAGGCAATGTGCCTAGTTTGATCATGAGAAAATGAGAAAGGATTTGATAATGAGAAATATGAATAAATTGTGTGCCTAGTATGTTATGTTAGAAAATCAAGGAGATCACAGCAAACCAAAAAAACACACAGCGGAAAAATTTGATCTATGATTTCCCATCAGGATCCATGCTGTTCGTTTAATTCGACAAAAGTGTTCAAAGAACTAACCTGTTGATGATTAGAAATCACAGTTTGGAAGAGATGCCTCGATCGCGAAACACCCTCTATCACGTATCCACACGAATGCTACCGTCTGGAGTGCTAGCTCTCTACAACGGCGAAGGCTGAAAAACGTTTTCTCTAAAACGTATTAGGGTTCCTTCTTTTTTTCGTTCTCCTTTTTTTTTTTAAAGTTACTTATAAGAAGACTTAACGTCTGGAGTGAATATAATCACTCCAGAATCCAATTCAAAATTGGATAAGGTAAGTCAAATTCAGAATCCAAATCTAATTAGGATTCTAAATATATTATCTAATAATATATATAATTGGATAAGGTAAATCAAATTCAGAATCCAAATCTAATTAGGATACTTAATATATTATCTAATAATATATATAAAATGAAAATAATAATAATAATAAATATTAATATCTAATATTAATATTATATCCAGCCCAAAGCGCATTCTTGTGTGTGACCCGATAGGCACATATTAATTGGCAGTCAATTTAATCTCTATTAAACCAACAAGTCATAATTGGTCTCTAGCAAGGAGTTACAACTACCCAATTAATATAAGGAATGTCCAATTTGCCTAATAATAGTACATGCATTAATCCCTTTGTCACACGATATCTAGCTTGAACATAAGTCATGGTCAACGTCATACTTATATTGTCCAAACTTATGATTACTCGATCTCCAAGTAGACTGATAAAAACAAATGAAATTGATCACACTATCAATTCATTTGAGCACGGCCATGCATTTCACAGTCTCACTTATCGAGGGGCCCAAAAGATATCTCTCTCAAAGAGAGGGACAAATTCTATCTTGATTGTTCATTATCCTCTACATAATTTCTATCATATATGATCATAACCTTTATTACTATCCAGTTACGGATAATGTTTGATCATGTCAAAATATAATAGTCCTTATATTGGAAACTATGACAATCTCAAGTCAAAGAATTAATACATAACTATCATGAGATTTACTTATGACACTAACCCATGTAGTAATCTCATGATGGGTCTATCCAATACATTGTTCTCTAACAAGTATCTATGAAATTGATTTGTATCACTATACACATAACCATCTGATGATTATCAAATCAATGTTCATACTGGTTAAGAATTATTTTTTTTTATCTCTATAACAATAATAAACCAGGGACAAATATCAAAATTGTGTAACATGCAAACAAACAATAATGATAATAAAACCTCATTTATTAATAATGAATGTATAACATAAAGATCCAAATAAATGGCCTAGGGCACAAACACTAACAATCT
The DNA here is from genome assembly GCA_947685225.1 of Garcia nutans. NCBI lineage: Eukaryota > Viridiplantae > Streptophyta > Magnoliopsida > Malpighiales > Euphorbiaceae > Garcia > Garcia nutans. Next base: position 27,296,596 of record CANTUV010000024.1, read on the forward strand.
CCCACTTGCACTAGGCTTACAAATTTCTAAGACCTATAGATCTAGTGTGCTGATCATGCTTGACCCGTGAGAGAGGCTTTGTTAATGGATCTGCTATGTTATCATTTGTGTCAACTTTGCATATCTTGATATCTCCTCTATCAATAATGTCTCGAATGAGGTGAAAACACCTGAGTATATGCTTAGACCTTTGATGAGATTTAGGTTCTTTTGCCTATGCTATGGCACCATTGTTGTCACAATAAATGTCCACAGGATTTGCAATGCTAGGCACCACTCCTAGCTCAGTGATGAATTTCTTCAACCAGACTGCTTCCTTAGCTGCATCTGATGCTACTATATACTCAGCCTCTGTTGTAGAATCAGCCATAGTGCTTTGTTTTGAACTCTTCCAACTAACAGCTCCACCATTCAATGTGAATAAAAAACCTGACTGCGATCTAAAATCATCTATGTCAGTTTGGAAACTAGCATCTGTATAACCATTTACAACTAGTTCATCTTCCAAACCTCCATAAACCAAGAATACATCTTTAGTCCTTCGAAGGTACTTAAGAATATTCTTAACTGCTGTCCAGTGACCTTCACCAGGATCAGCTTGAAATCTACTAGTTGCGCTTATGAGACATCTAGTCTAGTACATAACATGGCATACATAATAGATCCTATAGCAGAAGCATAAGGAATCTTATTCATTCGATCTCGCTCATCAGATGTCAAAGGACATTAACTCTTGCTGAGATGAATGCCATAAGACATAGGCAAGAATCCCTTTTTGGAATCTTGCATGTTGAACCTCTTCAACACTTTATCTATGTATGTACTTTGACTCAGGCCAATTATCCTTCTAGATCTATCTCTATAGATCTTTATACCAAGGATATAGGCAGCCTCACCTAAGTCTTTCATTGAGAAAGAATTCCCTAACCAAGTCTTAACCTTTTGCAAGGTAGGGATATCATTCCCAATGAGTAATATGTCATCCACATATAAGACTAAAAACACTGCTGCACTCCCACTAACCATCTTGTAAACACAAGGTTCATCTTCATTCTTGATGAAACCAAAGTTCCTAACTGTTTCATCAAAACGAAGATTCCAGCTTCGAGATGCTTGCTTCAATCCATAAATGGATCTTTGAAGCTTGCAAACCTTTGTAGAATTCTCAGGATTTACAAAACCCTCAGGTTGTGTCATATACACATCCTCAAGCAAGTTTCCATTAAGGAAAGCGGTTTTGACATCCATTTGCCATATCTCATAATCATAGTATGCTGCAATGGCAATGAGAATTCTAACAGACTTAAGCATAGCAGCTGGTGAAAAAGTTTCATCATAGTCTATACCATGAGTTTGCTTGAAACCTTTTGCAACAAGCCTTGCTTTATAGGTCTGCACATTCCCATCCATGTAAGTTTTCTTCTTGAAAACTCATTTGCAACCAATAGTCTTAATACCCTCTGGAGGATCAATTAAAGACCAAACTTGATTGTCAAACATAAATTGCATCTCAGATTTCATGGCTCCAAGCCATTTGTCTGAATCTGGACCTGACACAGCTTTTTGATAGGTAGTAGGCTCATCTTGATCTATGAGCATTACTTCACTATCATCAGTCATAAGAAATCCATATCTCTCTGGCTGACGACGTGTCCTATCAGACCTGCGAGGGATTTGTGTTACATCTTCAGACTCCACAACTATTTGTGGTTCTGAAATAGGCTCTATAGACGGCTCAATGATTTCTTGTGGTACTTGAGTTTCCTCAAGTTCTACTATACTCCCACTAGTTCTCTTAGAAAGAAATTCCTTTTCCAAAAAGATCCCATTTCTAGCAACAAACACTTTGTTCTCTGAAGGAGTATAGAAATAGTATCCTTTAGTTTCCTTAGGATACCCCACAAAATTACATTTGATAGACTTTGGAGCTAACTTATCTGAAACTGGTCTTTTCACATAAGCTTCACAACCCCAAATCTTAAGAAAAGACAAACTAGGTGTCTTACCTATCCATATCTCATATGGTGTCTTTTCAATCGCCTTAGATGGTACACGGTTCAGAATGAATGCAGCTGTCTCCAAGCCATGACCCCAAAAAGATAAAGGAAGATCCGCTTGACTCATCATTGATCGAACCATATCTAATAGAGTTCGATTTCTCCTTTCAGAAACTCCATTCCACTGTGGAGTTCCTGGAGGAGTCAGTTGTGAAACAATTCCACAATCCCTTAAATGATCATCAAACTCTTGGCTCAAATATTCACCACCTCGATCTGATCGAAGTTGTTTAATTGTTTTACCAAGTTGATTTTGTACTTCATTTTGAAAAGTTCTAAACATTTCAAAAGACTCATGCTTATGTTTCATTAGGTAGACATAGCCATACCTACTGAAATCATCAGTAAAAGTAATGAAGTATCGAAATCCTCCTCTGGCACTAATGCTAAAAGGACCACATACATCTGTATGTATCAAGCCCAATAAATCATTAGCCCTTTCACTATGCCCAGTAAAAGGATCCTTTGTCATCTTACCAAGCAAACAAGACTCACATGTTTCAAATGATTCAAAATCAAATGAATCTAATAATCCATCTTGATGGAGCTTAGAAATGCGTTTCTCATTTATATGGCTAAGGCGACAATGCCATAAATAAGTAGGGTTTAACTCATTTGGCTTAGTTCTCTTAGAAGTTATGTTATAGATATCATTACCATTAGAATAATCAAGATTAAGGATATAAAGGCCATTATAAGAATTTGCAATACCATAAAGCAAATCATTTTTTATCAAAAATAGAACATTTCTTATTCTTAATAAAAAATGAATAACCTTCATCATCCAAAACAGATACTGAAATAAGATTCCTACTCATAGTAGGAACATAAAAGCAATTGTTCAAAATTAACAAAAACCCATTGGGCATAACAAGTTCATAAGTTCCTACAGCTATAGCAGCAACTCTTGCTCTATTTCCAGCACGTAGGTCCACTTCGCCCTTCTTCAGCATCCTACTCCTTTTGAGTCCCTGCATATTTGTACAAATATGAGATCCACATCCGGTATCTAATACCCAGGAAGAAGGAATAGATAAATTAATTTCTATAACATAAATACCTGAAGATGTAGTCGCACTACCCTTCAACTTCTTTAACTCATCCAAATAGAGTTGACAATTTCTCTTCCAATGCCCATGCTTGTTGCAATGGAAACAAGTCCCTTCCTTAGGAACTTTAGCCTTAGGTTCAGGTTTTGGTTTAGCTTGTCCCTTGGACCCTTTAGCACCTTTTTCCTTACCCTTGCCTTTAGTATATTTGGCTTTCTTTTTCATTTGTTTAATATTGACATTCAATATTTGGGTAGGCTTTTTGATATTCCCCTCAGCAGTTTTGAGCATACCATGTAGCTCAGGAATGGATTTCTCCATGTCATTCATGTTATAGTTCATGACAAACTGTGAGAAACTGCTAGGTAAGGAATGTAGGATCAAATCCGTGGAGAGTTCTAAACTCAGGGGATATCCAAGTCTAGCAAGGTGATCTAGATAGCCTTTCATCTTCAAAACATGAGCACTAACAGATTCACCTTCAGACATTTTGCAGTCAAATAATGCAACAGCGGTGTTAAACTATCTTGCCTAGCCTGTTGTTGGAAAGCTTGTTTGAGATGCACACTCATCTCATAAGCCTCTAAGTGTTCCAGATCCTTCTGAAGTCCTGGACACATAGTAGCCAACATAAGACATCCTATGTCATTGGAATCATCCACATGCTTCTTATGCTTACTCTTAGCAGCATTAGAAGCATCAGCAAGAGGTGGGTCAGGGATAGCTTCATCAAGCACGTAGGACTTTTTCTCTTGTTTGAGAACAATTCTCAGGTTCCTAAACCAGTCAACAAAATTAGTCCCACATTCTTTCAATTTTTCCTTCTCAAGGATAGATCGCAGTGATAAGGTGGAATTGTTATTAGTAGCCATCTGTTGATAAATATGCAAAGTCAAATTTTAATTAATAATGAGGTTAAAATTATTTAAACTCCTACTAAAAATATAACCCTCTAAAGAAAAATTTTAGTAGGCTAAGATCCGTATTTCACTTAATTCTAAACTCAGCTTTGGCGTGATACTTAAAATCAAGTTATTTAGGTAGGTAACATCTTTACCAATTACATCTCATGTAACTCTTAGTAATTATGGAATATTGACATCATATGTCATAGCATGTTGAATTCCATCTAATGCCTTAGGCCTAAAACCATTTTGATAGCCTAATTAAGTCTAACCAATTTTAAAACATATGAGTAGCACTATTACTCATCCTACTTAGCTAGGAATTTTTAAAGCATATTGCTTTGGTAATACCTACTTTAATACAATCTTAGTTTTGATAGGTGTTCAAAACGTGGATGGCATTTAGACTTAAATTATTAATGAGGGTTCAACTAAATTATTATCATGTCTTGCATTACATATCATTATATTTTAGCATCCTATATGCATATATATAATTTATCACATAAGCATCATATACCAAATGACAAAATATGTAAACGTGATATAGCATGGCCAAACTAAATATGATCTTCAAGAGACCAAATGAAGATCATAAAGGCAACCCTAGGTGAAAAACCTATCTATTACAACACTTGCAATATTACATATCTTCAAAACTTGAGCTTTTGCTTCCATCACCATGGAACCATCTTCTCCTTGGTATGAATCTCCATCACAAACATTGTAGCTTGAATCTTCATTTATTACAATAAAAGAAAATCTAACTACTAGTAAAATGAATTACAACAAAATAAATGACACGCAGGCCGTATTTACCCAAAATTAAGATATGAATAAACCAATCACATAGGTCATAAGGCCATGCTATGCACCATGCCAAGACATCAAACAAACATAACATATTCATCACCAACATGTTAAATAGAAACAAATATATTGACATTCTTAATGCCGCGGTAACGAACTATAGGGCACGAACATACGGCGGTCCTGCTAGCCGGTTAGCGAGCGGGGCTCCCGCTGGCCTGTTAGCGGGCGGGGTTCCGAAGGGGCAGCGCCCCTCGAAGCCAAATAGAAATGTTAATCTCATTAACATTTTTCTTTGGCGAAACCCTAAAACAGAATCGTTAATCTCATTAACCTTCTTACTGTTTTATTTCGAATATGTACAACCCATTACAAAATCATTACCAAATGTTTATATCACATATAAACTTAATCGTTTTCATCATATGAAAATCACTTTAATCAACCAATCATATATACGTGATCATCTCATGAAAACGAAATTAAAAACACCAATCCTTTCTCATCATATGAAAAACAAATTAGGGTTTTACAAAAACGAAATCAAAAACAATCTTTTCTCATCATATGAAAACCAATTATATATACGTGATCATCTCATGAAAACAAAATTAAAAACACCAATCCTTTCTCATCATATGAAAAACAAATTAGGGTTTTACAGAAACGAAACCAAAAACAATCCTTTTCTCATCATATGAAAAACGAATTAGGGTTTTATAGTTAACATGCCATACGAAATCAATATATCTCATGTAATCATATCAACATGGCATTTTTGACTTAAACGAAAACAACAAGTGGCTCTGATACCACTGTTATAAATCAAGGAGATCACAGCAAACCAAAAAAACACGCAGCGGAAAAATTTGATCTTTGATTTCCCATCAGGATCCATGCTGTTTGTTTAATTCGACAAAAGTGTTCAAAGAACTAACCTGTTGATGATTAGAAATCACAGTTTGGAAGAGATGCCTCGATCGCGAAACACCCTCTATCACGTATCTACATGAATGCTACCGTCTGGAGTGCTAGCTCTCTACAACGGCGAAGGCTGAAAAAACGTTTTCTCTAAAACGTATTAGGGTTCCTTCTTTTTTTCATTCTCCTTTTTTTTAAAGTTACCTATAAGAAGACTTAACGTCTGGAGTGAATATAATCACTCTAGAATCCATTTCAAAATTGGATAAGGTAAGTCAAATTCAGAATTCAAATCTAATTAGGATTCTGAATATATTATCTAATAATATATATAATTGGATAAGGTAAATCAAATTCAGAATCCAAATCTAATTAGGATTCTGAATATATTATCTAATAATATATATATAAAATGAAAATAATAATAATAATAAATATTAATATCTAATATTAATATTATATCCAGCCCAAAGCGCATTCCTGTGTGTGACCCGATAGGCCCATATTAATTGGCAGTCAATTTAATCTCTATTAAACCAACAAGTCATAATTTGCCTCTAGCAAGGCGTTACAACTACCCAATTAATATAAGGAATGTCCAATTTGCCTAATAATAGTACATCCATTAATCCCTTTGTCACACGATATCTAGCTTGAACATAAGTCATGGTCAACGTCATACTTATATTGTCCAAACTTATGATTACTCGATCTCCAAGTAGACTGATAAAAACAAATGAAATTGATCACACTATCAATTCATTTGAGCATGGCCATGCATTTCACAGTCTCACTTATCGAGGGGCCCAAAAGATATCTCTCTCAAAGAGAGGGACAAATTCTATCTTGATTGTTCATTATCCTCTACATAATTTCTATCATATATGATCATAACCTTTATTACTATCCAGTTACGGATAATGTTTGATCATGTCAAAATATAATAGTCCTTATATTGGAAACTATGACAATCTCAAGTCAAATAATTAATACATAACTATCATGAGATTTACTTATGACACTAACCCATGTAGTAATCTCATGATGGGTCTATCCAATACATTGTTCTCTAACAAGTATCTATGAAATTGATTTGTACCACTATACACATAACCATCTGATGATTATCAAATCAATGTTCATACTGGTTAAGAATTATTTTTTTTATCTCTATAACAATAATAAACCAGGGACAAATATCAAAATTGTGTAACATGCAAACAAACAATAATGATAATAAAACCTCATTTATTAATAATGAATGTATAACATAAAAATCCAAATAAATGGCCTAGGGCACATACACTAACATGTTATTCAATTTTCAGAGTTCTGGGTTTGGTGGCATGCCTATGAATTGCCTACGGGCTAGACGCTGGGCTAGTGAAAAACCGGGTCGTAAGCCATGCCCAGTTGATAAAAATGATGTTTTTGGGTGAAAAGACTGGGTCGTAAGCCTCAAAAACAAATCCTTAAAGCAAGACTGAGTGAAAAGTCTGGATTGTAAGCTCATATCTAGTTGGATTATCCATGGATATAATGCCTACGGGGCTAGACACAAGGTGTCATTATGGACCAAAGCAATAACTTTGAAATTTGAATAGCATATTTGATCCTTTTTGGGCCCATGCTTGTCTTTGCTTTAATGTGAATTATGAATTGAGATACAATTGAGTAATATAATGAGATATAATGTTATTAGTTGTGATATTCATATGTGTTGTGCATTGACATTGCATTTGAACTATATTGTTATCAAAGTTTATACCACTAAGCTTTTAACTTAGCGTGATTGTGGTTTATCGCATAGGTAACAGTGATTGTGGTTTATCGCGCAGGTGACAGGGTAGATTCGGTTATGCTGGAGAGCTCATCTAGACCAAGTTAAGTTTAGGCTTGAGACTTTGAGATTAGAGTTGTTAGTGGAACATTAAGATCAGAGACAAACTGCCAGTATGTATAAATTTCATATTTTGTACATATTGATTTTGATGTATATAATATGTATATTCCGCTGCTTATTAAAAATATTTTGGATAAACTTTTGGGTAATGAAGATACATATGTGTTTTAACAAGAAATGTTTCCTTTATTATTTATATAAAATAAGTTAAATGTTTTAAGTTTATATAGATTTTTTTTACTATGAAGAATTGTTTTGTTTTTAAATGGTTGTGACATTCTTGTATCCTCTATACATATATTACATATATGAGTGTATGTAGTGTACATATATTGGGTATAAGGGTGTTACATTTGTTTTGGTATCAGAGCCTAGGTTTGAGGTTCTCAACTTAGGTGAATTGTAAGAAAAATAAAATGGAGTTTTTTAAATATGGCTTTTAATTAAGGTACATGCATTGGCACTGGCAGTTTCTGATATTTGATGTTGTAATATCTACTGTGTTTGTCGATATAGGTAGTTATGGCATCTCAGACACGTCAGATTGTAGAGGGTAGTGCTGAGAGTATAGCTCCTGTTGAGGGTAGAGATGGAGCTAGAGTTGAGATAGCTGGAGGGGCACCTGCTCCTGTGCTAGAGAGACCAGCAGTTGATGAGATTCTGTCGGGCTGGGTATGACATATGGTAAAGTTGTTGAGGTAGGCTCCAGTTCAACAGCCGACGCTGCCGCAGTATTCGACAAGGAAATATGATAAGTTGAGGATGTATGGAGCTGAGGACTTTATGGGAACTATAGACCTTGTTGTAGCTGAGCTGTGGCTTGATAGAGTTCAGAGAGTGTTCATCCAGTTGCAGGCTACTCCTGAAGAAAAGTTTGATTATGCTAGATCTCTTTTGCAGAGGGATGCATATGACTGGTGGAAGACGGTTCCACATGCCTTGGATGATCCACCAACCTATGATGATTTTATGTGAGAGTTTGAGCAGAAATATACTCTGAAGGAGTATAAAGATGTGAAGAAAATAGAGTTTTTGAGTTTGAAGCAGGATACCAGGACTGTGTCGAAGTATGAGATTGAATTTACCCGGTTGAGTCACTATGTTGGAGGGATTATTTTGAATGAGATTGACCGGTGTAGGAGGTTTGAGGAGGGATTGAGACCCTCTATCATGTGCATTATTGCAGGCTCCCGGTATTAGGATTTTTCCCAGTTAGTTGCAGCAGCCAGGAGTGTTGAGAGAGCACAAGGTCTTGCAGCAGCTGCTAGGGATGAAGAGACAAGAGTTAGGAGACCTTAGAGTGAGGCAGGATCTTCATCTACGAAGAGAGGCCGAGGAGGATATTTTTTGAGGTTAGTAGGAGCCAGAGGTAGTCTGGTAGGTCAATACAGCAACAGAGGCAGAGGTCGAGACCTATAGTTTCTATGGCTAGTGCACCGATCCCAGTGGTTCAGAGGTCTGCTCCACCTACATGTGTCCATTGTGGTAGGGCATATGGGGGTGTTTGTGTAACACCCCCATACTCTATATAAGTACTATACATATACCTGGTATACATACAATACGTATATAAGGTATAAGAATGTCACTTTTCGTTTTACTTTAAAAACCTTTATTCAAGTTCAAGCGAAATTACATTAAATTAAAGAACATTTATGAAAATCATTATTCTTATAAAAATACAACATAATTAAAATCACATATGTATGCATCACCTTCTAGTTGGTCTCGAGACACTCTTACCCTTCTCGTGGCATCACAGCTAGACTTCCAAATCAACTGCATAAATACCTGAGCGATTAAACATCCACACTAAGCCCGAAAGCTTAGTAGTACAACTAAATAATAAAATACACTTTATCATAAGAATCATACCTCATATTTTTAGCATTATGTTTTATGGTTCTCTTACCACGTTTTCCTTTCTCAATGCATTCTTCTTATGTTCCCACTAATTTCATAAATTAGATATATAATTACATAGAACATTCATAACTCAATACTTGTTTTTTTTATCTCATATACATATAAATATACATCATTTCAATAAAGCACCATTTTATGACCTATCCAAACCTTCATGAAAACAATTCTCGCAAATTCCACATTCATATACAATTTACACATCATATAACATTTTCATAAATTCATATCTTAACAAAGCTCCTCAAGCCATATTCACTTTCAATATATCAATACACAAATTACAAATCATACTTCATAACATCATTGTATTCACAATTCATCAATCATAAATCACACTTCCAATAAAGGCAACCATGAATCTCATTACTTATTTATTTCAACATTTAAATATCACATTAACAAAAAAGACAGACTCGGGCCCAAACAACACACTAATATGCCATTCAATTTTCAGAGTAATGTTTTGGTTTATTTATCTCATTTATCAATATCATAGACCCAACTAGGCTTCAAGGATTAGATTCAACCAAGCTTCAAGGGGAGCAAAGCATGCTAAGCTTCAACCCAACTTGGCTTCAAGAACCAACCCAACCTAGCTTCAAGGGTGGTAACATCTCAATTAGGCTTCAAGGATTCAATCCAACCTAACTTCAAGAGATTGTTACACTTATTAGGCATGCCACCAACAACAAACTCTTAAAATGGAATAACACATTAGCTATACAATTCATTTATCAATTTCATTCTCAATTGAATTATCATAGCCAATAACAATGGCATCACATTTCATTTGAATCATCATAGCCAATAACAATGGCTTCATATCACATTTGAATCATCATAGCCAATAACAATGGCTTCATATCACATCATGTCTCAAATCATACTATGATATTTCATTATTCAATTTTACATAATCAATTACCTCATCATATCCTTCACATTATAAAGTGCATCATTCATATAACACATCACAATTCACTAGATTCACAATATATATAACATAACATTGTTTATATAATATCATATGCATCTTCATTACCATCAAATGTATGATCAATCATTGATATTCACATATATACTTTACCTTATTCATAGATTTCAAATCCTCAATATACATTAGTTTAGGTCATCTTTGTTTAAGTATATTTAAAGTGTAAATACAACAAGACCTTTGGAGCATCCAACAATGTAAGAATAATCAAGAACAAACATCATTAGCCAACACACTCAAGGGACACGGCCAAGCTTGTGGCCGTGTCTCTAAACAACAATTCAGGCAGTAGCAAACACGGGCAATGGACACGGCCAAGCTTATGGCCGTGTCTCTCAACACAAAAATCCAGTAGCAGACACGGGCAAGGGACACGGCCGTGTCTCTCAACATAACATAGGCAGTGGCAAACATGGTCAAGGGACACGGCCAAGCCAGTGGCCGTGTCTCTCCAAAAATCATCCAACACGGCCAAGTTTGCCCTAACTTGGCCGTGTCTCTCATAACTTGGCTGTGTCCTTCAAGTATTTAAAGACCAAGCCCTTCAAAATTCATACCACAACCCTTTTAATCATCATCTTTAATCATATTTATCAATTCCCTATCACTTTAACATTTATATATCTTCATTATATCATCATAATAATCAATATATATATATATATCACTATAATCAATTATTCCAAATACCAATTTATTCATAGTAAACCCTAACTCAACAATTCATCACCATCTTCACAATTACCCCAATATCATCACTTACCTATCAATTCAACACAATTACATACTTCAATCTTTCATTTCCATCATCTTATACACCAATCATAACCTCAATCCAAAAGAAATCCAAAACAAGAAGAGAAAGATTTATATATACATAATCAATAAAATCATCTCAAAAGGTAAGTACTTACATGAATAGCTTGCCAAATCTTCAACTCCACTTGCAAATCTCTTGATATCCTCAATCTTTGGTGTAATTAGAAGCAAAATCATCTTTTTCTCTCTAGCTTCTCTCTTTCTCTCTCTCTCTCTCTCGTTCACTAAGAAAAAGAAGACGAAGGAGAAGAAGAAGAAAGAAAGATCTCGTTCTTTCTTTCATTCTTATCATATATATATAATAATAATAATAATAATATTAATACAATTAAATCTCCACCACACACCATTTCTTTTGACTTTCTTCTTCTTTTTCTTTTTGTCTTTATTATCATTATTATTAATCACATATATATATATATAACTCACTTTTCCTACACCATTATATATATATCATGTATATGTGATGCATATGTAAGTATATGTATATGTCATATATATTGCATTTATATTTCCCAAATCTTCTCTTCACTTCTTTTCTCTTTCCCTTCAATACACACATTGAATCCAAATACAACAATAACCCCAACACTTTTAGGGTATACTTTAGGATATTACAATTTCTCCCCCTTAAATAATTTCGTCCTCGAAATTATCCAGCATAATAACAACTCATTTAAAAACAAATCACCATCTTAACTTCCATATGAAGATATTCGTATCTTACTTTATAATTTATCAAGTCACATAACTTCTACTCTCCCCCTTAGAAATAATCATCTTCTCTGAATTTCACAATTTATCATTGTATAGATATATATATCTTTATATCTTATTACTTTCTCAACAAAACAATCAAAATAACTCATTACATCTCCAATAAATTTCATCTTTGTATTAAAATCAAATTATCACATTATCTCTTTATAGATATTCTTAACTTTATCCTCAAAAATCATTAATTAATATCTTAACATTGATTATTTCATTCTTACAATCACTTTCAAAATAACATTTACCAAATTTCAATGGATAACAATATCCTTAATTCCTTTAACTTGCTACTCACTTAATATAAATATTATTACCAACTTTTAAATTTACTTAACAGGTAAACAACATTTTTTTTTCACCAAACACAATTGATATAATTCAATTTATTTATGTTCATTCATATGCCAGAATATTATATTATACACATTACCAATTAAATTCTACACTCCCAATACAACTGTACGTATTAAATCTAAATATTGACACGCAACTTTAGCGAAATCTAGATCAATCGATCTATCTATCACAATATACTAACATTTCAATCCTATTTAATCCAAACCAACAATTACCTTATCGAAATTTATCATTGAATTTCACAATACATATATATATACAACCTAATTCCATTAGGTCAAACTTATTTTCAAATTCTAATCTTTACAAATTCATATATTCAGTCAATAAGAATCATGTTCATAAATATACATTTCATTATCTCAATAATTATATCATCATTTCCCATACTCATTCAAAGTTTATCAATATAGCCAACAATTATAGCTTCATAAACGAATTTTTTTCCCCAACCAGGTCGGTAGTCCAAGTTCGGTTGCCCAACACAATGGGTCCGCATGGTTCCAAAGAAGGTAGATAAGTCCGTTCCTTTATCTTTTCACCATTCACCTTTCAAAATCAATTAAGCACTATACTTCAATTATAATTAATTTCCAACAATCATGGTTTCTTAGCACATCAAAATAGTATACACATATATCATTAATTATATTGAACATCTTATTATTCATTCATATCATCTAGACATGATTCAATCATATCATTTAACTATGTTCCTAGAAACATAGTTATCAATCTCACCAAAATTGTACTACAGTTATATCGTCTCAATTTTAAATCTAAATATAATAAAACTAATCAACTGATCACACAAGCTAAATCATATGACCATGATATCTTAACAATCGCACTTAGGGATTGTAACTCAATATTGTTCTGCTATTATTCAACTTCCAGCCGGTACGACTATAATGCTAGATTGTATCACAAAAATTATATATATATTCTCCAAACTTTTATTACACTAAAAGTCAACACATTTTAATTCAATCTCAAAACAGTTTGCTTTTGGTTATTTGATCATCATTAACCTAACTTATGTTTAAGAATATTATTTATAACATTTTCTACGCCCAACCTTCCATTAAATACAAATCTTACACAAGTTTCACTCATTACTCCATTTCCAATCCATCTCTTCTAAAAGTTTCAAATATATAATTCTTTCCTTACAATTTCTTATTATACACTTATACATATAACATTTCCACACATAAATACTTTGGGTTCCAAAACATCTTATGATTGCCTCATTTAGTTATTACCATCACAATCTCACTATACAATATTACCCAAATCCATTTTCATCTTCTATTTCATCACATAATCTATAACATAAATTAAGATTTAATCTCTATTAGGTCTACTACTATATGCAATCTCATTTCTAATGCCATTGAACATGTAAGGGTGTAAAATAATATACATCTTATATACACATTCATAAATCAAGCTTATAATGTGATTCACTTCCCACCTTTCTTACATATAACCATTACATTCATGTCAAACAGTTCATTTCACATATCCTTTTCATATATACACATAATTATGTAATTTATTAAATTTCTCTAGTGCATATAGTTTATACAAATTTAATATTTATCACTTTCCTTTGACTATAATCATTCTCATTCTTTTAACATAACTTAAATTATTCATTAACTTCAATAAATATACACTCTACTTATAATATTATTTCACAAAAATTCTTAATCACATTTCCAATGTGATATCTCTCTCATATTTGTTTTTAAAACCTTTAACACATTTTTCATATCCATTTGTTCAATCCCTTTTTCTTTTATTTCAATTTTCCTACTATCAATCTCATTCCTCAATCCATAATACTTTCATGAGCACTAATATTCATTTCATATATCTCATGTATTAAATACATTAAACTATCAATATTTAATTAATCTTTATCCACATTCCATTACAACCATAAATTCTCAACTTACTAATTTATTTAAACTTCAATTTATTCATCTCATTCTCTCAATATCAACTTTAAAAACATCTTATATGTATATGCCACAAAGCAACATCAATACATATAAGTTTCACAATTATTAAGCTCATTCCAAAAATCTAAATGTTAAATATTACCACCATTAATATGAGCTTTCACTATATTCAAACCTATCGCATCTCTAACATTAAAATCACCATGTTTGCATTGAAATAACAATACAAACAACACCAATATGTCTTCGTACTTGACCAACATCATCTCTTTCTCCTTTAAACAAAACCTTAACTTTACATATCCACACTTTAAATTATCACACTTAATCTATACCCATCAACTCATTCAATATTTCACTGTACTCTTTGCATTTAAATAATGTATCTTTCCATATTACCCATTCAACAATATTTCCTCTTTCTAGAAATCCAAACATAAAGTTTATTAGAAAGGGATTCAAATAATAAAGGAAAGATTACATACTTTAATCTTAATTTTATTTCTAACTCATTTCCAACTTTATTCTTCTAACCATTTCTTTAAACGTCATACACATTAATAATCAAACTTTTTACTTATACCTTCCATATCAATTCTTTATATCACAATCACCTCTCAATTATCAACATTTCAAAATTTGCTTTCATGTGAAACCTCATTTACACACTATCATTTATCTCATGTAATTCAAATACATCACAATTCACATAATGCCACGTTCGAGACCAACCTAGATGTGAATGCATATGCATGTATTACCAATTACATTTCAAAACTCTTCTTTTTAATTCTTATTTAGACTCTTCAAAAAAAATTTTCTTTTTAATTTCACTTAGGCCGAGAATCTCGAACCTAAGCTCTGATACCAAAATAATTATAACACCCCCATACTCTATATAAGTACTATACATATACCTGGTATACATACAATACGTATATAAGGTATAAGAATGTCACTTTTCGTTTTACTTTAAAAACCTTTATTCAAGTTCAAGCAATATTACATTAAATTAAAGAACATTTACGAAAATCATTATTCTTATAAAAATACAACATAATTAAAATCACATATGTATGCATCACCTTCTAGTTGGTCTCGAGAGACTCTTACCCTTCTCGTGGCATCACAGCTAGACTTCCAAATCAACCGCATAAATACCTGCGCGATTAAACATCCGCGCTAAGCCCGAAAGCTTAGTAGTACAACTAAATAATAAAATACACTTTATCATAAGAATCATACCTCATATTTTTAGCATTATGTTTTATGGTTCTCTTACCACGTTTTCCTTTCTCAATGCATTCTTCTTATGTTCCCACTAATTTCATAAATTAGATATATAATTACATAGAACATTCATAACTCAATACTTGTTTTTTTTTTATCTCATATACATATAAATATACATCATTTCAATAAAGCACCATTTTATGACCTATCCAAACCTTCATGAAAACAATTCTCACAAATTCCACATTCATATGCAATTTACACATCATACAACATTTTCATAAATTCATATCTTAACAAAGCTCCTCAAGCCATATTCACTTTCAATATATCAATACACACATTACAAATCATACTTCATAACATCATTGTATTCACAATTCATCAATCATAAATCACACTTCCAATAAAGGCAACCATGAATCTCATTACTTATTTATTTCAACATTTAAATATCACATTAACAAAAATGACAAACTCGGGCCCAAACAACACACTAATATGCCATTCAATTTTCAGAGTAATGTTTTGGTTTATTTATCTCATTTATCAATATCATAGACCCAACTAGGCTTCAAGGATTAGATTCAACCAAGCTTCAAGGGGAGCAAAGCATGCTAAGCTTCAACCCAACTTGGCTTCAAGAACCAACCCAACCTAGCTTCAAGGGTGGTAACATCTCAATTAGGCTTCAAGGATTCAATCCAACCTAACTTCAAGAGATTGTTACACTTATTAGGCATGCCACCAACAACAAACTCTGAAAATGGAATAACACATTAGCTATACAATTCATTTATCAATTTCATTCTCAATTGAATTATCATAGCCAATAATAATGGCATCACATTTCATTTGAATCATCATAGACAATAACAATGGCTTCATATCACATTTGAATCATCATAGCCAATAACAATGGCTTCATATCACATCATGTCTCAAATCATACTATGATATTTCATTATTCAATTTTACATAATCAATTACCTCATCATATCCTTCACATTATAAAGTGCATCATTCATATAACACATCACAATTCACTAGATTCACAATATATATAACATAACATTGTTTATATAATATCATATGCATCTTCATTACCATCAAATGTATGATCAATCATTGATATTCACATATATACTTTACCTTATTCATAGATTTCAAATCCTCAATATACATTAGTTTAGGTCATCTTTGTTTAAGTATATTTAAAGTGTAAATACAACAAGACCTTTGGAGCATCCAACAATGTAAGAATAATCAAGAACAAACATCATTAGCCAACACACTCAAGGGACATGGCCAAGCTTGTGGCCGTGTCTCTCAACAACAATTCAGGCAGTAGCAAACACGGGCAATGGACACGGCCAAGCTTGTGGCCGTGTCTCTCAAAACAAAAATCCAGTAGCAGACACGGGCAAGGGACATGGCCGTGTCTCTCAACACAACATAGGCAGTGGCAAACACGGTCAAGGGACACGGCCAAGCCAGTGGCCGTGTCTCTCCAAAAATCATCCAACACGGCCAAGTTTGCCCTAACTTGGCCGTGTCTCTCATAACTTGGCCGTGTCCTTCAAGTATTTAAAGACCAAGCCCTTCAAAATTCATACCACAACCCTTTTAATCATCATCTTTAATCATATTTATCAATTCCCTATCACTTTAACATTTATATATCTTCATTATATCATCATAATAATCAATATATATATATACATCACTATAATCAATTATTCCAAATACCAATTTATTCATACTAAACCCTAACTCAACAATTCATCACCATCTTCACAATTACCCCAATATCATCACTTAACTATCAATTCAACACAATTACATACTTCAATCTTTCATTTCCATCATCTTATACACCAATCATAACCTCAATCCAAAAGAAATCCAAAACAAGAAGAGAAAGATTTATATATACATAATCAATAAAATCAACTCAAAAGGTAAGTACTTACATGAATAGCTTGCCAAATCTTCAACTCCACTTGCAAATCTCCAACTCCACTTGCAAATCTCTTGATATCCTCAATCTTTGGTGTAATTAGAAGCAAAATCATCTTTCTCTCTCTAGCTTCTCTCTTTCTCTCTCTCTCTCTCGTTCACTAAGAAAAAGAAGACGAAGGAGAAGAAGAAGAAAGAAAGATCTCGTTCTTTCTTTCATTCTTATCATATATATATATATAATAATAATAATATTATTAATAATATTAATACAATTAAATCTCCACCACACACCATTTCTTTTGACTTTCTTCTTCTTTTTCTTTTTGTCTTTATTATCATTATTATTAATCACAGATATATATATAACTCACTTTTCCTACACCATTATATATATATCATGTATATGTGATATATATGTAAGTATATGTATATGTCATATATATTGCATTTATATTTCCCAAATCTTCTCTTCACTTCTTTTCTCTTTCCCTTCAATACACACATTGAATCCAAATACAACAATAACCCCAACACTTTTAGGGTATACTTTAGGATATTACAGTTTGTTGGAAGATACGTGGACTAGCCGTGTGTTATAGATGTGGGTTACCAGACCATTTCATCTGAGATTGTCCTAAGCTACCGGAGGATAGACAGGCTGATACTACAGTTTCTTGACCCAGTGTTAGAGGCGGTCGTGGTGGCAGAGGTGCTAACAGAGGAGGTCGGACATGGTCTGGTCAGAGAGAAGGTTCTACTGCAGGTAGTAGACCAAATGAGGTAGGACCATCTCAGTGGGTATATGTTATGCAAAGGCAACCAGATGCTTCAACCATCATTGCTCGTATATTTTCTTTATTTGGTACTTCAGTTCTTGCTTTGTTTGACCCAGGATCAACTCATTCATACATTAGTGCATCTATTTTGCGTGTGACTGAACTACATTCTGAGTCCCTAGGTGTAGACCCTTAATTTTTGACCCAGTCCGGTCCAATATATTTTAATTATTCTAAAATAATTTTGTGTTGTCTAATATATTTTAATTAGTCCAAAACAATTTTTGTTATCTTAATTAAATAATATTTGCTTTAGTATCTAATTTTTATTAATAAAAAATAAAAAAATAATAATAATAAACAAAAAAATAAAAAAAATCAGTGTGCGGCGAAATGGGTTGATCCAGGGACATTTCGCCCGTAGGAATTTTCGTGCGGTGAAATGGCCCGCAGGCCCATTTTGCCCTGCGGCAGCTTTTTCTCCAGCGCAATTTTTCTGCAGCAGTTTTTTTTCACCAGCAAAATTTTTCTGAAACCTAATACAATTAGGTTTCGGTTTTCTTTTCTTAATTAATGTTAGATTCCATGAATAACTAAGATTAATCATAAAAAACTTCTATAAATAAGGACTAAAACAACACAAAAAGGGGATGAAAATTTAGAAGAGAATTGGGGGATCAAAATTTAGGAGGAATTCTTGAAGAGGAATCGGACTTTGGAAGATCGGACTGAATTTTGAACTTTGGATTTAGACTTGAACTGTGGAACTCCAGATTTGAGAGCAATAAGCAAGCAATCAAGCTATCAAAGGCAGCAACCTTACCTTTGACCTTGTTCATCCAAGAAGCAATTTTTGGTGTAACCTATTAAAGAAGGTTTGAATTCTTAATTTCTTTTTGTTTCTTACAGTAGCTTCGTTCTTTGTTTAATTCATAAGATTACACACTTAAAACTTCAATTTTTGAAGATGTAATTACTTGATCTTTGTTTCTAGAAACCTTAAGTGATTTCCTCTATTTCTAGATACCTTTAAAAACTTTAATCCGTTTCTTTGTTTTCCCAAAATCCTTAAATCGACTAGTCGTATGGTTCGGGTCATTATTTATTTATGCATTATAAATCTTCATGTTTTACTTCCATTATTATGATTATTTAAAATACAAATAGTAAACCCAAAACCAATTAATCTAAAACTTAAAATTTCCTAATTTCATGATTTTACCCCTTAAACCCTAATTTTGTTAATCAAAGAACCTCATCAATCTCTTAAATTATAAAGCTTTAATCCATTTCAATTCCCTTAAAAATTTACCGTAGCTTAAAGCCATGAATTCCAAAACCCTAAACACATTAAATAAAGAATCTTAAATAGAAATAGTAATCATAATTTGAATCTTTATTTGCTTTATTCAATTTTATATTTGATTATGCTTTAATTTATTTTATATGCTTTAATTTATTTAAGTTCAATGCTTGGTTTATTTAGTTTATCATTGATGGATGTTTACGTTCTATTGATGTTTAATATCTTTGATGAATGATTTATTTATGATGAATGGTTATTTACTTTCATCGATTTATTTAGATTTCCAAATGTTCTAAGAAGTATGTTTCCACTTGGTGGGTACCTCATTAGTTAAACATCATGTAATTTAAATTGCCTTTCTATTTTAGAACCAATGTAAAGGACATGTTTCTACCTTTTGGTGGGTGTCCTACTTAAACATGGATGATGTAAGGGCATGTTTCCATCTTCGGATGGGTGTCCATTTATTTGCTTTGTTTGGACATTGCTTTGATTTTAATATAACGATGTTTTATTTCAATTGTTGCATGTAATATGGATAATATTGTTATATTTAAGAATTTTATAATATTAAGACCTGTAAAGGAGGCCAGTTCCAATGAACCGGGCGTTGTGGGGGTGCTGGGCCATTTCTCACCTTCCCCACACATACCCAACTTTCCAAAAACATTAGGGGGTTGGGGATTCCTTAGGAATCGAGTCATCCACCCCTTTATTTTTCCTCGCCTGTCCGGGTGGTGACTCCATTTTCTCCAAACTTAGGGTCGTGTTCTCTAAGGCCCCGAGCCTAAACAGTGTCGAAGTCACAAGAACCATTCCACCAGGAGTGGGGCCGAAAATCTCCGCTCACACTAGGATTTGATGCTTTGGTGACAAATCCTTTAGGGCATAGTGTTGTAGTTAGCAAGGTGCACTGTGATAGTTCGGTTGTGGTTCAAGATGAGAAGTTCCTTGGTGACTTGATTGAGATGCCTTTCAAGGAGTATGATTTAATTTTAGGCATGGATTGGTTATCTAAGCATGGGGCTATGGTAGATTGTCAGCAAAAGTGTGTTACCCTGAGAACCTATGATGGTAGGAATGTGATGGTATCTAGTGAGCTGCTTCAGCTAGGAGGATGATTCAAAAAGGATGTGAAGCTTATCTTGCTTATGTTGTAGATACCAGAGTAGTGGGTTCTCAGCTTGACAATATGTCAATAGTTGATGAGTTTCCAGATGTTTTTCCTGAGAAGTTACCAGGGATACCCTCTGAAAGAGAGGTTGAGTTTGGTATCAATTTGTTACCTGGTAGCACTCCCTTCTCTGTTACTCCTTATCATATGGCACCTGCTGAGTTGAGAGAGCTAAAGGTGCAGTTGCAGAAATTGTTGGATAAAGGGTTTGTTGGGCCTTGTGTGTCTCCGTGGGGAGTTCCCATTTTGTTTTTGAAGAAGAAGGATGGTACCTTAAGATTGTGCATTGATTATAGGCAGTTGAATAAAGTGACCATTAAGAACAAGTATCCTTTTCCTAGGATAGATGACCTCTTTGATCAGTTTAAAGGAGCAGCAATTTTCTCTAAGATTGACTTGAGATCAGGGTACCATCAGTTGAAAGTTAGAGATGAAGATGTACCTAAGACAGCTTTCCATACGAGGTATGGGCATTATGAGTTCTTGGTGATGCCTTTTGGGTTTATGAATACACCAGTAGCATTTATGGATTTGATGAACAGGGTATTTAGACCCTATCTAGATCAATTTGTGGTGGTCTTTATTGATGATATTTTGGTGTATTCAAGTAATGAGGAGGATCATGATAAGCATTTGCATATTGTATTGTAGACTTTAAGAGAGAAGCAGTTGTATGCTAAGTTGCCTAAATGTGAGTTTTGGCTCGATCAAGTGACTTTTCTTGGTCATGTGTGTTGTGCTCGAATTAACTCTACCACAAAGCGTCACTCGCAAGTATACGAGGTAGCTGTAGCAAAGGTGATAGCCCCAAGGTTGTCTCTCAAGGAAGCTAAAGTGACTAATTGATTATCATATTATAAATAAAAAGTAATGAAGAAATTGAAATTGCTAACAACTAATGAAAAAGATTAATTGAAGTTTAAAACGAATAAAAGTAAATTAAGCTAATGTTTTGATTCACTTGATAGGAAGGTCTAGGGTTTGCACTTCTCTACTACTTATATGTATGAACGATTATTCCTCTTAACTAATTTAATTTCAGAGATTAAATCTCAAACAACTCAATTAATCGAGTCAAGGAAATAAGCTCTCGCATTCAAACCTCATTCAATTAATCTTGTTACAATTGAAATAATCTTTTTAATAGGTTATATCTCTAATTCACCTAAGTCCTTAATTGAATTATTCCAGTATTAGACTTCATCTCTCAATCCATCATCTAATACCTAAAACACATAATTGGTGGCCAATCAATTATATATTAGCAATAATTCATTCAATAAAGGCTAAAGAAATTATTAGCTAAGAGAATAACCAATTCATACAATCATAGCAGATCCATACAAACCCTAGACTAGATCAAATTAATTCATCATGCTATCAAACATACTCATCTCATTAATGTTCAAAGAAATCAAATTAGACATGATAATATCCATTAATACAATTTTAATGAAAATAAAGAGAATAAGTTTGAGAACAAAACCAAGTTACAAACTCCTTGAAGCTTCTGAAGAATCTCTTGTTCAAATCTTGCAAGAAGGATGTATCAATGGCTAGAACAATCTAATCTAAGCTAGATTAATCCTAAAGTGTAATCAAAATCAAGAAAACAAAGTTAAAACCCTAACTTCACTCTCTGACGGCTCAATTCAATCTCCAAATCGTCAACCCCCTTCCAAAACCCTAGCTTCTTTTTCCTTTTATATGAAACGTCCGCTTTAAAATCCGCTACGGCTTTGGTTCATGAGAGACACGGCCAAGTTGGATGTGACTTGGCCATGTTGGTGGTCTTTGGAGGGACAGGGCCAGTGACTTAGCCGTGTCCCTTGCATGTGTCACCTACTGTGAGAATTTCTTCTTCTTTTCTTCTTTGGTTGAGTGACACGGCCAGTTGGAGGTTGACTTGGCCGTGTTGGACCCTTTTGGAGGGACACGGCCAGTGACTTGGCCGTGTCCTTTGCCTGTGTTTGCTTCTGTGTGAGTTGCTTCTTCTTTGCCTTTGGAACTAAGTGAGACACGGCCAAGTTGGTGTGACTTGGCCGTGTTGGAGCATCTTTGGAGGGACACGGCCACTGACTTGGCCGTGTCCCTTGAGTGTGTCAGCTACTGTGTCTTGACTTCCTTTTTAACTTAGTATGGGACACGGCTAGTGACTTGGCCGTGTCCTCTGCCTGTGTCAGCTACTATCCCTCTTTTCCTTCAATTTGCTTCCTTGCCTGTTTTAACTTAAAACAAAACTCAAACAAACTGTAAATAAGAAGTAAATAAACAATAACCAACAAAACATAAACACCACACTAAAAACTAGATCAAAAACGACATAAACACTGAAATAAACTAAAACTACCAAAATTAACAAAAACACTAAATAAACCGATTTAAACTAACAAAATACCTAAATAAAACAATAATTATTATAATAAACAAGACACAAATCTATAACAAAAACTAATAAAACAACTACCCCACACTTAAAACTTTGCTTGTCCTCAAGCAAATTCACATGGCATAAATTAAAAACTCAAACAACCTTAAATATAATTCCAGTATATAAGATGAAATACTTTAAGACATCAGACATAAATAATTGCAATTTCCTTCAATCAAGATTTTCTTAACTCATTCATTAATCCAGACATACAAATCTTATCTCTCATCTAAATGTTTCACTCGATTTCAAAGGTTAATCGCTCAAACCACTCATGACTGCATACTACCATAAACTTGCTTAATTATCCAATATCCCTCACTGATTTTCTCAAGAAATAATCCGAAGGTCTTCCATTTGGATGTAATGGGGCTAAGGTGAAGGTGTGAGAAAAGACATTTAAGCTGGAGCATCAAGAAATGGAGTGTCTAATTTAGACAATACTCTTGCTAAGAAACTCATAATTCCCTCAAATGGCATACTCACCAATCCTTGATACTTTCACAAACTTGCATACTTCAAGAAAAATACATGAGTCAACATTCCTCTAATGCTAGAAAATATATGAATTTTGTATATATATATATATCTTTTTTTTTTATTTTTATCATTTCATTTATCATTTTTTTTTTCAAATATATATATATATATATATATACAAAATATACAATTACATGGAACATCTAGCTTAAAATGAAGAGGAAAAGAATAATCAACTCTTAGTCAAATACAATGTGCAAAGTATGCATTTCAACCCCAAATAGCAATACTATATTTTATTTTTTACTTGCTTACCCCACACTTTGAAATAAACCACCCTATTGTCATATAATAAGAACTCCATTCCTTAATGCAGGTATGACGATAATAAGAGAAAGTTGAGCTGTGAATTGTGTTGATCAAACAAGAAAAGGTCAAAGGCTCAACTTGGCTCACTAAGGAATTTAATATTAAGGGAGGTCTTTTTAAGCTAACAGGCTAACCTAATTTGCCTTCATCATTTTAAAACTTGAGATTAAATCATAATGTGAGTTCAATTAGTATGCAAAAGCAAACTCTAGAGATGCAAAATCATGAAGGTGCACACTTAAGAAAAGAAAATCAACTGATAATAATATCAAATTATGAGGCTCAAAACTCACACAGGTGGGTTCACAAAGATTTATATGTCATAAATTGCAAAATGTGAAAATTGATCCTTAATGAATTCAAATGCTCATTTCTATACTGATACTAAAGTCTCAACTATAATGCTAAAATCACAGAAAAGATCAATAAGATTTCAACAATTATGCCATGCACAACAAACACAATAAACAAAACAAAACAAAAATTAATGAAAAGTTTAAAGAGTACCCCACACTTTAGAATTTACATTGTCCTCAATGGAAAACAAGAATAATAAAGAAAAAGAGTTAAAGGACAACCTATCTTCCATTGTACCCTGGTGAGGCAAAACCCTAACTTTCCATCACAAACACAAAAGTTCAAAAACAAAAGTACAATATATAAAAATAAAATATCCAAATATAAAATGTTAACATGAAAACAAAAATGAAAAATAAAAAAAAATACACTAAACAAAATAAAGCAAGGAACTCAAAATCTATGGAAAAGGCTAGCATGAAGATGATGCAGCCGAGGGATGGAGACTCAAGATCCTCGCAAGGTTGCTATTAATCTATTCTAACTACTGCAAGACCTCAGCATGGTTATGGTCCACCTTGCCCTCCAGTCTATCTACCTTGCCTTCCAAGGCCCCAATCCTAATAAGTACCTCTTGATGTTCCGAGACCGGAGCATCCTCATCTAGATCAAGTGAATCCGAGTCAGAATCTTCTTGAACCCATGCCCTCTTCTGCCTGTCCCCCGGTGCTTCAGGCTCATCCAAAGGCATCATATAAGTCCCTCTCCTATGCACCACCATGTGCATCTTCTCAAGTGTGGCTAAATCCAAAGAGTCATTACCCAAAATTCTAGTCATGTGACTAGTACTCGGGTCAAAATCCTCAACAAGGGCTACTGCTAATGTGGTAATCAACCCTCCAACACAAATTGCCCCCTTCCTTTTATTAGCCACAGTATCAAAAATATCAGCTAACCAATAGCCGTCACTAACAGGCATTGCATTCAAAGCACAATCCAAAAAAAAATAGCTCACTCAATTCCACCACACCCGGGCTCTCCTTTCGAGCAAAGAACCCACAAGACATAAAACGATGTAAATACCTCAAAGCGGGGTTTCTTAATTTAGATGCTTTGGCCGATTTGGCCACATAAGTACCTGAGCCTAATGCTCCCCAAGGAAATCGTTGTTTAAATTCTTTGGGTACCGACCTTTCCCCATGCTGATGGAAACCATATATATCATTTAACTGGTCAATATTAAGCACAAATGATTTACCCAGCAATTTAAACATCATTCTACTACATATTTTCTTATCATCTCTTTCAACCTTAAGAGATGTCAAAAATTCTAAAGTAAGTTCCTCAAACTGCAAAGGTCTCAAGGAGACTAGATTCTCCCACCCAAGGAATTGCACATATCGATAAAAATTAGTCCTAATTTGTAGAGCATCAAGAGATTCTTCATTAACATACCTTGTCGGGAAAAAACCCCGAGCCAAAAGACTTGCTCTCTTCAAAGATAAAGTTGATGAAGAGGAAGAAGCTCCTTCAGTTGTAGGCCTCTTCTTCTTGCGGAGTGAAACAATTTTTGTTCTTGGCATCTTTATAAATCTGAAAAATTCAAACCAAAACTTGATCAAATAAAAATTTTATGAGAAAAGAAGAAGTTTTAATGGATTATTTTTAGTTTTGGTGAAGAAATTTAAGGTTTAATGGAGGATTTGGAGTTTAGAAACAAAGCTATGGAGATGGCGAGAGAGAGAATGAAAGAGCGAGAGAGAGAGATAAGAACAGGAAACTAGGGATTTAATGGAAAGAAACTGTGCAAAATCGTGTTTTTTTAAAGTGTAAAGATGAGGGACATGACCAAGTTGTGGGCAACACGGCCGTGTCATGTGCTTTTTGAGGGACACGGCCAGTGACTTGGCCGTGTCCCTTGGGCGTGTTCGTCTCTGTGAAGAAAAGGCTACAAAAAATAAAATCGAAGAAAAACTGGTGAAGCTTGGCCGTGTCACTCACTGTGACAAATGCAAGAATTGAAAATTGATGAAGCTTGACCATGTCCCATGTGAAACGGCCAAGGGACACGGCCAAGTCCTTTGGCCGTGTCTCCTTCTGCCACTTTCAACTTTTTTTCTTTTTATTTTTTATTTTTTTTATTTTTTTTATAACACCAAATATCAACAAATATTACAGAGATTGCAAACCTCTTCTCCGATCAACCCTGAAACACATTAGAAAGATAAAAACCGATCAAAGCACCCGTTCCATTTATTTAGACTAAACATAAAATCAAAACTTGCTAAATTTAAAATTACAACTATCAAAAATAAATGCAAACCGATGGGTTGCCTCCCATTTAGCGCTTCTTTAATGTCATAAAGCTGGACATCATGCAAAGCCTACGGATCATGGATTAAAGTGCTGTCAATGACCCTCACTTCTTGAAATCCTTCATTGTATGGTTTAACTCTCTGTCCATTCACTTTAAAAGTCTCACTTGTTCGAGAGTTAAGTAATTCAATGGCACCAGAAGGATACACCTGAGTTATCTCGAAAGGACCACTCCATCGAGACTTGAGTTTACCTGGAAAAAGACGGAGTCGAGAGTTAAAAAGTAAAACTTTCATAACTGGACTCAATGTCTTTCGCACTATAATTCTATCATGAAGTGCTTTAGTGTGATCCTTGTAAATTCTCGAGCTCTCATAAGCCTCATTCCTCAGCTCATCTAACTCTGAAATTTACAGAAATCTTTCTCTCTTCGCTTTGTCCAAGTCCAAATTCAGAGTCTTGATTGCCCAATACGCTCTGTGCTCCAACTCCACTGCTAAGTGACAAGCTTTTCCAAACACCAATCGGTATGGACTCATACCAAGAGGAGTCTTGAAAGCAGTCCGATATTCCCATAGTGCATCATGCAATATGTTTGCCCAATCCTTCCTTGATGTGTTGACTGTTTTCTCCAGAATTCCTTTTAGCTGCTTGTTTCATGTTTCAACTTGCCCAGAAGTCTGTGGATGGTATGGGGTTGCCACCTTGTGCTTCACACCAGATTTGTGCATTAACTTCTCAAAAAGCCTATTGCAAAAATGACTTCCCCCATCGCTGACTATCACTCTTAGTGTGCCAAATCTGCTAAGAATGTTTTCCTTCACAAATTTAACAACCACATTAGCATCATTAGTACGGGTGGGGATTGCCTCCACCCATTTGGAAACATAATCAACAGCAACTAAAATATATTCATAACCAAAGGACTTGGGGAAAGGACCCATGAAGTCTATTCCCCACACATCAAACAATTCAACAACAATATATGATTGAAGGGGCATTTCATTTCTCCTCCCAATGTTACCTACTCTTTGGCAATGATCACAGTGCTTACAATACTCTTGAGCATCTTTAAATAAGGTAGGCTAGTAAAAACCACTTTAAAGCACCTTTTTTGCAGTCTTTCTTCCTCCAAAATGACCCCCACAGTGAAGATCATGACAAAATTGAAGAACACTCAGTTGTTCTTCCTCAGATACACACCTGCGAACTATCTCATCTTTGCAAATCTGGAATAAGTAAGGTTCATCCCAAAAATAAAACTTACTCAAGTGTAAAAACCTTTTCTTTTCCTGAAATGACATGTTAGTACGCAATATTCCACAAGCAAGATAGTTAGCAATATCTGCAAACCAAGGTGCATCAAATACCATAAAAAGCTGCTCATCAGGAAATGGTTCTAAATTTTTATGAATGCTATCAGATGCAAGATTTTCACTAAAGAAGGGTAATCTGGATAAATGATCAGCAACAACATTCTCACTACCCTTAGTATCTTTGATTTGGAAATCAAATTCTTGCAATAACAACACCCATCTAATTAAGCGCGGTTTAGCATGTTGTTTTGTTAAAAGATATTTTAGAGCTACATGGTCAGAATGCACAATAATTTTTGACCCAATTAAATATGCTCTAAACTTATCTAAAGCAAAAACAACAGCTAACATTTCCTTCTCAATTGTGGTGTAGTTCATTTGTGCACTATTCAGGGTCAAGCTAGCATAATATATTACTCTCAAGTATTTATCAACCCTTTGCCCAAGAATAGCTCCTACTGCATGATTAGAGGCATCACACATGATTTCAAAAGGTAAAGACCAAACAGGAGCTACTATTACTGGTGCACTAGTCAATTTTTCTTTAAGGGAATTAAAAGCTTGCATGCATTGTGCTGTAAATTCAAATGGAACATCTTTCCCCAACAAATGGCACAATGGTTGGCTTATTTTGGAAAAATCCTTAATAAACCTCCTGTAAAAACCTGCATGCCCTAAGAAACTTCTTATTCCCTTAACAGAGGAAGGTGGGGGTAACTTAGAAATCAATTCAACTTTAGCCTTATCTACCTCAATCCCTTTACTTGACACCACATGACCTAAGACAAAGCCCTGAGTAACCATAAAATGACTCTTTTCCCAACTTAAAGTGAGGTTAAATTCAATGCATCTCTCAAGCACACGAACAGGTTTATTGAGGCAATTATCAAAAGAATTACCAAAAACAGAAAATTCATCCATAAATACCTCAATAAAATCATCTATCATGTCAGAGAAGACAGACATCATGCATCTCTGAAAAGTTGCAGGTGCATTGCACAAGCCAAAGGGCATACATCGAAATGCATAAGTCCCAAAAGGGCAAGTAAAGGTTGTCTTGGACTGATCCTCTGGAGATATTGGCACCTGATAGTAACCTGAAAGGCCATCCAGAAAACAATAATGTGAGTGTCTAGAAAGTTTATCTAACATCTGATCAATAAATGGAAGAGGGAAATGATCTTTCATTGTAGCATTGTTCAACTTCCTATAATTGATGTACATTCTCCACCTAGTAGTAGTCCTAGTAGGAACCAATTCATTATTCTCATTTTTCACCACAGTGATTCCAGATTTCTTAGGAACTACATGTACTGGCTCACCCACTCACTATTAGCTATTGGGTAAATTACTCCTTCATCCAGCAATTTGAGCACTTCTTTCTTAACCACTTCACTCATATTTGGGTTAAGTCGCCTTTGGGTCTCCCTCACAGGTTTAGCTCCCTCTTCTAAAGTGATTCTATGCATGCTCATTGAAGGGCTAATACCCTTGATGTCACTCAATCCCCATCCTATTGCTTTTTTCAATCTTTTAAGCTCACTCACCAACCTCATCTCCTCCTCTTCACTAAGTTCACTAGATATTATCACAGGTAAGGTATTGTGATCTCCTAAAAACACATATTTTAGATTCTTAGGTAACTCTTTCAGCTCTAACTCAAGTGAAGGGTTCTTCTCTTCTTTTTGAATGGGGGAAGGTTCAAAAATTGGGTCCTCCTTAAGCTCCTCTATTTCAGTACCCTCTAAAGTCTCAAGGCAACTGGCTATTTCTGCATCAAAAATATCCACATCACTCTCTAAGGTCAATGCCAGCTCCAATTTATCAGAGGAACCTGTCTGCAAGAAAACATCTGAAACAAATGCATCAACACAATCAATGAAAGAACAATCCTCATATAAAGCAGTTGTAGGAATAGGAGAAGTGTTAAAAATGGAAAAATTCAACAGTTTGTCCCAAAATAGTCATTGATAATTTACCATTTTTTACATCTATCAAAGTGTTGGTAGTTGCGATAAAAGGCCTACCCAGCTGAATGGTGTGTGCAGATGGTGAAGAATTACTTACTTCCATGTCAAGAACAATGAAATCCACAGGTACAATCAAACCACCAACTTTAACTAACACATCTTCTATACCCCCTTTCGGGAATCTAAGAGATCTATCAGCTAATTGTAACACCATTTTTGTTGGTTTAAATTCCCCTAGTTCTAAATCAAGGTACATAGAATAAGGCATTAAATTCACACTGGCTCCTAAATCACACATGCCATCAGTACCCTTTCCATTCCCCATAGTAATTTGAATGATAAAACTTCCAGGATCCTTTAGCTTAGGAGGTATTTTATGCTGCAAAACAGCACTAGCTACCTCAGAAACTATCACCTTTTCATTCGGCTCATACCTCTTTTTCTTGGTATTCAGTTCTTTGAAGAATTTAGCATAAGCCGACATGTTCTTAATTGCTTCAAGTAAGGGTAAGTTAATACTTACCTTAGACATCATGTTGAAGATATCTGAAAATTGCTTATCTTTTTTATCATCCTTCAACCTGCTAGGGAATGGTATAGGTGGCCGGTATGGATTGCTTGCCTTGTGCAAATATGTTGTAGGAGACTTCTCCATAGATCTTTCTTCAGCACCTTTGTTCTCTAGTTCTCCTTCCTTTTTATTCTCTTGCTTACCTGCATTCACAGAATTATTTTCAACATTATTGTTAATTACCTTGCCACTTCTAAGAACAGTCACTGATTGTGCCTGCTCAGGTTGACTTGGGAACTTCCCCTTTTGTTGAATCTGCATCTGTTGAGCAAGTTGCCCCACTTGGGTCTCCACCTTCTTTGTAATATCCCAAAATACACCCTAAAAATTTGGAATAATTATTGTTGTATATGGATTTAATGTGTATGTTTAATGAAAATCAAAAGAAGAGCAACGAATTAATTTAATACCCCGATTTTGGTGTACATTGGAGTAGTAGTTGTGAGAAGATATGTTGGTAAAATATGTAAGGATAATATGTATATATGGTATTTGGAAAAATATATGGGAAATATAAAAGTAATATATATGAGATATACATATACCAACATATACATCACATATACATAATGTATAAAGTTGTGTAGGAAAAGTGAGTTTGTATAATAATAATAATAATAATAATAATAATAATAATAATAATAATAATAATAATAATAGAAAAAGAAGAAAGGAAAGTCAAAGGAAGAAAGTGGTGGTGGAGACTATTTTAGAAATATTAATTATATTATTATTATTATTAATATATATATATATAGGATAAGTATGAGAAAAAGAAGAAAAGATCTTCTTTCCTTCTTCTTCTTCTTCTTCTTAGACGAGAGAGAGGGAGAGAGAGAGAGAGAGAGAGATAGAGAGAAAGAGAGGTGATTTTATCGACACATACACCAAATTATTAAGGGCTTTAAGAGATTTGAAGGTGGAGATTGAAGATTTGGCAAATATTCAAGTAAGTATTCATTTTCTTGTTTTGATTTCTATTGATTGAGGTTATATTTGATATGGTTGGTGTGTGATGATGATGATAATGAAAGATTGAAGTATATAGATGTGTTGATTTAATTTATAGATGATGATAAAATGGTTATTTGGAAGGATGATGATGGATTGTTGAGATTGTTTAGTAAGGGTTTCATATGAATGAAATGGGGAAATTGAGTAGTTGATATATGGTGATGTATATAATGATTATTATTATGATATATTGAAGTTATATAAGTGTTAAATTGATAGGTAATTGATGAATATAACCAAGATGTTGATTAAGGGTGATGAAGTATGAGTTTTGAAGTGTTTGTGTTTTCATGGATGAGGGTTCGAAATTCATGATTTTTGCCTAACACGGCCAATGACACGGTCGTGTGGTTGGGCGTGTCAATGGTACTGAGTTTGATGTTCGCGACACGACCATTAACACGGCCATGTTACTGAGCATGTCATAGCTACTGTGAGAGAAAGTAATTGACACGGCCATGAACACGCCCGTGTTGTTGGGCATGTCAATGTCTCTGTAAGGCAGAATGAATGACACGTCCAGTGACACGCTCGTGTTACTGAGCATGTCAAAGCTTCTGTATTCTTGGTTTAGGGCATGATCAGGGACACGCCCGTGTTGGTGAGCGTGTCATGTGTTGAGTTTGCCCTAGTTGGTTATCATTCTTATTTTCTTATATGAATAATTACGTTTGGATTAGGTTTCGAAGAGATTGTGTTGCCATAATCCAAGTGTTGGAGGATTCTTGGAAAGAGGAATTTAGATTTGGTGTGAGTTCTCTAGAGGTAAGTACAAACTTACATGGATGCATTCTTTTACATGATTTTGAGACTTAACACATTTAGTATAAATGTGTTAAGGAATTTACTATATTGTTAATACAATGTGACTAATGTTATTATTTGTATAGTGTGAAAGCTATGATGATCATTCAAAAAGGTATGTGCAATGCAATTTGTTATGATAAATGTTTTAATGATGAATTGAGATATGATAAGATGTGAAGCCATTGTGATTGGCTATGATGATTCAATTGAAATAAGTGGGGCATGTTTGCCTAGATGATGATGAGAATTGTGAATGAAATTGATAATGAAATAATAAATGCATTGTGTGGCTAATATGTTATTCAATTTCAGAGTTCTGGGTTTGGCGGCATGCCTATAAAATGAAAAAGGTAACAGTCTTGCCGGGTTGAGGATCTCTTCAATTTGAGTTGAATTGAGGTCCAAGAGACTGGGTCTGTTACACTATGAGAATTATGAATATGAAATATATGAAAGGTAACAGTCTTGCCGGGTTGAGGATCTCCTCGATTTAGTTGAGTTCATGGTCCAAGAGACTGGGTCTGTTACTAGTAACAGTCTAGCCGGGTTGAGGATCTCCTCGGGTTTAGACGGGTTGAGGTCCAAGAGACTGGGTCTGTTACACTATCCATGGATAGAGATATTTATATATGATGCCTACGGGCTTGATGATTATGATTATAAACCAAAGCAGCAACTCTGAACTTTGAATAACATATTAGTGTCTTGTGGGCCCATGTTTGTCTTTGTTTTCAATGTGTTTTATGAATGTGAAATAGATGAATAATGAGACCTATATTTGCTATTGTTGAATAAGTGATTTATGACTGGTGAATTGTGAATAATGAATTAATTGAGTAAAGTAAGAACATGTAATGTTATGAAGTATGATACGTAATATGTGTATGGATATATTCATTGTGAGTATCAATGATAGAATTGTGGTTGGTGTTAATGATATGTATATATGTATATAATATATGAGATTAGTAGAGATATATGAAAAGTGTAGTTAAAAAGGGAAAATGTGATAAGAAACTAATGGTACATGAAGTTAATATATATATGTTAGAATTTTTGTAGTGTATATTTATATTATTTATTTGTGCTACTAAGCTCTCTTGCTTAGCGTGGTTGTGTAATTGCGCAGGTGAGTTGGTGATAGATCTAAAGTCAATCAGTATGCCACGAGAAAGGTAAGAGTGTTCTGAGACCAACTAGAAGGTGATGCATGCCTGTAAGATTTAATTCCGTTGTATTTTGATAAGTAAAAAGGTATTATTGTTTGGAACACTGATAAAATTTTTTAATCTGTAACAAAAGGTGACATTCTTATACTTTATATATGTACTGTATGTATGCTTGGTATATGTATAGTACTTATATAGAGTATGGGGGTGTTACAATTATTTTGGTATCAGAGCTTAGGTTCGAGATTCTCGGCCTAAGTGAAATATAAAAAAAAAACAAATTTTGAAAAGCTTAACTAGAATTAAAAAGGAAAAGTTTTGAAATGAAATTTGTAATACATGCATATGCATTAACACCTAGGTTGGTCTCGAACGTGGCATTATGTGATTTGTGATGTATCTGAATTACATGAGATGAATGATAGTGTGTGAATAAGATTTTATATGAAAGTAAAATTGGAAAAAGAAATGATATGAAAAATTGGTACAAGTTTAATTGGTAAGTTCAAGAATGGGAGTTTACTTAAGGAAAGTAAATCTTGAAATATTGATTATTGAAAAGTGATTGTAATATAAAGAAATGAATAGGAGAATAAAGTTGAAAATGATTTGAAAAACAAAATCAAGATTAAAGTATATACTTCTTCCTCTATATTTTGAATCTCTTTATAATAGAGTTTATGTTGGGTTTGCTAGAAAGAAGAAATATTGTTGGATTGTTAATCTGGAAGGATATGTTATTAAAATGAAAAGAGTATGGTGGAATAGTGAGTGAGTTGATTGGTATAGATAAAGTGTGATTATGTACGGTTTGGGTATATCAAGTTAAGATTTTGTTTAAAAGAAAAAGAGATGATGTTGGTTAAAGAAGAAGACATATTGGTGTTGTTTGTATGGTTATGTTAATGCAAACATTGTAATTTCAATGTTAGAAATGTGATATGCTATGAATATTGTGAAAGCTCATGTTAATGGTGGTAATATGTGATATTTGAGATTTTTGAAATGAGCTTGATAATTGTGAAAATTATATGTTTTGATGTTGCTTTGTGGTATATATATATATAAGATATTTTTAAAGTTGATATTAAGAAAAGATGAGTTTGGCAAATTGAAGTTTAAGTGAAGTAGTAAGTTGAAAAGTTAAAGTTTTAGTGGAATTTGATAAAGATTATTTGGATATTGATGGTTTAATGTATATTCAATACATGAGCTATGTGAAATGAATAATATTGTACATGAAAGTATTATGAATTGAGTAATGTGATTGATAGTATGAGAATTTGTTTTGAAGTAAAAAGAAAGTGAATAAGCAAGTGAAAATGAGTTATTTTAAGTTATTTGAGTAGAAAGGGTAAAAGTGGATATGGAGGTATATTAAATGCTTTTAAAGACAAAAGTGAAAGAGATGTCACATTGGGAATGTGACTAAGATGTATGTGAATTGTTATTATAGTTAGAATATATATATATATATTTATTGTGAGGATAAATACTTTACATCATATTAAAAGAATAAGAATGATAGTGTTCAAAGGAAAGTGATAAACATTAAATTTATATAGAATGTATGAAAAAGGAAAATAAAATAAGATCGTATAATTAAGTGTATACATGTATAGGATATGTGAGCTGAGTTTTTTTCAATATGAATGAAATTATGATACGTAAGAAATGTGAATCACATTATGAAGGTGACCTATGAATGTGTATGTGGTATAACTATTGGATTAGCGATATGGAGAATGATATTGCATGTATTAGTGAACCTAAGAAAGATTAGGTCATGACTTGAGCAAACTAGATAAATTATATGACGGAATTGAGAGTAAGAATAGACTCGTGTAATATTGGACAGTGAAATTGTTATGATGATTATTGAATTTGATGATCATATGATATTTAGAATCCCAAAGTATTCACATATGAAAAAGTTCTATGTATTTGTATATTATAAGGGATTGTGAATGAATTAGAAATGGAGTGACAAATATAAATTGTGTAAGAACTGCATATGATTGAATATGTATATAGTAAGAAATGTTCATAGTAATATTGTTGAAACATGGATTAAGTTGATGAAGATCATATAATCGAGTGCATGTTGGTTTAAAACGGAGTTGGAATGTGTTAACTTCTGGTATAGCAAAAGTTTAAAGAATGAATATGAAAGTCTTGTGATCTAATTTAGTTTTGTAATTGGAAAGGTTGGAAACAGAATAATAAAGGAACCATATGGATTTATAAGTTTCAAACATGACCCTTAATCTTTTATAATCCTATGATTTGTTTAGTATATTTTGGTTGATTAGTTTTGTTATCCATAGACTTGGGACCTGAGATAATATGATTATAGCAAACATTTGATGAGATTGATAATTATGTTTTTAGAAAACATGTTTAAGAGTTATGACTGGTAAAGTTATACTTCATCATTTTATGTTAGAAATTTGGTTATAATTATGAAAAGTAAGGAAAAAAAATGTAAAATGTTTTGAGTTATAGCTAATGTGATAGAAAGTTGATTATGTAAATATTGTAATGGTATGAAATGTGAGGAGATATTATAAAAAGGGGAAAATTACAAAATGTGACTGAAAGTTATACTGAATATGTTTATAGTATAAAGTGAGTAAGTGTATGGACTTAAGGTTTAAGTGAGTGATCTATGGATAGAAAATATGGTATGAGATTTTCATGAAAATTGGTGGAAATTATACTAAGATAATAGAAAATAAACTATATGTATATTGAAGGATAATTTGGAATGATTTGTTATTCTGATAATTTGACTGAATATGGATCTAAAGAGATTAGGATTTTAATATAAGTTTGATCTAATGGAATTAGGTTATATATAAGTTTAAATAAGTTTGTTGGTTTGGATTGAACAAGATGGAAATGTGAGAATTTTGTGAAAGATAGATCAATTGATCTATATTCTATGAAGATTATGAATCATTATTGAGATTTAATATGTATAGTTGTACTAAGAGTATAATAATTTACATGATAATGTATATGATGTAAAATTCTAAATTGTGAATGGACATGAATGAATGGAGTTATATCAGTTGTAAATAATGATAAAAGGGAAAAGATTGATTTTCTATAAAATAAGTTGAAAGGCATTATATTAATAGGTAAGTTAAGTGATAAGCATGCTAAAGAAGGAATTCAGTGTGTGAAAAATAAGGTTCTTGTTATCAATTAAGGTTTGATTAACGTTTATTTTGTAAGTGAGTGTAATGACGGGATAATCTATAGTAAGATATAAATCAATGATTTTTAAGGTT
Source organism: Garcia nutans (assembly GCA_947685225.1). Taxonomy (NCBI): domain Eukaryota; kingdom Viridiplantae; phylum Streptophyta; class Magnoliopsida; order Malpighiales; family Euphorbiaceae; genus Garcia; species Garcia nutans. Next base: position 27,333,568 of record CANTUV010000024.1, read on the forward strand.
AAAGTTAAGAGAGTAATTATAAAGAGATGAAGGAACAAAATATTTTAAATATAAAGATTGGATGAAGTATAAATGTATTATAAGACGATCTGATTTTTGTATAAAGGTAAATTCATTGGGAATGTGAAGAATTACCTTGATTGCTTTGTTGAGAAAGTAATAAGACATATAAATATATATAATGATGAATTATGAATTTAGATAAGATGAGCGACTCTAAGGGGGAGAGTTGAAGTTATATGATTAGATGACATAATAACTCAATGATGTACTGAACGTTATATGAAAGTTAAGATGGTATTTTGTTAAGAATAGATTGTTACTGTACCAGATAATTTCGAGGACGAAATTATTTAAGGGGGAGAGAATTGTAATATCCCAAAATACACCCTAAAAGTTTGGAATAATTATTGTTGTTTATGGATTTAATGTGTATGTTTAATGAAAATCAAAAGAAGAGCAACGAATTAATTTAATACCCCGATTTTGGTGTACATTGGAGTAGTAGTTGTGAGAAGATATGTTGGTAAAATATGTAAGGATAATATGTATATATGGTATTTGGAAAAATATATGGGAAATATAAAAGTAATATATATGAGATATACATATACCAACATATACATCACATATACATAATGTATAAAGTTGTGTAGGAAAAGTGAGTTTGTATAATAATAATAATAATAATAATAATAATAATAATAATAGAAAAAGAAGAAAGGAAAGTCAAAGGAAGAAAGTGGTGGTGGAGACTATTTTAGAAATATTAATTATATTATTATTATTATATATATATATAGGATAAGTATGAGAAAAAGAAGAAAAGATCTTATTTCCTTCTTCTTCTTCTTCTTCTTGGAAGAGAGAGAGAGAGAGAGAGAGAGAGAGAGAGAGAGAGAGAGAGAGAGAGATAGAGAGAAAGAGAGGTGATTTTATCTACACATACACCAAATTATTAAGGGCTTTAAGAGATTTGAAGGTGGAGATTGAAGATTTGGCAAATATTCAAGTAAGTATTCATTTTCTTGTTTTGATTTCTATTGATTGAGGTTATATTTGATATGGTTGGTGTGTGATGATGATGATAATGAAAGATTGAAGTATATAGATGTGTTGATTTGATTTTTAGATGATGATAAAATGGTTATTTGGAAGGATGATGATGGATTGTTGAGATTGTTTAGTAAGGGTTTCATATGAATGAATTGGGGAAATTGAGTAGTTGATATATGGTGATGTATATAATGATTATTATTATGATATATTGAAGTTATATAAGTGTTAAATTGATAGGTAATTGATGAATATAACCAAGATGTTGATTAAGAGTGATGAAGTATGAGTTTTGAAGTGTTTGTGTTTTCATGGATGAGGGTTCGGAATTCATGATTTTTGCCTGACACGGCCAGTGACACGGTCGTGTGGTTGGGCGTGTCAACGATACTGAGTTTGATGTTCACGACACGACCATTAACACGGCCATGTTACTGAGCATGTCATAGCTACTGTGTGAGAAAGTAATTGATACGGCCATGAACACGCCCGTGTTGTTGGGCGTGTCAATGTTTCTGTAAGGCAGAATGAATGACACGTCCAGTGACACGCCCGTGTTACTGAGCGTGTCAAAGCTTCTGTATTGTTGGTTTAGGGCACGATCAGGGACACGCCCGTGTTGGTGAGCGTGTCATGTGTTGAGTTTGCCCTAGTTGGTTATCATTATTATTTTCTTATATGAATAATTACGTTTGGATTAGGTTTTGAAGAGATTGTGTTGCCATAATCCAAGTGTTGGTGGATTCTTGGAAAGAGGAATTTAGATTTGGTGTGAGTTCTCTAGAGGTAAGTACAAACTTACATGGATGCATTCTTTTACATGATTTTGAGACTTAACACATTTAGTATAAATGTGTTAAGGAATTTACTATATTGTTAATACAATGTGACTAATGTTATTATTTGTATAGTGTGAAAGCTATGATGATCATTCAAAAAGGTATGTGCAATGCAATTTGTTATGATAAATGTTTTAATGATGAATTGAGATATGATAAGATGTGAAGCCATTGTGATTGGCTATGATGATTCAATTGAAATAAGTGGGGCATGTTTGCCTAGATGATGATGAGAATTGTGAATGAAATTGATAATGAAATAATAAATGAATTGTGTGGCTAATATGTTATTCAATTTCAGAGTTCTGGGTTTGGCGGCATGCCTATAAAATGAAAAAGGTAACAGTCTTGCCGGGTTGAGGATCTCTTCAATTTGAGTTGAATTGAGGTCCAAGAGACTGGGTCTGTTACACTATGAGAATTATGAATATGAAATATATGAAAGGTAACAGTCTTGCCGGGTTGAGGATCTCCTCGATTTAGTTGAGTTCATGGTCCAAGAGACTGGGTCTGTTACTAGTAACAGTCTAGCCGGGTTGAGGATCTCCTCGGGTTTAGACGGGTTGAGGTCCAAGAGACTGTGTCTGTTACACTATCCATGGATAGAGATATTTATATATGATGCCTACGGGCTTGATGATTATGATTATAGACCAAAGCAGCAACTCTGAACTTTGAATAACATATTAGTGTCTTGTGGGCCCATGTTTGTCTTTGTTTTCAATGTGTTTTATGAATGTGAAATAGATGAATAATGAGACCTATATTTTCTATTGTTGAATAAGTGATTTATGACTGGTGAATTGTGAATAATGAATTAATTGAGTAAAGTAAGAACATGTAATGTTATGAAGTATGATACGTAATATGTGTATGGATATATTCATTGTGAGTATCAATGATAGAATTGTGGTTGGTGTTAATGATATGTATATATGTATATAATATATGAGATTAGTAGAGATATATGAAAAGTGTAGTTAAAAAGGGAAAATGTGATAAGAAACTAATGGTACATGAAGTTAATATATATATGTTAGAATTTTTGTAGTGTATATTTATATTATTTATTTGTGCTACTAAGCTCTCTTGCTTAGCGTGGTTGTGTAATTGCGCAGGTGAGTAGGTGATAGATCTAAAGTCAATCAGTATGCCACGAGAAAGGTAAGAGTGTTCTGAGACCAACTAGAAGGTGATGCATGCATGTAAGATTTAATTACGTTGTATTTTGATAAGTAAAAAGGTATTATTGTTTGGAACACTGATAAAAGTTTTTAATCTGTAACAAAAGGTGACATTCTTATACTTTATATATGTACTGTATGTATGCTTGGTATATGTATAGTACTTATATAGAGTATGGGGGTGTTACATTCTTAAAAAATGCTTCTAGTGAATCCAGCCTCTTGTTGTTCATCTCTTGATTTTTAGCACTAACTTAGATAAAAGCCTGCAAACTTTCTTCCAAACTCTCTCTCTTAGGCTGCCCTTGATTTGAGGATTGGCCCTGCTGTGGGTTCTGTCTCTAGAGCAAATGGAAAGGCTGTTGAGCATTATTTGTTGTTCAAGAAAATTTTGGGTGATTCCTCCAACCAGGATTATAAGAATTGGAGTAAGGATCATTCCGGGCCCTTGGTTGAAATCCCCCCATAGCATTGACTTGCTCAGCTTCATTACCAAAAGGCTCATATGCAGAGGGGCATATATTTGCTCCATGCCTGAATGTCCCACAGATTCCACACACTTCTTGAGTAGATGGAGAAATATTGTTCTTCGTGTTCAGCATCTGCACCTGTCTTGTCAATTCAGCTATTTGACTAACCATTTCACTATTGGCTTCCAATTGATTCACCCCTTTACTTCTTCCCCTTACACTATTCTGTTGAGAATTAGCTCCCAACATCTCAAAGATCTCATAAGTCTCATCAGCTGTCTTTTCTCCCATGGCTCCCCCAGCTGCATTGTCAACAGTGTTATGAAATTGCTGGGTTACACCATCATAGAAAAACTGATTAAGAAGTTGAAGTGGGTAGTGATGATGTGGACACTGGATCAATAGCATCTTAAATCTGTCCCAAGCCTCATGAAATGGCTCTCCTTCAAATTGAGAGAATGTAGCAATCTTCCCTCTCAACTCAGTTGTCTTCTGATGTGAATAAAACTTGCCCATGAATTTATTATAAACTTGCTCCCAAGTTGTCAGTGAGTTTTCGAGCAACATCATAAGCCAGCTCTTTGCCCTATCCTTCAAAGTATATGGGAAACACCGCATCCTCAACTGATCCTCTGTTAATCCTCCCAATGGAAAAGTGTTGAGGGTGGAGTAGAAATCCTGAATAAAGTTCAAAGGATCTTCATTTGGAACTCCATAAAATGATGGCAGCATATTGTAGTGAATGTTCTTCAACTCATAATTCCTTGCTGCATCTGTCAGTCTTATGCAAGAAGTGGAAGTTCCAATGACAGGTCTAGCAAAGTCTCTCATCGTTCTTTGCCTTTCTTCAGCCATTTTAACAGATTGTGCAGATTTCAACTCAAAATCATAAGTGTCCTCCTCTGTAGTATCAAATCCTGTGTACAATTCAAACTCTTCCCTGCTCCTTTTCACTCTCTGAATTTCTGGAATGAATGGATATAGCTCTCCTTCGAGTGATCTCCTGCCTTGAATAAACAAAACTTTCTAGGAAAAAGAAATTATTAAAAGCAAAAGACAAAATAAAAAAATAAACAATGAAAAATAATTTAAAATATTTTTGCCTAATAAACATTTTCGCCAATTAGCCTCCCCGGCAACGGCGCCAAAAACTTGTTGCTCTCGAATTAACTCTACCACAAAGCGTCACTCGCAAGTATACGAGGTAGTTGTAGCAAAGGTGATCGCCCCAAGGTCGTCTCTCAAGGAAGCTAAAGTGACTAATTGATTATCAGGTTATAAATAAAAAGTAATGAAGAAATTGAAATTGCTAACAACTAATGAAAAAGATTAATTGAAATTTAAAACGAATAAAAGTAAATTAAGCTGATGTTTTGATTCACTTAATAGGAAGGTCTAGGGTTTGTACTTCTCTACTACTTATATGTATGAACGGTTATTCCTCTTAACTAATTTAATTTCAAAGATTAAATCTCAAACAACTCAATTAATCGAGTCAAGGAAATAAGCTCTCGCATTCAAACCTCATTCAACTAATCTTGTTACAATTGAAATAATCTTTTTAATAGGTTATATCTCTAATTCACCTAAGTCCTTAATTGAATTGTTCCAGTATTAGACTTCATCTTTCAATCCATCATCTAATACCTAAAACACATAATTGGTGGCCAATCAATTATATATTAGCAATAATTCATTCAATAAAGGCTAAAGAAATTATTAGCTAAGAGAATAACCAATTCATACAATCCTAGCAGATCCATACAAACCCTAGACTAGATCAAATTAGTTCATCATGCTATCAAACATACTCATCTCATTAATGTTCAAAGAAATCAAATTAGACATGATAATATCCATTAATACAATTTCAATGAAAATAAAGAGAATAAGTTCGAGAACAAAACCAAGTTACAAACTCCTTGAAGCTTCTGAATAATCTCTTGTTCAAATCTTGCAAGAAGGATGTATCAATGGCTAGAACAATCTAATCTAAGCTAGATTAATCCTAAAGTGTAATCAAAATCAAGAAAACAAAGTCAAAACCCTAACTTCACTCTTTGACGGCTCAATTCAATCTCCAAATCGTCAACCCCCTTCCAAAACCCTAGCTTCCTTTTCCTTTTATATGAAAAGTCCGCTTTAAAATCCACTACGGCTTTGGTTCATGAGAGACACGGCCAAGTTGGATGTGACTTGGCCGTGTTGGTGGTCTTTGGAGGGACACGGCCAGTGACTTGGCCGTGTCCCTTGCATGTGTCACCTACTGTGAGAATTTCTTCTTCTTTTCTTCTTTGGTTGAGTGACACGGCCAGTTGGAGGTTGACTTGGCCGTGCTTTTGGAGGGACACGGCCAGTGACTTGGTCGTGTCCCTTGCCTGTGTTTGCTTCTGTGTGAGTTGCTTCTTCTTTGCCTTTGGAACTAAGTGAGACACGGCCAAGTTGGTGTGACTTGGCCGTGTTGGAGCATCTTTGGAGGGACACGGCCACTGACTTGGCCGTGTCCCTTGAGTGTGTCAGCTACTGTGTCTTGACTTCCTTTTTAACTTGGTATGGGATACGGCCAGTGACTTGGCCGTGTCCACTGCCTGTGTCAACTACTGTCCCTCTTTTCCTTCAATTTGCTTCCTTGCCTGTTTTAACCTAAAACAAAACTCAAACAAACTGTAAATAAGAAGTAAATAAACAATAACCAACAAAACATAAACACCACACTAAAATCTAGATCAAAAACGACATAAACACTGAAATAAACTAAAACTACCAAAATTAACAAAAACACTAAATAAACCGATTTAAACTAACAAAATACCTAAATAAAACAATAATTATTATAATAAACAAGACACAAATCTATAACAAAAACTAATAAAAAATGTGGTTTCAGCATAAGGTATTAAAGTGGATTCGAGTAATGTTGAGGCTATTTTGAATTGGAGTCCACCGAAGACTGTGACGGAGGTTAGAAGTTTTCTGGATTTGGCAGGCTATTATCGATGGTTTATGAAAAGTTTTTCTATGATAGTTACTCCACTCACCAGATTACTTCGGAAGGGAGTTAAATTCATATGGACAGATTGGTGTCAGGCGAGCTTTGAGCAGCTAAAGGAGATGTTGACTTAGGCTCCTACCCTTATGCTGCCTGTGGAAGGTAAACGATATGTGATTTACAGTGATGCTTCACATAGTGGTTTAGGTTGTGTTCTGATACAGGAGGGTAGAGTCATTGCTTATGCCTCTCGACAATTGAAGCCGCATGAACTGAATTATTCGACGCATGATTTGGAGTTAGCAGCTATAGTTTTTGCTTTGAAGATTTAGCGACATTACTTGTATGGGGAGAAGTGTTTTATTTATACATATCATAAGAGTTTGAAATACTTGGGTGTTCAGAGGGAGATGAATTTTCGACAGAGATGATGGTTGGAATTGATTAAAGACTATGACTGTTTAATTGATTATCATCCTGGTAAGGCAAATGTTGTTGCAGATACCTTGAGTAGGAAGTCTTTGGCAGGTTTGACTGTTCATTTGCTTGCATGCCAGATTTGAGACTTGTGATAGTGGTGCTTTAATGGCTCAGTTGCAATTGAGGCCGATGTTATTGGATAAGATTAGGGAGACTCGGTTGGCAGATGAGAAAATCCAGAAAGTTGTATTGGATTGCCAAAAGAGGGAACGTCAAGACTTTCATGTGAGATGTGATGGCAGTTTGTGGTACAGAAATAGATTGTGTGTTCCTGATGATGCAAGACTGAAAAAGGTAATTTTAGAGGAAGCACATCAGTCAGCTTATGCTATGCACCCTAGGAGTACCAAGATGTATCAGGATTTGAAATAATTTTATTGGTGGTCAGGTAAGAAGAGAGACATAGTGGAATTTGTATCCAGATGTCTCATTTGTTAGAGAGTGAAGGCTGAACACCAAGTTCCTTCAGGATTACTTCAACCATTATCAGTGCTAGAGTGGAAATGGAAGAGAGTGATGATGGATTTTGTGACTGGTTTGCCCTTGACTCAGAAGAAGCATGATTCAATCTAGGTGATTGTTGATCGAATGACAAAGACAACTCATTTTCTTCCTGTTCGGATGGATTTTTCTCTTGAGAAGTTGGTTGAGCTGTATATTAGTGAGATAGTGAGATTGCATGGAGTCCCAATTTTGTTGGTATCTGATTGAGATCCCCGATTTACTTTGGAGTTTTGGAAGAGTTTACATGATGCTTTGGGTTCTTGGTTGCATTTTAGCACTGCTTTCCATCCTCAGACAGATGGACAGTTAGAGAGAGTGATACAGAATTTAGAGGATATGTCGAGGAGCTGTATCATTGATTTCTCTAGGAGTTGGGACAGATTCTTGCCATTGATTGAGTTTGCTTATAACAACAGTCATCAATCTAGTATTAGAATGGCACCTTATGAGGCATTGTATGGTAGAAGATGTAGAACACCTCTATGTTGGGATGAGGTTGGAGAAGGTAAGTTGATTGGTCCTGATTTGATGAAGGAAAAAGAAGAGAAAGTGAAGTTAATTTGGGATCATTTGAAAGTAACTTCAGACTGACAGAAATCATATTCAGATTTAAAGAGAAAAGACATAGAGATCAGTGTTGGAGATAAAGTATTTTTGAAAGTGTCTCCTTAGAAGAAAATTTTGAGATTTGGCTGTAAAGGGAAGTTCAGTCCATGTTTCATTGGACCTTATGAAGTACTGGAGAGAGTTGGACCAGTTGTCTATAGATTAGCTTTACCGCCTAAATTGGATAGAATTCACAATGTCTTCCATGTCTCTATGCTTTGGAGGTACAAGTCGGACCCATCTCACGTTCTGTCAGTGGAATCTATTTAGGTGAGTCCAGATCTGACCTATGAGGAAGATCCAGTGGCTATTTTGGCACGTGAAGTGAAGGAGTTAAGAAATAAGAGAGTGCCACTTGTGAAAGTTCTTTGGAAGAACCATGCTACCAAAGAGGCGACATGGGAGAGTGAGCGGATGATGCAAGATCAGTATCCCCAGTTGTTCCAGACTTGAGTGCAGGTAATTTCGAGGATGAAATTTATTTTTAGAGGGGGATAATTGTAATATCCCAAAAATTTGAAAATAAATATTAATTGTTGTAAATTAATTAAAGGATTTATAAGTGTATTTATTTAATTAAGTGAAAAGAAAGGAAAAAGGAAAAAGGGAAGTGTGTATGTGTTGTATATATGAAGATATATACATTATATACAAGTCAGCATGTTTAGTTGGTCAAATGATATTTTAAATTATTAAGATATTAATATGTTATGATAGTGGAAGATGATATTATAATATAATATTATTAATTTTTGGTGGAGATTAAAAGAGGATATTTGTGTGGCTAAATAGAGAAGTGGTTGGTTTGAGTGGAGAATGACTATTTTCATCTTCTTCTTTCTTCTCCAAGAGGGCCAACCATCACCGTGTTCATCAAAGGGAAAATAGGTTTTATTTCTTTCGAACTCAAGCAATTGAAGGATTTCAAGTGATCAAGATGGAGTTTTAAGGATTTTTCTTCATATTTGGTAAGTTTCCAACTTGTTTCTTTGATTTCCTTTGAGATTGTGTTTATGAGTTTGTTGGATGTTTGATGTAGCTGTGTTTATGGTTGATTTTGATATGTTTGAAGTTGTTTTGTCTTGCTAACTTTGAAATTTATGGTTGGACTGAAAAGGAAGGGTTAAGTTTGGTGAAGAGAATAAAAGTTGTGAGTTGTGTAACTTTCAGTTGAGAAGTCTTGGTTGTGATTGTGTATATTTATGCTTTTAATTGAGTTATGTTGATGTTCATACAAGTTTATTGTGGTATTGTGATAGTTTTGGTTGTGTTGGTTTGGAGTTGAAAAGGTTAATGAAAGATGATAGTTGGATGTGGCAATTTTTGCGTCGTTATCAGGTTTTTAGCATGACACGCTTGGTGACACGACCATGCCTTTGGGTGTGTCAATGGTTTTATTTTTATTGTTGGTGGCACGAGCAATGACATGCCTATGTCACTGAACGTGTCATAGCTACTGTGTTGTTATAGAATTGACACGTGAAGTGACACCTATGTCACTGAGAGTGTCATAGCTACTGTGTTGTTGGAGAATTGACACGTGAAGTGACATGCCCATGTCACTGAACATGTCATAGCTTTTGTATTGTGGGCGTAGGGCATGATCATGGACACGCCCGTGTTGTTGAGTGTGTCAGGTGTAGATTTGCCCTAGATAGTGCTTTTCCTTATTTCCTATGAGTATCACTAAGTGAGTATTTATAATCACCTTTGGTTTAGGCTTTGAAGAGAATTGAATTATCAATCCAAGCATTGAGGGATATCTTGGAAGAGGAGGTTGAAGTGGTGTTGTTGCTTTTAGAGGTAAGTACAAACTTTGAATGATTGCATACATAAACATGACATTGGGACTTAACACATTTGGTTGGAAAAATGTGTTAAGTTACTTAATATATTGTTGATGAATGAGAAATATGTTATGATATGGATAATGTGAATTATGTTGATGTATCAAAGTAATGTGTTGTAATTTAAAAGAAATGTGGAATAATGTGATGAGATATGTGAAAACATAATGTAATAAATTGATATTGATATAAAAGAGAAAAGCGAGAAAAGTGAGAAAAAGATGATATAATAAGGCAATGTGCCTAGTTTGATCATGAGAAAATGAGAAATGATTTGAGAATGGAATTATGAAAGGATTTGATAATGAGAAATATGAGTAAATTGTGTGCCTAGTATGTTATTCAATTTTCAGAGTTTTGGGTTTGGCAGCATGCCTATGAATTGCCTACGGGCTAGACGCTGGGCTGGTGAAACGACCGGGTCATAACCCAGGCCCGGATGATAAATATGATGTTTTTGGGGTGAAAGATTGGGTCGTAGGCTTCAAAAATAAATCCTTGAAACTAGACTGAGTGAAAACACCGGGTCGTAAGCTCAGATCTAGTTGGATTATCCATGGATATATTGCCTACAGGGCTAGACACAAGGTGTCATTATGGACCAAAGCAGTAACTCTGAAATTTGAATAGCATATTAAATCCTTTTTGGGCCCATGCTTGTCTTTGCTTTAATGTAAATTATGAATTGAGATACAATCGAGTAATATAATTAGATATAATGTTATTAGTTGTGATATTCATATGTGTTGTGCATTGACATTGCATTTGAACTATATTGTTATCAAAGTTTGTACCACTAAGCTTTTGGCTTAGCGCGATTGTGGTTCATTGTACAGGTGACAGTGTAGATCCTGTTGTGCCGGAGAGCTCATCTAGATCGAGTCGAGTCTAGGCTTGAGACTTTGATATCAGAGTTGTTAGTGGAACATCAAGATCAGAGACAAACTGCCAGCATGTATAAATTTCATATTTTGTACATATTGATTTTGATGTATATAAATATGTATATTCTGCTACTTATTAAAAATGTTTTAAACTTTTGGGTAATGAAGATACATATGTGTTTTAACAGGAAATGTTTCCTCTACGGTGAAATGGGAAAATGACATGCCCAGTGACATTGGGCGTGTCACTTGAAGAAATTTGCCTAAAATGGCTATTTTTCTTGTATTTCATCTATGATTTCTGCCTAAATAACTATAAGGCCTTAAAGTGTAAAGGATTTTTTGAAATCAACCCTATCAGGTAGTGTAATAAATTTGAATATATGATAAATATGTGTCATACCAAGTGTTGATCAAAGAATTGTTCCATTGAAGTGATATACATAATTCAATGTTAATTAAAACAAATGAATTTCCCAAATCATACTAATTTTAGATCTAGCTTTGGATTAAATGGCTAATTGGAGGAAGGATAGCCATAGTGATAGTGGGCACCGCATTCCATTTATGGACACATTATATCATTAGTGACAGTGAGCATAGTTACCATTATACATTCTTGAGATTTGGCATTAAAATTTCTACACTAACATGTTATCCAAACCTATGATCTGAGTTCAGTATGTATGGGCATATTTAATGAAGTTATCTAAATTTAAAATATATATGAATATGATGTTGTGAATAATGGAAGAAATGCAAAATAATAATATAAGTCAATTACTTGAAATCAACTTACTATGTTACAATATGAAAGTGATTAGTAATGTATATATTAAGGTTTACAAGTGAAAGTTCTAATGAACGGAATAGAAATGTTATGTTCAAGTTATTGAATTGATCAATAACTTTCTAAGTGTTATAATGATTGAAAGTGCATATAATGATATAAGATACAAAGTGCTCCAAAGTATAGTACTAAATTTAAGTGCTACAAATTATAGATTGAATGAAATTATAACATCCTAATTTTTATATATCACATATAAAATAAATTATAATTTAAAATGATAAATTAAATTAATAGTTTCAAATGAAAAATGAAGGGATTTTAAATGAAAAAGTGGAATATATATGTGATATATAATCAAAATATACATAACATATATAAAAGTCAACACTTTTTAAAAGAAAAGGGTATTTTGGTAATTAAAACTTATAAATTCAAAATTAATAAAATAATTCAAAAATAAATTATTTTTGAATGGAAGAGGGAAATTAGAACTTTTAATTAATTAAAAAATTAAATATTAAATTATTTTAATATATATATGTGGTTTTAAAAAAAGATGAAAGAAAAAGAAATACTAAAGTCTTCTTCTTCTTCTTCTTTTCTTTCCTTTGGTCAAAATTCCATGGGAGCAAGATCAAGGATTCTACTTCTTCCATACTCCATAAATTGAAGAAATTAACAAGTTGAAAGTGGATTTTTGGTGATCTCCACCAAAATTAGTAAGTTTCCATCTCTTTTCTTTGAATTCTTTGGAAATTTGGATTATGTGAGTTTTGAGATTTTGATGTAGCTTGTTATAATTGTTGGAATTGGTGTGTATTATGTTATTTTGGGTAGTTAACAATGATTCTAAGATTAGATTGAAGAGATGATGGAGTTTGGTTAAAGAATGGTGAAGAGAGAGAATTTAGGGTTATGGATTTTTGGGATTTTGAAAACATGAACTTTAATTGTGAAAATTGTTTCTACATGAGTTTTTTTTATTCATAAACAAGTATTTCAAAGTCAAATATTGGATTTGGTGGTGTTGGTTTGGAGTTTGAGAATGGAAGTGGAGATTTAGGGTTTTGGAAAAGTGAATTTCCAAAGTGGTTGAATTGTGTGATTTTATTTGTTTAAGCATGTTGTTTAGTGTTAAAAGTGATGAATATAAGCTTGGAATGAGTAATGGATTGTGTTGGAATGAAAAAACTTCAATGGGGGAAGGTTATACCATTTTTGAGATTTTATGTATAAAAGTGTATTTTTATAATGTAAATGATTTAAATGTATTAAAATATATTTTTAATAATATAAATAAACTTAAAACACTAATTTAATTATAGTAGAATGGAATTCTAATATTGAAGGAAAGGCTAAATTTTTAGAAATTTGTAGGAGTGATGTGTAATTATGGTTTAATGTTGGAAATGCTATTAAATGTGATACTAAATGATTATTTGCTATCACATTTGGTTTAGGCTTTGAGGGAGGTTGATTTGCTTCATCCAAGTGGTGAAGGGCAAGTTGGAAAGATTGGATTGGAGGTTGTTTTTAGCTTGCTTTGGGTTGTTAGTGGAGGTATGTACAAACTTTGAATATAATGTCTATATTTGTATAACATTTGGACTTAACACATTTTGGTTGAAAAATGTGTTAAGCCACTTGGTTCATTGATTGTGTATGAATAATATGCTATGACATTTGTAATGTCATATACGTGTTAAATGTATTGTGAAAAGCCATTGATAATGGCTAATTTGTGTAACATGTGAAATATGCATATTATGTGAAAATTCCCAAAGTAATTAGGTAATGTGTTGTGAATGAAAAAAAATGAGATAAGTGTAATAATGAAATGAATTGATATTGATAAAAATGAGAAAAGTGAGAAAAGTGAGAAAAATGAGAAAGATGTGAAAAATGAGAAAAGTGAGAAAAAAAATGTGAAAATAAGGCAATGTGCCTATATTGAATATGTAAAAATGAGAAAGAGATTATTAATGAGAAATATGAATAAATTTTGTGCCTAGTATGTTATTCAATTTTCAAAGTTCTGGGTTTGGAGGCATGCCTATGATTGCCTACGGGCTAAGTGCTGGAATGGTGAAAAGACTGGGTCGTAAGCCAGGCTAGTTGATAAATATGATATTTTTGGGGTGAAAAGACTGGGTCCTAAGCCTAAAAAACTGTAGCAGTCTAGCCGGGTTGAGGACCAAGATACTGGGGCCTAAGGGTCTAGCTGGGTTGAGGTCCAAGAGACTGGGGCTGTTACATTATCCATGGATATATTGCCTACGGGGCTAGACACATAGTGTCATTATGGACCAAAGCAGTAACTTTGAAATTTGAATAGCGTATTAGATCCTTTTTGGGCCCATGCTTGTCTTTGTTTTACTGTGAATTATGAATTATGATACAATTGATCAATATAATGTTATGAGTTGTACTTATGAAATATTTGAAAAATATAAGAAAGTGGATTGATGTGACATCTAAATGCATTGTGCATTTGGTATTGCATTGAGTTATATTGTTATTATCAAAGTTTGTACCACTAGGCTTTGTCTTAGCACGATTGTTTCCATCGCGCAGGTGACAGGGTAGACCCAGCTGAGCCAGAGAGTTCTTATAGACCAGGTCGGGTCTAGACTTGTAGTTGAGCTTGTTGAGTTGCTATCGAGATCAGAAACACTGCAAGCAGCATGTATATATTTTTATGTTATTGTACATTTTTTAGTTTTATGCATAATATATTATGTTTTGGATTTTATGTATTATATATTATAAAGAATGTTTGGGTCAATGTATTTGAAATGGGAGAGTAAGTGTGATTTAAATTTTATATATCTATATATATAAATGTTTGAGAAACTTTGTGAAATTGAGAAGTATGGTTGAGATGGTAATTGGAAATTTTTTGGGAGTGTTTTCTTTTTTGCAGGTTGAGTAATTGCTAAATTTTGGGATGTCCAAATTACAGACAAAACTCTGGCAAATTTTTCTCAGAGATTTTTATATATATTATTTCTTTTGGGTTCTTATAACAAGTAAATAATATTTATATCTATTTAATTTTTATATATTTAGAATTTGAAATTTTAAATTAAAATGTGAAAATTTTTTATTAAATCGGTCTATGATATTTTTGCACCGTATATGCGTATTTTACATATGCTGAAAATATGTATTGTACGTTAATAGGGTATAAGGGTATTACAGAAAATATTCTGTATATGAAACTGAAAAGTAAGACTTACTGAAAAATAAATAAGTGTAATATGAGCAATGTTAACAAATAAAAAATTAAGTCTTAAATAAAATGATTCAAAAAGAGAAAAGTTGCAATACCAAAAGTGTAGTGTAGCATGATAACTTTTATAGAGTTAAAGTTATTATTTTGTGTAATCAAAATATTATGTTGGTTTGTTATTAAAAACTTTTAAAATATTGTAATGTTTACTAAAACTAAGTATTATTACTATATTTTCATAAGTATTTTTCTTTAATATTAAGTGACAAAATATGTTTATACAAGTACCACTAAGGTTTGCTTAGCGTGTTAGAATTATTTTCTGATATGCAGGTATCAGGTCATTAGAGCAAGTTAAGAAGTGGAATTAAGGATCTCAAGAAACTGTCTATAGTACATATAGAGATCTTTTGCATATTGTACTCATAAGTTATGAAATTTATATGTACAATTTAGTTTGGCTATTTGACAAATTGTATAAATTTGTAAACATGAAAGGAATATATGTATTTAGAGGATGAAGTTTGAGATTCTAGTGAATGATTATCAAATAAAGCAATGTATTATATATTTATTTGATTTGATAAACTTATGATAGTTATATGATTTATAATTAGTGACGCGCCCTAGCAAACATTAGCAAGTATACTAGTCGATCAAGTAGTATAGGACTTGGAGTCCCGATATTGTATCCCAAGAGACCAAAGTTTGGAAGCCAATCTCACTACTACTATTACTATTATTTGAGCAACAAAATTAAGTGATTGATTCGAAAATAAATAATTAAATTAAACAAAGCAAGCAATTGAACAACTTTGGAGAAAAACTTCAATGATTTAAAAGGTTAGGATCCACACTCCCCCTTGAATTATTAGGATGCACAATTAACGCAAAAACATCAACATTGAGATTGGTAGGTTTATAAAATTAAAGCCAATTTATCCTATCCGGAAATAAATACTCAATTCATGCCTAACTCCTATCCGGAAAATTAGTACAAGAATTTCATAAATTAAAACCTAATTTAATAACCTTCCTCATAGGAAACAGATTAAACCCACAATCCAACCTAGGTTTCTATCAGAAAACACCCAAATTAAACTATTATGAAAGAATTATAAATCATGAATGAAATAAATTATTTCCCCAAAACCTAATCTCCTAACAGGAAACAATCAAGTAAAAGAATTAAATCATTCATTCAAGCATTAAGAAAAAAATATCAATTCTGACATAAATCTCAATCTGAAATAATAAAACTAAGAATATTGCATCCTGCTAAATCAAGGGGTTATGTTTCCCCTAACAAAAAGAATTACTCCTCCATGGAGAAATCAAGAAACCACATATTTGAATAAGAATTCATTGTAAAATAACAAAAGGAAGAAGAAAATCAAACTCTAATGCAAGAAAATCCAAAGTTCTTCTTCAAGAATCCCAAATCTCCAAGGAAAAGCTCAAAATTGTGTTTTTCTCTTTAGGAAGTCGCCCCCCATACGTCCTCTCCCTTCCAAAAACGTGAATCCCCTTTTAAATTGGCGTGTATTTCTTCTTTTAGGTCTATTTTGGGCCTCCAAAACATGTGTTAATTCGTGGCCCTTGGATTAGAATATTAGGTCTTTTTAAAATGTGAGCCGTCCATATCTCACAGGTTGCCAGCAATCTCACAGGGTCCTTGTGAAATATTCTGCCCTCCTAGCTCTCTCTTCCTTATGCTTCTACTTCATTTCCAAGCCATTTTTCTCCACCAAAAACACTACAAAACAACCAAAATAACTAACATAAGGACTAAAACACATAACAATAAAAATAAAAAAAATAACATAATAAAACATAATAAAAACACACTAAACACAAGAAATAATAATACTAAAATATCTATAAAATGGAAATATATCAACTACCCCAAACTTTAGATTTTACTCGCCCTCGAGTAAAACCAACACAAAAACAAAACATAGACACAACACATAACACACAACGAATATGCTCAATCCATCGCTCGCAAGCCTCCTAAACAACTTAACCGCTTTAATCAAAGACTCAATCAATCCAAATCATTCCATCATCATAGAAATCAAATCAACAAGGTTACACTAAAAAATCCACAAGCATTCACACTAGTCAAGTTTGAATCAATGCACACTTCATCAAGCAATTATCAAAGAGGTAAAAAAAAAATCCTTTCTTAGCTTCTTTAAGATAAAACGAAAATGAAGAACAACCATAAGCTCTCCTTTCAATTCCCTCTCCACTAATGTAGACAAATCAAAATAATGAATCAATAGGTCTTTAATTATGGATAGGCTTGGTGAGGTTACAAATGAGGGGTAAAGCGTAAGGATAAAGAAATAAGAAAACATGTCATTCCATATTAAACCTAAAAAAATGAGCAATGCAATAAACTTTGTAATTCCCAAATGCACTAACCAAAAGACAACTTCCCAAAACTTACTAGCTAGAATCACAAACACATTAACAAAACAATTATTTCACTCTACCCAACTATTTACTTGCTTGCTTTTTTTTTTCTTTTCTATTTTTTTTATATATTTTGTTTTTTTTTCTTTTTTTTTCAAACTACTCATACCAATAACTATTTACATAAGAACACAAAATTAACCCAATAAATAAAGAATGAAACATATGGGTTGTAAAATAATACCCCAAACCACATTCTAGCTAGCTTTTATTTTTTTTCTCTCTAAATGCAATACTAATAAACCCAATATGACATGCATATGCTCATCAAACAAAAGGAACGACTCATTTTCTTGTAAATGGGGTGGTAGGCAAAGGGCTTTTGGGTTATATGGTTATAATGAGGTACACAAAAGAATTTTTGAAGTACGCATTTAGCATACTTTGTAGGCTAGAAGGGGTTAAAAGAACGGTAACGTAAAAGGTATGATACATATATAAGAGGTCCAATGTAAATCTTCCAAAAGATGGCCCAAATCATTTCCTTCATCCTAATTCATCTAGGATTTCACCTCAAGGGAACATCAAGAAAGTTCTAGCATTCTTTAGAAGCTATTTAAAATTTTAAGTTCAAAAATAATCTTTGACAACCGCCATCTAAAACATGCATTAAAAGAAACTTGACAAAACATTAAACACATTATAGACTGTAAAGTGTAAACAAGTTTATTCAATCCCATATGAGTGCAATGACGGTCATTATCAAGTTCAAATCTCATCTCGCAGCGATTGCATCATTCAAGAATTTTGCAATTGACAAATTGAGCAATAACAACACTAGACAAATACTGACAAATACTGAACATACCTCACACGACATAGACACAATACGAAACAAAAAGAGAAACACAAAACACCAAATACATTAAAAAGAAAACTAACATAACACAAAACACAATAACAACACAATAAAAACATAAACATAAAAACATTTCCCTACCCTAAACTTTAAAATTTGTAGTGTCCTCAATGCATAAATATATAAACACGAAAAAGAAGGTAAAGAAAACCCCATGGTACCATGTGAGGACATGCTGTAAACATCAAACATCAGCTGGTGGAGAATTGCGCTGCACATAAGTGCGAAACTCAGCATGGTAAGCATTTACTTTCTCCTCTAGCCTCCTTAAACATTGCATAATCATCTCATTGGCCACCCTCTCAGAAGAAGACTCTGGAACTAATGGCCTTTCAAGCTCCTCACTAGCACTGGCCTCAATCTCCTCAACTCCTACATCCTCACTGTTAGCATCATCTACAAGCTGAATATCATTAGTAGGAAGATTTCCACACAATTTAAGAGATGCACAAACAAGCAAATCAATCAAATTATTATCTCCTACTGGCCTACAAAAGTTGCTAAGATGCATGGACAATGCAATGGAAGTAACCAACCCACCAATTAATATAGGTCCACTTTCTTTAACAACATGATCAAAACTCCGCATAAGCCACACACCGGTATTAATACGCACACTATGCTCCATAGCCCATAATGTGTAAATTTCTTTTTCATTAACTTGACTAGCACTACTACGAGCAAAAAGTGTCATAGAAAGCACACGATGCATGTACCGGTAAGCAGGGCGTAAACTAGATGCCCTATGCAAGGTAGAAGCCTCACCATCAGTCAACTCACGCCATGCATTCACAACTTTAAAACCAACATGTTTAAATTTATTACCATCATTATCAAAACCAAAAATAGCATTCAACTCAGGCAAAGATTTAGTGACGGTAACATTTTCAAATGAAAAGTCATGAACCATTTCTCATCACTATAAGGTTTATGCACACAAGAGTAAGAGCTCAAAAACTCCCTAGTGATGTCAACATATGTAAGATGTTTAAGACTCATGAATGTAGACCAACCAATATTATTAATCAACCTATGAACTTCAGTGGTCAAACCTATAGCACGCAATGCAGAGTCATCCACATACTTTGTAGATTCTAACTTTCTATGAGTTAAGGAAGAGTACCTACGCTTTTGCTCATCATTCTCAAATATCAATCAACTGGAGCATCGAAGACAAATGTCTTCTTCTTACCTTTAGTCTTACCATTAGGCCTAGAGACCGGTAGTTTCGATGGCCATTTAGTAGCCTTCAAAGAGGAGGCAGCAATGGCTGCCTTAGCATGCGCCATTCTCAAACAATAAACGTTAAAAGAAACAAGAAAAATTTCCACCAAATACCAATATCAGCAGCTAATTTCACAGTTCAGTACTATATACTCCCAAATAAACTCACAAATCTCACAAAACAGCACGATAAGACCAACAAGATCAAATCCACTAACAACAATTCCAAGTAAATCCCAGCATGAACAAAGAAAAATTATTGTATTCCTAATTGCAATTCATGTTTACCACAAAGAAAAATAAAATATTTTCTTGCAATTAGAGAAAATTAAATGCAAAAATAAACAACCTATCCAAATTTAGCAAAACAACCCGCACCCAAAATGCATTCAAATTAATGATTCCTAACCAAAACAACGAATGTACGTTGAATCAACAAAAACAACAATTACGTAAAGCAGAACAATTTTAAAATTGGTAAACTCACTAGAACCAGAACCTAAATGCAAGAAAGAAGCAACCTATTGTAGTCAAACTAACAGTAATTCTCAATTAAACTTCCCAATCTTAAAATATAATCACATCCAGCTCAAGAAAAACATAATCTCCATGCTTCAAAATTAAAAATTCAGAATTAAAAAAATAGAGTGAGAATATAAAAAATTCAAACCGGTTTTGCTTCAGAATCTTGAATCGATTTCAGTTATGATGGAAAGAAAAACCTCCCCTAACTAAATTCCTCGTCTGAACTCCAGGGAAAACGGGTCTTTTTTTTTTTGAACTAGTGTGAACGAATGATGAAAAGAAGCATGGACCCTGGTCTGGTGCGAATGGATGAACGAAATAGAGAACTTAATTGCTGGAGATGAACGGACGGTGAAGTGCTGCTTTTGATTAACCGAACGACTGAGGCAGAGGGTGAATGGAAAAAGAAGGGAATAGAGCTCGGTCTCTGCCTCTGGTTCATTTTCGAATGAACTGAAAAGAAAACGCCTCCTCTAACTGATTGTATGTCGATCAAATTGAGAGAAAACGCCTCTTGCTGCTATTTGTATGTCGATCGACTTGAGGAGAATGGAGGTGGGTCTGGTTCTTGGTCGACTGAACGGAGAAAAAAAAAGAACGGTGATGGATGGGACTCGATCGGAGATTGGATGTGAGTTGCGGTGGTCAGGTTTCTGCAAGAAAAGAGTAGGGTTCGAAAGAAAAAAAATAAAAATAAAAACACCCTAATTTGTGTCCAACTTCACAGCCCCTCCGTGAAATTCACTGCTCAAATCAACCAAACTTATCAAATTTCACACCCCCCTCTTGAAATTTGCTGTTCAAAACTCATAAAGTGCCAAATTTCACATACAGGGTGTGAAACTTGCTATCCAAAACTCATACAAAATTAAATGTTTCACACCCTTGTCTCTCTTTTCACAACCTATGACAACCATATAATTTCTTCACGAAAATTTTAGTAAACACATTTTTTTTTCCTTCACTCCAAACACCCTAAACTTAAAATTGGAAAACTAAAATAGCAACACTAATTAAAACAAAACAAATAAATAAATAAGTAAAATCAAGAAAAAAATAATATACAATTAGTTCTAGTTTATAGTCCTAGCTCAACTTTCATCACCTTTACTCCACAAACGTCACAATAGCGAGATTCGGTTCAAACCGATCCGCCACATAGGGTTTCAACCTATGACCATTTACCTTGAATGTCTCTCCCAACTTCATATGCTTTATCAAAATCGCTCCAAAATTAGAGACTTCAACTACCTCATACAGACCTTGCCATCTCGATTTCAACTTACCTGGAAATAATCAAAGCCTACTATTATATAATAGTACTTTTTGGCCCGGCACAAACTCCTTCCTCACAATATGCTTGTCATGCCATTGCTTAGTCTTTTGCTTGTAAAGACTAGCACTCTCATATGCCCACCAACGAAATTCTTTCAATTCGTTAAAATGTAACAAATGATTCTTTCCTGCACTATCCATGTCAAAATTCAAAATTTTAGTTGCCCAAAATGCTTTATGCTCTAACTCAACAGGTAAATGACAAGCTTTCCCAAAAACTAACCTAAATGGTGACATACCTATAGGTGTTTTATAAGCTGTCCTATATGCCAAAAGAGCATCATCTAACTTAATAGCCCAATCCTTCCTAGACACACTAACAGTTTTCTCAGGGATTCTCTTAAGCTCCCTATTAGATATCTCTACTTGACCACTCGTTTGTGCATGATAAGGTGTAGAAACCTTATGCCTCACCCCATACTTCTTAAGAAGCATTTCAAATTGGTGATTGCAAAAATGCTTACCACCATCACTTATAATAGCTCTAGGGGTTCCATACCTAGTAAAAATGTTTCGCTTCAAAAATTGAAGCACAACTTTTGAGTCATTAGTCTTAGTAGCTACTGCTTCTACCCATTTAGACACATAATCTACAGCTACTAAGATATACTCATTCCCATACGATGACGGAAACGGTCCCATGAAATCAATACCCCAAACATCAAATAATTCACACCCAAGAATATTATTAAGGGGCATCTCATCTTTTTTAGAAATATTTCCCATTCGTTGGCACCTATCACAAGCAGACACATAATCCCTAGCATCACAAAAAAGAGTAGGCCAGAAAAAACCTGATTCGAGCACTTTTGCTGCAGTTCGATTTGCTCCAAAGTGTCCACCTGCTTCTCTATCATGGCAATGATTCAAAATAGCTCTATTTTCCTCCTCAGACACACACCTTCTTATCACTTGGTCTGCAAACAACTTGTAAAGGTAAGGATCTTCCCAAAAATAATGCTTCACATCAGCTAAAAATTTCTTCCTCTGTTGAAATGTAAATTCTTTTGGTATCCATCCACCTGCAAGGTAGTTAGCAATATTTGAAAACCAAGGAACATTAGTAGAAATAGACTTAACAACACATATTCGTTCATCAGGAAAAAACTCAAAAACAATATCTTTCTTAGAAGAAGGGTCATTAACCAATCTGGATAAATGATCAGCAACTACATTCTCTACCCCCTTATTATCTATAATCTCCATATTGAACTCTTGTAGCAACAACACCCATCGAATCAATAGAGGTTTTGAGTCCTTTTTACCAAAAAGATGCCTAAGAGCTGCATGGTCAGTATAAACAATAGTTTTAGACCCTATCAAATAAGGCCTAAATTTCTCAAAAGCATAAACAACTGCTAAAAATTCTTTTTCAGTAGTAATGTAATTCAACTAGGGTCCAGTTAAAGTATGACTAGCATAGTACACTACCCTAAACATCTTTTCTCTCCTTTGCCCTAAAACTACACCTAAAGCATAGTCACTAGCATCACACATAAGTTCAAACAGACTACTCCAATCTAGTGCTACAATCACAGGTGCTAAAATCAATTTCTCCTTCAAAATATTAAAAGCATTCAAACACTCCTCATCAAAAACAAATTTTGCATCTTTAACAAGCAAACTACACAAAGGTTTTGCAACTTTAGAAAAATCCTTAATAAACCTTCGATAAAACCTTGCATGTCCAAGAAACCTCCTAACTCCCTTAACATTTGTCGGTGGAGGTAACTTTTCAATCACCTCAACTTTTGCCTTGTCGACTTCAATAACTCTCTCCGAAATCTTGTGCCCAAGAACTATCCCCTCATTTACCATAAAATGGCATTTCTCCCAGTTTAGCACAAGATTTGTTTCTTCACATCTCTGTAAAACTAAAGAAAGATTATGCAAACAAGATTCAAATGTTAGCCCATAAATAGTAAAATTATCCATGAAAATTTCCATACACTTCTCAAGAATATCATGGAAAATGGACATCATACACTTCTGAAAAGTAGCAGGTGCATTACACAACCCAAACGGCATGCGCCTATAGGCAAATGTGCCATAGGGACACGTAAAGGTTGTTTTCTTTTGATCCTCAGGGGCTATTGGTAATTGAAAATACCCAGAAAAACCATCTAGAAAGCAATAAAACCTATTCCCTGCTAACCTTTCTAACATTTGGTCAATAAAAGGCAAAGGAAAATGGTCTTTCCTAGTAACAGAATTAAGCTTCCTATAATCTATGCAAACTCTCCACCCAGTTACTGTCCTAGTGGGTATCAATTCATTATTCTCATCTTTTACTACAGTCATACCCCCTTCTTAGGTACTACCTGCACAGGGCTTACCCAAGCACTATAAGAAATATGATAGATAATACCTGCATCAAGTAGCTTGATCACCTCTTTCTTTACTACCTCTTGCATAGCAGGATTCAACCTCCTTTGTGGTTGAATGGTGGACTTATATTCATCTTCCATCAAAATCTTGTGCATGCACACACTTGGACTTATCCCCTTGATGTCCGACAAACTCCAATCAATTGCTTTCTTACGCTTCTTCAAAACCTTAATAGTCTCATTCTCTTCTTAATCTATCAACAAAGCAGAAATAATAACAGGATTATTTTCACCATCAAGAAAAACATATTTTAAATGAGAAGGTAAAGGTTTAAGCTCAAGTTTAGGTGATTCATTGGATAAATCTTTTGAATCCTTTTCCTTTTCAAGCTCCAATGACAATGGAGATTCATCCTTTTGTTTGACTTCTTCATCTAAATGCTCGCCATGATCTTCACTTCCTAAGACCATGCATTGCTCCATTGTTTGGTCCTCCTTATTTGTCAAAAATGTATCCTGCTTATACTCATTCAAACATTCATCCAAACAATCAATAGAAAAACATACATCATTATCATGTAAAGAAGGATATTTCATAGCTCTATTGATATCAAAGACAATCTTCTCCTCATTCCATCTCAATGTAAGCTTCCCCTCTCTCACATCTATTAAAGCACCAGCAGTGGCCAAAAATGGCCTTCCTAAAATGAGAGGAGTTACTTTATCAACTCGCATATCTAGCACTACAAAATCCACGGGGAAAATAAATTCCCCAACTTTCACCAAGAGGTCCTCAATAATCCCAGCTGGGACTTTTGTGGAACCATCAGCAAGTTGCAACAAAATACTTATTTCTTTAAGCTCAAGATTCATCTCATTACATAAAGCTAAAGGCATCAAATTAATACTAGCACCTAAGTCACACAATGCCTTCTCAAACTCAACATCGCCAATATCACAAGGAATGGTAAAACTCCCTGGATCTTTCATTTTCTTAGGTAACCTATTTTGCACAATGGCACTACACTCCTCAGTTAATGTTACAGTGCCTAGATCCTCTAACTTCTTCTTATTAGACAGAATATCTTTAAGAAACTTAGCATACTTCGGCATTTGAGCCAAAGCCTCAACAAATGGAATATTTATATGAATTTTCTTAAAGATTTCTACAAAGTTTGAAAACTGAGCATCTAACTTCTCTTTCCTAATCTTATTAGGATATGGAAATTTCTTCAAATCTAAGTTAGACGCAAAGGTAGTGTTAGAAGATTTACCTTTCTTCGCATTGTCAGAATGCTTACTTACCTCTTCCTTGCTCACTTCCTCTTTAGGTGTCTCATCCAAGCCTGCCTTGTCCTCTTGAACTTTAAGCTTCTCTTTTGGCTTTGGATCCTCCAACTCCCTTCCATTCCTCAATGTGACTGCCTTCACATGTTCCTTAGGGTTTGTCTCAGATGTACTTGGTAATGAGCCTTGTGATCTTCTAGAAATCGCATTTGCAATTTGCCCAATTTGCGCCTCCAAGTTCTTGATCGATGCATCTTGATTCTGCAATCTTGTCTCAGTGGATTTTATGAACTGCGACATCAAATCTTCCATAGAAGACTTCTTCGCTTGTTGTTGTTGTAAAGAAGCTTGAGTCTGAAATCCTGGTGGTTGTTGTCTTTGCACATTATTGTTATTCCAAGAAAAATTGGGATGATTCCTCCACCCAGGATTGTAAGTTTTGCTGTAAGGATCATTTTGCCTGCGAAAATTATTCACAAAATTAGCTTGATCAGTAACTTGATTAACAACAAACATGTTACCTGTTTGACATTCATGATTAGGGTGGCCTCCTCCACAAAAGTCACAAGCTATTGTAACTAATGGGGGCATCTGAATTTGCATCACTTCAATTTTCTTATTTCATGCCTCCACTTGAGCTGCCAATGATGTCATAGCATCCACATTATACACCCCTGCTGCTGTCCTTGGTTGAGCTCTTGCATCATGATACAAAAACATATTCGCTACCATCTCATCAATGAGCTCGAAGGATTCTTCTGGTGTCTTCCTATTTATAGAACCTCCAGCGGCAGCATCAATCATATTCCTTGCATGAATGTTAATTCCTTTGTAAAAATTCTGCACTTGCATCCATAAAGGAATTTGATGATGAGGGCACCTTCTCAAAAGATCCTTGAATCTTTCCCATGCCTCATGTAAAGATTCTGTATCACCCTGCACAAAAGAAGAAATTTTGTTTAAAATTTTCATTGTTTTTGAGGGTGGAAAATACTTAACAAGAAACTTCTTTGACAGATCATCCCATGTTCTAATCGAACCGGATGGCAAAGAAGTAAGCCACCGTTTTGCTTTATCCCTTAAGCTAAAGGGAAAAAGTCTCAACCAAACAACCTCATCATGAACTCCATTGTACTTAAATGTAGCACACAACTCAAGAGAGTTAGCAATATGCTGATGAGGGTCTTCATGATCTAAGCCTCCAAATTGATAACCATTCTGAATCATTTGGATGATTTGAGGCTTAATCTCGAAATTATTAGCGGGAATGGCAGGTCTAACTATGGATGGTAATGCTCCACTCAGTAGAGCCATCACATAGTCTTGCATTGTACGTTGTGGTCTTTGATTTCCATTGCCACCATTGCCACCTTCCACATCCATAAGATCATTCAGTGGATCAGCCATAGTATCTTGTCAAGCTAACCTTCTCCTTAAGTGAAAACTTTTTTCAGGCTCAAGATCAAACTCTACCAGTGGCCAACCGCTAGCTCTGGTCATAAACCAATCAAAGGCCTAAAAGAAACAAACTCGAACAAACGATTATTAAATCTCAAAGTAACAGAAAAATAATAGAAAATTTTCAACCAAATCTATGGTCCCCGGCAGCGGCGCCAAAAACTTGACGCGTCCTAGCAAACACTAGCAAGTGTACTAGTCAATCAAGTAGTATAGGACTTGGAGTCCCAATATCGTATCCTAAGAGACCAAAGTTTGGAAGCCAATCTCACTACTACTATTACTATTATTTGAGCAACAAAATTAAGTGATTGATTCGAAAATAAATAATTAAATTAAACAAAGCAAGCAATTGAACAACTTTGGAGAAAAACTTCAATGATTTAAAAGGTTAGTATCCACACTCCCCCTTGACTTATTAGGATGCACAATTAACGCAAAAACATCAACATTGAGATTGGTAGGTTTATAAAATTAAAGCCAATTTATCCTATCCGGAAATAAATACTCAATTCATGCCTAACTCCTATCCAGAAAATTAGTACAAGAATTGCATAAATTAAAACCTAATTTAATAACCTTCCTCACAGGAAACAGATTAAACCCACAATCCAACCTAGGTTTCTATCAGAAAACACCCAAATTAAACTGTTATGAAAGAATTATAAATCATGAATGAAATAAATTATTTCCCCAAAACTTAATCTCCTCACAGGAAACAATCAAGTAAAAGAATTAAATCATTCATTCAAGCATTAAGAAAAAAATATCAATTCTGACATAAATCTCAATCTGAAATAATAAAACTAAGAATATTGCATCCTGCTAAATCAAGGGGTTATGTTTCCCCTAACAAAAAGAATTACTCCTCCATGGAGAAATCAAGAAACCACATATTTGAATAAGAATTCATTGTAAAATAACAAAAGGAAGAAGAAAATCAAACTCTAATGCAAGAAAATCCAAAGTTCTTCTTCAAGAATCCCAAATCTCCAAGGAAAAGCTCAAAATTGCATTTTTCTCTTTAGGAAGTCGCCCCCCATATGTCCTCTCCCTTCCAAAAACTTGAATCCCCTTTTAAATTGGTGTGTATTTCTTCTTTTAGGTCTATTTTGGGCCTCCAAAACATGTGTTAATTCGTGGCCCTTGGATTAGAATATTAGGTCTTTTTAAAATGTGAGCCGTCCATATCTCACAGGTTGCCAGCAATCTCACAGGGTCCTTGTGAAACATTCTGCCCTCCTAGCTCTCTCTTCCTTATGCTTCTACTTCCTTTCCAAGCCATTTTTCTCCACCAAAAACACTACAAAACAACCAAAATAACTAACATAAGGACTAAAACACATAAAAATAAAAATAAAACAAATAACATAATAAAGCATAATAAAAACACACTAAACACAAGAAATAATAATACTAAAATATCTATAAAATGGACATATATCAATTAGTATTTACATTATTGGAGATATTGGAGATTGGTTTAAATATTGGATTTATAAGTGTTGTATTATACATATTGTATTATTATTTAAAATTTTTTGTTAGTTGGAAGAGAACTTTATAAAAGAATTGATTGGAGTACTGACAATATATCGAATAACATTCTCTAATAGTTCTTGTAATATCCTCATTCATGCCCTAAAAGTTTTGCATGTTGTTGTTGTTGTTGTTGTATTGTTGGTTTAAATTGAGAAAAGAAAAGTATAAGTGTTTTGGGAAAGAATTTAGGGTTTAGAGACAAGTTTATATGTTGTGTATATTGTGATATATATAACATATACATTGGTCAAAAGAGTTGGTCAAGGCAAGAGGAGATATTTTTTTTAGGGCATGTGAAATTACCAAAATGGGCAAGAGATAACAAAGAGAATTAAGATATGTATGAGGGCATTATAGTAATTTTCCTTTGGATGGGTATTTAATGAAGTTTGACTTTGTGATTCTTCATCATCTTTTCTTCTTTCTTTCAAGAGGTGGCCGGCTCTCCATTAGCAAAAGGGAAGGAGAAGTGTTCTTGATACTAAGATCAAATTGAAGAAGGAATTGAGAGCTTTGGTGAAAGAATTGTGGAATTTCTTCATCTAAGGTAAGTATTCTTTTGTTTCCTTTACTTATTTTGTAGTAGTGTTGAAGTTATGATTAGGGTGATTTGTGATTTGTTGGTTTGATGATTAGATATGTTTGTGTTGTGTTCTCAAGTGTTGAATTGGTTTTAAGTTAAGAGTTTAAATAGGTATTGTTGTTGGAAGTGGTGGATGTTGATTTTGAAAGATGGTGATTTTAGGGTTTTGAGATGATTTGTGTTTAAGTGTAATATTAATGTGTTATGAGGTGATTCTTATGATGAATATGTGTTTAGAACATTGTTTATGTTCATTTGAAACATGTTGTATGGTGTATATTGTGATTGTGTGCAATTGAAAGAGGGTTGAAGATGGTTAGGGTTTGGTTTGGGTGACACGGCCAAAAGCAAAGGAGAGACACGGCCAAGTCATGAAAGTTTTGGGCGTGTTGAATTGGTTTTGAGAGACACGGCCGTGTCTAGTACCTATGTTCACTACTGTGAGTTTTGGTCTGAGTGACACGGCCACAAGCTTGGCCGTGTCCCATACCCGTGTTGCCTACTGTCCAATTGAGTTGAGAGACACGGCCACAAGCTTGGCCGTGTCCCTCATGTGTGCTGCCCGTGTCTCTCATATGGGTTAGGTAAGTTTTGTTTTCCTTGACCTAGTTGCAATGTTTTGGTTCTTCAAAGGTAGGTTGGTTCCTAAACCTAAGCTTAAACACTCTAAACATACTTTAAACTATGAATGAGCTAATCAAATGCATATGAAAGATCCTAAAGCTATGAATCATATAAATTGTTCTTTGCCCTAATTACATTGTTGAGATTTAAACAAGGTTATGTTATGCATTGTGAAAGGTAATGTGTTTTATGAGTAATGTACCTTGAAATGTTATATCAAAGATGTGATATCAATGATGCTTTATGCATAATATGAATTGAAATGTGAAATGTGATACAAAGCCATTGTTATTGGCTATGATGATGATATTGAGAGAAAGAAGGCATGTTTGCCTAAATGTTGATGATAATTGGAAATGGAAATGATAATTGAATAATAAATGAATTGTGTGGCTAATGTGTTATTCTATTTTCAGAGTTTGTTGTTGGTGGCATGCCTAGTAAGTGTAACAATCTCTTGAAGTTAGGTTGGATTGAATCCTTGAAGCCTAATTGAGATGTTACCACCCTTGAAGCTAGGTTGGGTTGGTTCTTGAAGCCATGTTGGGTTGAAGCTTAGCATGCTTTGCTCCCCTTGAAGCTTGGTTGAACCTAATCCTTGAAGCCTAGTTGGGTATATGATATTGATAAATGTGATGATAGAACCAAAACATTAACTCTGAAAATTGAATGGCATATTAGTGTGTCTTGGGCCCATGCTTGTCTATGGTTAATGTGAGTCATGAATGATGCTTGCCTTAGCTTATTGTTGATGATGAATGATTAAATGAATATAAATGAGGTCTATGATAAGATGTGAAGTATGATATGCCTATATATATATATGTTGAGTTATAAAGTGGAAAGCTATGTTATCAACTTGGCATATATGATGTTACATGCATAATATGGATTGAGAATTTGTACAGCATAACATTAGCATGATTATCTTACTAAGCCGTTGGCTTAGCGCGATAGTGTTTAATCGCGCAGGTAATAGAGTTGATAGAGTTGATCCCGAAAGCTCTTCGAAACCAACCGAGGGTAGACAGTGAAGAGTTGATTTTGGAGACTTAAAGATCAAAGAAAACTTGCCAATCATGTATAACTATTTTATATTTTGTAAAGTATTGATTAAATGTACATATATGTATATTTGTAAATATGGAATTAAGTGTTTTCAAATATGTAAATATTTTATGACTTCCGCTGTGTAATAACTATATGAATGTATATATATATATCTAATGTGTTTTATTTTAAAAGTAAATGATCTACTTTTCTATAATATATAATGATAATAGTATTGTATCTATTTAAATGTTTTGAATGTTGAAGAAAATCGTAGCATCCCTATGTTTGGTGCACTTATGCTACATTGTTGTGGTTGTAGTGTGTGTGTGCATTGGATGTGGGGGTGTTACAGTTCTAATGAGAATTGTTAGGGGTTGTTACAATTTCGGCCTAAATAACCTTAAGGTCCCAACGTGTCAAAAGTTCCTGGAATCAACCCTAATAAACACTTGAACAAACAAATTAAACTCAATTTGACAATAAATATATTAAGAAATAGGGATAAAAATATCATCAATTATACACTTATCAAATTCCCCCATACTTGAGTTTTTGCTTGTCCTCAAGCAAACCAAATCACTATAATAGGTAGAAATGAAAGAACCCTCTGTATCCAACGAAAACAAAAGTTTTTACAATACTTGAATTAGAAAACCCAACATTCTTAACCAAAAACTAAAACTCAAACATGGTAGCTGAATTTAGAAGTTTCAAAACAAAAATTTAAAAGATCTAAAATTTAAAAGTTCAAAAATAAAAGATTGAGCATAAAATTCCAAGAACTCAAAAGTCATGAACGAAGTAAGGAAGTAAGTTTTCTCTTAAGTTCTTTGACCCCTTCATAAAATGCATTGTGTGAAACATTAATTTTTTTTGTCAAAAGGAGCTCGACTTGTTTAAACTGATACTAACTTTTTGACGCGAAGGTAAACATTTGTGATGCCGACCCCCAGTTACTCAGTTAGAATCATCATTCAAATGGCTACTAGCACTATTCATGTTTCCAACTCATTTGTTTCAATTCAAGAGTTAAAATCAGTAGAACAGGGATAAATTTTCAAAGCTCTTGAAAATTTTTTTAATTAAATTTTTTTATAAAGTTGTTAGGAACATAAGATAATAAAGATGTCATACTAAGTTTGACTCAAGTATCTAAAGAATTGGGATATGCTAAAAAATGTAACTAAGGTTTTAAGCTTCAGATGTGCAACTCTCATAAATTAACTACCTAATTCAGACTATCACATTTAGTCTTTAGCATTCAATTAAGAAAAATGAGTCAACCTAAACAAGAGATTATCGTTCATTAAATCAATCATTATTTTAATGAAAAGAGGAATCATTTCACTTCATATTATAATAGCAATCTAGTTTACTTGAATCCAAAAATAAAATCAAAGAAACTAATTGAGACAAATGCAACCAATGGCAAAAATGAAAATAAAAGCTCAATTTATAAAATATGCCCCTCCCCCACACTTAAGACACACATTGTCCCCAATGTGTGTAAAATAATAAAAAGAAGAAAAGAGAGAAAACTGCCCTGACATGTCCTGAATCGACATATATGAATAGAGTTCCAAAAGTGTTGCGATGTAAAAGGAGCTACAGGACAAAAAAATTAACATAGAGAATGGTGAAGGTTCAAAGACATAAAAATAAGAATAATAAAAAAATAAAAACATGAAAAATATTAAAAATGAAACGTACAAGAATTCATAAGAAAATAAAAATGAAAATAAAAGAAAATAAAATAAAAAATGAACTAGTTGGTCATGGGCTCAGCACTGGAATCGTTACTAGTGCCGGTATTATCACTATTGGCACTAGCATTATCGCTATCATCGTCATCAGAGACGTCAACATGGGGCATTGAAGGCTGGTATGGAGGTGGCGGTGGCTGCAAAGGGCTAAATCCCTAATGCCTCTAGAACTCAAGCATAGATTGCTCGAGCCATTGCCTCCTTAGTATCTCATGATCCAGTTGCACTTGGAAGGATGAGTAGTGCTGCTCTGTGGAACGCTGGATCTTATCCTACTGAGTCAATAACTTATTCTGGTTCAGCTCGATGTTTCAAATCTTTCCTTCTATCCTGCATATCTGGCTCTCAAACTCCATTGGTTTCCAGCCATCATCCCACTCAATATTCACAGAATGATGCCAGCCTCTGAAAGTAGGGGATGGAGTAAAAGATGAGCCAGAAGGTTCGACAGTGGTGGACGGGCCGGGGATGTCTGTCGGTGGAGGTGGAGGTATGTTGAAAGTGGGAGCAGGAGGAACTGGCTCAAAATCCATGGGTGGAACTGGCTCGGAATCCATGGGTGGTGCCTGTAGTTCCACCACCTTCTCCCTATTCAACCGTTTCAAAGTATCCATGCCCAACAGTTTGGGGAGCCCATCCAAAGTCATCGGGAGGCATCCATCCAACACCCCTAAGCTGCAAGCAAGTCTCGTAACCTTTCTTGGACTGCTTATAGAAAAAATGCATGATAGCATGAACTACATTGCACTGGATCTTATGGATCATACAGTTCAAGAAGAACAACTCCCTCAGGCCAACAACTCCCGTACTGCTAAGCCGAGCCAGAATGGTGTGAAGCAATAGATTATTCACTACTCGACAGGGGAAGGACTCAAAATTTGATGCCTTGTATACCTTCAACTGATACTTGCAGCATTCGGTGCAAACATTCTCCAAACCCTGGGAGGAATGACATCATACTCTGTAAAGTCTACCTCGAATTAAGATACTCTACGGTCTACACCTCCTCCACAGTAAATAAACCCAAATGTATGCCAAGTTCATTGATGCTCATGTGAAATCGCTGACCGCCCAATTAGAATTTCATCATTGGCTTGATGATGGAGATCTTATTTTTATCAAATTGAAAAAAACAGAAGAACTCCAAGGTTAACTCTCTATAGGAAGGGTCACTGATGGAGAAGAGTTGTTCCCATCCCGACTGGTTGATCAATTCCCGGACCGCAGTCATTATGTTGGCTCACTCCATGGCAACCCAATCCAAAATCCTAGGTGGTGACCAGTCCTTGTTCCCTAACAGTTCAAACCATCCTTGCTCCTCCGTAGTTGAGAATCAAAGGCATTTGTGGCCGGCCATGAATTTTGAAATGGGATTGGTAGCAGGTCAGCTTGAGCTACCTTCACCTCTAGTCCGTTTAGCTGGTAATTTAGATGGTATTTGTTTTCGAGGACCCATGATCTGCAAAACAAACAAGAATAGCCTCAAAACAAAGTACACCAAACAATCCAAAAAGAGTGACATAATATACCAACCCAACGAAACCAACGATAGTAAGGCATTATCAAACAATAACAGTAATGGCACTAAACCAATGAGAGAATAATGAAAATTTTCTCAACAAGGGCAACTCCCTATTCATGCAATAATCAATTACCAAGCATCACCCCAATTCAATATTGCCTGCAACAAAACATAGTATGTAGACTCATTATGCATAAACAATCAAAAATAGTGTGTCAATATACGCAACTCGATTCTAACCATAGAGTAAAAAACATAATGAGTAAATCACAAAACATCAACAAAACTCAAATAAAACTCGAAAGCCCATAGTAAAAAAAAATTCAAAATCCCTAGAAACTAGCTCTGACTAATAAACAAATCAATAATAAAGTTTTCAAGTTTCTAGAATCCAACTAAACAATAAATGTAGACCTTTAATTTTTGACCTAGTCTAGTCCAATATTTTTAAAATAGTCCAAAGTAATTTTTGTGGTATTTTAATTAAATAATATTTATTTTAATATTTAATATTTATAATTTTTAATAAAAATATAAAAGGTAATATTAGTAAAGTTAAATAAATAAATAAATAATAATCGGCAATGGAAGAATCGATAACGAAAAATTTCATTGCTGGCGAAATTGGCTTGGGCCAATTTGCCACAGGATATTCCTAAGGCGAATTGGCTAGCCCGAGCCCTAGCCCGCGCCCTAGCTCGCACACAACTCTAGCAATTCTCATGCTGGCCCGCCCGTAGTCCACAGCAGTTTTTGCCAGCATAATTTTTACCAGT
This sequence comes from Garcia nutans, assembly GCA_947685225.1. Taxonomy (NCBI): domain Eukaryota; kingdom Viridiplantae; phylum Streptophyta; class Magnoliopsida; order Malpighiales; family Euphorbiaceae; genus Garcia; species Garcia nutans. Next base: position 27,367,811 of record CANTUV010000024.1, read on the forward strand.
GCAGTTTTTTGCGAAACCTAATTCTACTTGGTTTTTATTTCTTTTCCTAAATGGTTTTGATGTCCTTAGAAAATTAGAATTAGGTTTTGATTTTTTCCTATAAATACCACATTAAAACATACAATCAAAAGGGGGGACGAAACTTGGATCTTTCAAAAAAGGAAAATTTGAACCAAACTTGGGACACTTAAATTCTTTTGGCCAAAAGAAAACCCTAGCAAGCAAGAAGAAATCCAAGACACAACAATAAAAGGAGGCAACAAGCAATTGTCTCCAGATTGCTTTGCTCAACCAAAACCAAATCTGAAGCAGGCAACAACTTGGTTCAATTTCTTCAATTTGGTGGAGCCTTCAAATGTATGTAAATTGATCTAAATTTCGTTTATTAAATCATTAATTATCTTCATCTTTCAAGCCATCATCATACTGCCTTAGTTATTTAATTCTTCCTTCAATTTAGTTTAGGCAGTAGCATAAATTAATTCATACAATACTTAAGATCTTAATTAAAGTAAATAATATAATCATTCAAATATATTTTCTTAAACCCTAAGTTATTTAAACCCTAAATCTTAATTAATTCTGTTTTCAAAGCATCACAGTAGTTTTTATAATTTTATTCATTCAGTTATTTTAATCTTTCAATAATTAATTTAGCTTTCAATGTTCATTTCACCTAAAAAAAATTTAAAAAGTTATTACAGTCAATATTAAAAGCACACTCAAATTTGATCACGGAAAAGCATCAAATTCTAAATTCAAAATCATAATCTACAGAATCAAGATTTCAAACCATAAAACTCTAATATCTTAATCGTAAAACCTTAAAACTTTAATAGCCTTAAAACATGTTTTTCAAATCTAAAATCCTAATTACACCTTTCTAAAATCAAAAAAACAATCTGTTTGCTTAAAACCCTAACTAAATCTATTTTTTAAATCACAGTAGCATTATTTTCATAAAAACATCCAAAACCCTAAATCTTTAAAACATTCAGGAGCTATGTTATTTCTTTAAAATATTTCTCAACTAATTAAACTAGTATATGCAAAACCCTAGTTATTAAACAAAAAACCCTAGAAACCCTAATTGATTCATGAACCCCTAAAGTTAATATATTTACTGTTTTATTTAAATTGGATGAATGTTTATTATATATTTTGATTGATGTTTGATGTCTTTGATGAATGATTTATTTATGATGAATGGTTGTTTACTTTTATTGATTTATTTTGATTTCAAAATATTGTATGGGGTATGTTTCTAAATTTTTGGGTACCTCATGTCATGAGCATCATGTAATTTATTTTATTTTAAAGTTTTTGGAGCAATGTAAAGGACATGTTTCCATCCTCGGATGGGTATCCATTTATTTCCTTTGTTTTGGCATTGCTTTGATTTTTATATAATGATGCTTTATTTTAATTGTTGCATGTAATATAGATAATATTGTTATACTTAAGAATTTTATAATATTAATACCTGCAAAGGAGGCTGGTTCCAATGAACTAGGCATTGTAGGGGTGCTGGACCATTTCTCACCTTCCCCACATGTACCCAACTTTTTGAACTCATTAGGGGGTTGGGGATTCCTTAGGAATCGAGTCATGCACCCCTTTCTTTTTCCCAGCTAGTCTGGGTGGTGACTCCATTTTCTCCGAGCTTAGGCCTATGTTCTCTATTGCCCCGAGCCTAAATAGTGCCAAAGTCGCAAGAACCATTCCACTGGGAGTGGGGGCAAAAATCCCCGCTCACAGTGGCAACTCCACTGAGGATAAGAGAAGTTGATTATATTGGTCTTTATATTATTCTATTCTCTCTTATCATGATATTATCCATTGCATTATTTAGTTTGCATCATGTGCGTGAGTTAGGACGCCTGTGTTACCCATGTTGTGTTATGTAAGGGATACCATACTTTCACTCAAGGTATGGAGATCGAGCATGGCATAACCACTCATAGCCTTGTACCTTTTGGTATATACTTTCTATGGGAACCTAAGCCTTTTAACCCAAAGACTAAAGCTCATGTAATTGCCCTAGTTACTTTCCTTAGGTTTTACCCCAAATGCATGTTGTTTGACTATGGTTAATTTATCTTAGCTTAAATTATGGCTTATCTGGTTTGTTCTTCTTTTAATATGACCTAATTACATTGTAAGCTCAAACAAATTTTTCTTTGAAGTCAAAAGACCAAAGCTATTTTCAAAACTTTTCAAGATGGTCTTTGGACATAAAACTTTTTCTAAAAATAAATCAAAAAATTCTTTTCTTAAGACTTAATTACAAATCCCAAAATCCATTTTTTCTAAAATCTTTTTACAATGGGCTTAGAAACAACGTTATTTTCATCCATCCTTTTCTTACAAAGAGCTTGCAAATTATTTAGGTCAAATACAAAATATCAAAAATAAATTGTGAGCCTAGTTTATACTAAGAATAATTAATCATGGGCTTGTTTTTGGCATGAATCATTAGTTACTTTTTCAAGTGAGAAATTTATTTATAATAAACCTCTTAATTTAAGTTTTAGTCCGATATAGCATAAAAGCTACTTTAGTTGGTTGAATTTATCATGAGCTGATTTCTATTTTCAAAAATATAACTATTGGTTGAAACATCTGAGAGAAATTTTCAAAAACAAGATACCCCATGTTGGTGTTTTGTTAACCATGTTACCTAGGAAAAGAGACTTGCCATTCGTGTGTGGAAGTTATAAGGTTAGAAGGAACACCCTATTTATCCTTGTTTGTTTATTGTTTGTGCATACATGCATACATTTGCATCTCATATCATTAATCCCTTTTTGCTCACAACCTTGGATTACGATAGTTTGAAAGCTTAAGACAATCTGACCTACGCCGAAAATGAAGAATCTAGCAATTACTCAATCTCTTTTTCACCAAAATCAATGGCGCCCGAACAAATTCAAAGAATGGTGGATGATGCCGTCAATACCAAGATGGAAGAAATAAAAGAGGCCCTAGCTGAGACCATGAAGAACCAATTGGCTATAATTTTAGAAAACAATGCTGAAGCATCTGCTAGCACTAAGAAGCCAAAGGACAAAGGGAAGGCTAAAGTTGGTGAAGTGGTTTTTGATGATGATAAGGTGATCATTGATGATGATGATGATTGGGCTCAATACTTCCAAGATCCTCAAGATAAGAAGAAAGAAACAAAGATTATTGAAAGATCAGCTATGGAGAAAACTAAAACTTCTGATGTTGAAAAGATGATTGCGAATTTGGAAAAGAAATTTGAGAAGAAGCTAAAAACCGAAGAAATGTCCGAAGTTAACAAATTATTTGAGCTAGACGAAGAAGTTTCATACAAGTTCAAGATGCCATCCTTTGCAAAGTTTGATGGAACAAAAAATCCTCACCTCCATGTAAAGCAGTATATCACTGCTATGCAGTCTGCCCGAGCTACTAAAGCTCAAACTCTAAGGTACTTAATGCTCTCATTGGATCCTGTTATCCAAAATTGGTTCAATACCTTAGATGATGGCACACAAAAGAATTGGGATCTGCTATACAAGGCCTTCATCTAACAATTTGGATACAATGTCGAGATGGAAGTTACCTTAATGGAAGTGGAGTCCATTAGACAAAGGCCAAATGAAAATTCAGTGGACTATGTGAAAAGATGGAGGAATAAGGCTACTTTGCTCAAAAGAAGGCCTGATGAATCCGATCAAATTAGAATGATCGTGAGAGGAGTGTTACCTAGCCTTTGCGAAAGGATGTCTCATACACTCATCTGTGATTTCAAAGATCTTCTCCAAGCTGAACTACAAATTGATGAATGGGAAAGGGAGAAGAATCGCTTTTCAGTAAGAAGGAACGAGAAAGGAAATTACCAGTCTGCTAACCAAAGCATGCAAAAGGCAGTTGGTGTTAATGCTATTGGCCATGGAGGAAGAAGGCAGTTTTTAGAATTAGGAAAGCCACTGTCTTGGGTCCTCAATAAGCTATAAAAGAAGGGATTTTTGCACCCTTAAATCCTCATCCTTTGCCTAACCCTCTCCCACCTAATTTTGACACTAAAACATTTTTTCAATTTCATCAAATGCAAGGACACGATACTGACAGATGTGTGAGGTTGAAGCATGAGATCTAAAATTCTATTGATAGTGGGAAGCTCCTTGAGCCCAACAAGCCAAACACCAAAGATAATCCATTACCGAGGTTCAATAGAGTACCACCACCGACAACCTTCATGATTGGAGGAGGTTTGCATGAAAGTTTCATTATGTCTTCTTTCCAAGATGTGGATGAAGAAGCAACCAAAAAAGAAGTGGTATCTAGCAAAGTTGAACAAACTATGGTCGGTAAAGAAGTAGCAATCTATGTCGTGAATGAGTTTTGGGATTCAAGTGATAGTGATGATGATCTTATACCCAAGAAGGAGGAATGGACTTGGTCCGAGCCTGAGGAAGATGAAGTAATGAACACAAGATCTGGTAAGCCCTATGCAAGGCCACCACCTAAGGTGGTAGAAGTTAATAAAGGAAAGGAAGTTGAAGTAGGAAATAAAGAAGAGGAAGATGATACTGTGCTTAAGCAGTTGAAGAGAACCCAAGCAAGTGTTAGCATTTGGGACTTATTGAACACTTTTAAGAAGCACCGTGAAACTATGGCCAAGGCCTGGGCTAGCATGCCAATTTCCACCTCTATAACACCAGAGGAACTGATTAACTCCATAAAAGTTCAAGGAGTAATGAAGTGTGAAGACATTCAAAAGAAGAACGAAGTTGACATAGGAATGGTATCTTTCTTGGATGCAAATTTAATAGAAGAGGGGAGAGATCACATCTGTCCTCACTTTATCAAAGTGGAAATCAAAGGAAAAAGGACTCCATGTGTAATGGTTGATGATAGGTCTGCCATAAATGTTTGTCCACTTAAAATATTGCCAAAGCTAGCTATGTCAATGAGAGATCTAAGCTCAATCGAGGTAACCATTTGGGCTTATGACAATATAAAGAGGCATGCCGAAGGAACTTTCAAAGCTGCTGTGAAGGTTGGTCCAATTCAAACTATTGTAGAATTTGTTGTTTTGGACATACCTGTTACCTTTGTGCTACTTTTGGGACGACCATGGTTTCATCCTCTCGGTGGACTTCCTTCCACCCTCCATCAAAAGATCAAGTTCCCTATTGGAGATGAGACAGTGATCATTGAGGCCGAGGATAATGAGGTTGTTAATGCTCTAATGGTGGAGAGGCCTCTCAATGGTTTCCAAGTAGCTATAATTTCTAATGATGAAGTAGTGGACTCTAAGGTCTTGAACATGATGAAGAACATGAGCTACCTTCCTAGAGCTGGTCTTGGAAAGGGCAAGGCCGGTGTGACAAAGCTTCCAGATTTCAAAATACAAACTTCCAAGAAAGGGTTGGAATATGATGAAGCCAACAAAGATGTCCAGCCAAAGAAGAATGAGAAGATGAGCTTCCTACCACTTGAAAAAATATTTGTCAAAGCTCCAAACATGGGACCACTCCAAGGAAAGCCTGAGCCAATCATGTTCATGGGAAAGTTGATCCCGAGTTTTAAAATTTTTGCTGATGTTGTCGAGTTAGTGGAACAAGTGAAGAAAAAGCTCACCCTGCCAGCCGACAAGGAGCCCAATCCAGAAAGGAAGAAGGAAGCTATCCTGAAAGCTAAAAAGACTCCAGAGGAGATTGCTGCCCTAGTTGAAGAGAAGTTTGAAGACATTCTGCTTTATGATTTTGATTTTAATTTGTCTTCTTTGTATGAGGATGATGCTGTTTTCTTTTCCAAAGCAATAAAGTCTGACTTTGCTTACTTGTGTGATGTTTCTCCTGATGGCTGCATACATTCAAATAGTGATTATATGAGCATCTTTAATATTAACTCTGTTGATACACAGTCATTAAATTTGGGAACAACCGAAAATCCTAAAAATATTAGCATAGCATCCGACCTTACTCTTGATGAGAGAGAGATTTGAAAAAATCTTTAAAAAATATGAGGAAGTATTTACTTGGTCTTATAAGGATATGCCTAGAATAGATTGAAACACAGCCGAACATCTCATTCCTACTTACACTCATATGAAGCATGTCGAACAAAAGCTTAGACGTTTGAGGCCGGAATGGGCTAAATTGTTTAAAGAAGAGTTCACTAAACAAATACAAGTAAAGTTCCTTAAAGTGATAGAACATCCAGATTGGCTAGCCAACATAGTACCCGTGCCAAAGAAAGATGGAAGAATTAGGGTCTGTGTTGACTATAGAGATTTAAACAAGGCTTCCACTAAAGATGATTTTTCTTTACCCCATATAGATGTTCTCATTGATAGTGTAGCCTCTAGTGTGCTACATTCATTTGTAGATGGATTTTTCAAATACAACCAAGTGTTAATGGCCCAAGAGGATAAAGCCAAAACTGCTTTCAGTACTACATGGGGTATATTTTGTTATAGAGTGATGCTATTCAGATTAAAGAATGCTGGAGCAACCTACTAAAGGATGGCCACCACATTATTTCATGACATGATGTACAAAGATGTAATATCCCAAATGATACGCTAGAATTTTGGAAATGTTAATTGTTGAATTGGATTATATGATTTTTAAGTGTATGTTTAATTAAGTGAGAAGATAATAGGAAGATGTGTATATGTTATGTATATGGAGATATATATACATTATATATACAAGTCAACAAGTTGAGTTGGTCAAATGAGATTATTAATTATATTAAATATTGTTAGTGGAGGATGATATTTAAATGGATTTAATTAAGTTAGTGGAAGATGATATAATTGGGTATTATTATATTGTTAATTGCTTGGTGGAGAGTAATTTGAGCAAAGTGTTTGGTTAAAGAGATTGACTTTCTTTTTCTTTGCATTTTCTTCTTCTTCTTTCTTCTCTTTGGCCGGCCACCATTATCAACCAAAGGAAAAAGGGATTTTGTTGTTTCCAAACTTAAGAGATTGAAGGACTTCAAGAAATCAAGTTGGAGTTTTAAGGGTTTTTGTTCACTTTTGTTAAGTTTCCAACTTGTTTCTTTGTGTTCTTTTGAGTTTGTGTTTTTGGGTTTGTTGGATTGGTTGTTGTAGATGTGTTTATGGTTGTTTTTGTATGTTTAAGGTTGTTTTGTTAACTTTGATTTTGGGGTTGGATTGAAGAGAAAAAGGTTAAGTTTGGTGAAATAGTCAAGTGTTGTGGATTGTGTAAGTTTGAGTTGTGAGATATGGTTGTGTTTGTGTTTGATGTTTACTCAAGTATTATATGGTATATAAATGGTTTTGGTAAAGTTTGTTTGGAGTGAAAAAGGGTAAAATAAAGATGTTTGTTGGATGTGGTGTTTTGGTGTCGATTTTAGGGTTTTTGACCTGACACGCCCAGTAGCACGGCCATGTCTTTAGGCGTGTCGTTGGTTCTATTTTCTGATTTGGTGACACGTCCAGTGACATGCCCATGTCAATGAGCATGTCATAGCCACTATGTTGTTGGAAGATTCACACGTCCAGTGACACGCCCATGTCACTGAGTATGTCATAGCTTCTGTGTTGGAGGAGAATTGACATGTGCAGTGACACGCCTATGTCACTGAGCATGTCAAAGCTTCTGTGTTTTGGGTTTAGGGCATGGTCAGGGACACACCTATGTTGTTGAGCGTGTCAAGTGTATAGTTAGCCCTAGATAGTTCTTATTCTTGTATTCTTATGTGTAATCACCTTTGGATTAGGTTTTAAGGAGAATTGAGTTACTCTAGCCAAGGTTTGAGGGATACCTTGGAAGAAGGAGTTGATAAAGTAGTGTTGTTGCTTTAAGAGGTAAGTACAAACTTTGAAGGATTGCATACATTTATATGACATTGGGACTTAACACATTTAGTTGAGAAATGTGTTAAATTACTTGATATATTGTTGATGAATGAGTTATATGTTACGATATGCATAATGTGAATTATGTTGATATATCAATGTAATTGAGTAATGTGTTGGATATGAAAAGAAATGTGGAATAATGTGATATGATATGTGAAATCATAATGTAACAAATTGATATTGATATAAATGATGATATAATAAGGCAATGAGCGTAGTTTGATCATGAGAAATGAACTGAGAAATGAATTATGAAAGTAATCAATAATGAGATAAATGAATAAGTTGTGTGCCTAGTATGTTATTCAATTTTCAGAGTTCTGGATTTGGCAGCATGCCTGTGAATTGCTGGGCAGGTGAAAAGATCGGGTCATAAACTGAGCCCAGCTGATAAATATGATGTTTTTGGGGGTGAAAAGACTGGGTGGTTAGCCTCAAAATCTGTAACAGTATAGCCAGGTTGAGGACCAAGATGCTGGGGCCTAAGGGTCTAGCCGGGTTGAGGTCTAAGAGATAGGGGCTGTTACATTATCCATGGATATATATATTGCCTACGGGGCTAGACACAAGGTGTCATTATGGACCAAAGCAGTAACTTTGAACTTTGAATAGCATATTAGATCCTTTTTGGGCCCATGTTTGTCTTTGCTTATATGTAAATTATGAAATGAGATGCAAATGATTAATATGTTGAGTTATAATGTAATAAGTTGATGTATTCATGTGTATTGTGCGTTAGCATCACATTCATCTATATTGAATCAAAGTTTGTACCACTAAGTTTTCTTCTTAGCGCGAGTATAGTTCATCGCGCAGGTGACAGGGTAGATCCGGTTGTATCAAAGAGTTCATCTAGACCGAGTCGAGTCTAGGCTTGAATTTGTGAGAGCAGTGTTGCATTGTGGACATCAAGATCAGAGATGAACTGCCAGCATGTATAAATTTCATGTTTTTTTATACTTATTGATTTTGATGTAAACATATTTATATTCCGTTGCATTTTTCGCTGCTTATTAAACAAATATTTTGGATAAACTTTTGGGGTAATGAAGATATATGTATATGTATTTTAACAAGGGTTATTTCATCTATTGCTATTTACAATATAAGTTAAATGTTTTTAGTTTATTCAGATTTTAGAAATGATTATTTGATTTAATAGTTAAAGATTGGTTTGTTTAAAATGCACTGTGACACCCTTATATCTGGTATGCGTATATCGCATGTTGTAGGTATGCGGTGTGCATATATTGGGTGTGGGGGTGTTACAAAAGAAGTCAAAGTATATGTTGATGATATGATGGTGAAATCAGATACAAGGGAATAACACTTCCAAAACATAGAATTATTCTTCGATAGAGAATTGAAATATAAGCTAAGATTAAATCTGAAGAAGTGTGTGTTCAGGGTTACCTCAGGCAAATTGTTGGGACATGTGATTGGTCCAAATGGCATTGATATTGACCCTGACAAAGTTAAAGCAATCAGGGATATGCCAGCCCCTAAGACAGAGAGAGAAGTTAAGGGATTCATTGGTAAATTACAATACATTAGCAGGTTTATAGCAAAGCTCACAACAATCTGTGAGCCTATCTTTAAGTTGCTCAAGAAGAATCAGCCGGTCCTGTGGAATGAAGAGTGTCAAAGGGCCTTTGAATGATTAAAAGAGTACTTGCTAAATCCACATGTTTTGAAATTACCTAAACTCGGTAAACCCCTATTACTATACTTAGTAGTAGAAGAAGAGTCAGTAGGAGCCATGCTAGCCCAAGCAGATGAGTTAGGGATTGTGCACGCAGTTTACTATTTGAGTAGAAAGCTCCTACCTTATGAAATTAAGTATAGTGTCATTGAAAAGACCTATATAGTTGTGGTTTGGTCTTCTAAGAAGTTGCGGCATTACTTTCAATCTTATAGTATGCAAGTAATTTCTGGGTTGGATCCAATGAAGTACTTAAGGGAGACACCCTCTTTGATTGGGAAGTATGGGCGATGGTTGATAATATTGGAAGAATTTGAGATTGAGTATGTAACTAGAAAAACAATCAAAGGTAGAGCAGTGGCAAAATTCCTGGCCTAACAACCATTACCGATAGCGAAGAGGTAGTCTTGGAATTTTCGGATGAACATTTAGAGGCCATTGAAGTACAAGGATGGAAAATGTATTTTGACAGAGCAGTGAATAGGAAAGGAGCAAGTTTGGGAGTCATACTAGAATCGCCCGAAGGGGAACTTATCCCCTTAGCCAAAAAGTTGAAATTTAGGGCAACCAATAATATGGTGGAGTACGAAGCATGTATCTTTGGTTTGGAAATCCTAATGAATATGAAGGTGGATAAGGTGGAAGTTTTTGGCGATTCATTGCTAGTAGTATCCCAAGTAAATGGAGAGTGGGAGTTGAAAGAAGATAAATTAAAACCATACCACCATTACTTGACCATGATGAAGAAGAACTTGAAGGAGTGCAGGTTTATACACCTACCAAGAGAAGAAAACCAGATGGCTGATGCCCTAGCCACATTGGCTTTGGTATGGTAAAATCCTATCAACTCATTCATTAAGCCTCTGGTTTTGACCAATTCATCAACTCCTTGCTATGAATATGAGACAATCATGGAAATGGATACAGACCATGATGCATGGTATAATACTATAAGACATTTTTGGAGGAAAGGGAATGCCCGTCGGGGCCAACAAAGAAAGAAAGAAGAGCCAGAAGGTGGTGGTCTTTGCAATACATCACCTTCCATGGAGAGTTATATTGAAGATGTCCTGATGGGATGCACTTGAGATGCTTGAGGAAGCCTAAAGTAAAGTATATCATGTCAGAAATACACGTGGAAAGTTGCGGTCCAAACATGAGTGGTTTAGCCCTAGTTAAAAAGATAATTCGACAAGGTTACTACTGGTTGACCATGGAGAGAGATTGTATTGAGTTTGTAAAGAAGTGCCAACAATGTCATATGTATGGTAATTTGAATCATATGCCTCCTAAAGAATTGCATTCTATGTCTTCACCCTGGCCCTTTGCCACTTGGGGGATTGACATTATAGGAGAGATACATCTGACAACCTCAAACGTCACCGTTTCATTATAGTAGTGGTAGATTATTTTTCAAAATGGGTTGAAGCTGAATCCTTCAACAAACTGGGGGCAAGTCAAATGGCTAGATTTATTGAAAAGAACCTCATCTGCAGGTATGTGATCCTGCACAGTGCGATATCAAACAATGGGGTACAGTTTCAAGGAGCAGTTATGAACGTTTTCTCGAAGTACCAAATCCATCATCACCGAACATTTCCTTATAGACCAAAGGCTAATGGTGTGGTAGAAGCAACAAATAAGACAATTAAGGAAATTCTATCCAAAATGACCAAGACATACAGGGATTGGTCAGCGATGCTTCCTTTTGCTTTATGGGGATATAGAACAAGTGTATGAACACCGATTAGAATGACACCATTCTCTTTGGCTTATGGAATGGAAGCAGTGTTTCCAATTGAAATTGAGATCAAGTCGTTAAGAGTGGTCTTGGAAGCTGAACTGCCTAAAATAGAATGGGTAGTGAGCAGATATACACAGTTAGCTTTATGAGAGGAGAGAAGGTTAAAAGCACTGTATTATCATCAATTGTATCAAAGGAGGATAGCTCGGGCTTACAATAGAAGGGTTAAGATCAGAAAACTCAGAGTCAGGGATTTTGTGTTGAAACAATGTAAGCCTAGTGTATCTGATCTAAGAGGAAAATTTAGGCCTAGTTGGGAAGGGTCATATGTTGTGAAACAAGTCATGAACAAGGGTGCAGTGAAGTTATCATACATGGACGGTAACGAGTTTAGTGAGCCAGTGAACATTGACAGGTTGAAGAGGTTTTATGTATAAAAAAAAGCTCACTAGGTTGAAAACCCAAAAAGGGCAGCCTAGGCAAAAGTTAGAGCAGTCCGCTAGTTCTAAAAACCCGAAAGGGCAGGCTAGGCAATAATTAGGACTAAGCGAGAGAAAATCGTCAATTAGAAAACCTGGAAGGGCTAGTTAGTAACAGGAGTAATTTTATGTATGCTGGCTTTATGTTTGGTTTTTCCCCAATTTAATAAAACATAATTAATATTAAAATTATTCTATGTGCACTGTTATAAGTATTTGACCAGATATGGCTGAAATAAATAAACACAATAGCAAAACGTGATGACAAATTATAAAAGGAAAACAAGCATCTCTTATTATTACTTTTATTATTTTTTCATCCTAACAATACACTTTCTAAAGAAATTGACAAATGTAAAATCTATGGCAGATGATAAGTGTAACATGCAGGCCAGCTTTGCATAAGCCAATCTAAGTAGGCTTCAGTCAGACAAGGCATGTCTAAATCGGGAGTGAATTCAGAAATCGGGATTGAATTCAGAACTTCGAGGCTCAGCTCCATACTGATGGTCAAGCCGGCGATGATCATAGCAAGTACCTCGACGAAGAGCAGCAAGAGGAACATACATCAAGTATGTCTGCATAGTGATACGAGAAATCTTCCACTAAGGTACTAACCAACGAATGTTGACTTCACCGCGTGAGTGGATCTAGTCAACCTAGTCAACATACAAAGAAGCAGGATGGAGTAGTTTCCTAGCAAAATGATGCCGTGGCAGATATTTGGAAAAATTCATAGATGGAGTATCGGGCAAGTAGAGATGCTCCTAAAGCCAAATCTGTGAGGAAAAATTAAAAATAAAAAAAAGAAGGGGTTCGCTAAGTTAAAAACCCGCGAGGGCAGCTTAGGAAAAAATTATGAGAACTCGCTAGTTTCAAAAACTCACATGGGAGGACCAGGCAAAAATTAGTCATGGAAATCCAAGGCTAATCAATATAGAAAATCAATATAGGTAATACCATTTGTTGAGTCTTGGAAATCAATATAGGTAATGCCATTTGTTGATTGCTTGGATATCTAAGGATGGCATCAAATTCTTCAATCAAGGGGCATATTTCAAAGCCATTAATCTTAAATGTCCTAGAATTCACATTCCAAAAGGAAGCTATGACATGTAAAAAAGAATGGTCCAACTTAATATTTTGAAAACACTTCAAAGTATCAATTTTTGACCAAGATATTTGTTTCCAATGAATGTCATTCATATTTTTAAATAGACCTTTTATTTTCTTTAAATTGAGTTCAGCCATTATTAACAATTGAAGGAAAATTGGAATTGTTAAAATGAATTTTTATGTTGAAGTAGAAAATCTCCCGGCTTCTATATGAAATCATGGTGTGAAAAGAGATTTATATGGGATGATTGGCTATTCCAAAATTGACAAGGAAAAGTGTGAGATCGAGATAATTAAGGATAGGAAATTGGCGATGAAAAGGTCTTGAGTTGCCGCGTTGCCTTTGGTTTTGTAGGTTAGTGATACTGTGGAAATATTGAATGTGAAGAGGAAAGGCCAATAATTGTATCGTAGGAATAATAATGATGATAGAAACCAAAAGAAAAAGTTGCAATAGAAATGCAAATTATATATCATCATTATTATTCTTATCATTATACTTACTATACAATATTTCCTCAATTGATATAATACTGATAGATCACTAAGAATGAGGTGGTGGATCATGATCAATCAAAGCCTTAAAAAAGTCATCACCTATTGAAGAAGGAGGCATATCACCCATCCCGAGTCCGCCCAAAGTAGGAGCACCTGAATCTCTATTACCTTGGAATTCAGATCTGTAATAGTCCTCATCCGAAGTAGAAGAAATGAATCTCATGATCATCAACTTGGGGTCCTCTAGATGACGAAGCACCAGGATCTCTCACCCCCTAAAACTGAAAGTCTTAAAAATTTTGCTTTGACTAGTGATATAAGTTTTCAAAATGGGCAACCTGTTGACGACTAGCAGCTAACTCTTCTTAAAGTTTCTTATTTTGATCCTCAAGTATCCACTGTGAGCCAGAAGGAAAAAGGTAAGAGAATGCATAATCATGCATGCATGTAGCATAAATTATCATGGAACAGGAAAACCTACCAAATAATTCATATTAATGCCCTGTAGATGAGATGGCATATCCAGTTGATTAGAATGAGCAAACGGAGGAGCGATAAAGAAAGGTCCAGTCTCATGACCAAATGAGCCAGTAGCCTGAAAACAATCATTAAAAAAAAGTCAAAACAAGTTAAGAAAGAAGTAATTGCAATGGAAAAAGGGTAAAACTTTACCTGAGAAGTGCTAGCCCCGAGATGCGAGACAGACTCTCTTCCCTCTCCATGATACTCCTCCTCATCTCTATCCTCATTTTACTCGGGAATCTCCTGTAAACCAATAGGAGATACATTAAAGTTCAAGAGTCCTACTTGAATAAACTAGGTATAAGATGTACTCGGTGGATAGAGAAAGGTTTCAACATCATAACCATGCTGAGCCAACCACCATGAATTGTCTGGCATTGATGTGATATTTAAAGTATACTCCGGGCAACTCATCGGGATCCTCTGCTACTCGGGACCAAGAAACCACTCATGCACTCTCTCCCTGAGAAACCAGCCACTAGACACAGGGCCGGCAATGACTCAGCGAGTATGTTGAAAAGGCAATGCGGCATTCATGGAAGAAGTCTAGTTCGTCCACTCTTCAGTGTTCCACCAAGACAAATTGACCTACAAAATGATACAAGGTAAGTAAACTTTTATATAAATTTTAAAGTATACTAATGCTATTTTACTTGGCCCCGAGCTAGGCAACTCAAGAGATAGAGTTGGTTGTGCACATGGTGTGAGCCGAGAACTTCTACATGATCTTACAGCCAAAAATTCAATCTCGAATACCCGACTCTCTCTCGAGAAATGCCAGGCATCCTCACAAGATTATGCTCATATGCCCATAAATACAACAATAATAAAAATCAAATTCATGCAAGAATAAGAATGGAATTTACATTGGTGGAAGAAGAGTACCTCGACAACCACCATAAAGCCAACAAAAGGCTTCTTATTTCTACAAATCTTATCAAGTCCATGATAAAGATAGGCAAGGCCAGCTTCACCCCGGCTGTAAAGTGGTACCATACTCATATCAGTAAGGGTCCTCAACACCGACAAATGGATGGCAGATTTGGTGCTGCATAAAATGGTCAACCCGAGCAAATACAGTAAAAATCCTCAAGCATATTATTTAGTTGTTTCCCTACGAACCCGTCCTTCATAGTTCATCCAATAACTCTGAATTGGCTCAATTTTTATCTTGAAAGGCCCTTTAAATGATGGTTCCATACTGATTAACTATTGGACTTCTTCAAATGTTAGAATATCATTGGTAAGAGGGACCGAAAGGCCATAGTACTAGATACCAGTTATGGCTTCATAATCAACTGGGCTAATGTTCATTTCTCCTATAGGAAGGTGAAAAGTATGGGTCGTGTCCATCCACCGCTCTGACAATGCTTTAACTACACTCCTGTCTATCAGACACTCCTCGAATGATAATTGCATGATAAAGCTTTCAAAACTGCAATCTCGGATAATCCATTTTACCCGAGAAGGTGCTACATCATACCATTGTTGGGCTTTATAGACACACCCTCCACCTCTGATAACGCAATGATCACGCTAACACGGAGACAGGTAAGTTAACACAAGGTAAGTATATCATCATATCAATACCACTGATTTTTAGGCTAAATTTATTTATGTTATATTTTTAGTCTTGTTTGTTAAATTCTTAAATATAGTCATCTAATTAATTTATTTTTCCTAAATCTTAAAAAAAACACACAAAAACACAAAAAATGAAAATTAATTTGCTGTTAAAATAAATAATTGAATTATTACCTTGGTTTTTTTACTTGAACTACGATGAAGTTGCATCTCGGGTAGTAGACTTATTGTTCCATTTTCATGACATCGAATAAACTCCAATAACTCAGCATTTGATCAAGTTCCTTATCTCGAAGCATGCATTTTCTCCTCAACTCTATGCTAAACTCTTTGATTTCACTATCAAAATATGTGAAAGTGTGGACGAAAAGAAAAGATGAGTCGAGGTTTATATAGAAAAATTACAAAGAAAAAAAAAAGAGAAAAATAGTATTCTAGTGACAAAAAAGGGGAAAAAAAGAAAAAAAAGTAAATGTTACTGTAACACCCCTACATCCGGTACACGCACACTACAAACACCACAATGTAATATTCGTGCACTGAACATAGGGATGCTACGGTTTTCCTTAACATTCAAATCATTTTAAAATGATACCATAATCTTTCTCATTATACATTATAGAAAATAAGTAATTAATTTGTAATATAAAACAAAATAGATATATATACATTTACTTAATACGCAGCGGAATTTATAAAATATTTACATATATGAATACTCTCAAAACTATATTTACAATTATACATATATTTAAATTAAAATCAATACTTTACAAAATATAAAGGAGTTATACATGATTGGCAGCTCTTCTCTGATCTTTAAGTCCCAAAATAAATTCTTCAATGTCTACTCTCACTCGGTCTCGAGGAACTCTCGGGTTCAACTCTGTCACCTGCGCGATCAACACTATCGCGCTAAGCCAACGGCTTAGTAGTACAAAGTATGCTAGCATTATGCTTTAATGCAATGCAATGTCATACATTTTAATAATCAATACAACTTCATAGATAGAAAGAGAGTATCACACCTTAGTATTTCATAAATCATACACATATCAGCATATCACATTTCAAAGTCCTTCCATAGATCTCATTATTCAATTATTTTACCATCAATGATTCACATTCAAACAAAGACAAGCATGGGCCCAAAATACACTAATATGCCATTCAATTTTCAGAGTTAATGCTTTGGTTTTGTTATCACATTTATCATTATCATTATCCCAACTAGGCTTCAAGGATTAGGTTCAACCAATCTTCAAGGGGAACAAAGCATGCTAAGTATCAACCCAACTTGGCTTCAAGAACCAACCCAACCTAGCTTCACTTCAAGGACTAGATCCAACCAAGCTTCAAGGGGAGTAAAACATGTTAAACTTCAACCCAACTTGGCTTCAAGGATCAATTCCAACCTAATTTCAAGAGATTATTACTAATAGTAGGCATGCCACTAACAACAAAACTCTGAAAATAGAATAACACATTAGACACACAATTCATTCATTATCTCATCATCAATTCCATTCTCAATTCTCATTATCAATTAGGCAATCATGCCTCATTAAAGTCATTATAGCCAATCACAATGGCTTTACATTCCATCACATCTCAAGCCACATTTCAAATACATAATCATTTGCATCATCATATCTTTCACATTATTCATGTAACATCATTGATAATACATAACAAAGTATAATATTCATATGAATTGGCAATGTAATAATGCAATATTTGTACTTACCTCAATAACAATTCTCACAACTCTAAAACTTTCCTTTTTCCAAGATCCTTTTACTTCTTAGATCAATGACAAATCACTTTCTTCAAGACCTAATCCAAAAATAATAACATACACTTGCTTAGGGATACACATAAGATAATCAAATTAAGAGTTAACTTGGGCAAACCCTAAACATGACACGCTGAACCACATGGGCGTGTCCCTGACCGTGCCTTAACTCCACATCACAGAAGCTTTTATACGCTCAGAACCACGGGCGTGTCACTAGGCATGTAATACATTTTTCCTCTCTGAAAAATATCAACACGTCCAACAACGTGAGCGTGCTCATGGCCGTGTAAACTCTCCAATCTCACAGTAGCTATGACACGCTCAATAACACGGGCGTGTTACTGGTCGTGTCAAACCTACTGCCTCCAACACAATTGACACGCCTAAGACTCTGGACGTGCTCCCGGGCGTGTCAGACCAAAAACTCAGATTTCGGCCAAAACAACAAAACACCCAACAAAACACTTCTTTTCACCAACATCCTCTTCAAACAAACTTAACAAAACATACCCAAAAACCATCTTAAACTTACAAAAACACCAAAATAACTCCACATCTATAACAAACACAAATCACAAATATCATCACAAAACCTTAAACACAAAGACAACACCATCTCTTCCAACCAACTTACTCTTTTCTTCAATCCATCCTTATAATCCATAATCAATTCAATCAAACACTCTTAAACATATCACAATCAAGTAACACACCCTTAAATAATCTATCAAACTCAAACACAACTTCAAGTAAGCAAAGAAATCAAAAGAGGACTTACCAAAGTAATGAAACTTCTTGAATCATCAACTTGATCACTTAGATCTTCCTTCAATTTGAGCTTAGAACCTTAAAATCCTCTCTTGCACTCTTACTTTCTCTTGTCTTTGGATGAGCCGGCCAACACCATGGAAAAGAGGAAGAAAACATGAAGAAACAAAGTCAAACTTCTCTTTAAATCTCCACCAAGTATTCCAAAACAAAGAATTACCTAAACACCCTCTTACAAATTGTTTTGATTTCCTTTAAAGCACTTGCCCTCTTTTAGTAATTTTACAAATCACAAATTAAAATATCTTCTTCCCTTGACCACTCATTTGACTTGCATATATGTTATTTATACTTCCATATATACTTCCATATACACTTTCTTTTAATTTCTTTTCTCTTGCAAATTAACATATACATTCAATCCCATATAAAACAACAACAATATTCAAAACTTCTAAGGCATACATTGGGATATTACAATTCTCCCCCTCTAAAAAGAAATTTCATCTTCGAAATTACCTGTCATCAAGTCCGAAACAACTGAGGGTATTGATCTCGCATTGTTTGCTCACTCTCCCAAGTTGCCTCTTCTCTCCCATGATTCTTCCATAGAACCTTCACCAAAGGCACTTTCTTATTCCTCAACTCTTTCACTTCATGTGCCAGAATAGCAACTGGTTCTTCTTCAAATGTCAGATCTGGACTCACTTCGATAGATTCAATTGGCAAAACATGGGATGGATCCGACCTGTATCTCCTCAACATAGAAACATGGAATACATTATGGATCCTATCCAACTCAGGTGGCAAAGCAAGCCGATAAGCAACTGGTCCAATTCTTTCCAATACTTCATAAGGTCCAATGAAACGAGGACCCAGCTTCCCTCTTCGACCAAATCTCAAAATCTTATTCCAAGGAGACACTTTCAAAAATACTTTATCTCCCACATTATACTCAATATCTCTCCTCTTCAAATCTGAATAAGACTTCTGTCGGTCTGAAGCTGTTTTCAACCTATCTCAAATCATTTTCACTTTCTCTTCAGTTTCTTTAACCAAATCAGGACCAATTAACTTACCTTCTCCAAGTTCATTCCAACATAGAGGTGTCCTACACCGTCTGACATACAATGCTTCAAATGGAGCCATACCAATGCTGGATTGATGACTGTTATTGTATGCAAATTCCACAAGTGGCAAAAATCTATCCCAACTTCCAGAGAAATCAATGACACAGCTTCTCAACATGTCCTCAAGAATCTGTATCACTCTCTCTGATTGCCCATCTGTCTGCGGATGAAAAGCAATATTAAAGTGTAATTGAGAACCCAAAGCACCATGTAAACTCTTCCAAAATCTTGACGTAAATCGGGGAACTCGATCAGACACTACAGAAATTGGGATACCATGCAACTTCACAATTTCATGGATATACAGCTCAGCTAACCTTTCCAGAGAATAATCCATCCGAACCAGAAGAAAATGAGCTGTCTTAGTCAACCTGTCAACAATCACCCAAATAGCATCATGCTTCCTTTGTGTCAATGGTAAACCAGATACAAAATCCATGGTTACTCTATCCCATTTCCATTCAGGCACTGATAACGGTTGAAGTAATCCTATTGGAACTTGATGCTCAGCTTTTACTCTCTGACATGTGAGACATTTGGATACAAACTCCGCTATAACACCCCGATACTCCATATAAGT
Source organism: Garcia nutans (assembly GCA_947685225.1). Taxonomy (NCBI): domain Eukaryota; kingdom Viridiplantae; phylum Streptophyta; class Magnoliopsida; order Malpighiales; family Euphorbiaceae; genus Garcia; species Garcia nutans. Next base: position 27,387,599 of record CANTUV010000024.1, read on the forward strand.
ACTATACATACACCTAGTATACATACAGTAAGTATATAAAGTATAAGGATGCCACTTTTCGTTACATTTTTAAAACCTTTAACATAGTTCAAACCACAATACATAAATTTAAAGAACATTTACAGAATCATTATACTTTTAGTGATCTTACATATATATCGTCATCTTATCTTTATCAAAACTTCATTTATACACATAAATATACTCTTGTTAGAAATACATCATAATTAAAAATTATACATGTATGCATCACCCTCTAGTTGGTCTCGATAAACTCTTACTCTTCTCGTGGCAACAAAAGACTTCATATCTTCCACCTAGTCACCTGCGCGATTACACATCCGCACTAAGCCCGAGAGCTTAGTAGTACAAATATAACATATAAACATACATTATAGAAATTCTAGCATATAATGAAATATCACTTTCATGTACCATTAATTTCTTATCATGTTTTTCCTTTTGAATTGCACCTTTCAAATATCTCTATTAATCTCATATATTATATATACATATATACATATCATTAACACCAACCACAATCCATCACTAATACTCACCATCATTATATCAATATACATATTACATATCATACTTCATATCATTATTTTATTCACAATTCACCAATCATGAATCACATTTCCAATGAAGGCAATCATTATCACCATTCATGAATCACATTTCCAACAAAGGCAATCATAGATCTCATTACTCATTTATTTCAACATTTGTATAACACATTGACAACAAAGACAGACTCGAGCCCAAAAGACACTAATATGCCATTCAATTTTCAGAGTTAATGCTTTGGTTTTGTTATCACATTTATCATTATCATAGACCCAACTAGGCTTCAAGGATTTAGGTTCAACCAAGCTTCAAGGGGAACAAAGCATGCTAAGTATCAACCCAACTTGGCTTCAAGAACCAACCCAACCTAGCTTCAAGGGTTGTAACATCTCAATTAGGCTTCAAGGACTAGACCCAACCAAGCTTCAAGGGGAGTAAAACATGTTAAACTTCTACCCAACTTGGCTTCAAGGATCAAGCCCAACCTAACTTCAAGAGATTGTTACTATCATTAGGCATGCCACCAACAACAAACTCTGAAAATGGAATAACACATTAGCCACACCATTCATTTATCAATTTCATTCTCAATTCTCTTCATCAAATAGGCAAACATGCCTTATGTCTTTCAATTGAATCATCATAACCAATCACAATGGCTTCACATCACATTATATTTCAATTCACATATTAATACTTCATTATTCAAGTATACATAATCAATTACATTGAACATTATCATCTAAGCAAATATGCTTCAATTATCTCAATTCACATTTCATAAAGCTCATATTATGCCAAACATAATATTATTGATATGCAATAATGTGGATTAGGGTTTGTACTTACCTCAAGAGCCACTCCCATCAAGCTATACATAATTATTTACCTCATCATATCCTTCACATTTTACATATAGCATCATTGATGTAACATTATGAAGTATATTATTCATATAACACATTACCATTCACAAGATTCACAATGTATATAACATAACATTGTTCATATAGTATCATATGCATCATCAAATGTATGGTCTTTCGCAACAATGCAAGAGGAGCAAAGAACATTCACAGTAGCCAACACACTCAAGGGACACGGCCAAGCTTGTGGCCGTGTCTCTCAACACCAAATCAACCGAGGCAGACACGGGCAAGGGAACACGGCCGTGTCTCTCAACAAAAATCAGGCAGTGGCAAACATGGGCAAGGGACACGGCCGTGTCTTCTCCAAAAATCATCCAACACAGCCAAATTTCAATAGACTTGGCCGTGTCTCCCAAAAATATTTAGTTTTGGCCGTGTCTCTTCTTAGGTTTGGCCGTGTCTCTCATGAATAAACCCTAAACATAGCCAAAACTCTTCTAATTGAATCAAGAACACATTATACACAACTTAACCTCATTCAAATGGATATAATCAATGTTATTAACACATATTTTACATATTCATCACAATATTCACATTAACACTATATTAACCATACAATCAATCACTTACCACTTCAAAACCCTAAAACCAAACATCACCCTTAACTTACCATCTTCAAACCAAAACCAACACCAATTCAACCTTTTAACTTACAATCAATTTTAACACTTATAAACACATCTTAAACATACTTATTCATAAAATCAACAATTTATAAATCACCTCAAACACCACTTCAAAATAACAAAGGAAAACAAGAGAGTACTTACCTTAAATGAAGAAATTTCACAAATCTCCAACTTAATCCTTTGATTCTTCCTTCAATTTGATTCTAGCATTTAGAACACCTCTCTTGCTCTCTCTTTTCTTGGATAGCCGGCACGCAAATGAGAAGAAAAGAAAAATAAACACAAGTCAACTTCTTTTCTTCTTTAAATCTCCACCAAGCAATTCTAACACAACAATTACTTAAATGCCCTCATCCATTTAAACTTAACTCTTGTCACTCATATGCCCATTTAAGTAATTTCACATATCACAAATAAATATCCTCTTCCATAGACCATCCCTTTTGACTTATGTATATGTTATTTATACTACCATATATGTAACATATACACTTCATTTAAAAATTCTTTTCTCTTTCAATTTAACACATACATTCAATCCAATTAAAACAACAATAATATTCAAAACTTCTAGGGCATACATTGGGATATTACATCCGCTATGTCTCTCTTCATACCGGACCACCAGTAATACTGCTTCAAATCATGATACATCTTTGTATTGCCCGGATGCATAGCAAATACTGATTGATGTGCTTCTTCTAAAATAATCCTTCTCAAATTAGCATCATCAGGTACACACAATCTGTCTTTAAACCAAAGACTCCCATCACTTCTCACAATAAAATCTCGACTCTTTCCATTCTGGCAATCTGAAACAATCTCTTGAATCTTCTCATCCACCAATTGAGCCTCTTTAATCTGATCTAACAATACCGGTTTCAATTGCAACTGTGCCAACAATGCACCATCATCACAAGATACAAAACTAGCATGCAACGCTCTAAATTCAACAAGCAACGAGAGCGAATAAACAGTCAAACCTGCTAAAGACTTCCGACTCAATGCATCAACAACAACATTTGCTTTACCAGGATGATAGTCAATCAAACAGTCGTAGTCTTTAATCAACTCCAACCATCTCCTCTGTCGAAGATTGAGCTCTCTCTGGACACCCAAATATTTTAAACTTTTATGGTCTGTATAGATAAAGCACTTTTCCCCATACAAATAGTATCGCCAAATCTTCAATGTAAACACAATGGCTGATAACTCTAAATCATGGGTCGGATAATTGAGCTCATGCGGTTTCAACAGTCGAGAAGCATAAGCTATAACTTTACCTTCTTGCATCAAAACACAACCCAAACCATTATGTGAAGCATCACTGTAAATCACATATGGTTTATCTTCCACAGGTAAAGTAAGAACAGGTGCTTGAGTCAACATCTCTTTCAACTGTTCAAAGCTAGCTTGACACTGATCTTTCCACACAAATCTAACTCCCTTTCGAAATAACCTGGTAAGTGGAGTAGCTATCAAAGAAAATCCTTTCACAAACCATCAGTAATAGCCTGCCAAACCCAGAAAACTTCTAACTTCAGTTACCGATTTTGGTGAACTCCAATTCAAAATAGCTTCAACCTTACTCGGATCAACTCTAATACCCTCTGCTGAAACTATATGACCGAGAAAAGTTACTTGGTCAAGCAAAAACTCACATTTCGACAACTTAGCAAACAATTGCTTCTCTCTCAAGATCTGCAGCACAGTCCGCAGATGCTTGTCATGTTCCTCCTCATTACGCGAATACACCAAGATATCATCGATAAAAACTACTACAAACTGATCCAAATAGGGCCTAAATAACCTATTCATCAAGTCCATAAAAACTGCCGGTGCATTCGTCAAACCAAAAGGCATAACTAAAAACTCATAATGCCCATACCTTGTACGAAAGGCTGTCTTAGGAACATCTTCAGCTCTGACTCTTAACTAATGGTACCCTGATCTCAAATCAATTTTGGAAAACACTGCTGCACCCTTCAATTGATCAAAGAGATCATCAATTCTAGGCAAAGGATATTTATTTTTAATAGTCACCTTGTTCAATTGCCTATAATCGATACACAATCTCATAGTACCATCCTTCTTTTTCACAAATAAAACCGGAGCTCCCCACGGTGAAACACTAGGGCGAACAAACCCTTTATTCAACAACTCCTGCAACTGTACCTTCAATTCTTTCAATTCAGCAGGTGCCATTCTATAAGGAGTAATAGAGATAGAAGTAGTACCAGGCAATAATTCAATACCAAACTCCACCTCTCTTTCAGGAGGTAACCCTGGCAACTCTTCTGAAAACACATCTGGAAACTCTCCAACTGTAGGTATACTATCAATTTGAGAACCCCTTACTCTAGTATCCACCACATGAGCAAGATAAGCATCACACCCTTTTCTAATCAACCTCCTAGCTGCAACAGCTGAAACAAACAAGGATGCTAATTGTCCCTGCTCACTAGATACTATCACATCTCTACCATCATCAGTTCTCAAGGTAACAAGTTTCTTTTTACAGTCTACCACAGCTCCATGTCTAGATAACCAGTCCATGCCTAGGATCAAATCATATTCCTTAAAAGACATTTCAATTAAATCTCCAAGAAACTCCTCACCTTGCACCTCTACTGCTCTATCTCGGTGCACCTTGCTAACAATCACACTATGCCCTAAAGGATTTGTCACCAATACATCAAATCCTAGGGATTCAACATGCAATTCAGACACAGGCAAAACAGATGCACTAATATATGAATGTGTGGATCCAGGATCAATCAAAGCAAGTACTGAAATACCAAATAAAGAGAAAGTACCAGCTATGACTGCTGAAGCATCTGGCTGCCTCTGCGTCACATAAATCCTCTGAGAAGATCCAGCCTCCTCTGGTCTACTCTCCCTAGATGTATAACCTCCTCTAGGACTGAACCCAGATCTGCCTCCTCTACTGAAACTTCTGCCTCCTCGACCTCCCCTCACACTGGGTCGAGAAGCTGCAGAATCTACTGACATCTGCTCCTGCCTCTCCGGGCAATCTCTCACAAAGTGATCAGGCGATCCACATTTGAAACATACCCCTGCCACACCAGTCCTCCAACAAGTACCACCATGTGGCCTACCACAATGAATACATATGGGTAGAGTGGATCTCTGAATCACTAGGGTCGGAGCACTCGCCACTGAAACTGTAGGTCTAGATCTTTGCCTCTAAAGCTGTATTGACCTACCAGCTGGTCTCTGACTCCTACTAACCCGAGGAACAAAACTTCCTTTACCTCTTTTCATAGATGAAGACCCTGCTTCAAACTGGGGTCTCCTAACCCTGATCTCTTCCTCAGAAGCAGCCGCAATACCCTGAGCTCTCTCCACACTCCTAGCTGCTGCCACAAGCTGGGAAAAATCATGATATCTAGATCCAGCCACAAGACACATAATAGAGGGCCTCAATCCCTCCTCAAATCTCCTGCATCTATCTATCTCATCAGATATAATACCCCCAGCATACTGGCTTAACCGGATAAACGCTAACTCATATTCTGTCACAGTCCGGTGATCTTGCTTCAAGCTTAGAAACTCCATTTTCTTCACATCTTTATACTCCCTTGGAGTATACTTCAATTCAAACTCTTAGAAAATCAGCATAGGTCAAGGTAGGTGGATCATCCATAGCATGGGGCACTGTCTTCCACCAATCGTATGCGTCCTTCTGCAACAATTATCTTGCATAATCAAATTTTTCTTCTGGAGTGGCTTGCAACTGAATGAATATTCTCTGTACTTTATCTAGCCACTGCTCAGCTACAGCTGGATCAATAGTACCTAGAAAATCTTCTGCTCCATACTTCCTTAATTTATCATACTGTCTCACTGATACCAAAGGCTGTGGGGGTGGTGGCAGTGGTTGCACTGGTGCTTGCCTCAATAACTCAACCACATGCCTAAGCCAAACTGGCGGAACCTCCTCACCAGCTGGTCTCCCCGACACAGAAGCAGGTACCTCTCCAGCACTATCCACTCTAGCTCCCTCTCTAACCTCATCAGGAGCTACACTCTCCGCACTTCCCTCTACTGACTGACGTAAGTGAGAATCCATCACAACCTATATCTGCAAACACAGTAGAATACATCTTATTAAAGATCAGAGACTGCCAATATCAAACATGTATGTTATTCAAAAACTAACTTTTAAAGTCAAAATATTCTTTTTCTTTCATTTTACCTAGGTTAAGAATCTCAAACCTAGCCTCTGATACCAAAACAATTGTAACACCCCTACATCAGGTACACGCACACTACAAACACCACAATGTAATATTCGTGCACTGAACATAGGGATGCTACGGTTTTCCTTAACATTCAAATCATTTTAAAATGATACCATAATCTTTCTCATTATACATTATAGAAAATAAGTGATTAATTTGTAATATAAAACAAAATAGATATATATACATTTACTTAATACGCAGCGGAATTTATAAAATATTTACATATATGAATTCTCTCAAAACTATATTTACAATTATACATATATTTACATTAAAATCAATACTTTACAAAATATAAAGGAGTTATACATGATTGGCAGCTCTTCTCTGATCTTTAAGTCCCAAAATAAATTCTTCAATGTCTACTCTCACTCGGTCTCGAGGAACTCTCGGGTTCAACTCTATCACCTGCGCGATCAACACTATCGCTCTAAGCCAACGGCTTAGTAGTACAAAGTATGCTAGCATTATGCTTTAATGCAATGCAATGTCATACATTTTAATAATCAATACAACTTCATAGATAGAAAAAGAGTATCACACCTTAGTATTTCATAAATCATACACATATCAACATATCACATTTCAAAGTCCTTCCATAGATCTCATTATTCAATTATTTTACCATCAATGATTCACATTCAAACAAAGACAAGCATGAGCCCAAAATACACTAATATGCCATTCAATTTTCAGAGTTAATGCTTTAGTTTTGTTATCACATTTATCATTATCATTATCCCAACTAGGCTTCAAGGATTAGGTTCAACCAAGCTTCAAGGGGAACAAAGCATGCTAAGTATCAACCCAACTTGGCTTCAAGAACCAACCCAACCTAGCTTCAAGGGTTGTAACATCTCAATTAGGCTTCAAGGACTAGATCCAACCAAGCTTCAAGGGGAGTAAAACATGTTAAACTTCAACCCAACTTGGCTTCAAGGATCAATTCCAACCTAATTTCAAGAGATTGTTACTAATAGTAGGCATGCCACCAACAACAAAACTCTGAAAATAGAATAACACATTAGACATACAATTCATTCATTATCTCATCATCAATTCCATTCTCAATTCTCATTATCAATTAGGCAAACATGCCTCATTAAAGTCATTATAGCCAATCACAATGGCTTTACATTCCATCACATCTCAAGCCACATTTCAAATACATAATCATTTGCATCATCATATCTTTCACATTATTCATGTAACATCATTGATAATACATAACAAAGTATAATATTCATATGAATTGGCAATGTAATAATGCAATATTTGTACTTACCTCAATAACAATTCACACAACTCTAAACACTTTCCTTTTTCCAAGATCCTTTTACTTCTTTGATCAATGAAAAATCACTTTCTTCAAGACCTAATCCAAAAATAATAACATACACTTGCTTAGGGATACACATAAGATAATCAAATTAAGAGTTAACTTGGGCAAACCCTAAACATGACACGCTCAACCACACGGGCGTGTCCCTGACCGTGCCTTAACTCCACATCACAGAAGCTTTTACACTCTCAAAACCACGGGCGTGTCACTGGGCGTGTAATACATTTTGCCTCTCTGAAAAATATCAACACGTCCAACAATGTGAGCGTGCTCATGGCCGTGTAAACTCTCCAATCTCACAGTAGCTATGACACACTCAATAACACGGGCGTGTTACTGGTCGTGTCAAACCTACTGCCTCCAACACAATTGACACGCCTAAGACTCTGGACGTGCTCCCGGGCGTGTCAGACCAAAAATTCAGATTCCGGCCAAAACAACAAAACACCCAACAAAACACTTCTTTTCACCAACATCCTCTTCAAACAAACTTAACAAAACATACCCAAAAACCATCTTAAACTTACAAAAACACCAAAACAACTCCACATCTATATCAAACACAAATCTCAAATATCATCACAAAACCATAAACACAAATACAACACCATCTCTTCCAACCAACTTACTCTTTTCTTCAATCCATCCTTATAATCCATAATCAATTCAATCAAACACTCTTAAACATATCAAAATCAAGCAACACACCCTTAAATAATCTATCAAACTCAAACACAACTTAAAGTAAGCAAAGAAATCAAAAGAGGACTTACCAAATTAATGAAACTTCTTGAATCATCAACTTGATCACTTAGATCTTCCTTCAATTTGAGCTTAGAACCTTAAAATCCTCTCTTGCACTCTTGCTTTCTCTTGTCTTTGGATGAGCCGGCCACCACCATGGAAAAGAAGAAGAAAACATGAAGAAACAAAGTCAAACTTCTCTTTAAATCTCCACCAAGTATTCCAAAACAAAGAATTACCTAAACACCCTCTTACAAATTGTTTTGATTTCCTTTAAAGCACTTGCCCTCTTTTAGTAATTTCACAAATCACAAATTAAAATATCTTCTTCCCTTGACCACCCATTTGACTTGCATATATGTTATTTATACTTCCATATATACAACATATACACTTTCTTTTAATTTCTTTTCTCTTGCAAATTAACATATACATTCAATCCCATATAAAACAACAACAATATTCAAAACTTCTAAGGCATACATTGGGATATTACAGTTACTATTGATAAATAGTAAATGAACAGTTGGTGAATAGTGCATAAATAGTGACTACATAGTGAATAAATAGGAAACTCAATTATTCAATTCAATTATTTAGATATTTGCGTGTATATAAATATTTTTTACACTTTTAAAATATTTTTACACACAGGGGCAAGAAGATATGGGCATGGTAAAAATTAGATAAATTTTTTGCAGATTCCTTTAGTATTCTACTTCTACAATTATTTTTTACAGATAATCAAATCTCTCTTAAGTCCACAACTTAGCTTAGGTCCAGAAACTAAATTCCCTCTTAAGTCCATAACTTATCTCGGGTCCAGAACCCAAATTATTTTTAAGTCTAGAACTTAGTTTAGGTACAGAACCTATATTCTCTCTTAAGTCCAGAACTTACCTCGGGTCCAGAACCCAAATTATTTTTAAGTTTAGAACTTAGCTTAGGTCCAGAACCTAAATTCTCTCTTATGTCCAAAACTTAGCTCTGGTCCAAAATCCAAATTATTTTTAAGTCAAGAACTTAGCTTAGGTTCAGAACCTAAATTCTCTCTTAAGTTCAGAACTTAGCTCGGGTCCAGAACCCAAATTTCCCTTAAGTCCAGAACTTAGCTCGGGTCCAGAACCTAAATTACCCTTAAGTCCAAAACTTAGCTCGGGTCCAGAACGCAAATTACCCTTAAGTCCAGAACTTACCCCTGGTCCAGAACCCAAATCATAAATCTAGCTCGAGTCCAGAATATAAATTACTTTTGAGTCCAGAGCTCAAACCAACCTTGGGAGTTCAATATGGCTCTAAATCCAGTAAAAAATCACATTGCTTTTCACTCTCTTTTGTCGTAGTCTCAGATCGCTCAAGTAGGGGGGCAAACTGTAAACCATTAATTTTTGTCCCAGTCTGGTCCAATATTTTTAAAATAGTCCAAAATAATTTTTATGGTATTTTAATTAAATAATATTTATTTTAATATTTTAAATTTTAAATTTTTAATAAAAGTAAAAATAAAAATTGTAATATTAGTAAAGTTAAAAATAAATAAATAAATAATAGGAGATGAAAAAATTCATCGCTGGCGAAATTGGCTTGGGCCAATTCACTGCATGAAAAACCTAAGACGAATTGGCTGGCCCATTTGCGGCAGGAAATTCCTATGGTGAAATGGCCTTGGGCCAATTCACCGTAGGAAATTCCTGCGGCGAATTCACTGGCCCACATACAACTCTCTCAATTCTCATGCTGGCTCACCCGTAGCCCGCAACAATTTTAGCCAGTGTAATTTTTGCCAGAACATATTTTTTAGAAATCGAAATCTACTTGGTTTTTATGTCTTTTCCTAAATGGTTTTGATGTCCTTAGATAATTAGAATTAGGTTTTGAATTTTTTCTATAAATACCACATTAAATGTAACGTCCCCATACTCCATATAAGCACTATACATATACCTGGTATACATACAATGCGTATATAAAGCATAAGAATGTCACTTTTAGTTTCTATTTAAAAATCTTTATCCGAGTTCAAGCGATATTATATTAATTTAAAAAAAACATTTATAGGAATCATTATTCTTATAAAAAATAAAGCATAATTAAAATCATACATGTATGCATCACCTTCTAGTTGGTCTCGAGACACTTTTACCCTTCTCGTGGCAAAGCAACTAGGCTTCCAGATCATCCGCATAAATACCTGCGCGATTACAAAACCGCGCTAAGCTAGAAAGCTTAGTAAGACAAATAAACATTAAAATATACTTTACCAAAATAATCATACCTCATGTTCTTAGCATTATGTTCTATTGCTCGCTTATCCCATTTTTCCTTTCTCAAAACTTTCTTCATATAATTCCACTAAACTCAGAAATTATACACATATTTATATAAAACATTCACAATACAATACTTACCATTTCTATCACATATACATATACATATACATCATTTCAACAAATCATCCTTCTTTGGCATATCCAAACTTTCATGGAAACAATTCTCACAAATTCCACATTTACATACATTTTACACATCATACAACATTTTCAATATATCAATACACATATTACAAAATCACATTTCATAACATCATTTTATTCACAATTCATCAACCATGAATCACATTTCCAATGAGGCAGCCATAGATCTCTTTAGTCATATCTTTCAAAATTTGAATATCACATATTTCAACATTTGAATATCACGTTGACAACAAAGACAGACTCGGGCCCAAACAACACACTAATATGTTATTCAAAGTTCAGAGTTACTGCTTTGGTCTATAATCACAATAATCAAGCCCGTAGGCAATATATCTCATATCTCTATCCATGGATAGTGTAACAGACCCAGTCTCTTGGACCATCAACTCAATAACTTGAGGAGATCCTCAACCCGGCAAGACTGTTACTAGTAACAGACCCAGTCTCTTGGACTATCAACCCGACTAAATCGAGAAGATCCTCAACCCGGCAAGACTGTTACTTTTCATATATTTCATATCAATGATTCATATAGTGTAACAGACCCAGTCTCTTGGACCTCAATTCACTCAAATTGAAGAGATCCTCAACCCGGCAAGACTGTTACCTTTTTCATATTTTCTAGGCATGCCGCCAAATCCAGAACTCTGAAATTTGAATCAACATATTAGACACAAAATCTTTTCATTCTCATTTCATTCTCAATTGAATTATCTTAGCCAATCACAATGGCTTCATATCTCATTTCCCAATATAACACTTCATTATTCAAGTGTACATTTATATCATCAATTAGGCAAACAAGCCTCAATCATAACATTAAGGTAATTCATCATCAATGATCACATGATATCCCACATTGTACACAACATATCATTATTCATATGCATCATCAATATACATATAGCACAATATAATTCACAAGATTAACAATGCATAAAACATAACATTGTCCATATAGTATCATATGTATCATCATTATCATATCTTTTGAATACACATAATATCATTCACATCCTACAAATCATCTCATTACATCTTTCACCTTTCATAACACATATATACATTGAATGCTTTCACATTTCATATATTTCATTATACATTCATATCTTTCATATTTCATAGCCTATACATTATTAATATATATATTTATCAATAATATAATCAAATAAGATTTAGTACTTACCTCCAAAGAATTTCACGCCCATTTAAACTTCTCTTCCATGAATCCTTCAATACTTGGATTAGGGGCAATTCAATCTCTTAAAAACCTAATCCAAAAGTGAGCATACACACTTACTTAGAGATACACATGAGATAATATAAATAAGAATCAACTAGGGCAAACTCTACACATGACACGCTCACCAACACGGGCGTGTTCCTGGTCGTGCCCTAACTTCTCAACATAGAAACATTGACACGCTCATAACCACGGGCGTGTCACTGGGCGTGTAATACCTTCTGTATCTCAAACATATTAACACGTCCAACAACATGAACGTGTTTATGGCCGTGTCAATTCTCCAAACTCACAGTAGCTATGACACGCTCAATAACACGGGCGTGTTACTGGCCGTGTCAATTCTACTGTCACACAGAACTTGTGACACGCCTAACAATCTGGTCGTGTCCCTGGGCGTGTCAGGCCAAAAATCCAGAATCCGGCCAAAACAACAACTCAACCCATAAACAACCATTTTTCCTCATCTTTTACTTTAATCAAACTCAACCAAACACACCCAAAACCATAACAAACTTACCAAAAACACCAATACCACTCAAAACACATACCAATCATCATTATAAACATCATCCATGCATCAATTAATCAAATCCCCTACTCATTAAACTAAACTCTTATTCAACAATTCATCATCAACTTCACAAATCATCATACTATCATCATCTTATTACCAATTTAACACACATATATACCTCAATCTTTCAATATCATCCTCAACACATACCAACCATATCAAATCCAAACTCAACCAATGAAAATCAACTCAAAGAAATGAATACTTACTTGAATCCTTTGTTAATTCTTCATCTCTATCTTCAATCCTCTTGAAATCCTTAAGAAATTTGGTATATAAATCACATATATCTCTCTCTCTCTCTCTCTCTCTCGTCCAAGAAGAAGAAACAGAAGAAGAAGACGAGGAAGAAGAAGAAGGTAGAAGGTTCTCTTTCTTTCCTTCATTCTTATCCTATATACATATATATATAATAATAATAATAATAATAATAACAATAACAATAACAACAACAACAACAATAATAATAATAATAATAATAATAATAATCATCTCCAAAAATCCTCTACCACACAATCCATCTTTTGACTTTCTTCTCTTCTTTTTTTCTTTTATTATTATTGATTATATAAATTCACCTTTCCAACACCAATTTATACCTTATGCATATGTGAGATATATGTTGGTATATTTATATGTCTTATATATATATTGCAATACATATAACATACACACTCTCTTCACTTCTATCCTCTTTCCAATTAAACAAATACAATAATAACTCCAAAACTTTTAAGGTATATTTTGGGATATTACAATTCTCTCCCCCTTAAATAATTTCGTCCTCGAAATTATTCAGCACAAAACAACCCATTTGTAATCAAGCACCATCTTAATGTTTATACGAAGATAGTCATATCTTACACTATGATTTCCTCAAATCACATAACTTTTATTCTCCCCGTTTAAGTCAATCATCTTTTCTCATTTCATAACTTATCATTATATATTTATATTTATCTTATTACTTTTTCCACAAAGCAACCAAGATAACTCATTATCTTCCCAATAAATCTCTTTTACACAATAATCAAATTATCTTGTAATCTATATATACCATTCATCTATTACATTCAAGATATTTATCACTTCATCTCTTTATAGATAATCTTTTAACTTTAACCTTGGAAATTATTGAATTACATCTTACTATTGCTTATCTTGATATTACATTCACTTTTGAAAGTAGCCACTTATCAAATTTTGATTGATAACAATATTTTCATTTTGTTTACACTTAAATCCTTCTTTACCATATTTTCCACTTAATATAAATATTGATACACCCTCTTATATACATTATCACACATATCTTATACTCTTAACACAACTATCCATATTAAATCTCGATAAAAATTTTCAATTATAGCAAAAATTCAGATCAATTGATCTTTTCCCCATAATATATTAACATCTCAAGCTTGATTGATTCAAACCAGCAATTAACTGATTTAAATTTATCATTAGATTTCCCCAATATATATATATATATAACCTAATTCCATTAGGTCAACTTATTTACAAATTCTAATCCCTTCAGATGTATATATATACTTAACTTTTTGAAACTATGCTCGTTAATATCCATTCATTTCAACTTATCTTTCCGTATACGCATAGTTTATCTTAGTACAATTTCCACCATTATTTTCATAATTATTTCATACCATACTTATCACTCATAGCTTACTCACTTAAATTTTAAACCCATCCACTTATTCACTTAATACCTTAAACATATTCAATATAACTCTCAATCACATTTTGCAATTTCTCCTCTTAAATATCTTTTCACTTTTCATATCATTATTAATATATTTACCATACTTATCTTTTTCTCACATTATTTATAACTCATAGTATTTCCACAATTTTCTTCTCTTTTCCAAAATTATAACCAAATTGCCAACACAAGAATTATAAAATACACTTCACCAATCATAACCTTTAGCCATGTTTCTAGAAACATAATTATCAATCTTACCAAGGCTGTATTACAGTTATATGTTCTCAGTCCCAATTCTGTGGATAACAAAGTCAACCGACCAACTACAATAAACAACTCATATGGCCATAGAAAATTAATGACAAATTGCAGTCATATTATAATACCAATTATAATTCAATACTGTTCCTCAACTATTCTATTTCCAACTTTTTCCAATTATACTACCAAGTTGTATCACAAGGATTATATATCCATTTTCCAAACTTTACTACATCAAAAATTAACACATTTCAACTCTATCTCCACACAATTTACTCTTAATTATTTGATCATCATTAACATATCTCATATACAACAATATTATCTTTAACCTCTATTACGCACATCATTCAATCATATACAAGTCTTACACAAATTTCATTCTTTATACTTTCTTCTTCCCTTATAAACTCTTATATATCTATATACATAGAACATTTCCTCACCCAAATACTTTGGCTCATAACATTTATGATAGCCAAGTTCAGTTATTGCCATAACAATACTACTGTCCACTATTTCCCAAATCAATTCTCATTTTTCATTTCGTCACATGATCTATTTTTGCATAATTCAAGGCCTAATTTATCTTAGGTCCACTACTATATACAATATCATTTCCAATATCTTTTGACCAATAGTTATACCATATACACATTCATAGATCACCTAAAGAAGATGTCTCACCTTCCACATTTCTTATATGTTACTATTACATTCATATTGAAAAGCTCATTCCACATTTCTATACATGTATACACATAATCATACAATTATATTTAATTCCTCTTTTACATATTTTCAACACAATTTAACACTTATTACTTTTCATTGAACAACATCATTCTTATCCTCTTTTTGACATGATTTAAGTTATTTATCAACTTAACACATATATACATTGTAACTATGATAATACTTCACAAAATCTTAGTCACATTAATAAGGTGATATCTTACTCACATTTATTCTTAAATGCATTTAGTATACCATCTTTACATCCATTTGTTTACCCTACAACATATGTACATATTATTCACATATTTGTACACATGTACATTACATCCAATCATATACACATTGAGCCCAATAACCTCTATACACTTTCCAAGTCTAGTTATTATAAATCTCAACTTCTTGAATTACCATTAGTCTATCCAATTCTCACTATCAATCACATTACCCAATTTAATAGTAATTTCATTTGCAATAATATTCATTCCACATAGCTCACAAGTTTAACTTACATTACACTACCAATGTTTAAAATAATCTTTATCCAAATTCCATTAACACTATAAATTCACAATTTACTACTTTACTTAAACTTCCATTTACTTATCTTGTTTTCTTAATATCAACTTAAGAAAAACATCTTATATATACATATTACAAAGCAACATCAAAGTATATTCTTTTCACAATTATTAAAGCTCATTTCCAAAAATCCAAATGTTACATCTTATCACCATTAACATGAGCTTTAACAATCACTCAAGTATATCACATTTCTAACATTCAAATCACAATGTTTGCATTTAAAACAGCAATGCAAACAGCACCATTATATTTTCCTATCTAATCAACATCATCTTTTTTTTTTTAACAACTTTAACTTTTCATATTCAAACCTTAAATGGTCAAACTTTGTCTATACCCATCAACTCACTCAATATACCGCCATACTCTTTTCATTTTAATAACATATCCTTTCATATTAACAATCCACCAATATTTCCTCTTTCTAGCAAACCCAACATAAACTCTATTGTAAAGAGATTCACAATATAGAGGAAAAAGTATATACTTTAATCTTGATTTTATTTCTCAAATCATTTTCAACTTTATTCTCCTATTCATTTCTTTATATTATAATCACTTTTCAATAATCAATATTTCAAAATTTACTTTCATATAAAATCTTATTCACACACTATCAATCTTATCACATGACTAGCTTTGCACAAGTTTGTCAATGCAAGCATAATCATTCTCAACATTAATAAACAAGTAATTATATAAACTACAAACATGCAATACTATGCATACATTACATTTTCAAGTGATCAACTCAATCCTTGATCACTACCATATTACTTCACATTATCACATTAAATTTACAATGTTTGCATTAAAACAACAATGCAAACAACACCATTATATTTCCCTTACATTAACCAATATTTTTATTTTATTTTAATTTTCATATCATGTCTTCTCTAGTTTTTACTTTCAAGTAAAAACCTCATTCAAACATTATCATCCCTCTCATATAATTCAAATTTATCACACATCATATAATGCCACATCCGAGACCAACTTAGATGTTAATGCATATGCATGTATTAAAAATTTCATTCTTTTCAGTTTCATTGATCATCATTTTTTCTTTTTAAAACTTTTCTTTTCAAATTTACTTAGGCCGAGAATCTCGAAACCTAAGCTCTGATACCAAAATAATTGTAACGTCCCCATACTCCATATAAGCACTATACATATACCTGGTATACATACAATGCGTATATAAAGCATAAGAATGTCACTTTTAGTTTCTATTTAAAAATCTTTATCCGAGTTCAAGCGATATTATATTAATTTAAAAAAAACATTTATAGGAATCATTATTCTTATCAAAAATAAAGCATAATTAAAATCATACATGTATGCATCACCTTCTAGTTGGTCTCGAGACACTCTTACCCTTCTCGTGGCAAAGCAACTAGGCTTCCAGATCATCCGCATAAATACCTGCGCGATTACAAAACCGCGCTAAGCTAGAAAGCTTAGTAAGACAAATAAACATTAAAATATACTTTACCAAAATAATCATACCTCATGTTCTTAGCATTATGTTCTATTGCTCGCTTATCCAATTTTTCCTTTCTCAAAACTTTCTTCATATAATTCCACTAAACTCAGAAATTATACACATATTTATATAAAACATTCACAATACAATACTTACCATTTCTATCACATATACATATACATATACATCATTTCAACAAATCATCCTTCTTTGGCATATCCAAACTTTCATGGAAACAATTCTCACAAATTCCACATTTACATACATTTTACACATCATACAACATTTTCAATATATCAATACACATATTACAAAATCACATTTCATAACATCATTTTATTCACAATTCATCAACCATGAATCACATTTCCAATGAGGCAGCCATAGATCTCTTTAGTCATATCTTTCAAAATTTGAATATCACATATTTCAACATTTGAATATCACGTTGACAACAAAGACAGACTCGGGCCCAAACAACACACTAATATGTTATTCAAAGTTCAGAGTTACTGCTTTGGTCTATAATCACAATAATCAAGCCCGTAGGCAATATATCTCATATCTCTATCCATGGATAGTGTAACAGACCCAGTCTCTTGGACCATCAACTCAATAACTTGAGGAGATCCTCAACCCGGCAAGACTGTTACTAGTAACAGACCCAGTCTCTTGGACCATCAACCCGACTAAATCGAGAAGATCCTCAACCCGGCAAGACTGTTACTTTTCATATATTTCATATCAATGATTCATATAGTGTAACAGACCCAGTCTCTTGGACCTCAATTCACTCAAATTGAAGAGATCCTCAACCCGGCAAGACTGTTACCTTTTTCATATTTTCTAGGCATGCCGCCAAATCCAGAACTCTGAAATTTGAATCAACATATTAGACACAAAATCTTTTCATTCTCATTTCATTCTCAATTGAATTATCATAGCCAATCACAATGGCTTCATATCTCATTTCCCAATATAACACTTCATTATTCAAGTGTACATTTATATCATCAATTAGGCAAACAAGCCTCAATCATAACATTAAGGTAATTCATCATCAATGATCACATGATATCCCACATTGTACACAACATATCATTATTCGTATGCATCATCAATATACATATAGCACAATATAATTCACAAGATTAACAATGCATAAAACATAACATTGTCCATATAGTATCATATGTATCATCATTATCATATCTTTTGAATACACATAATATCATTCACATCCTACAAATCATCTCATTACATCTTTCACCTTTCATAACACATATATACATTGAATGCTTTCACATTTCATATATTTCATTATACATTCATATCTTTCATATTTCATAGCCTATACATTATTAATATATATATTTATCAATAATATAATCAAATAAGATTTAGTACTTACCTCCAAAGAATTTCACGCCCATTTAAACTTCTCTTCCATGAATCCTTCAATACTTGGATTAGGGGCAATTCAATCTCTTAAAAACCTAATCCAAAAGTGAGCATACACACTTACTTAGAGATACACATGAGATAATATAAATAAGAATCAACTAGGGCAAACTCTACACATGACACGCTCACCAACACGGGCGTGTTCCTGGTCGTGCCCTAACTTCTCAACATAGAAACATTGACACGCTCATAACCACGGGCGTGTCACTGGGCGTGTAATACCTTCTGTATCTCAAACATATTAACACGTCCAACAACATGAACGTGTTTATGGCCGTGTCAATTCTCCAAACTCACAGTAGCTATGACACGCTCAATAACACGGGCGTGTTACTGGCCGTGTCAATTCTACTGTCACACAGAACTTGTGACACGCCTAACAATCTGGTCGTGTCCCTGGGCGTGTCAGGCCAAAAATCCAGAATCCGGCCAAAACAACAACTCAACCCATAAACAACCATTTTTCCTCATCTTTTACTTTAATCAAACTCAACCAAACACACCCAAAACCATAAAAACTTACCAAAAACACCAATACCACTCAAAACACATACCAATCATCATTATAAACATCATCCATGCATCAATTAATCAAATCCCCTACTCATTAAACTAAACTCTTATTCAACAATTCATCATCAACTTCACAAATCATCATACTATCATCATCTTATTACCAATTTAACACACATATATACCTCAATCTTTCAATATCATCCTCATCACATACCAACCATATCAAATCCAAACTCAACCAATGAAAATCAACTCAAAGAAATGAATACTTACTTGAATCCTTTGTTAATTCTTCATCTCTATCTTCAATCCTCTTGAAATCCTTAAGAAATTTGGTATATAAATCACATATATCTCTCTCTCTCTCTCTCTCTCTCTCGTCCAAGAAGAAGAAACAGAAGAAGAAGACGAGGAAGAAGAAGAAGGTAGAAGGTTCTCTTTCTTTCCTTCATTCTTATCCTATATATATATATAATAATAATAATAATAACAATAACAATAACAATAACAACAACAACAACAATAATAATAATAATAATAATAATAATAATAATAATAATCATCTCCAAAAATCCTCTACCACACAATCCATCTTTTGACTTTCTTCTCTTCTTTTTTTCTTTTATTATTATTGATTATATAAATTCACCTTTCCAACACCAATTTATACCTTATGCATATGTGAGATATATGTTGGTATATTTATATGTCTTATATATATATTGCAATACATATAACATACACACTCTCTTCACTTCTATCCTCTTTCCAATTAAACAAATACAATAATAACTCCAAAACTTTTAAGGTATATTTTGGGATATTACATTAAAACATACAATCAAAAGGGGGGACGAAACTTGGATCTTTTAAAAATGAAAATTTTGAACCAAACTTGGGACTCTTGAATTCTTTCGGCCAAAAGAAACAGCAATCATCTCCAGATTGATTTGCTCAACCAAAACCAAATCTGAAGTAGGCAACAACATGGTTCAATTTCTTCAATTTGGTGGAGCCTTCAAACATAGGTAAATTGATCTAAATTTAGTTTATTAAATCATTAATCATCTTCATCTTTCAAACCATCATCATACCGCCTTAGTTATTTAATTCTTCCTTCAATTTAGTTTAGGCAGTAGCATAAATTAACTCATACAATACTTAAGATCTTAAATAAAGTAAATAATATAATCATTAAAAATATTTTCTTAAACCTTAAGTTATTTAAACCCTAAATCTTAATTAATTATGTTTTCAAATCTTCACAGTAGTTTTTATAATTTTGTTCATTGAGTTATTTTAATCTTTCGATAATTAATTTAGCTTTCAATGTTTATTCCACGTAAAAAATATTTAAATAGTTAATACAGTCAATATTAAAAGCGCACTCAACTTTGATCACCGAAAAACATCAAATTCTAAATTCAAAATCATAATCTACAGAATGAAGATTTCAAACCATAGAACCCTAATATCTTATCCGTAAAACCCTAAAACTTTAATAGCCTTAAAACATGTTTTTCAAATCTAAAATCTTAATTACACCTTTCTAAAAACCAAAACAACAATCTGTTTGCTTAAAACCCTAACCAAACCTATTTTTTAAATCACAGTAGCATTATTTTCATAAAAACATCCAAAACCCTAAATCTTTAAAACATCCAGTAGCTATGTTATTTCTTTAAAATATTTCTCAACTAATTAAACTAGCATTGCAAAACCCTAGTTATTAAACATAAAACCCTAGAAACCCTAATTGATGTATGAACCCCTAAAGTTAATATATTTTCTATTTTATTTAAATTGGATGAATGTTTATTATATATTTTGATTGATGTTTGATGTCTTTGATGAATGATTTATTTATGATGAATGACTGTTTACTTTTATTGATTTATTTTGATTTCAAAATATTGAAAAAGGTATGTTTCCATATTTTTGGGTACCTCATGTCGTGAGCATCATGTAATTTATTTTATTTTAAAGTTTTTGGACCAGTGTAAAGGACACATTTCCACCTTTCGATGGGTGTCCTATTTAGTTTTAGACATGGACAATGTAAGAACATGTTTCCATCCTGAGATGGGTGTCCATTTATTTGCTTTGTTTGGACATTACTTTGATTTTTATGTAATGATGCTTTATTTTAATTGTTGCATGTAATATGGATAATATTGTTATACTGAAGAATTTTATAATATTAAGAACTACAAAGGAGGCCGGTTCTAATGAACCGGGCGTTGTGGGGGTATTGGGCCATTTCTCACCTTCCCTACACGTACCCAACTTTCCGAACCCATTAGGGAGTTGGGGATTCCTTAGGAATTGACTCATCCATCCCTTTCTTTTTCCAGGCCCGTTTGGGTGGTGACTCCATTTTCTTTGGGCTTAGGCCCGTGTTCTCTAAGGCCATGAGCCTAAACAGTGCTGAATTCGCAAGAACCATTACACCGGGAGTGGGGGCGAAAATCCCCGCTCATAAAAACAAAGTCAACAATCAATAGATCTCAAAGACTCTCCAAACAACTTGCAAGAATCTCCAATCAAATTTCAAGAAATCATAAACAACAAAATAACATTTCAAAAGTTAAGATTGTGTAACTTAATAGTGTGAAAAAAATGCGATAAAAGCGAGGGAAAATGGATGAAATCCTCTCCAAATCATGAAATGGGAGTCAAAATCTCCTCCAGGATGAATGGGTATGTGACTTCGAGTGTGAGTGTGTGGAAAATTTGAGAGAAAATCGAAAAAGAGGGGAAGAGGAGAGAGGAAATTTGTTCGATTCAAAATCGGCATGACTTAAAAACTCATGGACATGCCCATTGACATGGCCGTGTTTGTGGGCGTGTCATAACTATTATTTCTGAACAAAACAACATGCTCACTGACATGGGCGTGTCAGTGGGCATTTTTTAGCTACTATGACACATTTAAATTAACACGGCCAGTGACATGGGCGTGTCACTGGGCGTGTTGTAGCTACTTTGAATCTCAAATTTAACCAAATCGACATGACCAATGACATGGGAGTGTCAGTGGGCGTGTTATAGCTACTGTGGTGCCATCTAACTGAAATGTCCAGTGATGTGGGCATGTCATTGGTCGTGTCCTAGCTACTGTCTCTTAAAATTAATGACACGCCCACTCACACGGGCGTGTCCCCAAATAGGCTCAAGTTACCCATAATAGAAAATTTCCTCTACAAATTCAAATTAATTTAAGGAAAACACACCACCAACCAATGATAGAAGAATAAAAAAAATAACAAAACAAACTAAAAACTTAAAAATTAAAGAAACAAATATCAAAACAAATAAAATAGTGGGTTGCCTCCCTCATAGCACTTCTTTAACGTCGTATTAGTTAGACATTTGGGATTGGTTTGTCTTTAGTCTTGGAGGTATAAAACCTCCTTCAACTCACTCAAGTCCCCCCCCAAATGCAGTTTAAGCCTTTGCCCATTAACCTTAAAAGTCCCTTTCTATAGGTGAGTAATTTCAACTATCCCATAGGGAAAAATCTCTTTGACTGTAAATGGACCAGACCATCTTGACTTTAACTTACCTGGAAAATGTCGAAGCCTAGAATTGTACAATAATACCAAATCACCAACTTGAAACTCTTTCTGTTCCTTATTGTGAGCATCATTCCATCTCTTAGCCCGCTCCTTATACATCCTTGCATTGTCATAAGCTTGTAATCTCCATTCATCCAGCTCATTGATCTGCAATTTTCTACTGTCACTTGCACTAGCTAGATCAAGGTTAATATGTTTTATAGCCCAATAAGCATTATGTTCAATCTCCACAAGTAAGTGACAAGCCTTTCCATATACTAGACTAAATGGCAAAGTACCCAATGGAGTTTTGAAAGCAGTCCTAAAGGCCCATAGAGCATTGTCTAATTTCTTAGACAAATCATTTCGGGATCGCTCTATAGTTTTTTTAAGGATCCTTTTTATTTCCCTATTCGTGTTCTCAACTTGGCCACTAGTTTGGGGACGATAAGGAGTAGAGAACACCGAGCCTTTTGAAAACTTTCTCAAGCTGAGTGTTACAAAAGTGAGTACCCCTATCACTTATGATCGCTTTTGGTGTACCAAATCTTGAAAACAACTTTTTCAAAAACCTCATCACTACGCTGGTATCATTTGTTGCTAAAGCTTGGGCTTCAGGCCATTTGGAAACATAGTCTATAGCTACAAAAATATATTTTTTACCAAAAGAACTAGGAAATGGTCCCATAAAATCGATCCCCCATACATCAAAGACTTCACAAACTAGAATTCCATTTTGGGGCATCTCATTATGAGAGGAGATGTTTTCAGTTCTCTGAGAATGATCACAGCATTTCACAAAATCATAGATATCCCTAAACAGTGTGGGCCAATAAAATCCTGATTTTAGCACTTTTTGAGTAGTCCTATTGGCTCCCATATGACCACCAGCTGGTCCAACATGACAATGATGAAGAATATTCAACATTTCGGGCCATGCCACGCAACGCTGAATCATGTGGTCCTTACATAACCTAAACAAGAAAGGATCCTCCTAGAAGTAATATTTCAAGTCAGAAAAGAATTTCATCTTCTCTTGATACGCCATATCTTTAGGGAGTTCCCTAGCTGCCAAGTAATTAGCAAAATCTACAAACCAAGGTACATCAAAAGTTGAAACACTTACCATGGCGTAAAGCTGCTCATCAGGGAAATAATCATCAATGTTTCCTTCTTCGAAGTTCTCCAGCGTTAGGTTCTCTAAGCGCAAAAGGTGATCTGCTACCAGATTTTCAGCTCCCTTTTTGTCTTAAATCTTCAAATCAAACTCCCGCAATAACAAAACCCAACGAATTAGCCTAGGCTTTGCATCTGTTTTGGCAAATAAATACCTTAAAGCCGAGCGATCCGTATACACAATCACTTCAGACAATATCATATATGATCTAAACTTGTCAAAAGCGAAAACCACAGCTAAAAGTTCTTTCTCTATAGTTGTGTAATTGGCCTGGGCAGCGTTCACCGTTTTGCTTGCATAATAAATGGGCTGAAAATACTTCTCTTCGCACCCTCTGCAATATCACTTGCATCACACATTAGTTCGAATGGTAAATTCCAATCAGGAGCTACCATGATTGGGGCATGGGTCAATTTCTCCTTAATAGTTATGAAAGCTCTTAAACATTCTTCGTCAAACACAGAATCAACATCCTTCTCAAGGAGTCTTGTTAGAGGATGAGCTATCTTAGAAAGGTCACATATAAACCTCTGATAGAAGCCTACATGTCCCAAAAAGCTTATGATAGCCTTAACTGATGTGGGGGATGGCATTTTTTCAATGGTTTCCACCTTAGCCCGGTCCACCTCAATGCCCTTGCTTGAAATCTTGTGTCCTGATATGATTTCTTCTTGAATTATGAAATGACATTTTTCCCAATTAAATACCAGGTTTGTTTCCTCACATCTTATCAAGACCCTCTCAAGGTTTTCCAAACAACCTTTGAATGAGAAGCCATAAATTGGGAAATCATCCATGAATACTTTTATAATATCCTCAATGAGCTCATCAAAGATTGCCACCATGCACCGTTGAAAAGTTGCAGGTGTGTTGCATAATCCAAATTGTTGCATGAAATTTGGAAGTAGACTGAAAGGCCATCCAAAAAGCAGTAATACTCATGCTCGGACAATCTCTCCAACATCTAATCAATGAAGGGCAAAGGAAAATGGTCCTTCCTGGTTGCATCATTCAACTTTTGGTAGTCAATGCAAACCTTCCAAGCTGTAACTGCTCTTGTTGGAATTAACTCATTATTCTCATTAGGAACCACCATTGTCCCTCCAACCGGACTCACCGAAGAGCTATCCGAAATTAGATATATAATTCTAGCATCAAGTAGCATGATCACTTTAGCTTTAACTACTTCTTTCATCTTAGTGTTCAATCTCCATTATGGTTGCACCACTGGCTTGAACTCATCCTCCATTAGTATTTTATGAGTGCAATAGGATGGACTAATACCCTTGATGTCTGCTATCTTCCAACCTATAACCTGCTTATGTTTTCGTAATAGCTCAATGAATTTTACCTTCTGCTCAGAAGATAGGTGGGAACTTAAAATGATTGGTAATTTATTCTCCTCTCCTAGAAATCCATATTCAAGATGATCCGGAAGGATCTTGAATTCTAAATTTGGTGGATTAATCATAGATGGCTGTGTGAGAGGGGATTTTTGCTCCCACTCCCGGTGGAATGGTTCTTGCTACTTCAGCACTGTCTAGGCTCGGGGCCTTAGAGAACATGAACCTAAGTCCGGAGAAAATGGAGTCGCCACCCGGACGGGCCGGGAAAAAGAAAGGGGTGGATGACTCAATTCCTAAGGAATCCCCAACCCCCTAATGGGTTTGAAAAGTTGGATACGTGTGGGGAATGTGAGAAATGGCCCAGCACCCCCACAATGCCCGGTTCATTAGAACAGACCTCCTTTACAGGTCTTAATATTATAAAATTCTTAAATATAACAATATTAACCATATTACATGCAACAATTAAAATAAAGCATAATTATATTAAAATCAAAACAATGTCCAAACAAAGCAAATAAATGGACACCCATCCGATGATGGAAATATGTCCTTACATCATCCATATCTAAACTAAATAGGACACCCACCAAAAGGTAGAAACATGTCCTTTACATTGGCCAAAATATAAAAGCAATTTAAATTACATGATATTTAACTAATGAGGCACCCACAAAGTGGAAACATACCTCTTACAACATTTGGAAATAAAAAATAAATCGATAAAAGTAAATAACCATTCATAATAAATAAATCATTATCAAAGATATTAAACATCAATCAAAATATATAATAAGCATTCATCCATGATAAATTAAATAAATCAAGCATTGAAATTAAATAAATCAAAGCATATAATAAACTACATAATCAAATCTAAAATTAAATAAAGCAATAAATATATAATTTAGGGTTCGCATCTGAAAATAGGATTTTAGAATTTTAATTACTAAATTAGGACTTTGGAAAAAATAAAGTTAAATACACATACTCATAATACACAAATAAATATTGGCCCCTTCGACGAGCCCATACGGCGGTTTAATGATTTAGGGTTTTGGAATTTTAAGTAACTAATATTATTTTTTTAAATGAATAATGCTACTAGAAATTTTAAAGATTTAGAGTTTTATAATTTAAGAAATTAGTAAGGTTCTTCGATTGATCAAATTAGGGTTTGAGGGGTAAAATTATGAAATTAGGGTTTTAACATTTTAAGATATGAGGTTTATAATTCATAGCTACTGGATTATTATTTTGGATTTACTACATTGGGTTTCAATGTTTAGGTTTATAAGGTTTTAAGGATTAGGGTTTAGGAAAATTATGGTTTACGGTTTTAGGGGAATTAGGGTTTAAGAAAACTTAGGGTTTAGATTTACTAGTTTGGGGTTTACTGTCTTGGTTTTGGAATTGAAGAAAATAGTTTAGAGTTTTATAAAGTAATTATGATTTTTTTAGAAATTGCAAAGTGAATTTAGAGTTTGGATATTTAACAAAACATTTAGAAAATTTGGAAAAGAATTAGAAGAAAACAGTTTAGGGTTTTTAAAAAATTTTGGAAATAGGAAAAACGATTTAAGGTTTTTGATGGAAAAAAGAAACGATTTAGGGTTTTTAAGGTATTTGGAAATAGAATAAATCATTTAAAATCTTTGGAAACAAAAGAAACAAATTAGGGTTTTTAAGATATTTGGAAGCAGAAGAAATCATTTAAGGTCTTTGGAAATAAAAAAAAATGAATTAGGATTTTTAAAGTATTTGAAAACAGAAGAAATCATTTAAGATTTTTGGAATGTAGATCAAGTCATTACATCTTCAAAGATCAAAGTTTTGTATGTATATTATTATGAATCAAAGAAACAAAGCTATGAGTAGTTTATGATTATGGATCAAACCTGCGTAGTTGGTTCCACAAAATTAACTTCTGGATGAACAAAGACAAAGATAAGCTTGACGTCTTTGATGAATCGTTGATTTGCTTGCTTATTGCTAGAGTTTTTTGTAATCCCAGTTTCAAAGTTTTTTTTTTCTCCAACAGTTTTTCCAAGTTCGATCCCCCAAAAGTTCAAGTCCCCATCCCTTTTTCTATGTTTTTTAGTCTTATTTATAGGAAATTTAGAAGATTAATTTTAATTGTTTAAGGAAACTATATTTAATTTGGAAAAGGAAACCGAAACCAAATAGAATTTAGTTTCAAAAAATATTACATTGGAAAAATCTCGCTGGCAAAATTTGCAATGGGCTGCGAGGCGAGGTACGAGAGCCGGGCGCGCTGGCTGGACTGCCAGGCCATTTTGCCCGCAGGAGGTTCCTACGGGCAAAATGGCCCAAGGCCATTTCGTCCAATTACTTTCGGCGATGAATTTTTTTGTCGCCTATTTTTATTTTTATTTTTATTTTTATTTATTTTTTATTTTTTATTACTATAATTATAAAAAAATACTAAAACAAATATTATTTAATTAAGATAACACAAAAATTATTTTAGACTAAATAAAATATATTGGATCGGACTGGGTTAAAAATTAAGGGTCTACAAGTTGCGACTTCTATTCTTTTGGCATTTCAATGGTTTCATATGCCTGACTAAGAAATGACTTGCTTGCTTCAAGATAAGCAAGCTACTCCAGTGCTTCTTGATCCTCAGCATTATCCTACAATAAACACAACTCAAAGGGATCCTTGGAAACAATGTTAGTAACACAATTTAATGTTTCATGCTTAATGATATCATTGCATGAATCCACTTCATTGAGTGTAAGTGGATGGTTCATAGCATAATGTATATTAAAAATAACTTTCTCATTTTCCACTCTTAAGGTCAATGTGCCATCATGGACATCAATAAGGGCATGGGTTGTATTAAAAAAATGGCCTACCAAGGATAAGCGAAACATCCACATCCTCATCTACATCAATGACAACAAAATCATTGGAGAAAATGAAATCCCCAACTCTTACCAACACATCCTCTATAATGCCATAAGGGTGAATTACTGACTTATCAGCAAGTTGAATGGTCATGAGTGTTAGTTTAGGTTCTTCGACTCCTAACTCTTTAAACATCTTGTAGGGTATAACACTTATGCTAGACCCCAAGTCAGCCAATGCACTTTGAACTTCAAGATTACCTATCAAACATGGAATAGGAAAAGTACCAGGATTTTTTAATTTCTTAGGTAATCTCTTATGCAAAATTGTTGAACTCTTTTCCTATAATTGCACCAAAGATGCTTCCTCAAGTTTTCTTTTGTTAGAAAGGATATCTTTTAAAAATTTAGCATATTTGGGCATCTACGATAAAGCTTCAGCAATTGGAATATTAATGTGCAGTTGTTTAAAGAGTTCAAGGAACTTACCAAACTGAGCATCCATCTTGTCCTTATTTAACCTTGCAGGATATGGCACTTGAGGTCGGTATTCCTTCACTACTGGACTGGGTTCTTGAGGTTGATTTTCTTTTTCAGTTTCCACTGCAACCTTCCCTCCCGAAGTGACAGTAGAGTTATCTTCTTTTGCTTTCTGTGTCTCAACCTCTTTTTCTTGTGACTCCGCTTCTTTTTCAACTACACAACCCTTAATTTCCTTGCCACTCCTTAGAGTAATTACCTTTAGCTGCTCCACTCAATATTGTTAGGTAAACTCCCTTGTGGTTGTTCACTGAGTAACTCGGCAATTTGCCCCACCAGATTTTCCAACTTGTGAATGGAAGCTTGCTGATTTCTAAGGGTAGTTTCTATTGATTGAAATCTACTTCCCAATGCTGCTATAAACTTCTCCATCATTTCCTCCAAATTATTCTTTCTTAGAGGGGTAGCTTGTTGATGTTGAGGCTGCTGAAATCCAAGAGGAGGCCTTGGATTATTTTGATTATTCCAGGAAAAATTAGGATGATTTCTCCACCCTGGATTAAATTTACTACTATAGGGGTTGTGTGAGTGAGAATTTTTGCCTCCACTCTCAGTGGAATGGTTCTTACGACTTCGGTACTGTTTAGGCTCGAGGCCTTAGAGAACACGGGCCTAAACCCGGAGAAAATGGAGTCTCCACCTGGACTGACCGGGAAAAAGAAAGGGGTGGATGACTCTATTCCTAAGGAATCCCCAACCCCCTAATGGGTTTGAAAAGTTGGGCACGTGTGGGGAAGGTGAGAAATGGCCCAGCACCTTCACAATGCCCGGTTCATTAGAACCGGCCTCCTTTGCAAATCTTAATATTATAAAATTCATAAATATAACAATATTATCCATACTACATGCAACAATTAAAATGAAGCATCATTATATTAAAATCAAATCAATGTCCAAACAAAACAAATGAATGGACATCTATTCGAGGATGGAAACATGTTCTTACATCGTCCATGTCTAAAACTAAATAGGACACCCACTGAAAGGTGGAAACATGTCCTTTACATTGGTCCAAAATATAAAAGCAATTTAAATTACATAAAATTTAACTAATGAGGTACCCACAAAGTGGAAACATACCTCTTACAATATTTTGAAATCAAAATAAATCAATAAAAGTAAACAACCATAATAAATAAATCATTCATCAAAGACATCAAACATCAATCAAAATATATAATAAGCATTCATCGAATTTAAATAAAACAGTAAATATATTAACTTTAGGGGTTCATGCATCAATTAGGGTTTCTAAGGTTTTATGTTAAATAACTTGGGTATTGCATATACTAGTTTAATTAGTTGAGAAATATTTTAAAGAAATAACATAGCTACTGGATGCTTTAAAGATTTAGGGTTTTGGATGTTTTTATGAAAATAATGCTAGGGTTTTAAGCAAACAGATGTTGTTTTGATTTTTTAGGAAGGTGTAATTAGGATTTTAGATTTGAAAACATGTTTTAAGGCTATTGAATTTTAAGGTTTTATGGTTAAGATATTAGGATTTTATGGTTTGAAATCTTGATTCTGTAGATTATGATTTTGAATTTAGAATTTGATGCTTTTCCGTGATCAAAGTTGAGTGTGCTTTTAATATTGACTAAATCAACTACTTATGTATTTTTTGGTGAAACAAATATAGAAAGCCAAATTTATTGTTGAAAGATTAAAATAACTCACTGAATAAAGTTATAACAAAATAGCTACTGTGATGGTTTGAAAAACAAAATTGATTAAGAAATATGGTTTGAATAACTTAGGGTATATGAAATTAGATTTGTGTTTTGAATGATTATATTATTTACTATAATTAAGGCCTTAAGTATTGTATGAATCAATTTATGCTACTTCCTAAACTAAATTGAAGGAAGAATTAAATAACTAAGGCAGTGTGATGATGGCTTAAAAGATGAAGATGATTAATGATTTAATAAACTGAAGTTAGAGCAATTTACATATGTTTGAAGGCTCCACCAAATTTGAAGAAATTAAACCAAGCTGTTGCCTGCTTCAGATTTGACTTTGGTTGAGCAAAGCAATCTGGAGAGGATTGCTTGTTGTCTCCTTTGGTTGCTGTGTCTTGGATTTCTCCTTGCTTGCTAGGGTTTTCTTCTGACCAAAAGAATTCAAGAGTCCAAAGTTTGGTTTAAAATCTCCTTTTCAAAAGATCCAAGTTCCGTCTCCAAAAGTCCTTTTTTGAAGTGTTTTAATGTGGTATTTATGGGAAAAAATCCAAACCTAATTCTAATTGTCTAAGGTGATAAAAACTATTTAGGAAAAGAAATCAAAACCAAATTGAATTCAATTTTGAAAAAAACTGAGTTGGAAAAAATTGCGCTGGCAAAAATTATTGTGGGCTACGGGCGGGCCAGCACAAAAATTACGAGAGTTGAGGCGCGGGCCAGCCAATTCTTCGATTCTTCCATCGCTGATTTTTTTATTTATTTATTTTTTAACTTTACTAATATTATCTTTTTATTTTTATTAAAAATTATAAACAATAAATATTCAAATAAATATTATTTAATTAAAATATCACAAAATTTATTTTGGACTATTAAAAAATATTGGATCAGACTGGGTCAAAAATTAAGGGTCTACAGTTTGCCCCCTGCTTGAGTGATCTGAGACTATGGCAAAAGAGAGTGAAAAGCAATGTGATTTTTGACTGGGTTTGAAGCCATATTGGACTCCCAAGATTGGTTTGAGCTCTGGACTAAAAAATAATTTAGGTTCTGGACCCGAGCTAGATTTAGAATTTGGATTCTGGACCCAAGATAAGTCTTATACTTAGGAGTAATTTGGGTTTTGGACTCGAGCTAAGTTCTGAACTTAAGGGTAATTTGGGTTCTGGATCCGAGCTAAGTTCTGGAGTTAAGAGAGATTTGGGTTTTGAACTCGAGCTAAGTTCTAGACTTAAGAGAGAATTTAGGTTCTAGACCTAAGCTAAGTTCTAGACTTAAAAATAATTTGGATTCTGGGCCCGAGCTAAGTTCTGGACTTAAGAGAGAATTTAAGTTCTGGACCTAAGCTAAGTTCTGGACTTAGAAATAATTTGAGTTCTGGACCCGAAGTAAATTCTGGACTTAAGAGAGAATTTAGGTTATGGACCTAAGCTAAGTTCTGGACTTAAAAATAATTTAGGTTCTGGACCCGAGCTAAGTTCTGGACTTAAAAGAGAATTTAGGTTCTAGACCTAAGTTGAGAGATTTGATTATCTGCAAAAAATAATTGTTGTCAGTAGGATACTAAAGAAATTTGTAAAAAAATTAGCTAATTTTTACCATGCCCATATCTTTTTTCCCCCTGCGTGTAAAAATATTTTAAAAGTGCAAAAATATTTATATACACACAAATATCTGAATGATTGAATTAAATAATTGAGCTTCCCATTTATTTACTATGTAGTTACTATTTATATACTATTCACTAACTATTCATTTACTATTTATCAATAGTAATATTTACTTTTTTTTTCTTTTCTTTTTCACGAGAATACTATTTTTCTCTTTTTATTTTTGACTTTTTCCTTTGCAATTTTTCTATATAAACCTCGACTCATCTCTTCTTTTCATTCCACACTCACACATATTTTGAAAT
This sequence comes from Garcia nutans, assembly GCA_947685225.1. Taxonomy (NCBI): domain Eukaryota; kingdom Viridiplantae; phylum Streptophyta; class Magnoliopsida; order Malpighiales; family Euphorbiaceae; genus Garcia; species Garcia nutans. The sequence goes on from CANTUV010000024.1 coordinate 27,420,250, forward strand.
AAGAGGGTTTAGCAAAGAGCTAAGGAGAAAATGCATTCTTCAAGATTAGGAACTCGACCAAATGCTGAGTTATTGAAGTTTATTCGGCAGCATGAAAATGGAAATATAAGTCTACTAGCCAGGATGTAGCTTCATCGCAGTTCAAATAAAAAACCAAGGTAATAATTCAATTATTTATTTTAATAGAAAATTATTTTTTTTATTTTTTATTTTTGTGTTTTTGTATATTTTTTTATTTTTTTTGTTTTTATTAAGATTTTAGGAAAAATAAATTAATTAGATGAATATATTTAAGCATATTTAATAAACAAGTAAATAGATAGACTAAAAATAAAACATAAATAAATTTAGCCTAAAAATCAGTGGTATTGATATGATGATATACTTACCTTGTGTTAACTTACCTGGCTCCGTGTTAGAGTGATCATTGTGTTATCAGGGGTGGAGGGTGTGTCTATAAAGCCCGACAATGGTATGATGTAGCACCTTCTCGGGTAAAACAGATTATCCGAGATTGCGATTTTGAAAGCTTTATCTTGCAATTACCATCTGAGGAGTGTCCGATAGACAGGAGTGTAGTTCAAGCATTGTCAGAGGGATGGATGGACATGACCCATACATTTCACCTATCTATGGGAGAAATAACCATTGGCCCAGTTGATTATACAACTATAACTGGTATTCAGTACTATAGACTTTCAGTACCTCTTACCAATGATATTCTAACATTCAAAGAAGTACAACAGTTAATCAGTATGGAACCATCATTTAAAGGGCCTTTCAAGATAAAAATTGAGCTAATTCAGAGTTAGTGGATGAACTACGAAGGACGGGTTCATAGGGAAACAACCAAGCAATATGCTAGAGGATTTTTACTGTATTTGCTCGGGTCGACCATTTTATGCAGCACCGAATCTGCCATCCATTTATCGGTGTTGAGGGCCCTTGCTGATATGAGTATGGTACCACTTTACGGCTGGGGTTAAACTGGGCTTGCCTGTCTTTACCATGGACTTGATAAGATTTGCAGAAATAAGAAGTCTTTTGTTAGCTTTATGGTGGTTGTCGAGGTACTCTTCTTCCACCAATGTCAATTCCATTCTTATTCTTGCATGAATTTATTTTTTATTATTGTTGTAGATATGGGCATATGAGTATAATCTTGTGAGTGTGCTTGGAATTTCCAGAGAGAGAGTCGGGTATCTGAGATTAAATTTTCGGTTGTCCAATCGTGCAACAATTCCTGGCTCTCACAATGTGCACACTAAACACTATCTCTTAAGTTGCTTAACCCGGGGCCAGGTAAAACTTTAAAATTTTTATATAAAACTTTCTCTATCCATCGGGTGCATCATATACCCAGTTTATTTGAGTAGGACTCTTGAACTTTGATGTATCTCCTATTGCTGTATGGGAGATTCCCAAGGAAAATGAGGATATAGATGACGAGGACGAGTATCATGTAGAGGGATGAGAGTTTGTCTCGCATCTCGGGCCTAGCACTTCTTAGGTAAACTTTTACCATTTTTTCCATTGTAATTACTTCTATCTTAACTTATTTTGACTTTTTTTAATGAATGTTGCAGGTTGCTAGCTCATTCGGTCATGAGGCTGGACCTTCCTTTACTGCTCTTGCATTTGCTGATTGTAATTAACCGGAGATCCCATCTCATCCACATGGGATTGATATGAATTACCTAGTAGGTTTTCTTGTTCCATGATAATTTATGCTATGTGTATGTATGATTATGTATGCTCTTACTCTTTTTCTTTCTGGCTCACAGCTGATGCTTGAGGAACAAAACAAGAAACTTCAAGAAGAGTTGGTTGCTAGTCGTCAACAGGTTTCCTATTTTGAAAAATTGTATCACCAGTCAGAGCAAGATTTTTGAGACTTCCAGTTTGAGGGGATGAGAGATCCTGGTGCTTCGTCATCTAGAGGCCCCCAAGCTGATGACCATGAGATCCTTTCATCTACTTCGGATGAGGACCGTTACAGATCTAAATTCCAAGGTAATAGAGATTCAGGTACTCCTACTTCGGGCGAACTCGAAAAGGGTGATATGCCTCCTTCTTCAATATGCGATGACTTTTTTAAAGCTTTGTTTGATCATTGTTGTGCTCGAATTAAGTTCTACTACAAGCGGCACTCGCAAGTATACGAGGTAGTTGTAGTAGAGGTGATCACCCCAAGGTCGTTTCCCCAAGAAGGTGTAGTTCGTAATAACTTGATTAAAGTAATTAAATTAAAAGCGAGACTTTGTTGTTTGGAATGCTAAAGAACAATTTAAACCTAAAATTAACGTACGTAGGGTTTCATGTGTGTGATGGGTGCACAAGATCAATTCAGTTCTTGGGAAAGTGCCTAGGGTTATAGGTCCATTCAGTCAAAGCTCAATTCTCAATTATCCATTAACATAGCCTTGTAATTAATTTTTTCCTTAAGGTTAATTAGTCAATTACCAATACATTAGTTCTCACATTCATGAATTAGCAACAACCAATTATTTTACATTACCAAATTAATGAAACCCTAGAACTTATATTTCTAGTTCATTCATAGGGTGGTCGATTATATAGTTCTGAAATCAGATTTCACCTCTCGGTCCATCATCCAATATTCAATGGTTAATAGGTAGCTAATCTATCAACCTAGCATTTAATACAATGCAATTAACCAATCAACAAGGAACATCAATGTAAATATCAAATCAAAACATTCAACCAAATATACTACAAAACCTAGGCATGGGTATTTAGCTCAACATCATCAAATTAAAACATTCATTCAACTCAATATAAATCAAATACAAGTTGTTCATTGTAATATCAATCTCTTAATACAACAAAAACAATATTGAAATGAATTAAAAGAGAGAATAGAAAAACTCCTTGTGAAGATGCCAAGAGTAGGATTACTAGTCTTCCTCCTAGCTCCACTTTGATGTTTGATGAAGAACTCAAGCCCTCTTCAATGGTTGATTTCTGTTTTGTAATATGGAATGGAGCTTTCTCAAGTCACCAACCCTTCAATTGATTGTGCCTTTGGAAGATGGAATGGAGCTTTCTCAAGTCACCAATCCTTTCAATGAAGCTTCTTCAACCTTCAAGAGCTTGTTAATCCAACTTATCCCAAAGAACCTCAAAGATCTTATCAATGGAAGATGAAGAAGATGAAGATGGAGGATGAAGATTAGGGACAAGGAGAGTGTCACTCTCTCCTCATCCCCTTGTGTGTTTGCTCCCTCTTCTCTTTTCTTTTCTTTCTTTCTAAAACCCTAGCCGTCCTCCCTTACTTTTTCTATCGTGCGAAAGAATTTATACATTTTTTGGTGTGACACGGCCAAGTCAAGAGTGGCTTGGCCGTGTCTCTTCTTCTTTTCATGAGGTGACATGGCCAAGCCAAGGTTGGCTTGGCCGTGTCTCTTGATTTCCATGGGACACGGCCAAGATAGTTGGCCGTGTCCCTCACTGTGGCTTCTTCTTTCTTTCTTTCTTTGGAATGATGAGTGACATGGCCAAGCTTAAGTGAGCTTGGCCGTGTTTGACATGCTTGGAGGGACATGGCCAGTGGCTTGGCCGTGTCCCTTGCGTGTGTCACCTACTGTTGCTCATTTTCCTTCTTTTCCTTCTCTTCTTTGGCTTGTTCTTTGATTTGTTCTTTGAGTGAGACACGGCCAGAGGCTTGGTCGTGTCTCTGGGTGTGTCTCTCTCTGCCCTCTTCAATCTTTGAGGGACACGGCCAAGCCTGATTTGGCTTGGCCATGTCTTGCTTGGTTCATGCTTTCTTGTAGGGTTTTGATCCTCCAAGGGTCTTTTTGCACCTAAACCTGAAATAAACACTTTAAACACACTTAAAACAAAAATTAATCAAAACATTAACTAAAGCACACATAAAATCATACTAAAAATAATTACAAAAATGATCTAAACAACTACCCCACACTTAGCTCCTTGCTTGTCCTCAAGCAAGGCTAAAATCAAAACACACTAAACAGATGAATTTTGTTAAGTTCAAGAGTTATAAAGATGCATCAAGACTTCCCTATCCTTAAATCCGCAATCAATATCGAATCAAACAAAATTGACACCAATGCAATTATGTGGCTTCCATGCATAACCAATGTTGTCACTCCCTCACCAACTCTTACAAGTGTTTGATCATGGTGGTGTTTACACTCCTAATAATCAATGAAAGATTATTGCCATAGGCTTGCTTATCAATCAAATCTCCACCACAAAATAACAATCAAGCATCAATCAAAAGGTCTTTATTTTGGTTGTAATGGGGCTAAGGTAAAGGCATGACATTTAGGAAATGTAAGTTTAATCATTAAGTTCAAGAGCACTTCAAGAGTAAAGTAATCGATCATATGTATAACTAACAATCCCAAAACACCTTCCTCTCATATACCCATTGACATTAAAGAGCTTTTCAAGGGAACTCACTTATTACATTTTGCAATGATTATTCCCAAACAAATTCCAACCCTGTCAACAAGAACAACAATTTATATATATATATATATATAATTTTTTTCTTTTTTTTATTTTACTTTATTTTTATTATTTTGCTTTGCAATCTTAAACCTACTAAATTTAACCCCACACTTAATTCAACACAACACTCGGTCATAAATGCTCTTAAAATGCTCTTGACCTAATGAAAGGATAAGAGTTAAACAATAAGGTTCAAGCTAATGGTGTTGTGAAAAATAAAGAAAAGGAAAAATAAAATAAGCTCAAATTTGGCTAACTAAAGTTAAAAATAGGGTTGGTCTTTTTAAGCCAAAGTGGGTTCATCTAATTGCCTTAATCATCTTGATGCCTAATTAAAAATTTTTATTTAGTCTTAAAATGCATGTCAAAGCAAGTTCTAGCAATTCATCAATCAATGATGTTCACCCACAAAAAGAATAATAAGTTGATGGCTCAATTCCTCACAAGGTTAATGGCAATGCAAGGAAAAACCAACAAAATTGACAATAAGCACCAAATCTACTCAATTCTCCAATCATGCTTCAAAAATTCAAAGGTCATCTATCAACAATTTTTATAACAATTGAACTTTCTAAAACTCATTTATTCAAAGAAAAACATTAAAAACATTAACACAAACCTAAACAAAAACAAGTTAAAAGTAAAACACAAAAACACAAAATGCAATTAAAAGTAAAAACACAAAACATAAAATGTACCCCACACTTAAAGATTCACATTGTCCTCAATGTGAGCATGCATACTACAGAGGGGGTTTAGATGAAACCTTATTTCCAACATTCCCATATATGATGTGTAGGGCTCCTTCCACCCATAATGCAATTGGAGCCCATGACTGAGAGGATGAACAACATGTAACTTAGAAAAGTACCCGATGCACGACAACCCCTAAATAGTATTCATTGAAGAGAACATGTCTCAAAGGGACATGTGAAGGTCGCCTCGGGGTGATCCTCCAGTGCTATAGGAACATGGTAATAATCTTTGTCTTTGTGCAACCTGGGCATATCAGATTTCTGCTCTTCCTTACCACCAAGAGTAGTAGAGATGATTTTGGGGACTCATTAAGTTCAACCAAGTTTGGTTGAATCACTTCTTCATCCATTTGCTCCTCATCCTTCAAGCTACATGGAAATAGATTTGGTGGCCTATCAGGATTGGAAAATTCATGCAACTTTGGTGAGGTTAATGCCTCCAAATTCTCCTTCTCGTTTGATTGGCTCAATTCCTCAATGTTGGTTTGTATGTCCTCGCCATTATCTTCTTGATTAATGCCTGCATCCAAAGAATCACAAAATTTGTTATATATTACCTGTTCACTCCTCAAATTTGTGATTACCTTGACTTGCTCCATTTGGCTAGGAAATTCCTCTTCTTGGTGTGCTTGGAGTTGATGTGCCAATTGCCTAACTTGAATTTCCACCCTCTTCAATGATTCCTCCAAAGAATCAATCCTCTCATTAATCCCTTCCTGATTTTGTGTGCTAATTTGAATGTAAGCATACAAATCATCTTCCACTGTGGATGTCTTTTATTGAATCTGATTTTGTGCACTAATTTGAATGAAGGCATTCAAACTATCTTCCAAAGTGAGTTTCTTGAGTCGATCTTGATTTTGTGCACTATTTTGAATGAAGTTATTCAAACTATCCTCCAATGTGGGTTTCTTAAGGAAATCTTGATTTGAATATTGTTCTTGAGAGTAAGAACTTCTCTGGTAAGGTTGAAAACAATTTTGAGGTGGAATGTGTTGCTGATTTTCCCAAGAAAAATTTGGTTGGCCTCCTCAGTTAGGATTATAAGGATTGGAATATGTGTCATTTCTACCCATTTGCTGGAAACCTTGGTAGTCATATTCTTCCTCTTTCCATTCTTGGTATCATCCAAAACCCATTGAACACGTATTTGCACTATGGCCTACATTGCCACATGCTGCACATATCTCTTGGCGTGGCATAGGTGCTCTTCCTCTTGCATTTAGCACCTTAAGTTGATTCATCAATTCTGCTAATTGCCATGCCATTTTAGAATCATCGTTCCTATCATTAACTCCCCCGTGCCTTGAAAACTGCATCTTTACAAAAGGCACTTAGCAACTTAAAGAAAAATAAAAAAATAATTAAATTAAAAGACAAGTAAACAAAATAAACAAACAATTAAAAGAGAAACAAAAAAACAATTAAAAGAAGAAAAATCAAACTATCACTACTTAAACAGCCTTCCCCGGTAGCGGCGCCAAAAACTTGTTGCGCTCGAATAAGTTCTACTACAAGCGGCACTCGCAAGTATACGAGGTAGCTGTAGCAAAGGTGATCTCCCCAAGGTCATTTCCCCAAGAAGGTGTAGTTCGTAATAGCTTGATTAAAGCAATTAAATTAAAAGCGAGAGTTTGTTGTTTGGAATGCTAAAGAACAATTTAAACCTAAAATTAACGTACGTAGGGTTTGATGTGTGTGATGGGTGCACAAGATCAATTCAGTTCTTGGGAAAGTGCCTAGGGTTATAGGTCCATTCAGTCAAAGCTCAATTCTCAATTATCCATTAACATAGCCTTGTAATTAATTTGTTCCTTAAGGTTAATTAGTCAATTACCAATTCATTAGTTCTCACATTCATGAATTAGCAACAACCAATTATTTTACATTACCAAATTAATGAAACCCTAGAACTTATATTTCTAATTCATTCATAGGGTGGTCGATTATATAGTTCTGATATCGAATTTCACCTCTCGGTCCATCATCCAATATTCAATGGTTAATAGGTAGCTAATCTATCAACCTAGCATTTAATACAATACAATCAACCAATCAACAAGGAACATCAATGTAAATATCAAATCAAAACATTCAACAAAAAATACTACAAACCCTAGGCATGGGTATTTAGCTCAACATCATCAAATTAAAACATTCATTCAACTCAATATAAATCAAATACAAGTTGTTCATTGTAATATCAATCTCTTAATACAGCAAAAACAATATTGAAATGAATTAAAAGAGAGAATAGAAAAACCCCTTGTGAAGATGCCAAGAGTAGGATTACTAGTCTTCCTCCTAGCTCCACTTTGATGTTTGATGAAGAACTCAAGCCCTCTTCAATGGTTGATTTCCGTTTTGCAATATGGAATGGAGCTTTCTCAAGTCACCAACCCTTCAATTGATTGTGCCTTTGGAAGATGGAATGGAGCTTTCTCAAGTCACCAATCCTTTCAATGAAGCTTCTTCAACCTTCAAGAGCTAGTTAATCCAACTTATCCCAAGGAACCTCAAAGATCTTATCAATGGAAGATGAAGAAGATGAAGATGGAGGATGAAGATGAGGGACAAGGAGAGTGTCACTCTCTCCTCATCCCCTTGTGTGTTTGCTCCCTCTTCTCTTTTCTTTTCTTTCTTTCTAAAACCATAGCCGTCCTCCCTTACTTTTTCTGTTGTGCGAAAGAATTTATACATTTTTTGGTGTGACACGGCCAAGCCAAGAGTGGCTTGGCCGTGTCTCTTCTTCTTTTCATGAGGTGACACGGCCAAGCCAAGGTTGGCTTGGCCGTGTCTCTTGATTTCCATGGGGCACGGCCAAGATAGTTGGTCGTGTCCCTCACTGTGGCTTCTTCTTTCTTTCTTTCCTTGGAATGATGAGTGACACGGCCAAGCTTAAGTGAGCTTTGACGTGTTTGACATGCTTGGAGGGACACAGTCAGTGGCTTGGCCGTGTCCCTTGGGTGTGTCACCTACTGTTGCTCATTTTCCTTCTTTTCCTTCTCTTCTTTGGCTTGTTCTTTGATTTGTTCTTTGAGTGAGACACGGCCAGAGGCTTGGTCGTTTCTCTGTGTGTGTCTCTCTCTGCCCTCTTCAATCTTTGAGGGACACGGCCAAGCCTGATTTGGCTTGGCCATGTCTTGCTTGGTTCATGCTTTCTTGCACTGTTTTGATCCTCCAAGGGTCTTTTTGCACCTAAACCTAAAATAAACACTTTAAACACACTTAAAACAAAAATTAATCAAAACATTAACTAAAAAACACATAAAATCATACTAAAAAAAAGTACAAAAATGATCTAAACAAACATGATCCACCACCTCATTCTTAGTGATGTATCAGTATTGTATCAACTGAGGAAATAATATATAATAAGTATAATGATAAAAATAATAATGATGATATATAATTTGCATTTTTACTGCAACTTTTTTTTTTGTTCATATCATCATTATTATTCCTATGATACAATTATTGGCCTTTCCTCTTCACATTCAATATTTCCACAGTATCACTAACATACAAAACCAAAGGCAACGAGGCAACTCAAGACTCTTTCGTCGCCGATTTTCTATCATTGCACATCTCGATCTCACACTTTTCCTTGACAATTTTGGAATAGCCAATCCTCCCATATAAATCTCTTTCACGCCATGATTTTTTACAGAAGCCAGGAGATTTTCTACTTCAACATAAAAATTCCTTTCAACAACTTCAATTTTCCTTTAGTTGTCAACAATGACCGAACTCAATTTGAAGAAAACAAAAGTTCTATTTAAAAATATGAATGCCATTCATTGAAAATAAATATCTTGGTCAAAAATTGATACATTGAAGTGTTTTCAAAATATTAAATTGGACCATTCTTTTTTACATGCCATGTCTTCTTTTTGGAATGTGAATTCTAAGACATTTAAAATTAATGGCTTTGAAATATGTCCCTTGATTGAAGAATTTTGAGGCCATCCTTGGATATCCAAGCAATCAACAAATGGCGTTACCTATATTAATTTTCAAGACTCAACAAAAGATGCAAATATTATTTCAACTTTCAAAGCCCAAAGTTCTACAGTTGATAAGAGGTGAGAAAATTCTGCTTGGTCCCTTAATTGACTTTTGCCTTACTCATTTGGCTCCTAATAAGGCATGGGGATGTATGCTTTGTCTATGCTTGCTTGGCCAATTCTTGCTTGTTTCTTCTGATGGTGATATTGATCGACGAGTATTGGATATCATGGACCAAATGGAAGGAGGTTTATAGCCGATACCCGTGATCTTAGCCGAGACTTTAGTTGGATTAGACCAACTTAAATCAGGATTGTCAAAGAAATTGACCAGAAGTCCATTGTTGCTTCAGGTAATTACCTAAATTACCCTTTCAAGTTTTCAATTTAGGTTTTTCTTTTTTTTTATTGCTCTAATTTTACCTAGTCCGCCCATGCGGGTTTTCGGAACTAGCGAGATGTCCTAATTTTTGCCTAAGCTGCCCTTGTGGATTTTAAACTTAGCCGACCTTCCTTTTTTTTTAATTTTTTTATTGCTCTAATTTTTGCCTAGTCCACCCTTGTGGGTTTTTAGAACTAGTGAGTTGTCCTAATTTTTACCTAAGCTGCCCTTGCGGGTTTTCAACTTAGTGGACCTCCCTTTTTTAAATAAATTTTTCCTTATAGATTTGGCTTCAGGAGCATCTCTGCTTGCTCGATACTCCATCTATGAATTTTGCCAAATATCTACCACAACATCATTCTTCTAGGAAACTACTCAATTCTGCTTCTTCGTATGCTGATTGGGTTGATTGGATCCATTCACGCATTGAAGTCAACATCCGTTGGTTAGTACCTTGGTGGAAGATTTCTCGTATCACCATGCAGACATACTTGATGTATGTTCCTCTTACTACTCTTCATCGAGATACTTACTATGATCCTCGCCGGCTTGATCGCCCGTATGGAGCTGAGCCTTGAGGTTTCTAAATTCACTCCTGATTTAGACATGCCTTGTTTGACTGAAGCCTACTTGGATCGGCTGAAGCAAAGCTGGCCTGCATGTTACACTTATTGTCTACCATAGATTTTACATTTGTCAGTTTCTTTAGAAAAGGTATTGTTAGGACAAAAAAATAATAAAAGTAATAATAAGTGATGCTTCTTTTCCTTTTATAATTTGTCATCACCTTTTGCTATTGTGTTTTTTTATTTTATCCATATCTGGTCAAATACTTATAATAGTGCACATAAAATAATTTTAGTATTAATTATGTTTTATTAAATTGGGGAACAACCAAACATAAAGCCAGCATACACTAGATCACTCCAGTTGCCAAATAGCCCTTTCAGGTTTTCCAATTGGTGATTTTCTCTCATTTAGCTCTAATTGTTGCCTAGCCCGCCCTTTTGGATTTTTGAAACCAGCAGACTGCTCTAACTTTTACCTAGGCCGCCCTTTTTGGGTTTTCAACCTAGCGAGCTCTTTTTTCTTTTTCTCTCTCCTTTTTTATACATAAAACCTCTTCAACCTGTCAATGTTCACTGGCTCACTAAACTCATTCCCGTCCATGTCTAATAGCTTCACTGCGCCTTTGTTCATGACTTGTTTCACAACATATGGCCCTTCCCGGCTAGGTCTAAATTTCCCTCTTGGATCAAATATGTTAGGCTTACATTGTTTCAACACCAAATCCCCAACTTTGAGTTTTCTAATCTTAACCCTTCTATTATAGGCCGAGCTATCCTCCTTTGATACAATTGATGATGATACAATGCTTTTAGCCTTCTCTCCTCTAGTAAAGCTAACTGTGTATATATCTGCTCACTATCCATTCTATTTCAGGCAGTTTAGCTTCCAAGACCACTCTTAATGACTTGATCTCAATTTCAATTGGCAACACTGCTTCCATCCCGTAAACCAAAGAGAATGGTGTCATTCCAGTCGGCGTTCACACACTTTTTCTATATCCCCATAAAGCAAAAGGAAGCATCTCTAACCAATCCCTGTATGTCTTGGTCATCTTGGATAGGATCTGCTTAATTGTCTTGTTTGTTACTCCTACTACACCATTAGCCTTTGGTCTATAAGGAGATGATCGGTGATGATGGATTTGGTACTTCTAGAATAAGTCCTTAACTACTCCTTGAAACTATACCCCATTGTCTGATATCACACTGTGTGGGACCCCATACCTGCAGATGAGGTTCATTTCAATAAATCTAGCCATTTGACTTGCCCCCAATTTTTCGAAGGATTCGGCTTCGGCCCATTTTGAAAAATAATCTACCACTATTACAATAAAACGGTAACCGTTTGAGACTGTCGGATGTATCTCTCCTATAATGTTGATCCCCCAAGTGGCAAAGGGCCAGGATGAAAACATAGAATGCAATTCTTTAGGAGGTATATGATTCAAGTTACCATACATCTAACATTGTTGGCACTTCTTTACCAACTCAATACAATCTCTCTCTATGGTCAACAAGTAGTAACCTTGTCGAATTATCTTTTTAACTAGGGCTAACCCACTCATGTGTGGACTGCAACTTCCCGCGTGTATTTCTGACATGATATGCCTCACTTCAGGCTTCCTCAAGCATTTCAAATGCACCCCATCAGGCCATCATCGATATAACTCTCCATAGAAGGTGATGTATTGAAAAGACCACCGCCTTATGGCTCTTATTTCTTTCTTTGATGCCCCCGACGGGTATTTCCTTTCCTCCAAAAATTGTTTTATAGTATCATACCACACATCATGGTCTGTATTGGTTTCCATGATTGTCTCACATAGTAAGGAGTTGGTGAACTGGTCAAAATCAGAGGCTTGAGGAATAAGTTGACAAGATTTTCCCATACCGAAGCTAATGTGGCTAGGACATCAGCCATCTGGTTTTCTTCTCTTAAAAGATGTATAAACCTGCACTCCTTAAAGTTCTTCTTCATCATGGTCAAGTAATGGTGGTATGGTTTTAATTTTTCTTCTTTCAACTCCCACTCTCCATTCACTTGGGATACTACTAGCAATGAATCACCAAAAACTTCCACCTTATTCACATTTATTATCATTAGGGTTTCCAAACCAAAGATACATGCTTCGTACTCCACAATATTATTGGTTGCTCTGAATTTCAACTTTTTGGCTAAGGGGATAAATTTTGCTTCGGGAAATTCTAGTATGACTTCCAAACCTGCTCCTTTCATATTCACTACTCTGTCAAAATACATTTTCCATCCCTGTACTTCAATGGCCTCTAAATGTTCATCCAAAAATTCCATGACTACCTCTTCGCTATCCGGTAGTGGTTGTTGGGCCATGAATTCTGCCACTGCTCTACCTTTGATTGTTTTCCTGGTTACATACTCAATCTCAAATTCTTCCAATATTATCAACCATCGCCCATACTTCCTAATCAAAGAGGGTGTCTCCCTTAAGTACTTCATTGGGTCCAACCTGGAAATTGCTTGCACACTATAAGATTGAAAGTAATGCCGCAACTTCATAGAAGACCAAACCATGGCTATACAGGTTTTTTTATTAATACTATACTTAATTTCATAAGGTAGGAACTTTCTACTCAAATAGTAAACCGCATGCTCAATCCTTGACTCATCTGCTTGGACTAGCATGGCTCCTACTGACTCTTCCTCTACTACTAAGTATAGTAACAAGGGTTTACCGGGTTTACATGGTTTCAAAAAAGGTGGATTTAGTAAATACTCCTTTATTCGCTCAAAGGCCTTTTGACACTCTTCATTCCACAGGATTGGCTGATTCTTTTTAAGCAATTTGAAGATAAGTTCACAAATTGTGGTGAGCTTTGCTATAAACCTACTAATGTACTATACTTTACCAATAAATCCCAAAACTTCTCTCTCCGTCTTAGGGGCTGGCATATCCCTGATTGCTTTAACTTTGTCAAGGTCAATCTCAATGCCATTTGGACCAATCACATGTCCCAACAATTTGCCTGAGGGAACCCTAAACACACACTTCTTCGGGTTTAATCTTAGCTTATATTTCAATACTCTATCGAAGAATAATTATAAATTTTTGAAGTGTTGTTCCCTTGTATCTGATTTCACCATCATATCATCAACATATACTTCGACTTCTTTGTGCATCATGCCATGAAATAATGTGGTGGCCATTCTTTGGTAGGTTGCTCCAGCATTCTTAAATCCAAACGGCATCACCCTATAAAAAAATATACCCCATGTAGCAATGAAAGCAATTTTGGCTTTATCCTCTTGGGCCATTAACAATTGGTTGTATCTAGAAAATCCATCTACAAATGAATATAGCATGCTAGTGGCTGAACTATCAATGAGAACATCTATATGGGGTAAAGGAAAATCATCTTTAGGGGAAGCCTTGTTTAAATCTCTATAGTCTACACAAACCCTAATTCTTCCATCTTTCTTTGGCACGGGTACTATGTTGGCTAGCCAATCTGGATAATTTATTACTTCAAGGAAATTAACTTGCATTTGTTTAGTGACCTTTTCTTTAACCAATTCAGCCAACCCAGGTCTTATTCGCCTAAGCTTTTGTCTAACAGGTTTCATGTGAGTGTAAGTAGGAATAAGATGTTAGGCTATGTCTCGGTCTATTCCAGGCATATCCTCATAAGACCAAGCAAATACTTCCTCATATTTTTTGAAATTTTTTTCAAATCTTTCTCCCTCATCAGGAGTAAGGTCGGATGCTATGCTAATGTTTTTAGGATTTTTGGGTGTTCCCAAATTTAATGATTGTGTATCAACAGAGTTAATATTAAAGATGCTCATGTAACCACTATTTGAATGTATGCAACCATCAGGAGAAACATCACACAAGCAAGTAAAATTAGACTTTATTGCATTCATCTTGGAAAAGAAAACATCATCATCCTCATATAAAGCAGACAAATTAAGATAAAAATCAAAATCATTGTTCTTAAAATCATAAAGCAAAATATCTTCAACCAAGGCAGCAATCTCCTCCGGAGTCTTCTCAGCTTTCAGGACAACTTCCTTCTTTTCTTTTGGATTGGGCTCCTTATTGGCTGGCAAGGTGAGCCCTTTCTTCACTTGCTTCACTAGCTCGGCAACATAAGCAAAAATTTCAAAACCCGAGATTAACTTTCCCATGAACATGATTGGCTCAGGCTTTCCTTGGAGTGGTCCCATGTCTGGAGCTTTGACAAATATTTTTTTGAGTGGCGAGTAGCTCATCTTCCCATCCTTCTTTGGCTGAACATCTTTGTTGGCTTCTTCATAGCCCAACCCCTTCTTGGAAGTTTGAGTTTTGAAATCTGGAAGCTTTGTTATACCGGCCTTGCCCTTTCTAAGACCAGCTCCAGGAAGTAGCTCATGTTCTTCACCATGTTCAAGACCTTAGAGTCCACTACTTCATCATTAGAAATTATAGCTACATGGAAACCATTGAGAGGCCTCTCCACCATTAGAGCATTATCAATCTCATTATCCTCGGCCTCGATGACCACTGTCTCATCTTCGTTAGGGAACTTGATCTTTTGATGGAAGGTGGAAGGAACTCCACCAAGAGGATGAAACCATGGTCATCATAGGAGTAAGGCAAAGGTAACAAGTATGTCTAAAACAACAAATTCAACAATAGACTCAATTGGACCAACCTTGACAGCAGCTTTGAAAGTTCCTTTGGCATTTCTCTTGGTGTTGTCATAAGCCCGAATGGTTACCTCGGTTAGTTTTAGATCCCTTATTGACATGGCTAGTTTTGGTAATATTTTAAGTGGACAAACATTTATGGCAGACCCATCATCAACCATTACACATGGAGTCCTTTTTCCTTTGATTTCCACTTTGATAAAGAGAGGACAGATGTGATCTCTCCCATCTTCGAGTAAATCTTCATCTGAGAAAGATACTGCTTCCATATTAACTTCGCTCTTCTCTTGAATATATTCATATTTCATTACTCCTTCAATTTTTTTGAAGTTGATCAGCTCCTCCAGTGTTATGGAGGTGGAAATTGGCATGCTAGCCAAGTCCTTGGCCATAGTTTCTCGGTGCTTTTTAGAAGTAGCCAATAAGTCCTACATGCTAACACTTGCTTGGGTTCTTTTCAATTGCTTGAGCATAGTATCATCTTCCTCTTCTTTATTCCCTACTTCATCTTCCTTTCCTATATTAACTTCTACCTCCTTAGGCGGTGGCCTTGCACAAGGCTTACCAAATCTAGTGTTTATTACTTCATCTTTTTCATGCTCGGACCAGGTCCATTCCTCCTTCTTGGGTACAAGATCATCATCACTATCTCTTGAATCCCAAAACCCATTCATAACACAAATTTTCACTTCTTTACTAACCATAGCTTGTTCAATTTCGCTAAATACCTCTTCTTCTTTGGTTGCTTCTTCACCCACATCTTGGAAAGAAGACATGACAAAACTTTCATGCAAACCTCCTCCAATCATGAGGTGGTGGTACTCTATTGAACCTTGGTAATGGATTGTCTTTGGTGCTCGACTTGTTGGGCTCGGGTAGCTTTCCACTATCAATCAAATTTTGGATCTCATGCCTCAACCTCACACATCTATCCATATCGTGTCCTTGCATTTGATGAAATTGAAAAAATGCCTTAGTGTCAAAATTAGGTGGGAGAGGGTTAGACAAAGGATGAGGATTTAAGGGTTGTAACAATCCCTTCCTTTGAAGCTTATTGAAAACCCAAGATAGCGGTTTCCCCAATTTTGAAAACTACCTTCTTGTTCCTTGGCTAGTAGCATTAACACCCACTGTCTTTTGCATGCCTTGGTTGCCAGATTGATAGTTTCCTTTCTCGTTCTTTCTTGTCGAAAAGCGATTCTTCTCTCTTTCCCACTCTTCAATTTGTAGACCAGCTTGGAGAAGATCTTTGAAATCATGGATGAGTGTATGAGACATCCTTTCGCAAAGGCTAGGTAACACTCCTCTCATGATCATTCTAATTTGATGGGATTCATTAGGCCTTCTTTTGAGCAAAGCAGCCTTATTCCTCCATCTTTTCACATAGTCCACAAAATTCTCATTTGGCCTTTGTCTAATGGACTCAACTTCCATTAAGGTAACTTCCATCTCGACATTCCATATTGTAGGATGAAGGCCTTGTATAGCAGAACCCAATTCTTTTGTGTGCCATTCATCTAAGGTATTAAACCAATTTTGGATAACAGAGTCCAATGAGAGCATGAAGTACCTTAGAGTTTGAGCCTTAGTTGCTCGAGCAGATTGCATAGCAGTGATATACTACTTTACATGGAGGTGAGGATTCCTGGTTCCATCAAACTTTGCAAAGGATGACATCTTGAACTTGTACAAAACTTCTTCGTCTAGCTCAAATAATTTGTCAACTTCAAACATTTCTTCGGTTTTCATCTTCTTCTCAAATTTCTTTTCCAAGTCTGCAATCATCTTTTCAATATCAGAAGTTTCAGTTTTCTCCATAGCTGATCTTTCAACAATCTTCGATTCTTTCTTCTTGTCTTAAGGATATTGGAAGTATTGAGCCAAATTGTCATCATCATCAATGATCACCTTATCATCATCAAAAACCACTTCACCAACTTTAGCCTTTCCCTTGTCCTTTGGCTTCTTGGTGCTAGCAGATATTTCAACATTGTTTCCTAAAATTGCAGCCAATTGGTTCTTCATGGTCTTAGCCAGGGCCTCTTTTATTTCTTCCATCTTGGCATTGAGGGTGTCGTCCACCATTCTTTGAATTTGTTCGGGCTCCATTGCTTTTGGTGAGCAAGTGATTGAGTTGCTACTAGATTCTTCATCTTCGGCGTAGGTCGGATTGTCATAAGCTTTTGAAATGTCGTAATCCAAGGCTTTGAGCCAGAAGGGATCAATGATATGAGATGCAAATGTATGCATGTATGCACAAACAATAAACAAAGATAAGTAGAACGTCCCTTCCAACCTTATAACATTTACACACGAATGGCAAGTCTCTTTTCCTAGGTAATATGGTTAACAAAATACCAACATGGGGTATCTTGTTTTTCAAATAATTCCCTCGGACGTTTCAAACAATAGTTATATTTTCATAAATGGAAATCAGTTCATGATAATTCCCATGAATTAGGCTTTAATCCATAGAATCAACTAAAGCATCTTTTATGCTATTTGGATTAAAACTAAATTAAGAGGTTTATTATAAATAGATTTCTCACTTGAAAAAGTAACTAATGATTCATGCCAAAAACAAGCCCATGATTAATTATTCTTAGTATAAACTAAACTCACAATTGATTTTTAGTATTTCATAATTGACCTAAATATTTGTAAGCTCTTTAAAAAGGTTAGGTGAAAATAATTTTGTTTCTAAGCCCGTTGTGAAAAGATTTTAAGAAAAAATAGATTTTTGACTTTGTATTTGAGTCATGAGAAAAGAATTTTTGATTTGTTTTTAGAAAAGTTTTATGTCCAAAGACCTTTTGAAAATAGCTTTGGTCTTTTAGACTTTAAAGAAAATTTTATTTTGAGCTTACAATGTACTTAGGTCATATTAGAAAAAAGAACAAATCACATAAGCCATGATTTAAGCCAAGATAAATTAACCATAGTCAAACAACAAGCATTTGGGGTAAAAACCTAAGGAAAGTAACTAAGCCAATTACATGAGCTTTAGTCTTTGAGTTGAAAGGCTTAGGTTCCTATAGCAAGTATATACCTAAAGGTACAAAGTTATGAGTGGTTATGCCATGCTCGATCTCTATACCTTGAGTGAAAGTATAGTATCGCTTACATAACACAACATGGGTAACACGGGCGTTCTAGCGCACGCACACGATGCAATCTAATATGATGCAATGGATAATATCATGATAAGAAAGAATAGAATAATATAAAGACCAATGGAATCAACTTCTCTTATCCCTAGTAGAGTCACCACTGTGAGCAGGCATTTTTGCCCCCACTCCCGATGGAATGGTTCTTGCGACTTCGGCACTGTTTAGGCTCAGGGCCTTATAGAACAAGGCCTAAGCCCAGAGAAAATGGAGTGGTCACCCAAACGGGCTGGGAAAAAGAAAGGGGTGGATGACTCGATTCCTAAGGAATCCTTAATCCCCTAATGGGTTTGAAAATTTGGGTATGTGTGGGAAAGGTGAGAAATGGCCCAGCACCCCCACAATGCCCGGTTCATTGGAACCGGTCTCCTTTGTAGGTCTTAATGTTATAAAGGCAAGAGCAGATGTCGGTAGATTCTGCAGCTTCTCGATCTGGTGTGAGGGGAGGTCGAGGAGGCAGAAGTTTTAGCAGAGGAGGCAGATCTGGGTTCAGTCCTAGAGGAGGTTCTACATCCAGAGAGAGTAGACCAGAGGAGACTGGATCTTCTCAGAGGATATATGTGATGCAGAGGCAGCCAGATGCTTCGGCAGTCATAGCTGGTACTTTTTCTTTATTTGGTATTTCTGTACTTGCTTTGATTGATCCCGGATCCACACATTCATATATTAGTGCATCTGTTTTACCTGTGTCTGATATGCATGCTGAATCCCTAGGATTTGATGTATTGGTGACAAATCCTTTAGGGCATAGTGTGATTGTTAGCAAAGTGCACCGAGATAGTGCAATGGTGGTTCAAGGTGAGGAGTTCCTTGGAGATTTGATTGAGATGCCTTTTAAGGAATATGATGTGATCCTAGGCATGGATTGGTTATCTAGACATGGAGCTGTGGTAGACTGTAAAAAGAAAGATGTTACTTTGAGATCCAGCGATGGTAGAGAGGTGTTAGTATCTAGTGAGCAAGGACAGCTAGCATCCTTGTTTGTTTCAGCTGTTGCAGCTAGAAGATTGATTAGAAAAGGGTGTGATACTTACCTTGCTCATATTTTGGATACGAGGGTAAGGGGTTCTCAAATTGATAGTATACCTACAGTTGCAGAATTTCCAGATGTGTTTCTAGAAGAGTTGCCAGGGTTGCCTCTTGAGAGAGAGGTGGAGTTTGGTATTGAATTATTGCCTGATGCCACTCCTATCTCTATTACTCCTTATAGAATGGTACCTGATGAACTGAGAGAATTAAAAGTGCAGTTGTAGGAGTTGTTGGATAAAGGGTTTGTTCGCCCTAGTGTTTCACCGTGGGGAGCTCCTATTTTATTTGTGATAAAAAAGGATGGTACTATGAGATTGTGTATCGATTATAGGCAATTGAACAAGTTGACTATTAAAAATAAATATCCTTTGCCTAGAATTGATGATCTCTTTGATCAATTGAAGGGTGCAGCTGTGTTTTCCAAAATTGATTTGAGATCAGGGTACCATCAGTTGAGGGTCAAAGCTGAAGATTTTCCTAAGACAGCCTTTCGTACAAGGTATGGGCATTATGAGTTTCTAGTTATGCCTTTCGGTTTGACGAATGCACCTGCAGCTTTTATGGATTTGATGAATAGGGTGTTTAGGCCCTATCTGGATCAGTTTGTAGTGGTCTTTATTGATGACATTTTGGTGTATTCGCGTAATGAAGAGGAGCATGACATGCATCTGCGGATTGTGTTGCAAATTTTGAGAGAGAAGCAATTGTTTGCTAAACTGTCGAAGTGTAAGTTTTGGCTTGATCAAGTAACTTTTCTCGGTCATATAGTTTCAGCAGAAGGCATTAGAGTTGATCCGAGTAAAGTTGAAGCTATTTTGAATTGGAGTCCACCAAAATCTGTGACTAAAGTTAGAAGTTTTCTGGGTTTGGCAGGCTATTACTGACGGTTTGTGAAAGGATTTTCTTTGATAGCTACTCCACTTACCAGATTACTTCGAAAGGGAGTTAGATTTGTGTGGATAGATCAGTGTCATGCTAGCTTTGAACAGTTGAGAGAAATGTTGACTCAAGCGCCTGTTCTTACTTTACCTGTGGAAGATAAACCATATGTGATCTACAGTGATGCTTCACATAGCGGTTTGGGTTGTGTGCTGATGCAAGAAGGTAAAGTTATAGCTTATACTTCTCGACAGTTGAAGCCGCATGAGCTTAACTATCCGACGCATTATTTAGAGTTGGCAGCCATTATGTTTGCATTGAAGATTTGGCAACATTATCTGTATGGAGAGAAGTGTTTTATCTATACAGATCATAAAAGTTTGAAATATTTGGGGGTACTGAGAGAACTTAATCTTCGACAGAGGAGATGGTTGGAGTTAATTAAAGACTACGACTGTTTGATTGATTATCACCCTGGTAAGGCAAATGTTGCTGCTGATGCCTTGAGTCGGAAGTCTTTAGCAGGTTTGACTGTCTATTCGCTCTCGTTGCTTGTTGAATTGAGAGCATTGCATGCTAGTTTTATATCTTGTGATGATGGTGCATTGTTGGCACAGTTGCAATGGAAACCAATATTGTTGGATCAGATTAAAAAGGCTCAATTGGCTGATGAGAAGATTCAAAAGATTGTTTCAGGTTGCCAGAGTGGAAAGAGTAGAGATTTTATTGTGAGAAATGATGGGAGTCTTTGGTTTAAAAACAGATTGTGTGTACCTGATGATGCTAATTTGAGAAGGATCATTTTAGAAGAAGCACATCAATCAGTATTTGCTATGCCTCCGGGCAATACAAAGATGTATCATGATTTGAAGCAATATTACTGGTGGTTCAGTATGAAGAGACACATAGCGGAATTTGTATCCAAATGTCTCACATGTCAGAGGGTAAAAGCTGAGCATCAGGTTCCAACAGGGTTACTTCAACTGTTATCAGTGCCTGAATGGAAATGGGATAGAGTGACAATGGATTTTGTATCTGGTCTACCATTAACACAAAGGAAGCATGATGCTATTTGGGTGATTGTGGATAGGCTAACTAAGACAGCTCATTTTCTCCCAGTTCGGATGGATTATTCTCTGGAAAGGTTAGCTGAGCTGTATATTCATGAGATTGTGAAGTTACATGGTGTCCCAATTTCTCTAGTGTCTGATCGAGATCCCCGGTTTTCTTCAAGATTTTGGAAGAGTTTACATGGTGCTTTGGGTTCTCGATTACACTTCAGTACTGCTTTTCATCCGCAGACAGATGGGAAATCAGAGAGAGTGATACAGATTATTGAGGACATGTTGCGAAGCTGTGTCATTGATTTCTCAGGAAGTTGGGATAGATTCTTATCACTTGTGGAATTTGCTTACAATAACAGTCATCAATCCAGTATTGGTATGGCACCATTCGAAGCATTGTATGGTAGACGGTGTAGGACACCTCTATGTTGGAATGAACTTGGAGAAGGTAAGTTAATTGGTCCTGATTTAGTTAAAGAAACTGAAGAGAAAGTGAAAATGATTCGAGATACGTTGAAAGCAGCTTCAGATCGACAGAAGTCTTATGCAGATTTAAAAAGAAGAGACATAGAGTTTGAGATTGGAGATAAGGTATTTTTGAAAGTGTCTCCTTGGAAGAAGATCCTGAGGTTTGGTCGAAAAGGGAAATTGAGTCCTCATTTCATTGGACCGTATGAAGTTTTGGAAAGAGTTGGGCCAGTTGCTTATCGGCTTGCTTTACCACCTGAGTTGGATAGGATCCATAATGTATTCCATGATTCTATGTTGAGGAGATACAGATCGGATCCATCTCATGTTTTGCCAATTGAAGCTATCAAAGTGAGTTCATATCTGACATTTGAAGAAGAACCAGTTGCTATTTTGGCATATGAAGTGAAAGAGTTGAGGAATAAGAAAGTGCCTTTGGTACAAGTTCTATGGAAGAATCATGGGAGAGAAGAGGCAACTTGGGAAAGTGAGCAAGCAATGCGAGATCAATATCCTCAGTTATTTCAGACTTGATAACAAGTAATTTTGAGGATGAAATTTCTTTTTATAGGGGAAGAATTGTAATATCCCAATGTATGCCTTAGAAGTTTTGAATATTGTTATTTTTTTAAGTTGGATTGAATGTATATGTTAGTTGCAAGAGAAAAGAAATTGAAAAGAGAATGTTTATGTATTGTTTAAAAAGGAAAGTAGTGTGTAGAGAGTAAGTGTATATGTTGGGTATATGGTAATATATATAACATATATATTGGTCAAGATGAGTGGTCAAGGGAAGAAGATATTTTATTTGTTATATGTGAAATTACTTTAAAGGGCACTTGATTAGAAGAAAGCTAGAACAAGTGAGAAGAGGGTATGTTGGTAATTTTCTTTGTGGAACACTTGCTGGAGATTTAAAGAGAAGTTGACTTTATTTTCTTCATCATTTTTTCTTCTTTTCCATGTGTGTGGCCGGCTCCTTCAAAGACAAAAGGAAGCAAGAGAGCAAGAGAGGTTCTTGAAGTTCTAAGATCAAATTGAAAGAAGAATTAAGTGATTAAGTTGGAGATTCGTGAAATTTATCAACTTTGGTAATTTCCTTCTCTTGTTTCCTTTGTTATTTTTAAAGTTGCGTTTGAGTTGAGTTATGATTTGTGAATATTATGATTATGTGTGTTTGTGATTTGTTTATAAGTGTTGAAGTTGATTTTTAAATGAGAAGTTAAGTTGGTGTTTGAATTGAAAGAGTGAGTTGTGTTTATATTAGGGTTTTGAAGTGATAAGTGAAGTGTAACTTGAGTTTAATCAAGTATTTTCATAGTTTTTCATGTTGTTTGTGTTTGTTGGAGTTGTAAGCTCAAAATATGTGATTTTGATGGAAGGCAGTAGCATTGTGAATGCCACGCCCTTGGCCTTGGTTGCCATGGTCGTGGTCAAGTTTAACCATGGCCGTGGAGGTGTGGAGCATGGGAGGTAGAATCATAATCTAACCCACGCCCGTGGGGGTTGAGGTGGCCACAGCCGTGGGCTTTTAAATGTGATGTTAAGTGATACTTTGTAATCTAAAGGTCTAAGATGAAGTTAATAAGTGATAAATTGTATGGAAATTCATGTATTGTCTCAATTTTTGGATTAGGTTTTGAAAGAAGGTGAGTTGCCCTAGTTTGGGAAGTGAAGAATCTTGGAAGAGGAAAGTGTTTAGAGTAGTGTGAATTGTTATTGAGGTAAATACAAATCTTGCATTATTGCATTGTTAATGCATATGAATAATGTGATGTTGTGTACAATGTGGAACATACATTCATATGATGTTGAGATTGAATATACATTTGATGATATTGATAATGTTTTTGAACAATGTACTTAGTTATATTTATGTCAATGATGCCATAAGTATAATGTGAATTGAGATAAGTGAGGCATGTATGCCTATGTGATGATATTTAATGTATTTGGTTATGTACACTTGAAAATGAAGTGTGATAATGTAAATTGAGACATGATAAGATATGAGGCCATTGAGATTGGCTATGATGATTCAAAAGAGACATGAAGCCATTGTGTTTGGCTATGATGATGAGAATTGAGAATGAAATGAATAATGAAATAATAAATGAGTTGTGTGGCTAATGTGTTATTCCATTTTCAGAGTTTGTTGTTGGTGGCATGCATATTATTAGTAACAACCTCTTGAAGTTAGGTTGGACTTGGTCCTTGAAGCCTAATTGAGATGTTACCACCCTTGAAGCTAGGTTGGGTTGGTTCTTGAAGCCAAGTTGGGTTGATACTTAGTATGCTTTGTTCCCCTTGAAGCTTGGTTGAACCTAATCCTTGAAGCCTAGTTGGGTTTATGATAATGATAAATGTGATAACAAAACCAAAGCATTAACTCTGAAAATTGAATGGCATATTAGTGTGTTTTGGGCCCATGCTTGTCTTTGTATTTAATGTGATTCTTGAATGGTAAAATTAATGGAACTATGAAGATGTAATATGAATGTTGTTATGACATTGAATAAAGTATGATGTGGAAATGTGATATTCTTTTAAATGATGTATGAGATTAATTTTGACATTATATCATATTAAGGCATCATGTTAGTATACTTTGTACTACTAAGCCGTTGGCTTAGCGCGATAGTGTTTGATCGCGCAGGTGACAGAGTTGAACCTGAGAGCTCCTCGAGACCAAGTGAGTCTAGACATTGAGGATTTTCTTTTGGGACTTAAAGATCAGAGAAGAACTGCCAATCATGTATATATATATTCTATGTTTTGTAATCTTTGATTTATAACATATTTGTAATAACTTCCGCTGTGAATTAATAAATGTTTTTATATATGGTGTCTTTTGGATTTCTTTTAAAATGTTCTAGATTTGTTTCACTTATTTACAAAGATATTTGTTGTGTATTTTTTTTAAAACTGTGACATTTTCTATATTCAGTATACGTATATTACGATCGTTTAAGCATGCTTGGTACGTATACGGGATATAAGGGTGTTACAATTGTTTTGGTATCAAAGCCTAGGTTTGAGATTCTCAACCTAGGTCAAGTGTAAGAAAAAGAATGTTTTGATTTTAAAAAGTGGATTTTTGAATAACATACATGTTGGTATTGGCAGTCTCTGATCTTTAATGAGAAGTATTCTTCTGTGTTTGCAGATATAGGTTGTGATGGATCCTCATTTGTGTCAGTCAGTTGAGGGTAGTGCGGAGAGTGTTGCTCCTGATGATGGAGCTAGAGTGGATAGTGCTGGAGAGGCACCTGCTTCTGTGTCGGGGGGACCAACTGGTGAGGATGTTCCACCAGTTTGGCTTAGGCATGTGGTAGAGATTATGAGGCAAGCACCAGTGCAACCACCGCCACCCCCACAGCCTTTGGTATTAGTGAGACAGTATGATAAATTAAGGAAGTACGGAGCAGAAGGTTTCTTGGGTACTATTGATCCAGCTGTAGTTGAGCAGTGGCTAGATAAAGTACAGAGAATATTTGTTCAGTTACAAGCCACTCCAGAAGAAAAATTTTATTATGCAAGATCCTTGTTGCAGAAGGATGCATATAATTGGTGGAAGACAGTGCCTCATGCTATGGATGATCCACCTACCTTGTCCTATGCTGATTTTCTAAGAGAGTTTGAATTGAAGTATACTCCGAGGGAGTATAAGGATGTGAAGAAAATGGAGTTTCTAAGCTTAAAGCAAGATCACCGGACTGTAACGGAATATGAGTTAGAGTTTATCCGGTTGAGCCAGTATGCTGGGGGTATTATATCTGATGAGATAGATAGATGCAAGAGATTTGAGGAGGGATTGAGGCCCTCTATCTTGTGTCTTGTGGCTGGATCTAGATATCATGATTTTTCCCAGCTTGTGGCAGCAGCTCGGAGTGTGGAAAGAGCTCAGGTTATTGCAGCTGCTTCAGAGGAAGAGATCAGGGTTAGAAGGCCCCAGTTTGAGGCAGGGTCTTCATTTGTGAAAAGAGGTAAAGGAAGTTTTGTTCCTCGAGTTAGTAGGAGTCAGAGGCCAGCTGGTAGGTCAGTTCAGTTTCAGAGGCAGAGATCGAGACCTACAATTTCAGTGGCGAGTGCTCCGACCCTATTGACTCAGAGATCCACTCTACCCATATGTATTCATTGTGGTAGGCCACATGGTGGTACTTGTTGGACGACTGGGGTGGAAGGGGTATGTTTCAGATGTGGATCGCCTGATCATTTTGTTAGAGATTGTCCTGAGAGGCAAGAGCAGATGTCTGTAGATTCTGCAGCTTCTCGATCTGGTGTGAGGGGAGGTCGAGGAGGCAGAAGTTTCAGCAGAGGAGGCAGATCTGGGTTCAGTCCTAGAGGAGGTTCTACATTCAGAGAGAGTAGACTAGAGGAGACTGGATCTTCTCAGAGGATATATGTGATGCAGAGGCAGCCAGATGCTTCGGCAGTCATAGCTGGTACTTTTTCTTTATTTTGTATTTCTGTACTTGCTTTGATTGATCCGGGATCCACACATTCATATATTAGTGCATCTATTTTTCCTGTGTCTGATATGCATGCTGAATCCCTAGGATTTGATGTATTGGTGACAAATCCTTTAGCGCATAGTGTGATTGTTAGCAAAGTGCACCGAGATAGTGCAGTGGTGGTTCAAGGTGAGGAGTTCCTTGGAGATTTGATTGAGATGCCTTTTAAGGAATATGATGTGATCCTAGGCATGGATTGGTTATCTAGACATAGAGTTGTGGTAGACTGTAAAAAGAAAGTTGTTACTTTGAGAACCAGCGATGGTAGAGAGGTGTTAGTATCTAGTGAGCAAGGACAGCTAGCATCCTTGTTTGTTTCAGTTGTTGCAGCTAGAAGATTGATTAGAAAAGAGTGTGATGCTTACCTTGCTCATATTTTGGATACGAGGGTAAGGGGTTCTCAAATTGAGAGTATACCTACAGTTGCAGAATTTCCAGATGTGTTTCCAGAAGAGTTGCCAGGGTTGCCTCCTGAGAGAGAGGTGGAGTTTGGTATTGAATTATTGCCTGGTACCACTCCTATCTCTATTACTCCTTATAGAATGGTACCTGCTGAACTAAAAGAATTAAAAGTGCAGTTGCAGGAGTTGTTGGATAAAGGGTTTGTTCGCCCTATTGTTTCACCGTGGGGAGCTCCTGTTTTATTTGTGAAGAAAAAGGATGGTACTATGAGATTGTGTATTAATTATAGGAAATTGAACAAGGTGACTATTAAAAATAAATATCCTTTGCCTAGAATTGATGATCTCTTTGATCAATTGAAGGGTGCAGCTGTGTTTTTCCAAAATTGATTTGAGATCAGGGTACCATCAGTTGAGGGTCAAAGCTGAAGATGTTCCTAAGACAGCCTTTCGTACAAGGTATGGGCATTATGAGTTTTTAGTTATGCCTTTTGGTTTGACGAATGCACCTGCAACTTTTATGGATTTGATGAATAGGGTGTTTAGGCCCTATCTGGATCAGTTTGTAGTGGTCTTTATTGATGACATTTTGGTGTATTCGCGTAATGAGGAGGAGCATGACATGCATCTGCGGATTGTGTTGCAAATTTTGAGAGAGAAGCAATTGTTTGCTAAACTGTCGAAGTGTGAGTTTTGGCTTGATCAAGTAACTTTTCTTGGTCATATAGTTTCAGCAGAAGGCATTAGAGTTGATCCGAGTAAAGTTGAAGCTATTTTGAATTGGAGTCCACCAAAATCTGTGACTAAAGTTAGAAGTTTTCTGGGTTTGGCAGGCTATTACCGACGGTTTGTGAAAGGATTTTCTTTGATAGCTACTCCACTTACCAGATTACTTCGAAAGGGAGTTAGATTTGTGTGGATAGATCAGTGTCAGGCTAGCTTTGAACAGTTGAGAGAAATGTTGACTCAAGCACCTGTTCTTACTTTACCTGTGGAAGATAAACCATATGTGATCCACAGTGATGCTTCACATAGTGGTTTGGGTTGTGTACTGATGCAAGAAGGTAAAGTTATAGCTTATGCTTCTCGACAGTTGAAGCCGCATGAGCTTAACTATCCGACACATGATTTAGAGTTGGCAGCCATTGTGTTTGCATTGAAGATTTGGCGACATTATCTGTATGGAGAGAAGTGTTTTATCTATACAGACCATAAAAGTTTGAAATATTTGGGGGTGCAGAGAGAACTTAATCTTCGACAGAGGAGATGGTTGGAGTTGATTAAAGACTACGACTGTTTGATTGATTATCACCGTGGTAAGGCAAATGTTGTTGCTGATGCCTTGAGTCGGAAGTCTTTAGCAGGTTTGACTGTCTATTTGCTCTCGTTGCTTGTTGAATTGAGAGCATTGCATGCTAGTTTTATATCTTGTGATGATGGTGCATTGTTGGCACAGTTGCAATGGAAACCAATATTGTTGGATCAGATTAAAAAGGCTCAATTGGCTAATGAGAAGATTCAAAAGATTGTTTTAGGTTGCCAGAGTGGAAAGAGTAGAGATTTTATTGTGAGAAATGATGGGAGTCTTTGGTTTAAAAACAGATTGTGTGTACCTGATGATGCTAATTTGAGAAGGATCATTTTAGAAGAAGCACATCAATCAGTATTTGCTATGCATCCGGGTAATACAAAGATGTATCATGATTTGAAGCAATATTACCGGTGGTTCGGTATGAAGAGAGACATAGCGAAGTTTGTATCCAAATGTCTCACATGTCAGAGGGTAAAAGCTGAGCATTAGGTTCCAACAGGGTTACTTCAACCGTTATCAGTGCCTGAATGGAAATGGGATAGAGTGACAATGGATTTTGTATCTGGTCTACCATTAACACAAAGGAAGCATGATGCTATTTGGGTGATTGTGGATAGGCTAACTAAGACAGCTCATTTTCTCCCAGTTCGGATGGATTATTCTCTGGAAAGGTTAGCTGAGCTGTATATTCATGAGATTGTGAAGTTACATGGTGTCCCAATTTCTCTAGTGTCTGATCGAGATCCCCGGTTTACTTCAAGATTTTGGAAGAGTTTACATGGTGCTTTGGGTTCTCGATTACACTTCAGTACTGCTTTTCATCCGCAGACAGATGGGTAATCAGAGAGAGTGATACAGATTATTGAGGACATGTTGCGAAGCTGTGTCATTGATTTGTCTGGAAGTTGGGATAGATTCTTATCACTTGTGGAATTTGCTTACAATAACAGTCATCAATCCAGTATTGGTATGGCACCATTCGAAGCATTGTATGGTAGACGATGTAGGACACCTCTTTGTTGGAATGAACTTGGAGAAGGTAAGTTAATTGGTCTTGATTTAGTTAAAGAAACTGAAGAGAAAGTGAAAATGATTCGAGATAGGTTGAAAGCAGCTTCAGATCGACAGAAGTCTTATGCAGATTTAAAAAGAAGAGACATAGAGTTTGAGATTCGAGATAAGGTATTTTTGAAAGTGTCTCCTTGGAAGAAGATCCTGAGGTTTGGTCGAAAAGGGAAATTGAGTCCTCATTTCATTGGACCGTATGAAGTTTTGGAAAGAGTTGGGCCAGTTGCTTATCGGCTTGCTTTACCACCTGAGTTGGATAGGATCCATAATGTATTCCATGTTTCTATGTTGAGGAGATACAGATCGGATCCATCTCATGTTTTGCCAATTGAAGCTATCGAAGTGAGTTCAGATCTGACATTTGAAGAAGAACCAGTTGCTATTTTGGCATATGAAGTGAAAGAGTTGAGGAATAAGAAAGTGCCTTTGGTAAAAGTTCTATGGAAGAATCATGGGAGAGAAGAGGCAACTTGGGAAAGTGAGCAAGCAATGCGAGATCAATATCCTCAGTTATTTCGGACTTGATAACAGGTAATTTCGAGGATGAAATTTCTTTTTAGAGGGGAAGAATTGTAATATCCCAATGTATGCCTTAGAAGTTTTGAATATTGTTGTTGTTTTAAGTTGGATTGAATGTATATGTTAGTTGCAAGAGAAAAGAAATTTAAAAGAGAATGTTTATGTACTGTTTAAAAAGGAAAGTAGTGTGTAGAGAGTAAGTGTATATGTTGGGTATATGGTAATATATATAACATATATATTGGTCAAGATGAGTGGTCAAGGGAAGAAGATATTTTATTTGTTATATGTGAAATTACTTTAAAGGGCCCTTGATTAGAAGAAAGCTAGAACAAGTGAGAAGAGGGTATGTTGGTAATTTTCTTTGTGGAACACTTGCTGGAGATTTAAAGAGAAGTTGACTTTATTTTCTTCATCATTTTTTCTTCTTTTCCATGTGTGTGGCCGGCTCCATCAAAGACAAAAGGAAGCAAGAGAGCAAGAGAGGTTCTTGAAGTTCTAAGCTCAAATTGAAAGAAGAATTAAGTGATTAAGTTGGAGATTTGTGAAATTTATCAACTTTGGTAAGTTCTTTCTCTTGTTTCCTTTGTTATTTTTAAAGTTGTGTTTGAGTTGAGTTATGATTTGTGAATATTATGATTAGGTGTGTTTGTGATTTGTTTATAAGTGTTGAAGTTGATTTTTAAATGAGAAGTTAAGTTGGTGTTTGAATTGAAAGAGTGAGTTGTGTTTATATTAGGGTTTTGAAGTGATAAGTGAAGTGTAACTTGAGTTTAATCAAGTATTTTCATAGTTTTTCATGTTTTTTGTGTTTGTTGGAGTTGTAAGCTCAAAATATGTGATTTTGATGGAAGGCAGTAGCATTGTGAATGCCACGCCCGTGGCCTTGGTTGCCATGGCCGTGGTCAAGTTTAACCATGGCCGTGGAGGTGTGGAGCATGGGAGGCAGAATCATAATCTAACCCACGCCCGTGGGGGTTGAGGTGGCCACGGCCGTGGGCTTTTAAATGTGATGTTAAGTGATACTTTGTAATCTAAAGGTCTAAGATGAAGTTAATAAGTGATAAATTGTATGGAAATTCATGTATTGTCTCAATTTTTGGATTAGGTTTTGAAAGAAGGTGAGTTGCCCTAGTTTGGGAAGTGAAGAATCTTGGAAGAGGAAAGTGTTTAGAGTAGTGTGAATTGTTATTGAGGTAAGTACAAATCTTGCATTATTGCATTGTTAATGCATATGAATAATGTGATGTTGTGTACAATGTGGAACATACATTCATATGATGTTGAGATTGAATATACATTTGATGATATTGATAATGTTTTTGAACAATGTACTTAGTTATATTTATGTCAATGATGCCATAAGTATAATGTGAATTGAGATAAGTGAGGCATGTATGCCTATGTGATGATATTTAATGTATTTGGTTATGTATACTTGAATAATGAAGTGTGATAATGTAAATTGAGACATGATAATATATGAGGCCATTGAGATTGGCTATGATGATTCAAAAGAGACATGAAGCCATTGTGTTTGGCTATGATGATGAGAATTGAGAATGAAATGAATAATGAAATAATAAATGAGTTGTGTGGCTAATGTGTTATTCCATTTTCAGAGTTTGTTGTTGGTGGCATGCCTATTATTAGTAACAACCTCTTGAAGTTAGGTTGGACTTGGTCCTTGAAGCCTAATTGAGATGTTACCACCCTTGAAGCTAGGTTGGGTTGGTTCTTGAAGCCAAGTTGGGTTGATACTTAGCATGCTTTGTTCCCCTTGAAGCTTGGTTGAACCTAATCCTTGAAGCCTAGTTGGGTTTATGATAATGATAAATGTGATAACAAAACCAAAGCATTAACTCTGAAAATTGAATGGCATATTAGTGTGTTTTGGGCCCATGCTTGTCTTTGTATTTAATGTGATTCTTTAATGGTAAAATTAATGGAACTATGAACATGTAATATGAATGTTGTTATGACATTGAATAAAGTATGATGTGGAAATGTGATATTCTTTTAAATGATGTATGAGATTAATTTTGACATTATATCATATTAAAGCATCATGTTAGTATACTTTGTACTACTAAGCCGTTGGCTTAGCGCGATAGTGTTTGATCGCGCAGGTGACAGAGTTGAATCTGAGAGCTCCTCGAGACCAAGTGAGTCTAGATATTGAGGATATTCTTTTGGGACTTAAAGATCAGAGAAGAACTGCCAATCATGTATATATATATTCTATGTTTTGTAATCTTTGATTTATAACATATTTGTAATAACTTCCGCTGTGAATTAATAAATGTTTTTATATATGGTGTCTTTTGGATTTCTTTTAAAATGTTTGAGATTGGTTTCACTTATTTACAAAGATATTTGTTGTGTATTATTTTTAAACTGTGACATTTTCTATATTCAGTATACGTATATTACGATCGTTTAAGCATGCTTGGTACGTATACGGGATATAGGGGTGTTACACAAGTTCTATCTCCAAAGGTCCTTTTCTAAAGTGTTTTAATGTGATATTTATACGAAAAAATCCAAACCTAATTTTAATTGTCTAAGAACATAAAAACCATTTAGGAAAATAAATCAAAACCAAATAGAATTTGGTTTTGAAAAACACAGCGCTGGAAAAAATTACGCTATCAAAAATTATTGAGGGCTACAGGCAGGCCAGCACAAAAATTGTGAGAGCTAGAGCACGGGCTAGCCAATTGGCTAAAAGAATTTCCTGTGGAGAATTGGCTTGTGCCCAATTCACCGTAGGGCCAATTCGTCACCGGAAATTCCAGCGGCGAATTAGCCCAAGCCAATTCATTTTTGGCGACAAAATTTTTCGTCGCCAATTCTTTCGTCACCGATTTATTTATTTATTTATTTATTAACTTTACTAATATTATCTTTTTATTTTTATTAAAAATTATAAATATTAAATATTAAACTAAATATTATTTAATTAAAATAGCATAAAATTTTTTTGGACTATTAAAAAATATTGGACCAGACTGGGTCAAAAATTAAGGGTCTAGAGGTTGTTCTGCTGTTGCCTAGGCATGTTTCCAACATAATCCACCTGCTCTTGTCTAGCAAACATATTTCCACTTTGGCAATCTTGACTTTGATGTCCACCCCCACACCATCACAAGACATTACTTGCATTGATTTCCCTGAAGATGAAGCTAAAGAATCAATCTTTTTATTCATTGCTTCCAACTGTGCTGTCAAAGCAACTACGGGATCCAATTGATGTGAACCAGTAACCCTTAATTTTCTTTATTCCCTTGGAGTTTGCCACTGATAATTGGTAAGGGCCATATCTTCAATCAAATCCCTTGCTTGTTCAAGTGATTTATTATTTATGATACTGTAACACCCCTATATACCGTATACGTATACAGCATGCTGATACGATCGTAATATACGTATACTGAATATAGGTTGCCACTGTTTATAAATACACCAAACATACCTTTTAAAACCAATAAAAGAGATCCAAATTCACGAGAGTATTTATAAAACACAATAGTTAAAAACATTTAATTACTCCGCAGCGGAAATGGTAGAAATATTCACAATGACATAAACATTGAAATCAAAGTTACAAATATAAAATATATACATAAGTGGCAGCTTGATCTCTGATCTTTAAGTCCAAAAATAACTCCTCAATGTCTAGACTCACTCGGTCTAGTGGAACTCTCAGGTTCTTCTCTGACACCTGCGCGAAGAACCACAATCGCGCTAAGCCTACGGCTTAGTAATACAAGCTATAATATCAATATGCCATGGTGCAATGTTCAAGTCATACTATCAAATTATGTTCATATATCATAACATTATATCATTTCTCCAATTCATAATCACATTATAACAAACACAAGCATGGGCCCAAAATGACACTAATATGTTATTCAAGGTTCAGAGTAACTGTTTTGGTCCAATATCACAGCTCATCAAGCCCGTAGGCAATATATATCATATCTCTATCCATGGATAGCGTAACAGACCCAGTCTCTTGGACCATCAACTCATAAATATGAGGAGATCCTCAACCCGGCTAGACTGTTACTAAATTTCAATTGGAAAGTAGCTTACGGGCCATCCCATTTCGCCTATCCAATGATTCATTTCACATTTTTCAACTGGAACCAGCTTACGGGCCATCCCATTTCGCCTATCCAGTGATTCACATTTTCAATTGGCATCGATTTACGGGCCATCCCATTTCACCGATCCAATGATTCATAGGCATGCCGCCAAATACAGTACTCTGAAAATTGAATCAACATATTATACACACAATCATTTTATTTAGTTTCATATTTCAATTCATTTCTCATTTAACATTTCTTAGCCAATCATCATGGCTTCATATCTCATATAAGCAAGCATACCTCAACCATTTCATTCACATCATTATTATCAACCACATTGATTTCACATTTCATCATATCTCAACATGGCATATACTTAACAATTCACATTATACACAAAATAACATTATTTATATGTATGAACAATATAATGCAATACTCAACACATTTACATTCATATGCATTGAGTCTCAACATGTATATGCATTAATGAAGAACTTGTACTTACCTTAACAACAACCCTCACAACTCTAAACACTTCTTTCTTCAAGAATCTATCACCTCTTGAATATGGGTAAATTCACCTTCTTCACAACCTATTCCAAAAGAATAAAGAAACCCTCTTAAGCTCATGAGGTTTAGAACCAACTAAGGCAAAACCCTAAACTGGACACGCTCACCCACACGACCGTGTTCCTGACCGTGCCCTAACTCTTCAACACAGAAACATTTACACGCTCAACAGCACGGGCGTGTTCATCGGCGTGTAATACATTATGTCTCTCAAAAGTATTGACACGCCCAACATCATGCACGTGCTCCTGGCCGTGTAATTTCTCCAAAATCACAGTAGCTATGACACGCTAACTAACACGGGCGTGCTCATGGCCGTGTCTCACCTACTGCCTCAAACACAATTGACACGCCTAACAATCCTGGACGTGCCCATGGGCGTGTCCGACCAAAAACCCAGATTCCGGCCAAACCACAATCAAACCAACAAACAACACTCTTTCATCATCTTTCACTTCAACATAACTCAACTAGACACACCCAAAACCATAATGAACTTGCCAAGAACATCAAAACAACTCAAAACACACACATTAAACACAAATCACAAACCATACTCATTATTTCAAACCCATAACACCAACACATCTCTACCTTACCAACAACCTTACTCTTTCCTTCAATCAAACCCCAAAATCCAAAAACCAAAGAACCAAGCACTCAAAAACACATCTCAAACACACAACTCAAACCATCAAATATCCAATCAACTCAAAACAACACAAAGAGTCAAGAAAGAACTTACCAAGGATGGAGAACTCTTAAACCTTCAACTTGTTCTCTTGAAAACTCTTCTACTCTTGATCTTGCAAGGATAAATCTCTTCCTCTCTCTCTTGTTTCTGCTAGCCGAAGAACAAAGGAAAAGAAATGGAAAAAGGAAAGAAAGGAATGGGTTGTCACGTAAGAAAGGAAAGAAGAGAAGCCAAAGACAAATTCAAACCTTCTCTCTCCAACAACTTTCCTTCAAATCCTCTCCACCTTTCATTTAATATTAAACAATTAAAATATCTTTTCCCACTACACAAAACTCACTTAAATAATTCTTAAACACAATTAAATAATAACAATAATCTCTTCCTTTGACTTGCAACCATATATAACTCATATACACCACATATACACTTTCTCATATTCCTTATTCTCTTACCATTAAGCTTATACACATAATCCAGTTAATATCAACAATTAATCCAATTCTCCTAGGGTACAATTTGGGATATTACAATTCTTCCCCTCTTAAAAGAAATTTCGTCCTCGAAATTACCTGAAATCAAGTCCGAAACAAATGAGGATACTGGTCTCGCATAGTTTGCTCATTTTCCCAAGTAGCCTCTTCTTTTGCATGGTTCTTCCATAGAACTTTTACCAATGGCACTTTCTTGTTTCTCAATTCCTTCACTTCATGTGCCAAGATAGCAATTGGTTCTTCTTCAAATGTTAGATCTGAACTAACTATAACAGATTCAATTGACAACACATGAGATGGATCCGACCTGTACCTCCTCAACATAGAAACATGGAATACATTATGGATCCTATCCAACTCAGGTGGCAAAGCAAGTCGATAAGCAACTGGTCCTACTCTTTCCAATATCTCATATGGTCCAATGAAACGAGGATTCAATTTTCCTTTATGACCAAACCTCAAGATCTTTTTCCAAGGAGATACTTTCAAAAATACTTTCTCTCCTACACTATACTCAATGTCTCTCCTCTTCAAATCCGAATAAGACTTCTGTCGGTCTGAAGCTGATTTCAATCTATCTCAAATGATCTTTACTTTTTCCTCAGTCTCTTTAACCAAATCAGGACCAATTAACTTACCTTCACCAATTTCATTCCAACACAAGGGTGTCCTACACCTTCTTCCATACAATGCTTCGAATGGTGCCATCCCAATACTCGATTGATGACTGTTATTGTAAGCAAAATCCACAAGAGGCAAAAATATATCCCAACTTCCAGAGAAATTAATGACACAGCTTCTTAACATATCTTCAATAATCTGTATCACTCTCTCTGACTGCTCATCCGTCTGCGGATGGAAAGCAGTACTAAAGTGCAGTCGAGAACCCAAAGCTCTATGCAAACTCTTCCAAAATCTCAAAGTAAACCTCGGATCTCGATCAGACACTAAAGAAATTGGGATTCCATGCAATCTCACAATCTCATGGATATACAGCTCAGCTAATCTCTCAAGAGAGTAATCCATCCGAACTGGAAGAAAATGAGCTGTCTTAGTCAACCTGTCAACAACCACCCAAATAGCATCTTGTTTCCTTTGGGTCAAAGGTAACCCTGAAACAAAATCCATTGTTACTCTGTCCCATTTCCATTCAGGCACTGACAAAGGTTGAAGCAACCCAGATGGAACTTGATGCTCTGCTTTAACCCTCTGACATGTGAGACATCTAGACACAAACTCCACAATGTCTCTCTTCATATCAGACCACCAATAATGCTGTCTCAAATCATGGTACATCTTCGTACTGCCCGGATGCATAGCAAACACTGATTGGTGTGCTTCTTCTAAAATAATCTTCCTCAAGTTATCATCCTCAGGAACACACAATCTATTCTTCAACCACAAACTACCATCATCTCTCACAACAAAATCTCGGCTCTCTCCTTTTGGCAATCAGAAACAACCTTCTGAATTTTCTTATCAGCCAACTGAGCCTCCTTAATCTGATCTAACAACACTGGTCTCAATTGTAATTGTGCCAACAATGCACCATCATCACAAGATATAAAACTAGCATGAAAAGCCCTCAACTCAACAAGCAACGAGAGCGAAAACACAGTCAAACCTGCTAAAGACTTCCGACTCAAGGCCTCAGCAACAACATTTGCTTTACCTGGATGATAATCAATCAAACAGTCGTAGTCTTTAATCAATTCCAACCATCTTCTCTGACGAAGATTAAGTTCCTTCTGAACTCCCAAATATTTCAAACTTTTATGGTCGGTATAGATAAAGCATTTCTCTCCGAACAAATAATGTCGCCATATCTTCAAAGCAAACACAATTCTCAAATGCTTGTCATGCTCTTCCTCATTCCGAGAATACACCAAAATATCATCTATAAACACCACCATAAACTGATCAAGATAGGGCCTAAACACCCTATTCATCAAATCCATGAAAGCTGCAGGTGCATTCGTCAAACCAAAAGGCATCACCAAAAATTCATAATGCCCATACCTGGTTCGAAAAGCTGTCTCCGACACATCTTCAGCTCGGACCCGCAATTGATGGTACCCTGATCTCAAAACAAATCTTAGAGAATACTGCTGCTCCCTTCAACTGATCAAAGAGATCATCAATCCTAGGCAAAGGATACTTATTCATGATAGTCACTCTATTCAATTGCCTATAATCGATACACAATCTCATAGTACCATCCTTCTTCTTTACAAACAACACAGGAGCTCCCCATGGTGAAACACTAAGGTGAATGAATCCTTTATCTAACAACTCCTGTAATTGCACCTTCAATTCTCTCAGTTCAACAGGTGCCATTCTATAAGGAGTAATAGAGATAGGAGTGGTACCCGGCAACAAATCAATACCAAACTCCACCTCTCTCTCAGGAGGCAATCCTGGCAACTCCTCTGGGAAAACATCCGGAAACTCAGCAACTGTGGCTATGCTATCAAGTTGAGAACCTACCACCCTGGTATCTAAGACATGAGCAAGATAGGCATCACACCCTTTTCTGATCAACCTCCTAGCTGAAACAGCTGAAATCAACGAGGATGCAAGTTGCTTCTGCTCGCTAGATACCATCACAATTCTATCATCACTAGTTCTCAAAGTAACATTCTTCCTCTTACAATTTACCACAGCTCCATGTCTAGATAACCAATCCATAACCAAAATCAAATCATACTCCTTAAATGGCATCTCAATCAAATCACCAAGAAATTTTTCACCCTGAACCACAATTGCACACTCTCGATGCACCTTACTAACAATCATACTATGCCCTAACGGATTTGTCACCAAAACATCGAATCCTAAGGATTCAGCATGCAATTTAGACATAGGCAAAATAGATGCACTAATATATGAATGAGTGGATCCAGGGTCAATTAAAGCAATAACAGAGATGCCAAATAAAGAGAAAATACCAGCAATGACAGCTGAAGCATCTGGCTGTCTCTGCATTACATAAACTCTCTGGGATGGTCCG
Organism: Garcia nutans; assembly: GCA_947685225.1. NCBI lineage: Eukaryota > Viridiplantae > Streptophyta > Magnoliopsida > Malpighiales > Euphorbiaceae > Garcia > Garcia nutans. Next base: position 27,458,421 of record CANTUV010000024.1, read on the forward strand.
GCCTCATCAGGTCTACTGTCTCTAAATGAAGATCCTCCCCTCTGACTGAACCCAGATCTACCCCCTCTGCCAAAACTCCTGCCTCCTCTACCTCCTCTGCCAAAACTGGGTCGAGAAACTACAGAATCCACTGACCTCTGTTCCTGCATCTCAGGACACTCTCTAATGAAATGATCAGGCGATCCACAACGAAAACACACACCTGATCCACCAATCCTCTGACAACCACCCACATGGATCTTACCACAAAGCTCACATACCCGTGGAGTAGATCTCTGAATCACTGGGGTAAGAGCACTAGCTACAGAAGCTGTAGATCGTGATCTCTGTCTCGAATACTGTATTGACCTACCAGTCGGCCTCTGACTCCTCCCAACTCTGGGAACAAAGCTGCCTCTACCCCTCTTAACAGATGAAGACCCTGCCTCAAACTGGGGCCTTCTCACTCTAACCTCCTCTTCAGAAGCAGATGCTGCAATGTCCTGGGCTCTCTCCACACTCCTAGCTGCAGCAACAAGCTGGGAGAAATCCTGATATCTGGAACCAGCCACAAGACACATAATAGAGGGCCTCAATCCCCCTTCAAATCTCCTGCATCTGTCAATCTCATCAGATATAATACCACCTGCATAATGGCTCAACCGGATAAATTCAACCTCATACTCTGTTACTGTCCGGTGATCCTGTCTCAAACTCAGAAACTCCGTTTTCTTCATATCTTTATACTCCCTTGGAGTATACTTCCGCTCAAACTCCCTGAGAAAATCAGCATAAGATAGGGTAGGTGGATCGTCTAAGGCATGAGGCACAGTCTTCCACCAGTCATAGGCGTCCTTCTGCAGTAATGACCTGATATAATCAAATTTTTCTTCAGGTGTGGCTTGTAACTGAATAAAGATCCTCTGTACTTTGTCTAACCATTGTTCAGCCACTGCCGGGTCTATAGTACCCAGAAAATCTTCTGCTCCAAACTTCCTCAATTTATCATACTGCCTGACTGATACCTGAGGCTGAGGTGGTGGTGGCGGTGGTTGCACTGGAGCTTGTCTCATTACTTCCATCATATTCCTGAACCAAGCTGGTGGAACCTCATTACCAACTGGTCCCCCTGCCCCAGAAGCAGGTGCCTCCCCAGCTCTATCAATTCTAACCTCATCTCTATACTCATCCGGAGCTATACTCTCCGCACTTCCCTCAACAGACTGACGCGAATGAGGATCCATCACAATCTAAATCTGCAAATATAGCAGAATACACCTTATTAAAGATCAGAGTCTGCCAATACTAAGTATATATTTTACTCAAAAACCAACTTTTCAAATCAAAATACTCTTTTTCTTACAGTTTACCTAGGTTGAGAATCTCAAACCTAGGCTCTGATACCAAAATAATTGTAACACCCCTATATACCGTATACGTATACAGCATGCTGATACGATCGTAATATACGTATACTGAATATAGGTTGCCACTGTTTATAAATACACCAAACATACCTTTTAAAACCAATAAAAGAGATCCAAATTCACGAGAGTATTTATAAAACACAATAGTTAAAAACATTTAATTACTCCGCAGCGGAAATGGTAGAAATATTCACAATGACATAAACATTGAAATCAAAGTTACAAATATAAAATATATACATAAGTGGCAGCTTGATCTCTGATCTTTAAGTCCAAAAATAACTCCTCAATGTCTAGACTCACTCGGTCTAGTGGAACTCTCAGGTTCTTCTCTGACACCTGCGCGAAGAACCACAATCGCGCTAAGCCTACGGCTTAGTAATACAAGCTATAATATCAATATGCCATGGTGCAATGTTCAAGTCATACTATCAAATTATGTTCATATATCATAACATTATATCATTTCTCCAATTCATAATCACATTATAACAAACACAAGCATGGGCCCAAAATGACACTAATATGTTATTCAAGGTTCAGAGTAACTGTTTTGGTCCAATATCACAGCTCATCAAGCCCGTAGGCAATATATATCATATCTCTATCCATGGATAGCGTAACAGACCCAGTCTCTTGGACCATCAACTCATAAATATGAGGAGATCCTCAACCCGGCTAGACTGTTACTAAATTTCAATTGGAAAGTAGCTTACGGGCCATCCCATTTCGCCTATCCAATGATTCATTTCACATTTTTCAACTGGAACCAGCTTACGGGCCATCCCATTTCGCCTATCCAGTGATTCACATTTTCAATTGGCATCGATTTACGGGCCATCCCATTTCACCGATCCAATGATTCATAGGCATGCCGCCAAATACAGTACTCTGAAAATTGAATCAACATATTATACACACAATCATTTTATTTAGTTTCATATTTCAATTCATTTCTCATTTAACATTTCTTAGCCAATCATCATGGCTTCATATCTCATATAAGCAAGCATACCTCAACCATTTCATTCACATCATTATTATCAACCACATTGATTTCACATTTCATCATATCTCAACATGGCATATACTTAACAATTCACATTATACACAAAATAACATTATTTATATGTATGAACAATATAATGCAATACTCAACACATTTACATTCATATGCATTGAGTCTCAACATGTATATGCATTAATGAAGAACTTGTACTTACCTTAACAACAACCCTCACAACTCTAAACACTTCTTTCTTCAAGAATCTATCACCTCTTGAATATGGGTAAATTCACCTTCTTCACAACCTATTCCAAAAGAATAAAGAAACCCTCTTAAGCTCATGAGGTTTAGAACCAACTAAGGCAAAACCCTAAACTGGACACGCTCACCCACACGACCGTGTTCCTGACCGTGCCCTAACTCTTCAACACAGAAACATTTACACGCTCAACAGCACGGGCGTGTTCATCGGCGTGTAATACATTATGTCTCTCAAAAGTATTGACACGCCCAACATCATGCACGTGCTCCTGGCCGTGTAATTTCTCCAAAATCACAGTAGCTATGACACGCTAACTAACACGGGCGTGCTCATGGCCGTGTCTCACCTACTGCCTCAAACACAATTGACACGCCTAACAATCCTGGACGTGCCCATGGGCGTGTCCGACCAAAAACCCAGATTCCGGCCAAACCACAATCAAACCAACAAACAACACTCTTTCATCATCTTTCACTTCAACATAACTCAACTAGACACACCCAAAACCATAATGAACTTGCCAAGAACATCAAAACAACTCAAAACACACACATTAAACACAAATCACAAACCATACTCATTATTTCAAACCCATAACACCAACACATCTCTACCTTACCAACAACCTTACTCTTTCCTTCAATCAAACCCCAAAATCCAAAAACCAAAGAACCAAGCACTCAAAAACACATCTCAAACACACAACTCAAACCATCAAATATCCAATCAACTCAAAACAACACAAAGAGTCAAGAAAGAACTTACCAAGGATGGAGAACTCTTAAACCTTCAACTTGTTCTCTTGAAAACTCTTCTACTCTTGATCTTGCAAGGATAAATCTCTTCCTCTCTCTCTTGTTTCTGCTAGCCGAAGAACAAAGGAAAAGAAATGGAAAAAGGAAAGAAAGGAATGGGTTGTCACGTAAGAAAGGAAAGAAGAGAAGCCAAAGACAAATTCAAACCTTCTCTCTCCAACAACTTTCCTTCAAATCCTCTCCACCTTTCATTTAATATTAAACAATTAAAATATCTTTTCCCACTACACAAAACTCACTTAAATAATTCTTAAACAACAACAACAACAACTAAGCCTTAATCCCAAACAAGTTGGGGTCGGCTGTATGGATTCCCAACAAAATAAGCTCAAAAGACACCAAAAAAGATACTCCAGCCTTAGGCCCCTTCCAAGACACGGATTTTACGTCTCCATTCAAGTCTGTCATTAATCAAATCCGCATCAAGATCTAAGGCACGTAAGTCTCTTGCTATCACCTCCTTCCACACAGTTCTAGGTCTGCCACGACCTCTAGCCCCCTCAATCAACAAATTCTCACACTTACGAACCGCAGCATTAGGAGGTCTTCTTAAAACATGCCCATACCATCTAAGTCTTCCTTCCCTCACCTTATCTCCGACGTCCGCTACTTGGACTTTTTGTCGAATATGAACATTCTTAATTTTGTCCAGTCTGGTATGTCCACACATCCATCTTAGCATCCTCATTTCTGCCACACTCATCTTATGCAAATGTTGTCCTGTTGGTGCCCAACACTCACTACCATAGAGCATCGCAGGTCTAACAACCGTCCTATAGAATTTACCTTTCACTTTCAGAGGTATTTTCTTATCACATAGAACCCCAGTCGCATCCTTCCACTTCAACCACCCTACCTGTATTCTGTGAGCCACATCTTCATCTATACGGCCATCATTCTGGAACACCGAACCTAAATATTTGAAGTGCTTGGTTTTAGGAACCAAAACTCCATCCAACTTAACTTCATGTTCCTGCTTCTTCCTTAGACTGAACTCACAGTGCATATATTCCGTTTTACTCCTACTTAACTTAAAACCCTTGTCCTCGAGGGTTTTTCTCCACACTTCCAACTTACGGTTTACACCAGCACTAGTCTCATCAATTAAAATAATGTCATCAGCAAACAACATACACCAAGGAACATCGTCTTGTATGCTTCTAGTTAGCTCGTCCATAACCAGAGTAAATAAATATGGACTCATGGCCGAACCTTGATGCAATCCGGTAGTAATAGGGAAAGCCTCAGTGTCTCCACCAGGTGTTTAAATAATTCTTAAACACAATTAAATAATAACAATAATCTCTTCCTTTGACTTGCAACCATATATAACTCATATACACCACATATACACTTTCTCATATTCCTTATTCTCTTACCATTAAGCTTATACACATAATCCAGTTAATATCAACAATTAATCCAATTCTCCTAGGGTACAATTTGGGATATTACAGATACCTCCGCCAACTGCATTGATGGACTACTTACTTGCATAATTCAATCCAATGTAGAAAGTTTGAATCTGTAGCCACAGCGGAAGCCCATGGTGAGGACACCTTCTCAATAAATCTTTGAATCAATCCCAAGCATCATAAAGAGTTTCACCATCTAGCTAGAGAAAAGATGAAATATCATTCCTCAACTCCATAGTCTTGGATGGTGGAAAATGTTTCTCTAAGAATTTTTCTGCCAATTGACCCTATGTGGAGAAAGTGTTTGGGTGGAAAGATTTCAGCCATTTCTTCGGTCGATCTCTAAGTGTGAATGGGAACAACCTTAGTCTAATTGCATCTTCGGAGACATTCTGTATCTTGAATGTGTCACATATTTCCAGAAAAGTCTCAATATGTGCATTGGGATCTTCATCTGGGAACCCATCAAACTGACAAGTCTGCTACACCATTTGAATTACATTTGTCTTTATCTCAAATTTATTTACAGCAACTACCGGTCTCTGTATGCTTGAATCGGTCCCATTAAGAGTAGGCCGAGCAAATTCTTGCATTATATTTGGCTCATTTCCTGCCATCATTTCCAGTTCTTCTTCTGAGCTGAGATCTTCAAAGTTTGGTTTTGTTTCTGCTAGTACTGCTTCCTCTTCTTCCTTTTGCTTTCTCCTCAACGTTATCTCTAGCTCTTGATGTAATTCAAGTAGTTGGAAAGAGCCAGCTCGGGTCATAAATTGGAAGAAGTACCTAGAATGACAATCAACAAACAAGAACTAATGTTAAAACAAATAAAATAAAAACTAAATCAACAGTCATGATTATATTACTAATATTGAAAACCGTTGTCCCCGGCAATGGCGCCAAAAACTTGACTACGGATCTATGCTATCGTAGTGTTACCTCAAGTGCACGTGTCGCTCAAGTAATAAAATAGTGAGTAAGATATCGTTCCACTAGGGACAAGATCAAATATTAGTGCAAATTTTAACAGTTATTTAGTGAATCAATAGTTTATGTGATGATTAAAATAAAAGACAAATTACTCAATAAACTAAAGTGAAGAAAAATTGAATATTGTGCAACAAAAGTTGGTGATGAAAATACTATCCAGATATTTAATCCCCCTAGCCATAAGAAGTATTTATGAATATCAATTTAATTAAATCAAATAATAGAGTTGAATTGGCATTCCCCTAAATGAGATTAAAACCTCTCTCAAGTGAATTACTCCCTAATCACTAAGTAGAATGCTAGGAATCTCTTCTCAAGCATAATTAAATAGATCTTGCAATAAGAACAAGGAACTTTAAAGCAAAGGGTCTTGTAAGTCTATCTCTAGCACTCCAATCAACCCTCAATCCTAATGAGTGTGAATACTCGAATTTTGGAAAACGAGGTTCACAATGAGCATTTTGTTCATATCAAGCTTTCTCAAGTCAATAATATGAAAATTACAACCAATCAATAAGCATGCTATTATCAATTAGAAATAAGAAATTAAGAATCAAAAGGATAAAACAACACAATCAAATGATTTAATTTAATATGAACTATTCAATCCATACAATAAAGCTAGGATTCATCAATATCTAGATAGTGTGAGCGGGGATTTTTGCCCCCTCTCCCGGTGGAATGGTTCTTGCGACTTCGGCACTGTTTAGGCTCAGGGTCTTAGAGAACACAGACCTAAGTTCGGAGAAAATGGAGTCGCTATTTTATTAGTTTTTGTCATAAAATTGCTATTTATTTATTATGATAATTATTGTTTTCTTCATGCATTTTGATAGTTTTAATCTATTTATTTAGTGATTTCATGCATTTTGGTAGTTTAGATTTATCCTAGTGTTTAGATCATTTTTTGTACTAGTTTTTAGTATGATGTTTATGTGTTTTTGGTTAATGTTTCATTTGATTCTTGTTTAAAGTTTGTTTTAAGTGTTTGTTTTAGGTTAAAGTGCAAAAACCCCCTTGGAAGATCAAAACAAAAAAAGCGGAGCATGAATCAAGCAAGACATGGCCAAGCCAAATCATGCTTGGCCATGTCACCTCAAGGGAATTTTTGGCAGATCATGACACGGGCAGGAGACACAGCCAAGCCACTGGCCGTGTCTCACTTAAAGGGCAAAGCCAAGAAGGACCAAGCAAAGAAAGAAAAGAAATAGTAGGTGACACTGGCAGGTGACACGGCCACAAGCTTGGCCATGTCCCATCCTAAGCCAAGAACAAAGAAGAACCAAAGAAAAGACACAGAAGCTGACACACCCAGGACACACGGCCAAGCCACTGGCCATGTCACATGACACGGCTAGGAGCTTGGCCGTGTCACTCTTATCTTCAAAGAACAAAGAAGACCAGAAGAGAAATAGAAGGTGACACACTCATGTGATATGGCCATGCCAGTCGCCGTGTCACATGACACGGCCACAAGCTTGGCCGTGTCACTCCATGAGACCAAAGAAAGAAAAGCCGCTGGATTTTTAGCAAGGGATTTGTATAAATAGAATAATTAGGGCAAGGGGAAAAGGGGAACTTCTTCAGCCGTTCAACATTCCAACCGTCCAACACATATCTTTCAGCCGTCCTTCACTTTTCTCTTGAAGATTGATTTCACTTTTATTCAAACACTCAAGATCAAAGTAGTTTTAGCCATTGCATTATTCTTTTAGCAAAAATCTGAGTAAGAGATTATTCAGAAACCAAAGGAAGTTTGTAATTTGGTTTTGTTCTTGAACTCTATCTCTTAAGTTTCATTGAAATTGTATTTATGAATTCTCTAATGTCTAAATTAATTTCTTTGAATTTTAATGAGATGAATTTGTTCGATAGCATTACTATGAACTAATTTTGATCTAGTCTAGGGTTTGTATGGATCTATTATGATTGTATGAAATGGTTATTTCTCTTAATTGATTTATTTCTTTTATCCTTAATTGAATGGATTAATGCTAATATATAATTGATTGGCCTCCAATTATGTGATTTAGGTATTTAGATGAAGGATTGAGAAATGAAATATAATGCTGGAATAATTTGATTAGGGACCTAGGTGAATTAGAAATATAAACCTAAGGAAAAGATCATTTTGATTGTGGTAAGATTAATTGAAAAAAGATTGAATGCGAGAGCTTATTTCCTTAATTTGATTAGTTAAGTTGCTTGAAATCTGATCTTTGAAATTAAATCAGTTGAGAGGATAGCCATTCATACATATAAATTAGTAGAGAAGTGTAAACCCTAGGCTTTTTTATTAAGTAAATCAATATCTTTGTTCCGTTTTCTGTCATTATTATAAATTCAATTCCTTTCTATTTTCATTAGTTGTTCAGTAAATTAATTTTATAAATCGAAGATTATTATTTGATAATTTGTTTATTACGATCTGATAAATAATTAGCTTAACTAGCTTCCTTGTGAGACGACCTTGAGGTGTTCACCAAATTACTACAGCAGCCTCGTATACTTGCGAGTGTAGCTTTAGTAGTGTTTGCCAGAGCGCAACAAGTTTTTGGCGCCGCTGCTGGGGAAGCTAATTGGCGTAATTGTTTATTAGTCATAAATATTTTAAATTATTTTTTATTATTTACATTTTCTTTTATTTTTCTTTCGCTTTTAATAATTCCTTTTTCCAGAAATTTTGTTTATGCAAGGTAGGAGATCACTCGGAGGAGAGCTTTATCCACTTATTTCAGAAATTCAGAGAGTGAAAAGGAGCAGAGAAGAGTTTGAACTGTATACCGGGTTTGATACAGAGGAAATTTCTAATTTTGAGTCAGATACTGCACAATCTACCAATATGGGAGACGAAAGGCAAAGAACTATGAGGGATTTTGCCAGACCTGTCATTGGGACTTCCACCTCATGTATAAGATTGACAAATGCAGCAAGAAATTACGAGTTGAAGAATATCCATTACAACATGCTGCCATCTTTCTATGGAGTTCCGAATGACGATCCTTTGAATTTTATCCATTTGGAGGACTAACAGAAGACCAGTTGAGGATGAGGTGTTTTCCATACATATTAAAGGATAGGGCAAAAAGCTGGCTTATGATGTTGTCTGAAAATTCTTTGACAACTTGGGAGCAAGTATACAACAAGTTTATGGGCAAATTTTACTCACATCAGAAGACAGCTAAATTAAGAGGAAAAATAGCTACATTTGTTCAATTTGAAGGAGAGCCATTTCATGAGGCTTGGGACAGGTTTAAGATGTTGTTGATCCAGTGCCCACACCATCATTACCCACTTCAACTGCTAAATCAATTTTTCTATGATGGTTTAACCCAGCAATTTCAAAATACTGTTGATAATGCAGCTGGGGGAGCTATGGGAGAAAAGACAGCAGAAGAGACTTATGAAATCTTTGAAATGTTGGGAGCTAATTCCCAACAGAAAAGTGTAAGAGGAAGAAGTAAAGGGGTAAATCAAGTGGAAGCCAACAATGAGATGGTCAATCAGGTAGTTGAATTGACAAGACAAGTGCAGATGCTGAACATGAAGAAAAATGCTTTTTCATCCACTCAAGAATTGTGTGGAATTTGTGGAACTTTTGGGCATGGAGCAAATATATGCCCCTCTGCGTACGAGTCTTATGGAAATGAGGCTGAGCAAGTTAATGCTATGGAGGGATATCAACCAAGGGCCCGGAATGATCCTTTCTCAAACACTTACAATCCTGGTTGGCGGAATCATCCAAACTTTTAATGGGCAACAAATAATTCTCAACAACCTTTCCATTTGCTCCAAAGACAGAATCAACCGCTAGTGCAATCTTCAAATCAAGGGCAGCCTAAGAGAGACAGTTTGGAGGATAGTTTACATGCTTTTATCCAAGTCAGTACCAAGAATCAAGAGATGAATAACAAAAGGTTGAATTCATTGGAAGCATCTTTCAAGAAAGTGGAGACCCAAGTGAGACAACTAGCACAACAGATGTAGATTCAACAAAAAGGAAAATTTTTTAGTCAACCTGAGCAAGCACAAGCAGTGACTATTCTTAGAAGTGGCAAGGTAATAAATAATGGCGTTGAAAATAATTCTGTGAATGCAGGTGACCAAGAAAACAAAAAGGAAGGAGAACCAAAGGACAAGGGTGCTGGAGAAAAATCAATGGAGTAATCTCCTTCAGCAGATTTACACAAGGTGTTAGCCAAAAGATCTCAATTTTGATCCTTGACAACTCAAATTGAATGACTTATATAACATGTGTTTAAAGAACCTTGTTGCAAGATTAGGTTGTTTCAAATAAAGTTGAACAGAGCATATTTAGCGATCGCACAAGACATAGAAATGACTGCCCCTTTCAATTAAAGGATGAAACCATATCACAGCAGGGTTCGTGGTCAGAAACCCGACCACAGTCGCAACCGCACTCCCATAAGAGCGACCGTCCTAAATAATGGACGACTGCAATAGTAGAAACCCAAATCATCCAAATTCCAGTAAGGTTCACGGTAACAAGAACAATGAAGAATACGGTCTCGCTCAACACTCTAGTGATCGCCTTTCAGTATCCACGACCGCATTGATGATTGAAGAGAAATCTGCTTAAACTGACAGTAGTGTTCGCGTCCTAAGGTGCATCCGGAAGTTCAACATAAGTCTCTCAACTCGACCGTGAACAGACACCTAGAGTGACCGCGAAATTCATATTTAGGCGGACTTGCATTTTGCCCAATTAAAGAATGCCATGTGTAATGACCATTGGAAACCCACCTAAGCATTCAAAAAAGGGCGACCGCACCTATCCTATGTGCAACCGTCCCGACAACCACAGTATGGGCAAGATTCCAGCAGCAGAGCACTTAAATTTTACCATTGAAGCAAATTTGAATGCAGCGACCGTACCTTGTCCAAGAGCAACCGCGTGAGACATGAACGCGACTATCCTTGTACCAAGGACGACCGTGAACTGCTTCGAACAAGTCTATTAAAAAGGTCTAAACTACCAAAACTTAATTCTCACTTTCTATAACAACTAGTGAAACCACATTGGCTATAAATACATTGCTAATCTAAAAAAAATAAGAGAGAATAAAAAATTTTACAACCAAGCAACATATTTTCTTTTGCTCCAATTTACATTTGAATTGTAATGAATGTTAAGTGTAAGCATTGAAAACATCATTTTAAAAGTTTGAATGTGAGCTTAGAAAACACTTAGGTTGAGAGAGTAAGCCTAGAAAAACTCTTGTAAAGGTTGTGAGAGTGAGCCTAGTAAAACTCTTGTAAGTGGTTTGAGTGTCAGCCTTAGAAAAACACTTATCAAGTTAGGTGTGAACTTGTGAAAACACCAAAGTTGGAAGTGAACTTGTAAAACTTCAAAAGATTAGTGAAACCTTAACAAGTTGTTAAGGAAGTGGATGGAGGATTAAACAAACTTCGAACCACTATAAATCTTATGCGTTCTCTCTTCTACTCACCACTCAACTATTTTTCTATTCCGCATTTCTTATTTGTTGAGTTTAAAATTTGCCATCATTTCTTGAGGAAACCAATTCACCCCCCCCCCTCTTGGTTGCCATCTTGGGACAACAATTGGTATCAGAGCCTGAAATTTCTTAGACTTAATTGTGAAATTTGATCCACTATGGCAACTTCTTCTTCATCAAACTCAATATCTCATGGAAATCTTAACACTATCCTTGGACCCTACTTTGATGGAACAGATTATTCCTATTGGAAACACAAAATGTATTTGTTTCTAGACAGTGAAGGAATTGAACTATGGGATTTTGTGGAAAGTGAGTGGAAACCTCCCACTTATGAAGTTGATGGTATTCAAGTTCCTCTTCCCAAAGCACAATGGTTAACTATCAATGTCAAAGATCGATTTAAGAACAATAGAGCCGCTTCCATCTTGATGAATTCCATTTCAAGAGAAGAAGGTGGAAGAGTTCAACATTTAACTTGTGCACATTGCATTTGGAAAATACTTGAAAACTATCATAAAGGTACGACTCAAGTGAGATTCGCCAAGAAACAAATGCATGTTCATGAGTATGAGCTATTCAAGATGAAAACAAATAAAAATGTCACCGACATGACAAATCTCTTGCTTGCTATTGTCAATGAACTAAAGAAGTATGGCAAGGTATATGATCAAGGTGACGTAAACAGTAAAATCTTGAGAGCCTTAAGAGCTAGAAAGAACTTTAAATCAAAAGTATCATCCATCGAAGAAGCTCATGATCTTAGCACATTAAGAATTGACTAACTTGTGGGAAAACTACTCACATTTGAGCTACACAGTGAAAAAGAATAAGATCAAGGAGAAAAAGAAAAGAGAAAACCAATTGCTCTCAAAGCAATCAAAGAAGTTGAGAGCTCAAGCAACGAAGGTACTTATGATGAAGATGAAATGGCAATGTTCTAAAAAAGAATCAATGAATGGAAAAGGAAGAAAGGATTACAAGCAAATAAAGGTAAACTTCCCAAATCCTCCTTCAAAGATAAAGAAAAGAAAAATGAGGTAAAGTGCTATGAATGTGGAAAAACTGGTCACATCAAATCGGATTGCTTCAAAGTAAAGAATAAAATGAAATGGGACAAAGAAAAGAAAAAGTCTCTCAAAGCCACATGGGATGACTCCTCTTCAAGTGAAGAAGAAGAAGAAGAAGGAATTGCAAACCTATGTCTTGTGGCTATTGAAGATGACTCCAATGAGGTAAGTACTCAATCCTTTGATCTAGTAGCACATGATGATATTGATGATCTAGATGATAGTGATTTGATTGAGCACATGAACTTTAAAATAGAAAAATATTTTTCTAAAATGATGCTCTATAAAGAAAAAAGCTCTAAGTTAGAAAAGGATTTTATATGCTTAAAGAACTCTGCCTTAGAATTGAAAACCTCAAATGAACACTTGATGGATTCAGTAGAAGAGTTAAATAAAAACTCACATGATTTAGAAAAAAAATATTAAAGAGAATGAAATTCTGAAGCATGAACTTAAAGAACTAAAAGAATCAATTTCAAAATTTCATAAAGGAAAGGAAGCCGTAGACACATTAATTGGTGACCAAAGATCACCCTCCTTAAAATATGGATTAGGATTCAATGGCTCAACCAACATTGCACCAAGCACACCAACATTTGTAAAAGCATCTACAGCAAAAATTTCTAATGTTGATATTGTAAAGAACAAAGATGCTCACACCAAGTCTAAAAGTTCCAAAAGAACTTTTCATGGCTCACTAGCAAATAAAGCTAAGCTCTCAAAAAATAATCATTCATTTATGTACACTAAACTCGCACAAAAGCAAATTTGTAGTTATATGCATAATACATGGAATATGAATAGAAAAATACAAAAATATAAGACACTATGGCAATGTACATACTGCATGAAATTTAGGCATAAAAGTTTCTTTTTTCATATTAGAAAGGCTCATCTCAAGCTAGAAGACACCTTTATTACTAACCATCAAGGACCCAACTTCATTTGGGTACCTAAGAAAAGATAACCACTATTACCTTGTAGGTATGCCTAAAATCTACTATCAATGAAAGCACATGGCTTGTGGATAGTGGGTGCTCAAGGCATATGACCGGAAATGCAAAGCTCTTTACAAGTATTACCTACAAACATGGAGGTAATGCAACTTTTGGAAATGATGCTAAAGGTAAAATTATTGATCAAGATTTAATAGAAGATGTATAGCTTGTTGATGGGTTGAAACATAATTTGCTAAGTGTTATTCAATTATGTGATAGAGCATACATTGTTAATTTTGATTCCAAAGGATGCAAAATCACAAATTCAAATGGTGCTATCATATTTAAGGGTACTAGGACAAACAACACTTATAATATTAACATACATTCAAATCATGCATTTAAATGTCTAGTGTCTACTAATAATGATGCATGGTTATGGCATAGAAGACTAGGACATGCTGGTATGGATCAATTAAAATATATTTGTAATGAAAACCTAGTTGATGGTCTCCCTAAGATAAAATATGACAAAGATAGAATTTGTGAACCTTGTCAACGTGGTAAGCAACATAAGAGCTCATTTAAATCAAAGAATGTTATAAGTACCTCTAGACCTTTAGAGCTCATTCATTTGGATTTGTTTGGTCCAAATAGAGTTACAAGCTTAAGAGGCAAATTATATGCATTTGTACTTGTTGACGATTACTCTAGATTCACATGGGTTAATTTCTTAGCTCAAAAGAATGAAGCTTTTAATTACTTCAAAATGTTTGCAAAACGAGTTCAAAATGAAAAAGGATATGTGATCACATCTATTAGGAGTGATCATGGCAAAGAATTTGAGAATGAAAATTTTGAAAGTTTTTGTAATGAACTTGGCATTTCACATAATTTTTCTGCTCCTAGAACTCCACAACAAAATGGTGTGGTTGAGAGAAAAAATAGAACACTGGTTGAAATGGCTAGAACAATGCTCAATGAATATGAATTACCATCTTATTTTTGGATAGAAGCCATTAATACAACTTGTTACATTGCAAATCGTGTTTACAAAAGGCATCTAACTAATAAAACTTCTCATGAGCTATGGAATGGAAGAATTCCCAGAATTGGATATTTTAGAGTATTTGGATGCAAATGCTTTATATTGAACACCAAGGAAAATCTTGGAAAATTTTCATCCAAATCAGATGAAGGCATATTCCCAGGATACTCATCATATAGCAAAGCATATAGAGTATTTAACATGAAAACTCTAGTTGTTGAAGAATCAATACATGTTGTATTTGATGACTCATCTATACTTGATCAAAGAAATGTAATACTTTCAATGACCCTGCAGGTACTCTTGAACCTCATGAAACTATTGATGCTCCAAAGATCAATCAGTATGAACTTGAAGAAAAGACTCAAGATCTACGTAAGGATTGGCAATACAAGAAAGATCATCCTAAGGAACTCATCATTGGTGAAACATCTAAGGGAGTAATTACTAGATCTAAAATTAATCATATAGATGTTAATTTTGCTTTTGTTTCTCAAATTGAGCCAAAGACCATTGAGGAGGCTCTAAACGATGAAAGTTGGATGACTGCAATGCAAGATGAACTTAATCAATTTAAAAGAAATAATGTTTGGCAACTCACTCCTAGACCTACAGATCATTCAATCATAGGATGCAAATGGGTCTATAGAAATAAGCTTGATGAAAATGGTCACATTGTTAGGAATAAAGCAAGGTTGGTAGCAAAAGGCTATAATCAAGAAGAAGGTATTGACTATGATGAAACATTTGCCCCTGTAGCTAGATTATAAGCTATTAGAATATTACTTGCTTTTGCATGTCACATGAACTTTAAACTCTTTCAAATGGATGTTAAAAGTGCATTTCTAAATGGACTCATAAGCGAAGAAGTTTATGTAGAACAACCTCCTGGTTTTGAAAACTACAAATTTCCTAATCATGTTTTCAAACTTACCAAAGTTTTATATGGATTGAAACAAGCACCAAGAGCTTGGTATGATAGACTTAGTGCATATTTGATTGAAAATGGTTTTTCAAAAGGAAAAGTTGATACAACTCTCTTTGTTAAAAAGGACAAACATAACATTTTAATTGTACAAATTTATGTGGATGACATAATATTTGGAGCTACTAATGAAACCTTGTGCAAAGACTTTGCTTGTTGTATGACTAGGGAATTTGAAATGAGCATGATGGGTGAACTCAAATTCTTCCTTGAACTACAAATCAAGCAATGTAAAGATGGGATCTTCATCAACCAATCCAAATATACAAAAGAACTCATCAAGAAATTTGGAATGGATGGCTGCAAAACTAGCAAGACTCCTATGAGCACATCCTTGAAATTGGGTAAAGATGAAAAATGGTAAAGCAAGAGATGAAAAGAAATATCGAGGTATTATCGGATCACTACTTTACTTAACCACTTCTAGACCTGATAAAATGTATGGTGTATGTCTTTGTGCTAGATTTCAAACTTGTCCTAAAGAATCAGACTTGAATGCTACTAAGAGAATTTTGAAATATTTAAGTGGTACAATGCATTTAGGTCTTTGGTATCCTAAAAACACATCATTTCATATCTTAGGTTTTTCGGATGTGGATTATGCTGGTAGCATCTTAGATGGAAAAAGCACAACAGGAGCATGTCACTTTCTTGGCAATTGTCTAGTTTCTTGGCATAGTAAGAAATAAGCATCGGTTGCTTTGTCTACGGCGGAAGCCGAATATGTTGCAGCATGTTTTTGTTGCACACAAGTATTATGGATGAAACAATAATTGCTTGACTATGGCAAAGTATTTAATAACATCTCCATTAAATGTGACAACACTAGTGCTATCAATTTATCTAAAAATCCTATCCAACACTCTAGATCTAAACATATAGATATTAGACATCATTTTTTGAGAGAAAATGTACAAAACCAGAATATAGTCATAGAGTTTATAGATACACGTAATCAACTTGCTGATATCTTTACAAAACCTTTGAATGAAGATAGGCTTAACTTTAGTAAACTTAATTTAGGTATGATTGATGGAATTACCCTGAATAAATAAAAAATTTGACTATCAATAAAAATTTCTTAAACATCTCAACGCATAGAATTTTTGCTTAAAACTATAAAAATCCATCATCTTTCATGTCTCTTTCATTTTTGAGCTACTCATGTTCGGTCCAATGCATATAACAATCGATATCTTGCCAGATAGATTCATCTAACCCCCTAATGGGTTCGAAAAGTTGGGTACGTGTGGGGAAGGTGAGAAATGGCCCAGAACCCCCACAACGCCCGGTTCATTGGAACCGGCCTCCTTTACAGGTCTTAATATTATAAAATCCTTAAATATAATAACATTATCCATATTACACACAATAATTAAAAGAAAGCATCAATATATTAAAATCAGAGCAATGTCAAAACAAAGCAAATAAATGGACACCCATCCAAGGATGGAAACATGTCCTGACATCACATGCCTAGATAGGACACCCACCAAAAGGTTGAAACATGCCCTTTACATAGATTCTAAAATACAAAAGCAAATTAATTTACATGATGTTTAACTAATGAGGTACCCACCAAATGGAAACATACCTCTTACAACTTTTGGAAATCTAATTTAATTGATAAAAGTAAATAATCATTCATCATAAATAAATCATTCATCAAAGCTATTGATCAAAATATAAAATAAACATCCATTCATGATAAATTAAATAAATCAAGTATTGAAATTAAATAAATTAAAGCATAAGAAATAAATCTAAGCATAATCAAATATGGAATTGAATAAAGCAAATAAAAGTTCAATTATAGCTACTGTGACTTTTTATGGAATTAAAATAGATTAGGGTTTTATGTTTTAAAAGGTTGGTAAGACTCTTTGATTAAACAAATTAAGGTTTGAATGGTGAAATCATGAAACTAGGGTTTTAGACACTTTAAAATACTTTGGTTTGTGATTTTTGGTTATTGGATTTCTAAGCTACTGTGAAAGTTTAATCTATTTATGGTTTTATGGTTTTTAATATTTTAAAAGGATTAGGGTTCATAAAAATTAGGGTTTAAAGTTTTAAAAGGATTAGGGTTCATTATTTTGAATTATGGAAGTTGAATTTGGGTTTAGTATTTTTAGAATTTAGGGTCACGGGTGGTGAATTAATTTTTAGGAATTTGGAAATCAATTTGATAATTTCATGAAGCTTTATGAATTTAAACAAATAAATTAAAATTTTTATAAGTAGAAAAGATGTTTTTAAGGCTTTTTGAATGAAATAGAACCTACTTTAAAATTTTAAAAGAAACATAATTTAAATCTTAATTTTGTTGAAAAATATGTTCAATTAGAGTTTTAAGAATTTTAAGAAGTAAAAATAACAATTTTAAGCCTTTTGGAAGATAAACTAACGAAATAAGGTTTTTTGGCTTTAGAAAAACTAAATTAAAGTTCTAAGATTTTAACTTTTGAAAAACACAAAAATCCTAGTTTTTAGCTACTGTGTAAAAACAGTTAAAGAAAATCAATTAATACATACCTTCTTTTGATGATTCTTCCAAAAACAATTCTTCTTGGATTAACTAGCTCTAAAGACAAACCTTTTTTGCCTTTGAATTGCTTAAATCGTGATGCTGCTCCTTTAAAAATCAATCGAATTGAATTTATTACTTTTCCGTCACTGATTTGGTTTTCCAATTTCCAAGCTACTGCCAAAAATTTTCCTCCCCTTAAATTAATTGCCTTTGGTCCTTATTTATAGTGGTTTGAGGTTGTTTTTTCCTAATTAGTTAAGGTAAGTAATATTAATAAAAAAAAAGAAACCGAAACCTAATTAAATTAGGTTTCAAATAATTTGCGTCACAAAATTTGCACTGCCGAAAAAATTTACTGCAGAAAACTGCGGTTGTGGGTGGGCTGGGGCGTCGCCCGCAGGAATTTCCTGCGAGCGAGATATAGAACAGTTATTTTGCCCGCAGGAATTTCCTACAGACGAAATAGCCCACGGGCCCGTGCTACTGTTTTTTCGCTGCCGATTTTTTCGACTCCGATTTTTATTTTTATTTTTTGATTTTTATTTGTTTATTTTCATTTTTTATTAATAAAAATTAGGTACTAAAGCAAAAATTATTTAACAAAAATTATTTTGGACCAATTAGACAACGAAAATCATTTTCGATTAAATAAAACATATTGGACCGGATTGGGTCAAAAATTAAGGGTCTACAGTTTGCCCCCTGCTTGAATGATCTGAAACCTTAGTGAAAGAGAGTGAAAAGCAATAAGACTTAATTTTTGATGAAAGGGTTGAGGTTTTGGATTCTGGACTCAAGGATGATTCTAGGTTCTCGACCTAAGGAAAAATTTAGGTTTTGGACCCGGTTCGAGTTCTGGACTCAAGGATGATTCTAGGTTCTGGACTTAAAGAAAAATTTGGGTTCTGGACCCGGTTCAAGTTCTGGACTCAAGGATGATTCTAGGTTTTGGACCTAAAGAAAAATTTGGGTTCTGGACCCGGTTTGAGTTTTGGACTCAAGGATAATTCTAGGTTCTTGACCTAAGGAAAAATTTGGGTTCTGGGCCCAATTCGAGTTCTGGACTCAAGGATGATTCTAGGTTCTGGACCTAAAAAAAAATTTGGGTTCTGGACCTGGTTCGAGTTCTGGACTCAAGGATAATTATAGGTTCTAGACATAAGGAAAATTTAGGTTCTGGGCCCAAGAGATTTGGATACTCGATCCTAAACTGGACTCGGATACTCGATCCTAAATTGGTTTGGATACTCGATCCTAAACTGGATTTGGATACTCGATCCTAACTTGATTTGGATACTCGATCCTAATTAGATTTGGATACTCGATCCTAACTAGATTTGGACATTCAATCCTAACTTGATTGGGATACTCGGCCCTAAATTGATTTGATTTGGGTACTTAGACCCTAGGTTAGGTACTTGGACCCGAGATTGGGTACTTGGACCCGAGCTTGAATTGATTTGGTTACTTGGACTCGAGAATGAATTAATTTAGATTTTATTAGTGTACTTGGACCCAAGAGTGGGTACTTGGACCTAAGAACGAATTTGACTAACCTTTTATCAGTTGAGAAGTCTAACTGCTCCGGCTGTTCTACGCATTGTGATTCTTCACCCTCGGAATGGATCTTCATCCTTGAGAATTAGGGTCTTCATCTTTGTAAATGGATCTTCATCCTTGGAGATTGTGTCTTCTTTGTTCTTTAAAGATGGGAGTGACACGGCTAGTGGCTTGGTCGTGTCTCCTAGGTGTGTCAGCTTCTGTGTCTTTTCTTTGGTTCTTCTTGACTTTGCCCCTTAGGAGAGACACGGCCAGTGGCTTGGCAGTGTTGCTTTCCTGTGTCACCTACTGTTTCTTTTCTTTCTTTGCTTGGTCCTTCTTGACTTTGTCCTTTAGGTGAGACACGGCCAGTGGCTTGGCCGTGTCGCCTGCCCGTGTCATGTTCTGCC
Source organism: Garcia nutans (assembly GCA_947685225.1). Lineage (NCBI taxonomy): Eukaryota > Viridiplantae > Streptophyta > Magnoliopsida > Malpighiales > Euphorbiaceae > Garcia > Garcia nutans. The sequence goes on from CANTUV010000024.1 coordinate 27,478,312, forward strand.
CGTGTCATGTCCTTGAGAATTAGGGTCTTCATCTTTGTAAATGGATCTTCATCCTTGGAGATTGTGTCTTCTTTGTTCTTTAAAGATGGGAGTGACACGGCTAGTGGCTTGGTCGTGTCTCCTAGGTGTGTCAGCTTCTGTGTCTTTTCTTTGGTTCTTCTTGACTTTGCCCCTTAGGAGAGACACGGCCAGTGGCTTGGCAGTGTTGCTTTCCTGTGTCACCTACTGTTTCTTTTCTTTCTTTGCTTGGTCCTTCTTGACTTTGTCCTTTAGGTGAGACACGGCCAGTGGCTTGGCCGTGTCGCCTGCCCGTGTCATGTTCTGCCAAAATTTCTTTTGAGGTGACACGACCAAGCTCAATTTGGCTTGGACATGTCTTGCTTGATTCATGCTCTTCTTTCCTTGTTTTGATTTTCCAAGGGGGTTTTTGCACTTTAACCACTTTTCCGATGCAACTACTTTTCCTTTCTTTGATTCTTTAATGATTGTTGCAGGTTGTTGGCTCGATTGATCATGAGGCTGGACCTTCCTTTATTGTCCCTTCATCTGCTCGCTCTAGCCCGTCAGATATGCCATCTCATCCATAGGGTATTGATATGAACTACCGGTACGTTCCTTATTTCATAATAGTTTATGCTATATGTATGCATGATTATATATGCTCTTACCTTTTATCCTTCTTGGCTCACAACAGATGCTTGAAGAAAATAAAAGGAAACTTCAACAAGAGTTGGCTATAAGTCGTCAGCAGGCTTCTCATTTTGAAAGTTTATATCATCAATCCGAACAAAATTTTCGTGACTTCTGATTTCAAGGAATGAGGGATCCCGGTGCTTCTTCATCGAGAGGCCCCCAGACTGATGACCATGAGATCCTTTTGTCTGCTTTTGATGAGGACCATGACAAATCGGAACTCCAAGGCAATAGGGATTTTAGTGCTTCTGCTTCGGATGATCCCGGGATGAGTAATTTGCAAAACATTGTACAATAATAAAAACTATACAATTTTCATCTTTACTATAATCCTTCTTTTTTTTTTACGTTACTGCAAATTTTTTTTTATTTTATTATTTGTTACAGTACATTAATTTACATCCACTTCTTTTGTTAAACCAAATCCAAAGTGGAAAAAGAAATTGTGACCACTTCCTTTCCTTAGACCATATGGTCTTATCCTTTCCCAGCATCTTTTCCATTTCACTTTTGGAAATGGTTTATTTTCTTCTATATAAATCACCTTGCATGCCATATTTTAATTCATAAACCAAAAAATCTCTCTCTTTCAACGTGAAGACTTCCTTTAGCAATTTTGGTTCTCCTTTATTCATCAATCATGACCGAGCACCATTTAAAGAAAATAAAAATTCTATTTAAGAATATGGATGCCATCCATTAGAAGCAAATTTCATGGTCAAAGCTTGATGTTTTAAAATGTTTTCAAAATGTCAAATTGGACCACTCCTTCTTACATGCCGTGGCTTCCTTTTAGGATACGGATTCTAGGGTATTTAGAATTAATGGCTTTGAAATGTTTCTCTTGATTGAAGAATTTGAGGCCATCCTTGGACATCCCAATAATCAACAAATAGCGTTACCCACATTGATTTCCAAGACTCAATAGAAGATGCAGACGTTATTTCAAATTCCAAAACCTGAAATTCTTCAGTTGATGAGAGGTGAAAAAATTCTACTTGCTCCTTTGATTGACTTTTGTTCCTCTCATTTGGCTCCTACTAAGGCATGGGGACGCATGCTTTGTCTTTGCTTGCTCTGCCAATTCTTGCTTGTTTCTTCTGACGACAATATTGACCCACGGGTATTGGATATCATGGATCAAATGGAAGGAGGCTTGTCGCCGATACCTGTGATTTTAGCCGAGACCTTAGTTGGATTAGATCAATTTAAATCGGGATTGACAAAGAGACTGACTGGGAGTCCATTGCTGCTTCAGGTAATTATCTAAACTGCCCTTTTGGGCTTTTAGGTTTTTTTCTTTCTTTTTTTTATCGCTCTAACTTTTGCCTAGTCGGCCCATGTGAGTTTTTGGAACTAACGAGCTGTCTTAATTTTTGCCTAAGCTGCCCTTGTGGGTTTTCAACTTAGCGGACCTTTTTTTTTAATTTAATTCTTTCTTCACAGATTTGGCTTTAGGAGCATCTTTGTTTGCTTCATACTCCCTCCATGAATTTTGCCAAATACCTGCCACGTCATCATTCTACTAGGGAGCTACTCCATCCTGCTTCTTCATATGATGACTGGGTTGACTCGATCCACTCATGCTCTGAAGTCAATATCCGTTGGTTGGTACCTTGGTGGAAGACTTCTCGTATCACCATGTGGACATACTTGATGTACGTTCCCCTTGCTGCTCTTCGTCAAGGTACATGCTATGATCCTCGCCGACTTGGGCGTTAGTATGGAGCTGAGCCTCGTGATTCTGACTTTGCTCCTGACCTAGACATGCCTTACTTGACTGAAGCCTACTTGGATCGGCTGAGGCAAAGCTGGCCTACACGTTACACTTATCGACTGCCATAGCTTTTACATTTATCAATTCAGAAAGTTTTTTGTTAGGATGAAAAATAACTAAAGTAATAAAAGATGCTTCTTTTCCATTTATAATTTGTCATCACCTTTTGCAATTATGATTATTTATTTCATCCATATCTGGTCAAATACTTATAACAGTGCACATAGAACAAATTTAATCATTAATTTTGTTTTATTAAATTGGGGAACAACCAAACATAAAGCCAGCATGCACAAGATCACTCTTGTTGCCAATTAGCCCTTTCGGGTTTTCTAATTGACGATTTTCTCTCATTTAGCCCTAATTGTTGCCTAGCCCGCCCTTTCGGGTTTTCAGAACTAGCGGACTACTCTAACTTTTGCCTAGGCTGCCCTTTTTGGGTTTTCAACCTAGCGAGCTCTTTTTTCTTTTTCTTTTTTTTCTATCATACATAAAACCTCTTCAACCTGTCATTGTTTACTGGCTCACTAAATTCATTCCCATCCATGTCTGACAATTTCACTGCACCTTTGTTCATGACTTGTTTCATGACATATAGCCCTTCCCAGCTGGGTCTAAACTTTTCTCTTGGATTAGACACATTAGGCTTACATTGCTTCAACACCAAATCCCCAACTCTGAATTTTCTTACCTTGACCCTTCTATTCTAGGCCCGAGCTATCTTCTTTTGATATAGTTGGTAATGATACAACGCCTTTAACCTTCTTTCTTCTAGTAGAGCTAACTGAGTGTATCTGCTTGCTACCCATTTCGTTTCTGGCAGTTCAGCTTCCAAGACTACTCTCAGTCACTTGATCTCAATTTTAATTGGCAATACCGCTTCCATCCCATAAACCAAAGAGAACGGTGTCATCCCAGTAGGTGTTCGCACACTTGTCCTATATCCCCATAAAGCAAAGGGAAGCATTTTCGACTAGTCCCTGTAAGTCTTAGTCATCTTGGATTGAATTTGCTTAATTGTCTTGTTCGTTGCTTCTGCTACACCATTAGCCTTTGGTCTATAAGGAGAGGATCGATGATGATGGATTTGGTACTTTGAGAATAAATCCTTAACTGCTCCTTGAAACTGTACCCCGTTGTCTGATATCACACTGTGCGGGACCCCATATCTGCAGATGAGAATCTTTTCGATAAACCTAGCCATTTGACTTGCACCCAGCTTGTTGAAGGATTCGACTTCGACCCATTTTGAAAAATAATCAACTGCTACTACAATGAAACGGTGACCGTTTGAGGCTGTCGGATATATCTGACGCGGACCCTTAGCAACGATGGCAGCAAACCCAACGTATAACAATGGTAGAGAACTCCTTGAAACTTGATAATCACCTCCTCAGGAACCCAACACTTATAAAGAGACGTGAACTCACTATGATTGAAGGATTTAGTTGGTAAGAAGAAGGAAAATGCCACAACTCTTGTTGATAAGTAAACCTAATTCTTGATGCAAAGAAAGAATTAAAGAATCCACTCTAATCTCTCTCACACGAAAATTCACAAGAAGAACCTGTAGAAGAATTCAAAAATTTTTATTAATTGTTGTTGTTTGAAATTCGGCCTAATAGTGCCCTTAAATAAGGGTTACAAAATTCCTAATTGCATATGGAAAACTAAAACATTCCTAATTGCATAAGGAAAAACATAAAGTATGGAAGCAAAATCCTAATCCACTAAGGAAAATATAAAGTATGGAAACAAAATCCTAATCCACTAAGGAAAATATAAAGTATGGAAACATAATCCTAATCCAATAAGGAAAATATAAAGTATGGAAACGACCAAACTAATCCCATCAACATAAGAAACGCCCCACACTATTTGGGCTGTCCATGGGCCTTAAATTACTTCCCAAGGCTTTATATGAACACCCATGGACCTTTCTTGCACGTTGGACCTTTCTTTAGCTAGCCTTTAGCTTCCACACTAAGCATCATAATCAGCTTTGGTGTGCCTTCTTCAAGCTCTATCTCCATCTTCTTGAATGATAATTCTTGAAGTTCTTTGGAAATCTCTTCTTGAATATGCAAAGCCAAGCTTGATATCTCTTTGCCTTGCTCCCAATGATTGGTCCACTTGCTAGCTTCAAGGGATCCTTTCTTGCATCATTCTCCACCTCTTCAAAAAGATTTTTCCTCAAATCTGCATCATCAAAAGGAGAAAGATCACTTACATTGAAAGTAGCACTAACATTATACGTACCTGGTAAGTCGATCTTGTAGGCATTGTCATTAATCTTCTCCAGTACTTGGAATGGGCCATCTCCGCTTGCTTGCAACTTGTTCTTCCTTTGGTTAGGAAACTTCTCTTTTCAAAAATGCACCCAAACCAAATCTCCTACTTGAAACTTAATCTCACGTCTCCCTCTATTTGCAGAATCAGCATATCTCTTGTTCCTTTTCTCAATATTCGCCCTTGCTTTCTCATGCATCTCTTTCACCAATTTAGCTTTCTTCTCACCATCTAAACTAACAAGCTCATGAGAAGGTAAAGAAACAAGATCCAAAACTGTTAGTGGGTTAAAACCATAAACAAGCTCAAAAGGTGAATATCCCGTAGAAGAATGAATAGCATGATTATAAGCAAACTCAATAAATGGCAAACAATCTTTCCAAGAACTCAAATTCTTACCCACTAAAGCTCTCAACATGGTACCTAAAGTTCTATTTACTACATCTGTTTGTCCATCCGTTTGAGGATGACAAGTGGTGGAAAATAACAACTTGGTACCTAACTTTCCCCAAAGCACATGCCAAAAGTGAGAGAAAACTTGGTGTCTCAATCATAAACTATGGATTTTGGTATCCCATGAATTCGAACCACCTCACTAAAGAAGAGTTCGGCCACTAAACTAGCATCATCACTCTTATGACATGGGATAAAGTGTGCCATCTTACTAAACCTATCAACAACCACAAATATGCTTTCTCTCCCCCTCTTAGTCCTTGGTAATCCTAAAACAAAGTCCAAACTAATGTCCATCCAAGGAGAACTAGGAATGGGTAATGGCATATACAAACCATGAGGCATAGATTTAGACTTAGCTTGCGTACAAGCCAAACAAGCCTTACAAATCCAAATTACATCCCTTTTCATATTTGGCCAATAAAAGTGTTCATTCAGCATGTCTAAAGTCTTATCAACTCCAAAATGCCTCATCAAACCCCCACAATGTGATTCTAATACTAGCAAATCACTCATAGAACATCTAGGCATGCATAATTTCGAACCCTTAAACAAAAACCCATCATGTCTATAGAAAGAATTAAAAGCACCATGCTCACAAGCATCATAAACATTGCTGAAATCAGAATCACCAACATATAAGTCCTTTATACATTCAAATCCAAGCAATTTAGTACTTAAAACATTAAGTAAAGCCTACCTCCTTGAAAGTGCATCTGCCACTACATTGTCTTTACCTTGCTTGTATTTGATCACATAAGGAAATTTCTCAATCTTCATAACCCATTTTGCATGTCTTTTATTCAACTTGCCTTGCCCTCTCAAATGCTTCAATGATTCATGGTCTGAATGGATCATGAATTCCTTGGGCAGTAAATAATGCTCCCATACTTCCAATGCTCTCACCAAAGCATATAGCTCCTTGTCATAAGTTGAATAATTCAGCTTTGCTCCATTAAGCTTTTCACTAAAGTATGCAATGGGCTTCTTCTCTTGCATCAAAACAGCTCCAATACCTACACCAAAAGCATCACATTCAATTTCAAAAGTAGAATCAAAGTTAGGTAAAACTAAAACGGGTGTAGTAGAAAGCTTCTCTTTCAAAGCATCAAATGCTTCTTGTTGCTCCTTGCCCCAAATGAATCCCACTTCTTTCTTGATTATGCTAGTCAAAGGGGCTGCCAATGTAGAGAAATTAGGGACAAATCTCCTATAGAAGCTTGCCAATGCGTGAAAATTCCTCACTTCTGTCACACTTGAAGGATTCGTCCACTCTTGGATAGCTTTCACCTTCTCTTGATCAACTTCAATTCCCTGCATACTTACAAAAAAACCAAGAAAAACAACCCTATCTAGACAAAAAGAACACTTCTTAAGCTTAGCATAAAGGTTTTGCTCCCTAAGGATTTCAAGCACTTTCCTAACATGTTCAACATGTTCTTCCTCAGTTTTGTTATAAATCAGAATATCATCAAAGTAAACTGCCACAAACTTACCTAAATAAGCTCTCAAAACATGGTTCATTAATCTCATGAAAGTACTAGGTGCATTAGATAAACCGAAAGGCATAACTAACCATTCATACAAACCATATTTCATTTTGAAGGCAGTCTTCCATTCATCTACAGGCTTCATGTGAATTTAATGATAACCACTCATAAGATCAATCTTTGTGAAATATTTGGCCCCATGCAATTCGTCCAACATGTCATCAAGTCTAGGAATGGGATGTCTATACTTCACAGTAATCTTGTTCACAGCCCTACAATCAACACACATCCTCCAAGAACCATCTTTCTTGGGTACTAATAAGACTGGAACGGCACAAGGACTAAGGCTCTCACGAACCAAGCCTTTCTCCAAAAGCTCTTCAACTTGTCTTTGCATCTCTTTTGTCTCCATAGGATTGCTCCTATATGCTGGCCGGTTTGGAATTGTAGAACCGGGTATGAAATCAATTTGATGTTCAATCCCTCTTAATGGCAGCAAACCACTAGGAAGGTCTTCAGGAAACACATCCTTAAAATCCTGCGACAAAGATACAAAACTAGAAGGTAAAGAATCAAGAGATTCTTCACTGTCAGCAAGTAACAATTCTTTATACATAATAATGAGTACAGGCTGCCCTACATCTATCTCTCTTGCTCTTGCATAAAAAGTATGTTTTGCTTTTTCTCCTTGCTTATTTTCTCTCACCAATGGGTCATTTATTTGTTTGCTTACTTTCTTTTGACTCTCGACCTCTTTTCCCTTTCTACACTCACTCACTTTATTATTTTCTCTCTCCCTACCCTTAGAATTACCCTTGGGTGTTGAAGAAACATCATTGGCCGAATTTGAACCCCCTTTGATCATGTTGGCCGAAACTTCTTTCTCCCTCTCTAACATCCTCTTCTAATCTTCATACACCTCTTGAGGTGATAATGGTGCTAGAACAACCTTCTTTCCTTCATAAGTAAAGGTATACTTATTAGAAAAGCCATCATGTTGTGCCCTTCTATCATGATGCCATGGTCTTCCTAATAGCAAATGTCCAGCTTGCATTGGCACTACATCACACAAAACCTCATCTTTATACCACCCAATGGAGAATGGTACCTTGACTTGCTTCAGCACTTTTACTTCCCCAGCGTCATTGAACCATTGCAACTTGTAAGGATTGGGATGTTTAAAATAAGTTAACCCCAATTTATCCACCATTGTAGTACTAATAGCGTTGGTACAACTTCCACCATCAATGATAAGTGTACAAACCTTACCATTCACCAAACACCTAGAGTGGAAAAGATTCTCCCTTTGATTCAAGCCTTCTTCCTTGACTTGAATATTCAAGGCTCTTCTAGTAACAAGCATCTCTCCATGTTCAGCATTCAAGACTTGATTCTCCCAAGCCTCTTCATCATATTCGGCCCTATCACCACATTCGGCCTCCTCTTCTTCTTCATGTTCAGATTCTGATTCAATTTCCCCTTCATGGGTAGCAATCATCACCCTCTTATTCGGACATTGAGAAGCAATGTGTCCACTTCCCAAACACTTGTAGCATTTAATTTCCCTACTTGGAGTAGATCTAGAAATTGTTTCCTTGGCTATTTTTGCATCCCCATCATTCAGCTTCTTGAAATTAGGATTGTAGGAAGAATTCTTTTGGAAAGAACCCTTGTAATCCCGTTTGTAGGAACCTCCACTCGAACTTGAACCCTTGAAGTTTGAAAATTTTCCACTAGCTTTAGAGTAGCCAATTTTCGAAATAGCTTTATTCCTCAATCTTCTCTCTATCTTAATGGCCTTTTGAACTAACTCTTCCATTGTGTTGAATTCATACATCTCCAATTCATTGGCTATGTTCAAATTCAATCCCCTAAGAAATCGTGACATCTTCTTGTCCTCATCTTCATCAATATTTGTCGTAGCCATGATCATCTCCATCTCTTTGTGGTACTCTTCCACACTTCTTCCACCTTGAACTAGTCTTGCTAGTCAATTGTACAAATCCCGAATGTAGTGAGATGGTACAAATCAGCTCCTCATTAGTTCTTTCAAGGTTGACCATTCAGGAATAGGCCTCATACCTTTCCCTCTTCTATTAGCTTTCAGTTGATCCCACCAAAAGGTAGCATACCCCTTGAACTCTACGGCTGCCAAAACTGATTTCTTCTCTTCGGTGTAGTTATGGCATTCGAAAATCTACTCAACTTTCCTCTCCCATTCTATGAACTCTTCTGCATTGTTCTTCCCTTCAAAGGAAGGAATCTTCATCTTGATGGAAGTAAGGTCACCATCAGTGGTAGGTTGATTTCCACCTTCATCTTCATCTTCTACCCTTTTGGCTGCTTCTAAGGCTTCAAGATTTCCTTGCCCTTCTCTCCTAAGCACTCTTCTAGCTCGCATTATGGGATTTGGATGTGCGACTAGCTGCCCTTGTTGCACTTGCTGAATTTGTTGTGCTTGTCGTGCTGCATTCTCTTGCAATCTAGTATCCATCATCTCCATTCGACCAAGCATTGCTGCCAAAGTCTCATTAAGCCTAGCCAAACTTTCGGCCATAGCTCCTTCTTTGCTAGTCTCTTCTCCTTTTCCAGCCATGTTAACAAATAAACAAACTCAAAGAAACAAGATTAGTAATAATCAAAATTCACTCAAGTGTTTAGAATTACCTCACTTTTCTTGTCTTCCTTGATTGCACTTCAGAACCAAGCTCACCAACCAACAATTGTCAAGTCGTTCAAGAAACTAGAACCTAAATCATAGAACTAGATAGAAAGCAAGGCAAGTATCCGAAGGCAATGCAAGTTAATTTGCACTACACGATATAAAACCAAGTATCGACACAAGCAAATGATACTTAGCAATGTAATGGAATTAAAAGCTATATAAAGAAATCAGAAACAATGAAGACAATAAACAAGACAAATTTGGATATAATGAATCAAAAACAACCCACACTTGGCAAGCTACTTTATGGACCTAATCAATTCTACCCAAAATGCTAGCTTCTAGACTCTAATTCCCACCTATAACACTCAAATAACATGAATATTAAGGTTTGATTTTCAAATTCCAAAAGCCCCTCAAAAGGTGAAATTTTTCGCCCAAAAATTTTATTACTTCTCACCCACCTAGATCTGACCCTTAGCACCCAAATAGCAAGAATATCAAACAATTTTTGTTGAGGTGGTTTTGTACTTTTTTTTTTGCTTCCTCTCACTATCCCCTTGATTCAGGACTTAATTTACTCCCAAGGACTTTTCAAAATCTAGACTTAATTCGCAACTCCAGATTCACTCAAGACCAAATCGAAATCAAACTTGAACACAAACTCTGGCTTTTGCTTTCTTTCAAGAACCCTAATTCTTGGTTTCGAAATTCTCCAAGAATCCTTTCCTAGGTTTTGCTTTCACCCTAAGAATACCCTCCTTCAATTCAGCCTTGATCAGAATTGATATATGACTCTTTTTCAAAAATTCAAGACTACACTCTCTAAGAACCCTAAAATGCAGAAATTTAAAAGACCTAAATTAACAAACCCTAGAAAGACAAAGTAGATAAAAATTACCTTGTAGCAAGGCTCTGATACCAAATGACGTGGACCCTTAGCAACGATGGCAGCAAACCCAACGTATAACAATGGTAGAGAACTCCTTGAAACTTGATAATCACCTCCTAAGGAACCCAACGCCTATAAAGAGACGCGAACTCACTATGATTGAAGGATTTAGTTGGTAAGAAGAAGGAAAATGCCACAACTCTTGTTGATAAGTAAACCTAATTCTTGATGCAAAGAAAGAATTAAAGAATCCACTCTAATCTCTCTCACACGAAAATTCACAAGAAGAACTTGTAGAAGAATTCAAAATTTTTTATTCATTGTTGTTGTTTGAAATTCGGCCTAATTGTGCCCTTAAATAAGGGTTACAAAATTCCTAATTGCATATGGAAAACTAAAACATTCCTAATTGCATAAGGAAAACATTCCTAATTGCATAAGGAAAAACATAAAGTATGGAAACAAAATCCTAATCCACTAAGGAAAATATACTAAGGAAAATATAAAGTATGGAAACAAAATCCTAATCCAATAAGGAAATTATAAAGTATGGAAACAACCAAACTAATCCCTTCAACATAAGAAATGCCCCACACTATTTGGGCTGTCCATGGGGCTTAAATTACTTCCCAAGACTTTATATGAACCCCCATGGACCTTTCTTGCACGTTGAACCTTTCTTTAGCTAGCCTTTAGCTTCCGCACTAAGCATCATAATCAACTTTGGTGTGCCTTCTTCAAGCTCTATCTCCATCTTCTTGAATGATAATTCTTGAAGCTCTTTGGAAATCTCTTCTTGAATATGCAAAGCCATACTAGCTTGATATCTCTTTCCCTTGTTCCTAGTGATTGGTCCACTTGCTAGCTTCAAGGGATCCTTTCTTGCATTAATATCTCTCCTATAATGTTGATACCCCAGGTGGCAAATGGCCAAGGAGAAGACATTGATTGTAGTTCTTCAGAAGGCATATGATTCAAGTTGCCATACATCTGACATTGCTGGCACTTCTTGACAAACTCAATACAGTCTTTATCCATGGTCAACCAATAGTAACCTTGTCGAATAATCTTCTTAACTAGGGCCAAACCACTCATGTGCGGACCGCAACTTCCCGCATGTATTTCTAGCATGATGCGCTCCACTTTAGGCTTTCTTAAACATCTCAAATGCACCCCATCAGGCCATCTTTGATATAACTCCCCATGGAAGGTGATGTATTGCAAGGACCACTGCCTTATGGCTCTTCTCTCTTTCTTTGTTGTCCCCGGCGAGTATTCTCTTTCCTCCAAAAATCGCCTTATAGTATCATACCACACATCATGGTCCGTATTAATTTCCATGATTGTTCATATTCATAACAAGGAATTGATGAACTGGTCAAGATCAGAGGCTTAAGGAATAAGCTAACAGGATTTTCCCATACCGAAGCCAATGTGGCTAGGGCATCAGCCATCTAATTTTCTTCTCTTGACAGGTGTATAAACCTACATTCCTTAAAATTCTTCTTCATCATGGTCAGGTAATGATGGTATGGTTTCAATACTACTAGCAATGAATCACCATAAACTTCCACCTTATCCACCTTCATAATCATTAGGGTTTCCAAACCAAAAATACAAGCTTCGTACTCCACCATATTATTGGTTGCCCTAAATTTCCACTTTTTGGCTAAAGGGATGAGTTCCCCTTTGGCGATTCTAATATAACTCCCAAACCTGCTCCTTTCCTGTTCGCTGCTCCATCAAAGTACATTTTCCACCCTTGTACTTCAATTGCTTCTAAATGTTCATCTAGAAATTCCAAGATTACCTCTTCACTTTCTGGTAATGGTTGTTGAGCCAGGAATTCTGCCACCACTCTACCCTTGATTGTTTTCTTGGTTACATACTCAATCTCAAATTCTTCTAATATTATCAACCATCGACCATATTTCCCAATTAAAGAGGGTGTCTCCCTCAAGTATTTCATTGGATCCAACCTGGAAATTGCTTGCACAATATATGATTAAAAGTAATGCCGCAACTTCTTAGAAGACCAAACCACAACTATACAAGTCTTTTCAATAATACTATACTTAATTTCATAAGGTAGGAGCTTTCTACTCAAATAGTAAACAACATGCTCAATCCCCGACTCATCTGCTTGGGTTAGCATGGCTCCTATCGACTCTTCTTCTACTGCTAAGTATAGTAATAGAGGTTTGTTGGGTTTAGGTGGTTTCAAAATAGGTGGATTCAACAAATACTCTTTTATTTGATCAAAGGCCTTTTGACATTCTTCATTCCATACGACCTGCTGATTCTTTCTAAGTAACTTGAAGATAAGCTCACAGATTGTTGTGAGCGTTGCTATAAATATGCTAATGTACTACAGTTTACCAATGAATCCAAGAACTTCTCTCTCTGTCTTTGGGTCTGGCATATCCCTGATTTCTTTGACTTTGTCAGGATCTATCTCAATACCATTCGGACCAATCACATGTCCCAATAATTTGTCTGAAGTAACATCGAATACACACTTCTTCGGGTTTAATCTCAGCTTATACTTTAAAGCTCTATCGAAGAATAATTCTAAATTCTGGAATTGCTGCTCCCTCGTATCCGACTTCACCATCATATCATCAACATATACTTCAACTTCTTTGTGCATCATGTCATGAAATAGTGTGGTGGCCATCCTTTGGTAGGTTGCTCCAGCATTCTTTAAGCTGAAAGGCATCACCCTATAACAAAATATACCCCATGTAGTAATGAAGGCAGTTTTGGCTTTATCCTCTTGGGCCATTAACACTTGATTGTATCCGGAAAATCCATCTACAAATGAGTGTAGCACGCTAGAGGTTGCACTATCAATGAGAACATCTATATGAGGTAAAGGAAAATCATCCTTAGGGGAAGCCTTGTTTAAATCTTTATAGTCCACGCAGACCCTTATCCTTTCATCTTTCTTTGGCATGGGTACTATGTTGGCTAACCAATCTGGGTATTCTATCACTTCAAGGAAGTTCACTTGTATTTGCTTAGTGACCTCTTCTTTAACCAATTCAGCCCACTCGGGTCTTAATCACCTAAGCTTTTGTTTGATAGGTTTAATGTGAGTGTAAGTAGGAATATGATGCTCGGCTATGTCTCGATCTATCCCCGGCATATCTTCATAAGACCAAGGAAACACTTCTTCATATTTTTCAAATATTTTTTCAAATCTCTCTCTCTCTCATCAGGAGTAAGGTCGGATGCTATAATAATGTTTTTAGGATTTTCAGTTGTTCCCAAATTTAATGATTGTGTGTTAACAGAATTAATATTAAAGATGCTCATGTAACTGCTATTTGAATGTATGCAACCATTAGGAGAAACATCACACAATAAAGCAAAATCAGACTTTATTGCATTCATTTTGGAAAAGAAAACATCATCATCCTCATACAAAGCAGAAAAATCAAAATCAAAATCATTGTTCTCAGAATCATAAAGCAGGATGTCTTCAAACTTCTCTTCAACCAGGGCAGCAATCTCTTCCGGAGTCTTCTTGGCTTTCAGGGCAGCTTCAATCTTCTCTTTTGGATTAGATTCTTTGTTGGTTGATAGGGTGAGCTCTTTCTTCACTTGCTCCACTAGCTCAGCAACATCTGCAAAAATTTCAAAACCTGGAATTAACTTATCCATGAACATGATCGGCTCGGGCTTTCCTTGGAGAGGTCCCATATCTGGAGCCTTGACAAAGATCTCTTCAAGTGGTGGGAAGCTCATCTTCTCACTCTTCTTTGGCTGGACACCATTGGCTTCATCATATCCCAACCCTTTCTTGGAAGCTTGAGTTCTAAAATCTGACAATTTTGTTAAACCAGCTTTACCCTTTCCATGACCAGCTCTGGGAAGGTAGTTCATGTTCTTCATCATATTCAAGACTTTGGAGTCCACTACTTCATCATCAGAAATTGCAGCCACTTGAAAACCATTGAGAGGCCTTTCAACAATTAGAGCATTAACAATCTCATTATCTTCAGCTTTAATGACCACTGTCTCATTTCCGTTGGGAAATTTGATCTTTTGATGAAGGGTGGAAGGAACTCCACCAAGAGGGTGAAACCATGGTCTCCCAAAGAGCAAGGCGAAGGTAACTGGTATGTCTAAAACAACAAATTCAACAATAGATTCAATTGGACCAACCTTGACAGCCGCTTTGAAAGTCCCTTCGGCATACCTCTTAGGGTTGTCATAAGCACGAATCATTACCTCGGGTGGGTTTAGATCTCTTGTTGACATGGCTAGCTTTAGCAAAATCTTAAGTGGACAAACAATTATGGTGGACCGATCATCAACCATTACACATGGAGTCCTCTTCCCCTTGACTTCTATTTTGATTAAGAGAGGGTAGATGTGGTCTCTTTCCTCCTCTGATAAGTCCGCATCTGAAAAAGAAACTGCTCCCATACTTCACTCTTTTCTTGGACCTCCTCACATTTCATTACTTCCCCCATTTTTATGAAGTTGATCAACTCCTCCGGTGTTGTGGAGGTAGAAATTGGCATGCTAGCTAAGGCTTTGGCCATAGTTTCTCGGTGCTTTTTAGAAGTAGCTAACAAGTCCAAAATGCTAACACTTGCTTGGGTTCTTTTTGATTGCTTGAGCACAACATCATCTTCTTCCACTTCAACTTCCTCTTTTCTATCTCCTTAGGCTTACCGGATCTAGTATTCATCACCTCATCTTCTTCGAGCTCGGACCAAGTCCACTCCTCCTTCTTGGATACAATATCATTATCACTGTCACTTGAATCCCAAAACCCGTTGACAACACAAATTGCTACTTCTCCACCCATCATAGCTTGTTCAATCTTGACAAATGCCTCTTCTTCATTGGTTGCTTTTTCATCCACATCTTGAAAAGAAGACATGACAAAGTCCTCATGCAAACCTCCTCAAATCATGAAGGTTGCCGGTGGTGGTACCCTATTGAATTTTGGCAATGGGTTGTCTTTGGTGTTTGGCTTATTGGGCTCAGGTAGCTTCCCATTATCAATTAGATTTTGAATCTCATGTCTCAACCTCACACATCTATCCGTGTCATGTCTTTGCATTTGGTGAAATTGAAAAAATGCTTTGGTGTCAAAATTAGGTGGGAGAGGGTTAGGCAAAGGACGAGGATTTAAGGGTTGTAGCAATCCTTTTCTTTGAAGCTTGTTGAGAACCCAAGACATCGGTTTTCCCAATTCTGAAAATTGTCTCCGTGTTCCTTGGTTAGTAGCATTAACACCGACGGCCTTTTGCATGCTTTGGCTACTAGGTTGGTAGCTCCCTTTCTCGTTCCTTTTTGTTGCAAATCGGCTCTTCTCCCTTTCCCATTCTTTAATTTGCAAACTAGCTTAAAGAAGGTCATTGAAATCACGGATGAGTGTATGAGATATCCTCTCACGAAGACTAGGCAACACCCCTCTCACAATCATCCTTATTTGATTGGATTCATCGGGCCTCTTCTTGAGTAAAGCGGCCTTGTTTCTCCACCTTTTCACATAGTCCACAAACTTCTCATTTGGCCTTTGCCTATTGGACTCCACTTCCATCAAGGTAACTTCCAACTCAACATTATATCCATATTGTTGGATGAAGGCTTTGTAAAGTAGATCCCAACTCTTATGCTCTATCATCTAAGGTATTGAACCAATTTTGGACAACAGGGTCCAATGAGAGCATAAAGTACCTTAGGGTTTGAGCCTTAGTAGCTCGGGCAGATTGCATGGCAGTGATATACTGCTTCACATGAAGATGGGGATTTCCGAAGCCATTGTACTTAGCAAAGGAAGGCATCTTGAACTTGTATGGAACCTCTTCATCTTGTTCAAATAGTTTGTCGATCTCAAACATCTCTTCGGTTTTCAGCTTCTTCTCAAATTTCTTTTCTAAATTAGCAATCATCCTTTCAACATCAGATATCTCGGTCTTTTCAATAGTTACCTTCTTAACAGCCTTCGGTTCTTTCTTCTTTTCTTGAACATCTTGGTAGTATTGAGCCCAATCATCATCATCAATGATCACCTTTTCATCATCAAAAACCACTTCACTAACTTTGGTCTTCCCTTTGTCCTTTGGTTTCTTAGTGCTAGTAGATGCCTCGGCATGGTTTTCTAAGATTGCAGTCAATTGGTTCTTCATGGTCTCAGCTAGGGCCTCTTTGATTTCTTCCATCTTGGCATTGAAGGCCTCATCCACCATTCTTTGAATTTGCTTTTGCTCCATTGTTTTAGGTAAGCAAGTGATTGAGTCGTTGCTAGATACTTCATCTCCAGCGTAGGTCGGATTGTTGTTAGCTTTAGAACTATTGTAATCCAGGGCTGTAAGCCAGAGAGGATCAATGATATGAGATGCAAATGTATGCATGTATGCACAAACAATCAACAAATAAGGATAAATAGGACGTTCCTTCCAACCTTATAACATCCACACACGAATGGCGAGTCTCTTTTCCTAGGTATATGGTTAACAAAATACCAACATGGGGTATCTTGCTTTCGAATAATTCTCTCGGACATTTCAACCAATAGTTATATTTTCAAAAATGGAAATCAATCCATGATAATTTTCATTAATTAGGTTTTAATCTATTCAACCAACTATAGTAGCTTTTGTGCTATGTTGGATTAAAATGAAATTAAGAGGTCTATTACAAATAGATTTCTCACTTGAAAAGAGTAACTAATGGTTCATGTCAAAAACAAGCCCATGGTTAATTTATTCTTTGTGTAAACTAGGCCCACAATTGATGTTTGGTATTTCATAATTGACCTAAATATTTTTTGCAAACTCTTTGTAAGAAAAGGTTGGGTGAAAATAGTTTTATTTCTAAGCCCATTGTAAAAGATTTTAGAAAAATGGATTTTGGGCTTAGTATTTAGGCCATGGGCGAAAGAATTTTTTATTTATTTTTAGAAAAGTCTTATGTCCAAAGACTATCTTGAAAATTTTTGAAAATAGTTATGGTCTTTTGGGTTTTATTAAAAAATTATTTTGAGCATACAATATACTTAGGTCACATTAGAAAAAGGACGAATCAAATAAGCCATGATTTAAGCCAAGACAAATTAATCATAGTCAAACAACATGCATTTGGGTTAAAAACCTAAGGAAGGTAACTAGGCCAATTACATGAGCTTTAGTCTTTGGGTAAAAAGGCTTAGGTTCCCATAGCAAGTATATACCAAAAGGTACAAGGCTATGAGTGGTTATGCCATGCTCGATCTCCATACCTTGAGCGAAAGTATGGTATCCCTTACATAACATAACACGGGTAACACGGGCGTCCTAACTCACGCACACGATGCAATCTAAGATGATGCAATGGATAATATCATTATAAGAAAGAATAGAATAATATAAAGACCAACGGAATCAACTTCTCTTATCCCCAGTGGAGTCGCCACTGTGAGCGTGAATTTTCACCCACTCCCGGTGGAATGGTTCTTACAACTTCGGCATTGTTTAGGCTCGGCGTCTTAGAGAACACGGACCTAAGTCCAGAGAAAATGGAATCGCCACCCGGACGGGCCGGGAAAAAGAAAGGGGTGGATGACGTGATTCCTAAAGAATCCCCAACCCCCTAATGGGTTCGGAAAGTTGGGTACGTGTGGGGAAGGTGAGAAATGGCCCAACACCCCCACAACGCCCGGTTCATTGGAACCGGCCTCCTTTACAGGTCTTAATATTATAAAATCCTTAAATATAATAACATTATCCATATTACACACAATAATTAAAAGAAAGCATCAATATATTAAAATCAAAGCAATGTCCAAACAAAGCAAATAAATGGACACCCATCCAAGGATGGAAACATGTCCTTACATCACATGCCTATATAGGACACCCACCAAAAGGTAGAAACATGCCCTTTACATAGATTCTAAAATACAAAAGCAAATGAATTTACATGATGTTTAACTAATGAGGTACCCACCAAGTGGAAACATACCTCTTACAACTTTTGGAAATCTAATTTAATTGATAAAAGTAAATAATCATTCATCATAAATAAATCATTCATCAAAGCTATTAATCAAAATATAAAATAAACATCCATTCATGATAAATTAAATAAATTAAGTATTGAAATTAAATAAATTAAAGCATAAGAAATAAATCTAAGCATAATCAAATATGGAATTGAATAAAGCAAATAAAAGTTCAATTATAGCTACTGTGACTTTTTATGGAATTAAAATAGATTAGGGTTTTATGTTTTAAAAGGTTGGTAAGACTCTTTGATTAAACAAATTAAGGTTTGAATGGTGAAATCATGAAACTAGGGTTTTAGACACTTTAAAATACTTTGGTTTGTGATTTTTGGTTATTGGAATTCTAAGCTACTGTGTAAGTTTAATCTATTTATGGTTTTATGGTTTTTAATATTTTAAAAGGATTAGGGTTCATAAAAATTAGGGTTTAAAGTTTTAAAAGGATTAGGGTTCATTATTTTGAATTATGGAAGTTGAATTTGGGTTTAGTATTTTTAGAATTTAGGGTCACGGGTGGTGAATTAATTTTTAGGAATTTGGAAATCAATTTGATAATTTCATGAAGCTTTATGAATTTAAACAAACAAATTAAAGTTTTTATAAGTAGAAAAGATGTTTTTTAAGGCTTTTTGAATGAAATAGAACCTACTTTAAAATTTTAAAAGAAATAGAATTTAAATCTTAATTTTGTTGAAAAATATGTTCAATTAGAGTTTTAAGATTGTTAAGAAGTAAAAATAACAATTTTAAGCCTTTTGGAAGATAAACTAACGAAATAAGGTTTTTTGGCTTTAGAAAAACTAAATTAAAGTTCTAAGATTTTAACTTTTGAAAAACACAAAAATCCTAGTTTTTAGCTACTGTGTAAAAACAATTAAATAAAATCAATTAACACATACCTTCTTATGATGATTCCTCCAAAAACAATTCTTCTTGGATGAACTAGCTCCAAAGACAAACCTTTTTTTCCTTTGAATTTCTTAAATCGTGATGCTGCTTCTTTAAAAATCAATTGAATTGAATTTATTACTTTTCCTTCACTGATTTGGTCCTCCAATTTCCAAGCTACTGCAAAAAATTTTCCTCCCCTTAAATTAATTGCCTTTGGTCCTTATTTATAGTGGTTTGAGGTTATTTTTTCCTAATTAGTTAAGGTAAGTAATATTAATAAAATAAATAAATTGAAACCTAATTGAATTAGGTTTCAAAAAATTTGCATCGGAAAATTTGCGCTGCTGAAAAAAATTACGCCAGGAAAAAATGCGTTGACGAAAAAAAACTACCGTAGAAAACTGCGGCAGTTGGCGGGCTGGGGCGTCGCCCGCAGGAAATTCCTGCGGGTGAGCTATTTCACACTCAGGACTTTCCTGCGGGCAAAATAGAAATTATATTTCACTCGCAGACCTGCGAGCAAAATAGAATAGTTATTTCTCCAGCAGGAATTTCCTGCGGGCGAAATAGCCCACGGGCCAGTGCAACTGTTTTTTTGCTGCCGATTTTTTCGATTCTGATTTTTATTTTTATTTTTATTTTTTGATTTTGATTTTTTGATTTTTTATTTTTTATTAATAAAAATTAGATACTAAAGCAAAAATTATTTTGGACCAATTAGACAAAAAAAATCATTTTGGACTAAATAAAACATATTGGACCGGATTGGGTCAAAAATTAAGGGTCTACAGGATGGAAAAATAAAAGTAATAAAAGATACTTCTTTTCCTTTTATAATTTGTCATCACCTTTTGCTATTGTGTTTATTTATTTTATCCATATCTGGTCAAATACTTATAACAGTGCACGTAGAACAATTATAACTGTAATATCCTCATATATGCTCTAGAAGTTTTGATTATGTTGTTGTTATTGTTGTTGTTGTTATATTGGATTGAATATATGTGTTAATTGCAAGAGAAAAGAAATTGGGAAAGAAAATAGGGTTTAGAGAGAATGGTATATGTTGTGTATATGATGATATATATAACATATAAATTGGTCAAATGAAGAGTCAAGGTGATGGTTAAGTGGAAGAAGATATTTTTGGTTGTTATTGAAATTACTATAAAGGGCATGCATAATGAAAAGAAGTTTAACTATGTTAAAGAGGGCATTTTGGTAATTCTTCTTTTGAAATTGTGTGGTAGAGATTAATAGAGAGTTTAACTTTTATTTTGATCAATTTCCTTTCTTCTTTTCACGTGTGGCCGGCCAACCTAAAGAACAAGAGAGAAAGCAAAGGTTTGATGATATTTTGAGCTCAAATTGAAGAAGTTCTAAGTGGTTAAGTGGAAATCCAAGAAGATTCACTATATTTGGTAAGTTTCTCTTGATTCTTTTAAGTTATTTAAGTTGTTTGTGAGTTGATTGTGGATTTTAAAGTGGGGTTGTGTTGATTATTATATGTTGGATTTAATTGGTTGTGGTGTTGGTTTTGGATTTGAAGATGATAAGTTAAGAGTGATGTTGGTTTAGGGTTTTGGAAATGGTAAGTAATAAATTATATTGTGTTATTTTGGATTAGGTTTTGGAAGAAAGTGATTTGCTCTAATTTGAGAAGTGAAGAATTCTTGGAGAAAAGAAAGTGTTTAGAGTTGTATAATTGGTGCTAAAGGTAAGTACAAACTATATGGTTACACACATGCATATGTTGTTTAATCTTAAAACACTTTTGCTTGTAAATGTTATAAGGTATCAAATGTATTGTTAATGAATGTTGGTGATGAAAATATTGTGATGAGCATGTAAAATAATTGCTAATGATGTTGATTATGTCCATTTGAAAGAGGTTATGTTGTGTACAATGTGTTTTAAGTTAACCAAAAGAAATTTGGCTACATTTAGGGTTTATGCATGAGAGACACGTAATTTGGGACGGTCGCTATTATTCATGTGCGGTCGCTACTTAGGTCGGGCTTCTGACCGCGAAACCTACTGTAATAATGTTTCATCTTTTGATTGTGAAGTGCGGTCGCGACTTAGGTCGGGCTTCTGGCCGCGAAACCTACTGTAATAAGGTTTCATCTTTTGATTGTGAAGTGCGGTCGCGATTTAGGTCGGGCTTCTGGCCGCGAAACCTACTGTAATAAGGTTTCATCTTGTAATTGTATGGCGCGGTCGTATTCAGGTGAGGTGCGACTGCTAGAAAGGTTCTGTTCACCTTATTGGAAGCAATCTAATCCTACAACAAGATTCTCAAATACATGTTAAATAGATCATCCATTTGAGTTGTCAAGGATCAAAATAGAGATCATTTGTCTAACATCATTGTTGAATCATGAAATGTGAGATGATATGGAATTGATAATGCATATGATATTACATGAAAAAGGTTATGTATTGTGTATTGTGAGGCTTGTGAATGGTGATGTGTATTATGAATAATGTACTTTGAAATGTGATACCAATAATGCTTTATGCACAATATG